>OX101815.2:12496965-17296965 GCA_944452925.2 Chrysolina oricalcia
TACAATGGAACAATGACTAAGTTAATAGGTCTTATTACCTGCTAAATTTGATATAAATTCTGAACATTTCGTAAATATTGTCACTCACAACAGACGGATAACCAAGGATTGGATGGAAGTCAGATGTCATACAATATTCGTAGGGGGAAGTAGTTGTTTTCCGATGGATGTTCACCTCAACTTTCCGCTTTGTGATTCACTTGATAACGACTAGAGATACTAGCCAGTTGAAACGTTGTGACTTGAATCCATAGTCCAAACACTTTTTCGTTCATAGTAATTGGTAGTTATATTTTTGTTGATGGTCGATTCCAACGCTAACGCATTTTTTCAATTATCTCTCATGGGTATAAGTTATTATGATTAATCCATACTCGACTTATTACAAAGTGAAAAATCACGTTCTTGTTGTAACGTTTAACCATATGTATATAAATACGGGATAATTGAATGACAGTTTGAAAGAAATTTTTTCAGGAAATATGAACAATATGTCACTTGTACTTTGAGAGGCAAAATTTAAATTATTATTATTTTTTTTGGAATCTAGGCTACAAGTACCGGATAAGTTGAAAACAATTCAACGAAACTCATCATTTGGAATTTTACACCAGCATCTGTAAAAGCACTTTTTAGTCAACCCAGGAAAATCCCCATAGTTGGTTATGCCAGTAGAAATAGAAGATATTATAATAGTGGTGACAATATCTTAGCTTCGAATCATTCTCAACCATTCAATTTAATGTGAATTAAAGAAAAAATAGAAGATCTTTGTGCCTTTATAAAATATAATCATTCAATCACATAGATAATGAGTACAATGATTGAAAGAGATGAGTAAAAAGAATTAGACTATTGCTTCTTGGCTATGGAACATGTTTGAATGATATTCTGAGAAAATATATAATCACAAATGAGGCTACGTTTGTTACCACCATGATACTATGTGTTGGAAATTGCAGATCCATACTTGATTGATAAATGTTAGAAATAATATTACAGAAAAAAACTAATTGTGTGGTATTTTAGTTGATTCCCATGATCAAGAATTATTCGATGCAAATTATGACTGGAAATGTACATTCAGCAAGATGATGCAGACATTCAAAATTATAGGGTGGTTTGTATGTGATATCGAAGTAGTCAAAATTCGCATGGTAGGTTGAGGCAAGCTTGCCGTGAAATGAGTGTAAACAAAAATCAAAAAGGGTTTTTAAGAACAATAAAAGTGATTGAAAATGCATTGGGATTATGTGGTGGACTGGTTCAAAAATTCAAAATTTTACAGTTCTGTCAATGCGAATTGATTTAATATCAGTTTGTGATTCATTTTCTTCATACATTTGACAGACTAAATGATTTAACGAATTTTCATTCGATTTTGAGTGATTTATCTTTGTCGCCCGAAATGCCGGAAACATCTTGTTTCAAAGTCTGGCTCTCTGATAAAACTGTTATAGTCCAAATTTTTTTGTTTTTTGTTCGAAATCTAGAGAAATAATCCCAATTCCAAATGGAAATTGGCAATACTACTCACATTCTCTTTTAAATAGAGTTAAAGTATAGTAAGATACCTATTTCATATCAAAAGCAAATGCAAAAGTAATTCGAGTCAAGTAGGACCTGGGGTCTATAGATACATCTAGTAAACTTGACGTCATTCCAGAAATTGCCCATGATATTCGCTAATTTAAGTAAAATTTTCACTTAATGGCGAAATTATTATTGGTGATAAAGCATACTGCAATACCTTCCACAGAATTGCTATACTACGAGTGGCGAAAAAATGCCTTAGCTTCTCCCAATTCTTTTTAAATGGATAAGTAATGGAATAGTTTCCAGTTTGAATACAGTTTGCAGTTTTTTGGGAGTTGTGCTAGGAACTTAGCATAAATACTCAGGATAACAGATAATATGGAAAACATCATGGTTATGGAACGGGTGCATAGTCTAGTATAGTGAAACCAATAAGAAGAACCGTTATTTGAAACATATGAATGAGAAGGATAATTCGCACTTAATTGATAAATTAATTTCGTTAACTTGAAAGCTTATACATTCGATAATTGAGGAAATATATGCTACACATATCACATAGTTGTCATCTGAGATATATAGTGGACACCATTACTTTATAGGTGATATAGTTTGATTGTAATATTGGATGATTGCTATAGCGTAACCAGAACAGCTTGGCACTAGACTAACCCTTTCCTTCTTTATGCCTTTCTAATGAAAAATCGTGCTCGATCTTTATATCGCAGTTACCTCCCCTGTTTCTCATTTAGGCATCTCAGAGACCAAAGTGGCCTGGTTCAACAGTACACGTTATTGAAAGCTCACAAATATCAGTGAATTTTTGCCTCAATATATGTTTAGTACATGTACCGTTTACACAATTTTTTATAGATCAATTCACCTTTCAAGATTAGCAGCGAAAGCTCTTAACATATATGGAGAAAAACGTAATAAATTGAAATTTGCTAGCAGACTGTGTGAAGTGTCATCGTATACCAAATAAGAAAGACCAAACTTATGTGTTCTCTCATACATAGGTTTGAAATTCGTTTTATGTTTCTATATGTATTGACCAATACCAACTCCATGACTTCCATAAAATGATACTTGAGTGGTCCACTAAATTCAACCATGAACTCGTTTGTACTAATTTTCAATATATTAAAATAAAATACAGAAAATCATCAATTTGTTATTATCGGTCTCATATTGACAAATACAAATTTTACATTGTATGCCAATAATTTAAGTTGGCTATGCAAATATCATGGAGAAATGAGAACGGATGTTATCGCAAGTCGTCAACTTTCAATGGGGAGGACAATATTCGTAGAAATATGACATAGTCATGGCTGTCATACTTTTAGCAAAAAATGGAAAATAATTTTGAAAGATAGTTAGTTCAAATATTCCCCCTTTCGTCAAATATATAATATTAATGCCCTAATACGTGATTTATATAGACTCTTAGCACCTCACCCTCATCTAGTAATGAATAGCCAATAGAGTTATGGATGCTAAATGAATCTAATATAAAGAGACTACGATAGAAACTCGAATTTGACCACCATACTGTACTGATGGTACTGGGGGAACTAACCGCATAAGTACTAATGGTAATTAAAAATCAATCGTGAGCTGTCATACATATTTGTAATAGTACAAACTACATGGAGAACGATTCGATCTTCACAATCTTTTGAATATCACGACATATATTTCGCTAATACAGTAGTTTCTTCAAGTGATCTGTAATATCTCTTTTTATGAACGTTAGATAATCCGAGCTATTGTGGAAGTTAGAATTGTACTTAAAATGTCATCAAAGTACGAAGGGATTCGTTTTCAACTAAAACTTTGGCAGAACACGCTTCAAGATTGATAGAAATATAGGATAATGATCGTCATAATTTTGATTCTAGTCATGTTTTTACCCGAGTAAAAGTCTCGGTATAACTGATAAATATGGCATTTGTTAAACTCATTTATCAGTGTCTAAAAAAGAAATTCATGAAATAGTCCCACAAAATCAATTACAATCAGTCTTGCTGTGATTATCTTTGCAGATATATTAATAACAGTGCATGATTGAATTTTGTAGAATTATTAGGGATAAATACAAAAATACATTCTTGGATTTCAATGACGTATGACTTTTAACGTATACCTAGCCAGTGTGAGGTGTGAGAGAGATATAAGGAATGTGAGAGATAGGTGCTTAATATGAAAAAATAGATATTGCCTGGCGATATATTTTTAATGAGCATACAATGTAGCACTTTATTCTCATTAAACAAGCGAGGAACTACTTCAGGTAGAAATCTAAAACTTTACTAGTGCATAACCCCTATTAATCATATTAGGGTTTAAAAAATACGGCAGAGTCATTGAAATGACAATATAATACTTTTGATGAATTGCGAATATTATACCATCTACTTATATTTATTAGCAGTAATACATTCTTCATCCTCCTGTCTAGATTTTAATTTCCACGATTTTTTTATAGGTATTCCTACTTTAGAGAGAGCTCAGTGAAAAGTAGTAATCGTAAAAGAATTTGAATTATCTATTATAAATTATCAATATCCAACAAATACTGAAGTTCGAAATATATTGTAAATATATTGAAATATATTGATATATATTATATTGAAATATAATTAATATATATTATATTGAAATATAAAATCAAGCCTAAAATCAGATCAGGATACCAATTTGGGCTGTAAATAGGTGGATTTGGTAACAGAACAAGTGATATTGCGTGAAAATCAACATCCAATCCTCAACCAGAAAATATTCGTAGCAATATAAAAAACACTATAGAAATAGCGTCAATATCAATTAGGTACTTAAAAAAATCAGTCGAACCTACACACTTATACATTAATAACATTTATTGACCTAGATATACAAAATTATTTGTACCTTGCTTAAATATGAAACATTGTATGTCAATCATTTACATTTTGAAAAAATATTTATCTGTATCTGAATGAATGGTTTTCGTTGATTGAACTGTGATCAACCATTACTACTTTATATAATTAATACAAAAAAATAAACCTTCCTCGAGAAATCGAATTGATCCGAAAAACGCAATACACCACCCAACGTTCGAAAGGTAAATTTTGTTAAATTGTTAAAATTGTTTTTTCCGTTAATCAGCTGTCATCCTCATAAGAACTGCAGCCCTCAAAAGTCGAAACTTGTGAGAGCTGAGGATTAACGAGGTCTTACCTTTGATGATAATAAATGAATAATATCATTGAAAAATTCTTCAGTAATTGAAGCTCGATTCGCCCCGCTAACAACGGGTGCATTGATGGGGGAGGACATATCGATACCTATGCGAACGTATGCGTCACCGTCTCGTTTAACTTGCACAAAATTGTCTGATTCCATTCAAAATCAGTCCGAAAACGACGAGAAATCATACCACAGGCAATTTGTTACGTACCCTTAGTGATATTATAGCTTTGAGGTTATACAAATAATTATACACTATGATGATATTTTAATTTGTATTGAAAATGCGTAATCGAATTCAGTATGAACTTTTGGGGTTGAATATCTGATTGACTATTTCTGCATCTTTCGTTAATCATCATATATTGTTAGTCATGAAGTTCGCTACGTATCTATCTATGGAAAACTTTTTTTAATTATTAGCTTCTCAGAAAATGTCATTGCTGATGACCCCTAAACGAAACTGCTTTTACCAACTTTTTGTTTTCTTCGACCTACGAGGTAGATTGAAAAACATGATAAATTTTCATGAAATAATAGTCATAACTTCATTCTGTTAGGAAAGAAAAAATGTCAAAGATAATTATGGAATGAAATGAAATATTTATCAACGTTATTGAATCACAAGCCCTATGGCAAATAATACTGATAACCGACCTCCACCCGCCTTTGGGTACATTCTAAGAGTAATTGTGAGGGTTTTTTTATTATTATTATTAATTGGTAATAATTTACCTACGAACAATTAAATTTTTCTCACCGTTATATTCATTTTGTCCTTATAACCTTGTAAAATATAAGAAATTTCATGCTAGAATAGTAGTTTATTTTTTAAAGTAGGAACAAACTCAAATTATCTCCACTCCATCAATATTCCTACATAACTCTCCATTCCACTTCATGATATGGACTTCTTGCGCAATTTGAATAGTATATTGGTAGGTATGACGATATCACCCCTGGATATGTTTTCACATTCAAAATTATGTCAAAGGATCATCATTTATTGTGAATTTATCACATGTTTCCAAGTTCCTAAATAGACATAGAAAATTGAACTTCAACCTATGAAGTATAGCTTTTGGGGGTAGCAGGGGATTTTATCATATTCGAAGTTTTCTGAGGTATCAATATTAAAAATTAGGTATTCTATATGCTGTAAATTTTGTGTCAGACACTAGTGTACCACTTAATCAAAGAGTCTAGGGAATTTTGGTTTTTAGTTCTTCAGTGAAAATAAAAAAAAAATTTCATTTGCAGACTATATCTATAGTATTTTCACACGAAAGATAATAATGATCCGAATTATTCAACCACTTGCAATGGCATAAAACTGGGGGAATATAGTAGTAACGATTGGAAAATGACAAATATATAAGATTAGATTCATTAGGAAGCATACAGAAAATCAACAATTGATGACAGAATGTCAAAATGAACTCAAACAGAAACTGCTTTAGGTTATGTTGAAGTCAAGATGTATAGAAACCATGGTGTTATCACCGATTCGCTTTTGTTTCAACAAAGTTGTTGAGACTATAATTGCACTGATACCGTTGGCTTCATTCGTCGATGGATGGCGTTTAAGTCGAAAATAACCGAGTTTCCAAATTTCCGAAGTAGAGTCATAATTATTTGATTGAAATTTGAATGTTTACAAATTATGGTTAATAAATATCACAACAAATAAAATTCAATGTTGAAAATTACATAACATGACACTTATCCAAGCGTCATCATGAATCTGTAATTTTGCCGCCATCTGTGTGCTAAAGAGGTGAAACGGTATCAACGCAGTAAAAATATCACGAATCAAGTAGGCCGTACCTTCACTTTTGTATGACGGTTTCACAGCTATAAGAGATCACACCAGGATTTCTATGTATCTTCGTTGAAGTATGTTGACATGTAGCTGTAGGGCATTTTCATTTGAAGTATGGCACTTTATGATCCATATTCTAATGTCGTCTGAATGAATGTATTCAGTATGGAAAGAGATTCTCTTAGATGTAATTTTCGTAAACTTTATTGGCCCTCTCTCGATATTAGTTCAGCGGAAAGTAAGTTCAGTAAGTGTATCTAATGTAATGTACCCCAAAATTGGGATTTTGAAATAAGAACAAACAATATTTTGTGCAAAATCTGAATTTGTTCAAGTATTGATTAGTAACATTTTTTCTAGTGGACTAATTTTGGTAATGCATTAATTGATTTTCTTGTTCGTTTTCAACTGTATACATTTTCTATTTACATCATTTTTACCTCATGTTATTACTTTCTCGAAAGACTGGAAGAACATGTATGTTAAAATTTTATTTTTGATTTATATATTATCTGAATGAATATTGATTATTTTTCAAAATATCATATTTTAGAGGAAGTTTAGGGCTAGTCAGCCAGCTTGACAGATGGCCGAACTGCCGGAGGACCAGTAATTCCAATTGCAAGATAGATAGACATCCTGAGTGTCAACTATCAGTATGAGAATACTGGAGAAAAACCTGTCAATATTCCATCAGCGAACTGAATTCTGCTGCATAGTGGAATTTAACAAGCTACATAATAATTTCTTTGTTTAAGATGAAACGAGTGGGTCATAATTTCTTCCAATTCAATAATATATATTATATCATTCAAAATTTTTAAATGATGATATCAATTTTTCGATCACTTAATACTAAACATCATAATATCATAACCATTTTATGTTTAATTGCGCATTACTTTTCATACAGAAACATAAAGCTATTTATTCGATATTTCACAACCAGAAAATCTTCATAGAAGGTTCGATAACATATATTTTGAAGAAACGTCTTCAGTTCACCAACCTAGGTAGGAGAATTTCTTATGTTCTCACCTTAACATTGATATATTGCATAAAATTGCACAATGTCATTGATTTATTCCCATATTATTTCGAATTAGTGTTTAGTAAATTCCATCTAGATAGTTGGTAATTTGAATTAAAACCAATAAAAGTGAGTTGATAGAAAAAAAAACATCATACCAAGACGTCTATCCAGATTATCGAAAGCCCACGGATATAACCATAATGACATATCGCATACCCACTGATTTGAAGTGTGAAATATATTTTTATCAAATATTTCATTTCGCTAATAATACATAATTTACAGGTTATGATTTGAGTGGTGAAAATGTGCAATATGATCGACTTTCTAACGTGTAATACGGTGATAATCCGGTTTTTCAATCATCCCAATGAAACATTTGTCCACTAATGGGTTGAATAAATTCAAACACCATGTGTCACATATTTTCAATTGACTAGACTCAGCATGATGTAACTATTCTATGTTTATTTTCACCATTGGAAATTATATTAAAATTAACTTTTCAATGATGTTTTTTGGAACATGGAATAAAGTAAACGTTCAGTTGAAATACATCTGTATGAAATATTTCTTTATATCATCTCCATTTGAGATGCCGTCAGTGTCATACTTCAAATACTTCGACAGGAAGCGATCAATTTACGAGTTTTGCTATGTCACATTCTAAATAGGTGAAAAATTCAAATATTAATCACATACTTGATAAAAATAACTGAAAGAAATAACTCTTACCCAAGCGACGGCGTTGATATTTGATGTATAGTTGCATTCTCTTTGCAATTGAAGAGGTTTGGTAATTTTTGTCTATCCCTATATCAGAATAACAAAAAATGAGATTCAATTGCTCCAAGTGCACTTCCTAGAATATATGTGAGATGACATTATTCATACGGATTGATCTAAATATGAATATGCCTCCTTTCCATTTCAATTTATTACCGTAATCACCTTTGAAAATGTAAATCTGGATATCTGATTATTTATACTCGGTTTACATCTTATTTTGAATACATATACATATCTGCGAGACAATTCTGTATATTATTCATAGATATCTGAAATGAGTTGAATACCTCGCTATCGCTAAAACACTATATATTTCTTATCAACATCTGCAATATTAATGCGTATCACCTAATCGTGCGTTTTTGAGCTACGTGTTATATCAGTGAAAGCATATTGGGAAAAACATTTTAAGTATATGGTAATTCCATATTCCCGAACCTTCCTGTTTATCGAACCCCTGCCGATTGCCAACGAATGATGTATATTATTGGCAAATAACACGCGGGGTTCAAATATTTTCCTGATACCTCAATTTAACATTCGAACACATTATCACATTATCACATTATAATATCAATGCATTAACCAGTTTATCAGTGAGAGCATTGAAGAATTTCCAATATTAATTAAATTTTCCTGAACTGAACTACGTCACTTTATCCATATTCTACTATGATGTTAGCATTCTTTTCAGCACTTATATTTTCATCAGTGAGCGTAGAGACACATTCAGCATTATGTTTATGATTGAAATACTCCAATTTAATTCATCCAATCATTAGAGAAATGCATAATACAGCTCATATTCATATGTAAAGTATCAACGAATATTATAAATCGAAACCATACACTGATCAGAAATGATCAATTCATCAATTATCTTATCCCTTTGAACATAAAACAGATTAACTTTCCAACTCCATGCTTTTTATTAGGTATATATCAAACTATAAAGCAAACCCATACATGATTCAACAATATTCATTATATCAGTATTAGGTTTTAGCTGATCCTACAATCTAATTCTTATTCAACGCCAAATCAATATTGATCATATCTTCATCCTCGCAACCTCTCAACAGCCCATATAACATCAATTCCGTACTCTAACCCCCTTCCGATACCATGCACAATATCAATCCATTTCATATCATCCACGAACCGTCCAATGCAAATATTTCATCAGGTCATAAAACTTAATCATTTGAGAAATGCTCAGTCTTTCTTCTTTATTGATACCAAATATCAAGAAACACTGTAAATCATATCCACACATTACAAGTATCAGTCATCGTTTGATCCTAACAGCCTAACTTCCTACAATCCTACTGAAAAATGCCGAACACAACTTTACATTCGCTTTTGCATTAAGTATCGATGAATACGCTTACATAACTAGCCAACTAAACTTGCACATGAAGGTACGATCAACCCAAGGCCAAATAGATTCTCCTACCTGCTTGGAAACAATAATTTCTAGACCAACCTTAGAATTCGTGAATTTTTTCCCTAGGTCTAGGGAAAAATCTTAACATTTTAACGTTTATTTATAGGTGATAATTCTTGAGATATGCGACGTTTTTCCCTAGATTCTAGGTAAAATCGACATACTCCTCCTCCTCTATATAAAATTTGCTGTTTATCCTTACTCTAAAGACGTCATTTTTGGGAGGAGGCCCAGAACCGGCTCAAATCTCCTACTCTTCGATGAAATAGAAAGCTTTTTTTACAAGATACGTTTTGACTTTGGTTTTAAAATAGTTAAAATTTAGGTTTTTAACCTCTATTGGAAGAGCATTAAAAAAATTTATGCCGTAGTAATCGGCGCCCCTTCTTGTACGTTGCAACCTGTGGTAGCTGAGGACCAAATTATCTCTATTTCTAGTTGAGTATGAGTGAATATCACTATGTGATCTGAAGTTTACTAGGTTCAGTTTTATGTAGGTTAGACAGTGGAATATAAAAGTACATGGAAGTGTAAGGAGTCTCAGTTCTGCAAAACTATTTCTACAACAATCTCGATGTTATAAACCTGCAATACACAACGTCTCTGTAATTTGAAGATTTGAACAGTATTGGGGGAATGACCCCAGTTTAAGATTGCATAGGATAAATTTGAATTGAAATATCCATGGTAAGCCGACAGTAGGGTGTCCCTGGATACATTTTTTGAAAGACTGCTTATTAGGAAAGTTATTTTAGACAGCTTGGAGCTTAGATGATTGATGTGAACGTTCCATGTCAACCCTGGATCCAAGTAGACCCCGAAACATTTAACCGATGCCTGACTTTCCAGGTTTGATGAAGAAGTTTGCAAAGTAAATTTCATATTATGTGTCTTGTCGGCATTTAGACTTAATTTGTTAGCCAAAACCAATTCTTAGTCTGGTCGTCTTTATTTTGGGACCACTGTATTGGGTCTGAGGGGTGGTAACGCATTACTGTAGTGGTATCGTCTGCAAACAAGATTATAAGGAGAGTGATGACATTGGTGAAGTTAGGCAGGTCATTTATGTAAGTGAGGAACAGCAGAGGACCCAGCACAGAGCCCTGAGGAACTCCATGCTGAATCCTCTGTTTTTTAGATTCCACATTATTAAAAAAAAAACAAATTGCTCCCTCTCCTCCAGGTAAGGCTTGACAAGAGCTACAATGCTTCGATGAATATTGTAGTGAATTAGTTTTTTATAAAGGATTTCGAAAGAAATACAATCGAACGTTTTTGTCAAGTCAAGGAAGGTGGCATAAGTGTTCTGTTTATTATCAAGGCCTTCAGCTACAAACTCAGTTACTATTACTTTTACTGCTTCCACAAAATCTTCATCATCTGTTAGTTCCAGAAGAATATCATCTAGCTGTTGATCCAATTATTTTATTATTTCAGCACACAACGATGAGAACAAAAATAACTATCAATAAAAAGATAAAACTTTGCAGTTTTAGTTTACAGCATTGAACAATCAGACATCAGTGGCCAGTGCTACCAGTTCTCAGACTTGAGAGGTTGAAGGTTGAACGTTTGACGCAGCTAACCTCGGTTTAAGCTTCTACCAAAATCCACAGCTCAAGTTAAGTTTACAGAATGAAAAATGACAGCCACTGAACCAAGCTCAGCAACTGAAATTGAAATTTGAACTAAGCCTAACGCTGAGCTAAGCTTAAACCCGGACTGTACAATTGGGCCTAAGTCTGAATCATGACTCAGTATCTCAGAACTAGCTAATTCTTAGATGGTCAGTAGAGATTCTGACTCAGTATTTCGGAGATAGTGAAAATGGAAATATGAATAATAACAACGGATCTCAAAATTTCAATTGGCTTTTTCTCTGAAATACATTTTTTTCCATATCCTTTCTCTTTGTTCCACAATCAATCCGTTGAAACTTGCTGACCAATTCCTTCAAATAAGGCAGAGATATTAGATTATTAGTAAACCGCTCATTGAATCTCATTTTCGCCTCATGGTAATTACGCCCAACTTGAACCTAAATAAAATTGATTCGATTTTCTCTTGTAATGGTCAAAGTCGTGGAACAGTGGGAAATCCTTTTAACGGTTAATTCTGTACACGGAGGTTAAAAAATAGTATTTATATTACTTCTATATTATTTTAACGAATAATTGTTGCAGTGGGAGTTCATAATTCTCAACTCATATAGACGAACGATATCAAATTTGATATGATAATGAACAGTCGCTTTGATGTCTGAAGAAATCGGCAGCAAAGCTGTATTTGCTAATCATGTAGAATTATCTTGAACGGTACATAAGAGTGAGTGTTGAGAGATTCGGTTACGAGATTCGAGATAGTGCAGACGGCCGGATCCGAAGCTGGTCTCGGTACCAACCCCCTGAGGGGGTGCAGTAAATGAGTGAAATAAAAACTTAGGGCCGTGTATAATTTCTTGGTAAACTGATAGTGAAAAAAAGTTATAGTTCCATTATAAATAAATGGGTTTAACCGTATCACAGTAAGTAGTAATAATATATTCAAGGCATATTTAGATGTTCAGAAATAATAATAAGGATAATTGTTGCTCAAAAAAACTCAGAGCGTGGTTAATGTGTTTCAAAGCGATTTCAGTTCAGATTGGAATGAGGGATGTTCAGTTTTATAACCAGGAGAGTTTCAAAATGTCTCTATGGCTGACAAGAACGAATTTGCATGTCGGGGCGTGGCGCAGTGGTTAGAGCTTCCGACTTTGGGTCGAAAGGTCCGGAGTTCGAGCCCCAGTTATGGCTGGGATTTTTTAATTTAATTTGACTGATTAAATTATTCAAATCTCGTGGCTGGACTGGGGTGAGTCCTGCACGATTCACTGTTGCGTTCCAATTAACAGTGCTGCTCCTAAGGTGGCGCATGGAGTTAGTAACAAGGCCTATCCAGAACACGTGGCTAATGACCGTACCAGTCGATGCCAGAACACCAAAGAAAAAAAAAGAAGGAATTTGCAAATTTGGTTCCAATTATGAGAGGGAACTGATGGACAAAGACTATTTCAGTATCATTTTGGTAAATAGGCTGCTTTTAGAAACAGTCATATAACAGTAGAGTACGCATTGATTTTCTTTATGAGAGGGTGACCATTTTATTAGATAAAGTGATAATATTTTTGCTCATTTGCAAATACGGAATGTATGAACTCTTTCGATGAAATCTACATAAGGATTTATTTCCTTTCACGAATTGGGTCATTTTCGTATTTTACTTTTTTCACACGTTTTTAATAACAATATTAATCCTCGTCGGACATTTTCTATTATTTAATTTCATTCATTAAATCTGTTATTTTATCCAGGGTATATTATTTTTAAATTTCAACTACATTTTAAGATCCCTAATAAAGAGATATTTCAGCCACAAGTGCAGGCTGCCGAATCTAGGCCTTTCTGGATGTTTGAGAGACAACCCAGTCAACAGAATGGTCTCAGAGATGGTAGTGGGATTCGCATTCATGTTTCAGATCACACCAGTGAATCGCAAAGGGACCATTATTATCGCATAAACGTATATTCGGTGCCCCGTTGGTCAGTTCGAGACATCAAAATGTGATGCAAAATGTGACTCGAAATTATCCCAATCTGACATTCCATTTATACTTCGGAATCGAATGCACATTGAGACCATTTCGATGTAACCATATAAAATTGAAGGACTGGTACTTATTTAAAAATGCGCTTCACTTTCTGATTCTCGTGTATGTCAAGAATAAAGCAAAGCTCACCATGTTTCAACATAAATAGAAATTATACCTCAATGTTATTATTCTTACTAATGGAATTACGGTTCATATCGAATTATCAAACTCTGTCTAAATCATGAAAAAAAATAATATACAGAAATGTAGAAAAATCTATAATTCATCTCCAATCCTCTGGACAGCATTTTCTTTGCGGCGTTCCGGTCCTTAAAGGGATACAGTTCTTGGTAGAAATAATAATTGGGCAATGTTAATAAACACATTTGATTTTACTATTGAAATAAAAAGCATCAAACAGAACACCAAGAAGTTCCTATAGAATATTTAAAGAATGGAGTCAACCAAATACAAATTCTACTTGATTCTTGACTCGACAAACAACTCTGGTCATTTGGTGATTTTGTTACCAACCTAATTCCTTCTATACCGACAAAATCGCAATGAAACCAAAATTCATGTTAATGTGCTTGCAAATTGTGAACAATTCATAACATTTGGCATCACTAAGTGGTAACACCAATAACATAAAACCGGGGTGGGGATAGCATTTTGCCTTTTATCTATTCTGAACTATACAAGTAGGTATTATTGAAAGAAGTGATTTCAATGGTTTCACCCTGAGAGACCATATATAGTCAGTGCAGTGAAACTACAAGCAGCCAGAGGAAAAAATGTACTTCCAGATATTACACTAGTTATCAGTAAATGATATCCTAACATCATGAACTGCCATTTAAATAATATAAAAATACTTCCTAGGGTGGGCGACTTTTGAGTGGTTTTTTTTTGGTGCGGGTTTTTTTTGGAACCCAAAGTTATTTGTCGCCCAACCACCCACACTTCATTCACAAATCCTGAGCGTTGTAGATATTTCATGATTTCGATGTTGATGGCTTTTTCCATGACCTTCGAGATAACAGATATTAGTTCTTCAGGTGTGTAGATGCTATGTAGGGTCTTTTCGCCTTTTTGGAGACAAGTGTACTCTTGCAGTTGAACAGAAATACCCCAAACTGTAAGAGAGCTTAAATAACTTGCAAAGAACTGGTGTTAGTTTGGGGTAACATTACTTATGAACAATTGGAAGAATTCCATAATGCCCACTAGCTTTGGTGTTTGTGATTAGCCCAGCGAAATGCAAGTATTTTATATTTTACAAACAATAAAAATGCACTTCAGGCACTGCTCTGAAATCCGTACAGATAAAGTCAAAATAATTATGGGAACATAAAAAAAATATATTGATTGAGATTCTGATAGTAGTTCACTGGTGTAAACATATTTCACAGAATTTTCGAGAAAGGTAAGTAAGATTTATCATTTCTATAAAATAAACCATTAAACAGCACCCATGCGAAGGTTCTCTAATTTTTATGATAATCGCCACGTTTATACCGTCTCTTGGTAAGCTAACTAATGACTTCATATTAAACAGATACTCTTTGTCATCTCGTGCACTTGGTGAGGTAACCAGCTTGGTTTGGTACCGAAAATTGTACCAGACCAAAATAGTTAGAAGATCAAGATGGTGTAAACACCGACGGCCCTGAATTTGAAGGCCCTGAAGGAGAAAGACAAATATTGGCATCGACGTTTTTGACATAAAATATCCGTCAGTAGAGTTGCAAACCATTTTATAGTTGAAATGATTAAACTGATTAAACATAATGCAAATGGGTAACTTGTTCCCTTGGTCTGAATTTGGTATGGTCAACTCTGTCAGTATATCAAATTCGCGCACGGTATAACCGTGTCCAATGAATCAATAGTCTCTGTTCTGAAGCAAACTTGAATTGGGAAATACAACCCTATTATTCTCAACAAACCGAAAAATTTCGAAGTAATCGCTCATTCGGGTCATGTTCCATTCCGAGCCGTCTCTCAACGAAATTGTTTTTTCTCCTCGGCTAGTAACCACCTTATTAAAACGCCCGTAAAGTTCGTGCCGTGCAACAAGCTATAACTTATTAGCCGCTGCCATTTCCTGTCATCTTCTCTGCCCGCCTCGAAACGTATTGCCCTCTGGAGATAACAAGTTATTATCTTTTTGACCTCTATCATCCCTTTAAAAACTTACGTTATCTATGTAGCCGTCGTATCGAGCTTGGAGATTAATAAAGTGGATTTATTTTGGTGATAGGAATCAAATTTAATAGGATGCGAATCGCTGACGATGTAGAAAAAGTGGCTGATATCAAAGAAAAGAAAAGGGTCGTTCTGCGAGACTGAATATACTACAGGGTGTGGGTCAATGAAAACGACAAGACAAATTTTCTGGTATTGATGCAATAGTTGGTAATGTAATTTAAAAATAGTTTTTCGAAACGAAACGATCCTCAACAAACTTCAGTATTATCACTAACGATTTTCCAACGGAGGGAGATATTTCCGATTGTTTAGACTACGGCAAAAAAAATTCTAATCGTTTTGAACCGTTCATCGAGTAGAAAAGCGTTTTATCATTAAAGAGACACAAAAAAAATGAATATATATGGTCAGTGTTTCGCTGAGTGTAATGTAGTACTTTGGGTCACGATGAAGACTTATCAGAAAAAGGCCCACATATTGGTTTCGGGAGGTCGTAGTTACTGATAGAGAGACCGAGAAATATACTTTTCTGTCGAAGAAAAAATATTTCTCATTGACAAAAGTTCAGAAAAGTTTAGAGGTATGTGTTATATCTACTACATATGGGGCCAGGTATCCGAGTGATTAAAGTGACATTGGCTGCCAGTCAAAGGTTCAAACCCTAGCGACTGCAGACATTTTTCTGAATACCCGATAAAGTGCTAGGATTCGCACGTAAAAAGGTAAGACCTCGTTAATCCTTGGCTCGCACAAGTTTCGACTTCTGAGGGCTGCCGTTCATAAGGGGACGACAGCTGGTTACCCGAAAAAACAATGTTAACAACAATTTTTAACTAAATATCAATATTTATATAGATATATATATATATATATAAAGATTGTTTTTCCAACTTAATAATATTTCTTTTCGAAAATAACTATTTTTCATTTAATGGAAAATATTACAGACAAACTTTTGGAACTCCAATGGGATCTTCAATCTCACCAATTCTTGCAGCTTATGTTATGGATGAATTGCTAGACACAGTGTTACCAGTTCTCTCTTTTAACTTATTTTTCATCAAAAAATATGTGGATGATATAATTTTAGCATTACCTAAAAATGGTATAACTGAAACTTTGGATACTTTCAATAGTTATGACCCATACATACAATTCACAATCGAAACAGAAGATTCAGATCTCTCAGTACCTTTCCTTGATACAAAACTTATACGATCGATTGATAACACAATATTAATTGATTGGTATAGAAAACCATGCAGTTCAGGAAGGTATTTGAATTTCTTTTCTTATCACAAATTTTCGATGAAAGTGAATTTGTTCAAACAAATGAAAGACAGAGTACTCAAAATTTCTGATATATCTTTTCACAATAAAAATTTGAAAATACTTCAAGAATTTTTCATACAAAATTCTTATCCACCATCTTTAGCTTGTTTAGCTCATTTTTAACAGAAGTTGATAATAGTGTAAGAAAAAATATGAATTCTCATAATGAACAACCAGTTGCAGATTTGAATCAAAATTCAATTTTCTATGCTTCATTACCTTACATCAAGGAAATAACACCCAAACTAACCAGAATTTTACAACCATTTGATAATATCAAAATTGCAAATAGAACAGTTACTTCAATAAGACAAATATATTCAAAAGTAAAGGACAAAAATGATATTTTCTCACTTTCAAATGTTGTTTATAGTATCCCTTGTCTTGATTGTGAAAAAAATTACATTGGCCAAACTAAAAGATTACTAAATTATAGAATCACTTCTCATAAAAGTGATAGTAGACTACATCCTGAAAGATGTGCTTTAACAAAACATGTCAATGACCTTGACCACCGAATGAACTACTCTTCAACAAAAGTTCTTGCAAGAGAATCACATCTTTCAAAAAGATCTTTCTTAGAAATGGCCTTTATCTCTCAAGAGAATAACTCCATCAATAAACGAACAGATATAAGCCATTTGAGTGAAATTTATTCTTTTTTACTTTCTCTTGACATAAAACACCATGAAATCAGAGTAACCGAACGCAGAAATTCTAACCTACACTAAAGTTTATTTGTCAGAACAAAATAATGTCACTTGTCAAATTAATAACTGTCACATTTGAAAATAAACAAATGAAGTAGGTCTATATGTACAACTAATTTGTCATTTCGTCCAGTTTATCAATTTTGTATTTTTTTAAAAAAGAACTGAAAATACTGCATTTCTGATATGTTTATTTAGCAGAAACTTAATCTTGTAAACATAAATGGTTCTTATAAATAACTTCTATGAACATATATGTAAGCATCCTCAAATAAGATGTGAGTACTTATAATTTTGAATTTACAATCTTATATGACATTTCCAATTGTAGTCTCCCTGATTATGGAATAAAAGATTCCGAAAGCTTGGAAAAACTTAAAAGAGTTTCCTTTTACATCGCTGCAGGCCCTACAAACAGTTTTACACTATATATATATATATATATATATATATATATATATATATATATATAGTAATTACATAATAATGTTAGTACATCAAGTGTGGATTAGAACCATATTGTCGTTTCTTGGGATACATATATTAAGACAAAAAATAACTTGTGACATCTACAGTCACTGGTTGAAACTTAAATACGAGACAGAGCTGTCGGCGAATGTTGGAGCTCTCGGAATTAAATCGGAATACACTCTTTTCACTTTATATTGAGACACATACATATAAACAAACATAAAAGAATACATCCATATTATTTTCCAATTACATGAAACTGTTCGCACGGATTGCCTCTACCAAGTCTCAGATTAGTACTATAGTAAGCTCCCTCAAGTAATGCATCTTTAACAGACCATCGAAATTTGTTTGAAAGAGTTATCAGTATTTAAGTGTTAGGGTAGGTGGTTATACAACCTTCCTATATAATTGATTTTCTGGTCAGGTTCGAGGGAGGTGTATTGAAATTATATGTCCTACGTCCTACGTCCTACGTCCTACGTCCTACGTCCTACGTATGTCCTACTTGTTCTGTGATATAAGAAGGTATCATGAGTATTTTCTGTGAGAGGAAGAGTGGTCTGCAAGAATGTTTCGGGATACCCTACAAATATATCTTAATGCTTTCTTCTGTAGAATAAATAAGCTTTTGTTGGCTGCACATGCCCCAGAACGGAATACCGTATCTGAGGTGGGACTCCATAAGAGCGCAATAGACCATTTTGGCTCATTCCGAACCAATCTGGAAAAACCATTAAAATGCATTTTGAATCATTGAAGTTTGCCGCCCTCTAGCGGCTGTACTAATCATCTCTTATAACTTATCAACATTGTGTAGAATCTTGAACCAAACAAAATATCAAAAAGTTATCAAATGTTGCTGAACATTTTTCACTTCAGTTTCTAGACGTGATATCTACAGTTTACCATTTTTTTCTTTTTCATATGATATTAACCTTTATAATGCAACTGATCAATTCCTTATAAATGGAAGTTCATCATGAGAGTAACTAAAATTGCGTTGAATACGGTAAAATATATTTACAATGTGGAAAAAAAAAATTTTTGTAGGTAAATATATTATATTATTTATTCCAATGCTTCTCTGATTATTTGACATTGTAGCTGGCATGCATGGAGTTTCAAGTATGCCATATTCAGAATGTACAATGATTATATTATCCAAAACTTCTAAAGCACTGCTTCCACGACTCTGCAACAAGTTCTTGATTTTTTAAAATCGTGAATCGTGTTAACTAAAACTAGTACATTATTTTCTATGGCAATCCATCCACAGCATCTCTTGAGATCATCAAGATGAATCACGGTGGTTATCTGCACGCTGGGGCCTCTTCACGTCTATCCAATGGCTGATCAAGTCGATCGGCAACGGAAATATGATGGTAGAATTTTTCTCAGCTGATATGTTGTTCAGAGTCTGCAGGTATCTCAACTTGAAATAAAAGAAAATAATTAATTTTGTCGTAAGGAGACGTAACAATTATTAGTATATCGAAAACATGTTAGGTTATTGAGTTCCCTCCAGTGTTACATAATATATAATTTGTTGAGAAAATTTTCATTAAGAAAGGATCAGTTAAGCCGAGTTCATGTAAAAGTGAGGTAACGTAAAAGTGAGGTAACGTAACGTAACGTAACGCAACGTAACTTTAAATTTCTGGGATGCATTCTTATCTCTAACGAATCGGAGGTATTTTCAATACAATGTATTCCGAGTATAGACGACTGGTGTAGATCGTAATAACCAGAACATCTAGATTGGTATTGGTAGAGCTTTCACTTCAGTTGTCAGTCAGACGGTTTGAAAATTGAGAAGTGTGATAATCTGAATGAATATATAGATGATACTTCTTCATAGGTTTATTCGAACTATTCCCTCATATTTATGACAAATTGGATAAGCAACTACCAGTCGTTCTTACGTTTTCGTGAACCGTACATTAACATTACATTATCTTACGTTCTTGCGTGCGTTACCTTACCTTACGTTTACATGAAGTAGAAAAACGACAGCACAACTTCAACGTTAAAATAAGGGAGTTTAAAAAGGAAATAAGAGCAAGTCAAAAAGCAAGCTGGAGGTCTGACTGTGGATGAATCAACTCCTTAATGGAATCTGCCAGACTCATGAGAATCCTGAGCAACGAGACAGAATGTTCTATAACAACCTTGAAGAAACTAGTTGGGCTACGGACACCATCCTCCGAAGATTTGCTCAGATATCTGCTGAGATGCACTGTTCGGACAGTGTCGAAGATGACCAATGGGCTCTGCAAATCTCATGGAGATTGACAACTGGCGGAGATGGTCATGATGATAACCTGGGCAGAGAACTAGTTCAACCCACATAAGGCAGCAGAACCTCACGGAATTTTCATTGCAAAGCTGAAGACGGGCCTGTCATTTTTATCTCAATCTTGGGATTCTGGATATTTAGTTCTCGCTTAAAACGCTCAAAAGGTTGTGTATAAATTCCTGTTGGGAAGGCCCCTAAGAATGAGTCCCTTCCACAGAAATCAACATGCATATACAAGTCCTCTGAATCAGCCCTCGACACTGTAGTCCGCAGGATTGAAGAGACATCAAGGTTCGAAGAGGTAACATTAGGAGTATTTCTCGATGTGAAAGACGCTTTTGACAAGGTGATGACAGCTTTTCAGGCAGCAAAAATGGCTACAAGAACACCTCTGGAACTTGCTAGAATCAGTTCCACGATGCCGTTCTTATTTCACAGAATAAAATTCGTTCCATATATTAGAATGCTTTTCCGACTAAAACGTCAGTTTGACGTCTGCAACACGCCAAATACGCAAAATGATAAACACATATCACTATTCTAAATAAAATCTAACTTCGTCTATTCATTCATGAAATTGTCTGATATCGAATATTCTTTAAAATGCAGAATTTTCAATAAACTTTCACCCTAACTGTGCTACTGTATCTGAGCAACACAGTTTTCGAGCAAGATAAAAGTATTTTTCTGAAATCGTTCAAGAATGCCCACTTTCTCGGAGCAACTTCAGGCCTCAAAATACGCTAATCTAGTATTTTAGTCCGTTGCTAAGCAACGAACTTTCCCGAACCGTTTTCGGACCTAAACAGTACGGGAATAGTATATTGTTGTCCGGGAATGTATTGCTTTTACTACGAGGTACACATACTATTTTTTCTGAAATCGCAATCAGCGTTATCAAAAACTAAGAAATTCTACATATTTGCGTGAATTCAATAACTGTCTAAACTGTAAACAAGCCGGCAAAAATATTCGAAAACGATACGGGAATATTTTTCCCGTACCGTTTAGGTCCGAAAACGGACCGGGAATGTTCGTTGCTTAGCAACGGACTAAAATACTAGATTAGCGTATTTTGAGGCCTGAAATTGCTCCGAGAAAGTGGTCATTCTTGAACGATTTCAGAAAATAGTATATTGTGCAACAAGTGCAGAAAAGTGCTAATTTTTCACGAGTTTGAAAAAGTTGCGGCACGAGCGCAAGCGAGTGCTGCAATTCAAACGAGTGAGAAATTGCATTTCTGCTCGTGTTACACACTATACTTTTTCTACAACACCCTTTTTGCTAAAAATAATACAATACTATAAGACGGAATGAAATGTCAGTGACTCATTCTTATATTTTCCTCTTGAAGTTGAAGGTAGTAAATTCAATGACAATGAATTAACTTGTTCTCTTAGTTCTGGCGGAGTATTTTCAATTTCAGAACTGTCGCTATCCATTTTAGTTCAATCTCATTAAAAAATGACGGGACAAGAATATTTTACGAATATTTTATGCTTGACGTTTGTTGAAATTCAAATGATTCGATAGATGTTGCTCCGTTGCCTAGCAATGGATAGTGTGTATGTGGGTATTTGAGACAGCAGTAGTGATGTCTATGATTTTTGTTCAGTATATTATGAATTTGTACGACAATTTCCCTCATATTATATAAACCAATAGACTTTGTCTATTCATTCTTGAAGTTGCCTGATCGAATATCCCTTCGAAATGCAGAATTTTCAAAATATACTTTCACCTTGCTGTCACGAAAACTGTATTGCTTAGAAATTAGGTACTGGAAAATTTTGGCACAGAAATGTGACTTTGTGGCACAGAAATGTCACTTTGCGGTACACTAATGTCAAATTTCAATTATTGTGAGAAATAATCATGTTTGCGAACGTAAAACTATGCAGAAAAGCATGTTTTGGAGTGTGGTTGTAGAAAAAGTACTTTCCCGTATCGAAAACGATACGGGAAATTTTTTGCCGGTTTGTTTACATTTTAGACAGTTATTGAATTCACGCAAACAATATGTAGAATTCCTTAGTTTTTGATAATGTTGAATGCGATTTCAGAAAAAATAGTATGTGTACCTCGTGGTAAAAGCACATTCCCAGACTTCAATGCAATTTACATTGTCGTCGGGGAATGTATTGCTTTTACTACTAGATACACTATACTATTTTCGAAAATTCTGCATTTTTTTCGAATGTTATTACTGAAAATTTTCCTCATAATATATAAACCAATAAATTGCTTGTTAGTAGAATTCTTCTGGACTTCCATTGTCTAGAAAAAAAGAAAATAAATTCTTTGCGTGTTTTTGAGTCACGACGTTTCAACAGTTAACATCTACTGTCGTTATGAAGTGTGTGAATGCGACAAGATATCTCGGATACTTATTATATAGCCTGTAACTGATGTACCTGTTATAAGGTAATTATGATCTTCGTGGGGTCTCTCTCAGGTCATTAATGTTAATTAATGTGATACAAAGACCTTTTTTGGTGAGTGTTATTATTGATGACCGATTTTGATAGGTCTTGACACAGAGTTTTTTATTGAAATCTCAATCGATCTAGCTGAGTGATAAGTGGCTTCCACACATTTCGAATCTCTATGCTCGGCTGACTGAAGACGTCATGATTCTGAATATAAGCCGACTCTATAAACTTTCTCTCATACCAATGCTGTTCTTTGTGGATAACTTCGGCTTCCGACCATGCGATGCTGTGCTTTAGTCTATACGTGATCTGCTATTCCCGACTTCGCTGTTTCTCCTCGCTGAGTATTTCTCTTGTGTTCACCGATTCTCACATTTAGTGGTCTCTTAGTTTCTCCAACATAATCCATCCCAAATTCACACGGAACACGGTAAATGCAGTTTTTGGAGTCACTATTCTCGTTGGGAGGTCTCGTTTTTGTTAGTTGGCTACGAATGGTATCACTTGATCTGAAGCATGTTCGGATGTTGTACCTTGATCCAATTCGCCTTATCTTATCCGATAAACCACTAACATAGGGAAGACATAGGGTAGGCTGTGTTAGTTCATCTGATTTCTCGGTGTTGCCTCTTCTGCGGTTAAGGACCGCTGTTATATGTTTGTCGGAGTACCCATTCCGTCGCAGATCTTTCTTGATGTTGTTCAATTCGTTGGTTAGATTTTCATCGGTATTACAGAGGCTGTAGCAACGAGCGGATAATTCCTATCTTCGTCGCTCCATGATGGTTCGACTCAAATTTCAGGTATTGTCCGGTGTGAGTTGGTTTTCTGTACACTGATGTTTGAAACTTGCCATTCGTTCTTTGGACTTTCACATCAAGAAAGGGTAACCCCTCCTGGGTCTCCTTTTCCATTGTGAAATTTATGGACGGTCTAATGTTGTTTAGGAGCCGCAGAAAGGCCTCGAGTTCTTTGTCTCCATGGTTCCATATGACGAAGGTACCATCAACATATCTTGGCCACATCCTAGGTTTCTTGTCGACTTTGTCTATATATAGCAAAGGCATCGAACCAATCCATATATATATATATATATATATATATATATATATATATATATTTGCTATGACAGGTGACAGTGAGGATCCCATCGGTAGTCCATCCTCCTGGGCGAAAAAACGGTATTTTTCCTGAAAGTAACAGTTCCGAAGGCAACATTCGAGTAGTTCCATAATACCAGTTACTGGTAGGATCGTCCTGTTCTTCAATGCTTCGTCCTTTTGCAGTTTTTCGCAAATAACCTGTAAAGAATCTTCAACCGGAAGGTTGGTATATAGACAGTTTAAAATGCTCAAACGATACTAATTACGCAAAAATTAACCTTCTTGGCAACACAAATTATGTATTCTTAAAATTGTCCTACCGAATATCCCTTCAAAATTCAAAGTACTCGTCACTTTGCCTATTACTCAAACTGTTCTAAGCGCCCTTGATCCTAGCCGAAAAAATCAGAACAGAAAACTTCCTTCTACGACACAACCTAGTCCTCTAGTCCCTCCTGTCAGTAAAATATCACTTTGTGGTACACCAAATAAAATTTATATAATTCTACGAACTAGTCTAATACTCGGCATTACAATTGTGTGATTAGAATCCGAAATTATCTGTGCCCGTCTAGGTAACGAATTTATGACCCAACTTCGGCCCATATTACGTTACCGAAGTTGAATAATCCCAGCGCCGCTAATAACTATAAAGAGCACACGGCTAACTTGATCAATAATAGTTTAGCCCGACATTAAACTGCACCTATATCAATTTATGGCCTAGCCTCAATGGAAACCTCGAGCCAACCGCCATATTAATACAACGGCCACTTATCTTCAGATTTATTCCACTTCAAAGGCCTACACGGTCACCACATAATAATTGTGCCAGACTGGCGGGTTTGTTCCAGAATATAGAAAATGGTAGTAAAAGTATTATCTCCCACACGAACACTCTCAAAAGTTTGTAATTGATACAGCTGGTACTTGATGAATATCCATGTTTATATCTATAATTATTATAACTTAAATTAATTTCAGAAAAGAGGTTTACAAAACCACGACAGTTGTTTCACTGTACAACAGCTTAGTCGAGTGGAAAGAGGGAACCTTCCATGCCAACGCGAAGAAAGTTTGGAGCCAAACGATTTTGACGTGATGTGGTTCAAGCAGGCTAATACGAAACAGACCAAATTCCTCTACTGCCTTTGAACTATCCTAAAGCGACCTCTTCGAGTTCTTATCACTCAAATTATACCTCATTCAGCAAAACCATCCTACAGCTGGAGTAATTATAATAGTAGATTTCAACGTGCCTTACTCTACCTTTCTCAAATTTTCCAACAAAACAGACGGAGCAGGTCGACAAGCTGAGGCCTTTGCTATCACGTATGGACAAGAACAGCTGGTCGAGCTACCCACACGCATTACTGATGTCAATAATCAGTCTGCAAATTATTTTCATGAACGATGCTCTTCTGAAAGATCAACAATTGTTCCACCTTTATCGGTCCCATCGAAACTGACCCGTCGAAGTCAGTCTTCATATCCCTTTGTCGTCATTTGGAGACATGCCAAACATCTTTTTTCCAGGGCTCATTCTTCTAACGAACGGCAAAGCTTTGGAACCCATTGCCTTGGGAGGTGTTCCCAGAAGCATACAGACCACTTTCTCTTGGTTCTCACGATATTCTTTGAACATTACAGGATTTTCCTCTTCGTGAGATCCAGAACAGTAAATTTTATAGTTTATATAGTATATACTGTATATCTTCTCTACTTGAAGAAGCTGTTGTCCAACGAAACATTTCACGTTGTTTTGACCTCGTTTGTGAAAAAAAATTTGATATAGTTTCATTACTGATACTCCCAAAAGTGTAATTAATACTCCGGAGTTTGATTTTAACACCAGAAGATGTCACCTAGTAACTTAGTCACTTAGGGACATATCTAGTTGGTAGGGTTGGACAAGATACCGCAGCTCTAACTGTAGCTGTTGAAGATCATCAAAGGCTTGTGGTTGTACTGGAACTAAAGTTTCTGTGCACAATTATTCATATTTTGATTTGATAGATCGATGTGGAACCAAAGCTCAGAAGGAAACTTTTCTGAGGCCATTTACCAGTGGTACTTGAGGATCTTTTGCTCTCAGCCAACCAAATACAGGTAGCGATGTTGGGGCCATATCTTCCATAGCAGTTCCAGATGGCGATATCTATATTAAAAAAGGTACAAAGTCGAGGGTAACTAGTGGTATAGGAGAAAAAGCTGCCATTGTTTTTGCCACTGTATAGCTGGGTTTATAGTTCCTCTTCCAACAGCAAGTCTATCTTTAGGTGAAGAAGAAGATACACTTTGAAAACAGGCTTCAACGATATGTAATTTTACTCTGGAAGACGTACGAGGACCGGAAGAGAATTTTTTGGGGGCAGCCTAATAAAGCCAGAGTGGGTCTTGCAGCTCACTCTAGTAATTGTTCAATCTGCTCTAAAAGTGACAGTCAATTATCGAATTATCAAGTGGTCAACCCTTTATCTTATCGCTTGTATGTTTTATGAAAATTATGTGTTTGAGATGAAACAATATTTCTCCAGACCTTTTGAAATCATCTTCATACATGAGAAAATATGAAGGAAAAATGGGTACCACCGAAACTACCCCATTGTTATTTCAAATGATTACATTTACAAACCTAGAATTGGGCAACGTGTTTCAATCTCTTTTCTTCGGCAGATTGAAGAAAAAAAATTGAAACCTAATGATGCATTTTGGGACATGCTCCGATAAGAACTTTTCAGATAGGGAATCTGTATACGGGGTTTTGTGTAGATCTTATTCTCACCTGTACCGGGTGACACAGCAGACATGTAGCAGCCTGTAGTTTTTTTATTTGAAAAGATGAAGATTTGAAATTTGCAGGAGTTACGTAATCAATGATAGCGCTTCATTTGAATCTAACGGCAACTTTTTTCAACTACCTGTTTGATCGGCAGTAACTCCAACTTCTTTTTTTTTTAATGACACCCTGGATATTTATCCAGCCTATCTTATTTGTCTTGAAATTCTCTATTCAACCGTATATCACAAAGTGGTATTCGTTTCTCAATTCGTAGATGAACTGCATTTTATTGAAAAACATCAAGTTGGCTCTTACCCGAATTCGATAATCTTTCGATGCTTGGTAGGCTTGGAAATCCAAAGAGTATCAGTTAAACGATATAATTTCAGTTTTTTCCATACCTGATCACTTCCTACAGATTGTCAATAATTTCTTTAATAAAAAGAAAAAACATCTGAAAATAACTCACGATATTGCGAAAACTGAGATAGGAACATGTTTTTTTCAATTTGGCTACTTGTGAAGTAACTATCTGTCTTTCTCTTTGGCCATGTAGCCATATCACGATCTTTTCATTTGCAAACATAAAATTATAATTGTTCCCCTGATCCAACAATTCACAAGTCTATTAGTCTAGATATTTGCAATTATATTTTGCCTAGTAGGCGGTGTACTCAGATTTATGCTGATTAAAATTGCATCGTTTAATTAGATACTGAATATGTATTCAAAGAATGAAACGGACGATATGTTGTTGATATTGGGAGAGTACAAGAGAAATTGTAGACAGGCTGAACAATTGTATGTCGAAAGATTTGCGGAAAGACGCCATCCGCTTAATAATAATTATCTCGCTAGAGTAGAAGAGCAGTTCAGACGAGAACCAGAAAATCAAAAAAATCTCCAATACATTTTCGACGAGGAAATGGAATGAACGTTTTGGCCATAGTACATGCAGATCTGACGATATCACTGAGACAAATTAAGGACGAAATCGGCGTGAATCGAGAGACCGCTAGAAGAGTTTTTGAAAAGAAATGCTCAGAACAGCTCTTCTACTCTAGCGAAATAATTATCAGGTGGATGGCGTCCTTTCGGAAATCTTTCGACATAAAATCGTTCAGCCTGTCTACAATTTCTCCTGCACTCTCCGAATATCAACAACATATCGACCTTTTCGTTCTTTGAATTCATATTTAGTATCTAAATAAACGATGCAATTTCAATCAGCATAAAACTGACGGAGATAATCATTGCAATCAAATGATGTTTACCTGTCAAACACAAAACATTTTTTGTACACCGCCTACTAGGCAAAATATGATTGCAAATATCTAGACTAATAGACTTGTGAATTGGTGGATCAGGGAAACAATTTCAATTTTATGGCCAAAGAGAAAGACAGATAGTTTCTTCACAAGTTGCCAAATTGAAAAAAATATGTTCCTATTTCAGTTTTTGCAATATTGTAAGTTATTTTCAGATGTTTTTTTCTCTTTATTAAAGAAATTATTGACAATCTGTAGGAAGTAATCAGGTACGGAAAAAACTGAAATTATATCGTTTAACTAATACTCTTTGGGTTTCCAAGCCTACCAAGCATCGAAAGATTATCGAATTCGGGTAACAGCCAACTTGATGTTTTTCAATAAAATGCAATTCATCTGCGAATTGAGAAACGAATGCCACTTTGTGATACACGGTTGAATAGAGAATTTCAAGACAAATAAGATAGGCTAGATTAATATACAGGGTGTCATAAAAAAAAAGTTGGAGTTACTGCCGATCAAACAGGTAGTTGAAAAAAGTTGTCGTTAGATTCAAGTGAAGCGCTATCATTGATTACGTAACTTCTGTAAATTTCAAATTTTTAGCTATCCAAATAAAAAAACTACAGGCTGCTACATGTCTGCTGTGTCACCAGGTATATCCTGTTCTTTTTCCAGGCAAGAAATGAGATCAAGCTAATTGTATTTAGAACTACTATGAATGGATCTTTGGTTTGAGGAAGACTGCGCATTCATGATTATTATTTATTTTTCTCATCGGTAAAGCTAGAGTCAATCTTTTTTGCATTTTCACGGTAAATATTATTGGCGGATGAATTTAATTTATGATCAGTCAAGCCAGTCCAATAAATTAGAAATGCTATAAGTATATCTAGTATCATTTGGATCAGATCTGTTAAGATTACTTCCTTTTGTGACAACTTTCTTGGGAACCCGATGCTTTCCTAATTACAGACCCAACTTGATTTGCCAGTGCGAAGCAACTCCATGTCGGTAAACCAAAGTTTATTCGTGGACATATCAAAATATTGGGAAAGCGATATAGGTTATTTTTATTTCAACGTATTAAAAACCTCCTTTCCTTGGACATGCAATTGATTTTCAATCTACTGCTGATATTACCTGTAGTGCCACTGGACTTTCGTTTATCACATCTGAAGCTTCTTTAAGTGCTCTTGAAGCTTTCATCTCTCCCTCGGCTGCGATGACTTTCGCTCGGGCTTCTCTCGAAGCTTCAGCCTCTGCTGCCATGGCTCTCTGGAGTTGTTGTGGAAGGCTCACGTCTTTTCTTTAAATCAGAATTGAAAAGTGGAAATAATCATTTACTTGTTATGCATACTGATATAAACTATGAGCATATTCAGATGACTTGGATTTATTCACGACTGTTACATATCTTTGTAAAATTTGTAAAATTTGTTTTTATGAATCTCCCAGGTTTTCGGAGAAAACCCCTCAAAAACAGAGCTTGTGCTAATGTGAGTATTTGGAACTTTTAGTGAATAATATTGAATAAATACAGAAAACTACCTGAACGTCAATTTTACTCTATACACGTTTCGCTAACAAAATCCGAAACTATAAAAGTCCAGGAAAAAGGTATAGAGAAAGACATTCCGGAGAAGAATAATCCAGGAAGAAAGAGTCCCGGGAAAAAGTACAAAAAAAATACTGGAAAGAGTCCAAGAAAATAAGCACGAAGAAGAAATTCCAAGGAAGAAAGTTCGGAAAAAAGTCTGGCAAAAAGAAGTCCGAGAAGAAAAAGTCCGAGGAAGAACTCCGAGTAAATCGTCCTGGAATGAACAGTACGAAGAAACCACCAGGAAAAATCCCGAGGAACAGGCAAAATACTCCTAGAGAAAAGTCAGGAGGAAAGAATTCCGGAGGAAAAAAATCGGGAAAAAGTCTGAGAAAAATGTCCTAGGAAAAACCCCCAGGAAAATTTCTGAGGAACAAAGTGTAGAAAAAAAGGTCTCTGAAAAAAGACCGGAAAAAAAGTACGAGTAAAAAATTCCGGTGAAAAAAGTCCAGGATAAAAATCTGGTGAAAATATCCAGTAAAGGAGTCCAGGAAAAAAAGTCCTAGTAAAAAAAGGCCGAGTAAAAAGTCCAAGTAGAATAATTCCGGTGATAAACGCCTGGGAAAAAAATCCGATTAAAGAAGTCCGGGGTAAAAACGACCGGAGAAAACTTCAAGGAAAACAGTACAGGTAAAAAATTCCATGGAAAAAAGTTTGGGAAAAAGGTTTTGGGAAAAAAACTGAGGAAAAAAATTTCTGGGGATAAATGTCCGTAAGAAAAAATTCCTTTAAGGTCGTTGCATATGAACTCTCCACAGTCGGAAAAAAGTTCTCGGAAAGAAGACCGAGGAAAAAAATTTCTGTGGATAAAAGTCCCGGGAAAAAATTCCGAGAGAGAATAGCCTAGGAATAGATGACCGTAAAGAGTCTGGACAAAAAAATCCGTAAAAAAGTCAGAGGAAAAAAGTCAGGGAAAAACTCCCGGGTAATAGTCTGTGGATAAGAAATCCTGGAAAAAAGTACGGGAAAAAATCCGGGAAAAGTCCGGAGAAAAGAGTAAGGGGAACATATTCCGTAAAAAAAGTTCTGGGAAAAAATCCTAGTGAAGAAAACGAAATCTGTACTTTGTTTCAGGTCGTTGCATATGAAGTATGAACTCTACACAGTCAGAAAAAAGGTCTGAGAAAAAAGACCGAGGAAAAAATTTCTCCGGGAGAAAATAGTCCGTGAAGAGAAGTCCGGTGTAAAAATGTCTGGGTAAAAAACTCCAAGGAATTAAGTCCAGGGAAAAAAATCAGGGAAAAAAGTTTGGGAGAAAGGTCTGGGGAAAAACCCGAGGAAAAAAATTTCTTTGGATAAAACTCGGGGGGAAAAAGTTCGAGAGAGAATAGTCTGGAAATAGAGAACCGGGATAAAATAATCCGGAAAAAAGTCCAAGGAAAAAAGCCCAAGGAAAAAATTCCGGAAAAAAAGTTTATAGTTTGGGAAAAAATAACGATAAAGTCTGTGGAAAAAAGTCCTAGAAAAGAGTATGGAAAAATAAGTCCTGGAAAAGTCCGGGGAAAAGATTCAGGGGAAAATATTCCGTGCAAGAAAGTTCGGAGATAAAATTCCAGTGAAGAAAATCTGGAAAAAAATTTAATCCTTTCAGGTCGTTGCGTATGAACTCTCCACATTCGGAAAAAAGTCCAGGAAAAAAACTCTGAAAGAAAACAGTCCTGGAAAAAACGACCGTGTTCAAAAATGCAGGAAAAAAAATCCGGAAAAAAGTCCGAGGAAAAAGTCCAGGGAAAAATTTCGGGAAAAATCCGTGGAATGAAATATTTGTAGAAAATAGTACGGAGAAAAAAGTCCATGAAAGAGTCCGGGGTAAAGAGATCGGGGAAAAGAGACCGGAGAAATTTTCCGTGAAAATCTATAGTAATAAAAATGCTTTACCAATTTGTTATTTAAATCGAATATTCACCAGTTATTACCATGCATTAGCATTTTATTCTGATTTGAGTTTTATAAACTATGGATTTGTATAATTTTGGCAGAAACATTTGCTTGCACAAATCCTGAACTGAGGTACTTACATTTCAACCCTCTCAACTTTGACTCCCCATGGATCCGTTGCGATGTCTAGAGACGTCTGCATAGCATGTGATATGGCTTCTCTGTCCGACAGAATTTCAGCGAGGCTTCTGGTTCCTAAGATATTTCTCAGAGTTGTCATAGCAAGAAGTCTAGTGGAGTTACTGGAATCATAAATAGGCAAACTTTTAAAACTTGATTTCACAATATGGCCAATTCAAACTGTCTGGAATGTATTTTTTTAAACTACCGATTGTGTAAATATCTAAGTGACACACTCTGTAAATTGTTATACTTTTAATCAACTCCGCTCGGTGAAATCAGCTGTGACGAAAGTCAGTTCCGTAAAAATAGCGTTTTTTTATGTTTAGAGATATATTATACGACGGATGATAGATGGAGGATGAGAGGTGATAAATGATGGATGAAAGGTGACAGCTGACGAGTGACATGGGACAAGTGACAGATGACATGTGATATATGACAAGTGACAGATAATACAAGTGGAGGGTGTCGCGAGACAGCTTAGCGCGCTATGATTGGTTGATGGTGAGAAGGGTTGGGGCTATAGTGGTAGTCGCGGTATCCACTCATCCAATGGAAAATAATATTATTTCCCTGGGGAGTAAATGATTGTATCAACAAACGGTAACTACTATAATAATACAAAGATCATTCTACATAATTTTGCTATAGGCAAATTGGATTTTTCTTGGGTAATTTAAGAAATAAAATAGATATTGTTTCGAAAGTGAAAAATACCATACACGGGTATATGAGAAATTTACTCTCCCATTTTCAAACCCCTTGCTCCGGCAGAGTAAATCCTACTTACATCCCTTGTGAAGTAATATACTATTATTCCATATCAAAAATTATATGTCTCTGCGAATGGAGTTGGATCTTTAGAAGAGAACGCTATTTTCCAATGAAATGCTTTGAAAAACTGAAGACCATCCCAGTAGTATGTTGTAATTCATTGAGATAGGACCATACTGTGAAAAGTAATGAGAGGAGATGAGAATATGATCCAAGTTCTCACTGGGAGCGCAAACGTACCCTAGCACTAATGACCGCCAACAACTTCGAAACTAGTTTGCAGTAGATCATCCCCAGCTAAAAAGATGTGTTTTACAAGAAGCTCTTGCAATAGCGTTCTCCTTGAGGAACGTTGCAAAAATATCTGTTCAATGTTCGTCGTGGTATTAGTCAGGGAAGTAATTGTTTTCTGTCAGAAATTTTTAACTCTTCAGAAATGTTCGAATGTGTATTGAGATTAGTCGCTTCATTTAATCAAACCTATGTGGAAATTATTTTCACACCCTCACCTGTAATTGGTAACTTTGACGACAGCATTGAGAGGATCCTGGATTCTGTAATAAACTACAGCATCTACGGTTACTGTAACTGAATCTTTCGTAAGAGCCTGTGAAATGAATAAAATGTCACAACTCATAATAAAAAACAGTATGATTATTGAAATTAATGAAAACTAGTAGTATTATAAGCAATCATGGTGAAGGAAAGCTTTGAGGACACTTTATCAGAGCAAACAAGGGTGATATTTATTAAGCAAGTGGTGCGAGCAAGAGCTACTTTCAGTCAATGCCCAAAAAAATGCTGTAATCATTAATTTTTATTAGAGAAAGAGTATTAATAGATCAGTACTCTATGAAGTGGAGTTACCATTCGCTACGGAAGTCAAGTAGATAGAAGTAACTTTTGTCCACACGCTCTAGTGAATTCTCTTTTAGTAATATACATTTAACTCAATTCGCATGCAATCTAGAAGATGATAGATACGCATTGAAGACAATAAATTCATTAATCGTAGCTAGGTCAATAAGTAGCTGAAAGACGGTGTACCCAAAAATACAACAACGTTACCCAAATCGGAGAATAGACAGCCAGAAGAATAGGCTTGCTTTTGAATAAAAACTTAAATATAAAATTAAAATTGACAATCTCATATAATTGCAAAGTTCGATGTATATTACTTAAGCAGAATTTACGTTAATATCATTATTATTCGTTATATACCTATCATCCTCATACGTTACATCGAAATTGTGTAATTTTGTGTTATTATTGTGAGTTTTGCATTTACATTGGATTCTGAAAAAACATAAAATATCTATCGAGTGTTGAGTTTGCTCGAACACCAAACAAGTTATATGAAAATTGTGTCAGGTACCATTTTGATATCAAAAGAATATTTGAGTAGTTTTCCACTCAATTTGTGCAATCGTATATTATTCCAAGAAGTGAGGTGAAGTGAAGCATGGCAAATTTCAAATTCAAATGGAAAGCGGACACTCACTGAAACTTGAAAATTTCTGATATCATTCTGATATTTCTTTTTAATTTATTCAAGTAGAAAAGCAATCCTTAAATTTTTACGTTTGAAATATATCTGTACATTATCATCATACTAACTTCTTGTGGGGGTACGTCAAACGATATGGTTCGTAAGTCAACTTTGCAGTAGCTGTCCAGACAGGGTAGTACGAAGAATATTCCTGGCCCTCTGGCGCCCCCTGAACGTAGCCTTCCCAATCGAAATATTACTGCTCTCTCATACTCCTGCACCACCTGTAATGAATAAGACGGAAAGTCACTTGGTTCATCTAGGATGGTTTGAATTATAAAGGACCCCGCAACAACCCTTATGGAAAATGGCTCTCGGTGAAATTGGCTGAAACTTTAGGATATTGTAGATATCGATGTCCTGATTGAATATCTCAATGGGCACAAAGTCCAAAAATGGACAGTTTTTGAGATACAGGGTGTCAAACATGCAGAGAGAAGGATATTTACTTACCTTCAAAAAATCAATAGTATGGCGATTATTTCGTTACAAAAAGTTAGGGAATATAATTGCAATCTTAATATCGTCGACTCGAGTTGTAATGAAACGTTCTAAGACACCATATACAGGGTTATTAACAATTACATAATTTTTATGTAATTCTTGGAACAAAATCAGTCAAACGCAAAAGCTGGTAGACTTGCAGAATGAGTGAATATCATTTAATTTTGATTTTGGGTGATCTGAGGTTACTATTATACAGGGTCACTCAAAATTTTCTTTTCTGATTGTATTTATTTTAATTTTTTTAAGAAACATCGATACAAATTAAACGTAAAGTAGAAAACTAAATATAATATGATCAATAGTGGCTGACTATTGTCTATTTGTTGCATCTTGTACGGATTCTGGTCAACGGCGTAATGATGCAGCTATCATGTTCAAATTCGAGTACAAGAACAGAATCTCCGTATGAGACGGGCTCAATGGAGAAGACTTATCAATGAAGCAATTCCAGATTTTCCAGTTCTAGATATTCAAAATTTGAGAGATATTACCTATGGCGTCTACCAAGTTAACATTGCTCCTTCGTATATACAAGATAATCTTAATAGAGATGGCGATGAGGAACTCCAAGTCGATGAAAATATTTTAGAACGAGGATTTATAAGATTGAGAATATACTCTAGATTCCGAAGAGCTACAATACACCAACTATTTATTTCATATAGGAGTAATGACGATGAGGCCTTAGAAAATGGAGGTGATCCTATAACTGGATATTACTGTACCTGCCAGTCAGGAGCTCGAACTTTAGGTACCTGTGCACACATCGCTAGTGCATTATGGTACCTATGTTACGCTCGACATCAAGCGAACATAAAGTATCCTGATACAGGTTTATTGAATGTTATAAACGATGCTGATGTGGATATGGAACAGGAACCTGTAGTTATCGAATAATAATTTTGTTACATAGTTTCATTCAATTATAATTACAGTGACTCATTTGTCCTTTTAGTAACCATGTGCATACTGGTAATTACAATGTCGTAACAGACAATGTATGAACAAGTAAAAACAATTTTCAATGAAGTAGTCTCCCTTTTGATAGCTGCATCATTACGCCGTTGACCAGAATCCGTACAAGATGCAACAAATAGACAATAGTCAGCAACTATTGATCATATTATATTTAGTTTTCTACTTAACGTTTAATTTGTATACAATATTTGTATATAAATACAATCAGAAAAGAAAATTTTGAGTGACCCTGTATAATAGTAATCTCAGATCACCCAATATCAAAATCAAATGATATTCACTCATTCTGCAAGTCTACCAGCTTTTGCGTTTGATTGATTTTGTTCCAAGAATTACATAAAAATTATGTAATTGTTAATAACCCTGTATATGGTGTCTTATAACGTTTCATTACAACTCGAGTCGACGATATTAAGATTGCAATTATATTCCCTAACTTTTTGTAACGAAATAATCGCCATACTATTGATTTTTTGAAGGTAACATCCTTCTCTCTGCATGTTTGACACCCTGTATCTCAAAAACTGTCCATTTTTGGACTTTGTGCCCATTGAGATATTTAATCAGGACATCGATATCTACAATATCCTAAAGTTTCAGCCAATTTCACCGAGAGCCATTTTCCATAAGGGTTGTTGCGGGGTCCAATTTATAATGTTTCTGAGCAACGTTTCTATGTATTTACTTTAAGGTGACCTCCGAATGCTTTTAAAACGGTTTGAGAACCATATTACTCAAATGCATTGATTAGTAGGCTTCCGAATGTGGCGCACTAAACCTTTTCTATGTCTCTGCTCATTAATATGATTTCGTATATCATTCTTGTAATTACATTTGTGAAACTTGTTTATTTTTGGTTTGCTGCACTCTCTTCTTGAGGAAATACCAAATTTGCAGTCCTTTGCAAAATTTCTCGTGGTTCACTAGAGTTTGGAAGGAAAGCCTGTTTTACTTGAAAATATATTTTTCGGCTCACCTCGGCTTGAATTGCTATACAAGTTGCTCTCCTAATCTGGCAGAATGAAGACCTTTGCCAACTTAGCTAACGTTGCTATCCAAGTTATGTTTTTATTCACTATAGGAGGCGAAAGTATGAACTCAAAGCCCAAACTTCTAATATCTTATAATCGAGGGCTATCGCTGCTAGTTGAACATTCCGCAAAGTCTTTGTCAAGAAAAACAAATATTTTAAAATCAAATTACATTTGAACGGAGAGTTACTATCCGTTGTGGATCAGGTAAAAGACTTGGGAATAATCCCCGACTCAAAATAATTAATGTTTGATGCTCACATTAATGGTATCATTATGAAAGCATTAAGGAATCTAGGCTTCATTATGAGAATCACGAGATAATTCACTTCTACAAAATCGTACATTGCCTTATACAGGGTGGCTCATCGAAAACGTACCGCAAGGCATTACAGGCTGGGAGAGAACTTTTCGATAAAATCCGAAAGCAGGTCAAGTTTGTTTGTCAGGGGGACACATTTTGACGGAACAAGCATAGTAAAACCTTCAACCCCCTAAGTAGTGGTGTCACCCCAACAGTTTTTTCAAATGGAAAGGGGGGTCAAGCGATACCTCTTTAGAAGGGGCTTGTCATTCCCTACACTCTCCCTACACTCTCTAAAATGAGCCTAAAAAAATCAGTGCATCGGCAAAAACAGCGAATCAGAAAAAACAGCGAATTCATTTGAAGGAACTTATTGCAATAAAGTACAATTGAACCGATTTTTGTATTTTTCGTCCCACATGATGGTTGGAGTTTCAACGCTCCATATTTTCTGAAAGAGTGGATCGATTTTGAAAATGTTAGCAGCGCTGTGTAGGGCATGACAAGCCCCTTCTAGAGAGGTATCGCTTGACCCTCCTTCCCATTTGAAAAAAATGTTGGGGTCTCACCCCTACTTAGGGGGTTTTACTATGCTTGTTACGTCAAAATGTGCCCCCCTGACAAACAACCTTGACCTGTTTTCGGATTTTATCGACAAGTTCTTTCCCAGCCTGTAATGCCTTGCGGTACGTTTTCGGTGGGCCACCTTGTATAATTCTCTGGTAAGAAGCCATCTAGAATACGCCTCTATCATCTGAAACCCATTCTATGCTGTGTACATTGATCGCATCGAAAGAGTACAAAAAAAGTTCATAAACTATATGAACTACAAATTTCACCGTAATCGATTCTACGAATCATATGAGAGCAATCTTGCTTTCTCCAAAATGGATGGTATCTCAAATCGTAGGAAAATGGACTATATATGTAGTACTTCTTTATAATTTGAATGACGGTTTCATTCATACTAGCAGCAACATATCGTTCAAAATATACAATTTTGTTCCCAGAAGACCTCTATTGTTTTTTCATAGAAAAAAGAAAAACGAACCATTGTTTGAATTCTCCAATTGATAGGTTATTAAAAACATACAATGATGATTTTCTTGAAGTCGATATATTGTCGTAAATGTTGAATTTGAATTATTTTAGTGCATTGATCCATTCATCTTATTGTTTATTAATTCGTCCACGATATAGAAGTTCATTGTCATATGTGACCGACATTGAAATTAGCGAAGTCGCGTGACGAGCTAATATCGTTGACCGAATGAACAAAACATATTTCCTTATATAAATACAAAAGGAATAGATTGATATATAGTTGGTTAATAGACTCCTATAGAGGAGAGAGCCCTACTGCTCAGTTAGCCTCGTAGGCTAGGCCCTTCTGGCCTCAGCTCTAAGTATTAGTCTAGTGATGGTTTTGGTAAGAGTTTCATTTGTTCCGTATAATATTATTGAGTGTCCCTTATTTTATGTATGTATATAACTTCCCCCAGTATCCCCGTTGTTCTATAATAAATGTTTATATTCCTTTGCTACCCCTTGAGTTTCAATAGCTACCATCTGTAGCTACACCCCAAGTCGCATTTAGTATAAGGGAGACAACCCCTTATACGGCTCAGGATGCTACCCTAGTAGCTCTAGTCGCGACAATATTTCACTTATTCTTACCATGTGTACGAAAAATGTGTTTAACAAAGGTAAGATATGATTTTCTTGTTGATACAGGTAATTAGTAATTGTTAATAATTCAATGGTTCAATTTCATATTTCATTCTATATTTTATTTTTTAATCATATTTTTCCTATCTGCGGTGTTAGTATTAGTATGTAAGAAGTGAAACTCTATTATTGGAAATTAATAATAATTTCTGTTGGGTTTCCGAAATAAATAAATAAATGAATGAATAAGACATGGAGTCTGAAACCAAAAATAGTTCACTAGTCATACCAACAGACCCTCAAACCCATGGTCACATATACGCTTCTCTGATATGGTAGCCAAAATGCAACAAACAGTGTCACAAGTCAAGCTGCAGAAAGTGCAGTGGCTAGCTTGGCTGGGCATCACAGGGGCAATATTTACGTGCCCCTACTACAGCATTAGAGGAGATGCAGCTAGAAATGGTCATGAACATCCACCAAGATTTTATTTAAATTTTTTCTTAACTTTTGCAGAAGGCGCTACCTGTTGGATTACACCTTTGTTTTTTATTATCTGCGAAATGACGCTTAGATCGCTATGACAGGAACTAGTTATTAGTATACACAAAGCATCTTCTTGCGGTCACAGTTTAAATTTTAATTTTTTCCTTCAATTTTCAGTGAAATTCCATCGACATAAACACAAAATTGAGCAAAACACAAACAAACCTCATGAACACGACCACTCAGAGGTTTATACGGGTCCCTCCAGTAACTGCATCGATCAATATATAGAAAACCATAAGTGGGCCAAATTTGAAAAGTTGGGAGTTCACTATTATCGATAAGTGCTATCCGGCTAAAATATTTTGAAAATTGTGGCACTTCCGGTTGTATAATGTCCTATACCCAAGTCTAACCGTTTTCGAAATATTTCAATTTTTAAGTTGAAAATTGCGTTTGCAGACCGATTTTTTTTTAATTTCTGGACATGATCATTTATTTCCGATTGTGTATCGATTTATTCGTAGGAGAGGACCCAGTTCAGTAGAATTTCGATATCAATTCGATTAGAGTTATACAGGGCGTTCACCAGAAAATGATATAGATCCGGTTGAAAAAATTATTGTAAGTCAATTTTTTCAAATGAAAACCCCCCAATTTTATATTCTCATTCGATTCGGCATCGAAAATGAAGCTAACTTTTAATAATGTTATTTATGCCTTCACTCAATAGCTTCCGAAATATTGGCGAATTAACATGTCTCAGTTCCAGAAAATCTCGTATTCTTGAGTTTACTTATTCTTATTTGGCCATGGCGACAGTAGTTGGAAACAATCAACTGCCACGGAAATGTCATTGTAATCAATCATGCCGGCTCGTTTGAATTATTCGAATGAAGATTACTTAAATCTATTTATTATTTATGGCGAATGTAATAGGGATATCTCAAGAACATGTGATATATTTGCTATTCGGTATCCGCAGAAGCAGAAGCCCTCACAAAATACTGTTTAACGAATTATAGAAAACTTCAAAAACTTTGGATCCTTCAAAGCAAGAGTGTAGAGGAACAAGCCAATTGTTGATGATGAAGATATTGAAATTGCCATTTTGGGATATTTTGCTGCATATTCAACAATATCTTTGAAACAAGTTGCAAGAGAATCAGGATTGTCAAAAAACTGAGTAAACAGAATACTGCGCAAACATATACTTTGTGAATTCGTTTTAACTTGGTCGCAAGGAAACGAATTATTTTTGGATAATATTATATGCACAGGCGAAGCTAAATTTACAAAGAATGGTGTCTACAACCGACATAATTGCCATTATTGGAGTGACTCAAATCAGCATGTATTCAGGGAACTGAATTTCCAAGAGTCTTGGCAGTTCAATGTTTATTGTGCGATAAGAAGTGATAGCGTCGTGGAACTGCATTTTTATCAAGAAATCTTAAATGGTAAGTAAAAAACAGGGTAAAGGTAAGCTTATCGGGCTTCTGCGTTTTCAAACACGAATAATAAATAGATTTAAGTATTCTTCATTCGAATAATTCAAACGAGCCGGCATGATTGATTACAATGACATTTCCGTGGCAGTTGATTGTTTCCAACGCAACTGCGGGCGCCACGGCCAACTAAGAATAGTAAACTCAAGAATACGAGATTTTCTGGAACTGAGACATGTTAATTCGCCAATATTTCGGAAACTGTTTAGTGTTGGGTTCCACTTCCGGTACAACCGGAAGTGGTACAATCTTCAAAATATTTTAGCCGGATAGCATCAACAATAGTGAACTCCCAAATTTTCAAATTCGGCCCACCTATGGTCTTCTATATATTGATCGATGCTTTTCCCGGAGGGACGCCCTGTAAATGGAAGCGAAAATATTAAAACTTTGTGTTTAATTGTAATGTCTTCTGAGCCTGCTCTCTGTCAATGAATTCAAAACTGAGACGTAATCATAAATAATCAAAGCTGAATCAAGGGCAGGTGTCTTCAGTTTGATCCCAAAGTTTTGCAGGTATGAGTGGCTATACTATACCATAGTAATTTTACATTCCACATTTTACTCATAATTACCGTTCTCAAATAAATGAATGAACTATCAAAAATATAATGCCTCAGTCACTGTGTACTTTTTCCAAATTAAAATAAAAAATATCCATTTCAGTGGAGGAAAAAGGTATAAAAACGTTGCATTATTTCAACTATTTATTACACAATTTACATCTCAACCACTTTATTATCATTTCAACTTACTTTGAAACACCAAAACAACGAAAACGGCAGGGTTATTATCACCAGGACTACTGATCCAATGGTCGCTACCACCTCTATGCAGGCCATGATGTTCGGTTTTGCTAGAAAAATAAAAACTTTTTCCAAGATTACAAAAAAAAGTGTCAGTCTTAAATTTTAAAAAGGTCTATTCTGAATCTTCAAACATTTTTTGTAGGGCACTGCAGTTATGTGTATTAGCTCATGAATCAATCACTCAAACCCTCCCATAAAATTTTTCTCACGATGTCAAACATGTGGTGAGCCAGACCATACTTTATTATTTGTATCACTCATTCCAGTAAAACCATTAACGACTATCAATCTAAATAAACCGGGATATTTCCGAGTTCTCGGACACTAAAATATACAATCTGCTGCATTGCAATTTTGTAAATACGCTGAATTCAATCAATCCATGGTAGGAGAAAAATGGACATCATTCCACACAGAAAGAAATAAGAGAAGAGTAAGATTAAGAGAGAAAAAGTAATTTATTTGACAACTTTATACACAAAGCACATATGGCAAGTATATTTACTATACTCTACATTCAAAATCTCGAAATAAGCAAAAACGTAGGTACCTGAATAAAAAGAAGAATCAATAATTATAAATACATAGGTAATATGTAGCATAAACAAAAAATTCGAAATAAGCACATTGTCACTTGATAAAAATGAATATTAAGTCAAAGGGCATCTATGAAAATATGATTTGTCACAATTTCATTAAATTCCCGTACGCCACTAGTTCCTGTAGATGAGAGATACAACACCATAGAATTTGATATAAAACTATACTTCATTTACCTGCTTTACTCAATTTGATATGTCAAAAGAATCCTTCAACTGAGCTTGCTTAATATTAATATGCAGGGAACTTGAAGCATTTGATCGGGAGAGCGTATTTTTGCACATGAACACTGAGGAAAGTGTTTCTAAAATGTACTCTAATATAGATAAAATCATTACAAAATATGTAAACATTGGTTTAGTGCAAATACTATAAGATCGACCAGAGAAAAGAAACGATATCATAAAAGATGGAAAACATACCGTAACAACCTCGATTATTTAACATTCAAACTTTTGGGAGCCAGATGAACATTTCCACACGATTTTGACTACAGCACCTATAGGAACCAAATAGAAACCAGAATAACTTTCGATCCTGAACAAATATAGTAGTTTGTAAAATCGAAAAGGGTGGTCACTTCACAATCAATACCATAAAGAATTCAGATGGACAGGACGTTTTTTCGAGTTTTTCACTTCCTCAATCAACCCGACTATTCAACAGTTATCTACAATCAGTAAATCGACAGTGATAAAGTAATAGAACAGCTGATGATATTCGTTTCAGTTCTTATCACATTCCACAAAAAACTATTTTGAACAAGATTCATTCTATATCTTTCTCAAAAAGCACCTGGTGCGAATCACATCCCCACCTGTGTTCTAAATAATTTGCTCAAGAAATGTCTTTTATTCCTATTATTCAACAAGTCAATCAAAGAAGGTTGCTTCTCGAAGATATCCAAAAATGCGCTTGTAGTTCAAAAGTGTTGATAAATTTATGTTTGAATACTATCGACCTTTCTCAAAACCTAATTTCCAAACTTTTTGAGCCAATCGTTTGTGATTATCTCTACTTTGATGTTTGGTATTCAATCAGCACGAATTTGTAAAAATCGCTTCATAGAAACTAATCTTTTCAACCATACTGAATATCTCTTGAATACAAGGGCTACCAAGTTGACATACCGATTCAAGCAAGGCATTTGACAAGATGGATCGTGCAATTCGACTTGACAAGCTTCTAGTCCTACATCACAAATATGTTACAGGCAGTTACCCTAGATGTGTCAATTTCACTTCTGGAGTTCCCTAGGGGTCCCAATTGGGGGCCTCTTCTCTTCAATATTTATGGCAACGATTTATCCAGTTGTTTCTCCTTTTGCGATTGTTACTTGGACGCTGACGACCAGGAAATATTTCACACCTTGGCCTGTCAATAAGAACATCATCTGATAAACCTTGGTTTAAAATAAACTGCTCCAGAACTATCGCCTTCAAGCAGGCAGCATACCAGCGATGGTACAAAAATCAGGGTACTGAGATCAGATCAGAATATGTTGAAACCAGATACATGTGCAAGGTGACAACTGATTCGTTGCAGGATTGCAGAAATGCTTTTAAAAATTTTAGAATTTTAACTGTTCCTTGTCTTTTAATTTTTGACTTGTGCTTATCTGTTTTTGAGAATACGAATAAATTGTTTGTACTAAATGAATGTAAGCATAATATTGACACAAGACAAAAAAACTATATTTTTGTACCATTTGTTAAAACTAAATTAGCTTTTGAATATCCTGATCAGATGGCCCCACGTGTTTATGATTTGCTACCAGGTGTAATAAAAAAATCCAAAACCGTGTATATCTTCAAACGAAAATTTAAGGATTTTCTTATTGAAAAACGTTATTATAGTTTTGAAGAATTTATGTGTATATGTGTATAGGTAGTTTTATTCTCTTTTTCAGGAATTATATTTCTCCGATCTAATTTTTCTCTTTCTTGGACGATGTCTATACAAATGTTTTAACTTTGTCAAAAAAGGAAAATGAAGATATTATTATTAATATTATTACAATGCCAAGTTACGATCAAAACTCGTTGAGTGTTCTCTTAGGTCTTTCTGTGCTATTGCCAAAGCAGTGGGAAAAAAATTCACTTTCGGCTTATCGCCAAAAATTTTCTGCAAATTATGTACTCGTTGGGGAAGCAACCCCAGAATATAACTTCTATTGAAAGTCTTATGCCTGAGATTACCATTCGCCAACGAATAGTAAGAAACATTTTGCTGGATCTCAATGCCAACAAATCAATCAAAATTTGTAATTGCATATTGATGGCTAATGACCATAGCAGACGATGCCAAAACACCAAGAAAAAAAAATTGCATATTGGATCGCAGTTTTTAGATCTGATCAACTTTTCCCAGTAACAATTTTCGATATTGTCAAATTCATATTTTTTGAGATAAGTACCGCGTGATCGACTGGAAAAATTAATATCTGATTTCAGGTTTAAGACCATGCAGAACTGTTTATGAAGAATAACTTTTTTTTCGTAAAATTAATAATAAAAAAAGCTTTCCATATGGTGCAAACTTAAACAGACTCAATGTATATAAATATGTATAATAGAAAAGTTATTGGGGAAAACCCTCAAATTGTTGTGCAACCTTAGACACGTGTTTCGAGCCTAACCTCTCGTCAGTACGGTAAAATCAAGTGAGAAGATGTACAACATTTGGATGTAAAAATACAAACAAAGGAAGTCAACAACAAGAAGCCAACCACACATTTGTGGCTTCGGTTAGAAGACCATGTGCTCACAAGGCAACAACTAACGTCCCCACGGAGGCAGCTGTAGCTACTAGCGTGAAAACCCTACCCAGGAAAATACAAATTAGAATGGATTAAGCGTGGGGCTATATATGAAAATATAATAGAAAAGTTATTGGGTATAACCCCTCAAATTGTTGTGCAACCGTAGACACGTAGACACGTGTTATATGTCGTAACTCGAACAGTGATCATCACAAATATGAGTATATCAAAATGAGCAACTTAAAAATAAAAATGACGTGTCTGAGCTTATTTTCCCTAATGGCCATATCAAGCGTTTAACAAACAATCATTGGGCTTTGCAATGCTCCAGCCACATTCGAAAGATTGATAGAGACGGTTCTGACGGGACTCTCATTGAAGACGTGTCTAGAAGATCTTGACGACATAATTGTAGCTCAAAGCTATGCCATCTTTACAAAAATAAATACGAATTCTTCAATTGAAACTTACCTGTTGAATGACAATTCAATTGTATCATCAATTTCCTTTCTACAGGAGCTCTCCCGAAAGGTACATATCATCCATTTCATTTAAAAAAATCAAGTGGGGTTATGATTCACTTCTTCAAAAGTGTTGAATTTTGTTCTGCTTTTTCAAATGCCTTTGATATCATTAATAACGATGTTCTGTTTGCTCTTTTGTAACTGGATTTGCTCAGTGTACCTTTTCAGTGGGGTTTACTTAAACAATACAATCCCATTCTGAGGTGAATTTTATGTTGACGATACAAAGTTGTGTGTTTTCATGACTCAAAATTTAATTTGTTTTATTTTTTGTTCAATTTCAATCGATATCATACTGAATGAAATCTTATAAGTACAGTGAAGGGTGAGAATGATTGAAAAACATTTCATCCAATTTCGAAAGAAAATACATATTATGACTGCTCTTTTTTTTCAAACAACGCTTCTAATCAGATTTCTATTCCTTTTTGCTCCTCGTGAGTATGTGTGATGTTTCAGTTGGTTCGCAAGATATATGATGAAATTTAATTGTTGCAATTCAAAATGTCCATTTCATGCTCTCAACATATAACATATAAGTCCAGTAGCAGTTCTTCGAGTTCAGCAAGTTCTACAAGTTCTTCAAGTTCGGAATCGGATCAGAGTAGGAAACGACAATCAAAACAAAAGTCAAAAAGAACTAAACGTAATAATTCTGAGACAGGGGTAAGTCAGTTTCCAATTACCTCGCATTCCGAGAAAACTATGATTATATACAGTGCGATTTCTGATTTGAATCCATTATCTGACAATGTGAATTGCTGGATTGATATAATTGAACATCATGCTGAGTCATTTAAATGGCCCTACTATCAGATTATTCACCAAGCAGTAAATAAGCTACGGGGTACTGCAAAAATTTGGAATGATAGTTTATTAGCGAATGATAACGAATGGCCTAGTTATTCTTGGATGCAATGGAAGACGAAATTGCTGAATACTTTCCATTCCAGACTAGACATTTATAGCCTTTTTATGGAGGTTGCAAATCACAAACCTTTAGATCGTTGTTCTCTATATGATTTTTTTTTTTAACATTTGGCTAAGATCGATAAATTGAAGTTGAATTTTTCAAATGATTTTTTTCTAGTTTTGGGCGCTACAGGTGATGATAAAATCACTTCGACAGCCAACATTGAAGATTTGAACACTTTAGGTTCCTATCTGAGAAATAAATTGTATTCAACTCAAAATTTTGATAAGTTTCATAAATACCCAGTGATTGTTGCCATAATAAATCTTTTGGCAATAAATATTCCCATCATAAGGATACTTCCGACAGAAATAAATTTGTACCTTATGTACAACAAAATATTGTTCCAGGTAAAAACATTGTTCCAAGTATTACTTTAAGAAACAATACTTTCTGTAGTGGATGTGGTTTAACCGGACGTCACAATAGTGAAAACTGCCCTCATCGTTTTAAATTTTGTAATAAATGTAATATGAAAGGTCATATCAGCAAAGTTTGCAAAATTTTTTCGAAATGTCATAGTCAGCAAATATCAAGGGTTGAGAATGTAAATATAATAATGAATAATATTTCAGAAAGTTTTACAAATAAGTTTTCATAAATGGTAAATCCTGAAATGCTTTCATCGATTTGGGAAGTGACTGTTCAGGCGGCTACTCACACACCTGCCGCAGGGGCAATCTAGGGTGTGAAGGTGGGGTTGACCCTTGATTTCTATAACCAATCCTTCATCAAGTATTTCCTTTTTAATTTTTTTCTTCTGTAGCATCACGGAAGCAGCCAAGGCAATGCCGATCTTTTGATTTTTCGAAAGTGTTGGCACCATCTTCACGACAAGTGATAGTCTGTTCTGCGGTACGTTCACTGTCGCACTGAACGGCAGGTACGTGTGTAGAGACGCCTCCTAGATTGCCCCAATCACCCTGCAGCCTAGATTGCCAATGCGGCAGGCGTGTGAGTAGCCGGCTTTCTTCAATAGAAAAACATTTAGCAGTTACACTTGAGTTGCACTTTAACTATTTACAGGAAAAAGTGCATTTATCAGGATTCAACGGTAATGTGGTGGTGGTTAATGAATTTGTAAAAACAGAAGTAACAATGGAAGGCTGTACATTGGATATTACATTGTATAATAGAAAGACTAGGATGTTAACATTTTGATCGGCCGTAACTTTACCGAAAGCCCCAAAATATCTTATTATCGCATTGGATTCAAATATTCGAACATGTAGAACTTTTTCAGACAAAGTTAACCATGGTGACTTGGACGAAGAAAATTAAATAAAATTATACAATACCCTACAAAAATTTAATTGTTGTTTGTTTTCTTCTTTAAAAAAATTGGGTAAGGCGCATTCCGTGATAATGAAAATAGAGACAACGAACACAAAACCTGTTTCATTCCGACCTTAGAGGTTCTCACAGCCTGACAAAGACATGAAGAAGAAAGTAGACGAGTTGCTTTCTGCGAACATAATCAAAAAGAGTAGTTCAGCATATGCTAGAACGGCATTATTAGTAAACAAAAAAGCTGGTAAAAAGAGACTTGTGGTCGATTATAGGGCTTTGAATAAAATGACAGAGAAAATCAGGTTTCCATTACCTGTTATATAGGATCTTATTGACTCCCTTTTGGGGCTATACATATTTTTCTACTATGGACCTAGCTTCCGCTACCACCAAATACCGTTGCATCCTGATCACACGCACAAGGCGGCATTTGTCACTCCGGAGGGCCAATATGAATATCTGAGAGTCTCATTCGGATTATGTAACGCCCCAGCAGAACTGTCGGAATAACCCCTTATTTGGATGAAATAATTATATCCTCGCATACCATGAGCGAAAGTCTCGCAAAATTGCAGGACGTTTTCAATGTTATAAAACAACATGGCTTAACTGTAATATTATCAAGATCTTGTTTTTTTTCAAACAAAAATCACTTACCTATGTTATATTATTTCGAATAATAATGTTTCCGTAAGTGATGAGAAAACTGAAGCTGTCAAGAAATTCCCTAGCCAAAAACTAGTCACCAGGTTAGACAGTTTCTTGGACTCACAGGTTATTAAAGTTTATCAAAAGTTATGCGTCGAAAACTAGTATTTTAACGGATTTACTTGAAAACAATTCACAGTGGAATTGGACTTCTCAGCATTAGTAAATGATCTGAAGGAGGTGATTTGCTCAGTACCATCACAACGCTACAAGTTTATCCATAATTGTAAGTTCATATTGATAATTATTGTTAATTATATATACAGGGTGTTTCTTAAGTACGTGTAGAAAATTTAGGAACGTATTGCTGACATCAAAATAAGAAGAAAAGTTCCTATAAACATTTGTCCACAAGTTATTCGTTTCTGAGATACAGAGTGTCAAAGTTGAATTCTTATTTTTTGTGAATAATTTCAAAATAATTATGATATTTGGGTAAAGTTTGGTATCTGGGAATATTTATGATTTGGTTTGTGTAAAAAATATATTCTTGGTAGAGGTCACGGCGAGCAACTGTTTTCGAGTTATTGAGATTTGAATTAATCGATGCAAGTGATTTTGAATGACAAGATTTTTTAATTCAAAATAAATTCAATAGAAATTAGTTTTTTCACAATTGACACAAAATTTGATTTTGTCATTGAAAAATCAACCCAGATACCAAACTTTACTCGAATTTCACAAATATTTTGGCATTTATTCACAAAAAAACAAATATAATAATTAAACTTTGACACTCTGTATCTTAGAAACGAATAACTTGCGGACATGTGTTTATGGGAACTTTTTTTCTTATTTCGACGTCAGCAACATGCTCTTGAAGTTTCTACACGTACTTAAGAAACACCCTGTATACATACATACATATACCTACATACTCAACAATGAAATCAAAATTCAAAATAATACCAAATTTCTGGGAGTCTTTATAGAGGAACATTTACAATGGAACGCCCATATCATATGCTTAGGAGCAATACTGAACCAACTATGCTACTTATATCATTAAAGTTATAAGCAAATACCTTAACGAAAAATCCTTAAAAATTATATACTTTGCAAATTTTGAATCCTGTGCTAAATTTGGAATAATATTCTGGGGATCCCAAAGTAATATTAATGACTTATTTTGCATTCAACAGAGAGTGATTAGAGCTATGTTCAAAATGAAATTTCGTGAAACCTGCAGAGGTGTTTCCAAAAGAAACAATATAATGACAATCTATGCATTATATATATGAATGTGTTCTGTATTTGTTTAAAAATACAAACTTCTCTGAACATAGACCCAATGAAAGATATCCAGCACGTAATACCAATTTAAATTTTCCGCTACACAGATTAGTAATATCAGAAAAGCATCCGTCATATGCATCGAAAAATTTTACAATAAATTACCAAACAGTATAAAATTTTTTAAGAGCATCAGCATGTTCAAAAAAGAAGTTAAGAAGGCACTTATTGATCTTGAGCCTTACTCCCTAGATGACAATTATCTACATATATACACATAGCTCTAATCCCGCTCACATGATCTACTGTGATTTTGTTTCTGACGCTTATTTTCATTTTTTGTTTTGTATTTATCCATGTTATGCATATGAAATATTCCATGAAATGAAGATTATTTATTATTATTATTATTATACATAAATGTCAGTTAAACCTTACAATTATACACAATTATGGTCAGTTCATTCCCTCTCAGTTCTTTTGTAGTTTGCCATTTAAATTTCAACTTACGATATTCGAAAAAACACTCGTGTCCTCCGGAATCGGTTCTCTTCCAGCCGGCGTACATTAAACGAGCAAGGCGAACCGAACAGCGTAAACAAACAGAAAATTGTTTAACATAATTTCGATGATTCACGACGGGATTGCTTAAGCTACTGGCTCAACTGATGCGTTCGCGGACCAGAAACCGACTAATCCAGGGAATTTGTGGGACGCTCTCGAAAACCGCGAATAATCAGTCACGAAGAAAGATTTCACACCTGGAATCCTATGTTTCGTTCACTTATTTCAGATCAATGGAAAATGTAAATACTAACTCAAAGATCACTATTTTCATTTGACTATACAGGGTTATTGCTGAGTTGATTCTTTTTTCAACTGTGTATAGAACACGTTAAATTAAACAGCTTTTTCAAATAACTTTTTTCAGAAAACTGAAAAATAAGCGTATAGGTGGACGGTCGAAATGGACCAGTTGCATGGCCACTTAAGTCACCAGACCTAAATCCATGTGACTTTTTTTGAAGGGGTTCAAGAAAAGTTTAGTTTGTGACAACTGTGAACACCTCATTTAAGTCAGACAGGACCGTATTGGACAAGTTTTGTAATAATGTAACTGTATTATTTTTCATGTTTTTGGAAAAGGTTATTTGAAAAAATTGTTTATTTTATCGAGTTCTATAAACAATTTAAAAATAAAATAAGAACTTAGGAATCACCCTGTATTATACACAGTTGCATATCAATAGCACGTCAAATTTTTACAGTCAGAATTTAGGATACAAATAAGAATGCACACAGTATTTATATATTATGGTAAAAAGTCATTATAAATAAAAACAATAATTAAATTGGTCAACACATCAAAATTATTGGGTTCAGTGAGAATGAGAAGTCAAACCACCTTCTTCAACACATTTCTGATATTCCTCTACAAAGTAGGAATTGTTCACAGAAATGATTTTACAGCATTCTTGAAACGGTACATGGTTAACATCTTCAATGATTTTGGTAGAATATTGTAGAAATGGTAATTCAAGGAGTTATTCATGGACTGTGAGTCTATATCTACAGGTACTCTGATTTTCATGTGATCCTATTGTATCATGCTCATGAATATCAGATTGAATAATTAAGTTTGGTAAATTCTTATATATACAGGGTATTCCTGGACTTCATCTTTTCCTCTTGGGAATGTATAGATGTGGTCAAAATATCACCAGTACTTCATATAACATTTTTTCCTAAAGGCCTTCGTTACCAAGATACGGGCCCTCAAAGTTACAAAATGAAAAATGTTTTTCTTTGATAACTTTCAAAGTGAATATGCAAAATAATCTAAATTTTGGTGATTGACTAAACAAATGAATTCCTTCGATGAGCGTTCATGCAGGAGTCCGTTGTTGTTTTGCTACAAAGTCAGGAACGGACTACCCCCGATGGTCCACACCCCAAAACTTTGAAATGACAGATATTTTTCAAAATTTTTCAACAACATAAGGTTGCGTAGACAATTTTCTGGATAAAAGTACTCGTATGGAAAGACGATCGGAGCAACGATTCTTGATAAAAATGCAGTTTTACTCTACGATATCAAACCCGACCGTCCACTATTAGTTGAAATTGTAAATTTTCACAGCAGAAATAATAATGCCAACAATAATCAACAACATTTTACAACAGGAGTAATACAAAAATGCTAAAACAAAGTCCTAAACAAAAAGTACAGTACCTAGTTGAAAGTTTCATTCACAATGCAGATATTTTTTCAAATGAAATATCAATTTCTGTAGATTCGCGATGTTTTTGAACTAACAAGCTACTCCACTATGAAATATCGAATTCAGTTCGTATTTTGTATGTACGTGTGGGATAAGCACGTTTCGTGTTTTGTTATCTGAATTTTATGAAACTCGACATTTGAAAGTTTCAAATTTGTATTCACAGCTTAAATGTTTCACTGATAAGTATAATTTCATGGAAGAAAATCTGGATTTAAATGGATGGATATAAATCCGGAGACCGCGGTGGCCATGAATATGACCCACCTCTACCAATCCATCAATTGGGGAAAATCTGATTCAGATGGTCCCGCCCAATCGAACTAAAATGAAGAGGAGCGCCATCATGCTTAAACCACATATCTCCGTTGCTTCCTTGCTCCCTTGCTAGAACAAGCTCTGCTTTTGAAGGGTTTTCTCCGAAAAAAAAAGTCCATTCAAATCTTTCTGAATGAACTACAAATGACGTTCTCCATTCAATCAGTCATGTAAAACAAATGGTCCTATAAGATATGGTTTTCTGTGATACCAGCCCAAACATTCACGTTGAATTTCCGTTGGTGTTTGGTTTGCAATATCCCATGGGGATTTTCCTCGGCCCATATATGGAGATTGTGAGAGTTGATTACTTCATCTCTACTGTGAATAAAACTCTAGTAATAAAAGTCATATCCTCTCTTCGCTTACCCATAAACCGTTTGGCATATCAAAACACTTCAAAATATCCTATACAATATTGACAATACAATGACAACGCACCACTCAACAAGAATAATAATTATTCACCGGATATTTTAGCATATTCATGTGCAGCCGTTTTTGTAGCTTATTCGTTTGTTTTTAATTAGTTATTTCTTCCGATGTGCGTTTTTTCAGCTCAATTTATATTCGGGTTGAATATTTTCTCCCATGAAATTTTACTTATCAGTGAAACTTCTCAACATTTAAACTGTGAATACGAATTTGAAACTTTCAAATGTTTCATGAGATTCAGATAACACCACACGAAACGTGCTTATTCCACACGTATATACAAAATATGGACTGAATTCGATATTTGATAGTTCAAAAACATCACGAATCTACAGAACTTGATATTTCATTTGAAAAAAATATGTGAATTGTGAATGAAACTTTTAACTAGGTACTGTACAATTTGTTTACGACTTTATTTTAGCCTTTTTGTATTATTTCTGTTGTAAAATGTTGTTAATTAACGTTAGCATTATTATTTCTGCTGTGAACATTTTCAATTTGAAATAATTGTGGACGTTCGGGTTTGATATCGTCAAGTAAAACCGCATTTTTATCAAAAATCGTTGCTCCGATCACGAGTACTTTTATTCAGAACATTGTCTACGCAACCTTATGTTGTTGAAAAATATTGAAAAATATCTGTCATTTCAAAATTTTGGGGTGTGGACCATTGGGGGTAGTCCGTTCCTGACTTTGTAGCAAAACAACTGACTCCTGCATGAACGCACATCGAAAGAATTCATTTGTTTTGTTTAGTCAATCACCAAAATTTAGATTATTTTGCATATTCACTTTGAAAGTTATCAAAGAAAAACAATTTTTATTATGTAACTTTGAGGGCCCGTAACTTGGTAACGAAGGCCTTTAGGAAAAAATGTTATATGAAGTACTGGTGATATTTTGACCCCATCTATACATTCCTGAGAGGAAAACAGGAAGTCCAGGGACACCCTGTAGATCCCAAGTAAAGTACTCAAAATGAGCAAAGTCATAATTTTCAGCGTTTCAAACAATGGACTGCAATTATCACCCTATTTGGCATTTGCCAGGATTCTAATAGCCTTTTTTGTTGCCTCAGGTTGGGGTTTTCGATGAGATACCCCAATCAGGATGGGACTGGAATAGAGAGAAGTAAACAGTTCTCAGATTACTTGTATTGGCGAATGCCGAATAGTGAGTTAGATAATTTTGTCATTCAAATTTTTAATATGACTTGACCAGTTGAGTTTATGATCAATAGTTAGACCTAGTATTTTACGTTGAGATTTTCTTGGGTAGATATGTTAGTAGTAAATATCAATTTTGTGTTTTGTCATTATTTAATTTGAGTCGTTTGGCAATAAACCAGTTCTCAGCTTTATCCTCTGCCAATGGAGCCATGAAGACTAGGGAATCATAGTTCTTATGAGAATATATGAGAGTGGTGTCGACAGGGAAATAGAACATTGGGGGACACCGAACTCTACCTCTCTGAAGTTACACAAACCGTCGTTTTAAAATACTGTTTGGAATCGATTTGTTAGGTAGGATTCAATGAGGTCTAGAGTAACCCCCCTGATTCCATCGAAATTCAGTTTTTCGTGAAGGATGTTGTGAAAAACACAATCAAAAGCTGTGGAATGGTCACATAGAGTTATACCCATTTGGTATCCCCATTCAAGTTCTAGGATCAGTCTTTCCACAACGTATGATACTGCACCAATGGTGGAACGATTTGACCTAAAGCCAAATTGAGAATTATTAAAAAAGAACTTGTCTTCAAAGTACCTTGTTAGTCTGTGTTTCATCATTATTTCAGTTATCTTCGAAAAAGTGTAGATGATTGATATTGGTCTATTATTTCCAGTATCATTCCTACCCCTTTTCTTAAATATGGGAATAATTTTAGAAAATTTAAAACTTTCTGGGAATATTCCTGTCAAGAAGATTAAGTTAATCAGGTCGGAAAGTTCAGTAGTATTTTACTGCTTTTATTATTTTATTATTGCAGTCAGAAATATCTGGACAAGAGGAGTTTTTCAGAGAAGTAATTATAATTAACAAAGAAACAGTAGGAGTTGACAATATCAGAGCAGAAACTCTAAAGATCATTTCTGGTGAGTGAAATTATCCCACTGATGAGATGATACCATAGTTTATTCAAATAGGAATTCCTGATATACACTAAGGAACCATGTTAAATATACCAAGCACATTCACTCAAAATTCAATATACTTAACTTAATAATTGTCATAGATAATAATTCTCTATTTACATGTATACAGTGAGAACACCCCTTCACCACACAAGTAATTTAATTCCTATATGCGCAATTCGATATGCGCAATTCGATAAAAGTTACCTTCATCAGTAGGGATTTCTAAACTGTTTAGTAAGTGAAGGGGTAAAATACTCTTCTTCTTATTGGGGCAGATATAAGATTTCTTAAGCAAAAAACTTTGTGTTTCCAAACTTTATTTTTTCAGTTTAGTAATCCCTACTGACGAAGATAACTTTATTATCGAAATGTGCATCTAGGAATTAAATTACTTATGTGGTGAAGGGGTAAAATGCTTTTTGTTCTCACTGAGTGACACCACAGGCGTCCAATATCCCATTTTCGATACATGTAAATATGTGATGAAAAAAATATCGATGACCTGTTTAAAATGAAGAGAAATCTAAATGAATCTTAAACTGATCTTGTTGCCTTATAAACAATATTTGGTTGATTTCGGATGTGTTCAATTAGTTCTCGCTCAGGAACTGTCATATTTCATAATTTCTAAATTGTGCATGCATTACTGTATTCGCAATGATCTTTAGTCACATTCTCCTATGTGGTTGCTACCTGGGGATGAAATAAAATGTTTCTTGAGAAAAACTGAATGCAAAAACCTTCACAAGTCAACGTTATATCGATTATTATCTCATCTATGGATGTTTTTCTTATGCTGTGTTATTGTTACTGAGAAATTTAGTAAAACTTGTTAAAAGTGATGGCTTCCACAATCATAGGTCTTGAACGGAAAAAAATCTCAATGAATTAGGAGCTGATAATAAGGAAAGAAAGGGCATTTATTTGAATTATCATGAACAATACCAACGATTCAAAAGCGAATAACGTAAAAACCTCGTGCAAAATTGTTTATTGTTTCCGCATCATTCATTCCCAAAGGTATTCGTCTGTTTATTTTGCTTTGTCGTAAAATTTTGATGGCCGATCTGGATTCTGGTTGTTATTCCACAGTTCTTAATATGTTCAATGACGGTTTTTGAGGTGCCACAGGACGTCATAACAAATTCACTCAGATCTCGGGTTCTGTTTTCTTTTGCTAACGATATTAAAGCGATTAAGGCCGTACACAAGACGGATGTTTACAAACTCTCGCCGGTAATTATAGAAACGATTGAGAAAGTTGAGGATTCGACTGTTATAGTATACATTATTGTTTTATTGTTTCAGTAATATTGCTTGAGGAATATGTAAGGTGCGTGTTACAATCGCAGATTTTGATCTGAAATATAATTATAGTAGTAATAATAATAAATTGCTTTTATTGATAGTAGGCAGGTTACAAAAACTATCAAAAGACAGAATTAGCGTTTTACCCGTCTAGAACAGGTTAGTACTCTCTTACACTCAACCGTACACAAAAAAAATGTGAGCTTTTTATAAACACAAGTAAAAAATAGAATATAAATATATTGCGATGCAAAATCATCTCATTTTTCGACAAACAAATTAGGAATATGGTACAAAAAGAATTAAATTGTGAATTAATAAAAAACTAGTTAAAGATAATTTCTTCGTTGAAGAAAAGCTTCTGTAACTTTCTTTGAATAAATGAATTATTTAGGTCGTCATTTCGTCGGGAACCGTGTTGTACAGCCAAGTTATCTGGTAAGAGAAAGATGATCGAAATTGATCTGTTTTATGTAGAGGTGGGGTTAGTCTCGACTTGAAATGAAACGGTCATTGAGATGGTGAACTTCAGTGCTGAATGTAATGGTCCTATAGAGATATGGAGGTTTATGTGATTGTATTATTTTGAGGAATAATGTGCAACCGTGTAATATTGAATAAAATGCTCTTTCAGTGATCAAGTTGACATGCAGTGTATAACGAAACGAAGATCCATAATCAATCCCAAATTCTTTGAACAAACCGCGATTTCGAGTGTCTCATTATTTATGTTGGCCATCAATTGATCAACGCATCGATTTCGAGCTTTCTTGCTACCAAACAGAATTACTTTGGAATTGATGGGGTTAACTGAAAGGCAGAATTTGTTTGACACTTCGACCAAACCAACAAGTCTCAGGGGAGAAAATGTATACCTGAGTGTCATCTGCGTAAAAATGGCATTCAGTGAAATGTAAATATTTACGAAATTCGTGAGTGTGGACAATAAAGAGTGTGGGCCCTAAGATGGATCCCTGGGGAACTCCATTTTGCACTGCCATATAATCGGAAGTAATATGACCTATAGTCAAAGCAAGGAGTCCACTGAAGAGGAAGCTTTCATCAGAGAAAGGGATTCTTCTGAAAATCCAATTTAATGCAGAATGGCCAGCAGCAACTCATGCTTCTTGATTAGGTAGTAGAGGTATAATAAAAGATTGTTTCCAGATTGATGGATAAACATATTTCTCGATACAAAAATTAAAAATATGGGTGATTATGGTCAGCACTTGAGGGCGAAGATACATTTTCACATTCATAATCATTGCAAAGTGTCCAAGGTTTCAGTGCCATTTGACGCATTTATGGAAATAAAACAACAATAATAACAATAAATTCGTTATTTTTTACACTATCTCAGTAACTATAACTAAAATGTATAAACAAAAAATACATCATTTCTAAACATACCGTATCTTTCTAAAAGCTTCCCAACACATCAGAGTCACCACACCGCGCTTTTGTACCTACCTACGTCTTATTTGTGAGCTTAGGCGACGTAATCATTTTAGTAAGGATTTCACAAATTATCGATAGATAAGTCTCATTTATTTACATTTCTGTGATTGTTATAGATAAACGGTTGGTTTCAATGCATTTTTCGTTAAGAATGACCGATTTTCCCGTATACCGGGTGGCTACGGAAGTATTACCCACAGAATATCTCAGTTATTGTATGAAGTAGGCTTGTGAAATTTGAAGCATCGATATAATAAAATAAGAGCTAGAATTTGAGCATATTGACATATCAAAGTTAACTTCCGGTCTGACCAGAAGTTACATCAACTTTCTTATTTTGAAAAGCAACCATACTTTTGTTTCTTTTCACGTCATTCAGCATTCAATTCCCTTTCTAATGAAATGAAATATTACAAATTGGTATCTAATCAGAAACTTAATTAGACAAAAATTATTATTGAAATTCACTGAGTAGGCCAAGAAAGCAAAGTGAAAGCCAAAATTGAAAAGTTGGCTATGGAAACCATACGTCACTTGCTACTACTGTGATATTTTATTTTCATTTGTCAGCGTTATAAAAAGCCGTCAAAATAAAGATTGAAAAAATTAGGGAAAAAACAATACTCTGTAGATCCATAACATAAATAGGAACATACAATTTTTTCTTGCCTTTACTATTCAGCATAACTATTTCTTTCTAATAATATATTGAAACTTGATCCAAATAGGCAATACAGAAAACCTATGCAAAGACAATTTAAATGAATTTGTCTCCCAAATGTGTGTCGCTAACTTCAGTGACATTTATATTGCGAATGATATTGGCTCTGCCTTTGAATCTTTTGTAAACATATTTGTATTTTTTTTTTTTTTGATAAGTGCTGCCCTCTAAAACAGTGCAGTGGAAATTCTATGCAGAAACCACCCAGTTGGATCACCTCAAATATCAGGCAAGCAAGCCAGGAACTGAAAAATTTATTCTGGTTATGGAAAAATGTTGGAACCGATGACTATAGAGAAACTTATGAACATGCCAAACATAAATATAATAAACTACTTTCAGAGACAAAATTCAATTTTAAACAAAAAACTATATGGAATTTAGTGAATCGTGATACTGGTAGGATAAAAAGGCATAAAAATATACACTTAAATATGGAAGGTGGAGTATATACAGCCCCAGTAGATGTTGCGAATATTTTTGGGGATTACTTTGCTCGCATCACCGCTGAAAGCTTACATAGTCACTTTGGTGATTCAATGTCAAAAAATTGTACCCTTTCTCCAATGACTGTAAATACGTTTTTCTTTAACCCAGTCACACCTGAGGAAGTCATTACAGTCATCAAAAACCTGAAAAATAAAAATAGCACAGGTGTAGATAACATCTCATCAATACTTCTGAAATCTGTTTCTACTTCCATAGCGGAACATTTGGCACACCTGATCGATTTTTCAATAACCTCCGGTAAATTTTCCTCAATCTTGAAACTAGCAACTATCATTCCTGTATATAAAAAAAACGACCCCGAAAATATAGTCAATTATAGGCAGATTTCTATTTTGAGTGTGTTTACGAAAGTGATTGAGAAGATAGTCTACAACAGAATATACAATTTCTTATCCAAATTTGAAATACTCTCTGAATGCCAACACGGCTTCTGAACAGGGAAATCAACCCAATCTTCTTTTTCTTTTTCTTTTTCTTTTTCTTTTTCTTTTTCTTTTTCTTTTTCTTTTTCTTTTTCTTTTTCTTTTTCTTTTTCTTTTTCTTTTTCTTTTTCTTTTTCTTTTTCTTTTTCTTTTTCTTTTTCTTTTTCTTTTTCTTTTTCTTTTTCTTTTTCTTTTTCTTTTTCTTTTTCTTTTTCTTCTTCTTCTCTGTCAAATTTCTCTCTTTCAAATGACATGTGTTTTATTGCCTCATAACAAAAAACTATTATTTTCAAACTTGGCAACGATCTACCCAAACTACACTGATGACGCGCATGCGCACATCGTAGACGGGTCGCATACGCGGCATGCTTTTCGCCGTGAAAATTGGCGGGATTAGTATTCTAGAGTAAGTATATAATATATAATTCTATGATTCGTTCGTCTGTTTCATGAAGTAAAACAATGAATCGTTTGTCTCTGTTCAACTCGTTCGCCTACATTGAAATTGGATACAAGTAAAGTAGTTAAAGTTTTTGTTGTTTGTATTCAACAATTTTTGTTAATTCCTGTATCTGTATCCCTGCAATAACTGTGAACATGTCGAAAAAGTGCTTTGTATCCGGTTGTCTGAACACCAGTGAAATTTCGAATAAACAATGTTTTATGCATCTAAATAAGAAACGCGTCGTAAAATGTGTTTCCAAGCAGTGAATAAACCCGTTGTAAGAAGCGGAATTATATGTTATTGTGAAGAAAATGTCCAAGTGAGTAAGTTACCTATGTTATTGTTTTCACGCAGGTTTTTGGTAATTTTTATCGAACTTTTTTCGAGAAAATATTCGTTTTCCTGCAGATCCATATGCAATTGATGTTAAACAGTACATGAAAGGGAGATCATATTTTGCATTTGAACCAACCATCCAACTTTAAGTATTTGGAAGATACAAGGGGCATCAAATATATATATTTTTAATTTCGGAAAAATGTATCCCTTTGTATAGTCAGCTTCCACCAATATATTTAGCTGATTCTTTGAAACTATGTTGCTAATATCTGTCTGTGCTCATTAATCTGAATCCAAATAAAGTTGCGGCGATGGTCCAAAAAATAATGAGAAGGAATGTTTCGGAATAATTTTAAAATGATTTCTAAAATCATCCGTGATTTTTTTTTTACTTTCTGACATAATGTAAATGAGTCATTCTCAATCAAAAAGTTCCACAGTGCTTACCTCGCGAATGCCACGGTTTGAATTATACAGAGGTTCGAAGTATAGTATTTCATCGATTTCTCGAATAGTCAATAATTCCTTTGTAACGGAAAATAATATTGTTTCGAAACATTTCAATGACAAAATATCTGAAATGAGAATTCATTGATCCTCATAATCATAGAATTTCATTATATTGATTTCAACATCACCGTTTTTCATTCATTAATGTCTCAAGCTCTCAATCTAACTATTCTGGATAAAAAATCTAAAGGTGAGGTGGTAGCATGATTTATATTTTTATTTGTTATGAATTATACTTGTAATAATTCCATGTATTACTGTCAAATAAGTTTGAATAATTATTTTGTAATTATTTTTTTATATCCCTATTATAAACAAAATTGTTTCTTGGGATAATAATAAAGTACTACTACTACTAGTTGGGTATGGCAGAAAGTAAATATAGGCACATTCAACACAGATTCCATATGCTCAACATAAACTATAGAGTCTTCCAAATAAAAAAAAAACTTGTTTAGTGTTTATCACACCAAAGGAAATATTCAAGAATAATCCCCAATTACTTTTTGAATAATGTATATATAACCAAAACAAGTGACGTCAAGAAAGGTTTATTATTATCTACTGGCTTTGAATCTGTTAATTATGAGATATTAAAAATGAATAAGCGATATGTTGCTCCTATTCTATACAGGGTGTCCCTGGACTTCCTCTTTTCCTCTCGGGAATGTATAGATGGGGTTAAAATATCACCAGTACTTCATATAACTTTTTGTCCTAAAAGTCTTCGTAACCAAGTTACGGGCCCTCGAAGTTACAAAATGAAAAATGTTTTTCTTTGATAACTTTTCAAGTGAATATTCAAAATCATCCAAATTTTGGTAATTGACTAAACAAATGAATTCCTTCGATGAGCTTTCATGCAGGAGTCAGTTGTTTTGCTACAAAGTCAGGAACGGACTACCCCCGATGGTCCACACCCCAAAACTTTGAAATGACAGATATTTTTCAATATTTTTCAACAAAATAAGGTTACTTGGACAATTTTATGAATAAAAGTACTCGTGTGGAAAGTCGATCGGAGCAACGAGTCTTTATAAAAATGTAGTTTTACTCGACGACATCAAACCCGTTCGTCCACCATTATTTGAAATGAATAATTTTCAAAGCAGAAATAATAATGATAAAGTTAATTCAACAACATTTATAACAGGAATAATACAAAGTATGCTAAAATAAAGTCGTAAACAAAAAGTACAGTACCTATATGGAAGTTTAATTCACAATTGTGAAAGCAGATATTTTTTCAAAAGAAATATCAAGTTCTGTAGATTCGTGGTGTTTTTAAACTAACAAGCTGCTCTACTATGAAATATCGAATTCATTCCATATTTTGTATGTATACGTGTGGAATAATCACGTTTCGTGTTGATCAGTTATCTGAATCTCATGAAACTCAACATTTGAATGTTTCAAATTCTTCTTCACAGCTTAACTGTTGAGGAGTTTCACTGATAATTTTATGGGAGAAATTCTTTAACCCGAATCTAAATTTAGCTTAAAAAACGCACATCGGAAAAAATATTTACTTATACTAATAAAAAGCAAACGAATAAACTACAAAAACGGCTGCACATGATCAGGTGAAAAATATCCAGGGAATAATTATGTTCAATTTCTTTCACAGATGTTGACAAAAAAACCTTTTAGAAAGTTTTGATAAAAAATGAGAAACTGGAATGCGATTTTGTTTTGTTGAGTGGTGCGTTGTCATATGACTATCATTGTATTGTCAATATTCTATAGGATATTTAGAATTTTTTTGATATGGCCGAACAGTTTACATTCAATGAATATGCAGATATGCATGTATTTTATGTACGAGCATTTTGTAATGCTGCAGAAGCTCGTCGTCTGTATTCCGAGCATTTTCCCAATCGAACGGTACCGTCAAGAGAAACGTTCGAGCGTGTCGATCGCAGCTTGAGGGAGACAGGTATGTAATAATTGATAATTAATTTGAGCACGTTGTTTTATTTCGATATTATTGTAGGTACAGTTTTGCCAAAACGAGGTGGTGAGGGTGCTCCTAGGACTGTACGTACCGTTGTATTGGAGGAAAATATTTTGGAAGCCGTCGCTGATGATCCTTCAATGAGCATCAGAAATCTATCAGAACAGTTCCATACATCCAAGTCCACTATTCATAGAATAATTAGGGAACAACTGTTCCACCCATTTCACATCCAGAAGGTACATGCCATGACACCTCAAGATTTTCCAGCACGACTGGAATATGCCAATTGGTTCATTGATAAGCAAAGAGAGGATATGACTTTTATTAATCGAGTTTTATTCACTGATGAAGCAGGTTTCAGTAGAGATGGAGTTATCAACTCTCATAATCTCCATATATGGGCCGAAGAAAATCCCCATGGGATATTGCAAACCAAACACCAACGGAAATTCAACGTGAATGTTTGGACTGGTATCATAGGAAACCATCTTATAGGACCATTCGTTCTACATGACCGATTGAATAGAGAACGTTATTTGGAGTTCATTCAGAACGATTTGAATGGACTTTTGGAACATGTTCCATTGCAAACCCGAAGAGATATGTGGTTTATGCATGATGGCGCTCCTCCTCATTTTAGTTTGATTGTGCGTGACAATCTGAACCATATTTTCCACAATAGATGGATTGGTAGAGGTGGGCCATATTCATGGCCATCGCGGTCTCATGATTTAAATCCATTGGATTTCTTTCTGTGGGGGCATCTAAAAAGCCTTGTTTACGCTACACCTATTCACACAAGAGATGCATTGTTGAATAGAATAACATTACATTGTGAAGCCATACGAAACGACCCTGGAATGCTATTTCAAGTACAGAGAGGGTGTCTTCGCAGACTAAGAAAATGTATAGAGAGAGAAGGTGGTCATATCGAGCAGTTTCTGTAGCGGATTTTTCATTTCTGTTTGCTCTTGAGACTCTTGAGTTTCGTTAGGTAAACGTGTTTGCATTATAAAAATTCGTTATGAACATTTTACCTATCATTTCCATTTTCCTTAAAAATTAATATTTTCGAATAATGGTAGACATCTCATGTTGGATGTCGTCGAACAAAAGTGCATTTTTATCACAAATCGTTGCACCGATCGATTTTCCACACGAATACTTTTGTTCAGGAAATGGTCCAGGTAACCTTGTTTTGTTAAAAAATATTGAAAAATCCCAGTCATTCAAAAGTTTTGAGGTGTGGACTATCGGGGGTAGTCCGTTCCTGACTTTGTAGCAAAACAACTGACTCCTGCATGAAAGCTCATCAAAGTAATTCATTTATTTAGTCAATCACCAAAATTTTGTTGATTTTGAGTATTCACTTGAAAAGTTATCAAAGAAAAACATTTTTCATTTTGTAACTTCGAGGGTCCGTAACTTGGTAACGAAGGATTTTAGGAAAAAAAGTTATATGAAGTACTGGTGATATTTTCACCCCATCTATACATTCCCGAGAGGAAAAGAGGAAGTCCAGGGACACCCTGTATACTTATATTCGATGACAGCTTGGATGATAGTTATGCTGTGCGTGTTTTTGTTCAAAAGCCAATCTTTCATACAAAACATGATCGATACTCGAAACATGTTTATAATTGAAAAATGCATTTACTCATTTTCTGAGAAATTTTATACCAATATTTACATAGTTTGTGTACATAATCAAGTTTGCGAAGCCTCAACGCTGTAATATATACTTGGAATATGGGGTAGAGTTATTTTTACCTGAGAAAAATATAAAATTTCGATAACACTTTTAATGCCAGATTAAATCGCCAATCTTGTTCGTGTTCATGGCGGAGATTTTGAGAATTCCTGGTGGAAATTCAATCTGGCAATTAATTTGATGCTCAGCGTGTTTTCTGCAGACGGAGAAACATTCCAGGTAGATTATTATGAAGTTCAGGTGAAAAATAAACAGATACTCGGAATCACATTTCGAATATCAGTTTTCAAAGCTCATTTGGCATAATATAATTGAATCAAAATAATCAATACTGGATATTAATCCATATTGTTGGGTAACGACCGTCATTTTCTCAAGCCAAAAATAATCTTTACAACCTTAACCCTTAACTCAGATTTTAAATAAACTTTGAATGTTCCCAAAACTCAAAACTGAGTTTTATACAGGGAAGTCAACAGTGTTTTCAGTTTGTTATATTTTTTTGCCAAATGAACCACCAACCTGGAAAATATGGAAAACCTGGAAAAGTCAGGGAATTGATTTATGGGTCCTGGACGTCAGGGAAAAACGTTAAAAAACGCCCCAAGTCAGGGAATTCTATTTTCGGCCAACTAGGGAAATATATAAATCTTCAACTCAATTCCACCACTTCTGTAGTTTGGAAACAAGATAGCTGAAAAATTCACGATTGAAGAAAAAGTTCCATAAAATTTGAAGGATATAGCTAAAATTGATTTCAAAGACACTGGCAAGAATATTAACAACTTCTTGCCTGTGAAAGATATGGATATGGGATTTTCAACAAAAAGGATGTTGTTGAAATCTAAATGTAAAGAAAAAGATAAATTCATTTTTTGAAAGAATGTCAGAAGTTTTAAGTTGCAACTGTAAGCAAAATTTTGCAACGTTCATGTTTAAATTATGAGATTGTTGAGGGAATATCCGAGGGAATATCATGTCTTGATTTTACTAGTTCCCAAACTGTCACTAAAAAGAATGAATATTGTTCTGGAAAAATTTAATGAAAAAAAATTTTTGTCTGCCGAAGGAGCAGAGATACTCAAACAACAATTCAAAAAATTCATAAACATTAACTCAAAAGTTTTTACAAAGTAAAAACGAACATCTTGATTCTTATTATAACTCAGTATTGAAAGATAAAGGTCAGTTTTTTTAATCATGGAAGTTGATTGAATTAATCTTGATATTGCCGTGGTGGTCGGCTGGTAGTGCGTTCGCCTCGCATGCGTGGGGTCGTGGGTTCGATCCACCGATTCACCGGTCTCGTGCATGACATCACACGTTAAAAGGTAAGGGCTGCGTCTTCCCTAGCTCACACAAGTCTCATGAAGACTTCTGAGGGTTGCGCGTAGGGGTGCAATCGGTTGACGGAATTAACAATTGTAACAAAAACAACAACAATTATCTCATGGCAAGCTTCTGTAGAAAATTGTTTCTCAGTTAATAAGCAAATGCTTGTTGAAAATTTTGAAGAGAGATCGCTTGTGGCACAAAGAGTTGTTTATGTATATGTAGGTGGGACCGAAAATATTATTTATTATTAATGATAAAATGTTGAGGTATTGCCGTAAATCAAATTAAAAGTATTAGAAACGCTTGAAGGAAATAAAAAAACTGAAGCCGTTAAAAATGATGTAAAAAGTGAAAAACGAAACATGGAAATTGATATGAAAATGTTGAAAATGAAGAAATAAAGAATTACCCTGACTACATATAATGAGGACATTCAGAAAACAATTGACAAGTTACAGCTCAATTTAGGGTTTTAGGTGTACCTTTTCTTTTAATTTTTGTTGGTGTTTATACTTACCTCATATTGACATGTGAAATGTTTTACTTATTTCAATAAATTTGAAAGCCCCAAAACTTCATCACCGATAATTAACCTACAATTCCCTTCCTATACATTCCCATTGGAAAATTAACAAAAGAAATAATTTTTATTATTTTTGTTTTAATAATAATAAATTATGATCACTTTACTCAATGGATCTATATCTGATTCACTGAAAATTATTTACTTAACCATAATTATCCACATAATTGGGCCTAGTGTCTGTTTGGACAGTGAAGGTTTTTTTATAACACATCCGTTATTGGTCATGGAAAACTTGAAAGTCAAACATGGAATACCTGGAAAAGTCAGGGATTTTCATTTCTCACAATTGGTGGGCACCCTGATATAAGATCATCCAGAATTATTTTCATCCATACAGGGTGCATCATTAAGGCGTGACCAAGCAGATTTGTCCATTTTCAAATGAAATGCCCGGTGTATTTTCATATATTCCGATTTTCTGTTTCATTGATTGTTCTATAATTTTTGGTATTCTGAATTCCGTTTCGAGTTATTTTAAAATACATATTTTCTATACTTCTTTTTGAAAAATCACCCATTTTATATTATTTCGAGATATCTACTGAAGATAGTAGTAGTAGTAGTTTATTGTTATCCCAAGAAACAATTTGTTTATAATACGGATATTAAAAAAATAATTACAAAATAAATATCCAAACTTATTTGACAGTAATACATAAAATTAATAGAAGTATAATTCATAACAAAATAAACTTTAGATTTTTTATCCAGAATAGTTAAATTGAGAGCTAAGAATGAATGAAAAAAGGTAATGTTGAAATTAATATTATATGATTGTGAGGATCAATGAATTCAATTGAGACAGTTTGCTCGTCTTGTTTCATGATAGTGTATACTATTTACTTCTATGAAATTTAAATTAGATACTTTCTGTTTAATTCGAATGAAGTGAATAAATGAACAAATTTTCACTTTATATAGAGATTTCAAATCCAGTAAACTCTTTGGCTTATACAAGTTAGCGGTTGGTTCTAAAAATGGTAAGTTATAAATACATTTTAATGATTTATTTGAGAGTTTTTCAAGAGGTCTCAATACTGAAGTATTAGCAGTTCCCCAAATGGAAATCAAATACTGTAGGTTTGAGTAAATAAGACAGTAGTAAATTTTCTTCAGGTATTTGAAAGGAACGAATTTCCTAATTTTGAACTGGATTAATTTTCTTCCTCAATTTATCAATATGTTTATTCTATATTAGCTTTTCGTCTATATAAAGACCTAGGAATTTAGTTACTTTTGTATATTTAATAGATTCAGTTCCAAACAATAGTGGATCAATGGCAGTGTTCATGTTAATAATTCGGGAATCGTTAGTTGACAGGATGATGTTATTCATTGCGAATACTTTGAATTTGGAATAAATTGTACAGTAAGTATTTTGAATTTTTCAAACTCCTTTTAATGACTCAACATTTTTCATTTTCAATGTCATGTACCTTAAATAACCCTTTAACCAATAACTGATTTTCCATACAGTCTGCAACAATAGAATAAAAGCCACACCAATCCTGAATTTACTGCATTTATCTGTCAGCATTCAGGTTTACTACTACGCACAACATAATTTTGAATAAATTTTACTTTCATCTTTACTATAGATAAGTACATTTCAGTAAATAATAAATATAAATATAAACATGAATAATAAAAACATTCCATCAACTAACACATTATTTTTTGTTGTCTCAAAGCATATGTATTAGTGTACTGAGGCCTCTTGTATTTGCCGAGAAATAATCCAAATTGGTTGATATTCTTCTCACTCAATTTCAGTTCAATCTTTGACTTGTTCCCACCAATGCTTATAGCTCGAGGAACCAATCCCATACGGTAACATTTCGAAAAATTCTCCAAACTCACTCTACTGGATTTGTCGCTGAAGTAAGACTTCGACAGTTGTACTCTGTCACCTTCCATGGGCTTGTTACAAATCGAACACCTTGAAGAAAAAAATATTGATCGCACGATATGCCATTAACATTATTGGAACTCAAAAATTGTTAATAATATCTATAATCAAGTTGATTTCATTGAAAATATGAACAGGATGTTCATAAAGTCAGTTGTGGAAACATCTGCGACTGAAAGTTGGAATTTAGTCGCTGTTTTCCATCGTACAAGATAACCTCTCTTGGAAGGGATTCATGTTTTAAAGAAAAATATTCTCAATTTTCAATTGAGAATGTTTTATCTATAATCAACTTTTGCAATGAGTCTCATATAGGCTGAAAAGTAGTACCAGTTATATTCTTTCATATTTGGATTTATATAGAAAAATGAATATCCTACATATTTGAAAAAATCTTGAGGACCAAGGAAAAGAAGATATTAGACTTGAGATTATTCTAGAATTGTCGAAGGTGTGTTAGCTAGGGTTAACCACCATATATACGCAATAAGTTCCAAACCAAATCAATCTCTAGAAACTGCTTTTGTTCTCCTACACCCAGCTGTGTCCAGAAGCCCAGAGCAGTGTAACTCTGTTGGTTTATCCAAAACAATGGACCTTTCCAAGAGATATGAGGTAACACTGAAATTAGAAAGTAAATACGCTAATATCACTCGGGATTTTTTATTTTGTTTTTCTGGCCGCTAGTTTATCCATAATCAGAAGAAAAGTGGTTTCGTGACGTCACGTTCATCAACACTAAACTTGGCAACGTTGTTAAAGTTGTGCACCAAATTCTCATTCAAATATAATGTTTCGTATGACAGTTGTCATTTGATACCAGATGGGTTCTTTCGTCTGATTCACGGTGCGATCAATAAGAATAGTTTGTCTCTGTCTAACTCATTTGCCTACCCATTTGCAGTGCCATCAGATCTAAACTTCAACGAACACTACCTTGATTTATTTTTTGATGTTAATGCGGTTTTCTAAGTTTTGAGAGCTTTTGTTGTTTGTGTTCTAAAGTTTGTTATTAATTCCTGTATCTCCAGTACCTGTATCCCTGCAATAACTGAACATGTCGAAAAGGTGCTTTGTACCTCGGTAAATTATCCGAACTTCCCTTCACGAAGCATTGTTCCATATTTTTAATACACAATTACACAAATAAATTCACACCAAATCGTTTATGACACCACCTCACTACACTATTATCGAATTTATCAGTTGAATGTTGATTGATGAATGTAAATAAAATAAACATTAACCTCACATCTCCATATAACTTTTGACAGTTGAGAACTGTCATTACGATTTGCTGTGTTGTCAATGCTCGTTCTTCATCAAAAGGATGGTCTGTTCAGAAAATTTGAAAGTTACAAATACAATAAAAAATTGCTAATATATGGATTTTTATCTATGAGTTGATCGAGTGACATTGATTATTTCTCAACGGCTTATATCATGCTAGAAGTTATATTTTTGAGGAGAACGGTATTGCCTGTTTCGGAACGTGGATTATGGTGGGAGATATTTCCGATGAACGTGACGTCAGCGGCACACTTTCAAATGTGATATTTTTTTAAAATGAAAGAAAAATAATGGAACTTTTTGTTAAATGGACTATCGAATTAAACGAGTTTTGTAATTTATTTTCTGTAAATGTAAAGGTCCATTCAAGGTTTGTCTGCAGTTACAAATCCTCTAGAAATCCATAGAAACCCTCAGAAGCTATGAGTGGATTCCGTATCACTCTGGCTCAAAGATAAACGCTGAACAGAGGGTTTAGGCCAAATTTACGCAGAAATTTCAAATGTTTAGAGAAATCCTAGTTGTTAAGTCAGCCTCAAGTTTGATGGAAATTATTGATATAAGGACAAAATCGTATTATTCCTCATTCGAGAATAAGAAAACATGAACAGAGAGGAGACGAATATTGTTGAATAGAAAAGGTTTGGGAAGAAGCAAGGAATATGGTTTTAGGCCCGATTCTATATCTGGGCAAAATGGGCACTTGCCCGGGGGCGCAAGGGTTTGGGGACGCAAGAGAAGATTGGTCTGAAACAAGTTAATTGCCAGATGACAAAAGTTAGATAGAAAAAAATTAAGCAGCGATAAGAGGCGTTACAAAAAGTGAACAAAACAAGTAAAACTTTGGAAAAATGATAAAGGGGCTTGCTTGGTGCCACCAAAGAGCTACAGACTCTGCCCATGTTTTTGAAGAAGGAAAGTAGAGATTTTGATAACTATGAAGTTCTAGCCAACCCCTCATATGAAAGATCAAGAAAACATACCATTTTTTCAGTTGAACAGAGGGATAAAGAATATGAAAGTATGGATCCCAGAGACAGATTTCCAATTGGAGTATTCAGGTCCATTTTAGACCATCTAGTAGTACATCTTGATGAAAGAAAAGACAACTACAAGAAGCTCAGTGAAAGATTTGACATTTTTAGCATTCTTAGTGGAAAGCAGAATGATTATATAAAAAAACGGGCTCAAAGGGTGGGTCGATGTAACTCTAATTACATTTACGAGTTAGACTTTGTGCAAGAGTTTTTATATTATTTACATGGGAGCTGGAAAAATCACGAGACTTAGGGAATATAAAAAACACAGCTTAGAAAGTACATTCCCAAACTTGGTAGTAGCCATCCTGATTTACTTGACGTTGTCAGTGACAAATCGATTTACAATGGAATACGAAAAGCTGAACAGCTTAATGCTATTATGCACTCAAAGTGACATTACGCTCAAGCTTGACTTCAAAGATGTAATCAACAGTTTTGCTTGAGCAAAGATTAGAAAGAAAGCAATCATGTAACCAGGATTTTAAGTGAAAGGGTAGGATAGAAAAGTTCAAATTTTTTTACAAGGCTCTCTGAAAAAGTGAACAAATAGTTAAATAAGTGAAGTTCATGTGTGCAGAAACGGAAGAAATGTATCGGCATATGCGATTTCCAATGCATTTGGTGTAAATTTCTTGTAGCCAGTCGACCAGTATAAAACATAACAAATACACGCAATGGAGATTCAAGCATTCAACTGGACCACTATACAATCCCCACTTTCAATCGTTACGGGCTTACTAAATCAAATATGAAATAGTATGACTGCGAATACTGAATTGATAGACTTAAATAGGAAGGGGAACAGTGGTCTAGTCGAATACTTGAATCACCATCGCGTGTATTTGTTATATTCTGTACTGGTCGACTGGCTACATGAAGTTTCAACCAAATTCACTGAGAATCGCACATGCCGATAAAGGACCCCGCACCATTCTTAAGGGTTTCTGGGTCCCGATGGAATTCTCTTCATTATCCTGACCAAAAGTTCACATAGGCCCAACTCGATACAGCCCTCAAAGATATGATTTTGTATACCTATGAGTGTAAGACGACAAAACATATTTTTATATATCTGTGCCTCGTAATGAGTATGAATTATACCTTCATAATCATTTCGTTCGATGAATACTCAAATTAGTTGAATACGAACAACAGACTGAATTCACGAAAATGACAACTTCAATATATTGACTATAACTTTTATTTTCGTTTATCAAACAAAACATTCAACTAAATGATTATTTGGGTCCTTGGACAATGAACAAAGAATGAATAGAAATATGAAAAATATTGGTAAATTCTTTCCTCAAATGACATTAAATTATAAGTTTTATTTGTTATTTGCTTGATGAAAGCTTGTGGAGTAGGAAATAAATGTTTTCAGTCCCAGTTTTATCAATAACGGAATTTATCTCCTAATGCAGAATTCCAAGTTCTCCTCTAGTCTCAATCTGTCAGTGTTTACAAAGTTTATTTGTTTGTTTGTCTTAGTGGCGCGTATGGGAAGTGTGTCCGCTTGCTAAGCCAGGATATTCGATTCATCGCACCATCACTGGCCTCGTGCATGGCATCATACGTTAAAAGGTGAGGGCTACGTCTTCCCTAAGGCTGCCAATGCAAAAATATACGTAAAAAGTATAAGTATATCTGTCTTGCTAACACTCATAACTGATACAAAATCTGTGCAACGCACATCAGAATCAAATAAACTCTCATTTTATATTTATTCATTGTGCATCAACCTAAATATATAGTTACATTTTTTGTTTGCTGAACGAAAATAAAGTATATTGAAGAAGTTATTGTCCAGAATTTAGTCAACATCCTTTGGTCCGTATTCAAGTAATTTAAGTATTCATCAAAATAAATGATTGTGAAGGTACAATTTATACTGGAAAATTCATTCTGAGGCACAGATACACAAAAATAAATTTTATCTAACTACTTCATAGGTACAAAATCATACACAGGGTCTTTCAAGACGAGCGTTCTTTAGAAATATATGGAGAACGATTCAAAATGAAAACTTGAAATTTTGTGGTAGTGGGTTTTACAAAATGGCCTTCTCAACTAAAATATTTTCAACTTCCGGTCTTTTTCCGTTATACCGGAAGTTGAGGGCAACTTCCTTATTTCAAATGGAACACCCTCTATTTTATTACATTTTTAAATTTCTCAGCACATTTTAGGCCCACTTTGTATAACAATGCCTATACCCAAATTTGTAAGTTTTCGAGATATTGATTTTTTTCTAAAAAATTTGACAGTTACAGCACCACTCCGAAAAAATCATAACTCATAGACAGTAACAGTTGAAAATGTGAAATTTCACAGAATCACACCTTAGGCATCAAGTCATGAACAGGTCCATCGAATTTTTGAAAATAATTTACAGGGTGGTCGAAATTTCCACCTAAAACATAGCATCGAGAAAACTGATGAAACACGATTTTTTCAAATGGAAACCATACACTATTCTATTATTTTTGGATACCACGAAAAAAAAGAAAAAAGATATCAAGGTCATGAAGAATTTCCTATACCTAAAATACACCCCTGGCAAGATATATCCGATTTTGGGAAATATTTTAAATGTAAATCATTCGAAGCAATACCAAACCAACCAAACAAATGAAGTTACAACAAATATATCAAAATTTGATGCGATATAATTGACGTGTATTTCGTAGTTTTCTATTTGTGTGCAAAATGTCTCATTTAGGGTATTCTAATGAAGATATCCTAAATTTAATAATCATTTATGGCGAATGCAATAAGATAATGGACAGAACTTGTCATGTTTTTGCAGAATGATTTCCAAATCTACACTTCTAAGACTTCTAAGAAACTGCCGTGATTTCGGATCTTTTTCGTCTGTCATCAACAAAAAAAACACTCGTAAACAATGAGGACATCGAAATTGTAGTTTTGGTTTACTTCACAGACTATCCAGAAAATTCGTTGAAAGACGCAGAAAAGTCAGTTAGAATTTCATGTTCGTCAATAAACCGGATTTTAATCAAACATTAGTGGCGTCCCTTTAAATATCACCAGGTTCAAAATCTGAAACCTCACGACTTGGAATTCTGCGAATGGTTTCTTATGAAGATACAGGAGGACCCTGAGTTCATGAAGAACATTAAATGGACAGATGAAGCCAAATTTCCCAAGAATGGTATGTACAACCGCCATAATAGTCATTTTTGGGCAGCAGAAAATCCAAAGCTCGTTCGCCAGCGCAACTTCCAGGATTCATGGAGTTTTAGTGTTTTTTGCGCTATAAAGGAAGACCGAATTTTATGTTTATATCTTTATGATGAGAATTTGAATAGCGATAGATATTCGCATATAATTAGGAATGTGGTTGGTATCAGATGGTATCAGATGGATGGAGCTCCTGCACATGGTACTGCTACCGTTGCTGGGTTGTTGTATGGGATGTTCGAAGATCAGTGGCCTTGCTACAGTTGGCCATTTAAATTTCCTCCTCGCTCTGCAGACCTGACGCCACTGGACTTCTTCATCTGGGGATATATCAAAGAAAATGTTTATGCGGATCCTGTGAGTGATGAAGAAAACATGAAACAAAGGGTTCTGAGAGCTTTCAATAATTTGTTTCCTGACTCCATACAGAAAGCTACAAAAGATGCAAAAAAGAATACATTCTTGTTTAGAACAAAACGGCAATGTCTTTGAACATCTGTTGAAATGAATCACAATATTATTTGAATTTAAAGAAATTAAATTAAATTCTAAAATTAAAGTAAAATCTAACCTTAAAAAATATAAACAAAATAAAATTACTGTGTTCGATATCAATAAACAGAGATATAATTCATCTCTCTGATAGTATTTTATTTCAATACATCCATTTTCATGTTGAGTTACCTTTTACCATTGTTTATATGTTCTACATAAACAATGCTTTTACCAACGACAGAGTTAATATTAGTTCATTTGTTTTCAAAGCTTTCTTGGTTTGGTATTGCTTCGAATGATTTACATTTCAAATATTTCCCAAAATCTTGACATATCTTGCCAGGGGTGTATTTTAGGTATAGCACATTCTTCATGAGTTTGATATCTTTTTTTTCGTAGTATCCAAAAATAATAGAATAGTGTATGGTTTGCATTTGAAAAAATAGAGTTTCATCAGTTTTCTCGATGTTATGTTTTAGGTGGAAATTTCGACCACCCTGTTTATTATTTTCGAAAATTCGATGGACTTGTTCATGACTTGATGCTTGAGGTGTGATTCTGTGCAATTTCACATTTTCAACTGTTACTGTCTATGAGTTATGATTTTTTCGGAGTGGTGCTGTAACTGTCAAATTTTTCAGAAAAAATAAATATCTCGAAAACTAACAAATTTGTGTTTAGGCATTGTTATACAAAGTGAGCCTAAAATAGGCTGAGAAATTCAAAAATGTAATAAAATACAGGGTATTCCATTTGAAATAAGGAAGTTGCTCTCAACTTCCGGTATAACGGAAAGAGACCGGAAGTTGAAAATATTTCAGTTGAGGAGACCATTTTGTAAAATCCATTACCACAAAATATCAAGTTTTTATTTTGAATCGTTCTCCATATATTCCTAACGAACGCTCGTCTTGAAAGACCCTGTATTTGAGGGCTGTATCCCGAAAACGAGTCATAGGATCGAGTTGGGCCCGTGGGAACTTTTGATCAGGACAATGAAGAGAATAATATACTACAGTTTCAGCCAATTCCACCAGAATAATTCATGAATATTTTAGGGATGGGTGGGTGGACTATGGTACCTAAAAACGCAGTAGTTGAATATTCTATAACCATAACGCCTGTAACATCAGGCAGTATATTATAATTGCAAGGTCAGCAAGGTCTACAATGTTTACGGTTGCCGGTTGCCAGTCCGGGACACAGCAACCGTAGAGAAATTCCTCCCGAACCAAAACTGGCAAAGAAAAGAATAATGGGTGTGGTGAAGGGTGGCGCACCTGTTTAATTTGCACATAGCGCCACGAGGGTTAAAAACTGACATGTAAGCTTTTTACCGAAGGCAGATCGTGATCTAGAAGGAGCGATCAATGGGTGGAATTCGATTTCATATTGACTATTCGGTGACCCTATATTTCATTATCCATTGAGAGAGTGGGTAAATACCAAAGAGACTAAACTAACAAGGAGGGTTTAATAAGCTCTAGCCAATCAGAATCTCGTAGCATCAACGCGTCATAGTGACGTACTTGGATATGAGTACAGAGTCGAACTCGAAACAAGCAACAAAACTGTCAGCAGTAACTCTCATATACCAAGAGCTAGTCCGTCACTGTCTATAGAGAACGGCGGCCATGATACGTCCAACTACGTCACATTTCGTCACAAATGCTCTTTCATCTCTTTCTACTAGTGTCTCCATTGTCTTATGGGGATTAAACTCTCCTTGTTAAATAACGTTTAGTCTCCTTGGGTAGATACAGGTAATTTACACGTGATAAAAGTGCATGAAAAATACCAAAATTATCACAAATTTAGAGTCATTCAGTTTGAAAACCCACACTGTGAAAATGAACATAGTTTCGAAAAGTACCAAAAATATACTGTACCGGCTTCTTCCATATACGTCCGCATTTATCGGTGCTGGCAGAAGTCTGTCGTCCAATTTGAACTGGTGTATACATGTGTGCTTGGGCACGTCTCCTTCGAAATACTCAACAGCGTGAGTTTCGAAATAATGGTCGTCTCTGAATTTCTTCAGTTCTTCAATGTTCAATCCTTCTGTTAGGAAACCACTAGAACCGAGTTTGGAGTTGGCTTGTCTCGTACCTAAAAACAAAAGAAAAATCAACCATAAAAGAGTTAAAGAAAATAATGGATTGTATTGAACGACATGAAGACAAAAGAAAAAAATATAACGGCTAATATGATCGAAGAGTGCCTAAAGTATTTCTGCAAGAACTTAAACATTTAAAAGAAGTGATAAAAAGAGATGCACCTGAAAAGTGGATAATGAGTATAATCATAGGATCTATAGAAAGGATTGCCAGAACTGCAATACGTCAGATTGTACATGACCGAGTAAAATGTATATTTATGTGCGAACTTGCTTCTTGATCAAGTTGCCTCAAGGATATGTAGACGACAATATGGATGGAGGCTTCCTAGTTAAACCTTTGTATATTACCAAGTATTGTTGAAATTGATTCATCCTTTTCTTCCGCCGAGTCATATTCCTTCCTTTCCTCTGCTAACTCATACCTCTGTTTCTTCTCCTGTGACAAATGTCTTCCATTTTCCTTCACCATTTCGTACTCTTCTATATCATTCAGATTCTCCTCCTGGTGTTCCTCTCTGAACAAATCATATTCTTTTCTCTGGTCGGTGTAGTGAATTGAAATACTGTTTTTGTCAAGTTCTTTTTTGTATTTCTTTATCAATTCCAAATCTGTTATATTGATATCCTCCGCTGAAGCATCGTCACCTGAAACTTTTGAGAATTCATATTTGAAAATAGCTATTTATGATACAAGTTCGTAAAGTAGGACTTTTTTGTATGAGCGTGAAGTACAAAAAAGCCCTTTACGAAGTTTTTTCTTCGACAGTTATTATATTGCCAAATTGTAGCAATTATATCATTAATTTGAATGTTTAATGTCATGAATTGTCTTCGTATTATCAAATAAAAGTTATATTTGACGCAAAATACTGTATTTTTCAAAAATTCATAAATGTATGAACAGTGTGTAAAAAATTACTTTACGCACAGTTGATGATTTTACGCACAGGTGATTTTTTTACGCACTTGTACGAAACAGTATTTCTTTACGCAATGTTAGCAGTGCGTAAAAGCTTAGTTTACGCACTGTCATAGAAAAAGTTAATTTTTGTAATGCATTTTCAAACAATGGAGTAAGATGTCTAAAAACCCTAGTGTGGCGGCTTATACCGGAAAAATGTGGTTTCAAACTTTAGACATACGTAATTTGACAAGGAGAGATAGCAAATGAAATCGCGGAGAGGTTTCAAGTATTCCGCCATATTATTATTATTATTGAAATACAGGGAGTTCTGCGTAGAACTGTCTGCACCCCGCTATCAGGTCTGTCTTGTGAGTACTCCGGATCTCGGGGTATTTCTCGGAGATTTCTCACAAAGTTTTTCTGTAGAACGATATCTCCTGCACTGTAGTGTCGAATATATCTATCCTATTGCGAGCCAGAGCTTCACATTCAAACAGTTTGTGGGAGGCTGTTTCATCATCCTCATCACAGAACCTGCATAGTGTGGAGTCTCACTATATCCCTAGCAGATGCAGATGTTTTTTCAGGTGGCAGTGCCTTGTCAAGAGTCCTATCAACCAACGTCCAAATAGAGATTCGACTCACATATCTTGGCCCCATCATCATCATCGTTTTTTTGTGAGTATTGCCTGAGCATTTTCCCAGAAATATCGATGATGTTTCTCAACATGATTCTGCGGGTTCTGCTGAATGGCCCCAAACGGGATTCCACAGGCTGGTTCTGGTCTAATCACAGTTATTGCTGCCCCTGTTCTTACTAGGGCATCTGCGCTCTCATTTCTTGGATACACCTGTTATTTAGGATCTACTAGACAGTAATGTTGCATACATAGAAAACGTCCTGTTTTCTGACGAATCATGGTTTATGGTAAGAAAGAATAATTTCCAAAAACCAACATGGATTCCAAAATAACAGAAGTACTACAACCGCCATTCATTCATTTTATTTTGATATTGTCATGCTACTGGAAGCTGGAGAATGCCCTGTCGGAATTTTGTGTAACCTCAGCAGGGCATTTGACTGTGTAGATCACGACAAATTGCTATTGAAACTACATAATTATGGAATACAAAGCTCAGCAAACAAATGGATAGAAACTTTTTTAAGAAATCGACAGCAGTATGTTAGTATTACAAACATCAGAAATAATATCAAACTTAATGTAAAATCCTCAGCAATTGACATTTCCCTTGGAGTACCGCAAGGTTCAGTGTTGGGACCGGTACTATTTATTTTATATATTATAAATGACTTAAACGTGTCAACATGTGAGAATCCCCTCACCATATATGCTGATGGTACATCAGTGATTGTATCTCAAAAAAACGATATTTCACTACAAAAACGTTGTATGTGTGGTTCTCGGCGAATTCTCTCTATTTAAATTCTGAAAAGACACACTTCCTTAGATTACGGAATTACCTAAAGTCATGCCCAGAACTGAATATCGAAATTAGTGATAATCTAGTAGCTCAAAATTGTACAAGAGTTAAATTTGTAGGTATCCATTTTGACAGTACGTTGAGTTGGAAAACTCACTATGATAAGCTGGGTCAAAATCTTAATTCTCAGAATTCCTTATTCAGAAACTTAAGGAAAATCTTGAATACAAAACAAGCACTCAACATTTACTATATACTACTATATGCTTTATATACTATACTATACTATACTATACTATACTATATTATACTATACTATACTATACTATACTATACTATAGTATACTATACTATACTGTACTGTACTATATATATATATATATATATATATATATATATATACAGTGCGGCTTTTTTTAGTCCCCCCTGTCAACTTTTGAACGGTTTGACGTACAAACATGAATAAAAAATCGTTTGGAGGGTTTCACCGATACTACTTTTTGAATAAAAAAAATATGGTGATTGCTCGACAGGGGGCGCGGGGGGCACATCAATTCAAAATTTTTAAATGGCATGGGTAGTCGAGTGTCACATCGTTGAAAAGAGAATTCAATTCTCTTTACAACCATTTAATTTATTTTTGAATTTCGTTAATATTTTTTTGCAATTCAAATTCGAAATAAATGCGGATCTGAAAACTAGTCATACCTTGATAAATTTGAACGGTTTGTTGTGGAATAATGAAACCAAAAACATTGCGAAGGGTATTATCAATACTACTTTTTGAGAGAAGAAATATTGCAATTACACTACAGATGGCGCTGGAGGCACACCAACTAGAAAATTTCGATAGGCATAAAAATCGAAATTGGGAAAAAATTCCCCAACTAAATTCAAAGATATTTAGATGGTTGTAAAGAGAATTGAATTCTCTTTTCAACGATGTGACACTCGACCCCCCATGCCATTTAAAAATTTTGAGTTGATGTGTCCCCCCGCGCCCCCTGTGGAGCAATCACCATATTTTTTATTTCAAAAAGTAGTAGTAGTGAAACCCTACAAACGCTATTTTTTTCATGTTTGTACGTCGAACCGTTCAAAAAAGCCACACTGTATATACAGGGTGTTTCTTAAGTACGTGTAGAAACTTCAGGAGCATGTTGCTGGCGTCAAAATAAGAAAAAAAGTTCCTATAAACACATGTCCGCAAGTTATCCGTGTGTAAGATACAGAGTGTCAAAGTTTAATTCTTATATTTGTTTTTCGTTAATAAATTCTAAAATATTTTTGAAATTCGAGTAAAGTTTGGTACCTGGGATGATTTTTGAAGGACAGAATCAAATTTTGTGTCAATTGTGAAAAAAACTAATTTCTAATTGAATTTATTTTTAATTAAAAAATCTTGTCATTCAAAATCACTTGCATCGATTATTTCAAATCTCAATAACTCGAAAACAGTTGCTCTCAGTGACCTCTACCAAGAATATATTTTTTAAACAAACTAAATAATAAATATTCCCAGATACCAAACTTTACCCAAATATCAAAATTATTTTGAAATTATTCACAAAATATAAAAATCAGACTTCAACTTTGACACTCTGTATCTCAGAAACGAATGATTTGCGGACATATGTTTATAGGAACTTTTCTTCTTATATTGATGTCAGCAACACGTTCCTAGATTTTCTACATGTATTTAAGAAACACCCTGTATATATGTTATATATATTTACTACGACCTGCTATAAATGTGCTATGTACATAAAATAGTCAATAAACATCTATCTAACTATCTATCTATCTATCTATGGACAGGTGGAATAACGACTGAGATATGGTGTGTGTTTTTGGGGTTGTTCTACACATGCAAATAATGTTTTTCTTGTCCAAAAACGAATTATAAGAACTGTCTCTGGTGTTTCAGGACGGCACATTTGTAGGGATCTATTCATAAAATTGAATATCCTAACGTTACCTTCACTTTATATATTTGAATTATGTAGTTATATCTTCAAAAATAAAGACAAATTTATCAAAAAGTCAGAAATTCATGATAAAAACACTAGGTATAAAGATAATTTTCATATTCCGCAAACTAGATATTGAGAAAGATATAGGAGAAAGTTGAAATTGCTCCTTATTGATAAATGTTTTTATTCAGTCAATGATTTTTTTAATGTGTGATTTTATTTCTATGGTTGTGATTGTGACAGTTACATAAATTTTATATGTACGTATTTATGTTTGTTTGTAAAAAAATTTTTAGTGCTTATTGTGACTATTCCTATACAAATTTGTATTTGTCTGAAAGGAAAATAAAGTTTATTTTTATTATTATTATTAATAAATGGTGAGATAAATCGTCAAAATTGTCATTATTGGGCAGACAACAATCTACACTGGATGAGGGAAAGCCACTCTCAACATCCACAAAAAGTCAATGGTTGGGCAGGGATTGTTGGTGATCGAGTAATATGAATAATTTTTTTCTAAGGAAAATCTCAGTGGAGCTGGATATTTAGAATTTTTGCAGGAAGAACGTGTTTCGACTTTGGCTACTCTGATTCCTGATTCAAATGAAGCCAATGACCCGAATAGAAACATCTGGTTTGCAACAAGACGGTACGCCTCCCCAGTTTGCAATACCTTTCCGTGAGTAACTGGATGATGCATTCCCAGGTAGATGGATTGGTGGAAGAGGGCCTTTTGAATGGCCTTCCAGGTATCCGGATGTAACACCTATGGACTATTTTTTATGGGAGTACTTGGAAAGCAAAGTTTCAAGGTCCAAGCCGGGAAACACTCAGCAGTTACAAGAATGCATAAGACAGGAGTGTATACAGGCTAATTTCTGCCAAAGTAATTAGAAATGTCCAAAACGATATTGTCTGTTAGTTGATAGGAAATATTTATTGAAGAAACATATTTGAGAGTATATCAGATAGATCCGTTGGTCAGATTTCTTCATTTTTGAATTAGTTGATGTTTGTTAAATATCTTTTAAACGACAAAGAATAAAAATTTGATATTTGGTGCGCATGTGTAACTTGACATACCCTTCAAGAATATTCAAGAGAAAAAACATGATTGTCATTTGAAAAATGTGCTGAATACCACTTTCTTACATAAAAAAGAGCGCAATTCAAAATACTAATCGACCTGTCCAATCATATTTCTAACCAAAAAACTGTCTTTTATTCATAAGCAAGCGGTTTTCATTTCGGTGACAGAGATCTCTTCATACGATGCAGATCTTGTTAACAAAGGAAATATTATTTTTCTGAAATCGTTCAAGAATGCCCACTTTCTCGGAGCAACTGCAGGCCTCAAAATACGCTAATCCAGTATTTTAATCCGTTGCTAAGCAACGAACTTTCCCGGACCGTTTAATACTTTCCCGTATCGAAAACGATACGGGAAAGTACTTTGCTGGCCTAGGCCGTTAAAATCGGTCTTTGGTTTATAGTTGTCACTTTGACGTTTCAGGAAAGCACGTAATTTCGAATCCTCAATTTATGATAATGCTGATTGCGATTTCAGAAAAAATAGTATGTGTACCTCGTAGTAAAAGCACATTCCCAGACTTCAATGCTTGTTGGCCTCGGCTTAACGCCTCGGCCAACAATTTCATTGTCGTCCGGGAATGTATTGCTTTTACTACTAGATACACAATATACTATTTCTAAATAACTACTAGGAATCCATGCTTGAAATATGGTAAGGGAACTTTCCGTTCTGTTTGCCGTTAGCGTTGCCGTCTGCGTTCGCAGTTCCGTTGCCAGTTCAGTACATTGAAATGCATAAACTCCGTTGACCGATGCCGTCTACCGCTCGCATGAGTTTATGAATGATCTTATGCATTTCAATGTACTGAACTGGCAACGGAACGGCGAACGCAGACGGCAACGGTAACGTCGAACGGAACGGAAAGTTTATGAATCGAGCTTTATTGTTATTACCTTCACATAAACAACGGAAGGACATCCTCGATAAACTGTCACCTTTTTTATGTCCTAACTTTCTTCGAAAAGCTTCCAATGATACGCATTTTTTGGGTCTGCTCAGCATCTTGGGTTTGATCGGTTTTTCTCTACAGTAGCAAGTATTGCAACCGAGGCAACATTTTTTGTACACCCCTTTACTTTCATGGACAGGCTTGGTGGGAACATCATGGATACATTTTCTTGGAGTGGCTAGATCAGGATGTAGTATCGCATTCACATTCGATGAGTCATTTCGTGTCTCCCAATTTGAACATAAAGTTTTCTTGGGGTATGCTTTTCTAAAATCAGAATTTTCGATGATGAATATCTAATTTTTTTTTCTCCAAATTACATTGAAAGCGGCATTTTGGTGACACTTGACAGGCTTAAAAGTTGTACATTTACTGCCTAGACAGAAAAAGTTCGTTGGTATGCAACCTTCATCCAAGTAATAATTTAAATCAAACTGGTTATCAAAATTGACAATGACATTAAAGTAAACACAACAATTCAACAAAACGTCATCAGCGGTATACATAGTAACAAAGAGCCCAGTTACCTTTGATACTATAATTCAATTTTTTGGATATTGATGATGCAACGCAATTGATAAACATAAAAATGTCGATTTTGCCTAGAATTGGAACAAATTTGAAGAAAAAAATATATGTTTCACACGGCAGAAAAGCAGATTTTATTTATTTATTCATTTATTAAATCCATGCAAGCTTAATTAGCTTAATTACATGGATTCCTTAATGGATAAAATATATTTGCAATACCAAGTTAAACAAAAACAATTCCAGTAGTAACAGTAATAATGAGTCGGGGCGTGGCGCAGTGGTTAGAGCGTCCGACTTTGGGTCGAAAGGTCCGGAGTTCGAGCCCCAGTTGCGGCTGGGATTTTTTAATTTAATTTGACTGATTAAATTATTCAAATCTCGTGGCTGGAATGGGGTGAGTCCTGCACGATTCACTGTTGCGTTCCAATTAATAGTGCTGCTCCTTAAGTGGCGCATGGAGTTAGTAACTATCCAGAACACGTGGCTAATGACCATAGCAGTCGATGCCAAGACACCAAAGAAAAAAAAAATACAATAATAATAATAATCAGAACTGTAGAGGTACCTTACTATTTGAAAATTGTGTCGACAGGATGTGATTTAAAATTTCTTTGTAAAATGATGAATGGGACATTGTCTAGTCGATATCAATGAATTGGTTGAATTGATTCGCCAATTTCAACAGAGCTGTAAGAGGTGTTCTAGGTGTGTAGGCGGCGGCGGTAGTATTAAATAGTAGCGATTACAGCGCTAGGGTACATGAAAAGGGAGAAGTTCTAGAATTTGTATTGAATCTACCCTGTTTTTAATGAACTTATGCAAAAACATAAAAACTGATAAAATCCTTCTCTGATCCAGCGCTGAGATTTTAAATTTGATTCTTAAATGTGTTGAAAGTATAGTGGTATAGTCAGGCCATCTCGTATGTTTTTTAAAATACAAATAATGTAGAAATTTGTTTTGGATTTTTTCCAAAGTATCTGAAGTTGTAACAAATTCTGCAAACCGAATTATTGGTGGAAACTCTAATTTAGGTCTAACTAACGTATAATATAAAAGTTTGACTGTATTTATTCCATTAAACGATCGTGATTGCCTCATCAAGTATCCTAACATACTATTGGCAGATCTTACTACATTTGTAATATGACTTTTCAAAGAGAAAGTTTCATTATATGTGACACCTAAGTCTTTTATCTCAGTTTTTCTTGTCATTCTCTTCGTTCCTCAAATAATCAAAAATCACTCTATCTTTTGAGCAAGTTATTGTTAAAACAGCGCATTTTTTATATTGAAAAACAGTTTGGTATCATGATTCAACTTTATAACGTTATTAGTGTCTTTTTGTAGTGATACACAGTAACGCAGTCCCTTACTGTTTGAATATTATTAAATATTTTCAAATTATCCGCAAAGAGTAAGCATTGTGACTTGAATACCGATGGAAGATCATTAATAAGTAATATGAATAGTAGAGGTCCTAAGTTAGAGCCCTGGGGCACACCTGAATTTGCAGGAAATTTCCCTGAAGTATTTGCATAATAATGAAGTGTATATTTTTCAAATAGTTTTTAATCAGCTGTAAGAAATTTACTGAAAGTCCGAACCTACTGATTCTTTCTACAAAAATATCGTTATTAACTTGGTCAAAATCCTTGCGAAAATCTGTGAAATTACATCTAATTGGGATCTGTCTTGTAATGTTTGAAATACCCTAGCAGGTTTCATAGCCTCGGCTATGAAACACCAATCTTGTGCTTTTATGCCTAGTAAAATAAATAACTATTATAGTCATTTAGTAGTTCCACATGCTGTTCTAAATGTGAATCGAGAAGACATTATTCTGAAGGTGAGGATGTCAGCTGACCTGGCAATTGTCGCTGAACAGCAACTGTCAATGCCCACTTATTGACAAGAAATATCACTAATCATAAAACCAGGTTGTTAATCACTAATTATTAAAACCAGGTTGTTTTTTTTTTCTTTGGTGTTTTTGGCATCGACTGCTATGGTCATTAGCCACGTGTTCTGGATAGGCCTTGTTACTAACTCCACGCGCCACTTTAGGAGCAGCACTGTTAATTGGAACGCAACAGTGAATCGTGCAGGACTCACCCCAGTCCAGCCACGAGATTTTTGAATAATTTAATCGGTCAAATTAAATTAAAAAATCCCAGCCGTAACTGGGGCTCGAACTCCGGACCTTTCGACTCAGAGTCGGACGCTCTAACCACTGCGCCACGAAAAAAATTAAAATTCCTTTATTTCAAGAAGTGTGAGGTAGACGGAAAAATATTGCAATCAACTCTGATATTAAAATGCGATTAATTATCTCGAAAAATAACGCGCTCGCTTCGCTTACGCGTTAAAATATCTCTATCATTAAACGCCTTCATTAATACACTAGTTGATTAAATAACTATTATACAGTACGATGCAAATGTATGGAATAAATTCATTATTTCTGAATATAAAGATATATCGGAAAAATCCTGGGACAGGTCGATTTTCTTTTCCGATGGGCCAATTTTTGAACCCCACCCAAAATATATAGGGTTATCCGCAATTGAGTAAAAATGACTTTGGTGATATTTTTAAATTGGACACCCAGTATATTTTTCCATATTTGGTTAGGGATCGTCATTACGAATCCGGTGATACCAAGTTTGATGGAATTATATCAAACGGCTGCGGAGATATGGCCAAAAAACTTCTCCATATACCCAATGAGTGCGACAGAGACTTTTGACCTTCCGAATCGTGTGAAGTTTCAGTCATACTCATTGGACATACGAGGAAGTTTTTTGGCCATATCTCCGCAGCCGTTTGACATAATCCCATCAAACCTGGTATCACTGGATTTGTAATGACGATCCCTAACCAAATATGGAAAAATACACTGGGTGTTCCGTTCAAAAATATCACTAAAGTAATTTTCACTCGAATGCGGATAACCCTATATATTCAGGGTGGGATTAAAAAATTGTCGAATCGGAAAAGAAAATCGACGTGTTCGAGGAATTTTCCAAAATATGTTTATATTCTGAAATAATGAATTTATTCCATACATTTGCATCGTACTGTATATTGCAATATTTTGCAATCCGTCTAGAGATTGTTTGTTCGTTATCTTTTTGAATATCATCATTGATGAGTAAGTTGAGAACAAGGGGAAAACAGTGCTATCCTTGATGTCCTCAAGTTGAGGAACCTCTGACTGCACACAATTTCTACAAAATGTTTACACCATTCACTCTTTCTTCTCGAACAGTAACCAAGTGTTTCAGCCAATCTATCCTCCATAGTAATGAACCATATTTACTTATTTGAGAAAGAATTTTTTTCACGCATTCAATAAAATTTGTTATTCCTGTTAACGATTTTCATCAGGTAGGTATCAGCTGCATCTGTTCAAAATTTCATAAATGCATTTCACGCATATTTTCACAAATTAACTACGATTATGAATATGTGCCTCACCTACGACCAGCTCCCAAGTAATTTCTCTTCATCTTCATATTCTTGGATGAAATCACTTTCCTCATTTCAGACATGTTTCAGAACTGTCAGAAGCTGAACTGTCGAGACAGAATGTGACAATATATCTCACATATGTATGAATTCATGTTTGATGTGGAGGGTCAATTCTCCAGTCGCTCTTAGCAACTAGAGCCGATTAAATACAAACAAAACAGGTAGGGTGTTCATTCAAACTACCATTATGATACGCTTCTAGAGGGTGGTAAATAAATCGATGGACCTACCCAAGTCTTCAAACCAATTAATCGATTTAAAACATCGTAAAACTGATTTTTTTGGTTGTACGTTTACGCGGTTTATCAATACGAACAGGAGATGGACTAAATCAAAATAAATATAAAATAAGTGAAAAATAAAGTAGTAAAGCAAAATACTCAACTAATATGAATATTAGATACGCAATAATAGAACAATACAATTAACAATATAGGGCAGTATGAGCCCCTACCTTTGTTATTGTTACTCTTAGATTAATTTAAAATATTGTTTCTCTCCACTAAATCTTACTTTAAACTGAAGATGAACATATATATGTTCGAAACATGTCTTAAGTGGGATCTCTATCCAGAACTTTAGATTAAACTATACGTAAACTATACGTAAAAATATCTTCTACTACATTATATATTTGTTGTATCTGTTCAGTTGTTAGAAATATAAATGTAATTTCAAGAATGTTGACGGCCAACTTTATCAAAAGAACACACATATTGGTCGTTACAAGCACCTGTGATCGAAGCTCAAATATTTTTTGATGTCAACACGAAATCAAATACATTTGATATTTTTTGTTTGAGTCATGAACTTGGTTGTAACTGGTTATCGAAATGTTGGTATAAAAATCAGATGCCGCCTTTTTTCAAATTGAATTCTCAGGCCAGTGCACCAACTCTTTATATGATTGCCTGCCTTTCACTTTTTATTTTCGTGGCTCAGCCAAACCATCGGAACACAACAGCCGTATGCATAGTCAATTCCAGCGACTCGCCAGAGTTTCGCCGTTCGCTACAGTTACAAATAAACAATCAGGTAGAAACTAGCTGAGAAGAAAGGCTCATTCATATCCTTGCGAATATTTGCAATTTCTCTGCAATTCGTCTCATACGGCGAAACATTACGGTGAATGATGAATTATCATGTAATTTTTTGGTAATGTAGCAACACCTTAACCCAAATACTGAAAAATTACTTGTTATGATTGATTCATCATTCATAAAAGTCGAATCGATAAAAAATTGCGAATATTCAGGAGGGTATGAATGAGGCGTGAGGTGTGAAATTTGTTTTTTCTACTACAGTGCGTAAACTAAGGTTTTACGCACTGTTCACAGTGCGTAAAGTGATACTTTTTCGCAACTTTTTCATCAACTGTGCGTAAAGTAATTTTTTACACACTGTTTATACATTTATGCATTTTTGAAAAATGCAGTTTTTTGCGTCAAATATAACTCGGAAGTAACACGACGATAATTCATATCATTAAACATTCAAATTAATGATAGAATCGTTACAATTTGGCAATATAATAACTGTCGAAGAAAAAACTTTGTATGAAACACTTTCGTAAAGGGCTTTTTTGTACTCGCGTGTTTGTTGAGTGAGGCAAAGCCGAGTTCAACTTCACGCTCATACAAAAAAGTCCCACTTTACGAACGTGTATCATAAATAGCTATTTTCTGTTTCCCACGAAAATCTTGTAATGTTTAGAAAATATCGTTAGATAGAAGATGGTTTTGTTTTCGACGTTTATTTGGTAAAATATACCTTCTGTCTGTGGACTTGAACGAAAAGTAATGCATGAAACTTGCTTCATAATAATATGAAAATCAAGACAACTCATAAGTATTTAATTATTTCGTCAGGCGGGGTTTGGTTGTGCCCCAGACAGAAGGTAGCTCCGAGTAACTCTACTATTCCTCACAGGCCACGAAAAGTCATGTGCCAATTAAAAATCATGCATTCAGTTCAGGTGAGGTTTAGATCGGAAATAACAGGAAAGCGACTGTGGTTCACCTAGTGATTCGCCATCATTTTGAGATCCGATTCATACAGCGAAGAAATTGCGTTAAATGATCAATCATCGTGTAATTTTCCGGTAATTCAGTAATTTTCAACCTCAAATACTGAAAAATGACATGTTGTAATTCATCATTCACCACAATTTTTTTTTGCTGTATGAATCGCAAAACAAATGCGAATATTCGCAAACGTATGAGCGAGCCTTCAAACAAAAAAACATGGCGGCAGGGTCATGGTAGATGAGGCCGTGCCATGAGGCCAATTAAATTTAGAAGAAGAACAAGTTGGAATATTTTTTGACAAGTATTTATTTATTTACAAATGTTTATTCCTTTTTTAAGTTTTTTTGAAATGTCTCATGTTTATAATAAATAAGTACACTTCATAGGGTATGATAATAGAGATGAGCAATATATTGGTATAAAAACTCAGTTCATTCAGGGAAAAATGTCTACCAGAGTAACCAGAAACTCGTCAGCGCGATTTAAAAAGAATTATGAAGAAAGTAGGGAAGAGAAAAACAAAATAATTGATCTAGCAGAAACGAATTCTGTTCCAAAAGCGATGCCGTTCAAGATGCCCATTATCGCGCCTAATGGAAAAACCTTGTATCCTTGTCAGTACTGTGCAAAAGTTTTTCAGCGAAAAATGACCATTTCGAATCACATGAAAAAGTGCCCAAATAAGAAGGCAAGCACAATTGGAAGCATGTATATGAATAATTCTTCAGACAGTCATAAGAAAGATGGTAACCTGAAAACTCATATTATTGATGATACCCCAAAAACACATATCATTGATGATACCACGAAAACCCATATCATTGATAATACTGATATTGGTGATAATGTGGATAGTCGATACCTAAACCACCTCAAAACTGAAGAGATATTAGATAATGGTGGCAGTAGCTCTGAAAATAACAATGACACACCAAAAATTAAAATATACCAAAATACAACTGTGAAAGCCCCAGTTCTCAGAACTGGGAGCCCTCTCACACCTGTCAAAGCTGAACAGCCTAGAGAACCAAATGATATTTCCATATATGATTACAATGAAGATGGTATGACATACTCTGAAGGAAACAATGGCGACAGTGAACGAAAATGTAAACGTTGCGATGAGTTCTTTGAAAATCCCCTGGATATCCTGCGCCACTCCAGAACCTGTCGTAATGTGGTAAGAAAAATTCTGCCCATTGAAGAAGTTGAGAAGTATTTTGATTCTCCAATTAGAAATTACTGCCCTATCTGCGAGAAACCAATCAAAACTCGAAACTTCCGGTCAGTTTTTGTTAAACATTTACTTGTTCACACAGTGGGGTTGACACATGAATGTAACATCTGTAAAAAGAAATTCAGGAGGAGGGATCATATGAGAGCCCATCACAAACGGCATATTGTTTGTGGGTAATTGGGTTAAGTCATGTTTTATTCCTGGTGATTTTTCTACTATGATTTTTTTCTTGGATATAAGTCTTATAGACGTTCAAATCACATTTTTCATTTACAATTGTTCTTTATATCACAGAATATTTACAGTATCAATAATTTTTTCTAGAAATTATGGTCCTCAATTTGAGATTGATCGAGACTGGAACATTTTCTCTCATAGAAATGTACGGAAATTTTCATTTCTAGTGAAAGTATTTTTCCAGAATTGTGATGATTATTATGGATAGAGATTTTCCAAAATGTATTTAGAGTCATAGTTATCATACATAAGTTATAGTAGAAAAGGTCAATTGAAAATTATTCCTGTTGTTTCTTCATGTTTTCTTGTTATTCTTTGTTTTTTGACAACATTAGAAATCAAATTGTAAACTCTTTCAAACAATTATTATTTTGCAAACCAATACATGAGGTCCAACTTTTTTCAATTGAGACAATTATTGTTTTTAATTTGCAAGAATACTTACAGACTTCAAAAATTGTTATTTATTTGAAGACAAGAGTCTTTTGCTCCATTATTTTTTATAGTGGTCTTGAAATTTTGCATGGGAAATATCTCAAGAAATAAAGATAATTTTTTTAAAGATAAGTAAATAGATTCTGCCCAAAAAAATTCTAGTGTTTTCAAGAAAACCATTATTAAAAAAATGAGGTGTGTAAAAGCAGGTTTGTTAGTATCTCTACCCATGAGGAATTAATGAAACAAAAAAAAGAATGGTATAATTGCCATAAGATTCATGAAAGATGCTACTTGCCTTGCTTATGGCTACACTCATAAGACAAATTATAATTTTATACATCCCAATCACAAATTAGGATTTATTCCTAAGGGTCCTCACATCATATCAATAATAAACTTCAAATATTGATTTAAAAAATTTGTTATCTCAATAAATTCAAAAAAAGTGTGAAAAATCCATGTCTCAACCACATCATTTCTCCATCATGATATCTTTAGGGAACTTTACACAGAGATACATCGTAACATTAACCAGGAAAGTTGTTTTCTGTCAGATGTCTACCACAATTTGGAGAGAAAAGGGGGTTTTCAGTGAATTCAGTCTCTCTCCAGAAACTTTTCTGACTTGGTTATATTTCCCACACCATTTTTCGTGGTTTCATTCGTTTCATTTTATTAAAACCTCATTATTCACGTAATTATTGTTTTAATCTTGAATAAAAGAGGCTGTAGACAGTAAATAAATCCAATGATTGTGTAAAATATTCCACACATAAATTCAAAAAAAGTGTGAAAAATCCATGTCTCAACCACATCATTTCTCCATCATGATATCTTTAGGGAACTTTACACAGAGATACATCGTAACATTAACCAGGAAAGTTGTTTTCTGTCAGATGTCTACCACAATTTGGAGAGAAAAGGGGGTTTTCAGTGAATTCAGTCTCTCTCCAGAAACTTTTCTGACTTGGTTATATTTCCCACACCATTTTTCGTGGTTTCATTCGTTTCATTTTATTAAAACCTCATTATTCACGTAATTATTGTTTTAATCTTGAATAAAAGAGGCTGTAGACAGTAAATAAATCCAATGATTGTGTAAAATATTCCACACATAAATACAAATGGATATTGAAATCTCATTTTACCATAAGAATGAATTATGATTATTTACAAATGATTCCCTGACAGACACGTGATCTCCATCTGATTCTATAAGAACTAGGACATGTTTGAATAATAGTGTGCATGATTTCCTGGGATTTGCTTTGATTATATTCTTTATTGTTTTTTTCTGTGCTATAAATACCCTGTTAAATGTGCTGGGTGACTCCAGATAGTTAAACCAAAAGTCAAGACCTGATTTAATCATTCCATAACACGCTTTTATAAAACGTCAAACGATAAAGTGTGTCTCAAGATAATTTCAGACTGAAAATTTTCGAAACATAAGTATAAACTTTTGATTATTATGAAATATTTAAAACTAAACCATATCCAGCAAAAATATGGACCACTAGCAAAATTTGACTTACTTCCAAAATGATCTCAAACATCTATCTGACTAGGATATTGGATTAGATCCTGTCTTTACTAAAGTTGTTGTGACAATTATGGGTACAAATTCACCAAAATGTATTATTTGGTGTTCTAGTAGATTATAATAGAAAAAGAATAATGGTTATTCAATCTGGCCTATTGTTGTTTCGTTATATTTTTCATTGAAAATAAAGTATAATTTTAATGTTAGAATTTTGAAGAGTATGAAAGGACTTGCTTTAAAAGGTGTTTAATGACCAGGGTTTCAATTCCAATATTTGTTAAGTGAGAGTGGATGTTGCATAGAGGGTTGGTACAAGAATGAGAAGAAATATTTGCAATAATTGACTCATAGGCGACCAGGAAACATTAACCAAGATGACCTGAGTTTTTTTTTTTATATTGTTACAAATAATAGTAATGTATTGGATTTTAAAGTGAAGATCAACAAATGCTTCAAAATTTTGTAATGAAAATGTTTATTGAGAAAATCGCTTTCAGAAAAATGGGATATAGTCTTGGAAGGAATATCTCTATCCATCAAATTTTAAAAAAAACATAAGTTTAATGAATGGTACGAAATACTGATATCTTACTGTTCAATATGCAGTTTCTTGTTCCAATTTTTTTTTTTCTGAAAACTATGGATAATTTTCAAAATTGAAAATAATTGTTTCCGGTCCTGTTGGGGATTGACTGTTGCTAAAGTCTCTCTTGCTTATCAAAAATGAAATCTTCCTCTGTGCTGACCTTTTGAGAGGTTTTTGTCTCTCACACACACAGTTACAAATTAAATTGATTACTTGTATTTGATACTTGTAATAATTATTCATTACCTTTGTGCCTTGAAAACTAGTTTGGAAAATGTATAGTGAATATTTTTACATGTACTTGGTGGACGTTGGCAAAAAGGAGACAATTAAAAAATGTTTAACATTTGGGCTTTTAGCTCATCCTTTTAGTAAAACTAGTTCGAAATTAACGAGTATAAACTTTTATTCAAATATATGCTAGATCCCGAGATCATATTTTAATTGAAATAGCCAAATTTCAGAGTTTTTCAGTATTGTATTCTTTTTGCAGAAAGCTGTATACTTGTTAAGATTTATTTGTATGCGTTGTCTAATTGAATTTCATGTTTTTATTTTATATTTGAATGTAATTATGTTTAGATTATTGACGAAAAGCTAATATAATTTTCAGTTTCCTCTGTTAATTCAGTTTTATTTTCTGCCCACATTCACCTGGTAGGTATAATAATAGTACTCCAAATAAACTATGTGTTTGTTGGTTTGATTGAATTTGAGGTAAACTATGAAATTATTGAACAAATTTTGATACCTGGGACCCCAAAGTTTATTATGATACTGCTCAAAATATTTCAAAGTATCATTTAGCAATAGAGAACGGTCCTACTTTTATTTTTTTGAAAAATTTTCATAGCAGCGCCATCTATAAAGTTTTAAAGCAGGCGGGTCCACGGCTTTACGAGGGGAACGACACTGCACGGGATCTGTCGATAATTATTAACAATTCATCTCGGAATCGCCAGAGGGCACTATCTGTACCACATTGGAAATCGTCTCGTACATTTGCTGAACGAGAAACGAGCCTTGCTCGAAAATGCGACAACATAACTTGCCTTCTTGTTGTCTTGCACTGAAATGAAATTATAATATGATGACTGGAGTCTGGAATTCTCTTAGTTCCTCAGCGCACCCGCATAAAGTGATAACTCTAGATGAAGAAAGGAGGCACATGCAATCTAGCAAGCACATACTTTATTGCTTACTTGTATGGGTACGAGAGAGACATTCATCTGCACGTACATGTTATTAGTTTCCCAATTTATGGTTTGTAAACACGCCAGTGCAGTGCAGCGCGTATTTGTATCAGTTTTATATGTTACAATCAACTCAATCTCGATTCCTCCGCCACTGCCAGGAACCACAAAACAAATATGGCGGCCTCCATGAGAAATCCAGTCGCGCAGCCTGACGAGCATTCCAGTCATATTATAATTTCATTTCAGTGTTGTCTTGTCATAAACCTCCGCCTAAGATGTATAAAAACCATGGTGTGTCGAGTGATTCGATTTTGTTTTGATTATTCAGAAGACAAATAAACAAATGAAATAGTGGTCTGCTTCTTTGGTCGGTTCCAGAGATGGCGCCCTTATATAGAATTTTAGTCTTGTCAATATTCCAGGGATATGGTGATTGATGACTGTTGTCAATTTTATGGAATTTCAACAAACTTTAAATACAATCCAAAAGTGAATGATGGTGACAGAATCTAAATATCATAGTGCAATTTCCTTGTGTTGATTACTATTATTAATGTGTTTTGCTGTATATTTCCTTAGACATTCATTCAATAATAATTTAATTATTCTGATTGACTCGTCATTTACTTGATGAAGATCCATTGTAATTGTACAAACTACAATGAAAACGATTCGATCCTCCACAAACTTTATTTAATCAGACATCAGTGAAGAAGCTAGTGTGCAGGCAAAACATGTCTGATAAAATAAAATTTGTGAATATCTTATCGTTTCCTGTGTAGTTTGTATGGTTTGTACAATAATAATTTGATCATGTTCCTTCCTTCCGTTTTTGTATCATTTGTGGGCAATCCAGAGAGACGAACAAAATAATTCAATTATATCCAGTACCGAAAGTGAGTATAGTAAGTACCACCATATTATGAAGATTATCACATAGTATCTTGTATTATTAGAAAACACTTTGAAAATCATGGCACGAATATATCTCACACGGAATCCCGCCATTCCCGCTTATTAGCACAAGATTGACAGGTTCTAATGGGGAATTTTCATGAAGCTTAACTTCAGTATTTCTAAATGAAATGCGTGGTTATTATTGTAGTGAATTTCATTTCAGTAAAAAATTGAATAAATAAGTCGAAAATGTAACAAATTAAACTGATTGGTGAAGTTTTTCAGTAAATTCCAATAATTACGTTTCTTTATTCATTTCATTCGTCGGCAATACTTGAAAACTTCTGTTCTTGTAAATTTACCCTAACAAGAAAACCGACCGTGGCGGTACACGCAAATGCGGAATATTTGGGAAACAGACCACGAATTCATTTGTTTTCTCTTAATCAAGCTGGCGAATTGTCTCCCGTTTTATCCCATAGTTTTCCAGGTATGAGTCGACACACCAGGATTTTTAGACATCTTACCTCCGCCATTACATTGACCAATCGCAGAGCCCATCTTAAGGTGGATTTATGCAGCAGTCATAAGGAAGAATATTCGTCAATGATTGGTTGGAATAAACGGACCAACCAATCATTGACGAATATTCTTCCTTATGACTTCTGCATAAATCCACCATTATTGTATACTCTGACAAATGACGCTGACGTCACACCAGTTTTTAACTCCAGACCTGTCATTTGTGCACTGAACCAATAAAAAGCATTTTGTCTATGGTGTTCGATATTCAGATTTACATCAAGACACATCCGATAGTTTTTTCTTTTTATTTTAGTTAGTTACAAAAACAATTTGAGAGAATTGTGACATTACGAAAAATAAAATACATGTCAAAAGTTCAATACGATAATTTCATTTCAAATACAGTACAGGACCTGTTGACTAACAGGGCTTTGTGTACATATGGTGTAATTTTTCTTGTTTATTTTGTCAAAGATTGTCTCACATTCTTCATAGAATCGAATAATTTGGAATTATACCTTTATCTTCTTTTCACTTTTACCAATTGAATCAACTTGATGATACATTTCTTGGCCAAAGTTTTCCAAGAGGTGCATTTGCATATATACCGTACCAGTATCGCATGCGTGGGGTCGTGGGTTCGATCCACCGATTCATCGGTCTCGTGCATGGCATCACACGTTAAACGGTAAGGGCTGCGTCTTCCCTAGCTCACACAAGTCTCTCGAATACTTCTGAGGGTTGCGCGTAGTGGTGCAATCGGTTGACGGAATTAACAATTTTTTAAGTAGCCCCCCCTTTTTTCAATGAATACAAAGTATTTCAAAAGTACTTTATTGGTTTACTAGTTTCACAAATAATTCGATAAGATAAGGCATGCAATTATAATTTGTAGAATAACAATACTGGAATTGCTCTCCACCTATATGAAGCATTAGGAACAAATATTAATCAGATATAGTCAACAAAGTTGACTGGTTAAGGAAAATGAATGAATGTTCTGCGTAGTGTGAGCACATTTGTATGGATAATAATAACATACTTCCTCATAAATACTGTAGTGTACCCAAACGCATAACCTCTGTGGGTAGAGGACGGGTATTATTATTTGTCGTCGCCACAGATATCAACACTTCACTTGTTGGTACCTACAAGTAAATTAGAAAAACTTACGGGTCAAAACTACCCCGATTTTGATTTTTTTTTTCAATGTCGGTAATACGGTAATTAAAAGAACTTTTTATACGACTGGAAATGAGGTACTTTGCACACGCCGTGTGCAATGTTTCAAGTTGGCTAAGTTCTATAGCAACCGTCACCGTTCTATGGTTTTGTTGATGGGCCGTGATGGTCGGCTGGTAGATCGTTCGCCTCAAAAGCATAGGGTAGTGGGTTCGATTCCCAGCTTGGTCACCGGTCTCGTGCATGGCATCACACGTTAATAGGTAAGAGCTGCGTCTTCCCTATCTCGCACAAGTCTTTCAAATACTTCTGAGGGTTGGGGTGTAGGGGTGCAACAGGTTGGCGGAAATAACAATTATAACAACTTCAAAAAATTGTTGTTTCCAAAGTTTTTTTGGAGAAAAACAGTGCCGGCCGCATAGCAAGTTCAAAATATAACGCTAATTATTACAATCAATAGACATAACAAATGGTCATCCTGTTAGAATTTTAAAAATAAATTTGATACATAACAGGACGAATGAAGTATATTGTTTGATAATGTGAAGACGGCATCAGGAAATAATTTTCCTTGAAATTATGTCAAATCCGTCGATTGGTCTAGGGCACATTTGGCAGCTCTGAAGGGAAACCTAACTTTCCCATTTTTCTTGGATTTCACAACACTAATACATGATCATTTATGTATCAAACGTTAACACAACTATTTAACAAGCAATTAATGACTGAATTCAGCAAAAATATTAAACTTTCAAACGTAAACAAAGTGGAAAAGTGAGCTTCTTTCTTTTTCTAATAGCGAATTCCATTGGTAAAACTAGTGTTGCACTAGTAGTATTACCATCCTTATGTTGCACATACACTCAATTTGAGTGTATCTGAAGCATTGTCTAGTAATGTATAGTTTGTGTGAGCCACTTCAAGCATAGTGTTGTTGCTAGTGACAAACTAAAATCTGTTCAACAACAGATGGGTTCTCAACAGTTTCGAAAGTGAAGCAAGATGTTGTGACTAGATGGAATTCTTATTAAATGAGAGAAAATTAAAAACTCACTGTGTGCTGCAGTCAATAATTTGCCGAATGCTCCAGAGTTTTTAGACGCAGAAGAATGGGGAATCATTGGTGACTGCATTGCTGTTCTGTAACCAGCTTTTGATTTGAGAACCATTTTATCTGGTGAGAAATACCCCACACTATATCTAATAATTACGTTCATAAGAGGATTTCAGTTTGAGTTGAAAAATATTACAACACAGACAGCCACAGGTGAATCTTTGAAAACTAAATTATTAGAGACCATCACCCGGAGGTTAGGCAACATGGAGACCAATAAAATTGCTGCAAAAGCAACCTTCCTATATCCAAGATTTAAAAAATATGGATTTGGTTTAGTTGACAATGCGTCCAATGCTCAAAAATGGGTTACTGAGGAACTTGGACAACTCATTGCCCTAAATAACCAAACTCGTAAAGAAACTCCACCATCACAACCATCATTGCGTTAATAATTAAAAGAAATTAAAACATTCTCCGCCCCATCTACAATAGGGTACTGTCCATAAGACAATATTTGGAATTGCCACCACTAGAAAGGAAGAAGGATCCACTGGAATTTTGGTCAAAACATAAATTAATTCTACCCGACCTGCATGATCTTGCCATGAAATATGTATTCCTTGGACGTCCGTTCCATCAGAAAGGGTTTTCTCAAAAACGGGACAGCTAACAAATACAAGAAGAAATAGACTTGACCCAAAGGTTTTGAACCAGATCATATTTTTGAACTATCAGCATTAATTTCAACTCATTCCTTGATATCAGCGATCTCATGCTGTGTTATTTATGACTGAAGATTTTAATTTTTGTACCTGATTATTTTCTTATTTTTAAATTGAAAATATTTTTTATTTACCTTCGAATGTATTTTATTTTTTGTCAGAGATTTTTGTACCTATTCATTTTAGTTGTCTTCAGAATAATTATTTTCTTTTATGCATTTTATTTCATCATTAATATATTTTTGTTCCTGTTTGTTTTCTATGACATTGAATCACAATGTTGTTTTTTATTTACAAATAATGAATTTTGTTTCGTTATATACCTATTGGGTTTCAGATTAATTATTTATTGTATTTGGAATTTAGCCGAGCCGACCGAGTTCATACGACAGATATAAGACGTCTAAAAACCCTTGTATGTCGACTCATACCTGCAAAACTGTGGGATAAAACAGGAAATTTACAAGCACAGAAGTTTTCAAGTATTGCCGACGAATGAACTGAATAGAGAAACCTAATTATTGGAATTTACTGAATTACTATCACCAATCAGTTTTATTTGTTACATTTTCGACTTATTTATATAATATTTTACTGAAATGCAATTAACTACAATAATAACCACGCATTTCATTTGGAAGTATTGAAATTAAGCTACATGACAATTCACCATTAGAACCTGTCAATCTTTTGCTAATATAAGCAGGAATGGAGGGATTCCGCGTGAGATATATTCGCGCCATTATTTTCATTAAAATGTCTAATAATAATACAAGATACTATGTGATAATCTTCATACTTGGTACTAACTACTCACTTTCAGTACTGGATATACTTAGATGAATTATTTTGTTCGTCTCTCTGGATTGCCCACAAATAATACAAAAACGGAACATGATCAAATTATTATAGTACAAACTACACAAAAAACGATTAGATATTCACAAATATTATTCAATCAGACATGTTTTGCCAGCACAGTAGCTTCTTCACTGCTGATTGAATAAAATTTGTGGAGATCGAATCGTTTTCTGTTTATTTTATACAATTACTATGGATCTTCATCAAGTAACGGCCGAGTCAATCAGACAAATTGAATTATTATGGAAAGAATTGTGAATTTTTAAGAAAATATACAGCAAAATGGAGAAACACATTAATAATAGTCATCAATACAAGGAAATTGCCCTATGAAATTTAAATTCCGTCACAATCATTCAATTTTGAATTGTATTTAAAGTTTGTTGAAATTCCATAAAATTGACAACAGTCATCAATCACCATATCCCAGGTATATTGACAAGACTCGATATAATGAAACTATGGTTCAAATGATTTTCACATAAAGAGGGTTTACAAAACCACGACAATTGTTTCGCTTTACAAAAGCTTCTTCAATTGGTGAAGATATACTAAATTACATATTTGCATAATTTAGCAAATATGTAATTTAGTATATCTTCACCTCTTGAAGAAGCTTTTGTAAAGCGAAACAATTGTCGTGGTTTTGTAAACCCTCTTTATGTGAAAATCATTTGAACCATAGTTTCATTATATCGAGTATAATGGATTTTCATCAAGTATCGGCTATATCAATTCAAAATATTGACAAGACTAAAATTTTATAAGGGAGCCATCTCTGGATCCGACTAAAGAAGCAGACCACTATTTCGTTTATTTGTCTTCTGAAAAATCTAAACGAAATCGAATCACACGACACACCGGTTTTTAGGCATCAGACAGATTATTATGATAAATGACAGTTGACAGTAGTACTGACAGCTTTTGGGGTTTTAACTTTTAAGCAATCACACTCTAAAGTTTACAGTCTGCAAGTCAGGTTATTTTTCATTCCAAGACACAATAATCGGACTACACCGATTATTCCAATAATGGGATTATCGATTATTTAATTCAAATTATAACATCACTATCTGAAACAATTCATTTTCTTCACAATAAGTGTATGATCCAGTACGTATTATGTGCTTTAGCGATATGATGCGATAAGGATGCGTTAGGAGTATGATCGAGTCTCGTTTCTATAAGTACGTTATGAATAGGGAACAGGCATGTGTCCCTGTTCTGAAATATTATTTGCACACAAACATTTACACCCGAGAAACTAAGTGACATACTCAGAAATTGATATTTATTGTTTTCTTTTCTCTAATTCGTAATTGAAAATGCTACTTTTTTCATCCCATTTGAAAACGTACCCCTAGCGACTCTGACGGACAAATGCATCGTTACTTCACACAGTTCAAACTTTCACTGTAAGAGGGCTCTTTAAGGATGTGTAATCATGTGTAATATTTCTCTGAAACTGTCAAAATCACTCAATGTTCCAGAAACAACCACAAGGAGCGCTAGTGTTTGGGGGAAGTTATTCGAATCAAGGTCAAATTTGGTTTGAATCGAAGAGCAATTTCAAATTTTAATATTTCGGAAACAAATGGGATTTATGGAATTATTTTTACTACAAGTGATTTATGAGACCCAAATCTATGCAGAAAACCCAAAAACCAAAATCATGCGAGTTCCCTATTGTACGTTGTGAAAAAGTAAGTTCTGCCATTTTACATTGAGATTAAATGCGATTATGACGGCTTCCGTTTCTCTGCAGTACATTTTCTGTGTATCACGAGTGTGATCCTGTAGATTATGATGCTTTGCAATTGCTCTCCTTTGACGTCATGATGGAATACACTGTGATGAATTAGATGGACTGCAAAAAATAAGATTTGTGTTGTTTCTATTTGCAGTCATTTGAAAACCTTTGCACACTCGCTCGGCTTGAGGCCTCGCCTACGGCTCAGTCCATCAATTTGTGAAACATCAAAATTGGGGTAGTTTTGATCGTTTTCGAGATAAAAGTATAGCACTCCTCCGGAAATTAATTTTGAAAACACTGACTTGTTTGATTCAATTGAGTATTAAACCATTATTTATTTTTAAAATTCACAAGCACTAGGCTAATATCATGGTTGAAGAAAAATCTTACATTAATAAACTTTAAAAAAATAGTTTTCATATTGCACATTAGCGGAACCCCTAAACTTGAGGAAAATATCTTCTTTGATGATTTTCCATCAATACTTTTATAGGTATTGAAATAATTAATTCCAGATGAAGCTCTGACCAGAAAAACTTCAACAAAACACAAAATTCCTAATACTGTAACTTAGAATTGAGTAACTTCAAGTTGAAGAATTCCAGATATAATTTGAAGGACTTGTCAGCCTACATTTATACATCATCCTGATTTTCTTTTAGATAATATGAAAACCATCCACCTGAGGTATTATATTCATCCCTGTTTTAGTCTAAACTAGGTGTGTTTTTTGTGCTTATCGAATATCAGTTCTAATTAATAACAATAATTGATTCAGCAATTGTAACCTACATGATGTAGATAATTTGTTTGATATCTTAGGGTCACTTTCTCGAATTTGAATGAGTATCTTCCGAATGCATAATATAGCTCATTCCGATGATATTAATATAACCAATTCAACCTAGAATTGTTTAATGTAACCCTCAAGTCTGGTTGACGATATCAACTGCTCATTCTCCCAGTCACGTGCTAGTAATAACTTCTGGTGGCATGTGTCCAGTATCACCCAAAACTCTCAAAATGCATCTGCCACTTGGCGTTATGCTGATCCAAGTAATGCTGCCATTATTCAGAGATAATCTAAGCCAAGCCTCTGCTGGGAACTGAAGAGCCCTGAAAAAAATTGTCCCTATCAAAGAAATGTCCATTATATCTGTGGGGAGGAACAGAAGAAACTATTAGCATTTCTAGGAAAATAATTGATGAAAACTGTATTACTATTCACTCTAGGGACGAATTTAATATTCCAAACTATGATCAATAAAATTATATGCCAAGATGATCATCTGGAACATTTTGAGAAAAGTCTAAATATCGAGATTTATTTTTTTTTAATTACTGCTTCTGCCCTCGTCTAATGACCGCTGGCTGAAAAAATATATGCCCACCATGGACCAAATGTGCAAAGATAAACCTCAATATTTTGTTGTTGATTATTTTTTTCTTGGCTAGGTACGCTAAAGTTTCGACATGTGGTATTTCATATATGATTTCAAGATACTAACTTTTAGTACCCAAGACACAGATTTTCAACTCAAATGAAACATCCACTTAGTTTAAAAAATCATTTGGTGTTACATACGTAGTTTGATGCCCTGAATACGAATCAGAAAGATATTTTGCTGTGCTAGGCCTCAAAATTTTTCGTACACATCAAACAGTAGAAATTTTTTCTTTAATATACAAACATAATATTCAAACACTTCATCACAACTATTCATGCACTTTGAAGCATCAAAAACCTAATTTTCACGAAAAAACAACGGCTAGAATATGGCTTTTTTATTTTACGTCAAGAAACGCAATCTACATCTAAGATGGCATATTGTGAAAATCTAAAGAAGGGTTTATAATAATAATAAACGTATTTTATTGAATCAATTTGATCCAAAGGGCTATCGACCGAGGTCCTTCTGCCCACGGTAAAATATTTCAAATTACATTGTATATGTATTTATACAGTAAATGAATAAAAATTAATATATATTCTATAAATGTTTGATTCCTTTCTCGATCGTATCGTATCGATTTCTTAGGTTTGAGTGTCGGATAATTCCAGTATTTTCTCAAATGTTGTCTGGTTTAGATGCCTGATCGTTTGCATAAGAAGGGTACATTTTCTCATATTTTTCTCAGACAACTAACAAAATAATAAGTGACCCAAACAACAAACAAGATAAGTGACCCAAACAACAAACAAGATAATAAGTGACCCAAAACTATCAGTTTTAAATTAGACTTATTGAAGATCTTACCGACAAGTGAAGTAACGAATCACATTAGCATGGCAAACAAGTATTGTGTAAGAATCTTTTTCTTGACTTGGGTCTGCACGATGAAAGTATTTCCGAAATGCAGCTTCAATTCTGGATCCGTCTTGGTAATACTTCTTGGTAAACATAAAAAATAAATGTTGAAATATAATCAAAATTTGCACTCGGGTGAAAGTAATAATTAAATTAAATATTTAAAAAAAAATAATTATGAGATGAACTGAATAAAATATATTGAATCTGAAGAACTATGTATGTTGAAAATCCTAGAATATTTCAGAAATACAATTTTCCTTACATAACTTTCTGGTTTCCAACCTCCTATGGGAGGTTCTGGAGGAATAGGTGCCCCTTCTCTCAAAAGATCACAGTTTGATACTGGAACCTGCAGAAATATAAACAAAATTAAACTTGTAGTGTAGAATAATTAAGGAACATCTCAGATAAATAAATAATTAATAAAATATACAAAAAAAGTTATCACTATTTAGAATGAAGTCAACGTTGCCTAGTAAGATATATTGGAATGGTATCCAGTGAACATCTAGAAATTGAGCAGTACCAGACATCCAAATAAAAAGACGGTCAGATGAATTAATAGTTGTTTTTTTCAAACAGAACTTCCTCATTTAGGTTGTTTAATTGAATAAAAATAATACGTCCTACACAATTACATAAAACAAGCATCAAATGAAATGCTGTTGTGTCCAAATGGTTTGAAAGCATTATTGTTTAAGGACAGTAACAGTTTGTTTTGAATTATTTGGAAAAAAAAACTTCATTGGTCTTAATCTTACTCCAAAACTATAAGCACAGTTAAAAACTCTATCAGCACAAACTCCAACAGATATTATCATTACTTTTTTGTAATAGTTTGTGTATATGTACATTACTGTATTAGTTAACTTAAATTATTGCTTGATTCTAATATTTTAAGATTAATGTTCTAGTTTTGGATAGACTTTTTAATTTGTGCATATTTGACCTGACTTATGTCATTACTTGATATGAGATCAATAATAAATTCTATTGTATTCATAACTGCAAGGAAACAAGAAAATTACTACTACAATACAATTGGTCATTTCTGACCACTAAAACTGTTTTGATCTGCTCAGGGAACATAGAATACAAATACTATTTTGCAAATATGAAGTGTTGTTAATGTACAAAAAAGATAGCAATCTAGAGCAATAATTATTATACTTATACATTTCATTGTACTTATATAATTTAATTAGTAAATAAAGAGATTTACTTTTATTATCATTAGTAGTCAAATTGAAGTTGTTTGACATAATACAATCCTGTCAAACTTCAATACTTGTTGGACCAACTCAATTAGACTTTCTATACCAACTACTACCCTTGTTGTTTCACAATGGTATAACTATTTCTCTACAAATCTTAAAAAGTCTCATTACAGTTACTCAGGGAAAAATTCTTAGAGGTCTTCTGGTGATCAATGAATTATGATAAGGAAGAATTTTAATGATTTAATATATTTCTACCTAAATGCTTTTGTATTGTTATTAATATCTGTATTATAAAGCCATTTTCAATCCTTGATTTCACATTAATATTGTGATTGCCCTGGTATTTTGTAGACATTCTAATTCGTTGAATGCAATTCTTGGTTATGTCATTTCATGAATATATTTTTTAGGGACATTGTAGACCCCAACAGGCGTTATTTTTATGGCACTTTATATTTTAACTAAGTTAAGTCATTCTGAAGATGAAAAAAAATGTGCATCCAATTTTTACCTGAGCTTTGATTTAAATCGCTTCCTACATATTTTTTTAATTAAACTCTTTTTGTAGCAAATAACCTCACTCACATTAGGCAATAATTGTGATATGATAGTACCAGTTTCTTGTGCTCTGGACATGGTGGATTTGACTATATTTGTATAAGGAAGGTTCAGTTCCTTCAATCTTCTTCCTGTGTATTCTGCTTGAATTCTTCCTAAAAATGTTGAAAAATTCAGCAGAAGCCAGAAAAAAGTAATAAAGAGAAATAATTGACTGTGAAGACGAGTTGGAAATATCAACTCTTGTAACACTTACTGGGGTAAAAAACTCAGGTTTCAACATAATAAGAAGAAACAGCATATTCAAATGGCTTACCCAATTCAGTGAGAGACCTGTCTTGGTCACTTAGTCCTTTCAGATTGTACTGTCCATGTCTTATAAGAATCAGGTGTCTACAGGCTGTGGGCCTGGATAACTCCCTTTCTTCATTTATTTGGTTTTCATCTTTCTCACTCAATTTTTGACTTGGCCTAACTATGGACTGTGGAGATCGACTTAAACATTCAGAAAGATTTTATTCATCATTTTATAGTTGAAAATAGTTGATAGTATCAGGATTGAATGTATAGAATTGTTTAGAGAGTAAGCATTACCTTATTTAACGACTTTCTGAACTACCAACTGAAATTACTGCAAGATTGTAACAAATTCATACATCCTACAAATTACCCTCATACCTGTTTGAAATCAGTGATGGAAAATATCACAATGATTCAAAAATTATACTAGAAAGATACTAAATTAATTTGTACTTACTGATCCCAATTATCATCCCATTTAGCAAAAGTTGATGGAGTATAATTTGTAGTCCATGCTGCATGTACTGTACTTCTTTCACTTTTCTTAAAGTAAATAGCAGCCACCCCAGACACTGCAGTCAATCCTAGAATAAGCTGTTTGGTTTTACTGAAAGACATCTGAAATAAAGTGAAATAGAATGAGAAAAAGTATGACTTATCTACTTATACCTTTTTAACGAAAAAAAACGTTCAAAGTAAAATACAAATTATCAAATAGATGATGCAAAGCTGCTGCGGCTAGTTTCTACTTTCTAGTTTCTGGTTACCTTTCACAGAACACTAGTATAAGTGTTCTGTGTTACCTTTTTGTTTTCTGTTCGAACCACACAGCACTTTGGTGTACACTGTGTGTCGATTTCGAAGTTTCGAACCACACTAGTAACTAATCTGTCTATGAGTTTATGACTTCACAGGAAATCAAAGGCACAGAATGACAAAACACAAACCTAGTAGAAAGCGTAGAAACGTAGAAAGTAGGTGCGTTACTTTTACATATTTGTTCTCAGTTGTCAAAGAGATTAAACGTTATTTGACCACTGAAATGAAATTATAAAGGTGAATTATAATTTCATTTCAGTGTATTTGACTGGAAGTCTAATCAGACAATGGGGACATTAATAGAAAGAGATGAAAGAACATTTGTGACGAAATGTGACGTAGTTGGACATGTCATGGCCACTGTTCTCTATAGACAGTGACGGACTAGCTCTTGGTATATGAGAGTTACTGCTGACAGTTTTGTTGTTTGTTTCGAGTTTGACTCTGTATTCATGTCCAAGTACGTCACTATGACGCGTCGATGCTACAAGATTCTAACCTGTTAGTTTAGTCTCTTTGGTAAGTTGTCACTTCCAAGCCGAGCGAGGCTCGGTTTGTATCACGGCGTTACCACATAGAACAATCGAACAAAAAGTAATTGATTAATTACACAAATGTCATACTTGTCAAAAACTGATTCCAAACAAAGAATTTTAGGTAGCATTCTCTGGTGATGATTTGCTGCTTTGCTTATTAGTTTTTGTTTTTGGTTGTTTGGATTTTGTTTTCTGAGGCAGAAGTTGAAAAACCTTAACGGAAACAATATCGGAGTTATCAGACAAGCTGATTTAAATTCGGCGGAGGTTTGTTTGGAATCAGTTTTTGATAAGAATGACATTTGTGACGTCATCACTTTCCTCGTCTATTAATGAACTTGAAGATCCCACAGACCACCATACTTGGCCAGTAGCAGTGGCGAGATCAATAATACTCGATATGGATCAAATTTGTCCAAAGTCGCAAATCACAAACTCGAAACGTATCCAATATTTAAGATGTGGTGACACTGGTAACTTGGAAGTGGCAACCATAGACAACATGACAAGACTGACAAGTGACAAGAGTTCCATCTGGCATTCTGGCAACAGGGGCAAAACTGGAATTATGTCACAAAATACAAATGTTTTTACTGTTTTTATTTAATATTGAAAAGTCAACAATTCAAATATTTTTACTTGAAAATATTCTGCTCGTAGCAACCACCAGCATTCAATTATGATAAATTTCCAACGATCCTTTCGTTTGGCGTAGGTGAGCAGGTTTTAAAGCTAACCTCACCATGAAATTTCATATGCTCCACTACCACTTCATCCGCAATCAAATTCGTCTGATGTCTAGCATTAAACCAAAAGATCATTACAATTCTCTTGGTATAGCTCCAACGTCCACGCAAGGCGAGGTCAAATCTGCGTATTATAAATTGTCCATGATCCATCACCCTGACAAAAACCAAAATGCAAGTGAAGAATCTGCTCAGAAATTCAGAGATATCACTGAAGCTTATGAAGTGTTGGGAAATCTTAAAACAAGAAAGTTGTATGACAAAGGTAAGATTATGCTTTTATATTTCTAGGGCAGAGAATTGTTGATCAAAAATAAAAATAGGGCAACATAACTTATACAATCTACACATTTCAGTCATTAGACCTTAGCTACTGCTGGAAACAACAGCAAAAGTTAATCTATGTTCTCTATTGGCTATATATTCATCTATCAATTATGTCTCCTTGTTCAAAACATTGTGTTTATGCTACATCAAAATTTTCAGGACTGTATTTCCGTTCTGCTCCTATAGTGACTGACGAAAATGTCGATAGATTTCACAAATCCAGAGAAACGAGATCGAGACCACCGCCCCCTTCTGGAAGAACACCGATTTACGATTTTGACGAATGGTCCAAAACCCATTACGGAGCAACCTTCAAGCGCCAAATGGAAAACAGAAAACAATCAAGGATATATAGGATGCAACGCCAAGAAGAAAAGGAATCGAAGACAGAATATGTGTTCCTCGTTTGTCTAGGGTTAATTCTTTTAAGTACGTTAATGTTCAAGGAACCCCATCATGATACAGTATTCATCAATAACAAACCACCGAAGAATTCTGGAAAATCCGATGATTTACTATAGAGATCAGTTTCGATAATTCTCTAGACTAATTCAATTTTAGATCTTTTTTATGGATAGTTCACAGTATTGTATCTTTTTTTTTTTTCAAATATAATTTATTTTTGTAAATAGTAGATAAATATTTGTATGAATTGAACTTTACCGTTGCAGGTTATGAGTGGATTGTTATTCATTCAATAAAATCTGCCTTTGAAGAAATGGAAAAAAAGAAAAAGGGTGCTGGAACACATTAGGCAAATGTTTATATACATTGTTAAAATTTATTTCACTGTTATATAAATACAGGATATTTACATGACTCGCAATTTTTGTAGCAATTTGAAACTCATAATTTTTCAGTAGTAAATTCCAATTCCTTACCAAAACATGTACCACTTTCTCAAGATCAGAAATTACCCATTTATGTAATATGAATTGTTTCTCAAAAGAAGTAAATATCTCGGCAGCAGTTCTCCAAACAATTGGCATTCTCTAGGGGGTTTTTAGGTATTAACCAACCCTGTGGTATTCCAATTCCAACCCCATGTGCCAAGTTTTCATGAAGTTTCTGGAATGTCGAAAAATGGGCCTTGGTTGTGGTGGTGGAGCGTTCGCCTCTCAAGCATAGGAACGTTGGTGTAATTACCAGTCTCGTGCATGGCATCACACGTTAAAAGGTAAGGGCTACGTCTTCCCTAGCTGGCACAGTAGTAGTATAGTAGTTCTTTGGGGAGTCCGCAACCGCAGCCAGGCAAGTAGGCCCTCAAGTTGATTAGTTCCTCTTGTCAACTCCGAAGGTCCCAAATCTTAGCCTCACACTCGCCGAGGAAGTGAGATGAAGTTTCTTCGTCTTCTTCGCATTTTCGGCAAGTGGGACTCAGGGCTGCCAGAATGAAAACCAAAAATTGTACGATTTTCTTCTGAAAACGTACTAAACCTGAACTAATTGTACTAAATTTTTTGACATTGAACTTGTACTAGTTTTAACTGAATTGTACTGACACTACCAACATCCAAACCAAAAAAAAACTTAAAAATTGGCGGGAATTTTGAAAATCATAATAATCAGAATAACTTCGTTTATAGTATTTGTATCATGAAATAACAAACATTTTGGAATCAATTTATTCATAACAAAACATACAAATCTTTAACGCAAAATAAACATTTTAAATATGAAAACTAAAATACAATACATTGATATAACTAACTGCTAAACATATTAGAAAAAACATACACTAATGGTTACTCGGGAATGAATAAATAAATAAATAAATATTCTGGAACAACCAAAAAATTCAATCCCAAGTACCTCTACTTCTTCATATAAATTAAGAAAATAAAACAATCACACACATCACAGATATCGACACTCGACGAGTTAGGTGCTTGGAACATTGTTGAAAGAACTAACCCTCTCTTTCTTTTTATCGCTTTAAGGTCTTGGTCTTTAATTTTAGACGTTAAAAAGTAAATGTACTAAAAATTGTACCAAATTGAGTAATATTACTGAAAATGTACTAAAAATTGCATTGTAACACTAGCGTACTAAAAGCTTGTTGAAAGTACTAAATTTAGTACGAATGTACTAGTTCTGGCAGCACTGGTGGGACTGTCTTCTATACCTAAAAAGGATCGTACATACCCTCGCGAATATTCGCAATTTTTCTGCGATTTGCAAATCACAAAAAAATCGCCGCATGGACGTTCATACTCATACGGCGAAAAAATTGCGGTAAATGATGAATCATAACATGCCATTTTTTGGTATTTGAGGTTAGACATTGTTGTTTGTTTTTTTTCTCCTTTTTCTTAAATATCAGTTGCAAATGAAGGAAATTGGGCTCACAGGCTCACTCACTGTTTCCCAAATGACATTACCTACTTGTTTCAATTATAATTTGGAATAAGTAGGATTTTTCAATTTGGCATGTTGTCTCCAGAAGATAAGTACCTTCAACAACAAATTTAATAAGAAACACATTTTACAAGTTTAACTAGTATCAAGAATCTAAACAGTGTGTCCTTAAAAAGTCAGATCCAAAGTTCTGCAACCCGCTTTATTTGAGAGGCCCTGCAAGATGCTCAGGAGTTCTTTGGCCACCTGCTAGGTACATGGTCTGCATATAGATGTTAACAGATCATTGCAGAAGCGAGATTTGATATCAATAAAAATATTTGTGGACAACAGTTCGTCGAACTGAAGCAGGTCACCCAAAATCTATTGGGTTGATAGATCCGTATCTCCCGACAATAATAATGATCTCCCTGAACATTTTCATCATGGAATATTTTACAAAAACTACATGTAAATAATTTCATATAATTTGAAAAGATCTTCCATAATTAATTTACAAAATCTTATAAATGCAATTAAAATAGTTTTGTGATAAAAACTAAACATAAACAGCTTTGTCCAAAGATATATTTCAAGGTAGTTGAATGAAAATGATAGTGAAGGTACAGAACAGAATAATCTGATCTAAAATTTTGCTCCGTGATTTGTGCGAATTCGCAAAAAGATAAAATCTTTGAACTTTATTGCGGCATGTCTGGCAGCCATTTTGTTCGCTGAAAAATTGCGAAATTCGCACGACTGTTTTCGCCTTAAGTGATAGGTGTCTGCCTAACTTGTTATGTCCTGTTAGTATTCCTATAAGGAGGCGTAGTGCTTGGCGATTTCTGCCTAAGAGCCATGTCGTCCTTGACTTATTGGAGCCGGCCACGAAGTCTTTCGACTGCCTGCAGCCGGTGTTATCCCTCCAAAGTTTATTCAGCTCTTCTTCTGCCCACTCGTTGAGGTCTGAAGAGGTTTGGCTTCTTGCGATGCCTAGTATAGGTTCCGGTCCACAGAATGGCGCTGCGGATCCGGATTTGACAAGTCCGACTGCCACCTCGTTTCCGCGCATCCCTTCTGTGACCCGGGACCCATACCAGCTGAACTTCCTTCGTTTCAGCTAACTTCTCGAGCGCATCTCCGCGTTCCTGGGGTGCTATTCTCGAATCATTCGACTTCCAATTCGTATACGAATAAAAGATTCAAATATACATATATACGGAATAGTTAGAGTAAACTCTCTATTCCATCGCTGGCCCAAGTCTCTCTAAGACTTCTGAGGGTTGTCCTAAGGGTGCATCCGGTTGACGAAAAGAGAAAAGTCGTTATCAGGGACCCTAAAAACTACTCGAAGTTTTCATAGTTTCTGAAATATCGGGCCTTTTTGTGGAGCTATATATTGGGACCACTGACGTAAATTGTCTAATTCTGACACCAGATTCGTTATTAGCGACCCTGAAAAAACCGCCGGGGTAAGTTTTCATCAAGTTTCGGGACTATGCGAAGTCGTTGAAACAATATAGATCTGTTCGCGGCGTACGTAACTACCACCGATAGCTGAAAAACGTAATTTTTCCAGCCTTGAACCTTGATTATCTCATAAACTGTCCATTTTTAGACCTTGCGGAGATATTTAATAAGGACATTGATATCTACAATTTCCTAAAGTTTCAGCCAATTTCACCAAGAGCCACTTTCCATAAGGAGTGCTGGACCAGAAAAAATCTTATTTGTGTAGGAACGCGCCGCCTCTGGATATTAACAGGTGGTAGGTGGACAGTCAGAATCAGTGTTCCTTCGTTCCTCCTCCTTCCTCAAACGAAGTTCTGAAGTTGGAGAATTAAAATGAAATTTCCAATTTATAGGCAATTGCAAAAATGAAAATGTTATTTGCAGAGCACAACAGTTGCACACAGATTTCCCAAAGCTTTCCGTTTACGCAAACACAATGTTCTTTTGGGCACAAATTACATTCGAGCCATTCGTATCAATGCTTTTTAACGATGGATTAACCCATTAGTATATGTAAGTTTACTGATAAAACCGAATATTTGAAAAAAGCTTGTTAATATTGTTCGAATACAAAAAACAAACTGTTATAAAAATATATATTTTTTGCACAAAACAGATCATCCGATATATCGGATTATATGCCACAGAAACATGAACTTAGAAAATATGGTAATTTCAAAAACACGATTTTGGATGTAGTCAGACTGCACATTTAGTGCAAACGAATTTGCCTTTTCCACTACAAAGCCTGCACAGTCTTTCAGTTGGTACGTGTTGCGGCCAATGATCTCTTCGATCCGTCAAATCTAATATCATTTATAGGATTTGGAATACTCTTTCCCCTATTGGAAGGATTACCGTATGTTTCAAGCAATGAATTAGGAAAGTTTCTTCTGAAAATTAGCAGTGTGGAACATTTCCTTCTAATTCGGGTACGATACGCTGCAATTAACTGATCCATTTTATCCACCCCTCCCATATATGTGTTGTAATGGGCAAATATCTCGGGTTGACATACATAGATCTTACCTTTTTGTTCTTTTGACCATCGCCCACACTTGCCTTCAGACAAGGGAATGAAATTGGTAGCGGCGTAACAACTTTTAGTCCTACTGCGGGCTATAGTCCGGGAGCCAGTGACAGATTTCCATGACCAAGTTCCTCTCAAGCGGAAATTAGTGGAATGCATCAGAGAGTTATATTATAAAGCTTCGTGAACGTCAGCTGCGGTTCCGTGGGGTGGATGAGCGGTGGTAGCCTCCCACGCACAAAGAAAAAGAAATGTATTCAATTTTGTTTTCCTACCTGAAAACATGTTAAATTATCGATAAAGCAATATCTTGAAGAAAGATAAAATCAGCCGAATATAGCATGGTGTATTATACGACAGCTAGTTGGTCGAATACAAAAAAAATTGTACCTTCTATGATTTCCTCTCAAATAAAATTTTACCTTATATTCGGATTGCGTCAATTTAACATGTTTCCGGGAAGAAGGACATAATTGAATATATATTTTTTCTTCGTGCGTAGGAAGCTACTGTGCTGATCATCCCCCCTCCCCCACCAACGGAATCGCAGCTGACGAATCTTTATAATACGACTCTCTGATGCATTCCACTACATATCGCTTGAGAAGAAATTACTGACCAAATTTTTACCGGGCTCCTGGACTATTTGTTGTCTTTTCACCAAACCAGACACATTTTATTTTTACTGTTTGTTCTGTAGTCATATGCTCCTCTCTCTTGTTTCTCCATTTCTGCTTTAGTTTTCAAAGGACATTTTTTTGGAATCTAGGAAAAAAACCGGAAACAATCCCCCGAAAAAAAACCTTTTTTTGTTCTGCTATCTTGAATTGTTCCAGCTGCTGCAATACCACGTTCTGTGAGATGGTAAAACAGATTTATAGAAGAAAAATACTTATCAAAATAAAACTGGTAGCCCTGACGTTCTGGAATTTCTGCAGCTTCAATAAGGTGAACAACAGTTATCTCCTCCAATACCAAATGTTTGTTCCTTATTGCTTTTTCCAGTATATATTTCAAAAGCAACCATATAACCATTAGGTACTGTGTTAGGAGCACTCTATTGCCGAACGCCAGCCTATGATGGTACGTCCAGTATATATCAGTCATGTGTCACACATCGTCATATACCGGTTTTTTGGGATCTTCAACAAAAACGTTTGGCTGGCGGGAGGCGAGAAAAATAGTATGGGAATGCTTAGTAAGTTGGTGTGGACTCGACAGTTGGTATTGAGTTTTCTGAAATCATTGCTCTTGGGGTGATTGTTTAAATATATTCTTTTGTGTTGAAGTGATACCTATGGTTGGAATAAAAGGTAGGAGTTATATTTGTTTGGAATTGCTTGGAATTATCTTTGACAAATGGCTATAATACCTGTTTGAGTGAGTAAGTGTTGGAGTTTAATTCCAATAAAAGGAAAGCATCAGGTTGTTATTCAGAATCAGTATGTTTCATTATATTTTTGTATATTTATGTACTTTCCATTGCTTGTTGTTTATTAAACAAAGAAAATAATGTGGGAGTTCCGTTCGTGGCAGCATAAACATTTTGAAGAATTTGTGTTTTGCTCTTACGATCATTAGTACGGAGCTTTTCTTCAATACTGAATATTTAATACTTGTTGATATTTGTATTGATGTATTTCAAAGTAGTGTTTTGAAAATGGGTTTTATTTGGGTATTTATTGGTTGTACATGAGTCTCAGCACATTGGAATTGAGTGAATATATTCAGTTTAGCTATCGAAAATTCAAGGACTTGTAACGTGCCTGTGTGTGAAGTTACATGTCATTCGGTGATTTGCAACGTGCCTGTGTGAGAAGTTGCATATCACCGTTGTATTCATTTCAGCCTGGTGATTTGTAACGTGCCTGTGTGAAGTTACCTATTATTGGGCTGATTTGAGTGTTTATTGGCTTATTGCAACGTGCCTTTGTGAGAAGTTGTTGGCTTTTGTTGGATTTTCGAAAAACCAAAGACTTGTAACGTGCCTGTGTGTGAAGTTACATGTCATTCGGTGATTTGCAACGTGCCTGTGTGAGAAGTTGCATATCACCGTTGTATTCATTTCAGCCTGGTGATTTGTAACGTGCCTGTCTGTGAAGTTACCTATTATTGGGCTGATTTGAGTGTTTATTGCCTTATTGCAACGTGCCTTTGTGAGAAGTTGCTTGCTTTTGTTGGATTTTCGAGAAACCAAGGACTTGTAACGTGCCTGTGTGTGAAGTTACATGTCATTCGGTGATTTGCAACGTGCCTGGTGTGAGAAGTTGCATATCACCGTTGTATTCATTTCAGCCTGGTGATTTGTAACGTGCCTGTGTGTGAAGTTACCTATTATTGGGCTGATTTGAGTGTTTATTGGCTTGCAACGTGCCTGTGTGAGAAGTTGCCTGCTTTTGTTGGATTTTCGAGAAACGATCCGAAGGACTGTAACGTGCCTGTGTGAGAAGTTCAATAAATGAATCCATTTTTGAGAACTAGGTGCATTATCAATATGAAATTCCTGAACCCCACAAAAAAAAACAAAACCTAACATTTCAGAAGTGGGATGGAACTCACTATTGACTTTACTTTGTTTTGCCCAATTTTTAAAGCCGAATCTTATAGGTTTTCCCTTTATGTATTGTTTTGCGTAAATGCCGGCCATAGTACGGAATCATGGATGACTCATCTATTGAAAGTAAGATGTCTAAAAACCCTGGTGTGTGTCGACTCATACCTGTAAAACTGTGGAATAAAACGGGAGACAATTCGCCAGCTTGATTAAGAGAAAACAAATGAATTCGTGACCTGGGGCCCAATTCTCAAATGTCGAGTACCCTATGTCGTATGCGACAAAATGTGTCCATCGCATTTATAGGGAATTAGACATTTGAGAATAGGACCCCCGTTTAACAAATATTTGCGTGTACCGCCCATAGAAATATATACGAGGATATATTGAAAAATTCTTAGCCTACTATAAAACCAATCAAAATGTTAATGTCAAAATATTTTTTTACTCAACATATTCTCCTCTTAATTGGATACATTTATTACAGCGATCCTGCAACGTCTCTAGACCTTTCAAAAAAAAATGTTTCTTCTTGCTCTGCAAACCAGACCTCCACAGCTTTTATTACCTCTTCGTTGGAAGAAAATTTACGAACTTTTTTTCAGTTGAGGAAAGAGATGATATTCGGACGGAGACAAATCTGGTGAATAAGGAGGGTGTTCTAGTAACTCAAACCCTAAATCACGAATTTTTTGCATGGCAACATGAGATTTGTGTGTAGGGGCGTTGTCCTGCAAAAACAAAACACCTTTGATAGCTTTTCGCATCTTTTCTCTTTAATTTTTTCCCATAGAGTGGTCAGTAATGTCGAATGGTAATCTCCAGTTATTGTTCTACCCTTATCCAAAAAATCAAGCATCCCAAAAAACTGAAGCAAGAACTTTTCCAGCAGATTTTTGGACACGAAACTTCTTAGGTCTTGCAGATCCGGAGTGTCGCCATTTCATCGATTGTTTGTTTCTGGATCGTAGAAATGTACCCAAGTCTCAACCATAGTAACAATTCGGTTTGAGAAGTCTACATCATTTTCAAATCGAGCACAGATCGAACGCGATGCTACTACCCTTGCACGCTTTTGGTCAACATTCATACATTTGGGGATCCATTTTGCAGCAATTTTTCTCATGTCCAAATTGATGTGAACTATATGATCAACGCGTTCGTATGAAATATTCAGTGCTTCAGATATCCGTTTTAGCCCAATTCGACGGTCTGTTAAAATCATGTCATGAACTGCATCGATATTTTCGGGGACTGACACAGAAACTGGCCTTCCCGATCGGTCATTATCTTCAATGGAAAATTTATCTCTTTTGAAGCTTGCAGTTCAATTTTTCACGGTCGCATACGAAGGACATTGATCACCAAGGGTATTAAGCAAATCTTCGTAAATCTGCTTTCCTCTTAACCCTTTTAAATACAGGTACTTGATGGCTCGATACTCCAATTTTTCGTTTTTCACAATTTCGGTGGAAATTTTTTCTTTTAATTTATTGCGTTACTCTGGTTTACTTTTTTGACGTCAAACTTTACACTGGCACTTCCAATAAGTTATTGTTCGTTATTATGGTAACGCAATATTTTGTTTATGCATGGAACTGGTCTAGGCTAACTAGATATCAATACATCCTTGTATTATATAAAGTATATAATATATATTTCTATGGTACCGCCACGGTCGGTTTTCCTGTTAGGGTAAATTTACAAGCACAGAAGTTTTCAGTATTGCCGATGAATGAAATGAATAAAGAAAGGTAATGATTGAAATTTACTTAATCACTATCACCAATCAGTTTTTTTATTTGTTACATTTTCTACTTATTTATATAATTTTTTACTGAAATGCAATTAACTACAATAATAACCACGCATTTCATTTGGAAGTATTGAAATTAAGCTTCATGAAAATTCACCATCTTGTGCTAATATAAGCAGGAATGGCGGGATTCCGTGTGAGATATATTCGTGCCATTATTTTCATTAAAATGTTTTTTAATAAGACAAGTTCCTATGTGATAATCTTCATAACATGGTGGTACTCACAATCGGTACAGGATATAATATAGATGAAATATTATTTTGTTCGTCTCTCTGGATCGCCCACAAATGATACAAAAACGGAACATGATTAAATTATTATTATACAAACTGCACATAAAACGATTAGATATTCACAAATTTTATTCGCCAGCACATTAGCTTCTTCACTGTCTGAATGAATAAAGTTTGTGGAGATCGAATCGTTTTCTGTGTATTTTACACAATTACTGTGGATATTGTTTAAATAGATCTTCATCAAGTAAAGGCCGAGTCAATCAGACAAATTGAATTATTATTGGATGAATGATGAATTTCTAAGAAAATATACAGCAAAGTGGAGAAACACATTAATAATAGTCATCAATACAAGAAAATTGCACTATGAAATTCGGATTCCGTCACAACTATTCATTTTTTAATAGTATTTAAAGTTTGTTGAAATTCCATAAAATTCACAACAGTCATTAATCACCATATCACTGGAATATTGACAGGACTAAAATTCTATAATTATTATATATATTCTTTGGAACCGACTAAAGAAGCAGACCGCTATTTCATTTGTTTGTCTTCTGAAATATCTAAACAAAATCGAATCACTCGACGCACCAGGGTTTTTAAGCATCTTAATTGTAAGATTTTCTTCAAGGCCACCATCACATCTAAGTTTTATTGAGTTCGGTAATCAAGGGCCGCAGTTTGTATAGCCGGTCCTCTCTATCAATTGTTTGATTGTCATTCAGATGAATGCGTCTCAATATTTTTGTTCAAATCTATTGAGTCTGATTCTGTCCTGAAGTATTTCATCGCTAACGTGACTATCGCACTCTGTGATGTCTCTATCGTCAGGAGGTTCAAAAATGTCAATTGGCTGTTCCGCATCATCATTTTCGAGTTCATCCAATAGCTGTGCGAGCGACAATCTAAAACAAAAAGAAATGACAACAGAAACTATATATGCACCTGTTTATAAATACATAAATAAAAATTTACTAACGAAATAACCACGCGAAAGCACTTTTTGCATACAATCCGATATATCGGATTCCCAAACTAAGTAATTATTATTTTACTGCTAAACCAATTTGTTTAATCCACACGTAGACTTTATTCACTGATTTCTTTTCGACTAGTTTTCAGAGCAAATATTTTCCAGCGGTTTATAATTAGGTAATTGTAATTTGACTTACCCTGAGCCTCTCTATGGCTGTACAATGTCGGGTCCATAATCAATATAAAAGTCACTTTTAGGTATTTACCAGCAAATCTAGTGGTTGTTTTCTGTATATAAACACAAAATAAGGTTGCTGCTATTATTCGTTTACAACACGAACAATATTTAAGGTTATGTTACTTTCGCTTAATGCGCAAGAAAATGGTCATCCGATTTATCGGATCGATGCACCAAATGGGTTAAAGAAGACACGTCGAAATACACCTTAATGAACTAAAAATGACGGACCGCGTGTGCACTGTGCAGTTGTACTGTGCTTGTAACCACGATCAAAATTAGGCGTTTTCCATTTAGGAGTGTGAAGCTCCAGAGCTACAACAAGCCCCTGAGATCGGAAATTACTTTATCACTGACTTTTTCGCCAAAAAACTATGTATTTGCGTTTGGACTTTTGTCTACTTGTGCTTCATGCTCGAGGGGCAAGGGGAATGTTAATCGGTACTTGAAGACCCACTAAATGGAACGCATGATCATATGCTCTGGGTAGCTCTGAGGAGCTCCTTACGTTAAAAGGAAAGCAGCTAATATATTGAACATCTAGTGATTGTAGGCGGAGAATCAAAGCATGGTGTGTGATTCAGTAGCGCCCATTTTGAACTTTTATGCACTAGCGGGCGGTAAAGTACACTTTACCGCCCGGTTCGCCGGGCGTAAAGTGGCACTTTACCGCCCGTGGGCGCATTATGGCCCGGCGGGCCGTAAAGTATACAAAATTCTCAAATTGTCCATACTCACACATCATTTCATGCAATTCCTAACACGAATTAGAATCAGTTCAGTTCAATAGAGCAATACTCTTTCTAACATTTGTTCATAATCGTTGGCAATTTTTTCGGTGATAATCGATTTATTTGAATTAGATTCTCCAATATAGCACTCAGCTACTATAGTTTCACATTCCTCATATTATGTTACCCTTAATTATTGTATGCATAACGTATGAAACGTGTAGACCACTGCAATTCAAGTCAGTATTTGTGATTCGCGCTATAAATCCGCTATTGCATAAAATTTTGTATGTATCACGTGCGTAAAATGCGTTTAAGGCATTCGGCGTGTGATGGCCCTCGGCTAACGCCATCGGGCCATCATCCACGCCGCAGGCCGTAAACGCTTACTTTACGCCCTTGATACATAAATAACTATTCTGGTATATGCATACATTCGAGAACATGTCCTTTATTCATTCTATCTTTTTTTAATGATCTTGTATTGGTTTTTATTGGAAACTTCATCGCAAATTCTCGGCTGTCCTACTGTTTTGGTAAAACTCCCAAGACAGTTTTGATTATATAATTTCAAAACTCCGGGTGAATCTTATCTGGTGCCTAGAGAGATAATGCGAGTTCCATGAAATATTACCATATATATTATGCCATCTCATTATGTGTTCCTAGGGCATGAGTGACAGCTGACCATTTGGCTCTGCCTATCCCTGACAAGCTCAATCGCTTTAATTTTCTTTTCTTTCGATCGTGTTATTCATTGGTGGTTTTAATAAGTTATCTACGTTTTTCGTCAAAGTCGCTAGTCAATTATGGTCGCGATCCTCACTGTCAATCATGGTCGCGATCCTCACTGTCAATCATCGTCGTGATCCTCACTGTCAATCATCCTCGCCATCCATACTTTTAATTTCCTCATAACACAAAACTTTTTCAGCAGCACTAAACTAAACAACACAAGATGACCCTTCGGGTGATAACATTAGTACGGAAGCCCGGTCGGGCCATTCAGAGTTCAGACATCCTCCGAATTCAGACGTCCTCTGAATTCAGACATTCTCTGAAATCTAAAATTCGTTTTGTGACGTAATTGTCAAAACAGATTTTTAGATTATTAGCATTGTTAAATTAAAAACAAGTATTTATATAATGCGGTTGGAGAAGTTTGTTTGTGACAAATTTGATTTTTTTTAATACTTTGAAATTGAAATTGAACCGAGTTATTGAGTTAGTGTAGATATGACCTTCAACAAAAAGTCATTCGCCTTCGTTTGATATACGAGGTAGATGTATGTTTATACCATAAAAACACTGTATAAGACTTTTTACGAAACTCAAACACTCTGTAGATATCAATTCATTCTAACAGACTGTAATAAAAAAGTACTTTTGGTAAGGTTATTCTGGACTTTCATTGTCGAAAAAAGAACAAAGAAAAATTCAATTCTCTGCAATTTTTAATCACGATGTTTCAACTGTTAAAATCTACAGTCGTTATCAAGTGTATAAATGCGACAATCTCTAGGATACTTATATATGCTATGGATAATTTTGTGTCATTAGCCTAGGCGGGGCAATTTGCCGGTGTTCAAGTAAGCTTGTTAATTACAGTGTTAAATATCTAGGGGTGTACAACAATGTGGTCCCAAAATAGGTTCCTGGGATACTCAACAACTACTTGAAAGAATTTCTGTAAATAACATTTATTATTCCCAAGAAACAATATGTTTATAATAAAGAACATCATCAGTGTGAAAGAACTTTTTCACACCTCACCATGTTGACATTCTTGAAAAAGATCATATAGTCTGCCACATCAAGATTCTTTTGGAGATGAATATATACTGAAACTACATATAATTTTACCTCATAGAATCATTTATACTGGAACCTCCATTTTACTTGTAATGACTATTTTGACTATTCAGCATTCCATAAGAAACAAATCATTATTTTATTGAAATTAGTGAGTCAGCAGTGTGTACCAGAGCCATATATGGATTTTGATGATACATCCAAATGAACTGAAAAGTCAAATGTCCTTCCCTTTTTAATTTTTCCATTTCTGTTATATAAAAACAGACACAAGTTGGTAATAAGATACCATTGTAGCAGAGAATTCAAGTGAAGAAATCGCAGAAGGGAAGTTCTTCATTGAACCTCGCTATGTCATCAGTTGTCAAAGATTCATTTCCAGGGGCATTTTCCTTTGATTCAGGATTTGGGTCACTGTTGAAATCTTGTGGAATATAAATCTGGTCATAAATCTGCTTTTTCCTATGTAATTCTGCCCATCTCATCGTGATTTTTCTACTAAATGCCTTGCGAAAAGCCATGCAATGTAGATGTGGTAGCTTCTCATATTTGATCCTTGCAAACCCTATCTCAGCTAACACAAACTGCCAAGACTTCATTATTTTTGCGTTGGTCCCGATATGGTTAGAGTCTGGAGTAATCAGGATGAGTATTCCTTCAGTATTTAATAATCTATAGGCTTTCTCGCAACAGAGTTTTCTTTGTGCAGGACTGGGTAAGTACTCCAAGAATAAACTGAAAACTATTACATCAAAGAACTCTTGTTGAAGCCTTGCTAGTTTTTTATGATCATAAAGAGTAGTATCTCCAACTTCCAGCTTCAAAAAATCACCCTGAACTACTTCACTAACAGCAGGTGCTATATCTACTGCTATGACCTCAAAACAATCAAACTGTTGAAAAGGATTATAGCAGCTTCCAACATCTAATAATTTCCATGTATTATTGATTTTTTCTGGATAGGGTTGAAGATCAAAATCAATTTTTTTGGCTATATCTATCTCTTTGAATCTGATATTGAAAATATCTTTGGTAAAGTAATTATTACAGGTATTGTATGTCCATATAATCCTTGTTACATTTTTGGAATTCTCCCAGTGATTTGTTGCTAGTTCTTTCATAGCAAAGGCATAGTGATTCAAATTTTTCTCATCTGCACAGTGCATATCCCAGGCCTCTTCTGACCCTACCAACTTGCTTTTTTCCCGCAACTGCTTGTGTACTTTTTTGATGAAATCTGATAGGGCAATGTGATCAGTTGAGGCCACATTTTCAGTTTGAGACTTCATTATGTTTATTTTCGTAGATTTTCAATTTTTGTTTGGATGAATGGTGGATGTATGCAATAACCTCAACGTCCTCAACAAAGCAACCGTCACTTGTCAAATTCGAATATTGGCGCTAGTGCTCGCAGTGCTGCCAATTGACTAGCTTCGATGAAAATGCGGGGTTTTCTTCCAAAATCCTCAAAGCCGTATTACATTTGGAAGTTTGATGCTATGCAAGTTCTGTGCAATAACAATAGAGGACTTCAGATAAGGATTCAGTGATGCCACCACACAACTTTTGGCTTTAAAACTACTGGCACGTTTTTCGGCATTTTTTCTTCATGACAGGGTTCCTGGCACCCTCAGGAACCCCGTAATATGATTGAAATTGTTCATAACGACGGAAATATTGAGATTTTCCATAAAATACAAAACACTAGGGACTTTAATTTTGTCACAAAACCCGGTATTTTTTCGAAATCTATGAAGATGTGTAGCGTCTAAAGATACGGCAAGTAATGAATATGTTTGTTACATGAATTAGATTTCGAACAAATAATTCTTTCAAAACTGGAAATTATACCCTTCATTCAAACAGAATAATCGCAACCAATTTGCGTCAATGTAGACGATGCAAGGCGCGATGCACGCAATTATCTCTCTCTCTCTCTCTCTTGCCCAAAATAATAGCATTAAACTTGCAAATGTAATGTGACTTTTTACAAACTTTATTTATACGTGATAATATGGTATGAATGGATTAAGGGTCCACTTGTTCTGATCTAGTCGAAATCGATACTGATTCGAGTGTGAGCCGCTTTCCAATAAACCCAGCGGGTATATCCGAGTAACTCCGAGGAGCTCCTGAAGTGATCTCAGAGGTAGTTCAGGGGAACAAGCTCTCAATTACATCACAGATTAGAAACATGTTTTCTAATCTGTGATTACATTACAGTGACTAATCACAGAGCGTGCCGTGCATTTTATTGTCGTCTCTTAATTTGCATGGGAAGTGTAAAATCCACAGAACTCATAATAATATATCTTATATTATTATGAGTTCTGTGGTAAAATCTTTCCACACTGATGAAACAACATTTATGACGAAATGTGACGTAGTTGGACGTGTCATGGCCGCCGTTCTCTATAGACAGTGACGGACTAGCTCTTGGTATATGAGTGTTACCATTGTTTATAGAGAAAGAAGATAGTTGTCAATGCCTGTGGAAATCGCGTTTGATACAATCGCGCGCGACATCTAGCCCGATAACGACGAACCGAGGCCGAAAATACACCCGTACGAATGCGCCCCCTACAATCAACTTGCATTTTTTGAGGTATACTTGAGGATTTTTATTTTCGTCAAGGAATCCTAGTAGTGAATCGTTCGCCCTGACAGGGACGTACTTGAAATTTTCTAATGATAGTTTTTAACAGAGTAGCATATTTTATTCACAAATTCAATGTCATTCAATAAAAATGAAGTGCATACTTTTTTGTTTATTATTTGATATAAATTGAATGAACTATGCATAAATGTAATAAAGTGAACGTGAACTTAATATCAATTTTGTCATTTTGACTTCAATCATCATGAACAATAGGTACTGTGGCATGGTTCAATTGAAAAATGAGTGTGGAATTTCAGTGAAATATATCTTTTCACCTACATGTGGTGTCCAGTGTATTTTTTAAGCCAAAATCACTGGGACGAACGAAGCTCATAATACACTACCGGTGAACAGCACCTTTGCCTTATTATTTTCGGGGCAAACTGCTTTGTGTTTGTTATTGTATGTTATTTAATTTCAATCACTGGGCGACTCATTTTAACCAGTAGGTGGGTGACATTTGTGTCGCACACTTCACTATAGTGAAAAGGTGGTGACACAATGGAACAAATAGTATGTTTGTAATCATCAGTTTATTTAGTCTCTGTATTCACCTTGAAGATATCACTTAACTAGTGTGTACATTTTACACCTGTGCTCATTTATTCAAACTGAATTTATTTCTTCGAAATGGGGCTCCATATATGCTGTCAGAAATCAGAACAGGTTCGAAGTGTTATAAAGACAACGATTATTGAATGAAGAGATTGAATGTGTTTACCAACTAAATTGTTATCTATACCGAGTACAATAATATATACAGGGTGGGGCACCGAAAACGAAACAGATCGAATATCTTCAAAACGCATGTGTTGGGAATAAAATGCAAAAACACGTCGATTTTTAATCCAAGGGGGAAATCTTCCTATCATAACCTCAACTGTCATACCTCTCCCCCTACCCCTTGGGCACCATCACCGAAACAATTTGAATAGGGAAAGTAGTAAGTGTGACACATCATTGAAAAGGTAATTTCATAAGGAATTCAGCCATGTCAATTTTTGCCACCTAAACTTTTATTTTGGCGCTTTCTTGCGGGAAAAACAACTGTTCCGTGTTCCAAATTATGATACTGCATTTGCAAGCTATTTTGACATAAATTCGGTGACAATGCATTATGGAATATTTCTAAGAGAAAAAACAAAATGGCGGCTCCCAAATGGCGGACATGATTTGCAATTATGGTCCGATTCGATTCAAAATTGATATGTGGTGGTTTGCAAGGTCGGAAATTATGCTTTGTTTATCAATGCAAAAAAACAAGATGGTGGTCCAAGATGGCGGACGGAATTTGTAATTCTGGTCCAATTCGAATCAAAGTTAGTATGTGGGGATTTTCAGGGTTAGAAATTTGGATATTTTTGTCGGTGCAAATAACAAGATGGCGGGCGAAATTTGTAATTGTGGTTCGATTAGAGTCAAAATTAGCATATGGGGGTTTTCTGTATGAATAAAATGAATGATTAAAATTGTTAAACAAAAGCTTTTATACAAATGCGCTAAAAGGAGATAACGGCAAATAAACGAAAAAGAGAGTAAAGGTATTCATATTTTTTTTTAGATGTGTGACGTAGGTTACTCTGTGCGTAACAGATTCGAAAGCTTGCCGCGAGTACAAAATAGGTATTATCGCGAGGTAAAATTTTGATTCTGTTACGTATAGAATAACCTCAGTCACACATCTGAAAAAAATTATAATTTCCTTTTTAGCGCATTTATTTAATTTTTTTATCAATTTAATCATTTCATTTTAGTCATACTGAAAACTTGTAAAACCCCCATATGCCAATTTTAAATCGAATCGAACCACAATTACAAATTTCGTCCACCATCTTGGTTTTTTGCATTGACAAAAATATCATAATCTTTCACCCTGGAAATCCCCACATACTAATTTTGATTCGAATCAGACCAGAATTACAAATTTCGTCCGCCATCTTGAAGCCACCATCTTATTTTTTCGTATTGACAAACAAATCATAATGTCCGACCTTGGAAACCACCACATATCAATTTTGAATCGAATCGCACCATAATTGCAAATCATGTCCGCCATTTTGAGCTGACATTTTGTTTTTTCATTTAGAAAAATTCCATAATGCATCGTCACCTAATTTATGTCAGAATAGCTTGCAAATGCAGTATCATAATTTGGAATACAGAACAGTTGTTGGTCCCGCAAGAGGGCGCCAAAATGAAAAGTTAGGTGGCAAAAATTGACATGGCTGAATTCCTTATGAAATTACCTTCCTAATGATGTGTCACACTTACTACTTTCCCTATTCAAATTGTTTGGGTGATAGTGCCCAAGGGGTGGGGGGAGAGGTATGACAGTTGAGGTTATGATAGAAAGATGCCCCCTTGGATTAAAAATCAACGTGTTTCTGCATTTTATTCACAACACATGCGTTTATTGCGTTTCGAAGATATTCGATCTGTTTCGTTTTCGGTGCCACACCCTGTATATTAATAGCAAGTGTTGAACAAATATAATATTCAAAAATACACGAAGGGTAACGTGACAATTTCCCAAATGATAACGGCACAAAACAAATAAACACAAAATTCACTGGGAATGGTCTTGATAACATCAAGTTCCAGGTTAAATAGAAACACTGATGGTGGATTTATGCAGCAATCATAAGTCATAAGTCTTAAGTCATAAGGAAGAATATTCGTCAATGATTGGTTGGAATATACGGACCAACCAATCATTGACGAATATTCTTCCTTATGACTAAAGACTTATGACTTATGATTGCTGCATAAATCCACCATGAAACTGAAATGAATGGAATCTCGAGTTTACACCAGTACAACGCTGGATAGGATGCACGTGTCAAAATTATATTTCATAGCCATCTATCGGATTATTCAATGAGTCATATTTTACGAACTGATCAAATACATACGTTAAAATCAAGAACAGACGTGACTGGAGACTCGTGGACTAGCGACCTCTAGTGATGGTCTCCATTTGAATCCAACTAAAAGTACGTAAGATTGGCTAACTATCTTCTCTCTATAAACACTGGTGTTACTGCTGACAGTTTTGTTGCTTGGTTCGAGTTCGACTCTGTACTCATATCCAAGTACGTCACTATGACTCGATGCTACAAGATTCTGATTGGCTAGAGCTTATTAAACCCTCCTTGTTAGTTTAGTCTCTTTGGATTGGATTGACAAATTTCTTTGTGTTTCTGCACTGAACTGAATTCGATTGGTGAAAAAGTGTTACGCTAAAGAAGCAGACGAAAGGTCCTGGAATTGCCTAATAAGAAGAAGAAAAAGATTTTGACAATAATGACATCATGTGGCCAATAGTGATATCACAAATGAGTCAAATTAAATGACATTCGACGATTGTATTGACACAACACAACCCATACAATCAGATAACTTTTATATTTAGGTGTTTTGGTTTTCTTTTATTCAGAAATAAATTATAAAATTAGGAATATTATATTTCCATCCAAAAATCTCAATAGTATGTCCATAGAAATTCTGCAGGCCGATTGTAAGAGAGCAGTATCTCAACTTACCAATCTAAATAATGATGAATTGGATGCAATCATGAATAATGAAGAAAAAATTCAAGATATTCTTACACAATTGGACCAGGTAATCAACAATGTCTTTTAAAAAATCTTTCTGACCTCGTCATTTCAGTCCTACTTGAAAGAAATAGAAAACGAAAAGGAGAATGTATTGGCCAGTAACAATTCCATGGCAGAATTCAATTTATCAAAAGAACCTGAGTTGGTAGAAGGGCGAGAAAAAATTCAAGAACTCTCCGAAATGGGAGAACAACTCACCAAAACTGTTGAGGAGAAGACGAAAGAATTGAGTAAGAGCTATTTTTCGATTTCAAGATACCAGTTTATATAAAAAGCAAGTTTCAACAGAAAATTATTCACTTTTTAGGAGATAAAGGAGGTGACATGTCTTTAGAAACAGCACTAGCTTTGCTTCAAACGGCTGCCAGCGAGATGGAAGAAGAATCTGACAGAATTGCAAAAAAATTCTTAGACAGTGAAGCAGAAATCGAAGAATTTCTGGATGAATTTCTAGAAAAGCGCAAAATAATGCATATGCGATTGGTGAAATCAGAAAAACTGTCTAAACTCTTGCAGAGAGATCCGTCACTGGGTAATCCTAATTACATAAATGCTCCTCCAGTCAACATCAATTCCAACTACTTTCCTGGTATTCCCACAAATATCCCAAGTTCACTACCTTATCCAATCGGACCTCCTTCGGTGCCTTATCCTACAGGGCCGTTGAATATGCCGATGCCACCACCAAGAAATAACTACTTTCAAAATCACTACTGATAGCCTAAAATATCATACTTGTAAGATAACAATTATTTTAATCTAGTTCTTAATAATTGAAAAGTTAAATTCTTCACTATATTTTTTTATTTGACTGCTGGAAATTGAAAAGTTTTCTGGACATTCTATCATCTAGCACACTGGACAAAATTTGTTCATAAACATGATTCATGCTGTTCCAGATTAAGGGTCCTGTTTGATTTTTGGCCTTTATTATTAAGTTTGATGTTGACACAAAATAGGTATATTGATGAAGATAATTTTGTATATATATATATATATTCGGTAAATTGATTTTTTAAATGTTTTTTATGTAAAAGTGATTGTTTCAATAGTTGTAATATATTATGAAAAAAATTTGAAGTGTTTTTATTACTGCATTTGACAATTATGAAGCAATGAACCAACAATAATCCTGAAATACCAAAATACAGATAATAGGATGGCAATATTATATCATACATATACGCTATCTTGAGAACTAAAAGAAATCATCAAGTTTTTGAATCACCCCTATAGCACATCTTCCTATAAGTGGCTTTCTACCAAATAATTCTAATGGCAATCCCATTTTGCAATAATAAAGCTCATTTCAATCAATTTGTTATAGATTAACTAATTATGGCTTATGTCATTGATTGTAACGGTGTAGTGAGAAGCCAAAGTGTTTGAATGTAGATTTGTTGCCTTCTTTGAAAGTATCAATCTTATAATTATAACATCATCCATGGAATGAACATATTCATTATGTGCCATATGTTCTTACCATAGAAATATATATTATATGAGTAAGTTAAGTATATAATATATATATATATATATATATATATACATTTCTATGGTTCTTACCGGAAAATTTCGGTTTTTGTGACAAAAATACAAACACTAATGGTGGATTTATGCAGCAGTCATAAGAAAGAATATTCGTCGGTGATTGGTTGGAATTTACGGACCAACCAATCATTGACGAATATTCTTCCTTATGACTTAAAACTTATGACTTATGACTGCTGCATAAATCCACCATTATTGTGGATTTATGCAGCAATCATAAGTCATAAGGAAGAATATTCGTCAATGATTGGTTGGTCCGTTTATTCCAACCAATCATTGACGAATATTCTTCCTTATGACTGCTGCATAAATCCACCATTTAATATTATAAAATAAAAGTTTCTGTTGGTAACACAAATATCCGTTCAAAATCAGGGATCTTAAAATAACAAAATCGAATTTGTCAACGAACAGTCGATGCGTTCCTTTCAACCACAGAATTCAAAAAATAATTTTGAGTTTTGTGGTTTGAACCTGTGTGAATTGCTTTTCTGCTTCTGTTATTCCATGATTCCTTAGTCCATGTGAAAACTGAAAACTGAGGAAATGGAGAATTTGAATGGTGAAATTGTTGGAAAAGAAAAACGAAAATTGAACAAAACTGTTATAGACAATTTTGCTAGTCTCACAAATCCAAAAGAAGCAGTCCGTCTGAAGGGAACAATAAATCTTCTCAGGCATTTGTCTGGTGACGAAAATTCCTCAAAAGTGAGGTTAGTCAGTGTTTATGGAGCATGGTAATTTTCAATTCATTTTCAGGTCGATGAATTGAAATATGCATTAGGAAGAATAATCAGGGGGTTAGGATCATCAACCAGTAGTGCGAGGACAGGGTTTTATACAGCCCTAATAGCACTCTTGAATATAAAACATGACATTACAGTGGATGAACTTTTCGACCACATCCAAAAACATCTGCACAAGGCCGGTAGTAATACCAAATCTGTAAGTTGTGTGCTATTCTTTAATTTTAATAGGATACAAATTTGTTGTTTGTAGGAAAATGCTGATATTGCTTCTGGACAAATTTTGGTATGTGGCGCTATCACCAGATCAAGTCTTTGGGAAAAGAGTTCTGCAGAGGATAAATCCAAAGTAGTCGAATGTATAATGAAGTCCTCCAAGGAACGCTCTTATCTTGGACTACTTGCTTATCAATTCACAATAACAGCACTTGAAAAGGTAGGATTTAAATATCTGCGAGGTTTCCGTATAAAATAATTATTTTCAGGTTAGTGAAAAAGATTTTCAAAGGATACTACCTCTTCTGAAAGATGAAATATCCAAGCCATGGACTGAACAAAATCTTGATACGCTCTATTTAATTTATGGTGTCAAAAATAAATATCCAAATGTGATAAACAAAAAGTTTTTGAAAAAGGCTATTGGCACTGAGGAAGTAATTTGTGCAGAAACTTTGGATAAACTGTGCAATGTCTTGATGGTAGGTTATTTTGTTGCTTTTGCATGTACTTAGTACTCAAACACTGTTGCTAGGCTAAATTGGGTGGATTGCTGAATACTGATTTAAAAAAATAATGTTCATATTTTTCTTTCAGTCAATTCCCAGATTAACATCTATGCAGCATTTCGTATATGAGCTTGTTACTGAGGATATAGCTGTGTCCGAACTCCTACCTAATTTTGTGGAAGAGCTTGATAGGTATCTAGATTACCCTAACAGAAATAAACAATTGCTCATGGCCAACATCTTCATTTTGATATTGAAAAAGTTGAAAGACACTTCAGTTATACCAAATCTTTTGCCCAAAAATTTTGTACAGCAAACTTTGAACTTCTTCAAGACCATCAGGGGTGTAAACAGAGATCCTGAATTCCAGCAAATAATGCAGAAATTTTTCGATCAGTTATTGACTGCACTGAAAAGTGATGAAGTTAAATCCAAAACAAAAATTGCAGTTCTAAAAAAACTACTTCTGTCTCCTGGGACTTTTATATTTGAAAAGATTACCAAAAGTAAAATAGTACAACTCATCACTCTCAATTTGGATAACGGAGGAGTTAAAAAATTGACAGCAATCTATCGGGGGGTGATTGAAGGTACTGAAATAATTGATAGTCAGTATGGGCACAGTGAAATTTGGCTGAACAATGATAAACTTTATGCAGCCCATTTGTTGATTAAACTTCTGAATCATTCTGGTGTTAAAGACGAAAATGACTGGAAAGTGGAACAACTCATTTTTCTAATGGATTTGGGGTTGTTGAAAAATGATAATGGAACACATATCGGATCTGAATTAGCAGGTACGTTTTTTAACTTAATGTATGTTTTTAGTCAATGGGAAGTTTCAATTACCATAAAGACATTAACAAGTGTTACTTCTCTGAGTTGATGAATAAGTAGAACACTTTTTGAAAAACCCTCTTTAACATAAGAACTTCAAAACAAACCTAAAATATGGCATTTTTTTCTTTTGCATCTGAAATAAAGTCTTCATGAAGCTCAAGTGAGTAGTGAAACAGTCTCAGTTTTAAAAACAACAAATTTAATAAATTGACCTTGTACTCTTTAAGGTCAGTTTATACTGCTTCAATATTACCTGTGTTTTGTCTCTTTATGAATCCAAGAATTCTGTTTATTGCTTTATTACAAATACTAGTTAGTTATATGATCAGTAAAACTAAGATCTTTGTCAAAGACTACGCCAGAATCCCATATTCTCAACTGATTTCAGGTTGTCATTAACCACACAGTAATCACAAACAGCTGATTTTTGTATTTTATAGAAACACATCACTCCAATTTATCACATGTATATCCAATGAAATGAGTTTAAAAAAAAATTCTAAAATTCGTCAAATCATTTTGAGTCAGTTGGCAATCATTTGAGGTATTAATTTCACCACAAAACTTAAGATCATCAGTACCTAGTAAAACTTAGTGTTTTGAAACATGTCAGTAACGTCATTAATAAATGAGAGAAAGAGTACAGGACCCATATGGGATCCTTGGGGAACACCAGGAGTGGTTTTTATTTAGGATCAGAAATGCCTCATTGTCATATAATTTTAATCACATAGACAAAGCTTGCCTAAAACTAAGTTACATAAAATAACAGAATAGAATAAAATTCAATGCAGTAAACACAATACTAGTATAGTTGAGATTGAAGTTTATGTATAAATGAAATGAAAGATCACAATACTGTTTGTAACAAAACATAAGACACAAACACTTCAACATTTTAGACAAATTAAGACAGTACATAATATAAAAAAAAAAATTATTTAGGAGTGAGCTGCGAGTATTCATTCAAATTTTACTTTTTGGAGAATTAGTTTTTTTACTATTTTACAAATCCTATGTTTCCTCCCATAACTTTTTTCTGTTATAGATTATTGAATTCTTCATTTGTGTTGTTGGGTCTGATGTTGTAAGTAAGACGGGTTGCATACAAACTATATTAATGAATATTTCCCTTAGTTTTCAATCCGAAACCCTCTCTATCTTTGAAAATTATTAGAGTAGATGTCAGAGAATTGAAAATGCCCCTCAAATATGTATATTCAAAAAATCATTAAAAACCCATTTTAATAAATAAGAATATCTACGTTGTAGACAAATTATTGGACAGGTTGTTTACATACAGTAAAAATAGCGATGGGCCGAGAACAGATCCTTGTGGGACTCCGCAATGTATTGCATTTTTTAAATTGTCCGCAAATTAATGTAATTGTTTCAGGTAAATTTAAATTATTTTTTTAAATTCGGTGTTAATGAATATATTGATATTGGAGACATGTTAGAGTTGAAATTTCAAAATTCGATAACCACCTGACTTTTCTGTCTAACATAGGTAATTTTTTGGATGATATTTAGAATTACATAGTCATATCATATAACACAAAAACCTTGGCCATGAAATAAAGATGTTGATCAGTTTTATTGTCACTTTTTCTGCATGTATTTCCCATGTAATTTTTCGAACTACTGGATACGAAATTTTGTGGTTAACTTTCTCAACTGATTGGCAACCTGAAATCCTAATAGTATAAAATAATTTTTTGCAGCTTCTCTGAAAACAGCATTCTTTGGTGCCTTAGATTTGAAACTAACAAAACTGGAAGATTTACATAGTATCCTGATCCAACTTGTCCGACATTTGGACTCCAAAATAAATTTGGAAAACCTTGAAACTATACTGAGGGACCCAATCACCGACGAGCAGTATGCTATTTGGCAAAAAACAACTAGAATCGTAGCTAAAATATCTAGTAAACTTGAGAAAAAGAAGAAAAAAGTGGGACTTAAATCTGTGTTTCTCACCCTCTTTCTTCATATGGGCTTACAGCTGTTCAACGACCCCAAGCTAGCCTCAGACTCCCTCAGTGAATTGTTCATTTGCTACCAAAAAACTAAAAAAGATAAGAATACTTCCCAAAACATTGATGATTCGATTGTAGACGGTGATGTGGATGATAACATGGATCTGATGTGGATAGAAGTTGTTATCGACTTGATTTTGAATTTGCTCTCTCACAACTCTCATTTGTTGAGGAGTATAATCAAATCAGTTTTCCCACATTTGTGTCAATACATGACCCCTGCCACAATTCAGCAGCTGCTTTCAATCATGGATCCAAAGAATGAAGACAATCCTTTGTCTAAACGCAATGAACAAAGTAGCGATGAAGAGGAAGGGGACGACTCCGATAATGAAACAAAAGAGGAAGACGAGGAGGATTCTGAAGAAGAAGCCGACGATGATGAAGAAGGCGAGGACGAGACTGTCAACGATAAACTGCGCATGGCGCTACACAAGGCACTGATCAGCAACGGCTATAAATCTGATGAAGAAAGCATCGACATGGACAAAATGAGCGATACTGAAGGTGAAAAACTAGACAAAGCTCTAGCGGACGCCTTCAAACAGTTCAAGCCCAATCACGGCAGACGTAAGAAGCAAAGTAAAGACGAAGAAACGTTGACCCACTTCAGGATTAGGGTGTTGGATTTGATTGAAATTTATCTGGAATCTACCCCCTCCATGCTTCTCTCGCTGGAAATCATGCTGCCCCTCTTGCAAGCCGTGGAGTTCTGTATCAGGGAAGAACATCAAGGGGCTCTGCTGAGTAGGTTGAAGTCTTGTTTGAAAAAACTGACTAACTTGAAAAAGTTCAGCGATACTGAGGGGGTAAATGAGACAGTTCTAAACGATCTGTTGAGAAGTTTTCTGGAAAAGGGCACCAAAACTGCTTGGATCATGCAGGATATGGGTGCTCAGATAGCGGATTGTTGCGTTTTCGTCATTCGCTGTTCGATGCTATTGATTTCTGTAGAAGACACTCCTAAGAAAACCAAAAAGCGGTTGAAAGCGTCTATTCCGGAAGTGATAAAGAAGGAGTTGGAAATATACATGCATCAAAGAGACTGCTTGACGCCCCTGATTCTGTTCAAAAATATTTTTCAGCAATCATGGGATGGGTCACTTGGGCTTGTATCTATACTTTTACAATATATTTTTGATGATAGCATTAAACCTTTCAAGAAGATTCACGTTATTGACCTACTGAAACTTTTTTATACCAATCAAAGGTATCTGAGTGCTAACTCTGACAAAATAAGAGAAGTGCTTTTAGAAGATCATGCCCGGTTTTCTGAAAATGTTTTGAGTCTATTCAAGTTGCTATGTGATAACTCTGAAGATAAGAAAGTGACGGGAAGATTTATTAGTGGTCTATTTGATTTATTAGCTGCAATAAACACGACTTGCTTAAAAGTACATAATATTGATTGGCAAAAAATAGCCAAACATGTTAGAGAGTATAGGAGTACTGTAGCCCTATCTAACGATGCAAAGGTGTCTTTCAGCAGGCTGTGTAATCGTCTGGGAGTGTCCAACATTGTAAAAATGAAGCCCAAAGTCAGTAATTTGAATCTTGAGTCCAAAAGTGATGATGAGGAAACATCTAATAGTGATAGAAAGAAGAAAAAGTCCAAAAACAAGGAAAAACTGAAGTTGAAGAAAGAAGCAAAGGAGCTGAGAATGAAAAGTTTATCAGAAGGTTTTGGTGAAGTAGACTTTAAGGCAGGTGTAGACATGGAATCAGCAGAGGACAATGCTGATGCTTTGGGTGCTGGTTTGAAACTGAATGAAAATTCTGAGAGTGACTCAGAAAAACAAAATGTTACTAGTGAGAAGTCAACCAAGAAGAAGAATAAGAAGAGAAAAATTGACCAGGAGGAAACAAGCACCTTGGTGAATGGAGGAAGCAAACCAAAATCACAGAAAAAAAATAAGCAAGACAAAAATTTCTCTGACACAAGTATTGGCCCCAAAAAAAAAGTACGTAGAAATAAGGATTAAAATTGTTCAAAATATACTACAAATGTTTTTTTCATTCCTCATTCTGTCAAGAAGTTTTTTTAAATCAAATGCAATGAATGCTCTCTTAATGTCTCATAGCATGATGTCATTCAGTTTAGCAATCATTTTTTTCCAAATTATTTTATATATATTCTGCTGTGAAACATCATGAAAAAAATAGACTTAAAAACCTTTTCAGGACAATTTTTTATTATTATTATTCTCATCTGCACAGAGAGTCCTGCTGGGTTCGAGGTATTTTGACTGCCGATTGGTTGGTTCTTTCATTATAATTTTTCCGAGGCATACCGAGAAGATTGAAAGTTCTTTACCCATTTTTTCGTGTCCTGAATAATGTACACAGACGGGCTTCCACCGGCCCGTGGGGCAATGATAGTAGTAGGCAGCAGCCAAAGATTAAAAACGGAGCAACGGGCTCGAGCAACAGAGTAAAGCAATTGGTAACATTTATTCCTGCTAGATGGCGCTCAGAATTAAGGCGCGAAACAATCCGCCAAATTCGTAGATGCCAGTGCTATAAGTGGCCAAAGGTTGAACCATTTTTATGCAAATTGTGTCAGCATAACAGAATATTCACTTATTGAAGATTCAACAAAATTTACAGAAACAGGCCAAAATCATAGGAATTCAAAAGTGAACAGTGATTTACGATCTACATAAAACTGATTCGATTTTCGCCACTTTGGTGGTAGCATATAATTTTGAATTATTGAATAATTTGTATGAATTGCTGACGATGTTGGCAAGACATTTTCTCCTATGCAGGGATTGCCACTCTTTATTTTTTACTGGAAAATAGTGCAAATAAACTTTGTTGCGATCAAATGCATTGGGGCACTGAGCAAATAATGCTAATTTTAGGTTAACTTTTATTCTGAAACTATGAAGAAGAGCACTAAACTCAATTTGAGTCCTAAAAAATGGATCAATGCCAAAACAATAGAAATACTACCGCTTCTGGAGAGACGTGAAATACTTCAGATTAGCTTATTACCAAGAATGCTAAGAAGGGTTAAGTTCTTGGTTGTTGATCATTTTGAAATTGGATACTCACTATAGTCACTATAACAGGAAAACAAAAATATTCAGAAAACTACCTTGTTTAAGAATAATATTAGTGTGGATTTAATATTTAGGGCCGGTTTTCCAGTGATCAGCTTAACTCACATTGACTAATAAAAGGCTAGTAGCTTTCAGTCAAAGTGTTTAGATGTTGAACATAGGATAGAGTTGAAAAGTTCTGTATCATATATGTTGAAGACTTTGAAGGTAAATGTAAGGACGAATTAAACTGTCAGATTTGAATTACGCCCCTCAGAACACGTGTTGATGCACTATCCCCAGATCAAACGAGAGTAAGAATTGTTCTTAGCATGGTAGACAACTAATAGAATGTTCGCGTTGGAGATGTTTACAAACAATCGAAAGGAAAGCAACTTATGTTTATGGACCATCTTCAGTAAGAATTAAATTGGCGACGCAATAATTTTCTGTTGCAAAATGAATGCAGACTCGTTTATACCATTGCAATTTTTTGTGATTTGACTCGTACGAAGAAAAATTGCGGTGAATGATGAATCATGTCATTTTTTGGTATTGTAGTAATGTGTGACCCCAAATAATGAAAAATTGCATCTTAATATGATGCATCATTCACCGCAATGTTATGAGTGAATCGCAATAAAATTGCAAATATTTGCAAGGGAATGAACGAGCCTTAAAGTAGGGTTCACAACCAATATTTTTACGTTTCGCTTTTTAAATTTCGTATTCTAGTTGGTGGAGCAGAATCTGGAATTGAATTTCAGATTTTGCTTCACCAATCAAGAAACGAAATGTAAAAAGTTTGGTTGTGAACGGCTCGTATTACTTTACAAAATCAAATAAAGGGTTTCGACCACAGAACCACAGTTTGCTTAAAAGAACACAGAACTCTTAATTATATCAAGATATAATTACGAGTTCTGTGGTACTGGCCAAATGCGCCGAACAGGAAGCAAGGGCCATCACACAGAGAGAGAGAGAGAGTTCTGTGGTCTCGACTTGCGATGGAGATTGACCAAAGAGACTTATGGTGGATTTATGCAGCAGTCATAAGAAAGAATATTCGTCAGTGATTGGTTGGAATATACGGACCAACCAATCATTGACGAATATTCTTCCTTGTGACTTAAAACTTATGACTTATGACTGCTGCATAAATCCACCATAAACTAACCACCGACTTAACCTTAAGGTGAAACTAACAGAAGGGTTTAATAAGCTCTAGCCAATCAGAATCTTGTAGCATCTACGCGTCATAGTGAGGTACTTGGACATGAGCACAGAGTCGAACTCTAACCAAGCAACAAAACTGTCAGCTGTAACTCTCATATACCCATAGCTAGTCTATAGAGAACGGCGGCCATGACATGTCCAACTACGTCACATTTCGTCACAAATATTCTTTCATCTCTTTCTATAAGTGTCCCCATTGTCTTATGGGGATTAGACTCTCCTGTTAAATAATGTTTAGTCTCCTTGGAGATTGACCACATACCTTTTTAGGTATGTGAGATTGACAGACAGGAAGACAGAGCAAGTCTTTTTGGTAGATTGCTGCTAGATTGGATGAAATAAGCTTTTAGGCTGAGTCAAGTCACCGGTCTGACCAATATGATTAGACCAGCGCGGTCATTTGGTTGACTTGACGACATCATTAGAACTGTTTGTATGTGACCAATATTTTCAATCATCTCATCGGTCCGACTCATCGTCATACTTCATACTGAACGCGCGTGCGTTGTCCGACCGGTGACTTGACATAGCCTTAGTAGTGGTGTTTACATTCAAAATAACCGCATACACATTTAATCAGCAAATGGAAGAATATACAGGACAATGTTATGAATCAAGATGTAATTAATATAAAATCCATATGCATTAGAAAACATGTAGGCTGTGTCAAGTCACCGGTCGGACAAGGCACGCGCGTTCAGTATGAAGTATGACGATGAGTCGGACCGATCAGATGATTGAAAATATTGGTCACAACCAAATGACCGCGGTGGTCTAATCATATTGGTCAGACGAGTGACTTGACTCAGCCTAAGGTACAAACAAAACCTAAATAGCGTTCGGGCAGTTTTGAAAAATAACTCGCGAAAGCAGTCATGGTCATTTTGCCAACCAAAAAAGGGGAGTCTGTGAGTGTACTTAAACGGTGAATAGTGTTGTGGAAAGCGACCCTAAAGCGTAGTTTTCACAATGGCGGATAGCGAATGGTGGAATTTGATTCTCAGTTTAAATACAGATATGGAAATAGAAAATCTGCCAAAAACACACTCGAAAATTTGGGTTACCACAAAATGTCAAAACCTCCGCGAATATTTTGGACTGTCATTTTATTAATCCGCAATCTGCCGATGTGAAAACCGTGCTTTACTAGATCATTTTCCTGAGGTTGGCATGAAGCGGAAAGTAAATAATTGTTTTTTTGGTTTTCAAAATCACAAGTTGATTATCGTACAGACAATTAGATTCCACGTTAATTCATATCAAATTCTGAAATCCTTTCATTATTGGCTCTACAAAAGTAAAATTTTTGTACGATTAAAATATGATATGACATCGTTGGCTGCCCTTTTCATGCATAAAACTAGGAATCAGTGCGCAGGCCCTTTAATGTAAAATATGGCAGCCCGTAGCGGTTATGATGATAGAGATAATAGGTAAAAATTGAAAAAATTAAATAAATCAGTGAGCAATTTGTGTGTGATTTCAAGTGATATGAATGTTAAATCACTGTTCGATAATAATCCATTAAAATAGGCGTGCCAGCGAAGTGATTAGTGGTTTTCAAATAGGCGGCAATGCTGTATACTGATGCACATGCTGGGTTTTTCAACTTAGCTTTTTCACAGAGGTTTCCAGTCTTTCGGAGATAGACTGCAGATCTACGATTCCAGAACATTAGTTGATTTAGTATAATTGATTGGATTTTGCTTCAAGTTCAACAATCAATTTTATTTTGCCACCTTATAAATCAGTATGTAGGGAAGTTTCTACCAAACATGAATCTTCGGTAACGTATGACATAATTTTCCTTTCCTAATCACCGTTGGATTGATTTGAAGGCAATTGAAAATATGTAGTCAAAGCATTGAGGAAGCTTAGTGATGTGATCTCATTGATACAATTTTCCGCTGTGGATTTGTGCAAGCCAATTCTCTATTCTTCTTATTCTTTCAACCTAAGAGTATGTATATCATGCCAGTTATTTCAACTTGTTCCTATGCATTATAACCTGCTTGAAGTGATTGGCATGAACCACCTTCAATGGAGAATGTTACTTTATAATTATCTTTATAATAGTCCTTTATCTTTTGAATCACTTGAAATACAGGAATATTATTATGTTCTAGATATGCTGATTGAATTGGTCTCAATAAACTTCTTGCCTCTACCAAATTTAATAATGTGTTCAGTCTGATGATTTATCGAAGGTGTTCTATGATTTTATGTAAATAACTATTTACATTTCTGACACTTGAGAGCTAGATGCACATAACTTGCGCAGTCATTCTTCTGGAACTGAATCACCTTAGTCGAACATTATCTGAAGAATGATACTAAACCTTTTTGGAAATATCTAAAAGCTAAGAGTAAATCACATGGTGTTCCGAATAATATGCAGTATAGAGAGTCATCTGCATCAGAAAGTGAAAATGTTGTTAATCTCTTTGCATAACAGTATGCTAAAATTATTGATGTGCTTTCACTAATTGTTACATTCCATGTCTTCTATCTCCAATACAAATTTTTGAGAAAATTAATTCTCTTGCCAATAAACCTACAGTTGGACCAGATGGAATTACTTTAATTTAATTATTTAAGTTATGGTTGGTTGAAATTAGCTTCTTGACAACGGATAAATCTTAGTATTTTTTAACATGTTTTCTATGGTGTTTACTTATGGACATTAATTTTTAGGGACTTCGGTGGAGGCCGAAGGGGTGGAGGGAGAAGACCCCTTCCCACTGAGCCTCCATACACAGCCTATGTTGGAAATCTTCCGAAAGGCACTATCCAGGGCGACATTAACTTGATCTTCCCCGAATTACATGTGAAAAATATAAGACTTGTTATGGATAAAGAGACAGATGCATTTAAAGGATTCGGCTATGTTGAGTTTGAAACGTTGGAAGACTTGGAGAAAGCCATTCAATTGAGTGGGGACATAGATGTGGAAGGTCACAGCATAAAAATAGATGTAGCTGAAGGTATGCATTTGTTAAAGTTGTTTACTGTACTCACAAAAATCATGTATTGAAATTTCTCTATTGCTTTCATTTTAAAATTTACAGGCAAGAGAAATGACAGAGGTGGAGGATTTGACAGATCTGGCCGCGGAGGCCGCGGCAGAGGAGGGGGAGGTTTTAGAGGAGACAGATTTGGCGGTGGCAATGAAGAGTTTGATAGAAGGGGCCCACCAAGGGGTAGCTTTAATGACCGTCCTGGTAACAGAGGGAATTATGGAAATTTCACAGGTGAAAAAATTGCTTCAAATAGATTTTGAAACCAGCCAAAGAATAAAGTTTCATTATTTGTTAAATCACAAAAACTGTTATTTGAAGGAAAACCTCTAATTGAATAAAGGAATCCAATCTGAAGTCACATTCTGATTTTTAAAATAATTTCTCATAGTTGTTTTTTTATTTTTCTCTAGTGGGTAATCCCAATTTATAACATAGTGTGCTTATGTGCCTTATTAAATAAAAAAATTCATATCAAAAGGCACATACATTCGTTATTTTCTAGTTTTTCATTTAATCATATTTTATATTGGTTAAAATTTTAATAATAATTTTTATTGGTCATCAGAAATAAATATTTGCAGACACACACACACATTTCTTAAGTAAATTCAACGATGGAGAAGTTTGATGTGGATACTGTAACTAATGAAATAGATGGCTATCCAATAGTTGATGAATTTGAATATTTGGGGGTAATACTTGATAACACATTGAATCGCAAAAACAATCAGTATATTATATTGAATAAAATACCAAAGAAAACTATTCTTTTTTACAAGGAAAAGGGGACTTTTATTTCCAAACATCCCTCACAGTTTTCAGAACCATAATTCAACCCCGTTTTGAATGTTGTGCTAGCTTATTATTATTACTAGATTCTATTTGTATTGCATCATTACATAAATTACAGACTAGAGGAATGAGGATACTTTGAGATGTAATCAACACTCATAAAAACAATTCTACAGGTTTTAGATGGGCTTTCAGTTGAGGACAGGTTCTATTTTTCAATGATTTTCATTTTCAAAATATTGTCGGGATTAACACCATCATACTTTGCTCCATTCATAGTATTTCATCTTGAAGTTCACAAATATACAAGACATAGTCAGAATCTTTGTGTTTTCAGAACCAATTATAAAAGAACGATGAACTCTTTGTTTCAGAAGGGTTTATTAGAACACACTCATTGTCCCAATAGTATTAAATGATTCATATCCCCACTAAATTTGAAACACAAATTGATCAATCATACGAAATCTGTTTACAACAGGAAACCCCTATTATTGGTTTAGTTTTTGACATTCTAATTTGTAACTTTAGGTGTTTGTATGTTTGAGATATAATATATTACCTTTAGTTTTGTTTATATATTAGAATGTCTATATGAAATAAATATTAAAATTATTATTATCACTAAAACAAACATAAACTGATTTATTCAGAAAGCCACTTGAGAGCATCTCTATTCTTTTCAATGATATGAAAAAGTTCATTGATGTCTTAAAGATGATATATGTGCTTCAATGTTTTGAGTGGAAATTCAGGGAAATCCACATCATACCTTTTCAGTTTACAAGTTTACAGTTTACAAGTACAAGTTTACTATTCTACTATTTTTATTATTCTTTTAAAATTCTCTTTGAACAATATAAAATTTTATCTGTCCAACAATCATTTTATAAAGCATTGACAGCTTACATAAGAAAAAATTTACAAATTGATAATCATATACAACATACATATGAAACAAAGAATAGAATGGATAGTCAGATATCAACTGAAAAGTTCCCTACAACTCTGATGCAACAACATGCCATTTATATAGGTAAAAAGATTTATAAAATGTGGCCAGTTTCTTAAAAAAAAACTAGTTTTTTGGGATTTAAAAATAAAATCAAATTCTGGTTGACTGAGAATTCTGAAAAATTGGAAAATTATTTGTATGTGAAGTAATTTTGATGTTTTAATAGGTACCTGCTTAGTTTTTTTGTTATTGTTTTTATTCATAAAAAATGCGACAAATGTTATTTGGCATATATTTGAGTTCATTTTGCTATTTTTCTTCTTTGTACGTTTAAATTATGTATATTCATTCATGTGTACTTTGATATAACATTATTTCATCATTAATTTCACATGATCATGGACGAGTTTCCTTTTTATATACTATATATATATATATTTACATAAGTGAAAATAGAGTATATTTCGTTTTAATTCCGAGAGTTCCAACCTTTGACAGCTGTTTCGTGCTAACGCACTCATCAGAAAGGATTTATGGAGCTCTCGAAATCAAAACGAATCCACTCAAGAATTAATACCATGAAGGCAAGACAGATTAAGTTTCAACTAGTGACTGTAGATGTCATTAGTAACTTCCTGTTATATTTACATATATTAAATATTGATATTGTATTATTAATAATAAATAAATGAAAGAATTCAATTTGAAATGAGAAGTGCATGATCATCATACTTTGACTGAATGAAATATTTTCAATTGATCTTTCACAAAAATTTTGTGGTTTTCCAGAAACAATGGTTTGATTTGGCATTGACTAATTTAATATCTTATAAAAATGTCTGTCAACAGGCGAAGAAGGACCTCCACAGCGAGGAGTGGGAGGGGGAGAATGGGGTTCCAACCGTGGACGAGGAAATATGGCTGGGGGAGGACCAGGAGGATTTGGTGGAGGCAGGCCCCGCCAAGAGAGGCGTAGTTTCTCCGAGGATCTTCCTAACCCGGCACCTGGTAAGCAAATATTTAAAAAAAAATAAAAAATTGGGATGTTTCAAATCAAACACAAAGTCATAATGTATTTTATCATTTTGGATATATTGAGAACAATAAATGATTTTTCAAATCAAGTAAACTCTTTTGACATCTACAGTTTTGTATTTAAAAGCCCATCAAGGAAATGTTTCACTTGTAGTTGCAGTGTTTTATTTAATTGTCTAATAATGATCTTTTTCTATACAGGGTAATTCGAATTTGAACCCCACCATTTAGATCTACTAGCAGTACTGGAACTGGCAATATCAGTACTATCACTATTGTCAGTATCTATTATAACTGCTTGAACTGCTTCCGTTTTCTGACATACCTCCCAGTAAATCAAATTTTCTTCCCGTTTTTCCGTCTAATTTATTCAATTTTTCAACAAAATATTGCCAATTAAGGTATTTTTTTTCTAACTACAATTCTGGACATTTCAGCTATCTTTTGAAAACACTACAATACGATTTAAACAAGAAAATATTGGAACACGCAACACGAAATTTACTTATGAACGTATGGGCCGACTAAAAGTCGCGCGTCAACCGCACATTATAAAGACTAACAGATTTTATTGTCCCGACATGAAAGCCGCGAGACGCTGCCGAAAATTTTCATGTCAACACAAGTTTTTTTGTATGTCGCAGAGGAGATTTTCCAACTGTAAATCTAGACAACAAATATTTTTGGGCGAATTGATAAAAATAATGAAAATTAGTGATAGTTAAGTTCATTTCATTTCCATTTTTAAGGAAAAATCAGTATAAATAAAAAAACATCAAGATTTAATCGAAAAAATCAGATTTTTTTTATTTTTTCCAAAAAAATCGTGATGTTTTACAACTCTGGCTAAGATTAGGGCAAAGTTGCGTATTTTGGTGCTGCTTGATAAAATACTGTTTCGAAACTTGGAAAATAACTGAAAATCGAAATTTACGTTTTCATTTTTTTCTAGCATTGTTTCATTTGACGAGATACTCCAGAATCAAGAACACGTTAATATTTGTTCTATATTTCATTATTGGTTTTTGAAACGCACCGTTCTCAACTGAGTGTTTGTCCAAAATTCAGAATGTTCTATCCAGGTGTACTTTCAAGGTATAATTCAGAAGAAATTTCTGCTATTTCTGAACTATTCCTACCAAATTTGTTATAAAGTTTCAGCATATCTCGTTTTTCTCCATTTGAGAAAGAAGACATTTCGTCTGAATCATTTGTGCGAACTTATGATGTTTGATGAGTTCTGAAAAATAGTGTTTATTGAACAAAATTATTTTATGAAATCATGATCATCCAAGATGATATTGTTTATTTGGAAATGTGTGGTTTCAGAAAAGCAAATCATAACATATTAGACATAAATGAAATCAGAATTAGAATCAATATTTTTCTGTGCGAAAAAAAAACAATGTGGCGGCCATGTAGCGAGAATTGAAATAATACTCATCATTGAGAGAATTCAAAAGCCAATGTGTAACATATAGAGAAGGTTTATAAATCCATCATTGTCATGTCCCTTCTTCTTGTAGTGTTTCGATTTTATGTTGATGGTTAATTTTGTTTGAACTTTGTAATTTATGTGTCTTAATTCAGAGTTGCAAAAATCACGATTTTTTTTTAATTTCCTGATAAGTTATCTGCTTCGGCGATTTGTTTTTACAATAATTTATATTTGATTTAAATCACGATTAAAATTGAAAAAAATCAGTTGATTCAAATTCAACCTTGTGTCTTATTTAATTTAATTGATACCATTGTACACTCTATCTGATGCCAATGAATATGTATTATTGTTATTGAAAAAAAGTCGATGATGATTGCCAGAAGTCGAAACGTCGGATAGTAAATATTCAGAAAACGTCAAAGTGTAGCTGAAAAAACTAGCAACACAAATGTGTTTTTGGTTTTGGATCAAATTGTCTAATAATGCTAGAAAAAGTTAAAACAAAAATATCGGTACTGTCAGTTTTTCGCGGATATTTCCGAAAATATTCGGAATTTTCCAAGTTTCTAAAAATTATTTTGTTAATCACGAAAATACGCAACTTCGCCCTAATTTAAGCTTCTTTGTATCTCCTGAAGTTGATGAGATCTCAATGGTGAGGGAGAATTACCTCTATTTTATAGTGCACTAAAATCTTTAAAATATTCAGGTACTTCGGTTTGGGATAGCTGTCAAGAGAAGTTCAAAAATCTTGGAATTATGCCACTACCAACTCTATTTCTATATTTTGTTTTGATTGAAATACATAAAAAGCAATCAACCTTGACAAAACAATCTCATATTCACGAACATAATACACGTACCACATACGTCTCGAACTATTTCGTCTTCACTTATCCAGAAAAAATTCCCTAGATTTTTCTCTATTCAATATTCTACCTCAAGATTTCAAAGAGCTCAGTTTGAACACTTTCAAGAAAAAATTGAAAAAATATTTGCTTGGGCAATGCTTCTATTCTGTCAATGAATTAAGAATTCATTTTTGTACTAATAAACATCACTGCTTCTCTTTGATTTAAATGGTTGATATATTTATATAATTATACAATTTTTATGTGTCTTTGATTGATGTTGTTTGTTTATTCGTTCATTTGTTAGTATTCCACAGTCTTTCTATTGTTATTTTTACAGTTTTTACACCATTTACGTTACTTTCAGAAGTAAATCAAACATGACTTGCTACAAACATTATATTGTGTAACGAAGTTAAATAAAATATTCTTTATCCAAAGCTTCAATATTTAATTTCAATTTGGGGTTCTGCAACAATATCAATTTTTAAACCATTGAAAACCTTGAAAAATAGGAGTATAAAATGAATGCAGTCCATGTAGAAGCACTATAAAAAATAATAGTATCATCTGCAAATGCATGATTTTTTCCATTACACTTCAATTTAAAAATGTCATTGAGAAAGATATTGAATAGTAATGGACCTTAAACACTGCTGAGGTAACAAAAAACCATGGGATCACTAACAGCCGAATGCATAGTCATTCGCCAGCGACTCGCCAGAGATTCGCCGTTCGCTACACAAGGATTATAATACACAGTCGAGCTCCAAAAAAGTGACAAGTACGCGATTAGTCACATTTTGGCAAAACGCTGGCGATGTACCACTTTTATGGAGCTCGACTTTGCATTATAGTTATTGTGTAGCGAGCGGCGAAACTCTGGCGAGTCGCTGGAATTGACTATGTATACGGCTGTAACTGTTTTGTTAATTTTTACATATTGTAATTTATTACATTTATAACTCTTCATTAATTTGTAAGCTATTCCACGGAAACCAATGAGGTCCAGTTTTTTGAGCAGTTCATGACTTAGAGAGTCGAATTCTTTCTTTAAGTCAAGAAATATACTGTGTTATTATCCAATGAGTTATAGATATGAGAAGTAAAGTAACAAATTGCATGTTCGGTGGAAACGTTTTGCCGAAAAAGATATTTTTCAATTCTGACTTTTAATATTTCCATTTTATTTTTATTACCACTTTTATATCTTGGTTTTATAATAAAAATTTTAAGAGAACTGGGACATACTCCAGTTTTAAAAATAACATTTATAAGATGTACTAAGGGATCAGAAATTAAATCAATTAATGTTTGCAAGACTTCAGTTGTAATACCGTCTGCACCTGGTGAATTCCTTTTATTCAAAGTTTTTATTCAGAATTAAATAAAAAACACTTGTTTTTTGATATCCACAATATATTACTAGATGTAATATGTGACGCGTTTCGCTGTTAATACAGCTTTCTCAAACATAAAATGGAATTCAGTAAATGTACAACCATATTTATAGTAATTTGAAGTAAGGTAAACAATAGAAGAACGGTACAATGATACACATAATGATAGACAGGTAGCTTGCTACCTGTTTATCGAGGATCCCTTCAGGGTCAACACAGAGATGCATTTAATTATTAAAGAGATTAAGAAGTGGTGAATAATTTAAATCTAACTGGTCATTGAGTAAATTATTGGAATTTTTTCTTTTGTTGATCTCTAATGCTTCTAAGAAGTTAAGTTTTAGACCTTTTCTTTCTGAATGCAAAATTTCAAAATTTAGATCAAAAGTATGATTTTCATCTATAAGGTGATTTGAATAATTTGAATTCCTCTTGTGGTTATCAAAGCATCTTTTATGTTCAAGTATGCGGGTTTTAAAATTTCGAAAGGTTCTACCGACATATATTTTAGGACAATCTCCATATTTTAATTTGTAAACCCCTGATTTTTGTGATTTTTCGGTTTTAGTTTTATTGTTTTTGATGAATTTGCTCAAATTATTGTTCGTTTTATAAGAAGTCGTGAAATTATGTTGTGTTAAAAATGATTTTATTTTGTCACTGGGTTTGCCTAAATAGGTTAATGAGCAATACTTAATTGGTTCTTGTTTTTGGATGGGGTATACTTCGTTGATAGCAATTGAGAATTCTTTCTTTTTAATAATTACATCTATTAATTGTGGGTCATAACCATTATTATGTGCTGTTTGTTTTATAATATTAAGTTCTTTTATGAAGTTGGAGTCTGACATAGGGATATTAAGTAGTCTATGTATCATGCTATTGTATGCTGCTAATTTATGTTGATAAGGATGTAATGAGGACTTGTGGATGGTTGTGTCTGTGTGTGATGGTTTATGGTAGATGGAAAAGCTGTGTCTGTTGTCTATTCTTGTTATGGTGAGGTCTAGAAAGTTTATAGAGTTGTTTTCTTCCATTTCGGATGTGAATGTAATATTGGGGTGTAGAGTATTGATCCAATTCTCAAGATTAGTCAGTTCTCTTTTTGTTCCCGTATAACAAATTAAAATGTCATCTACATATCTATACCAGTATAGAATATTTTTACTGAGGGGATGTGAATTGATGATATTTTCCAAGTTGTTCATGAAGATTTCGGCTAATAAAGGGCTCAATGGGTTACCCATGATGAGGCCGTTTTTACTATTGTAGATAACGTTATTAAATGTAAAATAATTTTGTTTGATACAAATTTCTAGTAATGAGATTATTTCTGTATGAATTACTGGGTTGACTCTTTGTTGTGATAGCAGTTTGTCTGTAAGTTTAACTGTTTCTTCTGGGGGTACGCAGGGAAACAGGTTTTTTACATCAAAGGAAATTAATTTTGAGTTCGATGGTAGTTTGACATTTTCAATTTTGTTAACGAGTTCATATGAGTTTTTAATCGAGAATTGTGGTGTGAATTTTGTGTGTTGTTTGATGATTTCTATAAGGTATTTCGACAAATTAAATGCGGGGGCTGTACATGTAGTGGAGTTGATGATCACTTGGTAGAAGGAGGGCTGTCAGGGAGGACAGTGCATGTCAAGTACAGTTCAATAAAAGTATTTACGATTCCACGTTTATTATATAATTTATATATTGAAGCTAACCTAGTACATGGTGTCAGGTATTGAAATACTACAATTTGAACATGGAAAAGTTGAAGGAAGAAAATGCAACCCTGAAAACGAAAATGTCTATTTTGGAAGACAGACTGAATAGTATACAATCGTTCGGAGCAGTAGCTACCGCCATGAATTATGTAGCACCCACAGAAAAATTTTCATTCGAGCCATGCGAATGGAATCAGTGGCTCAATAACTACGAAAGATACAGAAACGTTACAGGTCTTGTGAATGCTCACCAGAAGACTCAAGTGGATAGTTTGTTACTACACATGGGATACGAAGTCAACAGATTATTAGACAATATTGATCTTAAAAGTGAACAACTTTCGGACTACAGTAAAATTATAATATATTTCAATGATTACTTCTTGAAGAAAGTCAATGTTATCTTTGAAAGAGCAAAATTCAACAGGCGAGTTCAAGAAGATGGAGAGAGTGTTCAAGACTTTATATGTGCAGTGATGAACTTAAGCAAAACTTGCAGTTACGGAAATATCACAGATGAACTCATTCGTGATCGTCTTGTGGTTGGTTTGAGAGATATCAGATTGTCCGAAGCATTACAAATGGATAGCAACTTGACTCTAAATGAAGCAAGAAACAAAATTTTGCAGAATGAAAGAGTAAAACTAGAAAACAAGAGTCTTCGTCAGATGGAGAAATCAGTGAATATGATTCGGAATGGCAAGAAGAAATATCGCGATAGCAGAACAGAAGTGAAATACCCACAATGTGGAAGGTGTGGACAAAAACCTAGTCATGAACTTAAGGAGTGTCCAGCATTGAATGTCAGATGTAAAAAATGCCATGCTAAAGGCCATTATGAAAGAATGTGTAGAGCACGAAAAGAGAAGAAATTTGTGCGAGAAATTGAAGACACATCAGAAACTGAGACAACTTCAGATCCAGAAAGTGAAGAAGTTGGTCAAATAATTTGTGAAATTGACGATACCACGAAGGAGTTTGAACAATGGAATATTCAAATGGATATTAGAGGACAGGAAATGAAATTCAAGATTGACACCGGTGCTGACGTTAATATAATAAGTCAACAAAATTTCGAAAAACTCAACAATCAACCAACTTTGAAACGAACACGAACCAAGCTGAGAGGACCCGGTGGATTCGAAATTCCTGTAATTGGAAAGGTGAAATTACCAGTCACATTTAAAGGAAAAACTGACACGTTGAAAATGTTTGTTATTGAAAATCGTGACAATCTTCTTGGTAAACCAGCAATTGAAAATTTGAAGATAATACAATTAGTAGATGAAATCACTCCAGTTGAATCGGAAGGTATAACAATTGAGGACATATCTCAGAAATTCCCTGGAATATGTGACGGAATCGGGAAATTGAAAAATTTTGAACATGAAATCAAAGTGAAAGAAAGTTCACCTTTTTCTATCACCACACCAAGGAGAGTGCCACTTCCACTCATAGAGAAGGTTGAAGAAGAGCTCAAACATATGATAGACACTGATATAATCGAAGAAATTGGCGCTAATCATCCAACTTTGTGGTGTTCACCAATGGTGTGTGTTTTGAAGAAAAATGGCAAAGTAAGAATTTGTACAGACTTCACAGAACTAAATAAATATGTACTGCGGGAAAAGGTTATTTTACCAACAGTAGATTCTACATTAGCAAGAGTTAAAAACGCAAAAATTTTCTCAAAAATAGATTGCACATCTTGTTTCTGGCAATTGCCTCTATCAGATAATTCAAAAGACTATACCACTTTTCTGACACCCCTGGGAAGATTCAGGTATAAGCGCGTTCCATTCGGAATTTCTTCCGCTCCCGAAGTTTGTCAACAAGCTATGAATAAAATATTCCATGGTGTAAAAGGTGTGCTGGTACACATGGATGATATCACAATATTTGGTGAAACAAGGCAAGAGCATGACGAACGGTTACTGAAAGTACTGAAACTGATACATGATAATGGTCTTACTTTGAACAAAAACAAATGTGAAATTGGAATAACGGAGATGAGCCTGGACTAAAAATTGACGATTCTAATGTGGAAGCAACAGTAAAATTTCCAATACCAGAAAACGTTACCCATGTCCGCCAATTTCTTGGACTCATTAACCACCTGACAAAGTTTTTAGACAATTTAGCGCAAGAAACCAAGCCTCTTCGAGATCTACTGAAAGAAAATGCAGTTTTTGAATTTTCAAGAGAACATCATGATTGTTTTTCAAGGCTAAAGCAAATCGTCACTTCAGCACCCGTTCTAAAGTTGTATGATACTAATCGTAAAACTAGAATTCTCGCAGATTCGTCATCGTTTGGCATAGGTGGCTGTTTAGAACAATTGCAAGATGATGGTCGGTGGGCTCCAATTATATACTGTTCCAAAAGCTTGAGTGAAACTCAACGGCGTTATGCTCAGATTGAAAAGGAGGCTTTAGCCTGTGTTTGGGTTACTGAAAGATTGGAAGAATATCTTCTCGGAAAAAAATTCACAATTCAAACAGATCACTTACCCTTATTGACAGTGTTGAAGAAGAAGGCAATCAACGATTTGACAATTCGACTTCAGCGATCTCGTTTACGATTGGCTAGATATGACTACGATATTGAACATGTCTCTGGAAAATATTTCAATGTTCCTGATACTTTATCACGTCGACCATTAGATAATGGAAAGGACGATGGAGATATTCTTGAAGAAGATGTCGATTGCTATGTTAATGTTTTGCGATATGAAGTTGAGAACAAATTGACTTCAACCGAGGAAGCCATCAAGATAAACCAAAAAGAAACACTTTTCCGTCTGGCTGACTATGTGCAGAAAGGTTGGCAAAGGAAAAATAGAGTAGAAGACGATTGCAAATATTTTTATAAATTTCGGAATGATATAACGCTTTGCCAAGATATGTTATTCTACAAAGACAGATATATCATACCTTCATCAATGTACAAAGATATTTTGAAAAAAATTCATGTAGGCCATCAAGGTATAAACAGTTGCGAAGTAAGGGCCAAAGAACCAGTATGGTGGCCTCATATGAACATTTTCATTGAGGAATAGGTTAAGAAATGTCACACTTGTATTAAAAATAGTAATCAGGAGTCAGATTTCATGATTCTGAGAGAATTGCCTACTGTACCATTCGAAAATGTTGCATCGGATTTATTCATTTATAGAAACAAAACGTACCTGGTTGTTCAAGATATTTATTCAAAATACCCAATTGTGAAGTGTTTGCAAAAAACAAGAAGTGAGAATGTAATCCAAGAATTGAAGGACATATTCAGTCAGTTTGGAATTCCACGAATTTTGTATTCAGACGGTGGACCACAATTCAGCAGTTATGAATTTCGAGAATTTGCAAAGATGTATGAATTTTCTCATATTACCAGCAGCCCAAGATTTCCTCAAAGTAATGGCCATGCCGAGAGTGCTGTACAACTCATCAAAAACCTCATGAAGAAATCTGACGACTGGTATCTAGGACTTCTAGCATATCGAAATACCAAATTGCCTTGTGGGAGTTCTCCAGCTAAGTTACTTTTTGGGAGAAATTTGAGAGAAATTCTTCCAATTAAACCAGAAAAGCTGAAGCCGATTCTACCAAATCATGAAAAAATTATTGAAAATCAGAAAATGGATCAGAAAAAATCTAAAATTCAATATGATAGGAGACATCGAGCCAAAGACCTTGCTGATTTAAACCAAAATGACTTAGTTTGGGTACGGGACATGAAGAGAACTGGGCGAATTACCGAACGGGCTTTGGAGCCAAACTCTTTTTGGGTAGATACAGAAGAAGGTCCGTTGCGTAGAAATAGAAAATATTTGAATAAACTGCCTGAATGTCAGATAAAAAAGGAATGCGAAAAAGGACAATTTGAAACAAATGGAAATATAAATGAATGCCCTGCAGGAGAAGATAATATGGCGGATAAAGAGGAAAAGGGTGAATGTAGACGTACGAAAAGCAGAAGAAAGATATCAATACCGAAAAGACTACATGACTATATTATTTGAATGAAATGTGTTGATTTATTTGTTTTATTATTGTTTATGCATTGTTTAAAGAAAGGGAGATGTAGTGGAGTTGATAATCACTTGGTAGAAGGAGGGCTGTCAGGGAGGACAGTGCATGTCAAGGATAGTTCAATAAAAGTATTTACGATTCCACGTTTATTATATAATTTATATATTGAAGCTAACCTAGTACAGTACAGTATGAAACAACTGGTCTTATAGGATAATCTGTTTTATGAAGCTTAATTAACGAATATAGCTGTGGAGGTTGAGGATTCTGAAAAATCAATTTATATTTGTCTTTCTCTGAAATTATTGATTTAAAGTTATTGATGGCTAATTTAATTTCGTTCTGGAATTTGGTGGTGGGGTCTTTTTGTAATGCTGTGTAATTGCCAGTTGAAATAAAATCTTGAGTTTTAGAAATATAGTCAGATTTATTTAGAGATATTACTGTATTACCTTTGTCTGCTTTCGTAAACACAAGAGAGTTGTTAGCTATTTTTTCTTTTATGGTAAAGTTTTTATAGTATTTTCAACAACAGTTTGTTTCCTCAATATATACGGTTTTTAGGTAACTTTTTGATGTTTTTGATTCATTATTATTGTTTATTATTTGTTCTGCTAAATTTTTCTTATTTCTAGATACCAGTGGTCGGCCAAAACTGAAGCTGTTGCCGAGAACGGTGAAGGCCCCAGTGAACGCCATTGCGGAATCGTCCCAGAGTTCTTCTATATTCGGCGGCGCCAAGCCAAGAGAAGAGAAAGTGGCAGATGAGGCCGGTGGTAACGATGTTTAATTTTTGTGTGTCCTTATCTTTAAGTTATTGTGGATGGAAAATTTACATTACAAAATGTAACCTTAATAAAACTACGTGCAGGCTGTTTTTAAAAAAAGAACTATTACTGCATCAGGTGTTTTTTTTTCTCGTTTTTATATGTACGATTTATTCACAATGTTCACTAAATTATTCTGTGTCAAGTTTTTGTAGCGATCTTTTACTATGTTATTTAGAACTAGTCCTATGATTTCTAGGCACCAGTTTTAGATTTCATATTTGAAATTTTCTCTGATAATCGTGGTTCTCTCAAAACATACTGACATTAAATATTTTGCAATCAATTTCAAACTGAAGGTGCATGTATAGAACAACGAATCACCCGAATCCGGCTGTTGAAAACGCAAAAAATATTCCCATAGCCTAATCACAGGGGATAATTTCCTTTAAATTCCATTCCTCACCTGCAGAAGAATATAAACCAGGAAAAATTGAAACAAATTTTTTGTTACTGTTATTTGAATTTGCATTATTTATTTCGTAATAATTTTGGTTTTCCATTTGCTCAGCTGTCAAAGTATTCAGGTTTTTGAACAAGTTTTTTTTTAGTTTCGTGATATACAGGGTGATTCAAACTCGACTGTTTGCATGAAGATATTATAAATTATACGACTTGCAGAGATCAAAGTCCAAATAGTGTATATTATTATATTATGTTGTCCAGAAGAAAAAAAATCTGTTGATGAACACCTATTAGTTTAAAACAAAGAAATTGCATAATAAATAAATCATATTTTTTAAGGGTTTTAGGGGTTTATCGTCATAAAATTTTTGAGGCATAGTTTATGACAAAGAAATGTTTTTAAATTGTTTCTATTTATAGCTGGCAATATTTTTGATGGCTGTCGTCAATTTATCATACATTTTGATCCCATTGTATATAACAGAGTTTTTAATATAGGTTGAGGTTGGAATTACACACTTCAGTTGATTAGGTTGGCATGTAAATGTTCAGAAATAGCAATACATTTTCGAATACTTGGGTACTGCATATTCCCCAAATCACAATTTGATATCGTAAATGGAAATCTAATAAGTCATTATGCGTTTTTTTCGGCGTAAAATCTCGGTTCATTTGACACTAGTCCATCCAGCATCCAGTTGTTAATTTTTTGTTATGTACTTGTACTTCACATGTTATTCAAATTTAAGTGCTTCATCAATATGAAGTTCCCGAAATTTTGTACCTACTTCCTTTTTTTCTCAGTTTATTTTGTGCCTATTTGTAAGGTTGCACTTGAAGGTTAGAATGTTCGTTATGTTTGTATAAAATACCAAGAGATCAGAGTCACTCAATTTTTTTATTTTTGTGAAATCTTCAGTGATGACGGCATAAAAATCACTTTTTTATCGTTTTTCATGGGCAAAAAAAGTAAAGCTTTCTGATATATTTAAGGTGGTGAGTTCATTTATGGACAAGAAAAATATAATAGGCCCCAAAACAGATCCCTGTGGCACTCCCCATTTTATTTCTTTTATATCAGAATCGTGAACTGTTCTTGATATGCTTTAATTATAATATTACTTTATTTGATTTGATGTCTCATTTTGAGCAGCTTCGCCCTCGTATTTCTTCGAGAATTAAATTATTTACTTTCTTTTTTCTAATTGGAAAGTGAAAAATCAGGAAATACATACTAAGAATTATTTTGTCACAAAATTCACCAGATTCTGGTTCAGAACCTCCTAAAACTCTCATCTCAATGTTTGAATGTCATTTATATGAGTTTTATGTGTTATTGAGCAAAGTGTTGTTTAAATATCACGAGTTTCCCCACTGATGGTTTTACTAAAAAATAATGGAAATCGTTTTTATGATTAGAGCTTGGACTAATCCAAAAAGTTCATATTGACAAAAAATTACCTAATTATGCTAAAATTTAATTACTCCATGCACATTAAAATTTTAATCACCCCATATTTACCTATATGTAGCAGCTATTTTTTCTTTGATATTCTCCATAAGATATTGAGTATGTTTTTCGAAATTATTGGTGAATCAATCCATTCAAATCTGATTGTATATTCTAATTGTGGAAACAGATTTTTTCTCGAAGAAGTAAAAATTTTCCACAAATGACTGGCCACTCGGCTGTTGAAGTCTTTAGGTTCATTTTTAAGGAAATAAATCCTGGATGTTGATGAGAAACAAGTACACAAATCATTATCAATTCTGGAAACAATTCGCACAAACTTGATGTACTTGATATAATATTTTTACAAAGTTCAACTTTGAGTGTATAAAACAATTAGAATACAAACAATACAGGTAGTTCACTTAAAATTATTGAATAATAACAAATAATAAATGCCATTTGTTGAATTATAAACTGTTTCAATTCCAAATCTTAAAAAGGACTTTGTCCCAGGTCCTATTTCCGAAAAATTGTTGGAAATAGCCAAATCGCAATTTTTAAGAAGTATTTCGGTGTATAAAACGTTTTATTCAATAAAAATAATGTAAGCAAAAAACAAAACAGTCTTCAGCTGATTTACTTTGTCTAGCGCCACGGGAAATATTATTAATAGCTGTCCTCTACCCAGGCTGTCTTTGGGTCCTCACAGCTATGACTTTGGGTCCCCACAGCTATGCCTTTGGATCCACACAGCTGTACCTTTGGCCCCCACAGCTATGCCTTTGGATCCCCACAGCTGACTTTGGGTCCCCACAGCTATGCCTTTGTGTCCCCATCGCTTTGCCTTTGGATTCCCACAGCTATGACTTTGGGTCTCCACAGATATGCCTTTGGGTCCCCACAGCCATGCCTTTGGGTCCCACAGCCATGCCTTTGGGTCCCCACAGCCATGCCTTTGGGTTCCCACAGCCATGCCTTTGGGTTCCCACAGCTATGCCTTTGGGTTCCCACAGCTATGCCTTTGGGTTCCCACAGCTATGCCTTTGGGTTCCCACAGCTATGCCTTTGGGTACACTTCATGAGTGTTTATTATTATTTCCTCTGATGTGCTTACACATTTTTTTGTAAGGGATGATATTTGTTGGTATTTATAAGAGTTCTGGCGTATGGTAAGTCGAGAGAAAATCTGATCATTTTTAGTCAGGTGGAATATTGAATATTGTTCTAAAACAGATTGTTTTTTTTTTGGCATTGAGTGCTGTTGATTAACGTCATTAAATTTTACTGATCTTTAGAAAAGAAAAAAATTCTTTCGCCTCTCCGGAAATCTTTTTTCAGTTTTGTGGGAATTACTGTAGGTTTTTATTGCCTTGGAATATTATACTGGCTCGTGGCAAATATATATTGATCTATTAGCAAGATAGGAAACAAATCAAGCCTTGGAGTTCAGACCAAATTCATTCAACTGGCTATTTAATATGAAATAATTCCTCAGTTTTAAAATGGGCATAATTTAAGTTAAGAGACGGTTTTTTGAGAATTTAAATGGACTGTAAATCTTCATAGAAACAAATTGAAATCAAATTTTACCTGGAAATGTTATCCACAGTTAACTTTTTTGAACATAGCTTGCTCTCAAAAATTGATTTTTTTCAAGTTGAACTATAAAATATTTGTACATTTTATACTGAATACAAAAATTTATCCAGTTAGATTTCATATCTGAATACGCTTAGATAACATACTCTTCACTCAAACATATTGTGATAACAAAGAACAAACTGAAGCACTGAAAATGCTAGATGTTAGCAATGCTGGTAAGGTATTTTCAAAAAACCAGATATTTTTTGAGGGTTTTTGAAAAGCACATTACCAAAGAATGTTGGCTGATAAATAAAAAATATGTTTTTATTATAAGATTTTTATTATACAATATGAAATCGGTAAATTCTGTTTAAAGTTGATTGCAAAATGTGGTTTAGTTAGGTGTTTAAGGTATTATGCAATAAAAATTTATTGTTGATTATTTGTGAATTAAGTTACTAGGCTTCCTTTTATTTTTTGGTATGTTTTGGAGAAGCTTCCATTACAAAAGTTGACTAAGATCTATATTATTGAAAAAGTAGCATTGTAAATGTCACGGTTCATCTTGTGACTTTTTGTATATTGCTTGATTTTTACGATGCTATGGGCGTTGTTTGCACATATTGTGTGAATCGGCGCCCGTGTATAATATTAAAATAATGTCAAAATACATAGTTTGTTTTTCATTGATAAAGTTTTTTTTGTATTCTACAGTTAAGTTTTACCCTGTTTTTACAAACTTTTATTTAAGTTGCTTTATTCGTATGTCTGTATGACCGTTACGGTTTTCGGTTCAAAACTGGCAATTCATTTTTCAAGCACCTGCCAGTACAATAATTTAAAGTTCACCCCCTTGCCCCCTGAAAGCAAGATAGGAAGCGCGTAGGAATTTAGAAAAATTTAAAAACAGTTTTGGTCGTGAAAAATTATGACGTAAAGAAAATGTCGAAAAGGGTTCTAAAAACGCACGAAAATAAAATCGAAAAAAATCTGTAAAATAGTGGAAAACATCGAACCGTCGAATTATCAAATTTAAAAATCCCCGCCCTCCCCTGAAGCTTACATAGATGATTCTTTTCGTTTCAAAACTGGCAATCCATTTTTCAAGCACCTGAAAATACAATAATTTAAAGAACGCGTAGGAATTCAGAAAAATTTAGGAACGTGAAAAATTACGGTGAAAAAAAATGTCGATAGAGGGTCTCTAAAACAAACTCGCGAAAATAAAATCGAAAGAATCCGTAAAAATACTGAAAAACATCGAACCGAGGAATAATTATATTTCAAAAGAAGTACTCCCCCCCCGCCCCCTGAAGGTTCATAGAGAACGCGTATAAATGTTAAAAACATCGACTGACAAATAATTTAATTGCGAAAGATGAATTTGTAACTTCGATGATTCACCTCCTTGGCATAAGTTGCAAAAACTCGCCAAAATTAAATCGGAAAAATCCGTAAAAATAGTAAAAAAACGTCGGACAGAAGCATTATTTAATTACAAAGAATGAACAGTAGATAGGGAGCGCGTAAGCCTTGGAAAATTGCTGCAAAAACTAGCGAAAATAAAATCGGAAAATCCCGACAAAAATAGTAAAAAACATCGGACCATCGATAACTCCATTTCAAATAATGTTACCTTTCTGCCCTTCTGAAGATAGACGGAGAACGCGTAGGAATTCTAAAACGTTTTCGATCGTGGAAAATTACGGCAAAAAATGTCAGTCGAGGAACTTGGAAAAATCCGTAAAAATTTGTCAAGAATGTCGGACCATTCAATAATTAAAGTTAAATGGAGAACGCTTATAAATGGTGAATAACAACAGACCGTCAAATAATTTAATTTAGAAAGATACATTTGGTAATAAGTTGCAAAAACTCGCATAAATAAAATCGGAAAAATCCGTAAAAATAGTAAAAAACATCGGACAGACGCATTATTTAATTACAAAAAATGTTACCCCCTGTCCCCCGGAAAGGTAGATAGATAGCTGGTAGAAGCGGTCGAGTGGTAGGAGAGAGCGGGAGATGAGGGAAAGCCTATTATCAAGTAACCCGTTCATTAGAAAAATTCCCCTCATCTCCCGACTCTCCTACCACTCGGCAGCTAACGCGTGCTCGGTCGTTTTCAGTAATGTTTGCATGCATTTTTCACCCATTTCGCATATTTGTAGCGCAAAATGAGAATATGCGTTTTGTAGTACTGTACTTCTACTTTCATAAACTGTTTGAGAAATTGAAATCGAGTTATCACTAGAGCATCCAGGCACGCAGCAAGAAAATGCAAAAATCATTTAAATTGCAATTGTGCCACAACTAACGATCCGACAGTGCATGTTTTGTGCACACATAGAGTACACACGATTCAATACTTTCATGAGAAAGGCCAATCGTACTTCGTGAAAAATGGCGGAGTTATGAATTAAAAAAAAAAAATCGCAAAATTTTCCGGTTTCTTCCAGTTTTTCTCCGTTACTGGTTATCCGAGGGTCGTCCCATTTTGTTCGTATAACGATTATCTACAATTTCTTCTATCGGAGCAACATATTTTTTCATTTTATAAGCAAAACAATAAAAAGAAAACACATTTTTTGTTATTTAAATGTTTATAACAAATTAATAACTGACAGTTGCGAGTCCAAAACATAACAGAATAAAACTACGGACTGTCTTTCATGTGATAGTCTGTTTCCTAGTAGTATTTTTGTTAAAAACTCTCATTTTATGCTCTATTATTTGCTTGGTGTTAGCCACAAAGCAATTTATAAAGAAAACCTTAATTGTGTAGTTTTAACTAATTATTCATAATTCTTAACCGAATTGTAACCCCTTCAGGTTTCGCACGCCTATGGTTAAAACTGGTTTTGACTACCTATGATTAAAATTGATTTTGGCTGCCCATGATTAAAACTGGTTTTGGCTGCCTATGATTGCAACTTGTTTTAGCTGATTCCCGAAAATAACAACTTTCAATGATATTTAATCATGTTGCCACTTCCATTGGTTTCCGAGATATTTGACGAGATCACTTAATAGGGGCCATTTCCAAAGGGCAGTAGCTCTCTTAGGAGCATCTACGGACCGATGTTTATAAACACTTTTCTTCATATTTCTGCATGTAGAATGAGTACCCGAAGTTTGTTAACCTATTTCGGAAACACCCTGTGTGTATTCACTTATTAAAGTAGAACTTTCAAGAAAACACGCCAGTACAAAATAGTTCTTTACGAAAATGTATCAAACACATTTTTTTTCTACGACAAATTGTAGCAAAAAATGTTGAATGTTTTATTGTATGAATTTTTCAATTTTCGTCGTATTATCAAATGGTCACTTTGATGCAAAATAATGTTCTTTTCAAGAATGTGTAAATGGATACAGTTACACTCTGTTCATATATGAGCAGAGCGTAAAACATTACTTTACACACAGTTGATGTTTTCACGCACACTTGATTTTTTTACTCGTTCTAAAAAGTATCCCTTTACGCACTATGAACAGTGCGTAAAACCTTAGCTTACGTACTGTCGTAGATAATAGTTATTTTCCTACTAGCGTGCGCAAAGTAGTTCTTTTCTGCATACATTTGCTTTCGCAAAGTTACACTTTTCTGCACGCCATGCGGTTAGGATAAGATTTTTTTCCGCACTGAGTGCAAAATTTCAATAATAGTCGTTTCATTATAAATATTACTAACAAATTATTTCATTTTCTATTATTATTTTTGATTGTTATGTAATTGTTTGCTTCATAATTCTTTTTATCAAGTATAACTGAAAATTATTCAAGGAGTTATAATTTTTTTAATTTCGTTGTTATCTGATATGAAACTCGTAGGAAACATTTTGTTCCTAACACGTGCGCAAAGTGCCTTTTCCGCACGCAAAAACATATACAAACTTCGCTTCGAGTCTTTCTACTAACTGTATTTGTGTGCGGAAAAGTAACACTTTGCGCACTTTTTAGGAAAATAACAATTTTCTACGACAGTGCGTAAAATAAGGTTTTACTCACTGTTCACAGTGCCTAAAATTATACTTTTTAGCACAAGTGCACAAAAAAATTAACAGATCGTAAAATCGTCAACTGTAGTAGAGTAATTTTTTACGCACTTTACATAAATTTTTAAAAAAGAGTATTTTGATTCACATTGTACTTGAAAGTCATTTGATAAAACGATGAAAATTGAAAACTCCATAAGATTAAACATTTAATGCTACAATTTGTCGATATAATAACTGTCTTAGAAAAAATGTTGAATGATACGTTTTCGTAAAGACCTTTTTTTTTACTCGCGTGTTGAACTCCTTGCTTCTAATTCAACAAACTTCACGTTCGTACAAAGTCCTACTTTACGAACATGTATCGTAAATAACTATTATGATTCAAGTTCATAAAGCAGGACTTTTCACTTCACGCTCATATAACCTGCTTTACGAACTAGTGTCAGAAATGACTATTATGATAAAAGTTCGTAAAGTAGGACTTTTTACTTCACGCTCATACAAACGAACTTGTATCATGAATAACTATAATGATACAAGTTCGTAAATTAGGACTTTTTGTATGCACGCGGGTACAAAAAAGTTCTTTACGAAAATGTATTATAGAAATTTTTTTATAGCTTTCCGCGACTATAGAATGTTTTATCCTATGAAGTTTTCCATTTTCGTCGTATTATCAAATGATGACTTTCGAGTATAATCTGACGCAAAATACTGTTTTTTTTTTAAAATGTATGAACAGTGCATAAAACATTACTTTACGCACTGTAGTAGAAAAATAACTATTTTCTACGGCAGTGCGTAAACTAAGGTTTTATGCACTGTTCGTGGGGCGTAAAGGATACTTCTTAGCCCAAGTGTGTAAAAAAGTCAATTGTGCGTAAAAACATCCAATGTGCGTAAAATATCACTTTTTGCACAGTTGATGATTTTACGCATATTTGATTTTTTTTTACACACATGTGCAAAAAATTGTCACTCTATGCACTGTGAACACTGCGTAAAACCTTAGTTTAGGCACTGTAGCAGAAAAAAAAATTCTACGTCAGTGCGTAAACTAAGGTTTTATGCACTGTTCGTGGGGCGTAAAGGGATACTTCTTAGCCCAAGTGTGTAAAAAATCAATTGTGCGTAAAAACATCAAATGTGCGTAAAATATCACTTTTCGCACAGTTGATGATTGTACGCATAGTTGATTTTTTACACATGTGCAAAAAAATGTCACTTTATGCACTGTGAACACTGCGTAGAACCTTAGTTTAGGCACTGTAGCAGAAAAAAAATTTCTACGACAGTGCGTAAACTATGGTTTTATGCACTGTTCGTGGGGCGTAAAGGGATATTTCTTAGCCCAAGTGTGTAAAAAATCAATTGTGCGTAAATACATCAACTGTGCGTAAAATATCACTTTTCGCACAGTTGATGATTGTACGCATAGTTGAATTTTTACACATATGCAAAAAATTGTCACTTTATGCACTGTGAACACTGCGTAAAACCTTAGTTTACGCACTGTAGCAGAAAAAAATTTCTACGTCAGTGCGTAAACTAAGGTTTTATGCACTGTTCGTGGGGCGTAAAGGGATACTTCTTAGCCCAAGTGTATAAAAAAATCGATTGTGCGTAAAAACATCGATTGTGCATAAAAACATCGATTGTGCGTAAAAACGTTAACTGTGCGTAAAATATCACCTTTCGCTCAGTTGATGATTTTACGCATTGTTGATTTTTTTACATACTTGTGTTTAAAAGTATCACTTTACGCATTGTGAACAATGCGTAAAACCTCATTTTACGCACTGTAGTAGAAAAATAACTATTTTATACAACAGTGCGTAAACTAAGGTTTTATGCACTGTTCGTGGGGCGTAAAGGGATACTTCTTAGCCCAAGTGTGTAAAAAAATCAATTTTGCGTTAAAACATTAACTGTGCGTAAAATATCACTTTTCGCACAGTTGATGATTGTACGCATAGTTGATTTTTTATACACTTGTGCTAAAAAGTATCACTTTACGTACTGTGAACACTGCGTAAAACCTTAGTCTACGCACTGTAGTAGAAAAAACTATTTTCTACGCCAGTGCGTAAACTAAGGTTTTATGCACTGTTGTGCGAAAAGTCAACTGTGCGAAAAGTCAACTATGCGTAAAATATCACTTTTCGCACAGTTGATGATTGTACGCATAGTTGATTTTTTTACACACATGTGCCAAAAATTGCCACTTTATGCACTGTGAACACTGCGTAAAATTTTAGTTTATGCACTGTTCGTGGGGCGTAAAGGGATACTTCTTAGCCCCAGTGTGTAAAAAAATCAATTGTGCGTAAAAACATCAACTGTGCGTAAAATATCACTTTTCGCACAGTTGATGATTGTACGCATAGTTGATGTTTTTACACACATGTGCTAAAAATTGTAACTTTATGCACTGTGAACACTGCGTAAAACTTGAGTTTACGCACTGTAGCAGAAAACAAAATTTCTACGACAGTGCGTAAACTAAGGTTTTATGCACTGTTCGTGGGGCGTAAAGAGATACTTCTAAGCCCAAGTGTGTAGAAAAAATCAATTGTGCGTAAAAATATCAACTGTGCGTAAAATACCATTTTTCGCACAGTTGATGATTGTACGCATAGTTGATTTTTTACACATGTGCAAAAAATTGTCACTTTATGCACTGTGAACACTGCGTAAAACCTTAGTTTACGCACTGTAGCAGAAAAAAAAATTCTACGTCAGTGCGTAAACTAAGGTTTTATGCACTGTTCGAGGGGCGTAAAGGGATACTTCTTAGCCCAAGTGTGTAAAAAAATCGATTGTGCGTAAAAACATCGATTGTGCATAAAAACATCGATTGTGCGTAAAAACATTAACTATGCGTAAAATATCACCTTTCGCTCAGTTGATGATTTTACGCATTGTTGATTTTTTTACATACTTGTGTTTAAAAGTATCACTTTACGCATTGTGAACAATGCGTAAAACCTCATTTTACGCACTGTAGTAGAAAAATAACTATTTTATACAACAGTGCGTAAACTAAGGTTTTATGCACTGTTCGTGGGGCGTAAAGGGATACTTCTTAGCCCAAGTGTGTAAAAAAATCAATTTTGCGTTAAAACATTAACTGTGCGTAAAATATCACTTTTCGCACAGTTGATGATTGTACGCATAGTTGATTTTTTATACACTTGTGCTAAAAAGTATCACTTTACGTACTGTGAACACTGCGTAAAACCTTAGTCTACGCACTGTAGTAGAAAAAACTATTTTCTACGCCAGTGCGTAAACTAAGGTTTTATGCACTGTTGTGCGAAAAGTCAACTGTGCGAAAAGTCAACTATGCGTAAAATATCACTTTTCGCACAGTTGATGATTGTACGCATAGTTGATTTTTTTACACACATGTGCCAAAAATTTGCCACTTTATGCACTGTGAACACTGCGTAAAATTTTAGTTTATGCACTGTTCGTGGGGCGTAAAGGGATACTACTTAGCCCAAGTGTGTAAAAAAATCAATTGTGCGTAAAAACATCAACTGTGCGTAAAATATCACTTTTCGCACAGTTGATGATTGTACGCATAGTTGATGTTTTTACACACATGTGCTAAAAATTGTCACTTTATGCACTGTGAACACTGCGTAAAACTTGAGTTTACGCACTGTAGCAGAAAACAAAATTTCTACGACAGTGCGTAAACTAAGGTTTTATGCACTGTTCGTGGGGCGTAAAGAGATACTTCTAAGCCCAAGTGTGTAGAAAAAATCAATTGTGCGTAAAAATATCAACTGTGCGTAAAATACCACTTTTCGCACAGTTGATGATTGTACGCATAGTTGATTTTTTACACATGTGCAAAAAATTGTCACTTTATGCACTGTGAACACTGCGTAAAACCTTAGTTTACGCACTGTAGCAGAAAAAAAATTCTACGTCAGTGCGTAAACTAAGGTTTTATGCACTGTTGTGCGAAAAGTCAACTGTGCGAAAAGACAACTATGCGTAAAATATCACTTTTCGCACAGTTGATGATTGTACGCATAGTTGATTTTTTTACACACATGTGCCAAAAATTGCCACTTTATGCACTGTGAACACTGCGTAAAATTTTAGTTTATGCACTGTTCATTGGGGCGTAAAGGGATACTTCTTAGCCCAAGTGTGTAAAAAAATCAATTGTGCGTAAAAACATCAACTGTGCGTAAAATATCACTTTTCGCACAGTTGATGATTGTACGCATAGTTGATTTTTTACACATGTGCTAAAAATTGTCACTTTATGCACTGTGAACACTGCGTAAAACTTGAGTTTACGCACTGTAGCAGAAAACAAAATTTCTACGACAGTGCGTAAACTAAGGTTTTATGCACTGTTCGTGGGGCGTAAAGAGATACTTCTAAGCCCAAGTGTGTAGAAAAAATCAATTGTGCGTAAAAATATCAACTGTGCGTAAAATACCACTTTTCGCACAGTTGATGATTGTACGCATAGTTGATTTTTTTACACACATGTGCTAAAAATTGTCACTTTATGCACTGTGAACACTGCGTAAAACCTCACTTTACGCACTGTAGTAGAAAAATTACTATTTTCTACGACAGTGCGTAAACTAAGGTTTTATGCGTAAGCTAAGGTTTTATGCACTGTTCATAGCGCGTAAAGGGATACTTCTTAGCACAAGTGTGTAAAAAATCAAGTGTGCGTAAAAACATCAACTGTACGTAAAAACGTCAACTGAGCGTGAAACATCACTTTACACACAGTTGATGATTTTACGCATAGTTGATTTTTTTACACACTTTTGCTCAAAAGTATCACTATACGCACTGTGAACTTTGCGTAAAACCTCACTTTATGCACTGTAGTAGAAAAATGAATATTTTTTACGACAGTGCGTAAACTATGGTTTTATGCACTGTTCATAGCGCGTAAAGGGATACTTCTTAGCACAAGTGTATAAAAAATCAATTTTGCGAAAAAACATCAACTGTGCGTGAAACATCACGTTACACACAGTTCATGATTTTACGCATAGTTGAGTTTTATACGCACTGTGAACATGCGTAAAACCTCAGATAACGCACTGTCGTAGAAAAATACCTTTATTGTATTGAGAGGAAATAACAAAAAGAAAAAAGAATAAATTTGCAATACCATTTATTAAAATATTTCCTTCATTCATATAAGTAAATACAATAAAACAGAACAATAAAAAACAGTTTTGATTATTCTTGTACATACTCATAAATTGAAGATTATTCTTTACATTCACATTTTATGTAAATTACATTGATGAAATTAATAACTACTTATCACTTGCATTTTAAAATTTCTCTACTAGGATGACACGATATTACAAAAAGGATCATGATAATATGAACTAGTACAGTTAGCGTTTTTCAAATAATATTGTAAATTGTTTTTGAATAGCTTGATAAATAATAGGAAGTCTCCATAACTGAAACTGGATGATAAGGCCTAATTTACAGACAAAATTTTAATATATGTAAATTCTACAGAATGCAAGAAATAAGTCTTCAAAATGAATGAAAGTGAAACATATTTTTATAGAAAATAAAACGAATAAAACCGTAAATGTACCCATATAGAGATTACTATTCTTGAAACTGAAACTGCACAAACAAAATACTCTCTACAAATTTTGTTAAAACTAAACTTTGAATGTTACACAGTTATTTTTTATTGAAATTTGTTTTCAGCTCTTGACAGGTTGAAAATTTGTCAGGATCAAGAGGTTCATAGAAATACCCGAACATTATAGCAACCAAAATGTAATCAAGTCCATCTTAAAAATTGATGCAATATTTTTACAAACTGAAAAAATAACCTTCAAAAAAATTAGATAAATTGAATATCCACTGCGTAAATGAAATGAGAAACACAATATGCTTATTTTATCAGATTGTTCATAAAGATCCTAAGGACTTCATATGCCCCTTTTGATGACTGATTTGATGTCAAATCATGACTTTTTTCTTATTTCAATCAACACAGTGCAACCAAAAACTGTTTATTATAGAAACGGTATAAGTTACAGAAAAATCAATTTGAAAACACACGGATTAGGAAAAAAACAAATGTACTTTTAACATTTTTTCGGAAGTATTAGTTTGTGCAGAAAACAAAAACAATTACCTTAATCATATAGCACTAGAAGTAGATGGAAGGACAACATGCAATAAAAATATAACACTTACATCTAAATTATTGAATGAGAAACATATATTGTTGAAGAAATAATAAAATGCATACACAGTTCAGAGTGAAGTCCACACAATAGCATTAGTGGAAAAATAAAATTGCACACGCACACTGCAAACTTTACCATTGAAATTTGTTTCAAGAACAATAGGAAAGGGCTAAAATGTTGTGCAGATGATAATTCTATTAAAAAAAAAATGCCTGGATAGTTACTGAAAATTTTCAAAAAATATTGAACTTTTTGTGCAGATTACGAATTTGAATATCCATTTCCAGAGTTTCTTGTTTAACAGAAAAAAAAAACAATAAATTTACCTATTCTCAAAACTAGACAGACTAAACAACCAGAATGTGATTTTCATATTGTAGTAGTAGCTTGATTTAAAAAATACCAGGTTTCAAAATATAATAAATGATACCTAGTCCGTTGCTAAACAGAGTAAAACATATTAAAATGTAACATGAAATAACCCATACCAAAACACATAGATAAATGCAAGTAGAAAAATACATTGATTCATTAGTCTACACTCTAGTATTTTTTCTATGTGGGTTTCATCTACACTCTACAGGGTTAAATTTTTGTAGCTTTATCATAAAATAACTACTTGTTACATGAACACCATTTAATATCGCATTTTTCATTAGTCAATTCAGATTGCTTCTTACGCCCCTTTTTATACAGTGCCCTGTAGCAGTTTTCAAATGTTATGTCCTTGCGGAAAACTTAACTAATACGTTAAGCTATTATGATTAAACCAATGTGTGCAATAATTTCGAAAAACTTATTTACAGTATTGGATCACCGCAGTTTTTTTTTTCGAGTAACTACAAGAATGCTGAATTCTACTGGTTAGAAAAAAAAACTGAAAGACATTTGCTTTGTGTTCTTAAGTCGATTAAATTCAAATTTTAAGTAGCATAGTTCGGTTTTTTCTTGTTATGTAAAAGGGCACTGTATATAATCAGGTTTTCAAACATTTTCCAGAATCACTCGTCAGTTGGTCAGTAGCTGCAACCTACTTAGAATTCATACGAAACACAAAAACATGAACTGATATATAAAATAAAATCCTGAAAAGTAATTCAAATTTGAAATATTGTACAAACAAATAGTTTAACTAAAACAATCCACTCTGCAGTCAAATTCAAGTCAAAATTTTGCCATTCTATTTTTTGTTAACGTTTTGTCAAATTTTGCAAGTCTTGTATCTTTTAATGGAATTCAGAAAAGAAACCGTTCACTTTTTCAAATAACGTATGGAAACGCCGGATTTTTTCAAAATGCTCCTTTGTAAAGATTAAAATTATTGAAATTTCAACAAACATAATGATTCAGACAATATCAAATAAGCAAAAATCAACCCTATTTCACTGTTAAACAGGAATTAATCCTCTGAACTTTATATTGTGATTACTGACAAATTGATGCAAATTCAAACATTATCCACAGCAGATGTGAAAATCTGAAGTGGCTCAGGATCTTTGAGAAATATCTTTCGTTAATTCTACCAGACCCACCAATCTGCAAATAGGGAGACGAATATATCTTCATACCAACATATTGAGAAGTGGAATATAAAGTGGTCATTTTAGCCCAGACATTTGCGTGGGAAAAAATCATAAACAGATGAAACTCCAGATTTGATTAGATAAAAGTAGAAAGTACACGATGGGTAAAAGTCTGATCCGTTCTCTGCATAAATGGTCAGGAAGTTTTTGAATTTTTTTTATTTTTCTGTTTGGCGTAATAACTTCTGAAACGATGAAAACAGAGGAGGAAGTTTAAGACCAAAGTTGTAGCTCTTCGTTGTTACTGCAAAAAGATCACGACAAAAATTTTCATTCAAATGACTGTGTTGGAGTTATACACCGTTTTCTGATGGTTGGTTTTTTAGGGTAGAAGTATACCGAGGGTGAGTAACCTCGAAATCCCATACTATCCTTGAAAATTGAAATATGTGCTGCAGTTTTGAAACAGATTGCTTAAAAATGCCAGAAAATTACACTTTAATAGTAAAGTATGTAGAACTTTTGTGTGTCTGACTATTTTCGATTCGGATTTTCAGATAACGTGAATGGACATGTGTACACATGATTACATTCAGTGGGACTGGGTCTATAGACGAGGAAAGTGTGTCGTCACAAATGTCATACTTGTCAAAAACTGATTCCAAACAAAGAATAATAGGTGACATTTTGTGTTGATGATTTGTTGCTTTGCTTATTAGTTTGTGTTTGATTGTTTGGATTTTGTTTTCTCAGGCAAAAGAAGTTGAAAAACCTTAACAGAAACAATATCGGAGTTATCGGACTAGCTGATTTAAATTCGACGGAGGTTTGTTTGGAATCAGTTTTTGACCAGAATGACACTTGTGACGTCATCACTTTCCTCGTCTATTGTTAGGGGGAGAATTGAGGGGATAAAACCATTGTACTCTATCGGTCGCCTGTACCTGATTATTAGGACTTAATAATATATTGAAATTAACAATGGTCGCCAGTACTAGTGGTGTGAATAACAATTTAATTACTTGTGTATTATGTGAAAAAGCTAGGAAGAGTCGAAAGTTGTTGTTTTACAAGAAACAGGAACAGAAACGTTGAAAGACTATAAGTGTTGAGAGAAAGGGCGCCAGGAACCAGAGGGTAAAAGTAAATGTCCGTGCATCGGAAGTATAAGACACTATGTCACATATGAACAACAAAAAGTGTGGTAACAGGCCAAAAAAACTGGTAGTGTCTTAAGCAGAAGTGGCACATAGTGCTTTGTTTTATTTTGTTAGTATGCGTTTTCTGTGAAGCCAGGACATAGTGTTATATCATTTTCTCAAAAAAGTGGACATAGTGTCTTATAGTTCCGATGTACAGATGTGAAGTGCCACAAAACATACACTTTGAAAGCGAATGTGGAAGTTACACTATGATTTTACCCCCTTCAAATCCTAATGCTTGGAAATGCAGCACTCAAAAAAAGATGTTGTCCTCTTCAGATGGTTGTTATTTTTTTCTCATACTTCATTTGTGATCGTATGACGCTTTTTACTGCACAAGGTTGTTCACACTGTTCAAAATAGTGATTTTCAAGTCAAGAAGGTGGCGTTAAAAAGTGTTTTTTGTCCTATGTACAAAACGGTATTAGAGAAAATTAGTTTTGTGGATCTGAAAACTCAAAATGCTTGCACTCCATGTTACCAGACAATAATAACAATAAATAAACGATATAAGCAATGCTCGTGGAAGTTGCTGCTATGCAAGTAATGTTTTTACCGGTTTTACGTCATTTACGTTTCATACTCGGATTGAATATTGAAAAAGAGTCGATTTTGGGGTGCAGCGCATCAAAATACGAAATAATCCTTACTATCGAGACTTCAAATTACCGAAAATGGAGAATTATAAAGCAGCTCAGATGAATTTGGTTATGTAACGACGAAAGGGTTAAATTAACCCGAATTTACGTAGAGACTTTTTTACAGAGAAAATTAAGCACTACAACTTTTGCTACAAACTTATCGCTCTATTTTCGTAATTTTAAAAGTTATCGCACCAAACAGAGAAATAAAAAAATAAATAAAAAACTTACCCTTTTTTGGCAAATGTGACTTTTGCTCATCTGAAACTTCGTAGTTTCACCTACTTAAATCCGGAATATCAGCTGCTCATTATTTTTTTCCGACTTATGATAAAATTTTGAATCTAATGACTGGACTATTTTGAAATATTGCGAGCCCTTCAATTTCCAAAATAAAAATAATAAGCCAGAAGTACATTTCCGTTGATATATACCAAAGCAGAGTTTGCATATAGTTTTTTGATTATGCCTATAGTTTGTTTATATGAGTATTTTTTTGATTTATTGTCTTGAAAAAACTTCAGATTTTAAATTAAAAATTTTGAAACTGCTTGATTCAGAGTATCGCAATTTGGACATACATAAAAAAAAGCATTCCTTGTACATACAAAGTATATCCAAGACACGCCATTGATAGAATATATTTCAGTTGAACGTACACAAAATGCTGGTCTTTTAAGGGAGCTTTTTTAGGAGTTTCCTTTATGGCACTATAGGTAACAATAATAATGAACGAAATGTTTTCGACCGGCTTAAAATTTGACAAAATCGATAGGTCTTCGATGAATTATTTGACGGCGGTAGGTACTCTGGTGACGGTCGCGCCCGGTATCTTTCCCAAAATTTTGGAAATATCGACCCCCGTTAAGGCATTCAAGGCGGGGGGTACTTGTCCTACCAAACGAGCTATCTCCGCTGTGGTATTGTCCGACCCTCCAATTAGCACTATTTCGTCGGTTTTAGCGAGAGGCGAAGCAACTTCGGCAGCGATCTGTAAAATAAATCAATATTAATTTTATTGAAAATGTGAACAAGATGTTCATAAAATTATATGTGGAATCATCTGCGAATGAAACACAATTAACCTATTTTGGGCGGGTATTCATGTTGAAAAGGGAAACATTCTCAATTGAAAATTGAACCAAACACGACTCCTCTGGAAATGGAAAAAACCTACGATGAAAATGAAGTAACTTTTTTGTAATAGAAACGTGTAATATCTAACAGAAATGAGCGATTTCTGTGAGTGATACTTCTGAATAACATTCGCCTTCAACTCATTTATATGGTTGAGTGGAAGAGCAAAGACCCACAGGAGATTTGTGCTCTGCCTTTTGACAAGATTCTACAATTCTTCATTCATCCTGTAGTTCATTGTAGTTTGTACGAGAATATTTGTCAATAAAAGCATTTATTATTATTATTATTATTCTTTTTCTTGGTGTTTTGGCATCGACTGCTATGGTCATTAGCCATGTGTTCTGGATAGGCCTTGTTACTAATTCCATACACCGCCTTAGGAGCAGCACTGTTAATTTTTAACGCAACAGTGAATCGTGGAGGATAATTCCCAGCCGACACGAGCCTCAATCATTCAGACTTTCACATCTGAAAATGAAAAAATATCGCACCGTCTGGGAATCAAACCTGTAACCTCTCGATTACCAGGCGAGCGCTCAACCACTGCGCTAATCCCCGTCTATAATTATTATTACATACTTTTCTTTAATGTCCCCCCCTTATTTTTTAAACGGGTCAACTCAAATAATTGAAACTTTTTGAAATTATGCATGAATACTATATTTTGGAGTAAAATTGACAGATTAACCTTTCAAGATGGCGACTGGGCGCCACCTGGAAAAAAAAAATTAGGTGGAAAGGGCGGTCTTGTTACGCATCCTTTTGAAGCTCCTGACGAATACTTCACAACCCTAGAATATAAGGTCAATATCTTCACCTATTACGAAATGGCGGAACATTTAATAATTACCTGAATACAAACACATTAATATTGATATTTCTAGAAATATTTGTGTTTCTTTGCCATATGGCAATCCCAAGAACCCGATAAGGATTGATAGGTTATTTTTTGTTTATAAAAAAAGACAAAAAATGTCAGTACGACAACGAACATCATTGTTCAGTTAAAAAATTGTCATTTAATTTTCAGTTTTACTAGTAGATAAGTAGGTACCTCTTGAACTATCTCTAAAATGGCCAATTCTCGTCCATTGGAAGACAAAATTGAAGCGATTTTTATTTACGGTGCAACGCGTAACTTTCACGAAACCGAAATAATTTTTAATGATCGTTTTCCGAATCGCCCACTCTGTAGAAAATATTTAAGGGAACTTGTATCCAAATTTTCAACTACCGGTAGTGTACAGAAAAAAAAACCCCAGGTCATCCGTCCATTCCGGAAGAACAGCAAGTTCAAATAATTGGTGACTTGATAGTAAATTCTCAACAGCCTACTTCCTCCGTGGCGAATGTTTCTGAGGTGTGTCCTGCTACTGTGCGGAGACTTATGAAGAGGAATAAGTATCATCCATACAAAATCAAACCAGTTAACTGAAGATGACCCTGATCGAAGAACAGAATTCTGCGAAATTATGACGGAAAGCATATCTCCACAACATTTGTTTCAGTGACGAATGTACATTTTTTCTCAACGGCAATGTTCACAGATAAAATTGCCGTTATTGGAGTGACACCAACCCTCACGTTTTCCGGGAAACTCATACTCAATATCCAGAAAAAATTAACGTTTGGGCAGAAATTTTGGAAAACCATATTGTATATAGGACCTCTATTCATTGAACAAAATTTAACAGGGGAACTGTATTTGAATATGCTGGAAACTACTATTGACCCTCTAATCACCGAAATCGTCGAAGCGAATCCTAATGAATTCGATATGGATATGGTATTCCAACAAGATGGAGCACCACCACATTACTCCAGACAAGTAAGAAACTATTTGGATATACTTTCCCCGGTCGTTGGATTGGCCGTCGAGGTCCTACGGAATGGTACACTCGCCAGATTTGACACTTTTAGACTTTTTATATTAGGCTATTTGAAGTAAAAGGTGTACGAAACTGAACCTGTTTCAATATTGGATATACGGCAGAGAATAATTAATATTTGTAGAAATATCGACGTTATTGTTTTCGAAAATGTTCGGCATGAAATATCGGATATCACATAATATTTTAGTTCAAATCCTATTTATCAGGTCATGCTCATAATAGCTCATACAAGTGAAGAAGTGAGACTTTAAAGCACGCGCAACGAGTTAACGTTGCGAGTATACGTGTATAATAGTTATTTTTTCAAAAACAATGCTGGAAATGAATTTTAGAACAGGAGAAAGTTCCTTATATCTTATTTTTTCTAATTAAGTAGGTAATAGTCATCTGATGTCACGTATTGTTGACATGGATGCTTATTCAACATTTCAAATGATAAAACTGAGAACTTGGTGTTGTTACCTAGCAACAACCCTTCTAGCTCAGCGAGTTTAATCTTGAAGATTTCGCACGTGTTTCAACTTTTAGTTCAATTGACAATACTTGGATTTCAACATCTGCGATATTGTGGAATGTGGGATACCTCAAGGAATTGTTTTGGGTTTGTTTGTGTATGTATTAATAATCTGGTGTAAATGTTCATTGTCTAAAATTTCATGATGTTCACAGATGATCCGCCCTTTCGTTGGCATTTGCTGAGTGTATGAATGATAAACACAAAGATATATGAAAAAAATTAAGTTCTTGTGTGATGTCGATTCTTCATCTTTCAATATATAAATAAACAATAATCAGTATTCAATATTTTAGTGTGATTCAGATTATTTCAACATTGATATTTAAATATTGAACAAAACCAAAAAAAAAACTTACTTTAGGTAGGGCTTCGAGAACAATAGACATAATGGCAGCATCTCCATATTGCTTGTAAACTGCAGCTTTTTGTCTCATCCTTTCCGCATCAGCTTTACCAACGCTTGAAATCGCTGAAGCTTCTGCAGAACCTAGCAACTTGATTTTCTCGCTCTCAGCCTGGGCGTTCTTTACCGTTTGGGTCCTGCAAAACGAAAAAAAATATATATATGAACACACACCTCATTGCCCTGAAAAGCGGAAACATTTCTATATTACCGAAAAAAATCGTATCATTACCGTGAAAAATTAATGTATATCCGAAATAATTATCATGTCAACCGATATCACGCTGAAACAAATAAAAAAAAAACAAGAACAAATCATTTCAAACTGATTAACTTTACAAACCAGAATAAACTACTGAAAAAAAATAGTCGTCATTGAAAAAAATTGTCCAAAAACTGGAAATAAAGATTTTATAACAAATATAGACGTTTCAATCAAAACCAAAAATAATTTCACTGCTGATAATAATTTCAAAAGCAAAAAAAAATAAATATTTAAATTTAAAAAATGTTGTATACCACGTTTTTACAGATTCCCAAACCCATACAGATTGTCCAGGTCCGGTCTATTCTATTTTTTCTCAATTTATCTACAAATGATCTATTAGGAAGACTCCTGATTCTTTTCCACAATCCCAATTTTCGAAAAGTATTTTATCCGGAAAGACCTGCAACACCACATCATCTGAAGAGTTGGAATTTGTAAAATGATAACTCGTAAAGAGGTCCGTCGAACTTTGAATATCTGCCTTCAGGTAAAACAGGATGTCTGGAGGGTCTCCAGAGGCAAAAGGCCCAATTCGAAAGAAAACATTTTATTCACGCAACTATCATCAAATTTATACCAGTCCGTTCTGTCCTTGGCCAAGGTATATTAGTGGCCAGACTCAACTCCAGTTTCACAGTGGACGATGACTACGTCCCTATCTAGCAGTCGGTTAGATAGGTATTATTCTGTAATCGATTTTCAACTAATTTCCAGACAATGTTGTGTTAAAATTGTAAAAATGGTTGCATCAGAATTATTCTCTTATATAAGCGCATTGATCAATAAATCGTTTGATCTGGAATGTTTCCCTTAATATGAAAATAGCTTGGGTAACGCATATTTTTAAAAGTGGTAAAAAAACAAATTTTAAGTAATTATCGACCTATATCAGTATTACCAGTTTTATCCAAAACTATTGAGAATATCATTAACCGAAGAGTAATGGATTACCTTGATAAAATAATTGTTTTGTGTAATGGACATTATGGTTTCCGAAGATCCAGCGACACCGAGTTTGCCGTATTTGGATTTGATTACAAAAATTTAACCAAACCTAGATGAAAACTTCCAATGTTGTTTTTGTCATTTTCAAGGCGTTTATCTCGAGAACAAGGAATGGAGCCACCGTACAGTTGAACAGTATTATGGAAAATTATATACTATTTCCATCTATGATCATGAGCATTTGAAAAATCCGGAGGTAAAGTAGAAAAGTACTTAATGAAAATCGAGTTTTTATGCTGTTTTTATCATTTTCAAGACGTTTATCTCGAGGAAAAGGAATTGTGCCACCGTAGAATTCGACAGTGATATGGAAAATTATATGCTCTTTCCGTCTACCATCATGAGAATTTGAAAAATCCGGGGGGAAAGTCGAAAAGTAATGAAAATCAAGTTTTTATGCTGTTTTTGTCATTTTCAAGGCGTTTATATCGAGAACAAGGAATGGTGCCACCGTAGAATTCGACAGTGATATGGAAAATGATATGCTCTCTTTGTCTGAATTTGAAAAATCCGGGGGGAAAGTAGAAAAGCAATAAAAATACAGTTTTTATGCTGTTTTTGTCATTTTCAAGGCGTTTATAGCGAGAACAAAGAATGCACCATAGAATTCGACAATGATATGGAAAATAATCTGCTCTTTCCCTCTATGATCATGAGAATTTGAAAAATCCGGGGGAAAGTCGAAAAGTAATTAAAATCCAGTTTTTATGTGTTTTTGTCATTTTCGAAGCGTTTATCCCAAGAACAAGAAATGTTGCCACCGTAGAATTGGACAGTATAATGGAAAATTATATTATATTCTATTATATTATGTTACATAAATATTTTAGAGGGTGTTTAAGGAATGTTTCTAAATTTAGATTAATATAAACTACCCCTTAGACGGCTTCCAAGTCGTTCATCTCTCAGTATATCATTTTCGTAAACTGAAAGTGTCTGTATCAAAATATCAAGTTGGCTAAATATTTTAGAGGGTGTTTAACGAATATTTCCAAATTTAGATTAATATAAACTACCCCCTTGACGGCTTCCAAATCAGTCATCTCTCAGTATAGCATTCTTTAGTCAAGTGAAAGTGTCTGTACCAAAAAATTAAGTTGGCTAAATATTTTAGAAGGTGTTTTCCAAATTTCGATTTATATTAACTGCTCCCTAGACGGCTTCCAAGTCAGTTATCTCTCAGTATATCATTCTTGGAAGTATCAGTACCAAACAATCAAGTTGGCTAAATATTTCAGAGGGTGCTTAACCGGTGTGAAGTATTCGTGGATGACTGGTCTTTCAAACACTTGCTGTATAAAAATCGCGAGTGTTTGAAAGACCTTTTTATCCACTTATACTTTGATATACTATTATTATTATTAATTATGGAATAATATTTTCAATACAATACAATACAATACAATACATTTATTTTCCTGTAGATGTCAAATACATATAGGAATAGTCACAAGTTGTTGCTAAGAAGCAAAGAATTCATCTATAGTATAAAAAGTATTTTCAACTAGATAAGTTTTCAAACGAATTTTAAACAGTGATATATTAGGAGATTCGCTTACGTCTTTTGGAAGTTTATTAAAAATCTTTTGTCCTAGATGGCGAGAAGTTTTAGATGTAGCAACGTATTTACACTGGGGAACATGAAGATCTGTACAATTCCTTGTATTGTAGGAATGAATATCCTTATTTGTGATGAACTTATGTCTATTTTTAAATATATACAGGCACATTTCATCTAGTTCTGAGCTATGTCGCCGTTGCCATAGCCGTTGAAAATGCCTACGGCAGTTTTAGAGAAAACGTTGAATAAAATTTCCTTAAGACAAACACGCAAATGTTGATCCCTTGAAAAATACTGATGATTGAGACAATTATTACCTCTTTCCTTCGGCAATAACTTCCACTCTATAACTTTCGGCTTCTGCTGGTAACCGCACCGTGGCGTTCAGTTCGCTTTCTTTTCTCATGACTTCTTGCACTTCTATTTCGATTTGCTTTTTTCTTTCGACAACCTCGATTTGGATTTCTTCGTTTCGGATCTTTTGTCGGATCTTGGCAGCTTGAAGTTCGTAGGCTAGTTGAGCCTGAGCTTTCTGTGGAACGAAAAAAAAGAAACCAAAAAATTAATTGGAAAGATATTTCTTTTATTTTGTATGTCAAAACTTATAAAATGATAATAATAATAAATTTATTTGCCAAAAACAATATAAAAAAGATACAAGTAGAATCTCAGCAAATAAATAGGGTTGTTACCCATAAAAGGTAGGACCCAGTTCACGAACAAGTTAACTAATTGATCAATTGATACGTTAAAAAGTTACTAACATTGAAATATATAAATAATAAAGCAAATAAATAGTAAAAAATAAATATAAGAATTTAGAAAAGGAAAATTTTAAAAATGTAAATATAAATGAATACATGTTAAAATGTAAACAGATGAAAATGAGTTGATATAAAATTTAAAAAATGTATGATGTTAATATCTAAAAATAAAAAAATAATGTGAAAATATAATATTTTAAAATATATATAGAAACTTTACTTACGGCAGTGTTGATTTCCTGATCAAAGTTTGCTTTCTGCAATTTGAACATCCTTGAATTGTCTTCGATTTTTGTGTCTGTGGAATATTTGATGTCCATTGCGGATTTTTGACATTCAGCTTCCTGAAAAAAACCAAATGGAATTCAGAGAATGGCTCACACAAGTCTCCCGAATACTTCTGAGGGTTGCGCGTGGGGGTGCAGACAGTTGAAGGAAATGAATATTTTAACAACAAAAATAAAAAAAAGAAACTTCCCTTAATCAACTCTTAATTTTCAACATTAGTATTATATTTTGAAACATGAATTGAAATATTTTCCATCTAAAAAAAAGTTTTTCTACGTTTATGCAAAAAACAAATCTTTATCGAACTGTATTTAGAGGAAAAACTGCTTTTTTATTGTCCCCAGTGCAATATATTTATTTTTCTACAACTGCTATGAAAAGTAGCGTATTTCTCATAGCTTACTTAATTTCAAAACGATGCATTGCTCATACTGTGAGAAATATTTTTTCTCACGGCACTTTACCCACAATCAACAAAAACTAGTTGGCTAGGTAGTTGGCTGCTGTTCATTTTTAGATAGTTATCAACTGTCAGATTATAGAAGTTTTTTAAACTCTTCAGATAGTTTTTATTCTTGCTTTCATAAAAATCGCAATTTTTATTGAATATTATTTTGATTTTGATAATAATACTCCGCCAGAGATATTGGAAAAAGCTGCGAAAGTAACGTTGGATTTTTTGCCGGATATTTCAAAAAAAAATTATTTATCTGTCAAGAGGTAGGGTGTTATTGTAGTTGTGCAGTTGTAGGAAAAAAAAATTGATGTATATTACTTGTATTTTTAAAATTTTTGCAGTTGTAGGAAAAGTATAGTGTGAAACATGTGGGGAAAGTACCTTTTCTCACGAGTGTGGAAGTTTGTGGCACAAGCCTGAAGGGCGATTTCCGCAAACACACGAACTTTCCCCACTTTTTGCACAATATACTATTTCCTAACAAGTGCGGAAAGTGTTACTTTTCCGCACGCAAATACAGTTGTGAACGATGCGAAGCGGAGTTCGTATAAGTTTTTGCGCGCGTAAAAGACACTTTGAGCATGTGTTAGGAACAGAATTTTTCCTCCGAGCTTCATATCGGATAGCAACGAATATAAAAAAATTATAACTCATTGAATAAATTTTATTTAAACTAGATAGAAAGAACCATACAACAAACAATTACATAACAAAAAAAAATAAAAAAATTTGTTCGTAATACTAATATTTATAACGAAAGAACAATTATTGACAATTCGCAAATTTATTGCAGATCCGATCAGTTCATTTAATGGGTGACTTGTGGTACGGCTTGATGAACACTGACTTAGCGCAGAAGGGCAGTTGATAATATGACTTGATGAAGGTTGATTTACCTCAGGACAAATGTTCAAATAGGTCGATGAAGGTTGACTTAACTGAGAAGGGCAGCCGTTCATGTGGCTTGATGAAGGGCCTTTTTTTGATTTGTAGAATCATCAATGGGCTACAGTCGTCGATTTCCAGCCTCCGAGTCTCTTGATATCAGTGATTCCTGCTCCAGAATCGGCGAACTGTGGTAGCCGAGGAACGAGATTTTTGAGTAGCTTTACTTTTCTGCACTCAGTGCGGAAAAGTGTAACTTTACGCACGCAAATGCGTGCGAAAAAGTACTACTTAACGCACGCTCGTCGGAAAAAGTCTTTATTGCACTCACCCATCATTCTGATACAGCGTTCTGTCATCATGACAAACATAAAAGTCAAATCGACGCCATATTTAGCCCATTTTGTATGAGATTGAATTAAGTTTCAACAGTTGCATATTTTATATTATTGTCAATCATATTTATTACATACTGGGATAACAACATTACTAGAAAATGCAATTTAATAAAAATAAAATTTGTTTCCTTGAATATTATTGTATTACTTTTAGCAGCTAGATTTGAACAAAGAATGCTTTCCTCACTCTTTCGTACCACCTAAATGAAACAGTTTTTTGTTTTTGCACAAACGAAGGAAAAATATGGTGTGCAACAAACACTTACTTTTTGCACTTGTTGCATAAATAACTATTGAACGCTGTATTATCAAATATCCAGATACATAAAAGAAGCACAAAGATTTTAAAAAAGAGTCAGAGTTCCAAAAAGAGAGTAAAAAAGAGTAAAAAATAGTCCAAAAATGCAGACCAAAAAAATTAGCCCTAAAAAGTAGTCATAAAAAAGAGTCAAAAAACAGCTCCAAAAAAGAGTCTAAACAGAGAGGATAAAAAGAGTTAAAAAAAGAGTCAAAAAAAGTCCAAAAAAAGAGTACTAGGAAAAAACATACTACTAGAAAAAAAGAGTACTAGAAAAAAAAGATTATTAGGAAAAAGAGAGTATGAAGGTTGGTAGGTTTGAACGTGGGCCCGTATCGACCCTCCACTGCGGCCAATGGCCTATCGTGGCTCACCCTATGGTTATTTTCTTCCAGTATATCTTAACGAAATTGAGAAATGTATTGGGAGATCCATTTACCAGGTTTTCCTGGCCTTACTGTCGTATCGCAAAATATTGAGAATCTGGTTCTGGCAGCTGCAGGGCATGTACACAGAATGTGTTTAGCCGTTTCATCATCCTCCATGCATAGCCGGCACTCTGCATCTTGTGCAAGTCTGATTTAATGCATGTGATGTTTGAGTTTGCAGTGGCCAGTGAGCAAGCCTACTATAACTCTGAGATGCGTTCTACTGAGTTTTGTATTGTCTGCCCAAGCTGTTATAACATTCTTGGCAGTGCTATATGCTAAACCGATTACCGGTTCTAGTCCAGTGAACGTTGTTTTGGCCCAAGGAGACTAAACATTATTTAACAGGAGAGTCTAATCCCCATAAGACAATCGGGACACTAATAGAAAGAGATGAAAGAACATTTGTGACGAAATGTAACGTAGTTGGACATGTCATGGCCGCCGTTCTCTATAGACAGTGACGGACTAGCTCTTGGTATATGAGAGTTACTGCTGACAGTTTTGTTGCTTGGTTCGATTTCGACTTTGACATGTCTAAGTACGTCACTGTGACGCGTCGATGCTACAAGATTCTGATTGGCTACAGCTTATTAAACCCTCCTGTTGGTTTAGTCTCTTTGGTTTTGGCCCTCCTTTTGCTAGAGCGTCCGCTATTTCGTTTCCTTTTAGGCCTGTGTGACCTGGTATCCAGACTAGTACTAGGAAAAAAAGTAGGTACCAGAAAAAAGTACTAGAAAAAAAGTAGGTACTAGGAAAAATATAGTAATAGAAAAAAAGTACTAGAAAAGAAAACTACCAGAAAAAAAAGTACTAGAAAAAAGTATAATAAATGTGTACCAGAAAAATCTACTGGCCATTACAAAATCAACCACCAGTTGTCCGAGACCTTCTCTTACGATACCTCATCCTTACCCTGATTCCGGCGTCCCTATTGGCCTCGGCCACCCCTGCGTCGGCGTCCCTCTTGACCATGGCGGTTTGCGCCTTGCCGAGAGACGTCAGATACTGGACATCATCGTAGACGTCCTTGATAGTGAAAGAAAGGATTTCGATGCCCATGCGGCCGACATCCGGAGCAGCCACCTCTCGCACAAGCGCAGCAAACTGATCTCGATCTCGGTATACCTCTTCGACTGTAAGAGTTCCTGAAAAAAAAAAACAAATGCTATTGAAATAAGGGCAGCACTGGTAACATTAACAGAAAAAAGTTTCGGTCCATTTCAGGTCATCTTCAGAGTATGAAACCAGTGACAGATAATTGACTTTTTCCAACTTTTCAACTAATTTAACTTTTGTAAATTTGTAATGATTGTTTTGAGTTTTCTCTTCTCTTTCAGAGTCCTTTACATTTTCAACTCTTATTGAATATGAGTGTATATTCATTTATTTATTCATTCATTTATTTTATTTATTCATTTATACATCCAATAGGCAAATGGCCCAATGACAGAAGTATTTTACATAAATGTGATGTGTGTTGTCTTAACTAACAACCTTTCAGCATAAGAAGATAAAAAAAAAACCAGGAGAAAATACAAAAGAGAAGGTATCAGATTTTGGATTATAGCATGATTTTAAATCAGACCAGCTGTAATCCCGCGTATCGAGCTGGCTAAATGCGCCACATTGGAAGCAAAGGCCAAGAAATCTGAGAGAGAGAGAGAGAAGTGTTATAGGTTATACGCTAAACAAAAAAAATCAGATTATAGTAATATTCGAAAACAGTAATAATATGTTAACATTGACAGATTGCAAATTAGTGTAACATCTACACAAAGTGGTGTTGTGAATATCCAAGTAAAAGTGTCCTAGAAGTAATTTTTGAGACACTGAAATCAATAGATGACAACAAAATTGTAGAACCTATACTATTATTTATACTTAATCTTGTGTGGAACAAGAAATGCGATCTCTCTCTGTTTTCTCAAGGAAATCATTTGAATTCTTCTAATTATAAAATATAATATCATACCCCCCTCAGGACAGCTACCATGTTTCTTGATAAAAGCAAATTTAAAAAACTTTTTCTGGAAAAGCTTCCAATGCATCTATACGTATTTCATGAAGAGCGAGGATTCCATATGATGCTACAATATTCCGATTTACTTCTGACCATAGAGTAGTAAACATTCCGTAGGTGTGCATCAAAATAATGGAATTCCTCACAGTACCTAATTAGGCCAATCAATAGAGCATTTTTTCCTAACAAAAATACTAGTAGCAAACCGACTGTACCATCACATGGAAGACAGTCCGTAGTTATATTCTGTTATGTTTTCAACTCGCAACTGTCATTTATTAATTTGTTATAAACATTTAGAGCAACAAAAAACATGTTTTCTTAAATTGTTTTGCTCATAAAATGAAAAGTAATAGAGCAATTTGGTTGCTACAATGGAAAGAATTGTAGATAATTGAAATACGAACAAAATGAGATTTTTTACGACCCCGTAGGATAATTAGCAACGGAGGAAAACCGGAAAAACCGGAAAATTTGACGATTTAAAAAAAAATTAATTAAAAAAAAGTAGAAGTACAGTAGCACAAAACGTATATTCTCATTTTGCGCTAATATGCTGCGAAATGGGTGAAAAATGCAAACATGACTGAAAATGGCCGAGCTGGTGACAGCGGTCGAGTGGTAGGAGTGAGCGGGAGATGAGGGGAAGCGTATTTTCACGTAACCAGTTCATTAGAAGAATACCCCTCATCTTCCGGACTCTCCTACTACTCGGCAGCTAACGGGTGCTCGGCTGTTTTCAGTCATGTTTGCAAGCATTTTTCATCCATTTCGCACCATTGTAGAGCAAAATGAGAATATACGTTTTGTAGTACTATACCTTCTACTTACTTTCATAATCTATTTGAGAAATTGAAATCGGGCTATCGCTAGAGCATCCAGGCACGCTGCAAGATAGGGCAAAAAAAAATTAAATTGTGCCAAAACTAAAGATCCGTCAGCGCCTGATTTGTGCTCACATGAAGTACACATGATTCAATATTTCCATTAGAAAGGCCAATCCTACTTCTTGAAAAATGGCGGAGTTACGAATTTTTCAAGAAATCGCAAAACTTTCCGGATTTCCAGTTTTTCTCCGTTACTAATGATCCGACGGGGTTGTAAAACATCCCGTTTTATTCGTATCTCAATTATCTACAATTCTTCTCATTGGATCAACCAGATTGCTTTATCAGTTTTCATTTTATGAGTAAAACAATTTAAAAAAACACGTTTTTTGTTATTTAAATGTTTATAAAAAATTTATAAATGACCGTTGCGAGTGGCTTGGCAGATGATTCTGTTGATATGGTTCACAAAAGTGAGCTTTTCGTCGAACATAACACCTAAATCAGAGACCCAAAATAGCTGTTAATTGTCCACCCAATATTCAAAAGTAAGAGAAGCATTTTTGCGCGAAAAACTTTACTTACACTTAGTGAAATTCAATAGTAAGTTGTTGTCCTCACATCAATTATTCAGAGTTACTAAATCTTCTTGTAAAATTTCATAATCTCGAACATCATTAATTTCACGATACAACTTCAAATTATCGTCATACAAGAGAGTTTTTGATTTTAAAGAAACAAAAGTGGTCCCAAATTCGTTCCCTGCGGGACTCCCGATGTTGAGATAAACTTAAAAGATTTAACCCTCTCATATTACAGAAATAATTCTTTGTTGATTAAAAACGATTTCAATAACCAAATTTCTTCAATTTGTCTAGTAGGCGATGGTATCATATGACAAACATGACTATAAATTTTAACTGAAAAAAATGAGATCAATGAAATCGGCCAATAATTGATTATATTATTATTTTTGTTTCCACTAGACGCTAGTGGTAGTACATCCTGTATAAAAATCATCCGATGATAATGTAAATTCTCTATCAATGATAAAAAATTTAAGCAAAAAGATATTCTTAATCTTGATATGCAAATTGTGGTGAGCATTATCTCAAACACGTGATTTGAGAGAAATCCGCAGTAATAATATAAATGCAGAATTTTTGAAAAATACTGTCACCTTGCTGTCACGAAAACCGTGTTGCTTAGAAACACCACGAGAGCTTACTCGAGAATGATTTATGAATATCATTTTGCGGATTTGTCGTCTTTCAGACGTCAAACTGACTCTTCTATATTTACAGTGATTGTTGTAACTATGGAAATATAGAACTCAGAAATCGACGAAACACCGAATTGAAAATACCACGAGCTAGAAGCAGTGTTTTCAGAAAGTCTTGTTTGGTTTACATTGGGAAAATTATGACATATTTGATTGCTTTATACAGTGTCTCACTTCTCATGGAAACACCCCCGTATCTTCCGTAATAATTGAGGTTGAATGATGAAACTCTCAGGACTGATGAAAATGCTCAAAATGCACCTACCACCTGAATGGGGTTGGCCTAAGTGATATACACTGCCCGCCACTCGCGATGGAACAACACATTTTTACGGTAAAACATACTAGGGTGCAGAATAGGCTCAAAATTCCTTCAGATTTGTGATCAGGACCACCAACTTACTACAGATACACTTTTTCTCTGAAAAAATTTCAGTCCTGAAAAATCCGAATTTGTCTCACTTCTCATGGAAACACCCCCGTATTTTCCGTAATTTTATACGTAGAACCCTGAAATTTGCAGGATCGATAGATACACTAGAAATGAACTCACTGCACAAAACGGGTCATCCTACATGATGTGCACTGCACGCCAGCAGCGATGGAAAAATGGGTGGTTCCTTCGCTGCTGGCGTGCAGTGTATATTACGTAGATTGACCATTCCCGTGCAGTGAGTTTATTTCCAGTGTATCTATCGATCCTGGAAATTTCATGGTTCTACGTAAAAAATTACGGAAGATACGGGGGTGTTTTCATGAGAAGTGAGACAAATTCGGATTTTTCAGGACTGAAATTTTTTCAGGGAAAACGTGTCTCTGTAGTAAGTTGGTGGTCCTGATCACGAATCTGTAGGAATTTTGAGCCTATTCTGCCCCCTAGTATGTTTTACTGTAAAAATGGGTTGTTCCATCGCGAGTGGCGGGCAGTGTATATCACTTAGGCCAACCCCATTCAGGCGGTAGGTGCATTTTGAGCATTTCCATCAGTCCTGAGAGTTTCATCATTTTACCTCTATTGTTACGGAAGATACGGGGGTGTTTCCATGAGAAGTGAGACACACTGTATAATATGAGGGAAATAGTCACATCGAGTAGGTATTATGTTTGGTTATTTTATAGTGTATATACATGGTATACATGTTAGGTAGGCATTAGAAGGCATCAGAAGTTTTGCGTGTTGCAAATACCGAGTGTTTCCGTGATTTTTCAAGTATGCCATGGAAACGAAAGACAATAATTGTAATAATATAATAAAAAATATGGATTTCTAATTAATTACACAAGACAAATCACTACTAACAAAAAAGAATAATGTTGATGTAACTCTAACATAAATGTTACTACATCATATACAGGGTGTCCTACGAAGTATAGGACAGGGAATATCTCGGAACTCCAAACTAGTGGAGAATTGTAATTTTGGGGTTCTGAATTAAAGCATTTGTTGCAGCTTTTTTGATATAATGTTACCCAGTGAGCTTTTTGTTTTCGGTCACGTGACATCAGATTCAAAATTATTAATAGGACACCCTGTATATTTTGACATTTTTATGTTCCTCCCGATGAAAAAATTTCAACGAACTATCACACTTGTAGTCTAATACAGTTAATTCAAGAAATACAGGTACTTCAATATCCTTTGTTCCAACACGTCTGAAATGAGCAATTGCCAAATTATTTAGGTTTAGGGTCACTCTGTATATTTGGGCAGTCCTATATTTTTTGTGATCAATAAAACAAGGCAAAATTATATTAATCATCCATATTTTATTAAAAATCGTCGTGGGACAAAGGATATTGAAGTATCTGTCATTTTTGAATTAATCGTTTTACACCACAAGTGTGATAGTTCATTAAAATTGTTTCATCGGGAGGAACATAAAAATGCCAAAATGTACAGGATGTCCCATTAATAATTTTGAATCAGATGTCACGTGACCGAAAACAAAAAGCTCACTGGGTAACATTATATCAAAAAAAGCTGCAACAATTGCTTTAATTCAGAACCCCAAAATTACAATTCTCCACTACTTTGGAGTTCCGAGATATTCCCTGTCCTAAACTTCGTGGGACACCCTATATAATGTGAGAATGCTAAGAAATTGGAATGATATACGAACACTTCGTGATTTTGATAAAAGTCAAATGAGTATTAATTGGCTGGAATCCGTCTTATTATAATCATAAGTCCCCTTCTTATCCATAAAATTTGTGAATTTCAATTTTAATATCTTCCGTGGGTACTCCAAAATATTAAAACCCAGTGCAACAACTTTGAAAACAGGACAATTTACATTTCAAACAGCACAAGTATTTAAGTAACGATATTATAATGTGCCTAAGAACTTTCGATCGGTTCTTATCGATTTGTTTATTGACTCATTTGAAAAACAGAATAAGAAAACTTTTATTGGCTTATAAAATTAATTACATTGACGAAGCTTGCCTAAAACTAAGTTGCAAAAATACAATAGAACATAAAAACAACAATTTGAAATCACAAAGAATTAATAATCACATCGTTTGTAACATTACCTGCACTAAACAAAAACACCTTAACAATTCAGACACATTAAAAAAGTATATAATACCTATTTAAATTTTTTTGTGTGTATTCAGGAGTGATCTGCGGTTATCCATGAAGTATTTAATTAAATTATGATACACTTTTTGAAGAAGTAGTTTTTTCACTTCTCTAGGAAACTTAATTTCTCCTTTCAATTTTCTGATGGTAGAGTTAAGGAAAGAACAGCAATTACAATTTGAGTCAAAGCCCTTGAAAATAGAAAGGAGTTGTAATCGACAGATTAACAAATTGACTAATTCATTAGAACTCTTCATGATATTTTAATTGGTATTTAAGGTAGGTAATTCTACATTTTGGAGAATCTCAAGTTCCCCTGAAGAGCGGCAAACGACATAAAAATAAGCAACAGGAAGTTTGAAATAGTACACTATACTTTTTCAACGACCATCTGAATCATTAACAAATCGGTAATATTTTTAATAATCCTTTTTATCATAAACTCTCCTGCCGTCATTTTTACATGATTTAAATAATTTTTTCTTTCTTCACCCGTTGAATGAAACATCTATTTTTTCTTTTTGTACACGTACCTACCTACGTCGTGAAACAAATAACATTCAAAATTTTCAAATATGACAACTTGGAAATAAAAAAACTTTATGCAGAAAAAATCAAACACTAATCGATTTTATAAAATGAAAAAAAATGTGGCTGCGTGGATTTGAACCCTCGCTCCCACCATCCAAAGTCCATGTGTCATCTGAATTAACACTCGTCGTTACTAGAGCACATAATAATTTGTTCAAATTAACTGCTATACAGAAAGTATCTGTCAAATATTCAAAAATATAGAATCCGATTGTAATCAATCTTTTTATTGAAATTATTCTGGTTTTATGAAAAGAAAATCATACCTTTGTCAGAAGATAGGCATTATCAGGAGCTTCTGATATAAATTTATTAATTTGATTGTTAAATCATCCTCACTATCATTTTTTTAAAAATGTCAAATTATTAGATAGACGTAAACAAAGTTGATTCGATATTATTTATGTTCATAAAATTCGTTAATACCTACCTATAATGACAGTCTAGTAGTTCATGAAAGTCGTAGGAAATGAAATATTTCGATACAGCTAGCCCGTGGGAAATGAAAATCGGTGTTAAAACGTGGTAGGTTTCTTAATCGAAGACGCAATTGAAATGTTCATTTTTCTTAATGGTCGTAGAAAAAAAACTTTTCATTATACCTATCTGAAAACACTATATTTACATGATTATTTAGCATACTGAAAAGGGTTTTTTTCCGTGCGCCATCACGGAAAATTTTTCGGTGCGCTATTGTCATTATAGCTGCCTATTTACATGTCAAAATTAAATAATATGTTGTTGACAGTTCTCTAGAAATCGCAAATTGTTTGAATATTTCCTTACCAACAGGGTAAATAACGCTTGTTTTGTGGCAATTTCTGGATATTTTTATATAATGAAAAATATCGTTCATTACTCGCCAATAAATGCTTTTTCCTTGCTTGAACGACTTACCGTGTTCGACTTCGTCTCCCACGGGAACATGTCGCGCACGCACGGAAAAAGCCTATTTTCTGAACTCGTAATGAAATCTACTATTTATATTACTCATGATTTATTATAATTTGTACGGTGATAAATCAACGTTATAACCATTAAAAAGATTTTTATCCTATTCGTACCCTTTGTAGAAATTTGAAGGTATACTTTTTACATGTTGAATTCATTAAAATCTTTCGCCTTTTGTAAGTTGAAAGGATTATTTGTCGTTGACAACGTCAAAATTTTTAGTTTTTTATTGATTGAAAGTTTTATTTTGTGGAGGAAATTGAAACGGTCTTTTTTACGAAAAAAAAAAAAATACTGTTGACTTTCTACAAACCAGAACTCTAATTGAATTGTACCGACTACTATATGAGATGCAGGAATAGCCAGGTGGGTAGAAGGTAATCAAGGGAAACACAAAAATCCTCTGTGGCTAGGGTGCCTCTGCATCTGCAATGACAGACATGCTCTTCAAAAAATCATATTACATGTAACAACGGCGCTCTTTAGTATTGATTCCAATGGAATAGTTGGATTCGTCAGATTTCAAACTACATCTGATCTGACGAACAAACGTCTTCCCTCACCCACACAAGTCATTCGAATATTTTTGACGGTTAAGGGCGCAACCGCTTGACGAAAGGAACACATAAAAACAAACAAAAACGTACCTCGAAACAACAGCGAGTGTAACTCCCATAGTGAGACCCACATTTAACAAACTCATCCACAGCAACTCCATATCTCAACTGTTCCTGTTTACACTTTGCGACCGTATTATCAAAAAAACTGTCAATTGTATTCGCGAAAAACTTTTCGTACCCACTCGAAAAACCATCAAGTACTCTCAATTGATTGTCGTCAACAACTCAACGATCCTACGCGTGTTTTTGTCGATGACAATTAAAGCTGAACAAATAACAATTCAGAATTATCTATTCACACAATTACTATCTATTCTAATATTCGGAAATTAGGCCGTAAAATAACTGAACAACTTTACTAATCACGCGACTGTCAGCTTTTATGAAGGTAGAAACTGATACCGTCAAAACGGCTCGCTTTATATATTCAGTTGGATATTCGACAATAAAAGCACGTGCTTCCCCCTCTACTGCGATGCTCATTTGTTACAATTTAAAGGCTATTTTGATTATTAACACAAATTACTCTAGATAAGTAAGTCTCGCGGAAATATCTAGATACTCTAGTGGATTTTTGGGGATTGAAGGAAAGGACACAGGACACAGGACATTTATTTATTAAAAGGTTGTTTTTCGTTTCATAATCTCACTTATTGCTGGCTTTTACGAATGAAAGACGGAACAAGATCAAGAACTATCTCATGGCCATGAATGAAAGAAGTGAGTCGCAGACGTACGGGAAAATGCGGATAATTATGATGGTGCAATGTTGGGAAACCCATTGCGAGACTGGTTTTTTGTCTAATGGTGCACAGTGACTGAGAGTTGGATAATGGCTAAACAATTCTACGAATAAAAATACATGCAAATTGCCTCATGAAGATTTCGAATCAAACGTTTCTAATTATCATCTCTTATCTCATACCAATACTTATCCCGTTCCTACGTCATTCCAATGATATTATCCTGCTTTCTTTTTTCTCCCGGTTTCTCTGCACTCTTTATTCCTCTCTCTCTCTCTCCCACCTCTCTCCTCCTTTTCCACTTTTCTCAAACTCCCCGCCCTTTCCTCTCAACACTTCCTTCTCCACGCATCTGCCATCCCTCTTTCCACATACTCACTCCCAATTCACTTTTCCTATATCTTTGAGCTATCTCTTTTTTCTCATCAACATTAAATGTGAACTCGGACCAGTCTACCACTGAGAGTGATGTAACGCCAAGTACGATGTAGGAGTAGCTAAAGTATTCTGACGATACAACACTGATTTGGGAAGAATCTGATATCGATTTTGGAAAATCAATTTTGTCTTCCTTCCTTTATTATATTTCTTCTCTCTGGATGTTTCTCCTCTAATTCCTCTCATATCTTTCCCATCCCTTTTTCATCTACATACCTTTCTTTCCGCCTCGTCACTTTTCATCTCTCACTTCCCTATATTATGTTGCCCCCATCCTCTTCTCTTCCTCTACTCCTCTTTCTTTTCCAATGCTGGTTTATCTAACTTAATCTCTTCCCTCACTTCTCAGTATACACTCCTTATTCCTATGAGTAGTAATTGATGAGAGGCTGCGGCAGACAAGTAGGCCCCATAACTCCTTTTTGCTATCCTCTGGTCTCCACATTACTTCTCATTATCTTCCATTTGGAACCCGCCACCTTCTCATGAAGGTCAGTATTGTTGGGACTAAATGCTTATTTTTGAATTATTTCCTTGGTTTTTGAAATTTTTTTTATTTGGTGTTTTCTGGCATCGACTGCTATGGTCATTAGCCACGTGTTCTGGATAGGCCTTGTTACTAATTCCATGCGCCACCTTAGGAGCAGCACTGTTAATTGGAACGCAACAGTGAATTGTGCAGGACTCCCCCCAGTCCTGCCACGAGATTTGAATAATTTAATCGGTCAAATTAAATTTAAAAATCCCAGCCGCAACTTGGGTTCGAACTCCGGACCTTTCGACCCAGAGTCGGACGCTCTAATTATAGTTGTTGTTAAAAAATATAATATCTGCCAAGAAACTAAATAAAAGCTCTCAGAAATACTTCCCAATTTCACTTAATAATCTGGCTGTATTTGGTCCAATTCGTCAATTCAACATCAGATTATATTACGTAGAGTTGTACACAATGTTATTTGATATTGAATCAATAATAAAAGAAAGACCACTTTATGTTTCCGATATTGATGAATGGGAGGTTTTGAATACTTCAAGATTTATAAAGCCACTGCATAATATTTCTGATGGAATTGCTGATTTAGATGTCGTAGATTGTCAATTGTTAAAACGTAGATATTGTTAATTGCAAAATTTAGGAAAAATGTTGAGGGATAGATTCAAAAGGGAATATCTTGCAGAACTGGATAACACAGGTAACAGACGAATCGGGGAAAGGGGTTTTCTGAAGGTTGGTAATATAGTGTTGATCGGATCTGATAATTCAAAAAGAGTTACTTGGCCAATGGGAAGGATTGTAGAAATTCATAGCGGAAGAGACGGTATAAATCGGGTAGCAAAAGTGAGAACAAAGACTGGGGAGCTGGTTCAACCATTTCAACGTCTCTATCCATTAGAGTTACCCTACAACATAATTGAGAAGGACAACCTCAATCACAAAGATGACGCGAAAGCAACTGTTTTGGAAGACAGAAGAAAGATGTAAGTCAAATAAGAAGATCAAGATATGGAAGAATATTGAAGTCGCCAACAAGATTTCCTCATGTCTGAGCCCGGGGGCCGAAGAATGTTGGGACGAAATGCTTATTTTTTAATCATTTCCTTGGTTTTTAAAATGTTTTTTATAGCTGTAGTTAAAAAATATAATATCTGTCAAGAAAGTCAGCAGAAATCTGGCTGTATTTGGTCCAATTCGTTGATTCAACAAGTATATCTAATGTCCACTCCAAGTCGATGAGTTTCTGACTAGAGCCTTCCAACTTTAAAGATTTCAAGTCTTAACCTCCCATAATTCTCGCACTCGCCGTAGAAATTAAATGAAGTTTCTTAGTCGTCTTCACATCGGCGTCAAGTGGGGCTGTATTCCTAAATGGAGGCGTAGTCTTTGGCAATCTCTGCCTAAAAGCCATGCCGGCCTTAACTGGGTGGGGCAGGCCACACAGTCTTTAGACTGCTTGCAGCCGGCAGTATTCCTCCAAAGTTCAAAGTTCAGTCCTCCTTCCGTCCAATCGTCAAGTGAGGAAGAGGTTTGGCTTCTTGCAAAGGCTACTACAGGCTCCATCCCGCAGAAGCTGCCACCTCATATCAGTGCACTTCTTTGTCTCGACTAGTTTCTTAAGTGCATCTGGGCAGTTCTGTACAAGTTCTGAGCTTGGTTTAGGATGACAGATGGTTCTGAGCGCTGTCTGACTATCCAAACAGATACATTATTTGCCGGGCCATTCTTTCGCTTTCTGCCTCATAGCTACGCTTAGAATGGCGAAACCTTTAGCTTGGAAGACTGATGCATATGGTGTAGCTTTCTCGTACACACACCTCTTGCTTCCAGCTATATGCCTGCACCCGAAGCATGTTGGTCGATCAGACGCGAACCATCCATTTAACAAATGAGCATCCCGGACGAAACTCCACTGTATATCCTTTCCATTTTTCTCTGCTCGGAATAGTGAGAGCAAAATTGCCATTTCATCGCTGCCTATCTTGTGAGTTTTTCACTTCTGAGGGCCGCAATAAGAATCTCCTGCTTCGCCCACTTCGCGATTTCCGCAAGATCCATCATCGCTTCTTACGAAGGCGTAGAAGGGCCACCAGCAATTTTTTTTGGAATCCCGACTTTAATCTCGGACTCCCGACTTTAATCTCGGACTCCCGACATTAATCTCGGGGGTCCGACTTTAATCTCGGGAGTCCGAGATTAAAGTCGGACCCGCGACCCCCGACTTTAGTCTCGGGATTTTAGTCGAATAGCGAATCAAAACATCTGTTCATGGTGGTAGTGATGGTCGAACGTTGGCATGTCAACCATAAGGGGATCACACGTTAAAAGTTAAGGGCCTGGTTTCTCCCAGCTCACACAAGTTTCCCGGAGACTTATGAGGGTTGCTCGTAAGAGTGCAGCCGGTTGACGGAAAGAACAAATTTTGAACAAACAACGACAAATATTATAATATGTTTATGTGAAGAATCAGCACACGGAGTTTGTTGTTCTCATTCCGGATCTCAGTCTGGAATATGATAGTTACTTTGATGTGCTCAGATAGTTTGTTGGGACAAATATTTTCTGACCGATGCAACCTTTCGATTTAAAATCATTTCATCTTCAGGGTTCTTCAAGAATGAGTTCACTTGTGGTGAAATGGTTTAGAATTCAAGCAAAGAATGAATGTCCCATGTATTGAAACGCTATAGAAGTAATCTTTTGAAATGTTAAAGCGCCCCCTCAAGTGTGATTTACAAACAGATATATTAATTAGATACACCAAATTCAACACTATTTGTCCCATGCAATAATAGATACATTATCGAAAAGATAAATATTTTGAACTGAAAATTGAAATAAAATGTAAATAACCTACGATAAAAATTAAGCCTTTTTTATATCTAACAGAAAACAACTAGTTCCCCGGCAAAAGCCACGCTGGACATCTGATGGATATTGTGGAATTGTGGATATATAACTTGAAAGAAAAAATCTGAAAGAGAAAATTTGCAAGATAAGTTTGGTTTTCGCAAAATCTATCAGATGTAGCTCAATGTCCAGCGTGGCCTTAGCTAAGGAAATAGTTGTTTTCTCTTATATATAACAAAAAATATATTTAAATGAAATTTATTCTCTCAAGTAATAATAATAATAATTCCTCATAAACACTCGAAGAGTACGTGTGTAACCAAAGGCAAAGCCTGTGCGGGTAGAGGGCGGCTGTTATTATTATAATACAATATTTATCAGATATCATGCAATGTCCAGCGTGACTTTAGCTAGGCAAGTAGTTGTTTTTTGTTAGACATACATAAAAATATCTTAATTTGTACAGAAAATTCTTTCTAGAGGAGTGATGTTCGTTTCAATCTTCAATTGAGAATGTTTCCCATTTTAACATGAATACCGTTCAAGAGGTTATCTTGAACGATGGAAAATAGCGACTGATATGTCTTTCAGTCGCATATGAATCCACATCTGACTTTACGAACATCCTGTTCATTTTTTCAATGAAATGAAGATACCGTATCCTTTCAACCAATAGTGAACGAGAAATTCTAGAATCTGAGAGCAGTGAGTCGGACACCCGAGATTACAGTCGGGGGTCCGAGATTAAAGTCGGCGGTCCGAGATTAAAGTCGGACCCCCGAGATTAAAGTCGGGGGTCCGAGATTAAAGTCGGGATTCCAGGAAAAAATTGCTCGTGGCCCTTCTACGCCTTCGTAGCTTCTTCATTTACACAGACTACTTTATAACGGGCACTGTACATGGGATCTTTGGTCCTACAACTGCTGTGTACAGCCTGTGCATTATCTCTTGGGTTCCCCATTGTTTTCCTACTGATCGACAAGCGTAAGGATGCCTCCGAGAATTGGTTGCGCAGTAGACAAAACCCTGGAGTGAGGCAGGAGCTCAATCGCTCTGCCTTATTAAACAGTAGTCGATCTTTGTCGCACATCTACTCACGCTTCCTATCGTTTGCGCATCTCAGAGGCATCCTTACGTTTGTCGATCTGTATAACTCTCCTCAGTTGCCACAGATGCATGGTTGCAAGGGTCTACGACTAAATACCCCGTCCAAAAATATCCTGTCAATACTATTCTGCCAAAAATCCCCCGTCCAGTAATATTTCAACCAATAATATACTGACCAGTAATAACCTAACATTTTGGAAGGAGCAATTTTTTTGTCTGATCTTACGCTTGGAAATTAAACATACATTTTGTGAGAGGTAATTTTTGTTCTGATCTAACCAGAATGAACTCACCTTTGGTAGACATTTGGGCGAGAGGAAATTGAGAATATTATAGGTCAGGAAATTAATGTCTAAGAATATTATTGGACCAATTTCCTAGATCGCATCCTTTGCAGGGCGGCAGGCGCGCCGAACCTTCCTTGCTTCCTAGATCGGCTCCAACCGCCCTGCCACAACTCGCGTGTGTAGCGTGATTCTGGCAATTTCGACTCAATTCTGTAGAGAAAGCCGTGCGGAGTGTTCGTTTTCATTGTGCAGCTCGCTGAGGTGGATCGAATATTATCATGGAAATCGAGAACAACCAAGAGCGAGAAGTTTGGACGCGGGTTATAGAAGTCTTTAAAGACCAGCCCCACATGTGGGATAAGAAAAACAAACATTATTCCATCCAGTACTTCCTTTTTCTTTTTTTCTTCTGTAGCCAGGGCAATGCCGATCTTTTGATTTTTTGAAAGTGTTGGCATCATCTTCACGACTCAAGTGATAGTCTGTTCTGCGATACGTTCACTGTCGCACTGAACGGCATGTTCGTGTGTAGAGACGACTCCTAGAATGCCCCAATCACCCTGCACCCCAGATTGCCCCTGCGGCACGCGTGTGATTAGCCGGCTTTATATTGAAGTATAAAATGACCAAAGAAGAGTCGATGACGTAAGACTCGTAGGAGAAAGACGTGTCAATGTTGCTCTTTCCTTTTTGGTCCTCCACTGTTCTACTCCTTGAAGTGAGGCGTTCATCTGGCTATAAGTGAACCTTAATGTCCTTTCAGTCCTTCGCACTACAGACTACAGTGTGGAGAGCCGATTCCGTCTACCCTCCTCTTCTGTAAGGATCCTGTTTTCTGTGAATGAAGCTTTCCCTTATGGTCCCCTCCACACCTCTCTTTCCTGTGTTCACACCCCTTGGCAAATTTTGATTCGTTCAATTTTATTCCAAACATAACAAATTTAAACAATGTTTTGGTATGGGGCGAACTAGATGAGTTCAGTAATACCATTCCTGGAGGATTTTATTATATTATAAATATTCTTCGAAAGTTGTCGTCCGGACAAACACAAAAATCAAATTTTGACTTCATAATATTATTAGGTTCAATTCTCAGTCTTAAGTTTAGTTATTAGGTAGACGTGCATAAAGTATAAGTATTATATATGGACGTCATTAGTCATTTTGCTAATATTCTCTGCATGGATATTTTATTCAATCCCAAATCTCGTGCCGCATATTTCTAAGATGCTTCTGGAAGCTGATGTGATGCTGGAAGCTATGAAGTACCCAAGCACTTCAATTGCATTATCCACCACCGTTTTAATTTTAATAATTTTCCTTCTAATGATCCAAAGTTCGTGAGATTAGAGTTTAAACTTTTAATAATATCTGGAGACGGTTTCGATTTTTCTGGATACCTTGTAGCATAAGTATCACATGTTCTTGTTAACACCTTATCACATTCGTCACATTCATCACCAATAAATTAACGAAATCGTGATTATTATACCCAACACGAGCCATATTGTACCTTTTGAGAGCACGAATTTAACAATAAACAATAAAGGTTATTGCACCTTTTCATTCATTTTATATTCAAATTGTAGCAATATAAATATTAGTTCTATAATTAACTCATACATATTTATTGAACACAAATACCATTTCCATATCTGATTCCTCTCGCAATTTTTCTATTTTGCGTTCAGAATGCTAAGTAAAGATATCATTGGGTGACGTCCTTATATGCAAACAAATCATTAAACAATTCAATTAGTAAATCAACATCTTAACAACGGAGAATTTTTTCTACTAATAAAGCTTGAATTAAACTGATCTTGAAAGTCGATTGAACGTTCATCGAATGGCGTCATTTCACAGGTTGACGCAGAGGGATTTCCACATGTCTGTGGGTATTTCACAGTAACGTTGGAAAAAAAGATATAAAAAGGAATCGTTTGATCTCTGATTTGTTGATCAATACATTCATTAGAGTTTCTTAACTCTTAAGAGAAATGTTTATGGTAAACAGATGCAACAAATTCAGCAGTTTCACGAAAATGCGGTTTCAACTTGAAAACAACTTAACTACCACGAGAAAAAGAGTCAACTTGTATCATAAATAACTATTTTGCGTAACCAATTCACGACCATATGAAAAGCACAACAAATTTCTTATAAAGTTGAATGGAGTAGTTTTCATTTTTTTATTATGGATTAATTCTAAAAATTTAAGTAAAATGAAACAAAAATGTGAAAGAATCATTGAAATATCTCTAGAAATGAAAAAGTTATGGAACTTTGAAGTTGCGCTTGGAAGAATAAATTCATGGTACGCAGCGCTCTAGTGTGTGACGTCACGCCACATGAACGAGGCGACTGGTATTTGCACATTCGCAGATTGCTTACAAATTTATCGGTGTAGAATCACTTGCGCCATTCGTGTCGTGTATTGATCATTACACAATGGCTGAAATTAAAAAAAATATCCTACAAATATTGCAATGCGCCTATGTGTAAAAGCTCGACAATTAAAAACCCATATAAATTGTTTTTTCATGTACCAAATGACATGAATAAAAGGAATAAGTGGTGCAAACTAATGAGGCGTGACTAAGTTGGACTGAGTTGGCGCGGCTAAGGATCTAATACGTAATTATTTGTGGTGTGGCCATCTCAGACATGTGGCGTGACGTCACAGCCGAGCCGGAGACCGAAGATGTTCCGCGCTAAAATACGTAAATTTAAATAATCTATAACTCAGTCATTTATTGATGGATTGAAAAAAAATACACTGATTCACTAGCTCTGATCTATATTTTAATTCCATCGCGTCAAATATAGTATTTTCAACATCACTAAAATAGTCCATTGTCTACTAGACTTGAACATAAAAATGCTGTCTGGATTCACATATTCTTTCACAACTTATTGAAAACTCATTCCTGGTTATACTGAAAAAATGTAGGACTTTATGCCCCAACGCAAAAAGTATTCGTGAGAATCTTTATTTTTGTTTATCAAAATGTAGCAATAAAGGACCCCGCACAAAAGCATAGAAAAATGGCCCACAGTGGGATTTGCCTGAAATTCACATATGTTATTGGTATTGAGTTTCTGATCAAATGTTCTCATGGGCCCAATCTTCTAAGACCAATGATTTAGCTCTCAGGGCCGTATTTAGTATAGGTGCCAAATAAACAATGACACTTTTCTCAAGTCCATGATTTTCGTATTTCCCATTAGAATTTAATTGAAAAAGAAATATTGCAAAATCTCAGAATTTGTCTTTTAGCACCAGTCCTCTGTGAAACATGTTTTGCCCTACAGGACCGTATTTAGTAAAACTGTATGTGCCAAGTGATCCACATAAAACTGAATTAAAATGGTTTTGTTGTAACTTTCGTATTTCTTGATCTATGTCAATGGTTGATGGCTCGTTTAATAGATGAATGTAGCTTTTTTTGTGTACATAACAAAAGTGGTCGCCATCTTAATATACAAGATGGTCGGCCAAACCTATAAACCATATTGAGAAAGATGATAACGGGAAAAAATAAGAACTACAACGTTTCGATTTTTGAAATCAGTCATTTACTTTTTGAATTATCTGATTCTTTAATATAAATATAACTCTACTATCTTATTAAAACCATATCTAATTCATAACAAACAACGTTGAAACCGATATTTCCAGAGTGGTGGAAGAGAACAAAACATCAAAATCAACAAAATAATACTTGAACACTTACAGATGCTGGAGTATTGCATCTTGCACTGGACCATTTGCGGCATCTTTAAAATGCTGTAACACAGAAGTCGATGGATAATTCGCATTTTGATTATGGCGTGCAAATCTCAAATACGACAATATGCTACAAATATGAGCACATGTTACTGGTGTTCTTGCCCCTGATTGCACTGCAGTAGTATCCTATTATCAATACATTTTCTTCATTATTCTCGTCAGGCTGGTTTTCATGCATAGTTTATTGAATACATACTTGATATTTTTCTCTCATTCTGAATCGTGAATACACTCTATGTCTAACAAATCCAGGTTCATTAATTTTTTTTGATGTATTGAAACTTATGAAATTATTACTCTAAGATAGTAAAGTTATATTTATATTATAGAGTTAGACAATTCAAAGTGTGGATGACCAATTTAAACAATCAAAACGTTGTAGTTCTTATTTTTTCCTGTTACTTTCTTTCCTAAAAAAGCTACAAGATAAGTCCTACATAAAGTTTATAGGTTAAGCCGGCCATCTTGGATATGAAGATGGCAACCACTTTTGTTATGTACACAAAGAAAGCTACATTCATCTATCAAACGAGCTACCAACCACTGACATAGATTAAGAAATGAGAAAGTTATAACAAAATCAATTTGATTCAGTTTTTTGTGGATCAATGGAAAAATATAGTTTTACTAAATACGACCCTGTAGGACAAAACATGTTTTACAAAGGACTTCTGCTAAAAGACAAATTCTGAGATTTTGTAATATTTCTTATTTTATTAATATTTAATAGGCAATAAAAAATTATGGATTTGAGAAAAAAGTGTCATTGTTTATCTACCACCTATACTAAATACGGCCCTGAGAGCTAAATCATTGGTCTTGGAGGATTGGGCCCATAAGAACATTTGATCAGAAACTCAATACCAATAACATATGTAAATTTCAGGCAAATCCCACTGTGGGCCAATTTCCTATGCTATTGTGCGGGGTCCTTTTCCAGATTCTTCATCCCACACATATAACTATTTTTTTTCATAATCTCTCATGTCAGTCTTATATGATCATTTTTTCCACTCAGCTAAATTATTAATCGGACTAAAATATATATCTACTATATTTTTATTATTTTCATGTTTAAAATAGGACACCAAGCATCCCTAAAATAACTTCTTAAAATATTTTATACAAATTGCACATAGTAGCTTTATTTACTTACAACCGCTTGCTTTCGATAAGAAAGTAGGTATTTTATAAGAAGAAGCCGTTTGAAAAATGGCCGCATATTGCAAAAGATGAAAATACAGAAAAATCGCATTTGCCTTAATACTGCAGCTGGTAAATATTTGAAAATTATGAAATAATTATGACTTGAACAAACACTTGTTTTTCCGCAAACAATAATCAATTCGATGAAGCAAGTTTTTGAATATCAAGTTTTTTTATATGAATCATAAATAAATAAGAGGCTCACTTATCTACATTTCACAATAAAATTTTATTCGCAGTGAATATTTTATCATCTGTATAGGTAGATATCAAAAACAGAGCTTAAAACAGATGTCAAAGTACCAGAAATACATTTTTTAATATGGCTTCTTGAGAATCGTTATGATAGGCATTTATTATATCTGCCTGTTTGTCTTTGAAGACTCAGAATGGGTTCTTACAACTCTTACAGCCGTATGCATAGTCAATTCCAGCGACTCGCCGGAGTTTCGCCGCTCGCTACACAAGAACTACGAGGGCTGACAATAAAGTAAGGTCTCCAACGCTGCAACTTCGCCGGATCACGCGCTAGGCGAAATCTGGCAACACCGCCGTGTTCCTTGGTTCCCCCACTACCACTTTGCTGCTGGGTGAGGCTTCCCCGACCGCTCAGTCTTGGCTGAGCAACCGTCAACGATGGAGGTACCACTCGCGTCAGCGTCCAAGTGCGAATTGCGTTCTGTAATACGTTTTTTGAGTGCGAAAAAGGTGACACCTATTGAAATCCATCGTTAACTAGTTGAAGTTTACGGGGAAAAGTGTATGGACATAAAAAACGTGCGCAAGTGGAGCCGCGAGTTCAATTCCGGGCGCACTAATGTTCACGACGAGGAGAGAAGTGGCCGACCGTCGGTCTCGGATGCGATTGTTCAAGCAGTGGAGGCAGAAATCCTCAAAAACCGCCGTGTGACAATTAGGGACTTGGAAGAGAAGCTTGGAGGAGTGTGTAGCAGCGAAACAATCCGTCATATTCTTGTGAACAAGTTGCAGTACCACAAAGTTTCTGCCCGATGGGTGCCGAAACAGCTGACCGAAGACCACATGAAGCGGCGCGTGGAATGTGCGACCAAAGTTGTGGCCCGTTTTGAAGAGGAAGGCGATGATTTTTTGGAAGGGTTTGTTACGGGGGATGAAACGTGGGCTCATCACTACACACCCGAAACAAAGGAGTCGTCCAAACAATGGCGCCATAGCGATTCTCCGAAACCCAAAAAGTTTAAGGCGACACTGTCAGCCGGCAAGGTGATGGCTACGGTATTTTGGGATCGCCACGGGGTATTGTTGGTGGATTTCATGCCAAGGGGAACCACTATCAATGCAGCAAGGTACTGTGAGACCCTGGAAAAGCTTCGTCGTGCCATAAAAAACAAACGCCCGGGATTGCTGAGCAAAGGAGTGAAATTTCACCACGACAACGCGCGCCCGCACACAGCCAACGTTACCCTTGACCTGCTCAAGACATTTGGCTGGGAAATCATCGATCACCCTCCCTATAGTCCCGACGTGGCCCCCAGTGACTACCACATGTTCCCCGCCCTGAAAAAACATCTCGGAGGGAAGAAGTTTGATAGTGACGCGGAGGTTCAGAAAGAGGTCAACACCTGGCTGCGCGAGGCGGACGGAGAGTGGTATTCTGCCGGCATAGACAAGTTCATCGTGCGGATGCGCAAGGTGTTGGAAAAAAATGGCGATTATGTAGAAAAGTAGCCAAGACCTTGGCCTTTCCAACGGTGTATCGCTTTTTGTAAATAAATGTCATTTTCTATGAAAAAAAAAATTGGAGACCTTACTTTATTGTCAGCCCTCGTATAATGCACAGTCGAGCTCCAAAAAAGTGGTACATCGCCAGCGTTTCGCCAAAATTCGACTTATCGCGTAGTTGTCACTTTTTTGGAGCTCGACAATGCATTATAATCCTTGAGTAGCGAACGGCGAAACTCTGGCGAGTCGCTGACGATTGACTATGCATACGGCTGTTAGAATTATTTTAAAAACGTGTTTGTTTCATTGTTGATATTCCATGTTGCATTCTGACTTTATAACATTCATTTAGTTTTCGACCTTATAAAAATGAAATAATGTCAATAAAACTATTTTATAAAGGGAGTGTCGAGTTTTTTTAAAGCTGCAAAAATGTGAATACAATTGATTTCATTGAAAATATGAACAGGATGTTCATAAAGTCAGTTGTGGAATCATCTGCGACTGAAAGTTGGAATTTATTCGCTGTTTTCCATCGTACAAGATAACCTCTCTTGGAAGGGATTCATGTTTTAAAGAAAACATTCTCAATTGAAAATTGAATCAATACATGACTCCTCTGGAAATGGAAAAAACTACGATAAAATTGAAGTTACTTTTTTGTAATATCTAACAGAAAACAACTACTTCCCCGGCAAAAGCCTAGCGAAAGTGATGCAATCCACGCGTCAATGAAACGAGCGATTTTCTGTGAGTGATACTTCAGAATAACATTCTCCCTTACCTCATTCATAGATGAGAGTCTCCAATGGAAACTGGACATTTAATAAATAATCAACTATCTGAATGAAAATGCAAATTTTCACTTTCAGATTTTTTCTTCAAGTTATATAGGGTCTTTCTCAATATCTATCAGATGTAGTTCAATGTCCAGCGTGGCTTTTGCCGGGGAAGTAGTTGTTATCTGTTAGATATTACAAAAAAGTAACTTCAATTTTATCGTAGGGTTTTTCCATTTCCAGAAGAGTCATGTATTGATTCAATTTTCAATTGAGAATGTTTCTCTTTAAAACGTGAATACAATTGTTTTGTAATATTCGGAGAAGGCTGAATAAAATATTACCGAAGACACAGTAATTTTATAAAATGGTACCAATTTTGCATTTGTAGATGTTGTAAGAACTTATCAGAAACATTTCAAAATCTGAAATTATTTTACAAACTTTTTTCCAATTACATTTTCGCAACTGTAATTGCTAGTTTTGAAGTTTTATTTCTCAATTTTTCATGATCTTGTACCAAGTATAGTAACGGCTACATTCATCAGTTTATTAAATGCCTTTCTTGGATTTAGAACATTACTAGATTCGCTATTTAAGTTGTTACGGACAAAGTTATTATTATTATTATTATTACAAAATACTGTTGCGTCATAATTTACGACATCCAAGAAAGCGTTCGTATTTATGTTGTAAACATTATCCTGACCTTTCATGAAGTTTCTAGTTTAATGCAGAAGTTCATATTATCAAGGACGAAATTTGACAGTCAGGCCGAGTCCATTGTCAATAACTCTTTTATGATAATTGGGTTTTGTTGCAGGCAACAATTACCGGAATTGGAAACAAATTGACGGAAACATTAAAATTCAGAGAACTACTGTTTATTTCACTAGGCACGTGCAGCCAATACCTAACGAGGATTAAATAGACATTTCACATTGAGCTTATTGAAATGTATTCAGCGTAAGAAACATCCACAGTGCGGCTTTTTTTAGCCCCCCCCCCCACACAAACGATTTTCTAGAACCCTACATGAGATTTTTCACTAAATTGGCGAAAATATAGACTAACTTATTCTAACACATTACTATAATTATCAAATTTTGCAATTTTTCTGTGAATTTTTTATAAGAAAAAGTCAATTTATACTCTGAACAACGCCATACAATCTATTTAAAACAACAAGATCATCCATTCAAAGCTTTGACAACATGTTTTTCATTTTGGTTGCCTAAGTCAAAACCTACGTTTTTGACGTTTTTGAAGTTTTTCTAGAGATTTTTTTCTCGTTTTTCATAAACTACTCAACACTAATTTCGTCGCACCCCAAAATTTTGAATTAAAATCTGAATAACTTTTTTCTGCATTGAACAATTTGAATTATGTAAACACTGTTCGCTAGCCCAGTCCTTCAGCTATAATCTCGTACTTCTTCAAAACATAAGGTTTTCCGCATAAAATCGCTACAGGGTATTATCTGAAACTGTGCAAAATTTCTGAATTTTCAAAAGGATCCCAAATGAAGAAAAATTTTTTTTTTTCAAATTTGACATCAGTGGCATGAAGATGAACTCATTACCTCAAGATACTTTTCGAATTGTCTTATTATCTGTTTTGTTTACAGGGTGATCTCAAAAAATTAACTTTTTGGTTTTGCAGTCATAACTTTTTTCCTCGTAAACCGATTTTCAAAATCTCCGGCTCATTTTGAAGCTGAAACTTTAGATGAAGAGATATGATGATCAGAATAGACTCAAGATGAAGATTGAAGATCAAGGGTTTCCTCAAAGGTGACCTAAATCTGAAACACCCTCAAAATCCGGTTGGGAGGAGAATTAAATGAAAATCAACTTGTTTTCGGAAGGATCATCCATTCTGAATACGTCCAGATCTTTCTTGCTGTCAGTAGTCAAGAATTGTGCATGAAAAAACCCAATTGTAACGGCAGGATTTTGAAAAAGAAAAAAAAATCAACCCATTGTTCGCCTGAAATGCAGGTTCCTGCTTTGCTACAAAAACACCAACATCAGAAATAAGCTTGATCCAAACTCTTGTGGAAAGTATCTTTCCCGCCCTTAACTGTTTGCCCTTTTAAAAATTAAGAATGGTTGAAAAATAAAAATAGATTTTTATGAAAATCCCCCTGTATACACTCAGTTTGATCTGATATCTGCAACAACGTAAAACCTATTGTTGTCATGCCAATTCTTTAGAACGGGCCGTGGTGGCCTAGCTGGTACAGCGTTCGCCTTTGAATGGCATGGCATGGCATGACACGTTAAAAGGTAAAGGCTGAGTCTTCCCTAACTCACATAAGTCTTTCAAAGACTTCTGAGGGTTGCGCGTAGGGGTGCAATCGGTTGGCGAAATAACAATTTTAACAATAACAATCGAAACATAAATTGGGTTGCGATCGTTAAAGTGACAAAGTAAGCTGAGAAAAAGCGTTACCTTTCGAGTTTTCGAAATTGCCACAATGGATTATTCTTCGAATGAAGAAACTATGCAAGCAGCCTTTTGATGCAAACTTATTGTCAATGAAGTCTAAAGAAAGGCATGAGAAGCAATACACGCGTTTTATGGAATGGTGCAACAATAAAAAAGTTATAACACCAAATAAAGAAGAAGTATTTTTGGCTTATTTTCTAGAAATGTCTGAAACCTGGAGGCCAAACAACTTATGGGCAAAATATTCAACATTGAAAAGTATTTTCAAAGTGATGAAAAATTTGGATATTAACAAATTTTACAAAGTGACTGCGTCCATAAAAAGACCGAATATCAGTTTTCATCCCAAAAAAGCCAATTCTTCTACAGTTTCACACCCGATGAAATATACCTCATGATCAAGTTGGGAGCAATTTATGGATCAGCTGGTGCCTGCAGACTAGAAGAGCTGACGAAACTCACCACTGACGACATAGACGACAAACAATACCTAATGATTGTCAATATCAAGGACTCTGAAGATCATTCCTCTAGATCCTTCGTGAAATTTGAAGAAGCAAATGATGGTTACTTTTTGACCGTACACGAAAGTATGCATATTTACGTCCAAAACAGACTCCCAAACGTAGATTTTTTTTGTGTTACAAAAATGGAAAATGTACTGTGCAAGGTGTGGAAATCAATACCATAGGAAAGATACCCTTCGAAATCGCAGTCTATCTGCACCTTCAAAATCCGGAGCTCTACACTGGTCACAGCTTTAGGCGTTCCTGGGCCACTTTACTTGCTGATTGAGGTCTAGGTATAACAAATATCAAACTGCTAGGAGGATGGAAATCGACTTCAGTTGCTGAGGGATACTAAGAAGACTCCGCAAAACGGAAAAAGTAATGTCTAACAAAATTCTCAATTTGTACCCTTCATCGTCTTCCGAGTGACTTTTAGAATCATCCGCCTCTCGCCTAGATGTAACATCTGTACCATTCAGAGACGATTTGAAGCACTTTCCTGCTCATTCGTCTACTTCAAAAAATGTGTTGCCCGTATTTGAGCAGTATTCTTCAAAGAATCTGCTAACTTCAGCAAATATGCTGGCTTCCGCTATAAACTTATACAACGAGTCAAACTGTTCATTTACAATAAACATTGCAGATAACAAGTAGATAGAAAATTTATTAGGTAACTACTCTTGTTCCATTTGCATAAATGAAAAATTTAAAAAATTTAAGTTTCAATTAATTTCCTTACGTTTGTAGAAAAAATGATCATAAACTCATGAGAACTCTTTCCGCACTTGTTGGGATAATAGCTATATCGTTCAAACGGGGAAATGATCACGTCATAGGGTAAACATTTTCCTCAAAACCAATTTTTACATGCATGTGCTTGTAGAGCGTTCGCCTCTCAAGCGAAGGGTCGAGGGTTCAAATCCCCGCATGGTCATCAGTTTCGTGCATGGCATCACATGTTAAATTCTAATTTTGTATTTTCCTTCAAATGACAAAAACTGGTTTTGTATAGGAATAATCCTAAAAATAAAATCAAAGGACGAAACAATGTAAAGACTATACGTTCAGTTTAAACTCCGGATCGACTTAATAATGGTTAGAATGTGAACCTCCCAAACATCACTTAATGAATGTCATTGACATTCTAAACCATTGGTTAGTCTATTCTCAGTCAACTGGACCTATACAACTGGCCCTTAGTGTATAAAAACATTTATTAGATTTCATATAACTTGGCAAATTATTGAAAACTCCAAAAATCTGGAGAATTTTGAGTTGTTTTGTACTTGGCAGCAGAAGTATGTACAGTGTGTCCCACTTTGAGCAGCCACACCCTCATATTTCGTTGAGCATGAAATAATTCGAAATTTTCTTTGACTCAAGTTGAAGTACTCGGAAATACCTACCTTTATGTTTACGGAACCTTTGTATATCCATTTTCCACGGTTAACTACGACCAAATGAAAAGTGAAAAATTGGGAAAAATATACTAGGCATTTTTTTATCGCAAAAATAACACCAGATTCTGTTTCAGAACACCTTAAAACCCCCAAATCTCAATGCTTGAATCATTTGAATATACAGGGTATCATCTGTAGCTGGTAGCATTATCAACTCTAATCCATAAATAATGCTTGGAAAATTTCCAAAATGTCTTCTCTTGTCACAGAATTCCCAAAAATATTTAATTAATACTTTGAAAAATAGCCAAATATCACTTGTCCAAGGCTAACTCTGATCAGAATGAATGATACCCTGTATATTCAAATGATTCAAGCATTGAGATTTGGGGGTTTTAAGATGTTCTGAAACAGAATCTGGTTTTAACTTGTTTGATTGATGATCTATTTATTTTGTGGAAGTTCATGATGAAATAAGAAAAGGAAGAAAAAATATAACTTTTGTCCAGTTTCCACTAACACTTTACTACTTTATTACGACCGGTTTCGGCTTTTACACCATTTTCAAGTAACTACAGATTTCATCAAGTTCGTGAATATTTATACATAAGAAAGTAATTAAAGAGAGGTTGGGTTTAAATTACCTAACTGATGTTTCAAAACAAGTTGGGAAATACCTAGAATCTACCTGATGAGTCAATTTAATTTATCTAATAGGGGAGGAGTTATACAACCTCTTTGATGTATGCCTCAAACTAAATTATTTTAAATTCAAAAATAATGTTTACCTGCAGAATTCGGGTCTCCCAATGGGCTCTCCGTTAAGTCCCTTACTAGCCGATATTTTTATGAATAACTTAGAAAACACCCGCATCCTAAATAACGCCTTATCTCATAAACATATTGCATTCTGGTTCAGATATGTTGATGATATTCTCGTAGGTTTTAATGGCTCAACGAGACAGATAAATCAATTTTTGAATTTCCTTAACACCCTTCATGATAAGATAAAATTCACGGTCGAAATAGAACAAAACAATAAAATTAATTTTCTAGATCTTACTATTACAAACATTAATAATAATTTTCACTTCAACATATACAGAAAAGATACTTTTACGGATTGTACAATACCTTTAGATTCCTTCAGTCCATTATCACACAAATTATCAGCATTCAGATCAATGATACATAGGGCATTTATGATTCCTTCATCGGATAAGGCTTTGCAGGAAGAAATAAAAATCATAAAACAGATTGCAATAAATAACCAAATTCCAGTCTACTTAATTGATAAGATCATCTCCAATAAACAGCAGACAATGATCAGGAATGAATTATATCCAAATCAAATAGGACCCAAAGGAGATAAAAAATATGCTAGTATAAGCTACTCGGGAAAACTCTCAGAAAATATTAAGAACTATTTTTCAAAATTTAATATAATAACTTCATTCACTAGTAGGAGTAATTTAGGGAATATACTATTCAATGCAAAACCTAAAAAGGATAAATGGAAAAAATCAGGTATATATAGACTGGAATGTGGTGATTGTACAGCAGCTTATTCAGGACAAACGGGAAGAAATTTTGAAATAAGGTACCGTGAACATGTGTTATCAGATAAAAAATCAGCTATATATAGACATTTACAAGAAACGAATCATACAATAAATAAAAATAACATGAACATCCTTCATGCGTGCAATAAAGGAAGAGAAATGAACTTGTTGGAAGCCTTGGAAATAAACAAATTGAATAAAAACCCCAATTTTGATACCCTTAATGACCAGTTAGAATTATGTAGCTCTCCACTTCTGAATTTGTGACTTTTGATAACAAAGTTGGACCCACCGATTGTATGAACCCCTATTAGATAAATTAAATTGACTCATCAGGTAGATTCTAGGTATTTCCCAACTTGTTTTGAAACATCAGTTAGGTAATTTAAACCCAACCTCTCTTTAATTACTTTCTTATGTATAAATATTCACGAACTTGATGAAATCTGTAGTTACTTGAAAATGGTGTAAAAGCCGAAACCGGTCGTAATAAAGTAGTAAAGTGTTAGTGGAAACTGGACAAAAGTTATATTTTTTCTTCCTTTTCTTATTGAATCTGGTTTTATTTTTGCGATAAAAAATGCCTAGTATGTTTTTCCCAATTTTTCACTTTTCATTTGGTCGTAGTTAGCCGTGGAAAATGGATATACAAAGGTTACGTAAACATAAAGGTAGGTATTTCCGAGTACTACAACATGAGTCAAAGAAAATTTCGAATTATTTCATGCTCAACGAAATATGAGGGTGTGGCTGCTCAAAGTGGGACACACTGTATATATTCCTTTTTCCGTGTACCTATCAATATTGTGAATATCTTTATTGAGTTTGAAAACGCTTTCATTGAAAAAGATATAGATAGCTAATTCATATAAGTATAGGTTGAAAAGAGTTAAAATATTATAATAAGTCGTAAAAAAAGTTCTGTATGAATATCGCTTTGGAGCATTGAATATACACCGTAAAATTAATTTTTGTACAATAAGAACTTTTTTGCTCATGGTTGAGTTGCTCAACCTGACCATAGTTGATTCATATCTAAAACTAATCGTAGATTTTTGAACATATGATTAACGGAGCTCAATTTAGAAATTATTGATTCAAAGTGTGAATTCCAGTTGAGATACTGGTCTATACTCGTTCCTAAAAATTTTACTCCAAAGTTGGTACTACGTAGACTTCTTAGACTACGTAGAGTTCTTCAATTATACTTTGATAACGTATCAGTTGAGTTTTTGTCGTATTGAAAAATAAGTCATGCTCAATGAAATACATGGAAGTTGCATTCAAGAGATCTTCACATTGGTTTTTGAGAGATTCTGTATTTTCATGAGAAATCAGTAGTGATATGTCATCTGCATGTGCAGTGAATAAAGAGAGGAATATTTCCTTTTCTATATTGTCAATATAAAGAAGAAACAAGACTGGCCTCAGAATAGTACCTTGGGGTACCCCAGACCGAACTCGTTTCTGAAGAAGAGGTCGATGTTACACCATTGTATTCGAATTTCAGAGAGACACACTGATTTCTTTTCTTGAGGAAAGACGAGATCCATCACTGATAAAGAGGATTTTTTGCATCAACGCAAAATTGCATTGATTCGAAGAGATTGTATTATTGAATAGGTCCAACCAAATATTAGTTTGATTTTTTGACGGATTCCTCTTGGCCACTTACAAGGAAAATATTTTGAAACAAGTGAACACTTACTTCATAAGTTGGTTGAAGCAAGAATATTTTAGCTTCAATAATGGGCACTTTTTTTTGTTGAATCATGGGAGTAGGTTGAGACTAGAATATTGCAATTTCAATAATGAATACTATTCTTCTAACAACTTGGAGGTTGAGTTCCAATCTGCACTTTGCACTTGGTTATAAAATATAGAATGGAACATTGAATAGATTAAACAAAGCATAGATTCACAACTACGAACAATTTAGGTATAAATAATGGTTTTATATGAGAATAGTTTTAAGTTTAATAACTACTGTATTCTCAATAAAACCAGTTAGTAGTGACGCATATTGCAGTTTGATTGAATCATAAACAACGCCACTCGCTTTTAGAAACAAAACTGTAGAAGACCAAAATATTTTTCACTCATTTTCACAACTGGCCCATAATGATCCAATTTCAATTTTCGATTTTGCATTTTTATTGTATAGAAACAGTTTCCACTAGGCACAAAACTAATATTCATATAGGTACGCATAGCCTCATAATCTCGAACCCAAATGGTCAAACTGGATGAAATGATCGAAATGGAACTTGGAAGTCGTATTCACAGGTCGCGGTGCCACCACCTGCTTTGATTGCTCATTGGTTGAACGTGTCACGTGGCACGAGTAGTGATCTACCAAGGAATTATATTATTGTGTCAAGACGATTATGTTTCACAATGAGATAATGTGAGTGTTCTCTAGGATGAAGAGTAGAAAGGTTTCACTGCAAGCAAATTCATCTCAAGAGAATTTATGTAAAGAAGCAATCATCTCAATCAGAAGAAAACAGAATTCTTTCGGGAGATTATTTAGTAAGGAACAGTCGTTGCCGACCGATGATGAACCCTTTACTCCCATATACCTACACCAACAATGTAGGTTTATTATGGCAAGTACCTGTCAGAAAACAACTACTCCCCTGGATAAGAACACGACGGGTATTGAATTAGATCTAACAAATACTTGTGCAACGCTCCTCAAAGCATCAGAGGACGCAATGGCAAGTGCGCTCTGTGACCATCTCAATTATCTTGAAATGGGAGTATATTCATTAATTAGAGATAATTATTCTTTTCATAAGATTATTCTATTCAAGAGTATGTATATTTTTGATTGAAGAAATCTTTTTTATCTGTGAAGTGAGAGGTGTTCCTTTGACACCGTAAGATTCCAGAATATGCAACAACTTTGAATGATTCACGCAATCGAAGGCTCTGCTCAATAAAAAGAGCTCACACAAGTATCTCGAATACTTCTGAGGGTTGCGCGTAGGGGTGAAACAGGTTGACGGAAATAACAATTTTAACAAAAAAAAACAATGATGTTCATATATTCGAAACCGATATGAATTCTGTTCTTTCATCACATCAACGAATTCATTGGACTCATGAAGCGTGTGGTTGTAATAACTAATGTGACGTGATGTAATTTCTTAAATGGTTGATCAACACCAACTCCGTTGCTAACTCGTTTTATCATTTTGAACTTGGCCAAGACCCTGAGTCATCTGATATTGCTTGCATCGAACAAATAATAATGTGATATTTACTTCATACAATTCCGCAACAGAGCCAATCAGAACTGGATCTCGTTATTAATTGATAATACATTAGACCTGTAGAACTAGGCAAAACGATTTGAAATAAGAAGAATTTTGGATAACTGCTACATGATTATCAATCCTTTTCAAGGAAAGGGTTTCAATTGTCCATATTGTCAACGATAGTTTGAATATATCTTGATCTTCGATTTGAATAAGTTTGAAAAATCGAAAAATCCTAACTCACCTAGAATAGCTCTCAAATGTCCCTCCAGCGTCTGCAGTATAGTCGACTTGATTTCCTTGACCGTTTTCCCCAAAAACTGTTCAGAGGCCGTTTGCAGAAGTTCGTCCGCTTTCATGATCTTGCACTGGGCTACACCGGTCACCGAGAGAGGTACACCTTGAGATGTTTCGACACTCTCGCATTGCGGATTCAGTGTCATCACTTCCAAGGACAGCCGTTGCACGTCCGTCACGAACCACCAGGCCCACGACCATCCCCCGACTATGGTTACTTTTTTTGTCGATCCGCAGCATCCTCCTGGAATGGAAAAATGTGTCAGTGTTATCGATATTTTCGTTTTTGACTTCTGTAATACCGCTTTGAGGGCCAGTTTTTTAGGTTAGAATTAAACTCCCGATAACTAGCTAATAGTTTAGATGATGAATGATATTCTAACCATTAGTTAATTAATCTAGAGTTCATCTGGAACCTGATAAACTGGCCCAGAAGGGATTATTTATTTATTGGCAAGCCAACAGATAAACTATTGAGAGAGACAGAAAAAGAGATATACAGGGTGTCCGGTAAACCTTGTACAATATTGAAACTGGTGATAGACCAGGTCATGACTGTTCAGAATATCGGAATTTTACCTCAGTAAAAATATCACCGTTTTTGAGATAAAGGGCATTTTAAGAATTTCTGGAAAATCGCTACCTAACCTTGGATTTTTGAGTTCCATGTATACTAATTGGCTTAAATCCAAATATCTTTGCTACTGAAGATTACTGATGAGTGATGCTTCTAGACGTACAGAACAGTTTTTCAGAAAGTGAAAACATTTTTCAAGAAATGAGGGTAAAATGATAGATTTGAGTTTCATCAATTTTTTTACACAAAGTTTGACATTATTATCTGAAAGAAACATAACCAATTGGAAGTGGACATTCATTTCAAAAGAATGCTCATATTTTCCAAACTCTACCATGGTATAAAACAAACTATAATTATTTTTGGAAGAAGTGGTTTCCATTGAATTAGGCGTGGTTTTAATCTAGGCTTCTATCAACTTTTATTCAAGAATAAAAGGAAACTATCCAACACCAAAACTACGTCACAATCACACTCGACGCGCGTTTCGCCAACAAAGTTAGCATCTTCAGGAGCTAAAAGTAAGCTTTTAAGATTGTAAGATTGTGACGTAGTTTTGGAGTTTGGGTATTTTATTTTTATCTTGAATTTACACCAAAGGTTCCAAAATATTCATTTATTTGATAAACTTTTATACTTACGCCCAAAAATTATTTTATTTACATTTTATCAAGATAAAATGAGGAAATAATTATTAATAATAAAGAGTAGACTGCTTGGTAGCATTAAATAGTATGTCAATGAAATTAACTTTTCATGTAATTAGGCCTAATAAAATTATCGAAATTAAATGTCGATTATCCGACAAGGCACCGATTAATACGAATTCTTGTGATAAATGTCGCAATTGTCCAACATACAGATTCCAACAAAGTTTCAGAGACCGACAGATATACAAGGTGTAACCAAATAAGTGCAAACTTTTTTAAGAGATGAATCCTTGTCGAAAATTAAAAACTTTTGTTTGAACAACTTGTGACTTCTATTGTAGTTTTTTGAAATTATTCCGCTTGTTTCATTCAGTGGTATTTATTTCTTTGTCATGCCGTACATACGTTATACTCCCCGAGAATATGCGCATATGCACTACATTTATGGTGAATGTGGAGGTAGTGCTACTAACTGCTGCAGCAGCGCTTTATGCAGAACTATATCCGATTGCACAATGTCGCTCATAGAATCGCTGATTTGGGGGCTATAACCTATAACGCATTTGAAAAGGTTCTTCTTGAAAATAAATCGTCTATGCGTACGAGTGGATGGAAAATAACAATTTTTGTAATATTATTTAGTGCGATGTTGAATAATCGTTATTGTGGTTTATAGTGTATGTTGATTTAAAAAAAAACGTTAAATTAATATTTACTTCATCACATCTCATTGAATGCTTCTAAGCAGTTGATTCGTTGATACTCATAATTATTTCATCTTGATAGGATAAAAATAAAAGACATTACTGACAAATTCTAATGGAGTTGATTTTAGCTCAGAATAACATCACACTCTAATATTATCGAAATTCTACTCCTTTCAAAAATAATGATCGTATGTTTTATACCATAGTAAAGCCGGGACAAAATTGGCATTCTTTTGTAATGAATATCCAGTTCCACTTGGTTATGTTTTTTAAAACAATAATGTCAAACTGTTGTTAAAAAAATTGGTGTAACTCAAATCTGTCATTTTACCCTCATTTCTTGAAAAATTGTATTGTTTGTTTGTATTGTCTGGAAGCATCACTCATCAGTAATCTTCAGCAGCAAAGATATTTAAATTCGTCCCAATTTGTATACATGGCATTAAAAAATCCAAGGTGAGGTAGTGATTTTCCAGAAATTAATAAAATGCTCATTATCTCGAAAACAGTGAGATTTTTACTAAGGTAAAATTCCGATATTCTGAACAGTCATGATCTGGTCTATCACCAGTTTCAATATTATACAAGGTTTACCGGACACCCTGTATACTATATTGCCCAAAGAAGTTGTTCTCAATGACAAAGCTAGTTTTTGGAAAATAATCTTAAGTGTAAAAGATAAACAATAGTAACACCAACAAGTAAGCCTAAAAAATACGTCACCAGTTGAAAACGGAAAAATAATAGCAGTACCAACAAGCAGGTCTAAAAATATCCATCAACATACAATACAATAAATAAAAATGATTTACACAAAAATAGATATGTGAATACATATCTGCTAATGCTGGTCATTAAAAACTCGGTAACACTACATAATATGGTCTATCCAACAGTAAGTATAAAAAATAAAACAGCAGCAGCACCAGCAAGTAAGTCTAAAAAACACAATAGTAAGACATGATACCCATAAACTTTTTACAACAAATAATTAAAAATTTCATATAGACAGTCAGAAATAAGCCTATACACGTATGTCTGCTAATGCTCGTCATTGAAAAACTCAAATAACTCAGCAACGCTATAAATAGGAACTATCCAATAGTAGACGTTTTATGCTCTTCCTGAAATTTCCCTAATTTATATTGGAAGGTGGTTGTACATTTTGCAACCATTGTAAATCACAGATTTTTTAATAAGATTTGATGCAGGACGTGGAAGCTAGATGACGTCAGTTTGGCGAGTAGCGTAGTGGGAAGGATTTGTGTCAAAGTTATTTAAATGTTTCTTGACTACGCGTACTGTTTCCAAAATGAAACTGGCGATTACAGTTACAATTTTGCGTCCGCGAAAAAAGGGTTTACATGGTTTTCGAAATTTGAATTCAGTCATACATCTGATTGCACATTTTTGTAATATCAGAATAGACTGTAAATGTTTTAAAGAGAAACATTCTCAATTGAAAATTGAATCAATACATGACTCCTCTGGAAATGGACAAACCCAGAGGAGTCATGTATTGATTCAATTTTCCATTGAGAATGGTTCTCTTTAAAACATGAATCTCTTCCAAGAGAGGTTATCTTGTACAATGGAAAATAGCGACTAAATCCAACTTTCAGTCGCATATGATTCCACAACTGACTTTATGAACATCCTGTTCATATTTTCAATGAAATCAACAGACTGTAAATGGTTATTGTTTACTGCCCAGATGGCAATACCATATCTCAGGTATGACTATCAATGAGTGACATAACATCGTGGTCGTGGATATACAAAATTCATTAGAAATTATGTGGACCGCGTAAAAACCGGATGCCAATTTGCTCTTCAGAGGTGATGTGACTACCAAACTTGAGATTAGTGTCAATTTGCTTTCCGAGAAATTTTGCTTCACATATATTTTCAATGAATTTATTTCCTAGGGACAGTTAATTGATTCCACATCTCAAGCCTATGATGCTTGTTTTTGACACATTGTGAGATAGTTGGTTAGAATCGCACCATCTTTTGATCTTTTCAAAATCCTCACAAATTGTTAAATTCAGATCAGTACTGTTTTGATTGGGCCATGTTATTGTGGTATCATCAGCATAAAGTCTGAAGTTTACTGAGATTTTGATATCTGGCAAATCGTTTATATGAATCAAGAAAAAAAGGAGGCCAAGAATTGGTCCCTGTGGTATTCCTGAGTTTATGACTGCTTCATCAGACGATGTTGAGGTCTTTACCAACTGATGACGACCAGATAAGTAAGATTTACACCAATCGGAGGCTATTCCTCTGATTCCTTAATGATGAAGTTTTTGAAGCAATCAAAAGCCTTTGATAAATCACAGAACACTGCTGACACAACTCATCATCATTCAACTCGGTATAAACTTTCTGCAAGAATTGGAAAATAGCATCTTTCGTGTTTCTGTTACTACGGAAACCAAATTGAGTGTTTGTGAAGCAAGCTATGTTTGTTTAGAAATTTTGTTACTCGTATTTCTACACATTTTTTCAGTATATTTGCCAGGAAGGGAATGGGACGATGGTTGGAGGGATCATCTTGGGGACCTCCCTCATAAAGGGGAATTATGACCAAGGTTTTTGGAAAGTCTGGGAATGAACCTTCAGAAAAGGATTTATTTAATAAGTACACCAATATTTCCAGCATGCAGTCTGGTATATTTTTAATTATTCGAATTGTTATCTCGTCAATTCCGGCAGTTTCTTTATTTTCTATCGAGTTGATAATATCTTCAATCTCTGTTGAGTTTGTGTCGTATAATAGAAGCGAATCTGCAATTCTGTTTTATCCTCTGAGACCATCAATTATTTGCCAACTTTTTTTAACCTTATTGGAGGACTCATCAATTTGCCTTTTGTAGTGGTTTTCCTTTGTCCTCTTTTTGTAACTGGTACAATACGTATTAAAATACTTATGAAATAATTCTTTATTTTTGAATTTTCGTATTGTTAATTTATTACGTACCATGATTTGAAATCAAGAACAGTAGCGAATATGTTCGAGTGCTATCGATCTGCCCAGTGTTCGGCAGCCTATACAAGACTAAACAACCCCAACAGGCCCAGCAGAAGCCTAGCTGGGAAAATCTTCACAACTCAAAGAATCAAATGGGCTATCAAAAGCTTTAAACCATTCGAGTAGCCAGTAACGGATATAAACACACTTCACATGACAATTAATGTATAATTAAAGTACAATATATTTAGGAGAGATTAAAAATTTAACTCAAGGGATCACTCACGTTTTTATTGAGGTAAAATACCTACTGCTTCTATAAGAATATGTTTCACCGATTTTCTGAATAAACTGATGCAATCAATAATTTTGACACTTACACCTTAGCACTTGCAATTTAGCGGCATTGTATATCATTGACCTTTTTATCAAGTTGGAAGAAGGAATGGGTAGTCTCAAGTTGTTATTTTGGCAGGTGGGTCCAAGAATTGTGTCATACGTTGATTTATTTTCATTTATGTACCAGACATATGGTTTCAAGAAAGAAGAGAGATGGAATAGTGAGGAGTTTCTGCTTTTTGAATAAGTCTTTACAGGATAGTCGAGGTCTGAGTCCGCAAATACAGCGAACATCACGTTTCTGAATTGTAAAAATCACGCTGAAGCGCTGTTTGATACAAGTTCCCCAGAAAGGGATACCATACCTGACATGTGACTCAAATAGGGCGTGATAAACTACTTCCGCAGTTGTCAGACTCAATCCATTTGGAATAACACGTAGAGCATAGCACTCCGAGGACAGCTCTTTACTCAGAAAGCAAATGTGATTTTCAAAATTGAGGTTACTGTCTAAGTGAATCTTTAGGAAGGTGTTGATATTATGATATTGTTGGATGAAATAATATCATTTCCCATGGGAATGGCTGGTATATTGCATTGAAATAACAAAATATTAGTTCTGTTAGTGTTGAAGGGAAGCAGATTCGCATTACATCACTTTCTCACTGCAGTTATGTCCCGAGTCATTTTGCCATAGGATCGATGTGTCGTCTGTAAAAATAGTAAATACATCCTCAGTCTTGATGATGAATGTCATTAAAATATAACAGAACCAGGAATCAGGATAGGTCCAAGCACAGCCTCCTGTGGTACACCTTGTTTGATTAAACCAATATCGGAATAGTTACTAGTTTTTACAATTTGAGTTCGTTGACTCAAATAAGCATCAGTTATGGAACACTGCATGCATGCCTCCATAACCAGATTACTAGAGGAAATAAATATTAACGCCTCACTGATCAGATGAATATCATCAGTGCTGACAATCAGAATCACTGTGGCGACTCTTGGGGGGATTGACAACAGAAAACGGTTGTCCCCAGGAAGGAGTTCTATCTACTTTGTTTTTAAATTTTGTCAATTTGGTATATAAACTGTATGTATATAATAATATATATATATATAATAATATATAGAATGCTTCCTTGGGGCACTCCTGATTTTATTTCTAACGGAGTAAAAGACTTGTTATTGATTCAACAATTGGAATGCCATTTTCTAAATATGAAGAACAAAGTGTAACAGAGCTAACAAAGATTTATCATATCAAACGCTTTTGAATAATCTAATAAAATCAAAATACAGATTTCACCATCATCTTTAGCCTTGGGTATATCGTCGACAACATCAGCAAGTGCAGTAGCACAACTACATCCACTTCTAAACCCAGATTGTTTTAGTGGTAGAATATCATTATCAGTGACATGCTCACTAATTTTAACTTTCATGATTTTTTCAATTACTTTAGAAATAATAGATAGAATAGAATGATTATGGATCTAAGATTATTGAAATAAGTATCGTATGGTCAAAACTGAAGGACACTACTATTAATTGAAATTCTTGTGGCCAATCAATAAAAATAACGTTACAATAGTTACGATCAGGTTTTTGTAACTGTACATAACGTGAGTCAGTAAGTGCATCTAATTATTTCCTTTCTCTAGTCATCGCCGTCATCGGTATTTCGACTAGAAATTTTGATTCTACCTGTATACGGTCACGTAGGCCATTTGGTGTTTCTCAGAAATTTCACCCGTTGAATTGATTCGCAACAAAACAACAAATCAAAGGCGTCTCGATAACAATTACAAAAATACTTATCCAAGTGAATAAATACATTTATCAATTTCCACACAACGGTTTTGTTTAAAATTTATTGATTTGAGTTCGCAGAATTAAGTTTTGAAGACTTCTGAGGGTTGCTCGTATTAGGGTGCAACCAGTTTCCAGGAAGAACTCATTTTGAACAACGTTTGAACCTGCACGGAACAGGTCAAAATACCAAGATTTTGAATTATCAGAAATTGATACTTTGAAAAATCATGCGGTATTTTACGTACGTTGGATATTTTTATCATAATGGACATGTACTGCTAAGACATAGAAATACGAGGATGTATTGATATCTAGTTAGCCTAGACCAGTTCCCTGCATGAACAAAATATTGCGTTACCATAGAACAATAACTTATTAGAAGTGTCAGTGTAAAGTTTGACGTCAAAAAAGTAAACGAGAGTTATGCAATAAATTAAAAGAAAAAATATATATGTCCACCGAAATTGTGAAAATCGAAAAATTGGAGTATCGAGCCATCATCAAGTACCTGTAGTAAGCAGATTTACGAAGATATGCTTAATACCCTTGGTGATCAATGTCCTTCGTATGCGACCGTGAAAAATTGGACTGCAAGCTTCAAAAGGGGTAAATTTTCCATTGAAGATGATGACCGATCGGGAAGGCCAGTTTCTGTGTCAGTCCCCGAAAATATCGATGCAGTTCATGACATGATTTTAACAGACCGTCGAATTGGGCTAAAACGGATATCTGAAGCACTGAATATTTCATACGAATATAGTTCACGTCAATTTGGACATGAGAAAAATTGCTGCAAAATGGATCCCCAAATGTTTGAATGTTGACCAAAAGCGTGCAAGGGTAGTAGCATCGCGTTCGATCTGTGCTCGATTTGAAAACGATGTAGACTTCTTAAACCGAATTGTTTACTTGGGTACATTTCTACGATCCAGAAACAAAGCAACAATCGATGGAATGGCGACCCTCCGGTTCTCCAAGACCTAAGAAGTTTCGTGTTTAAAAATCTGCTAGAAAAGTTCTTGCTTCAGTTTTTTGGGATTGCCATGGAGTAATCATGATTGATTTTTTGGATAAGGGTTGGAAAATAACTGGAAATTACTATTCAACATTACTGACCACTTTACGGGAAAAAATTAAAGAGAAAAGACGCGGAAAGCTATCCAAAGGTGTTTTGTTTTTGCAGGACAACGCCCCTGCACACAAATCTCATGTTTTCACTGTATATTCAGAACGATCTGAGAAAGCATACCTACCCCATTCCTGATTTTGTATCTCAATACTCACCCTGAAAACTACCCCAGTAATCAACGAAATCTACAAAATAACGTTAATTCATCGTTTCTGGAAATTTCTTTCTGATTGTATATTCAGAACAATCTGAGAAAGCATGCCTACCCCATTTAAGATTTTGTATCTCTATATGCACCCTGGAAACTACCCCCGTAATCACGAAAATCTACAAAATTGCGTTAATTCATCGTTTCTGGAAATTTCTTTCTCACTGTATATTCAAAACGATCTGAGGAAGCATACCTATCCCATTTCTGATTTTGTATCTCAATACTCACCCTGAAAACTACCCCCGTAATTAACGAAATCTAAAAAATAGTGTTAATTTATCGTTTCTGGAAATTTCTTTATGACTGTATATTCCAAACAATCTGAGAAAGCATACCTTCCCATTACAGATTTTGTATTTTAATACTCACCCTGGAAACTACCCCCGTAATCAACGAAATCTACAAAAAAGCGTTTATTCATTGTTTCTGGAAATTTCTTTCTGACTGTATATTCCAAACAATCTGAGAAAGCATACCTTCCCATTACAGATTTTGTATCTTAAACCCTGGAAACTACCCCCGTAATCAACGAAATCTACAAAAAAGCGTTAATTCATTGTTTCTGGAAATTTCTTTCTGACTGTATATTCAAAACAATCCGAGAAAGCATACCTACACCATTACAGATTTTGTATCTCAATACTCACCCTGAAAACTACCCCCGTAACCACCGAAATTTATAAGAGAGCATTAATTCATCGTTTCTGGAAATTTCTTTTTCACTGTATATTCAAAACGATCTGAGGAAGCATACCTACCCCATTTCAGATTTTGTATCTCAACACGCAATTACTCATTTATTTTATTTATACTCATTTTATATTCTCAATGAACTCTACAATATGCTATTACTGTAATATGTACTATGTATTACTGTATCTGTATTGTATGAGATTTGGTTTTATTCATTTTATTATACAAGTAAATGTGGTTTATGTCCACAAATCTTTAATTGGCTTTTATATGACTTACCATATGTACAACTGTACCTGAATGGCTAATAAATTTATTATTATTATTATTATTATTATTATTATTATTATTATTATTATTATTATTATTATTATTATTATTATTATTATTATTATTATTATTATTATTATTATTATTATTATTATTATTATTATTATTATTATTATTATTATTATTATTATTATTATTATTATTATTATTATTATTATTATTATTATTATTATTATTATCATTATTATTATTATTAAAATAGTATTCATCATTTTTAAATTAAATTTAATAACATATCCAAGTCCAACATACATGTGACTTATTTGTCCAAAGAAGTTTAGTTTTGTTTCTAATTCTAATATGTTACTCATGGTTCTATATTACAATATGATTTTTTTTCATTACCTAAACCAAAAAAGCTTTTACCTCTCCCACGAAAAAAAAAAATAGAGACGCCCTTGCAGTCTTCAAACGGTATTTATGCCTCAGAATATCTCAATAGTACTCAGCGTTTTTGGATGAATGAGAGGAATAGAGAGAGGTCTTTGCACTAGTTTGTAGATGGTTGAAATATTTAGTCCGTCCCTGCTCATTCAGAGCACTTGTCGCTTTGCCCCAGTTTAATTCATAAAACCTTGATCTTGACCAGTAAACACGTCACCGTGGTGCCAGAAAATAAATATGAATCATTTTATGAAATGTGAATACTACTTTAAGTCGAATCGTAGTAAAATTTTGCAACAACTTACGTACCTATGCCTCATTTGCTGGGTTTTCAGATCATGCTTTATAGTAATTACTATTTTCTGAAATAGAAGTCATTCAAGCGAAATATATAAACGTTTGAATGAAGACCACCTCACCGTTACTCCTATGAATAAAAAAAGGCCAAGCAGTCACACAAAACAAACAGAAAGTGTTATTCACTTTTAAATCTAATTGAAAGATCAAACTGACCGACTGGAAGAAATTCCGTTATAGTAGTCCTTGGCATGATACACAGCGTACGTATTATAGGCCAATAAACTTAGTATTTGAAATAAAAAATGGGAAAAAATAGCAAAATAATGCAAATTTTCACAAAAGTTGTATTTTAGTGTTCAAGGGAATTACAAAAATTTTCCCGCTTGTACAGGATCGGCAACATTAATAAAAAATGCAAATTATATTAACACTCGTGGCTTTTTTGTGAAGAAAAAATGCAAAAGAGTCGTAAAATTGTTTATGCACTAGCGGGCGGTAAAGTACACTTTACCGCCCGGTTCGCCGGGCGTAAAGTGACACTTTACCGCCCGTGGGCGCATTATGGCCCGGCGGGCCGTAAAGTAGACAAAATTCTCAAATTGTCTATACTCACACATCATTTCATGCAATTCCTAACACGAATTAGAATCATTTCAGTTCAATAGAGCAATACTCTTTCTAACATTTGTTCATAATCGTTGGCAATTTTTTTCGGTGATGATCTATTTATTTGAAATAGATTCTCCAATATAGCACTCAGCTACTATAGTTTCACATTCCTCATATTATGTTACCCTTAATTATTGTATGCATAACGTATGAAACGTGTAGACCATTGCAATTCAAGTCAGTATTTGTGATTCGGCGCTATAAAACCGCTTAGTATGAGAGCTAGCAACGTCGGGAAAACAAGAATTTCAGTAAGGCCAGTTTATAGATATGTTACCTCTCTCTTTCTCCCGGACGTCATACGGGCCATCTGGCTGGCGGTAGAGGTTGCGTTCATCAGTGCGCATCGTTCATATACAGGTAAAATATTAATTTTTCAAAATAATTTGAGAAGGTTTCTTTTCTTATTATTATTTTAATTGAACTCTTTGACACATGAATCAATTATTGCCAGATATTTTTATCGTTGTTTAAACTGTGCCAGACGGTAATTTTGATTAAAAAATAACTTATTTTTTCAAAATATTTTAATATGACTGAAATTTTTATATGATGTTTTTAAAGTATCTACAAACCCAAAATTAATTTGCTAAACAAACACCGAAGGGAAAAAAATTATTTGGTTGTTAAACTTCCAGCTAGACCGATTTGAAAGTGAAAAGTGATGAGGTATTATTATGAGAACAAAATGTACCACATTGTAATCTGAGAATCATCACCAACTTCAGTTTTTAACATGATTCCACAGACCCCATGATCCACTGTGAGGCTTATGCACAGGTGCATCAGCCGGCCAAAGCTGCAAACGGCTGTTGTGGTTTATCTCGCTTGCGCAACTAGCGCCTGACTGACTTTACTCTTCTAACATGCCCAATCATTTTTCACTTTCAAATCGGTCTGGCTGGAGGTTTAACAACCGAATTATTGTTTGGCAAATTAAATTTGGGTTTGTAGATACTTAAAAAACATCATATAAAAATTTCAGCCATACTAAAATATTTTGAATTCTTTTTTGTATATTATTCAATTTTTTTCTTTATTTTGTTATTGGCGTCTGGCACAGTTTAAACAACGTTAAAAATATCTGGCAATAATGTATTCATGTATCAAAAAGTTAAATGAAACTAATAAAAAAAAGAAACCTTCTTGAAAAATCAATATATTACCTGTACAGGACAGGTACGATGCGCAGTGATGAACGCAACCTCTACCGCCAGCCAGATGGCCCGTATGACGTCCGGGAGAGTGAGAGAGATAACATTTCTAAAAACTGGCCGACCTGAAATGCTCTCTCGAAAACGTTGCTAGCTCTTACACTAGCTAGTGCATAAAATTTTGTATGTATCACGTGCGTAAAATGCGTTTAAGGCCTTCGGCGTGTGATGGCCCTCGGCTAGCGCCATCGGGCCATCATCCACGCCGCAGGCCATAAACGCCTACTTTACGCCCTTGATACATAAATAACTATTACTCATACTTTTGTTGATAACTGGGCCGATAAAAATCTAACGTTTCGCTCTATGTCTCGCCGAAACTTTGCCACTTAGTCCGATGCCGGAAACATAACTTATTTGTTTACTTTACACCAAAACATTGATTATGGAAATAAATAATTGAAATTTTTCTTTGTTTACCTTTTGAGAAGTAAGTAATATGATTTTTAAGAAGGATATGATTTCCTAACTTATTATTTAAACAATCGAAATATGAAAAAAAAACGATTATAAACAATCAAAAAATTCATTTGAGAAAAAAAATTAAATCATTTTTTTTCCAGGACTGCATTATCGAAATAAAAAAATTATTTTCTTCAATATTATATTTGTTTATAACTAATTTATAAACAAATGACGTCAAAAAATTGTTACCAGTATTAATTACTGCCATTGTTAGATGTAAAAACAGCAATAATGAAACATTCGTCAAAAAAAAATTATTTAACAACATTGTTTAGATATTTAATTTTTCTTTAAGAGGCCATGAGTGCGATCATATTTGGGGCGCTTTTGAGGGTAACAGAGTCAATTGATAACTCAAAAACGGTTCGGCGTATCGATTTCAAACAAGGACAGGATTCTAGAAGACGTTCGATTCTAGGTAGATTGTAGTGGAAACTGAAATCTCAAAGATGTCCCAAAAATTTCATCTGAAATCAAATTCATTTCGATTGAATAAAGATTGCCTCAAATTTTAATGGAAGAGAAATACCATTCCAGCTACCTCGATTATCTGTGAAAAGCTAGGGTTTCATCGAGACGAGAAATCTCGAGCCACGTATAACATAAAAACCGCAGAGTATCAGCACAAAAATAGACAATATTGTTCCAAAAAATGAAAACTAAACGAATCCTTGATGTTCTAATTTAATCTTTTATCCATACATTTAAAATTTACCTAGGTACGGAAGGTGAAAGTTTAAAATTGTTTCTTCGTTCGTGAAGAGAAGAATGTACCAGCACCAGCAAGAAACTCATTTTTTATAATCGAAACAGTCGTCTGTTGAAAAAAAAAATATTGATATTACGCAAATTATTTTATCTCAACAGTAGGGGTCGCAGCACTGCATAGTGAAATTTATACAAAAATGATGCCATAAGAATATCCTTAGAAGTAATATAGTATTAAGCTTGGACTAACATATTTGAAGAATACAATAGAAATTAAGTTGAATTTATGGAATTTCTTTACCCTGAAAGGCCAGACTGGCCGAATAGTGTCCTATCAATTAATTTTTTCATTTTCTCTTTTCTGGCGTATTCAGAGCTATGAGTTATTGCAGCACATATATTTTTTCGAGATCGAGATATCTCGAAATAATTTCTCGATCTCGTCTAGAAAAAAAAAACATTAGTCTCATCTCGATCTCTCTTAATTAAAAAAAATTATAGTAAACCAAATAATAAACTTTTATAAACTTTTATTTTATTTGTTAAAAAAAATTTGTTAAAATAGTTTTTCTGTTAACCAGCTGCCGTTCCCTTACGAACGGCAGCCCTCAAAAGTCGAAACTTGTGCGAGCCAAGGATTAACGAGGTCTTGTTAAGTAGGCATATTAGAAGGGCTCCAGGAAGCCGACAATTTAAAGGTCAATTATTTAAACTTTTACGTCTTTATTTATGAAAACAAAGACTGGAAAATAATTTGTTAATTAACAATGGTATAACTTTTTGAAATAATAGACTTATTCTTTCAAGTGTCCACATACCATAGTTAATTCAAAATTTTAAATTAACATTTAAATACAAATATTGAATATATGTGATGTAGTCAAATAAACTATCTAACTAAATGCCATATAAAATTTATTTTCTGATATACTGCCTTTTGTAGCGGTGCGCCCGTGCACTATTTTCAGCGTTAAATTAAAATTATAAATAGTGGAGAGTTCTAGGAGTCGAAAAATTTTTATTGAAAATTTCCTCCTCTTTATGGAACTTTTTTCAAAATTTCTCAAATGTTAGTAGTCTTTCAGTTATTAACAAAAAACTAAATACCCTTTTTTACATTTTATTTTGTTAATATCGGTAGCAATTTTTTACGAGCTGTGAAATCCTTAAACATTATTTTTCTAGTAGTCATTCCGAGCTTTATATCTATTTTTCACGTTTTTCAACTTGTGGATCAGTCTAGTAGATCATAAACTAGCTTATCATATTATGATATAATAAGGTAATTCACCTGACTGCTGAATACATTTTTTAAGTTATTTGCTTCTGGATGTAGATAATTGTTACATGCTCGAATCTACCGCTCTAGATGTATCTACAATTTCTATTTTTTAATTTATATATCTATGTAGTATTTTCATATTTTATATTTATTTATACGTATGATATTCATCTTTAAAAAGTGTATTCCTCCGACACTGAAGCACATTTCTTGATTGATATCAACAGAGGAATGAATAAATACACAATGATGAATAAATAAATAATGTACGATTCCTTTATATTGTTGTATAAATTTATTTGTTGACTTTATTTACAGTAATGTGAGTTCAATTTTTTAAGTTTTCGAGTACAATTGAAAGGTTTCAAGAATCAATTTCATCAATCATTTTAACTTAACTTACAATTCAATTCATAGATACTCCTTTCATATGAAATGAAATCATATGTAAAATGTGCCTATATGTATAATATAAGTAGAAAAGTTATTGGGTGTAACCCTCAAAATGTTGTGCAACCGTAGACACGTGTTTCGAGCTTAAGCTCTCATCAGTACGGTAAAATCAAGTGCGTAGATGTACAACACTTGGATTTAAAAATAGAAACAAAGGAAGTCAACAACAGGAAGCCAACCACAAGAGTTGTACATCTACGCACTTGATTTTACCGTACTGATGAGAGCTTAAGCTCGAAACACGTGTCTACGGTTGCAGAACATTTTGAGGGTTATACCCAATAACTTTTCTACTTATATTTTCATATATTGCCCCTCGCTATATCCATCCTTATTTGTATTTTCCTGGGTAGGATTGTCACGCTGGTAGCTATAGCTGCCTCCGTGGCGACGTTAGTTGTTGCCTTGTAAGCACAAGGTCTTCTAACCGAAGCCACAAATGTGTGGTTGGCTTCCTGTTGTTGACTTCATTTGTTTCTATTTTTAAATCCAAGTGTTGTACATCTACGCACTTGATTTTACCGTACTGATGAGAGCTTAAGCTCGAAGCACGTGTCTACGGTTGCTCAACATTTTGAGGGTTATACCTAATAACTCTTCTACTTATATTTTCATATATTGCCCCTCGCTAAATCCATCCTTATATGTATAATATGTATGTAATATTTCATTTGTAATGATTAATTTCTGAAGCAATACCAAAAAATAATAAATTGAAAAATGTTACTGTCAAGAAACGAGATAATTTGGTTTTAACGACATTTAGCATTCCGTAGTTGTAAAGGAAATGCTTCAAATAGTTGGTGTGGTTCTTATGATATTGACCGAGTACTTTTGCTATGTATTAATGTTATGCTATGTGGTGGCATATTGGCGACGGTATGTACATTTTTATCAAAATCTAATTCAACTTATATCTACTAAAACATACTAAAACATGATGATGAATGAGAATCCCACCTTGCTGAGAAAGCATCGTCAAATGGAATGAAAGTGTACAAAGAAAAGTAAAGTGTCAAACAAAAAACTTGGAAAACGAGTAATTATTTATATTTCAATCTGCTTTCATCTACGAATAGGTGTAGATGGGAGGCGACGGAATCAATAGGTACTCTGTGTTATGTGGCAATTTCCAAACTAACTTCCGAATATTTGAAAAACTATAATTTTTTTATTCATTGGTGTTTGAAATAAAGCGAATTAAAAATCTTATGTACCGCTCTTGAGAAAGCTTTCGCGTGCGAGAAAAACTCAATTGAAATATTTTTAGAATGAGAGAAAATTTGTTTCGCCATTAGTGCGGAAATAGTATATTATGCAATGAGCACAAAATGATGCCCATTTTGTTGCGAGTGCATACTATACTTTTTCTATGACAACATATCGTTCACGTTTAATACATGCATACATTGCAAAAACTTTGAAAGAAATAAACTGATGCTATTTCATTACTCCGAATTCGCCGCTAATGGGCTTTCTATCAGAAATAAAATATAAATTGAAGAAATATGTAAATATTTTCTTTATTGCTATTTCTAATAGGTACACAGAAATAGAAGCCTATAAATATATGTATCTAATTGAAGTTGAATGTGCAATTATTGAATATAGACTGCCGCTTGAGGAATGCTTTCAGTTTCAAATATTTGGCAATATCTATATCATTATAGATACTAAGTCGTTCTCAGCATTGAGAAGTGTGACCACAAAGTGGAACTTTTAAATGTTTTGGCTAAGTCGCCAAAATAAGCAGTTAAAACGTTCTCGGAAAACGATTTTGTCTTTTGATCTACCTTCCATTCCAAAAAAGGTAATACATTCAGTGTTGTTACCTTCGCTGCTTCTATTATGATCGGAGGTGTCAAATCTAAGTCGATATCACTATCAGTTTCCATTTTAATCGATAGTTTTTAAAGAAAACACCTATGAATTTACTCGTTACCTACTAAAACTTTGACAGAATCGATCTGCTGACGTTTCATCAATTTGTCGCTGGACGCCATAATTTGACAAGCAGTAGTCGTCGTGATTTTAGAGTGAACCTAGACCAAACACGAAATATTCCATTTCGCATTTGTTGCTTAGCACTTGCCTAGCAACCGATGCAAAAATTAAATTCTGTACAAAATGTGCTTGTTTATGATTGAAGTTACGGATATTAAATGAACATTTATCGAGGTTGTCGTAGAAAAATTAAATTTCCCAAACATAATTATTTTTTGGATTTTTGGGTTTTCATTACGAGATATTCTCGACATTTCGCTAATACGTGTGGTTGCAATTCTCAAGAAAGATGTTCGACATTTGTTGTCAGTTGGTTATATCTGATTGATCCATTGCATTAGCTAACATTATAGAGTCATTCGTACTCTTATTATTTGGGTGAGGAGCTAATTTAGTATCTATGAGAACAGGTAGCAAAGCTTTGTTGATTGGTATCCGTCTTCGGTTCTATTGAATTTGTTGTGGTATTTCTGGATTTTAACTGCTTCCCGGAAGAGTCTTGGGTATTATGCAGATGTAGGGTTTCTTTGAATTTCACTCTGTGATAATCGTATATCCTAACCGACAACTGATGAACTTGTGCTCTTTGATTATTGTATTGACGGAACGTTCTGTGGTTCCTATATAAACGCTGCCACAGGAACATGGAATAAGGTATACCGTAGAAGAGCTTAGCACCTACGTTTTTTCTTCGCTGATTTCAAATGATTTCAGTTTTTTTCGAAGGTGTATGAATAGTTTTAAACTTATGTTTTCGAAGAATACAGCAAATCTGATCAGTAACTCAGGAAACATACGGTAGGAATGCTTTTCTTTTGTCGGTGTTAGTTTGACTGCTACTCGGTTCACTGTCTGGACAGCCAAACCGATGGCCGCGAAAGCCTTTTACAATTTATATACTTTTTTTTTCTTTGTTGTTTTGGCATCGACTGCTATGGTCATTGGCCATGTGTTATCGGTAGGTCTTGTTACTAACCCCATACGCCACCTTAGGAGCAGCACTGTTAATTGGAACGCAACAGTGAATAGTGCAGGATTCACCCCAGTCGAGCCACGAGATTTTAATAATTTAATAGGTTCAATTAAATAAAAAAATCCCAGCCTCAACTAGGGCTCGAACTCCGGACCTTTCGACTCAGATTCGGACGCTCTAACCACTGCGCCACGCCCCGACATAGTTATCTATTTATTAGAATTTATTAGAAATCTCATTTTGAATGTAGATGTTTGCTTTCATATCAAACAACAATAATAGAAATCGTATATGAAAATACATATTCCCTCTTTACGATTGAGAGACAATATACTTGTTAATAATAATAATATCCCTAAAAGTGGATATTTGTCAGACCCAAATAGTTAAAGGTATACATGCAAAAACGGTCAAAGAAAGGGGTCGCCGGCTACAAGGAGAACCTGCCATCGACAGATGTATCACTCCGTGCAATATAAGCGTAATCTTCCGATAGCCTGGATCGATTACAGCAATGAATCTGATACAACATTACATGAGCTAATCATGTATTTGCTCAGATCTCTTGAGGAACCCGGTCAAATATTGAGATGTCCATTGCACTCAGGAAAACCAGTTGATAAAACCACGGTACCCCCAGCCACCGATATTCCCATAAGGACAGAGACCATACGCCTCTTTGGTATAGTGGCCCAAAACACAGCAAAGAGGAGCCATAACAGGACTAGCTGCAAAGACTTGCCTGTCTTAAAATCAAAAAGGCAATTAAATCAACACAATTGCAGCCATGGAGACACTCCTAGGACTGCCTCATCACCTAGTGGCTCAGGAGGAGGCAATACTTGGTGCCTCCAGACTGCTTAACACACCCAACTTGAACGTTGGAACGAGAACGGAGCACATTCTGGAACAGTACTGCTTCAATAACCAATTCAGGGTGCTGATACCAGACAGAACTGAGTGAGACGGCTCGCAGCTCAAGGACATTCCACAGGAGTGTTCTCTAGGAATCCGAGTACTGGCGTCAGCTACTCACGGGCAAACATACCTCTGTCTTTCAGCTATCCTTCAATGCGCGAAGGTGAACAATAGGAGAAACGTTGAAAACGCGCATATCAACATCTTGTCAGACAGTCAAAGCCTTGTACAACAAGGAAGTGACGTCCAAACTGGTTTGGGACTGCGAAGGAGAACCGAGTGCTGGCAGACCGGAATCACGTCAAACTGATATGGGTCCTAGGACACCAGGGAGTTGCAGGCAATGAAAAAGCAGACAAACTCGCGAGAAAAGTTTTGGAAAATCCCCCAAAACAAGTGCAGACACTAGGGATACCGAAGAGTACAGAAGGAGCGTTTGTAAGCGACGTAAGTGGGGACAGACACAAAAACTACTGGGAAAACAAACATAGGAAAGAATGCATCAAAGGACCGTGCCATAAAAGCACGGCAAACCTGTTAGCGATGAACAGGAGTCAGTTGAGAACCGTTAAGGGACTCCTGACTGGTCATGCACCATTGAAGGAGCACCTCAACAAAATGGGACTGTACAATGGAGACCTGACCTGCAGACTATGTGGCAAGGATCCAGTATCAATGACACTTTACTGTACTGTTGCGAGACCTGCACTAGACCTCAAAGGACAGGCAATTGGTTGCAGTGGAGTCTCACAGTAGGTCTTGAGTTTTAAGACTCATTACCTTTCTGTAAAAGATTTTCTCCGCCTCAGCAAAAAAAAGGACAGAGCGCCCTCCGAATGTGTCGGAGCTCCGGAGACAGGGTCCACGTAGAAAATTTCTATTCAAAATAATAATAATGTTCATTATTCTCAATAAAAAAAATGATTATAATAGGGAACATCGACTGACGTGTTGAATTTATAAATAAAAACATAATTAATGTACCTACACACATACTGAGTAATTCTAAAAAACAGTAAAAGCAGAATAATTTGAGAGGGAAATAGATAATATTTAGTGAATGAAATAGTATTTTGATGTCAATATTAATAAATATTTCTTTGATTTACTTTTGAAAGTGTGGAACTTTTCGCGAGTTTGAGGAAGTTGGATGAATTATTACATTGAATTATACCATTGTGATAAATAGATCTCTTGCAGATATCTGTTTTAGTCTGATAGAGGGATACATTTTGCTTGCCTTGTTGAATAGTTAAACTGTTAATTTCAAGTTGGAATGCTTCAGTTCATTTTTGACAAAAATATCTAACAACGATTTTTTCTATTTTAATAAGTAATAGGTCTTTGGGGTTTATAAAATTGTATTCGGATCAAAACTAATCTTGATCTATTCATACCCTGCCAAACTGGCAATAAGAAAATGACGATCTGACTGATATTTCTCTCGCCGTATAGAATCCAGCACACATTTCACCTATGGAACTGTAAATTGTGGTCAGACACGGAGAGATAGTGAATATTTTCTTCGACATTTCTCCTGTAACTGTACAGCGTTCCACAAGAAGTCAGTCAAGTTCAAGTACAAGAATACTCGTTCGATTTTGAGGAATTCCATTCAAACTACGTTGGTTCGACGATTTATTCTGATCTGCAAGTTCGAAAGAATACTTTTGAAGCTTCATTTTGCGATCTCTAAAACAATGTGCATGTCGATCAGAAAATTAGAGTGCTACATTATGCTCAAATTATGTGATACAGTGATGAGTGAATGAAATATTGAGAACATACCAATTGAAAATTGGTGTCTTAAAATACTGAAAACGGTGAGTTAAACAAACAATCTTTTTTTTACAATCGTTTACGAAAAGATGTCATTTTGTAATAGAATACCTTCAAAGAAAACGTGATTTTCGTCGCAAGTGAGAGAAATTCTCGTAGGAAAGATGTCATTTTGTAATAGAATACCTTCAAAGTAAACGTGATTTTCGTCGCAAGTGAGAGAAATTCTCGTCAAGTTAACTTTCGTTTCTAGTGACAAAAGTTGTCACAAAAGTGACAAAAGTTAAATTTATTTATTTAACTTCAATCATTTCCCGTCCTCGTATATATTGTTGATAAACTAAGACAGGAATCATTTCTGTAATTAAAATATATTTTTTTACTTTTGTTTCATTAAAAAGCAAAATAGAATCGTAAAAATACCGTGAGACTTAAAAACAATTTATATCTAGTTGCTTGGTTTCATTAGTTTGACGTTTCCTGTTAATTATTTAGACTTGTCAGTTTGCACTGATAGACCAAGCTATAGAGGTTTTTCCCCCGCAAAATAAAAGACGCAAATGGCCTATACTAATTTTTTCGTTAGCTTTATGAAATTTTTTAAACAAGAAATAGTAAAAAAAAATTTTTTTGGTTTTTTTGGAAATATCTCAAAGATTATTCGAAAAATCGCTTTACAGTCGATGTAAGTTTTGTAGAGATTTATAAAACTTACAAAAGTGATTTTCATACGACCGGATCGGTGCATTTTCCACTGAGAAAATCCGGGAAAACCTCGAAAAAGAGTCCATTTTTCTAAAATTGATAATTTTTATAAATCTGAAGCTGGACAAACAATACTGCGGAAACTGATAGATAATGATATGTGGTTCAACTGTGCGTTAGATGTTTTCTGTCCGATGTGTAGTTTTTGCACAATCGTGTTATAAACAATTTAAGGGCACATCTTGCAAGATGCGCCGATTTAAGGGAAAAGGTCGTATTCAAATTCTGTAAACGTCATTTGAAAGTAGAGATCAATATCTACAATTTGTATATTTTGGATTTTCACCTGAGAGGTGGGAAATGTGTTGAAAATGTTACTGAAAGTTGATCAAAACGCGTCCGAAGTCAACCGAAGTTAGACAAGGAGCAAAATTGAATTCGTACTGCAGAACCTTCGCTGTTACTTTCGTTTGAGAGAACTAAAAATGGTAGTAAATTTTTGTAGAGGATAGCTCACAGACAAAGGTTGAAACGATGCTTATTAGTTCTCCTGAAATCAAAATTCTCAAATGAGAAGTCAGAAAATATATACCAAATATTTCTATTTCGGTCATCTTTAGGTAATTTTCAGGATTTTTTTTTCACCACCTCAGGAATGAATTATCGATATTAAATTTGTTAACAAGCACAGTTTGAAACTTCATCATCATGAAAATATTTTTGTTGCTAGAAATATTATGTCGTTTACCTAAACGAAACTACGAGCCAGAGCTCTACCTTTAAAGAAAACCACTCAAATTCAGCCCGTTTCATGGCGCCCTCTGGTGAAGCACCTCCTCTTGCGTGCCTTCATTTCAATCAATGGGAACGACTTATCAATGAAAATAATAGTACGGTTGATGGAAGTTAGCATTTATATGAATATGGTACAGTCGCTACAAAGAAAAATGAGAAATACTTCCCAAATATCGAATTCTCGTCTGGAACAATGATTGTGAATGTGATATTGAATATGTGACCATCAAAAGCAGAAAAACTAAAATAAACCGTTATTCGTTGATAAATCGTGTTTCCGAACAGCAGATTGCGGTGATTTGGAATTCGGTGTAAACCCCTGCGAAAACAATTTTACCCCCTCTTACGCCTTGCATTGGAATTTATTGGGAATACGAACATTTATCAGCATATCGATTTATTTTGTTAGTGGTGAGAGTTACCTATCATGCCAGCACGAAGAAAACTTAAGAATGCGAATAATGCGAATTACCGTCGAGGAAACAAAACAAGTCTGCAAACATTGACCCGACGTCGTAAACGAAATAATAATAGGAAGGTAAGAATAAGTAAATGTTTTTGAAGTTTCGTTTCAATATGGCGACAGCTGATTCGGCTGATTCGTGCAGACGTTCATTATTTCCACTTAGTGGAAATATTTGGAGAAAAATTGTATCATTTAATTGATACTCTCCGGTTACACCTTTCGAATTTTTTTCGAATTCTACGGGTATGAAAGCAGCAACGGTTTTCCAAACGACGTTTTTTTTTTCACTAATGGTATTTACAAATAATCGTTCTAAACCTGCTGAATACGTTCATTAGATATATAGAAAAAAAATTTATAGAAAAATTACTGCATAATATGTATTTGGACGAGTAGAGGTGTTAGTATCAGATCCAGACAGATGTGACGAGTTCTGGAAAAATAAAATGAAGGACAAAATCATACATTTTTACATGAGTTGCATGATTTCAGAACTAGTGGATAGTAGAACAAACCACGGAATGGAAATTAAAGACCCTCCTGATGTTTTCGAAGCAATGAGGATAAAAAACGAGAGGAAGAAAGAAATTGAATAAACATGGAACGCCCCCGTAACTTCAATAATTTTTGTCTTAGAATTTTGAAATTTGCATATCCGATAGATATATGAAAAATTAACAAAATGACTCAGAACGGGATATTTCATGTGAAATATATTACACGCCAACAGGGAAGAAACCACCGACATTTTCGAAAAATTGTAACAGAAAGTAATAAAATAGGTCTAAATTGTTTTCGGATTCGTAATTAGAACAACTAATTTACTACTTATTCACTTTGCACATGAAAAAAATTGTTAATAATAATTTTTGGCGTCTCAGTGTGAAACTAACAAAATAGATACACCATAAATAAACCATTCTACGTCAAAAATGTCGATTGTTACAGAGGTGAGAAAGATGAATTTATCAGAACTGAGTTTTTTAGAGATAAAGTGAATTGGTAAAAGGGTTGGTCAAATAATGAATCTGAAGACATGTTTAACCTATTTTGCCTCCTATTGCGATTTGCTGGTTCCATCGCTGCTATCGTATATCACTTGAAACAACTAATTTTAGTTTATTTTGTTCATCTTTTATACATACCGGGTGGCTACGGAAGTATTGCCTACGGAATATCTCAGTTATTGTATGAAGTAGGTTTGTGAAATTTGGAGCGTCGATATAATGACATAAGAGCTAGAATTTGAGCATATTGACATGTCGAAGTTAACTTCCGGTCTGACCGGAAGTAACATCAACTTTCTTATTTTAAATGGAAACCCTATTTTTTTTCTTTTCGCTTTATTCAACATTCAATTCCCTTTCTAATGACATATCACAAGTTGGTATCTAACCAGAAACTAGATTAGAAAAAAATTATTATTGAAATTCACCGAGTAGGCCGTGGAAGCAAAATGAAAGCCAAAAATTGAAAAGTTGGCTATGGAAACCATACGTCACTTGATAACAGTTGCTACTACTGTGATATTTTATTTTCATTCGTAGGCGTTATAAAGAGCCGCCAAAAAAAATTTGGAAAAATTGGGAAAAAAACAATACTCTCTAGGTCCATAACTTAAATAGGAACATACAACTTTTTCTTGCCTGTACTATTCAGCATAACTATTCCTTTCTAATGATATAATAAAAAGTAATTTTCTGAAATGAAATACCAAATAATCCAAGTATTAATCTACAAATAACGAAAAAACAGATTTATCGAAAAAAAAATTCAAATTGATAGGATTAAAGATAAAATAAATTCAAAACAAATGTTCGAAATGCATTCCCTCAGCGTCAATACATTTATTGACTCTGGTGATATTTTCATGTAAAACGTTTCTCAACATTTGGGGCGTGATATCTTGGAAAGCTCTACGAATTTTTACTTCTAGCTCATGTAGAGTTGTAGGCTGTGTGGAATACACCCTATTTTTAAGACGCCCCCATAGAAAAAAGTCGCTCGGAGTAAGATCAGGTGACCTTGGTGGCCACCTGACTGGACCATGGGTTGTTATAAGTCTCTCTTGAAAGCGATTTTGAAGATAATTTCTCGCTATTCTTGAATTATGCGGAGGGGCGCCATCTTGCTGGAAGTACATTCTCTCAGTTATTTCCGCTGAAAGGTTGTTAATGAATTCCGAAATTTCATTCGTTAAAAAATTAAAGTATCTCTCTCCGGTTAGTTGGCCTTGAAAAAGACTGGGGCCAACAATATGAGTTCCAACTATTCCTGACCAAACTTTCACACCAAATCTCTCCTGGAAGCCGCCTTGTCGAAACCGGTGCTCGTTTGCTATCGCCCAGTACCTGGAACAAAAGACCGTTCACACTTTTAGCACTTTATACTTTGACTATCGACAATAATCCAAATAAAGTACAGTACCTACCTTGTATTATTCATGTTAAATAATCCATTGTTGGTAAATCTTGACTCGTCCGTAAACAAGATATAATAGTTAAATAGGTGATTCTCAGCATTTTGTCGAAGAAACCAATTACAATATTCCAGGCGCCTTTCACCGTCATTTTCATACAAATGTTGATGCAACTGATACTTGAAGGATTTCAATCGATGTTTTTTCAAAATTTTCCTAGCAGACCTTACTTAAAGCTAATTCGGAGCCAATCTGCCTTGAGGAAATTGTGCTATCATATTGTACTAAAGCTAATACATTAATTTCAGTTTCCTCATTAATAACAAATGCTTCTTGGTCTTCGTGAACATCAGGCTCAGTTCTTAATTTTTCTTCAAGCCACTGGAAATACCTTCTTGACGGTTGCTGCCTCCCTGGATATCGCTCTAAATACAATCGTTCAGCGGCATAAGAATTTTTTTTTAAATTCACCGTAAATGAGACACATGTCAATTTGTTCGGTTCGTGAATAACGGGGCATTTTTTTAATATTCCACTAACTGATTTCGATTTCCAAACCCTTTTAAAATGGCAGAATCAAAAACACTACTTCGAACGTCAAAATAATATGGATAGCAGCGTTCGTGACAGCTCTCATTTCTTTTTTGTTTCATTCCAAAATACATCTTAATCAGCCTACTTGTTAATATTTTGGTTCGAATGATTATTGCAATGGAATGATTATTCTGAATAGCACAAACATCGTCCATAGGTAGATATTAGAATATCTATGGACGATGGCACAGACCAAGTACGTTTATGTTCCTATTCAACCTAGAACCTACAGGATATAATTAATCATTCCACATTATTTTTAATTTTATTTTTGCGTATGGCGATAATCTGTTTTGTTATTTGAAGAATAATAATTGGATTTTTCGGTATCTCAGTACAAAAAATTATTTTCTATTATATCATTAGAAAGGAATGGTTATGCTGAATAGTACAGACAAGAAAAAGTTGTATGTTCCTATTTAAGTTATGGACCTACAGAGTATTGCTTTTTTCCCAATTTTTCCAATATTTTTTTTGGCGGCTTTTTGTAACGCCGACGAATGAAAATAAAATATCACAGTAGTAGCAACTGTTATCAAGTGACGTATGGTTTCCATAGCCAACTTTTCAATTTTTGGCTTTCATTTTGCTTCCACGGCCTACTCGGTGAATTTCAATAATAATTTTTTTCTGATATAGTTTCTGGTTAGATACCAACTTGTGATATGTCATTAGAAAGGGAATTGAATGCTGAATAAAGCGAAATGAGAAAGTTGATGTTACTCCCGGTCAGACCGGAAGTTAACTTCGACATGTCAATATGCTCAAATTCTAGCTCTTATGTCATTATATCGACGCTCCAAATTTCACAAACCTACTTCATACAATAACTGAGATATTCCGTAGGCAATACTTCCGTAGCCACCCGTATATCTATTGAATCTGCATATTTCACAAATTTATATTTTTCAGAACTGATTTTTTTTTAGGAAAATATTATATTAGTAATAAAATGGTTGTTCTGATTGCGAATCCGTATACATTTTCGACCTGTTGTGCGTTTCACAATGATTTTTCGGAAATTTCAGTGATTCTATCACTACTGGCGTATTGCGTATATCACTAGAAATAACCCATTCTATGCAATTTTGTTAATTTTTGATGAATACAGTGTGTTTCACTTCTAATGAAAACACCCTCGTATCTTCGTAATTTTTGACGTAAAACCAAGAAATTTTCAGAATCGGTAGATACACTAGAAATGACAATGCAGGGTCCTACGGGATATACACTGCACGCTAGCAGCGATGGAACCATCCATTTTTCCGGAAAGTTGTATTAGAAGACAAAATTACTCTGAAATTCCTTCGGATTCGAATTCGGGATCCCTAAATTACTCCGTCTCCTGAAACATTCTAATTTGTTTCACTTCTCACGGAAACGCCTCCATATCTTCCGTAAATCTCGACGTAGAACCATGAAATTTTCAGGATCGATAGATACTCTAGATAGATATAGTTTTGGTTAAATGGGAAAAAAGTTGCGTGACAGAAGGAGCATTTATATGGAAGTATGAAATTTGGTGGTGTTATCGTAGGAGTTTTTTTTTTGTTTTGGTTCAGGCAAGAGGAAAATCCTGTTATTTTCAGAGAACATACTGAGGGCCGAGAGAAAGTAGGTAGAAAGATCCTGAAAATTTCATGGTTCTACGTCGAAAATTACGGAAAATAGGGGGGCGTTTCCATGAGAAGTGAAACAAATTAGAATATTTCAGGACTGTAAATTTTTCAGGAGACAGGTATTAGTAGTAATTTGGGGATCCTAAACACGAATCCGAAAGAATTTTGGGCCAATTTTGCCTCCTAATGTAACTTTACGGAAAAATGGGTGGTTCCATCGTTGCTGGCGTGCAGTGTATATCACGTAGGATGGCCCCTTCCTTGCAGTGACTTCATTTCTAGTGTATCTATCGACCCTGAAAATTTCATGGTACTATGTCAAAAATTACGGAAGATACGAGGGTGTTTCCATGAGAAGTGAAACCCACTGTATGTTGATACATGTATATATTTTTGTTAATAATAAATAATCATATTTACGATATAAATATAATAGGTTTGCGGCATTCGGACAGATTTTTAAAATTCCAGAAAAAAGATTCTCCTCGAGCAGGGTTCGAACCCACGACCTCCAGATATCCGTGGGTTCGAATCCTGCTCGAGTAGAATATTTTTCCTGGAATTTTAAAAATCTGTCTGAATGCCGCAAACCTATTATATTCATATCATTTATATCACAGACATAAAACTCCCAATTTTATAATCATATTTACAATTTCTTTGATAATTTATCTCCTACAATATCTGAACCCACTTATCCTGTTTCACTAAAAATGCCATTACACCCAGTATATTTTGCAATAATCATTGTTATTGTATTTTGTATTGTCAAAAAAAAAATTACAACCAGTTTCATTAACATTTCCATCAGAAAATGGAAAAGAATAGACTTCACAAAGTAGAATTATCCTTTTCACGTTCAGAATAGATTACAGTTAATAGTTTATTTACCAATAATCAAAAATTCGTGTAATCCCTGCATAGTTCTTTTATATTTGAAATAATTTTGAGACAAAAAATCATAAATAACTTTTCAGAAATGTTTGTTTGCCCTGTCCGCGATAGTAATCAGGTAGAAAACCCAAGACCCAAGTACGCGTTTTGCAGTGACGCATCACTACAACTCATTTCATTTTACGTTTCGGTACCCGTCTGTTGATTTATTACAATAGACGAGGAAAGTGATGACGTCACAAATGTCATTCTTGTCAAAAACTGATTCCAAGCAAACTTCCGTTGAATTTTAATCAGCTTGTCCCACATTGTTTCCGTTAAAGTTTTCAACTTCTTTTGCTTGAGAAAACAAAATCCAAACAACTAAACAACAACTAAAGAGCAAAGCAGCAAATAATCAACAGAGAATGTCACCTAAAATTCTTTGTTTGGAATCAGTTTTTGACAAGAATGACATTTGTGACGATACACTTTCCTCGTCTATTTTGTTACCGCCGACCGGTCATTCCATTTCATCTCCGCGACCGCAAATTTTATCAGTTCGTCACGCCTTGTCCATTCTTAACTCGAGTTTAGTTCGTGCGACTTCGGGTGCACTTTGAAGTATTTAGAGTAACTTCCAATGACATTTTCAACACATTTCCCACCTCTTACATCTACTTCCGAATGCCGTTTACAGAAGAAAGATTTGCCATTAAATTGTTAATAACGCGATTATGCAAAAATTACACATCGGACAGAAACCATCTTGCGCACAGTTGAACCACATATCATTATCTATCAGTTTCCGAAATATTGTCCAGCTTCAAATTTATAAAAATTATGAATTTTTGAAAAATGGTCTCTTTCGAGGTTATCCCGGATTTTCTCAGTGAAAAATTTTGTAGGTTTTATAATTATCTATACGAGCCTCTCATTCTTATCTACAGCTTGGCAAGAAAGCATTCCTAGTTTTTCATGATTTCTGATTCGATTTTCCAAATACACTACCAGAAATAACAAATCAACCTCTCTGGATTTATTACCAGTAAAATCTAAAAAGAGGTATGAAGAAATATATACAAAATTCATGGATTGGAGAGTTGATATCTCGTAAATTTATTTTCGAAAACTGTGCTGCTTGCGTATTTTGAATGGTTGTCAAAAAAATCAGTTCTCGATCACCAAAGTAGCATTTCGCGCACTAGACACAAAAATAACTATTTAAATTTTTGCACAACTCAATAATAAAGCCAACTTGATAGCTGAATGTTTATGCGATAACATACAGAATAAGTAGAGTCTTAAACTCGGGCAATGAGAGACTAAAGGAAGTCAAATCATTATAATCATTTGCCAGTCTTTCAATTCGAGGAAGATAGTTATTGTAGCCATGTCTTGTGGTGCCCGAAGATATCTGAAAATGAATCTTTGATAGTACCTGGGGACATTTGAAATTGCCGTTTTCAATTTTGTAAAGAAATAACAAATATCTGTGTTTTCTTCTCACAGATAATAGAGATAGATTTATAAGTGCCAATTTATGCAACAAAGGCATAATCACTACCTCATTCCCAGTCTTAGTCCTTGTCTTAAGAAATTTTTATATTTATGCATCACAGTCATTAGTTCGATAATGAAAAATTGAAAGATAGAACACTGTCATTATTGTCTTTTTATCCCTAAGGAGGAGACATTTTTCAATCATTTCAATAAGAGGACCCTCTTCCTGGCCCGTTTTTTTTTTCGAAACAGAATAAACAATAACAAATAACAAGGATAAAATGTCGAAACGAATCATTATTTATGTCATTATTTATGTGATTTGTGAAATGTCGACCTAATCATAAGCATAAAAATTGGAAATTGCCAACTTAGGAAGTGAAATTGTTATGATTATGATTGAGACTAAAACTAAAGAAATTTCAAAAATGCCCCTACTGAAATGTACAGTTTAAATTTGATTTTATGATTAAGACAGTGACTGTGATTAGGACTATGATAATGACAATGATGCATAAATTGGCCCTTAGCTTCGACTGGCTGATCTAGGAATATGTGGAGTTTGACATAATTTAGAAATCTATGTTGAACACGTTCAATATTTTGAGAACGAACATTGTAGGAACGGTTCCAAACGAGAGACCAATATTCGAGGTGAGGTCTGACCAACGCACAATATAATATCCGTAAAGAGATTATGTTTATGAAGGCCACTGTAATGTTTTTCTTAAACTCAAGAAGTTTCAGCGCTTTCCTTACTGTTCAGCAAATATGTAAATTGAGTTTCAATATTGGATCAAGTAAGACTCTCAGGTCTATGATGTTAGGAACATTATCTAAAACTACGTTGTCGATTTGATAGTTGATTACAATTGGATTTTTACAGTGGTAAAATCTCATCAGGTGGCATTCGTTTATATTTATAACCATACCATTTGAGTAGCACCAATTAGAGATGACGTCAAGATCAGCTTGAAGATTAAGAGCATCATTCATTGGCACCAGTCATCTTGGAGAATATTGTGAGATCGTCAGCAAATAAAAGGGTTGTTCCATTTGAGATACCTGACGTTATTATGCTATTTATCAAAATGTTGAAAAGCAGGGGATCCAAGTGTGAACCTTGAGGAACTCTCGAAGTTACTAATATTCCTCTAGATATGATTTATTTTTATTTTATGGCTTGTATTCGCTCATGGAGGTCATCTGTGAACTAGTGTAGAAAAGACCCTGATATGCCAACACAGCTTGGTTTGAGTTTTAAAAGCTTATGGTTTACTTTGTCGAATGCCTTGGAAAAGTCATTGAGGATAAAATCTACCTGGTAACCAGTCTCCAGAGCATCCAACAAGTGTAATCTACAAAAATAAGTTCAGTTGAGTTACCTGATTATAATCTATATTGTTCCTGGATCAAAATTTTTGAGAAAATTATTGTTAGATAATCCGTTATTATAATAATAATAAGAGCTTTATTGCCCAACAGTTTAATCCATTTACTAGGCCAAACTGTAGATAATAATAAGAGGTTCTTTTCACAAAAAATAAAAGACGCAAACGGCCTATACTACTTTTTACACGATAGTTAATGAATACCCCGGTTTTCGCCCCAGCAAAATCGCTTTGTTAGAATTTTTTAAACAAGAAAAAGTGAAAAAAATTAAAACTTTTTTGTTTTTTTGCGAATATCTCAAAAACTATTGGAGGAATCGTTTTAATGTCGAAAGAACTTTTGTAGAAAATTATAAAATCTACAAAAAGTTTTTTTATTCGACCAAACCGGTGCATTTTTGAGAAAATCCGGGAAAACCTCGACAAAAGAGACCATTTTTCAAAAATTCATAACTTTCATAAATCTGAAGCAGGACAAACAATATTGCGGATAATAACATGTTGTTCAACTGTGCGCAAGATGGTTTCTGTCCGATTTGTAGTTTATGAACAACCGCGTTATGAACAATTTGAGGGCACATGGCATAAAGTAGTGCTTTGAACAATATGTTCGTTCTGACTATATGTTTTGCATTAAAAGTTGGTACATTGAAGTTGATTTGTTCAAGCATTTCAATACTATTGATTTTGTTGTGTAAAAGTTTATGCAAAAAAAAAACAATGGATGCACATTTTTGTCGTAATTCAAGACTGGAAAATTGTGACCCGTCACATAAAATACTATATTTGAACCCTCGATTTGGATAAACTCCATCAATATTAAATGATAACTACTTTAAAAATGTTCGTTGCACTTTTCCAACTATGCCAATATGAAAACTGTGCATGAACATTTGTAAAATTTCTACAATTTCTTACGATAAAGCCATAGGTTTTCATGGCTTTAGATGCCTCAAGACAGATGTGATTTTTGAAGGTTAACTTCGAGTCGAAGATTACCCCTAAATCTTTTGCTGATTCGCATCTTATCAGGTTGGATTGCTCAATGTTGTAGGGAAAGTAGATATTAGACAATTATCTAGTGTAGCTGACAACCTCACATTTACTAGCATTTAAGTGCAGTCGATTAACTACACACCAAGATTGAACTACTTCAAGTTGTCCCTGCAGCCTTATGCAATCATTCATATCATCAATTGTTAAAACTACTTTCAGGTCATCAGCAAAGCAAAGTTTCCTATCTTGAATAGCCTCACACAAGTCATTTATAAATAATAAGAAGAATAGTGGTCCTAGGCTTAAACCTTGGGGGACTCCGGATGTAGCATATATCATGCTACATATCATGCACCAGATATGAATCCATTGTAGGTCACATATTGCTGTCGGTTGTAGGGATAAGATTTTAAAAATAGTGTTGCGTCACTACCAAATCCACTTCTTCTGGACCATTTGCATCAAGATTTTCAGTTAATAACTGTGTTATGATAATAAGCTTCGTAACAGTTGAACGGTTAGTAAAAAATCAATGCTTTCAAATAGCTTTGGAATGGAGCTCAATAAGAAAATATGACGCATTACTGAGTTTCCAATTATTTGGGAAGGTTCCTGTTCAAAGAGACACATTAAAAATGTATTAGAGAGGGCGGGAAATATCGAAGCTGCAGTATTTGAGGATGCAAGAGGGTAATGCATCTGATCCAGCAACTTTTTTTTTTGATCAAGATGAGAGAGTCTGTTAAATATTTCAGATATTTTGATTTGAAAAGTAGGAATATTAACGTTATGGGCAGGTTTTAGACTGGGTGAGTATTGCAGTGTCATTCAAATATCTCTGTATGAACAATACAAGTCAACTACAATACTTTCACCGAAAAAAAGAAATTGTCTAAGAACTTGATTAGGTACCACTATTTTGTGATCAGTCGAGGAGTCTCACATTCAGTGACGTGATATGAGGATATAATTCGTTTGAACAATTCTGAGTATTTTGAAATCGTACGGAAAAATTCTTCTTTCCACACAACTAATCATTAGAAAAAGTGCACTTTTTCACTCACTCGTAGGAAAAACTAATTGGAGTGAATGAGTTTTCAATAACAGATATGCTAAAGCAATGCTGTATAAATATACAGTCCATATATATTTGATGTAGAAATTCTATACGTTTCCAAATTACGAGCCCCTACTTCCCCAAACTAATCACAGTATTTATGAAATGATCTGATTTTTCTCTCATAAAAATTTGCGTAATGCTTTACACTTGGCTAGACTCAAAATGGTAATGGACCAACAGACATGCTACAACACACGTAGGAGTACTGTTATTACTGTTTTGTAAATCGTTGCACAAATTTTTCGAAACGACCGATACATATCGACGCGAGATGAATACTTAATGAACCCATGAAAAATTAGAACTTTCTCTGTACAATGCAGTTTCATCCCACCATCGTTGGTGCAACAAAAAAATGCAGAAGCTGAATCTGAAAATTCCTGCAGTCTACCTGCGAGTTAGGAATAGTTATTTGTTGTTAATCGAAGAATTTTCTCATCGATTGAGTCTATCGATTCGTCATGCATTACTTTCGGCATTGGGTCATACGGGGGTTTGGTAGAAAGTGATATGTGACCAAAATGGTAACATAATAAGCGGGCCATAAATCAAAAAAGTTTGAATCACATTACTTTTAAACGAGGTGCCTTACACTTGAGTGTTTTGGTGATAATGGTGTTTTGGTTTAGTGGTAGGTGAAAAAGTTGAATATTAGTGGAAAATTACTTGTGATTTAGTGTATGAAATCAGCTCAGACGTGCTAATGGAGACTGTAGATAGGAGCTTTTTAAACGATTTTGTAGAGTGAAGATTTCACATATTCTATTTAACTACAAATAATTTTAAATGAATAATAATAAGGATAATACTATTCAAATCGATTTCCTAGAACAATTTTTAAAGATACAGAATGTTTTAAGTTAATTTAAATATATACCCAATTTTTATTCAATAACTTCCAAATGTAAAAATAATAGGCCACTCAAAAAATAGCAAAACAATGCAAACTTTCACGAAAGTTGTATTTTTTGCTCAATGGAACAATAAAAATTTGCGCCCTCGTACAGGGTTGTGGGGGCAGTGGGGCTCTCCAAACTAGAGCCAAAAGAAAAATTATTTTCAACAGAAAAGGTACCACTTATAGGAGCAGTTAGGATGGGCTGTAAACAGAGAAGAATCAAGAACTTGGTTGAACTTTTGTTTGTCTGCGAGTCCGCGGACGTAAATTGTAGGACATTAGTGGAATGTCAGAAGTGAACTTAGTTCCTACGAAAAAAAAATCGCGTACCGTGATTTATACTTAGTAAATTCTTCTAAGGGCCGGTATTATAAAACTATTTTGACAGACAACTAGAAGTTAACTTGAGGAATGACGTCACATCTTACAGTTAACTTCAAAATGTAGGAGTTAACTTTATTGGTAGGAAGAGGTATCAGTTAAAGTTAACTTTCTAGAAAATGGTGGTTTTCGACAGGTCTTCTATCAATAATTTAGCATAAAACCTCAATTTTAATGTTTTTTTCCCGCAATAATGTTACCAAACAATATCCTGATTATTTTCAAGAACGAAGAAGGAGATGCCGTTATTTCTATTGAAGGCCCTCGGCGTCGAAGGATATTTAGAAATCGGTTAAACCATTTTATCCTGTGGAACGAAATAGAATTTGAAAACAAATGATAACGGATTTAGATCATCCAGAAAGTCTGTATATGCTTGTTATTGGGGCACATAGTCACAGATAAGAATATGTTTTCTAATCTGTGACATAGCGGGGCAAATTTGCAAAGATCAACTAATGAGTCAATATTTCTAGTTCTAATTACTGTGGAATTATAGGTATTTTCAATTTTAGAAATCATCTTCTATCACCAGTAATTCAAGTGTTAATAACACTCAGATTTCATCCAACGTGTTCATTCTTGGTAGTTGTTGGAGATTTTGGAGGATTCTCAAATCTATTGTTGGCAGTTTTATTATTCATTAGAAAATTAGAAATGTCACAAGAGAAATTGCGAAAAATTCTGGGTTATATATTTGCCTTCTTCTTCTTTTTATTTCAGAAATGAGACTTTTATAAAACTGCCATTTTAGAACTGAAGTTAACTTGACTGTTAAAATTAAAGTTAACTTCGAGAGATGTTTATAATACCGGCCCTAAGACAGAACTAAACAACGCGTACAATGCTAAACCCCATATTCAAATAATCTCTGAAAAAAATGGGTGAATATTACCTGTGCGGAATTCGCACACGGGCACTTACGCAGGAAACGCTTTATGAAACAGTAACCTCAAATAATTGCTAAAAATAAAGGTATAGTTATATTATCCGCTCTGTACTCGGGAACACTAGTGCCAGGAACGCTTCATATACATAAAAATAGCCTCAAATAATTGCTGAAAATAAAAGGTATAGTTATGTTATACGACCTGTACTGAGAAACACTAGTGGCACAACCAATAGTGCCATAAAAACCCTCAAGGAAATACGCAACACTGCACTGCAATAATCGCAAACCACAATAACACTGCACAATAATTAAGCCGTGGCAAGAACTCTGTCCCGTTGACTTATCCAATCACTTTAAAAAAATCGCCATATGTCTGACTTTTCCACAGATCTGCATTCAAAAACATAACTTTTCTTAAAATCTTCAACATACGTTCAAGTGGCACACAGTAAAAATAATATTCTATAGAATATGTAGGTACTTTCAAACCCCCTGTAAGTACATCTCTTAGCCTGAAAAAAAACTCAAATATCATTTGCGCGCCTTGAATAGCTAACAGATGTCTTAATCTCTTTTTCTAAGCAACCCATTTCGTGTTCCGTTTGAAAAAGGTGTCTGCTCTCCCTAAGGTGGCCATTAACCAGCAACGAGATTCAGACGAAATTGGTAACGTTTTAAAAATGCGTGTTGAACCACACATTATTATTCATCGGTTTCGCAGTATTGTTTGTCCAGTTTCAGATTTATAAAAAACATAAATTTTTGAAATTTTTTTCTCCATTTCGAAGTTTTCCTAGATTTTCTCAGTGGAAAATGCACCGATCCGGTAGTATGAAAGTCCATTTTGTAAATCTCTACAAAAATTCCATTGATTGTAAAACAATTCCTTGAATAATCTTTGAGATATTTCCAAAACACCAAAAAAGTTGTAATTTTTCTCACTATTGCGTGTTTAAAAAATTCCACAAAGCGACTCTGCTGGGGCGAAAACTGGGTCTTTATTAACGAACTATCTTATAAAAATAAGTATAGGCCATTCGCATCTTTTATTTTGTGGGGGAAAAAACCTCTATAGCTTGTTATATATTTCTTTTTGTCTATTTTACACAAAAAAATTTTGTTTGCAACCTGAAGTGGTTATGGACATAATGCAAACATTTTTTGTATTGGTCTGGAACTTAGCGAGTAATTTCAAAGAAAACATATTAAATTTACCACCACCACAGATTTTGGGAACTTTGTCAAATTTGAAAAGAATAAAAAAATGCAAAACTATTTGTTTTTGACGAAGTTCCCGAAATCCATGATGGTGGCAAATTTTATATATTTTCTAGGAAATTACTATCTACGTTTCCGACCAATTAAAACAACTTTTGCATTATTCCATATATTACTACAAATCAGACATTGCAATACATCCGACATATATCCCTTGTCTTTTGTTTTAGCGATGAGTGCGATAGCAGCGCCCTTCTACGGGCTTGGGGCTGCGGCAGCATCGAATTTGGCGATGTTTCTACCGACACTAGTTGCCGCCATAGCATACTTCCAGTTTGAACAACTCGACCCGGAGAGTAGAATCGTCGATGTCGTTACTGAAGAGCTGTTGGACAGATACGATTTCATAGTGGTGGGGGCGGGATCGGCAGGTAAAAGACATGTTTCAAACTGATAACTGATTCAATCCACCATCTAGGTGTGATAGAAACACTGACTACTGAGTTTCAAAAATACATGATCTAGGGGAGTGCTCCAAACAAGGAACCTTGTGGTACTCCTTAAAAATTAGTGAAGTTTGGGATTCTAAAGAACTAATTATTATAAAAAGTAGTCATTCTGTTAGGTAATTTCGTAAAAGAGCAGCTTCATCTTGTGAAAATTAGTTTTTATTTAGACATTGTGGTTGATAATATCGGTAACTTCAATGAAATCAAGCAATATGATACCAGCCATGCCAACTGTATCTTTAAAAATTTGACTTTTCAGGTGCGGTAGTTGCAAACAGACTGAGTGAAATAGAACGATGGAATGTTCTGTTATTGGAGGCAGGAGGCGATGAAACTGAAATATCGGATGTTCCTTTGATGGCCGCCTATTTACAATTATCTGCGTTGGACTGGAAATACAAAAGCGAACCTCAAGGGCAAGCTTGTTTGGGTAAAGCTACTAGAATTATTTTTATAGAAATTATTTAGTAACAAAGTATTTTTTTACCACAAAATATTTTCGATATTTTTATTAACCCTCAAAATGTCAATGACCTCCATCTCATAAGCACTCTCGAAAGTACTTGAAAAAATATTGAACAAACAAATCCTAGTTTTTCCCGACGAAACACAAATCTTACCCGAGAGTCAGTCGGGATTCAGGTCTCATCACAGTTGTTAAACTGCCCTGCTGAAAGACTTGATGACATTCATGAATCTGTGGACCGCAACGAATTTAGAATTTTGGTCCTGATTCCATTCAGGATCAATCACCCCAATTGATTGATCCTGATTGAACCATTATGGATTCTCTACTCTCTTCCTGTTATTCTTTTTTCGAATGTCACTGACTATCAACTTAATTTGTACGATGATCTTAATGAATAAATCTACAGCTATGAACAACGGAAGGTGTAACTGGCCCAGAGGTAAAGTCGTTGGCGGCTCGTCGGTACTCAACTACATGCTCTATCTACGAGGCAACAAAAGAGACTACGACCATTGGGAGTCCCTGGGAAACCCCGGCTGGGGCTCGCAGGACGTGTTGCATTACTTCAAGAAATCCGAAGACAACATGAATCCGTATCTGGCCAAGACTCCCTACCATTCTAGCGGTGGCTATCTTACGGTTTCGGAAGCCCCTTATCACACGCCCTTGGTTGCATCTTTCGTGGAGGCAGGAAAGCAATTGGGTTACAAAAACAGGGATATCAATGGGGAGTTTCAAACTGGATTCATGATGGCACAAGGTATGTAATTGTTGGTATATTGTTATGTATTCCTCCCGAAAATAAAATTGAACTGCTTGGTCGTTTTTGTTTTCAATGAAGGTCATCGAAAAATCAGAAAAAAACCTCATGTGGGAGAGTGATTATTGTGGGACTATTGCAACATTTTCAAAACCACGATATAAACTATTTATACAATATGCCATGTAGAGAGTGCATACTCAGCGATGAGTTGTGAAACCTCTAGCGATTTTTCAGATTTGTATGTCAGTCTTGAGACGTGATAGATCCCTTCAACAACTCATATTCAGGAATGTATTACCAATTTCAGAATAAGTAACGAAAAGACGTTTCTGGAGATTAAGATAAAAAAATGTTCTACATACGTGAGAAACTTGGCGAATTTAAAACATTCTGCTATATCGTTCACATACATATATGCATATGTGGAAGAAAAAAGCAATGATCCCAAGTGTGAGCCTTGTGGTACTCCTGTGTTGGAGTTTCCACACCTGTTTCAAATTTGAACGTTCTGTGGATTTTTTCAGTAATAAAATGATGCCAAAGTCATAATTCAAAACATCATCGAACTTCTTCGTATCTAACCAAAGTTTACGATTTTTACGGTACAAATCTCAAATTTAATTCTTACTAGTCCTGCTTTGAAACTTTCATCAATTTTGTGAAATAGGCCATGGAGACAAATGAATTGGTAATCTATGAAAAAAATTAAATATGTTTCAATAAACTTACAAAAAAAATATTGTCAGCCTGACCGTATTAAGAATTCTAGAGTGTGAAGTAAATTAAAAAAATTATAAACCCCCTACTTCAGAATTTTCAATAGAACTACCATACTTGTGATACATTATTTCGAAAATCGATGATAAGGTGTTGTGAATATTTCAATGAAAACTGAGTGTTATCAAGATATTTTCAATTTTCATTAGTTATCATAATATGAAAGTTTCGAAATGTGAACCATTCAGTTCACATTTCTTAACATTTCTGGAGAATTGGGCTGTGTGATATAAACTTTGGATTTCAAATATCCTCATAAAAAGAAGTCTAATGGTGATAGATCAGGCGATTTAGCAGGCCATTCTATTGGACCTCGCCTTCCAAATAATTTCCATAGTAAATTGTCATCTAATAATTGACGTACAGGTGCAATAAAATGTGGGAGAGCTCCATCCTGTTGGAAGGTGAGCTGACCTTTGAGCAGATCATCACTGTCTTCAAGTATTTGAGTCATTCCGGGGTTCACAGTAGTATCAAGAAGTTCAAGATACGTTTGTCCGTTGAGATCACCATCAATAAAATATGGACCTACAAAATGGTCTCTTAGAATCCAATCCTAAACATTGAATTTCTGGGGAGATGGTGAATGAGTTTCCCTGTACCATTGAGGATTTACGCCACTTCAGTATTTCTGCAGGTGTACCTGTTCATGCCCATTTAAATCAAAAGAAGATTCGTCAGAAAAACACACATTGTAGAGGTAATTATTATCGCCAATCAATAACTAACTGACTCATGATTTCACAAAACTCTGTACGTCTGATCTTCAAACAGTTCTTCTACATTCTGCATTTTATAAGGATGGAATTTTGCTTCTTGCACAATTCGATGGATGCTGGTTTTAGAAACTTCAGAAATTGTCCCAAAGTTGTCTCAAAGAATTATTGTATAAATTGGCCTTCTAGATCTCCTGATTTATCACCGTTAGACTTCTTATGTGGATTCCACAAATGTTGAGCAATATGGTGAATACATTTCGAAAATATCTTATATTTCTTTATGGTACTGAATGGTTGAACCTTTCAGGTGATGAAAAAAAACATCTTTATTCACACTCATTTTTAATGAAGCTTCCACTAGAAGTTTTAGCTGGGGTACATATTTTTTATAAAGAGGTTTCTAAGCGATATTTTCAAAATAATTTTAAATTTTGTAAACTTGAAAGATAATGATTTGATACTTCTCTCATATTGCAGGAACAACCAGGAGAGGATCAAGATGTTCCACAGGAAAAGCATTTTTGAGACCCATACGCCTGCGTACAAATCTCCATGTCGCAATGAAAGCACACGTCACAAGGGTTTTGATAGATCCCAAATCAAAAATAGCATTCGGAGTGGAGTTTATGAGAGATAACAAATTATACAGGTACGTAATTCGTGAAAATGATGTCAAGAATTATTATAAATATACCGATTTTCCCAAACGCCCGTTTTCATCACTTTTTTTTTCGGATCTCGTTTATATTTTTTCCACCTTGTGCACTCGAAATATCAAGTATAAGTGCGAATTTGAATAGTACGTACCCTTATCAAGATTAATTTGAACGGTTCGAAGTGGAGCAGTGGTACAAAAATATTTTCAATGATATTACCAATACTACTTCTCGAGAGAATATACATTGCAATTACTCTACAGATTCTCTTTTCAACGGTGTATAATTTGACACCCTATGCCATCTGAAATTTTCTGATGTGCCCCTTGCGCCCCCTATTGGGCAATCGCAATGCCTTTCATTTTAAAAAGTAGTATCGGTGATACCATTCAAAATGGTTTTTGTTTCATGTTTTTATGTCAAACCATTTCAAAGTTAACAGGGGGGGACTAAAAAATGCATCACTGTATAACAAGCCAATCGTCTTTTCCTCAGAATTCGTGCAAACAAAGAGGTCATCCTTTCCGCTGGTTCCGTCAACTCTCCCCAACTGCTGATGCTCTCCGGAGTCGGCCCCAAAGATGAATTGAACAAACACAAGATCCCAGTGATCCAAGAACTGCAAGTGGGACATAACCTTCAAGATCACATAGGACTTGGTGGCTTGACGTTCTTAATAAATAAGGAAGATTCTATAACATTGGACAGGGTATATTCGATAGGTGAGGATACTGGTGACTATATTTTGATCTTATATCGTCAAAAAATCAGATAATCAGTTCACACTGCCTCTCTTTTGATACAGCAGAAATGATGGAATATCTGTGTTCATTGGGACCTGGCCCTGATATCATTCCTAATGTGTTCCTGATAAAATGTTCCTTTTCACTAGTGGTTATTGTTTAATAAATCTTTGACAGAAGGTATTTTTCCTTTTTACTGGAAAAAATCATGTGTTAAACCACTTCTCAAATCCGGAAATCCTGCTCTTATTGAAAATTATAGACCTAATCGTTTTACTTTTCCTATGCTATTCCCAAGGTGTTAAGTGCTTGGTTAAAATATTTCTCAGTTCGATTTTGGCTAAAGAAATATGTTCTGGTCAACATGTTGGTCAAGATGGACGATCGACATGCACTAACCTCATGATCTATACCAACTTCATTGTATCCGGTTTAGATAAGGGTCTACAGTTCAGATCTATCGGCTTTCGTTAAAATTGATTATGCTATTTCTATCCAAAAGTTATCGTATATTAGCATTAAAGGTTCTCTTCTGGTCTGGTTGAAAATGTATTTATCAGATCGCCGCCTATGTGTCAAATCGAACGGATGCATTTCCGATGAATACAATGTTACTTCCGGAGTGCCACAGGGCTCCTACTTGGGGCCTTCACTGTTCTGTATATTGATTGATGAAATTGTCAAAGAAATATCTGATTGTATATTCCTCGTGTACGCCAATGGTATCAAAATATTTCATGTCATATAGAATGTCGTACTCAAAAACAGATTGAATGTTTTTTCAAATGGTTGTTTGGTGAATAAAATGAGCATAAATCCTATGAACTGTAAAGTTATCAGTTTCCATCGCACAGTGCAAGAGGTAAGCTTCAACTAAGTTTTTGATAATACTGAAATTGAGAAAGTTACTTCGATCAAAGATCTTGGAGTCACCATTCAATCCAATCTCTCATTTTCTTCGTACATTGAGTACGTCTATAATAGAGCACTCAAGCAGTTGGGTTTCATAAAGAGACATTCCAGAGATTTTGTTCATATGAGTACAGTGAAAATCATACTCATGTCATTGGTCAGATTTCATTTCGAATATGCTTCGATTATTTGGTGCCCTTCTCGCATTGAATAAGATAAAATTTAAATTGTTAAAATAGCACCATAGAAACAATTACTCCAAAACATACTGGTTACTTCAAAATTGAGGCGATTAGTATTCTCACATTTGTATGTTTCAATTAATTTCCAGGTCCTTTGATGCAGTATGCCGTTTTCGGCGGCGGACCATTGACTATTATGGGAGGCGTTGAGGGTTTAGCCTTTGTTAACACCAAATACGCAAACGCATCTGATGATTACCCAGATATCGAATTCCACTTCGTTTCCGGATCAACGCAGTCGGACGCAGGAGCGCAAATAAAGAAAGCTCATGGGTTGACCGACGCTTTCTATGACAGAGTTTTCAAGCCATATGACAATAGAGACGCTTGGAGTGTTATACCTATGTTGCTAAGGCCAAAAAGTAGAGGTAGGTATTTTTTTGTAAGTTTCTAGCTCATCGAAAGTTAGTTTAAACAAACGAACTAACGAACGAACGAACGAACGAACGAACGAACGAACGAACGAACGAACGAACCAACACACAAACAAACAACAAACAAAAAGAGAAACAAAGAAAACAAGAAACAAAGAAAACAAGAAACGAAGAAACAAGAAAAAAAGAAAACAAGAAACTAAGAGAACAAGAAACAGAGAAAACAAGAAACGAAGAAACAAGAAACAAATAAAACAAGAAATAAAGAAAACAAGAAACAAAGAAAACAAAGAAAAAAAGAAACAAAGAAAACAAGAAACAAAGAAAACAAGAAACGAAGAAACAAGAAAAAAAGAAAACAAGAAACTAAGAGAACAAGAAACAGAGAAAACAAGAAACGAAGAAACAAGAAACAAATAAAACAAGAAATAAAGAAAACAAGAAACAAAGAAAACAAAGAAAAAAAGAAACAAAGAAAACAAGAAACAAAGAAAACAAGAAACAAAGAAACAATCAAACAAATAACAAACAAACAAAGCAACAAACAAACCAACAAAGGAACCAACAGAAAACCAACAAACAAACCAAAATACAAACAGAGGTAGGTATTTTTTGTGAGTTTCTAGCTCATCGAGAAGTTAGTTTGAAATCGATTGCAAAATTTGTACCATACAAACAAACAAACAACAAACAGACAAACAAACAAAGAAACGAAGAAAACAAGGAATAAAGAAACAATCAAACAAATAACAAATAAACCAACAAAGAAACAAAAAAAACAACAAACAAATCAAAATACAAACAAACAAACACACGTGTGTCTGTTTGTTTTGTTTGTATTTTGGTACAAACAAATAAACATAATACAAGTAATCATAGCTATTTACTTTTCTAGGTTTTATCAAGCTGCGTAGCAAGAAACCTTTCGATCCCCCTCTCATCTACCCAAACTATTTCATGGACGACTTCGATATGAAAACCTTGATCGAAGGAGTTAAAATTGGAGTTGCTTTGAGTAAAACACCGGCCTTCCGATCATATGGTAGCAAGCTTCTAGAATTCCCAGATTGTTCCCATATTCCCAAGTATACGGACCCCTACTGGGAATGCATGATTAGACTGTATTCAGTAACGATTTACCATCCGATAGGTGAGTTCATAGTATGCCATTTCTAGGATTTTTTGGCTTTCAGATTTTAGATTGCCAGCATGGTTTTCTGAAGAATAAGAGTACTGATAAGAAGAGGTTGCTGAGGAGATTACTTATGACTTTGGTCAAAAAAAGTTGCCATTGCTCATTGATTTCTCTAATATAACAAAAACAACACAAAATAATACACACAAAATAAAACTTACAATCAGAAACGCGACAAGAATGAACAAAATAGATAAGTTGATTTATACAATCTGTCATTAAATTACAACATTCAGATAGTCATCGAATTAATAGAAGGCTTTCTTATGTAAGAGATTTTTGATTGCACTCTTCAATTTATGAATGTGCATACTTTTGAAATCCGGGGGTAGTTACTACCGTAATAATAATAATAATATGGTCTCAAAAAGCGATGTAAGATGTTTATGAAGTAAGATGAGGTGGAGGTTGAACTGAAAGCATAGAAAGGTCTATTTTTGTGGACGAAGCAAGAATCGAGACTTCAAAATCCCAAAGTGATTCTGACAATTCTTTTTTGAAGTATAAATGAAAACCGCCACTTCACATTTTGTCTCCAGTTTAGTTGGGAGTCTATGATCATTCCAAGGCATTTGCTAAAGCGTACAAATTTAACGTCATAAGAGACTGGATTATGTTCTACAAATGCTCATTGGGAGAAAGAAACACAATGGGTCTTCGAGAAGTTTATACCAATGTTATTCATCTACTCTACACCAAGTATTTATAAGTGACAATGAATTGTTCAGTTTATCCATATATTCGAATTCGTTGATACCGATAATTGAAAACGGGGGTCATCGGCAAAATTGTTGTAGGAGCTTGTGGTATATCTTTCAAGAAGTCATTGATATACAATAAGAATAGGAGTGGGCCCAAGATTGATCCTTGTGATAGTCCATTGTTTATGTAATGCCACGAAAGACACGATTGCTGTTACGATAATGAGTTTAAGCAGTATTATTTGAAAACACAAACTATCATATGCCTTTTCGAAATCACAGAGTTTAGAGCTCCATAAATCAATCGGGTGATATCCTACATGGCTGAGGAAATGGATTTGATATTCATGAAACCATGTCGAGTTCTAATGTTAATTATGTTGGTATTTAGAAAAATAAAAGTAGTTCACAAAATACTTTTATGTTATGTTTTTTCGAATAGTTTTGAACGTAGGGAGTTACGCAATAGATCTAAATATATAAAATCTTGTTCATCGCCTTTTTTGAAAAGCGTGTAATTTCTTACATAAAATACTGTCTATATCTTTCAGATATCTTCATTCAACTACTGTTTTCAACAATTCGATAAAAACAGTGTTATACAAGAATTAAGCTAGTAAGGTCAAGAAAAGTTAACCTGAAAATAAACAAAATATAAAAAAAAAACGTAGAATAGCTTCACGTATGTCAGGTAGTTTTAAAAAATATGACGTTTGACTGTTTTGAGAACTGTTTATACTCTTTCATAAGCCTGGTTTCTAGCGGTAATCGGTTATAAATTTTCGGTGCTACACTACTTACAAATCTTTGGTTCGCATCTTAACGATAGGAAGGTACAGATATGTTTTCGTCTGTAACTCGTTTTGTAGTTGTGTGTATTAAGATTTTTGTGTATGAAAAGACAGGCACTATGAAGGTATAACATTCTGACATTGAAAATGTCAGGAGTATATAGATTATTCGTAGGAATTGACCTATCCCTTTGAAATATTATTTTTAGTATGTAGTTTTGTACAAAATTGAAATTAGTCATTTGATTATCATGCATACCATCCCAAACTATAATGCCATACTTCAGAATGGTTTCAACAAGCATTTTATATATCATCAATAAAAGGTTTTAATTCATAAATTTTCAGAATCTGTATTTTTTTGCACAGATAAGTTACAAGATCGTGCCATTTAAAATTTTTGTTCCCATTGTACTTTGTTACCGCACTTTCATGGATAACTAGATTGCCTTCGCCATGAGCATTAATAAGGAGTTAATATATGTTATAAACAGCAATGGTCCAAGTACCGTTCCTTGAGGAACCCCGATTATGATAATTTTGGGGTCACTCTATTTGTTTCTAATTCTGACTTGCTGTGATCTGTTTGATAGGTAATTTTCTCAGACCACCAGGACTGTACACAAAGAACATTATTCATAACCGTTTCAAAGCGCATATTTTACGAGATGTCAAATTTGTTCATGTATTTGTTTTCTAATATGATATTCCAAGTGGTTTCAGAACCAAATTTTTCCACGTTGAAACACTGAGTTGAGAGTAGAGTATATTGTTCTGGAACATAATATGAATGGTAATACATCCATACTTATCCTTGATTTTATCTTCGATAGGTACCTGCAAGATGGGGCCGTACTGGGACCAAGAAGCCGTGGTAGATCCTCAACTGAGAGTTTACGGAATAAAAGGCTTGAGAGTGATAGACGCTTCCATCATGCCAAAAATGGTTAGTGGCAACACCAACGCACCGGCTATAATGATTGGCGAAAAAGGGTCAGATTTGGTGAAGGAGTTTTGGACGAAAGCTGCCAAATACGGTCGAATACTTGATGGAATTTGAAAGTGAACATTGTTCCGAGACTGAGTTAGATGCCAAAAGGAGTGTGCCATGAGCAGCGTCCTGTATATTACTCTGAACTGAAATTTTGACTAAAAATTAGGTGTATACTATGAAGGGTAATTACACTCTTCTACTGATATGATATCAAATTGGAGTGTCTTCATAATGTGTGATACACCAAATGCAAATAATTTTAGTTAGCTGAATATGTGAATTATATCGATCTGAAACTAAAGGATGAAAATTTGATCATCACAGGGGGTAAAAATACTAACACAACTTGACCATATCAATATAAAAACCAAGGTTTTCGCAAATTTCTATGAGTCTAGTTTGCGAGTATCTATTGAAAAACCACCTGGCTAATACCCCGACCTCCTTGCAAGTGCTCTCTATAATGTATAGCGAACATTTTAAATCAGATCAATACAGGGCAGGTAACATACAAGCTATTATACAGGGTGTCCCTGGACTTTCTCTTTTCCTCTCGGGAATGTATAGAAGGGGTCAAAATATCACCAGTACTTCATATAACTTTTCATCCTAAAATTCTTCGTTACCAAGTTACGAGCCCTCGAAGTTACAAAATGAAAAATGTTTTTCTTTGATTACTTTCAAAGTGAATATGCAAAATAATCTAAATTTTGATGATTGACTACACAAATGAATTCCTTCGATGAGCGTTCATGGAGGAGTCAGTTGTTTTGCTACAAAGTCAGGAACGGACTAACCCCGATGTTCCAAACCCCAAAACTTTGAAATGACAGATATTTTTCAAAATTTTTCAACAAAATAAGGTTACGTAGACAATTTTCTGAATAAAAGAAACCGAGTAGAGAGTTAATCGGAGCAACGATTCTTAATAAAAATGCATTTTTAGTCGACGACATCAAACCCGATCGTCCACCATTATTTGAAATTAAGAATTTTCACAGCAGAAATAATAACGCTAACGTTGATTCAACAACATTTTATAACAGGGATAATACAAAACATGCTAAAATAAAGTTGTAAACAAAAAGTACAGTACCTAGTTGAAAGTTCATTCACAATGCAGATATTTTTTTAAATGAAATATCAAGTTCTGTAGATTCGTGGTGTTTTTGAACCAACAAGCTACTCCACTATGAAATATCGAATTCAGTCCATATTTTGTAGTTACGTGTGGAATAAGCACGTTTCATGTTGTGTTATCTGAATCTCAAGGAAACTCAACATTTGAATGTTTCAAATTCGTATTCACAGCTGAAATGTTGAGGAGTTTCACTGATAAGTATAATTTCATGGGGGAAAATCTTTAACACGAATACAAATTGAGCTGAAAAAACGCACATCGGAAGAAATAAATAACTAATAAAAAGCAAACGAAACTACAAAAACGGCTGCACATGAATAGGTGAAAAATATCTGGTGAATAATTATATTTCATTTCTTCCACAGTTGACAAAAACACCTTGTAGAAAAAAAAACAAGTTTAGATAAAAAATGACAAACTGGAATGCGAATTTGTTCTGTTCAGTGGTGCGTTGTCATTGTATTGTCAATTTTCTATGGGATATTTTGAAGATTGGATTGGTAGAGATGTGCCATGTTCATGGCCACCGCGGTCTCCGGATTTAAATCCATTGGATTTCTTTCTTTAGGGCATCTAGAAAGCCTTGTTTACGCTACACCTATTCACACAAGAGGTGCCTTGTTGAATAGAATAACATTACATTGTGAAGGGTCGGTCATATCGGGCAGTTTTTGTAGCGGATTTTGCATTTCTGTTTGCTCTTGAGGCTTGCGATTGATATTTACACCATGAGTTTTGTTAGGTAAACGTGTTTGCATTATAAAAATTCGTTATGAACATTTTACCTATCATTTCTATTTTTGTTACAAATTAATCTTTTCGAATAATGGTAGACATCTCAGGTTGGATGTCGTCGAACAAAAATGCATTTTTATCAAAAATCGTTGCTCCGGTCGATTTTCCACACGAGTACTGTTATTCAGGAAATTGTCCAGGTAACCTTTTTTTGTTAAAACATATTGACAAATCCCAGTAATTTCAAAGTTTTGGGGTGTGGACCATCGGGGGCCGTCCGTTCCTGACTTTGTAGCCAAACACCTGAAAATTTGGTTGCTCTTGAATATTCACTTGAAAAGTTATCAACGACAAACATTTTTCATTTTTTAACTTTGAGGCCCGTAACTTGGTAACAAAGGCTCTTAGGAAAAAAAATTATATGAAGTACTGGTGATATTTTGACCCCATCTATACATTTCCGAGAGGAAAAGAGTAAGTCCAGGGACACCCTGTATTTATCATTTCACTATTTTTTATAAACATCAGTTCTCTTCTACCAGATATAATTTTCAAAAAAAAAAAAAAAATGTGGGCGCTTGTTCTGTGGTGACAACTTTATTAGATTTATTGTTTTGGTATTTTGTTTGACTGTTATTTCAAGATGATGTCGGACAAAAGACATCCTTATGAATTTGAATGTTAAGTTACCAGCACTGATGATGGATCCAATAGTATAAAATAGAGATATAGACAATACTTGAGTAAACATTGAAATATTCTGATAATACTATAATAGAGTGTTTTTTATATAGTGTGGAGTATAACTTTGCGGAATACCTATTTGATGACTAGAAGTTTACCGCAAGAACACATTTATTATTAACTATACAATATAGCGATTTGCCTTCGGATATTTATTAAACTTTTGAGAGCTTCTCTCATACAATAAAGTGTAGGTTTTCGCAAAAATGTTCTTGTAAATAATATATATCACTGTAATATTTATTTCTTAATTATTCGTTCATTATTTTGAACACCACCATTTTAGTTAGTTAAGGTAGATTTTTGCAATCAGTAAAATGTTGTAATTATGAGTGTGACTTGAGATTGAATTTTATTTATTCGTATATTAATTCCAAAGATATTAGTTTTTAGTTGTGACATAAACGTATCCTTCGATAAGAGAATGATTTTCTTGAATAAACGATAAATAACGAAATTAAATTTGTTTTTTTCACTGTTTATTATTATTAGTAAAATGTATTGAATGATTATGGAACACCGTCAGGATTTTGACACAATCATTATCCAAGTGGAAACAAAAAAAAACTAATGAATATAAATATATAGTTTCAATTTATCTTGACTTCAAACGTCCCTTTGAAAATATTGAAAACGAAATTTTACTAAAAAAAAGAAATATTACGTAGGTGCAAAAATAATTAAGTGATTAACAAGCTGTCTCACCAATATGTCATAGAGGACTAAGGTGAATGGAAACATTTCATCTAGAAGGGATATAAACACAGAGGTTCCTCAAGGTAGCGTTTTGGGACCGTTTTTGTTCAAACTCTACTCTACTAAAGTCTATTAGTTACATTGAATTCTTTGCGGCTGATACACTGGTTGCAGCAAGTGATGAAGATCTGAATATTACTGTGGGGAAAATGAATAGGTAATTGGAAAAAGTATCATTATTTCTGAATGCGAATAAACTGAAACTCTGCTACCTCGCTCTTGGAAAATTCCTAGAAAGAGGTAACAGGGGTTTATATTGACTTATATTTGCACGGCTAATTGGGGTGGGTTAATTAAACACATAAAAATTAGAAATAGGGTTTATTAGTGATCGATGAGCAACGGCTGGTAACAGTCAACTGGTCGTTGCACTGTAAAGTCGCCTTTAGCGGATAATTTTGAAATATTGAAGTTCGTAATATGTCAAATGCAACTAACTGTCAGAAGATGACAGATAAAATGAATCAATTAATAAAGACTAATAAACTATTACGGATTGTGATATTTACAAACCAGTAATACTAGACCATCTATGATTCACTGTAGGGTTATACAACAAAGGTTAACCGTGGCCCCCTGGTATGATCATACTAGAGTTTACATAAAAGGAATAAACTAATAAACTCCCTAGCAGGTGAGCTCCGCATGCACAATTGATCTATTTTGATTGCAATATAGTCAATTGGTTTGACTTGTGAAAGAATATACGGCCTAGATAAAATTGGTGAAAGACTAAGCTAGGGCTTATCTGAGTTCACTGTCGATAATCGTCTCTTTGGGGTTCTTTCGACTGATTCTTTCCTTGGGTGGTAAAGTCACTAGAGGTTGAATGGGCTTCCTGCTCTTCGTGCGGGGTGTGAATCTGAGAAGTTGATGAAGCTCTTTTATCCTGACTTCGTTAACCCGTAGGGTGTAGGGTAGACGGTAAAAGAATGAAACTATCCAAAAGAAAGAAGGCCTGAAATGGGGTTGTGTGTCAGACTTAAGGTAACTTGGTTCAAAGATTTATCGGGTTGATAATGATAATAAATAAGACCTCAGGACCTACCTTGGATGATGGATGGCCTTAACGTGGAGTAACTTGAAGTGAACAAAGATCCACAATTGTGCAGACCAAACAAGGTCTATGTTTTCTTCAAGTTTTCTGAATTTCAGCTAGAAAATATCCGCACGGTGCGATTTGAGCCAACAAATGGACCTCAGTTAATATATCTAGCTGAATATTCGTGACGAAAGGGGAGATTTCAGATCTAATTTATTTTGTCCAAAATGTAACTTTTTGACACATCATTTATTGAACCTGTACCCATAGTGATTACATACACAGGATGATTAAAAAATGATGATTTTTATGTTCGTTTTTCTCAGCCTTTCCTCTGAACCGTAACAACTCAACCATCAAAAGATGTGATGTGAATCTACAATGGCAACTGGACTTTTAAGAAATAATCAACGATCTGAATGAAAATGCAAATTTTCACTTTCAGATTTTTTCTTTCATGTTGGGTTTATTTCACAATATCTTTCAGATATAGTTCAATGTCCAGCATGGCTTTAGCTGGGGAAGTAGTTGTTTTCTATTAGATATAATCACAATAATATATCTTATAAATTTTGACCATCAACCCAACAAAGTCGAAAGCACTACTCTTCGGCCGAAAGTCGGTGAGGAAAAAAAAATCGCATTGCATGTCCATATCAATTGATAATAAAATGCTCGCGATGAGTGAATGTGAAAGAAACCTTGGCCTAATGATGGATACTGAGTTAAAATTCAACCAGCACGTATCCACTTCACTGAAAAAAGCATTTTGTAACTTAAAAATGTTATATTCAAATCGACATCTTCTTACAAAAAATTGTAAAATTATTCTCTGTGAGTCTCTTGTACTGTCTCAACTCAATTATGCTGACACTGTTTATGGCCCTGCCATTCTCCAAACGGACAAGCGTAGACTACAATTAATGCAAAATTCTTGTGCCCGATTAATTTGTGGAATACGCAGACATGAACGAATATCTGATGCTATATCAAATATAGGATGGTTGAATATGGATAAGAGAAGAATACTACACCTCTGCACTTTATACCATAAGGTAATAACACAGAAGACTCCTGCCTACCTATATAACAAAATAATATACCGTTCAGATTCACACAATGTAAATGATCGCAATCGGCGAGATATCTCAATACCCCGACATAGAACAAACAAGTTCAAGGCTTCTTTTTCGTATAATATTGCCAAAATATACAACTCGATACCATATGAAATGAAGGAATTGAAAATAAGTCTATTTAAAAAGAAACTGAAACTCGCATTGATTAATAACACTATCGAATTCTAAGTTCTTTACATACATTATATGTATATATATGGATATAGCGAGGGGCAATATATGAAAATATAAGTAGAAAAGTTATTGGGTATAACCCTCAAAATGTTCTGCAACCGTAGACACGTGTTTCGAGCTTAAGCTCTCATCAGTACGGTAAAATCAAGTGCGAAGATGTACAACACTTGGATGTAAAAATAGAAACAAACAAAGTCAATAACAGGAAGCCAACCACACATTTGTGGCTTCGGTTAGAAGACCTTGTGCTTACAAGGCAACAACTAACGTCGCCACGGAGGCAGCTATAGCTACCAGCGTGACAATCCTACCCAGGAAAATACAAATAAGGATGGATATAGCGAGGGGCAATATATGAAAATATAAGTAGAAAAGTTATTGGGTATAACCCTCAAAATGTTCTGCAACCGTAGACACGTGTTTCGAGCTTAAGCTCTCATCAGTACGGTAAAATCAAGTGCGAAGATGTACAACACTTGGATGTAAAAATAGAAACAAAGGAAGTCAACAACAGGAAGCCAACCACACATTTGTGGCTTCGGTTAGAAGACCTTGTGCTTACAAGGCAACAACTAACGTCGCGACGTTAGTTGTATTTTCATATATTGCCCCTCGCTATATCCATCCTTATTTGTATTTTCCTGGGTAGGATTGTCACGCTGGTAGCTATAGCTGCCTCCGTGGCGACGTTAGTTGTTGCCTTGTAAGCACAAGGTCTTCTAACCGAAGCCACAAATGTGTGGTTGGCTTCCTGTTGTTGACTTCCTTTGTTTCTATTTTTACATCCAAGTGTTGTACATCTTCGCACTTGATTTTACCGTACTGATGAGAGCTTAAGCTCGAAACACGTGTCTACGGTTGCAGAACATTTTGAGGGTTATACCCAATAACTTTTCTACTTATATTTTCATATATTGCCCCTCGCTATATCCATCCTTATTTGTATTTTCCTGGGTAGGATTGTCACGCTGGTAGCAATAGCTGCCTCCGTGGCGACGTTAGTTGTTGCCTTGTAAGCACAAGGTCTTCTAACCGAAGCCACAAATGTGTGGTTGGCTTCCTGTTGTTGACTTCCTTTGTTTCTATTTTTACATCCAAGTGTTGTACATCTTCGCACTTGATTTTACCGTACTGATGAGAGCTTAAGCTCGAAACACGTGTCTACGGTTGCAGAACATTTTGAGGGTTATACCCAATAACTTTTCTACATATATTTTCATATATTGCCCCTCGCTATATCCATCCTTATTTGTATTTTCCTGGGTAGGATTGTCACGCTGGTAGCTATAGCTGCCTCCGTGGCGACGTTAGTTGTTGCCTTGTAAGCACAAGGTCTTCTAACCGAAGCCACAAATGTGTGGTTGGCTTCCTGTTGTTGACTTCCTTTGTTTCTATTTTTACATCCAAGTGTTGTACATCTTCGCACTTGATTTTACCGTACTGATGAGAGCTTAAGCTCGAAACACGTGTCTACGGTTGCAGAACATTTTGAGGGTTATACCCAATAACTTTTCTACTTATATATATATATATATATATATATATATATATATATATATATATATATATATATATATATATAATATATATTATATTTCTTATAGATGTATCTATGAACTTATTATTTTTTATATGTGATAGATTGACACAGTTTCATGAAACTCTGATTTTTTTTTGTTCATTCAACTTTTGTTTTTTAAATTTTTTCAAGAAAATATGTTTTTCCTGATACATTATCAGATCTGTATTGATTTTGTATACTAAAGTTAGTCGTCTATTTAGTACTTGTTTCTTGTTTCTTTTATTCCATGAAATTTTTTTTCTTATACATTATTTTGATCTGTATTAATTTTGTATACTAAAGTTAATCGTCTATTTAGTACTTTCTTCTCATTTCTTTTATATCATGAATTTTTTTTTTCTTATACATTATTTTGATCTGTATTAATTTTGTATACTAAAGTTAGTCGCGTATTTAGTTATTTTTTCTCAATTTCATTGATTTTTTTTCTTTCATAAGGTTGAGTGTAAGAGCGCTGCTTCTCAACTTCTATGAAGTTGAAGAAGCGCGGCAGCAATGTTTATTGAACATTAGTTATGTACCTCTCTCATCGTTCATTCTATTGTAATATTCTGCTGCAATAAAAACAATTATTATTATTATTATATTACAAAATTAGCTTATTTTCATTTCAACTATCTAAATGAAAATGCAAATTTTCACTTTCGGATTTTTTCTTTCAAGTTACATAGGGTCTTTTCACAATATCTATCAGATGTAGTTCAATGTCCAGCGTGACTTTAGCCGGGGAAGTAGTTGTTTTCTGTTAGATATTACAAAAACCTAACTTCATTTTATCATAGGTTTTATCATTTCCAGAGGAATCATGTTTGGTTCAATTTTCAATTGAGAATGTTTCCCTTTTCAACTAAAACTATGATTATAACATCAAAATATAAGCACATCATGATGTGAGTGAATGGGTTGAAAAAAAAGTTTGTATCTCAATAATGAACAATCAATATTGACCACTTTTAGAACTGGCCATTCTCAGGTTGACACTCCTAATGCTATTGCTTTGAACAATACTGTGATTTTATGTTCTGATACTACAAAGCTTTTAGGTCTCACGAATATATCTCTCACTATCTCTCTTTCTATCAACTACAAAGCTCTGTAATATAGCCCAAGGATGTATTCACACATTTAAAAATGATAAGATTTACTACCTTCTTTTCCTTCACGTCTTTGATTTTCTCGATGTTCACTGATGCCTTGTCGTGTAAATCTGAGTTTCTGGAAAATGTCTGCCCAAGAGCAATTTCTATTACAGAATTTTCTAAAACTCCGCAAGACTGAATCCAAATACGCAATGCCGAGCCAAACCAAATCAGAAAATATCCTTGTTATAGAAAGTAGATGAATATTTCATTTCGAAGCAGTTTGTGATTTTAATCTCAGATGACGGATATTACACATCGTTAAGATTTGAAGAATCTGCATTTAATTGCGAACACAAATCTACATTTTGTTTATCATTTCTCGCTATTTCATTTCTGAAAAGTCAGCAAATCTCTGCGAATAAGTTCATATGTTAGCCAGTATCAGTGCATTTCTAATGTTGTTTGAAAGAAAAAATTACTAAAAGTGAAAATGTAAGTAATTTTTTAATTAGAAGTTGAAACTATTAGTAATAAAATGGAGCAGTTCAAACATTTTAAAACTTTTTTTTTTTAATTGATGCATAGAATAGAATATTTATTTAAAGTTACAGTTATGTTTCTTTGGCAAGTCAGTTCAGGTACAGAATGTTGATTAAAATTATTATAATTATCACAAACAGACATACCAAATTTTCACAGTCCATACAAGAATTGTCAAGATAAATTATTAAGAAGTAGGGGCGCTCAGTATGTATCATTTCAGTTTCAATTTAAAAGAATGGACTAGTTTTAATTTTTTTATTATGGATTAATTCTAAAAATTAAAGTAAAACGAAACAAAAATGTGAAAGTATTATTGAAATATCTCTAGAAATCAAAAAGTTATGGGACTTTGAAGTTGCGCTGGGAAGAATAATTTTATAGTACGCAGCGGTCTAGTGTGTGACGTCACGCCACATGAACGAGGCGGCTGGTATTCGCAGTTTCGCAGAGCGCTTACAAATTTATCAGTGTACAATCACTTGCGCCGTTCGTGTCTTGTATTGTTCATTACACTGATTTACTAGCTCTGATCTATATTTTAATTCCATCGCGTCAAATATAGTATTTTCAACATCACTAAAGTAGTCCATTGTAAGTGAGCATCTTGAATTCTTTAGGCAAGAAATTGTGGAGTTCAACATTCAGATAATTCACCTGAGATTTGATGAGCCTTATATCTGGAAGGCCTTAAGTCTTTCGTCCCACGAGTTTGATAATCGTGAAAATCAGAGTTGCCCAAAAACATTCTTTTATTTCTGTGAAGCTCTAGAAGAGTATTATAAATTATTAGGGAAGGAACAGGCATAATAGAGAGATCTTTGAAGATTTGTTGACAATGATCTCTGTAATCATCCCAGCAATAATTCTTATCGCTCTCTTCTGCATTTTGAAGACATGAGTGAACAGAGTTTCCCCATAACAGTATGCCGTAATTGATGTGTTGTCACAGAGGTGATTTTTCAGCTTTTGATAGATCACATAGAATGTAATAGTATTCATGTCTTCTTCCAAGCCTTCGACTATCTCAGTCACGGTTTTGAGAAAAGCATATATGTGGTGCTGCATTTATTCTTAAAACCAGATTGACACCAGTTGGGAAATTGATTAGATTGAAACTGTTTCATAATTTTCTGATTCAATATAACCTCAAAAACGTTGAAGAACAAGGGAATTATACATATAACCTACATGTGTACGAAGAAATCTATAGTTTCGCAATTCATTTGAATTTTAGACTATCATTTTCAGCTGTATTTGTTTTGATATTCTTTAGTCCATTCATTCCACAATATTTTACCATTCATCTCTGACTGAATTCGAATTTACAATATGTCCCAAGAAGTTTGCAAAACATTTTTAGAATTGATATCACAAAAACTGTGTTTGTAATAAAAGTTTGTGCTAATCGGAAGAGTTATAACAGGTATTTGAAAAGTCATGTTAATTTTTTCTAAAAGTTATCAAAAGAGGAGCCTAGTTATACCAAGTATAGCCAAAATATACAATCTCCAGTTTGAACAAATTTCAGGAAAAACCTCGCAATTGAAGGTGGTGCATTCTTCTTGAAATTTGAATATTATCATAAGTTATCATTTTCTATAGATGATTCATGAAATTAAATAAAAATTTTTTTTTCAAAAATATTTATAAAAAGTTGTACTTTGTGGAATTTTTCAAAGGAGATTGTACACTTTGGAATTAGGTCCCTTAAGAGTATAGTATTACTATTTTTCAAAATACAGAGAACATTCACAAGAAATATTTTATTGTCATTTGAGCAACTCAGGGATTCTGATGAAATGATTCTTCATAATTTCGAGAAAGTTTTACCTACTATTTCACATATAGATATGGTGAATCGTACGAAATTTCAACAACATTTTCAGAGTTACACCCTTGACAATCTTTTTTCAGTCCGCATCTCATATTTCAAATAGAAAAGAGGAAAACTGAAAAAACGAAAATGTCGACGATCAACCAACAGATGAACTTATTTTCCATGACCAGAATGGCTCTAACTCTGGGACCAGGTTTGGGATTCCTTTTGTACCTGCATTCTAGCACAATGAATTCAAGGCCCGATATTTTGGACAGAGAACATCGAGTGAGAGATATTCCAAATTATCAGGTTCTGGAAACATATGATTTCATCATAGTGGGCGGTGGAAGTGCAGGAACAGTGCTCGCGAATAGGTAAGTAATACATGGGTACACGGTTTGTTTATCAAGAAATTTAATTTCCTCTTATTCTCAATTTTTGGAAAGTAACTTACAAACATCAAAAATAAAATACATTTTCCTCAATCTATTTTTGAAAATTACAGTACCTACCTATTTGTTAATGCTTTTATGATTGAATGTAGGTTTAATACACTTTTAACCCTTCAATGAAGAGAGCTTTCTTCATCGTATTTCAATTGGCCTCAAGACGGCTCCACAATATACATTTGACCCCTAGGGTAGGAAGGGGAATTACTGTCAAGCGGCTTTGGCAACAACTTGTCAAAAATGGGGTTGATATAATTATTTTGATACAACCCCATTTTCGACAAGTTATTGCCAAAGCTGCGTTAACAACAGCTCCCCTTCCTACCCTAGGGGTCAAACATACAGGGTGGGTCAAGGTCGATGGTACCTTAGACGTTTACGAAGAACGGGACATAGGATCATTCTGAAAATTTGGTTTCTCAAGTAGTTGCTCTTGGTCTATCGATCTAAAATATTTTCAGCAATGCAGCGTTGCCGCTTATAACAAAAAGTAGCAGCATCTTTGTTATTTCAAATGGGTCACCCTGTATATTACCGCAATTTTGAACTTGTCATTCGTTTCTGATTATTTCTGCCTCATACTCACCTATACCTATCTCTAATGGTTTTTGAGAAATTGGTTATTTTCCATATTTTTTATCCAAAACATAGCTCGAATTGAATGTTTATTTCTGCAGTATTTGGATTCCTAGGAAGTTGCAATTTTGTGTTTAGTTCATCACGATCATGTACATTGATTCTGTATAGAGAAGATTTTTCTGCGTTATACAGGGTCGTTCAAAATTCATGATCTTACTGCTAGATACGAAAACAGTTGAAAGTGCGTTTTTTTAAATGGAACATCCTGTATATTATGAAATATCCTGAAAGATGACTAAATTCCCTTCGAATTGATATATTATGTTCCTATACCTAAATAGCCAGAATTCCGAGATAATAGCAATTTTCACTTGTAATCTCCCAAGTGCTTGAATTATTGCCGGAAATTTTTCGAGTACATGAATTTTTTGAAAATTACAGGAGTCGCGAAGCGACGAGGGTAATTTTCTTTGAAAATTCATGTACGAGATAAATTTACGGCAATTAATTCAAGCACGAGGGGGATTCGGTAAGAAAATTTCACACCAAGAAATGAAAATCATCCAACAATTCATAAGAAATAACTAACGATGGTTACACCACTGAAATATTGATATGTAAAATACTTAACAAAAATTTTAGTCAATAAATATGTTTAAATTTGGAACAAAAAAAAATTAAAAAGTTGTGTTCTCATCTTATTTTTTTTTTTTATTGTGGATTGACCTATCGACCTAGCGACTCATAGGCCGCAACACTACCGCTGAGCTACGGGACTTGTAAAGAAAACTTGTGACAAAATATGATTTCAGAATTGACAATTTCTGCAATAATCGTGGAGAAAATATTTTCAGACACATTCCAAATATCTAGTAAATACATAATTATCTCCTTTCATATGAAAACTAGACCTCTATTTGTACATTAAAGCAAAATATCACCTTTCACATGTCAAATGTTTGACAGAAAAATGTCCACTTATTAATTTCGCCCGGGTACCCAGAGGATAAAATTTTCCGGAAATTTTTAGGGTTGTTGTATCTAACCAAGATCGAATTTTTTGATTGGCTGCAAAAGTGAGGTATAAAATTTTCAAAAAAAAATCGATTTATTTTTCTCATATTCATCTAAGGTGGCTATTAAATGTCATGATGGTACATGACATTATGAAAATTTGACAATTAGTGCACTATTAATAATACCGTTGTGTGTTTCTTAACGAAAGTGACTCAAAAATAATTGAAATGGAGGGAAATAACTATCCAAACGAAGTTCTAATGAAATTGTTTATTCTTCATGGAAAATGTGAGGGAATTATAGCAAGAACGTGCAGAAAATTCAATGAAACGTACCCTAATTTACAACCAATGAACAAAAGGAAGTTTGTACGATTACAAACTGCTGAGCACATCTGCTGTCCTTCCTTTCTTCCTTCTTATTCTCCGGGATGAGCTCGAAGACAGTGAAGTGTATGTCTTCCTGAGATTTTTTTAAGGATTTAGATGTTAATATTATAGGTAATAAATTATTTTTTTTGATTTGATTTGAGTCGCTAGGTCGATGGTTCAATCCACGATAAGAACAAATTTTTTATTTTTTTTTGTTCCAAATTTAAACAAATTTATTGATGAAAATATCAATATTTCAGAGGTTATAAATAGTTCAGGTGAAACCATCGTTAGTTATTTTTTATGAATTGTTGGATGATTTTCATTTCTCGGTGTGAAATTTTCTTACCGAATCCCCCACGTGCTTGAATTAATTGCCGTAAATTTATCTCGTACATGAATTTTCAAAGAAAATTACCCTCGTCGCTTCGCGACTCGTGTAATTTTCTAAAAATTCATGTACTCGAAAAATTTCCGGCAATAATTCAAGCACTTGGAAGATTACAAGTGAAAATTGCTATTATCTCGGAATTCTGGCTATTTAGGTATAGGAACATGATATATCAATTCGAAGGGAATTTGGTCATCTTTCAGGATATTTCATAATATACAGGATGTTCCATTTAAAAAAACGCACTTTCAACCCTTTTCGTATCTAGCAGTAAGATCATGAATTTTGAACGACCCTGTATAACGCAGAACAAACTTCTCTATACAGAATCAATGTACATGATCTTGATGAACTAAACACAAAATTGCAACTTCCTAAGAATCCAAATACCGCTGAAATAAATATTCAATTCGAGCTATGTTTTGGAAAAAAAATATGGAAAATAACAAATATCTCAAAAACCGTTAGAGATAGGTATAGGTGGGTATGAGGCAGAAATAATCAGAAAGGAATGACAAGTTCAAAAATGCGGTAATATACAGGGTGACCCATTTGAAATAACAAAGATGCTGCTACTTTCTGGTATAAGCGGCAACGCTGCATTGCTGAAAATATTTTAGATCGATAGACCAACAGCAACTACTTGAGAATCCAAATTTTCAGAATGATCCTATTTCCCGTTTTTCGTAAACGTCTAAGGTACCATCGACCGTGACCCACCCTGTATATTGTAGAGACGACTTCGAGTTTTACTTTGTTTCATTATACTGAAACTCCACTTTGAGGATGGACTACTACCTACTTATATTATTATCTTCGTTTCTTTAGGTAAGACAGTTTATAAAAATTTATCATTCTGATTTACAGGCTGAGTGAAAATCCATTCTGGAACATCCTCCTTCTAGAAGCCGGACCTGATGAAATATCCATAACGGATATGCCTCTTTTGTTTCCAGCCCTCCAAATGACACCATTCGATTGGCAGTATAGAACAGAGCCAGGAGAGAGGTATTGTTTGGGCTTCAAGGACAAGAAATGCAACTGGCCCAGAGGAAGAGTACTTGGGGGATGCTCAGTTTTGAATGCCATGCTGTATATTCGGGGAAACAGAAGAGATTATGACAGGTGAGGATGTGAAATACCGGGTGTTTCACAGTGGATGAAACATTAGAAGTATCTGGAGAACAGAAAGACAGATCATTTCGAAAATTTGTGGGCGTGGATAATCAAACTTGCTCTATCCGTCTAAAATATTTTCATCAATACAGTGTTGCCACTTGTATCAGAAAGTAGTAGCTACTTTGTTATTTCAAATGGAACACCTCGTATATTATATCAATTTTGGAATCCTTGTAAGATTCCTCACGACTTTCCCACTTAATTCCCTATACCTATCTATGACGATTTCCGAGATAAAAATTATCATGTCCAATTTTTGTGCAAAACCTGACCATTGCAAAATATAAATTTTTTCCCAATACAAATTTACAAAATATTGCAATTTGGGTTATAGCATAAGACCATTAAGTATTCTGTCGATGAACTGGATCTCAGTTTCAGCACACAGGGAGGCTCAGGAGTGAGTTCCTTCCGATGACTCATGAAAATGACTGAAACTCCGTTTTTTTAAATGAAACACCTTGTATGTTATTACTTATTTGAAAAGCTGTAACATTTTTCAATTTAATTGAGTATACTTTCCCTATACCTATCTCGTACAGATTGTTAGTTATGATAACTTATGATATTAATTCGTCTTATGAACTTCATTCTGACAGAGAACTAACCTGTTATTCCTCCATTGTCATCCTGTATTCAAGTTGTATGGGTGTGAAAGTACTATGGCAGAAAATAATTACTCGAATGTGGTTTTGATGGATTTATTCATCATTTATGGTCAATGTAACAGGAATGTCAGCAGAACATACAGAGAGTTTAATGAAAAGTATGCTGATTTACATCGAATAAATTCGAGAAAATTTATTAGATTGAGTAGAAATTTTAAAATGTTTGTACCATCATGAAAAGCTAAAAGTATCAAAGTCTAACATGTGTATTAATAAATCTAGAAAAACTTAGCGGTTCTGAATCATTTCAATAAATGTTCAAAATTTTTACCATTCGTTTCCACTTTTTTATGCGAACATCAACGGCATCTATTGTGGCTCTTTGAATTTCATTTGGATCTAATTCCTGAAACGCTAGGGTCACTCGATGTTCTAATTCTTTCCTTGTGTTGACCGGTGTTTTGTAGACTCTTTGCTTGATAGTGCCCCACAAATAAAAGTCTAGGGGTTTAAGATCAGGGGATCTAGGGGGCCAGTTCCATGGACCCAAACGTCTAATCCATCGATCGTCAAATATACGGTCCAATTCCAACCCGACTTCTGCAGTGCAATGAGCAGGGGCTCCATCAAGTTGATACCAACATGATCGATATTGTTGAAGTGTCAGTTCTTCAATGAAATACCCAACCGTTGTCCTCAAGATATTCAAATATTTTCTAGAATCAAGGTTTTCATCATAAATCAAAAAGCGCAGTTGATTGTCCATAATTAAACAGAAAACGTTAAAACTAAATTTTTCTTGAAAACCCATTTCTCTTGTGACATGCGGATTTTCGGTTGCCCAGTAATAAAGATTCCTCCTGTTGAAAATAACTTCCCTCGAATATTTTGATTCATCAGTCCATAATATCTTCTTGAGAAAATCTTCGTCTACTTGTGTACGCACCATCAACATTTCACATAGTTCGATCCTTTGCTCAGCGCCTTGGGGCTTGAGAGCTTGAACTTTATGAAATTTGTAGTCATGCATTCCGTGTTCCTTCAGAATCCTATGAACTGATGAAAGTTTCACACCTAAATCGTGAACCGCACTACGAATGGAAGCTTGACGATTGCCATGGAAGTATGCCAAAACATTTATTGCGTTGTCCTCATTACCTGTCACAAGTCTAGGCAAGTTTCTTGTTACTTTCGAAAAAGATCCAAACATTTCAAAATTTCTCTTCAATCTAATGAATTTTCTCAAATTCATTCGAGGTAAATCAGCATACTTTTCATTAAACTCTCTGTATGTTCTACTGATATTCTTGTTACATTGACCATAAATGATGAATAAATCCATCAAAACCACATTCGAGTAATTATTTTCTGCCATAGTACTTTCACACCCATGTAACTTGAATACAGGATGACAATAAAGGAATAACATCTCTGGAAGAAGTCCATTTCGACTCAAAGTGGAGTGGTAGATGAAGCGGGAAGAAATATCACAAAATCATCTCCACAACTTTAATTTGACAACATCAAACTAATGGGGGGATGTTGTCAAATTAAAGTTGTGGAGATGATTTTGTGATATTTCTTCCCGCTTCAAGGAATAACATGTTAGTTCTCTGTCAGAATTAAGTTCATAGCCGACTATCTAAATCACTATCCAATATTTATTTTTCGTACTTCCGGGCCTAAAGTGACAACTTCACTCCCTTGTGACAGGTACTAAAGTGTCACATTTAATCCCTCCGGGATTAAATATTGACGAAACTCCCGGAACGATTAAATCACAAACAAACGAATTTAAGGGATATTTTATTGAAAAATATAATTAATTAGAATGGTAATTAACGTTAATATTCAAATTAATATTGTGACAGTTCGTCATATTGACCAGTCTTTCCTGCATCGTACTGCTGCTCGTATAGTTTTCTAGATTTCGGTGGTAACAATTCTTCACCTACTTCGGCTGCTCTTTTATCAATATCAGATACACCTTCTTCACTCATGATACCAATAATTATCAATAACAATGTTTCTTTACAATGACACTAGTAATGACAATGTTTCTAAATTATAACTGTCACAACGCAATGTTACTATGGTAACTTATTTTAAAGACAGTTTATTAAATGAGTTGAAGAGAGAAAAAACTGATTGAAATTATTGAAATAATTAATAAAATCATACCGGAAGTACGAAAAGTATCGTATATACCTTGCGACTGAAGTACATTTAATCCTTCAGGTAAATTATGGCCCTCCCTGCGGTCGGGCCATAAACTTTACCTTCAGGATTAAATGTACTACTTCAGTCCCGCGGTATATAATGTACTATTATTGAAGACAAATTCATAACATAAGTGATCATAACTAACAAACTGTACGAGGTAGGTATAGGGAAAGTATACTCAATTAAATTGAAAAATGTTACAGCTCTTCAAATAAGTAATAACATACCAGGTGTTTCATTTAAAAACCGGAGTTTCAGTCATTTTCATGAGTCCCCGGAAGGAGAGTTCCTTCTGAGCCTCCCTGTATGCTGAAACTGAGATCCAGTTCATCGACAGAATACCCAATGGTCTTATTACTATAACCCAAATTGCAATATTTTGTAAATTTGCATTGGGAAAAAATTGATATTTTTCAATGGTCAGGTTTTGCACAAAAATTGTACAAAATAATTTTATCTCGGAAATTGTCATAAATAGGTACAGGGAATTATGTGGGAAAGTTGTGAGGAATCTTATAAGGATTCCAAAAATGATATAATATACGAGATGTTCCATTTGAAATAACTACTTTCTGATACAAGCGGCAACACTGTATTGATAAAAATATTTTAGACGACAGAGCAAGTTTGATTATCCACGCCCACAAATTTTCGAAATGATCTGTCTTTCTGTTCTCCAGATACTTGTAATGTTATGACTTCAAAATTAGAAGTTTTTTATGTTTATTTTATTAACGTTCCCCTTCGAATTATTTTTGGTGCAATAATATACAGTGCGTTCATAAAGTGTGGAAACGCTCTATTATCTTACGAGTTGATTATTTTCGGAGGAAAAGCTCGGACAGGTCGATTTTGTATTTTAGTTTTCCACCTTTTTATAGAAAAAAATTATTTTTTTCCCTACCACTTTTCAAGATATGACGTCATCGATATTTTTTTTAAATTGAAAGGGTATATTTTAATGTCAAAAATTGAATGCCCATATTTTTCTAAGTTCAACCATACCACATACGTTATATCTTACAGTTCGAATCACAGTATACTGAGTATAAAGAAAACCAGTGTGACATATGCAATGGTTACTAAGAACTTATTGTCTGGTTGCTAAGGGCTTTCATATGTTTGCTTAGCCTACTATTCAAGTGTAGCAATATACTCGTACTAACTACTGAGTAGTTCTTAGGTTTATGTTGCAAAATGAATAATGAAATGAATGTTGAGAAATATGAACACTGGTTTCCTTTATACTCAGAACACTGTAATTCGAAGTGTAAGATATGACCTATGTGGTACGGTTGAACTCAGTAAAATATGGGCATTCAATTTTTGACATAAAAATATACCCTTTCAATTTAAAAAAAAAATCGATGACGTCATATTTTGAAAGGTGGTTGGACAAAAAATTATTTTTTTCTAAAAAAAATGTGGAAAACTAAAATACATAATCGACCTGTCTGAGCTTTTCCTCCGAAAATAATCAACTCGTAAGATAATATAGCGTTTCCACACTTTATGAACGCACTGTATGTGACTCTTGAATAGTTGGACTGTGAATGTGCCCGAAAAGAAAAAAAAATTGACAATCATCTTTATGTACTTCACAGATGGGAATCTGTTGGTAATCCAGGATGGGGATACGACGATATTTTACCATACTTCAAGAAGTCGGAGGACATGAGAATACCGGAGTTACAAAACGACGAATATCACGGAACAGGAGGATATTTGACTATTGAACATTTTAGGTGAGTGGAAATATTTTTTTCATTACACGAGGATATATTGAAAAATTCTTAGCCTTCTATAGAACCAAACAAGGTTTCAATGTCAAAATATTTTATTACTCAACATATTCTCCTCTTAATTGGATACATTTATCACAGCGAACCTGCAACGTCTCTAGACCTTTCAAAAAAAAAATTTCTTTTTGCTCTGCAAACCAGACCTCCACGCTTTTATTACCTCCTCGTTGGAAGAAAATTTACGACCTTTTAAATTTTTTTTTAGTTGACGAAAGAGATGATAGTCGGACTGAGCCAAATCTGGTGAATAAGGGGGGTGTTCTAGTAATTCAAACCCTAAATCACGAATTTTTTGCATGGCAACATGAGATTTGTGTGCAGGGGCGTTGACCTGCAGAAACAAAACACCTTTGGATAGCTTTCCGCGTCTTTTCTCATTAATTTTTTCCCGTAGAGTGGTCAGTAATGTCGAATAGTAATCTCCAGTTATTGTTCTACCCTTATCCAAAAAATCAATCATAACACAGGCCTGCAAAAAAAAAAATTTGTTATTTGGTGCAGCTCTGTTTGTGTCTATGGCCGATGAAATAGGTAACATACAGTACATTGACATCCGTCAATTCGAGTCATCAGCTCTAGTTCACCTACTAACCTCATTTTGATTTATTTAAAATCTTGTTCTTTAACTGTCATTATTACATTAAAACCCATAAATTGATTTATTTTAATAATGGCTAGTACTTCCACATGTCGTATTAATGATCCTGATATATTTTGTTATTTTTGTGGTGAACAGATACTGAAAAATCAGCGTAAATCGATTAAAAACACTGTGAGTCGTTTGTATTTTTCTTAACGTGAAATTCGACACCAAGATAAAGACCTCATAGTGTATGTAAAATATGCTTTGACATCAACAAAAACAATTGCCATAAATGGAAGTACCCCAATATTCCTTCAGCACAAAAACCTACTCCTCATTCAGAGAATGTTCCAATACCAGCTTTTCAAACGGTAGTGCAGCACTATCTCAGGAAGATCAAGCTGAAATACCTATTTCTTCTCAAGTAGGTAATGACTTTGAATACTGCGGAGAAAAATCAAATCCTAAGCTATTTTCGCAGAATGAGCTTGATGACCTCATCAGAGACTTAAATCTTTCTAAGGAGCGTGCTGAGTTACTATAGCATCAAGATTAAATCAAAAAAAAATAGGAGATCTAAGAGAGGAATAAGGGGAACGTTTCCATCAAGAAATGAAAACGATAGAGAATAGATACCAAGGAAGGTGGAACACTCAGTTGATGGGCAATTATTGCTAGGGAATCATACGAGATTGCCCAAGTCAGTTTCATTCGAAAAAATCACTCAAAAGACAAAAGAGCTGACAGAAAAAAATCCCCTGCACCAAAATGGTTGTAGGCCTGTGATAATTACTCCATGGCAATCCCAAAAAACTTAAGCAAGAACTTTTCAGCAGATTTTTGGACACGAAACTTCTTAGGTCTTGGAGAACCGGAGTGTCGCCATTCCATCGATTGTTGCTTTGTTTGTGGATCGTAGAAATGTACCCAAGTCTCATCCATAGTGACAATTCGGTTTAAGAAGTCTACATCGTTTTCAAATCGAGTACAGATCGAACGCGATGCTACAACCCTTGCACGCTTTTGATCAACATTCAAACATTTGGGGATCCATTTTGCATCAATTTTTCTTATGTCCAAATTGACGTGAAGTATATGATGAACGCGTTCGTATGAAATATTCAGTGCTTCAGATATCCGTTTTAGCCCAATTCGACGGTCTGTTAAAATCATGTCATGAACTGCATCGATATTTTCGGGGACTGAAACAGAAACTGGCCTTCCCGATCGGTCATCATCTTCAAAGGAAAATTTACCTCTTTTGAAGCTTGCAGTCCAATTTTTCACGGTCGCATACGAAGGACATTGATCACCAAGGATATTAAGCATATCTTCGTAAATCTGCTCACCTCTTAACCCTTTTAAATACAGGTACTTGATGATTGCTCGATACTCCAATTTTCGATTTTCACAATTTTGGTGGACATATTTTTTCTTTCAATTTATTGCGTGACTCTGGTTTACTTTTTTGACGTCACACTTTACACTGACACTTCTAATAAGTTATTGTTCGTTGCTATGGTTACGCAATATTTTGTTTATACAGGGAACTGGTCTAGGCTAACTAGATATCAATACATCCTCGTATGTACTGAAAATCGTGCGAAATCTTCAAGATTAAAACAATCCGTGCTAGAAACGTTGTTGCTAGGTAACGACTCAAAGTTCTCAGTTTTATCATATGAAATGTCTCTTTTCGACCAATCCATCTATCAGGAAAACTGTCATTTAATCATTTTCTACAAGAAAATAATGTTGTTGATCACTATCATACTACCGTCTGCATTAATTTGATTTTGCCTGTTCACATTAAAGGATCTGTTATCTCACCAATTAATAAAGGAATTCAACATTTACCGTAAAACGGTATCAAAATTTTAGAATATTTCTTTATACCTTGGAGTTGTTTGTTGAGTTGATTTCAAAGAATCGGTTAACAGAAAAGCTTTGCTTCTACTCATAGGAAAAGATCCTGTGAATTGAAAAAATTCAAGCTTCTCTCTGTTTTTGAAAAAAAAAATTTGCAAGGTAATTTTTCAAGTTTTGGGTTACTTGAAAAATGGTCGTTCTTGTACGAATTTCTTATTGTAGACTCTCGTAGGGTGACTTGAAAACCATACAAAGAAAAAAATCGCCCAGAATTGGCCAAAAAATCAAATTCTGGGTATTTTTTTTTTGTTCCAGTGAAACAAGACATGATATACTTTCTGATATGCAGGGTGTAATTTTAATGATCTCATTAATTTCAGGTGGTGATTCCTTGACATATTTTATGAAAAAAAGGTCATATAAACGTATGACCTATCTTGCTTTTTTTCAAGCGACGTAGTGTCAAAGTTTTAATAAAAATTCGGTTATTTATTAATTACCCAAAAGTTTTTTCGCCGATTTTCATGAAACCTGGTGTGTTTATTAGCAGTGACAAGAGGCTTGTTTTCATGAAATTATTTTTCAAATCATAAGTGGCAGGTGTTTACTTGATTGATATTTATAGTAAAAATCATTGTACTCCACTGTTTTCCTCCAAGTTTCATATTTTTTCAAAATAAATAATTAAGAATACAACTTTCTTATAATGCCGTGAATTTGAAATAGCTAAACTTTGTAAAATCAAAGTCAGTGGCGTAGAAATGGTGGTTGCGCACCATCAAAAAGTCATGTGAATGTTTTTTTTCAGATTCTCCATATTTTCTTGATATTCTATTTAATTTTATGCACAAATGTTTTGAAATAAATTATTTCAAATTTTTTGGCTAAGACGCCAAAATAAGCTCTTAAAACGTTCTCGGAAAAGGATTTTGTCTTTTGATCTACCTTCTATTCCAAAAAAAGGTTATAAATTCTTCTCTGCGACGTTTCCGGTAATAAATTCAGTGTTGTTACCTTCGCTGCTTCTATTATGTTCGGAGGTGTCAAATCTGAGTCGATATCACTATCAGTTTCCATTTTAATAAATAGTTTTTATGCACTAGCGGGCGGTAAAGTACACTTTACCGCCCGTGGGCGCATTATGGCCCGGCGGGCCGTAAAGTAGAGATAATTCTCAAATTGTCTATACTCACACATCATTTCATGCAATTCCTAACACGAATTAGAATCATTTCAGTTCTATAGAGCATTACTCTTTCTAACATTTGTTCATAATCGTTGGCAATTTTTTCGGTGATGATCTATTTATTTGAAATAGATTCTCCAATATAGCACTCAGCTACTATAGTTTCACATCCCTCATATTATGTTACCCTTAATTATTGTATACATAACGTATGAAACGAGTAGACCATTGCAATTCAAGTCAGTATTTGTGATTCGCGCTATAAAACAGCTAGTGCATAAAATTTTGTATGTATCACGTGCGTAAAATGCGTTTAAGGCCTTCGGCGTGTAATGGCCCTCGGCTAACGCCATCTGGCCATCATCCACGTCGCAGGCCATAAACGCCTACTTTACGCCCTTGATACATAAATAACTATTATAGAAAACAACTATGAAATCACTCGTTACCTACTAACACGAAATATTCCATTTAGCATTTGTTGCTTAGCAACCGATGCAAAAATGAAATTCTGTACAAAATTTGCTTGTTTATGATTGAAATTACGGTTATAAAATGAACATTTATCGAGGTTGTCGTAGAAAAATTATGTTTTGAGGTTATCAGTGTATTTCAAATCTTGAGGAATACTTCAAAATACTTCAACATTTCAAAACAAATTGGTAGTTTTGATTAATTTTGAGCCGACCCCTAAGTCTTCGGTATTTTTTTAAATAGGAAGCTAATAGCTATGCCCACTTCATTTTGAACTTCAGTTTGCAATAGTTGCCAGTTTAAAAAAATAATGATATTATTTTTACCACACTCTTTCAGAAATTCACTAGTCTTTGTATAGCTTCCAATTTGTACATTGAGAAAAACTACTTGTTGAAAATTATTACAACGGAGGTTATCTATCTACAAAGATAGACTACACATCTTACATGCATTCACTAGAGTGGACTAATGAACGAAGCTAGTATTACATTACCCCTCCGAACCAGGCAACTCTGAATACATAACCAACGTTATAAAATAATTCGTAAACGATACCTTCAATAAAAAGAGATATCATGTAATATTGGTCTGACATAAGCCAGCTACATTCTTCAAGAGCAATCTAGAAAAATGTCATCATTATTCAGCCTTTTCGGCTTTGTTTACCTCATAAAATCGATTTATTGTTCTTACATGTTGCTTACGCAAACTTCACTCACTACGGTATAAGTACAGTTGCTCCTCATGTTACAGACGGGAAGGTATTGGTCTCTGAGGATGACTCATGAGTAAAGTTGTTTCAAACTGAACCTAAAAATGAATGATAAGACGACCCAAAAAGCTTGTTTTCACCTCTAGGGACCGCTTTGACCTTCCTTTTGCTTCGGTTTTGGAAATCTAATTTTTTATTTTGTTATAATGATGTACCCTTTATTTAGACTGGTGCTTATAATTTTTGTGAAAAAGAAAAAATTAAACAGGCACGGACCAGGTGGAAAATGTAGAGGTTACAACTTTAAAGAAAATATATGGCGAAAAATCGATTTTTGGTATTTAATTTTTTTCTCGCGTATAAATGATTCAATTTAAATGAAAATTTGTAGAAATGTCTTTTTTGGTGTCAAATGAGCATGATTTTTGTGCAATTCAGAAGACGACTAGTTTTCAAATTAGGTATATTTTCCGCAAAAAATACCACGAACAATTGTCTTGGTGTTTTTTCTTATTTCGAAAGTCTAGAAGCAGTGCCGGCTTAAGGTAATTTGCCGCCTGGTGCTAGGAATAAGGGACCGGCCTTCAAACTCAAAAATATTCCCAACTTGAAGGTGTTTTGATTTTTTTTATTGTTGAAATCATAAAAAAAATATTCTCATGGCTATATCTGTTGATATAGGGTGTTTTTTTGTGACTGTTAGCTGTGTGAGTTTTCGAATTTTTGAGTTGTCATAACTTTGTTATTAATGAATTTTTTTTTCATGAAATTTTGGCCACACCTGTTTAGAGGCACTCTGAATCCAGTGGCGTAGTGATTTTTTCAATAAAAAAATCGCTAATAAAAAATCCAGATTTTCGACTGAGAAAAAATATCGTAGTATGCCCTGAAAATTGGAATGAACATTTCAAATTTTGTCCCAAGGTAGACCTTTTAGTACTTGACATTTCAAAAAAAATTATTGAAATCGGTTTACAACTTCAAAATTTAGGGGGGTGTTTCCATTAAAAATGGGTCACACTGTAGAATCAGAATATAAAATAGAAACATCAAATTACATGCTGATAATATGTACATAACTAGGAACAGAACTATTTAAAAATTTGTTTTCTTGCCTTAATAGAAGCAAATTCTGTACATCAATTTCATCGAGTGGGTCTTGATTAATAGATAAAATTTCTAAAGTGTTGAAAATTTCTTGGGCAGTTGAATTTCTCAAGTGTGTCTTAACTCTTTTTAAAGTGGAAAACATCCGTTCACCACTGGCATTCGTGATCATTATGGAGGAAAATATTCGAAATAGTTATTTATGAAACAAGTGCAAAAAGTGAATGTTTATTGCACTCGACGTGAAATTGTCCGACGAGGCCGTTAGGCCGAGTTGGACAACACGTCGAGTGCAACATACAATTTTTGCACGAGTTGCGTACAACATTTTTTCTACGTTCATGCAAAAAGCAAAAAATGATTTATTGAGGTGCGGCACTAGGTGTAGGAAAATGAAAAGCGCAACTTGAATACTTTATTATTAATATCGATTTGCATTGAAACAGGAACTAATACGTTACGAACAATTTAACTCAAACTTTATTTTTACCCTCAATGTTGAAAGTGAATGAACAATTGGTGCAATTTTCAATTTGAATATTTCGTAGTGAAGTACTTTTTAAATCCACTTCTTGATTTGTTACTGCTGTAAACGTATTAGTACTTGGTAACTGTACATCGTTATTTCCTTCAGGCTGAAATATTTGTTTTGCAACACTGAGTTTGTTTGCATATGATTCCTCTACGTATCCCTCCGCTACTGTCGACGATTTCCATGTTTGTCATGATGACAGCACGTTGAAGTAGAATGACAGATGAGTGCAATAAAAACTTTATTGCACTAGTGCAATAAAGAACTTCTTTTTCCACTGAATATAGTTCAATAAAGTTTTGCTTTTTGCATGAATGTAGAAAAACAATTATTTACATTGGGAAAAGAAGATATTAATTTATTCTTGTGTAGAACTTGGAATAATTTCAATAGAGTTTCTGCTTTAATTTAAATTGAAAGTTATTTTAGGCGAACACATCCGTCAGGAAAAAATACGTCCAGATCTTCTACATGCTTTTTTTGTAGATCAGTTGCCAATTTGATCAAATTATTATCCTCTTTTGAATTAATCTGAAAAAAAAAGTCAAATGCTTCTGAACAAGATTTGTAGGTGGAACAATGACGAATAATTTCTGATATCAGTTTGTCTATTATTAAAATGAGACATATTGCGTTCACAATTTTTCTCTTTGACTTAAACTTGTCTCAGAATTGTTTTCTCCTAATTGCAATTTTGTTTTGATAATACGTTTATCAACATAATTTTCATTCCCTGTCAAAGACTTTTCTAATGCCTCGTAATGTTCAAATTGTTAGCGGGTAAAATTAAAATATTCAGCTAAAGATGTCAATAGATGTGCTGTTGTACCTTTTCTGATACGAGACCCTTATTACATTTTTTTCACTCTTAACTGCCCTAAATATTTTGCCGCCTGATGCTATACTTAGCACCCAAAAGACCCCTGGTTAAACCGGCACTGGTAATAAGTTGATGACATTTTATACGATTGACGAAAACTCCGATGACGATATTTTCATGCACTAGTCAAAAAATGCTTGCTGGTTCAGATACACAATAGAAATGTTTATACAGTGTGTACATAAAGTAAGGAATAAATTCATTATTTCTGAATGTAAAGCTATTTCGGAAAAATCCTCGGACAGGTCGATTTTCTTTTCCGATGGGCCAATTTTTGAACCCCACCCAAAATATATAGGGTTATCCGCAATTGAGTAAAAATGATTAGTAATGACGATCCCTAACCAAATATGGAAAAATATACTGGGTGTCCAATTTAAAAATATCACCAAAGTCATTTTACTCAATTGCGGATAACCCTATATATTTTGGGTAGGGTTCAAAAATTGGCCCATCGGAAAAGAAAAACGACCTGTCCGAGGATTTATCCGAAATAGCTTTACATTCAGAAATAATGAAGTTATTCCTTACTTTATGTACACACTGTATAAACATTTCTATTGTGTATCTGAACCAGCAAGCATTTTTTGACTAGTGCATGAAAATATCGTCAGTCGGAGTTTTGCGTCAATCGTAAAAAATGTCATCAACTTATTACCATTGCCGGTTTAACCAGGGGTCTTTTGGGTGCTAAGTATAGCATCAGGCGGCAAAGTATTTAGGGCAGATAAAAGTGAAAAAAATTTAATTAGGGTCTCGTATCAGAAAACTCTATTGAAATTATTCCAAGTTCTACACAAGAATAAATCTTCTTTTTTCTTTTCCCAATGTAAATAATTGTTTTCGAATATTTTTCTCCATAATGGTCACGAATGCCAGTGGTGAACGGATGTTTTCCACTTTGAAAAGAGTCAAGACACACTTGAGAAATTCAACTGCCCAAGAAAATTTCAACACTTTAGAAATTTTATCTATTAATCAAGACCTACGCAATGAAATTGATGTACAGAATTTGCTTCTATTAAGGCAAGAAAACAAATTTTTGAATAGTTCTGTTCCTAGTTATGTACATATTATCTGAATGTACCACTAAATATTGAAGTTGTAAACCGATTTCAATCATTTCATCATCAATAATTTTGAAATGTCAAGTACTAAAAGGTCTACCTTGGGACAAAATTTGAAATGTTTATTCCAATTTTCAGGGCATACTACGATATTTTTTCTTAGTCGAAAATCGTGATTTTTTATTAGCGATTTTTTTATTGAAAAAATCACTACGCCAGTGGATTCAGAGTGCCTCTAAACAGGTTTGACCAAAATTTCATGAAAAAAATATTCATTAATAACAAAGTTATGACAACTCAAAAATCGAAAACTCACACAGCTAACAGTCACAAAAAACACCCTATATCAACAGATATAGCCATGAGAATATTTTTTTTATGACTTCAACAATAAAAAAAAATCCAAACACCTTCAAGTTGGGAATATTTTTGAGTTTGAAGGCCGGTCCCTTATTCCTAGCACCATGCGGCAAATTACCTTAAGCCGGCACTGCTTATAGACCTTCGAAATAAGAAAAAACACCAAGACATTTTTTGCGAAAAATATACCTAACTTGAAAACTAGTCGTCTTCTGAATTGCACAAAAATTATGCTCATTTGACACCAAAAAAGACATTTCTACAAATTTTCATTTAAATTAAATCATTTATACGCGAGAAAAAAATTAAATACCAAAAATCGGTTTTTCGCCATATATTTTCCTTAAAGTTGGAACCTCTACATTTTCCACCTGGTCCGTGCCTGTTTAATTTTTTCTTTTTCACAAAAATTATAAGCACCAGTCTAAATAAAGGGTACACATTATTACAAAATAAAAAATAAGATTGTTCCGAAACCGAAAAAGCAAAAGGAATGTCAGTCAAAGCGGTCCCTAGAGGTGAAAAACAAGCTTTTTGAATCGTCTTATCATTTTGAGTCGTCTTATCATTCATTTTTAGGTTCAGTTTGAAACAACTTTACTCATGAATCATCCTCAGAGACCAATACCTTCCTGTTTGTAACATGAGGAGCAACTGTACTTATAGCGTAGTGAGTGAAGTTTGCGTAAGCAACATGTAAGAGCAATAAATCGATTTTATGAGGTAAACAAAACCCAAAAGGCTGAATAATGATGACATTTTTCTAGATTGCTCTTGAAGAATGTAGCTGGCTTATGTCAGACCAATATTACATGATATCTCTTTTTGTTAAAGGTATCGTTTACGAATTATTTTATAATGTTGGTTATGCATTCAGAGTTGCCTGGTTCGGAGGGGTAATGTAATACTAGCTTCGTTCATTAGTCCACTCTAGTGAATGCATGTAAGATGTGTAGTCTATCTTTGTAGATAGATAACCTCCGTTGTAATAGTTTTCAACAAGTAGTTTTTCTCAATGTACAAATTGGAAGCTATACAAGGACTAGTGAATTTCTGAAAGAGTGTGGTAAAAATATTATTATTTTTTGAAACTGGCAACTATTGCAAACTTAAGTTCAAAATCAAGTGGGCATAGCTATTAGCATCCTATTAAAAAAAATACCGAAGACCTAGGGGTCGGCTCAAAATTAATCAAAACTATCAATTTGTTTTGAAATGTTGAAGTATTTTGAGGTATTCCTCAAGATTTAAAATACATTGATAACCTCAAAACATAATTTTTCTACGACAACCTCGATAAATGTTCATTTTATAACCGTAACTTCAATCATAAACAAGACCATTTTGTACAGAATTTCATTTTTGCATCGGTTGCTAGACAAGTTGCTAAGCAACAAATGCGAAATGGAATATTTCGTGTTAGGTCTAGGTTCACTCTAAAATCACGACGACTACGGCTTGTCAAATTATTACATCCAGCGACAAATTGATGAAATGTCAGCAGATCGTTTTTGTCAAAGTTTTAGTAGGTAACGAGTAATTTCATAGTTGTTTTCCATAGTGATATCGACTCAGATTTGACACCTCCGAACATAATACTAGCAGCGAAGGTAACAACACTGAATTTATTACCGGAAACGTCGCAGAGAAGAATGTCAACGCGCATTTAACCTTTTTTGGAATGGAAGGTAGATCAAAAGACAAAATCGTTTTCCGAGAACGTTTTAAGGGCTTATTTTGGCGACTTAGCCAAAAAATTTGAATTAATGTATTTCAAAACATTTGTGTATAAAATTAAGGAAAAATTGCAGTTTAGGGTAGTAACCCCGATTTTGACGAATTTTTTTTGGGGGTTTTTTCGAGGTCCTTGAACACAAATCTGAAGTCAAAAAGTCTTGCTCTCACTTATTTTTTGATTTACGATCAATTAAATGTCGCAAAAAGGGTATTTTCAACATCAAATTTTTTCCACAAAATGCAAAAAATTTGCCTTTGCCTTGTATCAGCATAATCTACACATCAATTCACGCATTTTTGGCACATTTTGCAGTATTTTCAACTTTGTATTGAAAATATAAGATTTAAATTAACATAACAATACATTTGATGGAAATCGTTTACTGACAGCAAGTAACTAAAAATGACAGTATGACAGATATGGATAACAAACGGTCGTGTTCCAATATTCTGAAATTCACTAGACACTTTTCGCGCTACCTCTCATGAAACCCTGTTAAGTCTCGTTCATACCCTCGCGAATATCGCAATTTTTCTGCGAATAAAATGGATGCAGAACCATGTGTTCTGCATCAACGACTGATCGGGCATGACTGGTAACCATTTTATTCGCAGAAAAATTGCAAACTTCGCGAGAGTATGATCAGGTCTTTAGAAGTTAAAAATTTACTGACATTAAGCGGAAACAAACGTACTTCAGAGGTAACTGACATTCGACTAGGTATATTGTGGAAAAGAGAGTGTTCAATTTTTGTTTTGATATTTTAGTATATTTTGAATATGTACCTTCACTTGGGATGCTTTAATTGGTAATAAATTTAAGCAACCCAAATGAAGGTACAAATTGAACATGTACTAAAATATAAAAATAAAAATTCAAAACTCTTTTTCCTATAATATAGACTAATGTCAGTTACCGCCACTCTGGGCTAAGCACGGCAGTATAAACGAGGAAAGTTATGACGTCACAAATGTCATTCTTGTCAAAAACTGATTCCAAACAAACCTTCCTCGAATTAAAATCAGCTTGTCCGATATTACTGTTTCCGTTAAAGTTTTTCAACTTCTTTTGCTTGAGTAAACAAAATCCATACGACCAAACACAATTTGAGAAGCAAAGCAGCAAATAATTAACAAAGAATGTCACCTAAAATTCTTTGTTTTGAATCAGTTTGTGACAAGGATGACATTTGTTACGATACACTTTCCTCGTCTATTCTTTGATGAAAGTGTATAGCAAGAAATACACGCGAGCGAAGCTTTTCTACTACTATTTTATCTTTTTATATCCACTTTTTGTTAAAAAGGTTTATCCCTTATTTCTTGTTGAAGATCATTAGCAAGACATACGCGAGCGAAGCGAGCGCGCTTGGCCGACATTTCGCAATTCCGCGCGCGCGGAATTGCAAAATGTCGGCCGAACGCGCGCTTTTCTGCTACTGTTTTATTTTTTCTCTACTTTTTGTAGAAAGGTTCATTCCTTATTTCTTGGTGAAGATTCATAGCCAGAAATACGCGAGCGAAGCGAGCGGAATTGCGAAATGTCGGCCGAGCGCGCGCTTTTCTACTACTGTTTCATTTTTTTCTCTACTTTTTGTAGAAAGGTTCATTCCCTATTTGTTGGTGAAGATTCATAGCCATAAATACGCGAGCGCGCGCTTTTATAGCACTATTTTTTTCTCTACTTTTTGTAGAAAGGTTCAATTTTTACGTGGAGAAATAATAATGCAATTTAATACTCGATAAACTGCAACATTACGATGTTATACCAAAAAGTAGGGTAATAAAATGCCGCGTAGTTATTGCGACGGTTTTTTCATATCGCGAAATAAAATGGTTACCAGTCATGCCCGACCAGTCGTTGATGCAGAACACATGTTTATTCACACATACATTTTATTCCCAGAAAAATTTCAAAATTCGCGCGGGTATGAACGAGACTTAACAGGGTCTCATGAGAGGTAGCGCGAAAAGTGTCTACTGAATTTCAGAATATCTATCACTGCTGTCAATAAACGATTTTCATCAAATGTATTGTTATGTTAATTTAAATCTTATATTTTCAATGCAAAGTTGAAAATACTGCAAAATGTTCCAAAAATGCGTGAATTGATGTGTCTAGACTATGCTGATATAAGGCAAAGGCAAATCTGTTGCTTTTTTGTGGAAAAAATTTGATGTTGAAAATACCCTTTTTGTGACATTTAATTGGTCGTAAATCAAAAAGTAAGTGAGAGCGAGGCTTTTTGACTTCATATTTGTGTTCAAGGACCTCGAAATAACCCCCAAAAAAAATTTCGTGAAAATCGGGGTTACTACCCTAAACTGCAATAGTACCAAAATGGAATAGAATATCAAGAAAATATGGAGAATCTGAAAAAAAATCATTCACATGACTTTTTAATGGTGCGTGACCACCGTTCCTACGCCACTGACTTTGATTTGACAAAGTTTAGCTATTTCAAATTCACGGCATTATAAGAAAGCTGTATTCTTAATTATTTATTCTGAAAAAATATGAAACTTGGAGGAAAACAATGATTTTTACTATAAATATCAATCAAGTAACCACCTGCCACTTATGATTTGAAAAATAATTTTATGAAAACAAGCCTCTTGTCACTGCTAATAAACACACCAGGTTTCATGAAAATCGGCGAAAAGACTTTTGAGTAATTAATAAATAACCGATTTTTTATTAAAACTTTGACACTCCGTCGCTTGAAAAAAAAGCTTGATAGGTCATACGTTTATATGAACTTTTTTTCATAAAATATATCAAGGAATCACCACCTGAAAAATGATTCGTAATGACGATCCCTAACCAAATATGGAAAAATATACTGGGGGTCCAATTTAAAAATATCACCAAAGTCATTTTTACTCAATTGCGGATAACCCTATATAATTTGGGTGGGGTTCAAAAATTGGCCCATCGGAAAAGAAAATCGACCTGTCCGAGGATTTTTCCGAAATATCTTTACATTCAGAAATAATGAATTTATTCCTTACTTTATGTACACACTGTATATCTTTCTCAAAACTCACCCAACAAAATATTCTGAAATTATACCCATTTGCATACTTTCAAGACGATATTGTTAAAATGTCGAACTATTTTTTTTTTCATTTCGGCGACTGAAAACAACTTTTTTTTGTCAAATTTATCCTTGAATGATTGTTGATGTGTTTTTGTGAAAACCTTTCAAAATAGTCCGTCAGCCCGCTGCCAAAATGTGTAATGATTTTATAACGTATGCCCATTAGGGTTTTGGTAGTTATAAATATAATGATCAATAACCAAGCAAAATTTGCGCTATTCCGTGGAACGTAACAATAATAATAACAGTAGTTATAATAATAATAATGCTCAGAACACATGACTCTCGGACCCAATAGTCACCAGCTCGCCCTCCGGATGGGTCGGATCTCCGGAGACATTCCTCCGGTACTTTCCTAACGATAATAATACTATATTTTCTTAAAGACATGCATAAACGCGAATAGATTCAACAATGCCCTATTTCTCTCAACACATTTGAGGGCATATGGTGACTCTTCGGACCCACGGACATGTATGCCGATCGGTTTCCGTCGGATTTTTATTCGATGAAACATCGTTTGGGACGCTCGGCATACGCTAAACTATCATTGAAATACGTGATTTCTTCATGCAATTTTGACAAAATATCGAACTATTGCGATATTCACTTTGTTTCTGTTAAATAAAATAGTAAAATTACCTTGAGTACATATAGAATAAGATTATTCTTGTGTTCAGTATTGGTAAAATTGTTAAATGTAATGTATGTAAATGATATAATGAATTTCAACTCATATTGTCCTGTAAATGGGTTAAACTGTTGGGCAATAAAGCTATTATTATGTCGCGTCGGGAGACAACATAACCTCGAGCTAAAATCTAACAGTTTTTTCCCTTGAATAACAAATAACTATTCTCTCTCAAAAAAAAACAAACTTTCAATCAATATTTACAGTACTCTACTTTTTCAGGTACCACTCTCCAATTGTCGAGTGGTTCTTGGAAGCAGTCCAAGAGCTAGGCTATGACGTCCTCGATGTGAACGGCGAGTACCAAAGCGGTTTCACGCTGTCCCACGGTACTCTACGAGAAGGACTTCGATGTAGTACCGCCAAAGGGTTCATTAGACCGGTTGCAAAAAGACCCAACCTGCACGTTAGTCTGCATTCAATGGTAAGACAAATTAAATTAGGATACTAGTGTGGACAACAAAGTTTCATACAAGCTATATCTGATCTGCATTTGGCAGAGATTCATTGCCATAGGACGAAACAGAGTTCAACTAATTCACTCCTTCAAAAACTCTCACAAAAAGTGTCCATCTCAATCAATTAACTTAGGTTAGGTTAGAACGTCATCCTTCATGCATAGCCGGCACTCTGCATCTTGTGCAAGTCCGATTTTATGAATGTGATGTTTGAGTTTGCAGTAGCCAATAACCAAACCAACTATAACTCTGAGATGTGATCTACTGAGTTTTAGCATTTTGTCAGAGTCGTGTTTTTTCCGTGAACAAACGATAAATGCTTTGAAATGGGCTAGGCTCGGTAGACTCCGCCAATACTCGGGTCTTTTATTGTCTGCCCAGGCTGTTATATGACATTCTTGGCAGTGCTATATGCTAAACCGATTACCGGTTCTGGTCCAGTGAACGTTGTTTCAGTCCCCCCTATTTCGTTTTCTTCTAGGCATGTGTGACTGATATCCAGACTAGGGTAACGTTGTTGCGTTGCGCTAGTCGGTTTAAGGTATCTCTGCAGTTCCATACTGCTCTAGATTAAAAGCAGATGTATTCAAGCGCTTTCAGTGCTGCATGACTGTCTGAAAATCTTTTTATTGTTTTTGTGTGTGGTGTCTATTTTCCAGCTCCATTGCACATATTTCAGAGGCATATATACATCTGCCTGGAATATCGTGCTAGTTTGTCCATACTGAATGAGCGGTTCACTACTGGGTTCATCCCATATATCAATTAATTTAATGAAACCTTCGGAATTCTTCTAAACTGTGATGGAAAAGCCAAATCAACAACACTCTTTTCAGAGTTATAACAGCAAGCTGGACATGCAGCAGAACTTCTGGTAAAACATGGGGTCTGAAACAAAAAATGATCTACTGGGCATTCCAAACGATCTTCAAACTATAGTAGTCGCCTATGCTTCAATGATATGGTGGTCAAAGATGCAACAAACTTCGACACAAGTCAAGCTGCAGAAAATGCAACGGATAGCACGTCTGGGAATCAGGTAGCACTGAAAACTCTGAAGTCTTACACTTATGAGTCTAAGCTGACTTGGGACTGCAAAGAATCCTTGAGACATCAGGCAGAAATCAAGCTGGTCACTTTGATGTCGTTGTGAAGTCACAGACGTGTTCGCAATTTCCTGGCTCAGAACTCTTTTGTGCATGGACTCTTTAAAGCCCACGTAAAACAATATTTTCGACAAGATAAGACGAGACAAGAAAAAAATTCAATGATTATGTAATAAAGCATTTATTTTTATGCAAGAAAGTTAGTAGATATGTATAAATTTGTTTTCAAATGGGGAACTTTTGATTATATGCCAAACCTGGATATGTCGTCAACGTTTGAGAGAAGACGCGGTATCTTTTATCAATATTTTCAGTACATTCTTCAAATTGCTCAGTGTACAAAGACTGAACTCACTAGGTAACTCATTGTTATTGAATTTGGCAGTAATGCATGAAAAGTTTCTTGTAAAGATTGCAGAAGAATGTGGAGGAACAAGAACGTGCATGTTGCGTGTCCTTTTTCAAAGAGATATTTAGGTGTTGTCGTTTTCAGAACTTTGTGAATCATAAACTGTAGGTGTAAATTCTGTAGATGCTCAACCTCAGCCGACAAAAGTCTTCAAAATCTGCACTCAAGTGATCGAATTTTTGGATGCCGTAAGAGAAACGAATGCAGGAATTATGTATTCTCTGAAGTCGAATCTGGTCAGTTTTCAGAAAAGTAGGGCCATAAATGACGTCGCAGTAAGACAGTTTGGATGTTATTTAAGTTTCTCATAAGGTCAGCTTCAGATGCTTAGACATCATGTGTCTATTAGGAAAAAGTTGTCTAAGAACGTTTGAAAAAGATCATTCATATGTTTGGTGAATCTCAGCTCAGAATAAAACATAATACCTAAGTTTTTGATTTCATTCACTAATGGCAGTGCATTATTCCCTATCTTTATTTGTATATTCTCGAGAACATCCCGCAAGTTTTTTTCAACAGAATAACGTAACCTAGGACTTTTTTGAATTAAGTCGAAAATTATGAACAGTCGAAAACTCGTAAAGATTGTTCAAGTCTCTGTTGATATTTTCTATAGCTACATTAAGGTGGAGGCAATTGAAAGAAATGTAGAGCTAAGTGTCATCAGCGTAGTGATGAATTTTAGCATCTTTTATGGTTTCATGAAAGTACGAGTATATAGAGGAAAAAGAAAAGGCCCCAAGATGGATCCCTGAGGGATACCATAATCAACTAGTGAAGAATCTGTTATTACCATCCAATATGACCTGCTGGATACGATTGGATATATATTTGCATATGAGTTCCACAACTCCGTTTGAGAAACCAAATTAACTGAGTTTCAGACAAAGTATGGCATGATCTAGGGTATCAAATGCCTCCACATTCAGTTCTAAATTTGATCAGGAAAAGATAGGATGAATTTCGATATTCTAGTCTGCTCCACTTCATGACAGATTAGCTTCAATGGGCCTCGTAACTTTACTAAAAATCTTAACTTATCTTCTGGAATCACTCTCGTGTACTACAGATTTCTAAAACGTGGTACTTGAAAATAATTTTAGGTAGAAAAAATACTGGTGAACAAGGATACAAATCAAGCATACGGGGTAGTTTTCAACAAGTTTGGAACACGTAAAACCGTTTACTCGGATAGAGAAGTCATTCTTAGTGCTGGATCACTTGCCAGCCCTCAGCTTCTGATGTTGGCAGGAATTGGGCCGCGAAGTCATTTGGAAGATATTGGCATAGACGTTTTGCTAGATTCTCCCGGCGTGGGATATAATCTACAGGTAAGTGAACTTATGCGACAATAGGAAAAGTTTCATCAATGAACTTGAATTACAGGACGTTCATGGTTGAAGATAATAATGTTACAAAAAGTTCTTTAGGGTTTTGATAAAGAGGAACGAACGGTTTAGTTAAATTGTTAAATAAATATGGATTTTTCCCAATGATGATATCATTTGGGCGGCCACCCTCACAATCAGATTTCATACGAGAACGTATTCTCTAAGCAAAGAGAAAATTCCAGAAAATTCCTCTATTCTACGTAATGTTCATATGCTACCTTGGCAGCCATACTAATAACCATACCAATAACAGCAGATTGCATATCACTCTATATGACAATACCGACTGATTCTCGTATGTGTTAGACTTATTTAGGGGAGCATCCAGAACATTCCCAAAGGGAGAGGAGGGTGCAATTAGCTAGAGTTGAAATTTGAAGTGACCGAAAAAGAGGCGATGACGTAGATCTTGTAGGAGAGAGACTTTGGTAATGTTGTTCTTAAGGGAGGGGCAACTGCCTCCATTGTCCCCCCTTGGATCCAGTGGAGTTTTTATTAATATTCTGACAATATATATGCATCTGTTGCGTTTGAAAATTTACCATTCCATCCTAATTGACGGTTCCATGTTTCGTTATGGCAGTCATAAACTAGAAATATTTCCCCCCAAAAAGATGGGACTCTCGAAAAAATAACCATTTCTATTCGCCTACCACGGTTAGGGAAAGAATGCAATCGGCCCTAAATCTGGTAAGTACATGGATATATAAGGAGGGACTAACTATTAGCTCCTCCAAATCAACCATTGTAGCGTTTACCCGTAGAAGGAAGTTAGAGAGCCTAGGACCTCTGACCCTACAAGGTACCCTAATACAGCTGACAGGGGAAGTTAAATATCTCGGGGTGATTTTAGACTCGAAACTCACCTGGAATAAACAGCTGGCAAAAGTTAAGAAGAAAGCCGAAATGACACTGATGTTACTCAGGCGGGCACACGGAAAAACATGGGGGCTAAATCCCAAAATGGTGTATTGGATATACAACATTGTGGTGAAACCCATGATTACATATGCATCTTTGGTATGGTGGACAAAGATAACACAAAAAATAGCCGCGGCTGAGTTGAGCAAGGTACAAAGACTTGCATGCCTCAGTATAACGGGAGCTATGAAAACAACACCAACATTAGCCATGGAAGTACTGTTGGACCTCCCACCGATTGACACAGCAATCATGGGAGAGGCAAGAATAGGACTCCTGAGGCAACAAAATACGAGCAACAGATCGGATCACAACAAGATAAAGGAAATAGTGGGAGGCAACATTCTTGAAATGAAACCAACGGACCACATGACTCCTAGATACTTCTTCAACATCAACTTCGAGGCTATCCTGCAAGATCGAAGGGAATGGACACACGACAACACCAGGAGCAAACCTGAAGAGAGGATCTGGTACACGGACGGATCCAAAACCAGAGAAGGAACTGGTGCTGGAATATACAGTGAGGGGAGGAACTCCCAAATAAGCATCTCACTAGGAAAAAACACCTCTGTATTCCAGGCAGAGATGTACGCCATCTTGCAATGCGCGAGAGAAATCAATATGAGGGAAATGCACAATGCACGGATCAAAATATGTACCGATAGCCAGGCATCACTGAAGGCTCTTATGAACCCGAAAGTGACATCAAGACTGGTATGGGAATGCCGAGAAGAACTCAGTGTTCTCACAGAACACAACAAATTAACTTTGATGTGGGTTCCAGGACACTGCGGTATCGAGGGCAATGAAAAAGCTGATGAGCTAGCTAGAAAGGGCTCATCAACTCCATATATTGGCCCAGAACCTGCACTCGGGATTAATAAATCCGACATTGGAGGATGCATTCGGGACTGGGTCAAGTGAAAACAAAAGGAGAGGTGGCACGAAGCCCCCCTCATGCACCACGGGATAACATACATTAAAGAACCGTCAAAACACAAAACTGAAGAACTACTCAAGCTGAACAGGAATCAAGTTAGAACAATAACGGGTCTTCTCACTGGTCACAGTCCAATGAGGAAACACCTGCACAAAATGGGTCTGTACAACGGAGAACTTTCCTGCAAACAATGTGGTAAAGGGACAGAAACAGCCAAACATATACTGTCAGAATGCGAGGCATTAGACCGCAAGAGACAGGCAATTTTCGGGAAACCCAATTTAACTCCCGAAGAATACAACAGCCAACCGGTGAAGAACCTGTACAGACTGGTACAGGGGACCAGAGTTACGGAGTGGGTGCTGTAAAACAAACACGGAAAACACAAAAAGCCCAAGAGGCTGAGGTGTAGCTGGTGAAAGGACCAGCATCCGAGGAAGGAAAAAAAAAATTCGCCTACTCGTAAATGTTAAACGAAGTGTCGAAGACAGTGGCGTAGCTATTATGTTCTGTTACATACCTAATATGGGTTCTGCTGGTATCAAGAAGTTATTCAGATGATAAAATCTCTAGTGTAATGTGGAGTACATACTGACAAATATTAGACCGAAGGTAACTAACTGACTAGTTAATGAATTAATTAATATAAAAACTAAGATTTTTGTAAAAACTATGCAATTGGATACTTCTGCCTTTTTCAACTTCTTCACTGTTGGCAATTATAGAAGATACCTGTAAGAAAACAAGTACTTCCCTGACATGTATTGAGTTATATCAAAACACATACTTTGCAATGTTTCTTATTGGAAGTATTTGCCATAATGTATATAGGTGGATGGGAGTAAAGAAAGGGTATAAACTCGATAGGTAATAACTGTCATTATGCAACTTTCTATTTGAAAAATTGAAGTTGAACGACATTAAACCGAATTTTCCTTCGAAATCAAATCTCTCAAATATGCATTACTTGTACTGCACGTTTCATGCCCCTACTTTGAATAATAACCAAACCCAGTATATATCTAAAAATTGAATCTAACAATACTTGCGTTGTTATAAAATAGTAATTCCGTTCATACCTAAAACAAAAAAAAAGCGTTAAAGTAATTATGCAATGACGTGACATCTGAAATTCAATTCAAAATATGCTTTGTCAAAACCATCATATTACTAGATGACAAAGCTAGAATAACATTAAAATACTAATCAAATACAAATTTCAGATAACCCTCTGCTTATAATTTTAAACTTATCTACAAAATATTCTCCCAAATTATAGAATAGTATTTCTGCGAGTATTGTCTTAACTTTTGCTCGGAATATTTTATCACAAGCAATTTTTTAAATTCCATTTGGCTTATGATTATATATTTTGTCCCAGTATGTGTAATTGAGTCCTTAATCATAGCGGTGCAGGATTTCATCAACTTAACTGCGTCAGTTTGCATTTGTGTTATATTGGGATGGTACAAGTAGTAATGAATGATTCTGTGAATTAAGCAAGCTGTTCTATATATAAAAAATTAAAGTGAGGATGCCACATTTCCTAGATATGTCCTCACAAGAGTCTCTTGACTTCGCGTTACATAAATACCTCATGGTTTGTTTCTGTAAAAGAAAACTGCTCTGAAAAAGCGGTTACCTACTAAATGCACCCGAAAACCTATTCTATATCGCAGATGGGATTCAAGCAGGGCAAAATGAGCTATTCTGGCGGATGAATACCCTAACTCAGTGGCAATGATTTTGACAGTAATACAACCAGCAGTTAATTTTGTACACATACTTACAGGCTGACGTTCATTGATCATGTATCAGTGAACGTCAGCCTGTTATCTATGTGTTATCCTTAAAACCTGATTGTTTTTCTATTTGAAATAACCTCATTACCAAAGTCCAAATTGCAGTGGAAAGACATAATTTTCTTCAAATATTGTGTTAAAGAAGATTTTATTCACACCAGTCTTCAATGACTTGCTATGTTTAAGTGTAACCTGGTATTAGTCATCAGCAAAAAGTGTAATTGTACCTTTTTTATCAAGTGAAAGAGGTCAAGGACTGATCCCTGTAGCACCCCATGCCTTACATGTGAGGTCTTTGATGAAATATTAGATTTGACTGCTTGTTAACGACCAGTTAGATGGCTCCCCGCCAAATTTTGTTAGGATATTTATACATGTAGCAATACAATATGGAAATATCAATGAAGTCGAAGTGGCCCGTTCAGGAGCTGGGCCCTCCCTGCACGGCGGGCTCTGCGGGCCCCTTATCGCCGCCACTGGTCTCAAACCATCGAAGATTGTTGCCTGTGAAACCGTGGTGGAGCAGCTTCTGCAGCAATATTTTGCTGTTCACGCAGTCGAATGCTTTTTTCAAAATACAGTTAGTCACTGTTCAAAGGCGTAATGGGGTGTGACTATCATATTTTTGACTTGGTGGAATCATTTTTAAGATTGTCATGCACGTTTGACAATAACGTAATTTTGAGAAATATAATTACAAATAAGAACCATTTCAAAACATTGTTGAAATGTTCTTAGTGTTCATTTAATACTTCATATCATAGAAATATATATTACTCTAGAATGCTAATCCCCATGTCAAAAGTGTTGTAAAAAGTTCAGGCTAGTCCGCAATGCGCAAGCGCGTCATTAGTGATTTTTGTAACAGGCCCGGTTTTAGTAAAATATTATGGTACTTGTGAAGATTAACAAACGTTCATTCTGAATCTCGAAGAATAAGGTGGGAAACCTCATTGCGCTTATACCTGTTATTTGTATTTAGCCGATTTGAATACATATTTTCACATATTTATGATCCCGAATATTCAGCAAAGGCCATCAGAAAGTAGAGTACGGTTATTATTGCTATTTACCGCTCTGAAGTGACTGATTTTTGGTATGACATTCACTTTTCAGCTGTAGTTGACCAACAAAAACCCACGGAACCACACCAAATCGTCGATGCAAATTTCAAGGAAGCACTGGATTGGAAAATAAATTGAAAGTACAAACAACTATGAAAATTTATTTCAGCTAATATCATGAATAATTTCAACACAAATTGTATTTATAAAATTGGATGCTTGGAAGCTTGAGGTTTTTTTTCTAGAACGATTCATGTCAAAATACGCAACTGCATTCAATTTAAATCATTTGAAGAGATTAACATGCTATTTCTACGAGTATTTCTGGTTGCATTACCTTAGTGCAATTTCCACAATGGGGGTGCATGAAAAAGTGAGGCCAGGGGTGCGATTCTCAAATATCTACTAGCCTATGTCGCATGCGACAAAATATCTCCATCTCTTTTCAATGCATATTCGAGGAATGCGATGGACATATTTTATCGCATGCGACATATGATAGACGACATTTTAGAATAAGGCCCCAGAAGCATCAAAGAAAAGCACTTCCATATTGACATTGATTTTCTGAGGCTTCTGTGTATGTTTAGTACTTTTTGTAGGATTCTAGAACTCATAATATAAGCGGTGTGATAAGCAGACACAGTATTGGTACTGCACTAGGTTTCAAATTATTCTTTTATCGTTTTCACATGAATCTTCAGGAGGAAAATGTTTGCCACAAATTACAATTTTCTAACTCAAATGTTCTGCTGGGGTCTCTTCTTAAAAACAATAACCAAAAATCATGCCTTCTTTGTCAAGCTAAAATAATATTTAAGCTATTTTGAGCAAAGCAGGTACATAAAAAATTTCATTATCTACCAAAAATGATTTATTTCACGTATTTTTCCTTTACACAACACTAAACAGTTCATTGTTTATTTTTAGGTAGATACTGCTTTATTAGAAATTGTCTTTAAAGGAACAAGATTAATGCAAATTCACGAAAGATGAAAGAATAACCAATGACAACAAACACCACACAAAACGACAAGAAAAAATCTGAAATTTAAAAAACCGACTCTGTCTCTGACAAGAGTGACAGATCTTAGTAACAAGTCTTCCTGTTGATGAAAAAGCACGGTTGCACGGTCATTATAATTACAGTAGCATAGGGTACATTATTGTTTTAAATTTCTTTCGCAAATAAAATTCGGAGTAATCTATCTATAAAAGGTTCTTTTCGGTTTTAAAAAGTCCTAAATGCTCTGTCAAATTTCTCTTTCAAATGACATGTGTTTTATTGCCTCATAACAAAAAACTCTGAATTGGAACACCAAATTATTTTCAAACTTGGCAACAATCTAGCCCAACTACATTGATGACGCGCATGCGCACATCGTAAACGGGTCGCATACGCGGCATGCTTTTCGCCGTGAAAATTGGCGGGATTAGCATTCTAGAGTAAGAATATAATATATATTTCTATGCTTCATATACGATATTTGGACGAATTCTCATATTCATTATTCCTGAAGTTGCTGCTTTCGAAGAGTGCTTCTTGCTTCTGCTCAAGAGAGGCGCTGCGGCTAACCTACTATACGTCGCGGCTTCAACCCGATACGAATATTATTAAACACAATTGAACAAATCATAATTTCAACTATAAACGTTTACACATTTTTATTTTTTACTTTTAAAAAATTGTTTTTTTTTGTGCAATTTTCCTTTTGTCCATAATTTTATATCTTAGAGCCCTAAGGATGGCGAAATATATTGCCGAAACGTTGGCTAATTGAGAAATACTGATTTTTCTATAAGAGCCTAACCCCAACAACTTCTTTTCAACATTAAACACAGCCTATAATTTATTCGTCTGGGTTAGGACCTATAATTGTGTGAATTAGGTATGAATTGCAAATACGATCATTCCATTCTGTGTGAAGTTGAAAAGAAAATTCAACAGAAACAACAATTTGTCCATGAATTTGCGCGGCTGAAAAATCTAAACGTCTTCTGGTGAACTTTTGACTCTGTTCAATGATATTTCTTTTGATTGACCTGATACTGGGAATATATTATTCCAATCTGCTTGCGTAGGTACATTTTCCAAGAAAAATATAAATCGAAGTAAATATTGTTCGCTATAAGACAAGTAATAATTAAAATCTCACAAAGAAATAATCAATTACTTGAAAGTGGTATAATTAACTGGTTTTCTTATAATAGAACAAATTGGTATTGATGACTGAAAATAATTACCGTTTAATGAAAACATAATTTCATCCATAATTAGAAAAACCCTTTAAAAAAATGTTGATTGAACTGGATGCCCAGCCAACTATCATTTAATTTTTCATACAGGATCACGCAGCTTTAGGGGGAGCCACGTATCTTTATGAAGCAACTGAAGAATATAAGGATAAACAATGCAGTTTCCAACTTCCGAACATATTTTCTACTGAAACCATAAATGAATTTACGGAAAAGAAATCGGGGCCAATGTACTGGCTTCCGGAATGTGAGGTATGTAGCGAATGGTCAATACAGGGTGTTTATTAAGTATTTGTACAAACTTCAAATGGTAAATATTTGACTAATTTCAAAATAAAAAGTTCATGCGAACCTGTGTCCGCAAATGATTCGTTCCGGAGGTTCACGGAGTTGAAGTTGAAATTTTATTTTTAATAACTATTGCAAAAAATATTTTTTGTTGCACAAAAGGACCCCGCACTTTTTGCTATATAAAATGGCTTTCTGTCAAATGTTCCAAATTTTTGGTATTTTGGAGGAGCCAATCTCCCTATGAAATATATTTGGGCCCAGTTCAATCCTATGACTAGTTTTCGAAATACAGGGTGTTAAAGTTAGGAAATGACGACTTTTCCCCATCTTGTATCTCTAGAGAAAATCAATATATTTGAATTTTTTGCTTGCAGTATTTTAAAAATATCCTTTGGCAACTATCCTCCACAAAAAAAACTCAAAAACTCTTTACCGTTACAGGGTGATTTCAATTCATACTCTTGCCATTTTTCGAATTTCGAAATATTGATGCTATATGGTTTGGAAACACTTGTAGGATAAAAATTATCACAGCTTATTTTGTTGTCGCTTCATGTAATATCATCCCATGTCTCAATCATACAAGGCGTTTAACGAATGCTGTGGTATACCGTTATCAATTTCGCTTGAGTTTTCTCTCACTTCTTGTATGTTTGAGTTGATAAATTGTATTCATTCCAGTTTTTTAAGATATGTCATTGTGGAAACTATAGCATACAGGGTGCTAGTGTTTCAAAAACCAATGTTAACCACACGAAAATATCGGAAAACCACATTATTTTTCATCACTCTGTATTTTGGAATTATGACCGTTAGGTTTGTATTTTTTGTTCATTATTCTATTCAAAATATTGTTATTTAGAAGCTGTAGAATTTTCAGCTTTTTTCTATGACTAGTTTTTGATTCATTCAGAAAACAATGCAAATATCGGTGATAATTCTCTCTTCCAATTTATGATTGCTGTGGTATTGAAAATTATTGGTGAAACTAATTATTTTGGTTTCAATGTCAGTCCTAATACACTCTAAAATGTTTCATAAATATTTTTCACTGATTTCCCATGAGAAGGTATATGAAATGTAGTACCTACTCGATACACTCGTATCGGGTCATTTCATGTTCATTGTACACCATAAGTTTTCTACAACTATTTAAATCATAAAGGTATGATTTTTTTTTTCATAACTGTTTCTACATAAACTTCCCGTTCAATACAAACACCTAGTATGATAATATCGAATGTTAGACTGTCACTATTGAAAAGATTTGTACCTGGCAATATCGGTTTCAACTCGATTACAAGGAGGGAATATATTGAGAGACACGTATCTCCGTTTGCCAATCAGCTATACAATCCCTCACCCAATGTCCCTAAGTTTATATAGACTGTAAATGTGATAAAATTGAGAGAAGTACCAATTTCCGGATATTGAGACAATCCTATTGCTTCCACAAAAATGAGCACCTGGTTAAACCAGAAATTATAGTTGCTCCATATTTACTTAGCTGCCTCCTATATTCAAGATACGGTACAGAGAGATGAAGGAGAAGGAAATGTACTTGAAATTGACGTAACGAGGAACTCTATTTTTTGAGATTTAGAATATTTTCTAGGTTTCGGAATGCCATAAAACATATGTTGTGGGTAGTATTCAGGGAAATCCATAGTGATAATATAGAAGATCCGCCTATTTTAGGATACTACTGCACTTGTAAGTCAGGTGCTAGGACTTTAAGGACTTGTGCTCACGTAGCCAGTGTGATATGGTTCATCGGTTACGCAAGGCATCAAGAAAATATAACATTTCCATCTTGTCGGCTACTGAATTCTATTTCAGATGCTTCAAATCGACTTCAACCGGAAATTATGAACCTCGGTCCAGAATTGATTTGAGTTTCAGGACGATTTCTTTGATATTTGTTTGTTTTCGTGAAATTAATTCAAAGTTATGAAATACTTCAGAGTGGACTAGGCCTAAAGGGGATACCACTAAGAAAAAAAAACGCGCCGGAAACTCTACCTCTTGGGTGGTGTGGAAACGAGTTTAAATATTAAATATAATGTATTGATTTTTGTCACAGACTGAGTGAACAATAATCATTAGATATATGATGTGAAATGACTCTTCATTATTACGCTATCAATTCGTGTAGTTGATATAGTCTTCTCTTGAAAAATATCTCAATTTTTCGAAGCGATAAAATATAAATAGGCCACATAGTTTAGGAGCATAAACGGTAAAAACGAGGTAGGTAATTAGATTCATCAATAATTTTCAATATCACGAAAGTAATATTCAAATATCCTTCTAGAAAAACACCTAGTATGCTAAGATCGAATGTTACACTGTCATTATTGCAAATAATTCAACCTGGCAATATCGGTTTCAACTCAAAGTACAAACAAGTACAAGAAAAAAATCAATATATCAATTATAAAAGTATACATTTTTTCAAGCTTTATAATGTTTTCTGAATCCATCAAAAACTAGTCATAGAAAAAAGCTGAAAATTCTACAGCTTCTAAATAACAATATTTTGAATAGAATAATGAACAAAAAATACAAACCTTACGGTCATGATGCCAAAATACAGAGTGATGAAAAATAATGTGGTTTTCCGATATTTTCGTGTGGTTAACATTGGTTTTGGAAACACTAGCACCCTGAATTCTCCAGTTTCCACAATGGCATATCTTCAAAAACTGGAATGAATACAATGTATCAACTCAAACATACAAGGAGGGAAAGAAAACTCAAGCGAAATTGATTACGGTATATCACAGCATTCGTATGAATTGAAATCACCCTGTAACGGTAAAGAGTTCTTGAGTTTTTTTTGTGGGGGATAGTTGCCAAAGGATATTTTTAAAATACTGCAAGCAAAAAATTCAAATATATTGATTTTCTCAGAGATACAAGATGGGGAAAAGTCGTCATTTCCCAACTGTAACACCCTGTATTTCGAAAACTAGTCATAGGATCGAGTTGGGCCCAGACATATTTCATAGGGAGATTGGCTCCTCCAAAATACCAAAAATTTGGAACATTTGACAGAACGCCATTTTATATAGCAAAAAGTGCGGGGACCTTTATTGAACGGGTTTTTTTTTGAGGTATTTTTATTTGGTATTAATTTTTATGTAGCACTTAGAGGGCGTTGCGAACGCTATCATTATTTATTTTAATTGGTCTTAACTTTTTTTACAGTGAATTATTGGCAATTTTTATAGTCAAATCTTATTCCTACACCTTTTCCAAATAAAATAGGTATGGTCGCCCAACAACGCTAGGGGCAACCGTTTTTGAGAAATTTGCAAATTACTGCATCGATGCATATACCGATTTTCTTCGGAATATTTTGATCGTTGAGGTTGAATGATCGCTGTTTACCTTATGGACTTCTTTACTATGAATTTACCGAAGTTTAAACATGAAAAAAAAAAAAATAATCAAGGACCAGTGTGATGCTCTATCACACCGCAAATAATATTTTTTTCATGTATCATTGTTTCTCTACGAAGGCGTAGAAGAGTAGAAGAGCCACACCAATTTTATTTTTCAAAGTACAATTTAGTAACAAGGAATTTCTTAATTCCGACTTTTTATCTCTAAACGATATTTTTGATAACATTTCAGGGGAGTCGATCAAGTCATTCAGAATTTTGAATGGAAATATTATGTCGGATAACTCTCGACGATCCTCTATTGTGATCATTTGATAGTGTCAGGAAGGTTGTACTGATTGTGATGTTGTATTTCCCACTATTCCTATATTCGAGATATCTTAAAAATTTATTTTGTACGATTTCTAATCTAGTTTTGTATATAGCGTATTGTGAACGCCAGATGACATTTGCAAAATTCAGTTTGCTGTATACAAAGGAGTAGAATAAGATTTTCATAGCCTGAATGGAAGTGAAGTTTCTGAATTGTCTGAGAATGAATCCTAATGTTCTATTGCATTTTGATACTATACATTATTAATGTGTACTGAGAACGAGAGTTTTTTGTCCAATACTTTTATTTCGTTAACTTCTTTTGGGATAATAAATATTATCAAAGTGGTAATCGTATGAGAAAGTGTTGATGTGGTTTCGAGTGAGAGATTCATCTACATTCAAATGGAGTTTGTTGATTAGTCAGAAGTTAAAAAATCTGTTCAAATAAATCATTTTGGATCAGAAAACAACCAGTTACAGTTTACACTATTTACTTGGGAGCATATTTTGAGATCGTCTGCGTATAATATAAATTTACAGAAATGAAAGCAAGACTTTATATTGTTAAAGTGTGTGATAAAAAGAAGGGGCTCCAAATGTGAACCCTAGGATTCACCCGACGTCGTTACAACATATGGGGTCGATTGGCTGTTACAATTTGTGTTCTATTATAGATATATGAGACGAACTAGCGGAGCAGGTCTCCCAGATACGGAGTCGGTATTGAAAAGTTGGAATTCCGAGGAACGAAGTCTGAATTTCGAGATATGAAGTCGGAATTCCAAAATACGAGATCGGAATTATCAAGTTCCGTGTTAGTAAGTCGAAATTCCAAAATACGAAGTCGAAATCTCCTAGTTGCTAAGTCGGAATTCTGAGATAGGAATTCGGAATGATCAAATTCCGAAATACGAGGTCGGGACTATCAAATTCCGTCTTAATAAGTCTGAATTCCCAGATACGGAGTCAGAATTATGGAATTCCGTGTTAAATAGTTAAAATTCTGAGATACAAAGTCGGAAATCCAAAATACGAGATCGGAATTATCAAGTTCCGTGTTAGTAAGTCGAAATTCCAAAATACGAAGTCGAAATCTCCTAGTTGCTAAGTCGGAATTCTGAGATAGGAATTCGGAATGATCAAATTCCGAAATACGAGGTCGGGACTATCAAATTCCGTCTTAATAAGTCTGAATTCCCAGATACGGAGTCAAAATTATGGAATTCCGTGTTAAATGTTGGAATTCCGAGAAACGAAGTCGGAGTTCCGAGATATGAAGTCGGAATTCCAAAATACGAGATCGGAATTATCAAGTTCCAGTTAGTAAGTCGAAATTCCAAAATACGAAGTCGAAATCTCGTAGTTGCTAATAAGGAATTACGGGATGCGAAATCGGAATTAGCAAATTCCGATTCAGGAAGTCAAATTCCGAGTTAGTGAATGGGATTTCTAAAATACGAAGTCGGAATTATAAAATTCCGAGTTGAATAATCGGAATTCCGTAATACGAGATCGGAACTATAAAATTCCGTCTTAGTAAGTCTGAATTCCCAGATACGGAGTCGAAATTATGGAATTCGGTGTTAAAAATTGAAATTCCGAGAAACGAAGTCGGAATTCCGATATATGAAGTCGGAATTCCAAAATGCGAGATCGGAATTATCAAGTTCCGGTTAGTAAGTCGAAATTCCAAAATACGTAGTTGCTAAGTAGGAATTCCGGGATGCGATATCGGAATTCCGTAATATGATGTCGGAACTATCAAATTCCGTCTTAGTAAGTCTGAATTCCCAGATGCGGAGTCGAAATTATGGAATTCCGTGTTAAAAATTGAAATTCCGGGAGACGAAGTCGGAATTCCGAGATATGAAGTCGAAATTCCAAAATACGAAGTCGTAATCTCGTAGTTGCTAAGTAGGAATTCCGGGATGCGAAATTGGAATTAACAAATTCCGATTCAGGAAGTCAAATTCCGAGTTAGTGAATGGGATTTCTAAAATACGAAGTAGGAATTATAAAATTACCAGTTGAAAAATCGGAATTCCGTAATACGAGGTCGGAACTATCAAATTCCGTCTTAGTAAGTCTGAATTCCCAGATGCGGAGTCGAAATTATGGAATTCCGTGTTAAAAATTTAAATTCCGAGAAACGAAGTCGGAATTCCGATATATGAAGTCGGAATTCCAAAATACGAGATCGGAATTATCAAGTTCCGTATTAGTAAGTCGAAATTCCAAAATACGAAGTCGACATTTCATAGTTGCTTAGTAGGAATTCCGGGATGCGAAATCGGAATTATAGAATTCCGAGTTAGAAAGTCAAATCCGAGTAGTGAGTCTAATTTTTAAGATACAGAGTCGGAATTCCTAGTTGAAAGTTGGAATTCCGAGAAACGAAGCCGGAATTCCGAGATATGTAGTCGGAACTCCAAAATACGAGATCCGAATTATCAAGTTCCGTGTTATTGAGTCGAAATTCCAAAATGCGAAGTTGAAATCTCCTAGTTGCTAAGTCGGAATTCCGAGATATGAAATCGGAATGATCAAATTCCGAGTGAGTAAGTAGACATTCTGAGATACGGAGTCGGAATTCCAAAATACGAGATCCGAATTATCAAGTTCCGTGTTATCAAGTCGAAATTCTAAAATACGAAGTCTCCTAGTTGCTGAGTCAGAATTCTGAGATACGAAATCGGAATTATCAAATTCCGAGATAGAAAGTCAAATTCCGAGTTGGTGAGTCTGATTTTTAAGATACGGAGCCGGAATTATGGAATTACTTGTTAAAAAATTGTAATTCCGAAAAACGAAGTCGGAATTAAGAGATACAAAATCGGAATTAACAAATTCCGATTTAGAAAGTCAAATTCCGAGTTATTGAGTCGAAATTCTGAGATACGAAGTCTGAATTATGGAATTCCATGTCACGAATTCGGAATTACGAAATACGAGGTCGGAACTATCAAATTCCGTCTTAGTAAGTCTGAATTCCCAGATACGAAGTCGGAGTTGTGGAAAAGTTGGAATTCCGAGAAACGAAGTCGGAATTCCGAAGTGTGAAGTTGGAATTCAGAAATACGAGCTCGGAATTATTAAATTATGAGTTAGAAAGTCGTAATTCTAAATTGAGGAATTCCAAGTCAGAATTCCCAGATACGAAGTAGGAATTATTAAATTCTTAGCTCGAAAATCTGAATTACGATATACGAAGCCGGAATTATGCGGCAATCCGATTTACCTATTCGGAATTCCGAGATACGCGAAGTCGGAATTATCAAATTTTCAGTTAATTAGTCGGAATTCCGAGATACAAAGTCGAAAACTTTTAGTAATCAAATCGGAATTTGAAAAAAAAAGTTGCTGTGGCCCTTCTACGCCTTCGTATTTCTCCGCCATTGAGGCCGTTCAAATATTCGAATAAACCTACCAACGATACAAAAGATTCCTACATATTTTGCTCTTGTTTGTGAACGCTTTATTCAATCTCCTCAGGTAATGGGCTTCGTAAAGACGAAATACGAAAACCAGTCCGACGACTGGCCGGACATTCAATTTTTCTTCGCCTCGTACGCAGACAACACGGACGGGGGACTCTTCGGAAAGAGAATCGTTGGGCTTTCCGACGAATTCTACACGGCGGTGTACGAAGACATCCTCTACAAGGACGCCTTCAACATCATCCCGCTGCTCATGAGGCCCAGAAGCAGAGGGAGGATCATGCTCAAGGACAAGAACGTGCTAACGAAGGTTCTCATTTATCCGAATTATTTCGACGACCCTCAGGATTTAAAAGTAATGGTAAGGTGTGATATTGGTAAGATTTTCTATTTTGATGGGTCTTTCCTGAACTGGTGCAGAAAATTAAAATATACCTTTGTTCTGGATTTGAAAATTTAAGGTTTCTAATTATTTAAGTTTTCACCTGAAAATATTTTTTCCATTTTACCACAATTTTGACTAGATCAGAAGTATTTTCTATGAGCAACCGATTTTTTTTGTAACTTGACTTCCATATAACTTTCAAGTATATCTTATGAAGCGAGTTAAGGCCACTACACAAGAATCTGTTTGGTTATCAAGCAGGTCAATCCACGATTAATGCTTTACAATGCCTGATTGAAAACTTCGAAAATACCTATTATTATTATACGTTGCAAAAAAAATAGCTCCTTGTGCCTTCATCTTCATTGGATGGGCTCTTTGTAGCACCCCATATGACATCATGTCCAGATCACTAGACGTAAGAAATATAAACGCCTCACTGATCAGATAAATACAATCAATGCTGAAAGGCAGAATCATTGTAACAACTCTTTGGGGGAAACAGAATGACAGCAGAAAAAGGTTGTTACCAAAGGAGAGTTCTATCTTCTATCGCCTTTGCTGTGATCACTGATTGTCGACAACCTGATGGTGAAGCTACACGACGGTGGTTTCTCAACTCCAGTTTACGCCGATGACCTGATCGTCACCATCAGAAGCAGATATGACGTAGTAATTTCTAAACACACGCAAGTAGCCCTTAACACAATCCGAAGCTGGTATGCGAATGAGGGACTTGAAGTCCATCCTAAGAGGCGAAAGTACAATCTGAATGGAACCCAGCTATCATTTTCCAAAGTTAAATTTCTGGGCGTTATAATCGACTGAAAACTGACATGGAATAGCCAAATCAACAATACTATAAGCAGAGTCTTTACTGGTAATACCAACCGATAATCAAGCTCATAGTCACCTATGCTTTACTGATAATGCATCACTGTGGCATACTGATGGATACAAGATGGATGAAACGGCAGGAGACGGCGTTATATGGCCAAGTTTCAGCCCCTCAGAACCCCCAACAATATCTCAAGAAGAAGTACATGCTATAAAGATATGTGCCCACGAGTGCCTCGAAAGGATCAGAATCAGATAGCCAAGCGGCACTGAAAGCTCTGTGAGTCTAAGCTGAATTGGACTACAAAAAGTCCCTGAGACAACTGGCAGAACACAACCAGGTCACTTTGATGTGGGTGCCAGGTCACAGAAGTGTAAGAGGCAACGAGGAAGTAGACTGTCTTAGCAAAGATGGTCAAACACAATTTCCCGACCCAGAACCCTCTTGTGGACCCCAAAGCCCACTTGAGGAAAGAATTTAAGAGTGTTTAGTTTCATTCCCGGTATTGACAAATTTTGAAAAACCTTTCATCATATAGACCGATGCAAGTGACTTTGGCTTGAGAGCGGTCTTGCCTCGAAAAGAATAAGAATGGCGTGTCAGACGCACTATCCCGTTCAGTATCTGCTCTGGATGAAATTCAAACCCCCTACGCTCATGACAAAAACATTGCTGACGTCTGGTACGTAGAAATGATGAAACACATTTTGGATAACCCAATAAAGGAGGGTGGAGGAAACAACACTCTCGAAACATTTCGGAAATAAATAATTAAAATTACCAGAGGATTAAGCTCCTGGAAGGGGTCTTTTTAACACCCTCCGACGTCAGAAAATTAGCTACCAGCAAAAAGTTTTAAGGGTCATACACAAAATATCTAAGTACTTGTGAGCCTCGCGTGTCTTTCCAACCCCCTACAACCTATTTAGGCTAATATCTCATTTGTCTTGAGGATGTGGAAGACAATGACACTGAATGGCTAGTGTTAAATTTTTTACTCATTTCCAAATATTTATTTGGATTTTATCAGTTACCATCTGGAACTTTTCAGTTACTGTTTGAAATCGCCCAGAAACTATCATCAAAGTCTTCGAAGAAGCCGGTCAAGATTCAGTACTGTTTGTTAGGTATACTGCAATAAAACTATTTCATTTTGTTAAGATATGCTGGGATTGAAAGTAACAATATAAATCTAAATAATCTAAATTATTCTAACGTAACTGAATAGTTTCAAAATTACTTTCAAAATTTCCACATTTGCAGTAGGTACAGAGTCAAAGTCAAAATATATTTTATTGTCAGAAGTTATCAGAAATTTTTAATCAAATAGGATATCCTAATCATAGAATAAATTACTTACAATTTATAACGAATATTGAATCGATGTACCCAATACTCGATAAAAATTCATGTTTCTTGTTTATAATTAAACTTTAATTTTGACTTTCACAAATTTTTGGTTTTAAAAACAGCGACAATTCTTTCACCATACAATGGCTTCTTCGGACAGAATTATATACTTAATTAATCTGTCAAATAATTCTACTCATGCAAATCAGAAAATGGAAAAGCAAGATTGATTTAGTGTTTTGCTTGACATAGTTAAATTTTATTTCCATTGCAGGTTGTTGAAACTCAATATATTATAACTTAAGAAAATCTTTGATAGATTCATGTAAAAATGTTAATTGATTATTTGTGTTGTGGACGTCATTGTCGGGGTTGGTTTGATTATATGAAACGTTTCACTTGGTATAGTAATCAATAAAAGATAACATATTTCTATCCTTTCTAACTGTGAATCTTGCATATCCAAAACATCGTCTTGACTTCCTCAAGAAATTCAGCAACATGAACTTGGGAACGAAGGTTTGACTAATCACCCTTCCTTCAAGACTCCCTAGCCAGATTGTAACAAAACTATGAAAACGAATATTTCAGGTAGAAGGTGCGAAAATAGGACACCAAATAGCCATGTCCCAAACGATGAGGAAGTACAACACCACTTTCAACAAATTCCGAATACCCGGCTGTCACAACTTGGATTTCCTCTCTGACGAATATTGGGCATGCCAAGCACAACATTACACCATGACAATCTATCACCCTGTAGGCACAGCGAAAATGGGCCCCGATGACGATTCCATGGCAGTTGTTGACCCTCGACTCAGGGTTAGAGGTAAGCGGGGTTATTCTTCTCCATTGGCATTGCTACATATACTTCTCAACTTTAGAATGAAATCATATTATCCATGAACAATTGAATGTCCAGAAATTGATACTGTGTTGGTTGGATCGAAACTAGAGAGAGAACTCTCCAGCCTAGTCACCATCTTGAATCCATAGAATAGTTCTGAAAATGTGTTGCTTTCCAAGCAACAAATCAGCTATTCAGTATACTTACTCTAAATGAAAACATGCATGTGATAACAATAAATACTCTGTAGCTGTCTTTCTAGACTTCAAGCGAGCTTTTGGAACAATTGACAGAAACATATTGATAAAAAAATTTAATTATTATGGAGTAACAGGATCTGTGTTGGCATGGTTTGTGAGTTACCTTAGTGAAACTAAGCAGAAAACAAAAATCAGTTCTACAATATCTGATGAGATAGAAATCGGCATTGGTGTTTCCCAGGGAAGTGTACTAGCACAACTTTTATTTATAATATACTGAAATGATATTTATTATGTTCCTGGGGCACATGAACTTAATCTATTCGCAGATGATACATTGCTTTATTCTTCGAATTCGAAGGATTTCATTTGACTTTGTCAAAACAAATCCTTCATATCCAAGTTGACAAAAATAGAATTTTAGCAAGTCTTCATCCTTCGAGTTTTGATAACGGAGACAGATTTAGTCTCCGAAACGTCAACGTTTTCAAAAAAGAGAAGTATTTTTAGTCAATTTAAAAAATTTTCTCATCATATAGGCAAATTTAGTATTCGATACGTTACTGACGAAATAATAAACTGTTTTCAAGACGCAGTAACTGTCTTCTAAACGCAGTAACTGGTCGGGGCAAATTGATTATTGCCCCTCTACACTTGTACAGATTTCTTTGAATTAACATTTTTTCATTTTCAGACTGTGGAAAGTTAAAATTCCCAAAAAGGTATGTCAAGAAACGAATATCCTCCACAAAAACAAACTTTCATTCAATAATTGAAAAGTACTCATATAAAAACAAAAGTTATGATGATATCAACTCAATTTAAATTGAACTCTATTGACTATAACAAAATGAAATTTGAAATTGATAACACTGCATTAGAATATGTGCCTGAAACGGAGTATTTGGGAGTTAGGTTAGGTTAGGTTAGGTTATGTTAGGTTTTTATATGAAAGCCAAGCGGCGACTGCTCAAATATTTCATCATTCTTGTCAGAATTTCCATATCTTCCACTGGTCTCAAGGGCATAAACGAGAAAATCGTCACCTGAAATCTGTCACCATCTCCCAGTCTATTATCTGCATTGCCTATTAATCATTTTTAATCAAGCTGTTGATTAACATGAATGAATATTTCTTGTTATTTGTAGCTTCAGCAAATAATAGAGAACACGTTGAAGTATTATAGATAAGAACTGAAATTATGATTCGTATTTGAACAAATCAAGACGAGGCATAATAAACAAATAAAAGGAGTCTGGAGTCCCGAACACGGGATTCGCTTGAAAAAGTAAAAATCCCGAAGAGGTGTGGCTTAAAGACTATGTTTTGTACCAGGTTAGCTTGCTCAGGTTAGGTTTGAGTGTAAATTTGCAGCCAGAGGACAAAGCGAAAACTACCAATTTTGGATGGTTATTCTGTCTAAGTAATAGTAGAAGATCCGAACCTGAATCGACCTTCGCCGAGCTGATAATAGAATCAAACTCATTTTATAATAAATTTCGTATATTAGAAAATATATTTTTAAATGGGTTGTCTAAATAAATCCTGGACAGAATATTTTTAATTATTTTTTGAAAAATGACTTTTCATAAAATTTCGCAACATCAAGATGATAAGAAAATTTTAGTATGAAACAGGTAGAACGTGCGGACATAGGGTTGTCTATTATTTACCTGTACGAACTACTGGGTTGCCAGGTATAAACAGGTATGTCGATACCAGTTACTTTCAGTTGATGTGATAATAGAAAAAAAAAATTATATCAGCATAAGCGCTGTTTTATTGTGAACACATTGATATAGGATTGTCTGTGAAAAATTTGGTCCTAATAGAGGTTTGCGAATTTTAAAGATTTAAATTTCAACGCTTGTGGAAATGAGTGACAGAGAGATCCGAGCTAAGTATACCGTGTAATAATAAAGGACCGACCATCGCAGCCATGTCTGAATGTAAGAAAGTGCTCGGTACGTAAACTATGGAGAGTAGAGGTACCCCTACTACCCTCCATATTTTAAACAGTACGGCGTTATTTTGGAGTAGCTAATGATTTACAATATTATATTGCATCAAAAACACGTGTTGTTCTGTATTGTTGTGATAAAAAATGGCAAAAAGTGTTTTTTGTGTGGCTCGGACGATTCTTTAAGTGATTTTATTGATGAAACTTTTAAAAATTGTTCGTTAAAACTAGATTTTTGTAAAAAAAGAAATTTAAATATCATGAAGCTGAACTAACTGCAGCAGCCTTCGATTTTGTTGGTTACCATACCACGTGTTACAAAAAAGTAACTGTTTTAGGAAATAAAGAATTTAAAATTTTTCTTACAGAGTATTCAGTAAGTACATAATATATGATTCTTTCAGTTATACATGATGTAAATAATAGTATATTTCAGTATGAAGACAAGTACAATAAATGAATAAATAAATAAATAAACAATATAATATAAAAACAATAAAAATGCAAATGAAACATTAAATAAAACTAAGTATGATATGATAGCAGCGATTTAGTGCTTTCCTGCTCATAGAAGAGAACATAGGCATCTCCGCTCACCAGGGATCTAGATGAAACTGGGGTCACATGTGAATAATTGTATTCATGCCACGTGCTCGCATACGGATGTCTACAGTAGGCTGTGTAGTGTCCGCTATGGGTAGTCCCACTATGGTTAGTTAATGCATATAGACTATATCGACAAGGGGTTACGTTTTCTGTTGTATAATTACTCAAATCTAATCCCTCTAACGGAAAATCTATGGTAACATTCAATTTTCCTCTTTCTGTTGAAGGAAACCTTTTCAAATGAATAACTAGAATTTTCGGGAATCTATGAATCGATAGGGATTTCGTGCACTTCCTTCTCTCTTTGCACTTCGCACATGTCGGCTTCTCGTCACCATCCAAAGTTTCTTCCCTTCTGAATGAATCCAAACAATGTGATAGTGTTAGCTGGCCTGCTCTTCGTGGTATTGAGAGGGATAGATCCCAAAACGGATCGAAAGAGACTGAACAGTAACCACAATGAGTACATTTCAATGTAGATTTTAACTGGCCAACGAAGTTGTCTACAATTTTGGAATTGTCAGTCCTTAAGTATCTTGACCATGACTTTTGAGCCTTCTCACTGTCACTCAATTCCTCATATGTCTCTTTCATCAAGGGTATGGGCTTTTCCGTTACTCTATTACAGTTATTATCTAATATAATTCGAAATTAATTGATGAAAAAATGAATGCTGTTCAAGAGTTTACAGCACAAATGTATGGCGTAAAGCACTGTCAGTCAGTTAACACGTTGCATGCTGATAACGCCTATGTGCGTCATGGTGTTAGTTTATCAGGATGCTGATGACGCTCATGTGCGTTTTTTAAAAATATTTTGATGCTGTCAAATACATTCACCAAGGTAACGTTTAAAATGTATTCTGCCAAATCGAATTCGGCCCATTCGCTGTTATATTTCAAAGGTGTACCCATCATAATCAACCAATTACACTAGTTGAGGTCATTAGCATGCAACGTGTTAATGATGCGAGAATTCGCATTTTTATGAAGAAGTACGGCGCAAAAGAAGACAACGTACAATTCTTAAACAAGATTAAAAGTTTTGACTCCAAATTTATACCGCCATGTTGGAATTCCCTACTACAATTTTTTTTAAGAATAATACATGTAAATTTTATGAGGCTTAATGCAACTGATTCTATATGTGCGAAGTTGAACCCTGTAAACTATGGTTGGCATTTAGATGGTTTTTTAAAACCAACAGGTTCTATCGGAGATCAAACTCCTTTGAAAATCCAGGACATTATTGAAATGGAAGTTAATGATAGAGAACTTGATGAGTCCGATGAATTCGAGTCACAATTTTCAAGTTCAGATGAATCAGATATAGAATAGAAAATATTTATTACAATTTATACAGTACTATGCTGATATACATTTTTTTCTATTATCACATCGAGTGAAAGTAGACATACCTGTACCTGGCAACCCAGTAGATCGTCCAGGTAAATAATAGACAACCCTATGTCTGCACATTCTACATGTTTCATAATAAAATTTTCTTATCAGGTATCTTGATGTTGCAAAATTTTATGACAAATCGTTTTTCAAAAATTAATTAAAAATATTCTGTCCAGGATTTTTTTAGACAACAATATAAAATAATTTGATTATATTATCAGCTCGGTGAAGGTCGATTTAAGTTCGGACTTAGACTATTGGCTAACAAACTACAAATTTTCCTTGTGAATGCGGCGTCTTCTCGCCATTATAGTGATGGTGGGAGGTGCCTAGTCATGAAATCAAGCTTTCGTAACAGTGGTTCCACAGCAGGGATTGCGATCATTTCCGAGAAGTCTCGAACGGTGTCATTAAGCCACACCTCTTCGGGATTTTTACATTTTAAAGCGATCCCGCGTTTGGGACTCTAGCCTCGTCGCCCTCGTCCAAAAAAAATCAGTCGTTAAGGGCCAAACTAGACGGGCGTGAAACTCGCTGCGGAACTTCCGCAGCGTATCCTACGCTTGATCGAAAACCAGATATTTTAATGCATCAAACTAGACGGGCGTTTTTTTCTAGCGATATCGCCTACATCCGCTAGCGAGAGCGAGCCGAACGCAACTGGTCGCGTTCTTCACGCTTCTCGCAGGCAGGGTGGCGTATCGCCAAGAACGAAATACATGGTTTAGTATGTGCTGAACTACACGAGGGAGGATATCGCAGCGTGGTACAGTTCGAGGACAAAATGTTTGATACGGAAAAGTTGATAAGTGAAGTTGAAAAGCGTCCACCACTCTACAACATTAAATTAAAAGAATATAGTAATAGGGATTTGAAAATTAAATTATGGGAAGAAATAGGAGTGGTAATGTATGAGGATTGGAGTGCAATTAGTGTAGACGAAAGAAATAAAAAAGGTAAGAGTTAATTTAATTTCAAGTTACATAGTTTTATTTCAATCATAATTAGCCTTTTTTCGTATTGCCATGGTATTGCACCATTGTCGCTTACGAAATAGTTCTTAAATTCGTCTCTAATAACTGCTCCAGTAGTCTGACGACCTCCTGTACCTGTGGCTGTAATATGTTTCATTGGGTTGATATATAAGTTTTCACTATCTAATCCATCTCGTCTTCTGACGAAATTGTGTAAAACACAGGCAGCTTGGGTTATTTGTACAGCAAATTCCACATCAACAAGTAAGCTTGTATGAAATATTTTCCATTTGTTCGCTAATATACCAAAACTACATTCTACAAAACGTCTGGCTCGAGTTAGTCTGTAATTAAAAACCCTTTCAGGAACTCCGAGATTTTTTCGGGGATATGGTCGTAATAAATGTTCGTTCAACGCAAAAGCCTCATCAGCGACAAACACATACGGTAACCGAGGCTCTGAAATGTTTGGAAGTGGCTGTGGTCTAGGCAAATATAGTTGCTTATTTTCCAGTCTCTTTCCAAAGTTTGAACTTTTAAAAATATTGCTATCTGCTTCCCGACCGTATGAGCCTACGTCTACGGTTGTAAAACAATAATCCGCATCCGTGACGGCCAATAACACAATGGAAAAAATTTTCTTATAGTTTAAATATTATGTGCAAACAATCCGAATATGTTTGCCATCAATAGCACCTACGCAGTTGGGAAAATTACTTTTTTTATAGAACAGATTTGCGATTTCAACCCATTTTTCTTCTGAAGGAAAAGGCATTTCCAGAGGCTGTACAATTTTCCACATTGCCATACATGTTTCTTTAACTATAAGCCTTATTGAACTTTTCGATACTTGAAAAACATATTCCAGGCATGCAAAATCGGATCCTGTCGCTAAATACCTAAAAAAAAATTTTCGTCAAGCGTGCAATAATACGGTACATTATATCATGTAACACGTTTTGTAGAAGTAGTCTATTATTGTACAAGTACACAAAACAAACATTTTTCACTTGTTTGTTCATAAACATAAAATAAGTTCAATGTAAGACATAGCAACGGATTAAAACAAAAGAGATCTATGTATCCTTGATTTATCAGAACTATCATTTCGATAATTGGGTGTATAGAACTGTCTACAGAAATGCAATTTTATTTTAACGCTTGCCGAAAAAATAGTGTATGTCACTCGGATTAGAAGGCTTATTATATGTTTCGCCCAGATTGCACATCCTCGGCTGGCGCCTCGGCCTGGCCTCAACAAATAATGTTAGCCTTCTACTCCTAGTAACATAATACACTATTATATCTTACCTTGGCAATCCAGAACTACAAATTTATTTATTTGTAGGTAACGAGCTACAAACGAAGTGGAAATCTTTAAAGGACCAATTCCGTAAAGAACTTAGGGCACTTAAAGAAACCAAAAGTGGCCAGAGTGCTACAAAGAAAAAAAAAACGTATATTTTGATCAAGTTTTATTTTTAACGCCATCTATCGAAAAACGAAATACTGTATCGAATATCTCTGATGATAATAACGATGAAGAGAACCATGATGAACCACAGGAACCACAGGAAGTATCGCAAAATATTCCTGCTGCTACTTCTGCTACCCCTCAGATGAACCCTAATAGGAAAAGAAAGAGACCAAGTGATTACGGTGACTCACAGATAAAGGATATAACAAAAGTACTTTCGGATAGCGTAGCGTTACAACGAGAGCAAAAAACTGACGACAAGCTTGGGAATAGGGCTTTTCTTCTGTCATTGCTGCCTTTAATGGATCAGTTTTCTGAAGATATTATGATAGAATGCAGAATGAAAATTATGCAAGCTATACAAGAATCTCGTCGGATTTCTAATTTTCAAACTAATCAGTTAGCTAGCACGTCCAGGATATTCGCTCCCCTACTTCCTCTTTCTACTCACAATCAGCAACACCTCAACCGATTGGAATGAATTGGCAATTTTTTGAAGACAGCAATACCTTTGATTCGCAGGCATCTAACCATTCGCTACTTGATTTATATTAGTAAAGACAATTAATGTTTTTTAGTTCTGAATTTCAAAATGTCATTTTTAAGTTTCAACTTTAAATCTTAGTATTTATGTATTAAAGGAAACATAATAAAATAGTTATAAAACTTACCTTAATGTTATTACTAATCTCTCTGCTGGGTGGATGGAATGTCTCATATTGGTGTCTTTTTTTGTAGGGCTTCAGCCAACAGACCAAGTAACTCATCAAAACTATTTATGGATAGGCGATAATATTGAAAAAAATTATCTGGATACTTTCTATGGTTATTAAATTTTGTATGAAAATATCCCATTGATAATCTATTGCTCAACAAAGGATGAACCCACCAACGCCGACGTTTTCTTCGTTTATTTAAAATCAATCTCACAACTACAGCGGACACACAACCTAACGTGACTGTATCCATTTTTAAACTAAAATCTATTCATTTACCGGATTGAGAAAATCGCTGTGCGTGTAGTTTGGAAGGCAAGCGTTTTGCCCGCAGCGATAATTACGCTGCGGAGACTACACCCGTCTAGTTTCTGTCTTAAATGAGAACCTTACTTTCCCTCCATATCGTAGCCAGATAGACAAAAAACAATTACGAGTCGTATCTCTGATTTTTCAATACATGATTCTCTCAACAGGAATAAGAAATCTGCGAGTAGTAGACTGTTCTATAATGCCTTATATCCCTAGTGGGAATACAAATGCCCCTGTTATAATGGTTGCGGAGAAAGCTGCCGATATGATCAAAGAAGATTGGGGTGTACTTCACAAGTATGTCGATTCCAGCGAAGAAGATAAACAAGAAGAAGTCGATGATGGAGACAATGGTGGTAAGATATTCAATTTTCAGCTCTCTACACAGTGCGCGAGTAAAGTATGGAAACATGGAGATATCTTTGACACCCTGTAAGATACAATAACAACATTTTGGATATGTCTATTAGATGGAACAGAAATTTAATTTTATATTTTCGACGTTGCCAAATGTACAGTTTCACAGATATACGAACAATATGTTTATTTTTAAATGGGACAACCCTTAATATTTTACAATTTTCTGTTACAGTTACTTTTTTATTGCCGATGCAGCATACAAAGAAATTAAGAAAAACATTTTTTTTCTAATTAATACTGCAGTATAAACAGAAAACAATACCCGAATAAAAAATTTAAAGATGTTTAATATGACCTCCTTGTCTTTGGAAATAGACATCCATTCTGAATGAAAATTCATCCAAGACTTTTTTAATCGTTTCCGTAGAAATTAGTGCTATCTCCTCTGTATTTCTGCCTTTCAGTCATTGGATAGTCTGTGGCCTATTCACATACACTTTGCTTTTTAAATCACTCCACAAAAATCTAGAGGTGTCAAATCCGGAGATCTTGCTGGCTATTCGATAACTACTCCTCTTCCAATCCAACGATTTGGAAATGCAATGTCAAAAAACTCAAGAACGCTTCAAAGATAATGAGGAGGCGCTTCATCTTGCTGAATCAAAATTGATCTGTTCACGAGTTGAGGATTTATATCATCAAGAAAGAGTCTGGATAATTCTGGAATTGACTCTAATTCACCTGTCATGGTGCTATTCCAAAAATAAGGTCCAATAATGGTATTATTAAATTCCTGCTCACACATTGATTTTTTGTGGATACTGCGTATGTGCCTCTACCATACAATGAGAATTTTCATCTGACCAGTAGGAACCTGGAGTTTTGTTTATTGGCCCTGCCATTCAACTGGAAAGTAGCCTCATCAGAAAAACCATTTGATTAAAGAAACTAGGATTAATGTCAAATCTATTCAACATTGTTTCACAGAACTCCATTTTGCTCCAAATGTCGAGCAATTGCTAGGCAACAATGCTATCGTATATTATATTGTCAACATTTTTAGGCAGCAAAATATTGAGTCTTGTTATGTTACATTAAAAAAAGGATCTACTGGAAAATAGTGAGAATACATAAACCTCTTGCAGAGCTATAACCTTAGGCTATGAAAATTGAGAAGAAATGTCCACCCAAACTGGATAATTCAGAAAAAAATAACTATTGAATAACTACCACAATTAGAAGAATCTAGCTTCTCACTTCACAATTTTTCAAAGCTGAATATGATAAAATCTGTTTCTTTGTTTGTTTCAGAGAATGTTGTCGAAACGGATTCGTCGCAGAGAGAATCGACAAAAATCAAACCTCTCACTTCAATTCAAAAAACGCCTCCAAGAACAGATTTGGATTACTGGTGAACCTCAATAATTTAGTCGTGATATACATGTAATTCATTTAATAAATATATTTTCTGAAGAAAGTAGTTTGTATACCCCATCCGATGCTGCAGAGGAACAGGCAAAGTTCTGACTGCCTTCCCAAGTTTACCCCTCAGAGAGGACTTAACTGATATGCCGATATATTGGTGGTTATCAGGGACCCGATAGATGGATGATGGTCAGTGGTGGTTCCAATGTTCTTCAATTTTGTGGGAAAGCAAAGCAGAGCACAATACAATTCAAAATAACAGTATGGGATAACGTAAATGATAACAATGTTGCTCTAAATCACCTTATCGCGGTAAGACAAGACTTATTATATCGGAGACGAGATATGAGAAGGAGAGAGAAATATTATTTGTTGTCACTATTTCCTCATCGCATACTCGTGATTAAGTTTTGTCATAGTATAGACGGAATTTCTTGTAGTTGTGGAAATGTAGATCATTCAGACCTCTTTGATGAGTCTGGGACCTGTGACCAGATCGCCTTAATAGATTGGTGCCTACAATTTTTGTAAAAAAAAGTAACAGGCAAGAATTAGGTGGAAAATGTTGTTGAGGTTCCAACTTCAGGAAAAAAAATATTTAAACACGAAAACACTCAAAATGGTGAAATAGGGATGCAGTTTAGTGGTTGAATAAGGTTTTTTGCGATTTGCGGCAAAACGTGACCTTCTAGTAGAAAATGTTCAATGGAAAAGTTGTAGATAATAAAATAATCTAAAACTTTTGTTTTCAACACTTTTTGACATTCGATTTAACTGTCAAAATGGTGGAAACCCGATTTTTCAGTATTTATATTTTTCTCGCGTATAAATGATTTAATCTAGATGAAAATTCGTTGAAATAATGATGTCAAATAGGCATGATTTTTTCGCAATTCAGAGACGACTATTTTTCGAAAAAAAAAATCTTATCTTCCATCTTCATATTTTTTGTATTTCGAAGGTCTATAAATGATCATTTTAATTATTGTTAAAATGTCTACATTTTCTCAATATTTTCAATAGTTGTAATAAAGAATGAAAACGGTATCAGTCAATTAATTTTGTAGTTTAATTATGTATTCAGATATTTCATAACAAATAATTTAAAATAAACTACTTTTTGTTATAAAAATAATGAAGAATGTCCAAAATTATTGAAAATATTGAGAAAATCATGATTAAGACAACCTTTTTTCTCAATTTTAAGCAGTTTAACGATCAATAAACCACCAAGTTACGAAGGCCATTCCAAAGTAGACATTTCAACAATCAAAATGATCACTTATAGACCTTCGAAATACAAAAAAATATCAAGACAATTGTTCGTGGAAGATAAGGATATTTTTTTCGAAAAATTTACATAATTCCAAAACTAGTCGTCTTCCGGATTGCGAAAAAATCATGCTCATTGGAAACCAAAAAAGACATATTTCTACAAATTTTCATGTGAATTAAATTATTAATGCGCGAGAAGAGAATTAAATTCTGAAAAATCGGATTTTCGCCATTTTTACTGTTAATTTGAGGTTATGTCAAAAAGTGTTGAATACAAAAGTTGTCGATCTTTTTATTACCTACAACTTTTCCATCGAACATTTTCTATTAGAAGGTCACGTTCTGCCGCAAATTACAAAAAAACGTATTCAACCCCTAAACTGCACCCCTTTTTCACTATTTTGAGTGTTTTCGTGAAAGGTTTCCTCCTCAGATCAATAAGTAAACATATTGGTCTGAGGTTTCCTCCAACCAACGTCGGAACGTAGGAGCGGGAACGAGACGAATCCGACACTAAATTCAATAGTGGGACATACCGGTGTGATTATTCGTATTCCGAAATACATACAAGCAACGAAATATATATGGTTTGCTACGTGTACTGTTTTTCTAGCAATTGACACGGTTCCAAAGTTCCGTTCCCGCTCCCGCGTTCCCGCTTTGGTTAGACGGAACCTTAAATATTGTTTAGTTATTCTGGATAGCATTGCTGCAGTTATGTAACATATATAGTGCTTTTCGTTTCGGAATAATTATCAAAACCGCTAGGATGATATTGTCATTTGTTTTTGACATAACCTAAATTTGTGGTGATATCACCGCGTGTGACTTTGAGAACGGTGACTAGAAGTAGTTAAAGATGTTTCAAGTGTTTGTTTCTTGTTTTCCTTTATAATTAAAAATACTTACTTATTGAATTGTTTCTACAATTTTGTTTTTTGTGTTTGATATTTCCAGTGTCCAAATGCAGTATGCTTGGGTGTTGATTGGAACTGGTCGAAATATCGACCACCAAGAAAAAAATACTCCGAAGCGATGTCATATTGTTTTATCATTACATAACAATTTACATCCTCAATTTAGTTCTTCAGTGCGATTTAAAAATAATATAAATGCATTATTTTCGCTTTGTATCAATTCGTCCTATAAAGGGTTAAAATACGGCTTGAATAAAATGTTGAAACGTATATTGAACGAGTATATGGATGATTTTATGCTGTTCATGAAATAATCTTCCTGAATATCACTCCACCATGACAAATAGCGACTATTATTTTCTCTAATTCATCTCGAGTAACTTTTATTTTGTGACAATTCAATTCGACCATATGAACATCAATTACCAAAGAATAACTCCCTCGAGCCAAAGCTCTCGGGAGTTATTCAGATTATTAATGTTCATATGGTCTCCTCAAATACAAGGTACTCTCGATAGAATTATGAAGAAATTAATAGTCGGATATTTGTCATGGTCTTGGGATGTTACCTACGAATACTCTTGGCCTCCTCCAGGTTCTTGTTGATACGTCTGTGACCTGTGACCGCAAATTACAGAAACAAGTTCCAGTGACAAGAGCGTGAATCGACTCCAATGTTCGTTTGTGAATAAATTCGCGGCGACTTTTGCCCTCAGGTCTTCCGAAGATATCCGAACGATTCCTTTATTCACATTTCACGTTGACGGAGATCATTTCTTGATAATTTGAGTGTTTTCACGCGAAAATGCTTGCCGCTCGGAGTGAGACATGAGTAGTAGATTGTGGATTGTGAGTTGAAGGTGGTCGCGTAGACCGGGTTTCTGAGGGCTATAAACGGTGCTTTTCTACCATACGCATAACTTGAAATTGAAAGGTATGGAATTATGTCGATATCACACATTTCATTTATTTACTTATTTTTTTCATAATATAACAAGACCTAATATTTTGCCGGCTGGAAATATTGGCAATATAATATACGAAAGCATTGTTGCCTAGCAACAGCACAACACATCTAAATAGACCAAGACCGGTATATAAGCCAATCATTTTAACAAAAATGAAAAAAAAAAATAGTAAAACAATGCAAGCTTTCACAAAAGTTGTATTTTGTGCTCAATGAAACAATAAAAATTTACGCCCTCGTACAATAATAGTAATAATATAATAATAATAATTTATTCACAAGCAAAGATACAGAGTTGTCATCAACGTATACATTACGGTCATGAATAATGAATATAGAAGCAGTTAATACTGCTTGTTTGTGGACGTTTTCAACAAAGGTTCATATATAAACTATGTGTAAAATGTGTGATAAATATGTGATGAACCAGTATAAGAATATAAAAATATAAATATGTGATAAATACAGGATGTGATAATATCACAATCAAGTAGAACTAATTTAAAAAAAATCTATATACTATGCTATACCTACTTATGTACAAATTTAGAGTCTACTGATATTCAATATGAAATAAAATATACCTATGTAAAAATGTTTAGATGTTAAAATATTAAAATTTACAGTATTTATATTTAAAAATGTAGATGTAGATATGATTCATAAAATAAGAGTTATAATTTTAAATATACACAATACAGATAAAATATGAAAAAAAAAATGAGTATACGTAAAATATAGACATATAAAGTTGAAAGATTTAAAAAAGTATAGAAGTTTGGAAATATGATATTTCTGTTATTTTATGTTTCTATTATTTCATGAAATTTTTGTCTAGGGTTTTCGAGGATGTATTTTTTTATTTGAGTTTTGAATTTTTTCAGTTGCTTCTCGTCTCTCAGATTTTCTGGTAACGCATTAAAAACCTTTGGTCCTAGATAACTGTAAGTCCTCTGGCTTATTGATTTGTGAAAAAACGGAATTTGATAAAGGTTTGACCTCTGGTATTTTGTTGATGATTTTTTCTAATCAATTCTTGTTTATTCACGAACTGATGTGTTGCCAGGCTCAAAAAGTATAGTTGTTTTATGTCCATCAATTTTGTTTCTTGATATAGAAGTTCTGTAGAATAACGTGGCGGATTTTTTAATATTATTTTTATTATTATTTGTTTCTGTATGATTTCTATTTCTTGAGGTGTACATTTATTCCAGCTCCCCATCCGATGATTCCATATTTCAAATGAGGTTCGAAAAGTGTATAGTATAACGTTTTCAATTGATGTTCTTCGAGTATTCTTGAGACTTGTTTTATCTTATACACCACGTATCTTAGTTTATTGAGGAGAAAGTTAATTTGCTGGTCCAATTTCAGGTGACTGTCTATTTTTATTCCTAAATATTTCATAGAGTTAGTACAATTTATTTGTAAATTATCTTGGAAACTAATTTCATTGTAATTTGGAAATTGCGAACTGTAGCTACAGAAAGGCCCGTAGAATGTTTTCTGTAAATTAATTGATGATAATTTATTGTCAAACCATCTTTTGATGAGAGGGAGATCAGATTCTACTTTCTTTTTTAATTTAGACCATGTTTCTTCTTCGTATAAGATGACCGTGTCATCAGCAAAACTTATAATATTCCCTTCAGACTACATCAAGAATAAGTTATTTATGTATATCGTGAACAATACTGGCCCCAACACCGTTCCTTGTGGTACCCCACATTCTACTATTTTTTGCTGCTCTGCGAGTCTTGTATTTTGACTTGTTGAGTTTTGTTCGTTAGGTACGATTTGAAGAGTGATTGTGCTGTACCTCTTACACCTATGGTTTCGAGAGTTTCTAGTAGTATCTGGTGGTTGACTGTATCAAGGTCAGCAACATTGTTAAAAATATGAATTATTAACAATTCTGTTTATTTTGTTGAGGAAAAATGCAAAAGAGTCACACATTGACGAAAACAAAGAAAATATCATCCCTTATCGTTCCCCAATTTTGCTTCCATTTCCAAGAGAAAGAGTGGCATATGCAAAAAACGTTTCTCTACATGTCATGAGTCTCGACGAAACTTTGCCACTACCGCCGATGACGGCAACATATTTTTTTTGTTTTTTTTTTACAGTAAAAACATTTTTTTGCAACCTGAATTGATAATGGAAGTTTTTTGTATTGGTCGGAAACATAGATATTAAATTTGCCACCACCACAACCATGTATTACTTTTTGGGAAAAATTATTTATTTATTTTTTATCGATTTTTAAAAATTCTGTTCTCCTTTACTCCATCATTCTCTCCTGGTTTTTTATGTTTAAACTTATAACTCATGAACTAATTAAGATACGTTGAAAAAAACAAGGAATAATTCGTTTGAATGTTTTAGACGATGTAGTAACTTGATTACTTATATTTCGGACGTCCATCATCTTAATGGTTGAAAGATTTCTATCTCTTTCAAATTTTTCACAACGTTTCAATTGCTACGCGACCTTTTTTTTATAGGTCTATAATTAATGTGTAATTACGGTGTAATTACGCGCGGTCTTGTGGCCCGCGTGGTTTCGCGCTTTTTCTCCCTCCAAAACGGTCCATGAGCGGTTTCCATACGTTTTTAATTTCCACGCTTGGTTGACTGAAGGCACTATAGGCTTCTATATAGGTGGTTTACATAAATTTCCGTTTGAACCAATGTTCCTCTCTATGAAGAACACTAGCTTCGTCCCAAAGAATTCGGTGGTGTTTTGTCCAGGCGTCAACAATTCCTGATTTTGATGTTTTGATCACGCCTGGACAAAACACCACCGAATTCTTTGGGACGAAGCTAGTGTTCTTCATAGAGAGGAACATTGGTTCAAACGGAAATTTATGGAAACCACCTGTATGTATAGAAGCCTATAGTGCCTTCAGTCAACCAAGCGTGGAAATTAAAAACGTATGGAAACCGCTCATGGACCGTTTTGTAGGGAGAAAAAGCGCGAAACCACGCGCGCCACAAGACCGCGAGTAATTACACCGTAATTACACTTTAATTATAAACCTATAAAAGGTCGCGTAGCATCTGATTTTGTCATTATTCACCAGAAGACGATTGCGGATTCAAGCAATTGAAACGTTGTGAAAAATTTGAAAGAGATAGAAAACTTTCAACCATTATGATGATGGACGTCCTAAATATAAGTAATCATTCTTAATAATCAAAGAACAAATTAAGTCCAAAAGTGAAGATCTCACCCACATATCTATTTAGTTCATGGCATTTATTTATAGAAAAACTTTCAGTAAAATTGATGAATAACTGAAATACTGAGGAATCTATTATCTCAGTTAGTTGCCGAAAAAATCATTGGGTCATTAAAAATTTATTATCAACATAATCAAGACAAGTCCAGAAAATTCGAGCTACAATGATTTTTACTGATAATAAATAATTATGCAGGGAATAATAGTGCGAGACTAAGATTATAAGCTGAAATTGTTGATAAATATACGTCAGATAACAAGTTACATGAGTAATTTTGTTAAAAATTGTTGTTATTTCCGTCAACCGATTGCACCCATACGCGCAACCCTCGGAAGTCTTCGAGAGACTTGTGTGAGCTAGGGAAGACGCAGCCCTTACCTTTTAACGTGTGATGCCATGCACGAGACCGGTGAATCGGTGGATCGAACCCACGACCCCACGCTTGCGAGGCGAACGCTTTACCAGCCGACCACCACGGCACTATTTATTATAGTTTAAACGATATTTAAACATGAAAGATAAAAAAAAATCTGGAAGTTTTTCTTTAATAAATAAATGTTATAAATTAAATAAAAATGTTGGTAAGAGCTTGAATTTTGAGCTTAATTTGTTTTTTAATTAATAAAGAATTTATAAGTCTTAGGTTTTTTCATCGTAACTTAATTAGTTTATAAGTTATAATGAGTTTAAACATAAAAAAACAGGAGAGAATATAATGGAGTGAAAGAGAACAGAATTTTTGAAATTCGATAAAAGTATAAATAATTTTTTTTCTCAAAAAACAACACATGTTTGTTTATGTTTCATTGTGTAGAAAAAGAAAAATCGTATACAAAAAATATTTAATTGTTTATAACAAATGTTTTCATTGCATAAACAATGAGAATTTGAAAAAAACAATTTTTTTAGGAACAATTTTTTAAAAATCATAATTTGCATCAAAAATTATGTTTCCAAAAAGAAATTTCTTATCTTATAAACATCGAATTTGTTTATAACAATTTTGTAAATAATAGGAAATAAAAATTTTTAAGAATCATTTTCATGTGGATTCTGATTATAAAAAACTGATCAATAGTAATATAAAAAAGAAGTTTTTCAATAATTATTCAAGCTTTTTAATTTTTAACCTAAGTAAATTGTTGATAACAAAGTGAAAAATTAATTTTTTTTGAACGGGAATCTCTTCTGATGCCTTTGAACAATAGCTCCAAGAAAGGAAAAAATCTCAGATTTGTTATTTAACAATTATCGGACTTGCAATGTTCATGTTCAAGTCGGAAAAAATTGTTAATTAACTAATGAATAATTGATAGAAAAATCACGATAAAATTGTATTGACCACGGATTATTGTTCATTCATCTATTTAGTAGATGCCTGAATTTTTTCAATTCTCAATTTTCATACTGAATAATTTTAAATAATATTCATTCATTGAAGTTCCAAAGTGGGAGGGGCTTACGCAAGCTAGTCAGCCGTATTTTAAACCCTCTGGGAAAACTATAAATATTGGTCCTACAGTTCCGGGAGGTATGATTGTTTTTTGGAAATTTTCTACTCTTGTTGAATCTTTTTTCAAATTTGAAAAATGTCCAATAGTTTTTGAGATATTTGCAAAAAAACCAAACCCCATTTCGTTTTTTTAGTTAATTGTTAATATCTTTTGCAATTTTTGCAACCGGTACTTAAATTTTTCAGAAATCACCTACACGCTATTCCGAATCGAATGACACCTTGTTCATATTTTTCGGAAGAGGAGAAAAAAGTTTGACCCAAAAAGCACTTGTTGAATAGTCTATATTATACAGTCAAAATTTAGCCGAAAATTAATTCATTGCACAATATCAAATATGGTACCAAAACTCAATCTTGACATTCAATAAAAAATGAAATGTCATTAGCAATGTAAGTAAATAAAAAATCCATTGTATTGACAACAGTCAAAAAATAAATGTTTTTTTCGCAAAAAATGCAGTAGTGCATGTTTTTTACGAAAAATTTCATGTCAGGAGTGCATTTGTCATATATTATATAACAAGATGAAGAATTTTGCCAGCTAAAAATGTTGGCAATTCTTGGTAACTGTATATTATGCAGTCGAAATTTAGCCGTCAGATTATTAGGTCGAGTTATATTCAAAACAAATGCTCGAAAATGACATGATTTTTTTCGCTAGAAATGCACTAGTGCATGTTTTTTCAAGAAAAAATTCATGGCATGAGTGTATTTGTCATATATAATACAACAAGACATAATATTTTGCCGGTTAAAAATGTCAATATCATAATATACGAAAGCATTATTGCCTAGCAATAGCACGTCACATTTACATAGATAAAAATCCAGAGCGCTCTTGCTAGAGGAATCTTTCATGCCGATGTGGATAGCATTTGTTCAAAGGCTTCAGTTATTGTTTATACCGGGTGACAGACACAGCAGACATGTAGCAGCCTGTAGTTTCTTTTGAATCTAACGACAACTTTTTTCAACTACCTGTTTGATCGGCAGTAACTCCAACTTCTTTTTTTTTAATGACACCCTGTATATTTATTCAGCCTATCTTATTTGTCTTGATATTCTCTATTCAACCGTGTATCACAAAGTGGCATTCGTTTTTCAATTCGCAGATGAATTGCATTTTATTAAAAAACATCAAGTTGGCTGTTAACCGAATTCGATAATCTTTCGATGCTTGGTAGGCTTGGAAATCCAAAGAGTATCAGTTAAACGATATAATTTCAGTTTTTTCCATACCAGATCACTTCCTACAGATTGTCAATAATTTATTTAAGAAAAAGAAAAAACATCTGAAAATAACTGACGATATTGCGAAAACTGAGATAGGAACATGTTTTTTTCAATTTGGCCTTGTGAAGGAACTATCTGTCTTTCTCTTTGGCCATGTAGCAATATCATGATCTTTCCATTTGGAAACATACAATTAAAATTGTTCCCCTGATCCACCAATTCACAAGTCTATTAGTCTAGATATTTTCAATAATATTTTGCCTAGTAGGCGGTGTACACAGAATGTTTTATGTTTGACAGGTAAACATCATTTGATTGTACTGATTATCTCCGTCAGTTTTATGCTCATTAAAATTGCATCGTTTAATTAGATACTGAATATGTATTCAAAGAATGAAAAGGTCGATATGTTGTTCATATTCGGAGAGTGCAAGAGAAATTGTAGACAGGCTGCCATCCGCCTAATAATTATTTCGCTAGAGCAGAAGAGCAGTTCAGAAGAGAACCGGAAAATCAAAACAATCTCCAATACATTGTCGACGAGGAAATGGAACTAAACGTTTTGGCCATAGTACATGCAGATCCGACGATATCACTGAGACAAATTGAGGACGAAATCGGCGTGAATCGAGAGACCGCTAGAAGAGTTTTGAAAAGAACTGCTCTGAACTGCTCTTTTACTATAGCGAAATAATTATCAGGTGGGTGGCGTCTTTCCGGAAATCTTTTGACATGCAATTGTTCAGCCTGTCAAAATATTATTGCAAATATCTAGACTAATAGACTTGGGGATTAGGGGAACAATTTTAATTTTATGTTTCCAAATGGAAAGATCATGATATGGCTACATGGCCAAAGAGAAAGACAGATAGTTTCTTCACAAGTAGCCAAATTGAAAAAAATATGTTCCTATCTCAGTTTTCGCAATATCGTGAGTTATTTTCAGATGTTTTTTCTTTTTATTAAAGAAATTATTGACAATCTGTAGGAAGTGATCAGGTATGGAAAAAACTGAAATTATATCGTTCAACTGATACTCTTTGGATTTCCAAGCCTACCAAGCATCGAACGGTTATCGAATTCGGGTAACAGCCAACTTGATGTTTTTCAATAAAATGCAATTCATCTGCGAATTGAGAAACGAATGCCACTTTGTGATACACGGTTGAATAGAGAATTTCAAGACAAATAAGATAGGCTAGATAAATGTACAGGGTGTTATTCAAAAAAAAGGAGTTGGAGTTATTGCCCTCAAACAGGTAGTTGAAAAAAGTTGTCGTTAGATTCAAATGAAGCGCTATCATTTATTACGTAACTTCTGCAAATTTCAAATTTTCATCTATTCAAATAAAAAAACTACAGGCTGCTACATGTCTGCTATGTCACCCGGTATAGAAGTAAGATAGTTAGCTAACATTATGGGATATATATTGGATTTAAATGGATGCGACTTGTAGATGGCGACAGTGATCTCGCATCCAAGTCATGTCGTATAACTTCAGTGATCTGGTCTCCAAGTCATGTCGTAACTTGATTGAAACAATGGGACAGCATTAAAGTCAGGGTTATTTGAAGAAACCTGCCGAAAAATGACGTCAAATATTCATGTTTGTAACTAATGACGCTAGATGACACTCGCGTTTGGGTCCAATACCTTTTCCACGGGAACTGACTATCCTACCTCTATTTAAATAATGCTTCAGTATATTATAGAGCCAAAGTTTAGCTGTCAGAGTATTAGGTCCAGTTATATTCATCAAGACAAATACTCGAAAATGAATTTACTGCACAGTATTAAATATAGTACCAAATCTCAATCTTGACATTCGATTAAGAAAGAAATGTCATTATCAATTTAAGTAAACAATCAATTGTATTGACAACAGTGAAAAAATAACTGATTTTTTGGCGAAAAATGCACTAGTGCATTTTTTTTTCAAGAAAAATTTCTTGACATGACACTAGGTTTATATAGCAAATAAAATATAATGAGAAATAGGATAAGAATGTTCAACATACACAATACAGTCGACCATTACAAAATAAGAGCAGGGCAACATTCAACTTCTTATTTCATTTAGTATGGACATATAAATGCACATTATGTGCTGATGAAATTGTTGTCAGCACTGACAGCAGACATGGACTTCAATAACAAGAATTATTGGTTGATTTTTCCTTCTTATTTAAGTTTATTTATATTTATAAACGGGTGTTTCTGACGAGTTGTTTCTTAGCTTATTCTTTATTTTATCTTATTTTCTGTATGAACCTACTGTGAGTGCACTTGTCATATTCAATACAACAAAACTTAATATTTTGTCTGCTAACAATTTTGGCAATATACCAGGCGTCCACTGAAAGTAACTTTTTTGTTTTTTAAGATAAGGGAATGAAATTTGGAGAACCTGTACACAAGATAAAACTGCATATTTTGACGACAAGTTGCGCAGCTTCATGAAACTTCGGGTTTTACCAGAAGTGGCATTAAATATCGATTTTTAAATGAGACACCTGGTATATTTACTTTTTTTGACTCCATATGACATACTAATTACAACCATGTATCACTTGTTACTTTTTATTACAATTTTTGTTATTATTTTGAAATCAATTTTTCATTCTAGAGGGCCATGGATACGTTCAAATGACTAATTTCCATCCTAAAATGTTGAGAAAAATACAAACTTACTGTTTTTAGTCAAAATGTACCTGCTATATAAAATTTAATTTTAAAATTTGTATAACTGATTTTTTTCAATTGGCAAAGTGGTGGCTCGTCTGGTTAGGAATACACAGTATTTTATTACGAATAATTTGATAACGCACAGTGTCAGTCTTCAAACAAACTTCCGTTAGAAAACGTGAAAATATTACGTTAAATATTCCTTAAATGAAGCATCTTTAGAATAAAAAACAATTCAAATGCATGGAGTAAATGTGTAACCCGAGACAACTGATAAAACAAAAACCCTAATCCAAAAGCTAATAACATATATTCAATAATCACCTAATTCATTTTTGCAGAAGCCAAGTAAAATAAGAAGTAGATGAGTGATTTTTTTCATGATTTTTTTGTTATCAAGTGTGTTGGTCACAGGTTAATCGTTGCATTTAAATCTTTAGGCCAATAAATAGAGGGCTTTTTCGTAACAAAAATACTAGTAGGAAACCGACTTTGCCATCACACGAAAAACAGCCGTTATATTTTCTACTCGCAACTGTCATTTATTAATTTGTTGTGAACATTTAAATACGAAAAACGTGTTTTTTGTTACTGTTATTTCTGCATATAAAATGAAAACTAATGAAACAATCTGATTGTTCCAATGAGAAATTGAAATGCGAACAAAATAGGATTTTTTTATCACCTGATCGGATCACTAGTAATAGAGAAAATCAGAAAAAGCAGAAAATTTTGCATTTTTTTTATATTCATATCTCCGCCCTTTTTCAAGAAGAAGGGTTGACCCTTCTCATGAAAGTATTGAATCATACTGGGATTCATTGTATAACATTAAAGACGCACAAAAAGCTACAACCTACTTTATAACCAAAATTGAGCAAAGTATTGAGAAGAATACCAAAACTTATAAAGAAAAACGAAAATACATAAAAAAGAAAGATTGGATTACGATAGGGCTAATAAAGTCTATAAAAAAGCGCGACAAACTATATAAGGAATGGCAAAAAGATAAGGAAAATATAAGGCTAAAAGAGAACTATATCAAATACAGAAATCAATTAAATAAACTCATCGATGTTACCAAACTCAACCATCATAAAAATCAAATTGACCAAAATAAAAATAATTCGCGAAAATTCTGGAAAACTATAAAAAATATTACGAACACCAACAATAAACCTACCATAATAAAACAGCTCAAATCAAAAAATGGCGAGTACTTAGACTCCAATATAGAAATCGCCAATACATTCAATGATTTCTTCTCCAACGTAGGGCAAGAACTGGCACAAAACATAGAAAGGCCCCCTATTTCACCCTCACCCAGAGTGGTAAATCCCTGCTCATTCTTTCTCAAACCTACGGACGAAAAAGAAATTAGCGAAATTATCTTATCCTTAAAAAATAATAAGACACCTGGTATAGACGATATTAAAGCAGAGACATTGAAAGCAATTAATAAGGAAATAGCAAAACCCCAATGTTATATTATCAATAATATGATGTAAAATGGAATCTGCCCTACTGAATTTAAAATCACGGTAATAAAACCTTTGCACAAAAAAGGCGACAAAACCTTACCGTCAAATTTTAGACCAATATCTCTGGTAACTAACTATGCTAAAATCTTCGAGAAAGTTATTAAAAATAGACTCGAGCTGTTTCTGGAGAATCATAAATTTATTGCTGAAAATCAGTTCGGATTTCAAAGCGGAAAATCTACAGAAGGAGCCATTGCGTCACTAACTCAGAAACTATATGATGCAATCGATAACAGCCAACCTGCCATCGGCCTGTTTCTGGATCTTGCAAAGGCGTTCGACACTGTCGACCACGAACAGTTGTTGGAATCCTTGGAAGATATAGGAATACGAGGACTGGCTCATGATTTATTCAGATCATATCTGTACGATAGGAAACAATCTGTCAAAATTGACGATACATATAGTAGATTTAAATTGGTTAAATGCGGAGTGCCGCAGGGGACCGTCCTCGGACCAATTCTTTTCATCAGATACATCAATAATTTACTCACCATTAGAACCTCTGGACACATTATAAGCTTTGCCGATGATACCGTTATATTGTATACATCAAACAGTTGGAATGACCTAAAGCATAAAATTGAATCAGAAATGAATAATATTATTGATTGGTTTAATTATAAATTACTTACCATAAATTTTGACAAAACAATGTCCCTCCCAATAACAAGCTACAAAAACAAACTACCTCACTACAACACTCTAGAGATAAATAATCACAATAAAACAATAACAATAAAACTTACTGAGAATATAAAATATCTGGGCATTATTATAGATTGTCATCTTCGTTGGAATAATCACGTTAATAACGTTGTTAATACAATCAGAACCTTTTTGGGACGATTCAAATACCTCACAAAAATCTTACCTTTACACCTACTCAAAATGCTTTATTTTACTCTTGTAGACTCCCGTATAGCATATGGAATTATCGGATGGGGTGGCATCACGAATGTATATCTAGAAAAATTGAACACACTACAGAAATATTTCTTGAAAATCATATTAAAAAAAGAAAGAACCTACCCATCAGATAACCTATACAAGGACGCTAGGACACTAGATATTCGACAGATATTCTTTCTTAAATCAGTGTGTTTTTTACACAAAAATAGGAAACGGAAAAGAAATCTGTAGTTCACAATGAGCTTATGACAAGAGGCATAAGATGTCCGGAGGACTGCTCATTGCTAATATCCTATACAATAGGAAAAGTTGGATCGAAAATCCATCAGAAAACAAATACTTTCCTGGCTAATGCCACGACGAACATTGAATTACATCTGATGAAATTTCCGTGCAGAGTAGGAACTCTGCACGGAGTTATATCTACTGTGAGTATTTCCATTTCCGGTGAGATTCAATTATTTTGTTAAGTCATTATTAAATACCTCTTAGATTATAAGTATTTTATATTGAAGAAATGCTAGTGAAAAATAGACATTGCAGTGACTAGTTCAACCTCAATTCTTAATTTTTATTAACTAATTTTATGTATACACATTTGCACCACGGACAGCCTATGGCTTTGTGGTTCTCCATGTTTATTTGTAAATTTCTTTGATGTAACTTATATCCATTTTATTGAAATAAACAAACTTATTATTATATTATATTATATTATATTATATTATTATACTTCACGAGTGCACAAAATAGGCGCTGTCGGATGATTAGTTTTGGCACAATTGAAATTTGAATTTTTTCTGCAGCGTGCCTGTATGCTCTAGTGATAGTCCGATTTCAATTTCTCAAACAAATTATGAAAGTAGAAGTATAGTACCATAAAACACATTTTCTCATTTTGCGTTACAATGCTGCGAAATGGGTGAAAGTGCTTGCAAACATGACTGAAAACGACGAATTTCAAAAAGGTTACTTTTGTTTAGTTTGCTTAGGTGTATCTCATTTTTTAAAACTATCTATTTGCAGATTCAAGATGGATCCATCCCTCGGCATATCGGACTCTTGTCCCAATAACCTCCAAGGCGTTCCAGGCTACCTCCTCCTCACCCTGATAAATACCCTCATGGGGGCTAAATGTCCACTGGGATCACGAGAACCGTACCAAGAAGACTACGCGCCCAAACTCGTGGACGGAGAAGAGTTCGATTTCATCGTAATAGGGTCTGGTTCAGCTGGATCTGTGGTGGCGAACAAGCTGAGCGAAAACGAGCATTGGAAGGTGTTGGTCCTAGAAGCTGGAGGATACCCTTCGGCCACCAGCGATGTAATATAACTGTTTGAATATAGTTTTGTTCGAGTACGTGGAAGATGTTTCGTTTCCGCAGTTCACAAAGTCTCACTTTTCTGCACTAGTGAGAAAATGGTCTATTACATTACGTGCGCACAAGCAGTGTAAACTATTTTCCCTACGACTGCGCTATGACTGTCCAAAAAATAATGTACTATCAATATTTCACTTTTTAAAACAAACTTATATTTAGTAGTTAGTTAAAACGTAAATAATAATGACTGTGTTTGTTTTCTTCTTTTTGACGGATTTGAAGACTTGAATTGAAGAAAGATCTATTTCTTTAAAGACAACGTTTCGTCAATTTATTTTGACATCTTGAGGGCACTATAAGATACAAAAATGGGATGTTTTTTTCTTAAAATAATAAAACAGTAGAAAAAATTTAATAAACTAATCAATTTGCTACCACTACTTTTTCAGAAACAATCACTGAACTATGTTTGATAACAGATAAAACTTTAGAAAAAATATCATATTGTTATTAGGTCTGAATCACATGCAACAGACGGTAACTATCGATGATTAACACAGAAATTGTTTTCGGATTAAAAACAAACAATACACAACACATTTTTTGTCACAAAGTGCACAAAAATGTTCCATCATTACTGTAGAAAGTAACCAAGAATCACATTTTCATGGCTAACTAAAACCAATTGAAAAATTGTGAAAAACATATTATGGATTCTTTTATTAGAACCCTCTAAAACCCCCAGGTCTCGATTTCTGAGAAATATATAGGGTGTCATTTGTATGTGGCAAAAGTTCAACTCCTAAATTGACTTATTTTGAAAATTATTGCACTCATCAATTCATTTCTTTTCCACAGTTGCAAATTCACATCAATTTATAATATTGGTATTTGCAGATGACTCGGCGATTAATAATAATAATAATAAAGTTTATTCAAAACTCAATGAAAAAGCATTACATCAATTTGTATAAAGAGTTTTAGAGTATTCTGAACCCATTACCCATGTTAGTTCAGTGATATATTTTCCCCAATTTTTCACTTTTTAGCTGATCATAGTAGCAATGGAGAAGTGATGCTTGTTTACATTCTGCAGTAATAATGGAATATTTCTGGGATCTTTGTCATCACAGAAGACATTTTCGAAATCATCCCGAGAAGAGTTGGTGATATTGCCAGCTACATCTGACACCCTGTTTATTTCAATGATTCAGCATTGAGTTCTGGGGTTCTGGGACATTCCAGAACCAGGGGTTAATTTTTTAATAAAAGATCATTAATATATACTTTCCCGATTTTTCACAATTCAAGTGGTCACAGTTTGCCATGAAAAAGTAGTATTTGGTTATTTTTCGCAGTATTAATTGAATATTTTTGTGAATTTTGTGAAAAGTGGGGAAATTTTGAAAATTAAGCAACTATTACTAATGAAAGAGTTAATCATGTTGCCAGCAACAAATGACACCATGTATATTCAATTCATTCAAGCGAGATCTGGGGATTTAAAGGTAGTTTGAAACAAAATTTGATGTTAATTTTGTGATGCAAAAATCCCTAATATGTTTTCCCCACTTTTTCACTTTTCAATTGGTCATAGTTAGCCGTGGAAAATGGATATACGAATGTTTCATCAACATAAAGATATTTCTGAGTAATATGATTTTAAAAAAAATCCAAATTATTTTATTCTCAATGAAATATGAGGGTGTGACATAATGGGACACACTTTATATAAATAAAATAAATAGGCACTACCATTGTTTATATAGAAGTAAGATAGTTAGTCAATGCCTGTGTAATTTGTGTTGGACGCAAACGCGAGTGTCATCTAGCGTGATTAGTTACAAACATGAATATTTGACGACATTTTAATGCAGGTTCCTTCAAAAAACCCTGATTTTAATGCTGTCCCATTGTTTCAATCAAGTTACGACATGACTTGGAGGCCAGATCACTGAAGTTACGACATGACTTGGATGCGAGCTCACTATCGCCATCTACATGTCGCATCCATTTTGATCCAATTATAATCCCATAAGGTTGACTAACTATGTTCTATATAAACAATGGCACTACTCAAGTTCTCCAGGTCTTTTCTGAAGTTGACTGTATTGTATTTCATTATTATTCATTTCAGAGGAATTTCTTTTGAAAAGAGGAGATTGTTAACACAAACATCTTTTAGTTTGACCTACACATAACGTTTTTCGCAGTCTTGACCAGGGATTTCATAAATGACATTTGTCCTGCATTCTAAAGGGGTTTTTCCTTTTGTCTTGCTAAAACATATTTCCTTATAGTATTTGAATTTTTGAAAGCAATCTATATGTTTGTAGTGGAAAATCGTACCCTATTTTTCTGAAAGCCCAACTACATAAGGTATTTTGAAATATTTTTTATTCTCCAATAGTTCTTCTCTTTTGTCAGGTATGGTAGTAAATCTATTTTGAATTCTGATAATGATTCTATTTCGATAAAAAAATTTATTGAATAATGTTTCAATTGTTTAAAATTATCCCCGATAAAAATTTAAACAATTAAAACATAATTTAATAAAAAATAATTATCCGAACAGAATCATTAACATAATTCAAAATAGATTTTGAACCAAACAATGGGTTTACCAGAATTAATATAAGTTCATTTGTTTTCAAAGCTTTCTTGGTTTAGTACTGCTTCTAATGATTTTCATTTAAAATATTTCCCAAAATCGTATATATCTTGCCAGGTGCATATTTTAGGAAGTGGGTATTCTTCATAAATTTGATATCTATTATTTTGTAGAATCCAAAAATAATACAATATTGTACTCTAGTTACTAAAAGGGCGTTTATGACACTTGTTACATAGCACACCATTTTCACCATCAACAGTTTTTTTGAGAAAGAGGTTATTAGTTTCATGTCATGTTCAAAAACGTTATAATTGATAACGATAACGGTAACGATAACGATAACGATAACGATAACGATAACGATAACGATAACGATAACGATAACGATAACGATAACGATAACGATAACGATAACGATAACGATAACGATAACGATAACGATAACGATAACGATAACGATAACGATAACGATAACGATAACGATAACGATAACGATAACGATAACGATAAAGATAACGATAACGATAACGATAACGATAACGATAACGATAACGATAACGATAACGATAACGATAACGATAACGATAACGATAACGATAACGATAACGATAACGATAACGATAACGATAACGATAACGATAACGATAACGATAACGATAACGATAACGATAACGATAACGATACCGATAATGATAATTCAAATGATACATTTTTTCATCGCAGATACCCAGCCTCCTGTTCAGCGTTCAGGAAACCCCAGAAGACTGGCAGTACACTGCTGAACCTTCGGAAAAGTCCTGTCTTGGACTCAAGGATGGTAAAAGCAAATGGCCTCGGGGTAAGCTTCTTGGCGGAAGCAGTTCCTTGAACGCTATGTTGTACGTTAGAGGAAACAAAAGAGATTACGATGACTGGGCTGGAATGGGAAATGCAGGTTGGGACTGGTATAGCGTATCCCAGCATTTCAAAAGTTTGGAAAAGCTGGAAGCTGATAAATTGAAAACCAGTAAACAGTATGGCAGAGAAGGATACCAACCACTGACTCAGTATGATTCAGGTGAGACATTACGGTAGAATTCCAAGAGCTACGAATATAACTATCAACAGTTCATAAAGAGTAAGACATTGTTTGATGGAAGATCATTAACACCTTGAGTGCTACAGCGGTCACTATGACCGCTACTCTACTTTCCTGTGGTGCCATAGCGGTCATAATGACCATGGTCATGGTAATCAATATGAATTGAATACGTTTATTCTTAGATTAGTATTTCGTAAAATTCTGCTGTCACCATACCGGTTGATATAGAATATAGGTCATCATTTTGAACCTGAAAAATCAACATGTGAACTATGTATGACTCTAATTAAATATGAGGACGGCATCGATCTTTTTTATGCTCCGAATGGAACACCTTAGAAAACAAATTGGAAGTGGGTTACTTTTCACATCATTGGGAAAAAAGTATTGTCGCTAATAACTGAAATGGTTGATGCGACTGTTTTTTTTTGTGAATTAAAGAAAAAATTATTCTATTGGATTGGTCAGTTAACACTGTCTCTAAATGAGCTCACTTTTATAACTTGAAATTTCAATTTATAGTGAAAATCCATTCCCATTTAATTTCTTTCAAATATTTCTGATTCAAATATTAGAGGGGAAAGTAATTTTGGCGAACACTGTATATATGAATGTGAACATCACGACAAAATTAATAGTAGGTACAGATGGAGAGGTGGATCTGACACATTTGACAGCGGAGAGCAGAAAGGTTTTACGCAGAACCGCCGGCATTTCGCCAGATGGCCAGCCCCGCCGATCAATGATAATAATAATAAAGCTGTCAGCTTGAACAAACAATATACTATCATTGTTTAAATAGAAGTTATGTATTGGGTTGTTTTGCTTCATGAAAATATATTACAGTTACTACTCTTTTATTTTTTTCAGGTTTACCAATCAAGGAAACAATCAAAGATGCGGGAAAATTGATGAACTATCCTTCCCTACTGGAAGAGAACCCTCTCAATCCTCTGGGTTACTTTGAAACAGTCAACATAGTTGAAAACGGAATACGTGCAAATACGGCAAAGGCGTTCCTAGGGTCCATCAAAGATAGAAAAAATTTACTAGTTGCACTTCAATCATTCGTCACAAAAATCATTATTGATGAAGAGTCGGGAATAGCCAGGGGCGTTAAAGTTACGATAGGAAGCAGAACCTTGAAAATATACGCCAAAAAGGAAGTCATAGTTTCTGCAGGTTCAGTAAATTCACCGCAGCTGCTCATGCTTTCAGGCGTAGGCCCAAAAGCGCATCTAGGAGGCCTAGGTATCGACGTAATCAAGGACCTACCAGTGGGAAAAAATCTTCAAGATCATCTGATATTCATAGGTTTCAGCGTGAAACTGGATCACAACGCGATCAAACCTCCAAATTCTCGCAGTAACATCGATAATATTTACGAGTATTTCGCCCACAGAACTGGAGAGTTTTCTAGAATTTCGTTAACCAACTTGGTTGGGTTTGTTAATACCAAAAACGATTCAGTATACCCAAATTTTGCATTTCACCATATAGCCTTCATGCCTGACGATCCCTATTTACTACCTGTTGTTATGAAGACAATGGGGTACAATGAAGAAGTAGGCCAAAGTAAACACGAATATAATAAGAAAAGTCCAATACTAGATTTCATACCTGCTCTTCTCAAGCCAAAATCAGTGGGGGAAATCTTGTTGAGGAACAACAATCCTTTCGAGAAGCCAATTATTCTATCGGGCTATTTCACAGATAAAATGGGGGAAGATTTGAATCTACTGTTGGAGGCAATAAGGTACATATCACTGGTCGAAATCTTTCGGATATTGATCCATATTCCTTAACAATCAAATTATTGAAAAATAAAGAGTGAACTTTAACTACAGCTGCTATTGTATCACGTGAAAATTTTTGTTGGGAACAATTCTAAAAAGGTGTTGGAGTGTATTCACTTTAACATGGATATGTACACTATACAATGCAAAGCGTGGTGGGCAAGCTACTTGAGACTAACTTACTTTAACTTTTCTAGGATTGACCTGTGTTTTGTGTGTTTTTTCTCTGCATGGTCCGCGACCATGGAAAACCAGGGATTGGGTAAATTTTTTAAAGCAGTCTTCGGGACAAGTGGCTAGGTCAACCCATGCAACTTTGTTGGAATCTACTGAGCATGCGCCAAACTCGAATTGAAATATTGTAATTCAACATGGCAGGGCGTTTAGGTGACAAACTGAATTGAAAATGCGTGAATTTGTTTTTTCGCTCGTAATTGACACACAAACCTAACCTGAGTAAGCTAACCTACCTAAATGCATAAATTACTAGCCAACCATACCTGGCATGACTTACCTTTTCTAGACATAATAACAATACAAAATTGTTACAATATAATGTCTATTTATCCAAAATTCAGAGAGCCATATTTGTTCATATTTGAAATCTACTGAGCATGCTCACTAGATTCCAACAAAGTTGCATGGGTTTACCTAGCAGCTTGGTCTTGTATTCGAATCTGAACGGGCGAACTGAAACTCTGCCAACGAGTTGGAAACAGTTTGGTGAAAAGCTCACATCAAAGCTGCGTAGACAGAGGTCCTTCTGAAGCTCCACAAGGACAAGCCAATGCATGGGGTCTCCTTCAAGAACATCGAAGACCTTGGCTTATCTAAAAATTTGAATTTTGCCTTCCTCTGGTCAAGTGGGCTTAAGTCGGAGACCCAGAGATTCATAATGGTGTTTTCAACGCCCCGTTTTCTGGTAGTAGCGTGATAGGTAAAGAGGTCCCTGAGCTTGTGGGCATCTGAAACCATAATGCATTTGCTGTCTGGCATAACTCGGCGCTAAAAGTGTTGTACTACTATCCACGACACTTGTACGGTGTGGAATCATAGAACGGTTTAGAACATATATGATCCTACATATGAAGGGGATGAATTAGAACGTTTCCATTCATATTTTATGAATACATAATCGCAACTTCTCAAATCAACAGGAGCGACTATTTGCTGGGAGTTATGAGTATTATTAGTTGGAGGTTGAATTGAAGAAAAAGTTTCCCTGGCCTGTAATAGTACGAAACATGTATAAAGATAATTATCAAGGTCTGAACTAACAAAAAAGTCAGGAGAAAGAGGCAATGGTAAACTTGTCCAGCAGAAGAAAACCTAATTCTTCTTTCATAGCATTGTGTGGTCATAAAAGAACAATTGGAATTTTATCTATCCAGTAGTTTATGTTGCATTTCGCTTTCAGTGCTTTCATCAAAGTTCTATAAAGGTTTTATCCATTCTTCAGACCAAAAGGTTATGTTTTTGTTTTTATTTCTTTGTAATTCAGATGGAAGTGCGTGAATTGGTACAAGGACATGAGACAGTTTTAGAAGGAACCGGTGATAATAATTTATAGCACCAACAAAATGCAGTTTCTTTAGTGAATTTGGCATTGGAAATTGAAGGATTGCCTTCATTCTGTTTTCGGTTTTCCGTTAGAGAAATCCCTTCAGGTGACTCAAAAAATTTTATTCAGATTTCCCTAACTCGAATTTTGATGGTTTCAAAAGTATTGATTGGTTCAAATACTAATTTTAGGTGATGCAAATGTTAAAAATTAAACTGAAATTATTCAATATTTCGTTTATGAATCGCTGGAAAGTTTTGGCAGAATTTCTCAAACCAAATGGCATTCTTGAGAATCAAAAAGGAGTGGTCACTGCGGTTTTATAAATATCTTCTTTTGCTACTGGTATCTGATGATATGCCCAAACGATATCGATCTTAGAAAAAATAGTGCATTGTTGTTCATGAAGATTGAAAATATTAATATGAAGTAACGGGTATCTGTCAGGAACTGTCACTGTATTTAGATGACGATATTCTCCACATGTTCTTGAATTCTGTTATGACAAATTATTGTTTTGTGAAATCTAGTAGCCGTGGTTTGATATAAGGTAATCGACATCTTTAGAGGTCAAAATCTGATCAGCGCGCCACAATCATAATAATTCTAAGTTCACTTCGTCTGCTCAGGGCACATGATTCTCGAGCTCAATAGTCACATACTCCACGGCCCTAGGGAGTGGTTACCTGACCTAACGGGATATAAGTTAATAATAATCGATGTCCATTTGCTGAGCGACGAACCCGTAATCCCATAATGTTCACCAATTTGATTTTGTTGTTATATTATTATTCTCGCTTTGAAATGAAAATTAATTACAAACATCTCATTTCAGGTTTGCAGAAAAAGTCGTAGAATCGCCTCCTTTCCAGAAACACGCTCCTGAAATCCTCCAACTGAACCTTCCCAAATGCGACCGGTTAGAATTCCGTTCGGACGAGTACTGGAAGTGCGCCTTGAGGCACCTCTCCACGACAATCTACCACCCGGTGGGCACCTGCAAAATGGGTCCCGAAGACGACGGCACGTCTGTGGTCGACAGCAGGCTGAGGGTGCACGGGGTGAAGAATTTGAGGGTGGTGGACGCGAGTATAATGCCAAATATAGTCAGCGCGAACACGCATGCTGCGACTATGATGATCGGGCTTAAGGCCGGAGTGATGATTACTGAAGACTGGATTTCGAAACGAGACGAGTTATGAGAAAATATGTACTGATAAGATTTGAAAATACACTAACGGACAAAAAAATTAAATATTTAATTTATCATTGGTCTTTTTATTTTTTCTTCTGGGATTTGAGATGCTGAATCTTCTAGAATGAACTGTTTTATATGTAGTAGTAGTAGTGGTAGTAGTATATATTTGGTGCCAATACAAAAGTTCACACAAGTCAAATAAGACATAACTTATTTAGCTAAAACTAAACCTACAGTAATATATAAATAAAATTTTGACATTAAATTAAATAATTTGATCAAAATACAGTACGGGTCATAAGAGTCGTTTGGTAATACTATACATATACAGGTTCGGTGATGCTACATGTCTTGAAAATTGTTACTAAAAAAAAACTTCTATACAGTAAAATGCTTTTTTTATAAAATACTCCTTAATTTTATTTTTAAATGTATTCAATGGTAGATCTTTTTTATTTTGGGGCAGTAAATTAAACATTTTTGGAGCATAGTAATTTTTTTATTATTTTTTATTATTTATTTATGAAGCTGCTTCTACAGTTCTGTCTATAGGGAAGATTATCAAGAATTCTAACTGCCCTCCTTTGAATGCTAATTATATTTGAAGCACTGGGTGCATGGCCACATACCAATATTGAATAAGATATTTGTAGTTGTATTATTCCATGAAATGCGGTTTTTAATACATTTTTAGAGTCGGATTTTTGCAAGTTTCTCAATAGGTATGTATTTTTAAAAATGTTTGATGAAAGTTTATTAGTTTGTACGTTCCAGTTTAATTTGGGGTCGATATGAACAACCAGAAACTTTGCGTATTCTGGATCATTGACGTAAGACGTTTCACGTAAGGAAAATTTTACCATTTGGCTTTTATTTTTATTGAGCTTAAGATTATGTGTGGCAAACGTTACTAATTTTCACCAGTATGTTCTCAAATTTAGTATGCAAAATATCACCATCATTGCCGGAGCTAGATATGGTTGTGTCATCTGCAAATAATATGAAGTCAGCACTTGGGTCGTCAAGCCCTATGTCATTATTATAAATCAAGAAAAGGGTTGACGTCAGTACTGACCCCTGGGGAACTCCAAACTCAATTGGGAGTGGAGTTGTATACTTGTCATTCAGGAATACACTTTGTTGCCTGTCTTCAAGATAAAACTCTTTTTGGAAAATTTATAATGTTGGAGTTTTGAGAGCAGAATATTTTGGCGGACACAATTGAAAGAGAAAAATGACTGAGTATCCGCCTACTTCAAAGCTTTGGTTTATCATCTCTATAATTGAGCTTATTGCCATTGTTGTAGTATGATGTGATCGTAATCCAAATTGTTGTGTATTGAAGATATTGTTTTTATCAAAATGATTTGTTATTGGGTTTTTCAATAATATCTCAAATATTTGACCAAAAAAGGTATATTAATACTAGTGATATGAATGGCAGGGATGTATAAAATTGCTCCCGCATGGCGGCGCTGGAGTACTTTCGTTTTTGACAGCCTGTGTTATTCATATGACAATTATTGTGTTTACTAGTCTTTTGATTTATTTTCGTTGGTTTTGAGAGCTTTTTTAATAAAATGAGTGATAAATATGGTGGTTGTGCTGTAAAGCAGTTGAAAATGAGTTGAGAAATAGGAATGCGAAAATTATTGGGATAAAAGACGACATAAGGCTCGTTCATACCCTTGCGGACCTTGGCATTGTTTTGTGATTTGACTCATACGGCGAAAAAATTGCGGTGAATGATGAATTATACATGATTCTTCAGTATTTGGGGTTTGTTATTAGTTACTGCATTCACCGCAATTTTTTTGCCGTATGTTTCGGATCGCATAAAAATTGAGAATATTTGCAAGGGTGTGAACGAGCCTTTAACAGTTTCCAGTCAAACAATGATAAATTGTCATATTCAGATTGGAAAAATGAATAAATTGAACTTTTGATTCCAGATTCGCATCTTATGTGTATGACAGAAACGGTTATTTTGAAACCAGCTTAATATTTAAAAAATGTGATAAGACTGCCGTCTCGCAGTTTTAGTATTTAGATGACATGGACCATGGACTGTGCCTTCAATAGATATTGTGCACATGTGTGTGATACTGTGACAATGACAAACATCAATATTTGTATATTTAAATAAGCTCACATTGACAAATGACAATTAAAACTAACTAACTAGCGCCACCTACTTCAAGCTTTCCAGATTGCCTGCCATTATATCAATTCTTAGAAGTAGCTCCAGCAAGGCCATATTTACGAGGGGATGACCACAAGGAGGTGACTAGTCTCCTTTGTTTTGCTACCCGTGGTGGATGGCCTCTCAGTAAAAATAAGAGACCTGGGTACTACACGATATTGACGATATTGCCATCGTGGTTGCTGACTAGGGGTCTGGCCTCGTGAGGGGCTCGATACAATGACTCCTTAAAAGAGTGGTTGAACGGTTCAATAAGGCTGAGTGCGAACCCTGAAAAGGCGGAGCCGGTTCTTTTCAGCAGGAAAAGCAAACCAGGGGACTTACCACATGTCCAGCTCACTGAGGATCTCTCCTAAAATCTCAGCGTATTACTTTGGAATCATCCTTGACTCCGAGCTTGACTGGAACGAGAATATCGAACATAAACCGTTGAAAGTCACAGCTTGTTTTTGGGCTTACAGAAGGGCATTTGGTAGTACATGGGGAATCAGCCCCAAGACTCTATCATGGATAAAGCCAAGATGCAAAGATAAGGATTAGTGAGCAAAAGTAATAACGGGGGAGCAGTTCTCAGATCAGCCATCTAAAAAGGTTCGGCACGCAAAAGCGGTCAAGTAAGCTGTTCGTAAGTCCGTCTGAAAGCTGTCAATTGGGAAATTGGGCCGTTGCTAGGGTAGCACCGTTAACGGCTTTAACAGATTTGTAAAGCTTAGGTAGTAGTTTGGTAGGTCCTTCTGAAAGCTATCCATTGGGTCGTTGCTATGGCAAGCTCCATTAACAGTCTTGTAGAGCTTAGATAGTTTGAAGTCCATCTGAAAGCTGTTAAATGGGCCGTTGCTAGGTCACGCTATTGAATGCTTTGGCCAAGTCCAAGAATACAGTTATGCATTTCTCTTGGTTTTGCAAACAATTGTCAATTTGGTTATTATCTGATATACTGCATTTTCTGTTGACTTGTTTTCTCTAAAGCCAAATTGTGAATCAGAAAGAATGTTATTTTCATTGCAGAAGTGTACTTACTACCCTATTTTTAATACATTTTTCAAAGATTTTTGTGAAGTTGTTAATAAGTGTCATAGGTCTGTAATTTGTCACATTCTTTTTATCTCCGCTTTTGAAAATCGGTATTTGTAATAGAGTCCTTGAATGAAGAAGAAAATATTAAATTTAAGATATGACAAAGTGGTTCTACCAAAGAGTGGAACTTTTTTATTGAAAGATCAGAAATCCCATCCGAGCTGGAAGAAGTGTTATTTTTGAGACTGAAGATGATATTGATTATTTCATTTTTTGGAACTGGGTGTAGAAATAGCGAGTTTTTTATATTTCTTCGATTTTCAGTAACAGGACTTTCTGGTATTTCTGTTCTTTTGGCCATTTCTTCGCCAGTGCCAATGAAAAATTGTTTAAAGTATTTTGACTTATCCAAATCATCTGAGAGTTTTTCCCCATGGTGCCCACAATTTTGTATTTGGTTCCTTTTTTTGCTGCTGTTATTTGTTATTTCAAATTTTTTTTGGAATGGACCTTTCCACGAGATATGAGAAAACTCTGTAATGAAAAAGTATTTTCTGACCGCTAGTTTCTCTAAAATCGGAAGAAAAGTAATTCGTGACGTCACGTTCATCAAAACTAGAGTTGGCAACGTTGTTAAAGTTGTGCACCATGGAATCTCAAATTCTCATTCAAATATGTGTCGGATGACAGTTGTCATTTGGTATCAGACGGGTTCGTTCGTCTGTTTCACGGAGCAAACCAATAAGAATCGTTTGTCTCTGTTTAACTCGTTTGCTTACATTAAAATTGGATACAAGTCAAGCAGTTCCATCAAATATTTATGCTGCACACGAACAGACCCTACGTGATTTCTTATTTGAGTTAATGCGGTTTTCAAATTTTTGAAAGTTTTAGTTGTTTGTATTCTACAACTTTTTAAATTTCTTTATCTGCATCCCTGCAATAGGGTGAACATGTTGAAAAAGTGCTTTGTACCAGGTTGTCAGAACTCCAGTGAGAATTCTAATGAACAATTTTTTTAACCACCTAAAGATGAAGCGCGTCGTAAAATGTGTTTCAAAACAGTGAGTAAACCCTGTGTAAAAAGCGGAAATACAAGTTATTGTGAAGAACATTTCGTTGTGTTATTATTGTATTCAAAGGAGAGTTCAAAGGAAGATTTAAAATTTTAGTCATTGCAAAAAAGAAATATCAATAAATGTTAGATACTAGTAAAGATTCAGAAAAATATTCTTGAAAAACCAAATTCAAAGTGATGAAAGTCACAATGAAATCATAGACATTGCTTTATCTGATTTGATTTGACCCGATGAATAATGAGCACCTTATTACGATTTGCGGTATTGCCAATGCTCGTTTCTCATCAAAAGGATGGTCTGTTCAGAAAATTTGAAAACTATAAATACAATAAAATAGGTAAAAAAGTGACAGTTTCAATTATTTTTCAATGGCTTGTATCAAGCTAGAAGCTATATTTTTAAGGAGAACGGTATTGCCAGTTTCGGACCGTGGATTATGGTGGGGGGTGTTTCCGATGAACGTGACGTCAGCGGCACACTTTCAAATGTGATATTTCATCAAAATGAAAGGAATGTAGTGGAAATTTTTGTTAAATGGACGTTTCAAACTAGAAACTATCGATTTAAACGAGTATTGAAATTTATTTTCCGTATATGTATAGGTCCAGCTTCTCGTATTCTGTTTTCATAAAAAGTTATTTTTGTTTCTCTTAAGAGATTCGTTGAAAAGTTTCTATAATCTTTGTATTCAGATTCTTTCTCAGTGGAGTTTATGTCGATAAGATCTTATTTTATTTTATCTGTGTTTTATAGAAGTGAGAAGGCCGTCCGTCATCCAAATTTTGCAGAATTTTCTTAGATTCTGTACAATTCTCAGTGTAATCGAGTAGTTTACCTATTAGGTCGTTGAATGCAACTTCAGGATCAATGGAATTCAGAACAGATTCCCACTCTTCCTTCTCCATTCGTTTTTCAAGCTTATTATAATTTACTATTTTATTTGATCTGTTTGATTCAGACTGATTATGTGCGCATAAAGGTTGCTTCAGCAAGTCGCAGTATGCCTTGAAAAAATGAATAAAGGTGGAGTTGCAACATCGCGCAGCAAGGCGTGAGATAAGTAAACATATTTCGTAGTACTTCCTAGGAGTATGACCTGCGAAAATTTAGACATAAAATAAACTTGAAAAATTCACCGCAGCAATTATCGCAATGCTTTCTCCTTCATTGAAAGAAATCACACATGATTCAGACGAGTTTCGGACCACGAAGGCTATCTCCGTTGAGAAATATTCGACACTTTCGCTTTCTATGTTGTAGAAGAACGCATACCAACATTTATTTATCGAAAACATTCATGAAATGGTTACGTAAAAAAGCGGACAGGTGATTATTGTAGTGGAAACAATTGTTCCTTAGATTTATTTAAATGAGAAATTTTCAACAGTTTTCTTAAATACCATTGTTGTGTGTGCCACGAGATCGCATTAGAAATACTGTTTTTTTACTGAAAATTCTCGACAGGACCAGTCCTCAAGCACCTTTCTTGTGATTGAAATGTTTTAATATTTTTTCGTTGTCGAGCCCGACCAACGGTAGTTAGCATGGGCGCCGCCTGTAAAAAAATCAGGGGGGAGCAGATTTTTTTGTGTTGCGTTATATTGAAATGAAGGTACTTGATAGAGTGTGAAAGAGTGTTGTTTGGAAAAACATTATACAAAATCGATATAACAAAAGGTTAAGTACGTTAGTTGATAAGTATAACAACAAATTAAAAAAATTACTAACAAAACACTTGCATATAAACACCAAACATGGTGATCAACATGATATTTTACAGAAACCAATCAATAGAAACCCCCTGTAGTTCATTTTACAAGTGGTTCCAATAATGCTGAGTACTTTGCAATATTAAAAGAGAGTTAATGAATACTGAGCATAACAGTTGTTGAGCTATTTGGCTTCGTTTTGGCATTAAAATTTTCGTCTGAAAAGGAATATAGATCACAAAGAAAATTATCAAAAAACATTTAGGGCTGGGAAATGATTTCCAGAACTTGCAATGTCAGTTACTTGAATTCACCTGTATTCAGACCAATTCCTTGTTTGTTCGCAGAAGTTATGGAAGAAAAAATTAATATGCAGTTCGTTCTTGTATAATTCTCATTATGGAATCAAAAATAAAAAACTGCAGTTTTGCAACCAATACTTTCTTCTCGATAGTTATGTATGGGTCACAGGGCAAACACCATTGTCACGTAAGTAAACACATCAATTAGGTGCAGCAGTAATGAGATGTGAAAATAATATAGTTGAATGTGCTAATTACAAGCCTATGATTAGCGTTTAACAAAGGTTCTTCATATGCCGGGTGTCTACACTTATTATTGATACTTCTGACATATTCACTCACCAAGATGTACTTGTACATAATAATTATTATTATCATTGCATGCCCATACTATTGCAAGCCTATACTAGTTCATGTTCCCTTTCATGTATTCTTCGTGACACCTTCCATTTCAGTTGCTTTGTAGGTTTGAACCTTCGTTAATATTTATAATACAATAATATTGGCTCGAAAAATAAGTTGAGAAACTACTTGAAAATAAAACATGCCTTCAATTTGATTTCGAAATACGGAGAATAAAATCAGTTTTAATATATTTATACTTTTTATACTTCTATACTTTTTATTGATACTTCTGCCTTTTCCATCTACCAAGATGTAGTGGTGACCAATAGATTATCATTATTAGTGCATGTCTATTATTGCACGCTCATACTATTGCATGTCCATACTATTGTATGCTCATACTATTGTATGCCCTACTATTGCATGCCATTACTATTGCAAGCCTATACTATTTCATGCTCTCTCTCATGTATTCTTCAAGTGCTGCCTTCCTTCTCAGGTGCTGTGTACGTTTGTATCTTCATAAATATTTATAATACAATAGTTTTGTTCCAATAAGAAACTACGTGACAATAAAATATGGCTTCAATTTGATTTCGAAATACGGAGAATAAAAGCAGTTTTAATAATCTATTAATACTTTTTTTACTTCCGTTCTTTTTATTGATACTTCTGACTCATCCAGACACCAAGATATACTTGTGACCAATGAATCATTATTATTATTGAATGCCTATACTATTGCATGCCCATACTATTGCATGTCCATACTGCTTTACGCACTTTACCATTTTGATATTTTTTGTGAATAAAGATTATTATTATATTATTATACTATTGTATGCTCATACTACTGTATGCCCTACTATTGCATGCCCGTAAACTATTGCAAACTTAAACTTTAGACCAGTTCGGAAATTGTAGATGTTGACTCGTCAGTTTACGGGGTTTCAGAGGGTTTCCCTCATGTATTCTTCAAGTGCTGCCTTCCATTTCAGGTGCTTTGTAGGCTTGTACTTTCGGAGGTAATACCACGAGTGCTCCCAATACTATCCATAGTAATTCTGTCAGAAATCAACGAGATCAAATTGCTTGGTAACACCACGAGTCCTTTAATTTTGTTTCGAAATACTGCGAATGAAACTAATTTTTCTTGTTTAATTTTTTCTTTGTTCGGTAAAGATCTAGTAATGATGAAGTTTTCTTCAGATGTAGTCAACGACAGATACAAACACATCGAACTTTTTCAGAAAAAGCCTAAAAATCTCAGACAAAACTGGTGAGAAAAGTTATCCAACTTTCATCTATGAATGGAATATGGAAGTATAATTTTTGACCCATTTCTCCTTGATAATCTCCCCCAAATTGTAAGCGATCATGGCGTCACTGGCGACAGTGTTTCCCAGAGGCAAAAAACTCAAAACACTCGAATCACCCACTCGCAAACACCTCACTTTCTTCACTTCCAGATTATCTTTCACCACGGCATCGCGGTCACATTCAGGGCCCATTTTCGCCGTTCCAGTGATGTCACTCCTCGGAAACGCCATGTTTTGTATATAGCACTTCACGTACGCGGGCGTGCAGAACTTGAAATTCCTACAGTTCGGCACGTCCAAATCCAAAAGCTCGGCTTTATCTTTGACCATGACGTTTATGTCCGTCAAATTCGCGATGTAGCTGAACCCGCTTTCCAACGTTTTGAAATCCCAGTTGTCCTCGTCAGAAAGAAAGTTCCCCTTGACGATTGGATTGCTCTGATAGTGGGTTTCGTTGAGGAGAACTTCGCCTCTCGACAAGGGGTTTAACAGCTCGACCATGAACAAAATGATGGACCGCTCCTTGTTCACGTTCAGCAGCGCGTGGGTTATTTTCGGGTGGTAGTTCATGGCGTCCACCCACGCGTTCAGGTTCCTGTCACCTATCTTGAAGTACATGTGGTGTACGGCCAGGTTAGGCAGGGTGGTACCGAGCTTGTGCGTTAGGATGTAGGCTACGAACGTGTTGATGTTGGTGTGGCTCCAGAAACCATCCTTCGACATGATGTAGTCGAAGGTGTCTCTGATAAGGTCTTCTTCGCGGTAGTACTCCCGCTGACAGACGCTGCAGCATGGCTCGATGGCTACGTATAGCGGAACAGTCAGGCGCAGCCGGAGATTGTTAGCGACGCCTGGCAAATCGGCGTGGAAAGGAAGGTTCTTGGAATTCAGGTACTTCTTTGACCCTATACCGCTCACCAGCAGCAACTTGGCATTGTTGATCGCTCCGGCAGTTAGGATCACCTCTTTTCGTGCTCTCAGGAAGAACCTGTAATTACACTGACTTATTCCAATGTTCTATTGAAGAACTGTCGAGAGATGATAAAACCAAGTGAAATAATTGTCTTTGTTTTAGCCTTAAAGGAAACCCAATAACCAAGGTCTAGAAATGCCCATAACAAAACCATCAAGGAGGTCAAGGAGGGCAATGAGGAAGCGTGGGAAAACTACAAATTCGCGAGGAGAGAGCTCGAAAAAGAGATGAGAAAATGCAAAATAGCATGCTGGAGGAGAAATCAGCTCTCTGTCTAACGGAATCCAGCAGGCTCATGAGAGTCCTGAGTAACGAGACTGAAGGTTCCATAAAAACCTTGACGAAATCAGATGAAGCATGGACAATATCCTCCTTAGATTCGCTCAGATATCTACTGGAGGTACACTTCCGTGTATAGGATTGACACTTCAGTGACAGAGTAGATAATTCTCCGAGATTGTCTGAACTTGTTGAATATAATGCAATTATTTGAAAAATAAGGAATTGAAATTTTGAAGATGGTTGGATATGGGGATAGAAAGAGATCACATAAATCGGCTACTTATTTATTGAATAATTTTTGATTAACAATAACAATAACGTTTGGTGAACATATGGTTTGAATGAGCCAGATATTCTCTTCATTACGCAACGCAAGTAAGGAATCATCTAGAAGAGACATTTGACGTGGTACAATCCAGTGGCCAGCACGAAGTCCAGATGAAACACAACTTGGCTTTTTTCTATGGAGTCATATCGAAAGTATAGTCTATGTCGATAGACCTTATTATTTAGGAGATTTGAAGGTTTGCAAAAGACGAGTCGTGTCCGAAATTCTTCAAGGGCATTTGCTTAATATTGTTCAAGGCATTATTTATATATTAGCTCATTGTCAAGAGACAAATGGACGATAGTTCGAGCATTTAATCGTTTAAAAACGAAAAGAAATGTTTTTTTCTCTTTATATAAAATATTTCGTCAAATATCAATGGATTAAATTCAATTATTGATACTTGAAATTATCCCGATCATCGTGAGTAAAATTTCCAGATGAAAGAACTGTTAATGTAGCATTTGAAAATGTTTTTTTATAAAATTTTGCGCAAGCCACTGGATGATTCAAATTGCCATATCGCTAGAATATCCGTCTGGCTACATTCCACAACTTGGTAAATTTTTGAAGAAATCAAGCAATAGGAAAGTAAATTACAGAAATGGACACAAAAATACACAACACACTGTATTATCATCGAGAGAGTTGAAATAGTATTAGTGATACTGAAATGAGAAGGAAACAAGGTTCCTAACGATACTAAACATAACAAATAGTTCCATGTGGAAAAATTGACGATGACGTCACTCCACCAATGGCATATTTTAGTTCACAAGAAGTTGCATTCGAACTTTCTTCCAATAACTCTCATATTAATTGAGGAAAACGGGCGGAATTATCCTTCTGACTAACTATATGTAACAGCAGAAATATTATTTATGTTAGTTTTCATTCCCTAATTCTTCTATACAGGGTGTATCTTAAATATTGTCTTTAATATCAGGTGGTAATTCGTTGTTGTATTTTGTGAAAAAAAAACATAAACGTGTGTCGTAACTTGCTTTGTTTCCGAGTAACGGAGTGTTAGGATTTCGAAAAAACGTCTGTTTTTCATAAATTACTCATAAGTCCGTTTGTATTTGGGTATTTGTTCAACAGTTACAAGGGGCCTCTTTTCATGAAATTTTGAATATTTCAATTCCAGATCTAAATTTATGATGAAAATCATTGTACACCACTGCCTTTCTCTAAGTTTGAAGGTTATATCAATCATATTGAACAATTTAAAATAATTTTTTTTTTATAATGTTCGATTTGGTGGAGTTTATTTGCATTTGGATCTTCTCAACGAATTTATCTATACTTTGAATCCTTTCATTAGTTTCGGCATTAAAGGGCTGGTTATTTGTTGTGTTCCTGGGCCTATTGATGCCAACTGTTCTTAATAAAAATAAAAAATAACTCATTGGACTAAATTCAATAGAATTTCAGGGAATATCTGTAGAAAAAAAAGGTGATTGACATAACTTTTTGAACTTTAATAATGTGAAATCCATTTCTACGCCACTGACTTTGATTCGATAAAGTTAAACTATTTCAAATTTACGGCATTATAGAAAGGATGAATTGTCATTTGATAAATCTGATAAAAATATGAAACTTAGAAAAAAACAGATTTTCTGGCCTCTGAAGATGCTTGATACAGAATATGGAAGCTTAAGATTGAACCCAAGTGCGATTTTTCATCTTAGCCGCTCCCACGAGTTCTTCAAATTTTTTATTCAGTCAATCCTGAGGCCGAGCCGAGCCTAGCCGAGCCGAGCCGAGTCTTCCACTCGGATTTTCCCGACGAAAAGATCATAACAAAGTGGAAGAACACAAAATGAGATGTCGAATTTTTGCGATGATCGATTTTGGGTTCCAAAATTGGGCGCCTTAACCAAATCGTCTTCCGCTTTGTAAAAAGATGATTACTAGTCACTTTCTAAACAAAATCATCACAGCGGAATACATATATAAATCGTCGAAAAAAACGATAGACATTTTTCCTTCTTACTGGAGTCGGCCTTGCCCGATTTCACAAATATTTGCAATTTGGGGTTTTCGAGGGATGGACTTTTATCTCCCCAAACGGAAGACGTATCTTCTCATCGCAGTTTTAGACCCGCGGCTCTCTAACTAGAAGCTAGGAGCTAGAAAGTTATATATATATATATATATATATATATATATATATATATATATATATATATATATATATATATATATATATATATATATATAGATTTATTCAACATCTTACTACACAATATAGTCTGCAAAACAAAGAATACCAATTCAATTAACGAGAAATGAAATAAAATATGTATAAACTCACATAATAGGGTGGTATGAATAAAAAAAAAACTATAAATAACTCTTCCATTTGCCCTCGTGATTGACTAACCGTAGGACATTACTCAGGACATTACAAACCGCACTCCTTTTATGGTAACATTAACCCCATTGGCTCGCTTATCTATTTCAGTTATCCCAATAGCCTCCACCTCGGTAATTTTGGTGACGAACAGATTCGGCCGGTCCTTCACAGGGGTGAGAAAGCTTTTCGCCATGTTAACCGCACCCCGTTGTTCATCAACGTCAAGTGATCCACGACGCCAATGGCGTACCTCTTGGGCACTGGTTACCCAGTGGCGTGGTGACGAAGAGGCAAAAGATGGAATCGCTGAAGCCTATGTAACCAAAGATAGCGCGAGTTTCAAAGCGAAGTAGCTGTAGCGTGTTTATTTGCAACTGACGTGGCTTGCCAGTCGAAACTTAAACATTTTGGATATTAGTGGCAACAGACTGACACCGCGCCATTTGCAAATAAACACGTTACCGCTACTTCGCTTTGGAACGCGCGCTACCTTTGGTAACATAGGCTTCAACAATTCCATCTTTTGCCACTTCGTCACCACGCCGCTGCCACGCCACTTGGTAACCACTTCAGTGCGCGCCTTGCCTTAGGCAGCCGCCTGTAACCGGTCTTCACGTAGACTTCTTCCGGTAGATCCTTGGGAGTCCTCGTAAAGTTGGTGAACTTCAAATGCAGCCAGGCGTCGCTGAAGAGGGATGATAGTGGAGCACTTTCATTTCCCTCGATTCGAAAGAAGGGCCCGAGCGCTCAGAGCCATCTGCCACCCCAAACCAAGCATAGCACTTGTACAGGAATGAGGAGATGCTCTCGAGAAACTAGCTGAAACGAAGGAAGTTCAGATGGCATGGTTCCCGGGTCACAGAGGGGCGCGTGGAAACGAGGTGGCAGACGGACTTACCAGCAGTGTAACCACGAGAAATCGACACGACTTCCTTCTCCTTTTGTCTCACCACTTCTCACCTACGATCGCCTACGACATCGTAGGCGAGAGGTGGTGAAATGTAAGGAGAAGGAAGTCGTGTCGATTGCTCGTGGTTCCACTGCAGAACCGGGTACGCAGCGCCGTTCTGTGGGCCGGAGCCTGTACTAGACATCGCAAGAAGCCAAACCTCCTCAGCTCATGATGAGTGGGCGGAAGAAGAGTTGATTGAACTTTGGAGGGATAATACCGGCTGCAGGCAGTCGAAAGACTGTGGCCACCTTAGTAAGTCAAAGACGGCATGACTCTTAGACAGAAACTGCCAAACACTACGCCTCTTTACAGGAATACTTACAGGGAATAACAAGTTAGGCAGTCACCTATCACTAATAGGTATAGAAAGAAGCCCCGCTTGGCACAAATTTGAAGAAGACGAAGAAACTTCATCTAACTTCCTTGGCGAGTGTGAGGCGTTTGGGAGGCTAAGATTTGGAATCTTCGGAGTTGAGAAACTCCAACAAGAGGAACTAATCAACTTGGAGTAGACGAATATGTTGACCTTCATCAGGAGGTCACGCAGGTTCGAAAAGGAAGTGTAGATAAGTGGAAAACAGGAGATTGCAAAAAGGGTCCATGAGGGCCTACTGGCCTGGCTGCGGCAGTAGCCTCCCTAAGAGGAACTACTACCATTACACCCTGTATTTTAATTTATCATTTATTCCTCAACAATAGCGGGTTCAATCGACTGAAATGTGTCTGCCATACTTTTCGAAACTATATATAACTCCGATAGGTCTCGTGATTGATTAACCATAGTATTTATACAGGACAATACAAACCTCACTCCGTTTATGGAAACATTAACACCATTGGCTCGCTTATCGATCGTTTCCGTTATCCCTATAGCCTCCACCTCGGTATTTTTGGTGACGAACAGATTCGGCCGGTCCTTCACGGGGGTGAGAAAGCTCTTCGCCATGTTAACCCGCACCCCGTTGTTCTTCAACGTCAAGTGATCCACGACGCCAATGGCGTACCTCTTGGGCAGCCGCCTGTACCCGGTGTTCATGTAGGCTACTTCCAGTAGATCCTTGGGAGTCCCCGTGAAGTTGGTGAAGTTCAGATGCAGCCAGGCGTCGCTGAAGAGGGATGATAGTGGAGCGCTTTCGTTTCCCTCGATTCTCTCGAAGATTGTCGTCGTTAGGTTGGCGTTCCAAGCTTCGATGCTGGCTTTTTCGTAGTCTTCGGAAAGGCCGCGAACGTAGAGCATATTGTTTATGGTGCTGGTACCTCCGAGGACTTTCCCTCGACTTATGGTGCATCTTTCGTCGGCGAAAGCTTTGCACGCTCTCGCTTCTTTCTCCATTCGGAAATTCCAGTCTTCTTTCGAGCCGATGAGGGTGGTGAATAAACCTGGGATCTGAAAGAGTTGTGGGAAGTTGGGAGTTTAGGATCAATATCGTTTACGAGTGTTGTCCTATTCATTATAGATTTTTCCGAAAAGACAATTTTTTGGTGACAAACGACCCCGCACTTTTTATACGTAAAATGGTTCTCGGTGAAATTGTCTGAATTTTTAGTATATTGTAGTATTCGATGTACTGATCGAACGTGCAGAATTGCAAAGTTCGTTGATGGATAGATTTTGAAATACAGGGCGTTCAAGTTAAAAATCAGTAATTTTTATTTAATTATTTTCTCGGGATTTAATAGTGCCAACTGCATTTTTTTCGTTCTTATCATCAACGTACCTTCATATTACTAAACATCATTCAGATGGTGCAGATTATTTCATCATGTACAGAGTGAAGAATAAACACATTTTAGTAATGTCTGAAGATTCGATGTAATTATGATATATTGATAAAATCATTTTGGCATGCACACTATTCTTATTCCATCATTAATCACAATTCATATAATTCGCACAGGGTGATTTGAAAAATTGGTGAAATATATGGCCGGTTCTTTCGTACATATCCTGTATTTTCAAGTGAATAATCATCATTCGAAGATAGCTGATACCGTATGAACATGATTTCGTTGGGATGTATACGGTGATCAAAATTTCAACGTTTCAAAAATCATCCTGTAATTCACGATTAACTAGGTGAAATTCCTTTATTATTATTCAATATATCCACCATTCTCTCCTCAACACTGTCCCAAAAATTGAATTTCCTACTATGACTGGTTTCATAGTTATTAATTATTACTATTTGCATGACGAGTTGAAGGAACTTGTGCACGCGTACATTCTACTGGTGGCCAAAATTTTTCACAAATAGTGAAACGTGAGAATGTGATGATCGAAATAAATGTAACATTATATGCAGGGTGATGACCAATGACGGTTCATCCAATTCCCTCTATCATTTAGGAGCTGACTGATTATATGACACATCAGTTACAACTTACAACTCAGGCATGAGCCAGATACAATTCCTAATGCTTGGATAGTTTGACTCGCCCAATCGTGCATGAGGCCCCGGTACGGGAAATCACTTATCACTGAAGGTGACAAGGAACAGCCCCAACCGATTCCACCTCCCCCGTAGCAGCGCTACGGTCCTCATACAACAAGAAAACCATATCGGCTATAGGGTATATTTTGATTCTGTCGTAGACGGAAAGTGAATGAAACAGAAAAATCAATTAGTTCCAGCAGTGATAATTATTATTATCTTTACGTATTGAATTACCTTTATTGATGAAGCATAATAGATGTCTATGTCTCTACTGATAGCCAGCAAATATAAAAATCATGGAAACCTCTACCCGAGTGGAACATGCATTGGAAAAAGACCGTCGCTGTCCAGATTCAAATTCTCCTATTAGAAATAAAAGCGTTTTATCAATCATTTTCACTTTTCCCAGATACTTTGTTTTTTGTTCCGACAAAGCTTAAACCAACAAAATTCACTTAACTATCTGTACTTTACATTATTAAATTCATATATCTGATGAGATTGTTATCTCTAATCTTCTCCCTCATTTATATTTATTTTGATCTCCACATTCTTAGGTTTCACTATTTGTGAAAAATCTTTTCCACTAGTAGAATGTACGCGTGAACAAGTTCCTTCAATTCATCTTGCAAATGGTAATAAGTTCCTCAATTAGTAACTATGAAACTAGTCATAGTGGGAAACTGAATTTTTGGGACAGTGTGGACGAGAGAATGATGAATATATTAAATAATAATAAAGGAATTTCAACGAGTTAATCGTGAATTACATGGTGACTTCTGAAACGTTGATATTTTGTCATTTTCATCATCGAAAATTTTCATGATCACCCTATATATCCCAACGAAATCATGTTTAAACGGTATCAGCTATCTTTGGAGGATGATAATTCAATTGAATATACAGGATATGTACGAAAGAACCGGCCACATATTTCATCAATTTTTCAAATTACCCTGTACGAAATGTATGAATTGTGATTAATGATGGAATAAGAATAGTATATTGCATGCCAAAATGATTTTATCAATATTTCATTATTACATCGAATTTTCAGACATTACTAAAATGTTTTTATTTTTCACTCTGTACGTAGTGATATAATCTGCACCATCTGAATGCTATTTAGTAATGAAAGTCCCGAGAAAATAATTAAATAAAAATTACTGATTTTTAACTTAAACGCCCTGTATTTCAAAATCTATCCATCAACGAACTTTGCGATTCTGCACGTTCAATCAGTACAGATCGACAAGCGTAAGAATGCCTCTGAGATGCGCAAACGATAGAAAGCGTGAGTAGATGTGCGACAAAGATCGACTACTGTTTAATGAGGCAGAGCGATTGAGCTCCTGCCCCACTCCAGGGTTTTGTCTACTGCGCAACAAATTCTCGGAGGCATCCTATCTATACATCGAATACTACAATGTACTAAAAATTCAGACAATTTCACCGAGTTCCATTTTACCTATAAAAAGTGCAGGGTCCTTTGTGATATGATTACAATCTAAATAGCAATGATTACATCGGTTGTGGGAGAAGGATAATCGCCTGCTTCTACCAGAAGGACGGTCCAAGATTCCTGCTCCGAAATTCTGTTCGCCACGGCACATCCTGCAGCACCTGCGCCAACTATGATGAAATCAAATATGCTCTCTTCTTCCTGAAGATCATGAAATTCAATTGAGTGAATGGATCGTGAACAAGCGGCAAATGAAAAATCGCACAGAAAGTAACTACATTGCCTCGATAATTTTTTTAACAAATGTAAAGAATTCCATTAACTACATGTTTATATCGCTGAATCACTTTGTCAACGTTATTTGCGCTGGTTTTTCAGGAAAGAGGTTGATGAATCAAAATATTCAACTTTCTGTTGCCAGCGATATTCTGTTCTGCCCATTAGCGCTTCATACAGAAGTTTGTCAGTGACTAGTAAGAAGACAGTGTCGTTGACAACACATACATTCTTCAAAAGAGCCCTTTAGGTTATAACCGGAATGACAAAAATATTTTTATAATTATCTATTCCATCCCATTTTGAGGTGATCTAGCGTATCCACAAAACTAGAGTTTCAATATTTTGAAAAATCTTTTCCTTTATTATATTAACAAAATAGAACATCTGACAACATTGGAGAAAGTTCTATGTGACAACCATAGAAACATTGTTTATATAGAAGATAGTTAGTCAACCTTATGGGATTATAATTGGATCAAAATGGATGCGACGTGTAGATGGCGATAGTGAGCTCGCATCCAAGTCATGTCGTAACTTCAGTGATCTGGCCTCCAAGTCATGTCGTAACTTGATTAAAACAATGGAAAAGCATTAAAATCAGGATTTTTTGAAGAAACCTGCATTAAAATGACGTCAAATATTCATGTTTGTAACTAATCACGCTAGATGACACTCGCGTTTGTGTCCAATACCTTTTCCACAGACATTGACTAACTATGTTCTATTTAAACAATGATAGAAATATACAAGATGCATATAACTCCTGGTGGAATTACTTATAGCTGTGAAATTGTCATCCAAAACTGTTGATGTACGGCCTGCTTGATTCATGACATTTTTATTGCGTCAAGAGAGTTTACTCAATTTTAACATAGATGGCAGGCAAATCATTACCGATCATGATGACTTGACATGTCGAGACTCACAAAAAAATGCTATACACTACCCTAACTTTCACGAATGACAGAAAAACACAAGAACAAATAAATAACAATAACCCAACAACTAAAAACGTCGCAAAACTACCGAACTGAGCGAAAAGTATTAAAAGAACAGAAAAATCACACGATAAATACCAATATGCAATGTAATTGACATATAACCTCAAAATAATGTTAACGTTCAAAAACTCAAAAAATTTATCTAGTAGGCACTTTGGATTGTTGGAAACTCCACTATATTCGACTTAAGCGTCATCCATTGACGAATGGAACAAACTCTATTGACGCAATTACAGGATCAAGAACTTTAGTTGAAACAAAAGCGAATCAGTAAACGCACCAGGAGTTATATGCATCTTGGAAATATATATTATATACTTACGTGAAAATATAGTATTTTTCGTTTTAATTCCGAGAGTTCCAAGCTTTGACAGCTGGTTCGTGGTAACCCACTCATCAGAAAGGATTTATGGAGCTCTCGAGATCAAAACGAATCCACTCAAGAATTAGTACCGTGAAGGCAAGACACATATAACAGAAAGTTACTTATGACATCTACAGTCACTATTACAGCAGAATCTAGCTTGCGTTCCTCATAACGTACTAGAAACTTGATTGAACCTCGGGTTGGTCAGAACAACGAATTGTTGGCTGCCTGTCAATTTGTAGACAAACCTCTACTTTGGATTCCTTGGTTCGTGTCAAATTAAGTTTCAACTAGTGACTGTAGATGTCATAAGTAACTTTCTGTTATATACTTACTCTAGAATGCTAATTCCCATGTCAAAAGTGTTGTAGAAAGTTCAGGCTAGTCCGCAATGCGCATGCGCGTCATTAGTGATTTTTGTAACAGACCCGGTTGTAGTAAAATATTATGGTACTTGTGAAGATTAACAAACGTTCATTCTGAATCTCGGAGAATAAGGTTGGAAACCCCATTGTACTTATACCTGTTATTTGTATTTAGCCGATTTGAATAAATATTTTCACATATTTATGATCCCAAATTTTCAGCAGATGCCATCAAAAAGTAGAGTACGGTTATTATTATTATTATTTATCGCTATGAAAAGACTGATTTTTGGTATCACATTCACTTTTCAGCTGTAGTTAACCAACAAAAACCTTCGGTGCGAATTTCAAGGAAGCACTGGATTGAAAAATAAATTGAAAGTACAAAAAACTATGAAAATGTATTTCAGCTAATATCATGAATAATTTCAACTCAAATTGAATTCATAAAATTGGATGCTTGGAAGCTCGAGGTTTTTTTCCTAGAACGATTCATGTCAAAATATGCAACTGAATTCAATTTAAATCATTCGAAGAGATTAACATGCTATTTCTAGGAGTATTTCTGGTTGTATTACCTTAGTGCAATTTCCACAATGGGGGTGCATGAAAAAGTGAGGCCAGAAGCATTTTCCTTACCATCAAAGAAAAGCACTTCCATATTGACATTAATTTTCTGAGGCGAGTCTATGTATGCTTAGTACCTTTTGTAGGATCTAGAAACTCATAAGCGTGTGGCCATGCGTGCTTACGCAGACATAGTATTGGTACAGTTTGGCAAACATAGCTGAGATTTTGAAATTCCCACTTCTTGCGCGAACAATTACGTGAATATAACTGGATAGTCCGTCGTACGACTAATGCGCATCACAATTGCAGCTATGTTTGCCAAGCTGTACTGCACTAGGTTTCAAATTATTCTGTTGTCGTTTTCACATGAATCTTCATGAGGCAAATTACAATTTTCTCACTCAAAATGTTCTGCTATGATAATAATAACCAAAAATCATGCCTTTTTTGTAAAGCTAAAATAATATTCAAGCTATTTCGAGCAAAGCATATAGGTACATAAAAAATTTCATTATCTACCAAAAATTATTTATTTCTGGTATTTTTCCTTAACACAACACTAAACAGTTCATTGTTTATTTGTAGGAAGAAACGGCTTTATTAGAAATTGTCTTTAAAGGAACAAGATTAATGCAAATTCACGAACGATGAAAGAATAACCAACGACAACAAACACCACACAAAACGACAAGAGAAAATCTGAAATTCTAAAAACCATCTCTGATCTCTGACAAAAGTGACAGATCTTAGTGACAAGTATTCCTGTTGATGAAAAAGCACTGTTGCACGGTCATTATAATTACAGTACATTATTGTTTTAAATAAGTTTCTTTTGCGCCTAAAATTCGTAGTAATATCTCAAAAGGTTCTTTTCGTTTTTTTTTATTTTTTTTTATTTGAAAATAACTGCATCAACCACAAATGGGTTATTAGCAGTGATACAATACAAATAACATATAGATCATATTTTATTGTATACATTGATGTCCTTCAGATATTCAAATAGATTTTGGAAGTTGCAGTCATCATTCAGTATTTTCATTAGGGAGTTAGGAATATAAAATTTGATTCTGCTAATGGTGTATTTGGCACACTGTAATAGGAAATGTTTGAGGCTGATTTCTGTGTTACACACTTCACAAACTGCAGGTTCTTCTTTCTTGAATAGGTGCTCGTGGGTTCGGTTTTTAGAAGTTCTTTCCCTCTTTCAAATGACATGTGTTTTATGGCCTCATAACAAAAAACTCTGAATAGGAACACTAAATTATTTTCAAACTTGGCAACGATCTACTCAAACTACACTAATAACGCACAAGCGCACATCGTAATCGGGTCGCATACGCGGCATGCTTTTCGCCGTGAAAATTGGCGGTATTAGCATTCTAGAGTAAGTATATAATATATATTTCTATGGTGAGAACTTATGACGTCAGTTCCTGTTATTAAAGTTGGGTTTATTTGAATGTTATTTGAAAAATATGTTAGATTTTCAACAGGTAATTTTTGTTGTACCTTCTTCGAAAACTATGCATTTCATTTCAATGATGGGCTATTGGGTAATGAACATGTTAAATGAAATTTCCTTCCAAGTATTCTCGCTTATATAATCATAATCATCGTACTAAACTAACATCAATTTATTTGGGGTTCATTCTACCCACCATTACATAATGTGAATGTCAATAATCAATCAGAATTGATCGATATGGAAGAAATTATACCTACTAGAAAAAATATATCATAGAGTTTTCCCAAAAAATCTCTAAATATTTGAGACAAAGCAATAGTTTTGTTTTTTCTTACTTTTGGGCCCTACTAAGCATTCAATTGTTTTTCTGGGATTTGTTGAGGATAAAAAATCCCCTGTCCAAAAATAATACAAATATTAGATAATATTCATGAGAAGTAGTGACTGAGATACTTACGTTTAACAATTTCTGGCTATAATCTCTGGGATAAATATCATTCAATCCTATGATTTTGACGTTGAAAAATAACACATTGACCAAAATCACGAAAGCATTTGCCAAAGGGCCTCTTATCGGCGCTATATCATATTCCACAACACCATGCATTTTGATTTGAAAAAAGCTTTAAATAACACAACGAAAAATTTTTGTAACTTAAAATTTGGCACTTCTACTTCATCATTATGACACACTGTCAGTCGCTAAGCTGTACATTGTGTCTAATGTCTGTAATTAAATGTAAATCGAAAATAAGCGTATGGCATAGCAAACAGGAAAATGAAAATAGAACTTGAATGGAAAAATTTGGTAAAATTCTGTAAATCGGCACAGAGAGAAAAGACTGCAGCAGATTCATGCACAACGTTGTGTAAGACACATCAGTTGTGTAGATATTTTACACAATTGTCCATTCTTTCATCATACGCGTTTTGTGAAATTCAATAAATATTTGTGCAAGTCGATTTGTATAGTATTCATGCACTTCCACATTGCCTAAATATGCACATCTACCATAACACAACTTATATGAAAAACATCTACAACGCATTGTACTCATCTTACACCCGTTGTGTACTTTCTATTTGATATGCACAAATTGTAGACTATTTCAAAACAATTGTGAAATTTGCCACAACTTGACCAAGGCGTCATCTCACCCTACTAAATACGCATGCGCGACATTTGCACCAAACGCATCTCGAATGTCCAAATACTCCAAATTTCCAGTACATCACTGTTTGTTTTATGCTGATCGAAGGGCGAAGCTGGCTAAGTGTGCTTACCTATTATTTATTATTTGCTGTTTGTGTGTTTGTGTGTTTGTGTTTGTGATTTTGTGTCAAATGGAAGTGTTAGAATATTTGCGAACTGATACCAGTATTTGAAGTTTAGTTTTGCTATTATTTTTTGTTATAACATGAAACCTACAAACTAACTCATTTTCATCATTTGTGACTTTATAATTACTGACCGTGGTCCAAAATAACAAAATGTATGATTCATTTATATTTTGTTGGGTATTTTGTGTTTCTGTTATTTTATTTGTAATTAGAGTTTATGGTTCAGTTATTTTTGTTATTAGTTCTTTGTGATGAAATAAACATTATTTGAATGACGTTTAATTTTATTTCAACCTTCTGGATAATGAAGCTTAGATATAAGCGAGCAGGTTGAAACTGATGCTTATTCTTATCTTATTCCGTTTGGATGTGATGTGCCTCAAGTGCATCCTTTTTTAAAATTATGAATGGTACCTATAAAATTAGGACTTGCTTTGTACACAAATATGTACATTATACCTACACAATTCATGTATGCCGAGTACACAAATTTGTGACATTTTTTTAATCCTATATTTAAAATATCTACACAATTTGTACAAACTAGGTACACGAATTGTTGCCATTCATTACAATTTATGCATAAACAGTACACAAGTTGTTGACATTCGTCGCACAACATACCCATTAATTTTGTATATTTTGTGTATACCACAAGTTATAATGCACAATGGTAAAAAAATAAGTTGTGTTTATTTTTCAAACAAAATATTTAGTTTTTATTCATTCCTTGTATGCGGTAAGTACATAATATTGGTTTATAAAATTAAACAGGACTATTCAGAATAATACAACTCTGAAGTGTATCGTTTACACACAAAATCTCTAATACAATATTATTGTTGTTAAAAATTGTTAAAATTGTTATTTCCGTCAACCGATTGCACCCCTACGCGCAACCCTCGGAAGTCTTCAAGAGACTTGTGTGAGCTAGGGAAGAAAAAATACCAAATTGGTGCTGTCAACTTTTTAGAAACAAATTGGCTGATATTATTCACAATTGTGTAGAAATCATGCATTTATTTCTTTCTGTGATGCGCGACAAGATATCAAAAAAATTGTGACTTATACGTAGCAGTAGTATCCTGAACTTAAAATCCAAATGAAATGTTTTGCTGTCTCAAGTAATTTCGGAGATACAGGCCAATTTTTTAATGATAACTGACATTTTCTAGCACACGTTTCTTATACGAAAAACCCACTCAAAATGCCTCCTTATTTTCACCATCATAATAAACACACCTCAATTCACTAGTTTTACATTTTTTTAAATTGAAATCAGTACTTTTTATGAAAAAATTCTTCATTCGTTTAACAATCATTGTTTTGTTAAGTGGATATCATTCATGTTAGGTTGGTAACTTGGAAATCAGTCACCGCCAACTTTCCAAAATCAAGCAGCTTTCTCGTAAGGGCGAAGCGCACACGCATGTGTGTTCACATGTGCAATTTATGCAAACGCAGAAAATAAATCAGTCTTCGGCACCAAAAAAATGAGGACCACTTTTTATTAAACGCATCAATAGCGTAGTTGGTAACGCACTAGACTAGAAATCGAGAGAACCCAGGTTTAAATTGTAGTTGGTCCACATTGTTTCTTTCCGTTTTATTTCTCATTTTTCTGTCTGCTTTGTCAAAAGCTGACATTTTATTAAGTAATATTTTTTATTCATCTAAAGAATTAGCAATGACATTTCATTTCAACTCAAGTACACTATTATCTATTACCCACTTATACCATGAAGGTACAAAAAGGTTATGCAAATGTATGACATTTTCTGTAGTTTTTTTCTTTGAAGAGATGAAGATTTGAAATTTGCAAAAGTTACTGTTGAGGAAGATTTGTTTTATTTTGATGTTTTTTGATGTTATGAACTGATTTTGATACACTTTGTATGATATTAGGAAAAAGATTGAATATATGACAGTGACAAAAGGTCAGAAAAAAAAAAAGTATTGGAAAGTCACGAAGAATAAACGGCGAGAATTCTGTTTAAGACTTTGATTTTTACTAAACTATTGAATAGTACAGAAGTATTTTTACATTGGTCCTTTGAGTTAACGAGAAAAGCACTAAGGAATACAGAAGAAACGAAAATATGTCGAAGAAATCTGTTTCGATGATTCAAGTTGAAGTACACTATGACAAAAATGATGAAAACGAAAAAAAGGTAGAACCTCAACCCAGTGAGTTATGTGACGAAGGAGGAAATCTTTCTGGTATAGTGGAAAGAGAAAATGTACCAGTGGAGAGAAGTAGATTTTCAGAAGAACATAGCAAAGCAGGAGTGCAAGGTTCCAGAAGAGAGTTGACATCAACGTGTACCAGTTTGTCAAAAAGACAAATTCTTCAAATACGTTTAGAAGCTGCTAGACAAAAAGCTGCGCTAGAAGAAAAACTAGAGGAGGAGAAAATGAAACTAGAAGAGGAGAAAACGAAACTAGAAGAGGAGAAAATGAAACGAGAAGAGGAGAAAATAAAACTAGCAGAAGAAAAAATAAAACGCAAATATGTTAGAGAGAAAGAACTGATAGATATGGAACTAGAAATGAAACTCAGTACAACAGGTAGTAAAATTTCCAGAAATTATGGAAGCATGGATGAAGGTACAATAAATAGTATTAAAAAAGTTAACAACTGGCTGAGAATTTCAGAATCAAATCAATTTGAATATGAACAGGAACACTCTGAAAACAGAAGTAACAATTCAGATAAAAATAACGTTTACATAGACCAGAACGAATGTTGTTTGAATCATCAAAAATCGAACAGCAAAGAAAGTGTTAGTCTGGTGAAAAATGACAAAGACTACAAAATTGAAAACAAAAATACAGATGGACAACTTGAAACCCTTTTTGCTCGTCATTCTCTTCGAGAACTACCTTTATTCAATGGTGATCCAGAGGAATGGCCGTTATTCATCTCCCAATTCAGAAGATCAACAAAATCATGTCAATTTTCAGAAGAGGAAAATCTGATAAGACTTCAAAAATGTCTTCGTGGTCGCGCAAGGGATATAGTCAAACCACTGCTGATCAGTTCGAGTAATTTGCAAATCATTATCGAATCTTTGGAAATGAACTTCGGGAGACCAGATATAATAATATCGATGTTGATAGAAAAGGCCAGAAAGGTCGCATCGCCTGCTAAAGGTAGAACAGATTCCCTGATTCACTTCTCGAATGCAGTATTGAACTTAACATCTACTATTGAAGCGCTCAATACAAAATCCCATATGAATAACATGCAGCTGTTAGAAGAATTATCCAGAAAACTTCCTTATTTTCTACGTCTTGATTGGGGAGAACGTTTCATGAAGAATCCGGACAACATCAACTTGAAGGTATTTTCCGAATGGCTTAAAGAAAAAGCAAAGATTTCTTGTTACATCGATAGTCCATTGGTGAGAACAGAAAATTCGGGAAGAGGTCCGTCAAGTTATCCAAAAAGAGACACCGTTTTCTCAATCACCAAATCGAAGAAAAAAAATGTTGAGCAGAACTGCCTGAAATGTTCACAAAACCATCAGCTTCAGGATTGTGAGAAATTTAAAGAAATTTCAGAAGATGATAGATGGAAAATTGTGACAGAGAACAAACTATGTATGTGCTGTCTAAAATCGAATCACTTCAAAAATAATTGTTATAACAAGACTTCCTGTGGGAAAGATAACTGTTCGGGATTGCATCACCCCCTACTCCATAAAAGCAAAGAATTAACCAGCAGACCCGAAGAAATTAGAACCGAAAATGTGAACTTGACGAGAAATGATAATTACAATGTACTGTTGAAGATTTTACCAGTAAAAATAAAATCAAAAGAAAAAGAAGTCATTATATATGCTTTCTATGATGATGGATCGACGGTATCCTTGATAGATGCTGATCTAGCAGAAGAACTACAATTAGTTGGTGAAAATGAGTCCCTGTGCTACCAATGGACAAATGGCATAACCCATCAGGAAGACAATTCGATGAAGGTAGATATTAGTTTGTCTGACCCACGACATCCATCCAAGTATTTCCAATTGAATGGAGTGAGAACAATAAAAAACATGAAATTGCCAAGACAAACACTCGATATCAGGGGTTTGAAAATTAGGTATCCAAATATACCATGCCTCAAACATGTTCAACCGTATTATAATGAACAACCTTTACTTCTGATTGGACAGGATCAATGCCACCTGCTCAACCCACAGAAAATAGTGGAATTACAATATAATGGCCCGATCATTTCGAAAACTCTATTAGGATGGACAATCCATGGTAGAATGCAAGCAGACACTACAAATAATGAAACATTTCTGTATCACATCTGCAACGAAGAAAAATATGAAGAGTTGCATGATTTAGTAAAAAAAACATTCAGCACAGAATCGTTTGGAGTGAAAATCATAGAAAATTTGACGAAAACGAAGGAAGAAACAAGGTGCGAAAAAATAATGAAAGACAATATTTTGTGTATGAAGGAAAGGATTCCAGGAGAAGTTTATAATCAAGATTTCGAAATTAATCTCATCATTTTAGATGCCAGGCACATATTCACAAAACTACTGATCGACGACTACCATCGAAAATCGAGGCACAATGGATATGAATATGTCATAAATGAAATTCGACAAAAGTTTTGGATCCCCAGATTGAGAAACTCCGTGAAGAAAATATGGAAAAATTGTCAGTTCTGCAGAAATAGACGAGCACAACCTGTAATTCCAGAAATGGGGCTGATACCCGAGGCAAGATTGGCTGCATTTGTCAAACCTTTCACTAAGACTGGTTTGGATTATTTTGGCCCGCTGTACGTAACAGTTGGCAGAAAACACGAGAAAAGATATGGTGCGATTTTTACCTGTATGACAACAAGAGCCATACACATAGAAATTACCTGGTCTTTGACCACAGCCTCTGTTATAATGGCCGTCAAAAGACTGATTGGAAGAAGAGGATCAGTAAAAGATATCTATTCTGATAATGGAACCAACTTCCATGGAGCTGAAAAGGAGCTAAGAAAAATTGTTGAAGATTTTGATAAACGTGCAATAGAAAATGAAATGTCTTTAAGAAGGATAAACTGGCACTTTAATCCCCCTTCGGCATCCCATATGGGTGGTTGTTGGGAACGTTTAATCCGATCAGTCCGGAGAAGCCTGCAGGTTATCATGAGAGACAAATATCCACGTGACGAAGTATTACAGACCGCTCTGGTAGAAATTGAACATATGATTAATGCAAGACCTCTGACCTACACAACGGATGATCCTAATGCTCCAGAAAGCTTGACCCCCAACCACTTTCTCATTGGTTCATCGAAAGGCGACTTTCCAGATACGATGGAGGATCCCGATTTTGACATTAGGAAACAATGGAAATCAGTTCAAGTTCTTGCAGATCATTTTTGGAAGAGATGGGTAAAGGAATATAAGCCCGAACTGAATAAGCGCACGAAATGGTTCGAGAGAGTCGATCATCTCAAAGAAGGCGATGTTGTTCTCATAGTAGATGATTCTTTGCCCCGAAATACATGGCCTCTCGGAAAAATTACCAACACCTATCCTGGACGTGACGGTATTGTGAGAGTTGTAGACGTAAAAACCCAGTATGGAACCTATCGACGCCCTGTTGCCAAACTCTGCAAACTGGATGTAAACGCACGGATGAATTTGTGAAGAGAGCTTCACCAGGGGCAGAATGTTGAGGAAGATTTGTTTTATTTTGATGTTTTTTGATGTTATGAACTGATTTTGATACACTTTGTATGATATTAGGAAAAAGATTGAATATATGACAGTGACAAAAGGTCAGAAAAAAAAAAAGTATTGGAAAGTCACGAAGAATAAACGGCGAGAATTCTGTTTAAGACTTTGATTTTTACTAAACTATTGAATAGTACAGAAGTATTTTTACAGTTACGTAACCAATGATTTCGCTTCATTTGAATCTAACGACAACTTTTTTCAACTACCTGTTTGATCGGCAGTAACTCCAACTTCTTTTTTTTGAATGACACCCTGTATATTTATCCAGCCTATCTTATTTGTCTTGAAATTCTCTATTCAACCGTGTATCACAAAGTGGCATTCGTTCATCAATTAGCAGATGAATTGCATTTTATTAAAAAACATCAAGTTGGCTGTTATAAGAATTCGATAATCTTTCGATGCTTGGTATGCTTGGATATCCAAAGAGTATCAGTTAAACGATATAATTTCAGTTTTTTCCATACCTGATTACTTCCTACAGTTTGTCAATAATTTCTTTAATAAAAAGAAAAAACATCTGAAAATAACTGACGATATTGCGAAAACTGAGATAGGAACATGTTTTTTTCAATTTGGCTACTTGTGAAGGAACTATCTGTCTTTCTCTTTGGCCATGTAGCCATATCATGATTTTTCCATTTGGAAACATAAAATTAAAATTGTTCCCCTGATCTACCAATTCACTAGTCTATTAGTCTAGATATTTGCAATAATATTTTGCCTAGTAGGCGGTGTACACAAAATGTTTTGTGTTTGACAGGTAAACATCATTTCATTGTACTGATTATCTCCGTCAGTTTTATGCTGATTAAAATTGCATCGTTTAATTAGATACTAAATATCTATTCAAAGAATGAAAAGGTCGATATGTTGTTGATATTCGGAGAGTGCAAGAGAAATTGTAGACAGGCTGAACAATTGTATGTCGAAAGATTTCCGGAAAGACGCCATCCGCCTAATAATTATTTCGCTAGAGTAGAAGAGCAGTTCAGAAGAGAAACGGAAAATCAAAATAATCTGAAATACATTGTCAACGAGGAAATGGATGTAAACGTTTTGCCCATAGTACATGCAGATCCGACGATATCACTGAGACAAATTGAGGACGAAATCGGCGTGAAACGAGAGACCGCTAGAAGAGTTTTGAAAAGAACTGCCCTGAACTGCTTTTTTATTCTAGCGAAATAATTATCAGGTGGGTGGAGTCTCTCCGGAAATCTTTCGACACACAATTGTTCAGCCTGTCTACAATCAATTTTTCTTGCACTCTCCGAATATCAACAACATATCGATCTTTTCGTTCTTTGAATACATATTTAATATCTAATAAAACGATGCAATTTCAATCAGCATAAAACTGACGGAGTTAATCATTGCAATCAAATGATGTTTACTTGTCAAACACAAAACATTTTGTGTACACCGCCTACTAGGCAAAATATTATTGCAAATATCTAGACTAATAGACTTGTGAATTGGTGGATCAGGGGAACAATTTTAATTTTATGTTTCCAAATGGAAAGATCATGATATGGCTACATGGCCAAAGAGAAAGACAGATAGTTTCTTCACAAGTAGCCAAATTGAAAAAAATATGTTCCTATCTCAGTTTTCGCATTATCATGAGTTATTTTCAGATGTTTTTTCTTTTTATCAAAGAAATTATTGACAATCTGTAGGAAGTGATCAGGTATGGAAAAACTGAAATTGTATCGTTTAACTGATACTCTCAAGCCTACCAAGCATCGAAAGATTATCGAATTCGGGTAACAGCCAACTTGATGTTTTTAATAAAATTCAACTCATCTGCGAATTGGGAAACGAATGCCACTTTGTGGTACACGGTTGAATAGAGAATTTCAAGACAACTAAGATAGGCTAGATAAATGTACAGGGTATCATAAAAAAAAAAGAAGTTGGAGTTACTGCCGATCAAACAGGTAGTTGAAAAAAGTTTTACAAAAAACATAAATATTTAAGAGATAATTTTTACGTAACCTTATCACAAATACAATCATAATCAACTAAAACTAAATTATAACAAATTAATGTGCCTCATTTGACTTTTGAATGAATATGTGAATGTGTCAAATAAATCAATAATTTCACAATTTTTATTTGCCAGTTTAAGTACCCTTCTAATTGACTCATTTTGGCCATAATTCGTACTGTGATGAGGAACCATGAAGAGTTCCGAAATTCTAGTTCTTCTGGGATTGACATTCAGTTCGAAGAGTTCAATTAAACTTGGACAACTTATAGCTCCGTTCATAATTTTGTGCAGAAATCTCAAATCGATCTCAGCTCTTCGATGTTCCAAACTTGATAAGTTTAAAATGTTCAAAATGTCAGTATATTCATAGTCTCTCCTTTGATATCCAAGTTTGAATGCACATGACCTTAAAAATTTATTTTGAACTTTCTCAATTCTATTGATATCAGCTTGATAAAATGGACACCATAACATACAATTATATTCAATAACTGATCGAACAAGAGAGCAGTATAATATTTTAGAAGTGCAAAGGGAAAATTTATCTGAATATCTTGCAACGAAGCCCAATACTTTAAATGATTTAGAAACAATGTTATCTATGTGTGTCTTAAATGTAACTTTGGAATCAAATAATATGCCAAGATCTCGAACACTGTTAGCCACTGACAAATTAACATTTTTCAATTGATAAGAGTATTGAATTGGATTCATAATTCTCGAAAATGTGATTTGATAACATTTGGTTAGATGAAGCATATTTATATCGCACCAACGGGAAAAATTGCTCAAATCAATTTGCAACAGTTCGGCATCACAGACATTGTCAATGATTCTATAGAGTTTGAAGTCATCTGCAAACATCAAATGGCAGCTGTGTTGAATTACCTCCGTGGTGGACGTGTGGGTAGAGCGTTCGCCTTTGGAGTGAAGGGTCGAGCGATCAAAGCCTCGCATGGTCATCGGTCTCGTGCTTGGCATCACACGTTAAAAGGTAAGGGCTGCGTCTTCCCTAGCTCACACAAGTCTCTCAAAGACGGTTGCGCGTAGGGGTGCAATCGGTTGACGGAAATAACAATTTTAACAACAACAATATCATCAACTTCGAAAAAACAAATATGATTTCCTTCAAAAATACCATTGAAAATATCTGTGTAGATGATTTCTGGATTAATAAAATTGACAACAAAAAATTTCTAGGCTTAAATGTTGACCAGAATCTGAAATTCGACACTCATATTATAACACTAGGAAAAAGAATATCATCCGGGTGTTTTGCAGTCAGAGTTGTCGCCAGCGAGTTGGGCTTCAAAATCGCTAGAAAAATCACTGGTGGAGACTCATCTAAGATATAGCATTGCTTTCTGGGGTAACTGTACTCTTCAGCTTTTCCATATGCTGTTCGCGCTACAGAAACGTGCGGTGAGATATATTTTTAAATTGGACGCAAAAACATCGTGTAAGTCCTTATTCGTGAAGGGCAAGATTCTTACATTTCCATGTCTTTATATATTGGAAACAGTGTGTCTCATTCATTCAGTCAATACAAGACTTCGTCAAATTACCTTGCCCCTGCCGAGAGCGCAATTAATAAAAAGTTCTTTCATTTACAATGGAGGGAAGATGTTTAATCACCTTCCACTTTCGGTGAAAAATATAGGAGCCTATGTTCTATTCAGGAAAGCAGTTAAAGAATTTTTCTTTGTAGACCATACTATGAGATTCGCGAATATTTTGAGGAAAGAATATGAGATGTTTTCTGATTTTATAAATTTTTGTATATTTTATATATTTGTATTGTTTGACTTTTATTTTGAGACTTCATTCTGTATTACTTTTGTATTGTTTGTCCTTTTGGCACTTAGTTTTATATTTGCTTTGTCCACAAGATGTATCAATCTTTGACAATGAAGCATATTTCATTGATTGATTGATATCATTGGTAAATAACAAGGAAAGTAGTGGACCCATATGAGATCCCTGGGGAACCCCAGATGTTACAGAAATTTCTGATGACACAGAACCAGCATATTTGACGAATTGAGTTCTACCCCTCAAATAAGATCCGATCCAGTTCAAAAAAGTACTGTCAATGCCTAATGCAGATAGAAGGTCATGATTGACTCTATCAAATGCTTTTGAAAAATCAGTATAGATAGAATCAACCTGGTGCCTTTAATAATAATAATAATAATACTGGATTTTATTGACAGGTTTGTAAAAACAAATACATCACAATAAATACAAAATACCTAAACAAATAAGAACGAAACCTATCAAAAGGCAGAATTCAAGTTCAGATCACGTCATGTGTGAGATAACGCAACCAGAACTTGCTCTTCCATTCAACCCAATTTCATTGAACTAGTAGTGTCTTCTGTTAAAATCAAGACAAAATCGAATAGTTAATTATTCTAGGGTTTTTAGATATCTAACTTGCGAGTTTATTAGTATTTTTTATTTATTTTAGTTGGTGAAAATTGATCTTGCACCAAGATGAAACAATCTTCAATGAAAACATTGAAATCACTGAAGATAAGCATAAATGTTCGTTTATAGGCTCAATTCAATTTTTTCACACAATTCTGGGACGTAGCAAATCGTATTTATTGGAAAATCAGTCCAGTATAACATTGAGCAACGTCAACTTGAATTGGTACAGTTTCAAAATGTTTTAGAAATTGTGTTCATTCCAATAATTTCGAATGATTTTTTTCTTGTGGGTAAATTGCAGTATAATCGATTCCAATTATCAATTAGTAATCAATATAGTGTACAATTACCCATTGCCAAATGAGTAATTGAGAATACTTGAAGTGACCTGTGGATTCGGAATATGAAATAAATCAGTTTTAAAGAATGTTTGATCTTTTTCACTTATTCTGTAGCTCCTTCCGGATCCATTATCCACGTAAAAAACTTTACTTCAAAAAGAAATGTCCTGAATTTTCAAGGAATATTTGATATAATTGAATACCCTTCGCGGTATCAGCCAAGGAAAAAGTTCTTTTCTGACTGATAACCGCCTTAATAATAATAATAATAATAATAATAATAATAATAATAATAATAATAATAATAATAATAATAATAATAATAATAATATTATAACATTATAACATGCTTGAATGCGTGTTATAAGGTGTTTACGCGCATCTTATACACGCGCATTCTCTCCGCAGTTGATCCGGTGTATGAACGGATAAATGAGCAAAGAGGGTCAAAGAAAGGGGTCGCCGGGTGCAAGGAGAACCTGCTCATCGATAGATGTATCACGCAGGACTCCGTGCAGTATAAGCGTAACCTTTCGATGGCCTGGATCGATTACCGCAAGGCATTTGATACAACATCACATGAGTTAATCATGCATTTGCTCAGATGCCTTGAGGTACCCGGTCAAATAGTGGGATGCATTGGACAACTGATGCCGCTCTGGAGGACTCGCTTCACCATAAGATCTGGTAGAGACATAGTCCAAACAGAGCAGGTCATCATTAGAAGAGGTGTGTTTCAGGGAGACTCCCTTAGCCCTCTTCTCTTCTGCATCTCACTATTGCCATTGTCCGTTGCGCTCAGGAATACCCGTGGGTACAACTGCGGCACCCCCAGCAACCGGAGGCATAATGTCACCCATCTGTTTTACATGGATGACCTCAAATTGTATGCCTCTGGAGAAAGGGACCTACATCAGTCCCTTAGGGTGGTGGAAGAATATACGCATGCTATCGGTATGGAATTTGGGATCGACAAATGTGCCACGGTTCATCTCAAAAGAGGACGATGCGAGGAATACGGAGAGGATGTCCAGCTCGTAGACGGAAGCATCCTACATCATCTGGATGCCGGAGAGACTTATACCTACCTTGGGGTGGAACAACGCCGCTCCCAAGAGGTATTTGCAGTTAAAAACTCTCTCCGCGGCAAGTATCAGCATAAACTCCGACAGATCTGGTCATCAGAACTGTCGGGGAAGAACAAAGTTGCTGCAACTAATATGCTTGCCGTTCCGATCCTTCTTTACTCTTTCGGAGTGATGAAGTGGACTAAGGAAGAGCTGCGACAACTTGACGTTAAGACTCGCAAAATGATGCATCGCAATAGGAGCTTGCATCCTAAATCGTCCGTTCCACGGTTATACTTTTCCAGACAACGGGGAGGCCGTGGACTTTTGAGTTTGGAGTGTCTGCATAACAGAATGGTTCTGGATGGGGCCTGTAAAGTCATCAGGAGTTCAGATCCCCTTCTCTGCATGGTCCGCGACCATGAGAAAGCAGGGATTGGAGCATTCCTTTTTAAGGCAGCTACCCGTGCGGCCGATGAACTCGGTCTCGTTTTCGACACTGAACGGGCTAACCCAAACTCTGTCACCGAGTTGGGACCCGTTCAACAAAAAGCTCAGATAAAAGCTGCGGAGGCAGAGGTCCTGCTACAGCTACATATGGATAAGCCAATGCATGGTGTCTTCTTTCATAACATCGAAGACCTTGGCTTATCCAAAAGCTTGACCTTTGCCTTCCTCAGGTCGAGTGAGCTAAAGTCGGAGACCGAGGGATTCATAATGGCCTGCCAGGATGGTGTCTTCAACACCCTTGTCTACCGTAGTCGCGTAATGGGTATAGACGTCCCTGACACCCGATGCAGGGCATGTCGTGGGGCACCTGAGACCGTAATGCATTTGCTATCAGCATGCCCATCTTATGCGGTCTCAGCCTATATCCACAGGCATAACGCGGCGCTACGAGTGTTGTACTACCACCTACGACACTCGTACGGTATAGACGAGACACCGGTGTTGCCTTATGCTCCGGGGGATATTGAGTCCGTGGTGGAGAATGAGAGATGCCGAATCTATTGGAACTACTCATTCCCCACCCTCAGGCAAATACAAGCCAATAAGCCTGATGTTGTCCTCCTCGACCACCAAAGTAGAACGATATTCGTCATGGAGTTTTCCGCTCCAGGCGAAATTAATATCGTTCGAAAAGAGGAGGAAAAACGGACTAAATATCGAGATCTTCTCTTTGAACTCCGCAGGTTATATCCGGACCATTCTGTCAAAATGGTGGTTCTGATTATTGGAGTCCTTGGTGGAATGATGGACACACTGCTCTCCAATTTGAAAATAATACCTGCTTGCCGTAATATGGCAGAAATCTTAGCAGCAAGAATGCAGAGGGCCGTTATACTTGGTTCGCTACGTCTACTCAGGGCACACGATTCTCGGACCCAATAATCACTCGCCCTACGGATGTAGGGAGTGGTTATTGGGGTTAACGACACCAGCGCGCCCTCCGGATGGGTCGGAGCACCGGAGACAGGGCCTGACTGGTACACTCCTAAGGAAAAAAATAATAATAATAATAATAATAATAATAATAATAATAATAATAATAATAATAATAATAATAATAATAATAATAATAATAATAATAATAATAATAATAATAATAATAATAATAATAATAATAATAATAATAATAATAATAATAATAATAATAATAATAATAATACCCCTTCAAGGAGCTGTGAGACCTTGACGTGGTGGAGGGGCTCAGTAGCTATGGTGACTCTGAGAGCGACGCCGGCGGGAGATTTGTACTCCTGGTAGGGCCACTCATGCCGGTAAGGTCGAAGACGAGTAGTGAAGCTAAGGACAGCTCAACAGGAGTGAACCTGCAAAAATCCGGAACCTAAGGTGGAAGATATCGTGCCGAGAGGTGAATGGCTTCACGTAGACAGTCTCTTACGATTCCTTGTGAGCTCAGGCGAAACTCACACGTATTTAGTCCCTCTGTGGTAAGGGAGCACTGCCACAGTTGATATATATTTCTGCCCTTCTCGTGGGAATTGTATGGATACTATACAAATTCAAAAAGAGGTGCCTCCCTCTCAAAACAGAGGCAACATAACCCACACGAACCAGGAGACGACGGTGCAACCTCGGTTTCTGGTCGTGAAGAAAAAAGAAGGAGACTTTAGTTCAACTAATCCCTTCCAGATACAGAAGTATATATATGGACACGCAGGACAGGTTAAGAGTCTGAAGAAAATTAAAGAAGGATTACTGATCGAAACCACATCTGCAGCGCAATCAAGACAAATAATGAAGCTTAAGAAATTTTTAGAATATGATGTCGATGTAGTAGCTCACGCTAGACTCAATTTCTCGAAAGGTGTAATCAATTGTAGAGACCTCTTGAACTGTTCAGAACAAGAAATTTTAGAAGAACTTAAAGATCAACATATAACTGAAGTCAGAAGAATCAAAAGTAAAAAAGAAGGTAATCTTATCGATACCCCAAACCACATTTTGACATTCGACTCTCCCAAGATACCAAAAGAAGTGAAAGTAGCCTTTTATGTGTTGAAAGTCCGCCCTTTTATCCCATCCCCAATGAGATGTTTCCGCTGTCAACGTTTTGGCCATACAGCTCTACGGTGCTCTAGAGACCAGTCTTGTGTATGTGGTAAAACATTACATGAAGGATACCCATGTCAACCTCCAATCAAATGCGTAAACTGCGAAGGACCCCACTCTGCCAAGTCGAAAGAATGTCCAGTTTACAAGCAAGAAATTGCCATTCAGGAAATAAAAGTAAATGAAAACATCTCCTATAACGATGCAAAAAGAAAAGTAATTGTAAACACTCCGAGGCCAAATATTTCATATGCTCAAGCCAGTTCATCTCGCGCTATTCCTACAACTCAAGACATCATCAAAGAATTACTCCCACTCCTGATTGATGCACTGAAAATTCACCTCCCACCACTTTCCTTCATTCCCCCTTTCCCTAGCCACTCCTCCCGCCCCACCGACGGCCAATCGGAGGGAACTTTTTCACGATCCCTATCCCAAATGTCTAAACGAGGCCGAACTGACAGCTCTGATTTAGAATCAATAACGAGCGACAATTGCCCCAACCCTCATAACAGGAAGAAATCTAAGAAGGGGTGGCCCAAAGGCAAACCCCGAAAAATCATTCCCAACTCACAAACAGATACGGAGCACCAAGATCCATTACTACCCGACGGTCCACAGCAGCATAGCCTACAACCAAGTGATACACCTATGATATAGGTGTTTTCAACTTGTAATTCTAACGCCAAGTATTTCCCTATTGTTTTTCTCATTTTTTATAAACCGCCACATAACATATTCGTATATTTCACTAATTAAGAATCCTCAATGACCAACACAATCATTCAATGGAATTGCAACGGACTCGTTAGCAAACTCAGTGAAATCCAAATTATAAAAAATGAACAATCCCCTTTTATCATAGCAATTCAAGAAACACATCTCAAACCTAATGAAGCCTTTCGCCTGAGAGGTTACCATTGTTTCCGTAAAGACGTCAATCCTATTTACAGAGCAAGAGGAGGAGTCGCTATTTTTATTCGTAGTAATATACCAACAAAAGAAGTAATGTTAGTTACTAACCTTCAGGCGACTGCAATTCAGATTGAGACCCCATTAAGAGTTACCATCTGCAACATTTACTTACCTGACGGCAACTGGCACCCTGACCATATCCAGAATATAATCGACCAACTACCGCGCCCGTTTTTGATACTGGGCGATTTCAATTCTCACTCTCCCAGATGGGGAGACTCCAACCATGACAATCGAGGAAGACGTGTAGAATCTTTGATAGAGGCAAATAATTTATTAATTCTGAATAGTGGTAAACCTACGCATTTTGAAGCTCGATCCGGCAGCACATCGGCCATCGATCTCAGTCTATGTTCCCCCCATCTAGCAACCAGGCTGGCATGGGACACATCAGAAGACCTTCACTCCAGCGATCACTTTCCAATAATAATTCATGTAGATGTCCCTACAAAGAGTTTTGCGACGAGGGAAAGATGGCTTTCAAAGAATGCGGACTGGGAAAAATATACTGAACTCGTATATATTCCCGACCTTCCCAACGATATTGAAATAGCTGTTGACACCATCTCCTCCGCTATTCTGGACGCGGCTAAAGTTAGCATTCCAATATCGAAACCATCGAAATCCCATCGCCCAGTCCCATGGTGGAATGACGAGATCAAAATGGCGATTACACAAAGAAAGAAGGCTTATAATAAATTCAATAGGTACCCTACTCTTGAGAATTTGATAACATTCAAAAAAACTAGAGCTATAGCTAGGAGACTCATAATAGACGGGAAAAAAACTTCTTGGAAAGAATACATCTCCTCAATTAACCCTGAGGTAGGACTCGGTGAAATATGGAAAAAAATCAGAGTAATTGCTGGTAAAAACACTTTGGATAGCCCCGTTTCACTCAACTGTGACAACCGGACTATCTCTGATCCCGTAGAGATCTGCGAATCCTTTGCAAACCATTTTGCACAGAACAGTTGCTCAAACATCTATGAGGAAGATTTCATGAATGTGAAAACAGACGAGGAAAGAAATATCCTCAATTTCGAATCCCCACGTGATCTACACTATAACCTTCCTTTTACTATTAATGAATTAGATTTCGCACTCGAAAACAGCTCGGAAGCAGCAGCTGGTCATGACAATATTTTGTATAGCATGATTATACACTTGCCCAGAAATGAAAAATTAAAACTCCTGAATTTGTATAATCATTTATGGGAATCTGGACTTTATCCAAAACAGTGGAGAATCGCCATTATCATCCCGATTCTGAAGCCAACCAAATCACCTATGGACCCCAATAACTACCGCCCAATCTCCCTAACAAGTAGCCTTGGTAAAGTTTTCGAAAAAATGGTTAATCTGAGACTCACATGGTGGATAGAATCGAACCACTTAATTTCCCAGCTCCAGGTCGGATGCCGCAACAAACGCTCTACAACGGATGCTCTGGTATTCCTTGAGAATGAAATACAAGATGCTTTTCTCAACAGAGAACATTTAGTCGTGGTGAGCTTTGACTTGCAAAAAGCCTACGACAGAACATGGCGATACTCCATCATGAAGCAATTACATACTTGGGGACTTAGAGGCAACATGGCCATTATTATAAACAGTTTTCTACAAGACCGAACTTTTCAGGTTCGAATAGGCACTAACAATTCTTCCCACAGAACACTTGATAATGGAATCCCTCAAGGCTCAGTACTAAGCGTTTCCCTTTTTGCAATAGCCATAAATTTTCTTCTCGAACGATTTCAAAATGATGTCAAAAAAGTATTGTACGTAGATGATTTAGTCCTACTGTACAGACACAAGTCCATGGAAACCATTAACGAACAATTGAATAACGAAATACACAGCCTGGATCAATTGTCTAGATCAAGAGGATTTCTCTTCTCAAAAGAAAAAACAAACTGTATACATTTCTGCAGACTGAGATTAGTCCACCCAGACCCAGAACTATTTATCCAAGGTCACCCAATCAGCGTCCAAAACTGGATTAAATTCTTAGGCATATTTTTTGATAAAAAGCTGAACTGGGAAGAACAATTCAGTCAGCTAATTTCGAAGTGTCAAAAAGCTTTGAACATTATGAGATGTATGTCAAACATCAAATGGGGTGCAGATAGAGAAATCCTTCTAGATTTATACAGATCGGTTATTCAAGGCCGAATGGATTACGGAGCAATTGTTTACAACTCATGCAGACCCTCAAGGCTGAAACAATTGGATAAACTTCAATTGGCAGCATTGAGATTGGCCACAGGAGCTTTCAGAACTAGCCCTGCAGTAGCAGTACAGTGTGACTCATCTATTCTTCCCCTTGATCTGAGAAGAGACTGCCAAACAATGACCTATTCAACCAAAGTTCTCTCCCAGCCTTTCCATATCAACCACGCCAGTTTCTCATCTCAAGATGATCACACTTTTAGACCGACTACAACTAGACCAACTCGAATTCGTTACCATGAATCCTGCAGGAAATACCTAATTGATAGATACGCTATCTTAACTGACGATGTACCATCTGTCCCTCCGTGGCAATTTATCTTACCAACTTTGAATTACGGATTATCATCATGGAAGAAAAGTGAGACCTCTAGCTCAACTTACAGAACCCTTTTCATGAATGAATTGGTTGCATACAATAACAGTCTCATCATTTACACTGATGGTTCGAAAACGGGAAATGGGGTAGGATCCGCAATAGTGATAGGAGAAAACGAATATACTTGGACATTGAATTCTATCTGCTCAATTTTCACTGCGGAGCTATACGCAATATGGCAAGCAAGCTCTACTTTTCTTTTCGTTTTCAAGTTACCAGAGCTGCGTCGTATGTTCTGACTCATTGAGCGCAATCCTGTCACTTGATAACAATTTCACAAAAAACAATTATTGTCAAAATATCTTAGAACTCGTTACTCACCTATCGTCAAAAGACAAAAAATGTACCATTCTATGGACACCTAGTCACTGTGGTGTCCCTGGTAATGAGAAGGCAGATCTTGCAGCGAAACAAGCAACACTCACTCCAGTAGACGGAGGAATCCCCATCCCTTTTGTTGACATTAACAAACAAATAAGCTCAAAAATTCACGGAAAATGGCAAGAAAGATGGACATCCCAAAATACTCAACTGAAAAATATCAAGCCCATAACTGTTAAATGGAGATACCCTATAACGTTAAACAGACGTAAACAAGTAATTACTTGCCGCCTCAGAATCGGACATACTCACCTCACGCACTCCTATCTCTTAGCGGGAGAGCCCAGACCCCGATGCGAGCATTGCCATACGAGACTGTCGGTATCACATATCTTCTCTTGCCAGAGGTATACGTTTCTTAGGAGGAATATTGGAATGGGACCTGAATTTGAGAATACCTTGATAAATGACGGAAATATTAGGAAAGCTCTTTTTTATCTAGAACAGTTACGTGTAATCGATAGAATCTGAAATCACTCTGGCAGCTAAATGATCATGGTAATCGAAAGCTGCCTAATTGAAAAAAAAAAAAATAATAATAATAATAACTCCGCAGGCTCTATCCAGACCATTCTGTAAAAATGGTTGTTCTGATAATAGGGTCCCTTGGCGGTGTGATGGATTCATTACTCTCGAACTTAAAAATCATACCGGCATGTAGAAAGATGTCAGAAATCATAGCCGGAAGAATGCAGAAGGCTGTCATCCTCGGTTCATTACGTCTGCTCAGGGCACACGATTCCCGGACCCAATAGCTGCTTACCCCATAGTTTGGGGAGTGGTTATTGGGGTAATGATGTTGCCAGCGCGCCCTCCGAATGTATCGGAGCATCGGAGACAGGGTCCGACTGGAGGATTTTAATTCAAATCAGAAATAATAATAATAATAATAATAATAATAATAATAATAATAATAATAATAATAATAATAATAATAATAATAATAATAATAATAATAATAATAATAATAATAATAATAATAATAATAATAATAATAATAATAATAATAATAATAATAATAATAATAATAATAATAATAATAATAATAATAATAATAATAATAATAATAATAATAATAATAATAATAATAATAATAATAATAATAATAATAATAATAATAATAATAATAATAATAATAATAGCGTTTATTGCCCAACAGTTTCCCATTTATAGAGCAATTTTATAAATGACAATACAAGATTAATTAGTAGCACTAATTTTTAAATATGAATTAATGACAATCACAAGTCCTATTTGAATACAAAAACAAAAAAAAAATAAAAAAAATAAAAATAAAATAAAAAATACAAAAATTCAGAGATGCGCACGAGATTTATTTTTGAGTTCACAAACACTGTAGGAAAAGAAGTCACAAACACTAGAAAGTTTGTTTGCATTACTGCACATAAAATGTATTGGTGCCTTTAACATTAAATTTGTTTGAGCTCTTTTGCATAAGAAAGTAGTGTTGTGTCTAGATGTTATTCTTGGAACAAAAATATCAATTTGCGACAGTAATGCAGGACAGTCAATTTTACCATTGAATAATTTATACAAGCATAAAACAGAAACCTGATTTCTACGTTTTTCTAATATAACAAAGTCAAATCTTTGCAACAAATCAAGATAATTACAGCCTCTTGGAGGATAGATTCCGTTGATTTTGAAGCTTAGGAATTTTAAGAATTTCTTTTGAACTTTATCGGTAGCAGATGAGTATTGAACTGTGAGCAAAGCCTCGGTATGTAACGTCGATCGGTTTTTAACGATCTGTCAGTAGAACTAACTCTTTGCTCAGTTACAAAAAAACCTCCGAACCCGAACCCGGAATGTTTTCTTCTCTGCCTGTAAGGTGGAGTGATCTAGACTCCGTTTTATCAGAAAGGGTCCAAAGTAACCAAATACCTAGAGAATTGTGGTACACATAGCTTCAAAGCTGTCTGCATAGATCTATATTTAAGTAGATATTTTTGGCACAAGAAACGAAGGGTAGTAAAAAGCGGTCGTTATCAACAATTAGGAAATTTGGATGGAGTCATCCACTATTTACTTAAATAATAATAATAATAAAAAAAATAGCTTTTCGTCTACAAAACAATTTGTGAAGTGATATAAAAAGGCGTACGAAGCATCTATGTGATACTGAAAACGACTTTAAAAATGAGCCTTAAAATGAGCATTGAAAATGAGCCTTAAAAATGCTACAATATTTTCAAAACAATATAAATATCCTAAAAAAGGTATGTCATATTTACTTTATGCAGATCTATAGTAATTGTACTACACAGAAAACAATTCGATATTCACAGACTTTATTTATAAATAAAGTTTGATCAAATCGTATGACCAGTTTTAACCAATCTTGTGCTTTTGTCAGTTTTCCAACCATACTTGAACTATAAAACATGCAAGAATAACTTATTTGAAAAGGGCAGGGGCCTCTTCTGGAAATAGAAAAACCTACGATAAAAATGTAGCTATTTTTTGTAATATCTAACAGACTATTTATTTTTGTAATATCTAACAGAAAACAACTACATCCCCGGCTAAGACCACGCTGGACATTGAACTACTTCTGATAGATATTGTGAAGAGACCGTAACTTGAAAGAAAACAATCCGTAAGTGAAAATTTAAATTTTCATTCAGATTGTTGAAATGAAATAAGACTTTTTTTCATGTTCCCTTTTCAACACGAATACCTTTCAAAAGTTTATTTCGAACGATGGAAAATAGCGACTAAAGTTTGTCTTTCAATTGCTAATGGTTCTACATCTGATTTTATGTCTGTTTATAAAAAAAAAATCTTTCTCAAATGCACTAGAAAACGAGCGAAATCTTGGCGAAGAAAGGTTATTGCCAAGTACACGAAAAGACACATTCATGGACCATCAGGCTTTCGAAGGAAACAGCAAAAATTATGTTTAGACCTTATTAAAGCATGCCGCATACGAGAATGTGATAGTGCAGTAAATCCCTTATTGCAGATACGGTTTACATGGCTTATCACCCAATACTCCAAGCAATAGGGAAAAGTGCGTGCAAAAATTATTATCCGAAAAAAATAAATGAGCGTATAGGAAATTGAAATTCAGCATGAGTTTCTATATCATGCGACTCGATCGTGATTACCGAACATAACCTAAAAAATTGGAAAAGTTGCGAAAAGCGGTTTTTTGTTGATAACTAAAAAACTACAGCTCCGATCGAAAGAAGTACAATTGGGAAATTGTAGGTATCAAAAAGATCTATCAATTGAATAACTTATAATTTTCCGATATCATTGATACTTTTCGAGTTATATCAGAAAAACCGTGAAAAATCTGGTTTTCTATAACTCGTTAACTGTAAGGTATTCAAACTTGTTACTTACCGTTGTGTGTAGCCTATGACAAGCCAGAAGAGTCTTTCTTTGGAAAATTGATAAATATCGAATATTTTTCAACCTATATGAAGTTTTCTCATAAAATATGCTCTCTCAATATGGCCACTCTTGCTCGGGGAATGATGCTACAGTAACGATTCATAGCTTATTTTTTTCTGTAAGAGTTGTTCTTTCATATTATCGAATAGGTATATTGATTTTTTTAATTGTAAGGGTCAAAAGATGACTTTAAAAAGTTGCACAATTTTTTTACGTTTTTTTTCTAAATGCATTGCTCAATTTTGTTTTTACAAAATTTTACTGTTATGAAAATGGATTCCTGGCATGATTTCAAGTATTAAAAAAAAATGAATTCCTACGATCACTACCCGATGAACATTCAACTTTACAATGGTTTTCATCAGATGTCTTATGCGTTATGTTGAATGAACTTAACCGATACGTACTTCAAAGATCGGTCATACTCATGACTATATGATATACAGAAATTAAACCATTTTACGTCAAACGTTCACTTTAACACATTTCAATTATGTTGCATTTTTGATCAAATTAAACGATCAATACTGCATAATCATGAATATATCATTTGAATGATGATATGGATGAAGATTGCATATAAACATATTTTTTATGTACTTTTTCGAATATTGTCCCCTCAATAACTTGCAGACATCAAGATAAATATGAAAATATCTAACTTTTTTAAATATAATCGTATATACATCTTCGTCAATATAATCAATAGTAAGACCAAATAACTACATATCATTGCATATTTTTCCAGACTAGGTTATGTGCCCCAAAAAAATATATATAATTATTGATCAAAATAATCAATAAAAATTATTATATCATTAATATATATCTTGAGTGATTATAATCTTGAAAACCGAAAAAAGACGTATTATTTATATGTGTTTCCAAGAATCGTCTCTCCATATTTTTCCTGGCATCAGGCAAAATATGAATATTTTACATATTTCCTAATATAGTAATGAAAATATAATATTGAATTCGATCCATTCAACGACCGAATAACTATGTATTTTTGCATACTTCGCCTGACGTAAGTTGAATGACTAAATAATTATATTCATTTATTGTTCAAAATATTCGATATTCTATCGTGGATATATCTCCTGGGTTATGATAATTAAGAAAATCGAATGTAAACGTACTATTTATATATGTTACCAAACTTTGTCTCTCCAAAGTTATCCTGGTGTCAGACAAAATATGTGTACTTCTCGTTTTCCATGATATGGTAATAAAAATGTTTCTTTCAGATTATTACATTTTCTGACCAAACAACAATGTATTTTTGCATACTTTTGCCAACGTAAGTTGAATACCTGAACAGATATGTTCACTTATTGATGTAAATAATCAATAAAAATTATTATATCATTTATACATCTCTTGAGCGATGGTAATTTTGAAAATCGAATATACACATATTATTTATATATGTTTCCAACCATTGTCACTTCAAAGTTTTCCTGGCAACAGGAAAAATATGAAAATTTTACATACTTCCTAATATAGTGATGAAAATATTAAATTAGATTGGATACATTTAACAACCAAATAACTATGTATTTTTGCATACTTTGCCTGACGTAACTTGAATATCTAAAAAAAAATCATTCATTTATTGATCAAAATAATCGATATAAACTGTTCCAACGTGGATACATCTCCTACGTGATGATAATTTTGAGAATCGAATGTAAATGTATTATTATGTATTTTATTATTATTATTTACATATTTCCAATCTTTGTCTCCAATATCCTGGTATCAGACAAAATATGTGTATTTTTGTTCTCCTCATTATAGTAATATGAACGTTTCATTCATATTAATAAATTTTCCGACCAAATAATACCATGTAATTTTGCATACTTTTTCCCACGTTAAATAGGTACCTAAGAAAATATGTTCACTTAAATAAATAAGCGATAAAAATTATTATATCATAAATATATCTCTTGAGTGATGGAAATTTTGTCTAACATTTTCTCTCCAAATTTTTCCTGACATCAGGCAAAATATGAAAATTTTACATATCTCGTAATATAGTGATGAAAATATTATATTTGAATCGATCGATATCATGACCAAATAACTATGTAACTTTGGATACTTTTTTGCATACTTGTGAGTTGAATATCTGAAGAAATATGTTCATTTATTGATCAAAATAATCAATATAAACTATTATTATATCGTTTATGTATCTCCGGGGTGATGATCATTTTGAAAATCAAATGTAAACGTATCATTTTTATAAGTTTACAAAAATTGTCCCTTTGAAGTTTTCTTGGTATCAGACGAAATGTGCATATTTTCCACTCCTCATAATATAGTTATGAGAGTGATTTATTCAAAATGATACATTTCACGATCAAATAATTATGTATTATTGCATACTTTGCCTGACGTAAGTTAAATACCTTAAAAAATATGTTCAGATATTGATCAATATAATCAATATGAAGTATTCTACCCAACGATAGGTGTCGCTGCTATTGAAGTTACGAAGCATCATCTCAAACTCAGTAACAGTATATGAATACTATCAAAAGCTTTGGTGAATTGTCCATTAGTTATTAGACCCCCGTGGATTATCATGATGGCATGCATAAAAGGCCTAATAGGTTGCTTAGTTTATATACCCTGATAACCATTTTTTTTAGTCTTTGGACATTGTGCATAAAACGACATTTGGATAATGAAAATATGATCAATGAATTATGATGTCGATACAACGCTGAAAGTTAGGAAATATCGCCTCAGAAAGGACCGTAGTATTGGGAACATGAATTTTGAATCACTTACTTGACATATATTATGATATGTTCTGTGGACATTGTGCCTAATACGTCATTTTGATGATAAAAATAAGATAATGAAATATGACGTTGATACAACGCTGAAAGTTGGGACTTATCCCCTCAGAAAAGTCCGTCGTATTGGAAACATAAGTTTTGAATCAGTTACTTGACATATATTACAATATGCTATTTGGACATTGAGCATGATACGTCATTTTGATAATGAAAATATGATCATTGAAGTATGACGTTGAGACAACGCTGAAAATTGGGACTTATCGCCTCAGAAAATACGTATAATGGATATATATTGATGATGTTGACCATCATTCATAAGACGTTAAGTTTATGTTCCACATATGTAACAATTTAAAAAATGTTCACCGGGTAGGAGCCGAGAAATTTTTTTTATTTCATAATCTGGTAAACGTAATAATCATCGTACAGGATATTAAGGTTGAATACCTATATTTTCAATAAAAAATACTAGGATCTGTCTAGTTCATTTGCAGTATTATTAATTGATGAATAAAGAGAGGCGTGGAGGCGCGGATCGCGATAGCTGTAGCGGGTGGCGGAGTGGGGATAGCACTGAAAACTCATTTCGTGCGTTCAAAGTGGCTTGTGCTTGAAAAATATTGAGTATCTCGGCTTGTTGTTCACGTACGTTTTCTTTTGCAGTGTACACTAGTACTGGAAATTGAATCAATAACTTTTCTTTTTCAATAACACTGTCAGGACGAAAGTGTCTTTAATGTCAACAGTATTTGTATCCCCACTGCGCCACCCGATAGAATTGCATCGCTCCGCGCCTGCACGCCTCACTTTGTTCATCAATTAATGATACTGCAAATGAACTAGACATATCCTAGTATTTTTTTATTGAAAATATGGGTATTCAACCTCAATATCCTTGAAGGTGACTGCTGTAGGATGATTATTGCGCCTTCCAGATTTTTTTGAAATAAAAAAATTATCTCGACTCCTAGTGATCGTAGGAATTCAATTTTTTTTTAATGCGTGAAGTCATGCTACAAATCTATTTTCAAAAACATCATTTCTATAAAAACAAAATTAAGAAATTTATTTAGAAAAAACATGTAAAAAAATTGTGCAATTTTTTAAAAGTTATTTTTTGGCACTTAAAATAAATTAAATCAATATACTTATTCGATAATATGAAAGAACAGCTCTTACAGAAAAAAATAAGCCATGAATCGTTACTGTAGCATCATTCCCCTAGCAAGAGTAGCCATATTGACAGAGCATCTTTTTTGAGAAAACTTTTGAAAAATAATCAATACTCATCAATTTTTTGGGAAAAGGCTTTTTCGGCTTGCCATAGGCTACACAAAACTGTAAGTAACAATTTCCAATACCTTACAATTAACGAGTTATAGAAAACCCGATTTTTCACGATTTTTCCGATATAACACGAAAAGTGTCTTGCTAATGAGGCATCTATTTATACAGCTGAGGTTTGCGCGATAGAAAGGGCATTACTTTGGATAATAAGCAACAGGGTGAGCGAATCAATTACCTTGTCAGATTCTAAATCGGCACTAGAATCTATCAGTCATCCAATTATAAAGAAATATGATAATGTATGGCTCTGCAACATCAGAAGACACATACATACTATAATTTCTTCTTCAGGTAGAGTTAGATTCGTTTGGGTGAAAGGTCATGCAGGAATAATGGACAATGAGATGGCCGATCACGCAGCTAAAGAAGCTACTCAGCTAGATGAAAAAGAAAATATATTTACCTCACTTGACTTGATATCCCACTTAAAAAAAAATCAAAAAGATAAATGGCAAGATATTTGGCATAACTATACTATTAAATCTAATAATCCTTATACCTTGATCCACCCCATGCTTCCCAAGACAATTCCACATATTGAATACCGTACCTAGATTTTATGCCGTCACGATAACGCGACTCAAAATTAATCACGGAAGTTTTACCGCACATTTATTCAGAATAGGCGCACGCAACACCAACTTATGTACATGCGATGATAATTCTGTAGCCGATTTGAACCATTTATTTTTTGCATGTAAAAACCACTTTCAAGAAGCACAAAACCTACTGTTCACACTAACATCCCTCAATATCCAACTCCCGGTAAACATCACAAGCCTTCTAGCCATGAACAATAAGTTGATATGTGATGCACTGATTGAGTTTGTGACAAAAAGTAAAATAATTATATGATTGATACTCATATCCAATACTCTGTGGCAAAAGGATAACTCCAATGCCATTTTCCTACACACACACACACACACACACACACACACACACACACACACACACACACACACACACACACACACACACACACACACACACACACACACACACACACACACGAAAAGTGTCAATGATATCGAAAAATTATGGGTTAGTCAATTGATAGATACCTACAATTTCTTCATTTGATTTTTTCGATCGGAGCTGTAGTTTTTCAGTTATCAACAAAAAACCGCTTTTCGCATTTTTGCCAATTTTTTAGGTTATGTTCGATTATCAGGATCGAGTCGCATGAAATAGAAACTCATCCTGAATTTTAATTTCAAATACGCTCATATTTATATTTTTCAGATATTAATTTTTGCACATTTAACATTGGGCCGCTTCCTCGTTTCTTGGACTACAATCTGTTCATTAGAATATCCTGAAAAACTAACAAAATGCTTAATTTTCGGTAAACTGCAAAATTTTCGACAAACTGCTCTATGCCACAAATTCATATATTACCAAGTGTTGAAACTGCATCCTCATTCTTACGACACCAAATAAGCACATTCTTCGAATAAAAAAGATACTGCAAATGCAAACTATAGATATAAACTGAAGACAGCTTTCCATCAAGAGACGCTTAACTTTTGACCCTAAAACGCAGTATATATTGACCTAATAGACAAATATTATATAATACGAATTCGTCTTCATTATGAAATGAGTTTTGTACGAGGTAATTCTTCAATTGGACGGTTACCTTTGAGGCTCGAGTTTTAACTTCAGTGCAAGACTGAACTTTCACTGAATACGACGGATATCGCCAATTCTTGCGGATATAATAAAACGGACATTTAAAGTGAATTAAGTGCTGAACAGTTTATAGGTGAAATTTGAAAAAGTTTGAAGCGATATGCTAAAATTCATTCAATAGGTGAGATGAGGTATTTTTATAACAGATTTATCAGAACTTAGCTCAGAACGACATGTTGAATTCGAACATTCCTTCGAAGAAGCATGTTTATAAGAATTTATTTTTGTTCCAAAGGTGTTAATGCAATGCACTTAGCTATTCATTAGACATGTATTAGAAAGTCATTCCTCCCATAATCCTTGTTTGTTATCATTAATTTTAACTATTATCGTTGCATACGAAGATTCCACGGTTAAAATTTGAAGTAAAATAAAATCGTCCTACTGAGCAAACACATTCATTATTGAAAAGGGAAACATTCTCAATTGAAAATTGAGCAAAACATGACTTCTCTGGAAATGGAAAAAATCTACGACGAAAATAAAGTTACTTTTTTGTAATATCTAAAGGAAAACAACTACTTCCCCGGCTAAAGCCACGCTGGACATTGAACTACATCTGATTGATATTGTGAAATTGCTTCTTAGGAGTATGATTTCTAATTCTTACGACCTCCCTGATGAACTTAGAATAGTTGAAATATATTTTTGTCCTTGATCTCATTTATGAATATGAATCCTCAATGGAAACTGGACAATTGAGAAATTCAACCATCTGAATGAAAATTCAAATTTTAACTTTCAGATTTTTTCTATCAAGTTAGGTTATTTTCACAATATCTATCAGATGTAGTTCAATGTCCAGGGTGGGTGACCTTAGCCAGGGAAGTAGTTGTTTTCTGTTAGATATTACAAAGAAATTACTTCAATTTTATCGTAGTGTTTTTTCCCTTTCCTTCTTTCTCATTTCGCTTCTTTTCATTTCAACTATATGAATGAAAATTCAAATTTTCACATCTGGATTTTTTCTTCCAAGTTATACAGGGTGTCCCACGAAGATTAGGAGAGGGAATATCTCGAAACTCGATAGTAGTAGAGAATTGTAATTTTGGAGTTGTAAATTAAACCAATCGCTGACGTACGTTTCGATGAGCAGTAAGCTCCTGATGATGCCAACTCTGTAAGCAAAACGTACGGCACTTTTAGTAATGGAGTGTTTTGATGAAGTGGAGACAAATTCCTCAAATTATTCGCTATTTTGACGGTTAATTTGAGATGTCGAAAATTGTTGAATGCAAAAGTTTTCGATTTGTTTATTATCTACAACTTTGCCATTGAACATTTTCCGCTAAGAGGTCACGTTTCTCCGCAAATCGCAAAAAATCGCTGACAACCCCTAAACGGCATCCCCAATTCACCATTTTGAGTGTTTTCGTGTTTTTTTCCTCAATGTTGGAACCTCAACAACAATCTCCACCTGGTCCTTGCCTTACTAATATGAGTAAAATGTGAAAACTTTATGGGATGTACTTAATATATCGGTGTCCGCGGAAAGGGGCTCGTCCCTATAATTTTTATGTTTTTGAAGAGAAAGAAATTTGGAGGATATATGTACAAGATAAAATTGCATATTGCATATGTTTCAGCTTCATGCAACTTCCGGTTTTACCGTAAGTGACATTAACATGCAATTTTTAAATGGGACACCCAGTATATTTTCACTTATTTTTTTCCATACGACATACTGAATACAACCACACGTATTACTTGTTACTTTTTATAACCAATTTTTTTTATTACTTTGAAATTTATTTTTTGTTCTGGAGGTCTATAGATAGGTACCTTGAAATCACTAATTTCCACCATTTTGGGAAAAATACAACTTTATTGTTTTCAGTCAAAATGTATCTGCTATGATATATTTAATTTCCAAATTTATGTTACTAATTTTCTTCAAATGGCTAAATGTTGGCTCTTCGGGTTAGGAAAAATCAACATTTTATTATGATTAATTTGATACCGCACATACCTCAGGTGTCAAACACACTTCCGTTTGAAAAGATTACGTTAGATAATTCTTAAAATGAGATTGAAATTAAATCCAAATGAACGGAGTAGCCTGCAAGTAATATCAAATAGCACATATAAATGGTGTGAAAAAGTGGATATTCCATAAAATGATCATAGGATCATAGGAAAAGGAAACTTGAACTCTCAATACTTCCCTTAGTTATGGATATAACAAGAAACGAGGAAGCGTCCCAATGTTAAATATGCAAAATTAATATCCGAAAAATAAAAATATGAGCGTAAAGAAAATTAAAATTCAGGATGAGTTTCTATTTTATGCGATTCGATCCTGATTACAGAACATAACCTAAAAAATTGGCAAAGTTGCGAAAAGCGGTTTTTTGTTGATAACTAAAAAACTACAGCTCCGATCAAAAAAAGGTGAATTAGGAAATTGTAGGTATCAAAAAGATCTATCAATTGAATCACCTATAATTTTTTGATATCATTGATACTTATCGAGTTATATCGGAAAAACCGTAAAAAATCGGGTTTTCTATAACTCGTTTATTGTAAGGTATTGGAAATTGTTACTTACAGTTTTGTGTAGCCTATGGCAAGACAAAAAAGTGATTTTCAATAAAATTGATGAATATTGATTATTTTTCAAAATATATGAAGTTTTCTCAAAAAAGATGCTCTCACAATATGGCTACTCCTGCTCGGGGAATGATGCTACAGTTTTTCTCAATAAATTTCTTAATTTTGTTTTTATAGAAATGACTTTCATGAAAAAAGATTTCTAGCATGACTTCACGCATTAAAAAAAAATGAATTCCTACGATCACTAGGAGCCGAGATAATTTTTTTATTTCAAAAAAATCTGGGTGGCGCAATAATCATCGTACAGCAATTACCCTCATGGATATTGAGGTTGAATACCTATATTTTCGATAAAAAATTCTAGGATATGTCTAATTCATTTGCAGTAGTATTAATTGATGCGCGGTGCGATGCAATTTTAGCGGGTGGCGCAGTGGGGATACAAATACTGTTGACATTAAAGACACTTTCGTCCTCACAGTGTTATTGAAAAGGAAAAGAAAAGTTATTGGTTCAATTTCAAGTACTAGTGTACATTGCACTCAATACTTTTCAAGCACAAGCCACTTTGAACGCACGAAATAGTTTTCAGTGCTATCCCCACTCCGCCACCCGCTACAGCTATCGCGATCCGCGCCTACACGCCACACTTTATTCATCAATTAATAATACTGCAAATGAACTAGACATATCCTAGTATTTTTTTATTGAAAATATAGGTATTCAACCTCAATATCCATAAAGGTGACTGCTGTACGATGATTATTGCGTCTTCCAGATTCTTTTGAAATAAAAAAATTATCTCGGCTCCTAGTGATCGTAGGAATTCAATTTTTTTTTGATTGCTTGAAATCATGCTAGGAATCCATTTTCATAAAAATCATTTATGTAAAAACGAAATTGAGCAAAGTATTTAAAAAAAACATGTAAAAAATTGTGCAATTTTTTAAAAGTCATTTTTTGACCCTTAAAATTAAAAACATCAATATACTTATCCGATAATATGAAAGAATAACTCTTACAGAAGAAAATAAGCCATGAATCGTTACTGTAGCATCATTCCCCGAGCAAGAGTAGCCATATTGTGAGAGCATCTTTTTTGAGAAAACTTCATATATTTTGAAAAATAATCAGTATTTATCAATTTTCAAAAGAAAGGCTTTTTGGCTTGTCATAGGCTACACATAACGGTAAGTACCAAGTTTGAATACCTTACAGTTAACAAGTTATAGAAAACCCGATTTTCACGGTTTTTCCGATATAACTCGAAAAGTATCAATGATAACGGAAAATTATAAGTGATTCAAATGATAGACCTTTCTGAAACCTACAATTTCCTAATTCGACTCTTTCCGATCGGAGCTGTAGTTTTTTAGTTATCAACAAAAAACTGCTTTTCGAAACTTTGCCAATTTTTTAGGTTATGTTCGGTAATCACGATGGAGTCGCATGAAATAGAAACTCATGCTGAATTTCAATTTCCTATACGCTCATATTTTTTGTTTTCGGATATTTCCCCTATTGCTTGGACTAATTCCTTTTGCCTCTCAAACTAAACATCTGAATAAATAGCTGAACTGAAAATCACATCTGGAAATTCTAAGAGTTTTTTTTTACAGAGCTCTCAACCTGCAAAAACACAAAAACATAGCGGATATTTAGGTTTCATGTAAAACTGATGTTGGACAATTCTCTGTATTTTCCCAACTATTGTAGTATCAACAGCAATTTTAGTATTTTACTTCATTTCTGCATACATGCAAAAAATTACTTTGATGGGTACGTGGTTAATTATCATTAATGAATGGAGATATGCATGCAATATTTCCCAATGATTTCTTAAGAACTCTCCAACTAAATGATTTAATGTATTTGCGTAACCAAATTGGGCTTGTATGATATTTTCATATATTCATTCTACAACTCTTGAATTAGATAAAATTCGAAACTTAATTTTCAACAGTCTTGTAACAGCAGTAACTTCGGGTTAAATTGATTCATTTGTTCTCTGCTTGCATATATTTCCTTGATTTTACATTTTCTCATTTTTAGATTATAGAAAACGAAAATCAGACAGTTTTAGGGGAGATCGTTAAAAACTGACAGTCCACAATGTTGGAAATAATAGCAAGCATCTTTCGGAATACAACTACTCCACTAGCTAATACCGCGACTGGTATCGAATAAAATAATAATCATAATATCAAAAAAGGAATCTGTATTTGTTCACAATGAGCATTATAATATCAATATAACATCATCATTAATGTGAAAAACAAAATATAATAAACTAAAATATAGTAACTCGAAAGACATTGATGAGATGAAGGGGCGTGAGTATCAGCAAGAGCTATTTTTCAACTTAACCATAAACTGCAACACTGTAAACTCGTTTTTAATAATATGAAAAGAAATCAAAGCAAGTAAGTACTTCAATAATTCGCTAAGAAACAAGCGCTTTCAAATTCTGGCTCAATATTTTTTTTTGTTTAACGTTAAGCCACACACAAAGGCTCAAATTAATAAAATAATGAGATTATCAACATTCATTATTTATTCATCAACATGAAAATCTTTAGATTTCACAGCAGCTGAACATAACTTTCGACTAATAAAGATTAGTTTTACGACTGTATTTAATAGTCCAGTCTACAAGAACTACTTTAGTGAATTTCTCTTCAAGTGCACCGAAAATTATGATCCACGGCTCATTCGATTCGGAATGACCTCTAGAAACTTTTTGAAAAATTTGAAGGTGCACCGGTGAAAATTGCAAAAGTTATAAAAAATTTAGTAAAAAAAAGGGGGGGGTTGGTTTTTTGCAAATATATTGGAAACTATTATTAAAAAAAAAGATCCTGAAAGAGGAGGAAATTTCATAAAAACAGTTCCACCTTCCACTAATAGTTAGAATTTTAATTTAGAGGCGAAAATAGCGCCAAAAGCGGGTGATTCGAGTCCCGCGTGCGCTGACTGATACCTTTGAACAATAAACATCATTTTAACCCATTAAATATCGATATTAAGAAATAAAAAAATTCTCTTACCTTTAGGCACTTGAATAAACGAAAATCCATGGAAAAAAAATTCCCGGAATTATTTTATTACTAATGCTTTTGGTAATGAACTAGTTTTTACAAGTTTAAAATTTACTTACAAACCCTGATAATGGTTATACTAAAAACCTCTAATTTGTTTCACTTCTTGGAGCTATTCTTGAAAGGCTTTAAAGAAGATCCCCATTGGAAAATTTGATTTTCCACTTTGTTATTAAGAATCTAGGAGACTAAAAAATTAAAAATGCAAATAAAGCTATGACATTTTTTTTTTCAATATTCCAATTTGTTCGTATTTTAATTATTTAAATTTAAGTTACATAAAAATGGGTTTTTAAAATTTCTTACTCGGATTGTTTCAATAATTGTTATAAACAAATGCATTGTTGACAGGATATTTGAATTTTTGTTTTTAGAATTTTAATCAGCAATAAATATTATGATCTTTAAGAACAAAATAATTTCTTTAGAAAAAAAAGTGTATTGCTTAAAAACGCATTTGTTGATTAACTGTTTTTTGCTACCAAATATTAATATTAAGGAACCATTTTCTTAAATCATAATTTCCATTGCTCTTTGATATTCTAAAAAAATATTTATTTATGTTTTCTGTGTTTATTTAATAAACAATTTGTTATAAACCAATGAATTTTCACGATACAATTTTTGAAATGCTGCAAAAAACATCAATGTGTCATTTGTTGTTTAAAAAAAAATTGTTCTATTTTCTACATAATTTTAAATATTTTTCCATTTTTACGTTTGGCGTTTGATCGTAGCTCTTAATCATTGCTTTTAAAATAACTCATAAACAAACGGAGATAGGACAAAGACACTTCAGGTCGTTTTAGAAGAGGAGTACAGCTTTTAACCAAAGCTCTACTGCTCTACTCCTATCCTAAAAAGACCTGAAGTGTCTTTGCCCTATCTCCATTTGTTTATGAGTTATTTTAATAACAATGGTTGGGATCTACGAGGAAACGCCAAACGTAAAAATGGAAAAATATTTAAAATTATGTAGAAAATAGAACAGTTTCTTCTTTAAACAACAAATGACACATGGTTGTTTTTGTTATATTTTGCAGTACTTGAAAAAAAACTGTATAGTGAAAATTCATTTGTTTATAAATAAACAAAGAATATATAAATAAATATTTTTTTGGAATATCGAAGATCAATGGAAATTATCATTTTAAAAAAAATGGTTCCTTAATATTAATATTTGGTAGCAAAAAAAATAGTTAATCAAAAAATGCGTTTTTAAGCAATGCGTTTGTTTATAACAATTATTTAAACAATCAGAGTAAGAAATTTCAAAAAATAATTTTTATGTAACTTTAATTAATTTAAATACAAACAAATTGGAATATTGGGAAAAAATTATTTTTTACAGCTTTATTTGCATTTTTCAATTTTTAGTCTCTTATATTGTTAATAACAAAGTGGAAAATCAACATTTTTCAATTATTCCAATGGGGATCTTTTTTAAAGCCTTTCAAAAATAGCTCCAAGAAGTGGAACTAATTTGAGGTTTTTAGTTTAACAATTACAAGGGTTTGTATGTAAATTTGAAACTTGTAAAAACTAGTTAATCAACAAAAGCATATGTAAAAAAATAATTACGGGAAATTTTCTTCCATAGATTTACGTTTATTCAATTGTCTAAAAGGTAAGTGATTTTTTTTATTTCTCAGTATTGATATTTAATGGGTTAAAATTATTTTTATTGTTCAAGGGTCCATATCAGTCATCGCACGCGGGACTCGCATCACCCGCTTTTAGCGCTATTTTCGAAACTAAATTAAAATTCTAAATATTTGTAGGAATTTATTAGGAAATTTCGTCCTCTTTTAGGATCTTTTTTAAAATTTTGGATATCTTTGATAGTTTCCGAGATATTTGCAAAAATCCACCCCCCTGTTTTTTAACTAAATTGTTTATAACTTTTGCAATTTTTGCCGGCGCACCTTCAAATTTTTCAAAAAGTTTCTAGAGGTCATTCCGAATCGAATGAGACCTGATCATAATTTTCGGTGCCCTTGAAGAGAATTTCACCAAAATACTTCTTGTAGACTATACTATAAATTCAAATCAAAATTGAGTTTAGGGCATAGCAGACGGTAGCAGAAGGTGAAAATCAGAACTGAATGTGAATTTTTAAATATTAATTCTCAATTGTCATATGAATGAGTTCATCACCAAACATTAGTAATTTCGCAATAATATATGCAGGTGGATGTTATTGCGAGATAGGTAAAATACTGATGCAACTCGCCCTAATTATAAATGACGAATTTAAGAAAAGTTAAATAAACCTTGAACCAAAACAATTTGCACTCAAATGCACTCCAAATACCAATGCTAAGGATCAATTATATGTACCAGAAATGGGACACGAAATGATAAATAATGATTCATTCCAAATGCAAATTTAATTACGACATTTTATCCAATAACGTAATATTTCTTACCGACCTGCACGATTATGTGCACTGGAAAAGGCTATTACATAATAATTTCTATTCAATTTCGGACACTAATAGAAACTAGTTTATTGAAGAATTCGCGAATGAATAAATGAAGAACTGACTAGTTCATTACCTTCCTTCCTTCCATTGATAACTACAAAATAATTTTATCGTAGTTTTCGAAAGAACCTTGCTTGAACAGCCCGACGCCGTAGGCAAAGGGCTCTATCTATCTGGAAATGTTACAGTTTTATTTTGAAGTACATATATCACAGTAGAAACAGGGACAAAGAATCAAATGAATTCAAAAACAAATTTTGTTGCATGTTTTTAATTCGCTGATTCAATTCTTGAAATTTATGTCCAGCTAAAAATTAAAATGGTTAAAGATATATAAACAGAGGTCACTCCTCAAAAGTTTGCGGCTTGGGATTACTCAATAAAGCGTACCAAACTCTTCTAGTCTATTTTCAGTTTTGGTTAATTTCATTTGTCATCTAAGAAACAAATTTTCACAACAGAGCAAGTCGAACCAAATTTATAAAAACGTTTGTGGGATAGAATTTTCATTCGCACCTGGTATCGTTTTTAACCTTTGGGTGTCACAATTTATAACGAATCACAAGCTTGTTCCCTTTACTCATTCGATCATTGTATTGACACAGATTGCTGATATTTTTGTTGGAATATATTTGAATAAATTATTAGACACTGCCAATTTGTAATTAGGAATATAGTGAGTGGTATCGTGTTTCAAGTACGAGTTGTTCAAATGTTGAGAAATTAAATATCAAGGACAGCCGCCTAGGATGATTTCAAATAAGTGACCACTCAAATGAGAACAATTATTATTTTCCTCTTTACCACAGAAGTGTTTTCAGTCCTAGATGCGCATTTCGATAACCAAGTTATTTTCATCAATAGTTATACTATATTCTCAAATAATATAAGTGGGTAGATAGAAGGTTATTGAGTTATATTATCACTTAGAAGGATATTGAGTGATTTTATCACTCCCATGATGAAGTTTTGACGGTCATGATCAGGGAGGATATCCAAGCAAGAGGCCAGTGCGCTCACTTACTTCTGTAGACGTCTTTAAGGCTTTTCGATCGTGTCTGGCACGAGGACCTCGTTCATAAAAGGGACCACTTAGGGCTCCCTAAGGGCCTAGTAAAATGGGTTGGTTCTTCTTTGACAGAAAGTCCGAGTTGAAGTGTCTTTTAGACACGAGAGAAATAAGAAAAAAAATCAAATAGTTAACCAGGGGAGATTAGGAAGAAAGAAATCTCACCATCTTAGAAGGATTAAAATCTCAGGAATGAAGATAGACTGACAGCCGCAGGTAAAGTACCTGGACCTGACAGTGGACCGTGGGCTTACTTGGGGTCCACACATCGAAGAGCTTAAGAGAAAGCTTGCCTCTAGGGTGGACATGCTCTACCCGATTCTTAACAAAAGAAGTAAGCTGACGTCAAGAAACACGGTGCATTTATGTAAGTTCATGATCAAGTCTGTTATTATGTACACCTCTATCTGCTTTGGGGCAGACCACCCCAACTCACGTAGCTATTATGGAGCGGGTCCAGAGCAAATTCCTGAAGATGATAGTAAACGCTCTGTTGTTTGTGCGGAAAGTCCTAATCTGCAATGATCTGAAGCTGCCTTTCATCTGGCAAAGCATACAGAGTCGAAACACGGGCATTCTTGGGGCCGCTGTAACCCCTGGAAACCCCTCAATTCGTGGAGCTGCTTACTACCCTACAGAGGCGCCAAACCGTTTCAATAGACCTGGAATGTATCTGAATTGACCCTTACCAGGGATAGGTATGAGGCACATTGAAATTAGTTTTCATGGAAAATTTCAATTATGGGAATTTCTCTGCCAGTGCAAATAGGTCCCAGATAATATTAGCCGTTCCATATTCTTCTGAGTCCATAACCTACATACCCAGTTAACGAGTCTGAAGAACAATGGGTCACAGGTACCCAGCACGACAATAAACTTCGAAGATCCAAAGTGACGGTCATGACAAAGTTAATTTCTCGAATACATAAAAATGGATTGGTAGATAACATCAACTCTAGAGTTTCCGCTACAATTTTTTTTTTGACAAAGTAGTCGAAAGCCTACAATCCAACTGCTTCACTGCTTCTGAAAAAGCCCGAACACCGTTGTGTGAAGAAACAAACACCCAGTAAATATTTCAGTATCTCGCCCCCCAACGGATTCCTTCCTTAGCAAGCCAATAATGTTCTGTTTACTAGTTTTTGAGGGGTACTTTAGGCAATGGACCTCACATGGTTTTCCCATAAAAGTGTAATGCTGAAGGTATTACTGGAGTATTTCATTGGCTTGCTTGGAGGCGACAACTCTGGAGTAGTTTCTACTAAACCAAGGATTATCAACTGACGTTCTCTTTGACGTGTTTGATATATATTTGTATCCACAGCATTATGATCTCAGAAATTGTCTCTGCGCATTGTGTTGCATCAACAAAAGAAAAACACACTCTCAGTCGGCTGAATTGTAGTGCCTTATGAGACGGTGAAAGGAACGGAACAACAATTCAAACAAACTAATTATATGTATACAAGCTGAGTTCATGGAAAGTATAACACTTTTTTTAGATTATCTGATGAATTATTAAACAAATCACTAGTTTTCAACATTGGATTATAATTCATGGGAAAGTTATATAATTATTAAAAGTGAGTTACCGGAAGACGTTACTGTTTTTTTATGTAAACAATAATTAATCCACAACTACATAGAATACATATGTTCTATAGATATCCGTGAGATAGCGCCAACAACTCAGCCACTTCGAGATATTTAACTTTAACATCAAAGTGAAAAAGTTCTTGGAAGAAACTATTGGTTTAAAAGGTAACTGCAAATAATGATAAACTGGGTAATAGGTTATCTATTCATCCTACATCTTAACAAATGTATAGTCTGTTTCTCCTGTTGATTTTTACACTGAAGTTTGTTACACATTTGTAACTTCCATGAAATGAAATTACCAAATACAAAAATTTCAATTTCAAAATTCCCAGTAATATCTTGGAAGTTTAAAATTACAAATTCTAACATACAACTCAAAGTTTTACTTCAAAATTTCGAGTTTTATCTCGGAATTTTGCAATTTCGAGTTCTAGTTCCGAATTTTACTTCAAAATGCCATATATTAAATTTTCAAGTTAAATTCCGATACAGAAAACGAAATTCCAAGTTATATTCCGATATCGAGTTCTGAGTTGGAATGTTACTTCGGAATATTTAATTTCCGAGTTATAACTTCTGGTAGGAAACGACAACTGAAATTAAAATTCTTCCACAAGTTACAACTCGGAGTTTGACTTTAGAATTCCGAGTTATAAGAAGGAAATTTAATATTGTTACAAATCGGAATTTATTTTAATACACAATTCCGACTTTGAACACGAAATTACAAAATTCCGCGTTAAATCTCCAGTTGTAACTATGAATTTTGAATTTCGAAATTATCTCATTTTCTTCTAAAATTCCACCTATCGCACCTTTCTACAAAGCCCTGGAATAGACTCCTACATTTATGATTATCTATTTCTAAAATTCCGAGTGACAATTTGGAGTTTTACTTCAAAATTCCTAGTTATAACACGGAAATTTGAAATTCCGAAGTTCCTGTCGAAAATTCCTTGTTTCTGTATAAACATTTCCAAAGCACTTTTTTACGTAGAATTCAATGACGTGATTTAATTTTTCAAATACCATTTCGATAGTTATTGATGTAAAAAAAATTAATGAGACACCCTGTATATTCCTGTATATTTCAATAGAGCTTAATATTACCTTTCCAAAAATATAGCACACTTGATATTTTGCTGGAGTCATCTTTGAAATACAGAGCTTTTAGATTTTTTCATCTAGACTTTGAACACACATTTTGAACAAGTAGGCTTTGGAAGACGCGGCGATAAAACAAAAAGCTACCTGGCGCTCTTTGTGACGTACTTTCCCGAGCCCAATCAGCCACAGGGCGTATTCTAATCGGGTTGATCGTGACGTGAAACGGCAATGCTATTGGTTGCTCGGAATTCTCCGGAGAGTACATCACAACACTTTGCAATGGCGCGAGAAAGAAGCCATTTGAATTTTGTCGACCTAAATATTTATTTTCATTTAAAAATTATCAAAAAAAAAAAAAGAAAATTGCCAGCAGAGTTTCCATAAGCAGCCGCCTATTTCGACTTAGAACTCAAAAATAAAAAAATTCCGAATTTTAGGTGTCCCTTGCAGAGTTTCGCACCTTTCTACAGAGCTCTGGTAGGGATGCCTTTATTTAAAATTTTATTTTCATTCACAATTTCGAGATATAACAAGGAAATTTGAAATATGAAAATCCGAGTAACTTTTCAAATTCGAGTTCTGAGTAGAATTTTTCTTAAAAATTCTGAGTTCTAACTCGGGATTTCAGAAAGAGATAATTTTTTATTTTATATGTCCCTTCCATCAGAACTCCGTACCTTCCAGAGCTACGTAAAATTGAATTAGATTTTGGTTCCTTCTAACAAAAGTATAATTTGAGAACGTGATATTCTGCAAATAAGTATTTCATATATCAATTAAAATACTAAACAGGGTGATTCAAAACTCGATGTAAATATTTTAAGGACGTATTGTTGGAATCAAAATAAGACCTTTTCTTCAAATAAACATGTGTTGAAATTGAATTAGATTTTGGTTCCTTCTAAAAACAATATAATTTGAGAACGTAATATGATGCAAATGAGTATTTCACATATATCAATTAAAATACTATACAGGGTGATTCAAAATTCGATGTAAATATTTTAAGGACGTATTGTTGTGATCAAAATAAGACTTTTTCTTCAAATAAAACATATTGTGTCCTAAAATGAACCCCTCCGAGATACAACCATACTGCAACTTAGGTAAAAAAAAGAGTCAAAGAAGAATGGGAAGTTGTATCGCAGCAATAGAAGGATATTTCCGACATTTGTTATGATATTAATAATTGTTTAATGAATGTTTTGTTAGTTTGATATTGTGAAAATAACCCCTTTCGTTGATTACGTTTTTCTGGCAAACGATTAGTTCTGTGAAAAAAATGCACGAGACTGAATTCTTAGATTTTTTCATGGCCCACAAGATTAGGCTATTCGAATTCAGAGTTTCTCTTTTCAAACATAAAATTTGGACCAATAAAAGTGTGGACCTCCCTCCAACTCCCTCAAAACGGGGTTTACATAATCTTTGAAGCAAAAAAGACATAGAGTTCCTAAAACAACAGCGGAAAGCCAAATTCAGAAGGTTTGATCCGTTACTATAATCACAATTTTAAATGATCTTGTTTTTTTACCTCACTTACAATAGCTGTAGCTCGGAAGGAGTTCATTAGGACACATGTTTATTCGAAGAAAAAGTCTGATTTTGATCCTAACAATACGCCCTTGAAATATTTACAACGAAATTTGAATCACATTCTACATTTTTCGAAGCTAATAGTTCACTGTAAGTAGGTAGGAGGCTGAGAACCTTCAGAAGTTCAAAAGCGCGACAAGCATTGAACCATGTCTACCAACTGTTTATTATTATAAAACCCGTATCGAAGGCTACAGCGGTGAGAGGTTTTACTTTCTACACCTTTCGAGTTCATTATGAGAATGTTCATGAACCTGCTTGGCGCAAAACATCATATATTGTGCAATGAAAGTCGGAAATACCCGTATAATCATTAACTGCATCACTCACGTATTATCACCGATAGACTTGATTAAATAAGGATCGATGAAAAGAGTTTTCAAGTGATCATCAAATGAAGGTATAGAGAATGAAGAATGTACTTTATCAAACGAAACACTTTCACCTATTTGGTATTTGACTATGAAAAAATATTTGAATCGAGTAGTTATTTTCATTATTTCTTGATAAAATTTTGTTTCAAATTTTCTCAAAAGAAAAAATGTTACTGTGAATGACATAAGCTCCACAATGACCCTAAATACAGTCGTCATTTGTAAGAACGATAATTTCCTTCATTGGAATAAAGTCAACTGAGGACATTGCATGTCAAGGGCTACAAAACAGTTCATTAAAAAAATATATTTAGTGACAAAGGTTGCAATACAATTCATTAATTCATAAAAAAATATTGTTCAAACTAATTTTTCCTTGTAAAATCACAAACTAATTTATACCGCTACTGTGTATGCAAATCTGTGTTAATTTAGTAAACGGCGAATTGTCTACTATTCTAACATTGTTTAAAGAAAAATAAGATAGTTAGCCAACCTTACGAGACCAATGGTTTGACCCAAATTGTCACCACTACTAGATGTCACTAGCTCGTTTCTGCCCAAGTTAAGGAGTGACAAAATATTAGTACTAACAATATTGTATATAGATGGCATTTTTGAGAGTATTAATCAGTACTGTATCATGAATAACGAATTCCAAATTCCATAAAATTACTTGTGATTTTATGACTCAAAATTTGAACTCTCACATGAAAAATGAAGTTGAGGTTGAATGTGCTTGAATATAAAACAGAAATTAGTCCCAAAAAATGTTTATAATTAATTCCGTGTAATTGTCGAAGTCTATTTGACGTAAAAATAATGCAGAAAAACTTGTCTTTAGAGCATAGATGTCTTTTTTATTGCATACGCGGAAAATTCACTTTATTTCCAACATTGCATTCATATAACGACTATTTTCATCCTTTTTTCGTGAAATTACTGTATAATATACATTGGTTGTGCATTTCTCTTTGGAACAAAAGAAAAACTTATTGTTAAAATAATTAAAATTCAATTAACCCAGAGATAAATCTGTGTAACTTGTGTAATTTCCTCTTTCTCCGCTTCAAAATTCACTAAAAAAATGTAGAATGTCGAGAGAATATTTCTCGTGAAACTTCCTATTTTTTCAGCTGGAAAACTACTTGCAAAAATGAAAATAACTCTGACAATATTTAAGTTCAGATCCGGTGTTGCAACCCTTGTGTCTCCCTGTGTCCTTTTCACAGTGTATATCTACGAAAGTCAACTTTATTGTGTTAGTGCGTCTTGCTGGTTGATAATAATTTGTGTTTTGTGTATAGCTTTTTCTTGCTGTTTTGAATAGTGCTTGTTATTTGAGTCGATATAGTTTAATTATCTCTAGAAGAGTTTTTCTTTTTAGTTATATATTTATCTCTGGGCAAGTGGTAGCAGATTATAAAAACATTCTCAGTTTATAGTGATTTCGAATTCATTCGTTGAAATGCTCTCTTTTTCTTCGACATTTCATAGGAAACACTTGGATAATATACAGGGTGTTTCTTAAGTACGTGTAGAAACTTCAGGAGCATGTTGCTGACGTCGAAATAAGAAAAAAAGTTCCCATAAACACATGTCCGCAAGTTATTCGTTTCTAATATACAGAGTGTCAAAGTTTAATTATTATATTTGTTTTTTTGTGAATAAATGCCAAAATATTTGTGATATTCGATTAAAGTTTGGTATCTGGGATGATACTTCAATGACAAAATCAAATTTTGTGTTAATTGTGAAAAAACCAATTTCTAATTGAATTTATTTTGAATTAAAAAATCTTGTCATTCAAAATCACTTGCATCGATTATTTCAAATCTCAATAACTCGAAAACAGTTGCTCTCAGTGACCTCTACCAAGAATATATTTCTTTTACAAACTAAATAATAAATATTACCAGATACCAAACTTTACCCAAATACCAAAATTATTTAGAAATTATTCACAAAAAATAGAAATAAGAATTCAACTTAGACACTCTGTATCTCAGAAACGAATAACTTGTGGACATATGTTTATAGGAACTTTTCTTCTTATTTTGATGTCAGCAATACGCTCCTAAATTTTCTACACGTACTTAAGAACCACCCTGTATATGAGATGCGTGTAATCAATAGTTATATCTGTGCAAATTTTTTCTGTAGATTTTTCTTCAGTATTATTTTCAGAATAGTATTTTGGGTTGGTTAAAGATTTTCAATTATATTGTTGAAATTTTTCCCTTATATAGTAACGTAATATCATAGTAATGATTCTACTAAAGCCACCTGAAGTAAACCAGTAGGTATAATACATTTGTTTTTCATGCAATATGTTCCTTAGCACATTGATCATAAGTCTAAACCTCTTCATGAAATCTGTTCCGCCCATCTCATATCATAACTCCCAAATAATTCAAAGATTATGTTTTTCATTATACCTAGACAATTTCATCAATTTCAAAATTTGTACCGAACAGACAAATATTATTATTATTATACTAACATTTCATGCAATAATATTGCATTGTCGTCCATTTCTTAGCTATGTTTGTACCTCACAGACTAACGTTACTAGCATTATTACCATGTTATAATTATTGTATAACATAATAAGCTATTGCATTATTACACAGTTCTGAGCTATATGTTTTAAGTTGGTTTATAAATCGATTTCATAATTTGAACCGAACAGATAAACATTATGAATATTATTATTGTATTAAAACGATTGCAAAATTTGTACCGGTACCGAAACGACAAATATTATTATTATATTTCAACATATGTAATAATATTGTATTACCATACAATTCTGAGATATGCTCAAAGTTCCAAGTCTAGCTCATCAGGAAGTTAGTTTAAAATCGATTCCAAAATTTCTACTCAAACAACGAATATTATTACTATTGTCATATTTCAACATTTCATGCAAAAGTTCTACTGATTGAACTTAGTTGATTTCAGCAGAATAATGTAGATATTGGAATACCCAAGTTAACAATACCCACTACAATTGTTTTCAAATCAGTCACTTTGTAAAACTCACGGCAAAATTAAATATATTTCATATTACGCTATATAAACATATTATATTTCACATTTCATTCAAACCCCCTCTGGCCTATCAGCGTTGTTACTGCGCATTCTCAATGGTATTGTTTGACGTACGGTAGGGTTCGTCTTTATATTTACAGCATTGCCTTTCTAGTTCTTTGAGTTTTGTGGTCTTTCCTTTCATAAGACAAAAAATAAAATTTGTGAACAATGATTATTACATACTTAATGTGGATTCCTCCAAAACGAGTGTGTTGACCTATAGGAAAGTTAAATAATGTAAACTCAATTTTTTTCGACATACACTCAACACTACCCTGTTGAACTTCATTCAACGTCGAAAGTTATTCGCATTCATAACAGTACTTTTTCTTACAGGATCCCTCTACAAGATGGACCCGCAAGCACCTCCTGCTATTCTAAATGGACCCAGAATGATGAATCTTGTCATAATTTCTTCCTTCCTGCGTACCAAACTACAAGTAATCAAACACATCGTACGACTATGGTGACACACAGACAAACTGTTTGAGATATCAAAAGGAAAATCGCTATTTTTATCATTACGACTATTGAAATTGTAAACATTCGAAGATAAATTAATAAGGATCGAAAAGAAGTCGAAGTATTAGATAACATCCAGCGCCACCTAGCTGCAGGACCCTTGAAGGCCGAATATCCGCGAGATGGCAGTGATTGCGCTATCCACGATACTGACGGCCGTGAAAGCCGGTGTCGCTTTGATAGGCATCGGTAAGATAGCCATCCTTCCGTTCCTCATAGCAGCAGTCACTTATTTCCACTACGATCAATTCGATCTAGAAAATAGACCGGTCGATCGAAAGCAAGTAGATTCGTCGTACGATTTCGTCATCATCGGCGGAGGATCGGCAGGTTCCGTGCTCGCGAATCGGCTCACGGAAATTTCCAGCTGGAAGGTCCTGCTCTTGGAGGCCGGTGGCCAAGAAACGGAAATCACCGACGTGCCCATATTGAGTCTGTATTTACACAAGAGCAAGCTGGATTGGGGTTACAAGTGAGTATGAAATTTGGAGATTTAATAGGCTAGTCAACGGAGTGCTAAACGTTAGGTTTTTAATTTTAATTTTTTCAATTATAATTGATTACTCAAGAATAAAATATATTTCCCAATATTCAGTATTGTCAAATCAAGTCAATAATCACAGAAAATTGGATCATCGGCACTAAAATTCGAGGGGAACCTAATCAATTGCCATTACAGTTCAGTAAACTCCATATTGATATAATGACACACACTTTTGTGGACTGAATTCAAATTACAATAAATTTTTCTCGGGTTTCGACTCAACCCAAAGTCATTCGCTGGCTATAAAAACCGATCATAAAACCTAGAATCACATATTATGGCTCACTTTTCTGATGGCCAAAATAAAACAGAATCAGTCAAAAACCAACCCTGGCAACCTCCAGAGGCTTGCCTGCATGTGTATCACGAGCGCTATGAATAGCACTCCAACCGCTGCTATGGAAATCATCTTAAACCGTCCAGTTTTGGACAGCACAGTCATGGGAGGGCGAGGATGAGTACATACAGACCCATACAAACAGGTCAATTGGAGAGCCCACCAAAATCATTCATGAAGTCAATATCACCAAACTAGAAATAATATCAGACTATATGGTTTCTCACTACTCACACAAAAAACGTTACAGAACACAACTCAAGTGGAATGAATAGGACTTGGGACTAGAATCAATATCATGATCTGGTATAAAAAGGCTACAAAAATAGATGTAGAAACAGGAGCAGGAATATATGGAGTGAGGCCAAAAAGGGACGTTAAAGTTCCACTTGAAAAAAATACCTCAGTGTTCCAAGCTGAGACACATGTCGTAAGGACATCTACATAAAGATGAATCTACACAGTATGCATGAAAGGAAACACATCAACATTGTATTAGACAATAAATGACAGGGGGCGAGGGAAATAGTTTATAACGTCTTATCAAACCTTTCTACATCCGTTCTACCGAAAGGACCTCACGATATTTTGTGGGTGGCCTTATGCATGACTGCATTTTCGTCACGGTAATAGGGTCAGTCCTTCTTCACGTTGTGCAGGACACACTTGTGGGTTCTGATGTAGACATCCGTTTCATTAGGGTCGTTTCTGGGTATTGTTCAACTGATGGGAGATCCGGAAAAGCAATGAAAAAACCAGGATGCAACATTGTGGCATTGTTTTATGAAGTATCACTTATCTTCTGGAAGCTCATGGAAAATATCCAACGCTTGGTAAATGAGACCACCATGTTCCCTTGGTTTATTATAGTAGGCTCTAATACAGGCCATTATGCTGTTTAATGGACTTCCAAGAATAAAATGTTTGTAGAACTTATATGTTCTTCTATTGTGGTTATGTTGGCTAGCTAGCGCGATATATCTAGCCAAATGTACCAAATGTCACTGTTTGTGGCTATGGTATATCACCCTGCATCCTCTAAAATATCAGCATTTGAGTTTTGGGGAGGCGGCAGAACAAATATCTGATGACTTTTTTGTATATAAGCAATTCTGTATTCCAGTACCACCTCGGAATTCCTGACTATAAGCGGGTAAGTTTTATCATTGCGCCAGTCCTTCGAATCGCCAAGCGTTAGTCCAGCTAGCTTTCCAGGTAACACACGGAATTTCCCAAGAAGTTTGAATTTTCTTGTAAAATTATGAGTTCTGTCTGCTCAGGATTTTGCACTAATGGTAATGGTAATAAATGGGGGACGCAAGCGTCGGCGACTAGGCCCCAGTGGGCCCTTTTCGCAATCCCCGGCATCTTCACTCATCCCATGTCGGATACCTGCTCGAACCTCTTCGACCTTCTTATGAAAGTCGAAATGTCCTTCCATTGCAACAAGTGCAATTCTTCCTCCTTAATAGTGGCAGCTCCGAAGACGTTTTGTCTGGAGCCTGCCATAAATACCACATTCGCACAGGAAGTGGAAGGAGTCCTTCTCTTCCCCACATTCCGTGCATAGTGGGTTTGCCTCAACTCTGATGAGAGCCAGGTGCCTCCTGAGGCCGCAGTGGCCGGTTAGAACTCCCACCAACAGTCGGAGTTCTTTGCGGCTTAGCTTCAGTATCTTGGCCGTCCTTGCCATGTCGGGCCCCGATATCATCTGCTTTGACTGCCTGCATCCGTCTATCCTTCTCCACTCTTTTCCTAATGTATCAACTGCCCACTCATTCAGTGCCGTTGTTACTTGTCTCCTTGTTATGCCGAGTGCGGGTTCGGGCCCGTAGTAGGGTTGTCCGGCTCCTTGCTTGGCTAGCTGGTCCGCCTGCTCGTTGCCTTCAATCCCTGCATGACCCGGGACCCACATCAGCGTTATTTCCATTTCAGTCGCAAGACTCTCCAGGGCATCTCTGCACTCCTAAACCTGGTTCTGGTTGCATTTAGAGCTCTGATGGCGGCCTGATTGTCCGAGCAGACATATACCTGTCTCTCTGGGCCGGACCTCACCTCTTCCATTCTGGTTGCCTCCAGGATGGCATACACCTCTGCTTGGAAAACTGTTGTCAGAGAACCTAGCGCATATGCTCTTTTCTCTCCGTTTTCCAGGTAAACTCCTGCTCCGGCTTGCCCTTTCTCCAGTCTGAACCCGTCTGTAAAACAGACCAGGCTTTCTGAGGGAAATATCACCGTTTCCTCTTCCCACTCTCTCCTGTCTGGGATCTCTGGCGAGATCGTCTCTTTCCACCTAATTTTATCCTCTGCCTGTATCACTTTGATAGCGGATAGTGGGATTTCTTTTTCCGCTACCACAGCGATTTCGGTATGCCCTGTGTACCCCTCTCCTCGCCAGCTCCCTGAGTCACGCATTCTCAAAGATTTTGCACTAACTACATATATTGTTATTTGTTATATGATTTGACTATCGAAGTGGTGGTCAGTCGAAGAGGCAGTCAGTTTTTGGCTCCCAACAATAAAAGACTAATAAGTCAGACCTCTATCTCCCACTCACTGACTTGCCGATCTATTTCGATGGAGTCTTCTTCTCCTTGTGAAAGCCAGTGAGGTAGTCTCAGTAGAGTGGAGACAATTACCACAAACAGAAATATTATCCCACGACTTTTAGAATATCATCATTAAAATAATATTCTGACTAAGAATGTAGTGATCAACCTCAATAATATACTTTCTATTCAATTACAGAACGGAACCACAGGATACAGCTTGCCAGGCGATGGTGGAAAACAGATGCAGTTGGACCAGAGGCAAAGTTTTGGGAGGATCCAGTGTACTGAATACCATGTTGTATATCCGGGGCAACAAGAGAGACTTCAACAGGTGGGCCGACTATGGAAACGATGGATGGTCGTATGAAGAAGTTCTCCCCTACTTTAAGAAAAGCGAAGATCAGCGGAATCCATATTTAGCTAAGAGCACCAGATATCACTCTACAGGTAATATATTGGTCAATAACTCGAACACCCGTTGAGCAAGTCCGATTGCAATTGAAATTTGAAGAAACTAGTTTCGAATGACCATTTTTAAATGTTTTCTGCGAAAGAGTATCATTCATTTTTTCTGTTTTTCTAGATGATACTGAAAATTTTCACCCACTTACCAAAACTTTCTCCGTTCACACCATATCTTTACTCGTACAGAAACCAACTCGCATGGAATTTGAGACTCACCTGAAAAAAAAAAAGAAGAAAATTATATGTTTTTCAATAAGTAGAATATTGCGTGAATATTTGGACCATGCTAAATATTCGCGAAGAAACAAATCTCTTGATAGATGTAATAAAAGATAAGAGACATTTTCTTCATATTAAATTCATTTCCAGCATTGTTTTTGAAGTAACGATGCAGGTATGATGAAAAATAGCGTATGAAACACGTGTCAACGTTTGAGGGCACTCCGCTTTGCACCGCGTTCTCAAACTCGTTGCGCGTGCTTTCGAGTTTGCAGAACTTTTGGAATTTTCTTCGTCAAAGGATTCATATTTTTTTTATAAAATAAACATTTCTGTTTTGTTTGAATGGTTGCAAACTCATCAGAAGATATCATATTTCAAGACTTTGAAAGTGTGCAGAAATTTCGCCTTTTTTGGCAGAGTTTAATCTACCCCATTTCCGTATTGCAGGCGCGTTTGCAAATTACTGAAAACATTGTATGTGAGGTCATCTTCATTTGCAACCATTCAAACCTGTTGTAAAAATTTCGATACCAATTTTAACGGCATAAAAACGGCAATGAAAAATGTATTTTCTGTTCGAGGCAAGAGGTTGCAAATAACTTCTTAAGAACAATATTTTAGTAACTTTTTCGAATTTTGAAATTTTAATCGATAAATTAGGATTAACAGCAATATGTTTTGTGAAACAAACATTTCCGTTTTGTTTGAATGGTTGCAAATTTATCGGAAGATACTAACAATTTTTTTTCAACACTTCAAAGTTTACAAAACTTTTGCTTTTTTTTGGTAAAGTACAAGTATTTTACCCTCATTTCCGTGTTGCAGGTGTGGTTAAAATTGATGAAAATATTGAATGTTAGGACATCTCCATTTGTAAACCTATTTTTATAAAAATACAAATTAATGAAAAAATATATTTTCCGATTGACGCAGGTTGCAAATCAAAGCATTCATCAAAAACATTAATTCAGTTATTCTTTCGAGTTTGAAGAACTTTTGGAACTTTCTTCGAAAAATTTGAATTAAAAACATATTTTTCTTGATAAAACAAACATTTCCGTTTTGTTTGAATGGTTCCAAATTCAGCAGAAGATCTAAACTGCTATTTGTCAAAACTTAGAAAGTTTGCAGAACCTATTGAATTTCTTTCGCGCTTATAATGCGACAATTCATTGAATCCTGGTTTTTCAAGAACAGCTTACATTCAGGAAAAGGAGTATTAAATTCCGAATCAATATCATTTGAATGTACTCTTCATTGGATTGAAGTTTTAAAACTCTTGTAATTACTACTGAATTTTGGAAAAATCATGTTTATATCTACTTGCCTAATCTCCGATTTTCAAATCCAACCCAACTCGCTTAAGTGTAAGTATATACACATGGGCCGTGGTGGTCGGATGCTATGGTGCGTTCGCCTCGCATGCGTGGGGTCGTGGGTTCGATCCACCGATTCACCGGTCTCGTGCATGGCATCACACGTTAGAAGGTAAGGGCTGCGTCTTCCCTAGCTCACACAAGTCTCTCGAAGACTTCTGAGGGTTGCAATCGGTTGACGGAAATAACAATTTTAACAACAATTTTAATAATTTTAATTTTTCTGTTATCGCTTCAGCTCCCAAAATCTTTATATGGTGGCCTTTTCAATATGCAGTTGAACACAGGCTGTTCAATTTAAATTTCAAATCCATTCCCTTCAGTGTAAGGATATTTTTATTTTTCTGTTATTGCTATACCTCAAGTTTTATTACCTTTCAATAGGTGTTGTGTATGTAGTCGAAAACGGCAAATTCAATTTTCAAATCCAGCTTATATCGCTTCAGTGTGAGAATATTTTCCTTTATCAGTATCACACCCAAAAGCTATATAAACAGATCTGTATGCAGCCTTCAGTGTAAGGATATCTTTCCGTTATCGGTAAAACTCCCCAAAGCATTATATGGTGGCCCTTTCGATAGGCATTGTCCATGCAGTCAAACAGGGGATGTTCACTTTATGTTTGAAGTGCAGCCTAACTTGCTTCAGTGTAAGGATAATGTCATTTCCCGTAATCTCCGATAAGGAGAATAAGTTACAATATACTATTAACACTCGATTTCACGTTTTCAGGCGGTTACCAAACAGTCCAAGACAGCCCCTACTACACCCCCCTCGGTGTGGGCTTCCTAGAAGCCGGTCAAGAAATGGGCTACGACATCCGAGACGTCAACGGCGAAAAACAAACCGGTTTTGCCCTGTACCAATATACCATGAGGAGAGGCTCTCGTTGCAGCACGGCGAAAGCCTTCCTGCGCCCCATAAGACTGAGAAAGAACCTGCACATCTCCATGTACTCGCACGTGACCAAAGTACTCATAGACCCCACTTCTCGAAGGGCCTACGGGGTCGAATTCATCAAAGACGGCAAGAAGCAGACCGTGTTGGCGAAGAAAGAAGTCATTCTTTCGGCCGGTGCCATAAATTCTCCTCACTTGCTGATGTTGAGTGGTATAGGGCCGAAACAACATCTTGAAGAGAAGGGGATACAGGTTGTTCACGATTCCCCAGGGGTTGGTAAGTATCTGACTTTCTTTCTTGATTCTCAAGCACGAATTATCAATCTTTGTTGGATTTTTTCGTCCCAGTTCTACTTATGGGGTCGAATAAAGAATAGATCCATTCCGGCATTTTCAATTCAAAGTTCCATGGTGAATTCTCCCTGCGGTAAGGAATGACTAAAATAGACCGAGAGGCAGCGTTGCAATTTTGTAAATAGTGTCAGAGAATGTAATTTTCGAAACAACTGATGAAAACAAGAGTCGGTCGTTAGCGTCTTGATGGAACGGACTGTGGGAATCTATAGAACGTTTAAAAAGAAAACAAGGAAAAATAATTTCATGATTCACGAAAATATGTTGAGATAATGTTTGAATAAATAAAATTGAAATCATAAGAGTCAGCTTCATGAAAAATTGTGAATTACTCGTCAGCTACCCTTATAAAATGGTAATAAAAAGTGAGAGTACAAAATAATTTCATGAATTACAAAACTAATATAGCGTATTTATAACAACATCAAAATGATGAAAACAATAGTCAGCTATGCTTCGAATAGGGATAAGACCATCAGCTGGAGAGGCTTAAGGTGTCGAACGAGCATGAGATGTCAGCGTCAAATTATTTCATTAACTAACTTACTGACGATTGTTCCCCTATTACCTTTGTTATTTGGTGCAGCTCTGTTTGTGTCTATGGCCGATGAAATAGGTAACATACAGTATATTGACATATGTCATTTCAAGTCATCAGCTCTAGTTTACCTACTAGCCTCATTTAATTTTTTTTAAGTCTTGTTCGTAAAATGTCATTTTTACATTAAAACCTATGAATAAATTGATTTATTTTGATAATGGCTAGTACGTCCAAATGTTGTATTAATGATCCTGATACATTTTGTTATTTTTGTGTTGAATACATACTGAAAGATCAGCGTAAATCGATTAAAAACACTGTGAGTCGTTTGTATTTTGCTTACCGTGAAATTCGACACCAAGATAAATACAAGAGTATGGGTACCTCATAGTGTATGTAAAATATGCTTTGAACATTTGCGACAATGGGAGAAAGGGACACGTAAGTCTTTAAAGTTTGGAGTGCCTATGACATGGCGAGAACAAAAAAAAAATCTTTATGACGACTGTTAAGATAGTGGGCATCAACAAAAACAAATGCCATAATTTCAAGAGCTTAAAAAAAGCTCATACGCTTTTATTCTTCATCATTATGATTCCCACCAATGTTCTCTAATTCCCGAAAAAATCCTCTAATTCCCATGTAAGACACGAGTAATACCTCTAATTCCCGTGAAATGCCCACTAATACCCAAAAAATTTCAAGTAATACCACTGTTGGGAATAGTTCTATGTTTTATCATTGTTTATATAGAAGATAGTTAGTCAACCTTATGGGATTATAATTGGATCAAAATGGATGCGACATGTAGATGGCGATAGTGAGCTCGCATCCAAGTCATGTCGTAACTTCAGTGATCTGGCCTCCAAGTCATGTTGTAACTTGATTAAAACAATGGAAAAGCATTAAAATCAGGTTTTTTTGAAGAAACCTGCATTAAAATGACGTCATATATTCATGTTTGTAACTAATCACGCTAGATGACACTCGCGTTTGTATCCAATACCTTTTCCACAGGCATTGACTAACTATGTTCTATTTAAACAATGGTTTTATCTTATTTTAACTCTTGTGATCTTCGATATGGACCCTGTATGCTGAAACAAATACGAAATAAAAAAGTGTCAAATAAAAGTCTAAGAATTGATACACGTCATTTTTACTGTTCTAAAAGAATTAAGAATTACAGTATTTTCCATCCCAAAACTAATATTGTGGCGACCGTGACAGGACATAAAGAGGCGATGGACAATTATTATAAAGAAAGAGAGCAGTTACGAAGATTATTCAAGAAAAGCAAAGATGAGTTGGAGTTAGCGATGACAGCAAGGGCAGTAAGCAGAGAACAACTACACTTAGACATTTGGAAGACAAGAGCGATAGATTGTTTTCACTGGATGGACTCATAAGAGAGAACTTGTTATCATCAAATCCTAGTGAAGAAAAATTAATCACAGCTCTTCCCAAATTTCGACGTTCCTATCATCATTTTAAGAATAAGAACAAAGTTATTATTGAGCGAGAATCCTTATTGTTTCAAATTTTCAATTCTTCTTCCATGTAAACCTATAGTCTATAGTCTTTCCAATATCAATTGCAGATCATAAAAACTCGTTTCAAAGCCTTACCGACAGTTTCGTTTGATATGCCGACACCTCATTTACATGATGATTTATGACTCTCCAGCCAAATATTTTGCATTTTGCCGCACGTCAATTAAGGTCACGTGGACTGCGGTGTTTCCTTTGGACCTATACGAAGTATTGTAATTGATATTAGAAAGACTATATTATACAGTGCGGCTTTTTTTAGCCCCCCTCTCGAAAACGAGACTCTCGTACGCACCAATACATGATATAGTTGAAATTGTCTGGATCTGTATATCAAGGTCACCCTTGACTCACTAGTTTTTTGGAAGTAACGGAAGTAACATTCGCTTTTTCCAGGGCAAAACCTCCAAGACCACATATCGTCCGTGGTCACCTTCCTCGTAGACCACCCCATAAGCTTGGTCATCAACAGACTGGTCAACCTCAACACGGCTCTCCGATACGCCGTGAAAGAAGACGGCCCCCTCACCTCCTCCATCGGCCTGGAAACGGTGGGCTTCATTCCTACTAAGTACGCCAATAGGTCCGACGACTGGCCCGACATGGAGTTCATGTTGACCAGCACGACGACGCCGGCCGACGGCGGGACGCAAGTGAAGAAAGCGCACGGCCTCACCGACGAGTTCTACAAGGAAGTGTACGAAAGCATCAATTTCAAAGACACTTTCGGAATTTTCGCAATGATGCTCAGGCCGAAGAGCAGAGGAGAAATCAAGCTAAGGTTCGTGCAAGCATACTTGACATCCGGTTTCGTGTACCCACACTCCTGTATCTCTACCAAAGACGTACAGCGCTATCTAACCCTGAAGGAACGGATTTAAGTCCAGAAGGGATAGATTTCGCTTAGAACTAGTACATAGGTCGCGATAATTGAATTACGCATTCTGAAGGGACCGGCCGATACGCCTTTCCGGAATTCGTTTGCTTTCTATATTCGAAATATAATAGTCAGTGAGCCAGGAACTTATACGTTCAGTTGTGATGAAAGATAAACATTAATTGAATCTCTAAATAAAAATGGACTCAGCAATAAAATAACTGTTAGGCACACAAATCCTACTATTGGTAGGGTTTATATTTACTCTAACCGGCTTTGATTAGGATGAGTGACAAATCATTCATCACATCTACTCTGGAGAACACGATACAACATTCCAAATATTACAGAGTATAAACCTTAGATATATATCAGCAGATGGATATTAAATCTGATTATCTCTTCTGGTAAGTTTGTTATGGTTTTAGGGGGAGTAGTCAGGGTACCAGAGGAATGGTCAAGGTACCAGGACTAACTGTCGAAGTTATCAAATCATTTCTACGCACCCTAATGAATGAGACTCAACTGGATAAATACCGCGGTGATATTTTCGTTTCGACCTCTAGGGGAAATTGTATCCATTATAGTCTTTTCAGTTTGATACCTAGTGAAATGATGGATACATCATGTGGCATGGAAAGGATAACGAAGGAAGATGGTGACATAGGAATAACAGATGTTTTATTCAGAATATACACAAACTGATAACTTATTCACTGAAGTTGTCTCTTAAAATAAAATTCAGATATCACTGGCCATAGCTTGCACTAATATACTAGAGGATTTAGATTTAAATATTTTTTTACAATATGTTGAAAAACCGTACTGTGCCATCAGCACTACAGTGACACATAAAAACATATTTTTGTCAAAACACACCTGGAGCAATTTTTCAGATGTACAGTTTGAATAGAGGTTGTTGATAAAGGTGGTTTAATGAACTCCCATTCGTTATGAAAATGCACGCCCAGTCATTCCAAATGAAGATACAACTTTGGGCAATCATATAACCGAAATTTCCCCTGAATACGAATCTGGGCCGCTTCCCACTCCTTAGGTATAACTCAAAATATTTGGCAAGCTTCCCGCACGCTAATTTGTATAGCCATGTTCTATCTCCTGTTTCTTCAATCTAAAGAGACGATAAATGATAAATGTGTTCTTAAGCTTCTAATAGCCGATTTCACCAACTGATTCATACAAATAGGAAATACTCAATACAGAATTTATCGTATTATTTTCATTGAATTAATTATTTAAATCTTGATAATTTAGCTTTTCACTTTACTTATATTCCCGATTTTGTTAATATGATGATTTCCCGAAAGGAGACACGCAATTAGGTCTCCTAAAAGTCGATATCATCGTAACACTACATCTGCTCTCGTGATTAAACGAATATTCGAGGCACATATCACAAAATCACTGACTTCATCTGCACTTCAACTCAAATCTTTAACTTGACTTCCGCAACTATCCTCTCGAAACAATAATTCAAGCTTTTTCAACTAGAAAGTGGTGATAAAATTCGCTCGTCTATTGAACGTAATGCACGTTTTAATGGACTATTACATTATTTCTCGACATATTCGCGTTATTAATAGCGCTTATAATCACTATTTCGGCGGATTTCCACTAACATTTTTTACTTTCCAAGGACTAACAACCCTCTGGAATACCCCCTCCTCTACCACAACTATCTGACGCACCCGCACGACGTCAACGTCTTGCGGGAGGGCACGAAAGCGGCAGTCGCTTTCGGTCAAACGGAAGCCCTGAAGAGATTCGGCGCTAGGTTTCACGCCGTTCCAGTACCGAAATGCAAGCATCTGCCGCAATTCACGGACGAGTACTGGGATTGCTACATCCGGCAATACACGTTGTCCATCTACCATTACTCGTGTACGGCGAAAATGGGACCGGAAAGCGACCCCTATGCGGTGGTGGATCCACAGTTGAGGGTGAGTACCTATAGTTCGTTTATGATGTACAGAATAATTGCTTTTCATGCACCAAAAGTGTAACTGATATTATTGCGATAGGAGAGCTATGGTGTTGATCTGAAAAATATCTACACATATTTAAGGTATTTGGAACGCAAGAGCAGTTTGCTTACAAATACAATGAAATATTGGTATGATATTTCTTGACAGTGGCTACATCAGCTGATTTTTTTTGAGAATATTCGTCCATTTAGAATCGCAGATAATTATACTCAAAGTTGCTCCCTGATAGACTTTTAAATCATAGCACCATAGGCCAAATGCAATCGTTGTTTCAAATAACATGCTGTGCAGAAGAAACGCGTCTTACAAATTTGAAAACCAACACATGTCAATAAACTCGATAACAATGCTCATAACCAAATCTGGAAAAATTCGTCCATCTAATCATCGATGAGAGCATAAAAATGACCAAGTCAAGAGCAATGGCAACAACGCGCTGCAGCTCGTAAGAAACACGAGAAATATATCCCCAAATAAATAGACCAGGAAATGAATAAAATTTGTGATTACTTCTTTGGTTTTCGTAGTATATTTTACTTCTCTAGTTTGGCCCGATTCCATTAGCGTCGGAATTCATGTTTTTTTTTTCCTGAAGTTCTGCATATTTGCATCAAGAACGATCATCATATTTATAAATGTATATATTTTTTTAAGAGGCTTATAAATACGCAAGCAAAGTCTATGCGGCAGTATTGGTAATGGTAATGAATAAAAAAGCAAAGAAATTCCGCTGGAAAACAACAAATCATGCTAGAGATCTGTTGAGTTTTGTAATCATTATTGGTAAAATGATATTGGTAAAAAAATAGCAGAAAGTTCAAGTAACAAAATGGAAAAAAAAACTTGTCAGGCAGAAAATAATCCGATTTAATTTTTTTTAACGAATACAAACGAGGCAAAAGTTATGGTGATGATACTGATGCCGAAAAATAATAAATTTTCCGGAATTGACAACATAAAATCCGAAAATCTGAAAAAGATTGCAACTTCGTTAGTTTATATAATGAATGAGTCCAAGAATGATGGAGAATTTCCAGATATCTTGAAAATTGCTGAAGCCGAGCCAACTCCGGGCTATCGGCACGTCAACGTATTTCGGTGATCATCCCTGATATTTTTTTATATTTTACGATTATTTTACCATTTATTTTTCCCCCACTCCTCCCACCCCCTCAAATTCTAAATGAAGTCAAATAAAAAAATAGATTATAATTAAGGAAATTAACCATACACTGTTCGATGACACCGCACATGCGGGAAGCGCACAGCTCAAACGGGGGGTCGCACAAAAATGGAGTTTTTACCAATCTTTCTAGAATGGACCAAGGACGTATATTCGGCTATTTAGAAAAATCTAAAGAATTTATTTCACCCCCTTGAAACCCCATTTTTGTGCGACTCCCCGTTTGGGCTGTGCGCTTCCCGCACGATTTTCAAAATCGGAAAAAGGTATTTGTGTGTGTCGTCGCATATTATGGTTAATTTCCTTAATTATCAGCATTTGTTTGACGTCATTCGGAATTTGAGCGGGTGAGGGTAGGTTGGGGGGAAAAAATCAAAATAATGGGGGAAAAAATCCTAAAAATATAAAAAAATATCAAAGATGATCACCAATCGCGCAGAAGTACGTTGACGTATCGATTGACCCCCCAACCAGAAAAAAAAATTAAAAAGCTAGGTTAGCCCGGAGTTAGCTCGGTATGCCTCTTCAAAAACGGTGATAAACTCGATAAAACGAAATAATGTTACAAAAGAGGTTGGTTTTATCTATCACTAAAATAATTTGAAGTTTATTGTACGTAGGTTAGTCAAGAGGTATACTTAACTTCAATAAGAAAATGAAACGGTTATAAAATTTTCTAAGAAATGTATTTAAAAAATCATACAAAAGAAATTCAGAAGTTTACCGTACTATTCGAGAGTAGACAGCAACAGAAGTCCAGAGCTATAAAATATATTGGAGAATCTAGAAACAAAATAGGGTATTTTTTAATATTGCTTCTAAGACAAATAACTCTTTTGAACATAGGAATTGCTAAATCATACATTTGAACATGATATTAGGATTCTTCCTGTTGATAACAAAGCAAAACATCGAAGGAAATCATAAAGTTACATTGACATTAATCTTGCATTTTGTTGATAAAAACTGAAGTAATCTGAAATATAATAAAATCAAGTTACGAAAAATCGATTCGTATATCTGGAACATTCTAATTTCATTTCTATTGTCCTTGTCGTTGTTCTAAACGTAAGTAGGCAATAGTTTTTATGTTACATACAAAAGGTCTTTTTATATTGACCAGTGTAATCCATTTTATTCCTGAAAAAAATTTAGATAAAAAAATCCAACATATTATTCTTTCACTTCAAAACACCCACGTAACTTCCAAGATGTTTGATGTAGCGATGTGATATTGGAAAATCGATATATGCAGAAAAAAACTTCATTTCATATGCCTGCATAGGAAATTAACCTATTTTTACTAAAAAAATTATTCAGTATATCATCTATCCAACACCCCAAAATTGGATCACACGTTGAAAGATAAGGGCCTCGTCTTCTCTAGCTCGTATAAGTTTCTCGAAGACTTCTGAGGGTTACGCGTAAGGGTGCAGCTGGTTGACGGAAAGAACAAAAATTAAGGGACAGTTTTTTGAAAAAATGTAAAATATGTTTTGTTAGTGCGCACTGTATACAGGGTGTTAGGTAAACATGCAGGTTATTTCTTGACTATTCTAAGAATATTTTGTCCATTGATGATTTTGGAAAACTCCTTTGTTTCGAAGATACAAGGTGAAAAAAATCTACGACATGAACAACATTTCTTCATCAAAAATTACATGTCAAGTTGCTCAATCTACAATAAATGTTCGAAATGACTTCCTCCATCCATTATATAGCGAAGTGGTCGGTTAGAGTGTTTGGCTTCCACCCAGGCGGTCCGGGTTCGATCCCCGGTCGCGTATCACTGAGCTGAAGTGGTTCGGATTCCACTTTTATTTAAACTGTAGGTCCCGGATCTCCCTTGCTCGTACAAGCTCTGCTTTTGAGGAGTTTTCTCCGAAAACCTGGGAGTTTCGCAAAAACAAATTTTACAAAAATCCTGGATACAAATATTCAATATTCTCGTCATTGACTGCCGAACTCTTTCAAACACTCCAGGGTCGTTTCTAATTGAGTTACACCCGGCAATTATGGGATTTAGCAAATCATCCAAATTCTCCAATGGAGTAGCGTGAAATAATGACTTCAGATATCCTCAGAAGAAATAATTAATCCACGAGGTTTAAGTCCAGGGATCGAGCAAGCCATGCGTGTGGCCCACCTCGGCTTATCCAGCGATCTCTGTATGTTGCTACTCCATAGGAGAATTTGGATGATTTGCTGAATAGGATAATTGCTGGTGAGTTTGAAAGAGTTTGGCAGTCATTGACGAGAAGACTGAATGCTTGAATCTAGGCTGGAGGAAGTCATTTCGAACATTTATTGTAGATTGAGCAACTTTACAAGTACTTTTTGATAATAAAATGTTGTCAATGTCGTAAATTTTATTCACCCTGTATCTTCGAAACAAAGGGGTTTTTCAAAAATCATCATAGGACAAAATATTCTTAAAATAGGTCAAGGAACAACCCCTTAAATTTTTGCCGCATTTTTACCTAACACCCTGTATATTTCATCGAAATAGGGTATTTTTTACAAAATCCTACTCATTATCTTGTTCGCTATAAAAATGATTACTTTTTGGTTGCAGGTATACGGAATATCAGGTCTGAGAGTTATAGACGCATCCATAATGCCTTTCATAACGAATGGAAACATCAACGCGCCTGTTATTATGATAGGGGAGAAAGGAGCAGATTTGGTCAAGAGTTACTGGCTGAATCCAACTACGAATAAACGGAAAAGAGACATTCAAGTGAATTATAATGTTCAGTTACATGACAAACCATTTTGCAATGATACGACGACGTAGTTTTCAGTTTATTTATAGGTGTCGTTAACAGAGGATATAAAACGATCTGAGAGAAAATCGTGATGATTTTTGAAAAACTGGCTTCAGTAAACTTGGTTTATGTCGAAGGTCTTCGTCTTTGGACTCTTGGTAGAGAGCTCTCAAGAACACAAAGATATCACAAGAACAGTATTTTACATTTCTGTAAGTTTACAGTCGAATACTGGTCCTTGAAAAATTGCAAGATTTCTGAAAATCATGTAAATGTCTTGACCAAATGTAGCGGATTCCGATGTGGGTGGCACCCAGACAAAAACTCCTCTATTTTTCAAACATGAACTCAAATTCTTGTCCATTTCAATGCCACTGGGTAGCGTTATAGGCTTATGCAATCATGTTGACAAAAACAATTGAAGAAAAACTATCTAATGGTGATTTTCATAAAATTATTGAAAGTTCAGAGAGATTTTGATGAAAATTCATAAAAATAAGTCAAACTCAACATTAATATCTTCTGTTTTACGTACATCCACAGTTGTTTGGTTTTTCTATTATATATATTTTATTGTAATAGTATTTATTAGTTACAACTACCTGTTCTACTTTGTGAACTGTAAATATCATTGTTAATATTGTTTCACATGCTAAGTTTCTAATAGGCGAGAACCCAAAATTTGAATAATATTTTTTATGGATTCTGTAGCTTGTGAAAACTCTGTTGGTAATTTGCTTTTTCTTGAGAATTTTTTGTATCTTGAAAAAAAGATTTAAAGTCGACAAAATTCAAATGGCTTGTTTCTCGCGCCATTGCAACGGCTGTAATAGAAATTTGACTCCAAAAATATATTCTGGTTTCACTGATACAGTGTGTCTCACTTCTCATGGAAACACCCCCGTATCTTCCGTAATAATTGAGGTTGAATGATGAAACTCTCAGGACTGATGGATATGCTCAAAATGCACCTACCACCTTGATGGGGTTGGCCTACGTGACATACACTGCCCGCCAATCGCGATGGAACAACACATTTTTAAGGTAAAACATACTAGGGGGCAAAATAGGCTAAACATTCCTTCAGATTTGTGATCAGGACCACCAACTTACTACAGATACACTTTTTCTCTGAAAAAATGTCAGTCCTGAAAAATCCGAATTTGTCTCACTTCTCATGAAAACACCCCCGTATTTTCCGTAATTTTATACGTAGAACCCTGAAAATTGCAGGATCTATAGATACACTAGAAATTAACTCACTGCACAAAACGGGTCATCCTACATGATGTGCACTGCACGCCAGCAGCGATGGAAAAATGGGTGGTTCCTTCGCTGCTGGCGTGCAGTGTATATTACGTAGATTGACCATTCCCGTGCAGTGAGTTCATTTCCAGTGTATCTATTGATCCTGGAAATTTTATGGTTCTACGTAAAAAAATACGGAAGATACGGGGGTGTTTCCATGAGAAGTGAGACAAATTCGGATTTTTCAGGACTGAAATTTTTTCAGGGAAAACGTGTCTCTGTAGTAAGTTGGTGGTCCTGATCACAAATCTGTAGGAATTTTGAGCCTATTCTGCCCCCTAGTATGTTTTACCGTAAAAATGGGTTGTTCCATCGCGAGTGGCGGGCAGTGTATGTCACGTAGGCCAACCCCATTCAGGTGGTCGGTGCATTTTGAGCATATCCATCAGTCCTGAGAGTTTCATCATTTTACCTCTATTGTTACGGAAGATACGGGGGTGTTTCCATGAGAAGTGAGACACACTGTATATGCGTTGTGTATTTTAAAGCATATTTGGAGCGATATTTTTTCATGTCCTCGCCTATTATATTGTGTATCATTATTAAATCTATGGACTCTGGAAAAAGCATAATCCTCTAGAATTGTTTTAATAATACTGTGTTTGATTTTATCATTAACTTTGAAGAAAAAATTACTGCCTAAACAACTGACTGATGTCAACGATATAAATTAAATGGTAGGAGGAGTTTAGATAAACTTTATCTCGAGTAAATAACTCCCGTAATTTGATATTCTGAAGAAACATGTTATGATTGAAATCAAAATTCTGTTGGAAAACTATATCGAAATATTAATTTTTTCATCGTCTGGCTGACTTATATTCTTTCACTACTTCAAACACTAGAAATGAGACATAAATGATCTACTCAGTATTGTTTTCACAAATACCAGATGAAAATACTTTTGAATTTTTTACTAGGTTAAATGTGGAAAATAGTCACTAGTTTTAGAATTTAAAAACACCTATTTGCTCATTTTGACTGTACATAGTTTAGGTTAAGTTGGGGTTAGTTTAATATTTTAAATATTATTTTTGAAAATATATTTGCCAAGTTTTATTACAAGTAATTGTATTTTTGTTATATCTGTTCATTGTATATACGGAAATAAATATTTTGGTATTTTGTTAAATCTGTTTATTGACTTTTTCCCGTTTTGATAATAAATTAGACTTTAATCCTGACAAATCAAATCACATTTTCGTAGTATTCTTTGCGAATAGTATAATTTGTAAAGAACGAGTGAGTTTTCCAAAATGAATTTTTTGAAGAATCTGAAGGAAGCTTAGAGAAACTCTGCTTCTTGATACTGAAGTTGGACAGGCTGAGGTTTCAGACCATGTCAGTTTCAAGAGTCGCTAGGCTAACACATAACTCAGTGTGTGTAAGTTTAAAGTGTTGAGAGTAAATTCGGTTTTTCTTCATAACATGAACATTCTTCACCAACCCGGCTAGAGCAATTATTATGAGAGGAGGATTAAAGATTTGTGAATATAACTTACCGATACTGGGTTAATGAAAATCCTCATTTGTTTTGAGAGGATCATACGCATTAACCTCAACAGATCAACGTTGGGGATACATTCACGGGAACGACATAATAGTTCTATAAAGAAAATTTATTCAATTCAGATGAAATGATGGTACTGAGGAGAAAGTATATTACGAAAGATTGAGGTTACCTAAGCTATACTTGTATTGCATACTGCACATAGAAAAACTATTTATGCATAGATACAATTATAAAATAGATCCATTCATATTAAACTTCCAATAGTCCTTGAATCTGATGAAAACTTTCTACTGAATCTTTCGGTAGTAATAATCACATCAAATTTACATACTTGTTTACTTCTATAAAAAAAAAACAGAACATTAACTGAACAGATGCACTACACAACCAGCCACATCAAAGTTACAGGTAAATCCAATAGTCCCCTTTGATGTAGACAACTTTGAATACACCTGCAGAAGATAAAAAAGGATTATTTTACATTATGCAATCACTTGATCATTTCCCCGTGTCCAGTTCTTTTAAATTCAATATGACAATTTCTCCAAATGATAACTATGCTCCTTGTCCAGAATCCTAAAATTATGCAAAAATGATATTCAGCCTTACAAACTGCACATGCTGAATTCACCGCAGGTTGGTTTAACAGAAAACCTGTTAAGACTGTCATACCATGATAACAACCATACATGCAGCAGCTGACACTCTAAAGTATCTCCAAAATATCAGGTGCCCCGAGCCAAAAAACCTTTAAAAGCAAACTTTGATTCGATCATCAGTGTGTAGCACTTAAACATCAGACCATAAAAGATCTCAATGCCTGTAAAAACGAAAATTTTTCAGCCGAACCAAAATCTAAATATTTAGCTTTGAAAAAGCAGTATAAACAACTGTTAAAATATAAAAAGAACGAATATGAACTCTGCCACCTTCTGGAAAACCATCAGAAATGCTCGAAACCCTCAATTAGTTCCAGTATCGTTAAATATTTATGAATGGGAAGCTTTCTACAATGATATTTATAAAGACTACGTAATAGACAACTCTCGTTTTTTTGATGCTAGAAAACCATATTTTGGTCTCCCAATTACAATACGTGATATATACGAGGATATATTGAAAAATTATTAGCCTACTATAGAACCAAACAAAATTTCAATGTCAAAATATTTCAATACTCAACATATTCTCCTCTTAATGGGATACATTTATTACAGAGAACCTGCAACGTCTCTAGACCTTTCAAAAAAATATTTCTTCTTGATCTGCAAACCAGACCTCCACAGCTTTTATTACCTCCTCGTTGGAAGAAAAATTACGACCTATTAAACTTTTTTTCAGTTGAGGAAAGAGATGATAGTCGGACGGAGCCAAATCTGGTGAATAAGAGGGGTGTTCTAGTAATTCAAACCCTAAATCACGAATTTTTTGCATGGCAACATGAGATTTGTGTGCAGGGGCGTTGTCCTGCAAAAACAAAACACTTTTGGATAGCTTTCCGCGTTTTTTCTCTTTAATTTTTTCCCGTAAAGTGGTCAGTAATGTCGAATAGTAATCTCCAGTTATTGTTCTATCCTTATCCAAAAAATCAATCATGATTACTCCATGGCAAACCCAAAAAAACTGAAACAAGAACTTTTCCAGCAGATTTTTGGACACGAAACTTGTCAGGTCTTGCAGAACCGGAGTGTCGCCATTCTATCGATTGTTGCTTTGTTTCTGGATCGTAGAAATGTACCCACGTTTCAGCCACAGTAACAATTCGGTTTAAGAAGTCTACATCGTTTTCAAATCGAGTACAGATCGAACGCGATATGGTACTACCCTTGCACGCTTTTGTCAACATTCGAACATTTGGGGATCCATTTTGCAGCAATTTTTCTCATGTCCAAATTGACGTGAACTATATTCGTATGAAATATTCAGTGCTTCAGATATCCGTTTTAGCCCAATTCGACGGTCTGTTAAAATCATGTCATGAACTGCATCGATATTTTCGGGGACTGACAGAAACTGGCCTTCCCGATCGGTCATCATCTTCAATAGGAAATTTACCTCTTTTGAAGCTTGCAGTCCAATTTTTCACGGTCGAATACGAAGGACATTGATCACTAAGGGTATTAAGCATATCTTCGTATAAATCTGCTTACCTTAACCCTTTTAAATACAGGTACTTGATGATGGCTCGATACTCCAATTTTTCGATTTTCACAATTTCGGTGGACATATTTTTTCTTTTAATTTATTGCGTAACTCTGGTTTACATTTTTGACGTCAAACTTTACACTGACACTTCTAATAAGTTATTGTTCGTTGCTATGGTAACGCAATATTTTGTTTATGCAGGGAACTGGTCTAGGCTAACTAGGTATCAATACATCCTCGTATGATGCACTGAATAATTGCAAAAATAATAAATGCCCGGGAAGTGATGAAGTTCCTTTTGAATTTCTAAAATCCCTACCTAACAACTGGATCTTGTATTTATGTACACTTTTCAATCAAATTTTAGACAACACTTTAATTCCAAATTTCTGGACCGAAGTTATTTTGAAGATGATTCACAAAAAAGGTCCAATCAACAACCCTTCTAACTATCGAGGTATAGCACTGGTTAACTGTATTGCTAAAGTTTTTACTCGCATTATTTACACCGATTAATGAACTGGGCTGAAACATACAACATACTACCGGAAAGTCAATGTGGCTTTAGGCATAAAAGAAGATGCGCTGATAATGTTTATACACTCTCGTCGATTATACATTTTTAGCTCCGCTTCAAGAAGCGTAAAATATTTGCTATTTCCATTGACTTGAAGAGGGCCTTTGATAGCGTTAACCATCAACTTCTCTGGCAAAAACTCTTTCAACTAGGTGTCAGTTCACAGCTTGTCAGATTGCTCAGAGCATTTCATTCAAATGCCACCATGCGTGTGAAATCCAACGGAGAGTACACACGCGCGTTTCCTGTCTCGGATGGAGTTTTACAAGGGGAAGTTCTCAGTCCGATACTATTTTTCCTTTTTCTGGCTGATATCGAAGATTACTTCAAGAGCAATGAAGCTCCAGGTATTAACATAGATAATTCGAACTTCATATGCTTTTATATGCTGATGACATTGTTATTTTGAGTCAATCTGAGGTTGACGTTGGTAGAAAACTAAGACTGCTGGAAAATTACGCTTCCCTTAATCGCCTCACAGTAAATACTAACAAAACCAAGAAAGTATGTTTCTCTAGAGGGCCTTATTAAACACAGTAGTTTTTTGTTCGGAGGTCATCCAATAGAAATTACGAATTCCTACATTTATCTTGGCGTACTATTCAAATCCTCATCACTCTTTCGTGAAATGGCTACCTCGTCCAGTGCTAAAGCTAAACAAGCTACTGCATCTTTACCACAAGTTCTTGACAAAACTAAAGTTGATTCCATGCAAACTAGGTTTCGTCTCTTCGACTCCCTTGTTGTCAGTGTTATGTCTAACTGTATCCATGTCTGGGGCCTGCGTTATGTTGATATAGTTGATCAGGTACATACACAATTCATAAATAAGATTTTATCACTACCGTTCCATACCCCGGACTATGCAGTTAGAGCTGGCCGTGTTAAAATTTCAGATAATATTTTCAAATGGGCATCAAACTGGTTGATATACAGGGTGTTAATTAAGTACGTTGACAAACTTCGGGAGGTGATTCTTTGAAGGTTTTCAGGACGAAATGTTCATATAAACATATGTCCCAAACGGCTTGGTTTTCGAGATACAGGGTGATAAAATACATTTTTTTCAAGATTTTTTAGAGTTAACTTCGACATTTTCTGCAATAATCAGTTCAAATTAGGCAAGTACAATCCATTCAATAGTACGCACGATACAAAATAATGCATTTCTCAAATAATATACAGGGTCCTCCTTTTTTCAGAGTCAAGCTTTGTTCAACCCTTCAGAAATTTTTTTTCCGCCGCCACTGACATATTATGAGAAAGGAATAATGAATATTGTTTCATTTAACATCTTTTTGCTCTCTTGATTTTTTTCATTTACTTGTACGGTTCAGGAGTTACAATGAAAATATTAACGCAAACATTTTCCAGTAACGCATAACATAAAGAAATTTGAGAAGCAAATAGTCTAACAAACTTGAAGGGTGATTCTTTGAAAGGTTTCAAGATGAAAAATTCATATAAACTTGTCCCAAGCGGCTTGGTTTTCGAAGTACAGGGTGATCAAAATACATTTTTTAGGAGTTTTTGGAGTTTACTTCGAAATTTTCGACAATAATCGATCCAAATTAGTTCAAATTGGACAAGTACAATCCATTCAATAGTGCGCATGATATAAAATAATTCATTTCTCGAAGTGTCATTGCCACTCTCCAAAGATTAGCGCGTGACGCAATACGTCATTTTGTTCTCATTACACAAATAGCTATTTTCTGCTCGTGTAGAGAAAATGTAATGTTATGGAGCTACCATACATTTTTTACCATAACTCAGGTTGAATATGTATTGCACAAAGTTAATTATGGCAAAATAATTTTGGACATTTTCAATAGTGAATAACTTTATTATCAAATACTAGAGCAAAGTAACATACATTCCCTAGGAATAAAATTAAGTTCAGAAAAGGACCATTATTGAAATTGATATGTCAGAGCAGCTGCTGGAAATGGCCACCACTAACTTCAATGCATGCGTTTATGCGCCTAACCATAGACTGGCGGACACGCTCAAAAATACCAGGAGTGTTTCTTATAATTCCGCATGACTCCTGTATGCGATTCCTCAGGTCTTCTTCACTTTGAACTGGAGTTCGGTACACTAATGATTTAAGGTGCCCCCAGAGGAAAAAATCAAGTGGATTCATATCGGGTGACCTTGGTGGCCAAAGTTGTGGCCCACCACGCCCAATCCAGCGATCAGAATAATTCTCTTCTAAATATTGGCGTGCAACCAATCTGAAGTGTACTGGTGCACCATCATGCATAAACCAAATTCCAATTCTTTCCCTCAGTGGGATCTCTTCTAGGAGTCCAGGTAAGATGAATTCAAGAAAATGTCGATAATGGTCACCATTGAGTCTATGAGGCAGAAAATGTGGCCCGATAAGGAAATTCCCTACAATTCCAACCCAAACATTCACAGAAAACGTCTCTTGAAAATGGTTTTCAATCACGGCGTGTGGGTTTTCATCAGCCCACATATGATTGTTGTGAAAATTAATAATGGCTTTACGGGAAAAGCATGCCTCATCGGTGAATAACACTTGAGATAAAAACCATGGATTTACCAACAATTTATTTCGAATCCAAGTGCAAAAAGTTAATCTCTTTGGAAAATCCCTTGGCAGAAGAGCTTGAACACGCTGTATGTGATAGGGATAAAGTTGTTGCTCTTTTAAAATTTGCCATACCAATACATGGGTTACGTTAAACTGTGCCGCAATTTGTCTTGTACTGGTGTCTGGATGCTGCTCAATTTCGTTAAGTACAGCTTCTTCTATCTGAACTGTTCTAACTCTCCTGGGTCTTCCTATGAGAACAGCAGACTTCTTGAAAGTACCCGTTTCACGAAGACGGGAGTGAATATTGATGAACATTTGTGTGCTGGAAATATGACGTTGTGGAAATCTTTCTAGATACATTCGTCTGGCGGCACGAGCGTTACCATCAGCCATTCCATACATTAAGTGCATGTCTGCCATTTCTGAATTTGTATATTCAACCATTTTATCCAAAGGAATATTGAATGAATCTGCTTTATAGTTTGCACTAATGAGGAATTAACAATGAGACAGTTTCTCAACTTTCGATAACTGTCAAGTTGTTGATATTTAAATAAATGAATTAATATCAAAGCCCACTTCGCTATTTTTATGAATTCAAATTGATTACAAAATTTCTGCGTTACTGCAGAAGAAAAAACAAACCGAAATTTCTGATAAAATAATGTACTCCGTACGGAAACAAAAATTTGTTTGATTTAGTTTTTCGGAGTTAAGACCAGAGATTCATAAATGAAAATCAAATGTGTAATGATCTGCGACTATTAGATAAACCCTATTAACTATCTTCCATTACAGGATTACCTTTCGGAAGTTTTTTATGTTGAAAAGGAAACGTTCAATTGAAAACTAAAAAATATCTTTTTTTAAAATGACAAAAAATTTGTATGAGTTCTCTATCAAGCCTGATGGGTAAAAACATTTTTAATCAAATATCTCAATGAAAATGCACATTTTTACCATCAGAATCTTCAGGTTGAAAGTTAAGGTTTTCCCAATATCTGTCAGATCTAGTTTAATATCCAGCGTACCGCAGTGACGGGGAGATAGTAGTTTTCTGTTAGATATCACAAAAAGAAATCACATCTTTACAATAACAAGCTTTTATTTAGCTTCACTTGTAACTAACTAACAAACAATTTAATAAAAGTTGAATTTGACCCACTTCTAATACTCCGATTAATTTGAAATTTGGCAGGTTTCCGTAATTCCAGTGACAATGCATTAAAAAAATGTTTGTTAAAAAACAAAATGGCGGCTCCAATATGGCGGACGAGTTTTGTGATTATGATCCGATTCTATTCAAAATTGGTTTGTGATGGTTTTTGGGTTGGAGATTTTCAGTTTCACATAAAAAATAAACTAAAATGTTGAAAATGAAAATTATAAAAAAAAAACATTTTAAGGTTTTTATACAATACACTGAAAAGGAAAAAATAATTCATTTCATTGTTTGATCTAGGTAATCTTGTACAGAAAGATTTTGATACTCACAGAATAACCTACAAAAAATGAAACAAATTATTTTTTCATTTTCAGTGCATTTGTATAAAAGCTTGTCTTTATATTTTTTTTGTATAATTTTTATTCATCGTAGATTTTTCTAATTCTGAAAAAATATTTCCATCAATTTACAATAATTGAAAATGTTTAATTTTCAAATTTTCTAATGTTATGCCACACTGGAAAATGTTTAAGTAAATTAATATTTTCATTATAGCCCCTGAACCGTACAAGTAAATGAAAAAATGCAAGATATCAAAAAGATGTTAAATGAAACAAAATTGATTATTCCTTTTCTCATAATAAGTCAGTGGCGGCGGAAAAAAAATTCTGAAGGGTTGAACAAAGCTTGACTCTGAAAAAAGGAGGACCCTGTGAATTATTTAAGAAATGCATTATTTTGTATCGTGCGCCCTATTGAATGGATTGTACTTGCCTAATTTGAACTGATTATTGTCGAAAATGTCGAAGTTAACTCTAAAAAATCTTGAAAAAATGGATTTTTATCGCCCTGTATCTCGAAAACCAAGCCGTTTGGGACATATGTTTATATGAACTTTTCGTCCTGAAAACCTTCAAAGAATCGCCTCCCGAAGTTTGTCAACGTACTTAATTAACACCCTGTATATTCTTGAAATGGATGACAGTCGTTTACCAAATATGATTTTCAAACGGAACTGCAAATTTTCAACTGTGATCTCAAATATAATTGGGTATTACAGGTCAAAGCATTCTTTATCGAGATTCACGCTGACGACATTTGGGACAATCTCTCTCAAGAGCTTATTGAAGCAAATAAGAAGTGTCTCCTACTGAAGTCCAAAGAAAGATTATACGAGCGGGATAGGTTACCTACTCCTGCATCGTTCACAATTCTTGACAATGTACTATTCCTTCTCCATTTTGAATAATATGCCCCAGCGATATATCTCCCTAAATATTCCTGTTAAATATACAAGAGCCATTGCCCAACTAAGATTATGCAACTCTATCTCTGTTAAATTCACCTCTACAGAGGCTCAACTTATAATATTAACCCAAATGAACACTGCACAATCTGTAACCATAATCAATTAGAATCGATCCAACCCATTTTCCTTAATTGTCCTACTGTTCAATAAAACCAGCATACTTGAATTCTTTACCGGATATAGTTGCTTTGGCCCACGCCCTTGATACTGTGACAGCAGAAACTATTGCTAACTATTTGTGGAATATATTAAAACTACGTTCATTTATAATCAATGAGTGAATCCTTGAACAGATTTGTGCTCACTAGGATACCACCCACTACTATCAGTTCACTTTTCTTTCTTTTTTTTAAATATTGTATACCACTTAAACTATTATGCTGATTCCTTACTCTACAGTTATCTTCAAAACCATTAGTTAACCTACTGCTTCACATACCTTATATTATTGTCTAGGTTTAAGTTATTTTTATATAGTCATATGTATGTACCTATTTTCTCTCACATTCTTGCCATAAAATGTATTTTAAGAGGCAATAACTTGATAATTATCCACAATTTCACTGAGTATTCATTTGAAAGAATTAAACTCTATGTCATTAACAATGACTACTTTCTTTTGGCAAAAACGAAAATACTCTAGCTCAAAATATAACATGTAACCGACAGAAGCTTTGAAGATTAGAGTAGGTATTTATAGAATTATCGTATAAAATTTGTTGGGCTAGTACCATGAAATGTACAAAGCTCATTTCTATATACCTGTAGGGACTACTTTGATCTTCCTTTTGCATTTTTAAGAACAAAACAAGGACCATGACAATGTATTGCTATTCTCAATCGATTGATAGAAATGAAATATTAGAATATAAATAATGAAGGAGAATAATTTTGAAATAAATCACTATCTATGATATAAGAAAAAGCAAATCAAGTTGTAGTAACGAAAATCCCTCTTTTTCAGGTAGCAATGAAGATGGAAAAAAATTTCTACAGCAAGAAAAAATTTGCTACAAGCTACAAATCGAGTATCATGTTTTCTTCAATTAGTTTTGGAAAAAAGATTCAACTAAAACTAATCGAAGGAAAAAGTTATTTGATTGACATTTTCCATTAACTTTTCGCTTACACTAACCACATGGAATGAAGAACATTATTTCATTATTTTCAACTTTTCTAATTCTCATATGAATGAAAAATCAAACTGTACAGTCATTCAGCAGATGTGCTTTACCGTTGCAACCAGCCACACCAACGTTATAAGTAAACGCGATCGTCCCCAGTGATACAGGCAACTGTGAATGCTGCTAGGCGGAGATTTTGATAAAAAATTATTACATTGATAAAAATGCAATATCTTGTAGTCCACAACTTCACTGAGTATTGTTTGACAATAAAGACACTACATTTCATTGATAATGAACAAATAGTTGGACAAAAACAAAAATAAAATTGTATAGATTATTGCATGTCACCGACAGAAGCTTTGGATATTAGAGTATAAATACATTTCACCAACAACAAATGTCGGGAAGGTAATAGTCTCTCAGGATAAAGACACATGAAAAGTGTTGTACGTACAGAATTAATTTAAAATGTTGAGATGAGAACCCTTATTTCCACCTGTAGTGACTACTTTGATCTTCCTTTTGCACTTTTTAGACTTCGATAATAGGTATACCGGGTGGCTACGGAAGTATTGCCTACGGAATATCTCAGTTATTGTATGAAGTAGGTTTGTGAAATTTGGAGCGTCGATATAATGACATAAGAGCTAGAATTTGAGCATATTGACATTTCGAAGTTAACTTCCGGTCTGACCGGATGTAACATCAACTTTCTTATTTTAAATGAAAACCCTATTTTTTTTTCTTTTCGCTTTATTCAGCATTCAATTCCCTTTCTAATGACATATCACAAGTTGGTATCTAACCAAAAACTAGATCAGAAAAAAATTATTATTGAAATTCATCGAGTAGGCCGTGGAAGCAAAATGAAAGCCAAAAATTGAAAAGTTGGCTATGGAAACCATACGTCACTTGATAACAGTTGCTACTACTGTGATATTTTATTTTCATTCGTCGGCGTTATAAAAAGCCGCCAAAAAAAATATTGGAAAAATTGGGAAAAAAACAATACTCTGTAGGTCCATAACTTAAATAGGAACATACAACTTTTTCTTGCCTGTACTATTCAGCATAACCATTCCTTTCTAATGATATAATAGAAAGTAATTTTTTGAAATGAAATACCAAAAAATCCAATTATTATTCTTCAAATAACGAAAAAACAGATTTATCGAAAAAAAAATTCAAATTGATAGGATTAAAGATAAAATAAATTCAAAACAAATGTTCGAAATGCATTCCCTCAGCGTCAATACATTTATTGACTCTGGTGATATTTTCATGTAAAACGTTTCTCAACATTTGGGGCGTGATATCTTGGAAAGCTCTACGAATTTTTACTTCTAGCTCATGTGGAGTTGTAGGCTGTGTGGAATACACCCTATTTTTAAGATGCTCCCATAGAAAAAAGTCGCACGGAGTAAGATCAGGTGACCTTGGTGGCCACCTGACTGGACCATGGGTTGTTATAAGTCTCTCTTGAAAGCGATTTTGAAGATAATTTCTCGCTATTCTTGAATTATGCGGAGGGGCGCCATCTTGCTGGAAGTACATTCTCTCAGTTATTTCCGCTGGTGGGTTGTTAATGAATTCCGAAATTTCATTCGTTAAAAAATTAAAGTATCTCTCTCCGGTTAGTTGGCCTTGAAAAATAATGGGGCCAGCAATATGAGTTCCAACTATTCCTGCCCAAACATTCACACCAAATCTCTCCTGGAAGCCGCCTTGTCGAAACCGGTGCTCGTTTGCTATCGCCCAGTACCTGGAACAAAAGACCGTTCACACTTTTAGCACTTTACACTTCGACTATCGACAATAATCCAAATAAAGTACATTACCTACCTTGTATTATTCCTGTTAAATAATCCATTGTTGGTAAATCTTGACTCGTCCGTAAACAAGATATAATAGTTAAATAGGTGATTCTCAGCATTTTGTCGAAGAAACCAATTACAATATTCCAGGCGCCTTTCACCGTCATTTTCATACAAATGTTGATGCAACTGATACTTGAAGGATTTCAATCGATGTTTTTTCAAAATTTTCCTAGCAGAGTCCTTACTTATAACTAATTCGGCGCCAATCTGCCTTGAGGAAATTGTGCTATCATATTGTACAAAAGCTAATACATTAATTTCAGTTTCCTCATTAATAACAAATGCTTCTTGGTCTTCGTGAACATCAGGCTCAGTTCTTAATTTTTCTTCAAGCCACTGGAAATACCTTCTTGACGGTTGCTGCCTCCCTGGATATCGCTCTAAATACAATCGTTCAGCGGCATAAGAATTTTTTAAACATTCACCATAAATGAGAAGCATGTCAATTTGTTCGGTTCGTGAATAACGGGGCATTTTTTGAATATTCCACTAACTGATTTCGATTTCCAAACCCTTTTAAAATGGCAGAATCAAAAACACTACTTCGAACGTCAAAATAATATGGATAGCAGCGTTTGTGACAGCTCTCATTTCTTTTTTGTTTCATTCCAAAATACATCTTAATCAGCCTACTTGTTAATATTTTGGTTCGAATGATTATTGCAATGGAATGATTATTCTGAATACCACAAACATCGTCCATAAGGTAGATATTAGAATATCTATGGACGATGGCACAGACCAAGTACCTTTATGTTCATATTTAACCTAGAACCTACAGGATATAATTTATCATTCCACATTATTTTTAATTTTATTTTTGCGTATTGCGATAATCTGTTTTGTTATTTGAAGAATAATAATTGGATTTTTCGGTATCTCAGTTCAAAAAATTATTTTCTATTATATCATTAGAAAGGAATGGTTATGCTGAATAGTACAGGCAAGAAAAAGTTGTATGTTCCTATTTAAGTTATGTACCTACAGAGTATTGTTTTTTTCCCAATTTTTCCAATATTTTTTTTGGCGGCTTTTTATAACGCCGACGAATGAAAATAAAATATCACAGTAGTAGCAACTGTTATCAAGTGACGTATAGTTTCCATAGCCAACTTTTCAATTTTTGGCTTTCATTTTGCTTCCACGGCCTACTCGGTGAATTTCAATAATAATTTTTTTCTGATCTAGTTTCTGGTTAGAAGCCAACTTGTGATATGTCATTAGAAAGGGAATTGAATGCTGAATAAAGCGAAAAGAAAAAAAATAGGGTTTCCATTTAAAATAAGAAAGTTGATGTTACTTCCGGTCAGACCGGAAGTTAACTTCGACATGTCAATATGCTCAAATTCTAGCTCTTATGTCATTATATCGACGCTCCAAATTTCACAAACCTACTTCATACAATAACTGAGATATTCCATAGGCAATACTTCCGTAGCCACCCGGTATACATTGTTTAAAGAGAAAGAATATAGTTAGTCAACCTTTACAGGTACAATGGTTTGATATAAACGGGCACCAACCCTAGATGTCACTAGTTCGATTGTGCCCAAATCAAGACGCGACGATATTATTACTAACAAAATTATCTAGATGGCATTTTTGAGAGTTTTGAGTTCGGATGAATCTGCAAACGCGTCGTTTGCTTTGTTCATTAATAAGTTCAGTACCGTATTGACTTTTTTAGGTTTTAGCTTGATATGTATGTAACGAAATCTTTGAAATTTATTTTCACCCACTTCCAAACTTCCGAATGACTTGAAATTTGGCAAGTGTACCTAATTCCGGTGACAATGCATTATGAAATTGTTGAGAAAAAACGGACGAGTTTTGTAGTTTTACTACTTTTTCCGATAATATAATAAACAAAAATTATTATTTCATTATCAGATCATCTCACAGTACTGCGAACATAGGAGAGGATATGACTAATTAACTATAGTCCAACACCTTCAGTTTTCGCCGTTTTCGGTTTCGCTGTTCACGATGACAATAACTGTCATCGTGACATCCTAATAATTATTTAGCAAAGACACTTATAGGTAGTTCATTTGAAGACGTAATAACATTTGGTATATTCAAGGATCAAGGACGTACATTGCGTCAGATTAAAGTATTATTTCTTGAAAAGTTTGCAAATAGGCCAGACAATTATCAATTTCTCTAACTCTACTATATTGATTGCCCTGGGAGAAGTACTGTATAGTCATCAATAACTCTATGAAGTATTCTGCATCGAGTTTTGTTCCGCCGCAAGGAAGGAATGCAGGACTCAAAGCTACAAAGAATTCTTCCGAGACCACGCCTACTACACATGGAGGGGACGTCTGATGGAAATTGGCATAAAAGCAGCACAATTTTGAAAGTTTAGACTTTAGTTACTTAGTTACAGATCGACAAGCGTAAGGATGCCTCTGAGATGCGCAAACGATAGAAAGCGTGAGTAGATGTGCGACAAAGATCGACTACTGTTTAATAAGGCAGAGTGATTGAGCTTCTGCCCCACTCCACGGTTTTGCCTACTGCGCAACCAATTCTCGGAGGCATCCTTACGCTTGTCGATCAGTAGTTGAGTCAAGTATCTTATTCAGTGTGTGAAGTTGGAAGTGCAGTTATTTGTATTTGTGTAAGTACGGGAGGGTGGGCCACATGGAGACAATTTCTAATTTTTTTGGAAGTTTTGTTCCGCCGCAAGGAAGGAATGCAGGACTCAAAGCTACAAAGAATTCTTCCGAGACCACGCCTACTACACATGGAGGGGACGTCTGATGGAAATTGGCATAAAAGCAGCACAATTTTGAAAGTTTAGAGTTTAGTTACTTAGTTACAGATCGACAAGCGTAAGGATGCCTCTGAGATGCGCAAACGATAGAAAGCGTGAGTAGATGTGCGACAAAGATCGAATACTGTTTAATAAGGCAGAGCGATTGAGCTTCTGCCCCCGGAGGCATCCTTACGCTTGTCGATCAGTAGTTGAGTCAAGTATCTTATTCAGTGTGTGAAGTTGGAAGTGCAGTTATTTGTATTTGTGTAAGTACGGGAGGGTGGGCCACATGGAGACAATTTCTAATTTTTTTGGAAGTTTTGTTCCGCCGCAAGGAAGGAATGCAGGACTCAAAGCTACAAAGAATTCTTCCGAGACCACGCCTACTACACATGGAGGGGACGTCTGATGGAAATTGGCATAAAAGCAGCACAATTTTGAAAGTTTAGACTTTAGTTACTTAGTTACAGATCGACAAGCGTAAGGATGCCTCTGAGATGCGCAAACGATAGAAAGCGTGAGTAGATGTGCGACAAAGATCGAATACTGTTTAATAAGGCAGAGCGATTGAGCTTCTGCCCCCGGAGGCATCCTTACGCTTGTCGATCAGTAGTTGAGTCAAGTATCTTATTCAGTGTGTGAAGTTGGAAGTGCAGTTATTTGTATTTGTGTAAGTACGGGAGGGTGGGCCACATGGAGACAATTTCTAATTTTTTTGGAAGTTTTGTTCCGCCGCAAGGAAGGAATGCAGGACTCAAAGCTACAAAGAATTCTTCCGAGACCACGCCTACTACACATGGAGGGGACGTCTGATGGAAATTGGCATAAAAGCAGCACAATTTTGAAAGTTTAGACTTTAGTTACGTAGTTACAGATCGACAAGCGTAAGGATGCCTCTGAGATGCGCAAACGATAGAAAGCGTGAGTAGATGTGCGACAAAGATCGAATACTGTTTAATAAGGCAGAGCGATTGAGCTTCTGCCACCGGAGGCATCCTTACGCTTGTCGATCAGTAGTTGAGTCAAGTATCTTATTCAGTGTGTGAAGTTGGAAGTGCAGTTATTTGTATTTGTATAAGTAGGGGAGTTTGGGCCACATGGAGACAATTTCAAATTTTTTTTGGGATAGAATCGGCAACTTGAATTATTTTGCTACAGTTACGTATGCTTTATAATCTTTCATCTGATTACACACATTTTTTGAGTAAATTATTAACACAATATTATAATTGTTTTTCTGATAAAGGAATTTAAAAAATTGGATTTTGTCTCAAGGTAGCCCACGAAGTGGGCCACTTTGAGACAAGATAAAAACAAAACAAAAAAGCAAAAAAAAATTAACTTTTTTCTGAATATATCACACAATTATGTGGAATAGACAATCTAATAAAAATATATCTGAGGTTCTAACATCAAAAGGTACCAACGGATATCGATGCCATCAAAATTTACCAGTTTGTTTGTAAACACAGCAGCGTTGTCAGTTTTGATTCTTTTGGTGTTTTGGGCGATTTATTAAAAAATATAAATAATTTATTGTTTATAATTTATATTGGCCATTCTATGCGATGAGGTGTTTTGTTAAGGATTGTGGTAACTCTTGGAGAAGGAAAGAAATGAAAATAGTACATTCCATAAGTAAGTACTTGGAAAACATTTCAAAATGTCCCTACAATATAAAAACCTTTTCAGATTTCCGAAAGCTAATTTCAGAGAATGATTCCGTGGACCAAGAACTCAAGAAGTGATCTATATTTGGAATGGTCTCAACCACATCTATACAAAATTTGTTCGGATCATTTCACAACTGATTGTTTTGTTCGGATCATTTCAAAAATTATTGTTTTGTTCGGATAGAATTCCAGCCAAGACTGAAGCCAAATTCACTTCCAACACTTGATTTACCTGAACTCAGTGATTGTGATATCTTCAATCCAGACCAGTCAGGAAGAACTGATTTCACAGTTATGTTATTGTCTCTGAATTCAAAGTGTCCTGTACGAAGAAGTTACAAAGCACCCTTGAGAAAAGCCAGTCAACACTTTTGGGAATCATTTTCAAAGACAACTGTTGAATATATGAGGAAGTACACAAACATTTCTGACATCTATTCCAAGTAAATCTCCTTTTATTGGCTTCAAAATAATGATCTCTACAATGGCAGTTTTTGATGAAAATGTCAGAAGTAATACACTAGAATACCTGTTTACACATTCATTTTTGTACTTTGAGTGAGGTGAGATTTAAAATTGAACTCCATATAAAAGATAGTGATCGTAATGTATTTTATTGAAGCAAATATATATTCAGTACGAAGGCTATCGACCTATATAAGTCCTGCTTCTAGGTATATTGAATTTACAATAATTGTGGAGATTATCATTTAGTCTTATATTATATGTATGTAGTTAATGTATTCAACCAAGCAGAGTTTGATTATGCGAAAGGACAGAGGACCAGAATCAAGCCATCTTCTGGGGCTCTCTGAATGGTTGATTGTAATATGGTTGAAATGTGAGGTCTACATAAAAAGAAAAATTACTAATATTATTCAGTAATCAATAAAATAAATTCACAGTTATGTTATTCATTCATTCATTCCCATTTCCCAGCATGTGCTATTTGATACTCAAATAGTCGAAAGTTTAATGATGACAAAAAAATTGTAGAATCAAAAATAATTAAATTAGATATTCAATTAACCACTTGACAAGTATTTACATCATAAAATACTGGAAGTGAGATAGGTGTTTAAAAAAATTAAATACTTTCAGTTTCAAACATGAAAGAAACGAAAAAAGTCACGATACGATAAGTAGCCTTATTTTCACATTGTTTTTGGGAATTTCTTCGAATGCAGAAGATCAATTAAAACATTAAAAAAAACTGAAGCCGAAAACGCATCATAACAAAGTTGGGATTTAGTTAATTTCAGAGGAAAATCATTTGATTTTTATTGTCATCATTGTTTCCCAAATGACTATGATTGACCTATAACTGAAAAGTTAACAGATTCAGTTGATATCGACTTTTGAGGTATGTGATTGAAAGCAAAAGAACTAATGAATAAGATAAAATTTTAATGAAAGAAATTGTTTCATATTGTAATGATGGAAGTTATACAATTAGATCCATAGAAATCATAATATATAGAGTAAGTATATATAATATATATCTATGATTAGATTCGAGAGAAGTTACAGATTAGTCTTAATCAAATCTACCGTCAGTCATCATAAGAAAAATCAAGATGTTTCCGATGTCATCTCAAAAATTGATAGTACCTAGTTGGGTAGGAGAATTGTTCGATGTGAATCATTAAAATCTTGCTATCTATCATTCAGTAATTTATTCAATTCTAAACTCTTTATTTATGAGAGAGAAACAATATTTCAAATGTTCTGATGTCCCATTTGAGAGAAAATGAAATATCCCAGTTTCAAGACAACCAACCCATTTCCTATCCCTAAGATACGCATATGATTTTATGCGCCGCTACTGTGAAGAGGACAATACAGTGTTGTAGGTTATGCATGATTTGTTCATCCGCCATATTTGAAACGCATTCTAGTCATAAGATATAAGTATCAGTTCTGTGGACCCTACCTGTCTTCCAGTCTTCCTCGGCCTTATCTGTCGCCAGTCGCCATTCTGATGGCTGTCTATTTTATAAAAAGCTGTTTTTGTTTTCTTGCGAGTTTAGGCCTTTCAATCAGTATGAATATCACTAAAGGTCGGTTGTTCTAATGTTGCTGAACTATCAAGCGGAAGAGCGGATTATCCATTCACATCATTTCCTACTTCTCTTCTCTTCCTTATCATGAACTCTGTCACATTCATATCTCAGTACTTAAATCAAAATAAACTGATGAAGAAACCACATGTTCAAAATAATTTTTCTGGGCGTCCAGGGCCGGTTTCACTGCAGCAATAGTCCCAAACTTCATTAATATGGACCGTGCCATTATCATATTTCAGTAAGACATTGAGATTGGATCGAGGAAAAAAACCACATGACCATAATTTTTCCGGGCGTCCAGGGCCGATTCTACCCCTGCAATATATACCAACTTTCTCATTATGGACCGTGCCATTTTTATATTTTAGCAAGACAATAAAACTGGGTTGAGAAATGAAGCCATATGGTCGAAACAATTTTTGCGGGCATTCAGGACACGGTCCATAATAAAAAAGTTGGGATATGTTGCAGGGGTGAAACCGGCCCTCGGCGCCCGAAAAAATATTTTGACCGTGTGGTTTCTTCCTCAATCCAATTTCATTCTCTTACTGAAATATGAATCTGACCATAATCACAAAACTCGTTCGCCATGTTGCAATATCGATTTTATGATTTTGATAAAACAAAATCATAATCTCTGACCCTGAAAACCTCCACACACCAATGTTGAGTCGAATCAGACCATGATCACAAAACCGCCAAATTGGAGACTCAATTTTTTTTCCCTAACATGAATTTCATAATGCGTTGGCATTGGAATTATGAACACCTGATAAAATATCAAGTAAAGCGGACAACTAGAAGTGGCTCAAAATTCAGTTGCAATATTTGACCTAACCTAACCCAACATTACATGCAAACAAACATGCAAGTTGAATACCTACAATCTTGTAAAAATGGTCTGCATCTTATTTATAAACTCTTTTAGGTACCTAATTACTAAAATAAAGTTCGTAAAACTTTCAACATTTCAAACATATAAGTCCGACCCTGTCCAAGCAAATCATGGATGTTTCAGAAATTATTAAAATTATGAGATTCCTAAGGAAATGTGCAAGAAATTCCAGAAATTCCTTATAAGTTGTACATTCCCTCTAGGTGACGTACTAGTACAGTGCCTTAAATTATGCCATTCTTGCAAGGTTCTATTGAAAGAGCCTAGATGCCACGCGCTATTGCATCAAATGCTTTTTCCACAGTGACTGACTATCTTCTTTTTCTTTAAACAATGGTATGTATATACACTTCCCCAAGAAATTAACGCACCACCAAAAATTAGACAAAAGTTTAAGATACATTTTCGTCAAAACTACTAGTCCGATTTGGACGTTTTTTTTAATGACATGTTATTTTCTTCTGAACGTTGGTGTGTAAACTAATGCTCATAAAAGCCTCTATTTTATAAATAACGGGTTTATTTATTATAGCGCGTCTTTTTCATAAAATTTGTAACACCCTGTAGAGTGTAACAGTTACATTATCAAGTTAGAATTAAACTTGCACTTCAGCCTCATCTTTTTTCAACATTTTCTTTTTTGATTCACCTCATTATCTTTCCTACTACTCGAGAAACACCATTTTATAGCATGACATGATTATATTGAATTTAATTAGCATTATTAGCACGTAGGTAGCAGGGTGTATCTAGACATCTTAGTAGCAGGCTATGGAAAAACAAAGAATACCAGTAATTGTCAAATACAAATGCATAGTGTCAGTGTTAGTCCTTACGTATTTTTTACAAATTCTTTCGAAAACGATGATGCAACGAGAAACACAAAATCTTACACGCGAAGAATGTGCTCATATTTTTTGAGGAAGGTTGGAGTTACCGAAGAATTGGTGAAAGATTTCATGTTAGTCACACAACCTTTTCACGATTCATACAAGGTGTTTCAAATTCGATCCTCACCTGGGATCTCGGAAAATATGAGAGATACGAAGATGGTGAAATTAGGGCAAAGTTGCGCATTTACCTGACTAACAATATGTTGAAAAGCAGGCTGTCTGATGGTGAAAACTGGGTGGAAATCAAAGGAAAAACAACACAGGTAGCTCAGTGTTCAAGAACGTTTACTCGACTAACTGTGCAGCATCGACCTATCGATGTGAGAAGTAAAAACACAATAAAGTATTTTCTAGAATGGTTACAGCCAAGTGCTTTACCTAACTAAGTAGAGATGGCGCTACATGATTAATTTGAAATAATTTTTAATATATTTCAACACAATATGCCGCTGAGAAAGTTCTGAAATTCCAAGTATATCCGGAGATATCCGGGAAAAACAGAAATTTCTTAAAATGGTTTTTATTTTTTTCTGGCTTTATTTTTCGAAAGATTCGAAAACAAATTGCACTCCCACGTTTCCCACTTTTCCCTGCTATATAATGGTGTTTTCAGATTTCGTCTACCATCATCAACTTTATTTTTTCTTCTGGGCGCTATATTGGATTCTTTCTGTTTTGAATTGAACCAGATTTTACCTTTTCAATGATGTATCATAAGTTATCATTCTTTTTCGAAAAATTGGAGATATCGAAAAACATTAATTCTTATCATAGGCTTTGACTTTGATTTTTCTAAACTTGACTTTCAATTTGTTACACTCAATGACATTTTGTTATTGTCCAAGTCATTGAATTTTTGGCGAAAAATGGCTTTCACGAATGAATAAAAAAGAGATATGAATTTATTACAAATACGATTGGGGTAAGTGGGAGGTTTTAGATTTTTTTCTCGTAATTAAAAATTACACAATTTTTCATAAAAATCTAAACTAAAATACGTAGAGATATTGTTATCGCCTATAATAATGAATACACACAACCAAACTTATATGGAATAATCTATTATTTTTCATAATTTTTGAGATGCATGAACTTTTTTTGTTTATTAATAAGACTCAGCGCTTACCACAGAGTTTTAATTAAAAAATATCACATATCAATAAAAAAATCAAGTAGTTGACAAAATAAGCATAACGTTATTTGTTTTGGTGTCTGAAACGAAATGAGATTTAAATTTTTAATGGTCAAAAAGCAAAAACAAAAAAAAATTATAATTTTAATATTCCGTGTTGCTACCTCTGGCCCCGTCTATTCGCGTTGGCATGCTTCTTATTAAATTGCCAACATTGTCTTGGGGTATGTTGTTCCATTCTGCTAATGCTGCATCAATAAGCTGGGCGACATTTCCTGGATTGTTTCGACGAGCTCTAACCCTTCTCTTGAGCTGGTCCCACAAGTGCTCAATAGGATTAAGGTCTGGTGAACATGCAGGCCAGTCTAAAACTGTGACACCTTCCGTTTCAAGACATTCTCTAGCCACTCTGCTGGTATGGGGAGGTGCATTATCGTGCATGAAGATAAAATCATCCCCAATCGCTGCTCTCCAAAGCCTAACGATAGGTTCTAGCACTAAACCAACATATCTCTGACCGGTTAAACTCTGTTGAAGTGGTAACAATGCAGTTTTTGCTCCCAGCATAATACCCCCCAGAACATTACAGTTCCTCCTTCATATCTTGGGGCAGATCTGGCGGCCTGGAGTCTCGCTTGTCTTCCTGGTGCTCTGAGAACCCGAGTTCGACGGTTATCTGATCTTAGGCCAATTCTGGTCTCATCCGAAAAAAAAACATTTTGCAAATTTCCAATTGTCCAGTTTTGGTGTTCAAGGCACCAATTTACCCGGTCAATTTTATTTTGCCTAGATAACTGTGGGACCCGTAACTCCCTCCTACTGTATAACCCTCGAGCGCGAAGTCTTTTTCTTATGGTTTCCACTGAAACGTTCACTCCTGTAGCTACCAGAAGTTGTCGTTGTAGCTCTGGATGTGAAACATTGGGATTTCTTCTAGCAATTTGGCACACAAAGTGGTCCTGTTGTTCAGTTGTGACTCTTTGACGACTTTGTCTGGGCCTGCTCTTGAGAGTTCCTAGTTCCCAGTACCTGGCATATTTTTTCGATACAACACCCTGGGTAACGCCTACTATCTCTTCTACGTATCTTTGGGGCATTCCCTGTTCAATCAGAGCAATAATTCTTCTTCTCTGCACATCTGGTAGTCCAACATAAGGCATTTTTTTTATTTTTTCGGACCGTGATCTTACTACTGCACACACAATTAACGAGATAATAAATCGCAGCAACCGTTTCTTCTTTCTTATCATGTTTCTTTACAACAAAAAGCCTTATCTTAAAGTTGGATTCCAATTTTTTTCATTAAAAACAGTTTCGTCCAAAATACAGAGTGATTCCATATAAGTTTGGTTGTGTGTAGTCTATTCTGAGCAAGGTATATGATTTCAACGCCTCCTAGCATCAAAACTATTCATTTTTGGGGTTTGTCACCAAATTTATTTCTATTCAAAATAACTTGAGATGCATCAAATGGAAAATTCAGAAAAATCCACCAAAATAATTTCGTTTTGTGACCATCGGGGGAGGGGGTCTAATCATAAAAAACTGCTATTTCCCTTATTTATGCATATTTAAACATTCGACGATACAAAGCACTCGAAAAATATTTTTTTTTCATTCTGTAATAGGAGTTGGGGGGGGGGGGGAAGGGGGGGGAAGATTTTTTTTATAAAACAGCACAATATTGTGCAACATTGGCAAATGAAACAAGTGAAAATATTGATACCGGATTAAAAAATAAATAGTCTAATCTGCGCAAGGGGTGATTTCAATGCCTCCTAGCAGCAAAACTGTTATTTTTTTTGGGTTGGCGCAACGATAACATTGATTGAGAATTACATGGACTACATCATACCAAAAATTAAAGAAAATCCACCGGGACCCAAATTCCATAAGAAGTTTGCGGGGTCCTTCGGATATTCAGTTTTCATAAAATCATGTTATGCTATAAAGTTGTGTTTCTCGAGTTATAAGAAAGATAATGAAGTGAATCAAAAAAGAAAATATTGAAAACAGATGAGGCTAACGTGTGAGTTTAATTCTAACTTGATAATGTAACTGTTACACTCTACAGGTTGTTACAAATTTTATGAAAAAAATACGCTATAATTGCTACACCCGGTATTTGTTACACACCAACGTTCATAAGAAAATAACATGTCATCAAAGAAAAAACCGTCCAAATCGGACAAGCAGTTTTGACAAAAATGTATCTTAAACTTTTGCCTAATTTTTGGTGGTGCGTTAATTTCTTGGGGAAGTGTATTTCCACCTTGACTGTAGAGTTTATTTTTAAACTTAATACTGACCTTCCCTTTGCTTTTTTTATAGTGCAACACCGTCGACGACTTCAATAATTATTCGCTATTCTTAGTTTATAAGCCTTTCTGTTGAAAACCTCATAAAACTGAAAGGTTTTTTACTTTTGAAAGCTACGAATTATCATTAGACAAATGAATACAGGGTGAATACAGGGTGATCCTATACAAAATCAAATGGGATACTGGTTTATCATATGCGAAAGCACTTGCAAAATTTGGGAGCTATCTCTGAGGATTTAACCATTTTTTACGTCAACCGCAATGGATACGCCACTGCATCATTGAGTTTTAGGAACCATCTAAGTGAAAACAAAATCGTGCTTCTGTGAAAGATGTAATGAGAACTGAAGCATTGTAATGTTGCAATGTTACTATCTCCGATGAATAGTCTATTCTGAGCAAGGTATGATTCAAGATACATAGAAACTCTGGTGTGATCTCTTATAGCTGGGAAACCGACATACAAAAGTGTTAAGGTACGGCCTACTTGATTCGTGATATTTTTACTGCGTTGATACCGTTTCACCTCTTTAGCACACAGATAACGGCAAAATTACAGATTCATGATGACGCTTGGACATGTTATGAAATTTTCAACATTGAATTTTATTTGTTGTGATATTCACTAACCATAATTTGTAAACATTCAAATTTTAATCAAATAATTATGACTCAGTACTTCGGAATGTTGGAAACTCGGTTATTTTCGACTTATACGCCATCCATCGACGAATGAAGCCAACGGTATCAGTGCAATTACAGTCTCAACAACTTTGTTGAAACAAAAGCGAATCAGTGATAACACCATTGTTTCTATACATCTTGGTATGATTTCAACGATCCCTAGCATCAAAACTATTCATTATTGGGGTTTGTCACCCAATTAATTTCCATTTAAAATAACTTTAACTGCATCATATTAAAATTCAGAAAAATCCACCGACATTTTTTCGTTTTGTGCCCTTTGGGGAGAGGGGGATAATCATAAAAAACTGCTATTTCCCTCATTCAGGCATATTCAAACATTCGACGATACATTTAGAGGAGTTGGTGGGAAGAAGAATTTTTTTTATAAAAAAGCATAATGTGCAACATTAACATCAATGAAACAAGTGAAAATATTGTTACCGAATTCAAAAATGAATAGTCTAATCTGCGCAAGGGGTGATTTAAAAAATTCACCGGGACCCAAATTCCATAATGAGTTTGCGGGGTCCTATACAGTATTGATAAATACATGAAAAATTAACAATGATCTAGGAGGGTTGTTTCAATTGATGTACACTGCACGCCAGAAGCGATTGAACCGTCAATATTTCTGAAAAATTATAGCAGGACGCAAAATATGTCGAAAGAAAATATACTCGGATTCTTAATCAAGCAACAATTTTGTTCCCAAAAAAAAGTTTCACTGCTCATATAATGGATAGCCTAGATTCTTCTTCATAAAACCCTCAAATGAAAAATCAACAATCCAAAGCGAAACTTGTGTATGGCCAGCTATAATACCGGAATGTGCCTAAGCTGTTTGGTAATGAAATGAAAGTGGTTACGTAATTCTAGTAGGTATGTGATATTGTCAATATGTACGTTACGATGTTCAGAAGAAAGCCAGGTAATAATTTCTCAACAAATGAAATTTAGGAATGTAGAGTAAGTACGACTGATGATGAGATGTGGGTGTGAATACTGATCAATTTCCAAAGCCTAACATGGCTCTAGATACATAAATCCTATGGGTCGTAAGAATTTTTGATTTTCAGATACATCATTCTGATGGTGATCAAGAGAAGCAACTTTCGTTTACAGAAGTTTTGAATAAAATTCTGTCTACACGGGAGAATATTCTCTTCATTTCTGGATACGACATTCTTTGGAGAAACATGATTGACTTTTTCAGAATAATTCTTTCGTTGAGCAAAAACAAGAATAGGAATTGTGATTTTTCGAATTATACGCTTTTGTGAAAGGAACTCATCAGTTGATGCAGTGGAACTTTTCCAGAAACAAACTCCATAACGAAAACAAGATTCAAAATGTGAATAATGAAGGCCCAATAGTTGCGTTACAGACAAGATTGATCTAGGATTATGAAATAGAAACGAAGACAACTTTGATATAAGTGTTTCCTCCAAGTCAGGTGTTGGTCTATTTATAGTAATACCTAGAAATTTTGCTGGTTCTGCAGTAATGAAAATTTCATCATTTACAAATAATATCGAGATCTTCGCACTCACTCTAATGGGTTCTGAACGTCATTACAATGTTTTTTTTTCAGTACTGAAATATATTGAGTGGGAATTTAACCAGTTGAACAAATTATTGAACCAGTTGAACATTAATTTTGCAAAGAAGTGACACATTTACTTGATATCAACAATAATGTGTCATCAGCGTATGTAACAAAATTAACTTTTTCTTATGGCCAAATGAGCTATATTGGAAGCAATGGCCAATAAATCTGAGAGAGAGACCTTTTTCTGACTGTTCTGATATATCTTTGAGTGTTCCACAAGGATCAATATTGGGACCTAACTTGTTTTTACTTTATTTCATTAACATATAGTAAAATCAAGATAGGTCCAAATATTGATCCTTGTGGAACACTCATAGATATATCAGAACAGTCAGACATATCTTCTTCAACCTTGTTGTTATCAGTAAAGTTGACAGTGACACACTGTTTCCTATTGCTACGTGATAATACGCTTCCCCTCATCTTCCGCTCTCTCCTACTACTCGACCGCTTCCACCACCTCGGCCGTTTTCAGTCATGTTTGCAAGCATTTTTCACCCTTTTCGCAGCATTTTAGAGCAACATAAGAATATAAGTTTTGTGCTACTGTACTTCTACTTTAAAAATTTGTTTCATAAATTGAAATCGGACTATCACTAGAGCATCCAGGCACGCTGCAAAAATAAAACCAAATTGCAATTGTGCCAAAACTAATGATCCGTCAGAGCCCGTTTTGTGTACACATAAAGTACACATGATTCTATACTATCTTGAAATGAGCCAACCCTATCTCTTGAAAAATGGCAGAGTTCTGAATTTTTCAAAGAATAGTATAATTTTCCGGTTTTTTCGGTTTTTCTACTATACTAATGATCCGACCATATCGTAAAATACTCCATTTTGTTCGTATTTTAATTATCTACAATTCTTTCCATTGGAGCAACCAGATTGCTTTATTAGTTTTCATTTTATAAGCAAAACAATAAAAAAAACGTTTTGTGCTATTTAAATGTTTATAACAAATTACCAAATGACAGTTGCGAGTCGAAAACATAACAGAATATAACTACGGACTGTCTCTCATGTGATGGCAAAGTAGGTTTTCATTGCATGACATAGGTATTATGGTTACGTTTTTTGTGGAATAATTTTACCCAAATTCAAGTTGTCTGGAAAAATACCTTGTTCAAAAATAATTTTCATGAAATAAGTAATTAGTTCAACTATCAAGTCAAGTGCAGCTTTGATTATGAAACCAGTAATATTATCGGAGCCAAAATACTTTATATTTTTCCTTCAATTTAGCCTTCAATTGGTTAAACATTTCATCATTTGCAGAAGGCATCAGAAACAGAGAGCCCTTCATTAGTTTTTCCTCTAAAATCAAGTAATTGATATCTGGAATATTGCTTAGAATATTGAGTGAAGCTTGTATAAAAAAATCATTGAATAGTGAGGCAATAATGTGTGAATAATCAAATTCACACTCATCCTTTACGATATGAGGATTTTTCTTAATCTTTGATTGATTTTATAAGTCGGATATGACTTTCCAAGCTGTGCGAATAGGATTCTCTGCTTTGGAAGGTCAGTTTTGTAGTTAGTTTTAAATAGGTAGCTATGTTTTTTCTCATTATACAATATCATAGGCTTTTAAGGTTCCGACTGGATTTGGGAATTTCATCATTAATACAATTTTTTAATGATGTACCTGTGAATTCTTTATGAGGCAAGCTTGCATTAAAGTAGTGAGAGAATACACTGTTCAAATGCTTCATTAGTTGTATGTACCTCGTGAAGAATAAAATTTTCAAAGGGAATTACAAATATTTTGAGGTTCACAGATCTCTTGAATAGAATATCTTCTGGAAAGAATAATCATTTCTAATCAATGAATATACTCCCATTTCAAGCTGACTGAGATGTTTGCTTCTTTACATAAATTCTCTTGAAATGAATTTACTTGCAGTGAAAACATTATACTCTTCATCCTAGAAAACATTCACATTAACTCATAGTGAAACATAATCCTCTTGACACAAGAATATAATTTCTTGGTAGATATCACTACCCGTGCCACGTGACACATTCAACCAATGAGCAATCAAAGCAGCTGGCGTCACCGCGACCTGTGAATACGACTTTCATTTCGACCATTTCATCCAGTTTGACCATTTGGGTTAGAGGTTATGAGGCTATGCGTACCGATTTGAATTTGAAGGTTTGTGCCTAGTGGAAACTGTTTCTATACAATAAAAATGCAATATCGAAAATTGAATTATGCTCATTACGGGCCAGTTGTGAAAATGAGTGAAATATATTTTGGTCTTCTACAGTTTTGTGTCTAAAAGCGAGTGGCGTTGTTTATGTATTCAATCAAACTGCAATATGCATCACTACTAACTGGTTTTAATGAGAATACAGTAATTAAACTTAAAACTATTCTCATATAAAACCATTATTTATACCTAAATTGTGCGTAGTTGTGAATTTAAGCTTTGTTTAATCTATTCAATGTTGCCAAAATGAAAATGGCTTCCATTCCATATTTTATAAGTGCAAGTGCAAAGTGCAGATTTGAACTCAACCTCCAACTTGATAGAAGAATAGTACTGAAAATATTTGGTTGGACATATTCAAGAATACAATATGCTTGAATCAACGCAATTATGCGTTGATGCAAAACATCCTTTTTATCAGTGTATAGGTATAGGAAACACATCAGTATTTCAATCCGCGCATATGTTTAATCGAAGATGACGTTTAACTGGCCATCCATTAGTTGACAGTTAAACTCCGAATGGCAGTCGCAGACACCTATAAAACGAAATTTATTAATTAAACCAAAGAGTTTAACTGACACTTGAAGTTTAAACTAACCCTATACAAGTGGGCCTTGTATTGAAGTATTTCTTTTTGGGATCATTTGAAGAAGTCAGATTCAGATTAATCAAGATGGTTTGATGGTCAGAGGCCTCATTATTTATAACAACAGGTATTCCGCTCATATCAAAATTAACAACTATATCGTTATTCATACATATGTACTCGTGACCCTTGTTGGCTAGAATACTACTGGCTTCAAGTAGCATTATAGAGTACCAGATAATTTCTGAAAGTCTCTTGTAGTACCATAAAAGTCTATGTTAAAAACATGGGATGGGAAAAGGACCTCTGTGGGCTACTTGTTAGGCTGCAGTAGCAATCTCCCCTTCTATACTACTACTTTACAAATAGCTAGACCAGGATCATATTGGCAAAAGGACAAAAATTGTTTCATGCTGTACTTCCAAACTTCAATTTAAATTCACAAATACTAACTTATGAATCGGAATACTTTCCCAACATACAACATTCGACAGCGATGGATTCATTTGAATAACACATTCGTCTTCGCGACGTGATTAAAAAACCAATGAGACTTTCTCCGGTATACAAAAATTAATAATTGATTGTCCCGATGGCATTTGTGAATTCCTTGCGATGATTTCAAACAAGTGATATTCATATACATGCAAGTGTGATGAAAAATCACCAACACCTGAAAGAAGCTAAGTGGTTTGTGAAAGTATCGTTGAATACTCCTTTAGATACTTGGATGATTTTTAGGAGAAATGATTAATTGATCAGTTGAAGAAAACGCTGAAAGTAAAACTTCAAAATATGAAATGGAAGGTACACAGACTCACATTTTTTCACATCTTTGGAGAAAACTACATACAAATATTCTTCATTACGTACAGAAGACGCGAAAAGTCAGAACTTTATTCTAAACAAGACAGGCATAGACTGTTTCGACATTTTCCGCTTTTCATTGATTTTTCATCAATATTTACATCAATACCAAATTAGAAGTATGAGCCCCACAAGAATTCAACACTAACTCTGCATCTCTCAAAACTCTTTTGAACCGGGTAATTACAGTTCTCATAGGAACATAACAAGACATTTAAGTTTGACGCACTATTTTCAAGTAGATGTGCCAAGTGTAACGCTCATGTAGATCATCGAAACTTGAAATCAGGAAAATACGATGTTTTTAGATTGCCATATCAACTCTACCCGGCAAACAAAACATACGAGGCTGGTCGTCAAGTTCATCAGACAGTCTAACTATAATTTCTGGCACATTCTGGCTCCAACATTTTTTCTTCACATCTCCTCAACAGCTGCTCTATGAACTGTGTTCTACAGGAAAAGCCGCTTTAATGATGTATCGACATCTCCAAAGCTCACACGATCTATCATATCCACATCCAACTCAATATCCAAGTCCCAACTCTATAATACCTCATCACACCGATCAAGTGACAGGGGCAATCAGCACACCATAGACCATCGTCCATAGATATACTAAGTCCGCTCACTCTCGCAAGAGTCGCAAGCGACCCAAATCGTCCGGTCCTCGCGCGTCCCTTGCCCTGTCTGTTTGGCTTGAGCGCCGGCCTGGTGGGCTAGCCAGTATCAGTTCGCAAAGCCGCAACGATGTTCGTATGATTTACGACCGCTCACAAAAAGAACGGCACTTTTCGACCACATCAAAGGAGTTACCAGATTTATTAGTATATCTATGGACGATGCCATAGACTATTCCGATGAGGATAGCAGTGGCGAGCGCAACAAAAACAGCTTCAACTCCAACTTGCACATAGGACATACTACTGTCAAAAAACATGCTTCATGAACAGTATTATCCAGTGTTTATCGAACACAAGGGGTTTAAACACTAACATATCTAGGGAGGGAGGAAGCTTTAATCAAAGCATTTGCCCAGGTGATCAAGAACCTTTGGTCAGATGATTCGTCTGGTAGAGTTGTTGGTACAATCTCCTTGAAAAGTCAAATCCAAAGAATCGCTCCACGTATCATCGGTTATATAATACTTTTATTTGAAAGGCCTTAGCCCACCCAATATAAAGCTAAACTAGATTCTACTCTGCGTGAGACTGCTCCTTCGTTATCAACAGTAAAATATTGGGTAGCAGAGTTTAAACGAGGCCGTACGACCTGCTAAGACGAGCATCGTAGTAGTCGACCAAATGAGGTGGCGACTCCAGAAATGTTGAAGAAAATCCACAAAGCAGTACTGGATGATCGTCGACTAAAAGTGCGCGAGCTAGCAGACATAGTAGGCATTTGAAAAAGTGCGGTACATCGCATATTAACTGAAAATTTGGACATGAGAAAGCTGTGCGCATAACCATGGATGGAACATGGGTCCATCACTTCACACCCGAAACAAAAGAACAATCAAAACAATGGACTGAAAAGGGAGAACCGACTGCAAAGAAGGCAAAGACCATTCCATCTTCAGTCAAGGTCATGGTGTCGGTTTTTTAGGATGCGCATGGGATAATTTTCATTGACTACCTTGCAAAACGAAAAACTATCAATGGCGAGTATTATGCGAACTTATTGAAACGTTTGAGCGAAAAAATCAAGCAAAAACGGCCGCATTTGGCTAAGAAGAAAGTGTTGTTTCATCAAGACAATGCACCAGCTCATACATCCGTTATTGCAATGACCAAAATTAATGAATTAAAGTTTTAATTGCTACCTCATGCACCCTATTCGCCAAATTTAGCCCCCTCGGATTATTTCCTGTTGCCAGACTTGAAAAAATGGCTCGGTGGTCAAAGATTTTCTAACAATGATGAGATAACGTCGGCAGTTAATGGCTATTTTGAGGAGCTTGACGATTCTTATTATAAAAAGGGTATCGAACTTATTGAACATCGCTGGGAAAAGTGTGTGGAGCTAAAAGGAGATAACGTTGAAAAATAAATATATATTTTTCCAAAATTTTTGTATTTTCTTTGTTGGGCCAGGTACTTCTGGGACCACCCTCGTATGAGCAGGAAAGCACTAAATCGCTGCTATCATATCATACTTAGTTTTATTTTATGTTACATTTGTATTTTCATTGTTTTTATATTTTATTGTTTATTCATTCATTTATTTATTTATTGTGCATGTTTATACAGTGCGGCTTTTTTAGTCCCCCCCCTGTTAACTTTTGAACGGTTCGACGTAGAAACATGAATAAAACACCGTTTGGAGGGTTTCACCTATACTACTTTTTGGGACAAATAATATGGTGATTGCTCGAAAGGGGGCGCGGGGGGGCACATCAACTCAAAAATTTTAAATAGCATGGGGGGTCAAGTGTCACATCGTTGAAAAGAGAATTCAATTCTCTTCACAACCATCTGAATATTTTTGAATTTTGTTGAGAAATTTTTTCTCAAATTCGATTTATATGCCTTTCGAAATTTTCAAGTTGATCTGTCCCTAGCGCCATCTGTCGAGTAATTTCAATGTTTCTTCTCTCAAAAAGTAGTATCGGTAATACCCTTCAAAATATTTTTGGTTTCATTATTCCACAACAAACCGTTCAAATTTATCGAGGTATGAGTTGTTTTCAGATCCGCATTTATTTTTGATATTTCGAATTTGGATTGTGAAAAAAATTTCAAGTAAATTAAAGAAAAATTAGAAGGTTGTGAAGAGAATTGAATTCTCTTTTCAACGATGTGACACTTGACCCCCATGCCATTTAAAAAATTTTAGTTGATGTCCCCCCCGCGCCCCCTGTTGAGCAATCACCATATTTTTTATTTCAAAAAGTAGTATCGGTGAAACCATCCAAATGGTTTTTTATTCATGTTTCTACGTCGAACCGTTCAAAAGTTAACATGGGGGGGGGGGCTAAAAAAGCCACACTGTATACTAAAATATACACTGATATGCTGTTTTTTAGATTCCTATAGAGAAGTATTAGGAAACACCATTTGGAAACCAGCTGGTCACAGTATGGAATTTAGTTAAGAAAGTCATCTATTTCCATACCCAAGAATTTTACTGCATTATAGACATTGTCTGTTGAAGTATTCAGAAGTAAATTCAAGATATCCGTCCATTTCTGTATTAAAATGTCAGTTTGCTCATCCGAGATCAATATGCTAATATCGTCTGCATATGCAGTAGATAACGAGTATGCCATTTCTCTATCAATGATGTTAATGTATAAGAAAAATAAAACTGGCCCAAGAAAAATCCCTGAGGCACACCCGTCCAGACCAGTTTCATTTTTGATCTAAGAAACTACATCACCCTGATCAAATTTCAATGAGACAAATTGCAGGGCAGTTGCCCGCTTCAATAAATTGCAACAAGTTTTCATGTAGAGCAGTTTGAGTCAATTTTCCAGAGCGAATATCATGCTGCATATTGTGTGATCTGAGAAAATCATTCAAGCGCTCTGGAAATGCATTTTCGAAAATGTTCGAGAAGCTCTGGGGGACGTAATTGGTCTAAAATTTTCTATGGTTGATAATGTTTTGTTCTCAAGTAAGGCACCTCTCCCACCTTCAGGAAAATAGGGAAACTGCCATTTGAAAATAAAAGATTAACTAAAAAAGTTATCGGTTCTATAATGATATGTAAAATTATTTTTAATAGGAACACAGGCATCTCGTATAAGCTGCCGACTCTCACGATCTTCTTTGATCATGATGGTGTTACACATAACATAAAAAAAAATCATGAAGATCTTTTGTAACGTTGGTTCATCCAGGTTTTTTCCACCAAAACTTCATCACTTCAATTATCTGTATTATCATGGTCTACTTTCAAGCTGAGTATTTCTAAAAATAATCAGCTTTGAGAGTAAACAGGTTAACTATAACCTACATCACGTAGAACACTGACCTTTACGGAAGAAACGTAAACTTGAACGATTTGTAACTTTTATTTTCTACGCATTCATATCGAATTAAATACTTTCACCGGTGTAAACTTGTTTGTATGCACAAGCGGTAATGTAACGATGAATAATAAATTATAAAATTAAGTAAGGTGTATATGATTCTAGAAGAAAAATAAGCACTGAATTACGAATAAGCATTGAAAGGGTCGTCATACATTTTTCTGGGCAAACAATTCTTGATGAAAGTCTGAAAACATATTTCCGTAGTATAATACATTAAATGTATAGTAGATCTGAGTATCTGAGTAAAATAGAAACTGTCACAAAATTCCAAATAATCCGCAGTATGAGCCCAGTCAAATAATGGTTGAATGACGATATTCAATTTCTTGAAGATATTCGATAGTAGTCTGACAGCCGTATGCATAGTCAATTTCAGCGATTCGCCAGAGTTTCGCCGCTCGCTACACAAGAACTATGATGCAAATTCGAGCTCCAAAAAAGTGGTACATCGCCAGCGTTTCGCCAAAATGTAACTTATCGCGTAGTTGTCACTTTTTTGGAGCTCGACTGTGCATTATAATCCTTGTGTAGCGAACGGCGAAACTCTGGCGAGTCGCTGGCGATTGACTATGCATACGGCTGTGAGAGTTTCACTATGACTTATTAATATTAATTATTTATAAACGAAATTCAATCATTACCCTAAAATCACATCTGAAAAGCGTTAAAACAACTCCTGTAGAAAGAAAACCATTCCATGATGACGTCTGAGACATTTTGACAGCGATAAACAATGCCTGTTACTCGAAACCAGATTTCATCTAGTAAGCGATTTCTGTTAGGTCATCTATGATTGTTCAGTATTGTTGACTCAATATAAGTTGTTTTGGAGAAATTTTGTTCGAACAAATTACAAAAAAACGTTAAAAAAATTGTGTTTTTATTAATTGGTCCTTCAAATAATTGTTTCCATGAGAGGGATTGTTGCTCATTTATGTCATTGATTTAACCTGCTAGGTTACCAGATCTTACCCCATTGGACTTTTTTCTCTAGTTCTATTTCAAAGAACGTGTTCACGTTAGAGCTCTTGCAAAATATCGAAGACCTCAAGTATTAGAGTATTAGAGGTTGAACATAGTCAGTATCCGAAGAATATGCACTCGGGTTGTCATGAATAGGAGACAGTTTGGTTTTAAAAACATTAAACGTCTCTTTGAACATGTGATAGACTCATATTGTGTGTTTAATTATTTTTATATCAGTTTCTACTTTTTTGTTGGTATAATTTTTGTAGAAAAAATAGGAATTATGTTTTTCACGAAAATAAATTTTCCTAACACCCATGTACTTAGTTATGGCCTATCTTTATATAGTGAAATATACTGAATTTTGACGTAAGTTCTACAAAGCGACTGACTTGAAAAGAATTGTAGTGGGTATTGTAAACTTGGGTAATGCAATATCTAGATTATTCTGATGACATCAACAAAATTTATGCGGTGTTTCACTTAATGGAACGCATAATATGTTGAGATGTTTATCTCTCCTTTACAAATTTTGCAATCGATTTTAAACTAACTTCAAACATAGCTCAGAACTCGATGACAATGCAATATAATTGCATAATATGTTACTAATATAATAATAATAACGTACATCTGTTCGGTACTTATTTTGAAATCGATTTTTAAACTAACTTTAAATACCTATAGCTCAGAACAGGAGGATAATGCAATAGCATATGTTATATAATAATTATAACATATTAACAATGATAGGAAACCTGTGGTAGAAATCCATTGTATCTCGAAGTGGAGTGGTATTGATTCACAATAGAGAAAAACTCGAAGTCATCTCCACAATTTTTAATAATTTCATCTGGTGTAGTGTGATGGCCAAGCCATCAATCAAAAAACCAGTTTATCGAACATGTTTCGAACCTATATAGGTTCATCATCAGTGAAATAGACAATTCTACAATAAAGAAGAAAAACATAACTATTGGTAATCCAGTAAGGTGTAGTGCTACTTACATGGAGAAGAAAATTTGATATGGATTTATGAAATTAAGTTTTCCCACATTTCAACAAAATTAAATGGGGGTAGATTGAATTCTACAATAAAGAAGAAAATTATGACTATAGGTAATCCATTGAGTTGTATTACTTACATGGAGAGGAAAAATACATAATTGAGATTATACTAAGAGAAAAGAAATTCACTACATTCTACCCAACCATGGGGAACATGGTGACAGGGTTAAAGGTTGTCCAAGTGACAACAACCCCGGTACAAATAAGGGGTTTTGGGGGCCCTAAGCCCTTTCTCCAAATCAAAATCAAAATTGGGCAACCACATGGATTAATGAATAAATACAGGTGAAACTACGAGAGGTTAACGGTCAAGTGCCAAGTCATCCGTCTAAGCCAGTAACGTAATACGAAACAGTGTGCGTAAATAAAAACCAGCCCGCCCGCTACCTCTATCTACACCACGGAGCAAGGCAACCATCACCCGTTCATAAAATGATGAAAACATCACCGCGCGGAACAGACAGAACAGCACGTGCACGGCCGAACAAATCCAATATAACGCAACACATACGGATTTATGGAGGATCAAGGCAAAACCGAAATTTATTAAAACTTGAGCGAGTTGAAAAACTTGAGCGAGTTGAAAAACTTGAGCGAGTTGAAAAACTTGAGCGAGTTGAAAAACTTTTTGCAGTCGAACTGTACTTGTTCATTAAGAGAACTGACGTTAGGATTATTAATGAAAGAATTAATTTCGTAAATTTCAAGAAAATTGAGTAAGGAGCCTTTCTGACAAACATGTAAAATGTCTAAATCAGTGTCAATATCGAACTTGTGATTGTAATTAAGAATATGGTTGGCGAACGAACTTTTAGTTTTGTATTCATCTATATGTGGGTTTCTAGAGATCTCAATTAGTTTAACATGTTCCAAAACTCTTGTTTTAATTTTCCTAACACTTTGTCCAATGTAATGAGCTGGACAATTTGGTTGTAAACAAGAGATTCTATAAACCCCTGATTTATGTGAAATGGGCACTTTATCTTTAGTGTTGACTAATAATTTGGAAATAGAATCCATAGTATAAAAAGAAAAATTGGTATCATTGCTGAACCGTTTAAAAATATTTGAGATATCATGTGATACTTTACCTAAGTAAGGAATTGAGCAGTATTTGTTGGAATTGTTAAGGGGAGTTAAACTCCGATTCAGTTATTATGGCCGTTATTATGGCCTATTTGTCTAATAATATTCAGCTCATTGTTGAAATTTTCAGGTGACATAGGAATATTAATTAGTCTGTGGTAAAATGAATTAAAAGATGCAAATTTATGAGAGTAAGGATGACAAGAAGAAAAGGGGATTACTGAATCTGTATGTGCAGGTTTCTTGTAAATTGAAAATTCAAGTAGTCTATTTCGCTGATGACGAACCTATATGGGTTCGAAAAATGTTCGATTAACTGATTTTTTTATTGATGGCTTCGCCATCACACTACACCTGATGAAATTATTAAAAATCTTCGAGTATTTCTATATTGTGAATGATAGGAAAGTTTGTCTTTGAGGTACAAATTTTGAAATAGATTTTAAACTAACTTCAAACATAGCTCAGAAATGGTCAAAAATGAAATATTATTGTATGCAATAACAATAATATTTGTGTGTTCGGTACAAACTTTGAAATTGGTGAAAACTGACGTGTACAGGTAAAAGAAAGAACACATTCTTTGAATTATTTGGGAGTTATGAATGACTATCATATTAGATGGGTAGAACAGTTTTCATGAGGAGGCTTAGACTTATGATCAATGCGCTAAGGAATATATTGAATGAAAAACAAATGCACTACTGGTTTACTCTACGAGGCATTAGTAGAATCATTACTTTTTAAGGGAAAAATTTCAACAAAAAAATCTTTAACCAACCCAAAATACTATTCTGAAAGTAATACTGAAAAAAAATCCACAACAAAATTGCACAGATGTAAGTATTGAATACACGCATCTTATATATCCAATTGTCTCCTATGAAATATTGAAGATAAAGAGAGTATTTTAATGAATATATTTGAAATTACTATATACTGAGAAAACTCACACAAAAAACGTTTTATACTAAGGCCAAACATTTTACAATATGACAGAGAGAAATATCTAACGAAAACAAAGAAAAAACTCTGCTCGAGATAATTAAACTATATCGACTCAAATACTTATCAGAAAGGCAAGAAAGAGGTATCCACAAAACATAAATGATTACTATCAACCACCAAGACGCACAATCACAACTAATAACTATTGTTGACCTAGAATCGCTGTATACGCTGTATACGCTGTAAAGAGGAAAGAGGTAGACACAAGGGTTGCAATGCCGGCTCTGAACTTAAATGTGGGCACAGTAATTACAAATGCTGGTGAAAATAGCGTTGCCAACTGAGGTTTTTGTGGAATCGGAGTTCGTACCACAAGTCCATCAGTTTGTTATGTACTCCACTTATTCTCCACATTTCTTTCGACTATATTCGACAAGTGAACTATATAAAATTGATGAATTTTGACTGTTATTATGTAACTGTAAGTATAGACCATAGAGCATTAATAATAGATTCTCATATGAGTACGTGAACTGGCAAAGTTGTTGATGATTAGCGCATGTTTCGCATTTCAGTAATACGTGCCGCTTATATCAGCTTTCTAGTTCTTTGAGTTCTGTGGGTGATACCTAAAAATGCATTAATACAAAAAAGAGAAAAAATAACTGAAAAGTATCAGATTAGTCAGTGCATGGCATCACACGTTAAAAGGTAAGGGCTGCGTCTTCCCTAGTTCACACAAGTATCTCGAAGACTTCCGAGGGTTGCGCGTAGGGGTGCAATCGGTTGACGGAAATAACAATTTTATAACAACAACAATAACAAAATATAAAAATGGGGTTATTTTAAAAAATCACTAAAAGATATGTCTTATTGGGGGTATGATTCATGAGAAAAAAAACAATCCATGTTCTCGGTACCCACACTAACAATTTAAGTGTCTCACCGCCATCAGAGCATGCAATCACGACCAACAACAACAGAACCATAAAATCGAAAAACCATCTGCTTTCGTTTCAACCGAGGAATGCCTATCCAATCGAAGACGACCCCGGCCAAGAAATCCAAGAATAACGAACATTTTTCAATTTATTATGCTCGCGAGCTTTCGCGACTTGCACAAGAGCACTCACCTGGCGGGGAATCGAGAAATTTCTCTCACATCTCGCATTCAGTCCGGCAAACGGCGAAAGGGATAGACAGTGCCTGTCGCGTAACAAAGTTCTTCGACGTTTTGCTTACTTCGGTAATCGTGTAATTGATCGTAAGACTCACGATACTGGCGAGAGTTCATGAAGTGATGGTGAAAATTAGGCAAAATGATGTGCAAGGAGGACTATAACTTTCTGAATGAGGTAGAGTTTTCCTAATTCTGTTTTAATTTCATTTCATTAGTTTTTTATTATGTGCTGTGGTTGTCGTGATGGTAGAACGTTCGCTTCTCAATCATGAGGGCTTAGGTTCAAATCCCAGCACAGACAATTCGTTGCGCGTGCTTTGAAGGCTCACTTGTGCTCTCCTATCATAATTTACTTCTACGACAGTGCGTAAACTAGGCTTTTACGCACCGCTGACAGTGCGTAAAGTAACACTTTTTCGCACAAGTGCGTAAAAAAATCACCTGTGCGTAAAATCATCAACTGTGCGTGAAGTAATTTTTTACACACTGCTCATACATTTAAGCATTTTTGAAAAATACAGTATTTTGCATCAAATATAACTCGGAAGTCTCTGTTTGATAGTACGACGACAATTCATATCAGTAAACATTCAAATTCATGATTCAATTGCTACAATTTGGCAATATAATAACTGTCGAAGAAAAAACTTTGTATGAAACACTTTCGTAAAGGGCTTTTTTGTACTCGCGTGTTTGTTGAACTCGCTAATACAAAAAAGGGCTATTTTACGAACTTGTATCATAAATAGCTATTAATTTATATTGGTTTAGTGTGAAAGTGACAATTTTGCATTGATATCAAAGTGACAATTCAGTTTTAATATTAAAATGACAATTCTGCTTTGATCTCTAAAAAGGCTGGTTCATGTAAACGTTAGGTAAGGTAACGCAAGAAAGTTAAACTATTGGAATCGTGTAGACAAACAAGTTCATGATAAAAAGCAAGGTAGGGTATGAAACGTGAAGTAACGCAAAAGTTCTTCAATTTTTAACTTTTTGCGTTGCGTTCTTGCCTCGAGCCAACCAGAGGGCTTTTAGAAACGATGTATTCCGAGTGAAGACGACTGTTGTAAACCGTAATAACCAGAAAATCTAGATAGGTATTGGTGCATTATTTACTTCAGTTATTTGACGATTTGAAAATTAAAAAGTATACAAATCTGAATAAATATGGATGATACTTATTTTACAATTACAAATACACAATTGTCAGTCGTGTGTCTTATGTCAGTTGCCACAAAAAATATATTCTACCTTACCTCACGTTTACATGAACCAGCCTTAAGTGACAATCATTCTGCTTACCGATTGGTAAGAGCACTAACTGTTCAGAAAGCAACTGCAAATACGTTAAATTGACTGATCTTGCAAAAATAAATATTTCGACATTCCACTTTTGAAAGTTTCTTATCTGACATTTTCTTACAAATCTCCGATATTTTATTGTTTGTTGTCAAAGTGACAATTCTGCTTTAATCTCTAAGCATTGTTTATATCATATATAGAAGATAGTTAGTCAACCTTATGGTATTATAATTGGATCAAAATGGATGCGACATGTAGATGGCGATAGTGAGCTCGCATCCAAGTCATGTCGTAACTTCAGTGATCTGGCCTCCAAGTCATGTCGTAACTTGATTAAAACAATAGGACAGCATTAAAATCAGGGTTTTTTGAAGGAACCTGCATTAAAATGACGTCAAATAATCATGTTTGTAACTAATCAAGCTAGATGACATTCGCGTTTGCGTCCAACACCAATTACACAGGCATTGACTAACTATCTTACTTCTATATAAACAATGCTCTAAGTGACAATTCTGCTTTCCGATCGGTGAGATACTTCCCTCTGATCGGTAAGTGACAGTTTTTACCGATTGACAAGCAGAATTGTCACTTTCACATTAAACTAATATAAAATGTCGGAGATTTGTTAACACAAACTACTATTCTACTAATCGATTCAGTAAATACGTTAAATTGGTCATGCAAAAAACGTAACATTACCTACCAGTGTAAAAACAGAAACGGTTGCAGCGCCAGAAACGAAATATTAGCGCATATGTTACTCCTTAAAAATCTTCCGAATTTATATTGCTATTGTGGTTTTCTACATTATCATCATGAAAATGATCAAGTTGAATGAAGGTTTAGAAACAAAAATTATGAAATTATGATAATGTTGCTTTTAATAAAACATGAGATCATATTTATCAGTGGCTGAGACAATCACATATATCATGGGATGAAAAATGCGTTTCTGGTAATTTATTTTCCAGTGTATATTCAGATCGATCTGATAAAGCATACCTACCACATTTCAGATTTTGTATCTCAATACGCACCTTGGAAACTACCCTATTATCACCAAAATCTACAGAAGAGCTTCTGGAAATTTCTTTCTTACTGTATATCCAAAACGATCTGAGGAAGCATACCTACCCCATTTCAGATTTTGTAAGAAGAAATTTGAAATAACCATACCTACACTAAGAAAACTCATACACAAAGAATGTTTTTACTAAGTCCCAACATTTTATAATATGCTACTACTTTTCCAGAGAATTCTGACGAAAAAAAACTCTTCTCTAGATAATTAAACTATATCGACTAAAATAAAAAGCACGACAAAACATAAATGATTATTATCAACCCGAGTATCAACCCTATCAACCACTCAGACGCACAAACACAACTAATTACTAATATTGACTTCCGTAGATATACACTGTAAAAAAGATACATCAGGTAGGCACAATGGTTGCAAGCAGAGCAGTCCCAAAGCTGAGTGCTTAGTGCTCGGGAAAGAACTCAAAGCACTTTTGTGCTCCTAAGCACTGTGCAACCGAGCACTTTCTTGGACCAGTACTTAGTGCTTTGTGCTTCGAAGCATTCAACGAAAAGGATTAGTACTTAGTTATCCCAAAAGTGCTAGCGAGCATTCCAGTGCTTCGTAGCACTTTTCGAATAACTGAATAATACGATAGCACTCGCCTGGCGGGGAATCAAGAAATTTCTCTCGCATCTCGCTCTCGCATTCAGTCCGACAAACGGCGAAAGGGATAGCCAGTGCCTGTCGCGTAACGAAGTTCTTCGACGTTTTTCTTTCTTCGGTAATCGTTCAATTGATCGTAAGACTTACGATACTGGCGAGAGTTCATCGAGTGATAGTGAAAATTAGGCAAAATGATGTGCGAGGAGGCCTATAACTTTCTGAATGAGGTACAGTTTTCCTAATTCAATATTTTCATTTCTTTTCATATTTTTTTTTTAATAGGCCGTAGTGGTCGTGATGGTAGAGCGTTCGCTTCTCAACCATGAGGGCCTGGATTCAAATCCCAGCACAGTCAACCCGCGTGCTTTGAAGGCTTACTTGTGCTCTTGTATCATAATTTACTTCATTTTATTGGTTTAATGCAAAGTGACAATTCTACTTTAATATTGAAATGACAACTCTGCTTTTCCGATCGGTAAAATCCTTCTGATCCTTCTGATCGGTAAGTGACAGTTTTTACCAATCGATTTTTGGTAGTCCATAAATCCACAAGGCAGAAGTTCCTTTGAGACCGATAACCAGCTCTAGAGACTCAGCTACCTACAATCTAGCCAAGTTCCTACTGCCGATTATCCAACCACTGCAAGGGAATACCTCGACGTTTGTGAAAAACTCCAGGCACTTCGTAGAGATCCTGGAAGGAATCAGAGTAGTACCAGTTTACCAATTCGTCAGTTTTGACGTGGAAAGTCTCTACACTAACGTCCCGGTAGAAGAGGCCTTACAAATTATTCGGAAAAATCTGCAAGAAGACACAGAGCTGAAGAACAGGACGAACCTACCAGTACTGGGCGTTATGGACCTGCTAGAATGCTGCCTGCGAAATTGCTACTTCCAAGAAAAAAACCGCTTTTTCTCCCAAGAGGACGGACTACCGATGGGATCGTCCTTAGTAGCAAACATCTATATGGAATGGTTTGAAGCTTTTGCTACAGAGACAGCCCATAAGAAACCTCAGATGTGGTTGAGATATGACGACACGTTTGTCATATGGAACCACGGAGACGAGGAACTTGACGTCTCTCTGGAACATCTGAATAACATCAGAAAGTCCATAAACTTCACGATGGAAAAGGAGACCCAAGACGGTTTACCTTTTCTAGACGTGAAAGTTCAAAAGAACAATGATAAGTGCCAAACATCAGTGTACAGAAAGCCGACTCACACTGGACAATACCTGAACTTCGTATCGAACCATCACGGTGCTACAAAGAGAGGGGTTGTTCGATCGATGGTGGACCGTGCCTACAACCTGTGTAACACAGATAAAAGTCTTACCATCGAATTGGACAGTATCAAGATGGATCTGCGACAAAATGGGTACCCAAAAAAACATATAGAAGAGGTTCTAGCCCGCAGGTGGGATAAGAACAAGAAACCAGACGAGCCGACACAAGCCACCCTATGCGTTCCGTAAGTTAGAGGTCTATCAGAAAGAATAAGGCGAATTGGGTCGAAATACAAAATACGGACATGTTTCAAGTCAGGTAACACTATTCGCTGCCATTTCACAAAGACGAGACCACGTAACGCTGACATTGACTCCAAAAACTGCATCAACCGCATCCCTTGTGAATGCGGTGAAGCTGATCTTGGAGAAACTAAGAGACCACTTAGCGTTAGACTCGCTGAACACAAGAGAAACACTCAACGAGGAGAAACATCAAAGTCAGGGATAGCGGATCATGTCTGGACGACCCAACACAATTTAAAATGGACTGAAGCCGAAGTCATCCATAAAAAAGAGGGCTGGTATAGAAGGAAGTTTAAAGAGAGTGCATATATTATGAACAACAAAGTCTTCAGTCAAGCTAGCATTGAAATTCGTAATGTGTGGAAACCCTTAATTAGTGGAATGGATCAATTGAAATTGCGATAAGAATTAACAATGCTGTACCAGAGGGGCCCGGCACTGTAATTAACAAGCTTACCTGAACACCGGCAAAATATCCCCAGGCTAATGACACAAAATTAGCCATAGCATATATAATGGGTATCCTTATGATTGTCGCATTTATACAAAATTGCAGAGAATTGAATTATCTTTGTTCTTTTTTAGGCAATGAAAGTCCAGAATAACCTTTCTCGGTCTAATTGATTTCAAACTTCTGTCATCACATCGGTTGTTGTGATCCAGAGCATGTGCCACACTCAATTTTTCTCTAAAATCGGACATGAGCAATATGCTCTTTGATCCGAACTTTCATGGCCCTTCCAGTTTGGCCCACATACGTCTTCTCTCAGTCCTTGAGTCCTGCACATTTGTGGTGTTGCACACAGCACAAAATGCACCAATTTCTTGTATTGTCTTGTCGTTTCCAGTCTACAGAGAGATATTTACAACTGAGAAAGTGATTATCCGGGAGGTGGTTGAGAAAACGTTTATTATGTGGACTAGATGGATAAACTGAATAGAAAACATAGATTTAAGAGAACCATTCGTAACTCTTATCCTTCTCTCTTCCTTTGAAAAAGAGGAAATTTCTTCTAAATATGTCGTTATCTCATACGAATCCCGAGTTCCGAAGGTCCTTTCACAACTCTCAATATTGAGGTGATATACAAAAGTTCGTATAAACTACAACAAATCTTGGGTACTCGCAAATATAAAACAGAAGAAAAAGAAAAGTCGGGGATTTATGGAATAAGCTATAAGGGGTCGAGTGTGGGTTGACGTAGTTTAAGTGGTTTCTATTTCTTGAATTGTATTTGCACCAAAGGTTTCAAATATTCAATTATTAGTTTAATTCTAGTTTGCGTTGCAAAAATAAAAAACTGAAAGAATATTCTTCATTACTGAAAAATATTTGATAGAATGAGAATCGATTGGATTCCACGTTATAAGCAAATTACTGTTATATAATTGGAACTCACGGACCAGTGAAAGTTATTCTATTGATGCTGTAACATTGATAATGAAAGATAATTGCGCTTCTGGTTTATGATAATGATGTTAGCGAGTGGTTAATAATGTAATGACCGAGAACAGTGTTTCTCTTCAAACAATGCCGAGACGCTTTGGATTTAGGACATTTGACAATTGACTTGCATAAAGAAGAGCTCGCTTGACGAATGTTTGCTTTGTTAATAACTCCATTGTTGTACGTATAATTAAATTTGTACAGATCTCAACCTAAAATCCTGCTGATGAAAATAACTTGGATATCGGAAAAAGAAAGAAAAGAAGGGAAAATTTCATTTCTCCAGGAGTCTGTCATCCCAGTTGCCCTGAAAATTGTTACTCTAGATGTTCATAGCATTGAGCTCACCCTTCATCATTTCGAAGATGCCTTTAAAAATGAAATAAGCTGGGCAATAAAAAAGTAGTAATCTTCTGGGTGCCAGGGCAAGCACTTACACTGGCACGAAAAAGAGCTTGCACACTACTAATTGGGCCAGAACCATTATGTGGGATTGGAGGCCCTTACTTCCGGAAGAAACTCCATAAAGAAGAGGAAGAAGAAAGATACTTCCCGAAAGCAAGCCAAATAAGTCATCGGTAAATTCAACCGAGAAAGGGATTAAACACAGACTAGCCTCAACAGCAGAAGTCTCATAACATTAACACCAATTCTCATAGGGCACGGTAGACACGGGGAAACACCTCACGTAGCTAAGGTTGGAGGAGAACAGCACCTTCAGGTTCTGTGGAAAAAAATAGAGACACCCCACTGTATACTAATGGGTTGTGATGCTGTACAACACGGAATCACGATACCATGGCAGAAAAAATATTTATAATCACTAATCCTATAAGATCTCATAGGGTTTTATAAAAATTGCAAGTGTTGTGTAAAGCAGAAGTTGTTTCTATATATACGGGAAATAAAAAGACCTAGTTCAACTACAAAAATTATTTATAATAGAAGGGCTTCTGTTAGATTTTTTGAGGAAAATTCAAAGCAAAAACCTGATGGAAATACAATCTAATTAAGACAACTAAATAACGATATATGTAAATATGCGCCTGTGCCTAGCTGCACCGCACTGTCTAGTAAATAAATCTCCCAACAAATAAAAACTAATTGGAATTCCACAGCGAAAAGTCAAAGATATTCAATCTCTGACCAATTAGACTTCGACAGCGGCCAATCAAATGCGTTCAATTTTTATTTCGCCTTCCCCTTTCATTGCAAATTTGTCTATTGATATAACCTCGTATGATCGCTTGATTCTAAGCTGTCTCGATTGAATACGTGTAGACTATAAAATAATTTGTTCGCTCAGAGCCAGCCTCTTTTTAAGCTTAAATTTTGAGATTAGGTGGTATTTCGATTGTGACCCCAAACTAAAATGCCAAGATGAGTGAATTGTAAATTTTTCTTTCATTTGTTACGTCTATGTAATGGCATCGACCTTTCAGTAACGTGTGAAATTTGCTTATAACATGTTTTCAAGCCATTGCGTTGTTGTCATTTTGTAATAAAATAAACAATGAACAATGAAGCAATTTTCAATTCACCGTTTCCCAATAACATATTTGGTATAATAGACAAATAAATTACTTTAAAGGATTGATTGAAAGAAGCAGACATCTCCACTCTTATAACCGAAAACGTTGAAAAAATTCAAAATGATGAAAATGTCCAAAGCATTCCATTTCAATATGTTATCAGTTGCGTACCAATCAGCGGAAAGTTGCAAATCTAAAGATGGAATATTTTCGGCAAATATCTGACAAAACAATAACTTCCCTTCAATTTGTGCAACGGTCATCAAGGAGAACATTATTCTACAACGTTGCACAAATATATGTCAGATGTAATTCAACCTCCGCGAGAGAAAGTAGTTGTTGTGTGAGATCTTCGTCCCATATTTTATACTTTGTGGGAATGTTTGAAGAGAAGTGTATTTCGACTTTATCGAAATTATTCGCTTCATTTATTTGATACTCTTCGACACACCTTTCTAACTTTCTTCGAATTATTATTCACTCTTGCTGGAGTCTGTGCTACCGAGGAGTGCTTCTTGCTTTGCTCGCGAGAGGCGATGCCAATGACTTATTGTAAGTCGCGGATTCATTCGTGGGTAAAACCTATTAGGCTTGGATGTGTCAACAAATGAGTGTACTTGGGTATCGGAATTTAGAGGATGTTTCGCCTCATCCGGCTAGCTCTTCACCACAAGTTCAGCATCGTCGCAAATGCCCAGCAACTCCGGAACTCTTCTTTGGACTATGGCAGTCAGGAACAGCATCGTAGATGTTATTACGAATTCTTTTGTCTAGTGTTGGTGTTCCCAACGAGGATCCATACACTATACCAGGCTTGTAGATTTCTCAAAGTCCAAGGCCTCTAACAACATCCGAGCACTTCGGTGGCTCCCGGATGACTGATTTTCTTACCCCATCATGCACCCCCTAAGGTTGAGGTCCGGAAGGATGAACTCCCCAGCACTCGTACGTACTCGTAAGCTCACCACCCCTATCCACCACCCCCGCTCGTTTAAGCGGTTCCTCATCCTGATCAGCAGAATAAAATCTGACCTTTTGATATGGAGTGCCCAGCCAATTCTCGGCTTGAAGCTCCCTTATATCTGACATGAGTTGTCTTTTAAAACAATGACTTTACTTTACTGTGCATGGTGCCCCCCTGAAACTGTCTGAAGGCCTGAAAAAACTCTCGGCTGAGGGCCGAGTGCTGTGTACTGAGTTAACTGAAATTGAAATTACTACTTGATCGGTTCTTCTTGGTATCTGAAACATAAAAGCATGATTAATCGTGATTTGGTGCCTGTTGAAGTAGACGTTGGCGTCGCCGAAGGTCTCGCCTCCGCCGTACATCTTCAGGGGTGTCGGATTTTCTCAGCCAAAACGGGCTTCTTAAATAACAAATGTGTACATTTGCTCCGGCCAATGCCGAGGCAAAGACACTGGTGGGCGGAGTCTAATTGAGCTCTGCTCCTGGATATACACCAAATATAAAATTGTATTTTGTATTTCTGGGCAAAGGTAACAGATGTTATCATTCATTGGGTGGGACAGAATGACTTTGATGTTGTCTGACCTATCTCAGCATCAGTGACGTTCTCGCTATTTGTGCTGAGATGTAAATTTTATTTTGATGTTTGATCACTCGATTCTGTTAAATGTTATTTTCATGAACTGCAATTTTTTGAGCAATTTTAGGGTTTAACAAAAAATAAAAAGGAATTTGCACTAAATCTCCTAAAGTTATCTTACTTTAAAAAAATTACCTTTGTTGGGCTATTTGTATTATCACACTCTTTTATAATGAATCTTTGTATACAAGATATCGTTTATTTATCGTTTTAAGCTAAACTAATTTTTTGAAAAAAAATCAAAACCTCACTTAGGTTGCCATGACTTCGAATCCAGATGTATTTTTTAATGTTGAATAAGTTTTTCAAAATAAGGGTACTTCTGGCTCAAAATCAAATTTTCCAACGTGCCTCGTATATTACCCATGTTTTGCTTTGGCACGAATTTAGATTTAGGGGATGAACAAACTTTTATCAGGAATAACTTTTTTATGAAAAACCCGTAATAAAGAAGTTTCCCATATGGTGTTGTTTACTTTCGAGATGACACTGTGTGTTTCCCACTTGAAAAAAAAATCAATTATTAGTGAGAGCAGATACCAATGAAAATTTCTGTTTGAAAATAATAAAATGTAAGTTCAACTTCAACAAACCAACCATTGCTACAAAATGTTTCTCAACCCCAACAGAGTAATTTTGCGCTTATATGAGGAAGACTTAGTGGTTGTTAATATAGGGTCGATAAATATATTCTGTTCAACATCGATTGTAACTTTCAGCATGGTTGATCATTCAACGTGTAATATAACGTCCTCAATTTGCAAATTTGAACTTCCTAAAGTCATTTAGATTCTGAAATTGGTGAAATATTCTTGACATACCTACAGATTCGGCATATGAATCCAAATAATCATTTCAATCAAAAATACGTTCTTATCTCATATTTCATATTTTCATATTATAATTTTCAGCTTCACCGCTTACCTTCAGAAAGGAAATGAGCAGAGCCGACATTGGTCCAACAAAACTGAAATTCTCTAATTCGGACAAAACTATCAAAGAAAATTACAAAGTCGACCACATCTCCAGACCGAAATACAAAGATCTCCTCGTACCGCTCTACAACACATCACCTAGTGACAGATTGTGCTGTTTACACGTTTGCGAAAAGTACCGCCAACATTTCGACCACACCAGAAGCGCTTTCTACTGGAAAAACTACTCGGAAGACACTGGTACCAACTGCTCTCAATCGGACTACATAAGAAACAACTTATGCATCAAATACGGAATTGGGAATGGGGATGTTCTCAGATTTCAGATGAAGAAAGGTATTCGAAACTATACTCCCAAGATTCTCAATCAAGATACGAACCTGGGAATGTGGATATGAAAATAGTGGACTGTATCGGGAAGTGGTATTGTTCGTTAGTTGATATCAAGTTGCTGCTCTGGGATACGCGAAATTCCACAGGGACAATTTTCTTGTTAAGGTAGGAATGACACTTTGTTACAATTTTTTATGACATCAAAAGCATCATACAGAGTGATCTTCGGAATTATTTTCGAAGAAAAGATCTCTGAAGATATGTGACGGACTTCAAGTAGTTTAGTTTCTGAAATTTTTTTAAGATCATTTTTTTTTGTTTGACAACAGACAGTGCGACTGATTGATATCTCATTTTTTTACATTAAAACTGTTCACACATTAATGGGATCACAAAAACAATATTTTGGAGACAAACTTGGCGTTATAATTCCCAAGATGCCAGCCAGTTTGATTTTATTTTTAAATCCAGATTAAATATCATCAATACTTCACATGATAAAATCAGATTCACCGTGGAAATAGAAGAAAATAACAATACACAATTTTTTAGATCTCACAATATCAGTGCTGCTTTTTTATTTTCCCCACCCCTGTTAACTTTTGAATGATTCGAGGTACAAACATGGGACAAAAACCGTATCACCCATACCATTTTTTGAAATAACAGACATTGTGATTGCTCGATAGATGGCGCGAGGAGGAATATTGATTTAAAAATTTCAAATGGCATGAGGAGTCGAGTGACACATCGTTGAAAAGAGAATTTAATTCTGTTTTCAAAGAGAATTCAATTATTTTTTCAACCATCAAAAGTTTTTCGAATTTTGTTGATATTTTTTTTACAATATGCCTTCGAAATATCGAGTATAAATAAGTGCGGATATGAATAGTACCCTTACCTGGATAAAGTTGAACGGTTCGATGTGAAACAATGGGACAGATAATATTTTGAATTGTATTACCGATACTACTTTTTGAGAGAAATGCAATTGCTCCACAGAAGGCGCTGGGGCAGATCAACTTGAAAATTTCGAAATGCAAAGAGATCAAAATTGTGAAAATACTTATTAACGAAAATATAAATAATTTAGATATTTGAAAAGAGAATGAAATTATCTTTTCGACAATGTGCCACATGACCACCCTGTTATTTAAAAATTTAAAATTTTTGTGCCAAACTTTATACAAAAAATACATATTCATAGAATACACAATGCCCTTTCGTTCTTTCAATCTGGTTTCGCAAAAATTAGCAGCATTCAGATCAAAGGTACGACGAGCTATTGCGAGTCCCCTGTCTGATAAGAACCTTCAATATGAGATCATAATCAATAAATAAATAGTAACAAATAACAAAATACCCATTACTTCAATTAACAAGAATAAATCATAATTTCAACAAAATGCCACCATGGAAGAATCATACGCAATTTCAACAAATCCAGACAACAAATATGTTAGTATTAATTAAGCAGAGAAAATCTCGGGAAGTATATAGAGACTGGAATGAGGGGAATGTACAGCCACATATATTGGACAAGCAGGTGAAAAAAATTAAATTGGGTTCAAAGAACATGTATTCTCATATGAAGAATCAGTAATGTATGAACACCCATAAAATTCAAAACATAAAATACAGAAAGATAAGTAGAGAATTCTCCACAACTGCAACAGAGGGGACCGTTGATGAACCTGTTGAAATCTTTGGAAATGAAGATGATGAAAAACCCTGATTAACAACAATAGCCCACTATTTAATGTATAGCCAAACATTTCAAAACTTGCAAATCCTATCTTTTGACTAATGGGGTGATATTATGTAACATTATTATTTTTCATTAATGTTACTTCTCGGATGCGGTATATGATTGTTAATCAATACTCTGGTTGGTAATTAGTACGCTAGGTTTGACTAATCATTAAACGGACGTTAACCAAGATAAAGAGGTCGACGCAAAAAAGGATTATTTATGAACCTAACATTCCATATTTTATGAAAAAATATAAGGTGAATGAGATTGAAGTCATTGGATTACTCGTAGGAACTCGAGGAACAAAATTGATTCGACTTCCGGCAGTGGTAGAGGTCAGACGGCGGCCTCGTGTTAGAAGTCAGGTTAATGTGTAAATTAATATGGGATGCAGTATTGCCTCGAGCAAGACAAATGCATCCCCCCGATAAAGCTGCGCTGTCTACGCCGGTTAGAGGCCGGATGGGAACGGATTTCTCGCAGCGTGGCATGTCCAAATAGCGCCATTAGGAAGCACACGGAGAAAAATTTAAGAGAGAGAGAGAGAGAGAGGAACAAAATTTCCACCTCTATTCAAAAATGTTTGTAAATTAAATAAAAAGTTCTGAAAGCGATATGGACAAAACCTATGTTTTGATTTCCAGAAATAATTTATATGGAATGAATAACATGAACAGTTCGTAGTTTATATTTTATAAATTTTTTTGTTCATGCCGCCCTGTTATGTGAGTTCATCAACATTTTCTTCTCTTTTTTGATAAATGAATTGGTATTCTTTGATTCGCAAATTATTTGTGTGGTAGGATTTTGTAATGATGGGCAGTTTTTGTCAATGACTAAATCAACAAATTTACAGTCAGGTTTGTACCTCTCAACTAAAGTTGTAATGTTATTTTTTAAATATAAACTTGACAATGAGAAAAAAAACTAAATATCTATTGATTTTTCTATTCATATGAATATATTTTCATATTAACTTTGTATAATCACACTCAATGTATTTTTGGAATTGTTGTATCACCATAATACGAACTGTAAATGCCATATTACTTATTCAAACCAGTAAATCTTAAAATTAAATTATGAAACTCATAATTTTTAATTGTCAAATCACAATCCACTCCTTTGCGACTATTTGCATTCATCTTAATGAAGGCTAGTTCTGATTCAGATGAACACGTAATGAAGATTAAAAGAATAAAATCGAGTTGAATTTATAAAACACAAATTCAAAAACAAAAATAAGGTAAAAATGTTTGATAAAAAATAAGGTGAATGAAGAAAGATTCCTTCTCAACGAAAGATAAACATGCAATATTTTATACGGCAAATAATAATAGCCGTCCTCTACCCGCATAGGCTATGCCTTAGGGTACACTCTTCGAGTATTTATGAGGAAGAATTATCATTTCAAACCACTTCCTACGTTCGTAGGGCAAGTGACTATTGGGTTGGGGGTCATGTGCTCGTGCGGCTAAGATTTCTGCCATATTACGGCAAACCGGTATTATTTTCAAGTTCGAGAGCATTATTTTCATTATATTTATAATTGGGATGTATCTTTAACTAATTATGTACAATTTTTAGAGATGTACATAGTGTTTTCGGCTAAACCAGTTCGCCCTCAAACATTTCAGAGTGTTATCCGAATATATTTTTTTTCGTAGTAGTAGGGGATATCATCACGTTCTGAAATTGAAAAAATAATTACTTCAGATTTTCACTTTTTGATTTTTATGTTTAGGTTATTAAATTTAGGTAGGTATTTACAGAAATCACAAACATAACTGTGCTGAAAGCAACAAATTATAAAATTATCCGTCAAGGCGGGTGTTTGTTTGTTAACTGAGCTGTCATTATTATGGTAAATTTACATCATAAAATCATGACTTCAAAAGTTCTTCATCGAAAAAGCAATCCAAAGTGTAAAATTCAAATAGCTTGGGTATATTCACAGTATAATATTATTATTCTGCAATATGTTCTGTAATTGTCGGTTCTTGATATGCAATTACCAACAATACTATATTTTCTGAGAAAAGTGTAAATAATTTTAGTGGATATCAGCAAAATGTCAATGAAATCACATTCACAGTTTGGAAAATTGTATCGATTTCTTCATTGTACCAGATATGATTCAACGGCCATAGAGGCAGTTTTTTCTACTGGAAACTTCCCAAAATAATGTCTTAAAGTAGTGTTCGTAACTCATCTCATTTTTATATTTTTGTCATTTACAAACTACCTATCACTATCAATTGCCACTTCAAAATATCACAATAATAATATTAAAGTAATTCGATGACCAAATTAATTTTATAATAGTTCTTAAGAGCCATCTGTAGCGCGTCATACCAAATAGTAGAATTTCTTCCTCACCCCGCCCAGCTAAGGTATGTAGGCACATGTTTACCAAAAGTGGGAGTGAGGATTATACACTATTTGAACATTTGCAACACAGTGCCTCTCCTCTTATCGATTACAGCACCAACCAGTTACAAATTTACCGATAGTAGATTTTTTTATTTTTTTAAACCAATGATTTCATGAAAGATATATTGTTGGTATGGACTCGGTGGCCCCAAAAGAATTCGGTCTCAATTTTGCCTCATCATGCCATATCATTTTTTTTACTGAAAAATCATCATAACAGAAAAGAAAGTTTCCGAATTTACACAAATGCGTTGAATCATTTGATCTTTTTATCAAGGTAGTTGATCTTAAGCGCACGTTGCAAAACAACACTGACGCAGAGGTCAGTAACGTTCAAGCAACGTGCTTGAAATTATTTTAAAAAGATTATGAATTGGTATTCGTTGTTGTTCAAGGGTTACTCCTTGCAAATGTTCTTGATCAGTTTATAAATAAAACAAAGTAGGGTAATGACTGTTCGAATGAATTTTCAATTAGTATAATTGCAATTATCAAATTCAAATGTGAATCGAATCGCGGATTTCGAAATTTTTTAATTGGTAATGATTGAGAAATTTTTCCACTTTGAGTTCTACAAACATTGCGCATTTATAAATATTGGCAGCTCGGTCACCGTGTTTGGTAAAAATGTAACAAATATACTTTCGGTAATTTCAGATAGTCTTACAATGGCAATGTTGGCGGCAATAGGACAGGTAGCCAATTTTGCGGTTGGATTAACCGCGAATCCGTTTGCCATTTTGGGACTGGTTCCTGTGTTTGCAGCAGCGTTAGCCTTCACGAGATACCTTGCAGTGGATCCTGAGGCGCATCCAATAAATACGAGGCATGTGAGTACATCTAAAATATTTTTATTAGGAAAGCGTCTAGAGTCCCGAATACGGGATTTGCTTGGAAAAGTAAAATTCCTGAAGAGGTGTGGCTTAATGATTATGTTCTCTGTACCAGGAGGCTAGCTTGCTCGGTTAGGTTCGAGTGTAAATTCGCCCCCGGAGGCCAAAGCGAAAAACACCAATTTTGGATGGTTATTCTGTCCACGTAAGGTTAGTCAGGTCAAGTTATATTGGCTAATGAACTACGAATTTTCAAGTCCGTGTAAATGCGGCTGTCTACCCGCCATTATAGTGATGGTGGGAGGCGCCTAGTCGGGAAATCAAGCTCTCTTTTCTCTCTATTTTCTAGAAGTCCCGACCGGAGTCATTAGACCACACCTTTTCGGAATTTTTTACTTTTCAAGCGATCTCGCAATCGGGACTCTAGCCTCGTCCTTTTACTATATGGCGGTGCTATCAACACAATTCTATAATGAACTAATATACTCCTGAAATATGAAATATTTTGGAAAAGAGAAAAGCGGTTTTCAAAATTGCTAATAAATCATAACTGGATTTTCTGTCTTCTTTTCTTCTTTCAAGTGAACCCAAATTTGAGGATTTTGTAACCTTTAGTTACTTCAATAATTTGAGAAATAGCGTCTTCACCAAAATACTATATACTTACCTGCTCCTTATCTAGTAGGCTTCAGGGATGATCAAATGAGCGCCTAAGTTGAAATATTGAAAACTGTACTTGGGTTCAATCTTAAGCATCCAAATTTTGCATGAAGCTTCTTCAGGGGTCAGGAAACCTAATTTTCGAAAGGAAGACTTTTTGGCCAACTTTTTACCCCTTCCCACCCCTTTGAATTTCCTCTATTTCCTCTGTTTTTTTCTCATCTACAATTCAGTGTGTGAACTTCATTAAAGTTATTCAACTAGGAATATATTTCATCCTCTACATAAGGGCTATTCGCCCCTGCCGTCTCATATAATCAATTTGAGCGTAGAAGAGCACATACATGAACTTATGGAGATGAATGAATACCATCAAATGAATTCTTTGGCCTTAGGCTCGTCAATAAATGTATAAAGTTACAAACAATTCTTATACCAAAAAATAAATGAATGAAGTTAGAAACAATTTTAGCAATAAATTATCAGAAATGATATCGGTGTCAAAAATAAATTTGGTAAAATTCATTCTCTCACAATTGATCAATTACAACACTTTTTTGGTTACAAATTACTGATGAATTATTACCGAAACAATTTTTGACACCAAAAACATTTCTGATAATTTGTTATTAAAAATTGTTTATAACTTTATTTATGTATCGTTGAGCCCAACGCCAAGGAATTCATTTGGTGGCATTCATTCATCTCCCTAAGTTCATACACTGAATTATCAACGAGAAAACAGATGAAACAGAGTAAATTCAAAGGGGTGGGAAAGGGTTTAAAGTTGGCCAAAAATGCTCCCCTCTGGCCCCTGAAGGAGCTTCATGTAGAACTTGAAAACTTAAGATTGAACCCAAATGCGGTTTTCGATTTTTCAACTTAGCCTTTCCCGCGAGTTTTCAAATTTGTTTATTTGGTCAACCCTGAGACCGGGCCCTACTAAAAAAGTCTTTCACTCGGATTTTCCTGATTTAAAGACCATCACAAAGTAAAGTAATACAAAATTAAGCATATAGATGTCGAATTTTTGAGATGATCGAGTTTGGGGCTCAAAATTTTCAAAAAAAAATGTTCGAGTAGTGCGCCTCAACCAATTCAATCGTCTTCCGTTTTGTCAGATGATTACAAAATCATCATAACGGAAGAGTGGACCCTGCCCGATTTATAATATATTTGGAATTTGGGGTTTTCGAGGGATGGACTTTCATCTCACCGAACAGAAGAAATATAGCTTCTCATCGCGGTTTAAGGTGCGTACAGACATAAGTATAACATAACTTCGTATCGTAACGCCGACGCGTAACAAGTCTGGACGGCACTGCGTAACAGTGTAACAGCGTAACATAGTAACATCGACGCGTCCCATCGGTTGTCGGTTTTTGACGCCGCATCAAAGAAATGATACGCACTGATGTTACACCAATTGTTCGCATGTCTGAACAGATCTGCGTTACACGGTTGCGATTTATTTTTGTTTTCATTTATTCATTTGAAGACGCTATTATGGATGGGATAGAAGAATCTACCATTGATTTCATGAATAGTTATCGAAAAAAAGAGATTTTGTGAGATACAAAATTATCGAAAAAAAGAGATTTTGTGAGATACAAAACATTCCAAATATCACAATAAAATAAAGGAGCATAATGCTTGTAACTGTAAGGGACATCCTGGTAGAATTTTGGTAAAGACCACTAGTTGCCTGAAGCTTTAAATCCAACAGTAAATTATTTCCACTGTACACACTTCTACTAGTGTACAACTGGATCTGCTACCAGCGTCTTTCTGTGCCTTTTTTTGTTTTACGAAGTGATGCATGTATATATAAGCTGCTGCAGCAACCTCCATTCCCTTATTAAATTGCACACAAGAAAAAGACTAAGTTTTAGCATTTCAGACGGAACGGCAGCATGTTCCGTTTATGAGATACGCGACGATGTATTGACACGCTATATTGCTGACACACCGTATCTTCGATGCGTATCAAACAATTGTTGCGCGTTGGTGATACGATACGAAGTACAAAACTTCGTAACGTAACGCCGTCGCGTAACAAGTCTGGACGGCACGGCGTAACAGCGTAACAGCGTAACACCGTAACATAGTAACATCGACGCGTCCCATGGGTTGTCGGTTTTTGACGCCGCATCAAAGTAATGATACGCACTGATGTTGCACCAATTGTTCGCAGGTCTGGATAGATCTGCGTTAACCAGTTGCGATTTATTTTTCGTTTTATTTATTCAGTTGAAGACATTGCTATTATGGAGTGGACGGAAGAATCTACCATTGATTTGATAAATAGTTATCGTTATAAAGAGATTTTGAGGGATAATTCCAATCAATAAATGATTTCAACTGTAGACAACTGGGTCTGCCACCAGCGTCTTTCCGCGAGTCGTTTTTATTTATTTTTACGAAGTGCATGTATATATAAGCTTCTGCAACAACCAGAATACCGTTATTAAATTTCACACAAGAGAAAGACAAAGGTTCTGTTTTAGTACAGATGGAACGGCAGCATGTTCCGTCTATGAGATACGCGACGATGTATTGATACGCTATATTGCTGACACACCGTATCTTCGATGCGTATCAAACAACTGTTGCGCGTCGGTGATACGATACGAAGTTTTGTTATATGTCTGTACGCACCTTTAGATCCGCGTCTCTTCAACTATAGTGTTCAACCAGTTTTTGCAGGAAACCTTGGAAATTTTTTATACAGAATGATCTCAAACTGATTTTGCATAGAATACAACATTTCTATTGCTATGCCACCATATTCCTCAAATGGTCCAAAAAGAATATTGCTCAAGTAGGAAATTGAAATACTTGGCTCCAAGCGTAATAGAAGAATATGATTATCGTAAGTTGAATGCAAGCACTCTCAAGAACTCATACCCTATGCCTAGAATTGCTGTAATTACAAACTGCGAAAAATGCTTCTTTTACGTCCAGAATTGAACTTCAGTCTGGTTACCACCAAGTACCATTTAGTGTCGAGGAATAACGAGGATAGAGACAAAATTTGTTTTGTAACGCCCTTTGGAACATTTCGCTATATATGAATGCCTGTTGGGCTTAAAAACGCCTCGTCTAAGTTTATTAGACTCATGACAGTATACGCTTGTGAAGAAGCAGTGTTTGTCTATCCGATGATATTCTCGGAAACATTTGAAAAACAAAATGACGATTTAAAGACTGTTTTTGTTCGACTTTAATTATTCAAATTGAGCGTTCGTGGAGAATAAGAAATATCTCAGACACTTGATCACATCAAACTACATCGAAGATAATATAATAATTATCGAAAATCATTTCAGGTGAGATCCGAGTACGATTTCATAGTAGTAGGAGGCGGATCGGCTGGGGCAGTGGTAGCTTCCAGGCTCTCCGAAATAGCCAACTGGACCGTGCTGCTGATCGAAGCGGGAGGCGACGAAAATGAAATATCCGATATACCGACGTTGAGTGGGTACACGCAGATGTCATCGATGGACTGGATGTATCAAACCTCGCCGCCCGGAGAATCGCCATACTGTTTGGCGATGATAGGAGATAGGTGCAACTGGCCAAGGGGTAAAGTATGTAATATTTTCCAAAAAACGCAAAAAAAATTGTTGAAAACGCCATTACTAACTCGTGAATTTTCACATAATATTGTCGCGTCGAGTGACGTCAGTAGCCAAAAACAATTTGACAACGTGTTTTCGGAGTTGTTCACACTTTCCCGACATAACCCTGATCGATTTCTTCATAATCATAACATAACATATCCTTCTCATCATAGGATAGTTTCATCTACTACGGATGCCCCAGAAATGAATGCCGCACATTACTAGGAATAACTCTAGACAGTAATCTATCTTGGAAAACTCACACCACCAAATTGAAAGGTAAACTGAGTAGTTCGCTGTTTGTCCTACGATAACTTCATAATGTAACTAATTTTAATGCACTCAAAACAACCTATTTTTCTTGTTTTTTTTTTCATATTTTCAATGAAATCAACCTATTTTTCGTTATTTCATTCTCACATTAGTTACGGTACTATTCTTTGGGGTGATTCGTCGGAATCTCTTAATTATTCGTTTGCAGAAAAAAGCTGTTAGGATTTTCTCCAGCGTGAGTTATCTGGAACACAGCCAACCTTTGTTTATCAAACTCAGAATAATGCCCTTGCCGTGTTTATATATTTTTCAAGTATTGATAGAGATTCATAAAAAGTCTTCGACGGTCACTAAGCAATCTGATATACACAGCTATGGTACTAGGCAAGCAGATAACTTAAGATTAAACCGGTTCCGTTTGAGCAAATCCAGGAAAAATTCATTAAAATACCATGTCTACAATATATTACCGGCCGAATTGAAGTCATCAAGTACGAACTCATTCAAAAATAAAATAAAAAACGTACTCTTGAGTCACTGCTTTTATTCCACAGAGGAATACATTGGACATTTCAGACCGTATAGAAAATAAAACTCATCTCACCAAAATTCCATTTTGTCTATGTTACGTTTAGTGTTACTCATCTTCTTAACAATATTTTTACATCAGTAATTTACATTATGTTTTTTACACTATTTGTTATATTTGTCATGTCAACTATATTTTATATTTAAATAATTAAATATTAGTATTGTCGCTTTTATGACGTGCTACAAACATGTATTTGTAATGTAGTCAAATAAAAATACTCTACTCTAATACTCTACTCAAGTTAAATCCACAAAAATCCATATCTCTCCTTCCATCATCCAAGAGAGATGAGGATACTATTGACCGTTAAAAGCAAGTCTCCAGAAGGAGTGCTTCTTGATTTCTCTCACGAGTGAGATTCTAATTTGGTCCAATCTACTATAGTACTGATGAGAGGCAAGAACCTCGAAACATTTCAAATGAAGGATACTTTCCATTGTTTGACTACAATAATCACTTGCAACTAGATCTCTTGAAGGAACGTTGCACGAATATCAGTCAGACGTAGTTCAATATCCATCGTGATATTACCCATGGAAGTTCTGTCAAATGTTTACCTCATATTTTCCACTTGGTAGGAAGAGTACTTCGACATTGTGAATTTTATTCGTCTCATTTAATTGATACTCTCCGGCAAACATTTTTAGAACTTTCTTCGTGTTGGTTTTATGGTGAATAACTTCAATGGACTGTACTTTATATGTTTTTTAATAAACGATGATTAATTGATAAAATATAAAAATATTGTTGTGAACAGAAACATTCTCAATTGAAAATTGAACCAATAAATGACTCCTTTGGAAATGGAAAAACCCTACGATAAAATTGAAGTAACTTTTTTGTAATATCTAACAGAAAACAACTACCCCGACTAAAGCCACGCTGGACATTGAACTACATCTGATAGATATTGAGAAAGACCCTATATAACTTGAGAGAAAAAATCTGAAAGTGAAAATTTGCATTTTCATTCAGATAGTTGATTATTTATTGAATGTCCAGTTTCCATTGGAGATTCTTATATATAAATGACATAAGGGAGAATGTTATTCAGAATAAGTATATCACTCACAGAAAATCGCTCATTTCATTGATGCCTGAAATTCTGTCTGTCGGTCTATCTGTAGCTCCATCTGTCTGTCGTAAGCACTTCAAACCGTTATATTTTCCGGACCCTTTGAGATATCGCTTGGAAATTGGAAACATTTCAATAACTTGACGACAGTATTTGCCAGTTTTAATTATTTTGGGATCGGAAAGTCTGGAAAAATTTTACGTGGTTTTTCCGTTTTCGTTTCGTTTCTACCTCCTTACATACAGGTTCAGCAATTGATTTGATATTTTTCAAATTTCTTGAAGATAAGCATACATCCGTTTGTCCTAAAGAAGTGTATGGTTTTTAAGAATGATCGGAAAATGCTAAAAAGGTTTTTCCAAAAAATGTCGTTTTTAAAAAAATTCAAATACGCCGAACCGTTCATTTGAATTGAATTGCGAAATATGCGAGGAGTAAAGCTCGACTAGACGAACAAATTCTACTGGAACGATTTTTCAAGAAAATGATAGGAAAACCAAAAAAACTTGAGAAAAGTGAAAAACAAAATTTGCAGTTTGGAAAATATGAAGTATCTCAATTTATCAGGATATTACTTTTGGCTGCCTTTAAGAGATCTACAAAAATTGTTAGAAATTTTTTGCAGTAAAATCAATAGTCCGGGAAATATTTAAAAAAATGGAAAATTGAGGTATTGACCGTACTAATGAAATAAATAAAAATCTTAAAATTGCTCCGGATACGTCTTTACAAGCCTCACTGATATTTTCAAGCCGTTTTCTAGAACTCTAATAAAAATTGAAAGAAAATTGACAAAAAATTTGAAACCTTAAAAACTCGAAAACGAAACAGAATATCGAAAAAAATTTAAATAAACAGTCCTGATGTCCATGAAGGGATCTACAAAAAGTGTATATGAAGTTTAAACTATCTACCAAAAGATGGCAAAAATTTTCAAATTTCTTTTTTTTTATTTTTGATTACCGCATAAAATTTTACAAAAAATGTAATTGCATTTTTTCCATGATATCAATAGTCAGGGAAATATTTCATAAAAACAAAAAATTAGGAATAAAAATTTTCACAATTTTTGCTAATAACACCAAAAACTCGAAAACAAAACGAGATATCGAAACAATGTATATGAATAGTTTTACTGCCTTTTGAACAGGTGTACAAACAGTTCCCAAAAAAAATTGAGATGTGGACTTGTAAAAAATTTCCGTTTTTTTCTAAAAACATCAAAAACGAAACGAGATAGCGAAAAAATGTGTAAGAGCAGTTTTATTGTCCTCGAGCAGATCTACGAAAATTTTCAATTTAAAAAAATTGAGATGTGGATTTTTGATTATTAACACCCCTCCTCCCCCATTTTCCGGGCACTTCGCCCCGGATTTTTGACACTTTTTTCCTCCACCCCCTATCACCAATTTTTTTCAGGAGCTTCGCGTCTAGATTTTTCATGACTTTCCCTTCCATCCCCAACTTTTTACGAGCGCATTGCGCCCGGATTTTTTACAGTTTCCCTCTCTACCCTATCCCCCAAATGTTTCCCCAGTTGAGTCGTAGTTTTCAAATCCCTGCAACTTCTAGGCCCTTCAACTTCAGAGATCATCAAGTTCCGAGCGCTCACTTGTTTAGTCCCCAATTAATGAAACTTCAACCTAGAGCTGACTACTTTGTTAAAAATAAATTTTTATTCAAATAGTCCAAGAAACGAGGAAGCGGCCCAATGTTAAATGTGCAAAAATTAATATCCGAAAAAAAATGAGCGTCTAGGAAATTGAAATTCAGGATGAGTTTCTATTTCATGCGACTCGATCCTGATTACCGAACATAACCTAAAAAATTGACAAAGTTGCGAAAAGCGGTTTTTTGTTGATAATTAAAAAACTACAGCTCCGATCAAAAAAAGTTAAATCAAGAAATTGTAGGTACTATAAAGATCTATCAATTAAATAGGTTATCATTTTTTGATATCATTGATACTTATCGAGTTATATCGGAAAAACCGTGAAAAATCAGGTTTTCTATAACTCGTTAATTGTAAGGTATAGAAAATTGTTACTTATAGTTTTGTGTAGCCTAAGGCAAGCCAAAAAAGTATTTTTTCGTAAAATTGAAAATATATGAAGTTTTCTCAAAAAAGATGCTCTCTGAATATGGCTACTCTTGCTATGAGAATGACGCTACAGTAACGATTCAGGGCTTATTTTTTCTGTAAGAGTTGTACTTTCATATTATCGAATAAGTATATCGATTTTTTTTATTTTAAGTGTCAAAAAATTACTTTAAAAAAATTGCACAATTTTTTTACATGTTTTTTCTAAATAAATTCCTTAATTTTGTTTTATAGAAATGACTTTTATGAAAATAGATTTCTAGCATGATTTCAAGCATTAAAAAAATTAAATTCCTACGATCACTAGGAGCCGAGATAATTTTTTTATTTAAAAAAAAAGGCGCAATAATCATCGTACACCATGGATATTGAGGTTGAATATTTTCAATAAAAAATACTAGGATATGTCTTGTTCATTTGCAGTATTATTTTATTGATGAAAAAAGTGAGGCGTGCATTCGTGGAGCGATGCAATTCTAGCGGGTGGCGCGGTGTGCGGACAAAATTCGTTATAAGAAAAGGTTATCGATAGTAAAAATTGCCGTGGGTAAAGTTTAGGCTATGTTATAATAATGGTTTCATAGTATTTGCACCAAGATGTCTTTGCCTTTTCAACATTTATTGCCAACATTCAAATCAAATTAAGAAAATCTCATCCGATAAGGTACGCAAGCTTCTATGACATTTTTACTGTCATCAATTCATTGAACCTCGTCAACGGCTTTTGGTTCCTCTAATACCTGGTTCCTTTTCTTCAGGTTCTTGGTGGTTCCAGCGTCCTCAACGCCATGATCTACGTGCGAGGCAACAAGTACGACTACGACTACTGGGAACAACAAGGCAACCCCGGTTGGTCGTACGAAGACGTCCTGCCATACTTTCTCAAATCGGAAGACAACAGAAATCCCTACCTGGCCAAAACGCCGTACCACTCCACTGGTGGGTACTTGACGGTTCAGGAATCGCCGTGGAGGACTCCGTTGTCCATAGCCTTCCTACAAGCCGGGAGAGAACTCGGGTACCAAGTTAGAGACTGCAATGGAGAGAAACAGACTGGATTTATGCTGTCTCAAGGTAGGTACTACTCAAACAAAATCAATTCATTCGTTCCTTTCCTCCATGAATTTATCTTCAAAATTATGATCCAGAGCTCACTCGATTTGGAATGACCTGTAGGAACTTTTTGAAGAATTTGAAGGTGCGCCGGCAAAAATTGCAGAAGTTATATATAATTTAGTAAAAAAAAGGAGGGGTTTGGTTTTTTGCAAATATCTCGGAAACTATTAAAGATATCCAAAAGTTGAAAAAAGATTCTGAAAGAGGAGGAAATTTACTAAAAAAAAGTCCCAACTCCCAGAACTCTACCACCAATATTTAGAATTTTAATTTAGAGGCGAAAATAGCGCTAAAAGCAAGTGATGCAGGACCCGCGTACGCTGACTGATACGGACCCTTGAAACAATAAAAAATATTTTAACCCATTAAATATCAATATTAAGAAATAAAAAAATTTACTTACCTTTTAGACACTTGAGTAAACGAAAATCCATGAATTTTTTTTCCCGTAATTATTTTGTTACATAATATGCTTTTGTTAATTAACTAGTTTTTCCAAGTTTCAAGTTTACATACAAACCCTGATAATTGTTATACTAAAAACCTCTAATTTGTTTCACTTCTTGGAGCTATTCTTGAAAGGCCTTAAAAAAGATCCCTATTGGAAAAATGAAAAAATGTTGATTTTCCACTTTGTTCTTAACAATCTAAGAGACTAAAAAATGAAAAATGCAAATGGAGCTTTGGAAAAAAAAAATTTTTTTGGTATTCCAAGTTGTTCGTATTTTAATTATTTAAATATATAGAGAAAAGTTTTTGGGTATAACCCTCAAAATGTTGTGCAACCGTAGACACGTGTTTCGAGCTTAAGCTCTCATCAGTACGGTAAAATCAAGTGCGAAGATGTACAACACTTGGATGTAAAAATAGAAACAAAGGAACAACAGGAAGCCAACCACACATTTGTGGCTTCGGTTAGAAGACCTTGTGCTTATAAGGCAACAACTAACGCCGTACTTGATTTTACCGTACTGATGAGAGCTTAAGCTCGAAACACGTGTCTACGGTTGCACAACAATTTGAGGGTTATACCCAAAAACTTTTCTCTTTATATTTTTATATATTGCCCCTAGATAAATCCTTTCTGATTTTTAATTATTTAAAGTTACATAAAAATTTTTTTTTTTAATTTCTTACTTTGATTGTTTAAATAATTGTTATGAACAAATGCATTGTTTATAAGATATATGAATTTTTGTTTTTGGAATTTTATTCAACAATAAATATTATGATCTTTGAGAACAGAATCATTTCTTTAAAAAAATTTATTGCTTAAATACGCATTTGTTGATTAACTATATTTTTTGTCACCAAATATTAATAATAAAGAACCTTTTTTTAAATCATAATTTCCATTGCTCTTTGACATTTAAAAAAAAATATTTATTTATATTTTCTTTGTTTATTCAATAAACAATTTGTTATAAATAAATGAATTTTCACGATACAATTTTTGTTTAAATACTGCAAAAAATAACAAAAACAACCATGTGTCATTTATTGTGTAAAAAAATTTCTGAAGCTGACCAGGATATCGCTCGGCTCCAACTGGTCAGCTTCGATGTGGTGTCCTTGTTCACCAACGTCCCACTTGAAGACTCTCTGAGGGAGCTGACTAACATGTTTCCGAATGACATCATCGGCATGTCTCACGGGAAGTTACTTCCAATGGAATGGAAACTTCTGTGAGCAAGTAGATGGCGTGGCGATGGGAACTCCACTCAGTCCAGTGATAGCCAACTTCTTTATGGAACATTTTGAAGAGAAAGCAATTGATTCTTTTGATTTCAAACCGACCATATGGCTACGTTACGTGGATGACACCTTCGTCATTTGGAGACACGGAAGGGACTCACTGAACCGTTTCCTAGAACATCTGAATGCTCATGACTCCAGCATCAAGTTCACCATGGAGACTGAACAAGAACAGCGAATATCATTTCTAGATGTACTAATCGAAAGATGTGGCGCAAGACACACAAAGTATTCCGAAAACCTACGCACACGGATAGGTATCTGCATGCTCTATCAAACCACCATCCTATTCAGAAGCGAGGAATTATCTCCACACTAGCAGAACGTGCTCGGAGAATATGTGAACCTTAGCATCTACAGGATGAACTAGAACATCTAAGGTCACAGACAAAATTGGAAAACTCTTGGGGCAACACAACATAAAAACGGTCTTCAAACCCACCAAGAAAATACAACAAAGCCTAAGGTCGACAAAAGACAAAAGAGACCCACTATCTGCAGCGGGGGTATATCGCATACCTTGCACTTGCGGAAAGGTATACATCGGAACCGCAAAAAGATCGATGGGAACAATGCTGAAGGAACATCAGAAGAACTGCAGATTAGGCCAAATGGACAAGTCAGCAGTGGCAGAACACGCGCTCAGTGAAGGAAACTTCTTGCCCACAACCAGGGATACCATAGCCGACTTGTACGGGAGGCAATAGAGATCCACAAACACACTGAGAATTTCAACAGAAAAGAAGAAGCTGTTAACCTCAACAGAATATGGAATCCCATTCTTAGAAATTCCAGAGTAACAAAAGAAATCTACGACTTTGAGACAGCGGTAATTAACGAACAAGACTACCTAAATCAGAATAAATACAATCTTCGCAGACGGAATGTCTAGTCATCTGAGATTATTCATGATGTATAAGCCTCTGAAGAAGCTAGCCACTCGCGCTAGCGAAACGTTAGGAAGAAATTCCAAAAAACGACGGCCTTCAAACCCGAGTGAAAATTGTGACACTGAAAACTTTGGCCGCGAAAGTCTCAAGATCCACCATCACCGAGAAGTCGAATTTCTTCCTCATCCCCTCCTGCTCAGGTTTGTTGGCATACTTATCAAGAGTGGGGGTGGAGATAATGAACTCGATGAACATTGACAACACAGCACCTGTCCGTTCTCGATTACAGCGCCAATCAGGTATACATTTCCCGATCGTAGACGTTTCTTGCAAAAACCATTGATTTCACGAAAGATATTTTTTGTATGGGCTCAGTGGTCCCATAAGAATTCCGGAACCTCTCAATTTTTTAAATTCTTTATGTCATTTAAATTTTTTTTAAAAATTTATCATAACCAAAAATCACTGAGGTTCCGGAATTTACACAAAAACATTGAGTAATGCAAAAAAAATTAAAAAAATTTCAAACAAAAACTGTGGGCTTAAAACGAATTTCCGTTTTACCAAGGTAGTGTTTGCTCTTAACCATTTTATTTAAATTTTTTAGTCACTTAGATTGTTAATAACAAAGTGGAAAATCAACATTTTTTTATTTTTCCAATAGAGATCTTTTTTAAAGCCTTTCAATAATAGTTCAAAGAAGTGAAACAAATTTGAGGTTTTTAGTTTAACAATTATCAGGGTTTGTATGTAAATTTGAAACTTGTAAAAAATAGTTAATTAACAATAGCATATGTAATAAAATAAAAGGTAAGTGAATTTTTTTATTTCTTAATATTGATATTTAATGGGTTGAAATAATTTTTTTTAATTCCAGTTTTTTATTCAAGTGAACATCATGATTTTTTCGAATTATTTTTTCGAAAATTTTTTTTTCATTCTTGGTTTTTCCAAAAAAAATTTTCTTCAAAAAAGTTTCATTTTTTTCAATAGTTTCTTTTCAAAACATTTTCAGTTTGTTTTTGTATTTTTAATTTTTGTTTTCAAAAAATTTTCAGTATTTTTTCAACTTTTAATTTTTTCTCAACATAGGTAATACCTTGTTTTTTTCGAATATTTTTTTCATATGGTTTTCAGGTTTTTTCGTTTTTTTTTTCAAGATAGTGTTTTAGATATTTATTTAAAAAAATCTTGGTTTTTTCGAAAAAAATTTTCATCAAAAATTTTTTTTTCGATATAGGTGTACACTAATTTTTTTTCATGAAGGGTAAACATCAACTTTTTTTTCGAATTATTTTTTTTTGATTTCATTAAAAAACATTCAGTTTTTCATTTTTCCATAGGTGAACACACAACACCTTGTTTTTTATCAATTTTTTTTTCAAATGATCTTCTGTTTTTTATTCAAGATTTCTCGAAAAATGTTAGCATCAAATTTTATAGTCTGAATCTCTTTTTCACGAACTACTTGTGTAGGTACCATACGAAGAGGATCAAGATGTTCCACAGCCAAAGCATTCCTGAGACCAGTCAGAAACAGGAACAATCTCCATATAGCCATGTATGCTCAAGCCACCAAAGTCATGATTCATCCGAAGACCAAAAGAGCTTACGGAGTGAAAATGATGCGCAACAATCGGCCGCAAATGGTGAGAGCCAGAAAAGAGGTGGTAATGAGCGCGGGTGCTATTGGTTCTCCTCAGATTCTGATGCTATCCGGCGTTGGTAAGATAAAAATCTTATATTTCTTCGACCTAGTTATACAATATAGTCTGTAGGTACCATAAATATTGTAATGAAAATAGACTAAACGGTTTTGATTCGAATGTATTTTACACATCAAATATAACTTCTAATCCATATCCAAATTTATCGTAATTTAAATCGCACTGTTTTATGTCAAACCAGTCTGTCTCTGCTGAACTGTAACTGTATCTGCCCTCTCTGATCGGGGCTGCCTATTTATTATATCCAAGTAGGCCGCTTTCGGGATTGTTCTCGAGATCTGAATGTGTTTGCCTGTTCAGTTCTAGATGGCTCTCGGCATTCTAGAAAATGCCAGTTGGCATACCAAAGCGATGACTTCAGACACTTTGTTTACTTGTTGAACACCGGTGAGGAGTACTAGGCAAAGGAGGCGACAGGTCCGGACTCAGTTCGTTACAATATGTTCAGATCATACGTTGTCAATTGAGAAAATTATGTTTATTCAAAAACAAATATTTGAAAATACAAAAAAATGTCAAAAATTCAAGATTCTGTATCCAGACAGTAAAACGATACGTGAGAAATGAATAGAAATAATATTCTGAATCTTTGATGTGATACAATTATTCAAGAAATAGAATCTAATCAAACACCAAAAATTAATTGAAAAAAAAACTTGCCTTTTACAGTTTTTGAACGGTTCATTGATAGCAATTGAATGACAATTTTCAATTATCCACATTTTGTCACCTGTTAAAAACTTACATGGCAACTTTATTTTCTTCAAATAAGTTGTCATATTTTTTTGTGAATATTTTTCAGTTAAACCCTAAAGAGCATATTTCATTTTCATCCTTTTGAAAAAACTTTTCTTTTATTTGAAAACTGATGAGGTAAGTTATGATTTTTTCTTCAAACAAGAAATTTACAGGGCCGCGAACACCTAGCTGAATCATCAGGTATCTGAGTGGTAAAATAACCTGTTAGGTCTCCAGATCTTACCTCACTGGGCTATTCAATTATCTGTATTTATCTATATGTAAACACATGCTGTATTTTATCTTATATTGTTTATCGTATAGAGCAATAGCTGATAGGTAGGAAAACCTTACAAAATGTTCAAATAACATTTTTTTAGGCTTATATCTAATTTAATTATTTAGATTTGATATACAGATTGTTACGTGTAAACATTGATTTTTTACTTTGACAACAAGAACCAGATTCTTTGGACAATAAAGTATATTGAGATTTTATTTGACCCGTAGTGAGTTTGATATTTATTGGAATTAATATTATTCAAAACATAATGCGATTTGAGTCAATATCAGTGGTCTCTAGGATAGAATGATTACGCTATAGATCACTGATATCGACTCAAGTTGCATCGAATTTTGAATTGTATTAGTTTTCATTCCTCAAATTTCCTCAAACTCGATGCGGATCGAGTGTTCGTAGTTGATATTGCGGAAAGTATTTAAAAAATTAGTATGGCCAACCTTGAAGTTTGAGAAAGTGGCGTATATTCAAACATTCTCAAAGTAAAGGTTGCTTCGTTGTGGAAGTCTAATGAATCTTAAAAATATTTTCTCGTGTACATTTCGAAATTTGTCCATATTTGACTAACAAGGTATGAAACACTTTTAATGATGCTGATACATATCAATCATCTTTTCAGGTCCTAAAGAACACTTGGAATCCTTGGAGATACCGGTACACATGGATCTGAAAGTGGGTCACAACCTTCAAGATCATGTCGGTTTGGGCGGTCTCACTTTCATCGTGGACGATCCGATAACTTTTACCAAAAAACGATATCAAACGATGCAGGTTGCCATGGAATACATAATCCGCGAGAAAGGGCCCATGACATCTCTTGGTGGAGTGGAAGGTTTGTAATTTTTACTTCTGCCTCCCGCATTTACCAGATTATTTTTGCTATGTAGCCGAGAAAAAATTAATACCTGAAATTCAGGATTTGAGTAGGTGCGAAAGTACAAAGTATGCGATGGGTAAAAGTCTAATTTTTGTTCTCTGCATATAGGAAGGAAATTTTGAAAATTTATTCATATTTTCCCCGGTTTGGCGCAATAACTTCTGAAATGATGGGAACAGAGGAAGAAGTTTTTAACAAAAGTTGTAGCTCTTGAACTTCTTAGAAGGTTTCCCCATACCAACGTGGGAACGCGGGAGCGGGATGAATGCGAGACTAAATTCTGTAGTGGGATATGTAAACATACATACCGGTGTGATTATCCGTATTTCGAAATGCAGACAAGCAGCGAAATATACAGTGTCCGCCAAAATATTGGAACCATATGGGAAACATTTTTATTAATAGTTTCTCAGAAAATTCCATTCTTCATAAAAGTTGGTGCATTCAATTAGACTGAGTACGCACATATCGGTTATTGCCAGTGGCGTGTGACTAAGCCGAAAACGGTCGATATTCTGAATTTTTTATAAAGTAAAGTGACATTAATATGCAAAATATCGAAAAATGTTATTGAAAAAAGTTGTTTGCAATTGAATGAAATTCCCAGTTATACAGTTTAGTCTACTAATTGCAAATTTTGATAACTACTAAGAGTTGGCCTCAATTTTTAATGGGAATTATCCACAATAATTATTGAGTAGTAAGTTACTGGATTAGACAGTTTGCTCGTCTTGTTTCATGATCTTGTATACTATTTATTTCCGTTAAATTTAAATTAGATACTTTCTGTTTAATTCGAATGAAATGAACAAATTTTCACTTTATATAGAGATTTCAAATCCAGTAAACTCTTCAGCTTATACAAGTATTTTAATGATTCATTTTGGAGTTTTTCAAGAGGTCTCAATACTGAAGTATTAGCAGTTCCCCAAATGGAAATCAAATACTAGATTATTTCGTAATAGGAGTTTTTTCTACTGGTGTTATTTTATACTAGAGTGTTATTGTTTCTGTGTTTTTTTTAAGTTGTTTTTTTTTTTAGAATCAACAATACAATTTTTCGGAATAAAATAATATTGTGGAATTGTCTTTTGGTTTATTCTGTAACGGTTTTTTTTTGTTCAGGGTTTTTTGTTCCGATGGTTTTTTTGTACCAGGCGTATTTTTTACTATTGTTGCGGGTTTTTGTCCGGGGGGTATTTGTCAAGGGGGTAATTTTCCTAGAAGCGGAAAATCATTTTATCGACTCCAAACAAATTTTATTATTTCTAATGTAGACTGGGAGATGGTGACAGATTTCAGGTGAAGATTTCCTCGTTTATGCCTTTGAGACCAGTGAAAGATATGAAAATTCTGACTAAAATGATGAAAAATTTGAGCGGTCGCCGCGTGGCCTTCATGTAAAAAATTCAATTCGACATCCGCAAACCTTATGCCACTTTTTTATGGGACATTCATGATGGAAACTTCCATTATTTCAATTGGCAGCTACGAGAAAATCGTCTGAAATTTAATTTTTTTTTCACAAGTTTACGCTATCATTGGTAGCATTTGGCCACGTGCAACCCTTATGCCTATAATTTTTTCGCTGCTATTGTCTATCTTAGCATGCCGTTGGTGTACATGGCAGCGGCGATATAATCGTACCAAAACAAAAATATTTTTAACGAAAATCGAATTTTTTATATGAAAGCCACGTGGCAACCGTTCAAATTTTTCACCATTCTTGTCAGAATTTTCATATCTTCCACAGGTCTGAGAGGCATAAACGAGAAAATCGTCACCTGAAATCTGTCACCATCTCCCAGTCTAATACCAGAAAATGAGAACTACTAGCAATAATGGAATAGTTTTACGTCTGTAGTTAAATTAAATTCGAAAATAAGTTTATGACATATCAGAAGGGAAAATGAAAATCAGAACTGAATAAAAAAAATCTAAACTGAAATTAAAAATTGAATCCCATGTTTTTAATTCAGTTCTAATTTTCATTTTCCCGTCTGATATGCCATAAACTTATTTTCGAATTAACTAGTAATGTTCTAAATCAAAATACTGCATGCAACGTGACCAATACTGCTACTACGTCACCACCGCCACTGTCACCACTTAACCATTCTGCTTTTCCAGGCTTGGCCTTCGTCAACACCAAGTATGCCCCAAAGTCTGGCACCTGGCCCGACATCCAGTTCCATTTCGCTCCCAGCAGCGTCAACTCCGACGGAGAACAAGTGAGGAAGATCACCGGCCTCCGAGACAGCGTCTTCAACACCGTCTACAAACCGCTGAGGGACGCCGAAACCTGGACGATCCTTCCGCTTTTGCTGCGGCCGAGAAGCACCGGCAGGATCAGGCTCAAATCGAAAGATCCTGCGGTGTATCCGGACATAAATCCGAATTATTTCACCCACAGGGAGGATGTACTGACGTTGACGGAAGGGATAAGAATCGCTCTGAACGTGTCCGCTTCGCGAGCGTTTCAGCGGTTCAAATCAAGGCCACACAAGATCGCTTTTCCAGGTACGATATGAACCAGGTGGCGCTCGTCTAGGAATATGTATTTTTCGTTCGATTGACGCACGCTTTTGATTTTAAACAGCTCCATTTAAAGGAATCCGGAGGGGTCAAATCAGGAGACAGAGGTGGCCATTCAATATTTTCACTTTTTCCAATCCACCTGTGAGGGGAAAAATTCGTTCAAATCACTGTTTCAAATACATGACTTATGTGGTGGAACTTATAATGACTTGCCGTACATGTAGAAATATCCTCAGAGTAAACCGATGACGTACGGAAGGCGTCGAAACGTCTATGTGTTTTTGGAAAATCGTTCCGAGCGGTTGAAACGTTATCCCCTGTAAGGATTAAAAAACGAATCATCGTCTGAATGAGTCGCTTGGGAGTAGGAAAGAAAACAACTATGCAAGGCTTTAATTATTGATCAGTATATTTCTCAACTAATTAACAAACATAACATAACATAATCTAGGCAACAACAACTCTAAGCCACTGGCGGATTCAAAGAGGGGTGGATCAATTGCCCCTCCACCTTGAGAGGAACATTGAAATGTCTTTCTCCAACGAGTCACACTTTCCTACTGCAAACTTCAACTCTAGCTCAATACGTCACAAATGGAAAACTTTCTCATTGTTGATTTCACAAAAAAAAACATGAGTGATAAAAGTTGGTGCTTATCGAGAGTTATGTGGTCTTTCTTCTGACAACCACGATATCATCAATTCATTTTACAATGAATTTCTTGTGCTTTTTGAGATATCATCAATTCATTTTACAATGAATTTCTTGTGCTTTTTGAGTGATGTCTGCAGGTTACATGTCCAAAGAAAAATACACACGAAAAAACATACAAAAAAGAAAAAAATCTGAGGATTGACGAAGAGATCAATAAAATGAAATTTATATATTATGTAGCAAATTAAATTAAAATGATGTAGTTCTGATGACGAGCTATAAGAACTATAAGAAATCTATCAATAAAGAGAAAACCAATATAAAAAATCAAGGAAAATACTCAAAAAATTATAGAATCTGATAACAAAAATAAAACAATGTGAACAATAGTGAATGAAACTAATGAAAGACTGGACAGAGGAAATTTAGGAAAAGATGTCAACAACAAGATTAATGAGAAGATAATAACAGACGAAAAGGTCATTTCTGGTTCATTTTTTAGTCATTTCGTCACCACAGTATCATTTTTACTCAATTCCTGATAATATCGGTCATTAAACCTGTAACCGAAAAAGAAGTCAAAGAGAATAGATAGTTTGAAAAACAAGAATTCTACCGGATTTGATTATAACTTTTGAAAAACTGTAAATCAGTTATATCCCAACCTACCGCGTCAGTAATCAATTCCTGGATTCTCTAAAATTGGAAAAAAGTGAAAAGGGAAAGAAAATCAATATAGTGTTGAAAACTATAGACTTATAGTACTATTAAGTTGTCTATAGAAAATTGCTGGGAAGTCTTTTGCTGCTAGACTATATTCTTTCATGGAAAACAATAGAATATTTACCAACTACCAATATGGTTATCGGCCACAAAAGTCAACTGAATTAGCAACACTCGAATTCACACTACAAACAAGACCAAGAAAATTTCAGGTTTATTTTTTGACTCAACTGCTGCCTTTGATACTGTTAATTCAAAATTCTTTGAAGAGAAATCAAGTAAATTAGGTTTAAGAGGTAAACCAATGGAATGAATAGTTTCAAATATACAGAATAGACGAATTGCAGTGAACATACTATAGGTTCACAGACTTCCAAATAAATGGAATTGAATGTCGGGGAAGGGCAAGGTTCAATACAAGTCATATAAAAACCAGCGACCAAGTAAAAGTTCCTGAAACAACCATAGATAGTAATCTAACATTTAATCAAAAAATGGAGTCAATGTGATCCAAGCTTGTTAAAAATACGTTTTCTATTCTAAACCTGAAGAAACAAATCAATAATCGTAAGCTAAAAACGTGTTATTATTCACTTTTCTACACAATCTTGAGTTATAATATAATAAATGTGAGACCAATGTATCGGAAATGACAAAATTTTTGTACTCGTACTGCAGAAAATAATCATCAGAATTACATATAATATGCAATGATCTTGTAAAGAAACTTTCAAGAAACAGAGGGTACTAACCTCAGATCAATAAGTAAACATAGATTGGCCCGATGCTATGTAAACATCATTTTCACTGAACCGAAGATAATTCTTGCGGAAACTGTTTTGTTTCGGGTTTTTGACATTCGAACACCTCTAGCACAGTGCCGTGCTTTTTAAAGGGGGTCAAAATTACTTATGCAAATGCAGTACCTGTGAGCTGCAACAAGTTATGTCACGGTTTTGTCTTAAAATTCCTAGGGTCAATGAAAAGCCAGGGGTTGGCAGCAAATAACTTTTCATCAAAATTTGGGGATTCAAGATAGCGGATTAGTTTTGTGATTTATGATGATATTCTTTCCTTAGTTGGATTCTAGGATTTTTCAGCTATCAAAAATAAAGCATTATTTATGGTCTAAAGTAATTAATTCGAGAGATTTAAGTTCCTTGACTATATTTCAAGTTTGGTGCCTGGGGGTTTATGTTGTGTAGATCAAGTTTCAACGAATCAATACGAATATTTGAATAAATATGGACCAGTTGCATAAAGCCTTCTGTTAACGTAGGTAACATAACTGGTGAGCTTAGACATGCGTTGCCATAATAATCATCAAATCAAATATTTATTTGTCTGTTAAATTCTTTATGCAACTGGCCCTATGAGTTAAGAAACCTTCTCCAACATCTATAAATAAATTGTTAATTCTGTTGAGTATTATCCTTCCTAAATTTTGGACCAGTTCATTCATATGGCAAGTACCTGTCAGAAAACAACTACTCTCCTGGCTAAGACCACGACGGGGATTGAATTAAATCTAACAGATACTTGTTCAAAGCATCAGAGAACGCAAGTGCCAGTGTTTTGTGTTGATGAAGTGTTGTTTAAATTTTCCTGTGTGTTTTCGTGGTTTTTGTCCTGCTTAAACAACTTAAAGTTACATTTGGAATATTTTTCAAAATAGTGCAGTGGTTCAGTGAGACACAATGTCGAAATACTGCTTTGTTTTCAAAACAAATGATAGTAAACAAACATTCCACAGGCGAGGTTCCAGTGGCGTCAAATGCACGATACAAATCATGCAATCAAATGTATTCGTCAAATATAATATTGGAGGACAAAGAAACTCATTCAAAATTACAGATAAGAAAAGCCAATGGCAAAATGGTGAATGCCTCAATGTTTGTTATAAATATCTGTAAGCAGGGGGAAAAAACATTGAAGCTTATGACAGGAAAATTGAATTTATTTTCCAATAATTTTGATATTGTTAAAATTCTAACAGATTGAATGAAATATATGCTTATCCACACGTTATTATAACAAATAGGCAAATATCACTATTATTTATTTAATTTTAAGCCTAACATATATAATATTACAAATGTATAAATATAAAGTGTCAAAGTGTATGTGAAAGAATGATTCTCAAGAAAGCTCAGTACATGAGGATTTCAACACTTGGTATTTATTGATTTTTCAAGGTATAATCAGATTTTGAAAAAAAGTACTTATTACCTTTTCCCAGGCGAAACTATGGTTTGATAAAGGCTCTTCCTCAAAGAAATGATTTCCAAAAATTTAAAGTAAGTCCTTTGGTATATCATTAATTGTCCTCACTGTTAGAATTTTAACAATGTCAATATTATTGGAAAATAAATTCAATTTTCGTTTCATCTCAATGTTTTTCCCCCTGCTCACAGATATTTATAACAAACGTTGAGGAATTCACCACTTTGCCATAGGCTTTTCGTATCTGTAATTTTGAATGAGTTTCTTTGTCCTCCAATATTATATTTGACGAATACGTTTGATTGCATGATTTGCATCGTGCATTCGACGCCACTGGAACCTCACCTGTGGAATGATTGTTTACCATAATTTGTTTTGCAAACAAAGCAGTATTTCGACATTGTGACTCACTAAACCACTGTACTATTTTGAAAAATATTCCAAATGTAACTTTAAGTTGTTTAAGCAGGACAAAAACCACGAAAACACACATGAAAGTTTCTAACAACACTTCATCAACACAAAACGACAACGTACAATGGCCGCCACGGCCGGTGTCACAAGCGGTGTTGCCAAGAGTAAAATAATTCTAGTAACCACTCGAAGTGCCTAAAATTTCATCAGTTCAAAACGACATATATCTTCCTTTTTGGTAATTTTTTCACACCTTTCTGGACATAAACATTTCTCTAGAATTTTTAGAATAATACATCTGAATATAAAATATGATTGATTATGCATTTATTGGTAGGTTCCTACCAAAATCATATTTTTTTACCAATTTGACAACAGGGCGTCAATGTTTGAAAACATTAGGGATGAGAGGTGTACGTAAATAAACAAAGTTGTCTTCGGTTCAGTGAATATGATGTTTACGTAGCATCGGGCCGATCTATGTTTACTTATTGATCTGAGGTACTAACTGTGACCGGGATATATATTTTCAACATGTCGTGCTTCAATCACAGATGCTTCAATCAGGATAAGTAAAAGTATGAGATGAGGAGAGCACAACAAATCGACATCTTAAATTAACGCACCAAAACATTAAAAAAAAATCACTTTATTGTACTTGCTGTAAGATAAAATTATAATAAAATGCCATCACAAATCAGATCTGCTGCAACTTTTAACATTTTTAAGAAAATACAAATGGTTCTTTTCGAAAAAAGTTCGTATAACCTGAATAATTTTTTTTGAAACATAACGATCGTCTAATTAATCATATTGAGAAAGGTGCTATCAATAATATATTTTTCCGACTTGTTCATGAATGGTATTATATAGTTAATGGTATGCATCTATGATTTCATCCACGTTTCAAGTGAATTCTTTCCCAAAAATTTTATCGATCAAATCATGAAACATTTATTGAAAAAAAATCAAAATAATATGGACTTCACTGCTCATCCTTTATAACAAACTATTATTTTCCTAGGTTGCAGACAATATGCTTTCGACACCGACGAATACTGGGAATGCTCCATCCGCCATTTCACTTTCACCATCTACCACCCGACGTCCACTTGCAAGATGGGCCCCGCATCAGATCCAGACGCAGTTGTGGACGCAAGACTCAAAGTCTACGGAATCAAAAATTTGAGGGTCGTCGACGCTTCCATAATGCCGACGATAATTAGCGGCAACACTAACGCCCCCACCATCATGATTGGCGAAAAGGCGTCGGATATGATCAAAGAAGATTGGGGGGTCAGCGTTAGGTAGCCTCGATTCCAAGGCCTCAATTGATTTCCGAACGAAACTAGTCAATATGTAAATAGCATTTGAATATTATAAGTATAACAGGGCAATACTTTCATATTAATTTAGACCAGTTGCTATATTCCAAATAAATTCTTGTAAATTAATCAAAAATGTATTTAGGTCTTCTTTCTCTATAAACACTGATTTAGGTATCCAACGAAAAATATATACTGCGTGATTTAGAAGTGTATTAGAAGTTTTCAATTTGCAGTTGGACTAGGAACTTGAAATTTGGTATGCTGTCATAATTGATCATGTGCGTTCTACCTCAAATGTTTTTAGTCCTACAACTATACAGGGTATGCCAAAAGTCAGTACCAACTTTCTTATTTTAAATGGAAACCTGACTTTTTTGTCATGGTTCGATTGGCCTTCTGATTATGACTTTAGACAACCTGAGTTATGCTTATCTATCACAGTTTTTGAGATATGTCCATTTTTCTGAAAAAAATTACCTATAGTAGTTTACGAAAACGCGTGTAGCCCGCAAACCATTCAAAATTAGGAAACCAAATTTATGGAGCAGTTAGCTGGTATAGTCCAGGCTAACACCTGATATCCCATCGACGCGACGGTCCCATTTTGTACCATATGGGCGCAGCCGATTTTCGAATGTCGCATTATAAAATTGTCAAAAACTCAAATTTTTTAAATGGCACCTACCATTTCATTTTTGACCATTCAAAACAAAATTGAATTTAAGGATGAGTTATTTCAGATTTCCCTATACCTCTATCGAGTTATTCAATAAAAATCAAGAAAAGCCTTATATTGCCGAATGGTTCTGTGTTTATTCAAGTATGCCATGGAAACAAAAAACAACTCTAAATAAGAAGGTGATATTCTGTCAAAGTAAAAACGAGTCGTGCTAATTCTTAAATAAAATTGATTCGAATATGGAAAATTATCCAGAAAAAGTTGTGTTTGAAAATACAAGAGCACGCCGGATTCTTAGACAGCATAATTTGGACTGATGTGGCAAAGTTTTGTCAGCAGGTAGTCCACAATAGGCGCAATTGACATTTTTGGGCTTCTGAAAATCCACATATGGTGTTCGAAGTGGAAAATCAAGTACAATTTCGAATAAATGTGTTTTGTTTGGTAATGAACCAGAGGTAAGCTATTTTATGGATGATGAAAATTTGAATAGTGACAAATACGTAGAAATTCTTCAAAACGCAGTAGAAACATTTCTTGACAATCTTCCACTGTCTAGAGCTGCACGTTCATGGTACCAGATGGATGAGGCACCGCCCCACAATACGCGAACCGTGTATACCAAATTGACATCCATGTTCGAGCACCCTTGGTGGGGAAATCGAGGACCCTTTCTGAGGCCTGCAAGATCTCCAGATCTTACCCCTTCAGATTTTTATATTTGGGGTAGGGTAAAAGATTCGGTCTATTTCACAATATAGATGAGTTGCGACTTAGAATAATACTGGCTTTTGATAGTCTCAATCCCAACGAAATCAGACGTGCTACGCAATCTATTTTAAGTAGAATAACACAATGTTTGAACAACAATGATGGTCATATTGCACATTAACGCTAGAGTTCTGTCGATATTGTGCAATATTTTTGATTAAATTATTACAATTTTCTTTTGTTTCCATGGCAATAACACACATAATAATTCGGCAAGATAAGGCATTTATCGATTTTTATTGAATAACTCGATAGAGGTTGAACTTGGGTATAGGGAATGCTGAAATAACTCATACTAAAATTCAATTTTCTTTCGAATGGTTAAAATAGAAATGGTTGGTGCCATTTGGAAAATTAGAGATTTTAACAATTTTATAATGCGATATTCGAAAAACGGCTGCGCCCATATGGTACAAAATGGGACCGTCGATAAGACATCAGATGTTAGCCTGGACTACCAGCTAACTGCTTCATGAATTTGGTTTCCTAATTTTGAAAGGTTTGCGGGCTACACGTCATTTTATAAACTACTACAGCGGTAATTTTTCTCAGAAAAATTTACATATCTCAAAAACTGTAATAGATAAGTTAACATAACTTAGGTTGCCTAAAGTCATAATCAGAAGGCCAATCGAACCATATCGAAAAAAATTAGGTTTTCATTTAAAATAAGAAAGTTGGTACTAACTTTTGGCATACACTGTATAGCTGTAGTACTGAAAACATTAGAAGTGGAACGCACATGATCAATTATGACAGCATCCCAAATTTCAAGTTTCTAGTCCAACTGCAAGTTGAAAAACTTCTAATGCACCGCCTACGTAAATCACGTTGTATATAGTGTGCTAATAGCTTAAGGAAATCTTATCGTATTCACCCTAGTAACACATATATACTTCTGGAAATTAGCTAACATTCAATATTTTCAAGATTCAGTTACTTTATGAAACCTCACAAATTGTTACTTGTCGAATAATGTTTATTAAAATTACGAAAAAAAGTATATTATATTCCAAAATAGTTATTTATGATACAAATTTGTAAAATAGGACTTTCATGTATATGAGCGTGAGGTTTGTCTAACGAGGCTAGGCCGAGTTCAATACTGTATTTTTTTTTAATGTATGATCAGTGCGTAAAATCTTATTTCACGCTCTGTTGTAAAAAAAAATAATTTATTGTATGGTAATTTTGTACATAATATTTAATAACTAAGGATTCTCTATAAATATATTATTCCAAATAAAACAGTGTTTCTTCTTCATTCAAGTGTTATGGCAATAGCAACTAGGCTAGTTCGCCAGTATCGGAGGCCTATAAGTAAGGGGGCCACGTAGACCCTAACCTCATTTTTTATCTCCCTTCGATGGACAAACTGTAACTCTCACTCGTGGTGATACCAAAAGTGCACGAAATCTTTTATAACCATTAAACATTCACAATTTGTTCTCATACAGCCTGAGTATCGGCGTAGAGATCAAGGGGGACTGACAATTCGCACCAAAACCCCCTTTTTCTGGTATAAAATGTTGTCATCTGGCCTGAGTACTGGTGAGAGATCCAGGGGGATCTTCACAATCATATATTAAACTTCACAGTCATATATTTCACAAGAAATAATGAAATAATTGCGATGCACATATGTAATGGCAAACGTTCACGTAACCTAACATAACATGACTACAGACCTGTACCATGGTCGGAATGGGAATGTAAAAAACTTACAGTCGAACTCCACCAAATAAATAAGATTTTATAAAACAATTTCATCAACCCAATTTTTGACGGGTTTAGAGGGCTGCTGACGCGTACTGTTCCAATATTCTGCAGACTGACTATGTCCGCATAGTTTGTTAGTTGTCTTACTATCCCCAGACTAATTTTCAGATTTTATAAAACAGTTGCAATGTAAGAACGTGTTTTTCTTAAAAGTTCGGAACCACCTCCGCACGAGTTGTCCCAAAAACTGGTTGACTGACGGCAGGCTATTGAAATTGAACCTATTTATGACCTGATATTATAATGTCAGACTTTATAAAACTGTTGTAATTTTCGTCCCTCAGCTCTCGGATTTTTGGGGATTTCTTGAATTTTCCCAGTTCTTTTAAGAGTTACCATAGCATCCATTAGGAAATGAGTACATGATATTATCGAAGGCCATAGAGAAGAAAACTCCAATCAACCATAAAGGGGAAATTCAACAGCCCTACAGCTTTTATTAAAAATCGGCAATAAAAGTGCGACGAAGTACAGTAACCATTCCATTTCGAACAACAAACTTCGACTGGATTTTAAATAACTATAACTCATCGTTTACTTTTATTTCGTCCACCCTGTTTTATACACCAGTCGCGAGCATTTTGTAGCATTCAATGTAGGTAATCCTTTCTTAGTGAAATGAGACTGTCTGAGTTGCAGCAACCCACGTACTCCATGCAATCTTTCTGTATATCACTTTCCTTTAAAGCGGTAATAAAATGAATCAGTACATACTCGACGTACAATAAATTATATCTGTAAAAGTAGTACAAAACTACTTCCGACAGTATGAATAGTTTGCATGCGCAAAAATGCCCCGCCGCTAATTTATAGTTTCCTCTTATTCAGCGATACAATGTGAAGGGCTTTCATTGTCTTTGATGTGTTTCTTGATAGCAATTATTGCTTTATTGCTTCGTAAGCTTCCGAATGCATTTCTCTCCACGTTTGAGAAAGTCAGACTGATAAAGTCGTATTGCGATTGACAAAAGGAAATGTCATTTATATAGTTCAGGTATGAAATGACTAATTATAAATGAATTTTTGACATTTTCGAAAGTCAAATTTTTCACAACTGTCTTTTTCATTTTACATCGCCAGTGATGTAATGAATTTCTAACCAGTAAAATGCCGGGAAATGCGTAGTTACGGGTTGTTAAATGAAAAATCGTTCAGTTCCCATACTTTTTGATGTTACATGAAATATTGTCTTGTTCATGTACTATAAGACATATTGGTTTTTGTTTCAAGTTGTTGATTTGAATGTCTGTCAATAAATTCATAAAACTAAAAGTCAAGCACATTTTTTACACCACATTTTCTTGGTCCTTCGAACCGGATGTAAAGGCATTATTGGTCTACAAGCAGTTAGGACGAGCAGAATTGATCCAGTTCAACGATTGATATCAACGACATGAGCAGCAGCTGAGCTGAGGTCAGTTCCCATCCAACCCATCCTTCCTATCCATATATTCAGATATATGCAACCATTTGGTATTAGCATTGATCTTTAAGCAATTCAACCAATTCAAATAATATTATCGGACGTACCAGCAGTTAGTAGCTTCATTAAACAATTTTGAAAGGCAATCATTTCTTTGTTGAAACCACATTTTGTAATAATTAAATAATTACACCATGGCTGATATTAGGAAGTTGATATCACGGCGGGGTGTTTTAAAAGCACAATTAACGAGATTTGGCACGTTTTTGAACACATTTGAGAACAACTAGGCTAGTGAACAAGCTACATTTTTGCAACAATTACATGCCCACCTTGATACAATCACAAGCATTTATTCAGAGTATGATAATGTTCAATCTGAGATTGAATTTTTGTCGCCAGATAATGATATCTTAAACAATGAAGATCGTAGTGAATTTGAAACCAAATATTTCGATTTAGTAGCTCGTGCGAAGAAAGTTTTGTCAAATGTAGAAATGCACAATGATAGTCGATCAATAGCCAACACAGTACTTCTATTATTCACAATAACTCTAATGTGAAGTTGCCTCAAATCATTTTACCAGAGTTTTCAGGATCTTATGAAAAATGGTCACAATTTCATGATACCTTTGATGCACTTATGAACAAAAATACGACTTTAAGTAAGATTAAAAAATATTAGTATTTACAAGTTTCTTTGAAGGCTGAGGCTGCTCAAGTTATCAGTTATTTATCGGTTTCAGATGCCAACTATGAAGTTGCTTGGAAACTTCTGAAAGATGGATTTCAGAACACTAAAGCAATTATTTCTTCCCATATCAGAGGTATAGTCGAACTTCCAAGCAATATTAAAGATTCATACGAAGCTTTGAGGGTATTTTTGGATACTTTTTTGAAACATTATCGAGCTCTCGAAAAACTTGAACCGGAGTCAAAACATTGGGATACATTATTAATTTACTTATTAGTATCAAAATTAGACATCAATTCAAGGAAAGAGTGGGAAAGGTACATTAAAGATAATTAATCTCCAAAAATAGAGGATTTCACAAAGTTTTTATCTGAAAAGTGTAATTTGTTGGAAGCTGTTGATGTAAAAGCGAATAACAAACAAATATTATATCAAAATGCTTTCAATAAAAAATCTCCTGAGATGAAACAAGGTATTCGAACTTTGACACATGTCACGACAAATAAAATATCATGTATTTTATGTCATGGTTCTCATTACTTATTTTTTTGTAAGACATTTTTAGACATGCCGGTATCAGCTAGATATTCAGAAGTGAAACGTTTGAAATTATGCACAAATTGCTTACGTTTGGGACACGCAAATTCTGAATGTCGAAATCCAAGCTCATGCAAGACATGTTTGAAGAGGCATAACTCACTTTTACATTTTTCCTTCTTCAAATTCTTCAATTCAACAGGCTATTACTCGTGATAATGAAGTAGGTAGACTACAAGATAATTCGATATTGCAAGCAGAAAATTCGCTCAATAATGATCACACAAAACTACAAGCAACAGTTTCAAATTTTACACAAAATAATTATAGTTTAAGTTCGCATACAAATTGCTCATATTCAGAATCTTTCGTTTTCCTTCCAACTGCCATTGTTAGTGTTTGTGATTCAAACAATCAATATGTACAATGTGCTCTTTTAGATAACGGATCGCAGTCAAATTTTGCGACAAGCGATTTGATTAAAAGTTTGAATCTTCAGACATCTTCTATTAACTTACCAATTTTTGGAATAAATCAAGCTTCAACAAACATCACAAAACGAACTAATATAAAAATGAAATCATTATTCAATGATTATAGAACAAGTTTCTCTTGCTTGATTACAGATCGAATAACTGACACCATACCTCAGCGAAAGGTAAATTACAAGAATTCAAAATTCCCTATAACATAAGAATGGCAGATTCCCAATTTTGTCAACCTGGTAATATTGATCTGCTGTTAGGAGCGAGTGTATTTTTTGATTTACTTTCTGTAGGTCAAATCAAACTAGGGAATGATTTACCTTTCCTTCAAAAAACTCAAATAGGTTGGATCGTAGCAGGTCGTATGTTCATTCCACAAATAAATCAACAATCTTCTTGTTTTGTTGCGGCTAATTCAGAACCTCAAGATCAATTAGAGAGATTTTGGCAGGTTGAAGAAAATTTTCCTCAAGTAAAATATTCAAAGGAGGAAGATGATTCAGGCAGAATCATTGTTAAACTTCCTTTAAAAAATCACATTTCAGAATTATGCAATTCATTGGAAATGGCAATTCGACGTTTCTATTCAATGGAGAAGAAATTTGCTCGCAATTTCAATTTGAAAAATGAATATGGCAAATTTATAAAGGAATATGAATCGCTTGGTCACATGATTCGAATGAATTGCGATCACAACTTTGATAATAATAGTTATTATTTACCACACCATGTCGTAGAAAGGGCTGACAGTTTGACAACTAAACTCAGAGTTGTATTTGACGCCACATCAAAGACTCCTTCTGGACTATCATTGAATGCTGTTCTGAAGGTGGGTCCAAGTATACAGAGTGATCTTTTTTCTATAATTGTTAAATTTCGTCAGCATAATGTTGTATTAATTGGAGATTTGACAAAAATGTACAGACAGATAAAGGTTCATAGTTCCCAACGAGATCTTCAGCGTATTGTTTGGCGAGACAGTCCTTAAGAAAAATTAAGTCATTTTCAACTTCAAACTCTAACATCTTCATTTTTCAAATTGAAATTGCGAGTAAATTTCTTCCCCATTGAATAGAAACGTCGAATTGTCATTTCCAATGAATTGCATAATGCTGAAATGTGATTTTTTAAAGGAAGTTTAACAATGATTCTAACTGAATCATCACGACTGTAATTTTCAATAAAATGTGCTTCACACGGGTCTACCACAGCAAAAATTGAAAAAGAGAATGTATCAATGATATTACAGTAGAATACAGATGCCTTTATTTGGAGAAACCACATTTTAACGGCAGCGAAAAAATTAAAAATAAATTGACATGCAGTCCTGATAATATACCTACTAAATTAGTTGAATCACATGTTAATAGTATATTTCATTACGAGTTCAGAAAATAAGCTTTTTACTTGCGTGCGAGACATGTTCCCGTGGGAGAGGAAGCCTAACACGACAAGCACGGAAAAAGCATTTATGGACGAGTAATGAACGATATTTTTCATTATATCTACCTGAAACCCACGGATTCTTGAAAAACATTTATTTTCAATGATGAAGGAACAAAAATAACCAGAAATTGCTACAAAACAAGCGTTATTTACCCTTTTGGTAAGGAAATATTCAAACAATTTGCGATTTCTAGAGAACTGTCACCAACATATTATTTAATTTTGACATGTAAATAGGCAGCTGTAATGACACCAGCGCACGGAAAAATTTTCCGTGCGGGCACACGGAAAAAACTCTTTTTCAGTATGCTAAATAAACATGTAAATATAGTGTTTTCAGATAGGTATAATGAAAATTTACCGGCCTATACTACTGATTTTCAAACTCATTCTGAAAACCGAAACATTTCCTACCGTCTGGAAAATATCCCGTATCTGTCCAGTATTCAAATCTGAAAAAGTATTTGTTAATGATATTTGCGATACAATCCACTTGAGTAAACTTCTTTTCGTAGATGATATGAAAATTTACGCAGGAATCACGAATATTACCGATTTCCTTCGGCTACAAAATGAATTAGATATCCTATTCGAATGGTGTTCTGCAAATAAGTTACCACTGAACATTGATAAATGTATGATCATGAGTAGATCTAGAATAGTATATTCTGTAACAAGGTTAGAATGAAAATTCGATGCGAGTGGAAAGAGCGTGAGGAACCACGAGCATCACGAATTTTCATTCTAACCGAGTAGCAGACTATACTTTCTCCACGATCAAAGGTAGGAAACGTGACAGCAATAATTTTGACACTTACTCAAATTTTGCCACTACGATGACAATCAACTGCGTCAAGGCTAATGTTATTATTGCTAACAAGTGTGAGAATATTATTCTATCACAAGAGAGAATGTAATAGTTATTTAAGTAACAAGGAATGTAAAGACGTGTTAACATTCGAGGTGAGCGAGTACGAGCCGAGGCAAAGCCGAGGCTTGTCGCTTGCCGAGGATGATAACAGTCGATACATTCCGTGTTACTTATTACGTTTTTCCCGCTGCTTGTTGACATTTCTCAAAATTTGCCTGAATTGAAGTTTGTTTTCTTACCCTTCCTTCATGATTATTCTTTCGCTATTTCATTCTAAGTTGCTTGTGCGTGTAACTAAGTTACCGAATAAGCAGACAACAATAATATTCAAAACGTCTCATAACCTAAAAATTGATATGAATGAAGCTGAAGGTATTACTTGTCAAAGTCAAAGTCATTATTACCCTAGGCATGTAAATGACACTATTAAGTTCCGTTGTCAAGATGAATTAGTAAACGAATGATATAGGCCATTTACCTGTTTTGTTGCTAAGCATGTATGGACTATTTACAGTGTCGGCAGCGGGAAAATACATTTAAATTGCATGGGGGCAGAGGTGTTGCAGAATATTTCTTCAATCTCAATAGAGAGAATTCCAGCATTCTGTAATCAAATTTGATTTCAGAATTGGCAAATTCTGTGATGATCGTGGAGAAAATGTGTTCTATTACATTCGATTATATGATTGATTACTATACACTAAGTAGTGTGAGCGAATGCAAGGATTTGGTAGTAATATTTGATAATAAGCTAACATTCAAGCAGCACATAGAAAAAAATCATAACCAATGCCTATAGATCTTTAGGTTTTTTGATACGTAATTGTAAGGAATTTACGAATCTCAAAGCAATTAAGTCTGTCTCTGAACGTAGCAAATTTATTGCAGTGCAATATGGAACCCAAACCATTTCAAATATACAGGGTGTAACTGAATAGTGTAAAACATTTGAGGGGGTGATTCCTCATCGAAAAAAAGATCTTTCATATAAAGAAACTTCATTGGAGCATCCCATGTTAAGATACAGCCCCTTGAAGGGGGTACATAAAATGTGTTTAACAATTTTTTTCACAAGCACTAAAAAAGTTACAGTATTGAAATCAACCTGACATTTTCTACTACCAAAAAGACACTTAGCCAGTAATTTATTTGGTTTACCCCATGGTTGTAAGGGGTGGAAAACGCAACCCCTAAAATATATTTCCAATATAACTTTTTGTCTTATTATTTGTTTACCATTTAAAAATTTATTTCCGATGGCCTGTTTCATTCTAAACAAAAAGTGTCCCTTGAATTTTTTGCCCAAAATAAACTAGTTCACAGCAAAAAATTATTTTACGAACAAGATGTATATCGCCATAAAACGAAAATACGAAACTAATTTATCTAGTAGGCAGCTATTAGCGATAGTGACAATTAAATTAGTATCAAGCTGTCAGTTTGTAAATTTGTAAACTTGAAGTAATACTAATTGTGTATTGTTGTTCTGTTCTTAATTTGTTACTTTAATAATTCACTTGTTATTAAAATGGCATACACAAATGAGCAAATGGCTGATATGCATTACGTTTACTGTTTGTTGGGTTATGGGAATGGGTTAGAAGCATCCTTCACATAGAATATTTTCCCGACTTCATCAACGACTACGAGAATATGGTTCATTCGACAAAAGAACGCAGGATTGTGGTCGCCATCGAGAAGTAAGAACACCACAGCTTGAGGAAGCAGTACTTAATTTCATTGAAGAACAATCTACTACCAGTACTAGAAAGATTGCTTTCCAGCTAAATGTTGATCATATGACGGTATTTCGAATTTTAAAGGAACAACTCTTATACCCTTACCATCTGCAACGAGTACAGGCACTGTTACCGAGAGACTTTCCGAACCGTCTTGAATTTTGCAATTGAATGATGGAAATGATTAGAAGAAATCGTGACTTTCTAAAGACGATCGAATTAGTTTTTCTCGGGACAAGATAATTAATTTTCATAATTACCACATATGGGCTGATGAAAACCCTCACGCTATTTGTTAAAATTGTCGAAACTAACCATCAAGAACAGTTTTTTCTTAACGTGTGGGTCGGAGTTATTGGGGATTATTTAATTGGGCCTCATTTTCTACCTCCTCGATTAGATGGTGAGGCATACGTTCAATTTTTAGGAGAAGTGCATCCCGTACTGCTGGAGGAAGTTCCTTTGGGCGTCAGAAGGGATATGTTTTTTATGCATGATGGGGCTACCGCCCATTATAGTCAAGTAGCACGTCAGCATTTAACTTAAAGATATGCAAATCGGTGGATAGGTCGAGGAGGGCCACAGAATTGGCCCGCTCGATCCCCGGAACTCAATCCTCTCGATTTCTCTACTTGGGGCCATTTACAGCATTTGGTTTATCGTACTCCTGTTCGCGATGTAGAGGACTTAAGAAACCGCATCATTAATGCGTGCAGGGTAGTAAGAGAGACTCCAGGAATGTTTGAGCAAATACGTGGATCAATGCGAAGACGTCTAGATGCATGCGTAATGTCTGAAGGTAGACATATTGAACATTTACTATGATTTCTACTTGTTGTATGTTTTGTTATTAATAAATTAGTTTTGTTTATCCCCCTTTAATCATTTAATGCAGGTAGTAACTAATAATAATAATAATAATAATAATAAGTTTATTTGCAATAATATATAAATAAAAAATTCACAATAAATTGTCTGTTTGATGCAAATAAACCAGAAAAGCCTTACGAAGTTTCACTTGTTGTAAGGACTGAATTAAAAAAAGGAAATTAAGTTATTTATATAATAATAATATATAATTATGACAAAAAACAAATATGGACAGTTTGTGATTTCTATTTTGTTAACAAAAATTGTGGAAAAGTTGTCTTTCTTTATTTAATATCCATTCTTTTGTTTTTTTTTCAAGGAAAAAAATGATTTGATGCTCTTAATTTCATTTGGCAATGAGTCGTACAAATGGGGAATGATATAAGTAAAAAATTTTTGACCTATTGTTTTGCGAACTTGATTTTTTAAAGTAGTTGTATTTTTGTTTCGTGTATTATAAATATGTGAGTTGAAATGAATACCTTCTTTCTTTTTAAATATATGTAAAATAATATTATAACAAAAAAATTGTCTAATATCCATTTTCATGCTTATTTTGAATAAGTCGTCAGATGAATATGTATAATTTTTTTCATAGATTATTTTCAAAAACCATTTCTGAAGAGTTTCTAAATTAACTCCACCCCATCCCAAAATTCCATAATTTAGTTGTGATTGAACAAGTGAATAATATAATATTTCTAGATAATGGATATTCAAAACTTTTTTTAATAACTTGAATTTCGACAAGAGATATCTCAATTTTTTTATTACAGGTCGACAAGCATAAGGATGCCTCTGAGATGCGCAAACGATAGAAAGCGTGAGTAGAGGTGCGACAAAGATCGACAACTGTTTACGGCTGGTTATCATCGGAATGTACAATCGGGAGAGAAATTTTTCTGCAACACGTAGGAACGTAGGTTCTTATCTGAATTTTCATTAATTCATAATGAACTGTTCGAATAGTATAATTGTCTGTGACCACTGGACCGTTTATGAAAATTGCATAATTTTCCCGAAGCCATAAGTGTAAATAAAGTACGACTAGCAAAAGAATGCATCGCCACACAATATCAGAAATAGGTAAATAGGTAAATATAATAAAGAACACGAGGAACATACTTACAGAAATTGACTAACAATATCACATGACCTCTGACCACTGCCAAATCAGCATTGTCCATGGTAACTTTTGATTTTTTGTTTCTCTTTTTATTTGGAGTTGAGAATTGTTGCATTTCACCTTTTTCAATTTTATTCATTTCTGAATTAATTTTTCTAATGCTTCTAACGCAAACTCCCGTTGCGGTAGCAACTCGTTCTTGAACCTTCACAAGAGGAATACTGGTTTCACCTATCATTGCTTCTGCCTGCATAAATTTGATGACATTACTGACAATTTCCCTACTTCGTCCACTCAGAATCTTATTTCTCACTTTACTCTTTGAAGGCATTTTCAAACACAACAAACTACACTATAACCTATCTAATAATATTTCAAAACTATACACAACACAACCACAACACAAGGATTTCAAATTCAACACACAATCAGAATAACGCCACAATAATTTTATTCCACTGACTGTACACTCACGACGTTAACTGGTTGAATGCCCACTCCAGGGTCGTGTCTACTGCGCAACCAATTCTCGGAGGCATCCTTACGTTTGTCGACCTGTACATACTGAATTTGTGAATCCCATCTTAAATGTCTGTCAATCATTATACCCAAATATTTGATACAGTCAGTTTCATAAATTTTTTTGTCATCAATATTGAGAGGTCCTAAATTTGGTAATGTATTTATTTCTGTATGAAGTGAATGGGAGATATTTAGTTTTTTCAAAATTTATTGTTAATATATTATCATCAAACCAACTTTTAATTATTTTGATGTCTTTCTCAACAATTTTTTTAAGTTCATTCCAAGTTGAAGCCTCATATATAATAACGGCGTCATCTGCAAAACAATGAATTTTTCTTTTACATTCAAGATTTAATAGGTCATTAAGATAAATATTGAATAAAAGTGGACCTAATACAAAATAGCAATAAATCCAGTTTGCATTTATGACGATGTATCTCTGTAGTTGTTCGTAAAATAATTTTTTGCTGCGAACTGGTTTATTTTGGGCCAAAAATTGGGACATTTTTTGTTTAGAATGAAACAGGCTATCGGAAATAAATTTTTAAATGGTAAACAAATAATAAGACAAAAAGTTACATTAGAAATAAATTTTAGGGGTTGCGTTTTCCACCCCTTACAACCATGGGGTAAACCAAATAAATTACTGGCTGAGTGTCTTTTTGGTAGTAGAAAATGTCAGGTTAATTTCAATACTGTAACTTTTTTAGTGCTTGTGGAAAAAATTGTTAAACAAATTTTGTGTACCCCCTTCAAGGGGCTGTATCTTAACATGGGATGCTCCAATGAAGCTTCTTTATATGAAAGATCCTATCTTTTTTCGATGAGGAATCACCCCCTTAAATGTTTTACACTTATTTAGTTACACCCTGTATATCAGCCTTAGAGGTAGTTCAGACATTTTTTCTCAAGTTCATATTTTTCAAGAAGCACAAAATTTATCTCGAACGTCACTACGAGTATGAGTAACTGTTGGATGAGTTTAAATTTGCTAGTTTGAGAAACTGATCAATATTCACATTGACTCAACGTCCCTACTATCCCTAGTCAAATTTCAATGTACCCCGTTTTCGTCCAGATTAAATCTGTTTTTCACACCATTTTCATAGTCCGATCACATCTATGTGTAAATAATGTAACTTCTGTTCTTTTCCAATATGAAGCAACTGTATAGTCTCCTAATAAACTAGTTTATTTTTTATTGATAACTGTTTTTTCTTTCGCTTTTTATTTTTTTATATTTTTCATTTTTCTCATTCTTTAAGGTTTAATTTTTCGTTTTTGACTTGCTAGATGTATTATGTCTTAAATAAAAATAAAATAAAATGAAAATTACCTTAATAGTATTTCAGCATGAAAAATAATAGTATTTTATTCAACAAAAGAAAAATGTGACCATTCCATTTCTCGTGAAAATGAAGTTTGTCAAAGCTAAAGGCGAACGTCGTGAATCATTCGAGCGAGTAATGGCTATTTCTGGCGAATGGAATACTATACTTTTTCAATGACATATCAGGAATGTTTGGAAATAAGATTGATTTGTCTTTGTAAAGGCTATTCTGAATAAGCGTAATATCACTTAATTCCGTAACAGAAAGTTTTTATTGAATGAAAGAGTAAATGCCTCTTCAAAGAAGTGATGGCTCCACCTGCATCTACTAGCAGGGTAGCAGATGATCTGCGAAGGGTATGCCCAGTACATAGTTCTGGATCTGGAAGCTTTGAAACTGTTTCGATCCATTTTCCCATACTGGTCGACAAACCTAAGGATGCCTCCGAGAATTGGTTGCGCAGTAGACACAACCCTGGAGTGGGGCAGGAGCTCACTCGCTCTGCATTATTCAAGCAGTTAACGTCGTGAGTGTACAGTCAGTGGAATAAAATTATTGTGGCGTTATTCTGATTGTGTGTTGAATTTGAAATCCTTGTGTTGTGGTTGTGTTGTGCTTGTGTTGTGTATAGTTTTGAAATATTATTAGATAGGTTATAGTGTAGTTTGTTGTGTTTGAAAATGCCTTCAAAGAGTAAAGTGAGAAATAAGATTCTGAGTGGACAAAGTAGGGAAATTGTCAGTAATGTCATCAAATTTATGCAGGCAAAAGCAATGATAGGTGAAACCAGTATTCCTCTTGTGAAGGTTCAAGAACGAGTTGCTGCCGCAACGGGAGTTTGCGTTAGAAGCATTAGGAAAATTAATTCGGAAATGAATAAAATTGAAAAAGGTGAAATGGAACAATTCTCAACTCCAAATAAAAAGAGAAACAAAAAATCAAATGGACAATGCTGATTTGACAGTGGTCAGAGGTCATGTGATATTGTTAGTCAACTTCTGTATGTTCCTCGTGTTCTTTATTATATTTATTTACCTATTTCTGATATTGTGTGGCGATGCATTCTTTTTCTAGTCGTACTTTATTTACACTTATGGCTTCGGGAAAATTATGCAATTTTCATAAACGGTCCAGTAATCACAGACAATTATATTATTCGAACAGTTCATTAGGAATTAATGAAAATTCAGATAAGAACCTACGTTCCTACGTGTTGCAGAAAAATTTCTCTCCCGATTGTACATTCCGAAGATAACCAGTCGACCTTTGTCGCACATCTACTCACGCTTTCTATCGTTTGCGCATCTCAGAGGCATCCTTACGCTTGTCGACCTGTACCTACGAATATAATTATACCAGTTATCAAAAAAAAATTAATCTGGTAATATATCACTCGGTTGTAACGTGATATATTTAGTATAAATAATATGGTAAATATGCTCAGTTTATAATTTAATTATTAGGTATTTTAATTGTGGTGTTTGGAATGGTGACCAATAATATAACCGACCCTAGATCTTCCAAGTTCCCTATATTTTCATGTAATGGATTTCATTAGCACCACACTTGATTCATAATCAATGCAACCTAAAAAAATTGAAATGCATAGACATTATTTCCAATTATTGTTATTTTATCTGAATTCAAACAGTGTAATAACTGTTAAATCAGTGGTTGGAAAAGAAAAAAATCTAACCAGCGTGATTTGAACTAACTAAATCAACAGTCCAGAGCTCAAGCCCTATGTTAACGAGGTTTTTAAAAATATAAGAGGTTTGCAAATTCATGAAAATTGCATAAATCGTCTCATATTTATTTCTAGGTTTATTTGGTAATATATATGAAGATGTTATTTTCGCCACATTATGCAAATTTCTGGTGGGGTACACTCCTTTTCACTTTCTTTTTCTTCTTGTTTTTCGCAATAACCTATAATATTTTTTGCACTTCCGGGACTAAAGTACCAACTTTGGTCCCGTATAACAGGAACTGAAATGTATCTTTCAGTTCCTAGGGAGATAAAGTTGCATTTCAAATCCCTAGGGACATACAGTAAAAATCAAACTTTACCGCAGCTACACTATCAATAACTAGGACAAAAATTATTATAAATCTTTATTGGTTGAATTAACATTGTAAGTGATACTAACAATATTACAATTGATGAAACTAAATGGGCGATTATTGGCAACATTAATTGAAATGTCACTGGATTGAAAAATTTTGTTGACACTTGCTTTAACGTTACCTACTGAGTAATCCAAGTACCGTTTATATAACTCATCAAAATTATTAATTGTATCAATGTTGAAAGTTATAATACTGGGAAGTGCAAAAAATAGCGACATGCCTCAGGACTAAAGAGATATTTTATTCCTTACGTGCAGAGTCGGACTGGGACCATTTGGCCCACGTGGCAGTGTACCTATTTGGCTCACCACTTCCCCATTAAACAAAATTATTTATAATGAGTTTGGACCTCCATCATTTGCCAGCTTTTATTAATAAAACTACTAAATTACAAAAATATTTTTTTAAATTGAAAAGTAAAATAACAAACAGAATATAAAAAAGGTAATTAAATTACAACAACAGTAAAAGCTTTTTAGGATTCCAAAAAAAATTTAAATATTCGTAATATATAATAATAAAAGCGATAAGTAAGAAGTAGGAACAGAAAATAAAATAATTTCAATAACTGTAAAATATAGAGAACACTACAACAAAAGTTTGATTCTAGTGGTTTTGTTATGGTACAGAAAAAGTACAGGAACATCAATCTTTCTTCCCATGGTAAACCTAGCAACTTTTAGCAGTTACTAGAAAATAAAAAAATTATAAAACTGAAAGTAGAAGTTGAATAAAAAAAATCGTGGCATGCGGCTTTGACATCATGGAATGGGTCAAAATTCAAAATATTCGGTGAAAGCTTCATTAACATTTCACATATTAAATACAATTCAGAACCTAATAACTCCAGTTACTAAATTTTTACCAAGGGACGGCAGAAATATGTCATATGTCTACACTTAACAGTTTACCTAATTAAAAACTGGAATTGAGAGATACTACTAAATAAGTGTTATATGGCTTCAAGAGATTTCAAAAGATTTTGCTACTTGTAGCAAGTTCAGTTATTTCAGTGTTATTTATCATCAATATTTTAAAGCAAATTTCTTTCAATGTTTATTACTAGCAATGATTTCAACAGATCATCACCTATAATCGAGTTTTAATAAATTTTAATTTTGAAAATAACCTCTCAAAGTTTAGCGGCGGCGACGGCGCGCGGGGAGCGAGTGGCTGAGCGGAGCAGAGCCGGCGATAAATAATATTTTTATTTTTACTTCGAATTAAGATCCATATAAACCCATGAAAAAATTAACGGCAAGGATAAAAATTCTGAAAAAAATTCGAGTTATTTTGTCATCCAAATTGAATAATATAAAAAGAGAGATGTAGAAGAAAATCTGATTTCGAGGGAAAAATAAAAACATAATTTTCAGTTTTTTAAGTTTTCCCAAAAACCATTCATCAGATTCCATTTCAAATATCATGTGACATATCAATGTCAAAGTAAAAGATTATCACAATTTTTTTCAGAATTTTCTTCTTCAAAAAATTCTGAAAATCTTGTTATATAATCAAAGACAGTTGAGAAGAATCGCTTTGCAGGTAATATTTATATAAAATTTAAAATACTGAACATTGAGGAATTATTCATACTATTTTTCAGAAATAAAATCAAACTGTAATTGATTTGAAAATATTATGAAAGATCGCTGTCACTATGGTTAGAAAAATATATCTTGTCAGTGCCATCTTACAGTTCAAAAACGCGAAATACTTGACTATATATGAACCTTAACGATTACTATCAACTTGAAGATGATAAGGGATAAGGGTCAATGATCAGAGGAAGTGTATACCATTTAGTTGTGTTTGTGTCATTTTGTATATGGCCCCACATTTTGCTTTTAGCCCCCCCACATTTTCTAAGGTTGGCCCAGGCGGCAACTGCCGCCCTGCCGCCCTGTCCAGTCCGACCCTGTTTACGTGATTAAATCATTCACTTTAGTCCCTTGTTATATAATATACTATAACAAAACAACCAGTCAAATCAATGATTATGACATTCGAGATCAAGTTTGAAGTTGGCAAATTCTCAAGGCATACTTGCGAATGGAAATGATTCAAACACAACTGCACAGTGATGAATATGCTCATCTGTGATTGTAATGAATCTGATTCAACTGTGATTGGTTCGAAACGTTGAGTAATGGAACACTGCCTTTCTTGGGGATGAAACTAGAATTCATTACTGATCAAGAAAGGGTCATATAATTGACATTTTTTTTCAATATGCATAAAAAAATATTCATAGAAAAATAAATCACAGATCTTGTATCTCACTTTGTTTTAAAGAAAAATAATAAATTATGTTATTACTATTATTACTAAACATCAATTCCTCACAGACATCTAAAAATGATTCCATTTCTAACTGTTACATAACATAAAATCATCAGTCTACTTTCCTATCGACTATAATTTCAGTTACTATTTCACTACGAGCATACCTTCATGCAAAACACTTCACTCATTATCTCATACTTTCTCCGGTCTTGCCCAAGAGAAGTAAATAGATTACCAGCAAGCGTTCCTAATCTGATTCGAATACCGCAAAAGCCTCAACCCTGAAAATTATTCCAGGGTAATTGGAAAGTTGATTAGAAGACAATTCGAAATTTTCAGCTAATAATCCGTCCAAATCTGAAGTATGACAGATTAAAATTGTTAGCACTCGTTCAAGGTGGTATGAAATTAATTTTATGCAATCACACGGCAGTGATATAACAGAAGAATATAATATTTCACAGTTTCTGTTAGGAAGACGAGAAATTATCGACCTTGTGGTATTTATTACATGTGTATTACAAATCACAGTGCTTTTAGTAATTTTATTTTAAAGTGCTGGATGAATTTTTAAACATTTTGGGAAAAGTTATTCCTACAATTTTTGACGAATTTATCCTATTCTTTACAATAGCAGGGAAGGTGAATAACTATATGTATTTACCACGCTGGTTTACTTATATTTTCATTGTGAAATTTCTATTACGATGAAATTTTAACAGAATGATTTGAATAAAGCCTGCGGAGATCAGACAGTGAATTTTTTTAAATCAGATACCTACTATTTGATGGCCTCATAATTTTTTTTTCTTCCTCGGATGCTGGTCCTTTCACCAGCTACACCCCAGCCTCTTGGGCATTTTGTGTTTTCCGTGTTGGTTTTACAGCACCCACTCCGTAACTCTGGTCCCCTGTACCAGTCTGTACAGGTTCTTCACCGGTTGGCTGTTGTATTCTTCGGGAGTTAAATTGGGTTTCCCAAAAATTGCCTGTCTCTTGCGGTCTAATGCCTCGCATTATGACAGTATATGTTTGGCTGTTTCTGTCCCTTTACCACATTGTCTGCAGGAAAGTTCTCCGTTGTACAGACCCATTTTGTGCAGGTGTTTTCTCATTGGACTGTGACCAGTGAGAAGACCCGTTATTGTTCTAACTTGATTCCTGCTCAGTTTTGTGTTTTGACGGTTCTTTAATGTATGTTTTCCCGTGGTGCATGAGGGGGGCTTCGTGCCACCTCTCGTTTTGTTTTCGCCTGACCCAGTCCCGAATGCATCCTCGAATGTCGGATTTATTAATCCCGAGTGCGGGTTCTGTGCCAATATATGGAGTTGATGAGCCCTTTCTAGCTAGCTCATCAGCTTTTTCATTGCCCTCGATACCGCAGTGTCCTGGAACCCACATCAAAGTTAATTTGTTGTGTTCTGTGAGAACACTGAGTTCTTCTCGGCATTCCCATACCAGTCTTGATGTCACTTTCGGGTTCATAAGAGCCTTCAGTGACGCCTGGCTATCGGTACATATTTTGATCCGTGCATTGTGCATTTCCCTCATATTGATTTCTCTCGCGCATTGCAAGATGGCGTACAGCTCTGCCTGGAATACAGAGGTGTTTGTTCCTAGTGAGACGCTTATTTGGGAGTTCCTCCCCTCACTGTATATTTCAGCACCAGTTCCTTCTCTGGTTTTGGATCCGTCCGTGTACCAGATCCTCTCTCCAGGTTTGCTCCTGGTATTGTCGTCTGTCCATTCCCTTCGATCTTGCAAGATAGCCTCGAAGTTGATGTTGAAGAAGTATCTAGGAGTCATGTGGTCCGTTGGTTTCATTTCAAGAATGTTGCCTCCCACTATTTCTTTTATCTTGTTGTGATCCGATCTGTTGATCGTATTTTGTTGCCTCAGGAGTCCCATTCTTGCCTCTCCCATGATTGCTATGTCAATCGGTGGGAGGTCCAACAGTACTTCCATGGCTAATGTTGGTGTTGGTTTCATAGCTCCCGTTATGCTGAGGCATGCAAGTCTTTGTACCTTGCTCAACTCAGCCGTGGCTATTTTTTGTGTTATATTTGTCCACCATACCAAAGATGCATATGTAATCATGGGTTACACCACAATGTTGTATATCCAGTACACCATTTTGGGATTTAGCCCTCATGTTTTTCCGTGTGCCCGCCTGACTAACATCAGTGTCATTTCGGCTTTCTTCTTAACTTTTGCCAGCTGTTTATTCCAGGTGAGTTTCGAGTCTAAAATCACCCCTAGATATTTAACTTCCCCTGACAGCTGTATTAGGGTACCTTGTAGGGTCAGAGGTCCTAAGCTCTCTAACTTCCTTCTACGGGTAAACGCTACAATGGTTGATTTGGAGGGGCTAATAGTTAGTCCCTCCTTATCTATCCATGTACTTCCCAGATTACCTCATAATAGTCCCGATTCAACACCTTGGTACTTCTTTCATAGGGTCAGCTTAAAAACATTGTCTATTCTAAGACGTGCTATTCTTTGGATGATTTAAAATTGAAAGTTAAGGATGCCTTCCGAGAAATGCAAAACAGTAGAGCCACTATGAAAAAAATTGAAGGACATGCAGAAAAAGTAAAGATTTAATGCATTCAAAATGTAGGAGGATACGTAGAGCAGTAATCATATATTCACATGATTGCAAAAAAAATATTTCATCAATTGCTCGTTATTGTAAATAAGATTTTTAATATAAGTAAATCTTTTATTGCATAATAAACAACACATAGTGTTAAGAACAGAATATTTTTTGAGACACAGTCATAAGCTTTACTCAAACCAACAAAAACTGCCAGAGTGGACTGTTTTTCTTCAAATCACTGACCGATGAAACTAGCCAGATCGATAACTGCTTTTGCTGTGGCCTTTACCTTCCTGAATCCAAACTACTTGTTTGTGAATAAGTTATTTTTATCAAGAAACAAAGTTATTCCCAAAGCAATCACCTTTTCACCCAACTTACCTAATATTGGAAGAAGAGCGACGGTACATAATTCGCTAAGATGTTAGTATGTCCAAATTTATATACAGGTATGATTCAAGAAATTTTTAGTTCGTTTGGAAATATACCCGTCGTTAGAATAATATATGAGCAATTGGTTTTATCAGCGATTCAAGATTATCCTTGTAGTAGTATATTGAATGATCGTATATGTCAGTACAACTAGAATTTTTTAATTGAATTTCTTGTCAGTACTATGTGCAAATGTACCCACTTTTATTTTTTGAAATTTCAATTTATTGTGAAAATTCATTTCAACTCCATTATGTTTCATTTCTTTATACGTCTCGTTCAAATATTGAAGGGGGAAATAATTTGTACGAAGACTGTATATGTGCATGACTGTAAACATCAAGACAATTGATAGTAGAGGTGGAGAGGTAATGGTACTGATATTGGAGAGTATATCACACTATGTCGTGTTGACAACGAATTCGCTACAAAATATGCAGGAATATTTTACCACAAGGAGGGCAGATTAGGACAAGACTAGGATTGTAATGATTGTGAGGAATAGGCATAGAGTCTGATTCTAGATGATTTTCGAAATAAAATAATTTTCTCAGAAAAATTGAGTCACAATGTTTTTTGACTTTCACGACATTTCCTTCTGCTAGAGCAGATGATGGGCTTTCAAACATTTCTTAAAAGTAATTGAGGGGTATCTTGTTCTTAGGTCATACGCAGGAGTGGTAATTTTTTTATGGGCATTTCCATTTCAGAAGAAATCCAGTATGAACTAATAATAATAATAATAATAATAATAATAGTAAATTTATTTGTCAATAAAGATTCAATACAACATTTACATCAGGTAAGATGACTCATAGCAAATATCCATGAGACCCAAAAACGTTTTTCACAAAACCTGTCTATGGGTAAGTTTCTCATTTCAATTAAAGACTAAAGTATCATTCTTTTTCAAAGGGATGTTCTTTTGTACATTCTTATATTTCAAATTCAGACACACTCCTATATTTATAATTTGTAAGTATATATTATTTCACACAACTACACAAAAAAAGAAAAGAAAGGGAAAAAATAAACTATATAAAATATATCTGCAAATCAAGTAGAGAAAGTATGTAAATTAATAATTTTCATAGCAGCACAATTTAAATATAGTCTTATCGGTAAGGGGAATCAATTATATTCTTTATGATATTTCTGTCCTGCGATAATATCCAATCTTTTAGATGTTTTTTGAAGCTGTGCACATTCTTCATTGTTTTTATTGTTATTGGTATGATATTTAGTAATCTAGGTCCCAGGTAGACAAAACATCTTAAATAGTCCTGTTCTAAACTCATGGCTCTGGTGCTAAAGTTATGAACCAATTTCATTGTATATTTTTTTGTTTTCGTAATATATAAAACAGTTGATTTTGCAAACAACTGGCGAATATCCAGTATCTTCAGCTCTACATACAATCGATCTGAAGAAAATCGATTTGATTTGAAATACATGATTTTCATTATGCGTTTTTGGGTTTTTTCTAGTGTGTCCATTATATGTTTTTTGGCCCCACCCCATCCAACGATGCCATACTGCATAATAGACTCTACAAATGCATAATATAATATTTTAAGTTGGTGTATGGACAAGACCTGCCTAAGTTGGTAAAATTTGTGGAACAGAGAACGAATCTTTTTTTTATGCCCTCGATTTGTATATCCCATCTTAGAAAAGAGTCCACTAAGATTCCAAGATATTTTGTAGATGTCGTAAGTGATATCATTCGATCGTCAATTGACAGTTGCTCAAATTCGGGTAAATATTTCTCGTAAGAATGAAAAAGGTACCGCTTTAGTTTTGGAAAGGTTTACTGTAAGAAGATTGGCGTTGAACCAATTCAATATTTTTTTCAAACCACTTTCTGCATTATCTTTAACTTGCTTCCACGTGTTTCCTGTGAAGAAAATAACCGTATCATCTGCAAAGGAAATTATACTTCCTGAAGTAGTAATTTTTAGGAGGTTGTTCAAATAAATCGTAAACAGAACTGGCCCGAGGACTGTCCCCTGTGGCACACCACAAGTGACAGCCCTCGTTTCACTATTCATTCCCCTTATCTGAACCATCTGCTCACGGTTGGAAAGAAAGCTTTCAAATAGGCTAAGTACATTACCTCTTATGCCAATGACTACTAACGTTATATCGATACTGCTAACGTTATATCGAAAATACAATAATCATTGCGACTGATGTCCTTGCAAATTTCAAGTAGGTATGGGTACATTCATTTCCACAACAAAGTTTGAATAGTTTCATTCCATACTTATAAGGCTTTTGTGGGAGATATTGGTTCTTAACCAACTGGCGATTCATGGATACTTGAATAATATTTCTCCAGTGATTGATATCATTTTATGGACAGTGCCACGGAAAATACATACCTCATTCTCAAGAAAAATTGAAATCCTCTCCTTGTCATAATTTGTGGAGCATGATTAACTCCATAATTTAATTTTCATAAGTTAAGGGTCATTCAGGAAGCCTTGACTGAGAGTAGTATCATTGTTATGCAACAAAATTTGACTGATATACAAAAAAATGCACAGAGATGTTTCTTTCCAGTTAGCGCAACCAAACAGGCTGTCACGGTTTTTTTCGTTTTGGAACTGCCAGAGAGCATTATTTTCATTATCGGCAATGGATTCTCCATCGTTAGATTCGTCCGTTATTTCATTTTCAAAAATAAAGATATCTTTTTCATTTTCCGTTTCATCATTTATGGCAACCACACTTTTCTTATCTCTCTTGGTACAATCAGATGTCGAAGCACCTTCACACGATTCTTTTCGTTTTTTTTTAGGTTTACTGAATGTTTTTAAATATTTATTGGTCACACCGAAAAATTCTTTTTGAGTAGATAAATAAACTGAGTATCCTCAAAAATCTTCAGATATTGTCAAATCACTACTTCTTCGTAAGATGAATGATAAAAAAGATAAATGAAAGAATTTACTTCTGTGAATATTGATAGCACTATAAAACAACAAAAGTATAATAGCATTATTTATTTATGTTCAGATTGTGGAGTGATACAAACCCACAAAAACTGTGTCAAGAGACAAATTTCCACCATCCGATCAAACTTTCAATCAATAATTTATTTACGCATCGAATTTCATCCTTTTTGTGAATATTTATTATTTTATGTTTGGCAGGAAATAAGCATTATTGTTAATATTAGTCTTATTACTTTGAAGTAAAAAAAGGGTATATGTACTCCCCACTTACTTCGATACACATTCGACTTGTTCGATTCGAATATTAAATTTTTTTCGGTTTCAGCTCCATCTAGCAGACGAAAATTATTGAACCATACATTTTTGTGATTAGTATTGTGAGAAAATTGTTGACACCGATGAAAATAAACAAGGTGCAATTTGCTATAAAATAGTTGTCAACACTTCTGTCTCGCCCTGAAGGATTGTGTCAGGAATGTTTCAATCCTATACCTCTACATCAAATTTGAAATCTCCATGTGAACGTTAAACTGAATTGTAGGTTTATCTCATATATCATTGTTACACGGTTCCTACCTATTTTTTGTGGCTCCATGGGAAAGTCAGTACGGGTTCTTTGGCAGCCAAGTTGTTAAAAATAATTTTGTTCTAATCAGAAACCCCCCTTCTCATAATTTTTCAACCAAATTACACTAACGAACAGTCAATGTCGTTACGCATACCTAATACCAATTCCTGAGAAAAAAAAACTCGGTAACTAATCCGTCACGGTTTACTTATGCAATTCAAACAAACGATACATACAAGACGCCACTTGATATCTCAAGAATCCGACGCGTCGCGCCCAATTACCAAAAGTTCTACGTGAGAAAACCCGCATCGCAGCGTGCCGTGCACAGCACACCATCCCCACCGAGAGCCAGGAAATAGAAGAGCCGACAGCTTTGGGCCTTGCGCCCGCAAACCGTCAAACGCAGTCGTCCACATGCAATGAGCTAAAAAACTCTCACTTTCCAAACCCTCAACGATAGAAAATAATTGCTGCACTGCAACAGGTAGTCAACAGGACAATTGCAAAATTAATTTATTTTCAAATTTACATTTTTTTTTTTAGTTTTTATGCCACGCTGATTGGTGTAAAAAGGTGAAGTGATAAAACGAACCCTTAGTGTGGGAAGTGACAGTTCAAAGTGTTTTTTTTTCGTTTTTTTTTAATGAATGACTTGGATGTTTCGATGACGATATCAAGATGTGAGTACTACAGTTTTAAGTTTCAAAATAATTAGGTAAAACTCCCTTTTTGACGAAAACCAATACCAACAGCGTACCACTTTTTTTATAGATCTTCCGTTCTCAAAACAATAGATTTCTTCCGCTTGAAGTTTGAAACTATAAGAACAATTTTCAGAAAATATTTTCTCTAACACCTTCGAAAATTGACTTTTTCTCTCTAGTTTTTGGGTTGAAAGTGGCAATTTTTCTCCCAAAGGAGAAAAATTAATTCCGTCCTGAAAATCAAATAAAGTTTCACATAAATATATGTATTTTTTTAGTTTATATTTTCATTATATTTCATTTTTCAATAAGAATAATAACAAAAATTTATATTTTTAGGACTTGTAAAAATTTAAATATACAGTTTGTAATATTGGAGACGAGCAGCAAACCTCGCATGCGGCAGAAAAAGTAACACTATCCTCCCTAGTTAAACAAATATTAGTGGGTGAATAAATAAACTTTTTAAAAAATTAGAGAAAAGCTTTCATTCAAATGCGCTGAAAAGAAGAAATTAGATTTTAATAGTTATTTAATCAACTAGGGTATTAATGAAGGCGATTAATGATCGAGATATTTTAACGCGTGATATCATTCGTTCGTTGTCATTAATCGTATTTTAATATAGGAGTTGATTACAATATTTTTCCGTCGACCTAATGATAGCAGGAAAGAAAATTTAAAAAAAAAGTTGAGATATTTTCGTGGTTCAGGATTCGAACCCCCGATCTATACATCCGGATTGTCTTCGTTCACTCGCATTTCACCAATTATCTTCAAGATTCATTATTTAGATTGGAAAATTATGTGTCAAAATTTTACAGCGCACATAAAATCCGAATCCATTGATGTCTGGTTGCCATGCAACGCGCAAAATCATGCATTTACAGAGAAATCGATCATTAATGACAAATTGAGCATTAATAGGGGTGGGTCATTAATGGTCGATTTCGTTTGCATTGAAGCATATCAAACAGACATGTTAATACGAGGTCGGCGGAAAAGTAAATTAAATTCATCATTTTGTTACATTATAATGACTTGACCCTACTTAAAGCCACATATGCTTGGCCAGCAGCGAAGAGCTTTGGGCCTAGAGACAAAAGCATGGTCAACAGTACTACCCTGCAATGGAAGTCCTCCTTGGATTACTTCATCTCCACATAGTTCTGGAGAGAGAGGCAAAATGGGCAACATACAGACTCTACCAAGCGGCCATTAGTCTACCGCAGGCATGTGTCATGACAGGCAGCAGCATGCTGGAGGGCATAATAGCTCACAACATTCTAGGAATGCCCTTAGAATTCATGCCTAAAACTATCAACCTTCACACTTCCTACACTGTGGTCTTTCCCGAAAGAGAAGACTGGGTCCGGAACGAAAGCAACCCATGTAGGGCATATGAACGTTGGTTCACCGATGGTTCCAAAACTCAGGAAGGCGTCGGAGCCGGAATATATGGGATGAACCCAGTAGTGGAACACTCGTTCTGTATGGGTAAACTAGCTATGATATTTCAGGAAGAGGTACATGCCATTGAAATGTGTGCCAGGGAGCCGGAAAATCGACACCACACACGAAAAACAAAAATATTTTCAGATAGTCAAGCAGCACTTAAAGCGCTTGAATCCAACTGCTTTAAATCTAGGGCAGTATGGAACTGCAGAGACACCTTAAACCGACTGGCTCAACACAACAACGTTACCCTAATCTGGATACCAGGTCACACAGGCCTAGAAGGAAACGAAATAGCGGACGTAGAAAAAGGGGGAGCCGAAACAACGGTCACTGGACCAGAACCGGTAATCGCTTTAGCATATAGCACTGCCAAGAATGTCATAACAGCTTGGGCAGACAATAAAAGACTCGAGTACTGGCGTAGTCTACCGGGCCTAGCCCATTTCAAAGCATGACAAGGAAAAACAGGACTCTGACAAACTGCTAGAACTCAGTAGAGCGCATCTCAGAGTTATAGTAGGTTTGCTTACTGGCCACTGCAAACTCAAACATCACATGCATAAAATCGGACTTGCACAAGATACAGAGTGCCGGCTATGCATGGAGGATGATGAAACGGCTAAACACATTATGTGTACATGCCTTGCAGCGGCCAGAACCAGATTATCAATATTTGGCGATACGACAGTAAAGCCAGAAAACCTGGTAAATTGTTCTCCCAATGCATTCCTCAATTTCGTCAAAAGATTGGATATACTGGGAGAAATATAACCATAGGGTGAGCCACAATATGCTATTGGCCGCAGTGGAGGGCCTGATACGGGCCCACTCACGTTCAAACCTAACCTAACCTAACCTAACCTAACCTAACCTAACCTAACTACCCTGCATTTTGTGTAGGAACCGTGCAAGCCCAGCATATTATAATTGGCAACATTCTACGTTCAGCAGTATCGTGACCTTATGAATTTTCGCTACTTTAGGAGGTCTGAGCATCCTGAACAATATTTTCTTTCGTCATCATTTTCATCGTCCGAAACAATCAGGAAATTTTCCAATTTTCTACGCATTCCCAATCTAGATAGGGACCGACATTTTTTAAAACTATAGTATTGGATGGTAAGATATTTTACACTCTTTTTACGAATTTATTCGATTTTGTATTCGCAAGTTTTCGCAACTTTTTTAAAAAGAGGGGCAGACATTTTTTTGTCGTAATTTTCCATGTATAAAACCGTTAGAAATATTTCCAAATTTATACGCGTTCTCTATCTAGTTTCCGAGCGGGAAAAAGGGGTAAATTTTTTCGAAACTGTATTTTTGGAGGAGGGGAGGGGTGGTGAATAATCAAAAATCTGTTCGAGGACAATAAAACTGTCCATATAGATTTTTTCGATATCTCGTTTTGTCTTTTTGGGTGTTTAAAAGTCCACATATCAATTTTTTTTTCGGAATTTGAAAAAAATTTATGGGAACTTCTGATGAATCTGTTTGAGGACAATAAAACTGTTCATATACATTTTATCGATATCTCGTTCCGTCTTCGAGTTTTTGACTATTTAAAAAAAAATGTTAAATTTATCTTAGTTCATCTGTTTTTTTTTCAATATATGGAAAATAATTATAAAAACTTTTTGCAGAACAGTTCAAGTACAATAAAGTTGTTAGTATATGACTTTAGAACCTTAGAAAAAAATTATAAATTTGAACTTTTTTCAGTTTTTTAAGATTTTTCCACTTTTTATTCAAGTCGGACAAAAACGGTCTGGAATATAGATGTAGCTTGTACAGACATACATATTCGAAGTAATTTTAAGATTTTCATATGTTTCATTAGTTCGGTCAATATCTTGATTTTCCAATTTTTAAAAATATTTTCCGGACTATTGATTTTTTCGGGAAAAATGTATTGACATTTTTTGTAGATTTTCTAAAGGCATTACAAGAAGATTTCCTGATAGAGAACTCTAAATGATTTCGAGGGCACACACACTAGTTCTGAAAGATCCCGGTGTAGAGACTTGTAGCGTGGAAGCCCCAAACTAATCTAATCCCTGATAATTTGATTTTTGTTCTCCAGTGGCTCGCATGATATGTGTTAGGCGATGATGAAATGATTCGAGGATACATTCCCGTTTTCCGGATTCACGGTTTCATTTCCATGTCTGCATTTCATTGTTATCAAGCCACTATGAAATAATGCTCACTTTCTAATTCAAGGCAACTTCACTTGTCCGCAAGATGATTATTTCGGATTTCTCAGAGACCATGGCGCACATTGTTACTGATAATTATAGCTATTCACGTTTCCGAGAAAGCATGCAGAATCTGTGTGTATTTAGAAGTCAATTTATTTGATTTTTGCTGCTGTGATATACAGAATAATATTATAATATTTGATGGAAAACAGTGCGATTGTACACGATATAAGAAGTAATTAATTTTAGACGTCTTCATAATTGGATTCTGTAGTTGGATCATTATAGTATCTTTATAGTATACGTATCAAATGATTTTCGGCAGAGTTGCTAAAAGTTCTGACAACAATAGTGAAATTGTACCACATCAGTCAGGAACTTATGAATGAATTTTCAAATTGTAATTATATAACTTGATGAAAAAAATGTTTGCCTACAATTAAAAATCACCATCTCAACTCCAATGAAACTTTTTTCAGATAATATTCAGATTAATCAATTATCCAGATAACATATTTCGATACATGGTCAACAACAGAAAAAAGAAATCTTTTGCGATCAATAAATCGTATTATTTTTCAGCATAAAATTTTACGTACTTATATAGCGCGAATTCCAAGTGGATCTGACTATTTTGTATTTTTCGTGATTTTCAAAAGTACCTTATAACTTTATTCAGTACAGTTACGAATTACAAATTCACAAATTGCAGAACAGGTGAATAAATGAGTAGAAACCCCAAAAAAGCTTGGTGAGAGCTTGTCTATGGGTAATTCTTCATTTTTCAAGTTACAACCCCGCTTTGAAGGTATGTGCTGCAAATCTACCCCTTACAACATTTCAAGAGTAAGTTTCATTTCTTGATAGGTATAAATTCACAGCATATTATGCTAATGTGACCATTCTGAATCGATTGGCGATAGCAGAATTGCTCTATCTCTAACCGTTCTCGAGTTGAACACCTGCAATTTCAAAATCTTCTACATTGTATTCCACTTTTTGGCTTCATCATCAATCTAAGCATATATAAAACATATATTTTTGGAATCAGCATGGAATTTCACGTATATAGATAGTAGTAGTATATAGTATATAGATATATAGATAGTAGTAGATAGTAGTAGGTATATACCTTACAACATTTAAAGAGTAATTGTCATTTCTCGATAGGCTGAAATTCACAGCATATACTGATTCGGCCATTTTGAATCGATTGGCGATCGCAGATTTGCTCTATCTCTAACCGTTCTCGAGTTGAACCCATGCAATTTCAAAATGTTCAACATTTTATTCCCCCTTTCGGCTATATCTTGAATATAAGTATATACAAACATATACTTTTGGAATCAGCATGAAATTTTACCTATTTAGCGCGAATATCAAGTTGATCTGACTATCTTGTATTTTTCGGGATTTTCAAGGGAAACTACCCACTTACAACATTTCAAGAGTAAGTTTCATTTCTCGATAGGCTGAAATTCACAGCATATAATAATTCGTCGACCATTCTGAATCGATTGGCGATCACAGAAATGCTTTATCTCGGACCGTTCTCGAGTTGAACCCCTGCAATTTCAAAATTTTCTACATTTTATTCCCCTTTTCGGCTATATCTTGAATATGAGCATATACAAAACATATATATTTGAAATCAGCATGGAATTTTACGTATATAGCGCAAATTTTGTATCTTTAGTGATTTTTAAGGGAACCCCTACAACATTTCAAGAGTAATTTCCATTTGTCGATAGGCTGAAATGCAAAGCATATACTAATTCGGTCATTCTGAATCAATTGGCGATCACAGAATTGCTCTATCTCTTACCGTTCTCGAGTTGAAACCCTGCAATTTCAGAATTTTCGACATGTTATCCCCCTTTCGGCCATATCTTGAAACTGAGCATATACAAAATATACCTTTTTGGAATCAGCATGAAATTTTACCTATATAGCGCGAATTTCAAGTGGATCTGACCATTTTGTATTTTTCGCGATTTTTAAGGGTTCCCCTTACAACACTTCAAGAGTAATTTTAATTTTTTGTTAGGCTGAAATTCATAGCATATACTAATTCGATCATTCTGAATCGATTGGGGATCGCAGAATTGCTCTATCTCTAACCGTTCTCGAGTTGAACCTCTGCAATTTAAAAATTTTCGACACTTTTTTCCCCTTTTCAGTTATGCCTTGAATCTGAGTATATACAAATTATATATATATATATATATATATATATATATGTTATCAGCATGAAATTTTACGTATATAGAGCGAATTTCAAGTAGAACTTTCATTTTTGTATTTTTCGTGATTTTGAAGGGTACCCTCTTAAACAATTCAAGAGTAATTTTCATTTCTCGATAGGCTGAAATTCACAGCAAACACTAATTCGAGCAATCTGAATCGATTGGCGAAGACAGAATTGCTCTATCCCTAACCGTTCTCGAGTTGAACTCATGCAATTCCAAAATATTCGACATTTTATTCCTCTTTTCGGGTGTATCTTGGATCTAAGCATTTACAAAACATATATTTTTGGAATCAATAAAAAGGTATTCGGCTCATCGGTGATGAAGCGTTCACAAGCTCGCTCTCTTCTCTGAAACACCGCAGAAATGTTGGAAATCTGTCTCTGTTTAATAGATATTTTCACTCTTCTGAAATATCATCAATTGTTCCACCGTCTCATCAAGAGTCCCATCGAGATTGACCCGTCGAGCTCAGTCTTCACATCCCTTTCTCGTCACTTTGAAGACACGATGTTTTCTGAACTTTACAGGATTTTCCTCTTCGTGGGAAACAAAACAAAAAAACCCGATTGAAATGTTAGATATGAACGCCAAAAATGTTAATGCCAGTCATTTCACGTAATAATTGAATTAATTCACTTTAGTGCAATAATAAAAATGCCAAAACACCTACGTGCAGATGCGAAGATACATAACCTGAAACGTAAACAACGGCATCGGTTACATAACGAAATTCCATTTTATGACCCAGAGACCCACTTCGAGTATATCATTACATAAAACACCGGTCCAAAAATTATTTGAGAGTGTCGAAATGTTTCACGAAACAATATTAAGTAATGGAATCTATATCAACAATGACTGGTGTATTTGCTAACTTGAAGACATTTCATTTGCTGGATTTACAAATCACACTTACTTTCCATAACCATCATGGCTTGAATTTAGAATGGGTCTCGAATTCACATTTTATTGTTTTATGCAGGAACAAATAACTTCTTTGTTCAGCTTTTATAATGTCGAGTAATTTTTGTCAGTTCATTCTACTGTAATTCTCATTAGGGACTTGCATAAGAGGCATGCTTGTCGTTAGTGAGGAACATTGCATAAATACCTGTCAGATGTTTTATAAAATGTTTGTCGAGATATTACGAAGGCATAGAAGGGCCACTGCTTCTATCTCGACATCTTGAAATCTCGACTTCTAGCTCAGGATCTCCAGATCCCAACATCTAAGTCTTGCTCTCTTTCTGGCGAAATCGTTTTTAATGTTGTCATATTTTAAAATTTTTGTCGGGCTCCATTGCCATTTCCTGAGATCGTTCAACCTTTCTTGCTTCATTGTTGGCCGATTCTCACTCTTGATTCTTTTCATGAAGCTTAAACTTCTCTCTCCTTAACTTTCTGACACTAGTATGCAGCAGTACAACCTAACTGCGATGGATATATTTGGAAAAAGACAATCCAATTTTGTTTTCCTCAATGCATTCCAAAATTGTAGCGGTTGTAGTTTAGTTTCACCCGAGTTGCTCTTATGTACTTTGGATACAAATTTTCACAACGCTTTTCAACTACATCATCTGTTTCATCGATATTTGTCCAAAAAGATTGAAAAGGGTCACTAGCCTTTTAGTGAACTTTAAATCTTTGAGTTAGACCACCTATGATGGAATCAATGAGTATACAGAGTGGCCACTTTTTTAATGGGATTGTATTGGTAACTTTTAAACCATAAGAGTTAGAAGGTCGGTCAAATGGAGAGAAAGTTGCATTCATAGAAGCATTGCCAAGTGGTTCAAACAAATCGAGATTATCAGGACCGGTTATTGAGATATCATAAGAAAAGTAAATTCTTTTTGATTTTTCTTTTTTTCCCACTTTATTTCAAATATTATCAAAAAATGATACAGGAATTTTTTATTCGATAGAAAATTATCCTTAATTTGACCTAATCAGATTTCATATCCAACGTTTCGTACTCTCTGGGCCACCCTCAACCTCATTTTTTTCGATACGGACCTGCATATTTTATGACACATTTCGAAATAACTTTTAACGCTGAATTCAACAATATATCATACAATTTGTGAAAGGCTTTCGCGGCCATCGTTGAATGAATGATGGTTTTTCGGGTTTTTAGGCCCACGTTTATTTAGAGAAAAACTCGACGTTTCGCCAACACGAGTGGTTGGCATTTTCAAGAGAAATGTTTACAGTTTCGATCACTGATCACTACTTGTTGTTGTAGTGTTCAGTGATCGAAACTGTAAACATTTCTCTTGAAAATGCCAACCACTCGTGTTGGCGAAACGTCGAGTTTTTCTCTAAATAAACGTCGGCCTAAAAACCCGAAAAACCATCATTCATATCATACAATGTCATTCAAAGTTGATTTTCAGGTGATTTTGACCCTTATCCAAATTTCTCTGGGTCGGATCTGTATTGCATTTACCTTTAGTTTAATTAACAACATGCAATACATTTCGATTAGAAAAACAACTCAGTCATCTTAAACTGAATGGAACGTATCAGAATCAAAGCAAGAAACAAGTAATAATTATTTACATATTTCAAGAGAAGAAATACCTAATGCAGAATAATTAAACGAAACTATCATTTATTTGAAAGAAAAATTAAATGATTATTCGAAAATAAATGAAAATTAATGAAGTAAGTGTTCGAAATGTCCACCATTTTGTAAAATGTACTTTGCGGTTCTGGAACCCATACTTCTTATATATACATTTGCTAAATTCGTCTCCTTGAATACCTTCCAATACATTCTCAATCTTCTCGAGAGGAATCACTATTGTTGGATTTGTCATTTGTTCCGTTGAAACAGATTACAGAATCTAACTTTATTTTTAAGATCATTACGATATAATTCTTGCAAGGCTTGGTATTCAAATTTAAAATCATTGTATTCGCGTCTCTTGAATATTTTTTTAACAGCTTTCGATTTTTTTTATGGATTCAATCGAATTTGGGCAGAATATTGATATCGTTAATAGACTTGTTTTTTCTTACATACACAAAACTCTAGGTTTATTGAATGTATTATTTTCAAGTAGTAGGCCGTGGATAAAAAAGAACATAACAAGAAATGTCATATTATTTGTCACTTCGTTCATTATTGTGTCACAAGAACTTGTCATTAGATACTTTTCTGTGTAATTTCTATTTAACTTATTCGGTATGGTAAGATACACAAATGAAGAAAAGAGAGATATGTACGAAGTGTACATAAAACTAGATAGAAATTCGTTCAAAGCACAACAAAGGTATGGTGAATTATATCCTGAAAGAACAACACCAAATATTAAAATATTTCGACGTTTATCTACAACGTTACTTGAACATAATTCATTCATCAAACCTAGAGGTCCTTATGTAAGACGAAACGAGCCTATCAATGACATCAATGTTCTAGCCCAAATTCGAATGAATCCAGGAATAGGATCGAGAACTATGGCCAGGGAATGCAATTTATCAAAAAGTGCTGTTAATAAAATAGTCAAGAGGCACGGATACCATGACTATAAATACCAAGCCGTGCAAAAACTATATCGTAATGATCCTGAGAGAAGGTTGCAATTCTGCAATTGGTTTCAACGGATGGTGCGGAATAACAACAATTTTGCGCACAATATTATTTGGGGAGACGAAACGACATTCACAAATTCTGGCATGTTCAATCGAAGGAACAAACATTTTTATGCCACAGAAAATCCTCACTTAATTTATGAAGTTAGACATCAATATCGTTTTTATTTGAACATATGGTACGGTTTGTTGAATCATAAATTACTGGGACCCTATTTTATTGATGGCAACCTAACCGGAGAAAAATATGTAGAAATTATAGAAGAAATCGGCGTTGGTTCCAACAAGACGGATGTGGTCCACACAACTCAAGAATAGTCACAGATTATCTAAATCGAACTTTTCCCGATTCATGGATTGGAACAAGAGGTCCAGTAGCATGGCCTGCAAGATCTCCGGATTTGAATCCGCTGGATTTTTATTTGTGGGGATATCTCAAAAATAAAATTTATGATACTACGAACCCGACAATAGAGATTCTTCGTGAGAAGATTGAGAATGTATTGGAAGGTATTCAAGGAGACGAAATAAGCAAATGTATAAGAAGTATGGGTTCCAGAACCGCAAAGTGCATTTTACAAAATGGTGGACATTTCGAACACTTAATTCATTAATTTTGATTTACTTTCGAATAATCATTTAATTTTTGTTTCATATAAATGATAGTTTCGTTTAATTATTCTGCATTAGGTTTTTCTTCGCTTGAAATATTATGTAAATAAATATTACTTGTTTCTTGCTTTGATTCTGATACGTTCCATTCAATTTGAGATGACTGAGTTGTTTTTCTAATCGAAATGTATTGCATGTTGTTAATTAAACTAAAGGTAAATGCAATACAGATCCGACCCATAGAAATTTGGATAAGGGTCAAAATCACCTGAAAATCAACTTTGAATGGCATTGTATGATTTATTGTTGAATTCAGCGTTAAAAGTTATTTCGAAATGTGTCATAAAATATGCAGGTCCGTATTGAAAAAAATGAGGTTGAGGGTGGCCCAGAGAGTACGAAACGTTGGATACGAAATCTGATTAGGTCAAATTAGGGATAATTTACTATCGCATAAAAAATTCCTGTATCATTTTTTGATAATATTTGAAATAAAGTGGGAAAAAAAGAAAAATCAAAAGGACAGAATTTACTTTTCTTATGATATCTCAATAACCGGTCCTGATAATCTCGATTTGTTTGAACCACTTGACAACTTTTTCTCCATTTGACCGACCTTCTAACTCTTATGGTTTAAAAGTTACCAATACAATCCCATTAAAAAAGTGGCCACTCTGTATAGTACACATTGATCCTGAAGTTCTCTTCCTCATGTTTCACGTGAAGATCAAACTGATTACTGCTTGATGAGATTTCACTATCTCGGACCTCATCATGGAAAGTTTTTCTCTTCTTGATTCTTTTTTCTTTCACATTCTATTCTTCCTTGTTCTCAGCAACAAGTTTTGCTTCAGTTCATCACTTTTTTTGCATTTTTTACTAATTTTTTCAATTTGTTTTTGCCCAAGCCGGGGAACTGGGCAATTGCCCTAGTTGCCTTGACGAAGTTGGTCTCACGAGGGAACTCTTCAGAATGATGTTTAATTCAATATTATCTCATTATTATGAAGCTGGTCGCACCGTAGGAATGTGTATGAAGAACTATTATCATCAATAATGAAAATGGATTGAGCAATCCAGACTTCCGTGAGTCATAGAATATTTTCTTTGTAAACTATTATCATAATTACTATTATTTTGAATTCAAAATTCTTCAGTTAGGCCCTGTCTCTGAAGCTCCGACACATTCGGGGGCGCTTGCCTCATCAATGCCCTAATAACCACTCTCCAAAGTATGGGATAAGAGCAAATCGTGTGTCCTGAGCAGACGTAATAAACCAAAGATGACAGCTTTCTGCATTCTTTCAGCTATGATTTCTGACATACCGATATGATTTTCGGGTTCGAGAGTAGCGAATTCATCACGCCGCTAAGGGAAAAAACGGGAGTGAGTTTAGGTACATCCTCAAAACACACTAAGAAAAATATATCGCGAACGAAATAAATCATTATCTCTGTTAATACGCGTTGTACATGTACTTTGAAGACAGGAAATCAATCTAGGGGTCAAATTTGACAAGGGAGTTGTGAAATTATAGTTTGTCAGGCAAATCCAGGGGTGGGAGAGGGGCGAATACAAAAAATAAATCATTATCTCTGTCAAAACGCATTGTACATGAATGTTGAAGACCGGAAATCAATCTAGTGGTCAAATTTGATAGCGGAGTTGTGAAATTGTAGTTTGTCAGGCCTGACAATCTACAATTTCACAACTCCCTCATCAAATTTCACCACTACATTGATTTCCCGTCTTCAAAAAACATGTACAACGTGTGTTAACAGAGATAATGATTTATTTTCTGACTCCGCCACTTTTCCCCCGCTGGACGGCTTAACAAACTACAATTTCACAACTCGCCTTTCAAATTTGACCCCTACATTGATTTTTCCGTCTTCAAAATACATGTACAACGCATATTAACAAAGATAATGATTTATTTTCAAATTTCACTCCTTTTCTACCCCAAGGACGGCCTGATAAACTACAACTTTAAAAAGCCCCTATCAAATTCGAACCCTAGATTGATTTCCTGTCTTCAAAATACAGGTACAACACGTATTAACATGTATAATGATTCATTTTTTAATTTCACTCCATTTCCACCCCCGGACGGCCTGACAAACTGCTATTTTACTTCTCCCCTATCAAATTTGACCTCTAGATTGAATTGACGCGTGTTGACAGAGACAATGATTTTTTATCCATCCTTTTTCCACCCCTTTGGACGGCCTGACAAAATATAATTTCACTTCTCCCCTATTAAATTTGACGCCTAGAATAATTTCCCGTCACCAAAATACATGTTCAACGCGTATTAAGTACCAAAGATTATGATTTATTTCGTTCGCGATATATTTTTCTCAGTGTCTTTTATGGGTGTGGCTAGCTTCACTTCCGTAGGGAACAACCCTTTTTTAAATCAAATCAAATCAAATATGCTTTATTATCGAAAGAACTAAATTCTCATTGATAAAGCGAGAAAATACATAAAAATATAGCTGTATAAACATAAATAAACAAACATGTATATATATATATATATATATACATATATACACATATACACATATATATACACATACATACATACACACATATATAAACACACAAGGAGACATATATATATATATGAAAAGTCACAATTATGTCAAGATCAATTAAATTGTCCTCATCATATAATAAAAATTTGTATATAATATACACAACGTCACATATAGACAGAGACACATCTAAAGCGAAATTAACAATACAAATCGATATCAAAACACAATTACCTAAAATACATCATCATAGAATTCTTTCAAATTATAATATGCTCTATCTAGCAGTAACTCCTTGACAGCGTTCCCAAATCTATTAAAATAAAAGAATGGTCTCTGTAGAGCCTGCGGAGTTCAAAGAGTAAATCTCGATATATTGTCCATTTTTCCTCCTCTTTTCGGATGATATTCGTTTCACCAAAATCACGTGATACTATTTTTCTTGTCCAATTATTAGACTGAAAACAGAATCTGAGAAAAATGTGGAGCTGGTCTAGCATGGACTAATGCTACTGGCTATATATCGTTTGAAAGCCGTTTTTATGTGATCCTGGGGACATTGGTCTGTCTATACTGGAATTAATCACCAGTCTAATGAGTTCTCTCGTGAGATAACCTTCATAACCATCTGACGTTCCTTCCTGCCATTGAATTCAAAGATTATATCCAAAATCCCGAATGCACCTATGTAGCAGTTTTAGTTCTTAAGTAAGAATATTCGGCAATTAGACCGTCAGATAGTGACTGATTTAGGTGCCTCATTTTTGCATACAAGCCTCAAATAGGGTTGACGATGTAGGTTTTAATAGTTTCGATGGGCTTCAGTGGAAAAATCTGTTAAAATCTTGAGTTTTCCTCACAAGATTACGCCCTCATTTTAACCTTTCAGCCACCTGCAACTCTCAAGCCTTTGGTATTCCGAAGCCAGGTTATATTAATTAATGATTAGGTGAACACGGCTCGCGTGAAAATATGGGCACCTACTCCTTTCATTTCTGTTCTGGAAAATCGAATTTTCCATATGTTCTCCCCAGGAACCACTCGTTAGTTTCCCTCCATTTTACTCAACATCGATGTACTTTTCAACCCTATTCGAGGCTTGTATGCGAAAATATGGCAACTAAATCTGTCACTATGTGACGATTATTCTTATGACTTAAAACTGCTGTATAAATCCACCATTAATGTCAGGATTTCGAGATCCAGAGACAGAAGTCGGGATCTCGAAGTCACGAGATAGGAGTCGAGATCCCGACTTTAATGTCGATAATTTATTTTTCAAAGTTTCCTCAGTCCTTGTGTTGAATCTAATCTTGTTATTCTGTAAATACGGTACGACCATCCGATTCAATTGGATTTGGATCTGCACCGTAGCAGTTATGCTGGAGAAAGAGTGGCCATAAATTTTGATTTTAAACTGTTAGCTATCAATGTCCCATTTGAACAATAAACGAATTTCACGTTCTCTCTAAACATTTATGAAAGCCTAAAGAGTCGGAGAGAGGTCGACCTTCACTCATCTATGAAGTTTTATGAATAGACGAATACCCTCAAAATGGCATGCATACCAAAATGTGGTCCAGGCTATTTTTATCAAAATAATAATAATAGGCATTTTCCCAAAACAAAAAGAAAACAGGTGTTACTCACGTAGTTTTATCTCCTGAATACGAATCCAAAAAAATTTCGTGGTAATCTCTAATACTATTCGAGTTATGACCGTTTGAATCTTGAAAATTGATCATTATCAAAAACGATTTTTTCAGTAAAAAATCGAACGAAATGACTACTTCCTTTTGTCGAAACTTTTTTCATGCCCCAATCAAATCTTATTTCATAATTACAAGCACCAAAATCAAACGTTTTACACAAAAAATCAACCTTTGTATAAAGTATACATAACCCTAGAATGAATGCCTATGTAAAGTGAGGTCGTATAATATAAGAATAAGGTTAATTTTTTTTTGTAAAACGTTTGGATTTGGACTTTGGTGCTTGTAATTGTGAAATAAGATTTGATGAAAAAAGAAGGAGGAATTTCTTTCGATATTTTACTGAAAAAATCGTGGATATTGAAAATGGTCTATTTTCAAGATCCAAACGGTCATAACTCGAAAAGTATTAAAGACTCCCAAGAAATTATTTCGGATTCGTGTTCATGAGTTAAAACTACGTAAGTTACATCACTTTTATTTTTGTTTTAGGAAAAAGACCGATAAACTTACCTTTACCATTACTATTATTTTAAATAAAAATAGCCTGGTCCATATTTTGACAGGCAAGCCATTTTAGGCGTATTCATCTATTTATGAAACTTCATAGAAAATTTGTTTCATCCAGTTAACAGATGGGTGAAGGTCGACCTCTCTCCGGCTCTAGTACTATGACCACCATACTCGAAAGATAACATAATGGGGATCAATAGAGTTTGTTTATTACGATGAAATGAATCCAAAGATTCCAATATCTACATAAGTTAACTTGATTATTTACCTCATCATGAAATAGACCAATTTAACGGTGGTTGAATATTTGCCCTCCACATTGGATTTCGTTTTGTCATGTATCACTTATTCTTACAATGTTTGGCAACATTTGATAGAAAACGTTAATTTCTCATCGTTTGAATGACCTAATATTGATTTTCATCTTTAAAAATTCCATTTTTGATAGAATTCTTGTACGAATATTTTGACATAAGGCGATTGAAATACTTCAGAATTTGAAAGGTTTACATGCAAACTTTGCCATAAAGGCTACTTCAATGCATATTGAAGGGATTCCCAGAATTATAAAATTTGTTTGTTGTTTGTGAAGAAATTGTTAGAAAATCTCAAATTTCAAAATCAATAAAATTCTTTGTTGTTAGCTTTAATTGCATAGCATCTAACTATGCTTTTAATTATGAATATTAAGTTATTTTCATTATTTTCACCCCTGTGATTCAACATTTATATTTCTGTTTTAATTTTATATTTCTTACTAATAGTAATATTTACAGATTAGGTCATTTTAATTTTTTATCGTGATTTTATTTTTATATTTTTGTGCGAACACATTCAAGCATCTGATGCTTCTGTTGTCTTACCAGATTCAATTTAAATTGATATCAGTCACAAACAGGCATTTTCTGTTTCTGTGATATTTCGTATATTTGCTAAATCTTCATACTCCCATGATGTACTGTAATTCTCTTTTAAGTGAAATAACTTCATTATTATTTAGTTACTCAGGAAATAATCTAGCCGTATAAATTTAAATGGTTTAAATTCTCAAAATATTTCCTGTGTGATATTGCTCTTTGGCAAATAGTTTCAGGCACAATAATTTCCAAAAAACTATTTTCCAAGAAAAATCATGGTCAAATTATTTTGAGAGTTTTATCAATTAAATTCATAGGTCTTGTGATATGATATATTTAAAAGATTAATAGTTATTTAAGTAACAAGGAATGTAAAGACGTGTTAACATTCGAGGTGAGCGAGTACGAGCCGAGGCAAAGCCGAGGCTTGTCGCTTGCCGAGGATGATAACAGTCGATACATTCCGTGTTACTTATTACGTTTTTCCCGCTGCTTGTTGACATTTCTCAAAATTTGCCTGAATTGAAGTTTGTTTTCTTACCCTTCCTTCATGATTATTCGTTCGCTATTTCATTCTAAGTTGCTTGTGCGTGTAACTAAGTTACCGAATAAGCAGACAACAATAATATTCAAAAGGTCTCATAACCTAAAAATTGATATGAATGAAGCTGAAAGTATTACTTGTCAAAGTCAAAGTCATTATTACCCTAGGCATGTAAATGCCACTATTAAGTTCCGTTGTCAAGATGAATTAGTAAACGAATGATATAGGCCATTTACCTGTTTTGTTGCTAAGCATGTATGGACTATTTACAGTGTCGGCAGCGGGAAAAAGCTTTTATTTAACTTGCTCTGTGTGTGTGTTTGTTAGATGGGTACAAATCTTGCAAGCTGAAAATTAGAACCACTTCCTGTTATCCTATGGAATTGAAATTTTACATGTTGGTTAAGTTCCGATGACAATACATTAATGTCGAAAAATTTGTCCCCACCTGCCCCCCGAAAGCTAGATAGAGAACGCGTAGGGTTTCGGAATATTTCTTGACGGATTTGGACGTTGAAAAATACAACAACAAAAAATTAGGTAGAGGGGGCTCGACTCCCTCTGTTCTCAAAAAGAGTTGGAGAACCCGCGAAATTCAAATCAGTAAAATCCGTAAAAATAGTGAAAAATATCTGACCGTCGAATATTATAGTTCAAAAAAATGTCAACCCTCGTGTCCCCCCTCAAGAGCTAGATAGAGAACGCAAAGGGATTCGGAAAATGTTTCAACAGTTTTGGACATGAAGAATAATGATGAAAAAAACTCGATAAGGGGAGTTGTCACCCTTTCCTATACGAAAAAAATTAGGAAAACTCGCAAAATATAAATTGAAAAAATCCGTAAAAATAGTGAAAATTATCTGACCATTGAAAAATACGGTTTCAAAATAAATTACCCCTCTTCCTCCTCGAAAGCTTGATAGAGAACGCGAAGAAATTCGAAAAATTCTCAACGGTTTCATACATGGAAAATTACTACAAAAAATATGTCTGCCAGTGGGCTCGCTCCCTCCCCTATTTTCGAAGAAGTTGCAAAAACTTGCGAAAACAAAATCGGAAAAATACGCAAAAATAGCGATGGTATGGTTAAGTCACTGGAAGGTCTTCTCATTGAAGAACTAGATTGTAGTTAATTAACAGGCAAGCGACCATGCAACAATAACGCCTTAATTGAAATTAACGGACTAAGATACATATCCAAAGAAAACTAAAAAAGAAATAAACATAAAATTTAAAAGAACTTTTCAGAGAAAAGCTTTTATTTAAAAGTACTAAAAAGAAGAAAATGATTTTTTAAGAGAATTCAACCCATCATAATGTTAAATGATATAAAAGCTTGTCGCGAGAATAAATCTTGAAGTAATTTTAAATTTAATTTACAATAAGAAATACTTAGATAGTTCTCGCGACAAGCTTCTATATCATTTAAAATTTTATGATGTAGAAAAATGATGGGTTTAATTCACTTCAAAAGTTTATTTTCTTCTTTTCAGTGTATTTAAATCAAAGCTTTTCACTAAAAATTGTTTTCAAGTTTTTTATGATTGGGTAGAAAACTATCAAGTCTTGATAGAATTCAAAAACGAAGTTGAGATTAGCCTGTGAGCTTTCAGACGGACTTCTACTGAAAACGAAAAAGAATGAGCTCTAGTTCATTATTCTTTCAACACAATCAATCAAAAACAAACTCTCTTCATGCCCAGTAGCAAGGCTGCCACGGCCCGAGAAGAAGGTCGCGTGTTGCAAATTGCTCAGAAGAAAGTTGAAATTATGTAATGATCAATAAGTCAGTTATTCTTTCTACGTTTACAGAGTAATTAATTACATAACAGACCTATCTGACATCGACCATCGGTTATGATTACGTTAATTTGTTGTGTATTTACAGGGACTACCGCAATAAAATGAACCATTTATTATTCATGATATTGATGGGATTAGAACCACAAAAATGTATACAATAAGCGCGAAATATTGGAATGCTAAAGCCTTATGATAATAATAATAATCCTTTATATACAGTAAATACCATTAGTTAGTAGGTACATTATGAACAATTCAAAATAGTATTTGAATATATGAATAGATAATTTTAACTTCGTTCACATAATATTTGAATTATAGGGCAATTCACGACGAACTTGATCGATATATCTGTCAATTCCTGAAATTTTCAGCTGAAAGGACCCCGCAAACTCCTTATGGAATTTGGGTCCCAGTGGATTTTTTGAATTTTTGGTGTGATGTAGTCCATTTAATTCTCAACCAATGTTACCATTGCGCCAACCCAAAAAAATTAACAGTTTTGCTGCTAGGGGGCGTTGAAATCACTCTTTGCGCAGATTAGACTATTTATTTTTGAACCCGGTAACAATATATTCACTTGTTTCATTGTTGCTAATGTTGCACAATATTGTGCTGTTTTATAAAAAAAATTCTTACCCCCTCCCCTTTTCCCCCCAGCTCCAATTACGGAACGCAAAAAAAATATTTCTCGAGTGCCTTCAAATCTATCGTCGAATGTCCAAATATGCCTAAATAAGGGAAATAACAGTTTTTTATGATTATGCCCCCACCCCCCAAATGACACAAAACGAAAAAATTTCGATGGATTTTTCTGAATTTTTGATATGATGCAGTTCATGTTATTTTGAATAGAAATAAATCGGGTGACAAACCCCAAAAATGAATAGTTTTGATGCTAGGGGGCGTCGAAATCATACCTTGCTCAGAATGGACTATTCATTATTATAGGCGGAAACAATATTTCTACGTATTTTTGTGAATTTTTATAAATTGAAAATCTAAAACCTTCCCCTTACCCCCAACCCCTATTTCAAAACAATCACCCAATTTATTTCTATTCAAAATAACTTGAACTGCATCATATCAAAAATTCAGAAAAATCCACCGAATTTTTTTCGTTTTGTGCCATTTGGGGGGGTGGGGGGATAATCTCAAAAAATAGCTATTTCTCTTATTTAGGCATATTTAAACATTCGACGATACATTATTAAACCTGTCTATAATATGTTATGTTACACACTCGAGAAATATTTTTTTTGAGTTTCGTAATAGGAGTTGGGGGAAAAAGGGGACGGGGTAATAATTTTTTTTATAAAATAGCACAATATATTGTGCAACATTAGCAACAATGAAACAAGTGAAAATATTGTTACCAGGTTCAAGAATAAATAAACTAATCTGCGCAAGGGGTGATTTCAACGCCCCCGAGCAGCAAAACTGTTCATTTTTTTGGGTTGGCGCACTGGTAACATTGATTGAGAATTACATGGACTACATTATACCAAAAATTAAAAAAAATCAACCGGGACCCAAATTCCATAAGGAGTTTGCGGGGTCCTTTGGTATCTTGAGTTTTCACGATATTCCGAATATGTACGAAATATTTTCGTTGTCTTTATAATCACAATGTTTATACAGGGAAAAAACATTCGAATCTTACTTTTGATCATATTCCAAATATTAATTATCTCAAAACAAGAAATTTAAATAAAATAAATGCATTACGTTTCAAAACAAACTTTTCAATTTTTTATAAGAGAATTGAAATATACCTTGTTTCCGCGGAAAAAGCTAGCCACTATAACTTGTTTGTTATTGAAGATGATGGAAGTAAACTGAAGTTTTTGACTAGTAACTTAGCTTCATGCAACTTTCACTAGAAATGAAGTAAATCCAAACATGTACCTATCACTTGTCACTTTTTGTGATCAAAATTGTTTTTTCATTCAAAAATTATTTTTTTAGTCAAGAGGGCTATGGATACCTGCGAATCACTTATTTTATTCCTAAACTTTTGGAAAAAATACAACTTTACTGTGTTCTTTCGAAATTGATCCACTATCTAAAATTTGATATAATTTTAAATTTCAATTACCAAGTTTTTCAAATAGCAACATTAAATGGAAAAATAGTATTTTATTACAATTAATTTGATACTGCACACTATAAGGCTTCAAACAAACTTCAAAAGATCACAATAGATATTTCTCAAAACGGAGTATCTTTCGATATTAAAATAAAATTTTAACAGTAATCTGTAACCAATACAACTGATAAAACAAAATCATTAACGCAAAAGCTGTTGGAAAAATATTTTTTTTAATAATAACGTATACAATAATTATTTAATTAACGTTTGCAGAAGCGAGGTTGGTCACTGGTTACTCGATGCATTAAAATCTCATTTCATTACCAAAATATGCTTTATTTTGAGAAAAATCAACGTAATACATTAAATTTTTCAAATAATGTTTCCTTAAAACCTATTAATGTGCAGTATCGTTTTTTTTTTGTTTTTACGAAACTCCCAGGTTTTCGGAGAAAACCCCTCAGAAGTAGAACTTGCAAGGGAGATCTAGGACCTACAGTTTAAACGAAAGTGGAATCCAAACCACTTCAGCTCAGTGACAGGCAACCGGGGATCGAACTCGGTCCGGTCTGGAATCGTAATACCGACGTAATTCGAAGAGCCACCGGGTGGCCATTTGAAAAAAATTATTAATCTCAATTTAAAAATTGAATTTGACATAGCACATACATTTGGACCGAAAACAGAAAAGTTGTATTTTTCTCAAAACTTTAGGGTTGAAATTAGTGATTTGAACCTATACTACTCTAGATAAGTAAATATCAAAATAAAAAAAGTTGTTTACAAAGAGTGACAAATGATACTTTGTTGTATACAGAATGTCATATGGAGACAAAAGTAGTGAAAATATACTGGGAGTCCAATTTAAATATCGAAAGTTTATGAAATTTCCGATGAAACAGAAAGTTGCATGAACTTATAGGAACGAGCCACCTTCCGCGGACACACGGTATAATAATATATCATAACTGTTGAAAGAAATAAAAAAAGAAACATTTAAATAACTGATAACTTTGCCATTTCTATTAGATTTCAGATTTGTTTGCTTTCGATTTACTCATTTATTCTTCTTTTATATTATAGATGTTGAAATTCTTCATTAATTTTTATTTCATACGCACTGCCTTTTCTCAAATACGCTTGTATTTTTTTATGAGCAGAATTTTAGACCCAAATTTAACTTCGATAATAATTCAATAATATATTACCAGACCCCTTCCTTTTTGAAAAAACTTGCAAAAACAAGCAAAAATAAAATTGCACAAAATACGTAGAAATAGTGAAAAACATCCCTCCCCATGCCCTCCTGAATGCTAGATATAGAACGCGTAAGACGTGGAAAGTTCCTGCAAAAACTAGCGAAAATAAAATCCCGTAAAAATTTGGAAAACATCGGACCACGGCCTAAATTGATTTCAAATGATTTTACCCTGAAAGCTAGATAGAAAACGTATAAGACTGCAAAAAAGGCTGGGAACCTCGAAACGCCGCCATTCTAACGAAAAGAATATTGAACACATCCGGAAAAATTGTGTGTACGAGTGAAGGAGTTGAATGGCAGGGGGTAGCAAATATATACACATTTTACTAACGTACCAACCTCTGGATCTTGGTGCATCTTTTAAGACATCATTGAAAAAATTCGCATGCTGAAAAGTACAAAATAGAAATTTTTTAAAACAAGCTTCCATTTATAAACTAGTGAACTGAAACGTTAAAAATAATATGTATTGAATGAAAATCAAAGAACTTTTAAAAAATTAAATATTTTCCCAATGCCTTGAGGCTTTATTTCAAGTGTGCTGATATTTCAAAAATTTTTACGTTTCTTTACTTTTCAAATTGAAATTATTTTTGGTGGCTCTTTAAATTTGTGGAATTATCGAAGTAAACAAAGCTGATAATACTGAAAAGTAAGTCCTAACTAACTAACCACATATTTTCAAATCTTTCCTCTAAATTATCAGAATGGGTCATTAGAAACAAATCATCCAAATTTGATAAACAATTACCTATCTTATTAGCATATCATTTCTCGCTGAATAACATTTTATTTTTCAAAATGTTTTCTATGTTTAAGGTGCATTCAGTCAACATAAATGTAACTTTAGCACAAGCACTGTCATAACCATAAACGTAAAAATAATTTTGTGTGAAACCTATATTATACAAGTTTTAGATTTAGGCATGAATTTGAGAGTGACAGGTATATTTTATGGACAATAATAATATGACAACTAACGTATGCTCTTATTGAGACATTTATCACATCATATAAAACTCGCGTTACTAAAAAAATACCGTTATTAAGGAGCAGGTGATGTGATCTGTGGTTACCAACTTACAAAAGACAGTATAACCATGGAACATGTATTCTTTCCTGACAGCTGACATGAAACGCGCATTTCGGACTATATTTTTATCGTTTCTTAAAGTTGGGATTTTCAAAGTCACATGTTTTTAGCATAAACTCAATATTGTTGAATGAATGGTGCCATTTGATATAACAGATTCAACTTCCGCTCTCAACATATATTTAAGCACAATCTTAAAATGATGTTGACTAAATGTACCTTTAGTTTATTTTCCCCTTCAATTCGGTACTGCAGACTTCAAAACTCATGAGGTGCATTTAGTCAAGATCATTTTAAGATTATGCTTAAAAATATCTTGAAAGCGAAAGTTGAATCTGTTATATCAAATAGCACCATTAATAATATAACAATATTAAGTTTATGCTAAAAACATGTGAACTTGAAAATCCCAACTGTAAGTATCTTACTTTTACGATAAAAATATTGTTCATAATGTGCATGTACCTAAAGTTACGAATACATATTCCATAGTTATACTATCTTTTGTAAGTTGGTAACCACAGATCACAACACATACTCCTTTGGAGTGGACATTTTTCTTGAAAGTTACGCGAGTTTTATATGAGGTGAAGAATGTCCCAAGAAGAGCACACGTTAATTGACATATTGTCTATAAAATGTACCTGTCATTCTTTAAGTTATACCTAAATCTGAAACTTGTATAATATGGGTTTCACACCCATTATTTTTACGTTCATGTTTATAACAATGCTTGTGCTAAAGTTACGTTTATGTTGACTAATGCACTCATTTATAGGGATTATTATTTCCGACCATTTTGACTATGAGGCATTATTATCATGATGATTTCAATGAGAAAAATAATAAATATCTTCATACTTCATAATTTGATATAAGTTTATTTAAATTGATATTCTGGTGAAAGTGAATCTGATAAAAGTAGAATGTCTAAGAAGAACAATGCATTTCAACTTCGCCAATGCATAGCCGCCGTTAGGCAACATTCCTTCATTATATAACTCAAAACATCAATACACTTTCGTAACACTTTCATCGACTCAGTTACACCATTTTACTTCCTAATCGGTATCTCGGCTGATCAGAAGTGGGAAGCTTCCCATTTCCTAGATTACGGTCAATTGCAATTACCTATTTTTACGGAATGTACTCGTTTTGTCTGTCCCAGTTCGAGTTGACCTACAAATGAGTCCACAGGAAGTCTCTTATTCCAATTGAGATTCAACTGTTCACCTTATTATCGTTTGGATCACCATCAAGTAGTCGACAATGTTCATGAAGTGGAATCTCTGCCTTCTTGATTATTCAATTATTGCATTTTTGAAGTGTCCCAAGAATAAATTGCATATCCGTTCAAGTTTCTCAATATAACGTTAAATTTTGAACAAATAACAAACCAAACGGATGAGAAAAGCTCACCTGATAATCACGAAGTTAGATTTGATTTTAATAGAGCTGACTTCTCTACGTTGAGTGCTGATGAATGTGTCAGGGTTTTGCAGACGTATGTTCCTAAAATTACTATCAATACTTGTTGTAAATTTCCAATATGGTTCAGTAGTGAATTGAAAAAATGCATTTCCTTAAAAAAAATCCTCATATCAAATATAAGCAGTCTCTTTCTGATACTGATTATACGGAATATCAAAATTTGAGATCACAATGCTGATTGTTATCTCGACAATGCTATCGTACCTACATTGACACTACTGAATTCCTAATTGGTCAAACTACTGAACCATTTTGGAAATTTGTAAATTCTAAAAGGAAAAACTGTGATATACCTAGTACAATGAAATATAATAATTCTACTCTAAATGATAAAATGAGCATTGTTGGATCCTTTGCTAATTATTTCTCATCTGTATATGAAACGAAAAGTTCAAGTTTTGATAATTTAGATTCTATATCGTCGAAGAATCATATAATCAATTCACACTGCCTCTCTGTTGGTATAGCAGAAGTGATGGAATATCCGTGTTCACTGGATGTCGGTAAGGGACCTGGCCCTGATCTCATTCCTAATGTATTCCTGAAGAAATGTGCTTTTTCATTAAGTAGACCGCTGTGGTTAATGTTTAATAAATCTTTGACAAATGGTATTTTTCCTTTCTATTGGAAAAAGTCATTCGTCAAACCTCTTCTCAAATCTGGAAATCCCGCTCTTATTGAAAATTATAGACCTATTACTGTTCTCTCTGCCATTCCCAAGGTGTTTGAGTGCTTGGTTAATAGATTCCTCAGTTCAACTTTGGCTAATGAAATAAGTGTTGGTCAACATGGGTTTCAAGATGGACGATCGACGTGCACTAATCTCATGATTTATACCAACTTCATTGTATCAGCTTTAGAGAAGGGCCTACAGGTTGATTCAGTTTATACAGATCTATCTAAGGCTTTCGATAAAGTCGATCATGCTATTCTCATCCAGAAGTTATCGTATATTGGCATTCGTGGTTCTCTTCTGGACTGGTTGGAAACGTATTTATCAGATCGCCTCCTATGTGTCAAGTTGAACGGGTGCATTTTCGATGAATACACTGCCAGTTCGGGCTTGCCACAAGGCTCCCACCTAGGGCCTTTACTGTTCAGTATATTCATCGATGACATTGTCAAAGAAATATCCGATTGTAAATTCCTCATATATGGCGATGATATCAAAATATTTCATGTCATACAAAATCCAGATGATTGTCTTGTACTCCAAAAGAGCTTAAATGTTTTTTCACACAGTTGTTTGGTGAATAAAATGAGCATGAATCCTTTGAAATGTAAAGTTATCAGTGTCCATCGCACAGTGCAAGAGATAACCTTCAACTATAGTTTTGATAACACTGTCATTGAGAAAGTTACCTTGATCAAAGATCTTGGAGTCATCTTCCAATCTAACCTCTCATCTGTAATAGAGCATACAAGCAGTTGGGTTTCATAAAGAAACATTCTAGAGATTTTGTTCATATGAGTACAGTGAAAATCATATTCCTATTTGTTTTGTTTTTGTCTAGTTACTGTGCAAAACTGTTAGATATAGGTAGTTAATTTTTTTTTTAGGTTTTTAGATATTTTTCTTAGTGTTTCATATTGTATTGTATTGTAAATGGGTATTTCTTCCCGTGTGATAAATAAATAAATAATTACCTGTCATATCCAAACTATGGATATGCAACTAAGGAGCTCATCTACCGCAAATTCCATACAAAATGACAAGAAAAGCTCTCTTGATAAATGGGCCGTTGTGGTCGTGATTGTAGAGCGTACGCCTTTCAATCATAGGATCATGGGTTCGATTCCCAGCATGATTTCGTGACTGGCATCACACGGTAAAAGGTAAGAGCTGCGTCTTCCCCAGCTCGTTAGCAATTAATGTAAAACACGAATAATAGTGGCCCAAGAACAGTTCCGCGTGGCACACCATATGTGATATTTCTCATTTCGCTAATGACACCATTTAAACATACTTGGTGTTGAGCGATAGCTCTTCAGTAAATTGTATGCATTTCTTCTAATTCCATATCTTTGTAGTTTTGTCAACAATTTTTTATGGCTAGCTAAGTCGAAAGGTCAACAAATATAGTTATGGTTTATTTGAATCAATTGCTTACATATCTTTGATGTTGATGCCCAAATTGCATCTTCAGTTGATTTTCCCTTTCTAAAGCCATACTAACTCTCATGTCGAAGAAATTGTCCACCTCCCCTACCCCCCGAAAACTAGATAGAGAACGCGTAGGGTTTCGGAAAGTTTTTTGACAGATTTGGACCTGAAAAATCACAAAGAAAAAAACTAGGTAGGAGGAACTCGCCCCACTTTTTTCAACTACCTGTTTGATCGGCAGTAACTCCAACTTCTTTTTTTTAATGACACCCTGTATATTTATCTAGCCTATCTTATTTGTCTTAAAATTCACTATTCAACCGTGTATCACAAAGTGGCATTCGTTTCTCAATTCGCAGATGAATTGCATTTCCCGAATTCGATAATCTTTCGATGCTTGGTAGGCTTGAAAATCCAAAGAGTATCAGTTAACCGATATAATTTCAGTTTTTTCTATACCTGATCACTTCCTACAGATTGTCAATAATTTCTTTAATAGAAAGAAAAAACATCTGAAAATAACTCACGATATTGCGAAAACTGAGATACATATTTTTTTCAATTTGGCTACTTGTGAAGAAACTATCTGCCTTTCTCTTTGGCCATGTAGCCATATAATGATCTTTCCATTTAGAAACATAAAATTAAAATTGTTCCCCTGATCCACCAATTCACAAGTCTATTAGTCTAGATATTTGCAATAATATTTTGCCTAGTAGGCGGTGTACACAAAATGTTTTGTGTTTGACAGGTAAACATTATTTGATTGCAATGATTATCTCCGTCAGTTTTATGCTGATTGAAATTGCATCGTTCAATCAGATACTGAATATGTATTCAAAGAACGAAAAGGTAGATATGTTGTTGATATTCGGAGAGTGCAAGAGAAATTGTAGACAGGCTGAACAATTGTATGTCGAAAGATTTCCGGAAAGACGCCATCCCCCTGATAATTATTTCGCTAGAGTAGAAGAGCAGTTCAGAGCATTTCTTTTCAAAACTCTTCTAGCGGTCTCTCGATACACGCCGATTTCGTCCTCAATTTGTCTGAGTGATATCGTCGGATCTGCATGTACTATGGCCAAAACGTTTACTTCCATTTCCTCGTCGACAATGTATTGGAGATTATTTTGATTTTCCGGTTCTCTTCTGAACTGCTCTTCTACTCTAGCGAAATAATTATTAGGCGGATGGCGTCTTTCCGGAAATCTTTCGACTTCAGCCTTTCTACAATTTCTCTTGCACTTTCCGAATATCAACAACATATCGACCTTTTTATTCTTTGAATACATATTTAGTATCTAATTAAACGATGCAATGTTAATCAGCATAAAACTGACGGAGATAATCAGTACAATCAAATGATGTTTACCTGTCAAACACAAAACATTCTGTGTACACCGCCTACTAGGCAAAATATTATTGCAAATATCTAGACTAATAGACTTGTGAATTGGTGGATCAGGGGAACAATTTGTTTTCAGATGTTTTTTCTTTTTATTGAAGGAATTATTGACAATCTGTAGAAAGTGATCAGGTATGGAAAAAACTGAAATTATATCGTTTAACTGATACTCTTTGGATTTCCAAGCCTACCAAGCATCGAAAGATTATCGAATTCGGGTAACAGCCAACTTGATGTTTTTCAATAAAATGCAATTCACCTGCGAATCAAAATACGAATGCCACTTCATGATACACGGTTGAATAGAGAATTTCAAGACAAATTAGATAGGCTGGATAAATATACAGGGTGTCATTAAAAAAAAAGGAGTTGAAGTTACTGCCGATCAAACAGGTAGTTGAAAAAAGTTGTCGTTGGATTCAAATGAAGCGCTATCATTGATTACGTAACTTCTGCAAATTTAAAATCTTCATCTCTTCAATTAAAAAAACTACAGGCTGCTACATGTCTGGTTGTGTCACCCGGTATGCATGACTTCTCAATGTTTGGTGCCACCAACACGGCTGTCTAAGTTGATGACACTGCAATCTATGATTATTCACACTCCAGCATGGCAGCCACTAGGATTGTAAAAGTACATCTTGAAAGGCTAGTCGTGCCGTATCTAGCGAATAACAAGATAGTGTTGGATCCTGATAAAGCAGAGCTTATAAATTTCTCAAAGAAGCGTGCCAACGTGAATATTGGGGGAGTTAGTGCTCTGGGAAAGCGGATAGATGAGTCCGACTCAGTGCGGTACCTGGGAGTACAGCTGGCTTACTCTCCATAAACATGTCAGCTTGGCAATTCAGCGAGCTGCAGCAGCAGTTGAAAGGACCTATCCTCTGATAGCAAGGGATTCCAAGCTGTCAATGGAGAGTAAGCTACTCTTATATAAACAGGTTATTAGGCCAGCAATGACCTATGCCTGTCCAGTGTTCTGCAGCCTCCCCAAAACTCAAATGTTGAGACTGGAGAGGATGCAAAATAAAGTACTTCGTATCGTCACTAACAGTGATAGACACATTCGGCTAGACGCATTGCGCGAACTGGCCGATATTAACACCGTTGAAGATCACATAAAAATCTTGCTGACAAATTCTATCGGTACTTCATTCTTGGAAGTCCTTTGGCCAGGAACATCAGGGCAGTAAGAGCCTACCATAACGTGCGATGAATGCACGGTGGGTTCATATACCAGGCATTGAATCTTTTCCAATGAGATGACTCCTTATACCTAAGACAGTAACACCAAGGCATAATGTCTAATGCGGTTTTTTCGCCGCTTTTCCGGGAATCAACTGAAAACTGATAAGGAAAATTCGAATATATTAAATCCACCCATATAACATGGAGGAGACGGATTAGTCCAGCAGCCTATGACTAAAGCCGCCTACTAGCATAAACCTACAAACATCGTAGGGCTGCCCTAGGGCAGTAGTGAGAGGTCTGCCAGACCTTTGGAGTTCCCAAATGTTCAGGAATAGACCTAACACATGCAGTCTATACTCTCTCCCTTTGTCCACCCTGCAGTACTGTGATAGTATTAGCATGTTTTATTTATTTATATGTATTAACGTGCGCTTTCATATTTTTATGCATAACATAATTTAATAAATATTTTATGATTTTTTGACTTTCATCAGTTCGGCTGTTTTGTACTGAATAATTAGTGCTCCGTTACTTTTTGTTGATTTTGATAGTGTTTTGCTACCTGTTTGTACCAACACCTTTCCTATTTCTGCAATGGGGCACATAACACTTTGCCCCTGGATGTCTTAGGGACCATTTGGGAAGCATCAATAGTTTTATAAATCAATAAAGTTGAAAACTACAAATAAACAATAAAAGTAATGGAACGATGCTTATACACTATCAAACAGCTCAAATCTAACAAGAATATATCTTGATTGAATATTGAGAATTACTCCATTTTCAAATATTTAACAAGTGACATTGACAGGTTACTTGAAATTGACAGCAAGTGGTGCCAACAGCATAACGACAGATCCCTCATCTTTTCCATGTGAAATATGGTCAATTGAAATAAACAGACTAAGAAACATAAACAAAGAAAACTAAAAAGAAAGAAATTAATAAAGTTTAAAAAAACTTTTTAGAGAAAAGGTTTTATTTAAATACACTAAAGAGCAGAAAATAAATTTTAAAGTGAATTGAACCCATTACTTTGTTACATTTTAAAATATTAAGGGATATAAAAGTTTGTCGAGAGAAAAGTTAATTTTAAATTTAATTTACAATAAGAAATACATACATAGATACTTCTCGCGACTAGCTTTTATGTCATTTAAAATTTTAAAATGTAACAAAATTATGGGTTTAACTCAGTTTAAAATTTATTTTCTTCTTCTTAGAGCATTTAAATAAAATCTTTTTTCTAAAAAGTTCTTTTTATTTATTTCAATTGTGAATGGATTCCGACTCTGAAGAGCAGGATTTTTAGAGACATCAGATTCACAAAAGACAGTCTTGTGAGCAGATGGAAAAGTAGAGAAAAACCGTAAGAGGAAAGAGAAACATTTTAAAAAATATATCCTTTTTCAACACGACATAATTCTGGACGTGTTTAGATTTTATGATAGTGATATTTTCAAATTTGTGAAAGTTAAAATTAAAACTTCCATCCCAATGATCTAATGAATTTATTTTTTGGAATTCAGTTCTTTATATACTGTACGAGGATGTATTGATATCTAGTTAGCCTAGACCAGTTCCCGGCATAAACAAAATATTGCGTTACCATAGCAATGAACAATAACTTATTAGAAGTGTCAAAGTTAAGTTAGACGTCAAAAAAGTAAACCAGAGTTACGCAATAAATTAAAAGAAAAAATATGTCCACCGAAATTGTGAAAATCGAAAAATTGGAGTATTGAGCCATCATCAAGTACCTGTATTTAAAAGGGTTAAGAGGTATGTAGATTTACGAAGATATGCTAATACCCTTGGTGATCAATGTCCTTCGTAGGCGACCGTGAAAAATTGGACTGCAAGCTTCAAAAGAGGTAAATTTTCCATTGAAGATGGTGACCGATCGGGAAGGACAGTTTCTGTGTCAGTCCCCGAAAATATCGATGCAGTTCATGACATGATTTTAACAGACCGGCGAATTGGGCTAAAACGGATATCTGAAGCACTGAATATTTCATACGAACGCGTTCGTCATATAGTTCATGTCAATTTGGACATGAGAAAAATTGCTGCAAAATGGATCCCCAAATGTTTGAAAGTTGACCAAAAGCGTGCAAGGGTAGTAGCATCGCGTTCGATCTGTGCTCGATTTGAAAACGATGTAGACTTCTTAAACCGAATTGTTACTATAGATGAGACTTGGGTACATTTCTACGATCCAGAAACAAAGCAACAATCGATGGAATTGCGACACTCCGGTTCTCCAAGACCTAAGAAGTTTCGTGTCCAAAAATCTGCTGGAAAAGTTCTTGCTTCAGTTTTTTGGGATTGCCATGGAGTAATCATGATTGATTTTTTGGATAAGGGTAGAGCAATAACTGGAGATTACTATTCGTCATTACTGACCACTCTACGGAAAAAAATTAAAGAGAAAAGACGCGGAAAGCTATCCAAGGGTGTTTTGTATTTGCAGGACAACGCCCCTGCACACCAATCTCATGTTGCCATGCAAAAAATTATTCACCAGATTTGGCTCCGTCCGACTATCATCTCTTTCCTCAACTGAAAAAAAGTTTAAAAGGTCGTAAATTTTCTTACTACGAGGAGGTTATAAAAGCTGTGGAGGTCTGGTTTGCAGAGCAAGAAGAAACATTTTTTTTGAAAGGTCTAGAGACGTTGCAGGTTCGCTGTAATAAATGTATCCAATTGAGAGGAGAATATGTTGAGTAATAAAATATTTTGACATTGAAATTTTGTTTGGTTCTATAGAAGGCTAAGAATTTTTCAATATATCCTCGTATATCCTGAGTCTGTTAGGAATCATAAGGATACCAATGAGTCTTGGACTATACTTTCAAAATTTGAGAATAGGAAGGAACCTGAACATATTGAATTATTTGAAGGGTATTTTCACAGTTGTACATATTTTCTCTGTCATTATAAAAATTAAAATGTATAATTACAAGATTAGCTTACAACACATCCAAAGATTAATGACATTTGGTTGTCTGTAAACATCTCATGAAATATTCACCATAGAATTAGCGATGATAATAATTTTTTTATGATGCACGGACATAACTTTCCCAACAATTAGTCTTTCTAATGTGCGCTCATTTCACTAGTGGATCAGACACCGTAAAAAATATTCGTATTCAGGCGCCTGCATACAGGTTGAATGCCCGTTCTCTCTTTATCGCTAATGATATGCACCATCTATTGAATAATCTGAATAATTCTAAAAGACGCCGAAAGAATTGATGGTGACATAAGAATTGTTGAAAAATGTTTAATCTACTTACCATAATTCGGGGATAAGCATCTTCACAAAGTTTTCGAGAACATGAAAATGCAGTAGTTGCTCACCTGAAAAAAAAAAGTTATTGATGGAGATTTTATAACCAATATATTTTTAGCCTTAAGCTTTAAGTGGCAGATTTCAAGGGGGCAAAACGCCTTTCAAACAGTGGAGCAAAATGCCACTTTTTTCAACATCTACAAATGAAAAAAACAGTTTTTCCTAAAATATTAATAATTATTACTACGACTTTCCTGAAATAAATCGATAGAATTCTGAAATCGTTTTACATGTTGAAAACTATGATCAGACGAATTTACAGAGTTGGGCAAATGATATCGAAACAGCGGCTCTGAAGGTCTAGAACCGAATTATATAAAAACACTCGGACACGTCGATTACATTTTCAAACAATAAAAATAAATAAATTCTATAGATTCGTTTTCGAATCACTTTTTATTCACTCAGTCAATAAAAATAAGCTCTAACAATGCAACTGTTCTAAGATAATTATCATTGTCAAGGAATTGAATGATCTAACTGTTTACCAACAAATAACATGCAATTCTGTTTCAAATTTTTATTTCATCCTCATTTACTTGATCAAAAATTTTTTAAGGTTCTTAAGAATCTATAAAAATATGTTCCACTCAAATGCGATTACAAAAAAAACGAATGAGATAATTTTTTTCGCCAAGACGCAGTTGTGAACAATACGTTCTAGAATTAGTGCAAAAATTTCGTCATACTGCCTCAGTAGCCTATAAGAAACGAAACCCAGAACGTGAATTTCCGGTGAGAAATGAACCTGTTGAAGTTGCACTTTTAGGACAAGTTCATGCAGACCCAACATTAAGCACAAGGAAATTGGCTAGTGTTCCCAATATCAGTAGAACCAGTATCCGCCGAATCCTGAAACATCATAAATTCCACCCCTACAAAATACATTTGGTATCAATGAAGATGATTTTGATATGTGACAGGAATTTTGTGAAATTATGACTACGAGAATAGATGCTGATGATAATTTCCTGTTTAACATCTGCTTTTCTGATGAGACTACATTCTTTTTGCTTCGATTGTGAATCGTCATAATTGTCGTTATTGGTCAGATGCAAATCCATATACAGTGCGGCTTTTAATAGTCCCCCCCCCCCTGTTAACTTTTGAACGGTTCGACGTAGAAACATGAAAAAAAACATTTCGAGGGTTTCACCAATACTACTTTTTGAAATAAATAAATAGTGATTGCACAATAGGGGGCAGGGGGGCCCATCAACTCAAAATTTCTAAATGGCATGTGGGGTCAAGTGTCACATCGTTGAAAAAAGAATTCAATTCTCTTTACAACCATCTAAATATTTTTGAATTTTGTTTATAATTTTTTTCCCAATTTCGATTTTTATACCTTTCGAAATTTTTAAATTAATGTGCCCCCAGCACCATCTGTCGAGTAATTGCAATGTTTCTTCTCTCAAAAAGTAGTATCGGTAATACCCTTCAAAAAATTTTTGGTTTCATTGTTCCACATCCAACCGTTCAAATTTATCGAGATATGAGTAGTATTCAGATCCGCATTTATATTTGATATTTTGATTTTGAATTACAAAAAAATATTACCGAAATTCAAAAATATTTAGATGGTTGTAAAGAGAATTGAATTCACTTTTCAACGATGTGACACTTGACCCCACATGTCATTTAAAAATTTTGAGTTGATGGGCCCCCCTGCGCCCCCTATTGTGCAATCACAATTTTTTTTTTATTTCAAAAAGTAGTATTGGGGAAACCCTCGAAACGGTTTTTTTTCATGTTTCTACGTCGAACCGTTCTAAAGTTAACAGGGGGGACTAAAAAAGCCGCACTGTATTTTCCAGGAAGTCCCCAAACACTCGATGCCTGGACCGGTATTTTTGGGGACTGTTCGATTGGACCAGTATTTCTCGACGGTTAGGACGTTTTTGGATGGAATGTTTCCTGGAAGTTGGATTGGAAGAAGAGTGGCCAGCCAGATCTCCAGATTTAATCCCACTATATTTTTTCCAGTGGGGTCACTTGGAAAAAAAATATATGCAACTGAACCAGAATCTCTAAAAGATATACGAAGTATTAGAATTATTAAAGAAAGCCGTCGAATAATGCCCGAAATGATACGAAATGTGAGGGTCTCGTTTTGAACAAAACTTGTACTATTGTATGGAAATGGATGGTAGACAGTTTGAACATTTAGTTCATTGACAATAATAATTATTGCGACAGTTGCTTCATCAGATATTGTTTTTATTGATTGAATGAATAAGAAGTGATTTCCCAATTTCAAGTTTCTATATCTCAAAAAGGAATCTATAGAATTGATCTATTTTGTTGTGTGATATAAATGAGGTATCACTTGCCATTTGAAAATTTAGGGGTGGCGGTCATTGCTACGAGGGATGGAATGTATTTCGGGTGAATTTCATCATGAACGATGTTCCCCTCGAAACTGTAGTGGACGGGTCCGAGCGTTTTTATATAATTCGGTTCTGCCGACCTACAGAACCGCTGTTTCGTTTCCAGTGGCCCACTCTGTATAACGATGAAGCCGATGTTTCAAGTCAGAGTGGAAGGAGCTAAAAAGGCTCTAAAGAGCCACAGTTATTTTTTTATGGGCCTAATTTTAATTTTGTGAACCCGTCTTTAATCTTGGGATCCTAAATTAAAACCTGGGATCCAGAGTTTTTGATTGTTCTCTCTGGTTCTCCTCAAAAATCAGATAAAGGACCAAATAAAACGTCAATATTAGTAAGTGAACTTTGGTGAAAAGATTAACCAAATTATCTTCATCAGTAAGTAGTATTAATACGCACTGTCACAAAGTAAAGGAACTGTCTGTATTTATGTTCTTCTTATTGGAAGCGATCATACTGATGAAGACAATATGGTTATCGAAATGCGCATTTGGAAATATGTAGAAAAAAATGAAAGGTAAAGTTGGAGAATAATTTAGTTTGTTGGCGCACTCTTCGCATAAACGATTTTTTCCTAATTTTTATCAGCATTCAAAATTCGATCACATTGTTTGAAACATCATTGTAATCAGGAAAAAATAGTTTTAAAAAATGCAAAAATCTAATATGGCGTCCATAAGAAAACCAAAAGTTGAGTGTTGTAACTCAGAATTTAGACTTCTTGTAAAGTCCTTCAAGAACGTCTTAGTTAAAAATGTAATTCTTTTGGTTTTTGCTTGATCTACAGCCTCCAAAACGAAAACTGTGGCTGATACCAGCATGTACGGCTTCTAAAAAGTCTCCAGTTCCTCCAACTATAACTCCAACCGGATTTAGTCTGCCTAAAGATTTTAGCCTCCAAAAGAATGTGCCTCCAAACTGAATGTACCTCGTACAAGAAATGTGCCTCCTACATGAGTGTACTTCCAACATGAACCTTTGTTAACAAGGGCTCCAAACAAATATACCATGACTTTTGAGACGACGACGGTTATGCCAGCTGCTAATGATCCCCCTAGAGGTGTTTGAATGTGCGATTTACCCAAAATCCAAGTCTTTCAGAAACCACAACGCACCAAAATCAACGATGCTCCACTCAAAACTAATATAACAATAAATCCAGAATAATCCCCGAATCAGGATGGCTAGTCCAGCCTTTAGATATCTTCGGATATAAAATATTGTGTAATGGCCAACAGCCTCTCAAATCTGACAAAATAATTCTTTGACGCTAACAGCTCAAAATCTCCCGAAAGACTGCCTGCTGGAACTTTCCCACTGTCAAAAATTCTGTAGTGTCATTTTGAGCAGTGTTACCAACAGATCTTTTTCGAACCACCAATAAGTTGCGTTTTATTCGCTAAAGCCAAACTGGAGCGAACCCGGACCTTCACTTACAAAACAACAATACATGAAAATAATAATAACTAAACACCAAATGAACCACTACATCAACCTAGTCACACCTCTACTTTCATTGTAAACAAAGATTCTCCAAAATAAAACTTATTGTTTGCCCTAGTGTAAAGATAAATCGCACGAAGTCAATCGGGACGTCGACTTCCAACGGTTGGCCAACATGAGTTATACCGTGGATCCTACCTATTTGTGTGAAATTGTTGTGGATATTTTTAGGGGCGAGCGGGGCAAAAAGAAACCATAACTGTAATTTGTTAGCGAGCAATTCAACACGTTACAAACTAAACAAAAATGAAACATCAAACCGACCTCGTATCTCCTATGATAACTGAGATCCCTATGATAAATTTCGAAAAACGGACACCCGGTATATATGCCTCAAAAGTATTTGTTGAAAAAATTAAATACATTTTCTGTTATTGTTCTGGATAGCTTTATTGGGAAAAGATATCACCTACTTACTATTTTGATAGTGTTTTAAAAAATACCAAACAGTTGAACAAATTTTTTTAATATAATTTTTCATTTGTTTCAGAGATAAACAAAAATGGTACCGACTGTTTCGTGACAGTCATGCTCTTTCTCCATCTTGGAAACAAGATAAGAAAGTGTCAGATATTTCGTAGGAAAAAGAAGAAAATACGCCCTCCCGATTAGTTGTATATTATCGAATGAAGAAAAACACACTTATTTCTAGTCAAAAAGGTAAGTCACAATGTACTATCAAATTAAAAGTGTTGAAGTTAATTGATTTATTAATACATTTCTTGCACCAGCAGTCAATTCAACCTATTTACGGATTTAATTAAAAGAATGATGTCTGAACTGCGGTAGACATTTTCAAAGGCAATGTGGTACCGGACGAAGAGTTCGAGACATTCGCCTGAGCCTGACATCAGTCACCACACCGCCTTTGCAAATGTCTACCGCACATGTAGACGAAACGTCAGGATAGAATTACCTCTAGACCACGACCAACAAACCCGAAAACCACCGAAAGTTCTGAGAATACCGGTCGTGAAAGTTTACCTTCTCGAATACTAGGTTGCTTTTACAAATCTACTATAATTTATATTGGTTTATGTTTCAGAATACTGTGATAATATAAACATAATCCGTACAAAATGGTCCTCGAAACTCTACTGATTTCAACCACATTGAAAACGATCGGAATTGTCGGATCGACTCTCTGGCTCATCCCTCTGATCCTAGCTGGGGTTACGTACGTGAACTACAACAGACTAGATCCAGAGGCACCTGTCATCGACGCGAGCAAAATTTACAGAGATTACGACTTCATAATTGTCGGAGGCGGGTCCGCTGGGGCGGTGGTGGCTTCGAGATTGTCGGAGATATCAAAGTGGAAGGTAATAATAATGCTATAAAAAAACACATGACACTGACTAATTTATTTTACTGGTGAGATGTAACTAATTCAACTGATATTTTCCACAAACTTAACATGACCACTCTGTATGCAATTCCATACTCAGCTATGTATGAAACTCTGTCTCTCTTGCTATGCTCTCTGCCTTTATACCCAGTAGATTTTAGAGTTCTGCACGAGTGTGATGACGTAACATACTCCCTCTAGCGCATAGAGGAGCGGAAGGAAGTAGACAGGTCCGTTTCCAGATCATTACAATAATAATTATGTGACAATAATAATATCTATGTTTATCTTAGACCAGTTGAAAAACGTTTCTCTCAGCAGCGAAACATTTAACATTAGAATTTCATTGAGAATAACATTTATTGGTTTATTCCCATTACTGTTTCTCGCAAAAAGGTGCAATAGTATACCTGAAATTTTTTTTTATTAAACAAAAATTATTTATTTCAAACCGTATAAAAACTATATAACAAGAACAAAAAATATTATTCCCAAAATTGTAATAAAATCAGAATTGAAAATATAAAAATTCAAAATAGAATTTCATCCAAATGTTACTAATTTTCCGAAAAATATAACTATTGAGATATTGCAAATTTTGAAAAGTCCATTTTTTCAAGAAACTGAACACTCAGTAGGTTTCAAGACGAGCCTAAGTTGATGGCAATCTTATTTTTTTTTGAAAAATCACAAATAAAGATTTTTTCCATTTGTTGAGTAATTTTTAAATGTCACTGTAAACAGAGTGATTGAATAAGCGTGATGACAGGCCATATCTAAGAAAACTTATATTTTAAAATTTCGGTAAAAAAAATTCCAAAAACTCCATAAATTGCTGCAATATGGTGAAAATTTCACTTGAATGATTCTACAACTTTGCATAAAATATGTGGCCAATCACCACCCTTCATCAATCATCCTGTATATCTGAAAAACCAGGTATAGGAAATATCATACATGGGGTATTGTAGAAGTTAGGAAAATGGCAACTAATAAATTTTATATTATTTTGAATTTACTGCGAGTGATGAAAATACCATAGAAATCAAATAATTGCCCTGTTGCCAGGTGCCACTCCGCCAGATACCAGGGTCCTCACCAATGGATCTTACGTTGGGGTGATTGCGTTTTACAGAGTCCGAGCCAGCGATTCCATCTGGATTTTAATATTTGCTAGTTGTTGGATTGCGTTATTTTGTGGCATCCACGGGCGACTCCACCAGAATAACGAATAAACAAAAAGGACTCTTTTTACCTTTTTGGGGACTCTTTTTACCTTTTTTGGGACTCTTTTTACCTTTTTTGGGACTCTTTTTGGGCTCCTTCTTTACTCTTTTTTCAAATATTTTTTGGGGACTCTTTATTTGGGAAACTTTTTTTGCACTATATTTTTTGGGACCTTCCTTAAATCTTTTTTATTGGGACTCTTTCTTTGTACTCCTTTTTTGACTATATTTTTGACTCTATTTTGGCACTCTAGTTTTGACTCTTTTCTGTTTTTTTTACTCTTTTTTAGGTCTCATTTTTTACAATTTTTTTTACTCTTTTTTAATCCTTTTTGGGATTCTTTTTGGTACTCTTTTTTTTTGGCTCATCAAATTTGTATATTTTATGAACCTTTTTGGACTCTCTCTCGGGACTTTTTTTCTAATATTTTTAATAACACCCTTTTTTGGCTTTTTTTTACTTTTTTCGGGGCTCCTTTTTTGGTCTCTTTCTCTGGGACTTTTTCAAATGGTTTTTATTGGGACTCCTTTTCAGGACTCTTTGGACTTTTGACACTTGACACTTTATTGGGACTATTTCTTGTCAGTTTTTTTACTTTTTTGGGATTTCTTTTTAAGGACTCATTTTTGGACTCTCTTTTAGAATTCTTTTTATATTTTCTACCCTTTTATTGCACTCTTTTTTATTGGATATCTGTTTGGATTCTTCTTTTTGTGGCACTTTTTTGGGCTCTTTTATTTTTATTTTTAGGGACTCCTTTTCAGACTCTGCTTGGGACTCATTTTTAGACTCTTTTTGAGATTTGTTTTTTCGGATTTTTTGTGCTCTTTTTATTCTTTTTTTGGACTCTTTATTTTGGGACTCTTTTGTTGGAATTTTTTTAGACTCCTTTTTTAGGGACTCTTTTTCTGCGTTCTTTTTTTGGGCACTCATTTTTTGGACTCTTTCTTGGGCTTTCTTTTTGGACTCACAAGCAGACTCAGCTCGGCGAGCGTACTATGTGTGTCGTTCAATGATAATGCCAACTGGCAATATTGTCTGTGAAGAGAGCTAAGCGCCATACTATATCGAAATGTTTCAGATGTTTTCATGTCAGCCCTTCATCATCTGTTCCCATAATGGAAAACTTACCATCTCTCCTTGACAAGCAACTAAAACCATTCTTGTGTGTTGACGTGGGATATGATAATATCTACACTAAAACCTCGTTTCAGATTTGTCTTCCAAAGCGTCTTTACAAGTCTGCATTAGATGATGGCTCTTGCACTCGGGGCATATTGAGGCTCGGAAACAGTTTGCTGCTTTGTGCCCACATTTCTGACATATCAGACATTGTGACGAAATAGTTTTGTTGCGTGTGCAATCCCTTGTGATCTGCGTGTAAAATATTTGTACATGATGTTGTTTTAAGTATTGAGTTTTATACTCTCACTGCTATTAAAAACATGAGTTTCATTATTTTAGTTTCTTATAATTTTTAATTGGTGGATATGAAATATTTTTTTCTACTACCGCTTTCAGATTTCAACGCAAAGTTGTCGTCTTCCAAAGAATGTTATTTTGTGACAGCTTTTACACTCTAGAGCGAGAATGTTGAGAAAACGCTCGATATCCCTAGCTTTTGATGAAAACGAACCTATTCTTGCATGATGGAAAGTAAACTCTTGAAATTCAAAGCACTCTAAGGAACTGCGGTGTGTTAAGGTTAGAGATGCTTCCTACTAATCTGGGTTTTCGATCTTGGCGTGAGTTCGATCTCGGGACTCGGTAATTTTTTTTAGGCAAGTTTTTTCTTTTTTTCCTTTTGTTAGAGAAGTAAATTATTGGATATATGGATTGGTTATACATTTGGGAATACTATTGAATGTAAATTTTCTCATAGGTAATATTATGTGCCTATGTTGAATGAAGTGTCTATCGTTTTTATGTCTAAGAGCTGCGTTTGTAGAAAAAAAATCATGTGTGTATTTCGAGCACAAAGTGTCATTGCCGCTCTCCAAAGATTACCGCGGTAACTCTCTTTGTCGAACGGCAATCAATCACTTTGCGCTCTAAATACACAAATAGCTATTAATGTATCGAAATTCAACAGGTATTACTGCTGGAAGCAGGACCGGACGAGAACGAAATCAGCGACGTACCTTCGTTAGCGGCCTACTTGCAGCTTTCAAAATTGGACTGGGCGTACAAAACGGAATACACCGGAAGGGCTTGCCTGGGAATGAAAAATGGCCGATGTAACTGGCCGAGAGGAAAAGTTCTCGGAGGGTCGAGCGTTCTCAATTACATGCTCTACGTGAGAGGGAATAAACACGACTATGATTTGTGGGAACAATTAGGTAAAGTATGCCATTTAGACATAAAATGTGCAATGTGTCCTATCTTGCCACAAGAGTGAATTTATTAGATAGAGATTGGTTTTTCAAAATTCGCAGTCTTTATTTATTGAAATGCATATTATTATTCTTTTCCCGTTAGTTGTATAAAAAACGTTTTCAACTCTAAAACTAACCCATTGAAACAAACAAAATATGATGAAATAATGAATAAAACAAGAAACAAAATTCATTCGTAGTAGAGCAATACACAGTTCAAGCCAAATTCGTGTCTTCGATTGACTTACGGAGTTAGACGTACAATTGACAGAAACATTTTGATGAAAAAATTAAATTATCATGGAGTAACAGGATATGTGTTGGCTTGGTGAAAGGAAGCAGAAAACAAAAATCAGTTCTGCAATATCTGATCAGATAGATATCGGTATTGGTGTTCCTCAAGGAAGTGTACTAGGGCCACTTAATTTAGGATATACCTAAATTATATTTATTTTGTGCCTGGGGTACATGAACTTATTCTTTTCGCAGATGATACATTGCTTTATACTTCGAATTCAGAACTAAATAATGCTGTAGACACTCTTAAAGATTCTATGAGAAATATTGAAAATTACTTACATAAAAAAAATTCAAATTGAATGCTAACAAAACAAAAGTTATGGTGATATCAACTAAATATAAATTAAACTCTATAAACTATAACGAAATAAATTTGGGAATTGATGAAACTGCATTAGAATATGTGTCTGAAATAAAGTATTTGGGAATCATTATAGACAACAATCTTAGTTTAACCAGTCATGCTGAATATTTGATGATAAAAAAATCCAAAAATTAATATTTTTTTTTTTCTAGAATAGCAAATTTAACTCCAGAATTATTATTTTCAACTGTATAATTGAGACTCATTTTGAGTACTGCCAAACTTTAATGCATTTAATAAACCAAAACAGAGTTTACCATCTTCAAATATTTAATGGGAATTTCGGGGTATGAGAATCATTTTGAGATGAAGTAGTTATACTTCCATATATCAAATGTTAAATAAGCTGCAGTAGCTGTCAATTTCAAATCTTTTGTTTTTTGAAAAAAAATGGTTTTCATATTAAAAATAACAAAAGGGCTCCAACCAACATATTTTAACGAATTTATTGTTCTCAATAATGAAATACATGAACACCAGACAAGATCAAATGCGAATTTTCATATAAATATATAGAACTCACACTGGCGGTGGTATGAAAAATGTATTCTTCAAGGGACAACCAAAATTTAACAATTTACCAAATGTCATTGAAGGGGAAAATACTGTGAAAAGGTTTGAAAGTAAATTGTTGGAATATCTAGAGCGTTAGTTGGTTGAAATATGTATATTATAATTATATCAACAAAAATAAATAACTTGTGTCATTGTGTGTTTGTGTATATTTATTTTATACTTCAATAGAGGACTTCGGATAAGGATTCAGTCATGCCACCACACAACTTTTGGCTTTAAAACTACTGGCACGTTCTTCGGTAAGTTTTCTTCATGTCAGGGTTCCTGGCAGCCTCAGGAACCCCGTAATATGATTGAAATTGTTCATAACGACGGGAATATTGAAATTTTCCATAAAATACAAAACCCTAGGGACTTTAATTTTTTTTAGGGATCTTTCTCACAAAATGGCGCTAATTTCAATATATATCATTTTCCTGAATTTAATAAAAATTGCGTATTCACGTTTCCAAGTTGCCAAATAGTTGATCGATCTAGAAAATATTCTGAGTGGTAACTTTCACGGATAAACAAATCTTATTACCTTTCTGATTAAAATGCTCTTGGCCTGAATACTTTGAGGTTACATCACAGAATTTGTATTTTGTTTCAGTTTTGTGGGTATGTGTTACATTTTAATCATAACTGTTAAAATGGTTGAATATCATTTCTACTTTTGAACTTTTTCATGGAACGAATGTGCACTGACAAAGAAATAACCCTACACTCAGTGCCTCATTTGCTAGAATGCTACCAAGTACCAGTTAGCAAAATAGCCAGTATGCAAATGCTACGGGCCCCGCGCCTGGGGGGCCTCGCGACTGTGCGCAAAGTAAAAAAAAACTATCAAGTAAGATATGTTATTGATACCACCTACAGAAAATGAATAAAGTTAGAAATGGGAATAATAACTATAGCGTGGAATGAAATTCTAGAACACTTGCAAGCGACTAACGCTTCGTTGCAGTCGTCCGATCAAGATCTTAACACGAGATAGGTACGCTCTTTATAAATCATTACAAGGCTACTTCCAAGCAATACGATCCAAATTATCAGATATAGAGGCAAAAGCCAAAGCCCTAATTGGCTGTGAAGAATATCAGCAATCAACTTCAATAAAACCCAAGCGAAATACAAAGTACGACCATTTCAGCAGCAGCTCTACTCACAGACCTCATAAAAGAAAGCATCTAACATCTAACACCCAGACAACGTTTTGAAATTCATGTTTTTATTGTTGTAATTGTCTGCATTAGCTAAATGCATGGAGCTTACCATCAAAAGTGACTAGTGTATTTGGAATACTTCGGCAGAAAAGATCTTAAAAAGAACTATCGTCAATTATTTCCTAGACTATGTGGAAGACAGTCTGGACAATGAAGTGGTGCAGTTTGCGAAGCTGCTGAAAACAGATGTGGCTGCTGATATTGACAGCAGAAAGAAAAAGCACGAGGCTCAGGAACTTAGTTTATAAACTGTTGACATAAAATTCATTGGAATCGTGTTTCCCAAATGTTGGAATAGTGTTTCGCATTCACTTGATTTTGATAATCACCAACTACAGCTGAGAATGTTCTTTTTCAACGTTAAAGCGTTTTTAAAATGTGTTAAGGAGCACAATGGGACGAGAACATCAAACGAGCTCAATATAATGAACATAGAGTGATTAACTTAGAAATATTGATTTGACGAGTGTTATCTCCAAATTAAATTAAATCACGGAAAGCCTTTTTGTAAATGTGTTGTTTTATTTTATATTCTATACTTTAATACTTAATGCAAATCAAGGGCCTCTTGTTCACATTTGCTACGGACCCCTCGGTGGCTTTATCTGGCACTTCCTAGACTACAAAATAACTCTTTCAATAACAAAACTCTAGCTCTAGTTTTGAATTTGGCGCCATTTTGAAAGACAAATCCCTAAACAAAATCAAAGTCCCTAGTGTTTTGTATTTTATGGAAAATCTCAATATTTCCGTCGTTATGAACAATTTCAATCATATTACGGGGTTCCTGAGGGTGCCAGGAACCCTGACATGAAGGAAAAATGCCGAAAAACGTGCCAGTAGTTTTAAAGTCAAAAGTTGTGTGGTGGCATCACTGAATCCTTATCCGAAGTCCTCTATTACTGTTATTTCTATTCACATTTGAATTTTATCAAAATCTGTGGAACTATATTAAATATTTCTATTGTAAGATTAGGATATATCCTATAATAAAGATTACTTACTTACTTTTATAAACCTAAAGATATAGGATGGTTAGATATGAAAAAGAGCAGTTTACACCTCTTTAACTAGCAAGAAAAATACCATTTCGTGAACATGTCCACATCAACATTCAATTCAAAGAATCTATCACTCCTCCCTCTCACAGAAACAAAATTTTCAAATAGTCTTTTTCCTACCGTCACTTGTATGCAAGTCATTGCCTCTGGATATTGAAATGGCTTTCCATAAGCGCATACAAAAAACATTTGAAGAATTAGTTGAGAGGATGAAAGTAACGAATGAACAAATAACTCATACATGGAACTATGACAGCTAATACTTACTCATATACATCTTTGGAATCGGAAAACGAGTTTTCTTTAATATAATAGTTGCTCCGCCATTAACGTGATCTAAATTTCTATGTTTCTAGGTTTAGGCTGGAAAAAATTATATTTATTTTTCATTGATATTTTAGTTTAGTAATATTCAACGTTTTTAGATCATTCTTTATTAAGCTTTATTGATCTATGAAGAAAAAACACATTAGAAGCTCTTTCGCTAGTATCAATAGTCACTTGACTGGTATCGAAACATTATCGAACTACATTATAAACCTTTTCGTTGAAGGAGCTGACATTCAAAGAATGTTATTTGTATTGTGAAGGCAATTTGCGAATTGATTGTGGAAGTAATGTGTTCATTCTGTTGTGATACGACATGTTGTACGGCAACTGTGATAATATGACGACTGCATTGATAGTATGCGTTGTGTAGTAGTTAGTCACTATGATGAAATAATAATTGAACTGATGTTCAATCATTTCAATTACGAAGGTTGTTTTATTGGTCCAGAATTATAAATTTATGAAATAAAAGAGGGAATTTTAGTATACGCGTGTATTATAACAAATGTTATGATTGATTGATCTGTTATGTTCGTACATTATTTTTGTCACATACAGGACGTATTTTTTATGATGTGCAACTGTTGGCATCTCGAAAACTGTAAATGATACGAAGTTGAATAAATTAGACAAAAGTTGCCTATTTTAGTGAACAATGAAGTGATGTATCCAAATTCGAAGTATCTCAAATCGTTTTCATAACATACGGGGAAAACCGAAATGGCCCGTTTTCTTTACTTCGCGCTGCTGGTGCCTCTGTTTTTAGGAATATGGAAATATGTTCGGCAAAACTTTCTTCTTTGTTTCAAAGGACCACGCACGTTTCTTATGGAAAATGGCTTTCCGTGAATTTGTCCAAATTTTTTATATGGTATAGATCTGAATGCACTGATCAAAAGTGTCCATTGCCAAAAACTCCAAAAATGGACAGTTTTCGAGATATGGCTCTATCAATGTAATTTTTTTTGCATTTTTTGGATTTTTACACATAATCAGTTCACTGTCATACTTAGGAAAAACCGAGTTTCAATGATTACACTGCAGGAATCGATTGAAAAATAGTTCTTTCTTCGTTTCAGATACTGCCATTTGAAGAAATTATTATACACTGCTCGTCACTGACGATGTAAATGGACTATTATTTTCAATTTCTATAATCCAGTTTTTGTAGAAACAATAACTTCTGAATTGCTTAAGGTATCACAGAGTCACATATATTTAACACCCTTTCGATAGGGGCAGTAGAAAAATAATATTCGATACACACTATGGGAACTTAATCTGAGATACTTTTTTTTTAAATAGTTTCCTAGTCGTCAAAGAAATAGTGGTAAATTCAAAATGAGCATATAGAAAATCGTTCATAATGTAGGCTGACGACATGAATACTCTTATCGAATGCAGTTTGTTTATGCCGAGTGTTAAATATCAATAGAAACAAGGGAATACATACCCAATAATCATTTCTAATCGCTAATCGAACCGTTAAGGCAAACGGATCCATGAAAATGTCTGAATATTTGATATGATGTGGACTTCGATGCACTGATCAAGTATCTATTGCTACAGACTACAAAAATGGACAGTTTTCAAGATATGGCCTTATCAATATCTGATTTTTTTCGTTTTCTAGATTGTGGCCCATAATCGCTTAGCTCTTATACCCAACAAAAACGGAATTCTATCGATTTCTGCGCAAGAATTGACTGAAAAACAGTTGAATTTCATTTCAGATACATATCCATTGGAGAAATTAGCATACACTGCTCGTCACTGGCGATGTAGCTGGGCTATTATTTTCAATTCAATTCAATTCCTGCGCAGAAATCGATAGAATTCTGTTTTTGTTGGGTATAAGAGCTAAGCGATTATGGGCCACAATCTAGAAAACGAAAAATATCAGATATTGATACGGCCATATCTTGAAAACTGTCCATTTTTGTAGTCTGTAGCAATAGACACTTGATCAGTGCATCGAAATCCACATCATATCAAATATTCAGACATTTTCATGGATCCGTTTGCCTTAACGGTTCGATTAGCGATTAGAAATGATTATTGGGTTTGTATTCTCTTGTTTCTATTGATATTTAACACTTGGTATAAACAAACTGCATTCGATACGAGTATTTATGTCGTCAGCCTACATTATGAACGATTTTCTACATTCTACATTCAGACATTTTCATGGATCCGTTTGCCTTAACGGTTCGATTAGCGATTAGAAATGATTATTGGGTTTGTATTCTCTTGTTTCTATTGATATTTAACACTTGGTATAAACAAACTGCATTCGATACGAGTATTTATGTCGTCAGCCTACATTATGAACGATTTTCTATATGGTCATTTTGCATTTATCACTATTTCTTTGACGACTAGGAAACTATTTTTAAAAAAAGTATCTCAGATTCAGTTCCTATAGTGTGTATCGAATATTATTTTTCTAGGGCCCCAATCGAAAGGTGTTGAATAAATGTGACTCTGTGATACCTTGAGCAATTCAAAAGTTTTTGTTTCTACAAAAACTGGATTATCGAAATTGAAAATAATAGACCAGTTACATCGTCAGTGACGAGCAGTGTATAATAATTTCTTCAAATGGCAGTATCTGAAACTAAGAAAGAACTATTTTTCAATCGATTCCTGCAGTGAAATCATTGAAACTCAGGTTTTCCTAAGTATGAGAGTGAACTGATTATGTGTCAAAATCCAAAAGATGCAAAAAAAATTACATTGATAGAGCCATATCTCGAAAACTGTCCATTTTTGGAGTTTTTGGCAATAGACACTTTTGATCAGTGCATCCAGATCTACACCATACCAAAAATTTGGACAAATTCACGGAAAGCCATTTTCCATGAGAAACGTGCGTGGTCCTTTGCTTCAATGTGCTGTACTTTTATTTTTGATACGACGTTTCGTTCGTCGGGACCACCCTCAACTCTATTTTTTAAGGATTAATATTTCATCTTCAGTAAAATAGGGGTTGGTTACAAGTTGATCAACCAACCCCTATTTTGCTGAAAATGAAGGATTTATCCGACTACATGGTATCTACTTGTTGTTAGACTGCTGACTACATGGTATCTACAATAAAGATTATTTTTGGTGGAGTTACACTGAAAGTTTGTTCACCTTCCTAATTTTATCTCACCTCCACTGTATGTGACGGATCGTCTCCGATGGCTGGGTCAGATATCTTTTCAAACACGAATAAACATAAAATCAGGATCGTAGTCCGCAAGGGAGGATTTTCATTGTACTGATCTTGATGATGGAATTTATGGGCATAAACGTAGAAACAAATACCAGGTGAGATACATATCTGAACTAGGTAAGATAATGACAACTTGAATTCATAAAAATAATACACGTCCGTATTAGAAAAAATAGAGTTGAGGGTGGACCCGAAAAACGAAACGCCGTATTGAAAATCGAAGTAAAGCACAAGGAAGCAAATTTGAAACAGAAGAAAGTGTTCAGAACATATTTCCATATTCCTAAAAACAGAGACGTAGGCGCAAAGAAACGGGCCATTTCGGTTTTCCCCGTATATTATGAAAACGGCTTGTGATACTTCCGATTTGGAAACATCATTTCATTGTTCACTAAAATAAACAACTTTTTTTCTAATTCAACCAACTTCGTATCATCAACTGTTTTCGAGATGCCAATAACGGTACGACATAAAAAATACGGCCTGTATAAAATACAGGGTGTCCCTGGACTTACTCTTTTCCTCTCGGAAATGTATAGATGGGGTCAAAATATCACCAGTACTTCATATAACTTTTCTTCCTAAAAGTCTTTGTTACCAAGTTACGGGCCCTCGAAGTTACAAAATGAAAAATGTTTGTCGTTGATAACATTTCAAGTGAATTTTCAAAAGCAACCAAATTTTGGCGATTCACTGAACAAATGAATTGCTTTCATGAGCTCTTATGCAGGAGTCAGGTGTTTGGCTACAAAGTCAGGAACGGACGGCCCCCGACGGTCCACACCCCAAAACTTTGAAATGACTGGGATTTGTCAATATGTTTTAACAAAAAAAGGTTACCCGGACAATTTCCTGAATAACAGTACTCGTGATAAAAATGCATTTTCGTTCGACGACATCCAACCTGAGATGTCTACCATTATTCGAAAAGATTAATTTGTATCAAAAATAGAAATGATAGGTAAAATGTTCATAACAAATTTTTATAATGCAAACACGTTTACCTAACAAAACTCATGGTGTAAATATCAATCGCTAGCCTCAAGAGCAAACAGAAATGCAAAATCCGCTTCAAAAACTGCCCGATATGACCGCCCCCTTCTCTCTCAATACATTTTCTTAGTCGGCGAAGACACCCTCCTTGTACTTGAAATAGCATGCCAGGGTCGTTTCGTATGGCGTCACAATGTAATGTTATTCTATTCAACAATGCATCTCTTGTGTGAATATGTGCAGCGTAAACAAGGCTTTTTAGATGCCCTTACAGAAATAAATCCAATGGATTTAAATCCGGAGACCGCGGTGGCCATGAAAATGGCACACGTCTACCAATCCAATCTTCAAAATATCCTATAGAAAATTGACAATTCAATGACAACGCACCACTCAACAGAACAAATTCGCATTCCAGTTTATCATTTTTTATCAAAACTTATTGTTTTTCTTTCTAAAAGGTGTTTTTGTCAACATCTGTGGAAGAAATGAAACATAATTATTCACCAGATATTTTTCACCTATTCATGTGCAGCCGTTTTTGTAGTTTATTCGTTTGCTTTTTATTAGTTATTTATTTCTTCCGATCTGCGTTTTTTCAGCTCAATTTGTATTCGGGTTAAAGATTTTTCCTCATGAAATTATACTTGTTAGTGAAACTCCTGAACATTTCAGCTGTGAATACGAATTTGAAACATTCAAATGTTGAGTTTCATGAGATTCAGATAACACGAAACGTGCTTATTCCACACGTAAAAAAATTCACAAAATTATCCGACCAACAGCTGACCGGTTTATGGGAAAAAAATTTCGGGTTTCTAAAGATATCAAATTTCATTCTGTGGATTGCCATAAACAAGAAAATGCATCAGCAACCGAGTATTTTTTTTTGGTGTGAAGTTACCCACAGATATCTAGCCACACATGCTGACGTAGAGGAAATCGAACGATTTGTGGTTGGGAAATTAGTTGTAAGTAACCGTACTAAAATCTGTGGCTGGGATTATACTTCTGCATATAATTTAATGAAGTGCCAAGCAAGTAAAGAAAACATTACTACAGTTGAGAAAAACAAATCCAATGAAGCATTTTCGGGATAATTAAACAACGTAGATGAATTTGAGTTCATCAAAGTATCATTGTCTAGAGAGAGACAGTGGTTGATGCTAGACAATGATTGATGTAGAACCAGAACCGTTTATTTGTCACCCATACAGATTTAGAGTAAATGATTTTCCATCAGTAAAAGTTGTAATCCGACGATGTGCGATCATGAACATCAAATGAGATATACAGGATGTCGTGTAGATTAACATGGCGAAAACCGTTTCTTTGTCACCCATAAGGTTTTGAGTAAGAGATATTCTTTCGTTGAGAAATATCTTCAAGGCATCACACGGTATGAAACTTGTAACCCGATGATGTGCGTACATGAAAATCACATGAGATATAGAGGATGTTATGAAGATATACATGATGATACCGTTTCTTTGTCACCCATAGAGATTTTGAGTAAATTATATTCATTTATTGTGAAATATCTTCAAGGCATCACACCGTATAAAAGTTGTAACTTGATGAAGTGCGTTAATGAAAATCACATGAGATATAAAGGATTTCATGCAGATTAACATAATGAGAACCGTTTCTCTGTCACCTATTCAGAACTTGGGAAAATGATAGTCTTTCATTGAGAAATCATCGCAGCATCACAAGTATGGGTGACAGAGAAACGGTTTCCACCAAAGCAATCTACGCAAAATATCCTATATCTCATATGATTTTCACGAACGCACATCATCAGGTTACAACTTTCATACCGCGTGATGCCTTGACGATATTTCTCGATGAAAAAAAAACATTTTCTCTAAATCGGTATGGGTGACAGAGAAACGGTTTCCTCCATGGTGAACTACATGAAATCTTCTATATCTCATGTGATTTTCATGAACGCACATCATCGAGTTACAACTTTTATATCGTGTGATGACTTGAAGATTTTCATCAATGAAAGAAAATAATTTACTCCAAATCAGTATAGGTGACAGAGGAACGGTTTCCTCCATGGTGAACTACATGAAATCTTCCATATCTTATCTGATTTTCATGAACGCACACCATCGGATTACACTTTTAATACCGTGTAATGCTTTGGAGTTATTTCTCAATGAAGGAAAATCTGGATGGGTGACAGAGAAACGGTTTCCACCATAGCAATCTACGTAAAATATCCAATATCTCATATGATTTTCACAAACACACATCATCAGGTTACAACTTTTATACCGTGTGATGCCTTGACGATATTTCTCAATGAAAAAAAAAACATTTACTCTAAAGCAGTATTGGTGACAGAGAAACGGTTTCCTCCATGGTGAACTACATGAAATCTTCTATATCTCATGTGATTTTCATGAACGCACATCATCGGGTTACAACGTTTATACCGTGTGATGCTTCGACGATATTTTCCGATGAAACAAAATCATATACTCTAAATCGGTAAGGGTAAGAGAGGAACGGTTTTCACCATAGCAATCTACAGAAAATCGTCTATATCTCCTATGATTTTCGAGAACGCACATCATCGGGTTATAACTTATATACCGTGTGATGCCTTGACGATATTTCGCAATGAAAAAAAAAACATTTACTCTAAATCGGTATGGGTGACAGAGAAACAATTTTCTCCATGGTGTACTACATGAAATCTCCTATTTCTCATGTGATTTTCATGAACGCATATCAACGGGTTACAACTTTTATATCGTGGGATTCTTTGAAGATTTTCCTCATTGAAAGAAAATCATTTACTCCAAATCAGTATGGGTGACAGAGAAACGGTTTCCACCATAGCAATCTACGTAAAATATCCTATTTCTCATATGATTTTTACGAACGCACATCATCAGGTTATAACTTTCATACCGTGTGATGCCTTGACAATATTTCTCAATGAAAAAAAAAAACATTTACTCTAAATCGGTATGTGTGACAGAGAAACGGTTTCCTCCATGGTGAACTACATGAAATCTTCTATATCTCATGTGATTTTCATGAACGCACATCATCGGGTTACAACTTTTATATCGTGTGATGCCTTGAAGATTTTCCTTAATAAAAGAAAATCGATTACTCCATATCAGTATTGGTGACATAGAAACGGTTTTCTCCATGGTGAACTACATTAAATCTTCTATATTCTATCTGATTTTCATGAACGCACACCATCGGATTACAACTTTTATACCGTGTGATGCTTTGAAGTTATTTCTCAATGAAGGAAAATCATTTACTTCAAATCTGGATGGGTTGCAGAGAAACGGTTTTCACCATAGCAATCTACGTACAATCTTATATCTCATATGATTTTGGTGAACGTACATCATCGGGTTACAACTTTTATACCGTGTGATGCCTTGAAGATTTTCCTAAATGAAAGAAAATAATTTACTCCAGATCATTATGGGTGACAGAGAAATGGTTTCCACTATAGCAATCTAAGTGAAATCTTCTATATCTCATATGATTTTCATGAACGCACATCATTGAGTTACAACTTTTATACCGTGTGATGCCTTGAAGATATTTCTCAATAGAAGTAAATCATGTACTTCAAATCTGTATGGGTGACAGAGAACCTGTTTTCACCATGGTAATCAACATGAAATCTCCTATATCTTATGTGATTTTTCGTGAACGCACATCATCGGTTCACAATTTTGATACCGTGTGATGTCTTGAAGATATTCGTTAATGAAAGAAAATAATTTACTCCAAATCAGTATGGGTGACAGAGAAACGGTTTCTACCTTAGCAATCTACGTAAAATTTTCTATATCTCATATGATTTTCATGAAAGCACATCATCTGGTTACAACTTTTATACCGCGTGATGCCTTGAAGATTTTCCTCAATGAAAGAAAATCATTTATTCCAAGTCAGTATGGGTGACAGAGGAACGGTTTTCACGATAGCAATCTACATAAAATCTTCTCTATCTCATATGATTTTCATGAACGCACATCATCGGGTTACAACTTTTATACCGTGTGATGCTTTGAAGATATTTCTCAATGAAGGAAATTCGTTTACTTCAAATCTGTATGGGTGACAGAGAAACAGTTTCCACAACATGAATTTACTTGGAATCCTCTATATCTCGTGTGATTTTAATGATCTTACATAATTGGGTTATAACCTTCTACTGAGTGATGTCTTGAAGATATTTTACAATAGAGGAAAATCGTTTACCATAAATCTGTATTGGTGACGAAGAAATGGTTTTGATTCTACATCAATCATTGTCTCTCTATAAAGAATTATACTTTGATGACCCCAAAAACATCTGAATTATATAATTTTCCGGATTATGTATTATTGGATTTGTGTCTCAGATGTAAGTAGTAATGTTTTCTGTACTTGCCTGTCGCGTCATTAAATTGCATACGAACTTATAAACCCAATCGCAGATTTTAGTCTGGTTACTGCATAATCCAACGACAAATCGTTCGATTTCCTCTACGTCAGCATGTGTGGCCGGAAATCTGTGGGTAACTTCACACCAATGTATTTTTTTACAAAGATCGCGCACTTATTTCAACCCTTTCAGTACGTCCAACGGCTTTGGTTCTTCACTATTAGATTTTTATATATGATATTGTGTTAAAATGCCTGAAACGAGAGATTAAAAAAAAAAAACAATTTTTTTCTGCAAATTGAAAATGAATCTTCCATATGTCTAGCACACGTCCGATCGCTAAATTTTCATTTTTTCAGCTCAATACTGACATAATTTTCAGTGGTTAAAATCCCAGAAAAGAGAAAATCAGTCAGTAAAATCTGTCATTATCTGACTTTCTTACAGAATAACTACTACTAAATTACTATCGTTTTATCTTCCACTAATTTCACTACGTGTATGGTATATCGTAATGTCTACATAAGTGTACAGATATTATTTTCTGTATTTACCAACCTGACTTGTTATACAAATGATAACATAACGTAGTAAATGTGTACCGTGAAGACGATTTCTAAATTACAAAAACATAATTATATTACAGGTAATCCGGGATGGAATTACGACAACGTCCTGAAGTATTTCAAAAAATCCGAAGACAACAGGAATCCGTACTTGACCAAAACACCATACCACGGTAAAGGAGGCCTGCTGACTATACAAGAGTCACCTTGGAGGACTCCACTGGTGGTGGCGTTTCTGGAGGCTGGTCTGGACTTGGGGTATCCCGTTAGAGACATCAACGGGGCTGAACAGGCAGGGTTTATGATAGCCCAGGGAACAATCAGACGAGGTAGCAAATGGGAACAAAAATCACCTATTTTTTTTCCACTCACCTACTTTCTGGTTTAAATCAGTTGTTTTCAGTTTTGAATTATGATGGAATGGAAAATATAAATAAATTTAAAAAATCCAGCTGCGCCCGAGACTTTAGCTACTCGTCGATAGAGGCCACCAGCAGTATTGTAAAATTATTTCGTTGAAGTGTATCTACTTCAACTGTTTTCGTATTATCAATCGATTTTCTGACAATGAATTGAGTTTTGTGATATTATTTAGTGTTCGTAGTTGCAGAATAAGTTACCTTGAAATAGCAGCGGAAATTAAAAATTCCATTCCTAGTCGAATGTGCTTCAATGCTTCAATGGTACCACTGGCAATGTTTTTTTTACATTATTTTCTAATAAAAAACGAACAGTTTTGCTAAAAGTGGCAATGCTTGCGTGGAGGAAAATGTCTGAGACTAAAATGAAATACTATAGATTCTTTTGGAATTTGTCAGCTGATCATCACAAATTCGTAAATACGGTTTGTAGGGAACCATTCAACATTATTGAATATTCCTCAGGGTATTCAGTGGTAAAGCAGAAGAATGTTCATCAAACAAACAGCGATAAAAAATGTAAAAATCAATGATAATTATAATAAACGAATATTGGGATGATGTCATGAAGTGTGAGGAGACACAACTTGCTATGACAAATTGATCCAAAAGTCGCTATACAGGCCGTTTCTTTTATCATGTGGTAACATTGCTATATTCTAAACCGTAACAGATACGAAGACGATTAAATGGGAGAAAAGGTAACTATTGTGGAGAACAGTACAATGGTCAAAGAAAATTTACAGTGAGTCTCGCCCTTCCCGAGTTATACAGGGAAAACCAAAAATGCTGTTATTTGTTTTTTACGAATAGAATTGTTATTTCTGAATATATAAAAAAATGGGATAGGAAAGTTTTAATGTATTCTAAATATACTATAAAAATGTAACAATGAATCTTTGATTAAACGTTTCGTGTCAACACGGCCACCATCAACATTTCTTTTCAAATACGGACCTGTCTGTTTTAGTACAAATATTGATTAAGCGATAAAATCACAATTCAGTGGTACATCACACTTGATTTTTTTATAACGTTTCATTTAAAATAACTAACATCATCAGTGACAACAATTTTTAATTACGGTCCTGTCGTTAGGTCGTTTATGGATTCCACAAAACCTAACTCTCCGATATAAAAATTATCAGTGATACTTTGAATAAATGTATCTATTAAAATTATGTTTACACTATAATAAAAGATATCTGTAGTTTCAGAGACGAACGATAGCAATTTACCTCGGAAATAATCTTAAGAGGAGAAGAAATCAAACAAACAGAAAACAATTTATTTCATATTGAATTTTTTGATTGAAAATAAAACCAATACAGAAAATGAATTCTTCATGATAACCTACATTAAATGCTCGAATTGCCGACCTCTTTGTTGAATACTCATCAGTTGTCTGTCCATACAATTTCTGTGGCAATTTTCTAGCATAATGGGTTATTACATGCATCTCTTATTTTTTGTTTGAGATGGTCGATATCTGTACTAGTTGTCGAAAAAACTTTATCCTTTATGTATCCCCAGACAAAAAAATCTAAAGGAGTCAGGTCTGGGGATCGAGCTGGCCAGGCAATGGGTCCATTGTTTCCAATCCATTTTCTTGGGAATATTGCATCTAAATGTTCCCTTACTATTGCTGCATTATGGGGAGGGGCACCGTCTTGTTGAAAATATTGTATTTCACGGCGGATGTTCAGTGGCAATTCATCTAAGTAGCCATCAAACTCATGGGATAAAAAATGTAAATACATTCCACCATTCAAATGCTCGTCGTAAAAGAAAGGACCTAGTATGTTTGTTCCCAAAATTCCCAACCAAACATTTATTCCGAACCTTTCCTGGAAATTGGTTTCTCTATGTAAATGTTCATTTGTATTATTCCACCTATAATGGATGTTTCTGTTAAACCAACCATTGTTGGTGAATTTTGATTCGTCCGTCCAAATTATTTTATTACAAATATTTCCAACTTCCCTATTTCTACGTCTCAACCACATCGCAAATCGTACTCTCCTTCCGTAATCCCTTTCATTGAGGTGATGAACTTTGCGTATCCTGTAGCATTTGTATTTGTTCTTTTTCAAAATATTTCTGGTAGATTTTACAGAAATCCCTAGTTCGTGGGCAATTTCTCGTAAAGAACAATCTTGATTAGAAATATTTTTGTAACTGACCAATCCTAAATTGAAAAAAAATATTTTCGGCACTTTGTTAATCTTTATGAAGTAATATTTGCTTACCTAAAACATTTATTTGGTTCCGCATACTTCCAGTAACAACACATTATCTAGTTTTATTTCTATCAAATGCACCACAGTCTCTCAAATTTCTTTCTAATCGTCTAAACATTTGAATGTTTGGAATACGACGATTTGGGTATAGCTCACCATACATATTTTTTGCCAAAAGAGGATTTCTATTTGATTTTGCATAAGCAAATAGCATATCGTCCTTTCGTCATTTGAATACATCTTTGATATGAGTGAGTGTATAAACGACTGACAGTTCTTAACACGTATCAACAACTCATTTATTTGTCCTGCCATAGAAACCAAGCAAAGCCTACTTGTTTAAAAATGGTAAATGAAGTGAGATGCTATTTAATTGTACCATATCACACAATAGTCGTATTTTGACCAAAAACTAATATTTTCGTTACTTCCAGGATTGAGAATTATAGAAATATTCAGTATGATAATTGATTCAGAAGAAATCAGCCTTGAAACAAGGATTTCTGTAATACAAAAATGCCCAAGAAGGAAAAATACGAATGTTCGTTGTGTTGGGGTATCTTCTTATCGAAATTATTGGGTGAAGTCTGAAGTATGCTAATAGTTGAATAGGTTTTGAAGAAATCAAAATAATTTACAAAAGAACTAACGGCAGGACCGTAATTAAAAATTGTTGTCACTGAGGATGCTAGTTATTTTAAATGAAACGTTATAAAAATATCAAGTGTGATATACCACTGAATTGTGATGTTATCGCTTTATACATATTTGTACTAAAATAGACAGGTCCGTATTTGAAAAAGAAATGTTGATGGTGGCCGTGTTGATACGAAACGTTTAATCAAAGATTCATTGTTACATTTTTATAGTACATTTAGAATACATTAAAACTTTCCTTATAAATTTTTTTATATTTTCAGAAATAACAGTTCTATTCGTAAAAAACAAATAATAGCATTTTTTTCTCTGTATAACTCGGGAAGGGCGAGACTCCCTGTAAATTTTCTTTGACCATTGTACTGTTCTCCACGATAATTACCTTTTCTCCCATTTAATCGTCTTCGTATCTGTTACGGTTTAGAATATAGCAATGTTACCATATGATAAAAGAAACGGCCTGTATAAATCTTTCTACCACGACAGGAACATAAATAAAAAATACAAAATCAAGCAATGGGTGAAAATTGTATCATTAGTTTCTATAAGACATCAGAATTATCTCTAACAGATACGTACTTTAGACCGGGTTTCAACAAGATTGTAATCTTGGTAACGGAGATTAACAACGGATTTAATTGTGATTAATCCTAAAAATGGCCGTTTTTGGTCAGTTACAAAAAATTTTAGATTGTGTATTTAAGTTGTATGATGGCCATTCGAGCAGTACCCTATTTAAATTATCAGTTATCTCCTAAAGAGAGATTAAAGTCTTGGTAAAACCCGACCTTACACAGTGCACAAAAATTGAAAAATGAATACACAAAAAGTTAATCAAAGACAATCCAAAAATCAATATTACACGATAAACCTACTGATGCTAAAGGAATTGGAAAATATGAGATATCATCAATGAAATAATAAAAAAACAATCTCAAAATAAAATTATAAAAGCAACAAAACTAAAACAGATATGTTCAATGTAAACTTCGCTAGTGTGGTCATAGATATGATCAGGACATACGAAAATCTCACCAGATAGATCCTTAATGATCTCAGCATTGATTTTTCTTGAACCTGTCACATATACAGGGTGTTTCTTAAGTACGTGTAGAAAATTTAGGAGCGTATTGCTCACAACAAAATAAGAAGAAATGTTCTTATAAACATATGTCCACAAGTTATTCGTTTCTGAGATACAGAGTGTCAAAGATGAATTTTTATTTTTATTTTTTGTGAATAATTTCAAAATAATTTTGATATTTGGGTAAAGTTTGGTGTCTGGGAATATTTATTATTTAGTTTGTTTAAAAAATATATTCTTGATAGAGGTCACTGCGAAGCAACTGTTTTCGAGTTATTGAGATTTGAAATAATCGATGCAAGTGATTTTGAATGACAAGATTTTTTAATTCAAAATGAATTCAATTAGAAATTCGATTTTTTACAATTAACACAAAATTTGATTTTGTCATTGAAAAATCATCCCAGATTCCAAACTTTACTCGAATATCATAAATATTTTGGCATTTATTCACAAAAAAGAAATATAATAATTAAACTTTGATACTCTGTATCTTAGAAACAAATAACTTGCGGACATGTGTTTATGGGAACTTTTTTTCTTATTTCGACGTCAGCAACATGCTCTTAAAATTTCTACACGTACTTAGAAACACCCTGTATAGTCCCTGAAATTATTACAAGTGGAGTGATTAAAATTATCCATAAAGAGATTGTTTTTCCTTCGTTTCATGTTAGTTATCAAACTTTCTTTTAAAAATGGGAAAATTCCAAGACAATGGAAATAATTGCGAATTACTCCAATGTATAAAGGTGGATTTATGAAGCAGTCATAAGTGTTAAGTCATAAGGAAGAATATTCGTCATTGATTGGTTGGAATAAACGGATCAACCGATTATTGACGAATATTCTTTCTTATGACTTAAAACTTATGACTGCTGCATAAATCATAAGTCAGGTAAACACAATGTCTTGAATAATTACCGACCTATATAGGTGATAAATAATTTTGCGAAGTTATTTCAACAATGTGTCAAAAATAGACAGATTTTTTACCAAACATGATGTTATTACACATAAATCGGCTTTAGAAATAATTCAAATACTGAGAAAGGAATTTTAGATTTCACTTAAAAAAACTGTCAATTCCATCGACAGATCAGAACGATGGCTAGACATTTTCCTTGACATGGACAGTATTTGATACCGTACTGTATCACATAATTTGTTGCTGGAAAAATTGAAGAATTATGGAGTTAGATCTAATGTACTGAGGGCCAGTCTTTTCAGTTTCAGTTAAACTCCAGATTAATTAACTAATGGTTAGAATGTGATCCTTCAAACGTTATTTTTTTTTGTTTTTACGAAACTTCCAGGTTTTTCGGAGAAAACCCCTCAAAGCAGAGCTTGTCTGAGCAAGGCAGATCCGGGACCTACAGTTTGATTATAAGTGGAATCCGAACCACTTCAGCTCAGTGACCCGCGACCGGGGATCGAACCCGGACCGCCTAGCTGGAAGCCAAACGCTCTAACACCACGACCACTTCGCTGTACCAAATTAAAGAATGTCATTCACCATCTAAACTATTAATTAGTTATTTTTGTTAAAATTGTTATTTCCGTCAACCGATTGCACCCCTACGCGCAACCCTCGGAAGTCTTCGAGAGACTTGTGTGAGCTAGGGAAGACGCAGCCCTTACCTTTTAACGTGTGATGCCATGCACGAGACCGATGACCATGCGAGGCTTTGAACCCTCGACCCTTCGCTCCAAAGGCGAACGCTCTACCCACACGGCCACCACGGGAGTTTAACTGAAACTGAAAAGACTGGACCTTAATGTGATGAAGGAGTATTAGTCGTAGAGATCGCAAATCGTAAAAATGTAACAATAGAAAAATAATATCCTATTTATCTATTTACCGTGCTATTGTTGCTCTCATATCCACTGTATATTGAAAAATCAATATACGGTGAAAAAGCTATCCAATCAATTCCATTTCACTCCCAACTCAATTTCAGTCTCTATCCTATCTGGTTCAAATTTTAGAAGGTCGAGGCTTTTGAAAAGCACTCCCTGGCAGTTATCATGAATTAATTACATATTATGTTCAGTAACTTTGGAAGAATCAAAACAGCATATCATTTCAGGGTCTAGATGTTCGACAGCTAAAGCCTTCTTGAGGCCCATCAGACTCAGAAAAAATATTCACGTTGCCCTCAACTCTCACGTTACGAGAATACTAATCAACCCTACCAACATGAGAGCCTTCGGGGTGGAATTTGTGAGGAATGGTGAGTGTTTTTCGTGGAGATTCATTAATAGCATTCACAGCTCTGCATCAATTAATAAATGAATTTCGAATGTCATCCGAAATATTTTCAGGTAGAAAGCAAGTCGTCATGGCCAGAAAAGAAGTCATACTATCAGCTGGTTCTATCAATACTCCTCAATTGATGATGCTCTCTGGCATAGGACCGAAGGCTGAACTGAAAAAGCACGGAATACCGATTCTCAAAGAACTACCTGTAGGGGAAAATCTGCAGGACCACGTTGCCATGGGAGGACTGACGTTCAGGATCGACAAACCGGTGTCAATAGTGCAAGACAGACTCCAAGCCATTGCCATGACGATGAATTACGTCATTAACGAAAAAGGTCCGATGACCACATTGGGTGGAGTCGAAGGGTTGGCTTTCGTCAACACCTATCTTGGTAGGTACCACTGTCAAGGATAGTCGATCAGGGAAAAAAACTTCTAGAAATAATCAATGTGTGTTCAATAATAATAATAAAGTTTAGTTACCATAATTTACAAAGAATATACACCTGAACAGTTACCTAATGGTCGCATCCTGCAATGGTGCCTTCTCTTGGTCAAGAAATGTCAAACTAGGTGTGCCCCGTGGCCTTGCTCTAGGACCGTTGCTATTCCTCTTATTTATAAATGACTTACCACAACATGGATGGCCATGTTACATTGTTTAGTGATGACTCTACCATAACACGCGAACGGCAGCAATGGAAGCCCTCCTCGGATTACTACCTCTCCACACCGCTCTGGAGAGAGAGGCAAGATGGTCATCATACAGACTCTACCAAGCAGCCATTAGTCTACCGCAGGCATATATCATGAGAAGCAGCAGCATGCTGGAGGGCATAATAGCTCACAGCATTCTGGGATTGCCCTCAGACATCATGCATAAAACTTTCAACCTCCTCACGTCCTGCACTGTGGTCTTTCCTGGAAGAGAAGACTGGGTCCGGAATGAAACTGACCTATGTAGGGCAAATGAACGTTAGTTTACCGATGGTTTCAAAACTTTGAAAGGCGTCGGAGCCGGAATATATGGGATGAACAGAGTAGTGAAAGGCTCATTCAGTATACAATATTCCAGGCAGAGGTAAATGCCATTGAAATGCGTGCAAGGGAGCTGGAAAATCGACACCATAAAATAATAAATAATAAATAAAATAATAAAAATATTTACAGATAGTCAATCAAGCAGCACTGAAAGAGCTTGAATCCAACTGTTTTAAATCTAGAGCAGTATGGAACTGCAGAGACACTTTAAACCGACTGGCGCAACGCAACAACGTTACCCTAGTCTGGATACCAGGTCACACAGGCCTAGAAGGAAACAAAATAGCGGACACCCTAGCAAAAAGGGGGAGGGGGGCAAACAACGTTCACTGGGCAAGAACCGGTAATCGGTTTAGCATATAGCACTGCCAAGAATGTCATAAAAGCCTGGGCAGACAATAAAATACTCGAATATTGGCGTAGTCTACCGGGCCTAGCCTATTCCAAAGCATTTATCGCTTGTACCAGGAAAAAACAGTTCTCTGACAGACTGCTACAACTCAGTAGAGCACATCCCAGAGATATAGTAGGTTTGCTTACTAGCTCAAGTGTCACATGCATAAAAATGGACTTGCACAAGATAGTGCCGGCTATGCATGAAGGATGATGAAACGGTTTAAACACATTCTATGTACATGTCCTGCAGTGGTCAGAACCAGATTTTCAATATTTGGCTATTCGACAGTAAGGCCAGAGAACCTGGTGAATTGTTCTCCCAATGCATTCCTCAATTTGCAGCTGATGCACAGCATGCCAAGGGGAGCCAAAACATCAAATATTTGAATAATATTCGAAACTTTCTCGGACGATTTCGCTAATTCATTACCGATGTTTTCCTATATAATATTGATAATGAATGCTTTTATTGAATGGTACAGCAATGAGCGTATACCCTAACAAAAGGCAGAATTCAATTACTGCATATGATCACTCATGGCAGGGATTGCTCTTCTGTCCAACCAGTATCTAGTCAGGAGTCTCCTAGCGCCCTGAAACATAATTCATTGTTTTTCATTCTTAAATATTCTATTGGACCTTATTGGTAATATTGGTATCGTATAATTTGAATAGTTAGAGACAGATGTGCGGTGAGCAATTGGCAGTTGTGTGGAAATAAGTATTTAATTTTCTCATTAGGATGGCTGACGGTAGTTCCTAATCATTTCAGAATTTAATGTATCAATCAAGATGATGAGGAATAAATTGTTAGGGTGTGAAAATCGAAAAGGAAGGGTTTCTAGAGACTTAGAATCAGCAAAACAAAGAGGAAAAACGGTAAAATTTCTGAAAAGATTCACTGACAATGGCGAATCGTCCAATTCTCAAACAGAAATTGGGACTGCAGCAGAGTCCATCTCATTCTCATCATATGTTTCCACAATAGATGGAGAAAACAATATTCCGGCTTCCTCATCACATGAGTGTAAAAATGAGGGGGGAGTGGAAGTTGATATCAGAGTACATCACTAGGAAGAGGTATCTCAAAAATTCAACCGAAAGACGGTTGTCTCATATAGTAATGATGGGAGTAGAGACCCTATATTACAAACTATGGAAATTTATCGTGGCCCATCATAATGGCCGGAGTTGACCGATAAATATAGAACAAGTGGAGCAAGGTCCCTTTCGAGACAACTCGGCAAAACAAAGGATCGATGCTGAAAAAAGAAAATTTAATGAACACACGAACTTTAGCGAATTCTGAAGAAATTAAAAGAGATTGGTTTGTTGATTCTTATCGGTCTGATAGTGTGTATTGTTTATGTTGCAAACTATTTCCAGGAACGGACAATGAAATCAAACTGATTTCCAAAGAAGGTTATTCTGATTGGCAGAATTTGTCAAACACTTTGAAACTCCATGAGAGTTCTTTCGTACATATACACTGGAAATCTGTTATTGGAAGAATTATACAAGTAATACAGAAAAATTTGGATAAACTCTTCGAAACTCTTCTGTGATATAAGCTTGGTTCTTATTATCTATATGAGACCAATGGTAGTCATTTTTTATTTTGAGATTGTTTTATTTAATAAAAATAATAATAATTATTGTAATAAAAGTCATCAAGTTAAGCTGCATCAGTTTCAGATAATGTATGAAACTTTAAAAAAATATGCGATTCTAACTTATTAACTTGAAAGTGCATCATCTCATATACTTTCTGTTCATTGACGTGATAATTATTATGTTCATCATACTACGATATAATGAATAATAAGGACGCAAATAAAATCTTGCATGAGGGCGCTCAGTACCCTAGAGCCGGCCCTGTATGCACTATTGGTGATATTGAAATGTCCGAAGAAGAAACATGTTTAGGAACCTACATGCCAACTGAATTGGAAAAACAAGTGGAACATACCTGCACCAACAAAGCATTATGCCCTGAAGTAAATGAAATCCAGCTTGGATCAGTTTGACATACTCAGTTTATATTACGCTATGGTCTATTCACCAATCAATTTAAATATCTTGTCTTGGGGTAGAGCAAGAGATTTTTCAAGAGTCTTGAAAGCTAAGAAACGTATCTTATTCTCACTCATATTCAGTATGATTTTCGAGAAAGCCCTCGGCCTATTTTCAAAGAAAATAAAATATTAATAGCTCGTTCCTTTTTCATCCTTGGGTGTCTAATTTTCGAGAGGCAAAACCGAGAACTATTTTCGAAAACTGGTTCAGAACATGAACGCGTCAAAGAAATGAGGACCCAGAATTTTTCCGTCGACTATGCCATACATTCACTTTCTGTGAATTGTGAGTGTGATACTCCATCATCCATCAGGGATTTTCGGTAGCCCAGTAACAGCAATTATGCTTATTGACGTGGCCGTTCAAAAGAAAAAATTCGTTTGATAGATTTCTGACTTATTCACGTCCATACATTGAAAATCCGAATCAGTTTAACAATGAAATGAAAAAACTAGATGAACTTTGCAACAACAAAGACGAATTTCTGGAGATGCATTTTTGCTTGGTATTTGTGGGTATTTTCAGGGCAAGATATGACATAAAAGTCTCATATTCTTCAAAATAATTGAATTCCAATCATTTTTCGTTTGTATTGGTAGAGCGAAAGATTCAAAAATAAAAAAGTCGAAGTGACAGTAGAGAGTCCAAATTTGGATCAAAGGTATAAAGTTTGAAACTAAACAAATTTTTTCTTTGTCATTTTTAGAAATTTCCAAAAAAACTGATTTTTTGATGATTTTCGAAAAAAATGTCAAATTTAACTAGAGTGTGACAAAAGGGCAGAGGCTGTTTTTACTCTTTTTTCAAGCACAAACTAACTGCCAAGTCAAATTTTCATTTTATCTATTAATAAAAAAATACTTCCATATGTTGCGAACTTTATGTGTGACTCTGTAAACATACATACATGTATCAAAAATGGTGCATTATGTTTTATTTTTATTGATATTATAAAAACACCAGAATACATCATTTTGTTAACACATTGAAATAATAGGTCATTCGAAGCCTATCAAAATATTCAAATTGGATCGATCGATCGTCCTTAAAGGGCAACCCCGTATGAAAAACTCAATAACTGAAGTCTTGACGCCAAAATGTCGCGACGTCTGCCTCAAAATCAGAGTTCTCTCACCCAGAGCCACTACAACGAAGAGAATGTGCATCTGATATACTTTGTTTCTGTAATGTTGGTTGCATGCACGAGTTGGCTTCGCCGTACATATAATTCAATGATTTATTATTTGATTTTTACTGGACATAGGTGGCGCTATGATTAAATTCAGAGGATTTTTTGTTCTATACAGGGTGTATCACCGATGCGTTGGTGGACGATAGCTGCTTTTCAATTTAAGATAGGAAAAAATAAAAGTTGTAGAGAGCAATAAAAGGTATATCCCAAAAATACGTACCAATATACAGGGCGTCCCATAAACTTGTCACTAAGTTATGTATTTTTTAACTAAATTGAATTGATTTTTACTCCATTGAATTTCTTTGAGAAAGTGTTTCTCGAAAATAGAAGGTTGTATGGGTTTATACCAGGTGGTTCTGAAGTTATGGTGACATTTATGTCCCAAAATGAGTTCATTCCACTTCAAATATCTCAAAATCAATAATTAGGAAAAAGTAATTTTTTTCACCAAATATCTTCGAAAATGATTTATTTTAAATTCATATTCGTAAAGGACCCCGTACTTTTTATAGGTAAAATGGTTCTCGGTGAAATTGTCTGAATTTTTAGTATATTCTACGTACCTTCATATTACTAAATATCATTCAGATGGTGCAGATTATATATATATATATATCATTATGTACAGAGTGAAAAATAAAAACAATTTAATAATGTCTGAAAATTCGATAAAATAATGAAATATTGATAAAATTATTTTGGCATGCAATATACTATTCTTATTTCATCATTAATCACAATTCATACATTTCGTACAGGGTGATTTGAAAAATTGGTGAAATATATGGCCGGTTCTTTCGTACACATCCTGTATATTCAAGTGAATTATCATCCTCCGAAAATAGCTGATACCGTTTAAACATGATTTCGTTGGGATATATAGGGTGATCATGAAAATTTTCTATGATAACTATGACAAAATATCTACGTTACAGAAATCACTCTGTAATTCACGATTAACTCGGTGAAATTCCTTCATTATTATTCAATATATTCATCATTCTCTCCTCAACACTGTCCCAAAAATTCAGTTTCCTACTATGACTAGTTTCATAGTTATTAATTGAGAAACTCATTACCATTTGCATGACGAGTTGAAGCCAGTAGCCAAGATTTTTCACAAATAGTGAACGGTGAGACTTTGGAGATAAATGTTACATTATATTCACGGTGATGAGAGGCATGAGCCAGATACAATTCCTAATGCTTGGATAGTTTGACTCGCCCAATCGTGTATGAGGCCCCGGTATGGGACATCACTAATCACTGAGGGTGACAAGGAAAGGAACAGCCTTAACCGAAAGTGAATGAAAAAGAAAAATCAATTGGTTCCATCAGCGATAATTATTATTAACTTTACGTAATGAATTACCTATATTGATGAAATATAATAGATGTCTATATGTTTCTATTGATAGCTAGCAAACATAAAAATCATAGAAACCTCTATCCGAGTGGAACACGCATTGGAAAAAAACCGTTGCTACCCAGATTCAAATTCTCCTATTAGAAATAAAAGCGTTCTATCAACCATTTTCGCTTTTCCCAGATAGTTTTTTTTTATTCCGACAAAGCTTAAACCAACAAAATTCACTTAACTATCCGTACCTTACATTATTAAATTCATATATCTGATGTGATTGTTATCTCTAGTCTTCACCCTCTTTTACATTTATTTGATCTCCACATTCTCATGTTTCACTATTTGTGAAAAATCGTGGCCACTAGTAGAATATACGCGTGAACAAGTTCCTTCAACACGTCCTGCAAATGGTAATAAGTTTCTCAATTAATAACTATGAAACTAGTCATAGAAGGAAACTGAATTTTTGGGACAGTGTTGAGGAGAGAATGATGAATATATTGAATAATAATGAAGGAATTTCACCGAGTTAACAGTGAATTACAGGGTGATTTCTGAAACGTTGATATTTTGTTATTTTTATCATTGAAAAATGTTCATGATCACCCTCTATATATCCCAACGAAATCATGTTTATACGGTATTAGCTATTGAAGAAACCTGCATTAAAATGACGTCAAACATTCATGTTTGTAACTAATCACGCTAGATGACACTCGCGTTTGCGTCCAACACCAATTACACAGGCATTGACTAACTATTTTACTTCTATACAGTGTGGCTCCGTTAACTTTTGAACGGTTCGACGTAGAAACATGAAAAAAAAACCGTTTCGAGGGTTTCACCAATACTACTTTTTGAAATGAAAAAAATAGTGATTGCATGATAGGTGGCGCAGGGGGGCCCATCAACTCAAAATTTTTAAATGGCATGCGGGGTCAAGTGTCACATCGCAGAAAACAGAATTCAATTCTCTTTACAACCATCTAAATATTTTTGAATTTCGGTAATATTTTTTTGTAATTCAAAATCGAAATATAAAATATAAATGCGGATCTGAATACTATTCATACCTCGATACATTTGAACGGTTGGATGTGGAACAGAAAAATGAAAAATGTTTCGAAGGGTATTACCGATACTACTTTTTGAAAGAGGAAACATTGCAATTACTCGACAGATGGTGCTGGGGGCACATTAATTTAAAAATTTCGAAAGGTATAAAAATCGAAATTGGGAAAAAAATTATAAACAAAATTCAAAAATATTTAGATGGTTGTAAAGAGAATTGAATTCTCTTTTCAACGATGTGACACTTGACCCCACATGTCATTTAAAAATTTTGAGTTGATGGGCCCCCTGCGCCCCCTATCGTACAATCACTATTTTCTGTATTTCAAAAAGTAGTATTGGTGAAACCCTCGAAACTGTTTTTTTTTTCATGTTTCTACGTCGAACCGTTCAAAAGTTAACAGGGTCTATTAAAAGCCGCACTGTATAAACAATATTAATACCTACCTATAATGACTGTCTAGTTCATGAAAGTCGTATGAAATGGATATTTCGATACAGCTAGCCCGTGGGAAATGAAAGTCGGTGTTACAACGTGGTAGGTTTCCTAATAGAAGACGCAATTGATGTTCATTTTTCTTATTGGTCGTAGAAAAAAGTATACTTTGTCCACAATTTCTTGGAAATTCGCCTGTGTGCGTATTGTACAACTGAATAAGCTCTTGTGTGATTATACAATTTGAAACAGAAAAAATGTAACATTGAAGTTTGGTCTTCAGTTCTAATTTTCCAAGAGAATATTCATTACATTGATGGATGGTCCATAATAATGTAAATAATAAGCGATATGAATTTGCATAAAAACATGTAATTTATAGTCTCTGAGCGATAATTAGAGTATCTATGGAATCAAAAGAGCATGTGTCAGACTACCATGTCGATAGTACTTATATTTATGACATTGTAATTACATGTTTATATCAATCATTATTATAGAATACTTTTCTGGATTCAGATCAATTCAAACTAGTTCAATATGTTTAATACGCAGTCAGTTGAGACACAAAAAAAAAACTAAAACTGATTCGACATGCAAATACATTTCTATAATTTGTTATTTAAACGAGTAATATAAACTTTTTTCATCAAGAGCGCATCCAGGATCTTTCCTTGTGGGGGGAGAAGGGGGGGATATTTTGCCAAGATGCAGCATGCTGTAAGAAACTGCATTTTAAAAAATTTTTGGTTAATCTTTTAGGTGGTAATTTGTACTAACTTTGTTAATTATCAAGTAGTTTCTCAAGAAATTATTCAGCTGATTTCAAGGATTACCGATTTTTTTCCTTGGATTGTAATTCTGGGAGTGGGGTAATTACCCCTATTACCCCCCACCTTTGAATACGCCCTTGTCTTTCGTGTTGGTGCTTCATATTTATGTTGTTGACGTAACTGGTCGATAACGATTGCTGAATTTGATGAAAGTTGTGGCTCTGTCCATTTTTCAAATAGTTTTAGTACCGGCATGAAGGGTATATTATTTTGGACAATTTCATGAAAGAATGATGTCCAAAATGCTGCTCAATTGTAATTTATGAAATCTCTTGCCTAGACTGCCAAAAAAGTTACTAAGGTCAGACCCGAAAGTATTTGAAAACACGTATCAAAGAACATGGAGGAGTCGCTAAAAATAAATTAAGATTAAGAAACCCTACTTTGTTGGTTGGGCATTGTATTACAATAAACCGTTACCTTGAACTGACCAATACAATACAAAAGTATTGGGTAATAAATATTCTCTGTTCAAAAGACATTTCTCTGAAATGATTAATATAATGAAATCAATACAGTCAACTTCAGAAAAGACCTGAAAAACTAAAACGGTGGTGCCTATTTAAATCTAATATCGAGAATAAAAAATAAACACTGATATTTTTTACAAATAATATGCATGGGTTTTTTTTAATAGCTTTTTCAGTCGTACAATCCTGCTGTTGTAATAGTTCCACTTCGACATGCACCCAAGTGCATTATGTTGTAGATTATTTTTTTTTCAACACAAAACAACTCAAATGTTTTATTTCAAACCATTCCGTCTGATGAACTTTACTCAGGCCTAATATGGTCTTAGGTGATACATATTTCACGGAAAACTCATCCTTTCGTAAATTAAAATCTACTTTCTTCAAACGTTTTCTCTGTTACCTAATCATAGTTCAGTGTTAAAACAATCTTACAGTACACCGAAGATGTCAAAATGAATTGGCGAAACTTTGAAATAGAGTTTTCCTTTAATTCAAGACCTCTCAATTGCCAAAAAAACACTTCAGTTTATTAACTGATAGACAACAAGTTGTTAAAATTGGTAATTACACTACTCTTAGTACTCATATTAGATATATGACTTGTGAAATTCCTCAAGGATCACTATTGGGGTCATTATTTTTTAATATATATTAATGGAATTTTGAGAACGAATATTAGAGGTAAAATCATTTCTAATAACTCTACTAACTTCTACTAATATTTTATTATTCTTTGTTTGGATCTATTACGTCTTGTGGACTAATTCCCTTTGGGGTGGAACTTACAATGATACTTTAAAATCAATTAAATTAGTCACCAGTAATGTCCTGAAAATTATATTTAACAACATTTAAATTTTCCTCGAAATTTTAAAAGTAGTAATTTTTTTAGGCAGATTATTACCCTCTCTTCCTTACCTTTTATCCTTCCTTTTACCTTATTCTCGTGGCCATATGGACGAACCGGGTCATAATTCAATCGTCGCGTCGGTTGGATTACGATACTGAATATAATCTAATTCAATAAGTTTGTGAGATTGTAATGAATGAATAACATGGTGTTGTAATGTATATTATATATTGTTATTTTATTTATTTTGGCATATTTTATATTTGTTTTAATTTAATTTAATTTAATTTAATGTAATTCTATTATATTTTAGTCAATTTAAATTATTTGCACTTCGCACATATGTAACAAAAGACGGAAGTGCACGAAATCCATATCAATTCATAAATTCCCGAAAATGTTAGTTATTCATTTTAATCGTTTTTCACCCATAGAAAGATTCCGAGAGAAATTGAATTTCACCATTGATTTTCCTTTAGGGGAATTAGACTTGAGTAAATACGCAGCAAATAACGTGCATCCATGTCGCTACAGTCTGTACGCATTGTGTAATCATAGTGGGACAACCAATAGCGGACACTACACAGCTTACTGTAGACGTCCATATGCTGGTTCGTGGCACGAGTATGATGATTCACGAGTGTCCTCAATTTCACCTGAATCGCTTGTGAGCGGAGAGGCCGTTGTTCTCTTTTATGAGGAGGAAGACACTACTTCGCACATTTAGTTCTATTCTTATTTTGTATTTATTATATATATATATATATATATATATATATATATATATATATATATATATATATTTAAATTATTTTAATTTATTTCACTTAAATTCATTTTGATTTATTCAAATTTATTTTATTTAAATTTACATTTACTTATTTCAATTTAATTTATTTTGATTAATTCTAATTTATTCAATTTCAATTTTATTTAATTCGATTTATTCTAATTTATTTTACCTTATTTAAATTCGGTTTGATTTATTTCAATTTAATTTATGATTTATTCATGGGAATATCAAATAAATGTATTGCCTGGACTATTTTTATCAACTTCAAATCAGTCAGACGCCAAAAAATATATATGAAACTCTCAGTAGGATTCTGGGCTAATATGAAAATTTTATATAAATGAATAAAATAATAATAACATTAAAAAAAAACGTTACATTCAAAATTAGATTCAGCCAAATTTATAAAATAATAGACAAACAATTATGAAATTTCTGAAAAATCTCATTCTCTTATGAAAAAACCATACGAAGAGACTACCTTATGATATTTTTATTTCTAATTGCAAATTTTTTGAATTTATGACTCTAAAATAATTCAGTTCATTTTTATCACTCAATATCAAAAAAATCTACTTTTACATGTCACTGACATTAGTTTTGCAGTAAAATGTTCTCGTCAATAAATTTTGGCAATGAAATAGTAAAACTCAAGTTTGACTTTGAAAATCAGATGTCAGTTATACGAAAATCGCTTCCAATTGATTGAATAATGCAAGTCCATGAAATCAGAAGTTGAAAAACAGAAATTTTGATGAAGACTGGGTATCAGAAAATTTTATTCAAGAAATAAATATCATTGTATTCTGAAGTATTTGGTTCCGCTGCAAACTCCAAACTAATTTGTTTCTCCTGTTCCCGCTTGTAATTTTTGTATGTGTTTGGTATAAACTGAGATGATATCCTATAGCTTTCTTTCTTTCAATTAATTTTCTTCTCAAATTCTTGGCTAAAACTCTCTCTTTATTTTTTCCAAACTTTTCTCCTTTCTGTGTACAAAACAAAAAAAATCCTCCACAACAAATTCCGTAGTCATGCCATTTTCTCCATCCTCGAATCCCGTTCTTCCATTTTCAGTTGTATACACAAGCACCTATATTCCACTTCCAATTTCTTTCTGATCCTTATACAATGCTTTCGAAACTTCATCGTATGACAAACATTCTTTTCAATGATGAGTTAGTTCAATTTCATTCATTTTGTTTGACTTTTATTGTGTCATTATTTGCATTCAAGCTTTTAAAAAATGCATTCTCATTATGTCATTTCTACTACTTGTCAATTTCAAATTTCCCCGTTTCTCTACTGAATGTTTCAAAGATATGTTAATTTTTTGCGATTAAATGTGTTTTTTGATAATTTATTTCAGATAAGTTCTAACTAGGCCCTTTTTAGTCATTATATCAACTAAAATACTCAGTTTGTTAGTATCGTTCTTTGAAATCAGACTTCTGAGCATAAAAAAAAATATCCACCAAGTTTTTTATTAACATTTCATCAAATAACTCAAATACAAATTAAATGCAACTCAATTCAAAACCATATCACAACAATATATTATTATTATTATTTCTAGGTAACAGATCATGGCCGGACATTCAATTCCACATGGCACCGGCCAGTATCAATTCCGACGCAGGCGCAAGAGTGCGCAAAGTCTTGGGAATCACAGACGAGGTCTACAATACAGTCTACAAGCCGATAGCGAACCAGGACGTCTACACTCTGATGCCCTTGCTGCTCAGACCGCGGTCCAGAGGATGGGTCAAGCTGATGAACAGAAGTCCGTTCTCTGCCCCTTTGATAAACGCCAATTACTTCGATGATCCATTCGATATGAAAACTTTGGTAGAAGGCGAGTATGATAAAAAAAATCAACAAATGATTTGACTGTTTTCATTGCACTATATTATCAGGGGTCATGCTGATATTTATAATATCGACGATCACCTTATAATTGAAGTTTTATCCACACTTATGAACCGTATAAAGTACCACTTTATCCTCTAGTGGAATAATGAAATAACGTTATCCCCGGGAAATAATGAAAAATACAACCTTGAATCAATCATATTTTACTTATTTATTATTAATATTAATAGACATTTCGTTCTTTGTTTCATCATATTTCTCTTGGTTTCCATTAATAACAAACTTGTAGTTGTCATCGGTTTCAGAACGAGTGCCTTCCAAAGTTTTTGATAAATCTCCGGAATCAATGGATGTCTCCTCTTGTAAGGAACTTAGTACCAGGAGAACCTTGGATTTGTCTTGCTAAATATAGAATCCTCGATATAACTTTTTGCTACAGCTGAGATTCTCCATCCACCATGTCGTTTAGGTGTTGTAATATAAAACACATATTTATACATTTTTTATTACTAATTATGGATACAGGGTGTCAATTTGAAAATTTCCCATCCTTTCAGTTAATCATATGAAAAATCGAAAAGACACGTCAATTTTATTTTCAATGGGGATACTTGTAATGAATATTTTTAACCCTCGAGGTTTATCCCTCAGAAGAGGTAGATATTACCCTTAAAACTTAAATGAGAAGCGGGTTAAGTAGTAGAATATTTTGAAGGGACTTATTAGTTTTTGATGAATAGTTTTCAAAACATAGCGTTCTAAACCCTCAGAAGTAATTAGAACTGAGATGCATTGTTGTATTGACTCTCCTTTTGATATAAATGAGAAGGTGGCACCGTTCCAACCGTTGATTAACAGGAATATTGTATATTCTTCAACGAGCGTATTACTCTCGAGGATAAAAATTATCCGAGAAAATAATAGCTATTATACGAGAGTAGAAGACTATACTTTCTCTACGACTATACGATAGTCAGAGTTTTAATGAAATCTAAATATTATTTATGAAAATAATAGATACTTCATTCATTCATTCATTTTGGATTTCAGATTTATTTGGTAATAACAATTATACATGCATAATCGGTGTTCATTCATGAATGAATAAATGCCTTAATTGAAAATAATTAAAAAAAAAAACTTCCAAGAGTGGGATTCTACCAACTGAGCTACTATAACAGGCACTCGAAAAGGACCCCGCACAAATCAAATGGGAAATGGATCCCTGTCGAATTGGCTGAAATTTGGATATGTTGTAGTTTATACCCTTCTGATCAAAAGTCTCAACATTCAGACAGACATGATGTAGTATCCCATATCTGAATCCAGAATAATCCTTGAACAGGATGAAATTTGTTCAATTTTAAATATGTTATATATTATGTAAAATTTTAAATTTCACTTTGTTCCATGGACATGATATTTTTATACGGCTTCTTGTACACCTGATGAGTACGCACTGATGATGTCTTGACAGTCGAAAGCGCTCTGCTACGATTTTTAAAAATAAAAATATTTTGTATGAAATACAAATTTTCGTCCTTCAAGACTATTAAAAGGAGACAATACAATAATTTTTCTTATAATAATAATCTGAAAACCATGCATCTCAGTGCAGGCAAGCAAGTTCTAATTACTTCTGTAAGTTTAGAACGCTGTTTTCCGGAAAGTACTAATAAAAAAATTATGAGTCAGGGTACCATTGGAAAGAGAATTAAACGCCCATCAAAATGATGTGCCACTTGACCCCCCTTCCCATTTAAGATACTAAGGGTAACATCAAGGGAATTGAACTACGAGGGCTACGACTATTCATTGAAAATAAAATTGGCCAGTTTTTTCGGTTTCTCATATTATTTACTGGAAAGAAGAAATTAAGGGTGGGAAGTTAATAAAGTAAATTATTGGTAAACAAAACAAAATTAATTGTACTTACTTTGAAATTAATGATACCAGAAGAAGTTCAGCATTGAGAAAAACTGTTTTTTGTAATATATTCGACTGCAAAACACAACGAAAATAATAAAAATCGCTAAAACAATAGACAGATAACAATGACGTGATAGGTACTGCGCTAGTCACAAATATGTCCAGTAAGATTAGTTGAACCAACACTGTCCTTTGTATTGCCATCTCGTTTCACTGTTTTGAGTGTTAATCGGTCATTAAAATACCATAATTCTTTGCTAAAGGTGAATTTAGACAACATCATTTTAAAATTGTGCTTAAATATACAGTGTCACCGTTAAAGTCAGCATCATATGGGATTTTTTTTTATTAGTCAGTTATTGCAGATTTAGAGTTCGTGAACAGTTTGTGCTTTGAAAATTATGCAAAATGACTTTTACGATGTCTTCCTATTCATCGGCTACACCTGTCAAATATGACATTTTTTCTAAAAAATTACTAAATGTCAGGTAATTTCTCAATATTTCGAGAAATACTATATGAAAAAGTTGTTTATTTGTAGATTTCCTACCCACCTACCAAATTTGAACCAGTTTTAACAACTTTGATTTTTTTCTCGTTTTCTTAACCTTACAATTTTTCAGCTAATTTAAATTTAGTCAAATCTGAAAAACCAGTTGAGATGTAATACACACATCTGCTGAAAGAATTTTTTTCTAATTAAAATGTTTCTAATTGGATATTTTCAAATAAATACAAATATGCTGAAAGAATTATGTCTAATACTTGATGCAAAGTGGCTCTCGTTTCAACATAGCAAAATTCACTTTAATAATTTTTATCACATGAAGACATTTCAGATAAGTGCTATAACTCTAGAAATATCAAATCAATTTGCCGTTCAAATTCTTGCTAAATCAATTTCATACAATTATTCTCTGAACTTATATTCAAAAATTAATCATCAATCAAGGTGCTGTTGAAATGGGAAGTATGCTATGGAAACAATAGAAGTGAATGTTATGGAAATCGATATAAAGTGTTTGACAGTTTCAAGGTTATGAAACAGTGATTTTTATCAAGTAGTAGATTCAAAATGCTGACTTTGCAGGAAAAAATAGAAATTGTACGCATTTGCGGTGAAAATACAAGTCATAGACAAGTTGCGAATATTTTCAGTGGACGGCATCCTGAAAGAAATATTCACCAGTCTACTGTGAGCAGGATTATCTTAAAGTTCGAATCGACGGGTTCAGTACAAAATACTTTCAAGAGACCTCATAATCCAAAAGTTTATGATGAAGAAGCTCAATTAAGTGTATGCCTAGATGTGGTAGAGCATGGGCAAACTAGTATAACAGATATTTGTAATAGGACCGGTGCTAAAAGGGAGGCCGTGAGAAAAATATTACACAATAATAAGTTCAAGCCGTTCAAACCAAAATTTATAAACACGTTAAAAGAGCGAGATTTTGACGTACGGTTGGATTTCTCTTTTTGGTTCCAAGGACAACGAGAAGAAAATTCAAATTTTCCTTGTAAAATTTTATGGACAGACGAGGCGACTTTTACCTCGAATGGGGTAGTCAGTTCACAAAACTGTAGGTGGTGGTCAACAGAAAACTCAAAGTTTGTGATAGAATACCGAGATCAATATTCTTTCAAGACAAATGTGTGGTGCGGTGTGTTAAATAACAGAGTCATTGGCCCATATTTCTTCCGGGAAAATTTAAATTCAGAGAGATACTTGCAGTTTTTAAATGATGAAATACGTCAAGTTTTAGATGAAATGCTCCTTAATGAAAGACATAACCTATGGTTTCAATGTGACGGAACGCCAATTCATAATTCGGCAGGAGTTAAAAGATATATCTTGGAAGTATTTCGAGGGGAATACAATAGGGCGGAATATGGAACAACCCTGGCCACCTAGGTCGCCAGTCCTTACCCCACTAGATTTTTTCCTTTGGGGGTATTTGAAGCAAAAAGTCTACAAGCGCAGACCATTTCGAGATGTCAACCACCTGGAGACAGTAATTCGAGATTGTGTATTAACTATGTCTCCTCAGTTTTTAACAAACGCTGTCAACGAAGTTTCCAGGCGAACCATTATTTGCATTGAGCGTGATGAAAGACATACCGAAATGTTATAATTGATATCCAACCCACGTTGTACATTCTTATCATTTGAATCGCCTTATAATAATTAATAAATGTTTATTGTGAAATAATTGTTCATTTTTCTATTACTACAATTCTTTTCAGAGCATGCCAGAGCAACTTGATTCATTTGTAAGTATCACTTCGGAGAATAATTTTTGAAGATTGACTTAGTTAGCAACTTTAGGTCTATTGATTTGGAAATGGATTCGAAAATTCAGAACTAGAGCCACTTTGCATCAAGTATTAGACATAATTCTTTTAGCATATTTGTATTTATTTGAAAATATCCAATTAGAAACATTTTAATCAGAAAAAAATTATTTCAGCAGATGTGTGTATTACATCTCAACTGGTTTTTCAGACTTGACTAAATTTAAATTAGCTGAAAAATTGTAAGGTTAAGAAAACGAGAAAAAAATCAAAGTTGTTCAAACTAGTTCAAATTTGGTAGGTGGGTAGGAAATCTAAAAATAAACAACTTTTTCATATAATATTTCTCGAAATATTGAGAAATTACCTGACATTTAGTAATTTTTTAGAAAAAATGTCATATTTGACAGGTGTAGCCGATGAATAGGAAGACATCGTAAAAGTCATTTTGCATAACTTTCAAAGCACAAACTGTTCACGAACTCTAAATTTGCAATAACTGACTAATAAAAAAAATCCCATATGATGCTGACTTTAACGGTGACACTGTATGTTAAAAACCAAAGTTGAATCTTCACTATCAAATGGCACCATTTATACAACAATATTAAGTTTGTGCAAAAAGCATGTTATCTTGAAAATCCCAACTTTATGCTAATCTTACTTCTACGATAAGAATATTGTCCATAATTCACGCGTACCTACCTAAAGTTTCATGTCATAAAATGTACCTGTCATTGTGTATGTCAAGTGTATGCTTTAATGTGAAACTTGAATAATATTAGGTCTCATACAAAATTATTTTTAAGGTTATGTTTATGTCAGTGATTGTGCTAAAGTTACGTTTATGTTGACTAAATGCACCTTAAGAAGATGAATGTTAACGAATTTTGATCTGACATAGCGGTTGATAGAAAGAGATGATGATAGAGAGTGTGTGATTTCTTTGATCATAAATTGATGACGTCCAAAGAGAGAAAACTAACAGGAGGGTTTAATACGCTCTAGCCAATCAGAATCTTGTAGCATCGACGCGTCATAGTGACGTAATTGGACATGAGTACAGAGTCGAACTCGAACCAAGAAACTAGTCCGTCACTGTCTGGAGAATGGCGGCCATGACATGTCCAACTACGTCACATTTCGTCACAAATGTTCTTTCATGTATTTCTATCAGTGCCCCCATTGTCTTATGGGGATTAGACTCTCCTAGTCAAATAACGTTTAGTCTCCTTGGATGACGCCCGAGAAAAGATCGAAAAATCCAACTCTACGTTTTTGTGTATGTCATTTTAAATTTTTGCTGGAGCCGAAATTTTGTGGTATCATCCGCGAATAAATAAAATTTTCCTGTAATCTTGTTTGTTTCAACTAATATTTTGTCTCATATACTCAAATGTTTCCAGGTGCCAAAATAGCCATAAACATCAGCGAAGCCAGAGCGTTCAAGAAATTCGGCAGCCGCCTGCACAGCATCCCGTTCCCCAACTGCAGGCAGTATGAATTCACCAGCGACAAGTACTGGGAGTGCCATATCAGGACGATATCGATGACGGTCTACCACCCCGTGGGGACGTGCAAGATGGGACCGGCTTGGGACGATACGGCCGTCGTCGATCCCAGATTGAGAGTGTACGGCGTGGGGGGGTTACGGGTTATAGACGCGTCCATCATGCCCACCATACCTAGCGGAAATACGAACGCTCCGGCGATAATGGTGGGGGAGAAAGGCGCAGATTTGGTAAAGGAGGATTGGTTGGGAAGGACAAGTGGAGTGTAGTGTAGTGTATGTGACGTAAGCACCAAACGTGATGGTAAAAACCCACCCAACTCAACTACCATTGGAGTGCAATAATCAGACAATACAAAACTCTAACAGAGTTGGAAGACAAGTAATGAGTGATGGGAGTAAAATCAAAAATAGGTTAATTGGCAGGGGGTGGTTACGCCATCATATTTGGCGTTTGCTGTACTCTAGTGACAAAACTGTTGAGTTGTGTGTAAATAATCGGATACAATATTTTTTTAAATACATAATACAACAATCTTCTGTCATTTATTCACTTATTCTGTGCACCCAAAGTTGATAAATTCTTGTAAATGCCACTAATCGTCTTCATCTGAGGTAGGTTTCAAATGTGAGAGGTGTAATGTCCTTCGTTTATAATTATTCCCCTGTATGGTTGTGTTTGAAATGAGTCACTGAATGACATCAAAGAAAAGATCTAACATCATTACAAATTGGTGACGAGGAATATTCATTTATATTAATAATGTTTGTATTGTGACATTGGTAGTATTGCTCCGTTGAATATCAAAACAGAGATACACAATCTCTTACATATACATGATTCTTATGATTTATTTTTGAATTTATCAACTTACGAAAAGGCAAAACGTAAATTTGAAAAATAATTTGAACCAAAACTAAATATCGAATTTGAAATATTTGATTTTCATCAAGCACGACACGATAGCGAGACATTAAATCAATTTTGAGCGAGACTATTGACACTGTCATATTCGGAGAAACAGAAGAAAGTCATGACAGATCATTATTGAGAGGTTTTAGCAAGGCTCAAGGAGGTAGGATTAATACTCAAAGAATCAAAATGTTAATTCAATCAGAACCGAATCGAATATTCTGGATATATCTATTCAGAAAACGGAATAGAACCAGATTGAGAGAAAGTAGTTTAAAGTTTGAAATCTCGTGAATCAGTTTCTTGGGAATGTTAAATTACATCGGCAGTTCCATTCCAAATTAAGCTTCAAAAAGTGAAGTTTTTTGGAAAATGATTTGAAAGATTGAAACTCATCATCAAGAAGTTTTTGAGGATTTAAAAAATGATCTAGCCAAAATAAAAAATTTGCCATACTTTGATATACAAAAAGAAACCCATTTATATGTTGACGCTGGTCCAAAAGGACTTGGGGTTGTATTGACTCAAGAATATGGCGATAGAATGAAATTGATTGCGTACAGTAGTAAATCTCTTTCTCCACGATCATCACATAATTTGTCAAATTTGATTACAGAATGCTGGAATTCTCTCTCTTGAGATTGAAGAAATATTCTGAAACACCTCTGCCCCCATGCAATTTAAATGTATTTACATTATCTCTCTTGTGATAGAATAATATTCTCACACTGGTTAGCAATAATAACATTAGCCTTGACGCAGATGATTGTCATCGTAGTGGCAAAATTTGAATGTCAAAATTATTGCTGTCACGTTTCCTAACTTTGATCGTGGAGAAAATATAGTCTGCTACTCGGTTAGAATGAAAATTCGTGATGCTCGTGGTTCCTCACGCTCGCCTTCGGCTCGCGCTCGGAACTTTCCACTCGCATCGAAACTGAAATGAAGTATAGTCATAAAGAGAATTCCAGAACATGAATATAACATTCATTATCAAGACGGATCATCAAATCCTACTGATTATTTATCAAGACATCCGTTTGAAGATGCAAAAATAATTGATGAAGTCAAAAATTTTTTGGTAGAAGATTCCATAAAATCCATAATTAGAGGAAGTACACCGAAGGCGATTAGGGTTGAAGAAGTACAAAGAGAAACGAAGTAGGACACTAATTTTAGAGAAATTATTGGTTGTTTTGCAGGAGGACGGTAATAATTGGTCTTATCCAGATTTGAGACCGTTCATTTCACAGAATAGATCCATTCGATTAGCACATCAAGCGCATTTAGGAATCGTGAAGACCAAACAATTGACAAAATGATATAGGTAGAAATACCGAATTGCAATGCTTGTCAAAAAGTTACAACGAATGAGAACCACAGAGATCCAATTTTCATCAAAGAATTACCAAAACATGCCGGGGAATGTAGATATTGATTTTGCCGGACCTTTTCCTGATGGTAAATATTTGATGATTTTGATAGCTGAATATAGTCGATTCCCAGTTATAGAAGTTTTGAATAGCGTATCTTTTGAAATCGTTTCAAAAAAATTATTCAATATTTTTGGAGAATTTGGTGTCCCGAAAATTTTACAAAGTGACATAGACCTCCATTACTGGCCTAAAGCATATGGCTTGGTGGATAGAAGTGTGAAGATTTAAAAAAAAATCCAATGTGCCAAATTCGAGAAACAGAACTATGAAGTCGAAATCAATAAATTTTTATTGAACCACTCCCCATTCGACTACCGGGAGAATATCTATCGAATTGTTGTTTAATAGGAAAGTACATATAACTTTAACATCTATGTTCAATTTCTTCTAATAATGTTCGCGAAACAAATTTCAAGAAAGAATATGCTGACAATAAAAGACATAAAAAATTTCATAATATTGAATAAGGAATGGATGTTTTGTGTAAACAGAAACAAACGAATAAACTTCAAATCATCAGAAATTCTTCATTTTTCAAAAAACACAGAAATCAGAAATCTAAGGCTGAACCAATTTTGAAGCCAGCATATGTGAATAATTCATCTGAAAGGTGCTCATATCATATGATGAAGAATGAAGGTTTCCTCAAACCAACGCGGGAATGTGGGAGCGGGAACGAGATGAATGCGAGAATAAATTCTATAGCAGGATATACAGGGTGTTTCATCTCAGACGAGCTACCCCGTATATTTCTTATCCAATAGTGAGTGGAAAAATTTCCCGAAACACGTCGAATGATTTTGTTTGGGGGACATCTGTTGACGTATATTTGAGACTTGAACGAGCAACCACCTATAAGGGGGCGCTTCAACCCCTCAAAATTGAATAGGGGAGAGGAGTTGAGTGATACTTCATTTGAAAGGTCTTGGAAACATCTTCACAACGGTGTATGAAAAACATAGATTTGATGAACCGGTATCGACAAAAATTAATTTTGTAGCCCGAAAGAGCCACCTGGAATATTCTGGTTATTTTTGCAATGTACAAGCCCATGTTTATGAAGCCCTTTAAACAAACTTGAAAATCTTCAAAAAATCATATTCTTGAAAAAAATTTATTATTTTATCATGCTTAGAATAAAAAAAATCAAATCTGCGTTGTTAAATCAAATGTGCATATTGTCCTCCAGTGACTTCCATAGAAGAATACATTCTCTCAAACTAATAAATAAAAAAACAGCATTTCCTTATGTTGCCTTCATTTTTTTTTCTTTGAAGGTGTTCATCTGGTTTTAACGTTTCTTCGATAATTTCATGATTTAAATCAATCTGTTGAGTTACTACTTTACTGACTTTTTTGAAATTTTGAAAAATATGGTGAACACATTGCAAGAACTTGTTGAGCTGGTTAGCCTTTATTACCAAAATCAAAATTGTGCCGGATCGACTGCAAGGATACTTAACCAAAACCATCCTGAACGCAGCTTTCGCCATAAGTACGTAATTGAATTGATATCAAAATTTGTGAAGACGGGTTCAGTAATGGATAAAAAAGGGCACCCATTGGAATTGTGAATGCTGAAGGAGCAGGTGTGGCGGTATTGGGACATGTCAAACTTATGCCAAACACGCAATCCGTACGACTGTCTGCAGCTCCGGTATTAGCCAATCTAACGTTTTCAGAATTTTACATAAACACAAGTTCCATCCGTACAAAATTGAATTAATTCATGAATTAAATGATGATGATTGGGATCGAAGGCAAGAGTTTTGCGAAATTATGGCCGAGCGTATCAACAATAACCCAAATTTCTTGTACAACGTTTGCTTTTCTGACGAATGCACTTTTTTACTCAATGGACAGGTTAACCGGCATAATTGTAGAATTTGGAGCGATATAAATCCTCATGTATTTCGAGAAGCTCACACTCAACATCCGGAAGAGCTAAACGTTTGGGTTGGAATTTTGGGAGACCACCTAATTGGACCTCTGTTTATTCCTGGGAATTTAAATGTCGAAATTTATCTTGAAATGCTGTAAAATGCGATTGATACGTTAATAACTGAACAATTAGATCTCGATCCTCTACTACTTGACCAACAATTGCATTTCCAACAAGACGGAGCTCCTCCTCACTACGCTGCACCAGTTCGCCAATACCTCAATTTCCAATACCCCGGTCGTTGGATTGGAAGAAGTGGTCCTATGGAGTGCCCTGCCCGATCTCCTGACCTGAACCCTCTGGACTTCTTCTTGCGGGGACATCTTAATTCCAAGATTTTTGTGACAGCCCTGAAAATTTGGACGAACTACGCCAACGAATTGTAAATGAGTGTCGTCAAATAACTCCAATGGACCTTTCCACGAGATATGAGAAATTACTGTAATGAGAAAGTATATACGCTAATATCACTCGGAAATTTTTAATTTTTTTTTCTGACCGCTAGTTTCTCTATAATCAGAAGAAAAGTGATTCGTCACGTCACGTTTATCAAAACTAGACTTGGCCACGTTGTTAAAGTTGTGAACCATGGAATCTCAAATTCTCATTCAAATTTAATGTGTCGTATGACAGTTCTGATTTGGTAACAGACGGGTTCGATAGTCTGTTTCACGGAGCAACCCAATAAGAATAATTTGTCTCTGTTCAACTCGTTTGCTTACATTAATGGTGGATTTATGCAGCAGTCATAAGTCATAAGTTTTAAGTCATAAGGAAGAATATTCGTCAATGATTGGTTGGAATAAACGGACCAACCAATCATTGACGATTGTTCTCCCTTATGACTTATGACTGCTGCATAAATCCACCATAAGATTGGACACAAGAAGTTACATCAACTTTCTATGCTGCACACGAACAGACCCTACGTGTTTTCATATTTGAGGTTAATGCAGTTTTCAAAGTCTTGAAACTTATTGTTGTTTGTATAAATCCTTTGTTTAGTCCATTTGGCTAATATACATTTTCAAGTAGTTGAATAAGCTTCAAGAAATGAACAATACAACATATTCTCACAAATTGGGCATTTGAACCCTTGTCACAAAAAATAAAAATATATACAGGGTGAGTCAGAAAAAGACCGACAAACTCCGACTAAAGATTCCTTGTCTCATTTTGAGATGAAAAGTTTTTATCAAGGTATGTCCTAAAATGCATCCCCTCTGAGATACAGGGTGTCAAAAGTGCAAAAAAAATTTTGATTAATTTTTTTTCCTCTAAAACTCCTGGAGAATAAAATTTCAAACTTGGTGCACTGATCAAGGTTTATCAACGTGATAATTTGAAGTTATAATTTTCTATTTTCGTAAACCAGTGGCGTAGTTACGATGGTATGTGGTCATATTTTCCTTCATATTTTCTTTGGACAAATAAATTGACAAATGAGCGTTTGACATCAGTCAGGCTCATCCATACTCAACCTAAAAGTCATAACATTCCATTTGCCTAAAAGTGAAGGTTTCTGAGATGTTTGCAAAAAAATTAAGATATGTCCTGAGAAGAGACATAACATCCTGTGTGCTATAATCGCATGATGCAACTTTATTATAACTTATAGGAATAATTGTCAACCTCTTAAACGTTTTTTAATGTTGGGAGTATTCAGAACATAGTACAGGTAAGTCAGAATGAGACCGACATACTCCGTTTTTTTATACGTCATAATATTTGAACAAATCGATTTCGTAAATTCACCGATATGTGACCATACATTGTTGCATAATGATTATTCTGAAAGATCCACTGACAAACCCAGCCTCAAATTATAATACTCCTGTTAGAGGAGAGTTAAAGCCTAAAATAATATTTGCGAAAAACTGTAAATACCTACTTTTAAATTTGTTAAATTTTATGTTGGAATATCATTATCAAAGTCATTTCATACTGAATTATCTAGGAAAATATTTTCCAATCATCATGTTTTTGGTGAAGAAAAACAATTATTGTGTATTTATATCTACTCAAATAATAGAAACGGGTTATAGGGTACACAACATAAAAACAAAAAAGACTCAAAGTAAATGTTCAATTGGACCACCATTTTGTTCGATACACAATAGGCATCTCCGTATCATTGACTGTCGCACGCTTTGGAATATTCCTGGTGTATACTGTATTAACGTACATGCTGCTAAAATTCTTGCCGTTAAATCTTCAACAGATTCTACAGGTGTCGAATACACCAGGGATTTAAGGTATCCCCACAAAAAAAGTCTAGTGACGTTAAATCCGGAGAACGTGTAGGCCAGTGTATGGGACCACGTCTACCTATCCACTGATCATTGAATGTTTCATCAAGAAATTGACGAACGATTCATTGAAAATGGGCCGGTGCTCCGTCCATAATCCATTTTGAAACGATCTTCACTGACTGAAATGATGACAGATGACTTGACAACAATACAAACTTGTTTGGGTTACTATCAATAGTGTCAATCATATCTACTATGCTGCGTTCGAGTTGACGCCCTAAACGATCCGGGCGCGCTCCCAATAACCTTATCGCATTTCTTTTGAAAGTCGGGGCAAATTCAATTGTTTTCAATGGCATCAAAAGCCCCGCGCACTGAATGCCCTGCTCGCTCGATCGGGCTTCAACTCAAACGTAGCTCTAATGTAAGTATCGATATATCAGTTTGTTTCTACCGGAAACAATGACTGTCTAATTCAGACTCATCCGAACCATCTTTTCAATTCTTCCAATATTAGCTTCAGCTTTTAGCTTCTGAGGATGCTTACTATGTCAATTGACTGTACTGTTCCTAAATTATTTTCTTTCGATTCGTGATAACTAATTGCAAAGTCGAACCTTCCAGACTAGTTTGTATACCATTGATCAATGCATAAAAAATACACAAATTTTTATTCGTGTTCTTTTTCAAAACCAAATGCTGAATGGATTAATTTTCCTCGATACACCAATTAGAAAAGGCTCTAAAAATGATCCTCCAACATAAAATTCAACAAATCAAGAGTACTTATCTTCAGTTTTTCGCAAAAATTGGTTCAGATCTAAACTCTTATTTGAGTGGAGTATTATTAATTTGAAGTTGGGTTTGTTTTTTTTTTTTTGATTATTGCACATAGCAAATTCCTTTGATACTCAGGACATATCTTCAGTTTTTCTCAATTATTTCTATATCACTTTTAGACACATAGAATGTTATGACTTTTAGGTTGACTATCGATGAGCCTAACTTATGTCAAACGCTCATTTATCAATTCAGTTGTCCAAAGAAAATTCGTTCAAATAATATGATGAATAAAAAAAACGGAGTTTGTCGGTCTCATTCTGACTTACCTGTACTATGTTATGAATACTCCCAACATTAAAAAACGTTCAAGAGGTTGACAATTATTTCTATAAGATATAATAAAGATGCATCATGCGATTATAGCACACAGGATGTTATGTCTCTTCTCAGGACATATCTTCAGTTTTTTGCAAATATCTCAAAAACCTTCACTTTTAGGCAAATGGAATGTCATGACTTTTAGGTTGAGTATGGAAGAGCCTGACTGATGTCAAACGCTCATTTGTCAATTCATTTGTCCAAAGAAAATATGAAGGAAAATATGACCACATACCATCGTAACTACGCCACTGGTTTACGAAAATAGAAAATTATAACTTCAAATTATCACGTTGATAAACCTTGATCAGTGCACCAAGTTCGAAAATTTTTTCTCCAGGAGTTTTAGAGAAAAAAAATAATCTAAATTTTTTTCGCACTTTTGACACCCTGTATTTCAGAGAGGATGCATTTTTAGGACATACCTTGATAGAAACTTTTCATCTCAAAATGAGGCAAGGAATCTGTAGTCGGAGTTCGTCGGTCTTATTCTGACTCAGCCTGTATATACACATGTATACAACAGAAATACACATACCTACAACATCTATAAGCACACACACGCATCTATACACATAGGTATACACATTCTAAAAAATATTTGATAAATACACAAAATACGTTAAACATACTAAAACATATGTACTCCAGTCAAAGCTAAATATTAAATCGAACTTAACAAAATGAGTAAGTGACTACTAGGTTTTTTGTTGATCAAGAAAATATGATTTTAACTTTGTCTTGAAGGATGTTAAAGATGTTATAAGTTTGATCTCTTCTGGCAGATTATTGTAGCTATCAAGTCCCTTGAAAAAAACTGAATTTTGGGTATGTGTTAATGTGACTTGTTGAATATGAAAGTCGGTTCTGGATCTTGTATTGTATCCATGGATTTGGTCATTGTACATAACTTTTTCATGTAAATATGTTGGTAAAATTTTATTTTTTATTTTGAATATTAAGATTAATGTTTGGTAAACAAGAAAATAATTAATTGGTAACCATTCTAGCTGCTTCAACATCTCTCTTATGGGTGTTAACCTTCTGCAATTTAAAATTATGCGCATAGCTCTATTTTGGAGTTTCTGTAAACGAGCCAAATCATTCTGTTTCAGCAGATACAGAATTGTAGAACAATAAGTGAAATGAGGAAGAACTAATGAATTGTATATAGTGAAATTTTTGTCCACCTTGTCAAATATGGGGCACAACGAGATAAAAAATATATTTTGAATGATATTGTCTTTATAATAAAGTTGGCATGAACTTTAAACTGTAATCCCCTATCCACATGAACCCCGAGATATTTAAATTGGTTGACCCGTTCCACATTATCAGGTCCTAGCATTATCTCAAAATTTTGGTTACTTGGTCTTCTCAACATTGATCTTTAAATAATTAGCACAACACCAACTGTAAATAGATTTTAAGGTTCTGTTAATTGTTTCTGTCAGTTTCATGAGAAATAAGTTAATGTATCATCTGCAAAGAGATGAACTGTGCTCTCACCTACCACCCCTGGCAAATCATTGATATACATAAAACATAATAGGGGTCCCAGCACACTTCCCTGTGGTACTCCCTGATCTCATTCTATATCATCTGATATTTTATTGCTTATTTTAAGCTTTTGTATTCTGTTGTTCAGAAAGCTTTTCAACCATTTCAGGACTATTCCATCTATTCCTACTGTTACTAATTTTTGTAATAATCTATCCCTGTGTATTGTCTCAAAAGCTCTTTGAAGATCCAAAAATACTGCAACAGTAGTCACATTTTTTCTAGGCTAATTTTCCAATCATCTGTACTGCTGTTTCACAACTATGTTTATTTCTGAACCCTGATTGGTATTTACCTAACAGTTTATTATTTTCAATATAATTGGTTATAGACTGCTTTTTCCATTATTTTTTCAATTGAACTCAACATGTTTATACGAGTATTCTAATTTTGTTTCAATTCCTGTGTCAGTATCCCTGCAATAAGGTGAACGTGTCGAATAAGTGCTTTATACCCGGTTGTCTAAGCACCATCAGTGAAAATTCTAATAAACAATTTTTTATGACCTAAAGATGAAGCGCGTCGTGAAATGTGATTCGAAGCAGTGAATAAACGCTATGTAAATAAACATTATTATTGTGAAAAACATTTCCAAGTGAGTAGGTACTTTACGTTATGTTATTATTGTATTCAAAGCAGAGTTACTAATAATAATAATGATAATAATGTTTATTCATGTTAATACAAGAAAAATAATACAAAAACGCAGCGAATAAACAAGAAGAAAATCACGAAGCGTAAGTATGGAACTATCGCTTGTATGTGACTTAGGAAGTAATTAAATCTAAAATAATGTAAATACAATAATAATAGTAATAGAAATTTAAAAATAAAATAACCAAATATAGTATCTAGTATCAAGACAAAATACAAAAATCCTGATCAATGACGTTTTAATCATGATGCATAATCATTTCCTTCCAATATTTGGGGTGTATATGTCATAATAATAATAGTTTATATTTTCATAAAAAAATTCATAAGGAATTTGACAATTCACAAATAAGCGGTGAAAAATCACAGAGTTTGTACGAAGCAATCTTTGGCGATGTTCTTTTGAAATTAATAGTCATGTCCGGTTATTAAGTCACAATAATGGTGAGTTTTGTCTCGTTTCAGTATTTTCTGTTTTTAATTTCATTTCTTTTTTATCCTTCAAAAGTATTGTTGATGATGTTGTGAAAACATATCGATTCGTTTGTAGAATCCATTGTTTTAATTCTACTTTAAATTTTGCACTACTTTTGACGTTTTTAATATGAATTGGTAGAATATTATATAATTTCGTACTCAAAAAATTGCAACTTCGTTGTCCTATAGTTTTTTCACATTTCAATAAAACAGATTTCTCATTCTTTTTCCTGGTTTCGTACTTATGATCACTGAATTTCAATATAATTTTTTTACTTTTAATATTGAGGAGTATTTTCATCACAAAAATTTGCCTGATGTCGTTTACTTGACTCTCTTTGAAAAGGGCATCACTAGAATATCTAATATCTCTGCGGAAAATTATCCTCAAGATCCGTTTTTGGGTATTATTTAACCTATCCAAATGGTTGTCTGTTACTCCTCCCCATCCCAGAATACCATACTGAAGTTGGCTCTGAATCAATTAATAATATTTTATTTTGAGTTGGGGGATTTCTGAAAATCCTCTAAGGTATTTTAGTCGCGTTAACAATCCCCGCACTTTATTGGTTAGACTGGTAGTATGGTAATCCCACCGCATGTGTCTATCCACGATCACTCCCAAATATTTGATTGTTTCAGCTTCTGGGATAGCTGTATCTTGGTCTATTAGTAATGGACCTAGGTCAGGTAGGCCGCTTGCGTATGAAGAGAATGGCAAATATTTGGTTTTCTCTATATTTAGGGTAAGTAAATTATTTTGAAACCATTTTTTTATTTTTCTCATATCATATTCTGCAGCACTTTTCAACGAACTCCATTCCTCACCTTTGAAAATAATTGCTGTATCATCAGCAAAGCTGATGACCTTGCCCTTCAAATCCAACTGAAATAAGTTGTTCATGTATATAGTGAACAATAAAGGCCCCAAAACAGTTCCTTGGGGGACACCGTATTTGACCCTTTTTATATCGGTGATTACTCCATTTATACTTACCTGTTGTGATCTATTCGATAAGTAGCTCTTTAGAATGCTATGTGCGTTTCCTCTTATGCCGTGTTTTTCTAGTTTGTTCAATAGTTTTTCATGGCAGACAGTATCGAAAGCTTTAGAGAGATCAATGAAAACGCAGAGGTTTGGTAATTTTTTATCAAGAGCATCATAGATTTCCGACGTTAGTTTTAGAATTGCGTCTTCTGTTGATTTTCCTTCTTGAAACCCATACTGTCTGTCATGAATTACGTTATTTGTTTTAAAAAATGATGTTAACCGAGATTTGATAATTTTTTCAATTATTTTTGAAATATTAGATATTAGAGTTACTGGTCTGTAATTAGAAATTCTCAACCAATGAATTAAAATTTTAGTCATTGCAATAAAGACTTCGAACTATCAAAAGATTCAGAAAAATATACTTAAAAAACCAAATTCAAAGACATGAAAGTCACAATGAAATCATAGACATTGCTTCATCTTATTTGATTTCACCCAATGAATATTATTACGATTTGCATCATTGCCAATGCTCGTTTTTCAACAAAAGGAAGGTCCGTTTAGAAAATTCGAAAACTATAAATACAATAAAAATAGGTAATATGTGGATATTTTTCTCTGAGTTGATCAGGTGACAAAGTTGTGATAATTTCTCAATGGCTTGTATCAAGCTAGACGCTATATTTTTAAGGAGAACGGTATTGACTGTTTCGGTATGGTGGGGGGCGTTTCCGATGAACGTGACGTCAGCGGCACACTTTCAAATGCGATATTTTTTCAAAATGAAAAAAAAAATAGTGGAACTCTTTGTTAAATGGACGTTTCAGACTAGAAACTATCGATTTAAACGAGTTTTGCAATTTATTTTTTCGTAAATGTGAAGGTCCATTATGCTGAACCATATGAGAAACGGTTTTCAGTCAATATTGTATTATTGTATGGAAGTCAATGGAGGACCATTTGAACATTTGATTTAAACACGCAGATTTGATTTTTTGATTGTAAGCATGATAAAACAGTTCGATTTTTATAAGAGTGTGATTTTTTGAAGATTGTTTAAGTTTGTAAAAAGGGCTTGATAAACATAAATAAAATAAGCAAAATATTCAAGGTGGCTCATTCGAGCTACAAAATAGATTTTTGGAGAAAACGGTTCAAGTTTACGTTTTTCATACACCGTTGTAAAGAGGCTTCCACCTTCAACCTTTCAAATGTAGTATAACTCAAACACTATCCCCTATTCAATTTGGAGGGGTTGAAGAGCCCTCTATTAGGGGGTTGCTCGTTCAAGCCTCAAATATACGTCAAAAGATGTTCTCCAAACAAAATCATTCGACGTGTTTCGGGAAATTTTTCCACTCACTATGGGATAAGAAATATACAGGGTGGCTCGTCTGGGATGGAACACCCTGTATATTTATTCGTAATAGTGATTATTCGTATTCCAAAATGCAGAGAAGAAGCGAAATATATATATATATATATATATATATATATATATATATATATATATATATATATATATATATATATATATATATGTTGCTTCTTCACTAAACTATTCAACTGATTTTGCTGAACATTACGTACGTAGTTTTACTAGGAAAGAATGCAGGACTATTCGCCGTATACAGGGCAATTCAAATTCGAACCCCACCATTGGTATCTCCTAAACTACAGGAGATACGTCGAAGCTTAAATTGGGGCAAAGTTGCGTATTCTGGTGCCTAATAAAATACTGTTTTGAAACTTGGAAAATTCCGAGTATTTCCGGAAATATTGGGAAAAAACTGAAAATCGGAATTTTCGTTTTTATGTTTTTCTATCGTTATTTGACAACATGGCTCAAAACCAAAAGTACATTTTCAATGATACTTTTTTTCAGCTACACGTTTTCATGTTCAGATTTACTATCCGACGTTTTGTCTTCTGGCATTCATCATCATCATTTTTTTCTGTTATGAGCGCCATATTGTTTTTTTATACAGAAAAATAGTGATTCTCATTTTGATTTCATTGATGTATAATTTGTTATGATTTGCACTTCAGAAACCACAGATATTAAAAAAAAACTTCATCTGAGAAGGTCATGACTCCATCGAAAAATTTTGTTTAATAAACACTAGTTGTCAGAACTTATTAAACATCATAAGTTTGCACAAATACTTCAGTAGAAATGTCCTCATTCTCAAATGAAGAAAAACGAGATATGTTGAAACTTTATTATAAATTTGATAGGAATATTACGAAAACAGCACAAATTTATTTTGAATTATATCCGGAAAGACAACAGCCGGATTGAACATTATTCGGAATTTTGGACAAACACTTGGCTGAGTACGGTGCGTTTCAAAAACCAAGAATGAAATATGGAAGCAGAATGGAACAAAATATTAGACTTAACTTATTAGCCGAGGTAAAATAATTGTTCATTCCATATTCGAAGAAGTATAATTATTTTTGGTACTTTTTTAGATAAATGCAGATCCTTCCAAATCAACACATCAAGTCTCGGCAGAAATGGATGTGCCACAGACGAGCGTTTGGAGGGAATTCAAAAAAAGTGGTTTGAAATGTTATAAGATACATATTTCACAAAAATTACATCCAGGTGATCCTGAGAGAAGGATGGAATTTTGTAGCTGGCTCTCGAATAGGGTAGACCCTACAAACTTCTTGAAAAACATCATTTGGACCGACGAAAGTACTTTTTCGAACTGTGGTGTTTTTAATAGAAATAATGAGCATATTTGGAGTGAAAATAATCCACGACACTTCAGAGAAGTCAGACCACAAGTTCGGTTTCGTTAGAATGTGTGGGCTGGAATTTATGACGACCGAATACTTGGACCTCATTTCTTTTCTAATACTTTGAACGGGGAAACCTATCTTCGGTTCGTAAGAAGCGAATTCGAAGAATGTATGGATACGTTTCCCCTTGTTAATTATAACAGCTGCTGGTTTCAGCATGACAAGGCTCCTCCACACAATAAAAGAGCAGTTTGCGAATATCTACACCAAGATTTCCTAATAGGTGGTTAGGAAATTCTGGAGCAGTGAGGTGGCCTGCAAGGTCACCTGAACTTACAGTTTTGGATACTTTCTTGTGGGGCACTTTAAAGAACAGAATCTATGGAGAGCAAGAATATGACACAGTAGATGAACTTAGGGATATCATCACGCAATTCAGGTCTATCAGAAGAACAGATATTGTTAGGGCTGTTCTTAATTTGAGACGACGAGCTCGGTTATGTATTCAAGAGGAAGGCCATCATTTCAAACACTTGTTGTAATATTTTTTGTGCATTTTTACAAGCTCATGATTTCATTCTTGTTTTATGAAACGCACCGTACTCAGCCAAGTGTTTGCCCAAAATTCCGAATAATGTTCTATCCGGCTGTTGTCTTTCCGGATATAATTCAAAATAAATTTGTGTTGTTTTCGTACTATTCCTATCAAATTTATAATAAAGTTTCAACATATCTCGTTTTTCTTCATTTGAGAATGAGGACATTTCGACTGAAGTATGTGTGCAAACTTATGATGTTTAATGAGTTCTGACAACTAGTGTTTATTAAACAAAATTTTTCGATGGAGTCATGACCATCTCAGATGAAGTTGTTTTTTTTTAATATCTGTGGTTTCAGAAGTGCAAATCATAACAAATTATACATCAATGAAATCAGAATGAGAATCACTATTTTTCTGTATAAAAAAATAATATGGCGCCCATAACAGAAAAAAAAGTTGATGATGAATGCCAGAAGACGAAACGTCGGATAGTAAATCTGAACATGAAATCGTATAGCTGAAAAAACGTATCAATGAAAATGTACTTTTGGTTTTGAGCTATGTTGTCAAATAACGATAGAAAAAAATTAAAACGAAAATTCCGATTTTCAGTTTTTTCCCGATATTTCCGGAAATACTCGGAATTTTCCAAGTTTCAAAACAGTATTTTGTTAAGCACCAGAATACGCAACTTTGCCCCAATTTAAGCTTCGACGTATCTCCTGTAGTTTAGGTGATCCCAATGGTGGGGGTCGAATTTGAATTGCACTGTATAAATGTTTTATATACACGCCTCTTTTTTTAATGTTGGCGTCAATAAAATGACAATAAAATGTTACCTACATCTATTTTATATTTTGGCGGATGCGATGGTTGTTGTCTACAAAATTCTTCTGTAATTTTCAAATTTTACTTCTTTCCCGCTTGTCTTGGTGGGCAGAGCATGCTGTAGAATATTCCGTAAATCACCTTGTAAATTTCAAATGAATTTTATACAAAGTCAATTTTGACCCAAGCCTCCAGGATCCTTGATTGGAAAATAAATGTTTCGTGATTACCATAACTGGTACAAAAATGTTGTTGACCTCTTGGCGAAAATGATTAAGATAAGTACCCATCATCAAGAAAGAGGTAATTTTATTTCGGAGATTTCCTTTCTTTCCGTTGTTTCATTCTTAACAAAACAAGGATAATTTTACAATAACATGTTAATGAAATTCATAATTAAACACATTTAAATTTATTCTGCCTCGCTTTGAACTTGGAGAATCCTAGAAATAGTCAATAAATATAAGAAAAAAATGGTTATTTCATTGATTGATGTTATTGAAGTTACTGGATAAAAAAGATATAAATACCCCACAGATAAAAAATATTTGCAATTATGATTATTATTTTGAAGTATCAAGGACACATCAAAAGGTTAGCCAAAGAAAAACAAATTAATGAAACGAATAATTCGACCTCTTCAAAATCCTCATTTTTCCAAACATTAGCAAAAAGTAAGAAAACAATTACTTGACTGGCTCATACCGCGACAGACACTGAACTAAATTTGGCTGATATTTGTACAATATACCCGAAGGAATGCACTATTGCAAGTGCTTTCCAACTGTATGCCAGCTCTAACAACATATAGGGTGACCCCCATTATCCCCGCTCGGCCAGTGCTGCTAGGCTGATGAAAATAGAGGGAAAAATTACACTTTGACGGAAGTTATTGGATACTTGATGTGCTACTCTCCAAAATTTTTTTCGAGTATACAGGGTGCACCTTAATTCCGGGGCACAACATTTGGTCTCTTTTTTAAATGGACCACCCTGTATATTCTTTCATTTTCAGAATGTGCTTCATGTGGGCATCAAAATCATTTTTATTTTCAAGGAGCAGATGCAACGTAGCCAGACATCCCCATTGTAATCAAATTTAACGAAAAATTATTGACAAGGAAAATATTCAACATAACATTGATATGACAAATCAATGGAAGAATCTAGATCTGCAAGTACCCTAGCTATGGTCCAGAACATAAATAATATTAGTAGTCAACTAGAATATACACGGTGTTCTGAAATAACGTTCGAATTTTGCTATTTTCAAAAGACTAAAAGTATTTTTTTTCACATGGAACACCCTATATACGAGGATGTATTGATATCTAGTTAGCCTAGACCAGTTCCCTGCATAAACAAAATATTGCGTTACCATAGCAACGAACAATAACTTATTAGAAGTGTCAGTGTAAAGTTTGACGTCAAAAAAGTAAACCAGAGTTACCCAATGAATTAAAAGAAAAATATGTCCACCGAAATTGTGAAAATCGAAAAATTGGAGTATCGAGCCATCATCAGGTACCTGTATTTAAAAGGGTTAAGAGGTAAGCGAATTTACGAAGAAATTGGACTGCAAGCTTCAAAAGAGGTAAATTTTCCATTGAAGATGATGACCGATCGGGAAGGCTAGTTTCTGTGTCAGTCCCCGAAAATATCGATGCAGTTCATGACATGATTTTAACAGACCGTCTAATTGGGCTAAATCGGATATCTGAAGCACTGAATATTTCATACGAACGCGTTCATCATATGGATCCCCAATTGTTTGAATGTTGACCAAAAGCGTGCAAGGGTAGTAGCATCGCGTTCGATCTGTGCTCGATTTGAAAACGATGCAGACTTCTAAAACCGAATTGTTACTATGGATGAGACTTGGGTACATTTCTACGATCCAGAAACAAAGCAACAATCGATGGAATGGCTACACTCCGGTTCTACAAGACCTAAGAAACTTCGTGTCCAAAAATCTGCTAGAAAAGTTCTTGCTTAAGTTTTTTGGGATTGCTATGGAGTAATCATGAATGATTTTTTGGATAAAGGGTAGAACAATAACTGGAGATTACTATTCGACATTACTGACCACTCTACGGGAAAAAATCAAAGAGAAAAGACGCGGAAAGCTATAAGCTATCCAAATGTGTTTTGTTTTTGCAGGACAACGCCCCTGCACACAAATCTCATGTTGCTGCCATGCAAAAAATTCGTGATTTTTGGTTTGAATTACTAGAACACCCCCCTCATTCACCAGATTTGGCTCCGTCCGACTATCATCTCTTTCGTCAACTGAAAAAAAGTTTAAAAGGTCGTAAATTTTCTTCCAACGAGGAGGTTATAAAAGCTGTGGAGGTCTGGTTTGCAGAGCAAGAAGAAACATTTTTTTGAAAGGTCTAGAGACGTTGCAGGTTCGCTGTAATGAATGTATCCAATTAAGAGGAGAATATGTTGAGTAATAAAATATTTTGACATTGAAATTTTGTTTGGTTCTATAGTAGGCTAACAATTTTTCAATATATCCTCGTAGCTTCATATTCTGAAAACTCATCTAATGAGTCATCCAATAGTACCATATGAACTTAGTTTAATAATACTTTTGATAGGTAAAATAACGATACCTACAATTGAAAACACGTTATTCAACTCAATAATTTCATTCAAAACTAGCAACAAACAGATTAAATCAATCTATCTGAAATATTTTTCGAATTTCTCCCATTCTGATGAATACATTTTTTTGATCGATCTTTTATTGAATTTCGAGCTCTCGACAACATTTCTGGTGTAATGGAGGTAAAAGTTTTCCCTTATTCACATCTTCATATTTGCTTTTGTAGTTGATGGTTCAGGAAAAACTTCACTTTTGACTATCCTAATAGGAAGAAATCGCAAAGTGTCAAGTCTGGTAACCTTGCGGGCCAGTGTACCGATCCATATCTGGGGCAGGGTATTGAGCAGTTGAAAAATCAGTTACAAACTACATTAAATGCAGGGCCCGTTTCCACGGAAGATATTGGTCAATTACTGAGTAGAATTACATCATTTGAAAACTCTTTCAAAGATAGTTTACTCCAGTTGAAACTCGAACTCAAAAGTTATGCCGACAATATAAATAATGTATACAAAATTGAGAAATTTCGAAATGGCGTTGTTATTAATAATGCACCGGAAGAACCCAATGAAAATATTATAGATTCTGCCCTGAGTATAATTAAAAAGTGCATGGGAACTGCAACTCATAATGATATTAATTATTGCTATAGAATGGGTAAAGCACCGGAAAAAGACCTATTGCAGTGTTCTTTATTAATCGGTGGAAAAGAGATGACATCTTCAGAGCAAGAAGGAATCTTAAAGGAACGGGTTATGCAATAAATGAAGTGATGACGAGACCTCAAAGAGATCTCCTGAACAAAACACGCGAAACGCTGGGAATGAAGAACTGCTGGGCTTGGAAAGGATGTGTTTTCACTTCTGTCGATGGAAATGCTGTTGAAATTATGTCAGAGACTGATCTTCAAGTGAATTTTCAAAAAACTGTTTTCCATTCTTAATACACCTGAAGTGAAATGTTCATATACTTAAAAACAAACTTTGATTTCATTCTTTTTTTTATTGATTTGGAGCTTTGTTGTTGGAATGCTGTATATTACATATATTTTTTTTTCTCAACTCTTTTTCTTTGTATCAGCTTAGTACATTTTCAATTTATTAATTATCTTGGTAAATACAAGAGCATTACTTTTCGATTCGAGTGTATTCTGATTTATCTGCACACCGAAGCGCTTTTTACTGTGATTGTTTTGCTTGGCATTTTATTGTAGCAAAAAACTACTCAATTTGTTTCTGAAACTACAATCCGTTTTTGTTGATTTTAGTCCGAAATTCGATTCTTTATCTTGGTTCAGTTTTTCTATAAAATGAATAATTTACTGCTAGGGCATTTAAATGTCAGATCACTCATTCCTCATTATCTAGAAATAAAAAAAATTATTTTGGGTCATTCATTTGACATTTTCGCAATAAGTGAATCTTGGCTCAATAGTGCTGTAACGGATGAGCAAGTTGAAATCGTAGGATATAGTCTGGTGAGAAAGGATCGCAAAAAGCGAGGCGGTGGCGTGTGCATTTACATAAAATCACATATAAACTATACCTTGATAGAGACTACAAACAATAATATTGAGCAGATTTGGATAAAATGTAGAATAAATAATATCACGTTCGCAATCTCAGCCATTTATAAACCACCAATTATAGATCATCTGAACTTTCTGGAAGAGTTTAAAAACACAGTAATTGATATTTTTTCACATGTTGATCATATTTTCTGCCTTGGAGATTTCAATATTGATTTTATGAATTTTGAATCCAAAGAAGCTATTGATGCATCGTCATCATTTGATGGCCTAGGTCTCACACAATTAATTGAACAGCCGACAAGAATTGCCAATCAGAGTGCCACTTTAATTATTGATCTTATACTCACCTCATATACAAATTTGGTATATGAATCAGGTACAGTATCAATCAATAATAGTATCAGTGATCACGAACCAATTTTTTGTAGATTGGATATTTTAGTTCGAAAAACGGATACAAAACTAATCACTTCAAGGGACTTCAAAAATTTGAATTATACTCAATTTCAATCTGATCTCCAATCAATACCTTGGAAAAATATATATGATGTAAGTGATGCTAATGGCAAAATTGATTTCATCAATAAAAACATCATCACGCTCTTAGAATTACATGCCCCATATCGGACGGTTAGGGTAACAAAAAAATACGCGCCTTGGCTGACTCATAATCTACGTACTATGATGAAAGATAGAGATAGAGCTTTGAGCCAATATAAAAAAACACGAAGTGCTAACGACTGGCAAGTTTATAAAAGTTTTAGAAACATAATAAATGAAAAAAAAGCATACTTTCATTCCAAATTCAACACAACCGACTGTAAAAAAGTGTGGGCTACAGTAAAATCTCTCGATATAATTGCTAAGAAAAATAATTCTTTGCCAGAAAATCTTTGCAATGTAAATGAAATAAACAGACATTTTATTACTTCAGTTCCTACTATGATACCTGATCAAAATATTTTATCGTTTTATGAACATAATGCTCATGAACATATTCGTACACAATTCAATTTTCACACTGTTTCCGAGTGTGATGTTTTGAATATTGTATCTGCCATAAAAAGTAAAGCGTCCGGTCTCGATGAAATCAATATATTGAGTCTACAGCTATGTCTGCCTTATATTTTACCGTTTTTAACACATGTTATAAACTTCTGTTTGATAAATTCAATTTTCCCAGGTTCACGGAAGAAAGCTAAAGTGATACCTTTAGCCAAAGTATCGAAACCAACTTCATTTAATGAGATCAGACCAATTAGTGTTTTACCAGTGATGTCTAAAGTATTGGAAAAAGCCAGCTGACCACTTTTTTCAAAGATAATAAAATAATTCCTAAAAATCAATCTGGCTTCAAAAAAAGCCACAGTTGTTGCTCTGCTTTACTAAATATTACTGATGATATCTTGCGAGCAAATGAAATGGGAAAACTAACTCTGCTAGTTCTTCTGGACTATAGCAAGGCATTCGACACTCTTAATCATCAGCTTATGTCATCATTACTAAAATATGTATGTCTCTCTCAAAATGCATTGATGCTTGTGAATGACTATCTCAGGCACAGATTACAGGCGGTGAAATATAATAATGATTTGTCAAGTTATCTAATGACTTCTTCTGGAGTGCCACAAGGATCTATATTAGGTCCACTACTTTTCACCCTATACATTTCAAATTTTGAAAAAATATTTTTGTCATCCTCCCATCATTTTTATGCAGATGATACCCAAGTTTATATTTCTTTTTATCCCGACGAAACTGAACAAGCGATATCTGCACTCAATTTTGATTTGGACCAACTATTTGAGCTATCCAGAAATCATTGCCTCTCACTCAATCCACAAAAATCAGTTGCAATGTTGTTAGGAAAAAAATATGATCGTGTGCGAATCAATAATCTAAATAATAATGAATATCCTATTATGATAAACAATCAAATTATTGAACTACAGAAGACTGTTAAAAATTTAGGTGTTATCATTGATCAAGACTTAACTTATACTTTATACTAATCACATTTCAAATTGTCTTCGAAAGTCTTACGCAGCACTTAAAATAATTTACCAGAGACGGCACCTATTAACGAGGCCAGTCAAAATAATTCTAAGTGAGGCGTTAGTTTTATCACATCTAAATTACTGTGATGTTCTGTATGATCGCTGTCTCAGTAGAAAAGACGAAAATCGTATTCAAAAAGTGCAGAATTCATGCATCAGGATGATCTTCGGGGTACGAAAATATGGTCACATAAGCCACCTGTTTAGGCTCATTAAATGGTTGAAAATGAAAAATAGAAGATATATGCACTCTGCATTTTTATTCAAAAAAATTATAGCCGATAAAACTCCACCATATCTATATCAAAAACTGAAATTCCGTACAGATGTTCATAATATCAACATCAGGTCCAAAGGAACCTTAACAGTACCCCTGCATAAAAGTACCCAATTTCAACGTTCATACAGTTACAGTATTACTAAATTATATAATGAACTGCCAGCAACAATTAAGTATTCAAGTGCTAGTGCATTTAGATCGGGGATACTCGAATGGTTACTAAGTCATCAATGATAGCTGTTTACAGTATTGATTATGTGAAGTATTTTACCAATGATTACACACAACGGTACAATTTATTTTACTTTGAGATACTAATGTATTAATTATATTTAATTTTTTGTTTTTTACATTCATTTTTTAATTTATCATAGATGTCTATCTATTTGTTGGGTTAGGTGGAAGAACAGACATTCTGGACCCTTTTCAGGAATCCAGAATGAATTGAACCTCGCCCCATTTGTATAATCTTTAGATAATTCTGTTTATTTTTCTGATTAATAAAGACCTTTATTATTATTATTATTATATGTCTTGAAATTGCTCATTCTATCATTGGAGAACAGATGCCACAAAATGAACGGGTGTACGGTCGTGTTAAACCCACTGGCAAATCTGAGGGGGTATGGGCATGGGGGCAAATTGAATTTATCGTAAAAAATGGCAACCACCTATGCAACACAGATTATTAATGAGTTTGATTTTTGCTTAATTTCGAAAACCGATAAACAATGTATAAAAATTGTGTTGATTGTGACTGATCAGTTGAAGAAAGAACTTAAAAACCGACTGATATCCACCCCACATACAGAAATGTGGTTTTGAATATATGGGGATTCTGGTCTGAATAATAATGATAATTATGACGATTCACCGCAGTAAAGTAATTTTGTTGAGAAATGTCTCTCAATATTTATCATTTTGATTAACCATCTACAATGTTCTATTCCAAGATTGAAATCCTGTGGTAGAAATTTTTGGTGTAATAGATCATGAAACGGGTTGAATTCATTCATATTTAAAATCCGTTGCACCGTGGTTCATATTGGCTTAATTCTCTGGTATTAATATTTGGGTTTTCGACCACAGCCGTCATCTCATTATCTTCAGTAAGAACAACATATGTTCTATTATGCTGATTTCATTGAAAATATGAACAGGATGTTCATGAAGTCAGTTGTGGAATCATCTGCGACTGAAAGTTGGAATTTAGTCGCTATTTTCTATCTTGGAAGGGATTCATATTTTAAAGAGAAACATTCTCAATTGAAAATTGAATCAATACATGATTCCTCTGGAAATGGAAATACCCTAGGATAAAATTCATATATAGGGTCTTTCTCAATATATATCAGATGTAGTTCAATGTCCAGCGTGGCTTCTGCCGGGAAAGTAGTTGTTTTCTGTTAGATATTACAAAAAAGTAACTTCAATTTTATAGTAGGGTTTTTCATTTCCAGAGGAGTCATGTATTGATTCAATTTTCAATTGAGAATGTTTCTCTTTAAAACATGTTCTCTTATGTTTTAGACAATTTACTGAACCACTATTATTGGCTAAAAACTGTTCGTGAAATGTCACTATTACACTTTATTGAAGGACTTCTTAATATGGTCTTTCGTTTCCAGTGATTGCTTGCATTCATTTCGAATAATTTTTCTGATCTTTAACACTACATAAAATTAAAATACACATTGATATTATTCAAATGGTAGGTAGGGAATGTTGAAAGCATATGTTATGCCGTAAAAATGGCTACAAGTGAGATTGGTTCAGAAACAGCTAAAACAGTGTATCACGCTCTCATAGAGTCCCATCTCAGATACGGTATTGCTTTCTGGGGCGTGTGCAGCCAACAGAGGTTCAATAGCATTTTCATTTTACAGAAGAGGGCATTACGATATATATGTAAGGTATCTCCCAAACATTCATGCAGGCCGCTCTTCGTCTCTCAGAGAATTCTCACTCTACCTTCTTTATTAGTACTAGAAAGCGCGTGCTTAGTCTTTAAAAATCGTGATAACCTAGATAATCCCCAGTTATATCACAGAACACGTAGGACATATAATCTCAATCTACCTCTACCTATACCTTCCTCGACCCTGACCAAAAACAAAAACAAATTATATACGCAGGCATAAAAATATATAACCTCTACCCTTACGCCTGAAGACTATTATTAACTCTTTCAATAAATTTCGAAAGTCTGTTAAAGAAGCATTACTTGATGGAGCTTACTATAGTTTGGAGGAATACTATTCTGAGATGTGGTAGAGTATATTTGTACTACTTATATTTCGTTTATTTATATGACTTGACTTTATAGATTGTGTCAGACTTATTTATTTTACACGTATTTTTGTTCGACTTATATGTTTTTATATACAGTGAGTCCCACTTTCATATTTCGTTGAGCATGAAATAATTCGAAATTTTCTTTGACTCAAATTGTAGTACTCGGAAATACCTACCTTTGTTTACGTAACCTTTGTATATCCATTTTCCACGGCTAACTACGACCAAATGAAAAGTGAAAAATTGGGAAAAACATTCTAGGCATTTTTTAATCGCAAAAATAACACCAGATTCTGTTTCAGAACATCTTAAAACCCCTAAATCTCAATGCTTGAATCATTTGAATATACATATACATATACTCTAATCCATAAATAATGCTTGGAAAATTTCCAAAATGTCTTCTCTTGTCACAGAATTCCCAAAAATATTTAATTAATACTTTGAAAAATAGCCAAATATCACTTTTCTAAGGCTAACTTTGATCAGAATGAATGATACCCTATATATTCAAATGATTCAAGCATTGAGATTTGGGGGTTTTAAGATGTTCTGAAACAGAATCTGGTGTTATTTTTGCGATAAAAAAATGCCTAGTATGTTTTTCCCAATTTTTCACTTTTCATTTGGTCGTAGTTAGCCGTGGAAAATTGATATACAAAGGTTACGTAAACATAAAGGTAGGTATTTCCGAGTACTACAACTTGAGTCAAAGAAAATTTCGAATTATTTCATGCTCAACGAAATATGAGGGTGTGGCTGCTCAAAGTGGGACACACTGTATATACAACTGATTTTAATTATTAAGTGAAATTGTTTATTTCAAATGTATTTTTTAAGACATAAACTTTTTTATATAGATATACCTGACTTCATAGGTTAAATGAAACTTTGTCAACAAGATATTTTCTTATGACAATAAAGTATATTCTCTCTTTCTCTCTCTCTCTCTCTGAGCCTGATAATTCAGAAAGAAAAATGTTCACGCCAATACTAGCTATTTATGAACCAGACAGTAGAAATATAAGAAAGTATGATTGCTCGCGTGAGTTATGTAATCTACTGAAAAAATAATGAAAAATCGAACGAACAAACGTCCTCAACAGAAAAACTTTTCAAACTACATCTCTTTCGATTTCAATATATTCAGATAGTAAGATTGATTCTATCTGTCGGTTGGTAATTTTTGATAAAATTGTTAAGGTGAATAAATTGTATTCAATTGTACGAGATTTTTCCATTTGATTGGACTACGCTTGTGCCAATTTCACGCATGTATAACACACATAGATACATCGGAGTCATTGACATTCCGTCGATTTAATTCTATGTTCGGTCATATGTGCGAAGAAGGTAATAGAGAATTACACTATAATAAAAAATTACGTTATATTTGTAACAAATGATCTTATCTGTATACATATATGAAGCGTGTAACATCATTTCACGAACCTATTAATTTATTTCATATCGACTACAATCCACTTCAAAGCTGTTCCAAATTTTCGCGTGCTGACGTCACTTGTATTATTCTAAACGTCCTTGAGTCCTCAGAGAATGCTTTCTCGGTTTGAATCACAGTGTACACCGGATTAATCTTCTTTCGATATTATTCAGTCGAATTTAATGGAAAGGTCCACTTGGTTTTGACAACAGACATGCAAGTAGGCAATATGAGGAGATCTTGACTTCTTGAGACTTTGACGTCAATTGTATTCGTCCAATGAAATACCGGTAATATTTCGCGCGAATTTTGCTACTATTTGAATTTTACTCAAATCGTTTTTTTTTTCGGGATCAAATCAATTCGAAAAAAAATTGAAATTTTACACAGTTTGGATTTTTCATTCTTGGAAAATTCAATGAATAGAATTGTTCACGACAATAACCACATTATTGTATTCTGATCGTGAGGATGGGTATCGAGTTTGTAGGTTACTGAAATATTCTTATTCATAGCTGTTATATCCGGCAGTCCCCAGGGTCAAATATTTAAATAAATTCCAAATTTGAACTTGAAGCTTCGTTAAAGTATATTTTTTAAACTATTACGACAGTTTGTGGGAGTTTTTTGCCCGGGCTTTTGGGATATTCCAAATATACCTTTGCTGGTACAAATTAATGTCAATTCTGGAATTAATAATTATTCATGTGTATACGGAAATTTTCTAAATTGATCTTAGTCTAAACAGAGTAAAAAAATATATGAGAAACTAATTAAAGTACGAGTAAATGCAATAATTGCAATATGGTTCAAGGGCGTGTACCGGAGGGTAAGTACCAAACAAATGAAATTCGACGATGACGAAATACCCTTCTCTCCATACAATAATTTCACAATTTTTATACAGGGCAATTCAAATTCGATCCCCACCATTGGGATCTCCTAAACTACAGGTGATACGTCGAAGCTTAAATTGGGGCAAAGTTGCGTATTCTGGTGCTTAACAAAATACTATTTTGAAATTCCGAGTATTTCCGGAAATATCGGGAAAAAACTGAAAATCGGAATTTTTGTTTTTATTTTTTCTATCGTTATTAGACAACATAGCTCAAAACCAAAAGTACATTTTCATTGATACTTTTTACAGCTACACGTTTTTATGTTCAAATTTACTATCCGACGTTTCGTCTTCTGGCATTCATCATCAACTTTTTTTGATGGGCGCCATATTGTTTTTTTATACAGAAGAATAGTGATTCTCATTCTGATTTCATTGATGTATAATTTGTTATGATTTGCACTTAAGAAACCACAGATATTAAAAAAAACAACTTCATCTGAGATGGTCATGACTCCATCGAAATATTTTGTTTAAAAAACACTAATTGTCAGAACTCATTAAACATCATAAGTTTGTACAAATACTTCAGTAGAAATGTCCTCATTCTCAAATGAAGAAAAACGAGATATGTTGAAACTTTATTATAAATTTGATAGGAATAGTACGAAAACAACACAAATTTATTTTGAATTATATCCGGAAAGACAACAGCCGGATAGAACATTATTCGGAATTTTGGGCAAACACTTGGTTTAGTGCGGTGCGTTTCAAAAAACAAGAATGAAATCATGAGCTTGAAAAAATGTACAAAAAGTATTACAGTAAGTGTTCGAAATGATGGACTTTCTCTTGAATACATAACCGAGCTCGTCGACTCAAATTAAGAACAGCCCTAACAATATCTGTTCTTCTGATAGACCTGAATTGCGTGATGATATTGTCTCTAAGTTCATCTACCGTGTCATATTCTCGCTCTCCATAGATTCTGTTCTTTAAAGTGCCCCACAAGAAAGTATCCAAAACTGTAAGGTCAGGTGACCTTGCCGGCCACCTCACTGGTCCAGAATTTCCTAACCACCTATTAGGAAATCTTTTGTGTAAATATTCGCAAACTGCTCTTTTATTGTGTGGAGGAGCCCCGTCATGCTGAAACCAGCAACAGTTATAATTAACAAGGGGAAACGTATCCATATATTCTTCGAATTCGTTTCTTAAGAACCGAAGATAGGTTTCCCCGTTCAAAGTATTAGAAAAGAAATGAGGTCCAAGTATTCGGTCGTCATAAATTCCAGCCCACACATTCAAACGAAACCTAACTTGTGGTCTGACTTCTCTGAAGTGTCGTGAATTATTTTCACTCCAAATGTGCTCATTATTTCTAATAAAAACACCACAGTTCGAAAAAATACTTTCGTCGGTCCAAATAATGTTTTTCAAGTTTGTAGGGTCTACTGTTTTCGTACTATTCCTATCAAATTTATAATAAAGTTTCTCGTTTTTCTTCATTTGAGAATAAGGACATTTCGACTGAAGTATTTGGGCTAACTTATGATGTTTAATGAGTTCTGACAACTAGTGTTTATTTAACAAAAATTTTCGATGAAGTCATGACCATCTCAGATGAAGTTGTTTTTTTTAAATATCTGTGGTTTCAGAAGTGCAAATCATAACAAATTATACATCAATGAAATCAGAATAAGAATCACTATTTTTCTGTATAAAAAAACAATATGGCGCCCATAACAGAAAAAAGAAGTTGATGATGAATGCCAGAAGACGAAACGTCGGATAGTAAATCTCAACATGAAAACGTGTAGCTGAAAAAAAGTATCAATGAAAATGTACTTTTGGTTTTGAGCTATGTTGTCAAATAACGATAGAAAAAAATAAAAACGAAAATTCCGATTTTCAATTTTTTCTCGATATTTCCGGAAATACTCGAAATTTTACAAGTTTCAAAACAGTATTTTGTTAAGCACCAGAATACGCAACTTTGCCCCAGTCCCGTAGTTTAGGAGATCCCAATGGTGGGAGTCGAATTTGAATGGCCCTGTATACCTAAATGATTTTCCAGAAGGCAATCTAATAGATCATTATTCCTAATTCGATTGGGAATTAATTCTTGGATATTGAGAAAATCGCAATCCTAGAAACAATAATATTTTCAGAAAGCAAGGATAGCATCGGAAAGAGAATTGAGAGTCTTTTCGAATGGTATTACTTGAAACCACGCCATTTTTGTAAATATGTGCTTCAGCTGTTAGTCACAAAGTGGACTAGATATAATTCCATCAAGTGTGTGTCCAATGTCTCCTTAGATAGATAGAACCGTTGAGTGTTGGGGCACCGTTATTTGGTATGGATTTATGACGTTAACTGAATGCACCTGCGACCGAGGAACAAGTTTATTTCTTATGTCTTCCGGGCCTCTGCCATGATTTAAATAGGTATGTGGCCAGATGAAACTTTCTACGATGCTCCATATTTAACTAATTGAGATCTTTTTATTTATGAATAACGTGGTCGAACTTTCGAAATCTTTTGTGGGATGACCTTGAGGTTCACCCTTATACACCACGTCTGTACGTCTGTTAGTTTTACAACGGGTTTCTTAAAAAGCTCTCTGAGTTATGGTCGGACAAAGGTTTGCAATTAATAGAGCCGTTTCATCATCATTATTTCGGGAACCTAGTAGATGTTTATTGCAAAATCAATTGAAGGTGTTCAATTATTAAATCACTGGTTTTTGGTGTGTATCATAGCTGATTATGTTATCAAGTTATACAGTGTGTCCAAGATAAACTTGTTAAACTTGTTACTTGTAAGAATGAACAGCATGGGGATATCGGAAACGGTAAGAGATACGGGGTCGATTAAATTAGAGAAAAGTAGCGCATTTATGTGCACAACAATATGCCATTCAGAAAGTTTTAATATTCCGAGTAGTTACGGAGATAACCGAGAAAAACCGAAATTTGGGAATTTTGTTTTTATTTTCTCCTAGGTTTATTTTCAAAGGAAATGTAAAACAAATAGCACTTTGTCATGGCCACTTTTTAAGGACTACCTGATAACGTAAGCAGAATTTTTCTGCGACGTTTCGTCCTTTAGAAAACATCATCAACTTTTTATTTTTATATTGGCTGAATCTAAATTATACCCTGTATACGACTCCATTTCTCATTGTGAATACAGCAACGTATCACACAGTATGATTTCAGAACCGTTTCTCGCGCAAAATGAAATTTAGTATTTACTTAACCTGTTTTTCTTCAATTTTAGATAGTAGGCGCTGGAAAAAATGTCATATTTTGATACATGAAGTAAATTAATTAGTCTTATTTATATAAGTATAAATTTTAATCTACCACTTGCCGGAATTTTTGCGTTGTTGAATACAAAGATGTAAATGTAATTGTAATGTAATAACAAGGAGCTAATATGTATTACAGGAAAATAAACAGAAATTTATAAAAAGTGTTCAAATAACCGGGGCCAGGTAGCCGAGTGGTTAAAGCGACATTGTTTCAATCACTTTTGGCTGCCAGTCAAAGGTTCAAACCCTAGCGACTGCAGAACTTTTTCTGATGGCCCGAGAAAGTGCTAGGAATCGCATGTAAAAAGGTAAGACCTCGTTAATCCTTAGCTCGTACAAGTTTCGACTTCTGAGGGTTGCCGTTCGTAAGGGGACGACAGCTGGTTAACGGAAAAAAAACAAAACAAAAACAAAACCCGCCGTTATTTTCTAAGCACAAGTAGGCTCTTCTCACAGACGAACTTAAAACTTGAGTTAACATATTCGGAAAAATATTGTTAAAGGATGCAGTAACCGACCTTAGCAAATCTTCTTCATTTTGAAAATTATGATTAGAGCTAGTACACTTGATTCCTGATATATTCCCAAAGGAAAAAGTCTAGTGGGGTTCGGTCGGGGGACCTTGCAGGCCAGGATGTATCACTATGAGTACCAATCCACTGTCCTGGGAAACGACGGTTCAAATAATCACGAACAATTAATTGTAGAGTTATGTGCTGGAGCACCATCTTGTTGAAACCAGCAGCTGTGAGTAACCGCTAATGGCAAATTATCTAGAGCGCCTTCCATTTCATTTACTAACAAATTTATGTACCGCTCTGCTGTTAAAAAAGCCCAATTACATTCGTAACGAGAATTCCAACCAACATGTTAAAATCGAAGCGATGTTGATGTCTGGACACTTTGTGTACACGCGGATTTTGTTGTGACCAATAATGAACATTTTCCGCCTATTAAAAATACCATTGTTGGTGATCATACTTTCATCAGACCAAATTATTTTGAAAGGGAAATTTTCATCGTCTTGGCATTTGCTAGTGTACCATTCACAAAAGGTTCTTCGACTTGCATTGTCACCTGGTCTGAGTCCATGACAAATCCTAAATTTATATGGATGATATTTATTTTTTCTTAAAATGAAGTGAGCGGTGGATTTGGCTACTCCGGTATTATCTTCAATGGTGCGAGTGGATATCTCAGGATTTTCGACAACGGCCTGTAACACATCACGCTGACTTTCTTCATTATATAGCTTTTGTCGGGAAACCACAGGTTTTTTAAATGATCCGTATTCTTTTAAATTAAAAACTAACCGTCTAAATATTGATTTAACAGGTTGTCGCCTCTCAGGATACTTATCAGAGTACGCACGTTCAGCATCAACACAATTTCTTTGGCACAAAATGTAACATGACAACATATCAAATTTTTCAGCATTCGAAAAGCTGCCGTTTTCCATTTTTAACACAAATTAGGTAGGTAACGAGATGTAAAAGTAGGAACGGTAATAGGTCAAAAATTCTACCAAACTGCAGTATTATTATGACAACAGAACATTAGGTGTCATTTTTTCCAGCGCCTACTATCTAAAATTGAAGAAAAACAGGTTAAGTAATCACTGAATTTCATTTTGCGCGAGAAATGGTTCTGAAATCATATTGAGTGATACGTTGCTGTATTCACAATGAAAAATGGAGTCGTACACAGGGTATACTTCAGTTTCGGCCCATATAAAAATAAAAAGTTGATGATATTTTCTAAAAGACGAAACGTCGCAGAAAAATTCAGCTTACGTTATCGTGTAGTCCTTAAAAAGTGGCCATGGCAAAGTGCCATTTATTTCACATTTCCTTTGAAAATAAAGCTAGGAGAAAATAAAAAAGAAATTCTCCAATTTCAGTTTTTCTCAGATATCTCCGAAACTACTCGGAATATTAAATCTTTCTAAATGGCATATTCTCTAATTTAATCGACCCCGTATCTCTTACCGTTTCCGATATCCCCATGCTGTTCATTCTTATCTTGGACACACTGTATATTACCAGGCGTTTTGGTTGGAGGTCAAGTATCACCAGGTGACCTTCAAAGTGCGTAAAAATGTGCAGACGTTTCATTTTTAGAGAACTGGTACTAAATTATTTCCGTTTGGTTCTGTGTTACGAAATTGAATAAATTATCGAGTTTGCATTGGTTTTGGCGGAAACCACTTTGTCACTTTATTTGTAACAACCATAAAACAAAAAAAATACATATATTTTGAATATAAGTAACTACCAATTTTGGAAATATTCAAGATAGTATAGTAAAAATTAAAAATCATCAGCCCAAATCTCGAAGACGCCAAATTTTCGAACCCTCCCAAACTCCTTATTTTACTGTGCTAAAAAACAGTGCTGTTTGGAGAGAACAATTTATCAATATGAAAATGAATGCATACCTATTTGGCGTTGGGCAATGGCCTTTGTTGCGACACTACATCAATGTTTTATGTTATTTTAAGATAGAGGCCGGCCTTGAGACTCGCTTTCTAAGTGTTTATTGCCGTTTCCGAATGCATTTGTACATGCACCGCACTCTCATTGCACTGCAGTTTTCGACACATCCGAAAACCAGTGGAGGAGAAAAAGGAAATAGGTAAATCTAATTATTGTTTCTCATCTGCGTTCCTCAATAAGTGGTTCACTTAATAATTAACTTTCTTTATCAGACAGTACAATCCTAAAACTTGCCCAACGAACGTTTTTCTCTGTCACTCACACTTGACGGGCTGTAAAATTAATCAAACACGGATATTTCACAAGTTTACTCAAACTCAAACAATACGTGTTGATAACTATCCAAAATTGATTATTATTATTGACGTTGAGTGGAAGAATAGCTCAGCTGAATTACGCTAGAAAAAATAAAGGCCATTTATTATTGTTATTATTTCATTAGGAATATCCTAGTCAAGCCCGTTCTCTGAAGCTCTGATATTCTAGAGGGCTCGTTGATGTCATTTTTCCAAATAACCACTACCCACGTCCGTATGGTAAGTGACTAATAGGTCCAAGACTCATGTGCCCTGAGCTGACGAAGTGAACCAAGGCTGAAGGCATTCTGTATTCGTTCCGCTAGATTTCTGCCATTTTATGGCAAACCAGTATGATTTTCAAATTTGAGAGCAGTGTGTCCATTATTCCACCAATAATTCCTTTGATCAGAACCACCATTTCAACAGAATCGTGTGGGTGAAGCCTTTTTTTACTTTATTTTCTTGAAGACAGGCATAAATACGTAAAGAGTTTGTCAGAACCTAGTACTAAAACTAAAAACCAAGAAAGTAAATTTAGGCAGCTGGCCAAATCATCGTCAACATAGTGATCAAATGTTATTTAAAAATGCGTCCCAGAGTAAAATCAACCTAAGTAGGTACTTCCAGAAACATTGTTTGAATCCTTTCGAAGTAACATATGATTCAATGTTGGGCGGAAGTTTATTGAACAACCTTTTCCCAATAACAGTAGGTGACCTATATAAGAGGTTAGTCCTTGAAAATGGCACAAGCAAGTCATTTTGCTACCTTGTGTTAATAGTGTGAATTTCTTCATTAGACTTAAAAGAGTTCAAGTTACATAATATAAAAACAAAAACACACACTTCAAATATTTACAAACTTGTGAATTAACTATATTTATTTTCAATGAAGTGAGGTGAACTCAATGACACTTCAGTTAGCAAATTAAATGAATATCGTGTCAAATCTATTGCAATTCAAAGAACGCATTGAAATAAGAACTACCAGTTGACAAAGCCAATATCTGACGGACTACTAACTGAGGTTGGCTATATTAAAGGGAAACCAATTTGAAATGAAAGTTGTATTTTCTATGCCTCAATTCAAAACATATTAGGTTTGAAACAACAAAGCTATCTTTGATGAGGGGCAACACCCCGAAATCGAACTATAGGTGGTCAAAATGTTTTGATGATGCTACAAGCAATTGCAGAGAAATCCTTGTAGGAACTCTGCAAGGAAATTCACCAGACGTAATTCAAGGTTCGTCGTGGTATTAGGAAAGTAGTTGTTTTCTGATGGATTTTCGACCCAAATATTCCCATTGTATAAGGCAATTGCAATGAACTCTCCTGTCAGGACATTTTGTCTCTTATTCAGTTATTTTTGTTCGAAATGACGAGAAAAATCACTTAGATTTTTTAACATACCCTATAATGCTGAGAAACGAGTTGTACTGAAATGAATAGCTTAAAACCTCTTTGATGCATGTTCAAATTTCGAAGGACTAATTTCTATAAATTTCGATGTTGTTTAGTTCCAATTGAAAATCAATACTTCGGGGACAGTTGATACCTGAAACGAAATCATACTAATTGTTGTACAGGGTGTACCATTCAAAAAGACACAACTTTGAAGTCACCCACTTATGACCCACCCGGTATAATTTGTAATCTACAATTATTTTTCTCGTATCGTAGGGGGTTGCGCCACCCTGTACACTGATCTGGGGCTTATTCACAACCATCCAAATCGTCTAGCTGATAATACATTTTCTAAGAGCACTGAAGAGAATATATCCTCATTGTAAGAGTATGTTATGAAATGCTATCCTTTCAATAACTTCAGGTTCGTCTGGCAGTGACTTATACCTGTCCGAATCGTCTGGCATTTTTTTGTTCTACATGAAAATGTATAAATTAAAACATATTTAAATGCCAGATTTGTGGAAAGACATTAGTTTTTTAAATTATTTTATATTTTCAAAAAGGACCCCGCACCATTCTTATGGGTTTCTGGGTTCTGGTGGAATTCGCTGAAACTGTAGTATTTTATTCTCTTCATTATCCTGATCAAAAGTTCCTATGGGTCCAACTCAAAGATATGATTTTGTACCTCATAAGTGTAATTACGACAAAACAGTTTTCTTGTGTATTAGATACACAAAAATATGTTTTGTCGTACTCACACTCAAAGGTACAAAATCATATCTTTGAGGGGCTGCATCCAAAAAAACTAGTCATAGGATCCAGTTGGGCCCATGGGAACTTTTGATCAGGATAATAAAGAGGATAATATACTACAGTTTCAGCAAATTCCACCGGGACCCAGAAATCCATAAGAATGGTGCGGGTCCTTTGGGGGAGATGAAGTTGCACCAACGCAAATCCACTACTGATTTCTTACGTAACTGATTTCCAATTGAGTACACAAAGTTTCAGCAGTGTACCTCATGTTAGTCAAAGTTTCTGCCAGCTATTACACTAGTCAGCTTGTACATAGCAATTGTTGTTTGTTTTGTTTTTTTTACTAACAATCTCCAAATGTTATTAGATCAGCCGAAAGGAAATCTCCCAACTTAGATAGATAGGAATGAATAAAATTAGCTGTCAAAATTGTGACATAGCCAACCAAGAAATTCACGAATATTCGTTTTTGCGAACATATGGCACTTGCTAAATATAATTTTTTAGACTCTCACCATATGAAATAAACATTCAAAATTCAAAATTAGTAAAACCAGTTGGTGATTACTGGAAATCGGATTATTATGAAAGTATTTGTACTTACAAGAAAGGTTTGAATAAGCCCCTGCCTAAAAATGTCAATGGTCTATTGAATTCTAAACTATTTGGGGAGATAGTTTGGTATTCGTACTGATGAAGATAACTCGATTATCGAAATGCGCATCTAGGACTAAAAATACTTGCTTGGTAAAGGAAAAAATACTATGCATTCTCACTGAACGACACCACAGGAGTCCAGTATCTTATAATCGATTACAAGGGTTGTTGATTTCATCCCCCTATAACAAAATGGTAATAATCACAAAAAAATCCATAGTTAACCCCTTTACGAGTGAATGTGATCCAAAATTCTTCAAAACTCATTTGAAGGGATGGACTGTAAACATTTTCGATAAGACGGACATACCCTTAATAATTTACAAGCATTAATCTTCTCCTTATCGTTTTTGCCTGAAATCAAAAACACCCTGTATATGGGTAGAAAACCTGCCAATTTTCTGTACCTTATAGGATTATTCGAGTGTACAATACTAATTCCTATTCTCTACAATATCTTCGATCTCGAATGAACCCAAAAATACAAAATCAGAGGATCTTGAACCATTTACATAACCTCAACGTTCAAGGTCAGGATTAATTTGTATGCCTAATAAATACACGAATAAATCCCACACTAACACCATGTGATGTCATTTAAGACTCGATAATTCGATTAGCGTGTGTTGCAATTCGATTCAGATCAGTAATCATGACCAAAATTCCAATGAATGGCTACGTGCTCGTCCTCGCATATTCTCTCCAAGGACTCCCCCCCAACTGGAATTGACGTGTAATGGTAAATGGCATTTTAATTATAGGTCCGTAGTTTTGATTCCCAATCAAAGACCCCATTTACTGAACAATACGATAGTTCAATCACAAAAATTACAATCATTTAATGGATTTTATTTTTAGTATTCATTAACCAATAGTTACTGATACGGATTACGGATTAATCTAAATTGAATGTCAATTATGTTTTTTAAAACGCATTAGACCATAATCTGCTTAAGTTGATATTTTTATAAAAGTAAATTACTCAATTATGATCAGAGAAGTAATGAGAAACGATTGACGTCAGCCATTAAACCATTTCAACAAATCCCAGCTTTCAAATAATTTTTTGTTTAGTACATCATCCTCAGTTTATTTAATTTATGGTCCGTCATTTGATGCAGAAAGCATAATAGCCTTCTGTTTTCACAAAGAATCTTACAATCAAATCAATAGTGTCTAACCACGAAAAAAATAATCATTCTGGTTTGCAAAAACAAAATCGAGATGATATATAAAATTGGATATATTATTCACAATTAAATCTCTCTATCTATTGAAATATCCAGACTAGCAGAACTTTTCACATAAATCGGAAAATTGTTACACAAACATGGTTAAGTTACACCCTTAACAATAATAGAGATTTGGCTATATGTTCTGCTAAGCAGTGGAACACGAAGAATACCTCTACATCTAGTGTCGTTCTCATAAACCGTCGGATAACGACAGATTTTGCTGACTCATTTTCTCTCTTCTGGGATTTTAACCACTGGAAATTATGTCAGTGTTGAGCCCAAAAATTGAAAATTTTGCGATCGGACGTGTGCTAGGCATATAGAAAATTCATTTCTCTTTTTCAGAAAAAAATTGTTTTTTTTTTATTTTCTCGTTTATGGCATTTTAACACATGAATAGGTATAACAATTTAATAGTGAATCACCAAAGCCATAAGATTTGCACGTGCTTAAAGGGTTGAAATAGGGGCGCAATCTTATGGAAAAATAGTTGGTAGCTGATGCATTTTCTCGCCTATGGCAATCAACAGAATGAAATTTAATATCGTTAGGAACCTGAAAAAAAATTCCCATAAGCCGGTCATCTGTTGAAGTATATTTTCCGGACGGAAAATTTTGTGAAAATTGTATGGCATAGTACTGATATCTACGAAACGGAAACAATTTGGTAAAATTAATTCAAAGGGAATATTGAAAATTCAGCTAATAAATTTTACAAAATATAGAAAAAATTATGTTTTACCTTGAACACTCATTTCTATGGCTGATCGACAATTAAAATATCCTATAAATGTCAAATATAGTTTTGTTATCGCGTATTAAAGTAATTTTCCCATTTGACTTTTCTTTCTGAAGCCATATTCAAAGTAAATGAAAACCCATGATGGAATTAAATAGCTTGTTTTTTTTCATCAAACAAAGAATAAATAATATTTGTGGAGAAAGAATAGAATTGAGACATACTAGTCGTTTCAGTCTTATCCATGAACTCTTGGTAGGCAGTTTTTGAATTTGAGCTGATGGCTATCTAGAAGTTCCATCTGAAGTTTTGTCAATTTCCTTCTGTGAAATTTGATTGAAATTATCAATATTTACATCATCACAAATTATGATATTCTTGTAATATTTCGAGTATTCACTCATTCCGCATATGATTGTGTCGACATTTCCACCGATGGAAATATAAATATTAATTGCACACTTTTCATATGCCTCTTAGGATATTACACAGGTCTATTTGCATTTTCTCGCAATTTGCTTCAACATCAAATTTTTTGTTCCCATGATTTTTCCTTCTGTATAAAATTACTCCACCATGTTTGTGATTTCAATATTGTTATATATCTCTGTCGTGTTATCATCCGTATAGTTAGTCGTGCAGTAGAAGGTTTTTCAACTATTTCTCAAACATCATTTTTATTCATTGATGCTGATAGCCAGTTTCTTGAATCGTGACTAGTTATAGCTTCATTATGAGTGTGTGGTTCATCGAATGCTAAATTACAGAAATCACCATAATGTTTTGAAGGAGTAAGGTGCCTTGACCTACGTCTTAATGGTAATGGTTCAGCTTTACCTTGTTCCAATGTAGAAGTTTGAGATTCAACAGTTTTTGGAAACATATCATTTTCTTCTATCACAGCTTCATTCTGATAATTTTTGAGTTTCTCAATGGACTGCAATGTGATGGCGTCATTTTCTTTTTGAAGAAACTTATAATCTTTCGAAATGATAACTTTTTTTCCAGTAACCTACGAATTTGTCTTCATTGGCTCTTATGGACAGAATTTACTTCCTGGTTTCCTGCTTTCTTCTGGGATATGAATAAGAACTTCCCGACCAAAATATTTCAAATGAGATATTGAAGGCTTTTTCCATCAAATAATTCAAACGGAGTTTTTCAATTGAAACTATGGGGTAAACGGTTTTTAAGTGTGAACTGAAGTGGCAATTGCTTCAGCCCACAGTATCTGTAGTAGTTCTGAATCAATCAAACAAGTTCTGGTTCTATTGAAATGTTCTGCAAGTCCATTTGTTTCATGAATGCATGGGATTGAATTTTCTTCTTTTATTCCAAGCGATCTGAAGAAATTGAATGAATTCGATGTATACGAAGACCATGAAGACTTTCTATGAAGAAGGCCTCACCATATCTGACAGCAACCAGCAATTCATCAGGCGAAACCAGTCTACACTTCGGGCAAATGAACTATACTGGAGCAATAATACTATAAATATCTTCAACAGGAAGACTAGGGGCTTAACCAAAGCTTGAGAGATACCCAACCAAACAGGAACATATCACTGGATTAAATTCCTCCGGGTACAACAACCAAATGAATACTTTTTAGTAAATAACTGTTCTAAACAGTCGTTAGTATGAAAACAATGAAAAGGAAAGTTGGAAAACTCACCTTCCGTGAAGGGCTTTATCTTGTAGAAAAAAGGCGTGGCGTGGTACAAAGTTTTCAAACGCCAAATTGTCGTAACTGTCCAAGTTAGGCATCTATCAAAGGCCAAGACTCTGCAGTTGATGGTGAGATGGGTAGAACGGAATATCCACAAATTTACAAATTCAGGATTCGTCAGCCGAACAAAACCAGGCTAGACACCTGTAGCTTTCACGAATTCACCCATAAAACTCCTCGTCTCTCAGTCGGTTTTATCTAGGAAGTTAGGGTACCAACATTCAGATTTTTCAATATTTTCATGTTCCATGCTTATCCGACCAATCTGACCAGCTTAAAAATGATGATGTGTTTCGTTGTCTCTAGTCAGACACTCTAAAAACTAATTTGGCTACATTAATAGCTCGAAAAATGAAACAGCTGACAGTTGACAGCTGACGAATAAAAATAAACGAAAGCCGAAAACAAAGAAAACATTTGGTTTATAATCACACTAAACCCTAAAAATTAAAGCAGAGACAATAATTCGAAGACACTCCTTATGCTCATTAACCAGAACTCAGACATATAAATGAAGCACTCACGAAAATTCGTTTGAAGACAACATTGAGTAGTGAGTAGGATATATTTCTTTTGAAATCATTTTTATTTACCTTCAATCATATTTAGATCGAAACTTGCAAAGCGCAAAACAGATCACACTTTTCTAGTAAGCAAAAATACAAACGCTACTCTGAACGTATGCAGTTTCAATGAGAACAAGTCGAAAATAGAAAAATTATGATTTAATCTGATGGTGCATCCAGAACTTAATTATTCTCCTTGTAGTGACAACTTGTAAGATGTGAATTGATCATTAAATGTGATTTTTGAATCGAAATTAGCATGGGAATGTTGATAAGGTTTCTATGAATGACGTTATACAACCAACTATAAACATATATGTATGTTGTGTTAAGGCTCATGTAGGTAACCACAGGGTGACGTCTACATTGCTCTAAAGCTTTCTAAAAATTAACAAAATAAAGTAGCGAAAATTTACATGCTACAATTGGGAAGGATATTCCCAGCAAGCATAGCGATGGGGTACGTTCCAAAAATCTTTAAGTAAGCTTCCTTTCCAAAACGGGGAAAAGCACAGCAGCGAGGTCCTTTAGACCTATCATCCTAATACTGTTCCCGCTTAAAGCAATAGTACCAGGTGGCGGAATATTTCAAATCTCTGGTTTGCGCACGACCAATAGGCATAATTGCAAAATTAGCAAAGCGTGTGCTAAACAGATGTATGGAATTTTTTAAGCAGTCAATTTATATTATCGCAACACAAATAAGCACTTTGACTCTCATCAAAACAATGTATTATTTTCTTGTACTACTTTGAATGAAATCCTACTATGGTCTGATTAACAAGTTCAAAAACATGTTAATTCTTGATCAAGCTCCTAAAAATATGAGCGATGTCTCATTCGATTCGGAATGAAGTCTACAAAAACGAATCGATGTATTAGCACATAAAAAATTGCAATTGTTATTAACAAATTAGGATGTGAAAAATAAAGCTTTTTGTAAATAACTCCAAAATTATCAACATTTAGGGAATTTTGAAAAAAGATTCTTAAAGTGGAGGAAATTTCCAAGAAAATAGTTTCGACTCCCGGAACTCTATCTCTACTATTCATAATTTTAATTCAACGCCGAAAATAGGGCTTCGCCCAGCCGTAACGACATAGGCACACTACCGCTAAAGACAGTGTACCACATAAAATATTTTTTTTATTAACAATAATTAATTTAAAAATTTGAATAAATCATGGTATTATCTAGACAATTGAAATAATAAATCCCCATTGAAAAAACATGTTTAAGTCAATTTTTCAAAAAATTATACTATTGTTAATTAATTAATTTTTTTACAATCTGTTATCTTAAATGACGACATAAAAGTTTAAATAAAATATCTATAAATGTTTGGCTTATACGTATACTCAACAAAATCACGTGATGAAAGTGAATTAAAGTTTATCATTTTGGATATAATAATTTGAAGTTGAAAAAAAATGAGAAGTCAAAGAAATTTTGTAAATAATTTTTTTTTCACCAAATATGCTATTGCTAACAATGGCATTCAGTGACGTTCGAAAAAAAATGTTAACATAATTTGTTAAACAATTTTTTATAAACAAATAGACATGATTAATATTTTTCGAAAAAAAAAATTTTACCACTCTATTGTCTTGGCAAAACAATGATTAATGTTTTGTTTTTCATTTCATCAATTTTTCTATTGTTTATAACCGTTTTTTTCAGTTTTTGAATGATTAAATAATTAGTTGAGAAATTATTTTCTCTTTAAAACTCATAATAGGCATTTCTTCATAGATTAACAAAGAACATGTTTTATTTATATATAATTTCATTGTTTGTTAACTTAACAATTTGTTATAACAAATTCTAACAATCATTATATTTTTCTTCTCGAGCTGACCAAAATTATAGAAACAGTCATACACAGTTTGTCTCACAAAGTTGGAACCACGTGAAAAACTTTTTTATTATTCATTTTAGGAAAAAAATTATTCTTCATAAAAACTTCTGCATGTTCTGAAATCTAAAAAACAATCATTATATATCAATTTTTTTCATTCGTATACGCGGTGTGACAAAAAATATGAATTTCACTCAAGAGGAAAGTACCTTCATATTTGAAAATATCGAAAATTCTTTTAAAAAAAAGTTTTTAATTGATATAGCCGATACTTGATGAAAATCCATTATACTCTATATAATAAAAGTATTGTTCAAATGATTTTCACATAAAGAGGGTTTACAAAACCACGACAATTGTTTCGCTTTACAAAAGCTACTTCAAGTGGTGAAGATATACTAAATTACATATTTGCTATGTTACTTTAAATACTTATCCAAAATAAATTAGGGTTCGGTTGTGTACCTAACTCCCAATACATTCCCGATAGGTACTTTTACATTTCTATTAATTAAATCTAACCTTTCCAGGAAAACAAATTGATAAGTGGTGACGAATTTAATTCGAGTTGGTCATTGAGCAACTACTGAGAATTTTTCCATTTATTAATCTCCATACTTTCTAAAAGATTCAGCTTCTTACCTTTGTTTTCGACATGAAGGATTTCAAAATCATGGTCGAAAGTATGATTTTCAATTAATAAATGGTTAGCATACGTGGAATTTGTTTTCCCGTTTACAAAACTACTTCTGTGCTCGGCTAGGCGTTGTTTGAAGGTTCTACCAGTTTGGCCAAGATGAAACTTGGAGCAACTACCACAGTTCAATTTATAGACTCCACATTTTTCTTGTTTATCCACCCTATCTTTGTTATTTTTAATATGTCTGCCTAAACTATTGTCTGTCTTAAATGCAATATTTAATAGAAAAAGCAAGGTTTAATTTAAGACAGACAATAGTTTAGGCAGACATATTAAAAATAACAAAGATAGGGTGGATAAACAAGAAAAATGTGGAGTCTATAAATTAAACTGTGGTAGTTGCCCCAAGTTTTATCTTGGCCAAACTGGTAGAACCTTCAAACAACGCCTAGCCGAGCACAGAAGTAGTTTTGTAAACGGGAAAACAAATTCCACGTATGCTAACCATTTATTAATTGAAAACCATACTTTCGACCATGATTTTGAAATCCTTCATGTCGAAAACAAAGGTAAGAAGCTGAATCTTTTAGAAAGTATGGAGATTAATAAATGGAAAAATTCTCAGTACTTGCTCAATGACCAACTCGAATTAAATTCGTCACCACTAATCAATTTGTTTTCCTGGAAAGGTTAGATTTAATTAATAGAAATGTAAAAGTACCTATCGGGAATTTATTGCGAGTTAGGTATACAACTGAACCCTAATTTATTTTGGATAAGTATTTAAAGTAACATAGCAAATATGTAATTTAGTATATCTTCACCACTTGAAGAAGCTTTTGTAAAGCGAAACAATTGTCGTGGTTTTGTAGACCCTTTTTATGTGAAAATCATTTGAACTATAGTTTCATCAATCGGTTGACGGAAATAACAATTTTTTTAATTTTAACAACAACAATTATATAGAGTAAAAAAAAGTTGTTTAGAATTGAAAATTCTGTTCAAATATGCAATGCTATTGGGTTATGTTACTTTTTACTTTTTTTTATTTTGAATGAAAATTTATGTCTTTTGATGATCACCTTTTCGTTTCTCAATGTTTTCTAACAATTTTGCAATTTAAACACATGATGAATGCATATGCATATATTGTGCAAATACGAAAATACATACAGTGCGGCATTTTTTAGTCCCCCCCCCCCTGTTAACTTTTGAACGGTTCGACGTACAAACATGAAAAAAAAACCGTTTGGAGGGTTTCACTAATACTACTTTTTGAATAAAAAAAATATGGTGATTGCTCGACAGGGGGCGCAGGGGGGCACATCAACTCAAAATTTTTAAATGGCATGGCAGGTCAAGTGTCACATCGTTGAAAAGAGAATTCAATTCTCTTTACAACCATCTTGATATTTTGGAATTTAGTTGAGGAATTTTTCCCAATTTCGATTTTTATGCCTATCGAAATTTTCTAGTTGGTGTGCCTCCAGCGCCATCTGTAGTGTAATTGCAATATTCCTTCTCTCAAAAAGTAGTATCGATAATACCCTTCGCAATGTTTTTGGTTTCATTATTCCACAACAAACCGTTCAAATTTATCTAGATATGACTAGTTTTCAGATCCGCATTTATATTTGATATTTCGAATTTGAATTGCAAAAAAAATATTAAAGAAATTCAAAAAAAAATTAGATGTTTGTGAAGAGAATTGAATTCTCTTTTCAACGATGTGACACTCGACCCCCCATGCCATTTAAACATTTTGAATTGATGTGCCCCCCCCCGCGCCCCCTGTCGAGCAATCACCATATTTTTTTATTCAAAAAGTAGTATCGGTGAAACCCTCAAACGGTTTTTTATTCATGTTTGTACGTCAACCGTTCAAAAGTTAACAGGGGGGGGACTAAAGAAAGCCGCACTGTACAAATGATTTTTTCATTATAAACAAAATAATAAACTTTAATCCACTTTTATCTTGTTAAGTATATGTATAAGAAGGGCTCCAAGATGCCAAAAATGTATGGATATATTAATTAAACTTTTATTTCAAATAACAGGGATTGAAAAAAAAAATTATTAATCATCAATAGTATAACTTTTTGAAAAATTGACTTAAAATTTTTTCCTAACGGAAAGTGTCTAGATGATACCATGATTTATTCAAATTTTTGAATTATTATTTGTTACTAAAAAAAAATATTTTATGTGGTACACTGTCTTTAGCGTTACGGCTGGGCGAAACCCTATTTTCGGCGTTGAATTAAAATTATAAATAATAGAGATAGAGTTCCGGGATTCCGAACTGTTTTCTTGTAAATTTCCTCCTTTTTAAGAATCTTTTTTCAACATTCCTTAAATGTTAATAATTTCTGAGTTATTACCAAAAAATTAAAAGCTATCTTTTTTTAATCTAAATTTGTTAATAACAATTGCAATTTCTCATGTGCTAATACATACTTTCGATACATTTTTCTAGACGTCATTCCGAATCGAATGGGCCATCGCCCATATTTTTAGGAGCTTAATTAAGAATTAACACATTTTTGAACTTGTTAATCAGACTACTATTACTAGCTCCATCAGCAGGAAAACGATGAAAACTGTTCCTCATCAGCACAGTATTTAACTTTACAGTATGGATGCCTATAAGACACTGTTACATTATCATTATTATTCTCATCAAGAGAGTAACTGTATCCTGAACTATCGACAGTGTTTATCAAAATAATTCGCATGATAATTGAAATGAAACGTGAAATAATTGACAGTTCCAATTACTCTATCAGCATAAATCAATATAATTGAAAACATGAATATCAGTTCAATGATGTCCACTGACGTGAGAGCACAAAGGTTGGTTGTGACAAAAACCTAACGTGCAGTAATTATCAAATCTTTCTTCGAATCAAAATATCATCCAACCACAATTATTATGACGCTCTCTGTTAGAGGAAAACAACATACAAACCATGATTGCAGCGTCCTTAAATAAATAATGACATTTTAATTTGAACTTGTGTAAGTAGAGGATCGGGAAAAAAATCCGAAATGGTATAATTACACTGCTCTTGTAAAGAAATATATAGGGGGTATATCTAAATTTCATGTTCAATGACCACCTCACCTTACCCAAATCTTCTGGATGCGCCTGATAAAATTTACATACACTCTGCCACTATCGATGCTATATGCTATAAAGATGTGATCTTTAAATTTTTTTTTTGAAAAATAAAGTCAGTTTCAAAAAAAATAATTAAAAGATCACATCTTAAGCAATGATAGAAAAATCAATCTGATTTCATTCTAGTTTTTATATTTTATATTTGAATGTTTTAATATTTTAATATTTCAATGTTTCAATGTTCCAATATTTTAATATTTCAATGTTTCAATATTTTAATGTTTTGATGTTTCAGTAGTTTGATGATATTTTAATGTTTTAATATCCTGATATTTTAATGTTGTAATATTTTAATATTTTAATGTTTTGCTATTTTACAGTTTTGATATTTCAATGCTTTGATGTTTCAATGTTTCAATGTTTTCATATTTTGATGATTCAATCTTTTAATGTTTTAATGTTTCAATAATTTAATGTTTAAATGTTTTAATGTTTCAATGATTTTATGTTCAAATGTTTGAATGTTTAAATCTCTTAATGTTTTAATGTTTGGATGTTTTAATGTTTTAACGTTTTAACGTTGTAACGTTTTAACATTTTAACGTTTTAACGTTTTAACGTTTTAACGTTTTAACGTTTTAACGTTTTAACGTTTTAACGTTTTAACGTTTTAACGTTTTAACGTTTTAACGTTTTAATGATTTAATGTTTCAGTGTTTTGATGTTTTAATGTTTTTATGTTCAATGTTTCTATGTTTTAATGATTTAATGTTTCAGTGTTTTAATGTTTTAATGTTTCCACGTTTCAATTTTTTTATGTATCAATGTCTCAATGTTTTAATATTTCAATGTCTTAGGGTAGATTTAGTCAACTTTAGCACAAGCATTATTATAAACATAACGGTAACATCAAAGGTTTTTAGCATAAACTCAACATTGTTGTATACATGGCGCCATTTGATATAACAGATTCAACTTTCGCTTTAAACATATTCGTCGGTCCCACGCCAATACCGCGAATGTGCAAATTTCAGAGTTCTGACTTCAATATGTAAGATACTAATTTTCTACCAAAATTTTCTGTCAAACTCATGAATGTGATTATGTTGTCTACTGTGATTGAGAGTGAATTCGCGAATGTGAAAACTTTCCAAGGTTTTCGAAGAAAGAAGCAGGAATATTCTTAAAACTCTTCTCATTCGAAATGACAAATTGCACATTGGTGGTTTTGGCATGGTACCGACGAATTATTTAAGCACAATTTCAAAATGATGTTGACTAAATGCACCTTTAATTTCAAGGTTTTGATGTATAGATCAAATCGTAGTTGCAGGTGACTTAAAAGTTAACTATTTAGATACAACAGCAGCAGACTTACACAACCTCTAAATAACTTATCTGTTTCTTTCAACCTTACAATGCATGTAACAGAACCATGTTCTTTTTGCGTGCACATATAGTGAAAAATAAACCATGTACCAAGTTTCTGGGAATGCACATTAATAATGAACTTAAATTTGAAGACCATGTTGTATCACTAAAAAAAGATTAGCATCAGGATGATACGCGACAAACGAACTTGGTCGTCATTGCTAGAAATTCTTTTTTCTTCTTCGTGAAATTTCAGGTATAGGCAGAAGCAAGAGACCACTGTAGACTGCTGTTTGTCTCCCAAAAAATGCTTACTGTAACCGGTATATTCATCTTGGAAACTGTCTGTTTGATTCATGGCAAACAGTCCCTCGGGATATAATATTTGATCCGCCCTTACGCAACCTTTCGAAGTACCAACCTCTGCCTGCCAATTCCAAAGCAAGAGGAATATATATATATATATATATATATATATATATATATATATATATAACTATTTGCCGGAATATCTTAAAGTAATGAAATATCATAAGCACTTTGGGAAGGCAATAAAAAACTTTCCTATGCCAAAAGCATATTATGACCTGCAAGAATGAAAATTTTGGGAATAAATTAACCTAGTTCATCTCCGTTATTACTCTTTTTTGAGATTTTATTTTACATTGTGTAGTGAGTCGTTTACTTAACTATTCTGTAAAGTAATTCATTGACCCACCCGTATAATTTTACATATAATTGATATACTTATTAGATTTTATTTTACACTATAAATATACTTCATAATCATACATATGTACACATTGCATATTATCTTGACACTGTACCACAAGTATTCACCCATAACGCTTTGTCAATAAGGATTGTTAATTCTTGTATAATGAACTGGCACTATAAATTAATATTGAAATAAAAACACCTTTTTTAGGTGAAGGAGGTTATATTGCGTAGAGAATACACACACCGGATCCTGCTGCATTCAGTAAAATTAATTATTTTTATTTATTTTATACAAGGAGGATTTATGGGCATCGAACATCACTGCTATTCGAAATTTATCAGCATTTATTAGTGAAATCAAAAAGTCAATGCCACGTTCCAACCTACTTTCTCACCTTGATTCAAAGCTAAAAGTCATGGATTGCAGCATCGAACAAACACAACAAAACAGTACAGCCATAGGAAAGACTACGAAAGGTTCTGAGAGAGTTTTCATGTTCTGTATTTATGTTTTGGGGTGCTTGCTGATCACGATTCTGTCTCTCAGTTATTTTTACTTGATTTTAAAAGTTGGAAAATAAATTCAACAGCATTTTTTGTATTTTTTTATACTAAAATCCTTGAAGTAGGGAAAACATTCTACAAAATTGGTCGCACATGTCATTTTCAAAATGAATTATTTGTCTTCAAAAGCAATGTGTAATGTGCTTTGTGACAATCAAAGTGGTACTGAGTTGTTTCATGTTCAGTTGGTTTGAAATAATAATTATACAAATAGGGTTGTCAAACATTGAATCATCATAAAAGCATAAAAAACAAAAAAGAGCAAATATATATTCTGGTATTCTGTCGACATTCCACTGAGGACTTCCGGATCAGTTTAATTTTATTCAGGATGATCTAATGCAGTAGAAAGATCGAGCATCTTTTCATTATCTTTTTGTGAGGACTTCGGTAACGTCTCCAGAAGATCATCGTCAGTTTCTCCAATGTCGACTGCGTCCTCTATTTTCTTGAATATTTTACAGGTTCTACTGCAGTTACAACAAAAGATGGATCAAAGAATACCAGCTTTGCAGCAGCAACATGCCTCTATGCATTTCTTTTATATCCACACCCAATAGGTAGTGAAACAGTGTGAGGAGCTGGAGAGTGGTTATAGATTCAAGACTATCTGTCGTTGTTCTCCATCGCCACTATTTATAGTGGAACGAAATGGAGCCGGTCCTGTCACCAGTTGACATTTTTTTGGAACAGGCCGAGCCATCTAGAAGCGATCAGTCGAACGGCAGGCGAAGAATCTCAGCTCTCGAGAACCATCTCGAAAAGTGACATTCTTGCATATAAATAGACAGTCGATGTTACAGAGGGCAGATACAGTGAGATACAGTTAGAGTTCAGCATAGACAGTCTGGATTGAAATGAAATAGTGTGATAAATTGTGCTATGAATTAGAAATTAGATTTTATGTGGACAAATCAATTAGTTTAAAACCGTTCAGACTATATTCATTACAATAAATTATGAGCCAAGGTGGCTGTGCTGGAAGAGCGTTCACCTCTCAAACGAAGGGTCGAGGGTTCAAATCCCCGCATGGTCATCGGTCTCGTGCATGGCATCACACGTTAAAGGTAAGGGTCTTCCCTAGCTCGCACAAGTCTCTCGAAGACATCTGAGGAGTGCACGTAGGGGTGCAATCGGTTGACGGAAATAACAATTTTGACAATAACAATTTTTTTATTGTCATCAATTTTTTTTAAAATTTTTTTTTCAACAGTTTTATCTTCGAAGTGTGTTTTGCAGGTTTTCTTCTGGGTGTTAATGATAGATATTTGATAGCAGTATCTGGACTTCTGAACAAATCAATGACAAAAATTTCTACAGTATGTCTGATTCAATGGTGATATTGGCAATATTGCCAAATCAACAGTTCATTTATTTTCATTGAATTGATGTGGTTTCTGAAAAATGACAACATGGCATTTTAGTTGAAAAGTCTGGGAACGTTCCAATATTTTCAATACAGCTAGAGAAAAATTCATGAAATTTTATACATGATGCTTCTTGATGATGCCGGTTTCAATCGTGATTTTGGCAGTGTTGCCAAATTAACAGTTTTTCCAAATGTTGGGGGTAATTTCATTTTTTTTAAATGGAACAACACCCTATTTATTTTTATTGCAATCGATTCAGCGGCGCCTCATTACTTATGTCTCCAAATATAAAATTTTGAATTAATGTACTTTTTAAAATACGAGAACATGGCATTTTTGTTGAAATGCCTGCGAACGGTCCAATATTTTTAAAAAGGCTCGAGGAAATATGAAATTTCAGACAACGTGGTATTTGATGAATTCAATTTTGAATAAGTAAATTCTATTTCAATAAAGTATTGAATCAAATGGAATAACAGAAATTGAAAACTATCTGACAAAGTGCTCAAAATGTTTGCCATCATTTGCTAAACAATATCCCACGCGGTCGTATAATTCCCTTAAGGTATTAGTTAGCATTTGGCTTCCTAACACATTTTATTTTATAAGATTTGCAAATTTGCTAGTTGTTCCACAAAAACCCGATTTTTCAAAAGACAACAAAAAAAGTCTAGAGGAGTCAAATCGGGAGAGTGGGCTGGCCATTCTATAATCCAACTGTTTGGGAATGTGTGGTCCAAAAAAGTACGCACCATTCTTGGTGCCCCATTTTGTTGAAACCATAATAATATTTAATTCTTGCAATCTAGGTAGAATCTGATGGTGCAGGAGATGTAAATATTTTGGACCAGTCAAGCTGCCGTCAATGAAAAAAGGTCCAATAATATGTCTTCCCAAGATTCCGGCGCACACATTCAATTCTGGGTATGCTGGGTGTGATGCTCTCTCATCCAGTGTGGGTTATTTCTGCTCCAGAACCTAAAATTCTGACGGTTGACATGTCCGTTGAGGCAAAATATTGATTCGTCACCAAACAAAATGTTCCTTGCAAAATTTGGGTGCATATTGATTCTTTCCATCATGCATGCATGCATCAACTCCATGCGACGATCTGGATCATCTAATAGTTCTTGCGTATACATAATTTTCTAAGGCTTGAGTTTTCCTTGATTTAAAATTCTGTAGACAGATGCTTCACTCATTTCTTCATTCAAGTTCAACCTTTACTGGGCTATACTTGTGGATTTTCCTTTATTTGTATTGGCAGATTTAATTTATTTTCATCATTAGTTGCTATTTTTGGACGCCCTGTTCTGGCTGAAATTTTAACATTACTTGTTTGCTCATATCTCTGTATAGTACGAAACACTGTAGACTTTTTTATTTGTCTGTCAGGACACCGTTCATTAAAAATGTCGGAAACTTTCTGATAGGACCAAGTTTTGTCACCAAAATCTCGAGAAAACGCAAAATATCAATCCGTTGAAAATCACTCAATTCGAAATTCATTTCGACAAATAGGTACTTTACTGTCATAATTAATTATTATCTACCTATAACGACATGAAAAAAGACATTTTGAAAGGTTTCACTGATAACAAAAACTAATCGCTGATAATTATTTGAGTAATGGGGATTGTAAAGACGGCATTGAGGGGGCGAGTTGCGAAATTATCACTTTTGAAAATATGAACGCAGACATTTCAAGTAAAATGCCATGTTCTCATTTTCAAAACTCTCAATTTAAAATTTTATATTCAGAGACATAAGTAATGGGGTAAAGTAATGAGGGGACGCTGAATTTATTGCAGTGAAAATAAATATCGAATTCCATTTGAAAAAACTGAGTTAACCTCAATATCTGATAAACTGTTGATTTAGCAATATTGCCAATATCACCATTGCATCAGGCATCATCAAAAACCATCCTGTGGAAATGTTCATGAATTTTCTCCAAACCGTTTCTGAACTATGAGACTGTTCCCAGAGTTTTGAAAGACACTGTATATCTAGAGCCTAAACGATCGGCTTAGTCAAGCTGAATTCATTTGGTGAAATATGAATTGGTATGAGCCACAATAGATCCTCACAGGACACGGTGGAGTGCCTCAATAGACCCACTAACCTAAACTAAATAGCGTAATACACTGAAAATGACAGAGCGGTAGAAATACTTGTAACGTGACTAATGTGCCTGGAACCACCAGTGAACCACATTGAACATCGGGAGATAGTAGACAAACAGTAGCGCATATTCGGGGGATAGCGAACAAAAGATTATATAAATCATCGGATTTCACTAAAATTTTAAAAGTGTGTTTCTAAATCATAGGCTAGCACACCATTTTACGTTCCGTAAGGGGTCATAAATATCCCTGTCAGTAAAGGAAATCATTCGACGTACCGATGTTTTCCCCTATATTTACGATTTCTTCCGATTCTATTTTGCGAGCTTTAGCAACTTGTTTTGAGAATAAGGTGAGTTCAAGACCACCGACAGACATATTTTTTTCGCAGAAATTTTGCTCGTCCGGAATATCCAAACTGGAATTTTTAATGTTGATATGAAACATGTTGAAATATTAATCAATTGCTGCTGGTCAATGAATAAAATGAAACTTGCCACTTACATCATAAATAATAAGGTGTTTCAATCATATGTGTTCTCATTTTTGGAATAACAAATAACGAAACCGTTTAAATTGTGACCATGGAATCATATTCTGACTAGTGAACTTGGGTAAACATTACACACCTGTAAAAAATGTCGAAAGAGCTGAGGAATTACCAATTAAGCAGAATGTATCTACCGGTTCCTCCGAAATGAAGATGACTCTTACTATTCATTTTCATTGCCAATGTTATCCGGGTAGATGATAATTTTGTAATACCGATGAATAACCTTATTCTCAGGTGTCATCCGGTCCTTGAAATATTTTTTCAGTAGAGATTATGTAACGTAAATATGTAAATATCCTAAACAGAGTTTGTTAGTCGAGGGATATAAAAGATGCTGCTCATAAATGACATATTGTTTGCTTTACGAATTTGAATGTGGTTTTTGAGGAACTTAAGTATTCTTCTACGTGAACAATTGCATGGTAATTGTTTATCAACTTTTGATGACCAATTCTGACAGTTTTGTTTATAGCAAGGAAAGATGAAAAGTATCACTTATATAAAGAAAAACTAGAATAGAATTAATGCAGACAATTAATAAATCAATTAGACAAAAAGTTGTCCATGTGTATTGAATTCAGAATAGTTCGACCCATATTAACACAAAGTATTGTCTGAATAATAATAATAATGAGTTATGGATACATGAAGTCATTTTAAAATTAACAAAGAAAATACTTTTTGATTCTGTTCTTAAAAATGTAAGCTTATTTTATTTCATTCAGGTGTGAATTGTACATCCATATGCCATGATGATATATTGAATTTTTTCAGAGTTTCCTCTGAAGTTGTTCAGGCTTAAAGAGTGTGCTTGTCTGGTTTTGTTTTCATGAATGTTAATAACTTCAATAAAATTTTCTGTTTGGTGCAAATGAAGTAAATGAAGGACCATACTTTGACTTTATTATTATTATTTATTTTGTAGTTTTTTAATGATTAGCGGTTCCCCAGATGGATATCAAATACTGTATGTTTGAATTGATAAATAAGCCTATAGTAAATATTTTTCAGGTATTTGAAAGGAACAAATTTCCTAATTTTCAACAGAATACCAATGACGGGATTTATTTATTTTTCTCAATTTATCAATATGATTGTTCCATACCTGTTTTTCGTCAATATTAAGACGCCCCTTTAGTATATTTCACAGAATCAGATAGAAGGAAAGTGGATTAATGGAATTATGTTTGTTTTTATTTAAGAAACATACATGAATGTGAATTTATCAAAATTCAGAGTCAGCTCAAAGCGTTGAAACCACTTTGAAATCTCGTTTAGATCACTTTCCACATTTTCACGTATCTCGTTAATGTCATTGGCAATTTATATTAGTGTTGTATCTTTGGCAATCAGTTTGATTTTTCTTTTCAGTTCCAAATTTGTAATGGAGTTGAAATAAATCAAAAATAAAACAGGTCCCAAAATTGATCCTTGTAGAACCCCATCTCAAGTAACATTAACGCTCTTATTCCGATCTCCAAGATCGCTTTAAAACTACACAATAAAATTTCAAATAAAATCAAGTGATCTTCAATCCAGCCCTGAGACCATCATAAAGCAGCTTCTAGCCAAAAAGGGCCCATCCTAAAAATGCTTTCAAGACTAAATTTCTGAAAATGTAATAGAATACTTCAACATAATTCGAGCGCCACTAATTTAATGTATTTTTCCCTTATTTAAAAAATATTACAAAAATATCATAAAATTTTATTTTGCATCTAAGCATCTAAATGCGCTTTTTAATTAAATGTCATATTTCAACACACCGTTCTTCAGTTTTTTAAGAAGACCCAAAACGCAATTATTCGATTAATAATATTCTTTTCGTTTACTTTTGAAAATGTCCAAAATGGCGGAGTCTTTATTGCAGTAAAACATGGCGTGATCTAGATTAAAACTAATTGTTCATTTCTTAAATGATTTAAATCTCAAAAGATTTATTCGAGGTTAGGTGAAAGAAAGAAAGAAAGAAAGAAAGAAAGAAAGAAAGAAAGAAAGAAAGAAAGAAAGAAAGAAAGAAAGAAAGAAAGAAAGAAAGAAAGAAAGAAAGAAAGAAAGAAAGAAAGAAAGAAAGAAAGAAAGAAAGAAAGAAAGAAAGAAAGAAAGAAAGAAAGAAAGAAAGAAAGAAAGAAAGAAAGAAAGAAAGAAAGAAAGAAAGAAAGAAAGAAAGAAAGAAAGAAAGAAAGAAAGAAAGAAAGAAAGAAAGAAAGAAAGAAAGAAAGAAAGAAAGAAAGAAAGAAAGAAAGAAAGAAAGAAAGAAAGAAAGAAAGAAAGAAAGAAAGAAAGAAAGAAAGAAAGAAAGAAAGAAAGAAAGAAAGAAAGAAAGAAAGAAAGAAAGAAAGAAAGAAAGAAAGAAAGAAAGAAAGAAAGAAAGAAAGAAAGAAAGAAAGAAAGAAAGAAAGAAAGAAAGAAAGAAAGAGTTATTGACTACGTTGTCACTCAAACTTGTAGCATGTCACGTCTCATCAGTTCTATGGAGTAAGACAGTTCTATGGAGTAAGAACAAAAAACATAGATGGCTGATGCATGGTTTCCGGCAAGAGTTTCTGAAACCAATTCCAACAAGAAATCTCAATGCTTTCTTCTGTAATATAAAAATCATCACACATCATCACATCACATCACTATAATTTTCCCAGAGAAATTTTCCATAAGAAATGTGGGATTGAATCAGTGAGCAAAATACTAATTTTAACGTAGTAAATTTTGTAATTGATTTCAGTTGCCGCGTTAAAAATAAGGCCATCGATATTTCACTTCTCATATCTGAAAAGAGTATCGACTATTTAATTCAACTTGTTGTCTAAAGTAAAACGCACTGAAATTCAAATAATATAGAAGCCAAAGAAATAATAATTTTTTGTGATTTTTCATTATTCATCATGACTTTGTTGACATTGAATCAATGGTTAGCTTTTTCATTGTATTTCCACAGACTGCTCAACAAGAGAAGCATTATTCTTAGAGGATCAATGATGTATCGTCAGCAAATGATACACTGTCATGGTTTCATAAAGTTGTAAACATCATTAACATATATGACAAACAAAATGGACCCACAACCAATCCCTGTGGTACGCCCAGGTTAGTCAGTCGTTGCTCTGAAGATTTATTGTTGTAAAAAGGTTTCTAGAAATGATTGATCAAGTAATTTTCAATCAAATTTAAAGCATTGCCTCTAACACCAAAGTATAAAAGTATTTCAAGTAGAATGTTGTGGGAAACACAGTCGAAGAACTTTGACAAATCCAGTAATGTGACTCAACTTTTCAGGTCTCAAGACTTTCAACTATGTATCCCACAACAATCATGGTAAAGAAACTTTTGCGAAAACCATACTGATAACCGAGTTGTTGTTTTCAAAGTATTTGGTGTGTCTTTTCTCGATTGATTTTTCGATAAATTTTGACAAAATACTTATGATCGATTATATCTTTGTATCTTTTTTTTTGTGTAAAGGTATTACTTTTGCTGGGGCCAATGGAATTATCATATATACTCTAGAAATGGAATCCTGAATCTCAGAGATGTAATTAATTGGTCTTAGGGGGCAGCAGTTGTTCAGAAGGGTATTTAAACTTTGTCGAAGTTATTCGGTTAGATAGTCAATATTTCCGAAAAAAATCAACAATAAAAATATCTATGAAAATGAGCTAAATAAAATTTTCATAAGTTATTCGAAGGAATATTACCAATTGCAAACGAAACTATGAAAATCTCAATCAAGTCACAATAAAGTAGTTCGGTAATTCCAATTCTGATTGGATGAAATGACTCTAATTTACGAGGATGTATTGATATCTAGTTAGCCTAGACCAGTTCCCTGCATAAACAAAATATTGCGTTACCATAGCAAATTAGAAGTGTCAGTGTAAAGTTTGACGGCAAAAAAGTAAACCAGAGTTACGCAATAAATTAAAAGAAAAAATATGTCCACCGAAATTGTGAAAATCGCAAAATTGGAGTATCGAGCCATCATCAAGTACCAGTATTTAAAAGGGTTAAGAGGTAAGCAGATTTACGAAGATATGCTTAAACCCTTGGTGATCAATGTTTTTCGTATGCGACCGTGAAAAATTGGACTGCAAGCTTCAAAAGAGGTCAATTTTCCATTAAAGATGATGACCGATCGGGAAGGCCAGTTTCTGTGTCAGTCCCCGAAAACATCGATGCACTTCATGACATGATTTTAACAGACCGTCGAATTGGGATAAAACGGATATCTGAAGCACTGAATATTTCATACGAACGCGTTCATCATATAGTTCACGTCAATTTGGACATGAGAAAAATTGCTGCAAAAAGGATCCCCAAATGTTTGAATGTTGACCAAAAGAGTGCAAGGGTAGTAGCATCGCGTTCGATCTGTGCTCGATTTGAAAACGATGTAGACTTCTTAAACCGAATTGTTACTATGGATGAGACTTGGGTACATTTCTACGATCCAGAAACAAAGCAACAATCGATGGAATGGCGTCACTCCGGTTCTCCAAGACCTAAGAAGTTTCGTGTCCAAAAATCTGCTGGAAAAGTTCTTGCTTCAGTTTTCTGGGATCGCCATGGAGTAATCATGATAGATTTTTTTGATAGGGGTAGAACAATAACTGGAGATTACGATTCGACATTACTGACCACTCTACGGGAAAAAATTGAAGAGAAAAGACGCGGAAAGCTATCCAAAGGTGTTTTGTTTGTACATGACAACGTCCCTGCACACAAATCTCATGTTGCCATGCAAAAAACTCGTGATTTAGGGTTTGAATTACTAGAACACCCCCCTTATTCACCAGATTTGGCTACGTCCGACTATCATCTCTTTCCTCAACTGAAAAAAAGTTTAAAAGTCGTAAATTTTCTTCCAACGAAGAGGTAATAAAAGCTGTGGAGGTCTGGTTTGCAGAGCAAGAAGAAACATTTTTTTTGAAAGGTCTAGAGACGTTGCAGGTTTGCTGTAATAAATGTATCCAATTAAAAGGAGAATATATTTAGTAGTAAAATATTTTGACATTGATATTTTGTTTGGTTCTATAGTAGGATAAGGATTTTTTAATATATCCTCGTAAAATGGTTTTTGTTACGCATATGCATGCGAATACGCACTTGCCAAATAAATGCATAAATCAGTGTCATGTGTATAATTTCTTTGAGGGTTATCATCTACTCGTATAACAAGTATGTGCAAAGTTGTCAGGGCTAGTCTGGCTGTATTGTGTAGACGAGGCCGATGTTGCTTGAAGGATTTCATTGCTTTTCTCTCTTCAGTTGAAACTGTATTTGCATAGTCATCTAGCTAGAGATATTAGCGATTTATGGTTTCAGATGCTATTAAGATATTAATTCACGTCCTTATATTTAGAGCCTGGGGAGATCGAGGGCTGTATGGAGGGGGGGATTGTTCTCAAACACTAATCGGCGCTCCTGGTAATGTTAACATTGTGAGGAATTTGTCTTGGAATGATATTTGAACTAGCGCAATACTAGGACTACGAGGAATGTTGTTTTAATATTCTCAAAGGTAGGTTTCAGAAAAAATATGGACACAAATGATGACAAATGGTCTATAATTTTTGTGAAAAAGAGAAAAAGGAACAGGCAAGGACCAGGTGGAAAATGTTGTTGAGGTTCTAGCTTTAGGAGAAAATATATTTAAACTCAAAAACACTCAAAATGTTGAAATGGGGATGCAGTTTAGGGGTTGAAAACGGGTTTTTTCGATTTGCGGCAAAACTTTACCTTCCAGCGGAAAATGTTAACGAAAAAAGTTGTAGACAATAAAAAAAACAAAAACTTTTTTCTCAAAACTTTTTGACATAACCTCAAATTACCGTCAATATGGCGAAAAGCCGATTTTTCTGTATTTAATTTTTTTCTCGAATATAAATGATTTAATTTAGACGAAAATTTGTTGAAATACCCTTTTTTGGTGTCGAATCTTTTCGCAATTCAGAAGACGCTAGTTTTCCAGTTATGTTCATTTTTCGAATAAAATGCCCTTATCTTCCACGAACAATTGACTTGATATTTTTTTGTATTTCGGAGGACTATAAGCGATCATTTTAATTTTTAAAATGTCTACTTTGAAATGATCTAGTAACTTGGTGGTTTAATGATCGTTATACCTCCTAAAATTGAGAAAAACCGACAACAAGTCTCTCTTAATCATGATTTTATCGATATTTTCAATGATTTTCAATAGTTTTAAAAAATAATGAAAACGATTTTGAAAAATTAATTTTGTAGTGCAATTATGCATTCAAATATTTTATTATGAATAATTCAACTACTTTTTGTTATGAAAATAATAAACAAAGTCGAAAATTGTTGAAAATATTGAGAAAATCATGATTCAGAGAGACTTTTTTTCTCAATTTTAAGAGGTTCAACGATCAATAAATCACCAAGTTACATGAAATATTTCGAAGTAAACATTTCAACGATTTAAATGATTACTTATAGACCTTCGAAAAACAAAAAAATATGAAGACTATTGTTCGTAGAAGATAAGGGCATTTTTTTCGAAAAATGTACATAACTCGAAAACAAGTCAACTTCTGAATTGCGGAAAAAGCATGCTCCTTCAACACCAAAAAGACATATTTTAACAAATTTTCATGTGAATTAAATTATTCATATGCCAGAAAAAAAAATCTGAAAAATCGGTTTTTCGCTATTTACTGTAAGTATGCACACCATTCAAAGTCAATAGTAATAAAAAGAATGAGACTGATGATAGCTAAATTCTACACCCTTAGGAACATTTTGCATGAAAAAAATATATTGCTAACAGATAAGGCCCTAGTAGAATCAAGCCTGCGTTATTGCCTCGTTGTATGGGGTGGATGTTTCAACAATGTTATAAAAAGTCTGCAAACATCGCAAAATACTATACTAAAAATAATATTACATAAAGATCGTTTATTTTCCACACCACAAATTTACGTAGATACAAAAGTATTCAATATACGCAACTTATATGTTCAACAATGCCTTCTATGGACTTTTGAAAATACTGAAACAATCCTGTCGGATAAATCTAGAATTACTAGGAACACGTTAAACCGAAAACTGGACATACCACTTATTACCACGTTTTTTATTATGGACCAAAATTCTATAATTTACTACCACTTCAACTAAGAGAAATATCCAACATAAAAAAATACAAAATCAAAAAACATATCCTAAATAAGCCCAAATTTTTCGACTTCTAATACCGTTTTTTTCGTCATTTCTCTTTTCCATTAATTATTTTTCTCCACAATTCCTTGCAAAACTTCTCTCTGACACAAATAATATAAAATGAAAGGATAACCAAGATTTTCAAAATCTACAAATATTTCTAGTTGATAACAATTAAGATAATCCATATCAACTGCTATAGGGTAGCACATCACAAGCAGACTTGCTTAGGTGAACCCTCACAGATGGGATGGAGAATATAAATGTATTAAAATTTGTTAAGCATACTACCATAATAGTTATTTATGCAACAAGTGCAAAAAGTGAATGTTTATTGCACTCGACGTGAAATTGTCCGACGAGGCCGTTAGGCCGAGTTGGACAACACGTCGAGTGCAATAAACAATTTTTGCACGAGTTTCATACAACATTTTTTCTACGTTCATGCAAAAAGCAAAAAATGATTTATTGAGGTGCGGCACTAGGTGTAGGAAAATGAAAAGCGCAACTTGAATACTTTATTATTAATATCGATTTGCATTGAAACAGGAACTAATACGTTACGAACAATTTAACTGAAACTTTATTTTTACCCTCAATGTTGAAAGTGAATGAACAATTGGTGCAATTTTCAATATGAATATTTCGTAGTGAAGTACCTATTGCCAATCTCACAGAATATCTGCTAAATATGTAGTAGGTTTAAACGTTTATGTTTGTCATGATGACAGCACGTTGAAGTAGAATGACAGATGAGTGCAATAAAAACTTTATTGCACTAGTGCAATAAAGAACTTCTTTTTCCACTGAATATAGTTCAATAAAGTTTTGCTTTTTGCATGAATGTAGAAAAAAATTGTTATACCGATATATTACTTACTTGAATAAACTTGAACTTGAACTTGAAAAAAAAAATTATATTTTTTTTTACTGCTAATTATACCCAAAAATACAAAAAAATCAACAAACATATTTTTTTCAGCTGACCCTGTAGGGCCAGAAAAAAGGCTAGTTGCTTCTTTTCACCTCTAGAATGATGTATTCAAAAAAATACAAAATCTGTCGAGCCCCAGGAATATATGTATCCAGTGTCATGTCCTTTCGACTTTCTTCTTGAAATTTAGACTTACAGGTATATCAAAATTTTGATTTTAATAACGAAATTTAGAGCTCAATATAGAAATTTTGACTTTTTGCTCGAAATTCAGACTTCTGTGTCGAAATTTCGAGTTTAATGTCGAAATTTTGACAATTTTCTAGAAATCCAACTTTTCTCTCATATTCCGACTATTTTCTCAAAATTTAGAATTTCATTTCCGAAATTTTTAGTTAAATGTCGAAATTTTGATGTTTTTATAGAAATTCGACTTTTTTCTTGAAATTTCTCTGTTTTCTTGAAATTTAGACTCATACAACGAAATTTCGATTTTATTGTCGAAATTTCGAATATTTTTCGAAATTTAAACTTTTTTCACTAAATTTAGACTTTTTTTCTAGAAATTCGACATATATCTCAAAATTTTGTCATTGAAGTCGAAATGATGAAAAAAAATCCTATGTGGCAGTCCTGGGCTTTTGTGGGAACATAATTGCTGTCTTTACAATTTTAAAAATTTCTAAGGATGGGAATATAAATATTCGTTAATAAAATCATAATAGAGGCTCATGTGCCATACGCGAATGGCGCGGCGCTTTAACTCAACAATGTTCTTCAGTAACCTTTCCAATTCGAAGGTAAAGTGTATAAACAACGTGAAATGTGAATCTGTACTTTTTTTTCGAAATGTATTCTGTAATGTCAAAATTTCGATTAAAGTCGAAATTCCAACCTTTTTTAGAAATTCAACTTTTACTCGAAATTTCAACCTTTTTCTCCTTTCGACTCTTTCCTCAACTTTCATGTCAGAATTTTAAGTTAATTTTTCGCCAAATTTTAACTTTTTTCTCGAAATTCAAACATTTATGTTCGAAATTTTTTCTAGAAATTCGAATTTTTTCTTGAAAGGATACCGCTCACTTTAATAGGGAAATTGCCCCTCTGTCGAATTGACTTAATTTTTGATATATTATAGTCCAAGTTATTCCAAACCAAGAGTACAATAGGCACAACTTTTTCTATAGGCTAGTTTTGGCGCTAGAGGCCCCTGAAAACTTTCATTTGTTCTTCATTGTTAAACAACACAAAATGTAATCCTGGATAATCATCACTATTCTGATTGATCAAAATGTAGACAGTTATTAATATAATATGTTATTAAAAGTATTAAAAGTGTTTTGTTATATTTGGTCATTTATACTGTTTCAGCTACTTACAATGTTTAGAGTTCAATAATTCTAAAATGTTTTCAAATCGCCTAGGGATCTACAATCAAAAAATGTTCATGAGTCCTACACCATATTCTACGCCACAAAGTCGAAAAATATATGGAGTGATCCTTTTAAAAGAAAGCTAAAGTTACATTCGAAGAGTTCCTTATGAAAAATATTTGTCGACCATCCTGTATAAGTTCAAGACATGAGTAAGTATAAGAAATATTACAAAACTGTCTATAAAATTGTTAAAATTGTTATTTCCGTCAACCGATTGCACCCCTACGCGCAACCCTAGGAAGTCTTCGAGAGACTTGTGTGAGCTAGGGAAGACACAGCCCTTACCTTTTAACGTGTGATGCCATGCACGAGACCGGTGAATCGGTGGATCGAACCCACGACCCCACGCTTGCGAGGCGTACGCTTTTACCAGCCGACCACCACGGCCCATGGCATTACATATATCTTTTTTCTAAGTCTATTATTGTAACGTCAGGGATTTTCACGGAAATGCATCTACAAATGGATTCATTTCGATCAAAAATTCGTTACATCCAAGCGATTCAAAGACAATCAATAATAGGGGTGAGTGAAGGTTACGCAGATATTTGAATTTACTAATACATATTATTATTATTAATGTTTCATTATAAAATAAAGCTCTCCACCTTCCAACCTATTTTTTTCGCATCGCCCTGTATGTGTGGAAATAAAGTATTGTTCAGCAGGATCTAGTTGTCTGCGGGGATAGCTCGAACGGAGAGCGCCGGTTCACCGATATCTGAAGCCAAGCAACGCTAGGCGAGGCAATGGTTTGGATGGGTGACCTACGGACCTCCTTTCGATATTCTCTTCGGATCGTGCTAGGAATCGCACGTTAAAAGGTAAGACCTCGTTAATCCTTGGCTCGCACAAGTTTCGACTTTTGAGGGCTGCCGTTCGTAAGGGGACGACAGCTGGTTAACGAAAAAAACAATTTTAAAACAACAATTTAAAACAGTTAACTTTCATTTTCAAATCGATATCACAATAGAACTTGAGAAAGCGAACATTGACGCACTTTTGCCCCCCCTGTATAAAAATGTTATAGTCCAGATTTGTTTTAAAACCTGTTTGAGTATTTTCGAAATTGTGGGGTACGTACTGGATAATAGGAAAACATTGCATCCCTTTAATGAAGAAAAAACATTTTTTGTAGATGGCTTTGGAAACGATGTCAAAGTTTCGAGGGTTTTTCATTAGGGTCAACGGTACCAGGGTTCAATAGGTATATTAAATGTAACATTTAATATATTAATTTATGGCCTATTATTTTCTCCATATTATACTTATACTAAATGTGCGAATGGAGGCTTGGTTGACCCACCAGGATGAGTTTCTTCGCCACACTTCCTGAGCGTCAATGAAATAATCAGATATAGTTACATACTCATTCGACACAACCCTATCGAAATAAAATAGACCACTTTTTGTTATATCTTCCTTGAGTCCCATCAACTTGAAGTAGTAATTTTACCAAAATACCTGGAACATACTGTATAATTGACCACCTCAGAACCACTCACAATAGTGAAAATTATTCAGGATAACGTTTTGAGTTGTTTAACAGTGGAGAAAAAATGAGAGTTTCAGCGGCCTCTAGCGTCAAAACTAGCCTATAGAAAAAGTTATGCCCATTAGACTTTTTGTTTGGAATGATTTGGACTATCAAAAATTCAGGTAATTCGACAGGAGGCCACTTTCTCTATTAAAGTATCCTTTCGACTTTTTTCTCGAAATTTTGACTTTTTTCTCGAAATTTAGACTTAAGTAGAAATTTCGAGTCAATGTCGGAATTCGAATTTTTTTTGACATTAAAGTCGAAATAATGAAAAAAAATCCTATGTGGCACTCCTGCGCTTTTGTGGTAAACATAATTGCTATATGTCTTTCCAATTTTTTAAATTTCTAAGGGTGGGAAGTGGGAAAATAAATATTTGTTAATAAAATCATCCTGCGGACTCGTGGTGTTTTCTCGATACAATTCAGTTATGCGATTCGCGAATGGCGCGACACCTTACTACTCAACGAAGTTCTCCAGTAACCTTTCCAATTCGAAGGTAAAGTATAAACAACGTTAATTATGAATCTGTATACAGTTACGGAGCGCATAGCCGTACAGGGGTGGGGACAAGCAGGGTTCAATAATTGTCCGTGGATTAACGGTGCCATTTTCAGAATCGCTATATATAATAAAAGCAAAGAAAACGGCGGGAAACCGTTGGTTGGCCACTTGAATGCACAGCAGCACTAGACAAATCTGAAGTTTTTGTTTTTTTTGTGAATCCACTGAATTTTTTTTTCATACTGAAGGTTGGAATAAACGGAATAAAGTGCATCAACATCATAGTGTTAAGTGATGATAAAAAAGTTGACAGTTTTGTGATACAGAATTTGTGAAACAGGGAGCAGGTACAAAAAAATCATTTCTTTCAAGTCATTCATCTAATAGGCCAATCAATCAACGATTTTTTCGTAACAAAAATACTAGTAGAAAACCGACTGTGCCATCACATGAAAGACAGTCCGTAGTTATATTCTGTGATGTTTTCGACTCGCAACTGTCATTTATTATTTTGATATAAACATTTAAATACAAAAAACGTGCTTTTTGAGGTGTCTTGTTTATGAAATGAAAACTGATACAGCAAAGGAAAAAATTGTAGAGAATTAAAATAAGAACAAAATGATATTTTTTCAAGACCCCATCGGATCATTGGTAAAGGAGAAAAACTAGAAAAACCGGAGAATTTTGCGATTTTCTTAAAAATTCATAACAATGCCAGTTTGCGAGTTGTAGGGTTCACCCTTCTCATGGAAATATTGAATCATTGTACTTTATGTGTGCATAAAAAAAGCGTTAGACCTTTGGTTTTGGTACAATTGCAATTTAAATTTTTTTGCAGCGTGTCTGGATCCTCTAGTGATAAACTGGTGCCTATAATTTTTGAAAAAAAGAAAAAAGTAACTGGCAAGGACCAGGTGGAAAATGTTGTTGAGCCTCCAAATTTGAGCAAAAAAAATTTAAGCACGAAAACACTCAAAATGGTGAAATGGGGAAGCAGTTTAGGAGTTGAAAACAGTTTTTTGTGATTTGTGGCGAAACGTGACCTCCTAACGGAAATTGTTCAACACGTTTCGACATAACCTCAAATTAAACGTCAAAATGGCGAAAAACCGATTTTTCATCATTTTATTTTATTCTCGCGTATGAATGATCCAATTTAGATGAAAGTTTGTTGAAATTTTAACATAAAATACTTTTTGTTATAAAAATAATGAAGAAAGTCGAAAATCATTGAAAATATTGACAAAAATCATGATTCGTAGAGACTTTTTTTCTCAATTTCAAGCGGATTAACGATCAATAAACCACCAAGTTACATACACCATTTTAAAGTCGACATTTCAACAATTAAAATGATCACCTTCAAAATGCAAAAAAAACAAAGACAATTGTCCGTAGAAGATTTCGAAAACTGTACATACTCGGACATTAGTCGACTTCTGAATTGTGAAAAAATCCTGCTAATTCGACACAAAAAAAGACACATTCTTTCAAATTTCCATGCAAATTAAATCATAGACAGTGTGGTCCACTAGGTGTGCAACAAATGGGAAACTTGTTTATTATCGATTTCTCAGAAAATTTTATTCTTGACTAAAGTTGGTGCATGTTCCGAAACTATACCAAGTGTACCTGAAATGGCTTTATGACAAACACCATACAGGATATGCCAAAAAATATAAAGTTCGTTCAAGAGTAAAGTACCCCCATTTAAAAAAATATAAAAATATGTTGAATAGAAAAGTTGCTTAGAATTAAAAGTTATGTTCAGATACGAAGTCATGGCCTGCTATTAAAATTTTTTGTTTCGTTTGGAAAATATTGAGTTGTTATTGTTAAAATTGTTATTTCCGTCAACCGATTGCACCCCTACGCGCAACCCTCGGAAGTCTTCGAGAGACTTGTGTGAGCTGGGGAAAACGCAGCCCTTACCTTTTAACGTGTGATGCCATGCACGAGACCACGACCCCCGTATGATACATATTTTTACTATTTTGATTTAATATGTATATGAAGTAGCCACAATCAAATCAGGTTGGAGTATTTTTTATCAAATTAAAGTGTATTTGTAAAATTTACTTGGATTTGTATTTTTTAGGTGACCGTCAACTTCATGTTTGTTGCAACGATATTTAACAGAACTCTAGAATAAAACAAGTACTCTTTTTAACGAGGCAAATACTTAAAGTAAATGTTCAAATGAATAAACTGTCAAAATCTATCGCGGATAGCCATGAACAAAAAAGAACCAATAAGCGATAGTACAGAAACTTACAGTAGGTAACTGAACAGGTGCTAACAATAAAAATTATCGAAGCGTTTCTGTATGTCCACCTACTCTTTCGATGCATCTTAATTGTTCGCTCATAAAATTCGTTTACTGTAGATCGCAACACATTTCTGCAATGAACTCGTATTGAAGTTTCAAGCTCAGCAACATTATTAAAGGGGCGATCTCTGTAGACTTTTTGTTTTAAGTATCCCCATAAGAAATAATCCAGAGGTGTAAGGTCTGGAGAACGAGGGGGCCATCGAGGATCGGTATTTCGTCCTAACCATTTATTACGAAATGTCCTATTCAGCAACTGAGAAACGTTTCTAGTAGAATGGGCAGAACATCCGTCATGTTGGAACCATACTTTTTACCGTTCTTCTAATACCATATCATCCAAAAACTCTACTATTTCAGTTTCCACAAAGTTCAAGTACCTGTCCATTCAAATTCTCCCCTGATTTTTGTTGTCAATGATAAAATTTGGGTTGACATCTGACCACCATCTGCAATTGTGTGATGATAGAACCCCATTTGTTGTAAAAGTCGATTCATCTCCAAACAGAATACATCGATGAAAATCTCTTTGTTCATCTATTTCACCCTGAATCCACATGGACAAATCATATCTCAAATCATAGTCTCTTTCTTGAAATGTACAAATGAATGTAGGTTTGTAAGCATGGTACTTATGTTTCTTGAGAATACGCTTCACAGAGGTTTTTTTATGCCGGTATAATCACTGATTTCTTGGGTGGACCTTCTAGGATTTTCTACTACTGCTTGAAGTACGTCAAGCTGGTTTTCTTCTGTGCATACAGGTTTCGTACGCTCCGTATTGTATTTATATTCTAGTGAGCCGGTCTGTTTCAAATTCTTTAAAATTCTACTTACACTTGAATAGCAAATTTGTTTGTCTGGATGCCGCTCGTTGAAAATATTTGTTTTATAACCATCACCACAGATTAAATCTAATTCTGCCTTTTCAGTTAACGTTAATACTACTGGGCGAGGCATTTTTCATTAAGGACAAATATGAAAACGTTTGACAGGCAAGTTTCAAGACGCCACATTATCAAACTACAGTATTGTTTTCGGGCGTATGTGTTTTTTGTTCATGGCTATCCGCGATAGATTTTGGAGTGTTTTTTAATATCTGTTCTAGTTGAGGCATTGTTGTCAGAAGAACAGAAATTGTTTACTTTTATTGACAGTTTATTCATGTTAACATTTAGTTAGTAAAGTATTTGCCTCGTTAAAAAGAGTATTTGTTTTATTCTAGAGTTCTGTTCAATATCGTTGCAACAAACATGAAGTTGACGGTCACCTAAAAAATACAAATCCAAGTAAATTTTACAAATAAACTTTAATTTGATAAAAAGTACTCCTGATTGTGGCTACTTCACATACAAATTAAATCAAAATAGTAAAAATATGTATCATACGGGGGTAATTCAATATTTTCCAAACGAAAAAAAAAAATTGAATAGCAGCCATTACTTCGTATCTGAACATAACTTTTAATTCTAATCAACTTTTCTCTTCAACATATTTCCATATTTTTTTGAAATAAGGGTACTTTACTCTTGAACGAACTTTATATTTTTTGGCCTATCCTATATGGTGTTTGTCATAAAGCCATTTCAGGTACACTTGGTATAGTTTTGGAACATGCACCAACTTTTGTCAAGAATAAAATTTTCTGAGAAATCGATAATAAACAAGTTTCCCATTTGTTGCACACTTAGTGGACCACACTGACTCGAAAAAAAAATGTAATACTGAAAAATCGGGTTTTCGCCTTTTTGACGTTCAATTTGAGGTTATGTCAAAAAGTGTTGAATCCAAAAGTTTTCGATTTTTTCATCATCTACAACTCTTCCATTGAACATTTTCCGCTGAGAGGTCACGTTATGCCGTTTTCGTGTTTGAATATTTTTTTCCTTAAAAATGAAACCTCAACAACATTCTCCACCTGGTCCTTGCCTGTCACTTTTTTCTTATATTGAGCGTTTAAAATTCGTTTTGGCACCGGCCTATAGTCCGATTTCAATTTCTCAAAGAGATTTTGAAAGTAGAGGTAAGGTACCACAAAATGTATATTCTCATTTTGCGCTAAAATACTGCGGAATGGGTGAAAAATGGTTGCAAACATGATCGAAAACATCCGAGACCGCGTAAGCGGTCGAGTAGTAGGAGAGACCGGGGGATGAGGGGTAGCGTATTATCATGTAACCCGTTCATTAAAGGAACTCCCCTCATCTCCCGGTCTCTCCTACTACTCGAGCACATTGCTGTGATAGATTTCATTTTACAAGCAAAACACTATGAAAAACCCCTTTTTTTGTATTCCAATTTTTATAACAAATGTATAAATGACAGTTGCAAGTCCAAAACATAACAGAATATAACGACGCACTGTTTTTCATGTGATAACAGAGTCGGTTTTCTACTAGTATTTTTGTAAAAAAATCACTCATATTATGGCTCTATTGATTGGTTATAAATACCACAAAAAATCCGGTTATACCGCATATTAACAGCAACTTTATCTTCAATAGAACAATCCTATAATTTTTAATTCAAAATTTTAATCTGAACTCAACTCCTGTTGTAGCATCTCTATACCTGAATACACAGCGCTTCGAAAATAACGAGGAATTTTTCAAAATTTCGACTAACGTACTAAATTTTTTCAGCAAAAATTTCAGTACTCGCAAAAAACAGTTATTTATTTCATGTACTTTCCTTGGAAATATTTCAATGTAGACAATTCGAAATCATTATACAGGGTGCTCATAAATGAGTAATCATTTAAGCCATTTACAAATGATCGTAACAATTTTTTGAATGGAAACCCCTTTTTTTAGAACTGAAATAATTCCACTGGCAATCACGGAGTATTTTTGTGAACGAATTCCTATATCTAGAATTACCTGTTTCTGAGGATATTCGGTGTTTTCCAATAATAATAATAAGGCTTTTATTAGCTTCATAATTTGCGAACTTCATGAGTCACAAGGGTGCCATGGAATTAATATAAATTTGTAGATCTGACAGAAGCCCCTTCAATTCATGCGATTCTGGTTCGGATTACTAAAAAAAATTGATTCCTGAAAATCTTTTCAAAAATAAGACTTTATTTATAAACCATAGAGACAAAACGTTATGAATAATATTTAGTAAATGAAGAAATTTTCATATTTTTTATATTTTCTTGAAAGCTTCAGGATTTATTTCCAGTGTAATGACATTTAGCCTCCACCTTTAAAAAGATATTTGAATTTCTGAAATTTCTTTATTTTTCATTCGCTATTATGTTTTACTTTCTAGTTCAATGGTTCAAAAATATAAGCTTGTTTCCTAAAATATTTTTTAAGTATATTTCATTAAGTCTTTCAAGCATTAAAATTTGTTCAATTATCAGTCTTAATAGATGCGCCGCCAGGTGCCCACAAGCTGTTACAAACATAGAGAGGAAAGTTAAGAACATTTTTCTACGGTCCAATGTTGTTCAGTATTTTGAAGGATTTTTCCAATTTAATTTTCGCGGATTTTCGGATTTTGAGAAGAAGGGTGCCAGGGCCCTCCGATCCACATGATTTTTTTCTCCGTAATTCTCCACAACTGTCGAAGATTTTCCGATTACCTTCGCTTTATGTGTATAGCCTACGGAAGAGCGGCGGGGGGCGGAGGAAGTTATTGTATTTCATCGGATCTTAATAAGTGTTGAAATTAACAGATAGTGGTTTGCTTGTTTTGCCGATTTTTCCGATTTAAGAAGAGAAGGGAGGGTCCTCCGACCCCCTCAACCATCCAATATTTCCCGGAATTACGATGCGTTCTTTTCTTATCTGGCATCATTCAAGGCGCAGGGGGGGGGGGGGGGCAAGTTGCAAAAATTATTCGACAATCCGATATTTTTCACTATTTTCACGGATTTTTCTAAATTTATTGTAGCAAGTTTTTGTAATTTAGTTCAAAAGACGACCGATGTAGGTATGTTTTTCCGTAGTTTTCTACGTCTGAAACCGTAGGGTACAATTTTTTATATTATCGGATTGTCATTTGTTCTCAATAGGTATGCAAAATTTCAACTAATTCGGATTCTAGCAAGTGCTTGAAAAATGGATAGCAAGTTTTCCAACCGGAATGGAGAGACAGGCAGTCAGACATAATACCATCGAAGCAAGTGCAAGTTAAAAGCTTGCAATCATAAACCGTGCGATGTCATGAAAAATAATAATAACTGATGGACAATTCAAAACAAGAAAGTCGTATTGTGGAAAATTCGAAAGAGATCACTGTTCCAATAGATGTTCAAAAAAGCATCCATCGTAGTGCGAACATTCGTTGATCATTTGCAACAGTCAACTGTTAGTTGTGCCTTGTTTTCTTAAGATATCTACTAGAGCCTTTGTTCTTTTTACTGTCCTCCTTCGTGGTCACTGGATCCATGAAAACTTCATCTTTGATAAATCCCATAAAAAAAAGTTCATGGGTGTCAGATCTGAAGAACGTGGTGGCCTAAGACAGGGTTCTTCATTACCCAACCATTTTCCTCGAAACATTGCTTCCAGAATATCACCAAAACTTCTGCTATTTTGAGGTGAAACACCATCCTGTTGGTACCATACTCTCTTCCGCTCTTTCTCATTATATCATGTAATGCCCTTTTTGCATGTTTGTTCAATATCGCATTATATGTTTCTGAACTCAAATTATTTTCATAACAATGAAAGCATTTCACTCGATTATCTGTGAAACAATCAGAACTTATCATTTTCTTTACACTTTTAGCGAGTTGGCAACCCAAAGAAAAATCAACCCCTCCCATTATTATGCAACATTAATCACATGTCTCCTTTCAACCCACAGAAGACATTATAACTCCATGAATATTGAAACCTTCCTTTACGAAGAATATGAGGATGAATCTTCTCAAAAATCGTATAGAAAAGCAATTCCAGAAGTTTACCCTCATTTTGCAAAATCACCAAGGTTTTCAAGTCGTTACCTACATTGGAGAACCCACAGAAAAATCATAAGTGGGTACAAATTTTTATGTAGCACTTAGGGTGCAATTTGCTCTAACTTTTTTTACAGTAAACTTTTGGAATTTTTTGTATTTGAATCTTATTCTTACACCTTTTGTAAACAAAAAGAGTATGCCCGTTAAACAACGCTAGGGGCAAACGTTTTCAAGAAAAGTACAAATTTCTTCATCGATGCAGGTTATGGGGTCGATTAGGCACTGAGTGTCTGAAAGATTTCGACAGAATAAATAACTCTTTTATCAAGATGTATCGAAAAATTATTTGTTCTCAGAATACAGTGTTTTGGATTTTCAACATTTTGTAAATTGAGAATGGAATATTTTTCGATATATCTTCGTAGAAAATTTATTTATTCCAGAGAGATCTATCATATACTCAATTTTTGTGAAATTCTGAGAAACTTCATCTGGCGCCAAAGTGACCCCATAACCTGCATCGATGCAGAAGTTTTGCAAATTTCTCATAAACGGTTGCCTCTAGCATTGTTGAGCAAGTATTAATTTTTTATTTAGAAAAGGTGTAGAAATGAGATTTGAGTATAAAAAATTACAATTTTTACTGTCAAAAGAGAAAATTTAAATGAATAATGATGGCGCTCGCAGCGCCTTCTAAGTGCTCCAAAAAAATAATGACAAAATTTGATTTCTCACCTCAAAAAAAACCGTTCATCGAATTTTGTGCAGAAAGTTAATTTTTTGCAACGGTTATTCAAAATAATTGAAAATAAAATTTCAACTTCAACACCCTATATCTCCGAAACGAAAAATTTGCGGACAGATATTCGTATAAACTTTTTATCTTAAAATTAGTTAAACATTCACTTTTTGAAGTTTGTACAAGTACTTATTACACCCTGTATAATACTTTGGATAGACATACGCATTAAAAATAACAAGGATAAAGAAAAAAAACAAGGAAAATGTGGAGTGTATAAATTAACTTGTGGTACTTATCCTATGATTTACATTGGATAAACAGGTATAATCTTCAAGAAGAGATTAACTGGACATAGAAATAGCTTTGTAAATCGAAAAACAACTTCTGCTACAGATTTATTAACAAAACAAACGCGTAAATGGTATCTTTCAAGATCAATGAATGACAAAATTCTCAGGATTCAATGTATGACCAGATATAATTCAATACTTATCATAGTTGAAATTAATTGCAGGTCATCAAACAAATATATGTAATTATAAGAAATTAATTAATTTTCGGAAATCGATTAGGCTGGATGAGGCAATCATGCAAAAATAAATTCAAAGAATTCCGAATACTCATGGACGCTGGTGTAATAATAATAATTTAATAATAATAATTTATTAATTTTAAAAAACACAGGGAACTTGTGTAAAATGTCAAAAGGTAAAAGTATGTAGGCAATATAACAAATCATCATAATTCACTATAGATTGAAAACATGTTGATCTACACATATTCACATAAATATACACTTGTTTACACACAAAAATACATATTAATAAGCACATAAATGAAAATTATGTTGACTACCTATCACACTTAAAGCTCTTTAGCCTCCTATATAAGAAACGTATATCGCCAGATGGCAGTGCGTGTTCTCCCGATGGAATAAATACAAACTCCGCCTCACTTCTAACTTGGCGATTCTCGATAGATACAGATCCGAATTAGATAATTTGGTGCTCGTTCTTCTAAATTACAAATCTAGATTAAAACCTATTTGTTTTCGTGGTAATCTGAAAATTTCAAATGCATAAATATAATGGAATCCAGTAACACAATATCAAGAATAAAAAAATATTTTAGCAAAATCTGTATGAACTATCTCGGAAATATTTTGAATGTGAATTTTAAGAAGTATACCGCAAATAGAAATAGATAATGAAATATCAGACAAAAGGTAATGTCAAATAAAACATGACATGCATGCAGCACAAAATAACTATACAACGCTGACGTAAACAGTATATTCTATTTTTTTTATGTATTGGACCAGAATTACTTTTATGGGAAACTTGTTTTTCTTATTACACGTTTCATACTAATTTGACCTGTATGCTTTATGTGGGTTGTAATATGGAATCGTTGAACAAAATTTACACTTGCAGACGTCCGAATCATTTGATATTTGATAGGTGTTCACTGTTCATAACAGTAGCAAAATGGGTATGTGCAGGTTTTCGGGGTCGTAGATTATGAATCTTTCGTCAAAATCAATAATTTCAAAATGGCGGACGAGATTTGTAATTATGGTCCGATTTGATTCAAAATTTGTCTGTGGGTTTTTCTGGCTCAGAGATTATGAATCTTTTGTCAAAATTGATGAATTTAAGATGGCGGACGAGTTTTGTGATTATGTCCGATTCGATTCAAAATCGGTCTTTGGGTTGAGAGATCCTGATGATTTCTGTTAAAATTCGTGAATTTGAAATGACAGAAAAGTTTTATAATTTCTGGGCGGGTTCTACCCTACCTACGTAGTGGTTTTTCGGTTCGAAGATAATGATTTTTCTGTAAAAATTCAGGAATTGAAAAAAGCAGACGAGTTTCGTGATTCATGGTCGAATTCTATACCGTGTGATTCAGACTCATGGTACACGCCCTTTTCTCCTTCGTTTCTGTAGCTATATTTCTGTAATTTGGAAAATTCAATATGCTCACTATAGGGCATCTTTTGACATATTTGAAAAAAAAAAGTTTCTGGTTTTTCCGGAAATTACATCAAACCTTCGATTTTCAAATGAAACACCCTGTGAATTATTACATTTTTGAAATCTGCATAATTTTCTGAATCCAATGATACCTCATAGTTGATATTTCATCTGTCAGAAATTTCGATACTGTAGCATTATTTTGATTATTTGGAATAATTTTAGGGAGTTCATGGCTCTCTAGATCGAAAAATAAAATGGGTATTTTGACTAATGAAATATCAACTATGAGGTATCATTGGATTAAGAAAATTATGCAGATTTCAAAAATGTAATAATATACAAGGTGTCCTAGTTGAAAATCGAAAGTTGATGTCATTTCCGGAAAAATAGAATTTGGATTTTTTCCAAATATGTCAAAAATTGCTCTATAGTGAGCAAATTCAATGTTCCAAATTTCAGAAATGATGATAATTAATTTTTCATCAAATTTCAATAATTCAAATGGCAGCTCCTATTGGTTTATTTTGTGAGTTATGGTCGCATTCTGTCCAAAATTACTATTTAGGTGTATATGAATGCATTAATTTGAATTGATTCGAAAATATAGAATCTGATGTGGAATCATGAATAAAAAATTTTAAAATCAGTTTTCAGATTTTGACTTTCAAATGTCCGTTCAAAATTTCAAGTTGAATGCAATTTACAAAAAATGCTTTCAGCTTTGGAAGCATTATTGATTCCCAAACACAAATGTCTTTGTCTTTTTACATTGAAATCATTTCTCGTATATATAACTAAATCGCAATATCTTCTGGTTAAGTATATTGTTTTCCTTGAATTTGAAAAAATAATAAAATTGTGAACCTTCTTCAACATAGATTCATTAATGAAAATAAAAAAACGGAGTGAATAAATTCGAATTATTACGATTCTCGATATAAATGCCGCCAAAGAAACAAAAAAGCCGTAACAATCACCTGGTATCGAGTGAAACATTCCGCTGTAGCTTTTCAACTTCAAAGGAACATCAAAAACGCCGCGCCGCCCAAATAAACCGTTGTATTGGAAACCAATGTTGAACGGATTTGCCGATATGGGAGTCACAAGAACAAGTTATTAGGTAATATGCGTAAAAGTATGCCACTAACTCCGAAATTCTCGCTACATAGCCCTGACGAAGTGAAGAGTGTATTTCCTGATAAATATAAATAAAAAAATGTTTTTAAGACAAGATTTTATTCAAATGCACGAATATTTTCTTTAGATCATTCGTAAATATTATTATTTACTTTAAAAAAACTCATCTCCTATTCTAAAAACTCCTAGAAACAAATTTGAAATAAAATCTGACCTTAAATCTCGAGGCCGCCATCTTGAATTTTTTTATTTTGACAATAAAAGTCAAAATCACCGATCCAAAGAACCCTTACATTCTTATTTTGAACGGAATAGGACAATAATTTATTCGTCCACCGTTTTGTAGCTGTCATTTCGAATTATCAAACATTGACAAAAAAATCATAATCTCCGACCACAAAATCCCTATACTAATACCAACTCAAAATAGAATTATCAAAAAAAATTATGACATCCCTAAGCTTCTATATACCAATTTCGAATGGAATCGTATCAGAAATCACGAAACTCGTCCAACATTCTGGACTTGGTTTTTCCTGATATTAAAATGTTATGGAGTATTGTCCCCCAAGTGATAAACATATGTTGTTGAAAAAGCTATTAATTGTAAAAGTTATAATATTCCATAGTTTGGATCGACCCGAATGAGTTTTCTTTTTTCCCATTCCCGATCCGACCCTGTGCCAGATGTCATACTGGCTATATGATACTCTCTCTTTTCCTCACCAGTCGTGTGGGAGGAGCAACCTGAGGGGCGTGTCATTTAAAAGAAATTCAGTTCCATTTCTGAATCTAGAATTGTGAGTAATAATTACTTTTCACTGGTCGACGGCTGAACCAAACCTTTATTAGTTGACTTTGATGAAGCGGGATATTTCTCATTTCAAATGGAATAAAGCAAGGAAACCCATTTCGCGAAAACAACACATTTTTGTAAAATTATTCCCAAAAAAAATGAACGTCTAGGAGAAAAATGAGAAAGTCGTTTAACTGGGCGAATGATAGACTTCTATACTGAAAAGAAACAACACCAAAATATTCGTTCGTTTTGATGGTGGAACTGAACGAAAATGCCCAAAAATGGGGGAAAATATCCTTTTAATTCATTTAAAAGTCAAAAAATATTTTTTTCATTATTTTTATCTTTATACAATCAAACAACCCTTGTCTACTCCGAAAAAAAAATCGTTTCTGACTCCCCCTTTTTCAGGGATGAAGACCCTTAAGATTATGAAGTTTACTAGTTACAAAATTCTTCTATGGTGTAACAGTTTTTGAGGAGTAAATGTTTTTTCAGGCGATTATTGAAAATCGTTAAAGAATGTGCATTCCTTATGTGATCCGCCAGAGAATTATAGCACCTGCAACCAATATATTCAAAGTTTTTCTGATACCGAACGGTGATATGCCTGTGGAGTAAAATGAGGTTTTTTCGTCTGGTATTATGTTCATGCAATACTGTATTTCCTGCGTATGATATGAGATAATACTCAGTCGAATTCAGGAGGTTATTATTAGAAATCAGAAACGAGTGGTCCCAAAATTGTTCCTTGAAGAATCCTTATTAAAAATGTGTTGTTGAATTGTCGGTGTCACCAGTATGAACTTGCTGATTTCTTGTGATATTCTTCTGAAAATGTTTTGCTTTAAGAAACATTCTATCGAATTTGTCTATTTTTAGTCAAGAAATAACCAATGAAATCAACATTACACTGATAACTACCCAACGATAATTTCACTCGCCGAATGAAACCCTCCTTTTCTGCAATATTAGGACCAATAAGGGACGGATGCCTCGATAATACGCAGTTCCTAGCTTTCGAGCCGGTAATACCACTTTGGCATGGCAACCAGGTATGCAAACAACAACGGAGAACTTAATATCATCTTGCTACTAATAAGAATGTCAGTCTGACAGACTTCATGTCTATCAGGCATTATCCATAACTATTGAAGAATTCAGTACAATGGAACATTTTTTACTTTGTTGGTTCGTGAAATTATCTCAATAAATACTACTCGTGCTCACAATACTATCGATAATTCTGTCAGAAATCTTAAACTCGATCTAATTTCTTGGTGGTAACACAACTCGTCCTAAAGGACTCGTGGTAGTACCAAGCGATTTGATCTCGTTGATTTCTGACAGAATTACTATCGATAGTATTGCGAGCACTCGTGGTATTACCCCCGATTATTTCACTTATGCTAAAATAGCGTGTTATGATTGGTTGAAATTTTTGTGTTGATAAATGAAAACATCATGTTTTCGATTTTGTAGTTTGGCTCTTGATTGGCTACTGGATATGTATATGATGTGTTTTCGATTTTGTAGTTCGATTCCTGATTGGTTATTATCAAAACACAAACTTACCACTAGCAAGCTGCTATAATGACATAACACCAAACTTTGACCAAAACTAAATAAGCACTCACTATTAATTCATATCAACTTCACAATTTTCGACAAATGTTGCATACTCGTTGATTAATCAAATCACTAAAAAAAAGGTTATCAAAACATAACCTCGAGCGAGAAGCAGTAGACTAGACATGCAATGACGAAACTACGAATGACGCGCTCTGTCTTTGGTAACTGAAATAGGGGGATGTTTGATATATCAAGTAAATGTTTTGTTAGTTGCATAATTTCAGAACTAAATGCGGGATTAATGTTCCTAGTTAAATTGAATAGTAAATAAATAAAAATGGTTTCAATTTTATTCTTGAAATAATCTTAACAAATACAACTCGTATTATCGGCGATTATCGTTAATTCCTTCTCGGTTTCGAATCAAATTATGTTGTTGATTTCATTGAAAATATGAACAGGATGTTCATAAAGTCAGTTGTGGAATCATCTGCGACTGAGAGTTGGAATTTAGTCGCTGTTTTCCATCGTACAATATAACCTCTCTTGGAAGGGATTCATGTTTTAAAACAAATTATGTTGCTTTAGACAACCACACTCGCGCAACATAATTTGATTCTCAAATTCAAAGGAATTGCTATTTCGATAATCACCGATACACTTGTGGTATTACCTACGATAGTTTTCACGGTTAGTTATAACTAATGTCACGAGGTTGACACAAGTCTTTGACATTTCATTAATTTAATTCAATTCTAAGATGTCACGGTCCCGTCAGACAAAAAATTCGTACCAAATTTCCCTGGAACATTGATAAATAACTCATAATTTTATCACAACTTCCTCAAGCACGTTGTTTTAGGTAACAGCCCTCTGCCTTCGGCGTCGGGCTGCTACCAAACTATGTGCTTTCGAAAACTGTGAAAATTATTTCGTTAGTTATCAATGTCCTTGGGATATTATAGCTGATAATTTATGCTGTATCACCTATATCTACTATCCAATATTTTTCTGCAAACCAAACTTATTTGTTGAAAATATTTTTTTCGTCTCACGAACAACCATATCCTATTATGCAGATAATTCTTAAATATTTTACCAATTTCTTTTATGACTGGTCTCTGTCAGTAGTTATTAATTTCATTTGAGAAAATTGAAGTTATCAATGATAAAAACAATATTGACTCCTTCATATTGATTTTTTAATTAACTATTAATTAAAAAATTTTATTTAACTTACTCTGTGTGTTAGATGGGTACTAATCTTGCAAGCTGAATTAGAACCACTTCCTCTCATACTATGGAATTGAATTTTTACATGTTGAAGAAATTGTCTTTCCCTGCCCCCCGAAAGCTAGATAGAGAACGCGTAGGGTTTCGGAAGTTTTCTCGACGGATTAGGACGTCAAATATCACAGCGAAAATAAAATTAGGTAGGAGGAGCTCACGCCCTCCTTTTCTCGGAAAAAGTTGGGAAACTCACGAAATTAAAATCGGAAAAATCTGTAACAATAGTGAAAAATATCTGACCGTCGACTATTATGGTTTGAAAACATTTCACGCTTCCTGTCCCCACACAAAAGCTATATAGAGAATGCAAAGGAATTCGGAATTTTTTTTGACAGTTTCGGACATGGAAAATAATAATAAAAAAATCGATCGGAAGGCTCGCCTCTCTTTCCTGTCATGAAAAAGTCCGTAAAAATAGTGAACATTATCTGACCATTGCATGATAAGGTTTCAGAAAAATTTACTCCTCTTCAAAAGCAAGATAGAGATCGAGTAGATATTCGGAAAAATTTCCAACGGCTTCATTTATGGAAAATTACGACAAAAATATGTCTGCTGGTGGGCTTGGTCCCTTCCATCTTTTCAAAAAAGTTGCGAAACCAAAATCGGAAAAATCAGTAAAAATAGTGAAGAACTCGATTGTAGTAAATTTACAAGCAAGCGACCGTGCAACAATGACGTATCAATTGAAATGAACAGAATAAGGAACATATCCAAAGAAAACTCAAAAAGAAATAAATAAACTTTTAAAAAAAATTTTAGAGAAAAGCTTTCATTAAAATGCACTTAAAATAAGAAAATAAATTTTAAAGTGATTTAAAGCCATCATTTTGTTACATTATAAAATTGTAAATGATATAAAAAGATTGTAGCTAGAATAAATCTTGAGGTAATTTTAAATTTAATTAACAAAAAGGAATACATAAATAGTTCCCGCGACAAGCTTTTAATCACTTGAAAAAATTTAATGTAACAAAATGATGGATATAATTCATTTCAAAATTAATATCCTCTTTTTAGTACATTTAAATAAAAGCTTTTGTCTAAATCTTTTTAAATTTTTCAATTTTGATATTCTTCGTATAATTCATGCTATATCATCTATACAGGGTGGGTCACGGTCGATGGTACCTTAGACGTTTACGGAGAACGGGACATAGAATCATTTTGAAAATTTGGTTTCTCAAGCAGTTGCTCTTGGTCTATCGATCTAAAATATTTTCAGCAATGCAGCGTTGCCGCTTATACCAGAAAGTAACAGCATCTTTGTTATTTCAAATGGGTCACCCTGTATATTACCGCATTTTTGAACTTGTCATTCCATTCTGATTATTTCTGCCCCATACTCCCCTAGACCTATCTCTAACGGTTTTTGAGATATTGGTTATTTTCCATATTTTTTATCCAAAACATAGCTCGAATTGAATGTTTATTTCTGCGGTATTTGAATTCTTAGGCAGTTGCAAATTTGTGATTAGTTCATCAGGATCATGTACATTGATTCTGTTTAGAGAAGTTTGTTCTGCGTTATACAGGGTCATTCAAAATTCATGATCTTACTGCTAGATACGAAAAGGGTTGAAAGTGCGTTTTTTTGAATGGAACATCCTGTATATTATGAAATATCCTGAAAGATGACTAAATTCCCTTCGAATTGATATTTCATGTTCCTATATCTAAATAGCCAGAATTCCGAGATAATAGCTATTTTCACTTGTAATCTCCCAAGTGCTTGAATTATTGCCGGAAATTTTCCGAGTATGAGGCAGAAATAATCAGAAAAAAATGTTCAAAAATGCGGTAATATATAGGGTGACCCATTTGAAATAACAAAGATGCTGCTACTTTCTGATATAAGCGGCAACGCTGCATTGCTGAAAATATTTTAGATCGATAGACCAAGGGCAACTACTTTAGAAACCAAATTTTCAGAATGATCCTATGTCCCGTTCTTCGTAAACGTCTAAGGTACCATCGACCGTGACCCACCCTGTATATAATATTCAATATTTTTCCGAAAACCAAACTTATTCTTTGATAATATTTTGTTGTCGTTCCATGAACAATTATACTCAATTATTCAAATTTTTCTCAAATATTTTTCAATTTCATTTATGACTGGTAGCGGTCGGTAGTTATTAATTTCATTTCAACAAATTGTATGAAGTTGTCAACGATGGAAACAATATTAATTTGTTTATATTAAATTTTTCATTTATCCACCACCATGAAAAAATAAAATACAATAAGTAAATTAACTTTTATCGCATGTTTTTTAGAATCTCTGTTTCATGGATTTGCATTGTAACATGCAATGTAACATAGAAATTTACATTTTTTGAGTAATTGAAGTGGAAATTTTAATAAATAGCTCAACATTTTACATAATTATTGAAAAAATTGTCGCATTCGTGTTTTTCTGTTTTTTGCATTTTCTGAGAAAATTTGCAATAGTAATGTATTTTTTATGGCAACTTGCAACCGATGCCGTCTCCGTCATCTTCATGCACTTTGTAATCTACGAGTGTTACTCTTAACAGCCAGTTACCACCAATTAACTACTCTGGACCGGCTATTCTGACGCATTTGCAGAATGAAACAAATTGTGTTTTCAACATTAATATTAATAATAATTAGTGGATTTTCATTGAATGTTTTGTATGTTGAAATAAAATATATATTTTCAATGTGCTTTTTGAATCTTTATGCGGTCGTAGAAAAAATAATGTTCCTAATTCATGCGTAAAGTGTCTTTCCCGCCCTTGACTGCTTGCCCGAACTCCGCTTCGCGTCGTTCGGGTCAACGGCAGTCGCGTGCGGGAAAGTATCACTTTCCGCATTTGTTAGGAAAATTACTATTTCCTTTGATTTTTGTTATATTTTCTTACTTTTCCAATGGGTCTCATCCTTTCCAAAATATTTTTGGTCTAAAATATTATCGACCATGGCCTAGTAAGTATCCACATGATTTTTTCAATGAGAATTCAACATTATTGTTTGGAAGGTAAATCAAAAAATGTTAACTCTACAAATTATCCATCGAATGTCAGTGGAAACACGTTTCTAAATACCACGTTGATTTCATATATCCGTCTTGAGGATGCGTTACTGAAGAATTGGGACAAGGTTTTATAGATATAAGATATAAATACAATGTTCTAAAGTGATTATAAACATTTTCAAGAAGGTGTAGGATTGGGTAATTGAATTTATGCACTTTTATTTTTTGATATTTTGCTTTATGAACAATAATGCTGAAAATGTTATTCATTCATTCATTCATTTATTTATTAACTACATGCCAATTACAATGTAATGGATAAGTGTCGTCAATAGCTTCACATTTTAAAAATTTTAAAAATGGTGAACATACCACAAATGAAATATAAAATTTAGAGAGATTTACAGTAAGTAATAAATTCGCCGAGGTTATAAAAGCAGTTCGCTATTAAACAAGTCTTAAGTTTATGTTTGAAGTGTCTGGTAGACTGAATGGATTTGATGTCCTTTGGTAGCATATTGTATAGTTGAATACCGGCTCCTTCCGAGGATTTCTTAAAGTAACTATGGTTGTGTTTTCTACTATATATTTTATTGTTATTTCTTGTCGAGTATGAATGCTCGTCACAATGTTTGGTATAGTTTGCAATATTTTGACGAATATACGGCATTATTTTGAAGATATATAGCGAAGTGGTCGAGGTGTTAAAGCGTTTGATTTCCACCCAGACGGTCCGGGTTCGATCCCCGGTCGTGTATCACTGAGCTGAAGTGGTTCGGATTCCACTTTTATTTAAACTGTAGGTCCCGGAACTCCCTTGCTCGCACAAGCTCTGCTTTTGAGGGGTTTTCTCCGAAGACCTGGGAGTTTCGTAAAAACAAATTTAACAAATTTAAACAAATTTAAATTTAAATATATATACCAGGTGGCTACGGAAGTATTGCCTACGGAATATCTTAGTTATTGTATGAAGTAGGTTTGTGAAATTTGAAGCGTCGATATAATGACATAAGAGCTAGAATTTGAGCATATTGTCATGTCGAAGTTAACTTCCGGTCTGACCGGAAGTAACATCAACTTTCTTATTTTAAATGGAAACCCTTTTTTTTTCTTCTTTTCGCTTTATTCAGCATTCAATTCCCTTTCTAATGACATATCACAAGTTGGTATCTAACCAGAAACTAGATCAGAAAAAAATTATTATTGAAATTCACCGAGTAGGCCGTGGAAGCAAAATGAAAGCCAAAAATTGAAAAGTTGGCTATGGAAACCATACGTCACTTGATAACAGTTGCTACTACTGTAATATTTTATTTTCATTCGTCGGCGTTATAAAAAGCCGCCAAAAAAAATATTGGAAAAATTGGGAAAAAAACAATACTCTGTAGGTCCATAACTTAAATAGGAACATACAACTTTTTCTTGCCTGTACTATTCAGCATAACCATTCCTTTCTAATGATATAATGGAAAATAATTTTTTGAACTGAGATACCGAAAAATCCAATTATTATTCTTCAAATAACAAAACAGATTATCGCCATACGCAGAAATAAAATTAAAAATAATGTGGAATGATAAATTATATCCTGTAGGTTCTAGGTTAAATAGGAACATAAACGTAGTTGGTCTGTGCCATCGTCCATAGATATTCTAATATCTACCTATGGACGATGTTTGTGCTATTCAGAATAATCATTCCATTGCAATAATCATTCGAACCAAAATATTAACAAGTAGGCTGATTAAGATGTATTTTGGAATGAAACAAAAAAGAAATGAGAGCTGTCACGAACGCTGCTATCCATATTATTTTGACGTTCGAAGTAGTGTTTTTGATTTTGCCATTTTAAAAGGGTTTGGAAATCGAAATCAGTTAGTGGAATATTCAAAAAATGCCCCGTTATTCACGAACCGAACAAATTGACATGCTTCTCATTTATGGTGAATGTTTAAAAAATTCTTATGCCGCTGAACGATTGTATTTAGAGCGAAATCCAGGGAGGCAGCAACCGTCAAGAAGGTATTTCCAGTGGCTTGAAGAAAAATTAAGAACTGAGCCTGATGTTCACGAAGACCAAGAAGCATTTGTTATTAATGAGGAAACTGAAATTAATGTATTAGCTTTATATATAGCTTTATATGATAGCATTATTTCCTCAAGTCAGATTGGCGCCGAATTAGCTATAAGTAAGGACTCTGCTAGGAAAATTTTGAAAAAACATCGATTGAAATCCTTCAAGTATCAGTTGCATCAACATTTGTATGAAAATGACGGTGAAAGGCGCCTGGAATATTGTAATTGGTTTCTTCGACAAAATGATGAGAATCACCTATTTAACTATTATATCTTTTTTACGGACGAGTCAATATTTACCAACAATGGATTATTTAACAGGAATAATACAAGGTAGGTTAGGTTTTGAACGTGAGTGGGCCCGTATCAGGCCCTCCACTGCGGCCAATGGCCTATTGTGGCTCACCCTATGGTTATATTTCTCACAGTATATCCAATCTCTTGACAAAATTGAGGAATGCATTGGGAGAACAATTTACCAGGTTTTCTGGCCTTACTGTCGTATCGCCAAATATTGAGAATCTGGTTCTGGCCGCTGCAGGGCATGTACACAGAATGTGTTCAGCCGTTTCAACATCCTCCATGCATAGCCGGCACTCTGCATCTTGTGCAAGTCCGATTTTACGCATGTGGTATTTGAGTTTGCAGTGGCCAGTAAGCAAACCTACTATAACTCTGAGATGCGCTCTGCTGAGTTCTAGCAGTTTGTCAGAGTCCTGTTTTTTCCTTGTACAAGCAATAAATGCTTTGGAATGGGCTAGGCCCGGTAGACTACAAGGTAGGTACTGTACTTTATTTGGATTATTGTCGAAGTGTAAAGTGCTAAAAGTGTGAACGGTCTTTTGTTCCAGGTACTGGAAACGAGCACCGGTTTCGACAAGGCGGCTTCCAGGAGAGATTTGGTGTGAATGTTTGGGCAGTAATAGTTGGAACTCATATTGTTGGCCCCATTCTTTTTCAATGCCAACTAACCGGAGAGAGATACCTTAATTTTTTAACGAATGAAATTTCGGAATTCATTAACAACCTACCAGCGGAAATAACTGAGAGAATGTACTTCCAGCAAGATGGCGCCCCTCCACATAATTCAAGAATAGCGAGAAATTATCTTCAAAATCGCTTTCAAGAGAGACTTATAACAACCCATGGTCCAGTCAGGTGACCACCAAGGTCACCTGATCTTACTCCGTGCGACTTTTTTCTATGGGGGCATCTTAAAAATAGGGTGTATTCCACACAGCCTACAACTCTACATGAGCTAGAAGTAAAAATTCGTAGAGCTTTCCAAGATATCCCGCCCCAAATGTTGAGAAACGTTTTACATGAAAATATCACCAGAGTCAATAAATGTATTGACGCTGAGGGAATGCATTTCGAACATTTGTTTTGAATTTATTTTATCTTTAATCCTATCAATTTGAATTATTTTTTTTTTCGATAAATCTGTTTTTTCGTTATTTGAAGAATAATAATTGGATTTTTTGGTATTTCATTTCAAAAAATTACTTTCTATTATATCATTAGAAAGGAATGGTTATGCTGAATAGTACAGGCAAGAAAAAGTTGTATGTTCCTATTTAAGTTATGGACCTACAGAGTATTGTTTTTTTCCCAATTTTTCCAATATTTTTTTTGGCGGCTTTTTATAACGCCGACGAATGAAAATAAAATATCACAGTAGTAGCAACTGTTATCAAGTGACGTATGGTTTCCATAGCCAACTTTTCAATTTTTGGCTTTCATTTTGCTTCCACGGCCTACTCGGTGAATTTCAATAATAATTTTTTTCTGATCTAGTTTCTGGTTAGATACCAACTTGTGATATGTCATTAGAAAGGGAATTGAATGCTGAATAAAGCGAAAAGAAAAAAAATAGGGTTTCCATTTAAAATAAGAAAGTTGATGTTACTTCCGGTCAGACCGGAAGTTAACTTCGACATGTCAATATGCTCAAATTCTAGCTCTTATGTCATTATATCGACGCTCAAAATTTCACAAACCTACTTCATACAATAACTGAGATATTCCGTAGGCAATACTTCCGTAGCCACCCGGTATACCGATTAAAGTAAGAATTTTTTTGGATTTGAAGGTTTCTCTACAAGATGTCCCGTAATCTAGATCAAACATAATTCGAAGAATTTTTTTCTGTATTACAAATACACGGTCTGTCTGAGGGGCTTGACCCCACGATATTATATTATAGTACATTATTGAATGAACGGCTGCAAAGTAGTAAGATTTAAGAGAAATTTCATTAAGATTTTTTTTTTAAAGTCAGAATTGCAAAAAAGCATTTGTTCAGTCGGGAGTAGATATAGTTGATATGATTATTCCAGCTCATGTCGCTATCCATATATTATAATCGAGACATAATTTTATCTATTTCATTCTACAGTGTGACCAGTAAAGTCCGTATCACATTTTTTTTAATTATAGCTTCATTCGAAATTTTAATTTGGCATCAATTTCTGCTTCGATCGAGATGAAAAATAACCAACAAAACGTGATTCGCAGATTCTGCCAAAAACATTTTCCCAAAAAAATTCCAAAAGTAGGGTTATTTCTCAAAATATCGAAAAAAAAGTTATTAGAACGCAATCATAGGCGCACAAAAATTAAGTTTCAAGCTTTTGAATTGGTTTCAATCGAATATTGAAATAGCAAAGATAGTTTTTTATTGATTGAAAAGGTGGAATTATGAATGCGTTATTTTTTGTATTTTTTTTTTCACTTTTTCTTATCGGTCAGATTCTGATTAAACCATGCGCTATTTCATGGACCTTGTAACCATTTGGTATCATCATATTCAAAAGCATTTGGGCCGTGGTGGCCGTGCTGGTAGAGCGTTCGCCTTTGGAGCGAAGGGTCGAGGGTTCAAAGCCTCGCATGGTCATCGGTCACGTGCATGGCATCACACGTTAAAAGGTAAGGGCTGCGTCTTCCCTAGCTCACACAAGTCTCTCGAAGACTTCCGAGGGTTGCGCGTAGGGGTGCAATCGGTTGACGGAAATAACAATTTCAACAATAATAGGCAACGAAACCATACGATAACAAACAAGCTTGGTAGGGGAAACAAAGGCACAAATCGATTTCGCGCCACCTCCTCCTGGCTGTTTAATTTTTTATTATTTGTGCTTGTAAAATTTTTAGGTAAGGTTGTGTGTATATGCCATTGTAAATATTGATATTCTGAATGCGTTGTGAAAGTATGCTAATTTTGTTAGGATCTTTTGATGACTAGTCCCGATAAGGGATACAAAACATGATGTATCCATATGGTTACTTGAACCGATAAAAGGTTAAACAATTTTCTTAATATTACTGTGTATTACTTTTAGACACAAACTGCCTGATAATTTATGAAGTTACCTTATACAGGGTCAAAAACAAATAAACTTTGTATCACATATGACCAAATTTTAATAGCCCTATTTGGATTTTGTAGAAAAAAAAACTTTCAATATGGCGATACTGTAAAGATAATGTGTCAGGAACAAAGCATTTAAGAAGATTTATGTAGGTTGTATTGAGTCTTATTTTGCCATTTACAAAAAAAACGGGCAACATTTTTTTACAAAATCAAAATTATCTTATGCTGCTGAAATTTTGCATAAGGATTAAAAAATGCATTTAGATAAAAATAATTTGGAAGTTTTCAGAGGAATATTAAAATTTGACAGACATTGCGAATCACGTGACTACTATTTTTGTTGGTTATTTTTCATCACGATCGAAGCAGAAATTGATCCCAAAGTTAAATGTCTGATGAAGCTATTAATTTAAAAAAAAAATCCTCATCAGGATGGCCACACTTTATAATAGTCAATTTATAAACTCAACTGAATTAGTAATTCAGAAAAATTTGGAATTAAGGAGGAAATTATAAATAAACATATAAACCAAGCGTTTAGTTTTTGATATATGTTTTGTTTGTTCCAACATTCAGAGGTTTTCCAGATTGGTCAACAGAAATTTGTGTAACAATCATTTTCAATGAAGAAAAAGATGCACTTTTTGGACAAAATACTCAAGAGATCTAAAGCAGTGCACACATGACTCGAAAAGAGTAACAAAATGCATAATTGCGTAGCCAGGAACAGCACTGCACAAAATACAGAACATAACCTATTTTAAATTTTTAATCTGTGATAAAAATAAGGTGTGCGCACTTTTGTTTGGTAACTTAATTGTTAAATTTTAAGATGAAAGCTAGATCTTCTTACTTGCTAACTCCTATTGTTAGTGATGGATGAAAGTATTTAATAGTAATAATATTCATTTTATTTAAAATCAAAGAAGAATAATGAATAGTTCACACAACGAATATAGCTGAGAACGTAAATACTTGTTTCGGGTGATAGGTCCACATAATAAAACTACAAATCAAAAATAAACCGTTTCAAATGCATAAAATACTAAATGTATCTAATACCAAATATATGTATAAGAGAATAAATAGTTCACACAAAGAATAAATTTCAGAACGTAAATAAATATAAAATAAGATATACATATAATTGTTAAAAAAATACGAATGAACTGAAGTTGTGATGTTTAAAATTTTAAATGGATTAAATACAAATATATTTTATGTGAGTATACATCAAATATAAACCTACAGAAAACACCAATGAAAAAAAAAAAGACTGACAATAAAAATTAATGATATTTTCGTGGTTGTAGGAAATATATTATAGTTACAGCCAATAATTGTTCAGTTAAGAAAATTAGATAAATGAAACGAGAATCCACAATCAGTTCCCATCAATTACGTCAAAAATCAATCGAAAACATAATAGCAGACCAGAAAAACTTTGCCGCATTTAATCATCTTCCACAATGATGGTACTGGAATCTTACGCACACGGTATGAATTCGAAATGATTACATATTTCAAAAGAGCACAAAATAACCTTCAGAATTATATGCATATCATATATAAAAGTAAGTGAACTAATTTACGGTTGAATGAAAAAATGTTAATAATTTCAATAAATGTTTTAATTTATAATGTTATTATCTTCTTTATTGGTCATTTATATTTACCATAAAAATTAGTTCAAAAGTGACAGACTTTTCTGAAGTAATTATCAGCTCTATAAATGTTTCGTTTTCATTGTCACTTTTATTCAATATTGTTTATGTTTACACTGACATTATATTAATTTGCTACAAAACAACTTTACAATTACAATAACAATTTTATAAAATTTTTGGATTCTTCTGACAATTCTAGACATATTATGATATATGTGATATGTCCTATACCCACCTTCAACTGTTACGGAAATATTAAGTGTTTTCAGATTTATTGCAAAAATTAACATTAAAAATAAAAATCATTTGATCATAGAAATTCGCTACAACACACTCAATACCTATTTCCCAGTTAGGTCTCGATAATGAGAAAGTAAGCAAAAACCATTTCAGAGATTCTTTTTATGAAATGAAAAAACCTATAAAAAAATACGCTTGGCCGTGGCAAATTGTTGTCTGACTGCATTGTAGTCAGTATTAGAGTCATTCGAATTTCGTTAACTGCATATCAGAAAAATGGTTCATTCAACAGAAATACACAAAGTAACAAGTCTACAGATGATTGGTTATTTATTTATTTTTATTTATTTAATTAAAGAGGTCACCCAATAGATGCACAAAAAGCACATCCTATTACAGGGTGATACTGGTCGTTAGATAACATAAGATATAATTATAGTACTAACATGTTAATAAAAAAATGTAGAATATTATATAGAAATGTTACACATTCAAAATCAAGCTCTTACTCCAGAAAATCACACACGGATACAAATAGAAGTTACTCGCTTTATTTCATAAAAATATCCAAATTTGTCGTCTATATCCCAAGGGACAATTAGTAAAATAGAAAAGCAGTTTCGCGAGCTTGGACCTGAAGGCAGATAAAAAAAGCAACTGCCAATTTAATAAGTAATGATACCAAATTGGATATTCTGCTTGAGTTTGACGAAAACCCACATACTTCTAGTCGACAGGCAGCCCCAATGTTCGATGTTAGACATTAGAATAAAATAAAATGCATCCCTTTAGAATTATATACCAACTTAGGAGCTCATGGAAGACCATCTTTGAGAACAAACGATGGCAATGTTTGATAACAATGTGATCCAATTAGAACATGTTTTGTTTACTGAGGAGTTTACACTTCACGGTAATGTCCAAATTTCCGCTAATGGTCTAGGGAAAATCCTCTGATGACTGGATGAGAGGAGAACATACTCAATACCCAGAAATGGTTAATGTTTGGGAAGGAATCGTTGGAGATCATATCATAGGCCACTTTTTCATTGTTGGCAATTTAAATGGCGATAATTATTCAGCTCTGCTCCAAAATAATGTCGTGCCAACTTTGACAAATTTGACAACCTTATATCCGGATCCAGCAAACGTACAGGCCCATAGTGAATACGATATGGTTTCAGCAAGATGAAGCACCGCCCCATTATCACATTGATGCCCGGAAGTACCTCAACAGCATATTTCCAAATCGGTGGATATGGAGGCGAGGATAGATGGAATGGCCAGCACGATCCCCTGATCTGACGTCATTCGACTTCTTCTTATGGGGATATGTCAAAAGTATTGTATACAAATCTAAACCCTTTGATTAAGCTGACTTACGAAGACGAATAACGCTTGCGATTAAATCGGGCACGCCTGCAATGTTGAGTAAGGTCAGGAGAAATTTTTATTTAAGATTAGGATGCTGCCAAGAAGTTCGCAGCGAACATTTTTAACATCTTCTACTTTGACATTATTGTTTTTTACATTATCAAGAAATGAACAGTTTTCGGGGAAAATCCCTCAAAAGCAGCGCTTGTGCGAGCAAGGGAGATCCAGTGTAATGCCCTGACGTTGACTTTATGAAAGTCGAAACATCAACAACTGACCAATAGAGTTTTAAGTTATTTGACCTTACCCTAACCGACCTCGAAAATGTTTGAAAAAAAAAACAAAATGGATAGAAGAAACACAGGATAATTTGGTAGGGTCACACGATATAACTAACGAAAGTAGAGTTGAAATATAGATTGCATAAGTTGATAATACAAATATGTGAAGTTCCAAATTATGCCCGAAGCGCGAGATTAGAGTATGATCTTAATCATACTGAAGAAATGCTACTCAAAGATGTGTACTAATTATGGAGGATGTATGTTGTCAAGTCAGCTTATAAAATCTCAAAAACAAAAGAAAATGAATTAATGAAGAAACATACAAATATGGAAATAAAGATTGTCATATGAGAACGTTCGGACAAGGACAATAGATGGCGTGAGTAAAATGATACATATGATAGGGAAATATGAACAAAAATGAAGCTACATATACTGCTTGTGGATTTAAAACAAGCTTTCCTTAGCCTGGAGCGAATATGATTCAGAGGGATATGGAAAAACTGAATTTGCCCAACCAATGACTATTATAGAGTCAAAAGTAGGAATTATTATAAAAGTTTGAAATAAATTTATTCATAAGGCAAGGAGAGATGCCTACTATATTACTTAATATCGCTGGATGGGGTACTGAAAAATTCCAAGTTCACTGGATAGACCGAGTGGTAGTGAATGCTGCCGATTCAGCTATAATCACAACACACCAGAGAATTTGGCAACAAATCAAAAATTCACTAAAGCAGGGAACGGGACACTGGAGGTAAGTCAGAACAATCCAAAAATATAGACAGGAAAGAAAGATAATACAAAGAAAGAAATAGAAATAAAAAAATTCAAATTGGAAGTAGTGGACAATTTTCGGTACTTAAGGGTGCTGATGATGAAAATAACCAATATATCACATCCTAAAAACTTAGGCAGGATACAAAGCATAAGTATAATACCACAATGCAAAGAGAATCAATAACGGAAAAATGAGGATACTAGTAAATAAGACAGCCATTAGATCAGCAGCTATAGCTGTAGTAAAAACCATGATAGTAACGAGGCGAAATGAAAAGAAATGAAGAAGGTACGAAAGAAAGATAATGATAAGAATAATTATTGAAAAAAAGTGATATTGCACGTTTTTAAAACTAAAGATAGGTAATTGAATAATACAGCTGTATAACACCACACAGATTGTCCTGAAAATTATTTATTGTAAATTTTTAGCAGCTATGAAAATAGCTGTAGAATTAAAAACGAAAAATTTGGAGTGCTCATTGTTATAGCTACTTCCGTGCAATGTGCAATAGTTGAAATAGTAAGGACCTCCCTATGCTATTTAATTTTTTTAGTTGATATGCCTCCACGCGCCATCTATCGAGCAACGAATCAACTATAATTTATTTTATTCCAGTAAGTAATTTCAGTGAAATAATTCTGTTATTGAAAACTGTTTTTGTCCCATTTTTGTAAGTCAAATCGTTTGAAAGATAACAATAGGGGGTGATAAAAAGCTGGCGGCCAATTCTCGAATGTCGAGTGAGATTTGTCGCACTCGACGTCGATGGAAATTGTCGTACAACATTGGCATGTGGTATTCTCAAATGGGTTCGACATATATGTCGCATGCGACAAATTTTGTAGAATAACAAGAGCTGGCAACATCGAATTTTTGATGTTAGATCGTGTTCTATGCCCCTACTCTTGTAAAACGTTAATAATAATAACAAATAAAATGACATTTGCTTTTGGAAGTAAGATTACATCAGAATAAATAAAGTAGAAACATGGAAAGTAAAGCCTAAATAAATTATTGCACCCAAGATCAAAAGCGATCTTCAAAAAATGTAATACAAGAAAAAGAAAATGAGCGTCTTTTATCGGAGAATTCTTTAGTTAATCTGAACGTTTTAATTCATTTTTCTCAGATGAGAATGTAGAAGCACTCCTGTATATTACTCGTCTCTCTCTCGAGGCTGCTGATGAATGTCCTGTTTTTCTAAATTTTCTATAGCTATTACTAAAGATGACAATCTTTTACATTTACTATTGGACCCAACTTATAAATTTCGCCTCTTATGAAATTCTCGCATTCGACATAAATTGTCTACTGCCTTTGACCATTCTACAATTTGTCTATCAAAAATTTGCGAATGCGACATTTGAGAATGAGAATATTCAGATTTCGTTAGACAAAGAATGCGACAAAATATGTCACGGTTTGAGAATAGGGTCCCAGGGCTTATTATTTTCCAAATCGGAAGGCTAGTATTCTTGAATTCGATGAGTACATTTTTTTAAATAAGCTGTGATGATGATTGATATATGAAGAAAAATGTGTCGAATTGGTAAAGTTAATTATATATTACCGTCTATTCAATTTATTCATATTGTAGGAGGCAAAAAACCCATAACAGCGAAATAAACATATTACTTCACAAATAATGCCAGTCAGGCTATTAATCTTTATAGTTTTCTATGGTGTGTCATCATAAATCTTCATATTTTTCAAAGTACATCAAAGTACATCTCGAGAATTTTGAAAATTTTTTTTTTTATTTTATCACTATGAATTGAATATTACGTGACCATCATGAAAGTGATAATAGCCTTCAACTGTTTACATATCATGGACAATAATCAATTTTAATCAAGACGTGCAAGCTGCGTAAAAGGAAAGAAAATACTCACTGTCCGGATATTCTAACAATCAGTTTTCATTCGAAGACACGAGTTCGAAGACTCACCTGAAAAAAAAGGAGTATTAGCACAATTTATTGCTGATTTCAGTGCATTCAATGTTGAAATTCATTCGGAATTTTGTGACACTGAGATCCGGAATTGAAAACGTGGATATTTAGATTATTGAGATTCTCTTCAGGATATTTGGATATATTTATAGTCAAATTGAAACGCCTATTAAAAATATCATCCCATTTCTATCATCTGTGTCTTCAAAATAAGTGGAATCATTTTGAAACAAAGAATTTAGGATTGAAAAAATATTCTACAAAACTTCTGTTCCTATGCAATCTAAATATATTACATTATCTCTCTAATATTCCATTTCAACAGATTTAACATCTTTGATCGTGGTACAGTTTTTATCAAATGTGTGATCTTTTTCTCAAATATGATTACAATATTTTGAACATGTTCTTTTTTAACATAACTTATTACGATATTCATGAGAGCGGCTTTAGAATGGTCCCCCTGTCTGACCTACAATTCAATTTATAAACTCCTGATTTTTCTGATTTCAGTGTCTTATCTTCATTATTTTTGATAAATCTTCTCAAACATGTTATTTCTTTAATAGACTATTCTTAAATTTTGTTAATGTAAAGACGAAGCAAACTGTGTATCATTAGACACATAAAACTCGAAAAAAATGTAACACGAGAGCATGTGTGGTGAATGGTAAATAGTGAATAGTGAGTGAACAAATTATAACATGAAAAAAATTTACGATTAACAGTTGTTACATGTTCAGTTTTGAAGTATTTATACAATCTGAATGAAGTATTAAAATTTCTCTTGCACATCAATCCACAATAAACATGTTCCCGTTAAGGTTAGCTTTAATAAATAAATAACACTCTATATTGGGAATATCGTATGAATGATTCAAGGAGTGTAAATGAAGTAAAGACAGTGTATGTAATATTCGGGGGTAATACCACGAGTGATCGCAATACTATCGATAGTAATTCTGACAGAAATCAACGAGATCAAATTGCTTGGTAACACCACGAGTCCTTTAGGACGAGTGGTGTTACCTCGAAGCAATTTGATCGAGTTTAAGATTTCTGACAGAATTATCGATAGTATTGTGAGCACGAGTAGTATTTATTGAGATAATTTCACGAACCAACAAAGTAAAAAAAGTTCCATTGTACTGAATTCTTCAATAGTTATGGATAATGCCTGATAGACATGAAGTCTGTCAGACTGACATTCATATTAGTAGCAAGATGATATTAAGTTCTCCGTTGTTGTTTGGATACATGGTTGCCATGCCAAAGTGGTTTTACCGGCTCGAAAGCTAGGAACTGCGTATTATCGAGGCATACGTCCCTTAGCAGGAAAGGAGGGTTTCATACGGCGAGTGAAATTATCAGTGTATTTTTCATTTTCAACTGCATTATCTCATTTTCAGATAATATTAAAAAACTATTCCAATCTACTTTCTCATGGCACATAATACTGTCGCGAAAAGGGCTGATAGGGTGGGAAAGGTACAGAGACTAGCTGCCGTTCTCATGACGGGGTGTCTCAGGACAACCCCGACTAAAGCCCTGGAAATGATCCTAAATCTGACTCCATTAGACCTATATGGGAAAGAGTGCGCGGCTCGCGCCGCTCTCAGACTCAATGCAGTCTCACCATGGCCTAAGGTAAACTACGGCCACTCAAAAATTCTGAAGGAATTCAATCTCACTCTAAATAACACAGACTACACGAAACCCACCCCGATGTTCGACCGCAAGTTCTCGGTGGACATCCCGTCCAGAGAAAAGTGGACGGCAAACCTAGTTAAGCCAAATGGGACGCTCTTTTATACAGATTGCTCAAAACTAGAGGGGAAAGTAGAAAGTGGAGTCTTCTCAGAGTCCCCACCCCTCAACCTATCATTTCGTTTGCCGGACTACTGTAGTGTTTTCCAAGCAGAAATGGTAGCTATAAATGAAACAGTCAAATGGATACTCCAAACCGGACTTGAGTCCAAGGAAATATCTATTCTAAGTGACAGCCAAGCTGCCATTGAGTCTCTAAACTCAGTCTACCTGACCTCCAAGGCGGCTATACAATGCCGTAGAGCCTTAGATGAGCTGGCGACTAAAGTAAGAGTCAATGTTGTCTGGGTACTCGGCCACAGGGACATAGCAGGCAATTGTATGGCGGACGAGTTAGCAAGAGCCGGTACGACGCTCACAGCTATATCCGCTAATACAAGACCAGGGGCACCTATCGCTGAACGGAGGCTGCTCCTCCGGAAGGAGGTACTCCGCCTAACCAACCTTAAGTGGCGGGAGGAGCTTTCTTGCACCTCGTCAAGACAGGTATGGCCAGAGCTTAACCTGAGACGAACGAAAGATATTTTATCTCTTTCCAGGAACTCCATTGGAAACGCGGTTGCGGCCATCACTGGACACTGGCTTGGAGGATGCCATGCTGCACGTATGGGAATCCTACAACGTAATGACTTCTGTAGAAGCTGTCAAGACGAAGAGGAGGAAGAGACGATGGTCCACCTTCTCTGTCACTGCCCAGCCCTATCCAGGAAAAGATTTTCTGCTCTGGGACAGCCCCATTTTGATAACCTATCCGATCTTCAGTCGGTTGGTATCAAAAACATCATGCTGTTCATTAACAGCAGCAACTGTTTCTCACGGTGATGATGGGGGTGGTAACCACCCCATCCGGCATCACAACGGGTCTCTGGCCTACGTGGGTTCCATCCCGGACCACCGTGTTAACCTAACCTAACCTAGGGCTGATAGGGTTGCCTACGAAGTCCTATATGGAATTGGCCCACTTATACTCAGTGCCACTTGGAGTTATAGCTGAAGATGGTAGATGGTAGCTATTGTAACTCAAAGGGAAACAACAGAATATAAACATTCATTAATTCCAACTATGAAACTGGGGGAAAGTTAAATACATAAATAGAAGAAAACTCAATACATAATATGGGATAAATATAAGTTCAACCTAAAACTATTACTAAAGCTTAATAAGAAATGTATTTTGTCGTTTCAAAGACGACTTCAGCTGAGCAAGAAAGGACCAAGCCTATACGGCCAACTGACTGCTAGGACTGAATAACTAACTCTATACCAGAGGGCTCAATGATTCTAGCTCCCTCTCACAGGACTACCTCTCATTCCAAACTATCTTCTATTTATTTAAAGTACGCTTTACCGCCCGGTTTTACAGGAGTACAGTGACACTTCAGGAGCTATGAGAACAAGTACTCATTTCAAAAGTAGATGGTTGGTTCAAATAATTATCTGGTATCGTTTCGGCACAATATGTTTATATGAATTACACTATCCTCTTGATTATTGAAGTTATACATAACGTATGAAACGTGTAGCCCATTGAAATCCAAATCAGTATTTGTGCTTCGCGCTTAACTACTAGTGAATAACATTTTGTATGTATCACGTGCGTAAAATGCGTTCGTTTCCTTCAGCGTGTCAGGCCTCAGGCCATAAAAGCCTATTTTACGCCCTTGATACATAAATAAGAATTACAATTTCATTCAGTCGGTCAACGATTTTAGCCGGCTACGTGAATTTCGACAATTTCAATGTATAAGTAGAGCTCTGTAGTAGGTAGGTCTTTCAACAGCATCTAAATTAACTAGTAGTTTGTGAGCAAATTGAAAAACTAAAACAGACTCAATTATATTTTTGTGAATACAGGTGTGCAGATATATTCAAAACATATTCAACTGCATAATTATTTCTGTGAATTTAGTGTTTTCTGAATTCCTTGTATTACTGTTGAGAAGCACAAAAATCTGCTGTCCATATGTTTATCTCTTATCTTAATTTGTTTCACTTTCGATTATCCAATCCTTTCAAAGGATTTATCCTTCATACTGGCAGATAACGATACCCACAACCTCCAGTACCAATGTGAGCGGATCACAGGAACTGCTATATAAAATGAGCATGTAACCTATGTAAAGTGTTTTGTATTAAATGGACAAATTTGGCGCCCAACGTGTGGCCTTCTTGTTTTATCTGTAGTTACCAAAATTAATTTAAAACATTTGAAGAGAAATATGCCAAAAAGAATGTCGATATGCAGATCGTCAGATCAATGAATCTTTCACAAATTGATCGTTATGAGATATACGACATTTCATCTCCTTGTGGAAAAATAAATACATTTACCGAAGGGACCAAACGTCTTGAATGCTTTTTTCAGAAAGGGCCGATCAAGCGTGCCGAAGAAGGAATACGCTCTCTCTCTCATTGTCTTTCGGTTACCAATGCGCTGATGTTGCGTTTCACTTCACAGAACAATTAAATACATCGGAATTAACTACCTCAATGAGATGTGAAACCTATTGAATCAACATATACTTCCATATGGAAATTGAGTGAAAAAAGCAATGTTTTACATTCCGTTACAAGCGATATGACAATGAACTGCCACTGTGATCGAATTAATTCGAATTAATATATAACAAGAATGAATGGATCAATGCACTTAAGCCGTACAAAGGAATTTCCTGGCATTCACGATAATACCAATGTTTCTGTTAGGAGAATGAGTGAGGAATTGGAAGGTTAAATCAGTTACCACTTCCTGGTCACTGGTATGTAACGCTAATATTTTCATCAATATTCTAGAAGCAATTGTTAGCATGACTCCAACTATTCCCCACACATAATAACTCCATGTTTTGTGATGTTTCATTCATCATCATCGGACAATCAAAGAATTCACAAATTCCTCTTTTCACAGAATACTTCGATTATGTGTACGCGACTGTCCTGCTTCCTCGTACTACTGGCTGTAACATCGACAACGACACAAAAATCGCTGCTGGATGGGCTGATAACGCTTGTTCGAGATGGGCAAGACCAATTTTCCAGCGAGCCGACAGATTTACCTAGTTACAAAATGAAGAGCGAATACGATTTCATCATAGTGGGTGCCGGAACGGCTGGATGTGTGCTGGCAAACAGGCTTTCCGAAAATCCCAACTGGTCGGTGCTACTTATCGAAGCAGGTACAGTAAGTGATAATATTTTGGTATGAAGGTGAATGGGGAAAATAGTAAGAATAAATCTGTGTAGTGTCTTGATATTCTGAGCGAACTATGGGAATGGTTGCCAGTGTGAAACAGTCGCAGATGATTCCACAACTGACTTTATGAACATCCTGTTCATATTTTCAATGAAATCAAAATGAAAAAACATTTTGACGACAGATAGATCTATATAAATTATCGAACATCTAGAAATCCTAGACGAAAAAATATTCGACGTTATACTCTAGAACAAAACTAAGAGTTTCTAGATGTTCCCATCGAATTCATCTAACGCTTCTGAGTAATTCTAGAACAATTCACCAGGCTTCCGTCAAATACCAGGTTTGTAACACTGCCTCTTCCTCTAGGTTATTTCGTCCCGAATAACACCATCACGATTTTGGTTGTCTCTGGAACCAATTTGGGGGATCTTGTCTTCGGTATTCTGCTAACCTCTACAAGTGAATAACCTTGTAGTTGCTTCTTGCGGCATAGCAATTCATTGATCTTCTTTATGACGACACACGGACATGTCCAATATCTCTGTAGCTTGGGGCATGTCCTTTTTTCTCTGTGAGATTGGTGGAGCCAAATGGCATCACCTAGCTCAAACATAGTGCCTTCGGTATTCCTGTAAATTCTCTTCTTCATTTTGTCGATGAAAATTTGAAGTCGACATCTGCAGAACTCAGGAAATTTGTCGAAGTATTCTGGAACATTATTATTATTAATGCTCGGCGGGGCTGGCTATAGGCCAAAGTACACGTAGTTCTGATTAGAACCTTTCTGCTCCCCACTACTAGGTCTATCTCGTGAGTACTCCAGATCTTCTGATGAACTCCTGGATATTCCTTATGAGGTTTCCCTGTGGGATGATAACTTCTAGAACAACTTTGTCATCCACATTACAAGTTATCTCTCACTCTCTCATTTTTCCTCGAATTCGAGGTCACATCTCCTTTACCATTCTTCCACATCTCGACGGTATTTTACCCAATAGAAGCATGCTCAAATTTGAGCTAGTGTCCTCTTGATTCCACAATGTCCCCCTGCACGAATAGAATGATGTTGTTCGCGCACAATTTTGCAAATAGGGAATTCCATTTGAGTCCAGCATCCTTTGGCAACTGCACCAATACTTCCTGTCTTTCAGATCTAACCCCTTCGTTCAGCCAGCTTCGGACTAACTCCAAATTGTTATCATTTTTCTGACTCTTTCTTCTACAGTCCACAAATCAGATTCTTGGGATTGACTCTTAAGGTGAAAGCTTGCAGTATTTTCTTGCAATGCTCGTAGATGGGAATGTTGAGTTCTCTGTTTTCAATTATTCCAGTGCTCAGATGTCCAGGCTCTACCATCAGTCTGTCCAAACCGGTGGTATTAGAGTTGTTCGGAATTTAGATGGCTTCCTCGACATAGATCTTCACTGTCTAAATGTTTTCACTGTGATTGCTCAGAAAGATTTTTTCACCACCAATCCACAAAATCTCATCTCTTATATTCAGGATAAAGTCGTTCTTCACCATAATATCCAGACACAAACCACATTATTCCGGCAACCAACATGGAATGTTCCGTAGTAATAGGACCTATCTGGAAGTAAACAAGCGCCTCCCCAATAATTGGTGCGGTTTGTCCCGAACCGTCTTCAAAACCATATACCTTTCTATCGGCATCACAAATGGTACTGGGTCTGGGCGAATAAGTGATCTTGAAACACTTGTATCTATGGTAAGTGTGCATTTCTTATTTTCTGAGTAGCCCTGGGATAGTAGATTTTGTCCATTTCTCATTCATGTCAAGATCAGTATCATGGAGAAAAGCCTCCCTTCAAGAGTCCAAGATCTCTCTTCTGGTATAAACGATGCTCTGAATTCTCTGATGAAATGACTTTGTTGTTCGTTTCCAAATCTTGAAGAATTTGCTCTCGCTTTGTTGCTTGTCAGTAGTGACTCTTCTCTCCTTGGACATCTGGATCTTGGTCTTTCCCAGCAGCTCCTCTGTGGTTGTCGGGTTTTCCCGCAGTTATAGCAGAGCCTCTTTCTGAGGAAGGCACTTGGAGTTCAATGTTTTATTCAATAGCTGGCTTGTAGAATAGTCTTCGCTAAATTTAACTCAACGTCACTTGTGGGACCAGCCGAGTACATCTGCTGCTGCTTCAAATTGAAGTCAATACATAGCCCACGAAGACTGCCACATATGTTGGAGGCTTCAAAATTATCACTTGTGTAGGAATTGCGGATGTCATTAACAATGGCCTTTTACTGGTGTGCGAGATTTCCTCAGAGAGTGCCCGTGTGTGTGGTATATATATCGTTTCTAACCTCTCCTTGATCTTCATCCACTTTTTTGTTAATCTTGTGCAATGACAAAAAGTTAGCACTAAGCCCAAGAAAGTAGTGAAATGAACAAACTTAGATTCTTCAAAGAAAAATTAGTCATTAGGTTTGCAGTTTTCGCTGATAAAAGTATCTTTATAGAGAATTTTTTTAGTACTGTTCTGCATTTGTCATTTGACAATAACTATCCATTCCACTGAATAATTCGAAATATAAACTTCGTGGATATTTTTATCGATATTTCTGGAAAGCTCAAAAGGTCCATTTCCATACTACTTAAGTATCTTTTCTTACTTCGTCTATTCCTTTATTTTTTTCTACTGATATCATTTCCATTAATAGTAATCTTAAATATTGCAGGCCGTTCCGAGAATTTCATGATGGACTTTCCGATCCTAGCCAACTACCTTCAATTCACCGAATCGAACTGGCGCTATAAGACAGAACCCAGCAATGGTTTCTGTATGGGAATGGACAACCAACAGTGCAACTGGCCGCGCGGCAAAGTCGTTGGAGGTTCCAGCGTTTTGAATTACATGATTTACACCAGAGGAAACAGGAGAGACTACGACAACTGGGCAAATTTAGGAAATAAAGGATGGTGAGTTTTGTTCTCTGATGTCGTATTCAATAGAATTGATTTTTGATAAAAATATTACGTGGGCCCTTCAAGTAATCACCCTTCATTTACTAATATTACAAATGGTCTATTCAAAGAATTGCCGCCTCAGTAGGGCACGTAAATATTGCACTTTCTGCAGCTTGACTTTTACCGAAGTTTGTTGCATATTTGGCCACCATATCAGTGAATCATAGTTGACCATGGGATTGATGATGGTTTGGTACGACCAGTAGATCATTTTTGGTTTCAGACGTCATGTCTTACGAAAGACTCTTCAGCATGTCCAGCTTTCCACTACAGCTTGGAGTTAGTGAGCTTGATATTGCTGTTCCATGTCAGTTTTTGGTTAAATTGCATAGTGGGAGTATTCTTAGGCACGCCTCCCAGAGTAAATAAGCAAATAACAGTGATAACATTTTCTATAACGACTATGTGTTTGATGATGGTTTGGTACGACAGGTAGATCATTTTTGGTTTCGGTCATATCTTACCAGAGACTCTGTAGCTTGCTGCTATAGCCTGGAAGGAGTGGCTGTTCCATGTCAGTTTTTGGTTAAATTGCGTAGTGGGAGTATTCTTAGGCACGCCTCTGAGTGAATAAGCAAATAACAGCGATACGATTTTCTATAACGACTATGGGTTTGATGACAGTTTGGTACGACAGGTAGATCATTTTTGGTTTCAGACATCATGTATTACCAAAGACTCTGTAACATGTCCAGCTTGCAGCTATAGCCTGGAAAGAGTGGCTGTTCCATGTCAGTTTTTGGTTAAATTGCATAGTGGGAGTATTTTTAGGCACGCCTCTCAGAGTAAATGAGCAAATAACATTAAAAGATTTTCTATACCGAAACGAAGATAAATAGCTTCTTTAATACTTTTACTCATCATCAGGTGAAGTAATTCTTAGACACAGGCCACAAAGAGCAGAACAGAGAAAGCGGCTAGTCATAAGTTTATTTATTATCTCTAAAATGTCATAACGAAAATGCCCCACGTTGGGCGCCAATTGGTGTAACAGAACTTGCTACTTCCATTTGAGATCCTGAGTAGGCGAAAAACAGGTGGGAAGTTTGGCTTAGCTGGCCTTGGTCTATTCTGACGCACACCACACTTGGACATGATGTGTATATTCATTTAAAATGCACCATCATAAAAAATCACCAAATTTCATTATGAAGACTCAATAGGTGCACTTATCTTAAATTTTAATCAAAGGATGTGCCAGCGAGAATTATTTAAGAAGCTCGAAAAAAGTCTCATAACTTGGGACATAAATCAATCTTGCTCCGAAAAGTGTTCTTGCTTTTGTTCACGCTGCGACCAACTCATTGTAAGTCGCAGCATCCAGTCAAGACTAAATTTTATTTTATCGTTTATTTGACAAGGTCAGGATAACTTTGATGTTGTTCGACTCATCCTGACCCTGATGAGATGCAATAAATTTTAAACACTAGTGAATGTAGTTGCAATTGTGTACTCCTTGAGGAACATTGCACAAATATTTGTCAGATACAAATATTTGTCAGATATGGTTCGATATCCTTCATGGTATTAGCCAGGGAAGTAGTTGTTTTATGTCAGAAATTCACCTCATGTGCACATTTTTGTTCTGGAACTCACAGTTTATTACCAAACGGTTTCTCATGGTTATTTTAGGTTTGATGTTAGAATCTCAGTAAAAGAAAAACTCAGAGGAACTGATGGTGGTTTTATTTTGCCACTCAGGAGTGTTGGCAATGTGCTATAATAATTTATTACAGATAGAAACTTGAACTGAAGAATCACACTGGTGGAGAAAAACAAAAATCTTGCTCTGTCAAGAACAAAGACAGGAGGAGTAAAAGGAATGTTAGGTACCTAGAATAATTTAGATTCACAGAAAATATATTCCCAGAGCAATATGTTGACATTCGAACCACGAGTACTTACTCAGAGCCTCAATAAACGGAGAGAGTGAGCAACAAGACATTGTTCGCTTCTACTGACGGAAATCGAAAAGAAACACTCTTCATGAACCTTGAAGTTTTTCAACTTCACAGCATATTCTAAAATAAAATTGAAAAACAATGAAGTGGGTTTGGTAGGAATCATACCGGAAGCCGTCATTTTCTCTTGATACCTGATATGAATAAGCGATAGGCAACCCACGTTGATGTTCATTGGGTTCTCTACCCCGTGGGTGGATTGGAACATACAATTTATAAAACAAATTTTGTGTCCGACCAGAGGACACAAACCCAGCTGACAAAACATAACTATTGAACCTCTACAAGGTTTTCTGTAGTTCTTTGGCTATGCGAATGAGTTTTGTTATGATTCCTGTTGATCATTGAATATACTATAACGTTAAATATATTTACAGGTCTTTCAAGGAAGTTTTACCGTACTTCAAGAAAATCGAAAACTTCACAATCCCAGAATACCAAGACTCAGAATTTCACGGTAAAAATGGCCACCTATCAGTAGGATATGCTCCTTACAAAACCAAAATAGCCGATGCAATAGTCGAATCTAGTATTCAAAGCGGGATACCTTATGTTGACTACAATGCAGCCACCCAGGTAAGTCCTAATCAATATAACAGAATAAATAAGTTCTATACATAAAAATAGTATCATGGACTTTTTGTTAATGACATTGGCACCCGACGCTTTCAATGGTGAAAAAACTCTTATGTCAAAAACTGAAACCAAGAGAAGCCACCCCAAAGGTCTACAACTTTGTGAAATAACCATTCATCACAATAGTTATTCAACCCATCAGGGCCTAGAGCAGCGCAGTTCTAAGGTATCATGCTATCGTATCTGAGTATAAATTCACCTACCCACAAATTGTCGAATTGGTTATCGAATGAATTTGGTAGTTTACCCATCCAGCACCCATCCGTTGAGAATTTGTATGAATTCATCGACCGAATAGACCGAATGAAAAATTTGAATGAAACTGTCGGAGGACGAGAGGTTGGTCTCATTCGATGTCAGTTCACTTTTTTCCGGTGTGCTCATTGCAGAGATATTTAGAATATTTGAGATATTTGAGATATTAATAATATTCAAAAGGTAAATGTCAGTAAGTTCATCAGTTCATCTTCCTCATGCATGCAGCAGAATTCTCTTATCTTTCATGATACATTTTTCCAACAGCAGGAAGGCACTGCTATGGGTGTCACCGTTTCAAGCTTATCTCTTTATGTTTGAAACGGATCTCAAATCACGCAATAATTATTACCCAAGAGTTTGGATCAGGTATGTGGACGATGTATTTTGTTTTCGATGCGAAAAACCAGAATACAAAATACTCCCTGAATGAACGTGTGTAAATTTAAATCTACAAAAAAGCAAACAACACTGATTAATATACCCGTTGATTATAAACACCACTTTCAGCACAAAATGGCGAGTTTCAATGTCCCTATTCATAGGGCGATGAGCTTTCCACGTCTTCAGAAAGAAATAAAAACCATCAAGGAGATAGCTGTGAACAATGGGTACTCCCAAAATAAAATACATAATTTGTAGAAAAAGTTCAAGATGTCCATAAATCAAAGCCACACTGGATGAACCTAAAGACAAGAAGAAATTCAAAAAGACAAAATCCCAACTTTAGATAAATCAGGAATTTACGACATTAGCTGTGAAAATTGTGATAGAGTTTAATATGGCCAAAACAAGAGATTTACAAATATCCGGTTCCGTGAACATTTGGCCATTGCTAAATATTTGAGAGAAAATAAATCTAGTGTTCCGGATCATTTATTAGAAATATGCCATAAAATTACCATTCAAAATTTAAAATTGGTAAAACCAGTAGATGATTACAGAAAATTTGATTGTTATTCATAAGAACAGTTTCAGTAAATTCCTTCTCAATAATGATGATGGACCATTCAATTCTAAAGTATGTGAGTTAATTCCGATAAAGGATAAATTATCGGTATCGACCACATCAGTCAGTTTTGATCATAGGTATGATGTTCCACCAAGCTCGCCCCCCCTATCCACCACCTCCGCTCGTTAAAGCGGTTCCTCATCCTGATGACTGGCGATCAGCAGAATAAAATCTGACCGTTTGATATGGAGTGCGCCGCCAATTCTCGGCTTGAAGCTCCCTTATATCTGACATGAGTTGACTTTTAAACAATGACTTTACTTTTGTTATCTTCAGCCAGAAATATATATCCAAAAGCAGAGCTCAAATAGGCTCCGCCCACCAGCTGCTTTGCTTCGGTATTGTCCGGAGCAAATGTATGCTTTTTGCATTCAACAAGCGCGATTTGGCTGAGAAAGCCATCCGGAAGCCGCCGAAGTGCTTAGTTGTAGTTCTCCAGAGTGGTAGCTCGGATGGCTCACTCATTTACTATGATTAGAAAGTATTTCTGGCCTTGGTCTCTGAAATCTACTGCCTGGCATATTGGTATGGAACCTCGTTGGGAACACCAACAAAATTGAAAAGAATTCGTATTTACACCAACGTATTGCTACTGCTGATTGATCCAAACCAAAGAAGAGTTCCGGAGTTGCTGGACATTTGTGACTATGCTGTACTTGTGAATTCTGAGCTAGCCGGATGGGGAGAAACATGCTTCAAATTCCGATACCCAAGTACACGCATTTGTGGACAGTGATCATAATAAGTTTATTAGTTCATAGTAATTTATGATATGATATAAATACAACGGGTTTGGATATTCATTGTTAGAATAAATAGTATTGTTACGATTCTGGAGCCCGATCTGTCGCTCGTACTCGTAAACAAGCCTGCATTCCAAAAGTATTAGGTCATCCTTACGTTACAGTCGTCAACGCTTCAAGTGCTCCATCTCGATGCGAATGGAAGTAGTTTCAGAACTATTCAGAGGAGAACACTTCATGGATATAAATATCAGGTTGCGAGGGAAGAGGGCACATAGATAGTTACAGTTAGTTGAATTGTTAGCAAATAGAGGTTTATAGAGTGGCTTAGCGATACAGTACTGTATTTCTCTGAAATAAATTAGCAGTTGTATTTCAGAATTTCAAATGAAGTAGTGAAATGAAGTTTACACTATTTTCATTACAGTTTTCCTACTGATGAAAATATCGAAATGCGCAACTAGGTAGTGAAAATACTTGTGTGGTAAAGGGGAAAATACTGTTTGTTCTCAATAAAAATATGTTATGACAATCCTGAATGTTTGAATGCCTCTAGGCAATTATGAATTATTTTAGATATGTTCAATATTTCTTTAGATCACGAATAGTGAAATAGCAAAACTCACGATGTTGTCTTCTTTTCAGATAGGAGTATCCAGACTCCAAGTCAGCCTGAGAGACGGAGTCCGCGATAGCTCCAGCCGAGCCTATCTCCACCCAGTGTCCAAAAGACCCAATCTACACATGAGCAAATACTCGATGGTCTCCAAAATACTCATAGATCAGAAGACAAAAACCGCCTTGGGAGTGGAATTCGTTAAAAACAACAGGACCCACAGAGTCCTAGCGAGAAAAGAAGTGATCGTATCTGGCGGAGCCATAAACTCACCTCAACTGCTCATGCTCAGCGGCATAGGCCCAAAAAAGCACCTGACGTCGATGGGGATACCAGTGATGAGCAACTTGAAGGTTGGGTACAACCTCATGGACCACATCTCCACGGGAGGTTTGACGTTCCTCATAAACCAAACCTATTCTCTGCGCACGGATAGAATTATCAACAAAGAAAACTTGAATTTATACCTCAACCACCACCAGGGACCTATGTCCGTACCTGGAGGATGCGAGGTGCTAGTTTTCCACGACTTTTCCAACCCCCAGGACCCCGACGGGTATCCGGAAATGGAACTGATCTTCCAAGGCGGATCGATTGTCTCCGATCCCATTCTGAGGAAGGACTTCGGCATTACCGACGAGTTATTCGACGTGGTCTACAAGCCAATCGAGGACGCAGAGACCTTCATGGTCCTTCCGATGTTGCTGCGGCCAAAAAGCAGAGGCAAGATCATGCTGAAGGACAAAAATTACAAATCGATGCCCAGGATCTTCCCCAACTACTTCGCCGACAAAGAAGACATGCGGACCATCTTGAACGGGATCAGGCTTTCGCTGAACATAAGCGCTCAGCCTGCGCTGCAGGCTCTGGGGACGAAGCTGCACGACATCCCCCTCCCCCAGTGTGCCCACATACCCTTCGCGACCGACCCCTATTTCGAGTGCATGACGAGGTATTTCACGTTTACGATTTACCACCAGAGCGGGACTTGCAAAATGGGTCCGGCCAAAGACAAGAAGGCCGTGGTCGATCCCAGACTGAGGGTGTACGGGATCAATGGGTTGCGGGTCATCGATGCTTCTATTATGCCCGAAATACCAGCCGGGCATACGAATAGTCCGACGTTTATGATTGCCGAAAAGGGGGCGGACATGATCAAGGAGGATTGGGGGATGAGAACGTGACTGTGATATTATTAAGTAATTTAAGATTTTCTGTAACTTATGTAAATATAATTATTAGCACAGATCTGCCGTGTTTCTTTGACATATTCTATCTTTCTTTCTAGAACAAAATGAAAACAAAATATTCAGATTTGACAACCTTTGTTTTGGATATAATGAATGAACATTTTTTTATATAGAAAATAGTATGATGTAATAGAACATCTTATCATATTAACAAAGAATGTATTCTTCATGTGAGCTCCCTGTTCTTCTGGTACTAGTTTTCTTCTATTTTCACCTGTGTACAGGGTGTCCCAAATTCGAGCCTCATCATTGGAATCTCGGAAACCAGAAGAGATACGAGGTCGGTTAAATGGAGGCAAAGTTGCGCAATTTGGTGCTCATTGAAACGCCGCTTTCATATTTGAAAAATTCCGAATACTTCCGAAGATTTTTGGAAAAAACCGATTATTCGCGATTTCATTTTTATTTTTTTGTGACTCTATTTGAATAGATATAACAAAACAAATTTCACATTCTCATTGCTACTTTTTCTGTTCTACAAGATGGTGTTATCGGATTTTCAAACAGACGTTTTGTATTTGAGCTGCTATCATCAACTTTATTTTTTTAAATACGGCCCTGGATTTTTTATTATGGATTTTAAAATCTCCTAATGTCCCAAAACAAATGATGTATCGCACTTATTCAAAAAGTTTATATTAATAGCATTTTCCATAAGAACTCATGTGTTAGAGAGAGAGAGAGACAGAGAATAGATTTTTGGTAAGATCTTAGCAGGACATCGTTAAAATACTTTTTTCGAAAAAGAACGATACATCATTGTTTTAAGGACCTCAGAAGCTCCTAAAAATTGATATAAAACAATGTGTGATGTTTTAATTATTCCAAAAAAAGTCAAACAAAAACTATAAAATTGAATACCCAATGAAAGTTAAAGCAAATATTCAAATTGTAATCCACCTGCTTGAATGCATTTTCGTGTCAGTCTGTGAAGTTTATGGATGGCACGCTGAATGGTCCTTGCAGGGATAGCCCTGATCTCCCTTATTAGATTTTGCCGTAATACTTCAAGATTTTGTGGCGTGTTTCGATAAAGACGGTTTTCGAGAAATCCCCAATGAAAGTAGTCTATAGGGTTTAGGTCGGGGCTTCTAGCTGGCCAACGTACGGGACCTTGGTTTCCAATCCATTTATTAGGGAATAATTCATTTAATACATTTTTAACACATCTCCCATTATGAGGTGGTGCACCGTCTTGTTGCCATCATAGTTGACGTAATACGCCCAAAGGTTCTTCCATTAAGGAATCCAATATATTGGCCCTTATCAATTCTGCATATCTACCGGAATTTAATTTTCCTTGAATAAAAAACGGGCCGATAATTTTATTGTGCCACATACCGACCCATACGTTAAATGATTGTCGTCCCTGAGGTCTTACTTCTTGATTCTGCCTTGGGTTTTCTATTGACCAATAGTGTTCGTTATGTCTGTTAAATAGTCCATCTGTTGAAAAACTGCATTCATCTGTCCATATAGTTTTATTTAGGAAGTCATCATTTTCATTAATTTTATTGTGCAACCAGTTACAAAATTCTAATCGTCTCTCAGCATCGCCAGGTCTTAGTTTTTGACTAATATGGATTTTGTAAGGTTTATATCCACGCTTATTTAAAGTTCTCCAAACTCTCATTTGCGGTAATCCTACTTCTTCTGAGAAAACTGTAACTGAAGCTCGAGGATTACTATTGGCCTTAAAAAATAATTTAAAATTATTCATTTTACTTTCTACGTTGTAACAGTTTTCAAACTTACAGTGGTCAAGATAATTTGTTCCTCTTCTGGATCGATTCGTATTCCATATTCAACCCTTGGCTTAACAAAACTTCCGTACTGAGCTAAATTATTATCAATATTAGCAAAATAACTATAATGCGGCTGCCGTCTTTCTGGATATTCCAACAAATAGCGCTCACAAGCCGTTTTTGAATTTCGATGCGAAATATAATAAATCCTTTTCATGTCTCGTTTTTCTTCGTTAGAAAAAGTCATTTTCGTTTAATAAGCGTTAACGATTAGTAAACGAACAGTGAACTGTCAAAATATTGGATAATTTAAACATTAACAAATGAACTAAGATAGCCAGAATGCATACGATGTACAGCCACTTTGATAAAATGCAATTATTTTTGTAAATATAGCCTAGGGCCTAGAGTTTGAGGAATGACACTTCAATTATATTATTTATTAACCACCCACTTTTATGTTAGTTTTAGAGTTTTATGCAGTGCGTTATTGCAAAAAAAGTTTGTTTTAACTCTATTAAAAATCTAATTTTTGTCTCTTTCTAACTCATGAGTTCTTAGGAAAAATGCTATTAATATAAACTTTTAGAATAAGTGCGATACATCATTTGTTTTGGGACATTAGAAAGTTTTAAAACCTGTAATAAAAAATCCAGGGCCGTATTTAAAAAAACAAAGTTGATGATGGCAGCTCAAATACGAAACGTCTGTTTGAAAATCTGATAACACCATCTTGTAGAACAGAAAAAGTAGCAACGAGAAGTATTTTAACGATGTCCTGCTAAGATCTTACCAAAAATCTATTCTCTGTCTCTCTCTCTCTCTAACACATGAGTTCTTATGGAAAATGCTATTAATATAAACTTTTTGAATAAGTGCGATACATCATTTGTTTTGGGACATTAGGAGATTTTAAAATCCATAATAAAAAATCCAGGGCCGTATTTAAAAAAATAAAGTTGATGATAGCAGCTCAAATACGAAACGTCTGTTTGAAAATCTGATAGCACCATCTTGTAGAACAGAAAAAGTAGCAATGAGAATGTGAAATTTGTTTTGTTATATCTATTCAAATGGAGTCACAAAAAAATAAAAAGTAAATCGCGAATAATCGGTTTTTTCCAAAAATCTTCGGAAGTATTCGGAATTTTTCAAATATGAAAGCGGCGTTACAATGAGCACCAAATTGCGCAACTTTGCCTCCATTTAACCTACCTCGTATCTCTTCTGGTTTCCGAGATCCCAATGATGAGGCTCGAATTTGGGACACCCTGTACATTTTTTTAAATTAAATTAAAAGCATTTTTATTTTTCTTGCTCTGTGTGTAGAACCACTTCCTCTTACCCTATGTAATTGAAATTTTCCATGTTGGTTCAGTTCCGATGACAATACTTTAAAGTCGAAGAAATTGTCCCCCCTGACCCCCGAATGCTAGATAGAGAACGGGTAGGGTTTCGGAAGTTTCCTTGACGGATTTGGACGTCAAAAATTACCGCAAAAAAATTGTTAGGGGGGTTCTCGAAAAAAGTTGGAAATTAAAACCAGAAAAATAAATCCGTAAAAATCGTGAAAAATATCTGACGGTCGAATAATTATGGTTCAAAAAAATTTCCTCCCCCTGTCCCCCTTCAAAAGCTAGATAGAGAACGCAAAGGAATTCGAAAAATGTTTCAACAGTTTCGGATTTGAAAAAAAATCGATCAGGGGGGGCTCATCCCCAAAATTAGGAAAACTCGCGAAATAGAAATCGAAATAATCCGTAAAAATAGTAAAAATGATCTGACCATTGAATAATACGGTTTCATGAAAATTTACCCCTCTTTCCCCCTCAAAAGCTAGATAGAGAACGCGTTGAAATTCGAAAAAATGTCTACGGTTTCATACATGGAAAATTACGACAAAAAATATGTCTCCCGGTGGATCGTTCCCTCTCCTCTTTTCAAAGAAGTTGCAAAAACTTGCAAAGATATAATCGAAAATATCCGTAAAAATAGTGAAAGTAGGGTCGATTGAGTCACTGGAAGGTCTCCTCATTGAAGAACTAGATTGTAGTAAATTACCAGGCAAGCGACCTTGCAACAATGACGCATTGTTTGAAATTAACAAACTAAGAAACATATCCAAAGAGAAATAAATAAAACTTGAAAATAACTTCTATTTAAATGCACTAAAAAGAAGAATATAAATTTTAAAGTGAATTAAAAAATCCCTTTCTAACATTACGAAATTTTAAATGATATAAAAGTTTGTCGCGTGAATAAATTTGTAATTTTAAATTTAATTTACAATAGACACATCTCGCGACAAGCTTTTATATCGTTTAAAATTTTATAATGTAACAAAATGATGGGTTCATTTCAATTTAAAATTTATTTTCTTCTTTTTAGTGCATTTAAATAAAAGCTTTTCTCTGAAAAGTTTTTTATTCACAACGAAAAACAACATTTTTATCTGAAAATTATTGATGAATTCGTTTTTTATCACAATGTATCTTGATAAGTCATTTATTTAAATTTATTGTTATATTTTACACACATAAAAAAAAATTATGTAAATGTATGTGTATGTGGAGGAAAGTCGCCTAATATTGGATGCTTTTTTTATTTAAATTTGTATATGAAAAAAAACATATTTTAATAATTCTTTTATACCTAACAAATGTTACAATCTCTATAAAAACAAGATCCACGTAGAAATAGCAATTTACATACCAAGGGAGAAAAATCATGCTTTTCCTCCCGCGGATAGTTTGATGCCTGACGCGAAGCGGAGGGCATTAATATCCGCGGGTGGAAAAGCATTTTCCTCCTGAGGGATGTATATAGTTTTTTCTACTACCTTTAGGGTCGTCATTTTTATAACGTCCTAAAAATTATAATGCGTGCATACTCATAAGAACAACTGCAGAAAGTTGTGGAACTATATAATGCGGCTATATGACAAAATATTAAGTAAGCGTTACGTCGTCGTCATAGTATTGACAACGATTTGTTACTATGGCGTTGTTTGGTAATACAAACATAACAGTTGTCATAAGCTGTCACGTTGTTTACACTTTTAAGTTGCTTCTAAGTTTTGAAAATGAGTTCTAGCGAAGACGACCTGCCAAAAGATCTCGCTGAAGAGGCAAAATTGATTTCAATGCATCTTCTTCCTGATAAATCGAGAGGAAAGGTAGTATTTTCCTCCCGGCGTGAGGAAAAGTACCATTTTCATCTCTTCTTTACGGGTCGAAAATAAAGTTTTCTAGTGAGGTAGTAGAAAAAATATTTATTTCAACCTTAAAGTACGAATAACACGGGCAAAAGTAAAAAAGGGAACATTTTAAAATTTAAAAAAGGGTTAAAATTAGATACCTATCCGTAATTTTCCTTTTTCACTACCAGCACAGTCCTTATTTGCCTATCAGAAAGAAGTAAATTGAGCGTTAAATCGAGACTTAATCTTGTAGGTCCTCTAAAAAGTTTCCTGTAGAGAAAATAGCTGCATTCCTAATGTTGGTTATACAATTTGAAGACACCTTTTATATCCAAAATAATGCACGTTTTCGCACATTTAGGTTTTTTTTGTTATACCTAATCAGAAATTCCGTAATGATAATTTATATTGTCAACTCTTTGAAGGTATATTAGTTGACTCCAATATATATTGAATCGGAACGAATATTTTCACTATACCTTTCATTCGTGTATAAAAATATTGTCAATACAAGTCAGCAGTGAACAGTAACATATTATTAGCATTGTTTAAATAGAAGTAAGATAGTCAATGCCTGTGGAAAAGATATTGGAACCAAACGCGAGTGTCATCTAGCGTGATTAGTTACAAACATGAATATTTGACGTCATTTTAATGCAGGTTGCTTCAAAAAACCCTGATTTTAATGCTGTCCCATTGTTTCAATCAAGTTACGAAATGACTTGGAGGCCAGGCCACTGAAGTTACGACATGACTTGAATGCGAGATCCCTGTCGCCATCTACATGTCGCATCCATTTGAATCCAATATTAATCCCATAAGGTTGACTAACTATCTCACTTCTATATAAACAATGTTACTTGTTACCGCAATATATTTATGAGAGTGAACTTTTGAGTTGAACTTCTAGATGGCGCTAACATCATGAAATATTTTTCTTTTCGACGCTGCAACTCTGTTGTGTAATCAGGGCTCAAAGGATAGTTGGAAGTTATCCACCGAAAATTATTCACATCCATTCACATTATTTTCTTATTATTTAAAAAAAAAATACGTTATATGTTAGCGCCACCTAGTAATAAATATCTCTTGTGCAATACTTTTCTAATGTTAAATTAATTAGTTCCCTGATTTTCAAATAAAAATCCAGTATTTCTTTCAACTCGGCTAGGATACTAGGAGTGCATAATATATTGGTGTTTCACAATATGTGAAATTATTATATATATTCATAACTTCTAAATTACAATTTCCATATTTCTTGAAGAGAACAAACCACGAACAGAAAAATATTTGGTATAAGGTAAAAACAGAAAGGTTCTTCATCACGGCGGTTTCAAGTCTAGTCCCCAACGTAGACAACCATTTATACCTTTGAGAGAATTGCGAGTTGCCGTGTCTTTGGCGGTAGTCGAGATCGTATTTTACGGAATATGGATAAAACAACAAGCTGTGTTTAGGCGTACAACTTTTTAAAATTATACGGTACGTTTTAAAAACGTCGAAGACGTGATGTTTCAGAACGAAATGCAATATTTTTAAATCATGAAATAAAAGCGGTTCAAAGCTGTCAGTTGTCTTTTTATTTCTCTGCGTTTTTGATTATGAGTTTTTGGATGATGAAGTGAAAGTGAAACGGTATCAGAAATTTTCAGTAATAATATCCCGACAAAATGCAGAATTTTCGAAAAATACTTTCACCTTGCTGTCTCGAAACACCACGAGAGCTTGCAGCAGCACAGCAACACAGTTTGAGTGACAGCAATATGAAAGTATTTGGAAAATTCTGCATTTTCAAGGGATATTCGATCAGACAACTTCAAGAATGAATGGACGAAATTAAACTTTATTTAGATTAATGATATAATTAATTATATAGTATTTGGCGTATTTAATGCATCAAACTGACGTTTCTATATTTACCGTTATTGTTGTAAATAAGTAAGGAAATGTAGAACTCAGGAATCGTCAAAACAGCGATATGAAAATGAGTCTCCGGAATCTGAGGTGGCGGAAAATTTTATATGTTTTCTGGGAAATTACTCCCTACGTTCCCGATCAATTCAAAAACTTTTGCTTTATTTCCATTCTCAATTCATGTTGCAAACAAGATTTTTCCACATTTTTTTAATTTAAATGATAAAATGATTGGCATATTTAGGTTAACACGGCTATTCATGTAAACAAAGTTTAAACTATATGAACGAGTATATGAATGATTTTATGTCCTGAATATCACTCGACTATGACAAATAAAGACTACTATTTAATTCATCTCGAGTAACTTGTATTTTGTGACAATTTAATTCGACCAAACGAACATTAATAATCAAAGAATAACTCGCTCGAGCTAAAACTCTCGGGAGTTTTTCAGATTATTAATGTTCATACGGTTTCATCAAATTGTTAAAATACAAGGTGATCTCCATAGAATTATGAAGAAAATAATAGTCGGCCATTTGTCAAGGTCTTGGGATGTTACCTACAAATATAAATGTATTTCAATTGTTTCGAATATCTATTGAATTTGGTAGTTTTATGATATACCTGAGTGTCTAGACTTCCGAAGTACCCATTCGGGTCTAAAACGAAAACTATTATAAGTAGTTATCATTGACGGGCCATATTAATTTATTTATTTTATTCCACCTTTTATTTTTATTATCTACATTTTCTTAAAAAAAATATGAGAAATAAAAATTCGGATTGGCGACTGAGTAAAATAAACAAATTGCACGAAATTCCAATTTGACAGGTAAGAAAAGTCAGGAGCCTACTCCCGAATGGGTAATTTTTCACCCATCTAGATTTCTAAATTAACTTCTCACGTGAAACAATGAATCGAGTAAAACCGCTATTTTTGAACACGGAAAGTCATTTTCTAGTAGCTCCGTTTTGGGACGTACATACAGTGTGTCCCACTTTGAGCAGCCACACCCTCATATTTCGTTGAGCATGAAATAATTCGAAATTTTTTTTGACTCAAGTTGTAGTACTCGGAAATACCTACCTTTATGTTTAACATAACCTTTGTATATCCATTTTCCACGGCTAACTACGACCAAATGGAAAGTGAAAAATTGGGAAAAACATACTAGGCATTTTTTTATCGCAAAAATAACACCAGATTCTGTTTCAGAACATCTTAAAACCCCCAAATCTCAATGCTTGAATCATTTGAATATACAGGGTATCATTCATTCTGATCAGAGTTAGCCTTGGAAAAGTGATATTTGGCTATTTTTCAAAGTATTAATTAAATATTTTTGGGAATTCTGTGACAAGAGAAGACATTTTGGAAATTTTCCAAGCATTATTTATGGATTAGAGTTAATAATGATACCAGCTACAGATGATACCCTGTATTTTCAAATGATTCAAGCATTGAGATTTGGGGGTTTTAAGGTGTTCTGAAACAGAATCTGGTGTTATTTTGGCGATAAAAAAATGCCTAGTATGTTTTTCCCAATTTTTCACTTTTCATTTGGTCGTAGTTAACCGTGGAAAATGGATATACAAAGGTTCCGAAAACATAAAGGTAGGTATTTCCGAGTATTACAACTTGAGTCATAGAAAATTTCGAATTATTTCATGCTCAACGAAATATGAGGGTGTGGCTGCTCAAAGTGGGACACACTGTACATATATCTTGCATGCGATCATAGGAGAACTTTGTTTAACTACCTAATTGAAAAATAGTATTTTGGGGACACGGATTGGAATTTGACGTTTGCAGATATGATTTTTGCTAGGTTTTGTTATAACTTCCTAGAAATGGACGTCAAAAGAAGTTTTATTACAGCGCTCAAAAAAAAATTATTAGAACTCATTGAAAATTATGCAGAACTAGAAATTGGCAAATTTACGAATACTGTCACTCATAATCTCGCAAAAGAAAGATGGGAAAGTATTTCCATTAAATGGATCTTGAATTATTAACACCGATAAAGAATGAATAATCAATTGAAAAACAAACACAGTATTTTTTATTGCGAAAACTCGATAGGGTGGTTGCAGGTAACATCAATTTCTACCAATAAATTCTGAAAAGCGCCCTTCCTCAATCTGAAGTGTTTCACAAACTGTCTTTCACTTAAAGGACCCCGCAAACTCCTTATGGAATTTGGGTCCCGGTGGATTTTTTTGAATTTTTGGTATGATGTAGTCCATGTAATTCTCAACCAATGTTACCATTGCGCCAACCCAAAAAAATGAACAGTTTTGCTGCTAGGGGGCGTTGAAATCACCCCTTGCGCAGACTAGACTATTTATTTTTGAACCCGGTAACAATATTTTCACTTGTTTCATTGTTGCTAATGTTGCACAATATTGTGCTGTTTTATAAAAAAAAAAAACTCACCCCCTCCCCCTTTCCTCCCAACTCCTGTTACGGAACGCAAAAAAAATATTTCTCGAGTGCCTTCAAATGTATCGTCAAATGTTTAAATATGCCTAAATAAGGGAAATAGCAGTTTTTTATGATTATCCCCCACCCCCCAAATGACACAAAACGAAAAAATTTCGGTGGATTTTTCTGAATTTTTGATATGATGCAATTCAAGTTATTTTGAATAGAAATAAATTGAGTGACGAACTCCAAAAATGAATAGTTTTCATGCTAGGGTGCGTTGAAATCATACCTTGCTCAGAATAGACTATTCATTATTATAGGCGGAAATAATAACTCTACGTATTTTAGTTTAGATTATACTGATCAATTCTGTAATTTTTCATGAAATGAAAATCTAAAATCTCCCCCTTACCCTCTACCCCTAATTTAAAACACGAAAAAAAATGTATTCCCGACTACTCGTAAATGCTTTATCAAAATAAATGTTTTAATCAGCTCACATTGAGGAAATCGAACAGTTGTTTAATTTCACCTTTCCCTCCATTCAGAAAAATATTGGTGGAGTTCGCTGACTTCTTAGTAGGGCGTAGTTCATGTTCTTTGAATATCAATCAATTGGGTGAATATCTTGAAAATAACTAAAAATTAGAGATCCACAATTTGAATTTGAGGTGGTGCCTAAATTATTTATTTTCGTGTTTTGAAATAGGGGTTGGGGGTAAGGGGGAGGTTTTAGATTTTCAATTTATGAAAGTTTACACAATTGTTCGGCATAAAATAAAACAAAAATACGTAGAGATATTGTTTCCGCCTATGATAATGAATAGTCTATTCTGAGCAAGGTATGATTTCGACGCCCCTTAGCATCAAAACTATTCATTTTTGGGATTTGTCACCCGATTTATTTCTATTCAAAATAACTTGAACTGCATCATATCAAAAATTCAGAAAAATCCACCGAAATTTTTTCGTTTTGTGTCATGTGGGGGGTGGGGGGATAATCATAAAAAAACTGCTATTTCCCTTATTTAGGCATATTTAAACATTCGACGATACATTTGAAGGCACACGAGAAATATTTTTTTTGCGTTCCGTAATAGGAGTTGGGGGAAAAAGGGGAGGAGTAAGAATTTTTTTATAAAACAGCATAATATTTTGCAACATTAGCAACAATGAAACAAGTGAAAATATTGTTATCGGGTTCAAAAATAAATAGTCTAATCTGCGCAAGGGGTGATTTCAACGCCCCCTAGCAGCAAAACTGTTCATTTTTTTGGATTGGCGCAATGGTAACATTGGTTGAGAATTAAATGGACTACATCATACCAAAAATTCAAAAAAATCCAGCGGGACCCAAACTCCATAAGGAGTTTGCGGGGTTTTTATGGAACGAATTTTGGTCTAGCAAGAAATTGAGCTGTTCTTGCAGCATTGCAGCTTACAAATTGTTCAAAACCATCTCTTGTACAATATCTATACCTACACCTACTTGAATAATAATAATTTCAATAATGCATAAAGAAAAGAGTTTCGTTAACCCGAAACTGAATTCCCTGGAGAATTTTGGAGTTGTCCTGCGTTGGGTATTAGAAATTTCATAAGTATGTCAAATTCAAGAGAAATATTTCTCTCGTAATATTTCGAAAATAGGTATCGAAATTGAGAGAAAATTACGTCATATTTCTCTAGAACTTATTTCGACAATTCAAAAATTGGGTCCATGGAAGATTAAGCCTATGAAATGCAAACTTTTAAAATTGATGCCAGTAGGTAAATTTTTTCATGTAATTCGGATCTTAAACGATGATTACGTTACTCGCCGTATTATCGGGCACGGCTAACGTCTAGCCTCGACTTGTACCATAACCATTATAATAATTATCATTATGATCCTTAATACATAAATAACGATCAGGTATGAGTTATCACATATATCACAGAATATTTTATAGTTGATACATTAAAAATACCACTTTTGCCATTCCAAAATACTTTACTGCCAAACGAATGAAATTCTTGGGCATAAATAAATACCAGAAAATCTTTTAAGGGATTTTTTGCCAGGACACAAAGGAATTGTAAATATAATTTTTTGTAAATAGTTGATATCGAATCATTCCATTTTGATAGGACGTTGTTGGAAATAATCTGATAGTGATAGTTGTTGTCAAGTTATAAATTTCAACACAACATTAATAGTCCAATCAATAGAGACACGATTTTTTCAAAAGTCCATAAAAAATCCCGAACAGCGGTAGGTGAATCTACGAAGTTTTAGATGACCAAATGTCTCATTCGCCACATAGCCAAGAAAGGGGTACATTTTTTATTTTTTTTATGTCTCTGTTTTGTGCTATAACTTCAGAAATTATGCATATCGAGCAAAAAGTTTGGAACAAAGTTGTAGCTCTTCATTTTGTATGTAACGAAAATTCGGAAAAATACACGGTATTTCAAATTAGGTCGGCTCCATTGCCAACTCCGTTATTATCGATGCTACGAATTCGGTTAAATGGACAAACTAAGGGCATTTTTAATGGCCTTTTCGATGACGAAGATGAAAAAAATGTACAGTCGCATTTTCAAAATATTTATAAAATGATATTTTTCTAAATGGAACACATTATATTTTATCATGCATCAGTTCTATTTGTAACTACATTCTCAACAACAGAGCCCATATGGAAACATTAATAACAATCAAATTTAATAAAGCGCAATAAAATATGAAGGAAATGTTCATAAACACCGTCTTCTTGTTAAATACTTATTTGGGGCCTTCTCTTGACTGTACAGGGTGTCCCAAATTCGAGCATTGGGATCTCGGAAACCAGAAGAGATACGAGGTCGGTTGAATGGAGGCAAAGTTGCGCAATTTGGTGCTCATTGAAACGCCGCTTTCATATTTGAAAAATTCCGAATACTTCCGAAGATTTTTGGAAAAAACCGATTATTCGCGATTTCATTTTTATTTTTTTGTGACTCTATTTGAATAGATATAACAAAACAAATTTCACATTCTCGTTGCTACTTTTTCTGTTCTACAAGATGGTGTTATCAGATTTTCAAACAGACGTTTCGTATTTGAGCTGCCATCATCAACTTTGTTTTTTTAAATATGGCCCTGGATTTTTTTATTATGGATTTTAAAATCTTCTAATGTCCCAAAACGAATGATGTATCGCACTTATTCGAAAAGTTTATATTAATAGCATTTTCCATAAGAACTCATGTGTTAGAGAGAGACAGAGAATAGATTTTTGGTAAGATCTTAGCAGGTCATCGTTAAAATAATTTTTTCGAAAAAGAACGATACATCATTGTTTTAAGGACCTCAGAAGCTCCTAAAAATTGATATAAAACAATGTGTGATGTTCAACATTAGGCATGATGTTTTAATTATTCAAAAAAAAGTCAAACAAAAACTATAAAATTGAATACCCAATGAAAGTTAAAGCAAATATTCAAATTGTAATCCACCTGCTTGAATGCATTTTCGTGTCAGTCTGTGAAGTTTATGGATGGCACGCTGAATGGTCCTTGCAGGGATAGCCCTTATTAGGTCTTGTCGTAATACTTCAAGATTTTGTGGCCTGTTTCGATAAAGACGGTTTTTGAGAAACCCCCAAACAAAGTAGTCTAGAGGGTTTAGGTCGGGGCTTCTAGCTGGCCAACGTACGGAACCTTGGTTTCCAATCCATTTATTAGGGAATAATTCATTTAATAAATTTTTAACACATCTTCCATTATGAGGTGGTGCACCGTCTTGTTGCCACCATAGTTGACGTAATACGCCCAAAGGTTCTCCATTAAGGAATCCAATATATTGGTTCTTATTAATTCTGCATATCTATCAGAATTTAATTTTCCTTGAATAAAAAACGGGCCGATAATTTTATTGTGCCACATACCGACTCATACGTTAAATCATTATCGTCCCTGAGGTCTTATTTCTTGATTCTGCCTTGGGTTTTCTATTGACCAATAATGTTCGTTATGTCTGTTAAATAGTCCATCTGTTGAAAAACTGCATTCATCTGTCCATATAGTTTTATCAAGGAAAAAATGCCTATTACATCACTCCTCCAGTAGTGGCGTATCAAAAAATATTTGGATTCAAGTTGCACTATCAACTATCATCTTGATTTATTTTTTAATTACCACTATTACAGACAGTTCAAAATATGTTGATTAAGATAATACTAAAAAAAGGACAGATTAATTTCTACTCTGAAATATAAAACATAACAAAATTAATGGAGAAAAATTACAGGTCCATATTTTTTACTAACTCTGTATATCCAAACCATTCAAACAATGTTTTTAATTTATATGAGAATATTATAATTTATAATACTTCATCTAAGATACTAAATATTAACCCTTTCACAGAATTTGCCCTTATGGAGAAACAATCATTTTACCTAAGAAATGGTCAACTACCTATTGATTGTGGTTTAATTGTGTTTGTACCTATTCGTTTTGGCACAATTTGAAAGTGAATTTTTTTGCAGCATCTTTCAGCGTGCCTGGATGCTCTTGCGATGGCCCGATTTCAATTTCTCTAACTGATTTTGAAAGAAGAAGTATAGTAACAAAAAACGTATATTCTCAGTTTATCGAAAACATAAATATATTTTTTTGGAAAAATCAATAGTCCAGGATATATTTCAAAAAACGGAAAAAATTAAATGATAAAATTGAATTTTTTTAAATCGCTTCGAATACGTCTTGACAAGCTTCACCGACATTCAAAACCGTTTGTCTCCAACTCGAATAGAAAGTAGAAAAAATATAAAAAAATTGAGAAAAAATTACGAAATGTGTGTTTTGTCTCTAAAATTTCCAAAAACTCGAAAACGAAACGAGATATCACAAAAATTGTATACCTACACTGTTATGGTACTTCTACAAAATCTATCAACTTTCTCCATATCTTGATAAATAAACTCGGAAAAATCTAATGAACTTTAAAAAATGAGCATTTCGTGACTGAACTTGAGAAAAACCTAAAATTGAAAAATATCAAAAAATGTATAGGAACAAAATAGTTCTCATCTAGACCTACAAAAAATGGATATGAAGTTTTTTCATATCCTGAAAAATAAAAGGAACTTTATATTATTATTTATCATCAAAAAACCGCCACCAAAAACTCGAAGACGACGACAGATTTTCAAATTTCACAGTATACCTTTTTTGATCGTTTTTTGAAAACTTACAAAACATGTGGGTTTATTTTTTCCGTCATATCAAAAGTCCGAGAAATATTTTAAAAAACGAAAATTAAGGACAACTATACGAAAGCGTAGAAGGGCCACAATGAATTAAAAAAACTATTTCGTCTAATTCCGACTTCGCAACTCGGAATTAGCCTAATTCCGACTTCACAACTCAGAATTAGCCTAATTCTGACTTTGCAACTCGGAATTAGTATAATTCTGACTTTACAACTTGGAATTATACTAATTCCGACTTCACAACTCGAAATTAGCCTAATTCTGACTTCGCAACTCGGAATTAGTATAATTCCGACTTCACAATTTGGAATTAGTGTAATCATTACGATTCCACGAGTTGGCTGGAGTTATGTGAAAATGTAAACTTGAACCGTCCAGCGAGAACTTTGAAGATTTAATACAGCTGATGGTTGACCCTAAGATCTATCAAAGAATATAGCAATTTTAGATATGCTATGTGGTTGAATGCTTGAGGGTACCACTAAGATTTTTGGAAATTGTAGATTTTAATCATAGCTTGATGTACCGTTCACCCGACATACTGCATATTTATTTTCTGACATCATCCACAACACCTAGGAGTTCGCAAAGACATACTGGAGGGGTTCCTGTTTTTCTTTGTTTTTTAATTAAGTACACAGCACCGAAAATGATGCCAGCAATGACAACAAAGCAGAAAACCGTTGATGTTAACCGCCTTCCAACAGGACCGCGAAAAGTTACTGCAACACAACACATTTTGTTGATAAAAAGTTTCAGATTTGTTGTTAAATTGTTAAAAACATGTTTTGTTTCTGTTTTGTTGGTTTGATGTGGATTCGGGTTGAAAACGTGTTTTTTCCTTTTTTTTTGGAAATGGGAACGCGAAAAGTTTGTTGCAACCAGAAACACAACAGACTCGTTTTGTTGAAGAAAATTTTCAGAAATGTTGTTAAATTGTTGAAAAAGATTGAGTTGATGTTTTGTTTGTGTATTTTTGGGTTGATGTGAACACGGCATAAGAGTTGAAAACGTTGATTTCATTGAAAATATGAACAGGATGTTCATAAAGTCAATTGTGGAATCATCTACGACTGAAAGTTGCATTTTCATTCAGATAGTTGATTATTTATAAAATGTCCAGATCCCATTGGAGATTCTTATCTATTGATGAGATAAGGGAGAATGTTATTCAGAAGTATCACTCACAGAAAATCGCTCATTCCATTGATGCGTGAATTGCATCTCTTTCGCTAGACCTCCAATACATTTTTGTCGACAAAAATCTATTTCACTCTTCTAAGATCATCAGGGAGGTCGGAAGAATTGGAAAACATACTCTTCAGAAGCAACTTCACACTGTACTGAGGAATTGTACGATGGAAAATAGCGACTAAATTCCAACTTTCAGTCGTAGATGATTCCACATCTGACTTTAAGAACATTCTGTTCATATTTTCAATGAAATCAACATGCCATACCCATGACAGGTTTTATGTCAGAAAAATATTTTCAAAGTTTCATCGCACAAGAAATAGTCCAACAATTTCTCATTACAGTGTGAAATTGCTTCTGAAGAGTATGTTTTCCAATTCTTCCGACCTCCCTGATGATCTTAGAAGAGTGAAATAGATTTTTTGTCCACCAAAATGTATTGAAGGCCTAGCGAAAGAGATGCAATTTACGCATCAATGGAATGAGCGATTTTCTGTCAGTGATACTTCTGAATAACATTCTCTCTTATCTCATTCATAGATAAAAATCTCCAATGGAAACTGGACATTTAATAAATAATCAACTATCTGAATGAAAATGCAAATTTTCAATTTCAGATTATTTCTCTCAAGTTATATAGGGTCTTCCTCAATATCTATCAGATGTAGTTTAATGTCCAGCGTGGCTTTAGCCGGGGAAGTAGTTGTTTTCTGTTAGATATCACAAAAAAGTTACTTCAATTTTATCGTAGGGTTTTTCCATTTCCAGAGGAGTCATGTATTGATTCAATTTTCAATCGAGAATGTTTCTCTTTGAAAGTTGAAAACGTGTTTTTATCCTTTTTTTAATGGAAACGGGAACGCGAAAAGTTTGTTTCATCCAAAAACACAACACGTTTTGTTGAAAAAAAGTTTCAGATTTGTTGTTAAATTGTTGAAAAACATTGAGATGATGTTTTGTTTCTGTTATTTTGGTTTGATGTGGATCTAGCATGTTTTTTTCTTTTTTTTTTTAAATGGAAACGCATCAATTTATAAAAGAAAAATCTGTCAGATTAGCAAGATGAATTAATGTAATGATCAATAATAAACGTGTTGCTAAGTAGAAAAGTTGCTAAGCATAAAACTAGTACTTTTCTTACGATTTTCTCTAAATAAAGTATACTCTTTTCCATTAAAAATACTTAACAAGTGCGGAAAGTTATACTTTCCCGCACGCTCCTGCCGAGGTGGCGTGCGGGAAAGATACGTACTAATAATATTGAGTAATAACTATATACACAAATGCACATGAATTGACAAGTTTGGACATTAGGGATCAATGTTTAAACTTTCACTATAATTTCAATGGAATCGCAATGATTACACTGATTCCGAGTTCTAAAGTCGGAATTATACTAATTCCGAGTTGTGAAGTCAGAATTATACTAATTCCGAGTTGTGAAGTCGGAATTATACTAATTCCGAGTTGTTAAGTCAGAATTATATTAATTCCGAGTTGTAAAGTCGGAATTAGTATAATTCCGAGTTGTGAAGTCGGAATTATACTAATTCCGAGTTGTGAAGTCAGAATTATACTAATTCCGAGTTGTAAAGTCGGAATTAGTATAATTCCGAGTTGTGAAGTCGGAATTATACTAATTCCGAGTTGTGAAGTCAGAATTATTCGAAAACGAAAAGGAATATCGAAAAAACGTGTATGAATAGTTTTATTGTCCCTGAACAGATCTACAAAAAGTTACAATGACATTTTTTCGTATCTTGACAAATTAACGAAATATTGCATTTTTTTATAAAACCACCAAAACCTCAAAGACGGCGACAGATTTTCACATTTCACAAGATAAAAAATAATAATAATAATGATAAATGTGTCTTTATTAAAATAGAAATAATTTACAAAAAAGCATTGTATTCGGGCTGGTGCTATTCGACATAAGTCGCTCTTCATTGTGACCAGCCACCTTATATCGATTAATTAATATACTAGGTATCTTAGAATAAAAATAGTGATAACAATTTGTAGTTTGGGAAAAATATCGAATCATAGCTAATAAAAATAAAGCAGAAAAACAAAATATGTTTTGATTGATTTTTGAAAACCTACAATGTGCTTGAATTAATTCCGTCATATAAACAACATGGGAAATATTTGAAAAAAACATTTTTAGTTTTAAACGGATTTTGTGCTAACAACGAAAATAAAATTGGAAAAATCCGGAAAAATTGTGAAAAACATCGGACAATCGAATAATTTTCGTAGTTTCACGTGAATGTATGTATAAGTTTTCCTCAAGGGTTGGTACGAGCCAAGAAGCCTGATGGCAAGGGGTAGCAACGTACCAACCTCTGGGCACTTGGTGCACTTATTTAGACAGATAATTCAACAACATTTTTCGCTGAAAAGTACAAAATTAAAAATATGTAGAAAAACTTTTGAAATGAGCTTTTATGTATAAACTACTGAACTAAAACGTAAAAATAATATGAATGGTTTGAAAAACACAGAGCTTCAAAATTTTAAATATTTTCTCCAAAGATCAAAGCTTTATTTCAAGTGTAATAACGTTTCATGATCAAGCTTTTGAAAATATTTTGAATTTCAAAAAGTTCTTTGTTTTTCATACAATACATATAATCTTCACGTTTCAAAATTTAATAAATTTCTCAATCTCAAGCAAAATATCTGTTTGATAAAAACTACGACACCTTATGACTTCTTCTTTTCGAAAAAAAAAATAGAAAAGCTATCATAGAAAATGAATGATGTAATAATGAAAATTACAAGAATTTTAATTAAATGAAAACTTCTTTTCCATTCATAAAAAGGTTACCAACTATTCTTGAGATTTGTTGATACAGTTAAAGAAAAGACGCATATTTTGAAACCATACAAAAAAATAATCCAGTTTCGGGTTTCAACAGGTCAGTATGAAAATACCCGAATTATTTATCAATATTACAGTAAGTTTCATTGATCATATTTTGAACATTTTGTGTGTAATTCATTTCGATCTGAATATTTATAACTCTCAGTATCGTTCAGTTTTGTTGCATAGATATTCTTTTTTCAAACAGGAATTCGTTACTTCACTATAACTATTGTCAAGCATTTTCTAGATTCTGCGAACATAAAGAATTTTCTCCGATTTGACCATCATTTGGTCTAATGACCATTTTGAATACCTTTTCCCTTTCAGCATTAGTTGGTCTGATAAAATTGTAATTAGGCGAGAGAAAGTTCAGATATATTAGAAAACAAAAACAATTTTTTAGCTACTAGCAACTAATCACTTTGGCAGCCTATAAAAAATAAGGCCTAGAAACAACGATCATCAGTTTGCCACAATGTGTCGTCCAAGTTCTTTAGTTTTCGTTGCCCTGTGCATATTTTCCGTGTATGGCAAACCTGCTGTACCCGAGAATGCGCAGCTTGCAGATCCATCAGCTATGATTGGCGACCCAAAATTCATGACGGCTTTCCTGGAATTTTTACAGAATCATCTTTCAGGAGGAGTAAGTTATTTTTTTATTCACCAAGTTTTCGAACACCACTCTTTCATCACAAATTAAGTAAAACAAAATGTGCATGAGAAAAAATAAATAGTTTTTTCCAGTTTACCACACAAGCATTTTCACTTCTAGATGCGTATTTCAATAACCAAGTTACCTTCATCAGTAGAAATATTAAACTGTTCAGTATTCTTACTGATGAAGGTAACTTGGTTATCGAAATGCGCATCTTGGAGTGAAAATACTTGTGTGTTAAAGGAGAAAATACTATTTTTTTCATTGAATGACACTACAGGCGTACATCATCCCATTTTTGAAAATACAGGGTGTCTCAGAATAAAGGGGACAAACTCTGATGGTAGAATTTTCACTTCATTTTAAAGCAATAAGTTCCAATAAACATAAAACCCTAAGATGAATAATAACCGAGTTACAGGGTGTTGAAAATTACAAAAAAAAAAAATGTGTTTTCCAGAATAACTCCATAACGAGTCATCTTTTCAAATTTCAATGTAAATCATGAGTTTATCATAAGGCGTACGGCGACCTGGATTAATATCGATTTTTTCTTCTTTTTCTTAATCCCCAATATTTCCTATACAAAAAAGGGATAGGTTTCATTATTAAAAATATCAACGGTTTTCAAGAGTTTTTAAGTTGAATGAGTGCGTGCGTATGTGATAAGGAAAATCACTGTTGATTATTTTGTTAAGAGGAAGTTGTACTATGCTTAAAACAGTAGGTGTATGCAAGGGTTTGGTAGTCCCTAACTTTTTTGGTTCATTTTTCACTTTGGGTGAACTAAAAAATAAGTAAATATTGGTAAAGATGTTATCTACGTTCCCTTTTTCTCGCTTTTTCGAAATTTTATTCAGATTTTTTTGAAAAATATCGCCAAAGTCGTTTTTTTAAAGAATCAACTCAAATTTCATAAAAGCGAGAAAAAGGGAACATAGATTAGCTCTTTACCGATACGTTCAAATTTTTTCATCAACTAATAATGAAAAATAAACCTTGACAGTTAGGGACAACGAAACCCTTGCATGGCAAAATTTTGCATGCGGATAGTAGCGCCACAGTCTTTCAGTTTGTAAGATATCACTTCAACTTAAACGTTGCCATGTCTTTTGTATTGAAAATCATGGCATTATGGTGAAATTTAAAATACATTGTGCCCACAGTGGTATTTCTCGATGAATTTCAGAAGATGGCGGAAAAAATTTAAAGCATTACCTGCTTACTAAGGATTAGCAACCCATAAAATTGTAGTACCGAAAAACATTTAACCTTTAACAAAAATCTCCTCATTTCTGAAAGGAATGTATAACTATTTATAACAATATAACCAACAAAGAGATTCCACACCATGCAATGAGTACAAATTCAAATATTTCGAAAATTGTTGGCATTTATGAGGGATCTTTTCAAAAAAATTTCCCGGTATTTGAAACAAATTACATAGCAACTTCTAACAAAACAATCAACAATGAGTTTCCGAATCACATACGCACGCACTTATTCAACTTGGAATATTTTGAAAACCGTTGACAATTTTTATAACGAAACCTTACCCTTTTGTGTATAAAAAATATCGAGAATTAAGAAAAAGAAGACGAAACAGATATTAATCCAGTGGCGTGAAAGTTGGGGAGGGGCGATTAGGGGTACCCGTCTGCCGTACGCCCCTGTTTAAAGTTACAAACATGTGGTTTGCATTAAAATTTGAAACTGAATGCTGTCATATGACACACCAAATTTCATTGGGAAAAGTTAAGCTATTATGGAGTTATTCTTGAAAACATCTTTTTTTTGTCAATTTCAACACCCTGTATCTCAGTTAATATTCACTTCAGAGTATATGTTTATCGAAACTTTTAGCATTGATATGAAGGGAGGATTTCACCGCCGGAGTTTGTCCTCTTTATTCTTGGACACCCTATGAAAAATTATTCATTTTTTTTTATTGTTCATTAGTGGTAATAATTCGAACAAGTTCGAAGGTACAAATAAATGTGAATAAAATCGACAAAGTCGAAGTACACCGACTTTGTCGATTTTATTCACATTCTTGTACTGTCCATATTTTCTGTTTTATTTTCTTTTATTTTGAAAAATTGCTATTACATTATTCTGCCCTGTTAGGCATAGAAGTCGTAACTGACAACATCATGGTTATGAGATATTCCACATTTAGGAATTTTTTTATGCCACAAAATTGAAAAATTTGCAGAAATGCCTAAAAAATTCAGACTTTTAAGAACCGATAAGAATAACAGATACGACATGGAATTTGAGTGGAATATTGGGTTTATCAATTGCAAGTTGCAAACCTCTTTTGCTGAAAATTTGCGACTCTGCAGATATGACTTATATGCTTAACAGGGCAGTATTTGCATTTTTGACATCTAAAAATATTCGAAGGAGGCCTTGTTATTTCAAAGTTTATTTGTGTCCCGATTTCAAACTGTTCACTCTGTATAAAAAGACGATCCGCATCATGATATAATTTACCTACCTCTCTAACAATCTCGTCACTCAAATTTCAGTTTTATTTCTGAAAATTATCAGTAATAATACCACAAGTAATTGAATTTTTGCGATAAGTCTGTCGATTCATTTCTGAACGAAACTGAATTGTATCGAGAAAACACCACGAGTCCGCAGGACTCCCAATCTGACCAAATCTAACTCAGTTGTGAATATAACTCGAATATAACGAGAATAAGTCCAATAGAAAAAAACGTTTATTGATCATGTTAATAACAAATCCCTTCGATTCACAATTCGAATTTTAGTTCATGGACTTTTTTGTTTTCAGGATCCAGCTCCAGCTCCAGTTGAACCTACAGTAACAATCACACCTATTCCAGACTACGTCCCTGAACCCCAACCAACGGTCACAGTTATTCCCAACATCGTACCCAATTACCCTCAAGTGAACTCATCGGTTCAGCAGTGGGGCAATGTGAGAATCGTCACTCACCCAAGAATTAACATTGATACTCCGGAACTCCTGACTCCAGAGCAGCAGAAAAAACAAGCGATGAACGCCAAGTATCGGTTCTCCACCTACATGGACGACAATATCAAAGGATCCTTTTTGGCCAGAGCTGAACAAAGAGACGGACTGAAAGTGACTGGACAGTACGGATACGATGATGGATTCATAAACAAAATGGTATACTACGTAGCTGATGATCAAGGATACAGGATTGTCAAGTAAGAACTTTTACTGTACTCTTCCTTATAAATAGTTATATGTGAGACTGTGTCTCCCATAATATACTTCTCGAAAAACTATCATACTGCGGTGCAAGGGGGACAGTACTCTAACTTATTGAATCTTACCTGGAACATCGTGTTCAGCGTTTTAACACCAATAACGCAAGCTCCGACTATTTACCACTCGCACATGATGTGCCTCAAGGATCCGTCCTAGGGCCACTTCTCTTTATTATTTACATCAATGATATAATTTTATTGAAATTCTACATCTAACGACATGTGCTTTGTTTGCGGATGATACAACTATTATTTGCACTGGAAGAAACCGCGATGAACTCATCAGAAAAGCCTTTAGAGATCTAAAGGAAGAGCAGAAAGATGGTTCCAAAGAAATAACTTGACACTAAACTCGCAGAAAACTCAAAATCTGGTAATATCAACCCATCCTTCTTGTCATAATGGTGACAGCGTTACGTTACTGGGAATCACATTGGATGAGAAATTGAGTTGGCACCATCATATTGAGAATCTACGGTTTCCATAAATCAGTCAATACTTCCTTAACTACCGATTTTATTTTGAAATGTGACTGTCTGATAACTGTAATGGTGAAGAGAGCCAAGAATACTTTTTCAAAAACTTTCTTAACATTACCAATTTGTTTTTTTCAGAGATGTAACGAAACCGTCAACAAAAACAGGAAAACTTGATGGAACAGCAAGGGTACAGATTATTCAAGATAATACCCAAGTGGACTACAATATTGCAAGCAAAGAAGTCAGTACTCCAACACGAATTATTGCATAATTTAAAAATATTACGAACTTGTTTGTAGAGAGATAGATAGACTTGAAATAAAACATTTTTCAATGGTGTTGTATTAATAACAAGTATATGAGAAGATTTTGTGAATAACACAAATCCTGTGTAATTTTTGGAAAAAGGGTGTGTCATTGATGGTTATACTATGACTGTAACATAAATATTAGGAAATACTTCAAGGCGTATTTGTTTTGATTCAAAAAATCGGAATTTCTTTTCATTGCAATATTCTGTTTAACTATTTTTTCGTTTTGCTGTTTCATTTCAAATAATAAATCATATTTTTTTTTGTTAACTAATACAATTTTTGAAGATTTTGAAAATAAAAAACTATGTTTAACCATCTTCACTGATCTATTGAAGGCCTCCCAAGTAGCACACCTATATTGGTAAAATATTGGTACAATATTGTGAACATATTGGCGAAATATTTGAAATGCAATATTGGCGAGAAAAAAAATGTGAACATTCGGCGATATTGGTCCAATATTTCTTGAATAATATTGGCGAAATATTCTTGAACTAATATTGGCCTCAAAATGTTCGGCGATATTGGTACAATATCGCTGATACAATATTGGCACAATATTCAGAAGTTATATTGTCGAGAAGTAAAATGTGAACATTTTGCGATATTGGTCGAATATTGTTTGAATATTTTAGAAATAGTATTGGTGAAATATTCTTGAAGCAATAATGGCCTCAAAATATTTATCGATTTGGTACAATATTTATCAATATTGGTACAATATTTATCAATATTGGTACAATATCGTTTGGATATATTGCTGGATGTCAATATACCTTGGTAAATTATTAAATGTCTTTTAGTTGATGAAGGTGACACCAGAGTCTGCCTTTTGATCGCCATAACCACTGAGTGAGCTGTCTGCGAAAACAAGTCATGAGAAGTATTTAATATACTTTCGTAGGTTTTAGAAGACGTTCTATATGTAGAGCCACCTAGCGGATTTTCATCCAGGTTTGATCATGATATAATTTCAATATGTTCCATTGAATATTCGGCCAATATTCAATTTTCATCTCAATCTAGATGTAGGAAACAATATGAAGACAATATTTTTTTTAACGATATCGATAAATATCACTGAACCAATATTGACCCAATATTAATAATTAAGATTTTTTTAATATTGGCGAACTGATATTCAACCAATGTGTAATCACAGTTGGAGATACAATATAGTTTTTATTCCTAGAATCGATATTAGGGGAATATTGGGATTGCGATATTTATTCTAGATGTTAAAACGATGTGAAGACAATATTGTTTTATCGATATTGGTAAATATCATTCAACCAATATTGACTCAATATGAGTTAATACAATTTGTCAAATAAAGTGGAAATGATATTCAACCAATATTCTAACAAACTTGGAAATACAATATAGTTTGTTTCCCCTATAATCGATATGACTGGAATATTTGGATTGCAATATTCATTCTAGATGTGGAAAACAATATATAACCAATATTGTATTATCAATATTGGTAGAAATTATTCAACCAATATTGACCCAATATTTCGTTTGGTAATCTACATTCAAAACTAGTTCAACCAATATTCCACCAATATTATTAATATAATATTGTTTTTTGAATATTCACCCATATTGGACCAATATTGATTTTTCATTTACAATATATCAGAATTCTATATTGGCCCAATATGGAACCAAGATTCAACCGATATGATGTGCTACCTGGGCTTTGACTTTGTCCGTCATGAAAAACTCCTGGCTAAATTAAGATGTATTTCCAGAAACATAATTGAATCTTACTTCAAAAGTAGAACACAAAGGGTTTGTTGATTTCATTGAAAATATGAACAGGATGTTCATAAAGTCAGTTGTGGAATCATCTGCGACTGAAAGTTGTAATGATTCAATTTTTCAATTGAGAATGTTTCTCTTTAAAACAAAGGGTTTGTTATAATAACACAATGTAACTCAAGAACGTCCAATCGAAAGAATTTTATTGGTTTTACTGGCTGTGCAATATTCTTTATTGCAACAAAACGCGAGTTTTTTTGATGCTTTGGATTGTCAAAATTCAATGATCACATCTTCCTTTGATTGATGCTTGCTGACGCTGGTTATGAATTCCATACCATTAAAGAGCGCATTACGCACGTTAATAAAAACGCAAAAAAACAATTTTCTACCACTTGTAATTACTCAAAACTTATCTTCTATCTTGAAATGGTATTCCCATGCAACTACAATGAGTAGAAATTACCAATTTGAAGACCTAAATAATCGATGACAAAGTTATGACGCGCTATGAATCTGTTCATGCAGTTTCCCGAAAAACCTCTAAAATTATAATTTTCTACCACTTGTAGTAAGCTCAAGTAAATTTAAAAGAAAAGAATATTATATTTTTTGTCCCTAAATGACACTTTTGAGCTACTACAATCAGTAGTAATCAACAATTTATAGGCTAAGAGTCTATTGATGTGAAGACAAACTGAATATTATTATGTAATCTGTTCCTGTAGATATGTATCAATAAAACTAATATTTTTTTCATTTTCTACCACATTGCCCGAAGTGAATAAAAAAATCAAATAATGTAATATATTTCATTATAAAACTGCATTACTGTGTAACTACAATGAGTAGAAAAAAATATCTTAAAGGACAGGCTGAGAAGCCATTATATGGCCATTACCGAAACTGTTAAGAACATTAAATTTTATAAAATTATAACTTTCTACCACTTGTAGTAGTCCAAAATTGATATAAAATAGAAGAATATATTATGTTACGTTTTAGGTTGCATTTTCATGCAACTACAATGAGTAAAAATTTCAGAATTATCTCAGGCTTGTAACCCATGCCTAGAGGATAGTATCGAAACTTCGATGCAATGTAAATTTGTTATATTTGCCTAGCTAGGTTTCCAGCAAATGAAAAATAACTTAAAACAATAGATGGGTTTTTAGTTTTTATTTTACATGAATGGTTACAAGTGATAATAAAATAAATCTAATTATTTATATTATTTTGACTATTATAATTACTGTTTATATGGAAAACGCAATTATTATAAACTATGGCAGGTTGATTGAAAGTAGTTGCTTGTTCTTGATTCAGATATTCTCGAATCGTCTTTGCCTAAGTTGAAGCAGACCTCATTGCATCAATTATTTCCTGATGATGGCCCGATTCTATTTGCAGAGATGGTTTTATTGAGTGGCTGCTACCATGACCGGTTATTTAAATCAATTGCTGTTCTCCAATTCCCGTTTTGGCTAAAGTTGAAACAGCAGTGGCCCTTGCAGAATGATTTGTTATTTTGAACCAGGAAGATATTGTAGTCTGTCGAACTGGACTGTTCTTGTACCAGCCTTTGGAACTGGGATTCTTCCAGTTTGGATTTGACGTCAAAAATAAAAGCTTCGTTTTGGTGGGGCCTCGCTTGCTTGTTAGTTTTTTAAACAGTCTCACTGGACATATTTCTTCGTTGAGTGTATTCGGTACTAGCCACTTACTGTCAGCCATTTTCTTTGAACCGCCATGGGTGGTCTTGGAAAAAACCGGGTTATACTCAATGCGGCCTGTTGGTTTCCCTCTATTGTCAATTTCCTCCACAAAATATTCGAGTTGTGCTGCCGCTCCTTCACTTCCTCTCCAGGCCAATTCATGATCAGCAACGTGTAAAAACTTTTTCTGCAGTCCTTCCGGAGTGTTGTCGTCCCAAAGCTCAATTATTTTTCTCAGCTCGTCTGCTGATAGTGCAGATGAACTTTCCTTTCTCTTGGTTGGATCCATTTGTAGCGTTCAAAAATTGTATGTCAGGGACCCTATGTTTGAGTTCGCGCGATAAATTTCTAACGTGATATTTACATCGCCAAAAATTCGCATGTGATACTCTTCTCGTTCGATACGCTATTCCCGAACTGAATGCGATACAGAGTTGGTCGGTTTCGAAGGGTGTGAGGGAAGTCTTAGCTTGGGTCACGAATTCAACCAATAGCTTAAAGGTATTTAAATCACATGACGTGGCGCGTCACGTTGACAACTGTTCTGCTTGTATTACTTGTGTTGTTTTACTAACCAATCTGGTTGATTTAAAGCATTAATTACTTTATGAAGGCACATTGAAACATGATTTACTGAATGCTACGTGTATATTGAAAGCTGATTCTAGCTGGTATAGCTGCCACTTGCGAGGAATCCAAGACTAATTAAAACATTCATATAAGCATGTTTTATTATAAATCACATTCATATACCTGCCTATTCAGACTGAAGGTAACTCACTTTTGTCTCAATATTTATAGCTGACTCTCTACTTCCCTCCTTTATATAGGGATACACTAGTCGAATCAACTCACGACTTAATTCTTTTGATAAACGAAGCATTCTAACAAATTGTCTATCTCGAAGTTTCAATTCATTTATACGAGGGTAGAAGGGCCTTCGCTGTTCTACTGCTCCCGCAGCATCGTCTACTACTTCTGCAATAGCGATCATTGCAATTTCATCAAAATTTGCCATTTCATAATATCACGAGTAAAACGTAAACAATGGATTATTATAGAGGTTAGGATTTGAGTCAATTATTCCGATCGATAATTCTTATCGCATGCTAAATATCCGCCCATTGTTTTATGGTCGATAATCATCGCTGGTGATATTCGAACATACCATTTTTGGGGAATACTTCGATAAAGTGCAAAAATCGCTATTGCATCGAGTGAACTCAAACATACGGTCCCAGAGAATGGATTAAATTTGCGATTATACATTTCAAAATGGTATAAGTAGTAAAAGCAATACATTCTCGGACGACAATGTAAATTGTTGGCCGAGGCGTTAAGCCGAGGCCAACAAGCATTGAAGTCTGGTAATGTGCTTTTACTACGAGGTACACATACTATTTTTTCTGAAATCGCAATCAGCATTATCATAAATTGAGGATTCGAAATTACGTGCTTTCCTGAAACGTCAAAGTGACAACTATAAACCAAAGACCGATTTTGACAGCCTAGGCCGGCAAAAATATCCCCGTATCGTTTGCGATACGGGAAAGTACTTTCCCGTACCGTTTAGGTCCGAAAACGGTCCGGGAAAGTTCGTTGCTTAGCAACGGACTAAAATACTAGATTAGCGTATTTTGAGGCCTGAAGTTGCTCCGAGAAAGTGGGCATTCTTCAACGATTTCAGAAAAAAATATTATTGCAACTGCTTGGCTGTGGAATTCCATAAAACTTTGATAATACTCTCCTTGTAGTCTTCGGAGTTCTTTTTTCACATGTTGAACCCATAGTCTTCAAGAATATGCGCCAGTTCTTCCGCAGGTATATTCGCTCTATCGAAATTATACGATTTTTCTGCACAAAACTTTGTAAACTGCCTCCATACGCTTGACTTCGATTTCCTGGTATTTGCGGTTGTCAACTGCTCAATCTCCTGGAGGATATTTTCTTTACTTCCTTGACCGAAGCGAAACATTTTTTTATGTCGTGCCACTTGACAGCTTCAAAAGTAAAGTAATAATTTCGAGGTTAGGGTCTCACTTAGTTACCATGGCAACTCAACAATCAAGTCGACCACACATTTTATGTTTCGCTGGTGACTTGATGAAGAAAATAATTTGCATTGTTGAGAATCGAAAAATAAATTTTGAAAATATTTGATTTTCCACCACAATTCGGTGTGGAATTTTCTTACCGAATAACACGCGAAGTCAAATTAATATCCGGAATTTTTTTTCTCGCTCATGAATATTTTTAGAAAATTTTCCTCGTCTGCGACTCGGGAAATTTTCAAAATATTCATAGCTCGAAAAAATTTCCGAAAATAATTTGACCTCTAGAGGTATTACTAGTGAAAATTTGTGGAAATATGTTTCTATTGGTGTTGAATAAGCATGACTCTTTCGCAATTCAGAAGACTACTAGTTTTTGAGTAAGGTACATTTTTAGAAAAAAAATATCCTTATCTTCCACGAACAATTGTTCTGGTGTTTTTTTTGAATATAACATTTTGAATGGGAATAGTAAGGTACTTTTAGCTAAAACTAAGGGTTACAGTCATAATACTATTCTAAAAAATTCTATCACTTTCGGTCTCTAACTTGACTGGATAAAACTCATTGATAGTGGTGAAACAGTTATTTAACAGAAATGATTCCGGTTTTGATTTAAACATAATTGAATCACGAATACATTTGATAAATTTGGTAATTGGTTGCAAATTCTGGGCCTATATGGTTTACAGAGTTTTGTGTGATTTTATACCTTGCTATTGTTTATAACTTTGTATAGATTTCATTTTTCCTTCGGATTACTATGTTATGAATATCTCGAGGGGTGTCTCACTTCGGAAATCTGGTGTAAAACATGACCAGAAATCCTTGAAATCCATGTTGAATTCCAGAAATCCAGCCTGAAATTCCGAAATCTTTGATGAAATTCAGAAAGCCAATATGAAATTTTAAAATCCCTATGAAATCCTTATGAAATCCAGAAATCTCAGGTGAAACTGAGAAATCCTACAAGAAATCTTGAAATCCGAATGAAATCTTGAAATCCGAATGAAATCTTGAAATCCTTATGAAATCTCAATAGAAATCTTGAAATTCTCAAGAAATCCAGAAATTCTCAAGAAATCCAGAAATTCCGAGTAAAATCTTGAAATCTTCATGAAATCTTGAAATTCTTTTGAAATCTTGAAATCCAAGTGTAAATCCTGAAATCCTTGGTGAAATAATCAAATTCCTAATGAAATATGAAAATCTTAAAAGAAACTTCGCAAATACTCGTGGATTCCCGCATAAAGATCCACCTGATTTTTGAAGAGTGAAGACTGACGCAGAAACCGGCAGAAACCGGCAGAAACCGGCAGAAAAGTGTTATTGCAGTATATGTGCCGGTAAAGTTTGCCGCCTAGAAACATTTTCTGTGAAAAAAAGTTATTGTATAATTGAATCGAGGATTGAATATGGCTGCTGAGGTTACAGAGGTGAGGATATAGTAAAGTTATAAACTACATAATATCAAACTCAAGAAAAATCTCGAGTGGTATCAAATAAAATTAAAAACTTAATCATTTGTTACGTTAGCCTATGGTGTTTATTACCTGCGGAGCGAGCTGCGGAGGGTAACGAAAATTCGTGCTACAATTCAACTAAATATTATGTTACACACAGATGTACTTTTCAGAAGAAACATAAATAAATGATTATTTCAAATTCAGTTGATAAGAAAGAGCACATTGCGAGGCAGTTTGCAAATATCTCCAAGGATTCTATACGGAAATTTTGAAACAATTCTAGAAAATCTTTCAGATTGCGATCAGATTGTGAATTAATCAACAATTTTTCAACTTGAAATTCACACCTCGATTCACATACTAAAGGTAAACAACTGTAATGTTCACAGAACGTTGTGTGAACCAAGATAGTATATATACTAGAATTTGTATTTGCTTTGAATTTCTCATTTTTCTGAAAACAATTCTCTCGGCAAAGAACTCCACGGAATGCTCGTCGTGCTCGAGTCGTGCTAGAGAGAGAAAGAGGGAGAGAGGAACTGAAAGTGAGAGAGAAAGGGTAAGAGATGGCGAGTGACGAGGTGAGTGAAAGAATCTGTGATTGACAGAGAAAGATCGAGAGGAAGCTGGATATTAAGATGTGAGGTAGAGAGGGTGAAGTTGGTAGAGAGGGTGAAGTTGGCAAAGAGGGGGCTGGAGAGGGTGAGGGACGAAAGTTGGAGAGGAATGAAAGGGGCAAATAGAAGCTTTTCTATATTTCGAAACGATCGCCGATAGAGAATTCTGCTCGGAATTTTGCTTGAAATTTTGGCAAGTTTCTAGAAAATCAAAAGTCAGAATGACTACTTGTAGGGATAACGATGATGAAACTGATAATTCCCAATTGTAATAATTAACCTATTAGAATTCTCGAAGATATTTCTGAAGCTTCAGGAAGTTTCTTCTGGAAGGTTCTTTAAATTTATAACTTAAAAAAGTTGTTACATATTTATTTCTTGTATTTACAGACGATCCCATCAGATTTACTGGATAAGATTCCATTTGATATAGCAGTTTATCTGAAGAATATTTTGAGGTGTTCAGGATATGTAACAGCGTAGGCTCTTCAAGAATTAACAAATGACGATTTCGCGGAAATTGAAAATTTGACTAGAAATCACCTCAAAAATATATTAAAAAAATCTGGAGCAGAAGAAAAAAAATTTAAAGATTATTTTGGATTTTTTCATAATAATACTGAAAATTTCATGATCCTGCCTGGACACAAGAAATGATACATATCAACGAAAATAAAGAATCAATGAACAAAAAAAACAGATTTAAACAATCTCAGTCAAATTTATACCTACCTTTTTAAATTGAAAGAAAATATCAATATTTCACCCAGTAATCAGAATTTTCCTTCGTGATAAGTAATCAAATATAAATTGTCATCATCATTGTCATACATCTAACGTCATGTTTTTCTGTCCGTTTGGTTTCAATTTCATTTCAATTCTCACGTTAGTAAGTAACCATCTATTTTTATATGTATATGAAATCCTTAAATCCAATAGAAATCCTGATTTGATGTACAAATATCGATACGAATATTGCGGAAGTGAAACACCCCTCGTAGAAATCCTGATTTGGTATACAGGGTGGGTCACGGTCGATGGTACCTTAGACATTTACGGAGAACGGGGCATAGGATCATTCTGAAAATTTGGTTTCTCAAGTAGTTGCTCTTGGTCTATCGATCTAAAATATTTTCAGCAATGCAGCGTTGCCGCTTATACCAGAAAGAAGCAGCATCTTTGTTATTTCAAATGGGTCACCCTATATGTTAACGCATTTTTGAACTTGTCATTCCTTTCTGATTATTTCTGCCTCATACTCTCCTATACCTATCTCTAACGGTTTTTGAGATATTGGTTATTTTCCATATTTTTTATCCAAAAGATAGAATTGAATGTTTATTTCTGCTGTATTTGGATTCTTAGGAAGTTGCAATTTTGTGTTTAGTTCATTAAGATCATGGACATTGATTCTGTATAGAAAAGTTTGTTCTGCGTTATACAGAGTCGTTCAAAATTCATGATCTTACTGCTTGATACGAAAAGGGTTGAAAGTGCGTTTTTTTAAATGGAACATCCTGTATATTATGAAATATCCTGAAAGATGACTAAATTCCCTTCGAATTGATTTGTCATGTTCCTATACCTAAATAGCCAGAATTCCGAGATAATAGCAATTTTCACTTGTAATCTCCCAAGTGTTTGAATTATTGCCGGAAATTTTTCGAGTACATGAATTTTCTTTGAAAATTCATGTACGAGATAAATTTACGGCAATTAATTCAAGCACGAGGGGGATTCGGTGAGAAAATTTCACACTGAGAAATGAAAATCATCCAACAATTCATAAAAAATAACTAACGATGGTTTCACCTGAACTATTTATAACCACGGAAATATTGATATGTAAAATACTTAACCAAATTTTCATCAATAAATGTGTTTAAATTTGGAACAAAAAAAATAAAAAAGTTATGTTCTTTTCGTGGATTGAACCATCTACCTAGCGACTCATAGGCGGTAACACTACCGCTGAGCTACGGGGTGATGAAAACTTGTGACAAATGGTGCATAGACAATTTCTGCAATAATCGCGGAGAAAATATTTTCAGACACATTCCAAATATCTAGTAAATACATAATTATCTCCTTTCATATGAAAACTAGACCTCTGTTTGTACATTAAAGCAAAATATCAACTCGTCACATGTCAAATGTTTGACAGAAAAATTTTCACTTATTAATTTCGCCCAGGGTACCCAGGAGAATAAAAATTTCCGGAATTTTTTATGGTTGCCATGGTATCTAAACAAGAACGAAATTTTTGATTGGCTACAAAAATGAGGTGTGAAATTTTCAAAAAAAAATCGATTTATTTTTCTCATATTCATCTAAGGTGGCTATTAAATGTCATGATGGTACATGACATCATGAAAATTTGACAATTAGTGCACTATTAATAATACCGTTGTGTGTTTCTTAACGAAAGTGACTCAAAAATAATTGAAATGGAGGGAAATAACTATTCAAACGAAGTTCTGATGAAATTTTTTATTCTTCTTGGAAAATGTGAGAGAATTATAGCAAGAACGTGCAGAAAATTCAATGAAACGTACCCTGATTTACAACCAATGAACAAAAGGAAGTTTATACGATTACAACATAATTTCAATCCACGAAAAGAACATTACTTTTTAATTTTTTTTTGTTCCAGATTTAAACACATTTATTGATGATAATTTTGTTAAGTATTTTACATATCAATATTTCAGTGGTTATAAATAGTTCAGGTGAAACCATCGTTAGTTATTTCTTATGAATTGTTGGATGATTTTCATTTCTAGATGTGAAATTTTCTTACCAAATCCCCCTCGTGCTTGAATTAATTGCTCGTACATGAATCTTCAAAGAAAATTTCCCTCGTCGCTTCGCGACTCGGGTAATTTTCAAAAAATTCATGTACTCGAAAAATTTCCGGCAATAATTCAAGCACTTGAGAGATTACAAGTGAAAATTGCTATTATCTCGGAATTCTGGCTATTTAGGTATAGGAACATGACATATCAATTCGAAGGGAATTCAGTCATCTTTCAGGATATTTCATAATATACAGAATGTTCCATTTAAAAAAACGCACTTTCAACCCTTTTCGTATCTAGCAGTAAGATCATGAATTTTGAACGACCCTGTATAACGTAGAACAAACTTCTCTATACATAATCAATGTACATGATCTTGATGAACTAAACACAAAATTGCAACTTCCTAAGAATCCAAATACCGCAGAAATAAACATTCAATTCGAGCTATCTTTTGGATAAAAAATATGGAATATAACCAATATCTCAAAAACCGTTAGAGATAGGTATAGGGGAGTATGAGGCAGAAATAATAAGAAAGGAACGACAAGTTCAAAAATGCGGTAATATACAGGGTGACCCATTTGAAATTACAAAGATGCTGCTACTTTCTGGTATAAGCGGCAACGCTGCATTGCTGAAAATATTTTAGATCGATAGACCAAGAGCAACTACTTGAGAAACCAAATTTTCAGAATGATCCTATGTCCCGTTCTCCATAAACGTCTAAGGTATCATCGACCGTGACCCACCCTGTATATACAATTTTTAAAGAAGTTAAACTCCCCGATATCCACATGATATCTAAAAAAATCGCAAATGATACTGTTAGAAACAAATCACACCTCTCATTTACATTTGGTTGTCAACGAAGAAGAATTGCGCTAAAATTCCCCAAAAGCAATGAAATTTCGATGAACCTGCACCCGTATGCTTGAATACATTACTGCCAACTGTGTGCAGCATTTTTTTAACTTTGGAAACCAGAAGGAAATCTTGAAACCCGAATGAAATCCTGAAATCCCTTATGAAATCCAGAAATCTCCTGTGAAATTCAGAAATCGTTCAGGAAATTTTGAAATCCGAATGAAATATTGAAATCCGAATGAAATCATGAAATCCGTATAAAATCCAGAAATCTTAAAGGAACCTAAACCTAAGGGAAATTTCGAAATTTCTTATGAAATCCATAAATCCGTTCAAAAGTTCTGAAATCCAATTGAAATCCCTCAAACGAAGATTTGGTGTAAAAATTTTAGGGAAGTGACACCCCTCGGAAGATCTTTATTATAGTTGAAGTAATTTCTGTTTCAGAAAATACAGTGTGACCCACTTAAGACCGGAGCACCCTTATAAAATCTACATTTTCCAACCGATTGGAATAATTTATTTTTCATTGGGTAGACATTAAAAAAAAGTCTAGTAGGGCACCAAACTTCATGAAAGAATTTCCTTTCCCAGGGCCAACTAGTCTGATTTTTTTAGGTAAATTCCAACTACACCACTGTATTGACAACATTTCCAAATGGTTCATATGTGAATTACGTTGAAATGCGCCAATCAATAAAAAAGTTATAAGGGAATGAAATTTGAAAAATATGCCGTTTAATCAACCCATCAATTCAATTTAAAAAGTTTTATCAGAACTTTGACTTACACCACAGGATTCAGGGAGTCTCGAAATATCACTGACTCCATCGAAATATGTTGATAAATAAAAAAAATGAGATAAAATTGACATGTCAACATTATTCAATAAGAACCATTAGAAAATGTCGCGAATCCAGTTTTTTAGATTTTTTAGATTTTTAACCTTTGAAAAATCAGATTAGTTGGCCCTGGAAATGGAGATTTAAAACATGCAATTTAGTGTCCTAGTAGATTTTTTGAATGTCTACCTAATGAACAAAAATCATTCGAATCGGTTGAAAAATGTAGATTTAATAAGGGTGCTCCGGTCTTAAGTGGGTCACACTGTATATACAAATATTTCATAAATGCATAAATTACCAAGAATTAAAATTTTGTTATCAATATTGTTCTACAGGATGTTCTGTGGAACATGTTGAAAATGCAGAGTAAACAGATATTTGTACCATAAATAACTCTTTGACCTTTGTGGAGTTGCCCCACAAGCATATGCCTTAACGAAGTCTGGATTCAACTCGTGCATAATGAATTTGGTGAAGTTGATTCTTTTCTAAAACAGTTTGAAATATGGTTCCCTTTAAAAAAAAATGTCGATGACGTCATTACTCAACGAATGGCACATAAAATGAAAATTGAATACACAAGGTGTAGAGTGACATACCCTTCAACTTTCATTCAGACTTTTTTTCAATAACTCTCACATTAACTAAGCAAAATGGACAGGTCCATACATTTGACCAACTCTGTATATAGGATGTTGAGTTGTCAGCTGAAAAGACTAAAATTTTCAAATTCGTTTTTCAAGAGAATCCATGCAAACAAGGTCCTAACTAAGTTTCGAGAATGAATGCACATATAGCCGAATTGATCACCAATGTTATTAGGCCAATGTCACTTTACCAAAAATGAGGAAAAATAGGAAAACAAAGCAAACATTCATAAATGTTGTATTTTTGTGCTCAATGAAACAATAAAAATTTGATCCCTAGTACTAGGTCGGTAAAATTATTAAAATGTTGATTATGAACAATTATTTTTTTAAGAAAAAATGTAAAAGATCGCGCAATGTCGAAAACAAAGAAAATATCCTTTATCGTTCCCAATTTTGCCCCATTTCCCCATTTCCAAGTTTGGCATCAGAGTAAATAAATGATTTATTCATACTTACCTACTTTTGTTAATAACTTGGCCGAAAAAAGTCTAAGGCGGTGGCAACCTTAATTGAGTATGGTAATAATGCAGAAGTTTTTTGAGTTGGTCGGAAACGTAGGTAGTAATTTCATAAAAAAAAACATAAATAAAACTGACACCACCACAGATTTCGGGAGCTATGTCAAATGAAAAAAAAAAACAAAGGACCCCCCCCCGCACTTTTCTTATGTAAAGTGGCGACCGGTCAAATTTTCTGAAAGTTTGGTATGTTATTGTACCCGACTCAGTACCCAAAAGTGTCAATGGGCCCAACCCAATCCGATAGCTAGTTTTCTAAATACGGGGTGTTAAAGTTGAAAATTGCCCAGATTTTCGGATTTATTCTTTATTTATTAAAAGTTAGATCGGATTTCTGTTGCATGCAGACGTTTACTACATGTTCTAGTAATGAAATTAGTGGATACGTATGATTAAAAATATTTATATTTACAAGGTGATTCTCGGTTGTATGACGGTAGTTTTTTGCCAAAATTCACTTTTGCTACTGTGACGTCAGGGAGGCATATTTTTGAAACGTTCTCTTCGATATAGTATTTTGACGAGAAATTATTGCACAGAACATATTTTTTATACAGGGAGTTTCACAGAGAGAACCACTAGACAAAATTATGTTCTTTTAGGATTAATTCGAAACCCAGTATTTATGGATTGATATTTGGGAAAAGTAATACCACAAACATATGTGTGTCTCTAATATCCAAAATGTTCAAGGTGGTTTATTCATAAGAAGGTATTTTATTTTGGGAAAAGTACAAAAAACATGAACAACCTGTATTCAAAAATTTCCTCTGTCAAATGTAACTATTTTCTCACTATATATTAATTTTCATACCATCTTCAGAGGTATGAATTCGGAATTCAGGATACAGGGCGTTAAAGTGAAAAATTACTGATTTTATCAGTTTTTCTATAAATTGAAAAGCCGGATTGATTTTATGTTGCGCCTATGAGTTTAATATGAGTTTCAGTCAGATGTACATGGAAAGGTTCAGCTAAAAATATTTACCGTTACAGGGTTATTTACGAATAAATCATAATAGGTTTTTGCAAAAACTCAAAATTCTACAGTTTCTTCACAGATAAATTATTCCATAAAGTTATTACCTAGTCATCTACAATTTTGAGTCTGAAATGATTACTTTTCATACAGGGTGAGCCATACAGCCAACCATACCAAAAATATAATTATGCTTTGAAGTAATGATAACTCTTTAGAGAATTTTGAGTAACTTTATGAGCGCTCTTACCCACTGCGCTATCACCCCCAAAAAAAAGATAATTATCCATCTTCTGGTGTAGGTATAATTCGAACCTATTTGTATAGGTAGGTACTTCACAATATACGTGTAGAGCGAGTTATATACTGTTCCGTTACCAGCACTCTGATGCTGATCAGGAACAAAATGCTTCTTAGATATTGTACCTTTATCATAAAAGAATCATAAATGTTAAATCATTTTTGGTTATAAAGTGTTGAATAAATGAAAAAACTTCTCATTATCATTTTTGGTAGGTGATTATATCTAAATCACCTTGTATATCTAAAATTCTTACGGTTATGCATACTTGATGTAATGTTATACATTTACTCAAAATTCACTAAAAAAGTTCTCATTTCAATTATTTCAAAGCATAATTATTTTTGGTATGGTTGGCTGTATGGCTCACCCTGTATGAAAAGTAATCATTTCAGACTCAAAATTGTAAACGACTAGGTATTAATTTCATGGAATAACTTATCTGTGACGGAACTGTAGAATTTTGATTATTTGCAAAAACCTATTGTGATTTATTCGTGAATAACCCTGTAACAGTAAATATTTTTAGCTCAACCTTTCCATGTACATCTGACCAAAACTCATATTAAACTCATAGGCGCAACATAAAATCAATTTATAGAAAAAACTGATACAATCAGTAATTTTTCCCTTTAACGCCCTGTATCTCGAAAACTGGTCATAGTATCGGATTCAGAATTCATACCTCTGAAGATGGTATGAAAATCAATATATAGTGAGAAAATAGTTACATTTGACCGAAGAAATTTTTGAATACAGGTTGTTCATGTTTTTTATACTTTTTCCAAATTAGAATACCTTCCTATGAATATTTTGGATATTAGAGACACACATATATTTGTGGTATTACTTTTCCCAAAAATCAATCCATAAATACAGGGTTTCGAATTAATCCTAAAAGAAAATAATTTTGTCTAGTGGTTCCCTCTGTGAAACGCCCTGTAAAAAAATATGTTCTGTGCAATAATTTCTCGTCAAAATACTATATCGAAGAGAACGTTTCAAAAATATGCCTCCCTGACATCACAGTAGAAAAAGTGAATTTTGGCAAAAAACTACCGTCATACATTCGTGAATCACCTTGTAAATATAAATATTTTTAATCATACGTATCCACTAATTCCATTACTAGAACATGTAGTACACGTCTGCATGCAACAGAAATCCAATCTAACTTTAAATAAATAAAAAATAAATCCGAAAATCTGGGCAATTTTCAACTTTATCACCCAGTATTTAGAAAACTAGCCATCGGATTGGGTTGGGCCCATTGACACTTTTGCTAACTGAGTCGGGTACAACAGCATACCAAACTTTCAGAAAATTTTACCGGTCGCCACTTAACATAAGAAAAGTGCCCTTTGCATGTTTATAACTATATTGAACTTCTACAAAGTTCCCAAAATCTGTGATGGTATTTTTATATCATTTCTGGGAAATTACTCCCTATGTTCCAGATCAATCCCAAAAACTTTTGCATTATTTACATAAACAATTCAGGTTGCAAACAAATTTTTTTTGCGTGAAACAAAAAACGTACAGGGCGAGGCACCGAAAACGAAACAGATCGAATATCTTCAAAACGCATGTGTTGTGAATGAAATGCAAAAATAGGTCGATTTCTAATCCAAGGGGGACACCTTCCTATCATAACCTCAACTGCCATACCTATCCCCCCTCCCCTTGGTCACCATCACCCAAACAATTTGAATAGGGAAAGTAGTAAGTGTGACACATCATTTGAAAGGTAATTTCATAAGGAATTCAGCCATGTCAATTTTTGCCACTTTACTTTTTATTTTGGCGCCCTCTTGCGGGAAAAACAACTGTTCCGTATTCCAAATTGAGATACTGCATTTGCAAGCTATTTTGACATCAATTCGGTGATAATGCATTATGGAATATTTCTAAGAGAAAAAACAAAATGGCGGCTCCAAAATGGCAGACATGATTTGCAATTATGGTCCGATTCGATTCAAAATTGATATGTGGTGGTTAGCAAGGTCGGAAATTATGATTTGTTTGTCAATGCAAAAAAACATGGTGGTCCAAGATGGCGGACGAAATTTGTTATTTTGGTCCGATTCGAAATTAGCTTGTGAGAATTTTCAGGGTAAAAAATTATGATGTTTTTGTCAATTCAAAAAACCAAGTTGGTGGACGAAATTTGTAATTCTGATTCGATTCAAAATTGACATATGGGGTTTTCACAAGTTCTGAGTATGACTAAAATGAATTAATTAAATCGATAAAAAAAGCTTTTATACAAATTCGATAAAAAAGAAATAACTTCTTTTTTAGATGTGTGACGTAGGTTATTCTGAGCGTAACAGATTCGAAAGCTTGCCGCGAGTACAAGATAGGTATTTTTGCGAGGTAAAATTCTGATTAGGATACGCATAGAATAACCTATGTCACACATCTAAAAACAAATATTATTTCCTTTTTAGTGCATTTGCTTAAAAGGTTTTTTTATCAATTTAATTAATTCATTTTAGTCTCGACTGAAAACTTGTAAAACCCCCATATGCCAATTTTGAATCGAATCGAACCACAATTACAAATGTCGTTCACCATCTTGGTTTTTTGCATTGACAAAAACATCATAATATTTCACCCTGAAAATCCCCACATACTGATTTTGATTCGAATCCGACCAGAATTACAAATTTTGTCCGCCATCTTGGAGCCACCATCTTTTTTTAGTATTGACAATCAAATCATAATTTCCGACCTTGCAAACCATCACATATCAATTTTGAATCAAATCGGACCATAATTGCAAATCATGTCCGCCATTTTGGAGCCGCCATTTTGTGTTTTCTCTTAGAAAAATTCCGTAATGCATTGTCACCGAATTTATGTCAAAATAGTTTGCAAATGAAATATCATAATTTGGAATATGGAACAGTTGTTTTTCCCGCAAGAGGGCGCTAAAATAAAAAGTAAGGTGGCAAAAATTGACATGGCTGAATTCCTTATGAAATTACCTTTCTAATGATGTGTCACACTTACTACTTTCCCTATTCAAATTGTTTGGGAGATAGTGCCTAAGGGGTGGGGGGAGGGGGGAGAAGTATAACAGTTGAGGTTATGATTGAAAGATGCCCCCCTTGGATTAAAAATCGACGTGTTTTTGCATTTTACACATGCGTTTTGAAGATATTCGATCTGTTTCGTTTTCGGTGCCCCACCCTGTATGTTGCCGACATCGGCGGAGGAGGCAAAGTTTCGGAGAGACTAAGGTGTGACAGAGAGAAACGTTTCTATACGTTTACCATTCTCTTAGATTTTTTTCGGCCGAGTTATTAACAGAAGTATAATTAAATAATTTATTTACTCGATTCCAAACTTGGAAATGGTAGCAAAATTGAGAAACGATAAAAGATAACATATTCTTTGTTTTCACTACTTTGCTACTTTTTGCATTTTTTCTCTACAACATAACCAGAGTTGTTTATAATCAAGATTTTTAACAATGTTGCCGACTTTGCACAAAGGGGCAAATTTTTATAGTTTCGTTTCATCTAAAATCTCATTTTGGTACAACCATTTTACCTTTTTACTGTTCACTTTAACTCTAATTTTATTTTTCTACATTCATGCAAAAAGCAAAACTTTATTGAACTATATTCAGTGGAAAAAGAAGTTCTTTATTGCACTAGTGCAATAAAGTTTTTATTGCACTCATCTGTCATTCTACTTCAACGTGCTGTCATCATGACAAACATAATCGTTTAAACCTACTACATATTTAGCAGATATTCTGTGAGATTGGCAATAGGTACTTCACAATAAACATTCACTTTTTGCACTTGTTGCATAAATAACTATTATATCTGTCATAGTATAATATTTAAGTGAGACATGCTTTATCAATAAGGTGGATTTGTTCGACAATAAAATATATCTTTCATTGATTGATTCGCACTAAAATACAAATAAGTTTGCTTAGTTTTGCTATTTTTTCCCCAATTTTGGATTGAAATGCTAAAATGATTGGTCTATATTGCAAACTTCATTGAACTCCTTCAAAGACAATATTTTCGTTTGATGACTTTGACTTCACTTCTCAACATTAATTTCGAGCTGAATATTTACAACCCTCATTCTTTGCTATTCAATCAATTTTGTTAAACAGATATTTATTTTTCAAGCAGGCATTCAGTAGTAATTTGTTACCAAGAATTTCAGGAATTACCTAGTCTTCGAGAATAAAGAATTTGTTCCGATTTGAGCATCATTTAGTTTAATGAGCATTTTGAATACCTTCCAGTAATTTTCAGCATTAGTTGAACTGATAAAAATGTAATCAGGCGAGAGAAAGTTCAGATATATTAGAAAACAATTTTTTAGCTACTATCAACTAATCACTTTTGCAGCCTATAAAAAATAAGGCCGAGGAACAACGATCATCAGTTTGCAACAATGTGTCGTCCAAGTTCTTTAGTTTTCGTCGCCCTGTGCATATATTCCGTGTATGGCAAACCTGCTGTACCCGAGAATGCGCAGCTTGCAGATCCAGCATCTATGATTGGTGACCCGAATTTCATGACAGCTTTCCTGGAGTTTTTACAGAATCATCTTCCAGAGGAAGTAAGTATTTTTTTGTTGAACAAATTTTCGAACGGAAAACTTTTATCACAATCCAAGTCAAAGCAAATGTTTATGAAAAATTATACATTTTTTATGATAATTTGATATTCGTAGTAACTACATTCAGATTTCATCACAACATGCTGAAGTACTTTTAGTTATTGGAAATCAATTGATAAACAAATACGAACAATGCTTCATATTTGTAGTGTTTATTTTTCTTCGTTTTGAAAATAGTCTGATCGAACAATTATACACGAATACCTTTTCAGTTGATATAATTGATTTGGATTGGAAATATCCCTATAAAATTTGAAGTCATGATTTTTTTTCAAATGTTGAAGTCTATTTTGGGACGAAAGTTCAAATATTTATTCAATTTCTTATTCGAAAATGAAGAATTTTTATTGGCGATTTTTTTATTGAAAAACTCACTACGCCCTCAATTGATAGTGACTCCAAATGAATGTATTAAAATTTTTATAAACATATAGTTATTAACAGTAAAGTTACGACAAGTAGCAATTCTAACTAAGCTCTAATAAGCGTCATTTGTCCTATTGGTCTATTTACTTTTGTTTTCTGAATAATTGTAATATGGTACATGTATAATGTATATTGAAAGAAGATCTGCATTCCTTCATATTATATATACCTATCTGGCACTTTGGATACCCGAAAAATGTTTTAATTTCAGTTTTGCGACACGAGCTGAAACCTTGTACTTTTGGCAGGATTCGATTTCTGAATATATTGTCAAATTCTTATATTCAGACCATGCTGTTCCATTCAACCCCTCAGTGAAGAAAAAGACAACTTAGATCTAAATTAAAATATTACACTTTTTCATATATCAGTTGATTTTTATTTAACTTTTATGTCACTTTAACATTTTTTTATCTGAAGATGTAAAAATTTGGAAATATTTTCAAGGGTTTCCGGTTTAAACATCTTGTTCTGCTTAGTGCTTTTTAGAATTTTAACTTGACATAACATGCTATTACGGTATTTGGAACGGTACGGTATGCACCTAAAGTTTTCTATTTGCGGCCCATTAGACATACGTCGATCATAAAAGTAAATTTGGTGCTCCGAATGTACGATTTCCCCACCATTTCAACCATCCAATCTAGTGTCAGAGGCGCTAGGCAACGCTGTTTTGTCGCAAGTGTCAGTGTCAGTAACTTTTATAGTCTCGATGATCAGATTGCAAAAGTGATACGCAATGGCTCGAACCAATTCAGTTTACAAGGAACGGTTCATTAAAGAAATCCATTTGAAAAAAGACGCAATGCAGTCGCAGCGATGTTAGCTACAAAAAAAATGTGCAGAACTTCAGGAAAAAAAATCATGAGTTCCGACGCAAATGGAATCGGGCCAAACAAAGAAAGAGAGGTAAAATATACGACAAGAACCAAAAAAGTAATCACATATTTTCTTTGACCATTTTGTTCAGAAAAATATTCCAATTTCACGTCTAATCTTTTCCAAAATTCCCACATAATTATATTCTGACGATAATATGGGCAAGGAAGCTGCTCAATTCTCCAATTCTAGAGAGTTTCAATTTTCAATATTTCCTGGTCTATTTATTTTGGGATATATTTCTCGTATTCCTTACGAGCTGCAGCGCGTTGTTGCCATTACTCTTGACGTGGTCATTTTTATGCTATCATCGATCAAAACATTGCCGACTTTGGGAACTTGTATTTCCATAATTAAATGGACGATTTTTTCCAGATTTGGTTACTAGCATTGTTATCGAGTTCATTGACATGTGTTAGTTTTCCATCAAATTCATAAGACGCGTTTCTTCTGTACAGTGTGTTATTTGAAACAATGATTGCATTTGGCCTATGGTGCTATGATTTAGAAGTCTGTTGGGGAGCACTTTGAGTACAATTATCTCCAATTCTAAATAAACGAAAATTCTCAAAAAAAAATTCAGCTGATGTAGCCACTGTCGAGATATAATATACCAAATTTTCATTGTTTTTGTAAGAAAACTGCTCTAGCGTTCCAAACAACTTAATGAATACCGGTATGAATACATTTTCATTATGTTTTGATAAAAACGAAAACTGTAGATACTGGTTCTGATGATGAAGAACCAGCTACAAAGAAAATTAAAGTAAAATAAAACTATTTTAGTTTATTTAAAAAAAAAACTCGAATAGAGGATCTAGTTAAAAATATATCTGTTCGTTTTACAATTCGAGTTTTGGTTCTTAAACTTTACTTTTGTTTTCAGGCTTCCACAGCAGTTCCAACCCCAGTTGAACCTTCGGTAATAATTACAACACCTTTCCCAGACCACGTCCTTGATCCCGAACCAACAGTCACATTGCCCAACATCGTTCCCGATTCTCAAGTGAACTCAACGGTTCAGCAGTGGGGAAATGTGAGAATCGTCACTCACCCAAGAATTAACATTGATACTCCTGAACTCCTGACTCCGGAGCAGCAGAAAAAACAAGCGATGAACGCCAAATACCGATTCTCCTCCTATATGGATGACAATATCAAAGGATCATTCCTGGCCAGAGCAGAAGTAAGAGACGGACTGAAAGTAACTGGACAGTACGGATACGATGATGGATTTATAAACAAACTGGTCTATTACGTAGCTGACGATCAAGGATACAGGATTGTCAAGTAAGGACTTCACTGTTTTCTCCCTATATAGTTCTGTCTCAAGAGAAATACAGGAAGAAGAAAATAACTTTTGTCTAATTCCACTGAGACAAGTAACTATTAACAGTTACTTAATACACCATTCTCAAGTAACTATTAACTAACAGTTACGAAAAAAACCATTCTCAAGTAACTATAAAGTAACAGTTAATTAATACACCATTCTCAAGTAACTGTTAAGTAACAGTTACTTAATAATTACTTGAGATTGGTGTGAAAGCCGAAACCGGTCGTACTGAATGAAGTCTCAGTGGAAATTGGACAAGAGCTATTTTCTTCATCCAGTATTTCATCATAAATTTACCCAAAATAAAACCGTCATCAATCGAGCAAGTTATGAAGAGAAATTAGTAATGACGTACTATAGTCACAAAGTCATCAGTGAACAATATTTCAAAATCAACGTAATTTTTTCTTCAAAACGGAATCCTCTCACGAAAACAAAAGAAAGATGCCTATGAAAATTATTTATATGTTATTCCTCGAACTATAATACAACTTCTAGTTCATTACAACTGATAGTCAAATTTCGTAAAGTACTTTATTGAAATTTTAATTTGTTGAAAACAATTTAATTTTTACAACGCGATCCAAAAGAAATCCCAGTTCATCAGTCACAAAGATGTTATGATTAATTGATCGGAATTTCATAGATGTTGTAAGGAAACAAAATGAAAGAACAAAAAAAAAATTAAAAACAAGCTTTATTTCAAGCGTAATGACGTTTCAGCCCTAATCAATTGAGAATTGGTTTAATTTCTTAGAAGATTGTATAAAATATTGTTTTCAAAAAGTTCTTTTTCCTTATAAATTGTGAAAGGCTTTCGCGGCCATCGTCACTTACATGATGGTTCTTCGGGTTGTAAGGCCGACGTATGTTCTGAGAAGGTCTCGACGTTTCGCCAACACGAGTGGTTAGCATTTTCAAGAGTTATTTTGCAAATTTCTGCTTTCTTAAGTTGCTGTCAAATGTTTGACATTTGTTATACGTTGTCTCAATAAATACCTGTGATTTGACGTTCTTACATCTGATTGGTCCATAGCGTTAGCAGACATCATAGAATCGTTCGTACCGTTATTTTGTGGGTAGGGAGCTAATTGAGAATTTTTGAGAACTGGAAGCCAAACCTTGTTCAATTGTAGTCCTTCTTCGGTTCTGTTGAAGTTGCTGTGGTGTTTCTGGATTTCAATTGCTTCCCGGAAGAGTCTTGGGTAATAGGCAGATGTTGAAGAGATGACAGAACATACTCTCAACAACGATAACCATAGAGTGAAATTTGAAGAAACCCAAGTCATCTCTTCAACATCTGCCTATTACCCAAGACTCTTCCGGGAAGCAATTGAAATCCAGAAACACCACAGCAACTTCAACAGAACCGAAGAAGGACTACAATTGAACAAGGTTTGGCTTCCAGTTCTCAAAAATTCTCAATTAGCTCCCTACCCACAAAATAACGGTACGAACGATTTTATGATGTCTGCTAACGCTATGGACCAATCAGATGTAAGAACGTCAAATCACAGGTATATATTGAGACAACGTATAACAAATGTCAAACATTTGACAGCAACTTAAGAAAGCAGAAATTTGCAAAATAACTCTTGAAAATGCTAACCACTCGTGTTGGCGAAACGTCGAGACCTTCTTTTTCCTTGTTTTTTACTTTGTACTTTCCGTTCGAATTTGTTCAATTATCTGTCTTAAGAAGTGCACCAAGTGCCCAGAGGTTGATACGTTAGTGGCATAAGTATATTTGCTACCCCTTGCCATCAGGCTTCTAGGCTCGTACCCACCCTTAATGAATACACACATATTTTCAGATCAATCTACGAAAATTATTCGACTGTCCGATGTTTTTCACAATTTTTCCGGTTTTTTACAATTTTCGTGAATTTACGCATTTTCTTTTTTTCAAAAATGAGGGAGTCCAAGCTTCCCCACTGACATTTTTTTACCGTAATTTTCCATCTCGGAAATCGTGACGGTGGTCCGATATTTTTCACTATTTTTACGAGATTTTCCGATTTTATTTTCGCAATTTTCCACGTCTTACTCGCTTTTTATCTAGCCTTCAGGGAGCAGAGGAGTAATATTTTTTGCAATTCAATTATGTCACTGTCCGATTTTTTTTCACTATTTTTACTGATTTATCCGATTTCATGTATGCAACTTTTTTCAAAAATGAGTGGAACCGACCTTCTTGGTAATATATCATTGCATTGCATAGAAGTTACATATGGGTACCAAATTTTAATGCAATATCTGACCATTAATAATGATAATTAAAAGCATTTTCATATTTATCACCTTCGTTGAAATAATGTTTATTAAATTTTTGGACTGAACATATACAGTGACCGCCAAAAAGTATGTACCATATGGGAAAAATTTTTATTATTGGAGTATTGGAAAAAATATTCTGGGGAAAAGTTTGTGCATGTCCGATAACCTAAAAATCGATTTTGACACATGTCACGTGATCGCTAGAATGGCGGCAAAATGAAAAAAATTGTAATGCAAAGGCAAAAAAGGGGTAAGATGGCAAGATATCAAAAAAAGTTATTTGTCATTTTAAGAGTGTTGTCCGTTGTGACATGATATTTCATATAGTACGGCGAGTGAAAGGGATTTATAACCTCACTTTCAGTTCCTGATGAAGAGCCAATAAATGACTCGAAAGCTTGAATAGAAAAAAGAGTACACTTTTTTTTCCATACCCTTGTTGACTGCATACCCGACTTTAAAGGATTTCTTTCTATATATATACAGTGACCGCCAAAAAGTATGTACCATATGGGAAAAAATTTTATTATTGGAGTATTGGAAAAAATATTCTGGGGAAAAGTTTGTGCATGTCCGATAACTTAAAAATCGATTTTGACACATGTCACGTGATCGCTAGAATGGCGGCAAAATGAAAAAAATTGCAATGCAAAGGCAAAAAAAGGGGTAAGATAGCAAGATATCAGAAAAAGTTATTTGAAAAAGTCACTTAGAATTCAATTTTATACACATAAACGAAGTTTCAAGAGATAATTAAAAAAAATTGAAAATAGCAATTTTTTAAAAATATTTTCCCATCTATTTAAAAATATTATTATTTTTTCTTATGAATAGCATGACTATACTGAAACATTTGCATTTTGATGATAATGACAAAACTTTCTCATTTTCTCCACACCAGAGGGCACTAAATTGAAAAAATGGGAATTTGTCAGAACCCTTGCTGTTACATCGGTTCGTATCTAACAGTTATATCCGAATTCCACGACCATTGTGATGACATGACACTCCAAAAACATGGTAATTTCCAGATTATAATCAAGTTCCGATGATAATCGTGCATGAGCGTTTCACTTCGCACATAAACTTGAAAATAGTGCGTCAAATTAAAGATTCTTAAAGTTTATGTGCAAAGTGAAACGCTCATACAGCATTATTATTGAAACTTGATTAAAATCAGGAAACATGGTGTTTCTAGATTGCCATATCAACACAATAGTCTTGGAATTCTGATATAACTGTTAGATAAGAACCAATGTAACAGCGAGGGTTCCAAAAACCAATTTTTTTAATTTAGTGCCCTCTGGTGTGGAGAAAATGAGAAAGTTTTGTCATTATCATTAAAATGCAAATGTTTCAGTATAGTCAAGCTATTCATAAGAAAAAAAAATATTTTTAAATAGATGGGAAAATATTTTAAAAAAATTGCTATTTTCAATTTTTTTGAATTATCTCTTGAAACTTCGTTTATGTGTATAAAATTGAATTCTAAGTGACTTTTTCAAATAACTTTTTTTTTGATATCTTGCCATCTTACCCCTTTTTTTGCCTTTGCATTGCAATTTTTTTCATTTTGCCGCCATTCTAGCGATCACGTGACATGTGTCAAAATCGATTTTTAGGTTATCGGACATGCACAAACTTTTCCCCAGAATATTTTTTCCAATACTCCAATAATAAAAATTTTTCCCATATGGTACATACTTTTTGGCGGTCACTGTATATCACCTTACCTACTAGTATTTTGAATTGAAACTTTATTAACATTACAAATATGTAAGATAGAATACGGGTGACTTCTTGAATAGTAGTATCGAATATTCATATTTAGCACGGCAAATAATAATAATAGCCGTCCTCTACCCGCACAGGCTATATGCCTTTGGGTTTACGAAGGAGTATTATTATTATTTTTTTGCACTTTTCAACTAAAACTAGCATTCGAGTGAAGGTACAACCATTCACAATTTCAATAGAAGATTTTTATATCATCATTATGGAATAAAACCCTAATATTCAATGACAAGGGTGATTTATTTATTTCGTAGTTGGAAGAGATGTTATTAACATTTTGAATATCTCATGAATTGCCGTCTTTTCTTAGATTTCTAAAATGTGAGAGTAGTATGATGGTTGTAATAATACTATTTTCCAAGAAACGTTAGATGATTGTTCTGTGGAAGGGCCATACTAGCAGAAATTATAATCCTTTATTACTAAAAAATGTTTCGAAGTGTTTTTCACTCGCCAATTTGTTTTTTCAGAGACGTAACGAAACCGTCTACAAAAACAGGAAAACTTGATGGAACAGCTAAAGTACAGGTCATTCAGGATAATACCCAAGTGGACTACACTATTGCAAGCAAAGACATCAGTTCTCCAACACATGTTATTGTATAATGTGATAAAATATCGCAACACATTGTGAACTCGTTTGTGAAGAGCAAATAAATGTTTTTTTCAATAGTAGACTTGTATTAATCACAATTATGTAAGAGGGGGATCAGTATGTAGCGTGGGAGTTGAAGTGTCTACAAGTTTTTGTAAATTCTATATGAATCCTACGTATGTTTTGAAACTTCTGAAACTTCTGGATGATAGATGGGCCACTCAGTATAAACAAAAATTTGAAATGGAACACTCAGATATTAGAATCAAAAATAGGTCCATAAAATTATGTTCAACAAACCATTTAGACTCTCCTCAAAATTGTTAGTTCACAAATTTTTGACAGAGAATTGTTTTATAAAAATTATTGTACTTATCTCAAAAATAATAATTCGACATTAACAACATCAAACCATCACCATAATAAGATATCAAAATATAACAAAAATCTTCAGTCACAAAATTTTGCTCACACTCTATTGCAACAACATGCTATTATCATAGGATATACCGGTTGCCCGCGGAAGGTTGCTCGCACCAATAACGTTTTTGTGTTTGAAGATAATTAAATGAAATTTGGAGGATATAGTCCGGTGGCAGGGAGGGTTTTCGTGGCCGATGAAGTGCGACGGGATCACTCAAGTTATTCTTATGTATTTTGACCCGCTGAATCCGAATTTCGAGGGTGATAAGCCGTGAAAGCATCCGGAAAATTGTTATAGACGATTTTCCGAGGAAAACCGAAAAATCCATTTTTTCCAAAAACGAATGATGCTATAATGTTCTTCCATAAAATTCTGTACAAAAAAGGTCCCAACAAGTTTTTCTCCAAAATGCACCGTTTTCCAGTAAAACTTGCTGAAAATTCGACAAAATGCGATTTTCTCAATTTTCAGTGCTCTCTCATTCAGTCACATAATGATATTTTCAAGATCACCTTGTCCCAAATTATTCATATATGTCTAGACTATGAATAACGAAAAAGATATTCCTGAAAAAATCATTCGTGTGGATTTCCCGGCACTGAATATCCCGACTAAAATTACGACAATTTTCCGAGGAAAATCGAAAAATCGATATTTTTCCTAAAACAAATGATGCTATAACATTTTCCATAAAATTCTCCACTAAAAAAGTCCCTTCAAATTTTTCTTTAAAATGCACCGTTTTTGAAAAAACGCACTAATTTACCTAAACAACAGGAAAAATTTTGGGGAAGTGAAGAAAATAAAATATTACTTCAAGAATTTTCGAAATCCTGTCTGCTTCGAGAAAATGAGTTATCTCAATATAATCTAGTCTTCACTACAATAAACGACAGAGCATGTGAATTTAATTATGAAGTTGATCGATCCACAGTAAAACTGTTACAACGTAATGATGTAGAAGAAGCCGATCTGAAAATTATTCTACACGTAAATCATTGCATCCGAGAAGGCTATTACGATGTATTTATAGTGTCAGCAGATACAGACGTTTTCGTTCTTGCCTTGTACTTTTTCACGAAATTCAAAGAAATTGGATTGAAGGTAAAAATTCAATGATATTCATATTTTTTGTTTCGATTGTCAATATCTTATGGTTATTCTATTCATTTCGCAAACGTTTTGGATAGAAGTGGGCATTGCAAATAGTAAGGAAATTATATTTACTTACAGTGGTTAGTATTCTACATAAATGATGAAAAAAACATTGTTCATAAGGAATTAATTTATATTTTTAAAAATTAATTAATATCTGTTGAATTTTAAACGATTTAAGGAAAAATAGTATGTTTACCTCGTAAGAAAAGCCACATTCCAGGACTCCGTGTTGCAATCTTCACAGTCGCCCAGGTAAACAATATACTATTGTTTTAAACAATCCTATAATGTGCGAAATGTTTACAGATATCTCTGAAGTCGGTATACGAGGGCTGTTTGGTAACTCCGTGACTATTTGAATAAAGAAAAAAAAATTGGCAAATAAGCGTTTTATTTTTCAACATAATCTCCTTTTAGATCAATACATTTAGTCCAGCGTTTTTCCAGTTTTTTTATTCCTTCCAAATAATAGGTTTTCTCAAGGCCCTCAAAATAGGCGTTTGTTTCGGTTATAACCTCTTCATTCGACCCAAATCTCTTACCACCCAGCCATTTCTTCAGGTTTGGGAAAAGAAAATAGTCGCAAGGGGCTAAATCTGGAGAATATGCTGGATGGGGTAGTAGTTCGTAGCCCAATTTATGAATTTTTGCCATAGTGACTACACACGTGTGCACTCGTGCATTGTCTTGATGAAGCAGCACTTTTTTTTTCGCTAAATGTGGTCGTTTTTGCCTCAAATCAATATCGAATCTGTCTAAAAGCTCTGAATAATATTCGCCGTTGATCGTTCTACCCTTCTCTAAGTAATCTATATGAATGACACCGCGTGCATCCCAAAAAACTGTGGCCATAACCTTGTTGGCTGACAGACGCACCTTAGCCTTCTTTGGTGCACGTTCACCAGTTGACACCCACTGTTTTGATTGTTCCTTGGTCTCTGGGGTATTGTGATGGATCCATGTTTCGTCTACGGTTATATAACGGCGTAAAAACTCGCCCGGATTGCGATTGAACTTTGCCAAACACTCCTTTGAAGTGGTCACACGGTTGCGCTTGTGGTCGAGTGTGAGCAATCGCGGCACCCATCTCGCGGATAGCTTCTTCATGTCCAAATATTCATGTAAAATGTGATGTACTCGCTCAGTTGAGATGCCTACAGCCTCAGCTACCTCACGTACTTTTATTCTCCGATCGTCCAATATCATTCCATGGATTTTATCGACGATTTCTGGCGTGATGACCTCTTTTGGGCGACCTGAACGTACGGCGTCACTTGTGCTGGTACGACCACAACGGAACTCAGTAAACCACTTCTTAACCATTGAAATTGATGGTGCAGAGTTCCCATAGTATTTATCAAGTCTTTCCTTGGTTTCAGTTATGGTTTTTTTACGCAAAAAATAATGCTTAATCAACACACGAAATTCACTTTTTTCCATTTTTGTTAAAATTCACGAGGTTGTCTGCTTCTAATTGCTGTCAAACACAAACCAAATGTCGCAGCTTGCTCAAAATTTGACAGTAGTCTATTGAAAGATGGTGGTTGACAGCAGCAGTGTTGCATTTAAAGTTACTGCGCGGGAAATTTAAAAAGTCACGGACTTACCAAACAAGCCTCGTATACAGAGACGTACGCAGAAGAATATTGCGAGAGTTTTAAAGAAGAGTCTTACCTTTAAGACATTCGATGAATTGCGAGTTTAGTATTATCATCATGCTAACTGTTCACTTGTAGAAGATTTACCTCCAACAAGTGCATCTATTAAATTACATATTCTCAGAGCTTTTTTACATAGTTTACAATCATACTCATTGTTTGGATGAGAATATTTTTCTTTTGAATCCTTTGGATTTTGGGTTTATTCAAGAAGACTCTATGCTTAAACCGCAAAGGATTGAAATTTTGATCCCCCAAGTACACAATTGGTACCGAATTGTATTTGCAAAAGTTGTACCCGGAATACATGCGTTTGAAAGGCAGCAAAAATTTCATGCTGCTCATTTCGTTTTTGTCACCGCGGTAATACATGCCAAAATAAAATTAGAATAAAACAAAATTTTTTCATCAGATCTTGGAAAATTCTTGGGCAGAAATTGTGTCTGACAAAAAGTAAGTACAATTAATTTATTTTTTCAACGAAAAAGTGAATTTTTCGGAAAACTGTTGCTTTTTTTTCCGTTTTTCCGCTACTGAGATACTTTGTAATCATGACAAAATATGTGCTGAACTCTTTTTAATTGACACTCTAAGAAATTCGTCAACGAAGTGAGCTTCGCAGATAAAAAAAATGCCTCTTTTATGCAAGGTAAACGTATCGGGAATTTCAGTGCCAGGAAATCCACACGAATGATTTTTTCAGGAATATCTTTTTTGTTATTTATAGTCGAGACAAATATGAATAATTTGGGAGAAGGTGATCCTGAAAATATCATTTTGTGACTGAATGAGAGAGCACTAAAAATTGAGAAAATAGCATTTTTTCGAATTTCGAGCACGTTTTATTCAAAAACGGTGCATTTTAGAAAAAAATTTGTAGGGACTGTTTTAGTGGAGAATTTCATGGAAAATGTTACAGCATCATTTGTTTTAGGAAAAAAAATCGATTTTTCGATTTTCCTCGGAAAATTGTCGTAATTTTAAGATAATTTTTCCGTTTTTTCGCTACTGAGATGCTTTGTGATCATGACAAAATATGTGCTGAACTCTTTTTAATTGACACTCTAAGAAATTCGTCCACGACGTGAGCTTCGCGAATAAAAAAATGTCTCTTTTATGCAAGGTAAACGTATCGGGAAATCCACACGAATGATTTTTTCAGGAATATCTTTTTTGCTATTCATAGTCGAGACATATATGAATAATTTGGGACAAGGTGATTTGGAAAATATCATAATGTGACTGAATGAGAGAGCACTGAAAATTGAGAAAATCGCATTTTGTCGAATTTTGAGCACGTTTTACTGGAAAACGGTGCATTTTGGAGAAAAACTTGTGGAGATCTTTTTTGTAGAGAATTTTATGGAGAACATTATAGCATCATTCGTTTTTAGAAAAAATGGATTTTTTTATTTTCCTCGGAAAATCGTCTATAACAATTTTCCGGATGCTTTCACGGCTTATAACCCTCGAAATTCGGATTCAGCGGGTCCAAATACATAACAATAACTTGGGTGATCCCGTCGCACTTCATCGGCCACGAAAACCCTCCCTGCCACCGGACTAATATATTGATAACATAAAACTACATTTTGCTACCAGTAATTCAGCTTCCTGAAACTTCCGGTGTCACGACATTTTGAATACAACCATGTATAATTGGCCAAATTTTTGCATTGAATTTTTATTTTAATTTGAAATTAAATTTTCAATCTCGATGACTACGGATAATTTCCCATCACTAATTTTGGTCAATAAATATCGAAGAAAATAAAACTTTACTGTTTTCGGTCGAAATATGTTAATGCTGAAAATTTATTTTTAAATTAGTTTTATTAACTTTTTTCAAATAGCAACATGGTGGCTCGTTGGGTTAGGAAAAAAGAACATTTTGATACGAATAATTTGATACCGCACACTATTGAGTTTCAACCAAACTTCCTTGAAATAACTTAAGAAGATTACAATAGCTCTTTTTGTTCCAAAATTTACAAAAATTTCAAGACTGGAATTTGTAATTTAAACGTAACCATAGCCCTAAAGATTAAAAAATAAATTACAACATAAAAAAATATATGGAGACAAAATAAGTGAAAATATACCAGGTATCCCATTTAAAAATCGATGATACCGGCAGTTGTATGAAGTTTAGTCACTTGTCCAAAAATGCAATTTCACGTCAAGACTAGTGCCCATAATTTTTATGAAAAAGAAAAAAATATCAGGCAAGGACCAGGTGGATAATGCTTTAAGGAAATTAAAGATTCGCACGAAAACACTCAAAACACGTGACCTCTTAGCGAGAAATATTTAATAGAAAAGTTGTAGACAATAGATCAATCAAAAACTTTTGTATGCAACACTTTCCGATATAACCTCAAATTAATTGTCAAAATGGCGAAAAACCGATGTTTCAGTATTTAATTTTTTTCTCGCATATTAATGATTAAATTTAGATGAAATTTTTTTGGAATATGTGGAATATCTTCCACGAACAATTGTTATGGTGTTTTTTTGTATTTCGACGGTCTATAAGTGATCAGTTTGATTGTTGAATTGTCTACTTTCAAATGGTCTAAGGAAATTGGTTAAACCACTTAAAATTGAGAAAAACCGATAACAATCACTGAATCATGATTTTCTCAATATTTTCAATGTTGTAGAAAACAATAAATATGATATTATTAAATTAATTTGGTAGTGTAATCAGGTATTCCAATAGTTCATCATGAATAATTTAATATAAACTGATTTTTGTAATAAAAATAATGAAGAAATTCGAAAATAATTGAAAATATTTAAAAAATCATGATTCAGAGAGAATTTTTTTTTCAATTCTAAGCGGGTTAATTATCAATAAACCACCTAGTTACATATATCATTTGAAAGTAGACATTTCAACAATTAGAATGATCACTTAAAAACTTTCAAAATACAAAAAAACACCAAAACAATTGTACTTTTTTCGAAAAATAAACATAACTCGAAAACTAGTCATCATCTGAACTACGAAAAAATTATGATCATTCGACACTAAAAAAGACATATTCCTACAAATTTTCATGTAAATTAAATCATTTATTCGACAGAAAATTATTAAATACTGAAAAAACGGATTTTCGCCATTTTGAAGGATAATTTGAGGTTATGTCGATAAGTGTTCAATACAAAAGTTTTCGATTACTTTATTATCTACAACCTTCCAATAGAACATTTTCCGCTAAGCTAAGAGGGCACGTTTCGCCACAAATCCCAAAAAAAACGTTTTTAACCCCTAAACTACATCCCCATTTCACCATTTTGAGTGCTTTCGTGTTTAATTTTTTTTCCTTAAACTTGGTACCTCAACAACATTCTCAACCTAGTCCATGCCTGTTACTTTTTTCATTATTTTAAGCTTAGAATTCATTTCGGCACCAGCCTAATCATATGCAGATTCTCTAAATTTTATTCCATTGTCTTCAAAACAAAATAGTTATAGGGGCGAGCCACCTTCTAAGGAAAAAAAAATAATCGTCCTAAAATTACGAATTTTATAATTCAGAGTTAAATTTCGGAATTTAAAACAACTCGGAATTTTGCCTCTCTTTTATATATTTTTCGCGCGAGTTGATTACAAAAGTATGAATAACTCTGATTTTCTTTGTTTTCACCATTTTGCGACTATTTTGCAATTTTTTTCTAAAAAATACCCACAATTGTTTATATATTATATTTTAAAAAATGTGCCTTGTGCGTGGGGGCAAATTTTTAGAGTTTGATTGTTCACTAAAATACAACTTTTCTGCAAGTTTGCATTGTTTTGGTATTTTTTCCGCATTTTTACTTAAGTGAATGGGATAAATGGTATGTTTACAAGTTTTCCTCACGAATTTCATCGAAATTGTCTTCATTCATGTCTGCTTTACGAAAATCAATATTTCCGATAATTGAAAACATACATAAAAATAATAATATTTTCCAGGAATATTACAGAACTTTTAGAGTTACATTGTAGACAAATTGCAAAGGAAGTACTTTGCTAAAAATAATTACCTCTGATCGTTATCAGAATTACAGTACGTCTGGTGAAATTGTTAAGCCGAGGGGAAAGTAATCTTCCATTAGGGAACAATTCATCAGCTAATCACTCCAGAACCTATAAATAATTTTCGTTAGGAAACAATGATGTCAGTTCGCCAAAATGTGTCGTTCAAGTTCTCTAATTCTCATCGCCCTGTTGTTTTCATCGGTGACCAGCAAACCTTTGGAACCTCAAACTGCAATAGCGCCACAGCCCTTGGATACAGCCGCTGCACTCAATGATCCAAAATTCATGGCATTATTTGCACAGTTTCTACAACAATGGAATTCATCGGTAAATATTTTTAATTCATACTGTAGAGTGAAACACTCTTTTAAATACTTCATTTTAGTCCGAAAAATACCCTTTTACTGAATAACTATTATTTCAACCAACTTCTAAGTCCATGCAGAAATTGGCTGAAAATACATTTAATGTCACCTATTTCTGGAATCAGCAAATTATTAGCTTATCATGATAAATGCCTGTTTTAATCCTCAAAAGTTGAATTGTCGCAATTATTATAATTTTTAGATATTCATTTTCTTCTCAAGTATGATATATTTTCTTTTATTTTTTTTATTATGTTCAACGGTGACGTCAGATTTTTAATCGTTCATGACTGTACTTTATATTTTTACTACAAATTAATTTTTAATATTTTTGAATAATCGTTGTATTTATATTAGGATATTTCATTTCATTTCATACTGTTTCGGAAAAGACATTTCTTCATACTCGATTTTAGTCCGGAAAATACCTTTCACAGTACTGAGTACCGTAATAAAAAATGTTACCGTACTATTACAGTATAATTTTTCTTCTGGACCCGACAGGTTTTTACAACTTATTAACAATTTCAAAAAGTCATCATTTATGAAATAAAATGTTGTCACATGTCCGGTAAACTTTTTGCTGAACTCGTTTTAAATTTCCAATATGTTCAACGGTGATTTCAGATTTTTAATCGTTCATAATTGTATTTTATAGTTTAACTACAAATCAATTTCCTATTTCATTTAGTTTCATTTCATACTGTATCGTAAAACACACTTTTAAATACTTGAGTTTAGTCCGGATAACAAAATCAATTTATGATATTTTTAAATAATCACTGGATTCATATTAGGATTTCCTATTTCAAATAGATATTTCATTTAATTTCGTTTCATTCTGTATCGTAAAACACACTTCTTCATACTTGATTTTAGTGCGGAAAATACCTTTTTCGGTACTGAGTACCGCAATGAAAAATGTTACCCGAATATTCCAGAAAACATTTTCTGCTAGGCCCGATAAGTTTCTGCAACGTATTAACATTTTACCGATAAACTTTTTCTAGTAATAATCTGAATAATAATCTGAAGTGCAAAACACAGCAGCTTCGTTCTTTCAAAATTCCTCTATGTTCAACGGTGATGGCAGATTTTAATCGTTTATATATTTTTTCTGCGTCAGTGCGTAAACCAAGCTTTTACGCACTGCTGACAGAGCGTAAAGTAATACTTTTTCGTACAAGTGCGTAAAAAATCACCTGTGCGTAAAATCTTCAACTGTGCGTAATGTAATATTTTACACACAGTTCATATATTTACGCATTTTTTAAAAATACAGTATTTTGCGTCAAATATAACTCGGAAGTCTTTATTTGATAATACGACGACAATTCATATCATTAAACATTCAAATTAATAATATAATAATTAATTTTATTTACCATAAGTATACAAATATAAATGAATTGAACTGTACACAAATTTTTGACATATGGTAAATAAGCAGAATGGCCCAAAAAAGCTCTCAAGGAGCTTGTCTATGGGCAGTTTCTACGCTATGGACAAGATGAGTTGAATCAATCATGTGAATATTTTATGAAATAAATGGATAGGAAATTTACATTAAGTATTCAATAAGTAATAAGTACGTATACATGAGCATGTGGATAAATGCCGGTAAGAATTATGAAAAACTCTCATATAAATCTTACAAAATGGGACTTAACAAACAATAATACGAGTAAAAACTATATCTGCTCAAATATCTTTTTAAATACATACATAGATTATATAATTATATGTTCACATAACGAATTAAAATTTTCAAGACATTTATTACACTTGAGCATTAAAACAAATTGAATTACAGTGGTTGAACATAAGTATAATATAAAATTCAAAAACATGGAAAATATACGAAACGCTGACATGAAACTCCAACATTATGACGAAGTCAGGTTCAAAAACATCAAAATGTGTAGGAAATACTATGTTAGTAAAACACCGTTTTTCTCAAGAGTCAATAAGGTTGTATAAAATAATCCTATTCATGGACAAAATCCAAACCTTCACTTTCTTTTTGAACAAATTCAAGGAGTTTATCGGGCCTGGTACCATATTCCTCAACCTCGGAGCAATGTAAGTAAAGGATCGTTGGCCTATTGATTTAAGAGCACGGGGTAATAACTCGTTTGCTGAAATTTTTCCCCTTGTGCGGTATGGGTGTTCAAGTACAGACGAGAGTTTTATTTTTGTACGTGAATGTTAAAATTGATTTACAAAAGAGCTGTCTTGTGTCCATTACCTGAATTTCATTGAACAATAGATCGGAAGAGTATCTAGGGGGTTTATCGAAGATGATTCTCAAGATCCGTTTTTGGACAATTTCCAGAGGCTTCAGTTTGGTTTTTCTCAATCCTCCCAAGCCTATTATGCCATATTGTAAGATAGACTCTACCAAGGAATAATAAATTATTTTGAGATGATTCACCCTGAAGAAGCATTTCATCTGTTTAAATTTGAATACGAGTCGACGCAGTTTGTTGACTACCGTTTGAAAGTGGACATCCCACTTCAAGAATGAGTCCACCATTATGCCAAGATATTTAACTGAGAGTGTGAGTGGTATAGAATGATCATTGAAATTTATATTTCCGTACTCAGGCAAGTGTTTTTCATAAGAGGCGAACGGGATGACTTTTGTTTTTGTATGGTTAATCGAAAGGTGGTTTTCAGTAAACCAGTTGGTAACATTTTTTAAATCAGTAGCAGCAGTTTCTCTTACCATGTTCCAAGTGTCAACTACATATAACAAAACAGTATTATCGGCAAAAGAAATAATGGTACCTTTGGAGTTCATTGTGAGTAAGTCGTTCAAGTACCTATATGATAAAAAGTATCGGCCCCAAAACTGTCCCCTGTGGTACACCACCGCTCATCTTCCCATTTACAAAAACTTGCTGTAATTAATGATATAATTGCTACAATTTGGCAATAACTGTCGAAGAAAAAACTTTGAATGAAACACTTTCGTAAAGGGCTTTTCTGTATTCGCTTGTTTGTTGAACTCGGCTGCGCCTCATTCAACAAACTTCACGCTCATACAAAAAAGCCCTACTTTACGCACTTGTATCATAAATAGCTAATATGGTTTAACTACAAATCAATTTATGATATTTTTAAATAATCATTGGATTCATATTAGGATTTCCTATTTCAAATAGATATTTCATTTAATTTCGTTTCATTCTGTATCGTAAAACACACTTCTTCATACTTGATTTTAGTGCGGAAAATACCTTTTACGGTACTGAGTACCGCAATGAAAATTTTATGAAATGAAATGTCACAAGTCCAGTAAACTCTTTCCAGAACTTGCACTAGTGCGAAATATTTCATTTCGTTGCACTAGTGCGAAATGTTTCATTTAATTTCGCACTAGTATGAAATGGATAATTACATAAAATAGTTCCTAAATACAAAATGAAATGAAATATTAAATAAAGCACACTCTATCCTAAAACAATCCTGAAAAAATGATGTGGTAGGTAGAATAGACTGGTACCTATAATTTTTGTGAAAAGGAAAAAAAAAATACAGGCAAGGACCAGGTGGAAAATGTTGTGAAGATTCCAACTTTAGGGGAAAAAAATTTAAACACGAAATCACTCAACACTCAAAATGGTGAAATGGGACCTACTAGCAGAAAATGTTTAATAAAAAATAAATAATAATTGTAGATAACAAAAAAAATTCAAAACTTTTGTATTCAACACTTTTTGGCATAACCTAAAATTAACCGTCAAAATTGCAAAAAACCGATTTTTCAGAATTAATTTTTTTTCTCGCGTATAAATGATTCAATTTATATGAAAATTTGTTAAAATATGTCTTTTTTGGTGCCGAATGAGCATGATTTTTTCGCAATTCAGAAGACTAGTTGTAGAGTTATGTACTTCTTCGAAAAAAATACCCTTATCTTTCACGAACAATTGTTTTGTTTTCTTTTTGTATTTCGAAGGTCTATAAAAAAACAAACTTGTTGACTTATTAGTAGTTAAACTGCCCAAAATTGAGAAAAACCGACAACAAGTCTCTCTAAATCATGGTTCTTTCAGTATTTTCAATGATTTTCAATAGTTGTAAGAAATATTGAAAACGATATAATACAGTAATTTTTTTAGTGTGAGTAATTATGTATTCAAATATTTTATTATAAATGATTTGAAATAAACTACAATTTTTGTAAAAATAATGAAAATTATTAAAAATATCGAGAAAATCATGATTCAGAGAGACTTTTTTCTTAGTTTTCGAATTTGAATATTTTTTTTACCTAAACTTGGAACCCCAACAACATTTTACACCTCATCCTTGCTGGCCTATTACTTTTTTTATTTTTAGCGTTTAAAATTCGTTTTTGCACCCGCCTATGGAAGTTACGCGAAAATTAATTAATTTGCTAATGTTTTATGAGTAAAATCTTGTATTATTTTGTTTTTCACGTCGGTCTTCTACAAAGTATAGTATACACACTCATGATATATCCTATTTTCTGCACTAGTTGCACAATATACCATTACAGGACATACCTATATCGTAAATAAACATTATTTTATTCAAAGGCAATCGGATATTGAATTAATCCCAAATTTAGTTTACTCACTTCAAAAAAACCCGTTCACCAAATTTTGTGCAAAAAACTATTTTTTGCAAACATTATTCAAAGTAATTGAAAATAAAATTTAAAATAAAATAATAATAAAATTAGTCACAGATTCATCATTCGAAGTGTACAAGTATTTAATGAAAGATCATTATTAACTCGATAAATACAAAATTACACTGATATCAATATTACAATAAAAAACAGTATTTTTATGAAAATGAAAGAATCAAATCATGTCAATTCATTAGAGATATTTTTAAATATCTACAATTGAATAATACATAGAAAATCTAAATTAGTGAAAATACAATTCTAATATTCCAGAATATTCAAAGATTGGCAGGTAAATAAATGTTTATTTAAATAGATATCCTACTATACAAAAATCGTTAACTCGAAAAATGAGGAATTACACTTGATATTTGTGTAATAATTAAAATCAACATTTTTATAAAAATAAGAGAATAAAATCAGGTTATTATTACAGTTGCTTTTCGAAATCTAATCCAATTCTAATAAAGGTATATAGCTAGATGTTTATTTTAATAGAAATCCGAATATACAAAGATCATTAACAAGATAAATGAAAAATAACCCTTTGTATCATATTAATATTACCACAAAGTTCAGTTAAGGTGTTTTTCAATACCTTCAAGTGAATAACATCTTGGAAATCTAGGAAATAAAATTCCAAAAGTTGACATGGTGCCTGAAATACATACAAAGAACACGAAAAATTAAAATTACTATTGATTTCAGTGTTACAATAAAAATCAATATTATTATAAAAATAAAAGAATAAAAACATTTCAATATAACCAAAAAATTCCGTTGAAGGTATTTATGTGGGAACTAAAGCTAATAATATTAATACTACCTCGTACTGAAAAGACAAGCAATTGCCAGAAAAACAAATATAATATCAACATTATCAATTTTAATTTTTTTTTTTCAACTTTTAATGAAGAAAATAAATGATGAAGACTGGAGTATATCTGTAATAAAAGAACAGCAACTGTCTCAATTTTCATAATCACACGAAAAACTTCATTTACGGAAAGAAATCAAATCAATCAATCAATGGGAAATTGGCTGTTGGAAAATTTGCATGAACTTTTTATTTGATGTAGAATTCGCGATGCTGATCAAATATCTATTTGTACTAGTGTTCTAAATTCAACTCAATAGTTTTCTTTATACAAGTTGCTTCCCTAGCACGCACAAGTCTTTCGAAAACTTCTGACGGTTACGCGCAAGGGGGCAACCGGTTTACGGAGTGAACAAATTTCAGAAGAAATTTTAATTCTAAACAAACATGGCAATATTTGTTAAAAATCGACTCAATGTTTACTATTCAATAAAAATTCAAAGCGTCTTTCAGAAAAATTGAATATATACATGTTTTGTTCTGGATTTTGAAATATTCATTATAAAAATAACATAGTATATTTTGAAGCCGAATCCTTCTGCATTTCTTCATTACTCCATTCGTTTCTCGTAAACAATATTCTTTTTACAGAAAAATTCTACAGCTCAGCATCAACTAGCTTCTTCTGAAAACCAAAATGCATCCATCCAACCTCAAGCGGTTCCAGTTACTCAACCTTTAGTGACAATTATTCCAGCTCCTCAGAATCCAACCATTGTGGAAACTGTGGTTCCTGTCCAGCAGACTCAGACAGTAACTCAGCAAACAGCAACTGTTCAAGCTCAACCGGAGACCACAGTTCCAGTAACCAAACCTGTGATAACAGAAGCGGCACCACAAAATACACCCAGCGAGGCGACTCAACCTCTAGTGGTAGCAGCTCCGCAAAATCCACCCAATATAGATACCAGAGCACCTTTTACAGCTGAGCAGCCCCAAGCAGTAGCTCAGCAAACTCAGATACAACAGGTTACAACTACTGTAACGGCTTCTCAAAGTCTACCTAACCAGGCAGTAGTTCAATCGCAACAACCCCAAGTGCCAGCAAGTCAACCACAAGCTCAGACAGTCCTATTACAACAAACAGTACCAGCCCAAGTTCAACCTCAGAGTCAAGTCTTCATTTCATCAGAAAACGTGACAACTGTTCTTCAATCCCAAAATCAAACACCAAGTACTGCTTCGCAAAATCCAGCAAGTGTGGATACCAGAGCACCTTTCCCAGCTGAGCAGCCTCTTCAAAATCTGCCTTTCCAGACCATAGTTCAATCACAACAACCCCAAGTTCAAGGAAGTCAGCCTATCAATTTTCAACTAACACCTCCAACCCAACAACAAGCTCAGCCTCAACTAGTTCAACAGACAGTGCCAGTTCAAGTTAAACCCCAGGCTACGACATCTGTGGTTCAATCCCAGAATCAAGTCCAAAGTGCAGCTCCGCAAAATCCAGCAAGTGAGGATACCAGAGCACCTTTTCCTGCTGAACAGCCTCAGGGAGTTGCTCAGCAGCCTTCAGCAGTACAAACCCAACCACAAATACAACAAGTGACAGCCACAACAGCTTTCCAAAATCTACCTTCCCAAACTATAGTTCAATCACAACAACCCCAAGTTCAAGGTAGTCAGCCTATCAATTTCCAACTAACACCTCCAACCCAACCACAAGCTCAGCCTCAACTAGTTCAACAGACAGTACCAGTCCAACTTCAACCCCAGTCCACATCTGTGGTACAATCCCAAAATCAAGTCCAAAGTACAGCTCCACAAAATCCAGCAAGTGTGGATACCAGAGCTCCTTTTCCAGCCGAGCAGCCCCAGGTAGTCGCTCAGGAAATTCCTGCAGTACAAGCCCAACCTCAAATAATACCAGCTTTCCAAAATCCACCTTCTCAGACTGTGGTTCAATCGCAACAACCCAAAGTACCAGCAATTCAACCAGTTATTTTTCAAGTAACCCCTCCAACTCAACCACAAGCTCAGCCTTCCCTATTTCAACAGAAAGCGCCAGTTCAAGTACAACCCCAGGCTACTCCACAACCCCAAAGTCCGACAACTGTGCTTCAATATCAAAATCAACCCCAAAGCCAAGTTCCAGCAACGGTGGGTACCTCTTTTCCGCAGTGGCCTAGTCAGCAAGTTACCAACTCTCAAGTCAACCCTCAACCATCCACCGTTAATCAATGGACCAATACCCCCGGTCAAGTCGCGCCCCAGTCTCAAGGAACCCCTCCAACTCAACCGCAAGCTCAACCTCCCTTCTTTCAACAGACAGCACCAGTTCAAGTACAACCACAAACTAATACACAACCCCAAAATCAATATCAAAATCAGCCCCAACCCCAAGTTCCTCCAACGGTGAGTTCCTCCTTTCCCCAGTGGCATAGTCAGCAAGTTACCAACTCTCAAGTCAACCCTCAACCATCCACCGGTATTCAATGGACCAATACCCCCGTTCAAGTCGCGCCCCAGTTTCAAGTAACCCCTCCAACTCAACCACAAGCTCAACCTCCCCTATTGCAACAGACAGCACCAGTTCAAGTACAACCCCCAAATCAAAATCAGCATCAACCCCAAGTTCAACCAACGGTGAGTTCCACTTTTCCGCAGTGGCCTAGTCAACAAGTTACCAACACTCAAGTCAACCCTCAACCAGCCACCGTTAATCAATGGCCTAATACCCCAGTTCAAGTGGCACCCCAGTCTCAGGAAAACGTTTCGGTACAACAGTGGGGTAATGTGAGAATAGTCACTCACCCTAGAACTTACGTTTACACTCCTGAAATCCTGACTCCGGAGCAGCAGAAAAAGCAAGCCATGAACGCCAAGTATCAGTTCTCCACGTATATGGACGACAATATCAAAGGTTCCTTCATGGCCAGGGCAGAGAAGAGGGATGGACTCAAAGTTAATGGACAGTACGGATATGACGATGGATTTGTGCAGAGGACGGTTGTTTACGAAGCTGATGATAAAGGATTCAGGATTGTCAAGTAAGTAATACTGTCTATTCAATAGCGAAAGTCTTTTGAATATTGCTAAGCTATCAGATGCAATTAACAGAAGAAAAAAAGAAAAAATCTTTTCAAAACAAGCTTTTACTGTACTAAAACGCGGAAAGTAATATCTATTATGTATGAAAAACAAAGAACTTTTAAAAATTTAGATATTTTTTCAAAAGTTTGATGAGCGAAAGGTTAGGAGCGTATTTCTGACATCAAAATAAGAAGAAAAGTTCCTATAAACATATGACCGCAAGTTATTCGTTTCTGAGATACAGAGTGTAAAAGTTGAATTCTTATTTTCATTTTTTTGTGAATAATTTCAAAATAATTTTGATATTTGGGTAAAGTTTTGTATCTGGTAATATTTATTATTCAGTTTGTGTAAAAAATATATTCTTGGTCACTGCGAGCAACTGTTTTAGAGTTATTGAGATTTGAAATAATCGATGAAAGTGATTTTGAATGACAAGATTTTTAACTATAAAATAAATTCAATTAGAAATTAGGTTTTTCAGAATTAACATAAAATTTGATTTTGACATTGAAAAATCATCCCAGATTCCAAACTTTACTCGAATATCACAAATATTTTGGAATTTATTTACAAAAAACAAATATAACAATTAAACTTTGACACTGTATCTTAGAAACGAATACCTTGCGGACATGTGTTTATGGGAACTTTTCTTCTTATTTCGACGTCAGCAACATACTCCTACAGTTTCTACACGTACTTAAGAAACACCCTGTATAACACCTGAAATAAACCCTTAAGCTTCTAAAAAAAATATTTTCAAAAGTTTTTTGTTTTTCATACAATACATGATTTTTACATTTTCGTTTAATAATTTACAAAGAAAAGCTGGTTTTCAAAAAAAATTATTTATTTTTATTAAATTTTTTCTATTTAGCTTTAGGATTTTTTCAATTATCTGCCTTAGAAGGTACATCAGGTGCTCAGAGGTTGGTACATTAGAGGCATGCGTATATTTGCTACCCCTTTGCTATTCAGCTTTTTGCTCGTACCCAACCTTAAAAGTGCAAATACACGATGAGATACTTATATAAGATTTTTAACTCATCAAATAATAATCTGAGTAAAAAAGTTTTATCATTGTGAAAACACCTGCGATATTTGAAACAATGTTTCATGCAGTTAAGTTTCCTAAACAAGTTTCAACATGATACATTGTGCGAGTCATCTGAAATATTTATTTCACTAGCAGCACGTAGGTTTTGGTGCCGTTGATGATAATGATGTACCCAATCTAAATGAATACGAACACAAAAATTATTCGACTGACCGATGTTTTTTCACAATTTTTTCTGAAATTTTTTCAATTTTTTTTTCGTGAGTTTTTGCAATTTTTTCGAAATTTTCTACCTCCAAAACCGTAGGAAATTTTTCAAAATTCCTACGCATTCTCTATCTAACCTTCAGGTGGACAGAGGGGAAATGTTATTTGAAATTGAATTATGCGGCGGCCAGATATTTGACATTTTTCACAATTTTTACAAGATTTTCCAATTTTACTTTAGCTAATTTTTGCCGGGGGCAGGGGGGTAATATTATTTGCAATTAGATTATGTCACTGTCCGATCTTATTAACTATTTTTACAGATTTTTCCGATTTTACTTCTGCAACTTTTTTCAAGTAGGAGGGGGTCCGACCTTCTTGTCAATATATTATTGCTTGGCATCAAAGTTACATATTTCCAATTCTCTTTTCGTGAGTTTTTGTAATTTTTTCTAGAATAAGGCTTTCCGATTGATACTTTTTTGCCGTAATTTTCCACGTCCGAAACAGTCGGAAATTTTTTCGAATTCCATCACGTTCTCTTTCATATGCAGCGGTCCAAAGTTTTATACAATTTTTACAGAATTTTCCGAATTTTTCTAACCAGTTTTTGCAACAATTTTCCACGTCTTACGCGCGCTTTATCTAGCATCCAGGGGGTAACATTTGTTGCAATTATATTACGTATTTTACTATTGTCGTGAACTCCAGCAATGCCCTTTGAATTGTTTTGGTGCACTGATCTATGATCTTGTTATTCATTGATTCGGTCATGACCGCAGGTGCGAGGTTGATGACTAGCGAATTGTATGACCGTGACTGTGCAGAACACATAAAAATATAAACATTTCATTATATAAATATAAGGAGATTGGAATCAAGAGATAGTTAGTAATAGACTCCTATAGAGGATAGAGCCCTAGTGCTCAGTTAGCCTCATAATCTAGGCCCTTTTGGCCTTAGCTGTGAGTATTGGTTTAGTAATGGTTTTAGGTAAGAGTTTATTTATCCCATATTTTATCATTGAATGTACCTTATGTTACAATGTGTATATAACTTTCCCCAGTTTCCCTGTTGTATAATAAATGTTTATATTCCTTTGCTATCCCTTGAGGCGCCCTGCACCTCCACCATATGTCACGACTAGGGCTGCTATGGTAGCATCCTGAGCCGTATAAGGGGTTATTTCCCTTATAATAAATGCTACTTGGGGTGTAGCTACAGATGGTAGCTATTGAAAGTCAAGGGGTAGCAAAGGGATATAAACATTTATTGTACAACAACAGGAATAATGGAGAAAGTTATATACACATTGTAAAATAAGGGACATTCAATAATATAATAGGGAACAAATAAAACTCTTACCTGAAACCATAACTAAACCAATACTTACAGCTAAGGCCAAAAGGGCCTGGCCTATGAGGCTAACTGAGCACTAGGGCTCTATCCTATATAGGAGTATATTATTAACTGTCCCCCTTGATTCAAATCAACTTGCAACTTTTTTCAAGAAGGATGTTGATCCGAAGTTACTCATCTGTATCAAATTTCAGCGCCTCAATTGGTTGGAGGGAACTGGTCTAAAACTCAGATACAAGATTTGACCACGTACTGAGAAAATTAAATGAGAGCTTGTTACAATAATAATTAAAGAAGGCAAGATCGCTTGCAATGAAAATTCACAATAGAGATTAGTAAACAAATTGTTCTGATTTTTTTCATTGGTTCATCAATGTATATCTCAAAACATTTCAGTTTTAAAGAGACAAAAACAGTTCGGCCTGTCTGAAACAAAATGAAGATTTCTCTTAAATGATCGAAAATATTTTATTTTTTGGTATTTTGGAGAAATAAAGATATATGTTTAATATTCCGAATGAGTAAGAAGTTGCGTTCAAGCAAATTCCACCAGGACAAAAAAAAATCGATATATTCAATTGAAGCTACGTTCAAGACTCTGACACTTTTTTCCTGATGTACATTGTCAGTCTGAAGAAGTTATCAAAAATAAACTTTCCATAGTTCCCTGGTACCTGGATGTGAGATGAAGCGATTTCAGGAAGCACTGAGCGCCACGGCAAATAATAATAATATCCGTTCTCTGCCCGCAAGGCTATGCCTTTGGATACAGTCTTCGAGTGTTTATGAGGAAGTGTTGTTATTATTATTGTCATTATTTTTGTGTAATGACCCAGGAATGTTCTTGTTTGACTATACTTTTGCGTGAGAGAATGGCCTGCTCCTCGAATTTCTTGACAATTCTAGAAATCATAGGTGTAAAATAGGCGAAATATTTGATCCTTGTGGTAAAAATATATCACTACCTATTACTTTTCATTCATTAATTCATATGCTGCAGGTCCAGGATCTCCCTTGCTCGCACAAGCTCTGATTTTGAGGAATTTCGTAAAAACAAATTTTACAGTTTCTTTTTAATTGAATTTTCCTGAAAATCAGACTACTTCAATGTATTGACCTACTATTCACGTCAAATTTCACAGAATTTGTTCAGCATATCTTTGTTTTCCCAAATGTGTACTCAGAAAATTCCACAAGATTCAAGATTCAAGAAGGGGTGTGATTTTTAGGTTAATAATCCTAGATCGTACTCCGAATGTACTGAAGTTTCGAGGCGGAGAGGGAAGGGGTAAATGTTTCCATCGATACAAACGTGATGAATACATCATTATGTAAATCAAATCAAAAGAAATCATTTTCTAGTACAAGAAAAATTTTCTACATCTATAACACAATTTCCTTACAGTGAGGTTTATAGAATATCTTCAATTTAATTTCCTCACCTGACAACACAGTCAGGTGTTATTTTTATATAATAAATCACGTCTCCCATGGAATTTCAAAATGAAAGCAACGAATACCGACAGCTCTGTTTAATTATATTTTGGTTACATTTCAGAACTTGATTATTGATCAGCAGCGAAAGTGACTTAGAACTAACTTTACCAGAAATTTCTAAATCATAGAAAGTAATAATATGTCAATTGAATCCCGAAAATATAAAAAAATATAAAAGCCTACACGTCCTTCACAGATTGGCAAAGGGATAATTAAAATTTTACTTCAAAACTGAACGTCGTTCAGGTATACTATTTGTGATTGACATGTTGATTGTATTGTGTTTTGTGTTGGAGATTTTTAATGCAATATAATTTAAAGTTGGGAGTTTTATTGTAAAATCGTTCTGCTATTAAACTGAATAACCGTAGAAAAAGTATAGTGTACAACGAACACGAATGCTCATCTCCCACTAGTATGATGTACAACTCGTGGGAATTGACTAGTTTATTTCAAATATAGGCAATCAAGGCTGTTTGGTGTCTGATATTAGGACTGGCATTAGACTAAAATCTTCTTTCTCATAGAGAATGTTCGTCGACCTTTGTCCCACAGTTACTCCCTCTGCTTATCGTTTGCGCATCTAAGTGTTACTTATTCAATAACAATTTTTTTTTCAGGGAGACTATGAACCCATCCACCAAAACAGGAAAACTTGATGGAACAGCCACAGTACAGATCGTTCAAGACGGAACCCAAGTAGACTATACAATTACGAGCAAAGACATCGCTGATACCAAGAAAGTTATTGTATGATTTGAAAAATTTAATTAAAGTAAATAAAATATTTATAACGAATTGTGTTGTATCATTTTTGTTTTGGTTAGTCCAAGATGGATAAAAATTATTTAAATAAAAAAGTAATGAGGTACGTTTTTAAAACGGACTAACTTACTTTCCGATAAGCTAGACTCGAAACTTCAAGAATAGGAATTTGTTAATTAATAATAATAATATTTGTCAGAGTGTGTAATATGCCTACTGATAAAGATGACTTGGTTATCGAAAAGCGCATCTGGGTGTGAGAATAATTGTGTGGTAAAGGGAAAAATACTATTTGTTCTCACAGAAAATGATAATTTGAACATACACATTTTTTAATATACCGGGTGTCCGCAGAAGGTGGCTTGCCCTTATAACTTTTTTGTTTTTGAATATAATGGAATGAAATTTGGAGGATCTGCATAAGACATGAAACTGCGTTTTTTCACGAATTAATCAAGTTATTGCAACCTCCGATTCCACCGGAAGTGACTAAACTTTAAATTTTTAAAAGGGGACACCCAATATATTGTCAACCTCTTCTGTCTCCATATGACATTCTTACAACCATGTAAGAGCTGTCACTTTTTGTAACCTTTTTGTTTTTCAAATTTTGAATATTATTTTTAAACCTAGAGTACTAAGGATACGTTCAAATAACTAATTACAGCCCTAAAATTTTGGGAAAAATACAACTTCACAGTTTTCGGTTAGATTGTGTGTGCTATGTAAAATTTAGTTTTAAAAATGAAAAAACATTTTTTTCTTCAAATAGCCACATGGTGGCTTGTCGGGTAAGGAAAAAATACTATTTTATTACGATTCATTTGATACCGCACAATTAAAGATTTTAAACAAAATTCCGTTAAATAAATAACTTGAACAACTACGTTAAATGATTCATAAAATAAAGCATCTTTTGGCATTGAAATAAGGTCGAGTAACATTTAGCAAACACACGTGATAAAACAAAATAATTGAGTCCCACTACTTATTTTATTTCCCTTCTGCAAAAATAAATTAGATATTTATTGTGTAATTATTTAGAGAACATGTTAATGATAAAATCTATGCAAGAAGATAATGGGTGGTATGATTAAAAAGAGTATTTGCTTGTACTTCAAGTGAGAGCTTTTACTTTCTAATATTTTGTGTAGTATAATGTTTTACATAAAGTAAATTCTTTGATGGGAAGTGTTGACTTAGGTTAGAAGTATAAACTACTAGTAAATACTAGGACATAATTAACCTCAAATTGGTTCGATTGTTGTTGTTTGTTCTGTGGTACCATTTCTAAATTTTATAAAGCTGCTCCCCACGTCTCAATATGATTTCCTAAGAACTCTCTAGCTATCCATTCAACATTGTTTTTATTGAACCTGAAAGTACAGAGCTTAATAGTAGCAATCTTGCTAAAATAATTGACCTACCGAAATAATTTTCTATATTGTACCTTCCCATATGTTCTACGTTCACACATTTCCCTTCTTTTTCTACCATAATTCATAAAAAAGCCATAACACCTTTTCAATTGAAGATATGAAGTTAGTCTATGAGTAGCTTCTTAAAAACTACACCAAACACTCCCAAATGGAAGAAATACTTGACAACATTAGTAATTACTGCAGTATTCTATATATCGAAGTAAATAAAACAAAGTATAGAGTAATTGCTACTAGTACCTACTTACTTAAGTGTTACTTCAAGAATTATGTGGAGTAAATGCTTTGATTTTTTGAAGTGGAAACTACAACATGGAGCATTAACTTGAAGTAAAAGCAAATACTCTTTTTGATCATGCCACCCATTGTGTTATTAGCTTTTGGATTATCAATTTTGTTTTATCAGTTGTTGTTTACTTGATGCATTCAAATCTTATTGTAAACTATTGAGATCATTTATTTTGAGAAATTTGTAATTTAATCTTCTCAAGTGTTTAACGGAAGTTTGTTTGGAACTAAATAATGTGACTGTCAACTTATTCGTTATCGAATGCTCTTTTTTCCTGATACGACGAGTCACCTTATCGCCGTTTGAAAAAAAAATAGTAATAGAAATTTAAAAACGAAATTTTGCATAGCCGGTAGAGAATAAAAAATTAATGTCAAAATAAAAATAAAATTCGTATGGAGAAAAAAGAAGTGAAAATATACCGGGTGTCTCATTTGATAATCTAAAGTTTATGTCAATTACGAAACCGGAAGTTGCATGAAGCTGAGTTACTTCTAATAACAAAGCAAACACGTTGTCATTCAAAATAGAAGTCTATCCAATAAAATAAAAACTTTTTATGGTATTACCTTCGATAAAAATCAATATTAGGACATTCAAATGATTGACAAATCATTGTTTTTTATAAAATTTTGCCAACATTGTAAGAATAAGTGATAAACAACAGAACGAAAACCAATATGGAAGACAAAAATGTAACCGCGATTGATTGAACAGGTCTTGTGATTTAATCACTCATCTGCACAAAATTTATTAAAAAACTGGTGCTGCCTGATTAGTCTATTTCATGGTGAGCGAAATAATCGCATATTAATTTGTAGTAACTACGTAAAATTCGCAATCGCTATTGTCTAATTTCATGATGAGTTGTATAATCGCACTAATCTCATCACTTTTCCAAGAATATTCTGGAACTCAATTTACGTAGCTTATATTTAAACCCGGGACTCAATTCTTGTAGAATAATATCAGCGGGATTCAAATTATATTTTCTGGTAAAAATACCAATATTTATTTCATGCAATAATTCCTGCCATTGAAAGATTCATTTTTATTATGATTAAAGGTATAGTCGAAATCTACTACCAGGCGTTTTCCTGAAAAAGTAATTATGCAAATTGATATTATTTTCAGGTAAGAGGATTTATTTTATTTATAAATGAACAGGCATTGAACAAATTGAAGGGTCAAAATTGAGACCTTCCACGAACCGACTAGCTTTGGGTTCAGGAGACTCAGCATGTCGAGGGTTTTGTGAAATAATTTCGCAAGGGAATTGAATCACGAGAGAAAGAGAGAGAGAATTTGGTTGCTGAAGGCAAAAGTAAAATTAAATTTTTAACTATTCAGGTTGCAATCACATTTTTTTTATAAACAAGAAAATATGTTGCCGTCAACGGACGAGGTGGAAAAGTTTCAGCGAGAATTATGATAGAGAAAAAGACATCTCTTCACCTTTGCCAATACTTTAGATTTTTTTTATCCGAGTTATCAACAAATCCAAAAGTAAATAATTTATTTGGGTAGTCTGATGCCAAACTTGGAAATGGTCAAAAAATTGGTGAACGATTAATTTTCTGTGTTTTTGCGACCCTTTTGCATTTTATCTCTACAATATACTAGCAATTTTTCATAATTTACATGTTTAAAAACGATGCCGGCACTAAAATACAACTTTTGTGAAAGATTGTATTGTTTTGCTGTTTTTCCCTAATTTTTATTTTCAAAGCAAAATTGATTGGCTTATTGAGTTTATGTTATTTGTAGCATGATGGTCTAGGTATCCATGACAATTGCATGAGCGGTGTTTAATCGTAATTCACTTACAATCAAGGCTAACCGAATATTTTGTAAACTGATTTTGATACTATTTTACCAAGTTTTTTTTAAATTTTGTCACTCTGCCAGGGCAGCTTTTTGTAGACCATCCAAATATCTGAATAAAAACTAAAGACAGGGTATCGTACGGACCTGTATGTTTTTATTTTATTGTTATTTCTAACAACGGGGCGAGAGTAGATAATCAGGAAATTCTGTAATTGATTATTCTTAAAGAATCAACTTGTAATTGATTCACTTCTTATTTTGTGATATTATTCAATTAGAGTTGTTATGGAACTAAAAAATTATGAAATATCACTGGTAATAAATAAAATAAAATAAATTTATTTGTACTTGCAACAGCAGCCATCTAGAGTATGGATGTACACGTCAGTTACATTTGTTAAAATACTAGTAAAGTCTACCATAACCGTTAATACAATACAAAAATACAATATACAGTGTGTCCCACTTACCATGCTCACCATGGGTATCTTTTTAATGGTGAGAGATACGAGGTCGGTTAAATGACACCAAATGTGGAGTTTATCAATGCCAACTATAATGTGAAAAAAATAATTTGATAAAATCTATTAGTTTTTGTTTTATACGCAAAAAACAGATTTCTTGTTGGATATTGGTGAAAAAATTAATTTTTATTGAATGTGTGCAAATTCTCTTTCATGAAGATAAGTACTTTGTATATGTATATGCAGGAAAAAGTTAATATTTTGTGTTGCAGAAATATGGGTTTACAACTATTTCCGAACTTGACGTCGAATATGAATATAGTTCAATATTTCCAAAACACTATCATAAAAATACTACGCCAATATAAAATATGATGAAAATAAAAAGTTGAAGGTGGCCCAATTTGTGCGATACCCTGTATATAATTTTTATTCTGATATTTGGATCGTTTACAAAATGTTGATACGGCAAAGTGACAAATTTTTAAAAAAATCCTAAAATAAAAAGATATAGGCAAAAGAAGAATTTCGAAATTTTCGATATTTCCTGTATAACTATAGAACTAAAGGAGTTAGACCAGTATTTTTAATTTATATAATTTACCTCTGAAATACGCTACTTTGCCCCCAATCCCCATGAAAATACTTCAAATTCAACAGCCCTGTAGAATCTTTATTCCACGGATGGACTGATTGGATAAAATACATGCAAAATGCATAAGACAGCAAGTGTTATGGAATTTTTCTTATTCAACAAAAGTTAGAATGTCAAGTTTCTAAAGGCAAAATTGATCTCGAAGTTGGCATAGTACAAAACGGCCGTGGATAAAATACCTTCGAATGTTTGGTATTTCGTTACGTCTGTAATATTTGTTTGTTAGTACTTTCGTAATTAGAAATACATTTGAAGAACTATTGAAACCAACATACACAAATGACTTTGGCAGAAGCAGTAATGATAATGAATTCGATGTGTTACTTTCTAGAAAGACTTGTATGTCTGCATTATTATTTATTCATATTATTTAATGAATGAATAGATAAATAGATGTGTATTTAACTAGGACGTATAGAAGTATAATTGGCGAATACAACAATTAGAAAAACAATTATTAGATTGGTAACATGAAAAAACGCAACTGGGAAAAAATCTAGGATCATAAATAACCAGAAAAATTCCCCAGAAAAAATACCTTGCGTACAAAATCACCAGGAAGCAAAATACCCAACTGAAAATGTATTCATTCTTCCATAATTGAATTGACTGTTATGTTAAAATCATGTCATGAACTGCATCGATATTTTCGGGGACTGCCACAGAAACTGGCCTTCCCGATCGGTCATCATCTTCAATGGAAAATTTACCTCTTTTGGAGCTTGCAGTCCAATTTTTCAAGGTTGCATACGAAGGACATTGATCACCAAGGGTATTAAGCATATCCTCGTAAATCTGCTTACCTCTTAACCCTTTTAAATACATGTACATGATGATACTCCAATTTTTCGATATTCACAATTTCGGCGGACATATTTTTTCTTTTAATTTATTGCGTAACTCTGGTTTACTTTTTTGACGTCAAACTTTACACTGACACTTCTAATAAGTTATTGTTCGTTGCTATGGTAACGCAATATTTTGTTTATGCAGGGAACTGGTCTAGGCTAACTAGATATCAATACATCCTCGTATCTTTACGTATTTTAGTTGAGATTATGCTGAATAATTGTGTGATTTTTTATAAAAAAAATCTAAAACCTCTCCCTTATCCCCAACCCCTATTTTAAAACAAGGAAAAAATTCATTCTCGACTACTTGTGAATGCTTTATCAAAATAAATGTTTTAATCAACTAAAATTAAGGAAATCATACAGTTGTTTAATTCACCAATTCCTACCGTCAAAAAAATATTGGTGGAATTCGCTGACTTCTTAGTAGGGCGTAGTTCATGTTATTTGAATATGAATTATTTGAGCGAAAATCTTCAAAATAAATAAAAATTAGACATCAACAATTTGAATTTGAGTTGATGCCTCAATTAATTTTTTCCATGTTTTAAAATAGTGGTTGGGGGTACGAGGGAGGTTTTAGATTTTTTTTCATGAAAAATCACACAATTGTTCAGCATAATCTGAAGTAAAATACGTAGAGCTATTGTTTCGGCTTATAATAATGAATAGTCTATTCTGAGAAAAGTATGATTTCAACGCCCCTTAGCTTCAAAACAAATAATTTTTGAGGTTTGATACCCAATTAATTTCTATTCAAAATAACTTGAACTGCATCATATTAAAAATTCAGAAAAATCCACCAAAATTTTTTCATTTGTGCCCTTTGGGGGGAGGGGGGATAATCATAAAAAACTGCTTTTTCACTTATTCAAAAATATCTTAACATTCGACGATACATTTATAGGTAATAGAGAATTTTTTTTTGCGTGTCGTAATAGGAGTTGGGGGGGAAGAAGGGAGGGTAAGAATTTTTTTATGAAACAGCACAATCTTGTGCAACATTAACAACAATGAAACATGTGAAAATATTGTTACCGGATTCAAAAGTAGTCTAGTCTGCACAAGGGGTGATTTCAACGCCCCCTAGCAGCAATACTGTTCATTTTTTTGGGTTGACGCAATGGTAACATTGGTTGAAAATTACACGGACTACATCATAACAAAAATTCAGAGAAATCCACCGGGACCCAAATTCCATAAGGAGTTTGCGGGGGCCTTTGCAACCTTGTACACGATCCGGAACTTCATGCAATTTGAAAAGATCTGATTAAAAAAAAAAATAGATTTTTTCAATTCAGACGTATATCACGAATTTATATTAAATTCCAACTTTGAACTCAGAATTTCACTTGATTAATATTATAGGAGGCTCAGTAATGTCAGAATTTAATTAAATTCTGAGTTTAAACTCTGAATTTAATATAATTCGGAGTTCGAAGTCACAATTTTATATATGGTAATCTAAACGTGTGTTATAATATTTAGACTTATAACTAGAATTTATATTGAAGTCCGACTTTAAACTCAGAATTTCACTTGATTAATATTACAGGGGGGACTGTAATGTCAGAATTTGAAAAAATCCGAGTTTAAACTCTGAATTTATTATAATTCCGAGTAATATACGATAATCTAAACGTTTGTTATAAAATTCATAACTTGAATTTATATTAAAATCCGACTTTGAAGTTTGAACTCAGTATTTCACTTGATTAATATTACAGGGGGAACTGTAAAGTCAGAATTTTAAAAAATTCCTAGTTTAAACTCTGAATTTATTATACGAGGATGTATTGATATCTTGTTAGCCTAGACCAGTTCCATGCATAAACAAAATATTGCGTTACCATAGCAACGAACAATAACTTATTAGAAGTGTCAGTGTAAAGTTTGACGTCAAAAAGTAAACCAGAGTTACGCAATAAATAAAAAGAAAAAATATGTCCACCGAAATTGTAAAAATCGAAGCCATCATCAAGTACCTGTATTTAAAATAAGGGTCAAGAGGTAAGCAGATTTACGAAGATATGCCTAATACACTTGGTGATCAATGTCCTTCGTATGCGACCGTGAAAAATTGGACTGCAAGCTTCAAAAGAAGTAAATTTTCTATTGAAGATGATGACCGATCGGGTAGACCAGTTTCTGTGTCAGTCCCCGAAAATATCGATGCAGTTCATGACATGATTTTAACAGACCGTCGAATTGGGCTAAAACGGATATCTGAAGCACTGAATATTTCATTTTTGAATATTTCATAAAAAATTCCGAGTTTAAACTCTGAATTTATTATAATTCCGAGTTTGAAGTCGGAATTTAATATACGGTAATATAAACGTTTGTTATAAAATTCATACTTATAACTTGAATTTATATTAAAATCCGACTTTGAAGTTTGAACTCAGTATTTCACTTGATTAATATTACAGGGGGGACTGTAAAGTCAGAATTAAAAAAAATTCCGAGTTTAAATTCTGAATTTATTATAATTCCGAGTTTGAAGTCGGCATTTAATATACGGTAATATAAACGTTTGTTATAAAATTAAGACTTATAACTCGAATTTATATTAAAATCCAACTTTGAAGTTTGAACTCAGTATATCACTTGATTAATATTAACAGGGGAACTGTAAAGTCAGAATTTAAAAAAATTCCGAGTTTAAACTCTGAATTTATTATAACTCCGAGTTTGAAGTCGGAACTTAATATACGGTAATCTAAATGTTTGTTATAAAATTCAGAGTTTTAACTTGAATCTATATTAAAATCCGACTTTGAAGTTTGAACTCAGTATTTCACTTGATTAATATTACAGGGTGAACTGTAAAGTCAGAATTTAAAAAAATTCCGAGTTTAAACTCTGAATTTATTATAATTCCGAGTTTGAAGTTGGAATTTAATATACGGTAATCTAAACGTTTGTTATAAAATTTAGACTTATAACTCGAATTTATATTTAAATCCGACTTTAAAGTTTGAACTCAGTATTTCACTTGATTAATATAACAGGGGGAACTGTAAAGTCAGAATATAATAAAATTCCGAGTTTAAACTCTGAATTTAATATAATTTCGAGTTTGAAGGCAAGATTTAATAAATGATAATGTGAAAGTGTGTAATAAAATTCTGACTTAAAACTCTGATTTATTTCAAATTCCGACTTAGGACTCAGAATTTCGCTAAGTAAAAAAAATTCCTACTTAAAGTCAGAATTTGGTGAAATTCCTAGTAGAAACTGTGAATTTAATATAATTCTGAGTTTGAAGTGGAAACATAATCTCAACGTGTGTTATAAAGTTCCGACTTCAAACTCAGATTTATATTAAATTTCGACTTAAAACTATGGAATTAATTAAATTGTAACTTTAAATTCGAAATTTAATAAAATTCTGACTTTCAAATTCGGAAGTTGAAAAAAATCAGACATTAAACTAGGGATTTGATTAAATTCCGAATTTAAGATCGAAAATAAGTAAAATTTATTTCTTTAAACTATGTGGCCTTTTTATGCCTTCGTATATAAATGCACAAATCAAAAAGTAACATGATATGATCTTTTGGGTGTTTTAACCTTCCACTGTCTGAAAATAGTATAAATGTAGCAAGCAAATGAATCAATTTGTCCCGATAATTAACTATTGTTTTGAATGAAATTGTAAAATTTTCCCAGTAACGTATCGTATTCTGAATATTCCTATATGAAAAAAATTACTTCAAGTCAACTAAAAAATACTTCTGTTTTCCAAAAAAGTTGACGTTTCGGATTATATTTCGAACTATAGGTATCTCTATCTCTGTTATCAAAACTAAAATTTTATTTGAAGATAATAAAATCTTGTTTGACAAAGTCGGAGAAAAAGTCCATCTACCAAAAAATTTCAACAAACTGTATACTTTTCTTCATTTTCAGTCTGTGGTAGATTGAAACTCCGAAAAGTTCAAGAAGCAACTTTCATCCACGAAATCAAACTTTCGAATAATATTCAATACTGCTTCGACTTATACAGGGTTTTCTATATCTGACTCCAAAGGTTTTCAAGTTATGAAGGAATTTTATGAAAACGATATGAGATTATCAATTGCAGAATTGATAGATTGGGTTATGCCTAGCATTCACAAGCGATATGAACAAGACTGTCATCCGTCAGAAACTCATGAAATTTCAATTCGCAGAACGAAATGACAATTAATTATTTTGAAAGTGAAATTTTAAATTAATTTTATATTCATGAAAATAACGATATTTCAAATCAGTTGTTTGTGTTGACTTACGTGATATTCCATATTTTAAGAATTTTATTCGAATTGGAACATCGAAAACTTTTGATGAATTATTAGGAATAACATTTAAAACATTCTCAGGCAGCGTCAAATTAAAAATAAGCGATAAAATGAGGTTATTTGCAAAAATAGTGAATAATTGTGTATGAAAATATTACTCAAAATAATACATTACACCCTCAGACCGATTGTCAATGAAAATTAAAGATGAAATATTTTGGTACGTTTTGTCTTAATTTGAAAGTTGAAATATACACCAAAAAATTTGTTGAAGACTATAAAGGGTGTTTAATAAATTCTTGTACAAACTTTGAAGGGTAAATCATTGACTAATTTTAAGAAAAAAAGTTCATATGAACATGTGACCGCAAATGTTTCATTTATGAGATACAGGGTGTTGAATTTGAAATTTAATTTTCAATTATTTTGAACAACTTTTGCAAAAAAAAATTATTTTTCGCAACAAAATTTGGTGACCGTTTTTTTTTGAGGTGAGAAATCAAAATTTGGTATTAATATTTATGTAACACTTAACACTTAGAGGGCGCTGCGTACGCTAACATTATTTATTTTAATTTGCCCTTACTTTTCTGACAGTAAACTTTAAAGATTTTTTATTTTGAAATCTCATTTCAATACCTTTTCTAAGCAAAAGAGGTATACCCGCTCAACAACGCTAGGGGCAACCGTTTTTGGGAAATTTGCAAATTTCTGCATCGATGCAGGTTATGGGCTCACTTTTGCGCCAGATGAAGTTGCTCAGAACTTTGCAAAAACTGAGTATGTGATAGATGTCGCTAAAAGATATGCCTAATACACTTGGTGATCAATGTCCTTCGTATGCGACCGTGAAAAATTGGACTGCAAGCTTCAAAAGAAGTAAATTTTCTATTGAAGATGATGACCGATCGGGTAGACCAGTTTCTGTGTCAGTCCCCGAAAATATCGATGCAGTTCATGACATAATTTTAACAGACCGTCGAATAACGGATATCTGAAGCACTGAATATTTCATTTTTGAATATTTCATAAAAAATTCCGAGTTTAAACTCTGAATTTATTATAATTCCGAGTTTGAAGTCGGAATTTAATATACGGTAATCTAAACGTTTGTTATAAAATTCATACTTATTTATAACTTGAATTTATATTAAAATCCGACTTTGAAGTTTGAACTCAGTATTTCACTTGATTAATATTACAGGGGGGACTGTAAAGTCAGAATTAAAAAAAATTCCGAGTTTAAATTCTGAATTTATTATAATTCCGAGTTTGAAGTCGGCATTTAATATACGGTAATATAAACGTTTGTTATAAAATTAAGACTTATAACTCGAATTTATATTAAAATCCAACTTTGAAGTTTGAACTCAGTATATCACTTGATTAATATTAACAGGGGGAACTGTAAAGTCAGAATTTAAAAAAATTCCGAGTTTAAACTCTGAATTTATTATAACTCCGAGTTTGAAGTCGGAACTTAATATACGGTAATCTAAATGTTTGTTATAAAATTCAGAGTTTTAACTTGAATCTATATTAAAATCCGACATTGAAGTTTGAACTCAGTATTTCACTTGATTAATATTACAGGGTGAACTGTAAAGTCAGAATTTAAAAAAATTCCGAGTTTAAACTCTGAATTTATTATAATTCCGAGTTTGAAGTCGGAATTTAATATACGGTAATCTAAACGTTTGTTATAAAATTTAGACTTATAACTCGAATTTATATTTAAATACGACTTTAAAGTTTGAACTCAGTATTTCACTTGATTAATATAACAGGGGGAACTGTAAAGTCAGAATATAATAAAATTCCGAGTTTAAACTCTGAATTTAATATAATTTCGAGTTTGAAGTCAGGATTTAATAAATGGTAATGTGAAAGTGTGTAATAAAATTCTGACTCTGATTTATTTCAAATTCCGACTTAGGACTCAGAATTTCGCTCAGTAAAAAAAATTCCTACTTAAAGTCAGAATTTGATAAAATTCCGAGTAGAAACTGTGAATTTAATATAAAACTTAATCTCAACGTGTGTTATAAAGTTCCGACTTCAAACTCAGATTTATATTAAATTTCGACTTAAAAGTATGGAATTAATTAAATTGTAACTTTAAACTCGAAATTTAATATAATTCTGACTTTCAAATTCGGAATTTGAAAAAAATCCGACATTGAACTAGGAATTTTATTAAATTCCGAGTTTAAGGTCGAAAATAAATAAAATTTATTTCTTTAAACTATGTGGCCCTTTTACGCCTTCGTATATAAATGCACCAATCAAAAAGTAACATGATATGATCTTTTGGGTGTTTTAACCTTCCACTGTCTGAAAATAGTATAAATGTAGCAAGCAAATGAATCAATTTGTCCCGATAATTAACTATTGTTTTGAATGAAATTGTAAAATTTTCCCAGTAACGTATCGTATTCTGAATATTCCTATATGAAAAAAATTACTTCAAGTCAACTAAAAATACTTCTGATTTCCAAAAAAGTTGACGTTTCGGATTATATTTCGAACTATAGGTATCTCTATCTCTGTTATCAAAACTAAAATTTTATTTGAAGATAATAAAATCTTGTTTGACAAAGTCGGAGAAAAAGTCCATCTACCAAAAAATTTCAACAAACTGTCTAATTTTCTTCATTTTCAGTCTGTGGTAGATTGAAACTCCGAAAAGTTCAAGAAGCAACTTTCATCCACGAAATCAAACTTTCGAATAATATTCAATACTGATTCGACTTATACAGGGTTTTCTATATCTGACTCCAAAGGTTTTCAAGTTATGAAGGAATTTTATGAAAACGATATGAGATTATCAATTTCAGAATTGACAGATTGGGTTATGCCTAGCATTCACAAGCGATATGAACAAGAATGTAATCTGTCAGAAACTCATGAAATTTCAATTCACAGAACGAAATGACCATTAATTTTCAGCGTCAAATTAAAAATAAGCGATAAAATGCGGTAATTTGCAAAAATAGTGAATAATTTTGAATGAAAATATTACTCAAAATAATACATTACACCCTCAGACCGATTGTCAATGAAAATTAAAGATGAAAGGTTTTGGTACGTTTTGTCTTAATTTGAAAGTTGAAATATACACCAAAAAATTTGTTGAAGACTATAAAGGGTGTTTAATAAGTTCTTGTACAAACTTTGAAGGGTAAATCATTGACTAATTTTAAGAAAAAAAGTTCATATGAACATGTGACCGCAAATGTTTCATTTATGAAGTTGAAATTTAATTTTCAATTATTTTGAACAACTTTTGAAAAAAAAAATTATTTTTCGCAACAAAATTTGGTGAACGTTTTTTTTTTCTTGAGGTGGGAAATCAAAATTTGGTATTAATATTTATGTAACACTTAACACTTAGCGGGCGCTGCGTACGCTAACATTATTTATTTTAATTTGCCCTTACTTTTCTGACAGTAAACTTTTAAGATTTTTTATATTGAAATCTCATTTCAACACCTTTTGTAAGCAAAAGAGGTAAACCCGCTCAACAACGCTAGGGGCAACCGTTTTTGAGAAATTTGCAAATTTCCGCATCGATGCAGGTTATGGGCTCACTTATGCGCAAGATGAAGTTGCTCAGAACTTTGCAAATACTGAGTATGTGATAGATGTCGCTAAAACAAACAACTTTTTTTCTACGAAGATGTATCGAGAAATGATTCATTCTCAAGATACAAGTTATAGAAAAAAAATCTTGATGATAAAAAAGTTGGTTATTTTAGCGATATCTATCACATACTTAATTTTTGTGAAATTCTGAGCAATTTCGTCTTGCGCTAAGTGATCCCATAACCTTTATCTATGCAGAATTTTGAAAATTTCTCGATTGCCACTAGCGTTGTTGGGTAAGTATACCTTTTTTACTTGAAAGGGGTGTAGAAATAAGATTTAAACATAAAAAATCCAAAAATTTTACCGTCAAAAAAGTTAGGTTAAATTAAAATGAATAATGAAAGCCCTCTAAGTGCTACATACAAATCAATACCAAATTTTGATTTCTCACCTCAAAAAAACACCAATCACCAAATTTTGTGAAAAAGTTATTGAACATAATTGAAAATAAAATTTCAACTTCAACACCCTGTCTCTCCGAGACGAAACATGGCGGACACATGAACTTTATATCTTAAAATAAGTCAAATTTTTTTCCTTTGAAGTTTATACGAGTACTTAATAATTCCTTTGACAATCAAGCATATTATAACCAATATTATTATAGTGACAATTTATCCATGCGACTAGATTTTATTCATACAAAGATTTTACCAATTTGTATTATGTCTAAATAATGACATTTGATGTATTTTTGTGAACGTTACAAGTAATTCAATTCTTACTTTTCTCCATAACGCTTTGAGAATATACAGTTATGCAAAGAAGCTCTATGTTTTCTCGAATATTTTTCATTTGAACTCTTCGAATTCTGTTTGTATCAAAAAATATTATATTACAAGACAATCTCGTACGGAAAACCCGGATTATCTTCGAAATCGAAGTACCTGTTCAATCAGCAGGGCCGCCTAATGACCAAAATTCTGAATACTAATCGTTTTGGAAAGTTGCCCATGATTCCCAGTTTCGAAGTATAAGCAGATTATATCGTTAGGAAACACTTAATAGGTATACCTTTTCGGGAATATAAATACTGCCAATATACAAACGATTCTCATTTGAGTTCAGTTTTCGTTTCAAAATGTTCACCAAAACAGTGGCCCTTTTGGCCATCAATATATTTTTGGCCCAAGCTTTACCAGTGCTAAATCCGCAACACAAAAGAGTGGATCAATTGCTCAACGATCTCAATAAGGTAAGTTTGATCTTGTTTTTCTTATTATTGTTATTCTTCCTGTGACCAAATTTTCAAAGTTAAAATAAATAAAAATATAGTGATATTGTGCCGATTTTCTTCCTTCTAATGAAAATCTATTATTATTATGTTTCCTCACAATAGTGTTTGCTTTTACTTGATCTGTAACTCTGACCAAACTTACTGAAAACTTCACATAGATGAGAGAATTGATTAAATGCATTTTTCACAAAACTTATCAGTCATTGGAAATTCGAGTATCATTTGCTATTTTTTTATTTATATATTTTTATTTTTCTGGAAATTGTAATAGCTACATTGTATAATAAATGATAGGAGTTGGGCAGGAATAATGAATTATTGAGTTGATTTATGATTAAATTGATTATGATAAAATAAATATAATTTTATAAAACCGAATCTTCGTTCTGATAGCTCACTTGAATTCTACATGATTTATCAATATTTTCAATGTTCTCAAATATCCATATTTTTATCCATTTTACACAATTTTTTCATTTTCATCGAGATCAAATTAAATCCTCTACATTAAAATTTCTTATACCATCAACTTTATAAATTGGAGTAATATCTGATTTTCTCAAAATTTTAGGAAAAATACCAGTTGTAATACTTAAATTGAACAAAAATGTTGGAATTTGAAATTTTATATTGATGATATAGTTTAGTATTCTGTTATATATATATGATCTGATCCATGAGATGAAAAAAATTATGATTTCCTTGTCTGTGGATTGAAAAAAATACTTTCTGCATTGTGGAAATGAACTAATGAAATGTAATTTTCTGGAACATCTATTTCCTTAGCTAATTTGTGACAAATATTTGTGAAGTGATATGGAAATTTCTTTTTCGGTTTTTAAAATGAGCTTATTCTGATCGTTTAATTTGTTTATACTTCTTTGATCTTTGTTTTATATCTAGTCGCTTCATTAACAACTTTCTAATTTTTTTTATAATACCGTCTGTTTCATTAGGTTTATTTTTACAATAATTTTATTTTGTGGTTGTTAAAATTGTATGATCAATTTGTTCAATGGGATCAAAAAATAATTTTCATTTCAATCAACTTTTCACTACTGTTGTTCGTTATTTACATCTAGAATGAATATAACACCTATTTATGATAATTTATAATAGCAAAAAGTCGCGTTTGATTTTTTAAATTTAGAGCTCACATTATGAAACCATCTTTCAACTAGAAATCATTCCATTGATTCATACTTCGATACCTTGCGCGAGACTTTATTGAATGTTTGGAGATTCATTTTATATTTAATATTATATTTTTTTGATCAACAAAAAACCAATTTTTTAATGTATAAACGCAAATTTTACAATGACATGTATTTTTTGTGTGATTAATTTCTTTTGTTTGTTTGGTACTATTTTTCTTTAATCACTGTTGACAACAATCAAATGACAAATGGAAAAATATTATACCTGCTCAAAACATATTTCCTCGCCAAATGGAAAATTAACGAAAACCCACGCCCATAACCAAGTTTTCAGTTACACCTACTTTGGTTCCTGTTGAAAAACATGAAGATGATGATTTTAAATGCTTGAGAAATGATGACTCAAAACTTAAATCTTTTTCTCTTCAATTAACCAAAAAATGGCATAAATTATTATTTCATTTTCTTATACATTTTATTGAATTCTTAAATTCACAATTTCTAATTCAACAATTTCTGTAGCATCACATGAAACAATGGAATTCCAATCACCCTGTATAATATTGACGTCACGAATAAAAGCTTTTCCATTTTTGGCACTAAAATGAGACTGTAGATCCTTTGAGTATTTTGCATTTGAAGAATACAAAAAAATAGAGTTGGTTTTTGAATATCATGAATTTGAGCTTACAATCTTCGTTGAAATTCAAATATTTTCTTGAAAGCTTGAGGCACAACGTCATTAATCTTCAATTAAATGTTTTAAGACATTTCTTATGATTTCTTGTTCTTAACATGATGTATATTATTTTTAACGTTTCAGTACACTAGTTAATTAACAAAGGCTTGTTTATTTCAAGTTTTTTTTTAATGTGCACTTCATTTTGTATTTTTCTGAGTAAGAATTTGTTCATTTATCTGTCTTACATAAACTCATGAAAATAAAATTGGAAAATTTCGGAAAAATTGCGAGAAACATCGGGCAGTCGACCTGTTTGACCTGTATGTAGGCCAGACTATACGAAAATTATTCGACTACCTGAGTTTCTCACAATTTTTCCGGATTCTTCCAATTTTCTTTTCGTGAGTTTTTGTAATTTTTTTCGAGAATGAGAGGGGTCCAAGCTCCTCGACGGACATTTTTTGCCGTAATTGTCCACGTCCTAAACAGTCGGGAATTTTTCTGAACTCCTACGTGTTTTACGGGATTTTCCGATTTGATTTTGTCGAATTTTTGCTGCAATTTTTCACGTCACCTATCCTTATCGGGGGCAGTGGGTATCACTTTTTGCAATCAAATTATGCGACTGACATTTATTTTTAGGGACTTCATTTTGCGAATTTTTGCAAATTTTTCATGGTAATATTATTATTGCATTTACGAGATTTGACCACAACAAGGCCAGTTGAATGAAAGCTTGTACAAAAATGTAATTACTCGAACAACTAATTATGATAATATAAATCTAGCATTCAATTAATGTAATAAAATAACCAACAAAAACTGAAAACACACTTGAAGGCATGTATTGGTTAAAGTTTAAGAAAATACTGATATTTTCAACACTGAAATTTTGATATACTAAATGTTCTCTATGACGCTTTTTTATTTTATAAAGCCTTATTTTTGGTGGATGAGAAATACGTGAGAAATTTGTGAATAGTTTCAACAAGAAAATAAATTCTTCAGAATAATAATTAAACTTTTTTTTATTTACAGGGTCCTATTACACACACTTCTTCGCAAACCACTTCAACCTCTTCGCATTCCGTTTCCGAATCAAGCCACAATGTTCCAAGCACCAATGTTCCAAGCACCAATGTTCCAAGCACCAATGTTCCAAGCACCTATGTGCCAAGCACCTACGTTCCAAGCACCAACACATTGAATTTCAGGGAACTTCTCAAGGATCCAACATTTGTTGCTAAACTTTACGTATTCTTGTTACAATACCGAGGAGCATCCAATTCACAGAGCAGTTCTTCACAAGTAAGTTGTTTAAAAATTTCGATTTGATAACATTTTGTATCTGAGTTAATATTTGAAGATCATCATTTGGAAATCACAATTATTCACGGAGGTGTATAGATTATGAAACACTTATCAACGTATTCTGAATTATATCTTTATGTATATATCAAGAATCAGACATTCCAATAAAAAAGTTAAATAAAGACTGTCTAACTTTTCTGTTTTGACGGGCCAAATGATCAGAAACATTAAAAATTTACTAATTTCTCATATAATATTTCACCCACTGAACACTGTTGTTGCAATTGCCATGATATGTTAAAAAGTTAATTAATTAAATCTGTCAAAATACATTAAATTTTCAAGCAGGTAATAAAAAATTAGTATTTTATACGACCTTTATTTACTACGATGACGGAAGTTTTTGTGGGATTTGAAGCCTTACGTTAAAGAAAATTCTATTTCTTGAATGCCAACGTTCGTCAAATTTATTTTGACATCTTCTGGTTACTGTAAGGTACAAAAAGGGAATGTTTCAAATTCATAAACAGGGAGAAAGCAAAAAAATTGCTACCATTATTTTTCTAGAAACAACCAGTTAACCATGCTTATTTAGCAGAAAAAACTATAGCAGAAAATGGCATTTTCACTTCAATCAGAATGTAAAATGAAGAGTGAAAGTATTTGCTTCTATAGTGGCTGTTTCTGGAATAGTAATAGAAGCAAAGTATTTGTTTTTTGCCTGTAAACAAATTTGAAACGTTGCCTGATTTGTATCTTACAGTGTCCTGAAGATATTTCATGTTATTTTGTCGAAACGTTGGCGTTCAATAAATTGAGTTTTTTTTTTCATTCAAGACCTCAGATCCCTCAAAAAATTCAAGTCATAAATGGTAATGTTTGTTTACTGAAAATTCTTTTGTAGTTATGTATTTTAGAAGTTGTCAAAAACATTAATAAACTCTACAGACACAGGACTAATGCAGAAAAAAAAAGTGAAACTATTAATTTCAACTATTTTTCTTTCGGTACTACTCAAATAAAAGTGAATAGTAATTTAAAAAAAGTAAGCGTTTTGTAACCTGTTTTTTCAAGACTATGGATTCAGCTGAAATTATGTATCTCTGCTTTCAGTTTCAATACCATAACTGGGTACGGATAATATTTTTGGGTACATCAACTATAATCATTTCAAATCGACTGATACAAAAAAGTATACACCCAGAATTCAATTTTTGACTTTATTCAATTTCAGATTAGCCAACTGTTAAGTTCCAGCCAACTAGGAAGTACCGGCCAAGCTGTTGGTTCTAACCAGTCTGAAGAAGACTTCAGAGGACTCTTCAGCAATTCTTCATTCTTGAACTTCCTCATGTCGTTCTTCACCCAGGTCAGTAATGACAAATATTTTATGATTTGATGTGACAATACTTTGACGATGAATAAGAGAGGTTCAAATCAATCAACCACTCCAAACTTCATAATTATGCTTGAAAACATGAGATGAAAATCCATTAAGAAACTTTAACGAGGCCAGTGTTTTGGAAAAATAAATGTCAGAATTTTGTAAAAATCATTGAGTCAATATTGTTAACATTCAGACATTTTCGTCTGAATGTTTTTTCATGTTGTTTGTCAGACGTTATGGAAAAAGGCGTTACAAAGACTAACGTCAATATATTCTCAAACTTCTACAAGTCAAGCTTTCTACTGGCAAGGTTTCTGTAGACCTATCTCTGAAAGAAATATCTATGTGATAGTTGGCAGGGTGCCAATTTGAATCATTCCAATGATCCATTCTCACGTCAATACTTTATCTTATTCGCATAAAAGATTGTTGCTTCTTAATACATATTATCAATCTTCCATTTCCTTTCCAGAGTCACAAAGAGCAAAATCAGAACCAGGCTCCAGCACCATCTGTCGTAGCTACGACAAACCAAGGTGTAACTAATACCGAATCTCAAATTACCACTTCCGAAGTGTCCACTCAAATCAACGGACATTCCAGGCCGGTTGTTTCCACTCAAGACCAAGCCATTTCTGGTAACAACCAGGTAGCGTCAGTTGTCACTGTTAATCAAGTGAGCAACCAGAACCAGGTTACCAACCAGAATCAACAAGGAAGCAATCAAAACGAAGATAATGTAAACAACCAAGCTTCATCGGTTATCTTGGTTAGCAACCAAAACCAAGTAGTGAGCAACCAAAACCAAGCAGAGAGCAACCAAAACCAAGTAGTGAGCACCCAAAACCAAGTAGTGAGCAACCAAAACCAAGAAGTGAGCAACGAAAACCAAGTTGTGAGCAACCAAAACCAACTAGTGAGCGAGCAAAACCAAGTAGTGAGCAACCAAAACCAAGTATTGGGCAATGAAAACCAGGCAACTGAAAACGGCCAAGCATCTTCTGTTGTCTCATTGAACAACCAGAACCAAGTATCTGTTCAAAACCAAGTAGTGAGCAATCAAAACGAGGAGAACGTTGATAACCAGGTTGATGGAAACAACGCAGTTATCGTTTCCCAAACTTCAGAAAACGAAGTAAGCGAAACTCAAGACTCTGCCAACGAAGTTAATGCCGAAGCAGTTCCAGTTATTCCAGAAGTGGTAGTTCCAAGTTTCAACGAAAGATTTGGAGCCGGTAACGAAAATACTCAGACTGTAAATACAGCAACTACTCAGGTTGTATCTACCGGCAACGACCAAGAAATCGTCAGCTCCAGCTCAGGCCAGGCTTCTCACGTCAACGATATTTCGAGCTCAAACCAAGCCAAGTCATTAGTATTCAATGAAGATTTACTCAGACTGTTGGAGCAATGGCTTAGGGCGTCCTCTAACAAACCAGCAGTATCTCACGGATCAGGAGATGTAGGCCAGTCCGTCCAGACGAGTCACACCATCCAAACGAGTCAAGGAACCCAAGGACACATCTCACAGGTACCAATTGTACCACCGCCAAGGATTCCATTTACACCTCAAATTAGCATTGGTCTCGACAACGTCATGGGAGGTCACTCCGGCCAACTAAATCAAGGAACCCAAGGACACATCTCACAGGTACCAATTGTACCACCGCCAAGGATTCCATTTACACCTCAAATCAGCATTGGTCTCGACAACGTCATGGGAGGACACGCCACCAACGTGCATCAACAGGATAACAAACAGGTTTATAACGCAGCAGAAGAATTGAAGATGGCACAGAATGCAAAATACGAATTCGCCAATCAAGTGATGGATGAACTCGAGGGTAACTTTCAAGAGAGGGCGGAAGTCAGAGATGGAACGAAAGTGTACGGAAAATACGGTTCCGATGATGGTTTCCAGTGGAGAACCGTCTACTACGAGGCAGATGAAAATGGTTACAGGGTAACAAAGTAAGTAATACTGTACATGTTTTTCTCATCAGCCTGAATATTCACTCATGCAAGTTTTTTACTGATCAGCTATAATAAGGTTCAAACTTCGAAATACTATCATTTCGAAATGAGACAAATAAAGGAATTTCATCGCAGTTTTGATGGGATTTCTGAGTAGTACTCGGCGAGTTCTAAAAATATGTTAATTGAATTTCATCGAAAAAGCTATAAAGAAGTGTTTCTCGATAAACAAAGAAAAAATGTATTCTGGACACAGTCACTAAATCATTAACATTGAATAATGAAGAATATAGTATCGTAGGACTTGATCACTTTATATCTTTTTCCAGTGGAAGTGGGCATTATATAACTTTTATATTCAACGGGAAATAGCAGGAATATGACGACCTGGCTTAGAAAATAGAGAATATATATTAAAAAAGATGAACAATATGTTATTTTTCAAGAATAGTTGAAACTTTTTTCTCTCCACCTAATGTAAATATCAAGACAATATCACATTAGAACAAAAAAAATTGGTGGTGCCATGTATCTGTCAACAAGGGCATCGATATGGGGTGGGGGTAATAGTCCCCCATCCCCCAAGAAACATATTTTATTCTTATAAGTACTTGCCAAAGAATATTAGAGTTGCTTTGTTAATAATAGACGTTAGTGTTTGTTCGATTTGTAATTTGTGTGTCCAGAGAAGTTTAGTTCTGTTTCTAGTTCGAATAAATGTTACTTACTTATGGTACTACATAACTGAAAAGCCTTTACCCCCCCAAAAAATGTATCGACGCCTCTGCCTTTCTATCTGATTGAGAGGAATAATAATTGAATTCAGAGTGCAAATGTGGGTTTTTCGAATTTCGCGCCATATGATGACTAATAAATTTATAAGTTTTACTTTTTCCATGAAAGTCGATAGTCATATTTTGTAGAACTCGCCGAGTGTTACTCATATCTCCCATCAGAACTGCGATGAGATTCCTTTATTTTTCTCAATTCGAAATGATAAATGAGTGCTTCCAAGTTTGAACATCATTATAGCTAATTAATGAAAAAAAATTGGTATTTGTGTACTCATTGAACATATTCCAAATCCAAACACGACTGCTACTCAGAATTTTATTCGAAATGTGGGGTTTTCGAACCTTATGATAACTAGTAAAATTAAAAGCTTTTGCTTTTTCGATAAAACTCGATTAACATATTTTCTACAACTCGCCGAGTGCTAATCAGACCTCTCATCAGAACTGAGATTTTTTTTTTTACTTTAAAAAGGAAGGTTTTCGATAATCGATTTTTTTTCAATAACTTTTTTATTTTGGCAGAACCATTTTCAAAAACGAGCAAAAAATCCAAAACTCTTCCATATTTATCGAAAAATACCACCAGAACAAATTTTTTCGCGCCGCGAGAAGTTTGCGCCACTAATTTGTTTGTCTTATTCAAATCCACAATTTGCTGGAACTATTCAAAATTCGTGTCAGGAACTCCACAATTCTTTCAAATCTACCCAGAACTCAAATCAATGTTTGTTGCAAGGTGTTGCCCAAAATTTTTAACCTATTGCAAATAAGTTTCTTTGTGGGTTGTTAAAATTTTTATTGAACTTTTATTATAAGGGAGCGTAAAAAACTTGTATTATAAATAACGTATAAAACAGTTGTCAAACTGGACCACAGTGAGGGTCAGAAACTGCAACCTTAAAATAGACGAGGGTCTAACCTTGTTCCGTTAACTTTCATAAAGATTAGTAAAAATTATACTTACATTTTATTTAGAACATTTTTAACTTGCCGATGAAATAATAATTTTTTAAAAAACTAAAGTCGTATAAAAACTATTCCAAATTACCATCTACAAAGACTCTTGTGGAGTCAGAAAATAGTCTCATTACCTTGAATATAAAATTCTTTTTTTCAATAATACAAAATTATATCAATACATTATTTTACGTGAAAGTTTTGTTTAATTTTTTTTAAGGCAAAAATAATATTTATTGAATTTTCCAATTTTATACTATATGCGGCAAGCATAATTATCGTTTTATAATTTGTAAATTATTTCTTAATTTTTAAAACAAAAAGTAAACTACTCTAAAATACTCGCGCTGTTTCTCAATAACCAATAACAGCGCGAGGAGCTTGGGCCCCCATCAGCTGCCGGGATGCCTCGATGAGCTATCTTTCTTGCACCTATGGCTATGCATAAGACTTTTTTGTCGTACGCATATGTAGTGAACTTTATTCACGTCTGGGAGTCGTTCCAAATCGCTCAATTTGTCTGGCGATTTGCAGGTATTATCAAAATTACTCAATAAAGATTTGAGATTGCCAGTTAATAGTATATTTTTTAGGAATTTTAATGAATTATTTTTGGATGGGTCTGGTAATACTTTATAACCGACATGAAAGACTGGGGTTTCTTGTTTTGAATTATATGAAAACTAAACTAATAGATAAAAAAATCAATTTGCCAAAAACATATTTTTTTTGGTTTCGCCAATTGACCAAATTATTCTTTTCGCAATTTCTATTTGCCAAAACGACCTTCCCAAAATTCGTCGCCAGCTCTTGGAGTATGTCGCAATACAGGGTTTAACGTTTGTCTCTTTCTGCTTTCAGGACAGTTGTGAAGGAATCTCGCATGCATAAGAATCCGGAAGGAACTGTTAATGTACAGAGCGTTAACAATGGCAGCAAAGTCAACTACCACATCACCAGGAAAGACATCAGCCATGTCCCACATAAGAAGACGTCCAGTTACGGAGTACCTGCGTCCTATGGAGTACGAGCGTAATGGTCCAATGAAATATCGAATGTAAAGTTGGTATAGGACATGTTTTGACAATAAAATTGTTCAAATAATTCACTTTGTTATTATTTAATAACCTTATTTTAAAAATGTGTTTAATGTAATTTATTGGTTCATCATTTCTATTTCAGAATACGAAAGTTATCAATCTTAAATGAAAGTAAAGAAAATTCAGGAGACTACTAATAATTGATGGATGAAAGTAAATCTAAAACAAGCAGGCACTAAATAACGTCCGTTTTCAGCTGCAAAATATTATAAATAGAAATTATTAATTAAAAGTTTGATTATTTTTAGGAAACGTGCTTCTTGATATGGTATTTTGGGAAATTGATTGTTTTAAACAAAATATAATGTCAAAGAATTATATAGAAGTTTAGAAGGGCGAATGAATCAAATTTTCTCGATAACTTACTGCGTTTACAAGACTGTCTTGAATAAAATTATAAATTTCTTAAATCTTAAATCATTAATAGGTAAGTCCAGTAAATAATACAGTTAATGAAATCATCCTTCGTTAAAACAATTCAATAATAGTGAAAATGAGCAAGAGATAACTGAGAAATTTAATACTTATTTTGTTAATAGTGTCTCGAATGTCTCCGATAGCATCCCACATTTACAAATTATACAGTTCGTTCCCTGAATTTAAAGTGTTATCTATGACTGAACTGCGAAGGATTGTTCATTTCTTAGATAATAATGAGAAAAAGTCCGAAGAAATCAATAGAATTTTTTTTTAAACAAAATTTGAAGTATCTGGGGATATGATATTAATTAAACCTTGTAAATATATCTCCGCGTAAAGGAATTTTTCCAAATCTACTGAATACTGTTGTTCCTAGTTCCTATACTATAGGTCAATAATACAATTGAAGGAAACCAATTTCGCCAATACTCTTCTTTGGAAAAATCCTAGAAATATCAGCTTACGAGCAATTAGTTGCATACTTTGATCATAATAAATTATTCTTAGGTCAGCAGTTAGGATTTAGAAAAAATCATTCATGTAATTCAGTTGATCAGTATACTTACTCTATTTGAAAAAATGCATACGATGACAATAAATACAATGTAGCTGTCTTTCTAGACTTTAAGCGAGCGTTTGAAACAATTGAGAGAAACATTTTGACAAAAAATATTATTATGGAGTAACAGGATTCAGGATTGGTTCATGAGTTACCTTAGTGCAAGAAAGCAGAAATCAGTTTTACAATATTTGATGAGATAGATAGCAGCAATGATGTCCCCAAGAACGTGAATTAGGGCTACTTTTATTTATAATATACCTAAATGATATTTATGAACTCAATCTTTGCGCAGATGATAAATTGCCTTATACTTCGAATTTAGAACTGAAAAATGCTGTACATACTTGATTTTAGGCAAAATATTGAAAAGTACTTACATGAATATAAATTAAAATTGAATGCTAACAAAACAAAAGCTGTGGTGATAACAACTAAATATAAATTAAACTCTATCAACTATAACGAAATAAAATTTGAAATTGATAGTACCGCATTAGAATATTTGTCTGAAATGAAGTACTTGGGAGTTATTATAGACAACACTCAAAGTTAAAACAGTCATGCTGAATGAATGATAAAATTTTTTATAAAAAATTATATATTTTTTTCAGAATACCAAATAATCTGACTATTAACTACAGAATATTAACATATAACTGTATAATTAAGAATCATTTTGAGTACTGGCCAACTTTAATGCATTTTATAAACCAAAACAGAGTTTACCAACTTCAAAAACTTCAAAATTGGGGGTGTGAGAATTAATTTGAGATGCAGTTGTTATACTTACATTGATCAAATGTTAAAGATGCTGTCAATTTCAACTAGGCACCATTGTATTTCAATTACTGGTATTTCTATTCTCATTTGAATTTTACCAATATCTCTGGAACTATGTGGAACTCAATGAATTGTTATTATTTATTATTTCTATGGTAAGATTAGGATATTATCCTATTATGAGGATTACTACTTCCATCAGTCTTTGAGATATTTTGAGTTTTGTACATTTTCCAGGTAGATATTCCCCCTCTAGTTCTTGCAAGTACTTTCTTGAGAAGGGTATAGTTGTCGTCAAACATAAGATAAATAAAAAAAGGCGCAAAAAATGGTCTTATCTTTCCCTGGAACGTGCCACATAATGTGGGGGCAAGTGGTGCAAGAGTTTGAAATAGCTAGTGCATTATAGGTAACTTCGCCATGGGTAAAGAATTTTTCAATTGCATCAAATTCATTATTGACAGAGGATTAATTAATCCAATTTTATTTAGATTAATGAGTATACTAGAGATCGATACTAAGTACATAGATACGAGTAATTCAAAAAATATATGCAGTATAATGATTCAATTTATCATTAATGTAAAAGTTATTCAACAAAAAAATTACAAGTACTGCATTCTTCACGACTCAACATCTGGATTGTCAGGAATTCAGATATTTTTGTTCAGATAATTTAAAAGTGATCTAGAGAAGGGAATTCTCAAATAAGTGCATATACTAACATGGTCTTCCATGAAAATAAAAAGGGCCAGCTTCACGTGCAGTTATTTTTCGATTCCCGACTCGCACTCCCTTCGCGTCACTCTCGGAGCAAAGTTGCATGCCAAAATACAGGCACATTCAAATATAGTACTCCAACTTCATTCCTCGAAGCTTCTCGATAGCTAGTGGGCCTTTTTTGGCGATGTGTTCTTTACATTCAAAGAGAAAAATTGCATGTATAAAATTAGAAAATGAAGATTCCAGAAGAAAGACACAGAGTATTGGTCCAAAAATGGTACTTGCGCCGAAATCACATTAAGACTACTCGAAGCAACTATACCTGTCTTCTCGTTACAATTCAATTCGACTGTTCTTCTCTACAGTCGGAGCGGCGCGGGAATTGTCCCATCACTTTCAGTTTTGGATGACTCCTCTGTTCGAATCGCGCTAGAAGTTTAAGAAGGTTGGAACGTCTCGCGCCGCGTCAGATGCGAGAAGCGCCAGGCGCATGTTGACACTTCACGTTCGAATTTGGAGTGGAGCGATGGAGTGTCACTTTGGAAGTCACGAAAAACTGCACGTGAAGGGCCCACTTAATTTCAACTTTCCAATTGATCGCTCTGTGTTTCATTTATATGAACTCTCTGTAATTCTATGTTTTCAGATTGAATAGTGCGTTGCCACGCTATCATTATTTATACAGATTTTATTGCGAAAAATCACTTCACTTTGAACTGGAATAATACTTTCGTGTTTGAAGATTTTCTAATAGATGATATGCACAATGTGTGATTTTTTTCTGATTGAAGCTCTCAGTGTGGTATGCCAATGATCAATTGTGTTAAAATTCCAAAATTATATTTATCATATGGGTGTCTTGAACGGACTTTTCATCCGACACAATTACATTAAATTTTGGTGCCAAATATAGTTTTCTCGATTTTTATCGGTGATTTCTATCAAGTTTTAGTGCAATCATATATTTATTTCTTACATAAAATTTAATGTACTTTCATATCCTAAAATCAAATTTGGGAATATAATCAATATTGGACACTGGCATTCTGTTTCGTACAATTATATATTTATTCATCTGCTCTTGGGTATTTTGTGACTCCCTAAAATATTCTGAATAGCTGGGTGGGTGAAAAACATACAGTCTAACTCCCACCATCCGGTTATATCTCATTTCCACTGGATGTAATGGATCGCCTTCGTTGGATATCTTGAATAGTATGTGATTGGTGATCCTTCAGTAATTAAAGTAAATTCAATATTAATTTTCAACTTTAACGCCCTGCATCTCAAAAACGAATTGTTGTCTTTTACATGTTCACCTATAGCCATTATTTTCTGTGCAATGTGAGAAATTAATGAAAGGACCGGTCCACCTTAGGAATCATCCTGTATGAGCAAATATTGTGATAGTCCTCACATTTCCTCCAAAAAAACCAATCACAAAATATATATTTCTGCCAAAAATGCATAGTACCACGCCATACACACCTTATATGGTAATCACATGAGAATATTGGCTAAAATCAGTGTGAGTCAATATCAATACTTACATAACTTCAGGAAACTACCAGGAAATTAATTCCTATTTTGTCAATAACCAAACAGTTTTTCAGACTAAAATCGCACTAAATCAATAAATAAAATTATTGACATCTCTACCTTTATTCAAATTATTCCACCTATCGCCCCCACGTAACACTTAACTCGGAAGATGTAAAGGCCCGCACAGCAATTAGGAATGTTTTTTCCATGCAGGGTCGGGCGTAGTTATAATAGAAATCACAGCTGTTTGCGGTACGCCCAGCTATTAGCAAATTTGATTTCGACGAGGCAGTTGTTTACCCAATCTAAGGATACTAATAATTATAAAAATGGATGATTCTGAATACAAAAGTTACAGTGCTTTTGTTAAATTAACTTGAATAATCTGCACGCATCACAATATTTAGCGGCATATGTACAAGTCCGACCCTGGTTGGCGGCATGGGAGTCAATTTCATGCTAATCGACCATTTTTTGCACCTTTTTTTATTTATCTTATATGTTTGACGACAACTATAAAAGAAAAATTCGCTGAATCGAGCTCCTATTTGCGCCAGAAACTCATTTCCAATTGTTCTGAAGTGTTCCAGAAAAAGGACTCAACATTTAGCGATATAATTACGACTGGGCAAAAGCTTGAGTTTGTGTTTTGGTGCCTGGTGCTCTATATACAGGTTCAATAGTACAAGTTGGATTCGAGCCATATCAATCCTAAAGAGGTAATTTGACTTATCAACTCCTGACTAGTGCCACGACGAACATAGACCGACATCTGACATAAACTTGCAATGCTCATCAAGGACACGATGAGCATTGCAAGTTTCTGTCAGATGTCGGTCTATGTTCGTCGTGGCACTAGTCAGAGGAGTTGCTAAGTCAAATTACCTCTTTAGGATTGATATGGCTCAAATCCAACTTGTACTATTGAACCTGTATATGGAGCCCCAGGCACCAAAACACAAACTCAAGCTTTTGTCCAGTCGTAATTATATCGCTAAATATTAAGTCATTTTTCTGGAAAACTTCAGAACAATTGAAAATGAGTTTTTTAAAAGTTGATGCATTTCTAAATTAACGTGTATTGTTCCACAATCAACATTTTTTCCCGCCATCTCGTGGCCGGAGAGGAGAGCAGCCGAACATATCTACAGTGTGTTTCACTTCTCATGGAAACTCCCCTTATCTTCCGTAATTTTCAACGTCGATAGATACACACACTAGCACTAATCCTACGTGATATACAGTGCACGCCAGCAGCGATGGAATAACTCATTTTCCCGGAAAGTTATATTAAGGGTCAAAATTGGCCAGAAATTCCTTCGGATTCGTGTTCAGAATGCCCAAATTACTACTAATACATCTGCTCCTGAAAAATTTTCAGTCCTGAACTATTCTAATTTGATTCACTTCTACTGGAAACGCCCCCGTATCTTCCGTTATTTTCGACGTAGAACCATGAAATTTTCAAGATCGATAGATGCACTAGAAATGAACATACTGCAATTCCTGAAATTCCATCACACGGTATAATGATATAATCAAAGTCTGATAAAAACAGACCTCTTGTTTATTGAGAAAATGAGAAAGTTGTCAACACTGTCATAAATTCTGCTCCATCCCATCTTCGACAGCCACCACGTCAGAAACTGTGGCCAGGAAAGTGTGGATATTTTCACACGAATCAAAATTATAACAAATTCCCACCATCTTTCTTCCCCATGCTTGGCTCTCACGATGTTCCTTAAAAACGTTAGATGAAAAAAATATTTTCTTTTGTCCCTTTCGAATACTATAGAGAACTCGAAAGCTGGCTGGTGCAATTTGAGTTCGAAAAGATGCACGAAATTAATCTAGAATGATATAACCTAATGAGAAATACCCTGTAGATCAACATCTATGCGTAATACGACAATCACATATTTTCTTGGTGTTTCCTGACCTAGTACAAGTGTTCACTGGTATGACTAGGCTTTGAATCATTCTATTGTCTTATTGATACGCACTCTTGATCAGACTCAAGTAGCCTTTACAGAACCGGATTTTTCCTGTTTTCAAATGAGTAAAAAAGAGATTTCGAATCAATTTCAAATAATAATTTCTATAATTCCATGTATAGAACTATTGCAGAACGGTTTCAAAATTAAAAGTTCTACCAGCAGTATAGCTGTTTTATTTTGGAATCTTGATGACTATACTCCTAATATTTAGGATGTAGCAGATGGTTGTTTCTTCTTCGATCTAATTTTCAGTAATAATAAATATCCCGACAAAATGCAGAATTTTCGAAAAATACTTTCACCTTGCTGTCACGAAAACTGTGTTGCTTAGAAACACCACGAGAGCTTGCTAGAGTGGTGATTTGTACAGCAACACAGTTTGAGTGACAGGCAAGGTGAAAATATTTTTGAAAATTCTGCATTTTGAAGGGATATTCGATAAGACAATTTCAAAAAGGAATACACGAATATAAACTTTATTTAGAATAATATGAATAGCATTTTGCGTACTTGCCGTCTTTCAGGCGTCAAACTGACGTTTCTATATACCGGGTGTCAACGAATCTATTAGACAAGTCATAACTTCTAGACCATTAGGTGTATCAAAATGAGATTTGGTATAGGTAAATGGTATGTGAAGAGGAGAGTTTTCACATATTTTTCACTTTCCGGTCACTTCCGGTTTCACCGGAAATGGCTCCGGTTCTAAATTTTTAATTGGAACATTTTTGGATTTCTGAGACAATTCTAGATCAGAATGTGACATTTTCGAAAGTTTTTATGCCTACTTAATTATTTCGGAGTCACTTTTGAAATTACGTCTAGGTGGCCATGATCGGAAGTAAACTAATCTAAGGTCATCAGGTGATATCAGAATATTACAATCGCGAAGTTTTAGTGATTAGTATGATATATATGAATAAGACAAGTTGGCAAAATTACATTTTCGTGTCTAACTATTATTTTTCAAATGGCGACCATTTTTTGACAAGCACTTTCCGAAAAAAGGATATTTTGACGAATCTAACGATAATAATTTATTTGCGATTGATCAACAAATTTAACAAAATTAACAATAATTTCAGCGATGCACTTACATTTTTTTCAATATCCTAATTTCATAAAATTTTCACTATAGTAAATTTTCAAAGTGCATTCCTCCTTGTTGAAGACACATTTCAGCTCGATCAATTGTTTCTCTCAACACATTTCGTAACATTTGTGGCGTTATACTTCTAAATGCCTGTAGAATCCTTTCTTCTAAGATTTCGAGAGGGGTCTGTTGCATAGTAGACCCTTTCTTTAACATATTCCCAAATGAAGAAATCTAGCACAGTCAGATCCGGTGAGCGGGCAGGCCACCGTACTGGAACATTGGTTGCAATTACTTGATTATTGAAATGCTCTATTAAGTAATCAAGAACGTATCTGGTATTATGTGGGGGTGCTCCATCTTGTTGGAAGTAAATTTGCCGTAAAACTGCTAAAGGTAGATTATTATGACGATCCTCGATTTCATTTTGAAGAAAACCTAAGTACCTAGCCCCTGTTAATTGACCTTGTAATAACATTGGTCCAATTATTCTGTTTCCAACGATACCAGCCCAGACATTGACGCCAAACCTTTCTTGAAAATTGCCCTCTCTCATTGCATGTTGATTTTGTTGGGCCCAGTACCGAGAATTTTGCTTATTAAATAAGCCATTATTTGTAAATCGTGATTCGTCGGAAAATAGAATAAAGTTGATGAAATTTGGGTTAACTCTATGATATTGAAGCAACCAATCACAAAACACTACTCGTCTATCGCCATCGTCAGCATACAAATATTGATGTAACTGATATTTAAATTCTCGATATCCGTGCTTTTTCAATATTTTTCTTGCTGATTCGTGACTTACCTGCATTTCTCGACTAATTTCTCTTAAAGAACCCGTTTTGTCAACCTGAACCATAGCAAGAACGTTAATCTCAGTCTCCTCATTTATGATAAACCTCTGTTCTGCCTCTCGATTTACCTCTTGCCTAAAACGATTCTCAACATATGGAAAATATTGATGGGATGGATGTTGCCGATTGGGATATCTCTCAGCATACAACTCAGCAGCATTCCTTGAATTTCTGTGACATTCTCCAAACAATAAAAACAAATTCACTTTTTCACTTTGAGTATACATTATTTTGACGGACAATTGAACTAAAATTTAACGAAAATCAAGAAAATTTTACCTTCTGCTCTTAAAGCTTATGTCACTGTCATAACCTAAGTGAGTGTTTTGTTCTCCAAAGAAGACTTGATCGAAATAACTGCAAAATATTATGCCTATCCTCGGCACACTTGACAAAAGTAAATAAATTATTATGAAGTATTTTCCTCAGTAATATTTAATTTATGTTCTTATTTGTAATCCAATCGCAAATAAATTAGTATCGTCAGATTCGTCAAAATATCCTTTTTTCGGAAAGTGCTTGTCAAAAAATGGTCGCCATTTGAAAAATAATAGTTAGACACGAAAATGTAATTTTGCCAACTTGTCTTATTCATATCTATCATACTAGTCACTAAAACTTCGCGATTGTAATATTCTGATATCACCTGAGGTCCTTAGATTAGTTTACTTTCGATCATGGCCACCAAGATGTAATTTCAAAAGTGACTTCAAAAAAATTAAGTAGACATAAAAACTTTCGAAAATGTCACATTCTGATCTAGAATTGTTTCAGAAATCCAAAAATGTTACAATTTTGATTGTTGTAACTATGGAAACGTATAAATAAGTGAGAGGCGAAACACCGATTTGAAAAAAGCACGGGCTGGAGACAGTGTTTTCTAAAAGTCCTTTTCTCATTGGATTGAATCAAAAAGATGATGGCATTTGATTGGTTTCTATGATATGAGAAAAATTGTCACTATAAGTATAACGAATATGTTTTCAACTGACACCCTGAATCCGGCACTGAATTTCTGAATCAACATCTGGCCTATCGAGAAGAGGTGGCCCATTTAACAGCTGAAAAATCGCATTACTTACCTACATTTCCCGGCAATGAAGCAACGGGTAATGGACACCGTTATTTCTTCAACATTAAATCAAACTTGTGTTTTATCCTTTTTAGTGCCTTTAGAAACAGATCAATCGGTAGAAACCGTTATAAGCACTTCAACGACTGTCGATATTGCATTTTGATTGTACATCATTTGCGCGGTGTCTTCGAACAGTACAAATCGTATAATAAAAATCGATATTTTCTATTTCAAAAATTTCAAAGGGTGATTAACCAATTCTTGTGAATATTAGTTAATAACAAATCCAAGTGAAATAATCAATGAGTTGAAAATAATTGTCACATTGCCAGAGTTTTGAAAGATGGTTAACAGTTTTGTCACAGAGCTGATTGTGATATCAGTTGTCATAACAACTCTACCTGCTAGTACCAAAAAAGTTGACGAAGATCGTTCGATGAGGAAGGGAAAGCTGCTATTTCATCAATCTCAGATAGATAATGGTATTTATGGTACGTACTCTAGTAAATAAAAATTAAATTAAATTAATAATTTTTTTGGTTTCATTTTGAAAATATTTTGAAATTGGTCGATTTTTATCTTCAAAAGTCTATTTCCAGTGAGGACAGAATAGACGATTTTTTTTAAATAGAAATAGTTATAATGTGATGTATGATTTAAAAACTTTCAAATTTCTACCGACTGATTAGTTTAGAGAGTAGTATACTACGGTTGGTCCAGGGGACCCCAACTCTTCTATTTGACGTTTTAGATCCATAGTTACTGGGACGAAATGATCCCCACAATTTTTTTTGAATTCCGTCTGTCTGTAGCTCTGTTGAGGCAATTCGAAACGCTCTCATTTCCAAACCTTGGAGATTTCGCTTTGAAATATGAACCAATTCAATAACTCTAGGACAAAAATTGTCAGTATAAATGTTATCACGATCAGAAAATCTGGAAAAAATTTACGGAGTTTCACCGTTTTTTTTGCACTTTCTAGAGAAGTGTACAGTTTTTGAGAATGATCAGAAAATGGTAACAGAAATTTTCCGACGATTTTTCGAAAAATGTCCATATAAACAAAAATACGTTCATAAGTTGCATTTCGAAATGCGACAGGTAGAGATAGAAGAGCCAAACTAATCCTACTGGGACAATTTTTCACAAAAATGATCGGAAAAAATGGAAACTTGAGAAAACTGAAAAAAAATTGCAATTTGGAAAATACGAAATATCTCAGAAAAGGTTGATATTTTTACATTTTACCAATATTTCTCTTTTGATTGCCTTTGGAAAATCTACAAAAAATTGTAATAACCTTTTTTGTGAAATTCATAGTCCGGGAAATATTTCAAAAAAAAGGAAAATTGTGATATTGACCGTATTAATGAAATAAATGATAATCTTAAAAAAGCTTCGGATACGTATTTACAAGCATCACTGATACTTCCCAACCGTTTTCCTCAAGTTTATTAGAAAGTGGAAAAAATTTAAAAGTATAAACCTCAAAAACTCGATAACGAAACAAGAAATCGAAAAACTTCATAAAAACAGTTTTATTGTCCTTGGACAGATCTACAAAAAGTGTATGAAAAGTTTTTTCATATTCTGAAAGATTGTAATTTTTTGATAAAAACTCAAAGATGGCGACATATTTTTAAATTTCACAGTGAACCTTTTTTGATCGTTTTCTGAAATTCAACAAAAACAGTTAGAACATTTTTTTCCGTGCTATCAATAGTAAGGGAAATATTCAATAAAAACGAAAAATGGACTTTTTTTCTAAAAACACAAAAAACTCGAGACGAACGAGATATCAGTAACAGTTACATTGACCTCAAGAAGATCTACAAAACATATCATTGACACTTTTTCATGTCTTGGTCTATTTTTTTTATAAAACCACCAAAAACTCAAAGAAATAGAAAGATTTTGAAATTTCACATGATACATTTTTCGAACGCCTCTTGAAAATTTACCAAAAATTTAAATGATTTTATTCCCTTATATGAATAGTGAGGTAAATATTTAACAAAAACGAGAAATTATGGACTTTACTAAAAACACATAAAACTCGAAAACTAAACGAGATATCGAGAAAATGTGTTTGTTAAGATTCATTGTTCTCAAGGTCTACAAATAGTGTATATTAAATTTTTTCTTATCTTGAAAAACTACAAAATATTGTTCACTGCCCTCTCCCACAAATTCGCTTCGCGCCTTTATTTTCGAATATTTACTCCTCAAATTTTTCCGCCTTGCGCGGATTTTTGATAATTTACCCCCCATTTCCCCCCAATTTCTCGGGAGCCTTGCTCCCGAACTTTTGATTATTTACTTATTTTGCTTTAGTACACAATGTCATAACCAGTAAAAAAATTCGTTAACATTTTTTAAAGGTTTTCTAAAGGCAGTAAAAAAAATGTCTTTTTAAATTGTAAGGATATTTACCGTTTCCGAAATATTCGCTATTGTTCAAAAAATGCATATTTTCAATTTCAGTTTTAAGGAATTTTCACCATTTTCCAATCGGTTTTTCGATTTCGTTCATCGGTTTAGCCACATTTTGAATTTTAGCGACCAAAGATCGCCTGAAAAAAATACTTAAGTAACATTTTCCGATCATTCGGAGCTCCGAGCAATAAAAGATATAGAGGGGGCTTCTCTGTCTCTTTTTCGAAATCTACATACCCGACGTTGTTTACAAACATCTCAGCCCGAATCATGTTAAAATGGACATTGTCGGATATATCCGTTTGCACTCGGGGACCAGGTTGGAATTCCATGTTATATTCACTCTTAACTTGGCGATCATGTTTGTTTACGACTTATTTATCGTCTTGTCAAATCAAACCAAGGGCGTCGCAGCATGGTGATCATGGCATAATCCCGATTTTGAGACAAAAATACACTATTTGTTGAAATAGCTGTACAAAACATTGTTACTATTTAAGTCGACCTTAACAACGATTACCTATCAATAATTAGGAAAAAACTTGTTGCAGTGTGGGCACACTAAGAAGTAAATAAGCAAACTCAACTCTTCTGTCTTGTTGGAATGTCTTTCGAGTACTTAAAACGTCGTTGATACTGCAATACGAGCTATGTCACGAAACATTTATTTCACAGGAGTCTGTAAAATGATAATAGGTACTACATAAAAATTTCTACGCGCGATTATTTTATACTTTGAATTCCAAAACAAAGACCGCTAGAAATTCTTATGTAGTGGTTATTTTTTTCTTTGGTGTTTTGGCTATGGTCATTAGTAGTTATTAGCTATAGTCTTCTGTAAAATGAATGTTTCTGGACGTATTGCTCTTATTGCAGTATAAACGACGATAGATAGTTTAGTGATATTTTTTACTTTGAATTTGTTGGACATGGAATTTACTTCACTGTTCTGCAACTATAACATTATAATAACTTGGCAGTTATGTGTGTGTGTTTGAAATGTATGCTATTTTAGAGGCATTCGTGATTGTGAAACCGATGATATGGACTCAGATGATACCAGAAGAAAGTGTTTAAAAGTAGCAACGAGTACTATAATCCGTCAAATACAAAAAATTAGACTACTCCAGCAAAAGAATAGAAGAATGCAAAACAAAATTTTGATTTGTTTCAAACTGGGCAAACGATTTACAATAAGCAAGTCATCGCTCCACCCTGTGAGCAAATCAAGACTACATCAAAACAGATCTGTTTTTTATATGTCTGCAGAGATACATGTCGACCCCTATTTAGCTCATAAACTTTAATGAATCTCACCTGTTTGATGTTTGAGAAACAGAAGTAAAATAATAACTACATGAGAAATTCTCGTTTTCTTACCCTGAGCCTAACTCTACATAAGTAGACATTACTTTTTGACAACTCTAAAACACTTTTTGATTATCTGCCCCAGGATACCAATAATCTAAATTCAGAAAAAACATAAGAAAAAGAGTTAAAGAGCAATTAAGGCATTCACTTCACTTTGGATGAGTATTTCAATGATACAGTTTCAACATTAATTTGAATGTAATCTGTTATGTATATTATAGTTTATGTGTAAATTATTATGTGTATTATAGTTCATCATGCAGTGCGATGCTAAATTATGGAACAAATTCATTATTTCTGAATATAAAGATATATCGGAAAAATCCTCGGACAGGTCGATTTTCTTTTCCGATGGGCCAATTTTTGAACCTCACCCAAAATATATAGGGTTATCCGCATTTGGGGAAATGCGACTTTGGTGATATTTTTAAATGGGACACCCAGTATATTTGGATAGGGATCGTCGTTACAAATCCAGTGATACGAAGTTTGATGGGATTATGTCAAACGGCTGAGGAGATATGGCCAAAAAACTTCTCCATATACCCAATGAGTGCGACAGAGACTTTTAACCTTCTGAATCGTGTGGAGTCTCGCAGTCATACTCATTAGACATACGAGGAAGTTTTTTGGACATATCTCCGCAGCCGTTTGACATAATCCCATCAAACTTGGTATCACTGGATTCGTAATGATGATCCCTACTAACCAAATATGGAAAAATATACTGGGTGTCCAATTTAAAAATATCACCAAAGCCATTTTTACTCAATTGCGGATAACCCTATATATTTTGGGTGGGGTCCAAAAATTGGCCCATCGGAAAAGAAAATCGACCTGTCCGAGGATTTTTCCGAAATATCTCTATATTCAGAAATAATGAATTTGTTCCATAATTTAGCGTCGCACTGTACATACATATAGTGTAGGTATAGTGTATAGTCTATTGATGTGATCCAACAATTTGAATATATTTACTTTATTACTTCAGCACTTTATAATTTATTTTTTCAATACTTATGACCTTATTGTATGCTTCGTCAGCAAGAATCTAATTTTTCGCTCAATACAGTATTTTTGATTGACATCTTGACAACACACGTGCTTTCCAACCAGGCATGTTGTCGTCTAGAGATAAAAATATAAAATGAAAAAAATTTATCAGCACGCCGCCACTGGTTCTAATCTTACATCCGAATATCATAACAATAACAAATCTCCCCCTCCGAACTCGGAGGATACCCCTCACCCACAATCTATCACAAAGGATAGTGATATGCAGCTTTCATAACAACTTGTGTTGTTTATATAGAAATGGCACCTCTATATCTTTTATTGCTCGGAGATTCGGAGCAGTTCAGAGATTATAATGATTTTCATTTTTGGTGCGTACAGACGGACAGACAACAGAATTTTTCAAAAAGACTTTAAATTCGGTCCGGAACATTTCCTCCAAAGCATCTAGTTGTCTAAATCCAAAACTTAAAAAGTTAGAGTCCCTCTGAGGAACCGTAGTATACTAACCCTAAAGGGTTTTCGTATAATAAACCGAAAAATAAATGCCTAGACTCCCGACTTCCGGATTTACAACACATTGCAATCTTCTGAGAAACGTCAAACTAGAGAACTAGCATTTTCGATATGATTGTGCCAAATTCATGACACTGACCAATTATATATATATATATATATATATATATATATATATATATATATATATATATATATATATATATATGTGCCTTGTATTGTTTGTAGACCATGGCTAACGTGACTTTTTCATTTCAAAACAAACTGATTGAAAATTATCATAATAAACCGAAGATAAAACTCTACGAGGACAAAACCAAAATTACTTGTTCCTTTCCGAAATGAAAACATCTCACTTTTTCCTCAGGTGATCCCGTCACAGTGGAAAACGAATCCTTTGACTTCATCGTCATAGGTTCCGGCCCTTCAGGATCAGTGATAGCAAACAGATTAACTGAAATTCCAGAATGGAGAGTGCTTCTGCTAGAAGTAGGCGACGAAGCTAACCCATTGAGTGACATACCTTTACTGGCAGGATCCTTCCAATTCACCAACTACAATTGGGGATACACCACGGAACCGCAGAAAGGGAACCTTTCATGCTGGGGTGAGTGAAAAGGGGTAGTTACCTGAAATTAAAGAAAAATTGTTGTTACCAATGTTTCAAAAGTAAATAAGTATCTGTTCTTTCGTGCTTTGTTGATCGAGAAAAATTTCAGTTCCACGCTACTGAATCAAAACATTCCAAAAACTGCACAGAACAGGGTGTCAGCAACAAAAAAGAGCCAACAAGAACAATTGGAACATTTCAAGGAGTGTATGAACTCATCCATCTTACTGAATGAACTCCGTAGATTACATGATTACATTAAAATGAACACAAATTTTTATTTATTCACCAAAAACGAAAGGAAAACATGGTATTGTCGTTTTTTTTATTGTTTCTTTGTGACGTGAAGTAGTCTCGTGGGTATTTTTATTTGATGTTTCTACTAATTCTAAGTAAACATGAATATTGATACACAACGTGATTTGTTATTGCTCTAAATAGTTAGAGAGCCGCGGGTCTAAAACCGCGATGAGAAGCTATACGTTTTTCGTTTGAAGAGATAAAAGTCAATTCCTTGAAAAACCCAAACTCCAAATATTTTTGAAATCAGACAGGGCCCATTGCAGTACGAAGGGAAAATGTCGATCGACTTTTTAGAAGATTTCTATATGTCTTCCGTCATGATACACATGTTTAAAAAGTAACATTAATCCACAAAGTAGTAACAACTTCTACACCGGCATACCTAGCTACCAAATTGATCACCTTCCGTAATTACAATACTTCATGAACAAGAAACAAAAACACCATAGTCATTCCTAAAATCAAAACCAGTTTGTACAAAGCTTCTCATACACAGCTCCCAAATACTACATTACCTATTAATTTTTATTAAACTGTAATATGATCAACTTTAGTCCAAGCAATAGGGAAAAGGGCGTGCAAAAATTAATATCCGAAAACAAAAAATATGAGCGTAGAGGAAATTGAAATTCAGCATGAGTTTCTATTTCATGCGACTCGCTCGTGATTACCGAAAATAACCTAAAAAATTGGCAAAGTTGCGAAAAGCGGTTTTTTGTTGATAACTAAAAAACTACAGCTCCGATCGAAAAAAGTCAAATTGGGAAATTGTCGGTATCAAAAAGATCTATCAATTGAATTACCTATAATTTTCCGATATCATTGATACTTTTCGAGTTATATCGGAAAAACCATGAAAAATCGTGTTTTATATAACTCGTTAACTGTAAGGTATTCAAACTTGTTAATTACCGCTATGTGTAGCCTATGACAAGTCAAAAAGTCTTTCTTTGAAAAATTGATAAATATTGATTATTTTTCAAAATATATGAAGTTTTCTCAAAAAAGATTCTCTCATAATATGGCTACTCTTGCTCGGGGAATGATACTACAGTAAATGTCCATGGCTTATTTTTTTTCTGTAAGAGTTGTTCTTTCATATTATCTAATAAGTATATTGATTTTTTTAATTTTAAAGGTCAAAAAATTACTTTAAAAATATTGCACAATTTTTTTACATGTTTTTTTTAATACATTGCTCAATTTTGTTTTTATATAAATAACTTTTATGAAAATGGATTCCTAGCATGATTTCAAGCATACAAAAAAAAAATTGAATTCCTACGATCACTAGGATCCGAGATGATTTTGTTATTTCAAAAGAATCTGGAAGACGCAATAATCATCGTACAGCAGTCACCTTCATGGATATTGAGGTTGAATACCTATATTTTCAATAGAAAAATGCTAGGATATGTCTAGTTCATTTGCAGTATTATTAATTGATGAATAAAGGCAGGCGTGCAGGCGCGGATCGCGATAGCTGTAGCGGGTGGCGAAGTGGGGAAAGCACTGAAAACTTATTTCGTGCGTTCAAAGTGGCTTGTGCTTGAAAAATATTGAGTATCTCGGCTTGTTGTTCACGTACGTTTTCTTTTGCAATTTACACTAGTACTTGAAATTGAACCAATAACTTTTCTTTTCTTTTTCAATAACACTGTCAGGACGAAAGTCTCTTTAATGTCAACAGTATTTGTATCCCCATTGCGCCATCCGCTAAAATTGCATCGCTCCGCGCCTGCACGCCTCTTTGTTCATCAATTAATAATACTGCAAATGAACTAGACATATCCTAGTATTTTTTTATCGAAATATAGGTATTCAACCTCAATTTCCATGAAGGTGACTGCTGTCGAAAAAGATCTGCAGGAGTAGATGAGATACCAGGGAATATACTATCGAATATTGCTGATCTTATCTCAGAGCCGCTGAGTCACATTGTTAATGACAGCTTTCAGGTAGGAGAGTTCCCCGATGTCTTAAAAATATCGAAAATTCTACCCATTTACAAAGGCAAGGGTTCTCGTCAAGCTTGTAGTTCTTACCGACCAATTGCCCTACTTTGTCAGTTTGCAAAGGTATGTGAATACTGCTACTATATTCGACTATACAAATACTTCGAAAATCATAACTTATTCAGCTCAAGTCAAAACGGATTCAGACGAAATAAATCCACCGGCACTGTTATTGATGTGCTATTAAAGCATGTGACTGAGGCTCTTGACAGCAAACTCAACACGTTGGCACTTTTTTTCGATTTGAGTAAGGCTTTCGATTTAGTTGACAATGATCTGTTGATATATAAACTGGAACTTTATGGTGTTAGAGGACCAGCATTGCATTGGATTGCAACTTACCTCAGAGGTCGTAGCCAAAGAGTATGCCTGAATAATACCTGCTCAGATATTCAATATATCACGACAGGTGTACCTCAAGGATCAGTGCTTGGTCCCCTGCTGTTTATTGTATTTATTAATGATCTTCCGAATTATTGATCTGCTGCTTCTCTATCGATTGTTTATGCAGATGATACCAATCTCGTTATATCAGCTGATGGTATACCCATTTTGCTTCATAAAGCGCAGAATGCTACAAAACAACTCTCTGAATGGTGTGATTTGAATGGACTAGTTCTCAATATAACCAAAACTCAAATGGTCAATTTTGCTACAAAAAATGCCTTAATGGATAGTAGCTTCTTAGTGAAGCTGAATAATAAGTCTATTAGACAATTATCTGACACAACATTTCTAGGTATTGATATTGATTCGAAACTCGCGTGGGGCAATCATATTGAGAATATTAAATGCAAGCTTAGTAAACACATATTTCTACTCCGTCTACTGAAAAACACTGTCTCTCTGGAAGTCTAGAAACTTGTATATTTTAGTCTCATTCAGTCATTTATGTGCTATGAAATCATTCACTGGGGTGCAACATCTAAGGCACATTAAATATTCGTCATTCAGAAAAAAGCAGTAAGGTTGATGATGGCAGTAGGTCTGAGAGAGCATTGCAAACCACTTTTTGTGAAAATTGGCATAATGACGCTACCATGTTTGTTTATATAACACTTCTGTAACTAATAAATTGATTGATTGATTGATTGATAGTACGATGATTATTGCGCCCTCCAGATTTTTTTGAAATAAAAAAATTATCTCGGCTCCTAGTGATCGTATGGAATTCAATTTTTTTTTGTTTTAATGCGTGAAGTCATGCTAGAAATTTATTTTCATAAAAGTCATTTCTATAAAAACAAAATCAAGAAATTTATTTAGAAAAAACATGTAAAAAAGTTGTGCAATTTTTATAAGTAATTTATTGAGACCTTAAATAATTAAAATCAACATACTTATTCAATGATATGAAAGTACAACTCTTACAGAAAAAAAAGCCCTGAATCGTTACTGTAGCATCATTTCCAGAGCAAGAGTAGCCATAATGAGAGAGCATCTTTTTTCAGAAAACTTCATATATTTTGAAAAATAATCAATATTCATCAATTTTTTGAAAAAGTCTTTTTTGGCTTGCCATAGGCTACACAAAACTGTAAGTAACAATTTTCAATACCTCACAATAAACGAGTTATAGAAAACCCTATTTTTTACGGTTTTTCCGATATAACTCGATAAGTATCAATGATATCAGAAAATTATTGGTTATTCAATTGATAGATCTTTCCAATACCAACAATTTCCTAATTAATTTTTTTTATCGCAGATGTAGTTTTTTAATTATTAATAAAAAACCGCTTTTCGCAACTTTGCCAATTTTTTAGGTTATGTTCGGTAGTCAGGATCGAGTCGCATGAAATAGAAACTCATCCTGAATTTTAATTTCCTATACGCTCATATTTAAATTTTTCGGATATTAATTTTTGCACATTTAACATTGGGCCGCTTCCTCGTTTCTTGGACTACTTCAGAAAGAAACTGAAAGAACTGATGTATTACTGAAATGCTCATATTAGATATACTTCTGACAATGCTTGTTCAATTGATAGATTATTTCTCTCTAATGATAGTTATACGAGATGATAGCATTATAAGATAGTTTTTGTTCCTTTCTATACAATTGTTAAATTTTTTCTTGTTTCTCCTTTTTTTCTCTATTTTCAAAGGATGGGTCGTAAAATAGCATCAGCTAACACTTCGCTTTTTCATCTATGTCGTACCGTATAATTATGTATGAATTTATATTTTTGTAAGATGAATAAAGACAATTTATTATTATTATTATTAAAAGAGTTATGACACAATATCCGCGTAGGATGTCCCCAAAACCGGATGTGGTGGCCCCACGGACGAGTCCTCGGAGGCAGCTCGGTAATCAACTATATGCTCCACGTACGCGGCAACCCGCTGGACTATGACAGATGGGAGGAAATGGGAAATCCGGGATGGTCGTTCGACGACGTACTGCCGTACTTCAAGAAATCGGAAGACGCCAATATGGCCGCCCAGGACCCCGGTTATCATGCCAAAGGGGGATATTTGAGTGTGAGCGACGTTCCATACAGGACCGAATCCGCCCATGCGTTCGTGAGAGGGGCACAAGAAGCGGGCCACCGGTATGTGGATTATAATGGAAAGCGGCAAATGGGGGTAAGTTGGTATTTGTTCATATACAATCGGTTTATCGCTATGAATGACAGTTTGAGCACAAGTTATATCGATTTCTCTGTAAAATATTTCGATGGTGACGGAATTTTTGTAGAAAATTTACTATAATATAGCGAATTTCAATGGAAAATATCGTCTTCACATGATTATTCGCCTTTTCAGATTCCCTAAAATTCTCCATCGTAATCCACAGTTTAAATACATTGGCTCTACATCCCTTATAGGGTTAGGCCGCAAATGCTATCTACATCCAGTTTTTTGGGTAGATCAATTTATAATTCTGTCTATGTTTCGTCATCTAACTGTACCCGTATCTTTGGGTTTTTCTTGCCATTTTAGTTGTCTTAGTTAATTTTTTAGTTTTCGATAATATTTTATTGGCTAAGGATGCTCCATTTGCGTTCAATATTTTTCGTCTTCTCTCTACCGTTTTAATTATCCTCACTCCTAGATACTAAACGTATTTGACTTTTTCAAACGCCATTATTCCGATTTTAATCTTTTCATGTATTTTTCCCTTCCTAATCTCAACAATTTAATTTTTCCTTTGTTGATTCTTAGTCCCAATATTTTTCCTCGTTCTATAATTTCATTCAGCAATTTTATCATTACTTTTGTGGTCTTGGTAATTATAGCTATATCATCAATAATTTGTCCACCTGTCCTTGGATTGTTTTTGTTTTTCCTCGCCACATGCGACATGTTTTATTCACTTTGGATGCCGGTCGGCGATGGTTCAAACCACGGCGACTGCAGAAATTTTTCTGATGGCCCAAGAAAGTGCTAGGAATCGCACGTAAAAAGGTAAGACCTCGTTAATCCTTGGCTCGCACAAGTTTCGACTTTTGAGGGCTGCCGTTCGTAAAGGGAAGACAGCTGGTTAACGGAAAAAAACAATTTTTTTAAGTTGAATTATTTATTGTCGTTGATTGAGAATATATTTGTTTCTCCTTTTTGTGTTCTTATCGTGATCTTAGTTGATTTCATCGTCATTAATATAAAATTCTTAATCCTTGTAAGATTTTTAACTCTTTCAGTGGTATTATGAGTTGGTTCCTTTTTATTGAGTCAAACGCTTGTTGGAAATCTATACAAAGAGCATTCAAATATACCTCTCTCTATTTAACCTAAAGCTTCACCGAATTTGTAGCTACTACTGTAGCAATTGAGGGGTACAACTACAGCAATTGAGTAGATATACTTTTAGTGTATTAATCTCATCTATGGTTGATTTTACTGTGTTAATCCGCTCTGATATGATCCTATTACGTTTTTACAGATTTGTTGGTCTCCTATGGACAGTTATTATTTGTTCTGTCTCCCATTCTTCTAGAATGTTTTCCTGCATCAAAATTTTCTCTATTAATGTAAACATTCTATCCTTCAAGTCACAGCCTCCCAGTACTTCCCGACAATTTAACAATTCTACATCTAAATACATCAAAATATATTACTTTCTTCCTCATCCCTTTCTTCCTCGTCTTCTTCTTCTTGTATCGCTATTTGTTCATGCTTCAAAGTTTCATCTATTAATAATTCTTTATACCATTCCAACCAAACTTGTTTCTATTGTTTTCTTCTAGTGCCACTGTTCATTCTCTTTATTCTTCATTGCGTTAGTTTGACTTTTGTATTTTTCTTCTCTATCTTCTGTTTTATTGGTCCTCTCCCACAAATAATTGAGAATTGGTTGACACGAAATCAATAAATCATTGAAACCAATGAATAACAACCATTGACATAATTGGTGTACACTGAAACTATGTTTCAACACATTGTCGAAATTATTTCGTACATTGAATCAATTAATTTTGTTTATTTGAACACCGGTATTCATTTAATCAATGTATATTGATCATCAATGTAATAAAAGCCACTCAGTTTGAAAAATGTGAGAAGAATAATTATCAAGCATTTTTCAGATGATTTAGTAATCCTGATATGTATAAAGTGCCTTCCGTTTGGACAATGAATAATGCTACTTAACAAAGTTGTTTTGATTTTGTTGGAATTTAATAATTTGTTCAAGATTTTGATGATATGTTCTTCGTGATTTTCGATATTTCTTTCACATTTGCGATATTTAACTTAATTTTTTTGGTGCAAAATTGATTGCGCTATTCGAAAATTGTTCATTGCTTAGAATATTTTAGTTGGTAAGGATTCGTTAGATGTCAGTAGAGTAAAGAATGAGCCTATTATCAATATTATCATTTATTGCAGAACAAATGAAACACATTCGCTAAATGTAGAATATTATTAGAATTTGTAAATCAAATGATATTAATAAGAAAATACATTGATAACTATACTAGAAGAGATACAAAACAATAGAAAATAAGTAAAAACTGAATACATTGGATTGTCGGAAGTCTATTATTATTAATCCCTAGCTCCACAAGTTTCTCGAAGACTTCCGAGGGTTGCGCGAAGGGTTGCAATCGGTTGACGGAAATAATTTCAATAATTTTTTTTTCAATTATTATATCTATTGCTACAAAATATATCAGAACAAAACAATAGAATATAAAATACCATTTGGTTACTAAAAACATATTTTCAATTTTCTTTGAATAATATACGTGGATATGATAAAAAAAGGTTCTGTTGTCTTTAGAAAACTTTTCTTATGTAATTTTCTGAAAAATGTAGCAAAAGTATTTCATTTTTCATTTTTTATAACATAGTTTAGTATGAAAAGAAAATAAAATATTGCAAAGTTCAATTGAAATGAAAATTTTGTAAATAAAGTGAAACATGATTTATTATTTCTTGTTTGGGAACTATTTTTGTACAGGTCTCATACGTGCAAGCCACTACCAAACAAGGAAAACGACATTCTGCAGAGAGGGCTTTCCTCGAACCGATACGACACAGAAACAATCTAAAAATACTCAAAAACTCGAGAGCCACCAGAATATTGATAAACAATGAGACCAAACAGGCATATGGCGTCGAATACATAAGACATAGAAAATACCACATAGCAATAGCAAAAAAAGAAGTAATTTTATGTGCAGGAGCACTGAACTCGCCACAATTACTAATGCTTTCGGGCCTAGGTCCGAAGCAACACATGAAAAAATTGGGTGAGTGCAAATTTCATGTTGCATTTCGTGAAGGTATTTATTTATTTATGCTTTGTTTATTTATTCACCGAAATCTTACATACGTATACTAGCCTAATTACATGTTCTCATTCAACTTAATCTATGGATTATGTAGGTATATACTATTTGTATGAGTACTTGTTACATCTATTTTATTTGTAAAATGTGAAATGAAACATGGATGGAAGAAATAACTGTACTGCTACTTCAATGAAAAATCTGGTTTTCCAGCCTGATTTTAGGAAGGAAAGGACTGCTTTTCCTTTCTCTCTCACCCGAGAATATTGAAGTATGTTTTTGTTTCTAACATTTATTCTAAATTTGGTTAATAAGTTTCTTGCAATTTACAAAACCAATTTAATTGAAATGCGAAAATCTTAAAAATACCTATTTACAATCATTGAAATGTAGTATTAGGTTGGTGCCAAAACGAATTTTGAACGCTAAAAATAAGACAAAAAGTTAAGACCAGGTGGAACGTGTTCTTGATGATCCAACTTTAAGGAAAAAAATATTTAAACACGAGGACACTCAGAATGTTGAAATGGGGATGAAGTTTAGGGGTTGAAAATGGTTTTTTGCGATTTGCGGCAAAACTCTACCTTCTAGCGAAAAATGTTCAATAAAAAAGTTGTAGATAACAAAAAAATCAAAAACTTTTGTATTCAACACACATTGGCAAAAAAACGATTTTTCAGTATCTAATTTTTTTCTCGCTTATAAATTATTTAATTTGAATGAAAATTTGTAAAAAATATGTATTTTTTGGTGTCGAATGAGTATAATTTTTTCTCAATTTAGAAGATGACCAGTTTTCGAGTAATGTACATGTTTGTAAAAAAATTCTCTTATCTTCCAGGAACAATTGTCTTGATATTTTTTTGAATTTTGAAGGTCTTTAAGTGATCATTTTAATTTTTGAAATGTCTACTTCAAATGGTTTATGTAACTTGGTAGTTTATTGATAGTTAAACCGTTTAAATTTGAGAAAAATTGTTGAGTAATAATTTTCTCGATATTTTCAATAATTTTTTACTTTCTTCATTATTCTTATAACAGAAAGTAGTTTATACTAAATTATTTAAAATGACATATTTGAATAAATACATAATCACAAAACAAAATTAATTCATTAATATTGTTTTCAATCTTTTTACAACTATTGAAAATCATTAAGAATATTGAGAAAATCATGATTCAGAGAGACTGAATTTTAAGCGGTTTTACGATCCATAAACCAGCAATTTACATAGACTGTTTTGAAGTATAAATTTTAACAATTAAAATGATCACTTATAGACCTCCGAAATACAAAAAAATATCAAGACAATTATTCGTGGAAGATAAGGGTATTATTTCGAAAAGTGTACATAGATCGAAAACTAGTCGTCTTCTGAATTGCGAAAAAATCAAGCTTATTCGACAACAAAAAAGATATATTTCAACAAATTTTCATCTGTATTAAATATTTATACAACAGAAAAAAATTAAATACTGAAAAATCGGTTTTTCGCCATTTTGACGGTTAATTTGGGGTTATATCAAAAAGTGTTGAATACTAAAGCATTTGATTATTTTGTTATCTACAAATCTCCCATTTTGGGTGTTTTCGTGATTAAATATTTATTTTCCTTAAAGTTGCAACATCAACAACTTTTTCCTCCTGGTCCGCTTGCCTGTTATTTTTTTTGTTTTTCACAAAAATTATAGGCTCCAGTTTATATACAGTTGGTAGAATTATTATAGAGAAAACCACCAAAGCTTCTTTTTGGCCAGCAAATGTTTGAAAATGTTTGTTAATTAGCTCTTCTGGGAGACATTCAGTCAAAATTATAACTAATATCTATTCCAAATAAGAATACAGTGCTGGAAGCTCGAGCTCCACGCTAATTGGTTGAAATCTAAGCCAGTATCAAATAGAGCAATACCATAAAGTATAGTATAGTAACTTTTTCAAATTTGGCACTATCTTTGGCCGCAATAAAAGCTAGCTGTGTGAGTTTTCCTCACTGATCAAGGCGCCACCTACTATATTCTTATTTGGAATGAAGTATAATTGAATGTCTTATACATTTTCATTTGATAAAATAAAGAAGTGCTGAAGAATTAAAATTGAAGGATTAAAATTCTACTGTTGGCAGGTGTTCAAAAATCGTAATTACTTCAAAAGTTACATCTAAATAACAATGTTTTCGTTGGAATAATAAAGTCACAATTTTTTACAATTGATGGCATCAGAGAATAATTTTCTTTTGTTCAGAAAGGTCCTGATCTGGAAATACTTTCCAATTTACGTATTAGGAAATGAACCAACAGCTGATGATTGTATTTTGAATTTCAGGCATACCACTGTTACACCACTTACCCGTTGGACAGAAAATATTCGATCACATCGCATTTGCCGGCCTGAATTTTTTGTTGAACGAAAGCGTAGTCATAGATCAAGAAAAAGTGATTTCTGATCTCAACAACTTCGTTCGCATAAAACAAGGAGAAGGTGCATTCACTACAATTCTTGGTGAGTAGTCAAAACAGGAGGGAGGAGAATGAACTCTCCAAAATTAGGATAATTTAAACACATTAACTTTACAATTGAACCTTCAAAAATAAATTACGTTGTGAATGTTCAGAGTGGACTAAACCAAATAAAAGAGCATATCGAGTAACTGAGATCGACTAAAAAAACGCCCAGACAATTCAACCTAATTTCAACGATTTTGCCAAAGGGTACATGAAGGTTGAATTTTTTGGTAGAAGCACTTCTAAGGATGCCCTAAACGGATGGCGCACCCAATTGTGAGGTCGTATTCAGACTAGCCGGTAAAACTGCCAGATTCATTTCCTCTTGAAGAGTTGCGACACCAAATTTCGGAACAACGCCGAATTCGTTTCGATGAAAGTCAGTGGAGATTATGTGAACATTTCGATTCTTAACACTGTTTTATTTTTCCATTTAAATTGTAATACCTTGTTTTCGATATTCTTATACAGGGTGTTTCCAAATGACACTTATAACGCCTGCCAGTAGATACCTCTCGTAGAATTGGAAAAAGTGATATGCGATATGAGGGGTCCAACCTGATTACTTTTCGTAATACAGGAGGTTAAATTTAAAAAGAAGTTTTTATTAGGCAACTTCAAAACGGATCAATATATTAATTTGAAATTGAGATGGTCGTTTTTAAATGTAAAAAGACATATTTTAGTAAAAAATCATGATTGATATCTAGATCCAGTCGCATCAGTTAGAAGAGTATGTCACCTTTTTCCCACAATTCTTTACGCCCATGGTATTTGAAACTATTAAATATCTCAAAAACCACAAGATTTTCGGTATGTGAAGGTTAATCGTTTCTTACGTAAAAATTGTTAGACAATACAAAAAAAAAATTAAAAATGGCTTCAAATACCACGGGCGTAGAAAATGGTGGGGGAAAAGGGATATACTCTTCTAACTGCACACCACTGGATCTAGATATGAAACATGATTTCTCACTAAAATAGGTCTTTTTACATTCAAAACCGACCTGCTGAATTTCAAATCAATATATCAATCCGTTTTGAAGTTATCAAATGAAAATACTATTTTAACTGTAACCCCCTGTATTTTGAAAAGGAATCAGGTTGGACCCCTGATTCCTTATATCATTTTGTACAATATTACGAGAGGTATCTACAGGCAGACGAACCCATATGAATTGAAAAAAATTGGATTTGTTGTTGCTTTGGATAGATACAGGGGAATACAGAAAACAGAATATCGTCAAATAATCTCTATTGAAATGTACCACTAATTGGTATTAGAAGAGGTCAAAATTAAAAATAGGTAAAGTGAAGTCAAATAAATCGTTCGATTCCGGTAGTTATGGAAACTTGTGATATCAAAATTGGCACGCTTCACGAACTCTGATATCGTTTTACCACTTGAGGAGTGATTTTTCAAAAGGCCATATTTCCATTCTACACCAAAAATAAACTTCCGACGAAAATCAAATTCTAAAGTTAAAAGGCATCTTCTAACTGCGATAGAACCTTTCAAATTGCCTTATTTTCTGTGAAGAAAGCAATATCTAAACAGGAATTTCATACAAAAAGACATATTTCCACAAATGATTCTGAGGAAACATGTCTTTTTGGATGAAATTCCTGTTAAGATATTGTTTTCTTCATAAGAAATAAGGCCTTTTGAATGGTTTCATTGCCGTTAGAAGAATCATTTCAACCTGTGGATTTCATTTTCGTCGAAAGTTTATTTTTGGTTTAGAATGGAAATATGGCCTTCTGAAAATTCACTCCTCACTTCACAATAGGTGGCATGGAGGCGTTGGCGTTCATCAAAACAAATGTCTCCATGGAATCTGACCCATTGTATCCAGACGCGGAGCTACTACTGTTTGGTGGTGGAATGAGTGCAGATAAAGGGTCAGTCTACAAGAGAGTTTTCAGCATATCTCAAGAAATATACGATGCTGTATGGAAGCCATTGGAAAACAAATATGTATTACAGGTAAGAAATTACACATTTCATGGATAGTTTCACTACAACCGAGGTAGTCGTCTGCCATTTTATTTTCTAGTAGCTATAATAGTATATTTTGACATATCAAAACGTCAGATTTTCTAACATACTTTTTTAGTTCGTCAAATTATCACACCTGTCACACCGGAATGACGCATAACCTACCGCGACCTCGCTTAGCTAACCCCCCAAGACATGATCGGTAGGTACAACAGACTAACTGTGGAAATTTTAGGCTTTCATAAATTATGTGTTGTCTGCCATCCACTGGCTCTAGGACTATTTTAGTTCTGTACTATCATTGTTTTAATAGAAGTAAGATAGTCAATGCCCGTGGAATCGGTATTGGATCCAAACGCGAGTGTCATCTAGCATGATTAGTTACAAACATGAATATTTGACGTCATTTTAAAGCAGGGTTCTTAAAAAAACACTGATTTTAATGCTTTACCATTGTTTCAATCAAGTTACGACATGACTTGGAGGCCAGATTACTGAAGTTACGACATGACTTGGATGCGAGATCACTATCGTCATCTACATGTCGCATCCATTTGAATCCAATAATAATCCCATAAGGTTGGCTATCTTAATTCTCACTATACATGTTTGTTATGATTGAATATACTCGGTGAATTGCACAAGGTATTTTATGATGTATCGTGCCTATTATGTTAAGTTAATTGTATGTATCACATGATTTAGTTGATGCTTCAATGTAGAACAGGACAGGATACATTTTGACCATTGAATGTGTGTGACAATTATCAGCATTTTTGTTCTACTTAGCATATCCATAAATAACACTAGTTTTCTCGGACCAATAATTATAAATCAAACTTATCGCTCGATAGAGATCTATATTTTGCATACGGCAGAACAACACATCTACCCTACTTCTCTGAAGCCTGAGCTTGGGTCTGAGGGTGACAATTAAAGGGCACTCTGTTGCTAGTGGGATCTTAAGGTACCCTTGCGGGTGCTTAAGTTCCCATATAGCGTAGCCCCTGAAAAGTCTGCACTCCCATCAGTGGTGAATGCCTTATAAAGTACAAGGGAAGGAAGAGAGTGGTCAGCCAGTATATATGCATCAAACATGTTACATACAGGTAGTCTCAATAAAAAGTGGATTACAAGTTAAGATTACACAATTGAATTTTTTTACACGTACCTTCAACTTTTTCAAAGTTATATCATTTGAGAATGTTTATCAAGGAATAGAACAAGGAAACATGAAGATTATTATTGCAAGAACTTAAAAAATTAAGTCAGATGAGTGATTGAGAGCAAAAAACTTGGTGTTAGACAGATTGATTTTGTAAATTCTTCCTTGAATACCAACACATTACCAGGGTATTAAATTGTTTTATTACTCTGGCAGAAAAAAAAAAAAAAGACATTGGAAGAAAATATGCCCTTTCTCTTTTGGAATAAATGTGAGCTAACACTGCTTCAAATGATCACTGCATGTGAAAATCTGGCTACATATCCAAGTATACTCGAATATCTATGAAGGTAACTAATAGGTAAACTTTCAGGTTCTACCCATACTGCTGCACCCAAAATCACACGGCTTCATGAAACTGAAATCAACAAATCCCTACCACTGGCCAAAATTCTATACACGTTTCCTCACCGACCCTGGCGACCAGGATGTGAAGACGCTGATTGGAGCAATACGTGAGGCACAGAGGATATTTCAAAGTCCGTCTCTACAGAAATATGGAGCAACACTTGTAACCTTACCTATACCAGGTGAGACTGTTTCTCACATCATCACAAGAGTACTATAACGTAGTGTACACCGGGTGGAAAGTGACTCGCACTCAAGTATAGCATTTTTGGTTTTGCAGATGATTTTGGAGAATCCATATATAACATAAAACTGCATTTTTTGAGATGTAACTCAGCTTCATGCCACTTCCGGTTTCACCAGAAGTGACATAAACTATCGATTTTTAAATAGGTCACCCGGTATATCTTCACTCTTTTTGTCTCCATATGACATACTAAATACAACGATGTATCACTTGTCACTTTATTTTTTATTTTGAAATTTATTTATTTATTATGAGTGCTACGGATTCTTTCAAAATGGCAACCTTCTCGTAGGGTTAAGAAAACAGGAGCATTTTAGTACGAATAATTTGATACTGCACACTGTTATATGTTTTAAACAAACTTCCGTTAAAAAAAAACTTTAAAATAACACATTTAACATAGCACGTACATTTTAACCGAAAACAGTGAAGTTGTATTTTTTCTGAAATTTTAGGGCTGAAATTGATGATTTGAGCGTATCCATACATTGAAAAATAAATTTCAAAATTAAAAAAAAATTTGGTTACAAAATGTGACAAGTGATACATGTTTGTTTTCAGAATTACATATATGGAGACAAAAACAAGTGAAAATATACTAGGTGTCCCATTTAAGAATCGAAAGTTTGTCACTAAATGAACACTAAAAGAGGTTTATTAACTATCTGTGTATTTCAACAGAAAAGAATCAGCAAAAGTTAAACTGTCCAGAGTAAGTCGACTGATCGATTAGATGCTAGAAATGAACTGAATGAACTAAATAATGATAACATTTTTGGCAGCATTTTATAGCCGCGCGGTCGCGGGGCGTGGCCTATGAGAAATTCTCGTGCTGATATACTCCAGCGCCAAATTTCATTTCACGCGAGGCAAGCTGATAAACTTCTTGCTTAGAGGTCGTTACCGATGCAAAGTCGGAAATTGCTCTCTCTTCACACGAATAAGGCTAGAAGCAGGGGTACCACAGGGAACAGCGCTGTTCTCGATCTACACCGCAGACATGCCTGTCGGACAACCACATGACCAACCTGCCAGTTTACGCAGATGACACGGCAAACTTTGTCTAGTCATCCCACGAGAGAGGAGTGACATCGAAGCTCCAACATCAGATCATCCAGCTAGAACCGTGATTCAATCGTTGGAATATCGGAATCAATGAATGAATGAATATGAACGACGAAAGAATTCCACGAGTAGACGGAGCCGTTTACCATAGAGTAACCCTGGACACGAAACTCATGTTTCAGAGGCACGTTTCCCACTGATTAGCACTATCAAAATCCGCAAGGCATAAGCTATATCAACTCATCGGACGTAGGAGCAACATGGCACTCTAGTTGGAACCTCGCCTCATCAGGACAATCCTACTGCCACTGAGGGCAATGCACGAACACGCATATGCAAAGGATGCAGCCTTCTTCAATGTCTACCTGAGAATGGCAGGTTTATATACCGAGACACAGACATCCATCTGGACTACATTGACAGACTCATCAGACATTATACGAGGACTACTCTAGACAGAGTAGAGACCCACACGAACCCGCTGCTCACGGAGCTCCATGAGAACATTCGTGAGCCAGACGATAGAGACAAATATAGACGACCAGTGAACCATGGAGACAACGACACGCCCGAAGAAGTTCGACGGAAGCAGTACCTTCAGCGACGCCAACGTCAACTCTAACAGGCCTTACATCACGATTAGTCACACATTTATGTTTCAGATATCAAGAAGAACCGACCAGGAAGTAAATTCATTAAACTCAATCATACGACACTTGGTCCTCAGCAAAATGTTTTTTCAGGCCTTCAGCCAGTTTTAGGGAGGCAATATGCATATAAAGTCATTGTTTCTCATAAAGGTCAACTCATGTCAGATAGAAGGGAGCTTCAGGCCGCAAATAGGCTGGGTACCCCATATCAAATAATCAGATTTTGTTCTGCTGATCACCAGTCAACAGGATGAGGAACCGCTCTGGAAGGAGGCGTGAGCTTTTGAGTATAGAGTACTGGGAAGTTCGCCCTTCCCGGCTCACCCGAGGAGCGTGTTCTATTCAAACATTTCGTGCATTATAAAATTTGAAATGAGTATTACTCACACATCTTCTGATGTACAAAAAAGAGAATTTATTTATTGTAATGTTATTAGATTTCCATTTTTGACAATTTGTTGCCCAAAGATGAGAGTAAACATCATCACCATTTTTCACTCTACCATTTATATTGACACTTTTCTACGACTAAATTATTATTATTATCTTTAGGTTGTCAAAACTACATGTTCGACTCGGACGACTATTGGACTTGCGCCATCAGACAAATATCTGCGACCATGGGCGACCAAACGTCCACCTGCAAGATGGGCCCGCAAACCGATCGAAGCGCCGTGGTTGACCCGAAATTGAGGGTGCACGGCATTACAAATCTCAGAGTCGCCGACGCGAGCATCATTCCGTTGCCGTTGGCCGCCCACGTCGCGGCGCCCACGTACATGATTGGAGAAAGAGCTGCAGACATGATCAAGGATAGATGGTTACATGACAGTAACGCAACCGGACTGTAGTGATAGATACCAACTTGAATAAGTCAAAGATATCATTATTTATTGTTGTATTTATGATATTTATATTAATTTTATTACAATTTTCGTTTCATTTATGTACTTATTTTGTATAAAATCGAATGGGAGATATGTCGGTATTTATGAAACACTTTCGTCATTTCCACTGAAAGTTTTATAATTTGATAACAAATTTCGGATAGTACCTCTCCAGGCTCTCCAAATATTAAATTTCGTATATAGATGAAAACGAATTCCGGAGAGGCATATCATACGGTCCTTCGGAATGCGTAATTTAATTATCGCGACCTAGTACTAGTTGTAAGCGAAATCTGTCCCTTCTGTCCGTAAATCCGTTCTTTCAGGGATAGATAGCGCTGTACGACTTTGGAAGCGATAAAGAGATATGGGTACGCGATACCAGATATCTGAAGGACAAAAATTGGATAAGGCTCCTCCAACAAATTGGCTCGTTGAGTTCAGCTAGTTCCGATAAATAGAAAGGTCACAGTTTAAGGATGCGAAGGAACTTCACCAATCGGTTTCTTATTCTAGTTTCAAACGAGACATGTGAAAGCACATTTGTGCATAATTGTATGACGTTGCACTAGATTGACACTGGGATAAAGGGTGTCCAACGTGCTCAAATATTTTACCGAACGGAATTTATACGGTTGACTTGACTCGGAATTCAAATTTTCACCTAAGTAACTACACAAACTGAATTCCAGAAGGTCGTATCAACCAGACCCTTCTAGAACCATTAATTTGACTGAAAGATTCTGGTACCTAAATGTAAACTTAATTGCTCCTTGATGAATAACGTGGTACTTTGATTATCACGAAGGTGGTTGTTGAATTGCGGACTGTGGATGAATATAATGGATGCGGTTCGGGAATTTTCAATCACCTGATAAATATGCAGTATAATTTAGCTTACCCTTGGAACGTCGGTCTGTAACTCATGATTTCGTTATCAAACTATGCCTAACTTGTCGGCGCCAAAAGAGGAAGATTCTCATGTTTTTCACTATTTTTAGCCTCGGTTAGCCTCCGTAGCAAAACAAAGGAATAACGGAGGTCGTCGTAGCAGCAGTCATAAAAACCACGTTATTCTAGCAAAAATTATTCCCCATCATAAAAAGTGAACTGAAACCAAAACTCTAGCATAAGTAGATATTTTCGGCACAAGAACTGAAGGATCTCAAAAAGTGGTCGGCGTCAAAAATTAGGAAACATGAGGATACAGTCATCCACTATTTCCTGACCTGGAAGCTTGCTTTCCTTTAACAATATATTTTGAAATTACAGGTTTATGGTATGGAAAGGCGCACTAATCATTTATGTGATACTTTTATGGACTATAAAAATGAGCATCAGAAATGCTTTATTACACTATGTCGTTTCAAAAGTGCAGGATATCGAATGGCTTCGGATTAGGTAGATCTTCCTCGCCTATTCGATGTTCACTAAGGTATCCTAACCTCAGATTTTGCAGAGTTATGCATTATTTTTTCTATCTTTAGGAGTTTCCCAAAATGTCCTCCCCAACGGCAGTGCCATACTAGAATTCCTGTTAGTATTGGGCTATTTTTACTCTTGCTGGAGCATGGAGCAGTCATTTGATCTCTTCTGGTTGTAGTTTCCCAGTAGTATCTTGGCCTGCCTCATTCCTTGTGATTATTATTGTGATATTGAGATCTTTTATTATCTACTCCTTTTTCAAGTTCATCAAGTATAGACGAGGAAAGTGTGTTGTCAAGAATGTCATACTTTCCTCGTCTATTGTGCTGGTACATTCCGCAGAAGGGTTCAGGTGCCAGAAATAGTGTTTCAGTCCCTTACTCATATGTGTCCAGGAACACATAGGAGGGTAACAGTTTTGTTCTTGCCTAGTTCATTTAGTTTCTCTCAAACCATCTTGGAGTTGATTAAACGAGAGTTCAGAGCATCAAGCCTGCTTGGCTGATGATCTCTTGTCTGAGAAAATTTATTTCTATATTGAACTGAACACAATTTCCGTTGTCGTAGATTTCCACTGGTAAAATAATAATAATAATACTTCTTTATTATGATTCTGAATTACATTAAAATGCGAAGTATGAGCGCTATTATTACTTGACCTGTGGAGGAAGAAATAAATATTTTATTCAAAAACAAATATTGAAGTAATACTGAACAGTATTTCAAGTATATTCTACATATTCATCATCACTATTTATAGCGTTAGTGTACAGAATTCCAATCAATTAGAAAGATTCAGAGGAAAATTTAATGTTATAATTGATTTTCCTTTAGAGGAATTGGATGCATTGTCTAATCGTAGTGGACACTACACAGCCTACTGTAGACATCCATATGAGAGCACGTGGCATGAATATAATGATTCACATGTGACCTCAATTTTATCCAGATCCCTGGTGAGCGGAGATGCCCATGTTCTCTTCTATGAACAGGAAGGCACTTAATCGCTCCTTAGATCACACTTTGTTTTATTTTATGTATTTGTATTTTTTATAACACAATAAATGCCTAATTTAGAATAAAATAAAAATTAGCAAATGATACGTTTTTCAATTTATTCTTGAAATTGATCAAAGGGTAGTTATAAAAATCTGTTGGCAAATCATGCATCAACAAATACATGCATTGTATGAGAAGCTTCATTTGAACATAGAGGTGGAGTGTTTCGGACTTACTGAAACACCTTTGTTACGGTTATTAAATTTATTCAAATCCCCAAATCGTTTGAATTTATTGAATGAATATACGGGATATCTGGTAGATGATACTTCTTGAGCTAGAATCGTTAGATGAAGTTTTCTGAGTTAGCTGAGTTTCAATCTCACAGCTTTAGATATTGAGTTACTGACCCGATAAAACTGATTCCAAAGTAGAATCGGAAAAATGAGTTCTTGATTTTTTGTCAGCGCAGGGCCATATACGAAGTTACAATAAGATATTCTGGAAATAAAAGGATTCCCAAAGACTCAATTTCGGATTCAGGGATGCTCTATGGCGATAGAGTTGTGTCAGAATGACGATTTGATCAGATGTTCACATGCTTGGTAAATCTGAAATCGGAATCTATCACAGTCTCAAGTTCTTTCCGTCAGATGCTGAAGGAATATTTTCTCAATTCGCCTTGATATTCAATTAAAACCGTGCATATATTCGTTTGTCTTTCGGATGAAATAACATCATGGTTGATTTTTTAGCATTGAGGTTTAGATTATCAGCATTCGAAATTTCAACATCTTGTAGATCCGCATGTATCAACTTTTCGAAGGAAAATGAGAAATAAGCTTGTGTATCATCAGCATAGTGGTACAATGCTCTGAAATTTATATAGGCTTCCGGAATATTTGGTTACAGGCCCATATAATCCTAATTTAGTTCCTTCTGTTGTTAAAGATCCATCTGTGTTCCATTTAATGGCACTTGCGATGGTGTCTACGTCCCATTCTCTTTTGCTACTTAGCTTTGTGTTGAATTCTCTCACAAAGCTTAAGTTTTTTGTCATCTCAGGTTTAGTGATTTTCAGGGAGGAGTCTAAACTTGAGTTAGGTGGTTTTTTCTCTGGTAATTCTGTATGTTGTCCTCATCGCTATACTCTCCACTACTATGTGGAATCTAAGTCAAAATTCCAACATTCAAATTCAAGTAGGAACTCACGATTTTTTTTAGTTTCCGACTGTCAAAAATATAGAATAAGTGAAATGCACATGAACATATGAAGAAGCCGTTGAGACTTCTGAGAAGAATAAGAGATTCCAGATTTGGTTCAAGCGTATGAAAAAGTAGACATAATATCTGGAAGGCAAATACTTCGAAAATCAATTGAACGATTTGTTCCAATGGCTTCTTGTTCCTTCTTAGCTTCAAAACAATTTCATAACCCCCAAATCAATTGATTCGTCAATGTTGAAAATCGTTATCAGATCTAGTAAACAAAGATGTGAGTCATAATATGAAATAATACTTCCGATCGAATTTTGATCAAGGCTCATGACTTGCAAAAAAAAAACTCGGTACAAGCATCAGATATACAACAATGATCAGCATTGATCTCTTCGACAAGTAACCTCAACAATTGTTTCGAGAATGTAAGGCAAAAGCTATTCGCTACGGAGAGGTGGGCTTGGCCCTAGTAAGGATTTACATAAATATAGTTACATGCACCGACAATTATCATTTCATGTCACTGTTTCACAATGAATTAAACGCTAGTGTAAAAACGATAAATTTAAACTAAAGACATAAAGTGGAGATTAATCAAATAGTTTATCGATAAAAAACATTAAGGTATGTATGATACCAGTACAATAGGAGTTAATTGTTTATAAAAATCTTCTACATGGATAGAATTAGGTTTTTATTTGAACATTCTTTTCTGGAAAATATAAAAAGAAAGGTACAGACGAATCGAAAAAATCATAATTTCTCTTCAACCTATTTGTATAATTGAACTCACGTCTATGAAATCCCTTCAAAATTTTCGATATTCATAAGGCACTGAGAAAATAGATTTATCTTGAAAAACCTCTAGAGCTACTCACCACTAGAGATATCTTCAGTGGAGTTGAGGCGGCTGTGCGAGAAGTGTTCATGGTACTTTTCTTTTCTTCCATTGTTGGTTTTTCTTAACCCCTTCTTGCCTTTTTGCTTTTTGAATCTCGAACACTTTTTTATATTCTAGTTACAAAAGGGAATTACACTAGTAAGTTTTTATTTTTTTCCAAACATTTTCAAGTCAACCTGGGTAAAAAAGCACTTTTCAATTTTTTTGCGCGAAATATTACCGGTATTTCATTCGAAGAATACAAGTGACGTCAGAGTTTCCTGACGTCAAGATCTCCTCATATTGTCTATTTGTCTGTCTGTTATCAAACCAAGTGTACCTTTCCATTACATTCGACTGAAGATTAATCCGGGTTTCACTGTAATTAAAACTGGAAACAATTCTTCCATGTACGGAAAGCATTCTCTGAGGACTCAAGGACGTTTATAATAATACAAGTGACGTCGGCCCGCGAGTTTGAATCTTTTTCAGTTTGAAACAGTTTTGAAGTGGATTGTAGTCGATATGAAATAAATAAATAAGTTCGTGAAATTATGTTACTGATTTTAATTTTAATGATAAAACGAATTTTTTTATTATAGTGTAATTCCCTATTGGCTTTTCTGATTTTTTTTAGGTCCTTTGTAGATTTTATCTTGTACTAACAATGCTGATTACATATATTTTTGTTTTCTTTCTGATTCTATTGAAACTCTAATTTGAATTTGAAATCATTTAGTTCCCTTGTTTTTCCGTTGTTGTCTATGCTTTTACTACGAATGTAAGAATGAGACGTTACCACTTCCTTCAATATTTTAGCTAAAAGGCAGTTAATGAGCTTTTCTCTATGCCAGACATCAGAAATACCGCATAAAACTGTATAACAATACATAAAAAAAATTTAAAAAAATTTCAAAATAATTTACTACATATTTTCTGTCATTGACAATAAATATTATGTGCTCTCAATTATTATTATGGAAAATTTCAGTACTTCAAGAGATATAAATTATACAATTTTCATAGGTGAATTGAATTTTTTTATTGCAAAATCTACAAAAAAATTAGTTATGGTTCCTTGAGCACCAATAAATAAATCAATAACTTTGATTTCACCAGCTATTTCATCATCATCGTATAACATTCATTCATCGACTTATTCTTCAATTCTTTTAATAGCTGAATTTTCTGTTTGGTAACGGATTTCTAGTATTGAAGTGATGGCTGTACTCTTTCAACTCTTCAATTAAATTTTTTGCAACAATCTACATCCTTCTACATGACATTACTGATTAACATAACCATAGATGTCTCTGACTCTGATATCACATGGAATGGTGTAGTAGAATTTTGAAAAGTACCTTTTTTGGTAGTAAGCTAGCAAGCAGAAATATTTAATCTCTTCAACAATTTTTTTGAGACACAATAAAACCTGAAATGAATAAGATTTCCTGAAAAGCGTTAATTTCAAATACTTCTTATTTTAAAAGTATTTCTGTTGGAATCATCCTCTCCTTCAACAATAATTTTTGGGCAGAACGTCACAATTATGTGTTATTTTCACACATATGGACCAAGCCTGGAAAGTTTTGTACGTGTTTCAAAAATACACGATTTTATAGATTTCAACGTGTCCGTTTCGAATTTTCACTATGCCACTTCGTATATTTGACGCTTGAGCTTTTTCGGTTGTTGGCAATGCCTCAATCTAAAAGACTGTACGATTTTCGTGAATAAGATACATTTTTGTTGTTGATAAAAAATAATAATAATTCTACTTATTCAAAAGGAGTACCGGTACTCAATTCTCAATTCAATCATATATTATACGTGCGACATGATTTATTTTTTTGGTCTCAATGGGTTAGAATTGAAAGAACCAAATTTGGTTGGATATTACTAAACGGAACGAGAATCATCCGGCACTGGAAATGGCAAATGTATCCAATTCAACGAATGAACTGAAGATAATAAATAATAGAAGGCATTGTGCATGCACATGCAGATAAAATGTTTTACACGGAATATCTTTTATACGATTTTTTTCAGATAGGTATTCGTTCTCCTTTCAAGGTGAAATGAATAATAAATACTCAATACTCTACCTTGAATTTGTTTCTCGGAAACAAACAGACAATTACATTGATACCGAAGTAATTGTTATGAATAGTATAACTTGTCAATATGAATTTATTATTTATATGCCAAGAGATCGGAAAAAAAACTCTTGTCTGCTTTTGTACTAACATGGGCACATACAACCTAGATCCAGCTATGGGTATATAATATCTAAACAAGAGCACTCATTTCATGACTATATAAATTACTTCACATATCGAAAGCTCGGTTGTCTTTGCGTCTCAATTCATTTGAGTATTTGAAGATGAGATTAAATGTATGATAAATGCCCTTCCGGACAAAGTGTTACTAACAAATAAGTGTGCTGATTTGTATAATTCTAACATTCTTAACGTTAGAACGTTATTTGCATTATAACTTAAAATCGAATAGTTACAAAACTATTTGGAAAGAAATGAAAGAATTGGGGGTCCACGGAAAAGTTGAATCTGATCTGCCAACTCATTTTGATGTAAATAATATTAATAGATATTTTATAGAATCACAATGCTCCGACGGTGCCAATATTGACATGTTAGAGTTTTATAGTAGTAATGTGCGAACGCGAATTGAACCGTTCAACTTCACTCTTGTGTCAAACGATGACGTTTCGAATTATCTGAGCCAATCAAGACAAAAGCGGTTGGATGCGAAGACATCAGTCTTAATATGCTTTTACTATGCTGCCCGTTCATCATACCTTTCCTCACCCATATTATTAATTGTTCTTTGGAAATGTAGAAATTTCCCAATTCTTGGAAGTTGGCGCATATTGTGCCGATTCCTAAAATTAAAAAAACCATCCGAAATTAAAGATCTACGTCCAATAAGTATACTTTCCGTTTTGTCAAAATTGATTGAGAAAGCTATGAATTTCCAAAAGAGGGAACATATAAGTAAGTTTGACGTCTTACCGGAAACTCAATCAGGATTTAGACCCAACCACAGCTGTGCTACTGCACTTCTGGGGGTGACAGATGATATCTTGTCAGCTACTGACAAAAATGAAGTCACTGCGTTGATCCTTCTCGACTTCTCCAAAGCATTTGACAGAATAAATCATAGGCTTCTCATTGCTGTGTTGCATTATTTTGGTTTTAGTGAGGATGCTTCTGCAATGATCCAGAATTACCTTACAAATCGTCTTCAATGTGTAGTGGTGGAAAATAGCTTCTCCGAGGCTCTCCCAGTAATCAGTGGAGTACCACAAGGCTCAATACTGGGTCCCTTACTTTATACCATATACACCGCACGATTTGACACATGCTACTTTCTTCAAATCCCACTATTATGCTGATGATACTCAGCTGTATCTATCATTCAAAAATAATGATGCAAACGATGCATTCAAAAAGCTTAATGCAGATCTTCTTTCTTTACAAAATGTTTCAAAACAACACTCATTAATTCTCAACTCATCCAAATCATCTGTTATACTTTTTGGACCCAAAATGCAGAGGGATTTCGTTTCTCGTAACTTTAGAGTAATTCTCAATAATGAACCACTCACCTATGTTGACTCAGCAAAAAACTTAGGTCTTATCACCGACTCTTCTCTCAGATTTTCAGCGCATATCTCCAACTGTATTAAAAGAGCCTACTGTAATCTGAAAAAACTGTATGGTTGTAATCATTGTCTGGATCGTAAATCGAAAATCATTCTTTGTGAAGCTTTAGTTATATGCCACTTCAACTACATGGATACTGTTTACAACGCTAGTATAACCAAATATGACCAGCTACGAATTCAGAAAGTCCAGAATGCATGCGTTAGATTCATATTCGGAATACGAAAATATAAATCAATTTCACGAAAGCGCGAAGAATTGGGTTGGCTAAACATGTCTCAGCGTCGTATTCTTCATAGTTGTGTTTTATATAATAAAATCATACAGAATAAAATCCCCACACACCTTTCTAAAAAAGTAACATTTGGGAATGAAATACTAGATTTCGGCAAAAAATTATTGCACCCAGACATTCTACTTCCATGTTTGAAAGATCTTTCTCTTACAACATTTTTAAATATTACAATAACCTTCCAGACTCCCTCAAAACGATTTCACCAATTTGCTTTAAATCCAAATTATGCAAACTTTTACTGGCAAAATATATTCATTTCGACTGACTTTACGCTCACCCAATAGAAATTAAAAAAAAAAATACCCATCTGAATCGCGGTTTTTATCTGCTTACATACTTTTTCACCCACACAAAATCGATGAACCTATATATATTTTTTTCGTGTATCTATTTAGCCTTCATTTGTTTCATTGTTTGACCAACTGAGTATTATATGTTACATTATTAGTTTCACTTTCTAAATTTTTTTTTCAACTTTGTTTTGTTTATATTTCAACACATTATTAGTTGACTATTGAAAGGGTTGAGTGGAAGAGCGACGTGAAGCTTCTCTTAGGAGCTTCAACCGAACTTCGCCCTTTCACCACATCATTATGTATCTTATAATTTATTTAGCCGAATAATTGTTGTGGTGAATAAAGGCAGTTATCATTATTATTATTATTATACTTTCACAATTGATGATATGTTCGATTAAACATTTTGTAGTGTATACAATAACAATAACAAAAAAAAAGTTTGTGGAAATTTTACTGGAAATATTTTATTTTATCTCAGTGAAACTTTTGGCATAAGCAATGTTGATGTGGTTTCGAACTTGATCAGTATTATTATAATTTTGTTAAAAAGTTGAGATTCCACATAAAACTAACAATGTTTAAGTTACATTATTATTATTAAGTTAAGAACATTACATAAAATTTGGAACACTTTGAGATAACTGTCAAGTGAGACAGAGAAAGAAATTGAGAAATTGAAATGATAACAAATGTAATAATGTAATAAATTCAGAATAAAATGAATAGTTGTAGCCCGTCAGCCCGCTGCCAAAATGTGTAATGATTTTGCAACGTATGTCCTTAAGGGTTTTGGTGGATAAGAATGTAATGATCAATGAACAAGCATAATTAGCGCTAACCCGTGTAACACAATAATAATAATAATAATAATACTTTTTTTAAATACATGCATAGAATTTGTCAGAAACTAGTCCTAGCCTTATTCTCAGCACATTTGAGGGCATATGGTGACTCTTTCGACCAACACGCGACACGTATGCCGATCCGTTTCCGTCTGATTTTTATTCGATGAAATATCGTTTGGTATGCTTGGCATACGCTATCATTAAAATACGTGATTCCTTTATGCAATCAACAATGATCAACTAGTTTCTGACAAATTTTGTACGTGTTTATGCATGTATTTAAAAAAAGTATTATTATTGTTGTTATGTTCCACGGGTTAGCGCTGATTTTGCTTGTTCATTGATCATTATATTTATAACTACCAAAATCATTACATATTTTGGCAGCGGGCTGACGGAGTATTGTAAAAAGTACATTATATTGAATAGATTTAGGATAGCAAGAACTATTTCTGGTAATAATTCAAAAAGTGAAAGGGTAAAATAAAAAGTGTAGTAATTGGTTCGTTTGGAAAAGTACGAAAAAATGCGAAGTTTGGTTTCTTAAGGAGGAAAAAAACGTTGAAAAATAATTACAAAAAAATTATTTTTGATCAAGAAAAAACTAAGATTAGTTAAAAAAAAACAAAAATTATAACACTAAAACGACCAGAAACGTAATCTCTACAAAGAAATAACCAACGTACATGAATTAGAACAAATATTTGAAGACACCAGCCATTCCAAGTCGAGATATTTTATCAAAATCATCATTGATATGGTCCAGGAGACTGAGTTCCAGTCCTACTGAAGACATCAGCTATACAGAAACACATTATTTACCAAATTTGTACATTGGAAGAATTAGTTGAACTTTGATGTTTATTTTTGCAGATTCACATGCAATTAATGAAGAAATTTACCAGTTTCAACAAGAAATAGACTTTCAATAAACTTTTAAAATCTTTTCACAAGTGTTGAAAAAACTGACATCATTATTTATTTGATATCAAAACTCACACTTAAGACTTTTCATTAGTATTTAGTGCAAGTGAAGTAGCACATACGAGGATATATTAAAAAATTCGTAGCCTACTATAGAACCAAACAAAATTTCAATGTCAAAATATTTTATTACTCAACATTTTCTCCTCTCAATTGGATACATTTATTACAGCGAACCTGCAACGTCTCTAGAACTTTCAAAAAAAATGTTTCTTCTTGCTCTGCAAACCAGACCTCCACAGCTTTTATTACCTACTCGTTGGAAGAAAATTTACGACCTTTTAACCTTTTTTCAAACCCTAAATCAAGAATTTCGAATTTTTTGCATGGCAACATGAGATTTGTGTGCAGGGGCGTTGTCCTGCAAAAACAAAACAACTTTGGATAGCTTTCCGCGTCTTTTCTCTTTAATTTTTTCCCGTAGAGTGGTCAGTAATGTCGAATAGTAATGTCCAGTTATTGTTCTACCCTTATCCAAAAAATCGATCATGATTACTCCATGGCCTTCCCAAAAAACTCAAGCAAGTACTTTTCCAGCAGATTTTTGGACACGAAACTTCTTAGGTCTCGCCATTCCATCGATTGTTGCTTTGCTTCTGGATCGTAGAAATGTACCCAAGTCTCATCCATAGTAACATTTCGGTTTAAGAAGTCTACATCGTTTTCAAATCGAGCACAGATCGAACGCGATGCTACTACCCTTGCACGCTTTTGGTCAACATTAAAAAATTTGGGGATCTATTTTGCAGCAATTTTTCTCATGTCCAAATTGACGTGAACTATATGATGAACGCGTTCGTATCAAATATTCAGTGCTTCAGATATCCGTTTTAGCCCAATTCGACGGTCTGTTAAAATCATGTCATGAACTGCATCGATATTTTCGGGGACTGACACAGAAACTGGCCTTCCCGATCGGTCATCATCTTCAATGGAAAATTTACCTCTTTTGAAGCTTGCAATCCAATTTTTCACGGTCACATACGAAGGACATTGATCACCAGGGGTATTAAGCATATCTTCGTAAATCTGCTTACCTCTCAACCCTTTTAAATACAGGTACTTGATGATGTCTCGATACTCCAATTTTTCGATTTTCACAATTTCGGTGGACATATTTTTTCTTTTAATTTATTGCGTCTCTGGTTTACTTTTTTGACGTCAAACTTTACAGTGACACTTCTAATAAGTTATTGTTCGTTGCTATGATAACGCAATATTTTGTTTATGCAGGGAACTGGTCTAGACTAACTAGATATCAATACATACGTATATCGTTAAAATTACGTCAAATGAACTTTTTCAGAATCGTCAAAACATGTTTACGAAATGCTGCCTTCTCCTCTGTTTACCCCTCATGGCACGTATTAAGGCATCACCGTTTGAACTAACAGATGCATACATCGACAACTTCTCCAAAGGCCTGGATGAACTGAAGAAAATTTCAGATGAGTATGCATACCAACAGGAAAACTTCGTTCCTGAATCTTACGACTCGACTCAGTCACTAACAGGTGAATTTGAACAGATTACTAATAATTTTTTAATACTCCCAAAACATTCGAACACTTCATGTTGAATATAAAAAAGTTCCAACTCGGGTCTCAAATTTTGTTTTTCGTTAAGGAGACGTTCAATAATTCCGAAAAAACCGAAATCGAAAAAACCATAACTTCCTTGTACAGTTTTTAAATAATTCATTGGAAGCAATTGAACTCAATTCAAATTCAAAAATGTCAAATTATTGTTTTCAAATTATTCATTCTGGGTTCAATCATATAAAGCATTATTTTCATCATTATTGAAACGAGCAGTACGGGAATAAAATGGCCTACTAGGGCGCCAGATCTTAGTCCATGGGACTTTTTTTTGCAAAAAAATCACTCCCCGCAAAATGTACGTGTTCAGTTTCCTCACTACTAAATGTCTACGTAAGGTTAGTTCTGACTAGAAAAAAAACAGTAATTTTTGTGCAATTTTAGTTCTTTAAAATTTTATTTTTTGAAATTCAGATGCCAAAGAATACGACTTCATCATCATAGGATCGGGATCGTCAGGGGCCGTGATAGCAAACAGACTTTCAGAAGTTCCCGAATGGAAAGTGTTACTCTTGGAAGCTGGAGCTCCCGAATCGCAAATAAGTCAGGTCCCTGCAATGTACCATCATCTACAAACCACACCTTATGATTGGAGTTACACCACTGTCACACAAAACCATTCTTGTTTAGGTAAGGTCAACCATTTTATAGTAGTGTATCTTGATATCAGCTAAGCAGAACATACATAAAAAAAACTGTAAAACGAAATATATGAATCCTTTATTCAGTTAAAAACTAATAATTATACATTGATAAATTCTAAACATAATTTGAAAATATAAATACAAAATAAAACAAAAAATATTCATATAAAATAACTCAGTCATGATCAGAAAATAATGAATACAATTATTAGTATATCTACACTTACATACATATTTACACATATATTCCAACACACATATAAACCCATTTATTTATCTACACACTCAAACAATATATTTGTTTTTCAAGATGGGTGAAGACTTTTTTCGACTTGAGTGAAATTAGATTTCTGTTTTTTTCAAAATGGGTGACCACTTTGTTTGATTTTTTTCAAATTTTTTTTCAGTTTTTTTTCGAATTCAGTGACATTATTTTTCATTTAAATTTTTTTTGTTTTTTTCTTCAAAAATTAATTTTTTCGAGTTGTAATCCTCATAAAAAAATGGATAAATATTTAGTTTTTTCCAAATTTTTTAGTTTTTTGTTATTTGAGTGAACACAATATTTTCAGTATTTCTTTCAAGATGGCTGATCACTCTGTGTTATTTTTCCAGATGTAATCTGAATTGTTTAAATGTGATTTACTGCATTATTGTTCAAAACTCGAAGCACAGGCGTAGGACGTGTTGCATAAATCAAGATCATTCTCAAGGATGGAGCGGAAGTTTGGTCGCGAATGAGGGGGGTCGGTTCTCAGCGAATTGATTATGGGGGAAATAATATATGATAACGTTTACTGTGCAATATTAGGTTTGAAGAGAAAAAAGATTGATTAATTTTGTGAACTCAAATGGTTCGACTTACTTGTGACAACTTAAGAACAGAAACCTTAAATAGTTTATAAAAATTATTCGTTGTTAGGTATGGAAGAACATAAGTGTTCGATAGCAGCTGGTAAGGCCCTTGGTGGAAACACAGCTGTAAACGATATGTTATACTGTCGAGGAAATCAAAGGGATTATGATATATGGGCAGATCTTGGACTACCGCAGTGGTGTTGGAGGGATGTGTTGCCTTATTTCAAAAAAATCGAAGACGCCCATGTTTCCGATTTGGATAGGAAACATCATAATTTAGGTGAGAATACTATACTTTTTTCAAAATTTTCACCAAAGGCATTCATTTGAAAAAGTTTCACAAAAGCCGTTTATAAATAGGTACAACTTGAAACTAGAGACCAGACAGATTTGTTTCAGAAATTGTTTCAATGTCTTCAGTTTCTTTATATCTTCAAATCTATGGAGTAGATCAATGGCTATTTCCCAATTTTTGAAAAAAAATCCTATAGGTGGCTCTGTGCCTACTTTTTTAGTAGGTAGCGAAGTTATCGAAGGAGTATTTGACAAAAGCACATGGAAATCAATTGCAGAATATCATCGCTATAGACCCTATAAAAAATAATCCAAAAACTAGTAAAGATCCGCACCATGGCCTTCATGGGACGCCACAAACTACTAAATCAGAATCAATTTGGTTTTCAAGCAAAGTACCAATGCTGAAATTTTCAAACTTTTGGAATACCTATATCGTCAAATAAACAAAGGAAATATCGTAGCAGCCGTTCTGTGACTCAACAAAAGCCTTTGAGTGCGTGATTAGAGTAATATTGCAACAAAAGCTTGAGTTTTACGGATTTCGAGGATGTGCCCGTGATTTTTACCTGCCTTACTCGGGGGACCGGAACGAAAAGTATTCATTGGACAGAATCTTCCGAATACGTGTACAATAATTGCGGCGTACCACAATGGTCAGTTTTGGGACTAGTACTGTTTTTGATGTACTTCAATGATCTGGCGGTTCTTACTGTTCAAGACAAGTTCACGCTTTTTGATGATGATACCACCATTTTGTGGCATGGAAAATATCCTTCAACATTAACGGAAACAATTCAGAACGACGTAGTCAAGATGAAGGAATCAGGATAAGGATAATAGAAGATGAAAGAATAACTTTTGTCTAAGTACCACTAAGACTTTATTAATTACGGTTTCGGCTTTTACACCATTCTCAAGTAACTATTGAGTGAAATTAGACAAAAGTTATTCTTTCACCTTCTACTTCAACATGAATTTCCACAAAATAAATAGATCATCAATCGAACAAATTAAGAATAATATTAATAAGACCAAATAAGTTTCCTTCAACTGTGACAATGAAGGTATAACTATTGGACAAAACCCACTAGAACGTGAACACCACACTAAATTACTCATGTGAAGTTGGCGCCAACTTTTTGCAAAAACTCAATTTTTTCTGAGTTCTGGGTAGATTTGATAGAGTTCTAGAGTTCCTGATACAAATTTTAAATAGTTCCAGCTAACTGTGGATTTTGATAAGAAAAACAAATTAGTGGCGCTAACTTCACGGGGCGCCATCTTTTTTGAAAAAATGAGTTCTGGTGGTATTTTTCGATAAAGATGGAAGAGTTCTGGAGTTCTTGACCATTTTTGAAAATAGTTCTGCAGAAATAAAAAAGTTATTGGAGAAAATCAATTTTTTACTTTCGACAAATATCATTTTGAAAAAAAACAGATATTTCAGTTCTGATGAGAGTTCTGAGAAGCACTCAGTGAGTTCTACAAAACATGTTTATCGAGTTTTACCGAAAAAGCAGACACATATTTGGGCCCTTCTATTGATACTACGTGTGGCATTTAACACAGTTCGGCCATCAATTCTATTAATTATAGTTTCAATATAATTTTTCAGCCCATCTACATTATTATGTTTTATTTTGTACACCTCATTTTTCAGAAATCCTCAAAAATTAAAATCTAGAGGTGTCATGTCTGGTGAACGAGGGTACCACTTAACAGGACTATTTGTAGCAATCCATCTGTTTCCAAAACAGCCTCGCAGCATTCTTTTTACGCCACTGACATTATGTGCTGGTGCTCCATCCTGCTGAAAATAGATCATCTGACGAGCCTCCAGATCAAGATCATCGAAAAACTCTTCCAACACTCTTGTTAATAAATTAATGTAACGGGGTCCGTTCAAAGAACCATGGTAGAAAAATGGACCGATAATTCTGCCTCTAAATAAACCACACCAAACATTAATACTAAATCGTCTTTGCGGATTGTGGGGATGGACTAGAAATGGATTATGTCTACTACAATAATGAGTTTGGATCTTTTCTGCATTTATTCATAAACCACCGACAAAACCCCAAATGTCTCTCAGGATCACCAGGTTCTAGTGTTTGCACTGGTCTTAACTTATAAGGAGAAATCTTATGTTTCTTCAGAATTCGTTGAATACCAAACAGTGGAACAGCTATTTCTCTAGATAAATCTCTGATGGAATTATTTGGATATACCTCAAAGTAGGATAAAACGTCAATTTCTGTACCTTCAGATATTACAAAACGTTTTATAGTTCTCTTCTCAAAAACGTTTTCATTGTTCCTGAATCGACGATGAAGCACCGCAAAAAACGACGATAAGGTAATTCACGATCGGGGTACGAATTGCTGTAGTGTTGGAGTGCTCTTACACTATTTTTCTGGCAAACCAAGTAGGATTCTAACATTTCACATTTTTCTTGATGGGAAAACGGCATTTCGAAAAATATTCGAACAGTAGTTGACAGTTACAATAATTTATGACATTGTCATGATATACTTGAGAATATTTGACAAACAGTATTTCAACAAAGTTTCAAGGCAACTTGATTGCTATAATAATTATGTTATATCGAATCAAACACATTTTTTTCATCCACATTCATATGACCCTCCAGTATTTACTGTTCTATACAAAAACGGCTTCAAAGTTATCATTACAGCAGACATATTTTGATTCACAAAATAAATGCGGCTAATACCAAATAGCTCAGTGGTGTCAATTGAGTGGTGCGACATGATAATCACGGGTTACACGAGTTCACATTCCAGCGCAATTTTTACTTTTCACTGTCTTATTTTGCTATTAACAACAAAATATTGTCATTCGTATAAATACCAAAATTGAGTGTTTGGCCAATCATGAGGTTTTATTCGCCAAAACAAAGAAATTTTTTGTACTAGTGAAAGAAATAAATATTTCCACATAAGTCGCTCATTTTCCACTTTACGAAAAAGGGTCAAATGAGCTTTGTTGTTGAGAAAGTTATTACGAATCGAAATGCATGAAAAAATATAGGGTGTTCCATTGAAAAAAATATAATTTAATGAAATATTCTGAAAACGCGACTGTCATTTATTTTTGTTTTCGGCATCGAGAAGGCCATTAAAAATGCTACTAGTTTGCTCATTTAACCGAATTCGTAGCATCAATAATAACAGACTTAATTTGGAACACCCTGCATATTACCAGAAATTATTGTAAATATCACCATACATTTTTCTCCTTGTATAAATGAAATATCTTAGGTAACAATTTGTACAAAACAATTCACAGGTGGACCGGTACATATAGAAAACTACCAACACTCATCAACCCTAGGACAAAGCATCCTCCAAGCAGGCCACGAACTTGGTATCAAGGCAGTCGATTACAACGGCAAACAGCAGCTTGGACTAGCTCTTCCCCAAGCGACCACCAAAAACGGCAAGAGAAACAGCGTCGCGCAGGCGTATCTAGTACCCGCACAGAAGAGGAAAAACTTGGAGGTGGTACCCCTCAGCCGAGTCATCCAAATTCTTATCAGTCCCCATACGAAAGAAGCCTACGGTGTCAAATTCATTCACGACGGCCATATTTATGTGGCTAAGAGTAGCAAGGAAATAATCTTGTCAGCGGGTGCAGTCAATACTCCTCAGCTATTGATGCTTTCAGGTAAATAATTTTCACTTATAATCTCCCAAGAGCTTGACATATTGCCGAAAATTTTTCGAGTACATGAATTTTCTTAAAGAATTCATGTACGAGATAAATTTTCTGCAATTAATTCAAGCACGCGGGAAATTTCACACCAAAATATATAAAATTAATGATAATTTTATCTGACTTGGAAATTATTCAAGAAAAAACAAGTTAAAACATTAGTGGGCCATGAATGGCTTTTGTTGACACAATGACAGATACGTATTCGTATTGTGGCGGTGTGTTGAAAATGTGTGTCTATCCGAAAAAAGCAGAAAGCGCTTTGCTGGATAAAGCATAAAAGCGCTTTACAAGTCTACTAGACGGTCCAAATTACAGACCACTGAACCGCTTCGAATAAATCCAGCTTCATTTATCTGTAGCGACTGGAAGACCTGTCAGCTGTCTATCACGTGAAGCATGAAGGCTGCATAAAGCCCAATTCCCATCCTTGTAGAGATTTATTCAGAAATTTGTCAATATTGACATTACCCAGTCTCTATATACTTGAGCTGGCTTTATATACACTTCCCCAAGGATTAACGCACCATCAATAATTAGGCAACATTTTAACATACATTTTCGTCAAAACTACTTGTCCGATTTGGAGTTTTTTTTTGATGACACGTTATTTTCTTCTGAATGTTGGTGTGTAAACTGTATGCGCATAACTTCTATTTTATAAATACCGGGTGTAGCAACTTTAGCGTGTTTTTTTCATAAAATTTGTAACGCCCTGTCGAGTGTAACAGTTACATTATCAAGTTAGAATTAAACTTACACTTTAGCCTTATTTTTTTTCAACATTTTCTTTTTTGATTCACTTCATTATCATTATTATTACTCGAGAAACACCATTTTATAGCATAACATGATTTTATGGAAAATGAAGATCCAAATTTAACAACGAAAAAACGACACAAAATAAAAAGAAACAATTTAAAAGATAGTGTCAGTAGCGAGCATTTCCACCTCTGGCACGAATAACTTCTTGGCAACGACAGCCCACACTTAAAATAAGTGTCATTTTGGTCTTCCCAAATTGCAGTCAGTCTCTGCCGTACGTCTTCCAAAGTATTCAAGTTACGTTCCTCTTGTAATCTTCTCCCAAGAATATCCCAGAGATTCTCTATGGGATTTGAATCTGGGCTCCGAGCTGGCCATACCATGGTAGCGATACCGACTTCCTCTGGATAATTTCTCACAACTCGGGCGGCGTGAGACCTGGCATTATCTTGCATCAACAAAAATTCTTCTTGCTCTATATATGGCGCAAATGGCATCACATGTGGTTCTAAAATCCCCTGTAGGGCTGTAGGGCTTCCATTAATTATCACAATATCAGTACGACCAGTCAAAGAAATGTCTTCCCATACCATCACAGATCCGGTTCCAAATAATGTGGTATGTGAACACACCGTTAGTTAGGGCGTCGATATACACGCATGCGCCTGTAATTGTTGTACAAACAAAATCGAGACTCATCCGTGTAAATAATACATGTTGCCATTCAGCCTCTAACCAGTTACTATGTTCAATGGCAAAATTTAGCCTCGCTCTCCGGTGAACTTTAGTTAAAGCTGGACCTCGAGCAGCAATTCTAGGTCTCAAATTATGTTCCCTTAGTCGCTGAAGAACAGTTTCTGTACAAACTTGAAAACCATTATCATCTTGAAGCTGAATTTGAAGCTGTTACAAAATTGTCTTAATGCTGAAAGTCTTAAAAATCGATCCTGGATCGGAGTTGTTATTCGATTCCTTCCTTGTCCCGGCCTGCGACCATGACTCCCAGTACCTCTGTGTCTTTGTATGACTCGTGAAACGGTTGTGTGACTAACATGAAAACGTTCGCCAATTCTTCGTTAACTCCAACCTTCCTCAAACAATATTACTGTTTGAGCACATTCTTTGCGTGTAAGATTTCGTATTTCTCGTTTCATATTCGTTAATGAAAGAATTAGCAAAAAAATACGTGAGGACCAGGGTTATTCTATACAGGGTTATTCTATACAGGGTGTTTCATAATAAACGCGCAGGACTTCAGGATGTGATAGTTCGTCCAAAAGTATGAAAAAAAGTTTCTATTAACTTGCCCTCTAAAATGCACTATTTTCAAGATACAGGGTGTTGAAATTTTAAAAAAATATGTTCGTTTTTTGCGAATATCTCTGGTACCGTTTATCGCACAGAAAACAGATTTTATAGGCATTTTCTACTCATAATGAGCTATGTTTTGTGCGGATTTTTTATTTTTTCAAATTCATAATTGGTGAAAATTTTGAAGAGGTAGTGGGTGTTTTTTTTCCTCCAACAGTTTTGAGCCTCCTATATGAACCGCCAATGTGTTCTACACAAAAAAAGTATTCTTGGTCATAAGCTCTAAAGTTTACCGTTTTCAAGAAAAATCAACTTTCATGTTATTTAAATAATGTTTTTTCCTCGAAAAATTGCCATGTGCATTGAAGCTAACGGCGGAACGTTCCAACAATTCAACTGAGTATGATCGTAATTGTTTTTTTTTCTTGCAATTAAGAAGTCAACGTTTGGTTTTGTTACTTGTTTTAACGTTTAAATAAATTTTGTATAATTAGGAAAATGATATGAAAGTTGATTTTTCTTTAAAACGGTCAACTTTAGAGCTTATGACCAAGAGTACCTTTTTGTGTAGAAAACATTGGCAGTTCAAGTAGGCGGCTCAAAATCATACTTTTTCCAGTGGCGTGGAAGTTGGAGAAAAAAAACACCCACTACCCCTTCAAAATCTTCACCAATTATGAATTTTACAAAATAAAAAATCTGCACAAATCATAGCTTACCTTTTTTGTGTAGAAAACATTGGCAGTTCAAGTAGGCGGATCAAAATCATACTTTTTCCAGTGGCGTAGAAGTTGGAGAAAAAAAACACCCACTACCCCTTCAAAATCTTCACCAATTATGAATTTTACAAAATAAAAAATCTGCACAAATCATAGCTTATTATGAGTAGAAAATGCATTCAAAATCTGTTTTTTGTGCGATAAACGGTTCCAGAGATATTCGCAAAAAACTATAATTTTTAGTTAATTTCAATAGAAACTTTTTTTCATATTTTTGAACAAGCTATCATATCCAGAAGTCCTGCGAATTTATTATGAAACACCCTGTATATAAACCTCCTTTTTGATAACGTCGGAAGAGTGCCTGATTATTAATTTACAAACGTGAAGAACAAGGACACTCAAAAAGAACAAGGATAGCTAAATACAAAACATCTAAATAATTTTGTTATGTTGGCAGCAGTGGCACTCTTTCCTCACCTTACGTCTGGTCACCCGAACTCTCTGAAAGCTGTTATCCGTGGTAACCCTGTCAGTACGAGGATGTATTGATATCTAGTTAGCCTAGATCAGTTCCCTGCATAAACAAAATATTGCGTTACCATAGCAACGAACAATAACTTATTAGAAGTGTCAGTGTAAAGTTTGACGTCGAAAAAGTAAACCAGAGTTACGCATTAAATGAAAAGAAAAAATATGTTCACTGAAATTGTGAAAATCGAAAAATTGGAGTATCGAGCCATCTTCAAGTACCTGTATTTGAAAGGGTTGAGAGGTAAGCAGATTTACGAAGATATGCTTAATACCCTTGGTGATCAATGTCCTTCGTATGCGACCGTTAAAAATTGGAATGCAAGCTTCAAAAGAGGTAAATTTTCCATTGAAGATGATGACCGATCGGGAAGGCCAGTTTCTGTGTCAGTCTCCGAAAATATCGATGCAGTTCATGACATGATTTTAACAGACCGTCGAATTGGGCTAAAACGGATATCTGAAGTACTGAATATTTCATACGAACGCGTTCATCATATAGTTCACGTCAATTTGGACATGAGAAAAATTGCTGCAAAATGGATCCCCAAATGTTTGAATGTTGACCAAAAGCGTGCAAGGGTAGTAGCATCGCGTTCGATCTGTGCTAGATTTGAAAACGATGTAGACTTCTTAAACCGAATTGTTACTATGGATGAGACTTGGGTACATTTATACGATCCAGAAACAAAGCAACAATCGATGGAATGGTGACACTCCGGTTCTCCAAGTTTCGTGTCCAAAAATCTGCTGGAAAAGTTCTTGCTTCAGTTTTTTGGGATTGCCAAGGAGTAATCATGATTGATTTTTTGGATAAGGGTAGAACAATAACTGGAGATTACTATTCGACGTTACTGACCACTCTACGGGAAAAAATTAAAGAGAAAAGACGCGGAAAGCTATCCAAAGTTATTTTGTTTTTGCAGGACAACGCCTCTGCACACAAATCTCATGTTGCCATGCAAAAAATTCGTGATTTAGGGTTTGAATTACTAGAACACTCCCTTTATTCGGCAGATTTGGCTCCGTCCGACTATCATCTCTTTCCTCAACTGAAAAAAAGTTCAAAAGGTCGTAAATTTTCTTCCAACGAGGAGGTAATAAAAGCTGCGAATGTCTGGTTTGCAGAGCAAGCAGAAAAATTTTCTTTGAAAGGTCTAGAGACGTTGCAGGTTCGCTGTAATAAATGTATCCAATTAAGAGGAGAATATGTTGAGTAATAAAATATTTCGACATTGAAATTTTGTTTCGTTCTATAGTAGGCTAAGAATTTTTCAATATATCCTCGTATAACAGGAAGTTATTTATGACATCTACAGTCACTAGTTGAAACTTAATTTGACACGAACCAAGGAATCCAAAAGTAGAGGTTTGTCCACAAATTGACAGGCAGCCAACAATTCGTTGTTCTGACCAACCCAAAGTTCAATCAAGTTTCTAATACGTTATGAGGAACGCAAGCGAAATCTAAGTGAAAATAGAGCATATTTCGTTTTAATTCCGAGAGTTTCAACCTTTGACAGCTGTTTCGTGCTCACGCACTCATCAGAAAGGATTTATGTCATAAGTAACTTCCTGTTATATCTGTCTTGCCTTCACGGTATTAATTCTTGAGTGGATTCGTTTTGTTTTCGAGAGCTCCATAAATCTTTTCTGATGAGTGCGTGAGCACGAAACAGCTGTCAAAGGTTGGAACTCTCGGAATTAAAACGAAATATACTCTATTTTCACGTATCCTCGTATATATAGAATAACCCTGGTGAGGACTAACAATGACACTTTGCATTTGTGTTTGACAATTACTGGTACTCCTTGTTTATCCAAAGCCTGCTACTAAGATGTCTAGATATACCCTGCTAATCATGTGCTGATAATGCTGATTAAATTCAATATAATCATGTCATACTATAAAACGGCGTTTCTTGAGTAATAGGAAAGATAATAAAGTGAATCAAAAAAGAAAATGTTGAAAAAAGATAAGGCTAAAGTGTAACTTTAATTCTAACTTGATAATGTAACTGTTACACTCTACAGGGCGTTACAAATTTTATGAAAAAAACAGGCTATAATTGCTACATCCGGAGGTTTTTATGTGCAAACAGTTTACACACCAATGTTCAGAAGAAAACAACATGCCATTAAAAAAAAACGTCCGAATCGGACAGGTAGTTATGACGAAAATGTATCTTAAACTTTTGCCTTATTTTTGGTGGTGCGTTAATTTCTTGGAGAAGTGTATTTACAAAAATAAAAGTAAATTTCGTAACAACTTTAGTTATTATGGTGTAACGACACGACAAAAGGATAACTTCCATGTTTTTTTTGCACGATTGAATGTTGTAAGTAATTCGCCATATTATATGGGTTTGAATATTTACAATGCACTCCCCAGCTCAATTAAGAATTGTGATAATGAAAAATCTTTTAAAATAACAATTAAGAATTTTTTAATACAAAATAGATTTTATACTCTACAGGAGTTTTTCAACAGTGTTTTATAGATTTTAAGTTTAGGTTAAGTTTTAAATGTTTGACTATTCCTATACAGTTACACTCTGTCATTGAAAGGAAATAAATAAATACTTATTTCTTTCTTTCTCTGAAGTTGTTGGAGCCAAATGGCATCACCTGGCTCGAAATCAGTGCCTCGGGTGTTCCTGTCGATTTTTTGAAAATTTCTTATCTGGAAATTTGAAGACGATAAGTTCTAGTTTCTTGCAGACCCAAATTATGAAATAGTTTTTTTTTATAAAATATTCCTTTCCACAGGAATTGGACCCAAAGAAGAACTGGAATCTCTGCATATCAACCCTGTCGCCGATCTCAGAGTAGGAAAAAATCTCAAAGATCAAGTCGGTTTCATTGGTCTTAATTTCCTATTTAACGAAACCAAGCAAAAAGAATCAGAAAAATCCGGAAAAATTATGGATTACCTCAAGAATGGCAAAGGTCCTCTCACTTCTGCAGGAATCGAAGCTGTAGGGTTTTTGAAAACGGAGGCATCTAAAGAAAAAGCAGACTATCCCGACATCGAACTTTTAATCTCAAACGACATTCATAACAAAGGTGAGCAAAATTATTATACGAAGACCCTTCAGGGTAGTATCCTTTGGTTCTTCAGAGGAACCCTAACTTTTTTATCTTTGGATTTGGACCACAAGTTGCTTTGAAAAAAAAATGTTCGGGACCGAATTTTAAGACTTTTTGGTAGAATTATGTCCCCATGGCAAAAAACTTTTATATATTTTTTTGACGTCCATACTTAATTCGTTTCAATCAAGGCCGTTGATTGTATCGCTTTTAAAATCGGTCAAGATAAACCTCTATATGCCCATATATTGTGGTTAGATTATGGAAATGATCGGAAAATGTTAGATATTATTCCCGGACGATTTCAGGAAAATTTTGTAATAGCTAAAACCCAAAATGTGGCTAAACCGAAAAACAAAACTGGAATATCAGATTGCAATCGATAGAGCTCCGACAACCGAACGAATAACAGAGTAACCGCTTTTCGAAAAACCGATTGGAAAATGGTGAATACTCCTCAAAACTGAATTTGAAAATGAGCATTTTTGAATAATAGGGAATATTCCGGGAACGATAGATATAGAAAACAATTTACCAGTAAATCTTTTTTGACTGCCTTTAGAAAAATGTAAACAATTTTTTATTCATAACATCTATAGTCCGGAAAATATTTTAAAAACTTGATTTATTTACTGTTGAAAAGTTGAAAAAGTTGGATATATTTTTTTCGCACTGTATACGTCTTTATGATCGGCGCCGATATTTTGAATAATTTTTTCTCCAAAGTCATTTAATAGCAAAAAAACTAGTAAAATTTTTAAAAAAACCTATAAACACCAAAAACTAGGAAACGATAAGTGATTTCGAAAAAAATTATAATAAAAATTATTGGCCTAGATTAGATCTACAAAAAGTTGAGATAACATTATTTCATATCTTGAAGAAACATTTTTTCAACTCGAAAACCAAACGAGATATCACAAAAATGGGTAAAAACAGTTTTTGAACGGGTTCACAAAAAATTATCATTGATTTTTTCCATATCTTGAATAATGAACTCAGAAAATTTTATTAAACTTTGAGAAATGAGTATTTCGTGACGAATTGTGAACATTTTTCAAGTCCATATATTTCTAATCTTTGAATGTCAAAAACTCGAAAACTGAAAGAGATAAAAAAAATTTATGGAAACAAATTTGATTTTATTTGAACAGATCTTCAAAATCTGTGAACAAAATTTTCTCATTGAAAATAAAATAAAAAATCATAGACGGTGGCAGATTTTGAAATTTCAGAAGATACCTTTCAAAGCCTGCTATGAAAAACAGTGTCTGGCTTATTGATCTAATCATATGAATTGCCCGTATGAAATGAAATCATAAGAATTTTGCAAAAATTTGTCACGGGGTTGAGTAAAATATTTCGAAAAAAAGCATAAATTGGTATTTATTATACTAAAAAACTAAACAATATGGATAATACTTTTTCAACTTTTGATTTTTGGTTGAACTAGGTTACAATGACAGAACTTCGTATCTGAATATTCGATGTGTTTCTTATTTAAACGGCTATTTACCTTTTTTTAAATGTACAGTTTTTCATAAAGGTAGGTCAAAAAACCACGAATTTGGAAATATGTCATCATATAACTATATGAAACATTGGGCCGAAACTTGGTATATGGGTGTTCAAAATATACCCAAATCGAAGAGGCTATCCACTTTTTCGATAAAAAAATTTCTAATGGTCTCGTTATGAGTAACGCAAGCGAAATCTAAGTGAAAATAGAGCATATTTCGTTTTAATTCCGAGAGTTTCAACCTTTGACAGCTGTTTCGTGCTCACGCACTCATCAGAAAGGATTTATGTCATAAGTAACTTCCTGTTATATCTGTACAGTTATATATGTTATATGTGTACAGTTTTCATAAAGGTAGGTCAAAAAACCACGAATTTGGAAATATGTCATCATATAACTATATGAAACATTGGGCCGAAACTTGGTATATGGGTGTTCAAAATATACCCAAATCGAAGAGGCTATCCACTTTTTCGATAAAAAAATTTCTAATGGTCTCGAAATTTCGACCATTTTAACGGTTTCCAAAATAACAGGGTGTTGCGGTTTCATATAACAAACACTATATACGAAACGTATATGAGTTCAGGACAAATCTTTATATCTTCTCAAAATCGAAGAATTATCTGTTAAAATTATGACAGTCATTTCCGCTTGGTTCCGAAGATACAGGACGAACAAAATTCTCGACAATAACAACATTTAATTACCAAAAATTACATGTAAAGGTACGTAATCTACAATAATTGCTAAAAATTACTATCTCAAGCGAGGATATTCTTTGAATGGTCCAGGAAATGACCGCTTGAATTTTTACCGTACGTTTACTAAGCACCCTGTATATTGTGACCAAAATACTCATCAAGTTCAGTAACAAACAAAGAAACACTGCGATTTTAATTGTTCATCCTCCCAAGTATGTAAATGAATAATTTTTTTAAAGGATAAAAAAATTACCCACTCATGGATAAGACTCAAATAAACATGTTAAAAAGTAGTTCCTACAGGTCCTCTGTATGGGGATTTAACATATGTAATCTAATAGTCGTCAAGGTATTAGTCAGGATACAATATGAGATCCTCGTCATTGTAATTATTATTGTCTATAATTTTGCAGAATCCCTTGTCGATTTTCACCATCTGCTTTTTGGTTTCTCTTTAGCCTTTAGTGAATCACTCATACAGCGGGTTTTTAAGTTTTGAACGGTTCGACGTAGAATTTAAAAGTTTCAAATAGCATGGGGGCTCAAATGTCACGTCGAACAGTTGGGCCAAAACTAACAATTTTGGACCAAAAATTATGGAACTTATGAAAATGGTTCAAAATAAGCTAGTGACTATAAAAAAAATATTTAAAAAATACCACTGATGCGTTGGGGTAGCTTTCCAAGGGGTAGAAAACGAATCAACTAAGTAAAATACTGAAACTTTGGATTTGTATAGAATTCAACTTCCACATGAACGAAAAAATTGTTTCAGAATACTTTCGAAATAGGGTGACTTTTAGGGAGAGTAAATAAAAAAAACAAGGAAAATTATGAACTGTATGGTTCGGGTAGAGAATTACCTCCAAAATTCACGGAAAAATTGTTTCGAAAATCCCTTCGATGAGATAGGGTAGTTTTTATGGTGGAAATAAAAAAAAACTACATAAATCCAATATTAATGCAAAATGTAGCAAACAAATGTAACGCATGAATGAAATATGTTCTCACAGGATGAAAAGAAAAACTGCCATCCAGAATTTTTATTTATTGAGGTTGAATAATAGACTAATATTGAGACACTTTAAAAATAGTAATCAGAAATAATATATGTTTTATGCAAAATATTTTCTTAGAATTCTATCATATAGCTACTACACCTTTTTCAATTGTAATTCAGAAAGTATAACATGTATTTCAGAAAGTATAATTTGTAATTCAGAATAGTAAATTGTAATTCAGAAACCGTAACATGTAATTCAGATTAGTAAATTGTATTTCAGAAACCGTAACATGTAATTCAGATTAGTAAGTTGTATTTCAGATTGTGAAACTTGTAATTCAGATTAGTGAATTGTTAATCAGAAAGTGTGAAATGTAATTCAGAAAGCGTGAGCTGTAATTCAGAAAGTGTCAACTGTAATTCAGAAACCAAGAACAACCCGTATTAGACGGAGAGCTGACTACGTAGAAATACGGGTGACTCGGTGCAAAGTGAAATTTAGCATTTATAGGTTCGGGTGTCACCAACGTAGCGTGAGACGGGGCCGCCAGAAGGCACTCCGGAAGAATAACGCGAAGGTAGAGTGTTAAATATGCATTTTTTACGTAAAATACGTCATAAGGTGCAAGGCTGGAAATTGGCAGAATAATCAGATGTTATACAAATAAGGGGAGAAAAAATTGCCAGAAGACTAGGTGGAAGATAAAGGCTCGCCAGAAGGCGCTAATGTCGTGAAATTTTATATATATTTTTTGAAATATAAAAAAATACGTACGTAGTTTTTTGTAGTACTGAGTTTGTACAATGAAATTGTTCGTACAAACTTTTCGATATCTTGTTTAGTTTCCAAGTCCCGTTTTTTTTTCGATTTTAATTTTTCCCCGCTCTGTTAACGAATTCTAAAAACTGTAATTTGAAGAGTAGGCAGATTTTGTCAAAAGGTATTTGCTGCAAAAAAACAATTTGGATTTTTTCGATAGTTTGGGAGATCTATCGATTCCCCGGTTTTTTTGGATTATTTCACGGTACATTGGTTTTATGGAAAAAATTCATTCACATTTTTTGTAGATTTTCTGAAGGCAATCAAAAATAATTTTTTGATGAATTTGGAAAATTTTGAGCGTTTCCGAGATATTTCGAATTTAAAAAAAAAATTTATTCATATTTTTCAAGTTTCCTCAGTTTTCCAATCATTTTTTCGGAAATTTTCAAGTGACATGATTTGTTTGCATTTTCCAGCTCTATCCATTGCACTATTAAAAATTTCATTTCAGTCATCGGTACGGTTTTTATTCGTGTTTTTTTCTTTTCGGAAAATTGCCCGGGAAATCGTTTTGCAATTCCCGATCCATCTCAAAATCTATACAGACCCTCATTGCATATTGACGCATATCTCAAAAACTCAATCAAGTCAAACAAACTAAACCCTGAACCTTTCTCATTGAATTTATGAAAAACTAATGAAGACCACTGGTGTGAAAGCAGCAACGGTTTTTTTTTTCTTTTTTTTTTCGCTTCAAGTATAACCGTTGCTCCAGGTTTTTCGACGGAAATGAACTATTGTGAACCTGCTGAATATGTTCCATGGGGTTAAATAATTTATGAATCAAAAACTACCCCTCCACACCCCTCTAAATTAGAAAAATCTTGAAACAGTTGAATTACCCGTTGCTCGAGGTATTTTGACGGAAATGCATTATTCTACAGCTACTGAACACGCTCTGTGGGGTGAAATAATTTGTGAATCAAAAACTACCCCTCAACAACCCTTTGAAGTTGAAATATCCTGAAACAGTTTATAAACTCGTTGCTCGATGTTTTTTGGCGGAAATGCATTATTCTACAGCTACTGTACACGTTCTATGGGGTAAAATAATTGGTGAATCAAAAACCACCCTCAACAACCCTCCGAAGTGGAAAATTCCTCAAACAGTTTAAAAACCCGTTGCTCGATTTTTTTTGACAAAAATGAATTATTCTACAGCTACTGAACACGCTCTATCGGGTGAAATAATTTGTGAATCGAAAACTACCCTCAACAACCCTCAGAAGTGGAAAAATCTTCAAACGTGAAGTCGAATTTTCTGATCAAACAGTAAAGGAGAGGTGATTTGCAACATTTTGACAAAATCTGTTAGTGCACCGACGACGACTTCACTCATAAGTCGAATTTTTAAGATAAGTGCTAAATGCACCACCTGGCTCCCCCGATAGTAGGGTTGAAAAATCCACCACGGGATCCCAACGGAGGTCAACAATTCTTTAACGGAATGGTCCTTTTACAACAAAAAATGGACATTCAAAATATGTGTATGCTAGAACCAATTTGAAATGAATATTCAAAATTTTATGGTTGAAAATTTCAACCCTGAATCCCATTATTCAGTACTTTACGAAAATTGCATATTCAAAATAGTCCAAAAGCGAAATTATTTTATTACAATACCTTAATTTGCCGGAAGTCATTTTACGCTACAACCGCATTATTCACCCACCCACTTTCAACCCTGTCGTCAGTAAAGTTATGCAAAAGGTCCACATACTCTATTTTGTAGATATTTGTTATTATTTATCATAATAGCCCCCTTTTGGTGTCTCCGGGGTGTCTCCGGAGATTTCGGCTGCTATCTTTGGCCGCTTTTTTCACACCGGTCAGATCTTTGATGGTTTCTGAATTACAACTGATGGTTTCTGAATTACAATTGACGCTTTCTGAATAACAATTCACTAATCTGAAATTCAAGTTACACTTTCTGAATTACAACTTGCTAATCTGAATTACATGTTACGGTTTCTGAAATACAATTTACTAATCTGAATTACATGTTACGGTTTCTGAATTACAAGTTACGTTTTCTAAATTACATTTTACTAATCTGAATTACAAGTTATAGTTTCTGAATTACATATGAAAAAGGTGTAGTCGTTGCTAACTAGTTAGGTACAAAACCAGACTATATTGGGGACTCAACAATGAAAAAAAGGAACTCTCGAAGTTAATAAGAGCTTTCAGATATTCTTATTTTCATCATCAGGGAGAATCTTTTCCGATGGTTGGTGAGCTCTATTATAGCTACCATCAATAGCTGTCTCAAGAATCAGAATTTAATGAATTTTGGACATAATCATTATCATAATCAACCTCATATTTGGGATTTAATTTTTTCACGATGTAACACTTGATTGACCCCCAAGCTATTTGAAATTTTAAAGTTATTGTGCCCCCTCATTCCCGCCATCTATCGAGCAATCACAATGCCTTTTATTTCAGAAAGTAGTATCGATGATATCATTCAAAACGGTTTTTGTCCCATTTTTGTACGTGAAACCGTTCAACAGTTAACTATATAGATAGTAATCCATTTTCATCATTCTGTCAATCAATCAGTCTTTTTACATTTCGTCACAATTCGTCTCACTCTATAAACTGTATTGCAAATTCTGATTTAATAATTTGTACAGGTCACCAAACACAGAAACGGCTAAGAATAAAGAAAGAAATCTACGACGCAGTTTGGGCACCAACTGAAGCAGCAGAAGGCTTCACCGTCCAAGTCGTACTCCTCCACCCCAAATCCACCGGCAGCCTGACCCTCCACGACGCCGACCCGCTACACCACCCTCTAATCGACACGAACTCTCTCACAGATGTAGACGACCAAGATCTGGACAGCCTGCTGGCCGGTATCAGACACTCCTTGAAGCTGTCGCAAGCCGAAGCTTTGCAGACGATCGGCATCCGCTTGAACCACAACAAAGTACCGGGCTGCGAACACTACGAGAACGACGAGTACTGGAAATGCGCCGTAAAACATTTGTCCGTTAACCTTGGTCAGATAAGCGGTACGGCTAAAATGGGACCGGCGACGGACAAGGAGGCGGTGGTAGACGAGAAGTTGATGGTGCATGGTATACACAAGCTGAGGGTGGCTGACGCCAGCGTCATCCCCGTGACTATTTCTTCGAATTTGATGGCCCCTTGTATTATGATCGGAGAGAAAGCAGCCGACTTGATCAAGGAAGACTGGAAGTGAATCCAATTTTTTGTCAACTAACTTTCATTTTAATGATCGAAAAATTAAATTATATTAACTCAAATAAAAGAACTTTAAGCTGTGTCCACATCGTTCAATTTCGGACCTACAATAATAATAATAAATATGCTTTATTGCCCGAAGAGTAAATCTTATTGACCAAGTGAATATCATGAATCTCCTGCTCTTCCTTGTTCAAAAACGTCTTTTTTTTTCTTTGAAAATACTCATTTCAACATATCAGTATTATGCATGAAAATGAATAAAAAAACGTGAAGTCAGCTATGGATGCACAAACACAATTAAAAAATTCAAAAGTCATAAACTAATAATAAAATGGATTAAGCAATCCAGACTTCTGCATTTAACCTATACAATAGGTATAATCGTCGGCAAGTCTCCAACAGAAAACAACTACTGCCCCCTATGACCATTGAATTATATCTGTTAGATTCTTGGCAAAGTATTCTACAAGAACTACTTTGCAGTGTTCTCCCAATCTCAACGCCAAAACATGTCTCAACCCACACGAGGGAACACCTACGGACCGGTTTCATGGTTCCTTGCCAATCATCAGCGCAGGGTAGCTCACCCAACGCAATCGAAAAATATCTTGACCCCAAGATTCGAAGAGCACTCCGACTATGGTGTCGACTTCGTCTGAAGCCAAATAAATTCAGAAGAAAATATTCTATGACACTACTTGGCAGAAGCCCATTAAACTAATGATAAAATGGATTAAGCAATCCAGACTTCTGCATTTAACCTATACAATAGGTATAATCGTCGGCAAGTCTCCAACAGAAAACAACTACTACCCCCTACGACCCCTCGTGTGGGTTAAGACATGTTTTGGCGTTGAGATTGGGAGAACATTGCAAAGTAGTTCTTGTAGAATACTTTGCCAAGAATCTAACAGATATAATTCAATAGTCGTAGGGGGCAGTAGTTGTTTTCTGTTGGAGACTTGCCGACGATTATACCTATTGTATAGGTTAAATGCAGAAGTCTGGATTGCTTAATCCATTTTATTATTAGTTTAATGGGCTTCTGCCAAGTAGTGTCATAGAATATTTTCTTCTGAATTTATTTGGCTTCAGACGAAGTCGACACCATAGTCGGAGTGCTCTTCGAATCTTGGGGTCAAGATATTTTTCGATTGCGTTGGGTGAGCTACCCTGCGCTGATGATTGGCAAGGAACCATGAAACCGGTCCGTAGGTGTTCCCTCGTGTGGGTTGAGACATGTTTTGGCGTTGAGATTGGGAGAACATTGCAAAGTAGTTCTTGTAGAACACTTTGCCAAGAATCTAACAGATATAATTCAATAGTCGTAGGGGGCAGTAGTTGTTTTCTGTTGGAGACTTGCCGACGATTATACCTATTGTATAGGTTAAATGCAGAAGTCTGGATTGCTTAATCCATTTTATTATTAGTTTAATGGGCTTCTGCCAAGTAGTGTCATAGAATATTTTCTTCTGAATTTATTTGGCTTCAGACGAAGTCGACACCATAGTCGGAGTGCTCTTCGAATCTTGGGGTCAAGATATTTTTCGAATGCGTTGGGTGAGCTACCCTGCGCTGATGATTGGCAAGGAACCATGAAACCGGTCCGTAGGTGTTCCCTCGTGTGGGTTGAGACATGTTTTGGCGTTGAGATTGGGAGAACATTGCAAAGTAGTTCTTGTAGAATACTTTGCCAAGAATCTAACAGATATAATTCAATAGTCGTAGGGGGCAGTAGTTGTTTTCTGTTGGAGACTTGCCGACGATTATACCTATTGTATAGGTTAAATGCAGAAGTCTGGATTGCTTAATCCATTTTATTATTAGTTTAATGGGCTTCTGCCAAGTAGTGTCATAGAATATTTTCTTCTGAATTTATTTGGCTTCAGACGAAGTCGACACCATAGTCGGAGTGCTCTTCGAATCTTGGGGTCAAGATATTTTTCGATTGCGTTGGGTGAGCTACCCTGCGCTGATGATTGGCAAGGAACCATGAAACCGGTCCGTAGGTGTTCCCTCGTGTGGGTTGAGACATGTTTTGGCGTTGAGATTGGGAGAACATTGCAAAGTAGTTCTTGTAGAATACTTTGCCAAGAATCTAACAGATATAATTCAATGGTCATAGGGGGCAGTAGTTGTTTTCTGTTGGAGACTTGCCGACGATTATACCTATTGTATAGGTTAAATGCAGAAGTCTGGATTGCTTAATCCATTTTATTATTAGTTTAATGGGCTTCTGCCAAGTAGTGTCATAGAATATTTTCTTCTGATTTTATTTGGCTTCAGACGAAGTCGACACCATAGTCGGAGTGCTCTTCGAATCTTGGGGTCAAGATATTTTTCGATTGCGTTGGGTGGCTACCCTGCGCTGATGATTGGCAAGGAACCATGAAACCGGTCCGTAGGTGTTCCCTCGTGTGGGTTGAGACATGTTTTGACGTTGAGATTGGGAGAACATTGCAAAGTAGTTCTTGTAGAATACTTTGCCAAGAATCTAACAGATATAATTCAATGGTCGTAGGGGGCAGTAGATGTTTTCTGTTGGAGACTTGTCGACGATTATACCTATTGTATAGGTTAAATGCAGAAGTCTGGATTGCTTAATCCATTTTATTATTAGTTTAATGGGCTTCTGCCAAGTAGTGTCATAGAATATTTTCTTCTTAAAAGTCATAGTTTCATATAAAAACCCATCCCAATATGCAAAATTTGTCAATTATAATAGGGTTTTCCGCTTCAAAGGTCTCTAATAGCCTTTCTGAATTGACTGACATAATTTATATTCCTCACGTTATTTGGTAATTAAAGAATATCTTGAGATTGTTGTAAACAATCGGATCTTTAATAAGAGTAGATGTAGGTATAAGGAGTTTGAGATTACCGGTGAGGTATGGTATAGTTAGTGACCCCAAATAATATTATTTGGGGTCACTAAATACCCCAAATAATATTTCGGTGTATATTTATTTATCAATCAAACTGCCATAATTAAAAGACTCCCTTCTTGTAGTTACATCTGATTGCTTTTTTTTAAATTCGACTGTAAATGAATTTTGCACATACTCCCCATAATGGGATTCCATATAAGTAGGATTCTAACAGCGAGAAATAAAATTTTTGGCGCATATGATCCTAGTTCAGTGGAATTGCTCTTACTGCGTAACATCCTGAAGGAACGCTTTTTATTTAGCGCAGCCATGAGGTCATAAAATCTGAGCTTGTTATCTATAGATGCCCCTAGATGTTTACGACTAAAAGTGTGCCATCAATACTGCATCGCTAAATTACCATGTTGGTTTTTGAAATATTGAACGATGGAAGATTTGAATCACACCAATACTTGAGGTTTTCAACATCTGAATTTTAATTAAAAATGTTCGAACTTTTTTCTTGCCACGATTTAGTTGTATCGTCCTCAACTAAGGTATATTTTCCTTCGATATCTATAGTTGCCAAATCGTTGAGGTAAACCAGAAAAAGGGCTTGTCCCAGTATTAATCCCTGTGGAACACCGCTGTTTATATTGGCCTTTTCCGAAAGTGTAGTTTACAGAATCTGACTTCTACCTGTAATGTATGATTTGATTCATTCATGGGCGAATCAATCGATTAGTGATTCCATTTTTGTAGTAATGTTCTGTGATGTTGGATGAATCACGAAATACTGCTGTCACCTCTCGACTATCAAAAATGAAAATATGATTATATATAGTATAAAACCCTCATTGGTAGCCCGACAAATATCAATGTTTAGTAGCCTAATATTGGATGGTTGCCGAATTTTGTATATTACCCTATCTCAAAATCTATCAAAAGTTGTCCATGAACGAACTCACAAAACAGAAGGTCTCCAGCACAAACGGATCATATGTGATGCATATGTAGATTGGTTATTCATTACTATATGATATTGGATTTTTTTTTAATGTCTTTTAGAGTGCAGGAGATTTTTATTTAGCCACCTGAAGACTGCTATGAAACAGTATTTTTCTACAACCACACTCCAAAACATGCTTTTCTGCATAGTTTTCCGTTCGCAAACATGATTATTTCTCACAATAATTGAAATTTGACATTAGTGTGCCGCAAAGTGACATTTCTGTGCCACAAAGTGACATTTCTGTGCCAAAATTTTTCAGTACCTAATTTCTAAGCAATACAGTTTTCGTGACAGCAAGGTGAAAGTATATTTTGAAAATTCTGCATTTCGAAGGGATATTCGATCAGGCAACTTCAAGAATGAATAGACAATGTCTATTGGTTTATATAATATGAGGGAAATTGTCGTACAAATCATAATATTCTGAACAAAAATCATAGACATCACTACTGCTGTCTCAAATACCCACATACACACTATCCATTGCTAGGCAACGGAGCAACATCTATCGAATCATTTGAATGTCAACAAACGTCAAGTATAAAATATTCGTAAAATATTCTTGTCCCGTCATTTTTTAATGAGATTGAACTAAAATGGATAGCGACAGTTCTGAAATTGAAAATACTCCGCCAGAACTAAGAGAACAAGTTAATTCATTCAACTTCATTCAACTTCAAGAGGAAAATATAGGAATGAGTCACTGACATTTCATTCCGTCTTATAGTATAGTATTATTTTTAGCAAAAAGGGTGTTGTAGAAAAAGTATAGTGTGTAACACGAGCAGAAATGCAATTTCTCACTCGTTTGAATTGCAGCACTCGCTTGCGCTCGTGCCGCAACTTTTTCAAACTCGTGAGATATTAGCACTTTTCTGCACTTGTTGCACAATATACTATTCTTGGAGGCTGGAGAATGGTAATAATTCATATTTAACATTTTCGATACTCTGTCTATGGTCAATGGTGTAGGGTTATTTTTTTTTGTTTCGATTCTTGATATGTTGAAATGAGTATTTTCAAAGAAAAAAAAAGACGTTTTTGAACAAGGAAGAGCAAGAGATTCATAATATTTGTCGTTGAATAGAATATTCTAGATAGTCCCAGGATATATATCACAATTTGATTTATATGAAAATGGTAATAATAACGATACGAAATAACAAGCAACAAATCTGTTCAAAAAGTAAAAAAAAACCTTTTCTGTTCAATTGTAATTTGGTACAATATTTTATTCCGTATAAACCTTATAAGTAAGATGTTCCAGAGTATTGAAACCAATGTACATTTATGTAAGGTACGTTTTGAAGGCTAATGACAATTTAATAATGTATTTGAGAGATATCCGGTCAGATTAGGGTTTCTCCCCGAATGATGGCAGATTCACAGCAACTAGCGCAATCTCTCGATATACCTAACTCCTGATTTGGAACAATTAAATATGATATGCCAAAAGAAGAAAAAGAGGCTATTCGATTATGAGACTGAAAACCAATCCCCGCAACATCCGAAATACACATTCAGAGTGGATTTCTTTCATGCAATTATAGATACACCCATCAATTTATTGGGAGATGAATATAATTAAACACGCAGTCTTCATATTTTGGATTCTTGTACCTACAATTTTCAAGCTGAAAAATTGAATATATTTGATTTCAGAATTGCTTAGATTCAGGAATGCATCGTTCTAATGGAAACGATAAGAATGTTGAAGGGAAAGAACTTTCCAATGGAATGACTGTTTTCAAATCTTTCTTTATCTTTATATTATCTCGTGAAATGCCACTGCCACTTCTCGCAAACCCAAGTTTCTTGGTACCTACCTAATAACGTACCTATCAATCAGCAAGTCCCTCTTACTGGTATTTCTACATATACAACTTATCCTATCGTACTAAACATCACCGGTTGCCTAATTATAGTTGCAAAAATGATGTGACAACAGTGAACAAGTCGTCGCATCATTAAAAAAATAACAGGCATAATAACGACACTAATTGAAACGAATGTTTGAGGCAGCGAAGTTTTGGGTGAATTGTTGACCTTAGATAAGGAAACGACTGTGTGAGTTTCCCAGTGGAATTCATTGGTCTTTAGAGATATATCCTCTTGAGCTTGATTTGTTTCAGTATACCTACTCAGACCAGAAAATGACCATCAGTACTGCAAAAATTTCATTGAAATGAATAAATAGATGTTCCTTTTATAAGAGTATTTTGCAAGATATCTAATATCATATTGAACCCAGCTCGACTCACCCTCAGAATACTAAGATAGTGGAATTCATCAAGTTTCCAATATCCACAACCAAACACTACCAAATATCCACAAACCTATAAAATCAATGTGCCCTATCGTATGAGCTAACCTACCAATTAGCAAAATGTCTCACCAAGTTTACCGATTGCAGAACCGAGTTTCATTATAAAAAACGCATTAGAGTGAGTTCATTCACAATATACAGGGTGGCCCACGAAGTTTAGGACAGGGAATATCTCGGAACTCGAAAGTAGTGGAGGATTGTAATTTTGGGGTTCTGAATAAAAGCAATTGGTGTAGCTTTTTTTGATATCATGTCACCCAATGAGATTTTTGTTTTCGGTCACGTTGTAGCGGTTCAAAATCTCCACCCTGTAAATAAATCATGAGAGCGCGCGAATGCTTTGTTAGGTGCCTATCAGATGGATTCACCGGGCAGGCAGAAATGAATCAGTTCCGGCCAGCTCAAAGAACCGGCAAATGATTCGAACGGGCCCATCGTTCGATATGGTTTCTGTGGTTATTCGATGAAGTAATAACCAAAAGTCAATCATATTCCCCCCTGATCCTCATCAGGTTGTGATGGTTGGGCTAAATTATCTCTGAGTAGATGGTGTTTCATTTTCCTAATCCGTCACTCAAATTTAAATTCCGTGACAATATCGTATTTCTCAAGCACCCGAATACCTCAACCAATTAGAGCATAGACTGTTTGATATTTCGTCAGTATGACAAAAACATTGAACCGGTAGTAAGAAGACAGACTTGTTTGTCGTTGTGCATAGAGTTCTATTGAAGAAAAAAAACCTAATAACAACTAAGGTCAGTAATTTCAAGTTTATTTGAAATGGGATCAACTAACATGAGTTTCTATAGGTTTTTTGTTTGGGTAAGGGTAGATTTAGTCAACTTTAGCATAAGCATTATCATAAACATAGCGGTAACATCAAAGGTTTTTAGCATAAACTTAACATTGTTGTATAAATAGCGCCATTCAGATTCAACTTTCGCTTTTGACATATATTTAAGCACAATTTTAAAATAATGTTGACTAAATGCACCTTAAGATTTTCTTATCCGCTTCGTGAAACGAGAAGACCACGTCAAATATCGCAAAGGTAGCTGTTACGATCTAGCGGCGGTGTGTCTGTACTCGAAGCTAGAAATTTCTGGAAGATACTTCTTCACATCCCGATACCGAGCAAATCGAGTTCCTCAGCCTTTCCCCCTGGCGAAGAATAGAAAAGCGTTTGGCAAGTGCAGCCAGAGATTGATAAAACTGCATCAGCGTTACGCAGGTGAAGCTCTGTCTCCAGCAAATGGTGTGTTTTCCCTCGAAAAAGTAAATTCCGCAACCAGTTCCAGTATACTGGTGTCCTGCTACCACTCACAGAGAATAAGCTAAGTAAAGTCAAAATTCCTGTAAGTAGATATATATTTTGTATTATGTAATAATCCAGATAACGATTAGTGTCCCTTTCAATCATATAGTTTTTATTGAAGATTATAGTCTTTTGTAATCTCCAAACAGCTGTTTGTGGAACTAGACAAGTTCTTGTAAATTTGCGAACTAAGTTACGTCCCCGGTTCGACAGTGTCGAAGCAATTTTCAGTTTTATGTTACTATATATTTTCTCAATAATATTATTATAATATTATTATAATTATCAAAGCGTACGAAAGTGAAACTCCATCCGTGTTTCTTAATTAATCAATTTGTTATTTACACTTTTGCCTCAGGGGCAAATATTTTCTAAATGTAGTTTATCATATTTTTTTTATATTATACATTTCAATTATGAGCTGTTCTGAGTTCTGTTTATCCCCTCCTCGTCGAAATATTTTTGTTTTGGCTGGCGCCCAGGTGTAGCTTGCGTCTCAACACCTGACTACAGATTTATGTAATTATATAAGAAGGACACATGACCCAGCTATCCTAAAGGTAAGAGTTGCCAGGCAGACGTTTTTGTTTTGGAACCATTCAGTCACAAACACCCGTCACAACGTGACATCAGTTTCAAAAATATTAATGGAACACCCTGTATATTTTGGCATTTTAATGTTCCTCCCGATGAAACAATTTCAACGAACTATCACACTTGTGGTCTAAAACGATCAATTAAAAAAATACAGGTAATTCAATATCCTCTGTCCCACGACGTCTGAAACGAGCAATTGCCAAATTATTTAGGTTTAGGATCACTCTGTGTATTTGGGCAATCCTATATTTTATGTGATGATTAAAACAAGGCAAAATTAAATTATTCATCCAAAAATCGTCGTGGGACAAAGGATATTGAAGTACCTGTATTTTTTGAATTAATCGTTTCAGACCACAAGTGTGATAGTTAGTTGAAATTGTTTCATCGGGAGGAACATAAAAATGACAAAATATATAGGGTGTCCCATTGAAGATTTTGAATCAGATGTCACGTGACCGAAAACAAAAAGCTCATTGGGTAACATAGTATCAAAAAAAGCTGCAACAATTGCTTTAATTCAGAACCCCAAAATTACAATTCTCCACTACTTTCGAGTTCCGAGATATTCCCTGTCCTAAACTTCGTGGGACACCCTGTATATAAATCTGCAAGCTGCAATTCTAGTTTTCTTCGATGTCAGTTCCTTATTTCCTCATCTCCACTCTTTTTTCTTTTCCTGCACCATCGTTTCACGTACAAACAAAAAAATGCTAATTTTGGAGAGACCAGATTTCGATTTCGAAGGTCAATATGTGATCATTTAATTGATGAAATGTCTTCTTGACCAGCAACGTAGAAAAACTTTTTCTGCAGTCCTTCCGGAGTGTTTTCGTCCCAAAGCTCAATTATTTTTCTCAGCTCGTCTGCTGATAGTGCAGATGAACTTTCCTTTCTCTTGGTTGGATCCATTTGTAGCTTCCGGCTCTTGGCATTTTTTGCAGCTCTTGCGTTCAAATATTGTATGTCAGAGAATGGATTAAATTTGCGTTTATACTTTTCAAACAAATATTCCTGCAACTGCTTGGCTGTGAAATTCCATAAAACTTTGAGAACACTCTCCTTGTAGTATTCGGAGTTCTTTTTTCGCATGTTGAACCCATAGTCTTCAAGAATAAGCGCCAGTTCTTCCGCAGGTATATCCGCTCTTCGAAATTATACGATTTTTCTGCACAAAAGTTTGTAAACTGCCTCCATACGCTTGACTTCGATTTCCTGGTATTCGCGGGTGTTAACTGCTCAATCTCCTGGCGGATATTTTCTTTACTTCCTTGACCGAAGCGAAACATTTTTTTACGTCGTGCCACTTGACAGCTTCAAAAGTGTAATAATAATGTCGAGGTTAGGGTCTCACTTAGTTACCATTGCAACTCAACAATTAAGTCGACCACACATTTTATGTTTCGCTGGTGACTTGAAGAAGAAAATAATTTGCATTGTTGAGAATCGAAAAATAAATTTTAATAATATTTGATTTTCCATCACAATTCGGTGTGGATTTTCTTACCGAATACCACGACGCGAAGTCAAATTAATTTACGGAAATAATTTGACCTCGGAACCGCTCCAGAAAGGGACTCAAAATTCCAACCCTCCCATTGTCCCCAGGAGGTAAAACTTCCATTCCAATTTAAACTCGATCGGAAAACTCGGAAAAAATTTACGGCACTCTTTCCGATTTTTTTTTGACGTTCATACTTCCAACGTTTTCTCAAGGCCGTTGATTGAATCGCTTTCAAATACGTACCAAATCAAATCAAATCAAAAATAGGTTTATTCATCGTTATGTGCTATAAAATTACATTTCACAAAACTATTTCAACATAGCCTACACTTAAATATGGCATCCTGTGGTTAGGGGCCAGTGATTTAGGAGTAGGGAATGGAGTGGGGATGGGTCAACACTGTGCCCCCGTTTCCGAAGGACAGTGGTGCTCATGAGCGACTCCTCATGCACCCGCAGTGGGGCAGGTGAGTCACCCCCGCTGATGTTAGCGGGTCACTCTAATAGTTGTGTGTCCTGCTTTATCGAAAATGTCGAAGCCCTGTCTCCCGCATGCTTATACAGGGGCAATAGAAGAGGTGATAAGATTTCAGTTGTAACTGTTTGGCTTCGTTCCGTTGATAGTAGTCCCAGAAAAAGTTGGCGTCAAAAAACTGGGTAGCGGTTTTAGTCCTCTAGTGAGGGTGTTAGTTGTTATCTATTCTCGTTCTTGGAAAAGATCCAATTTTTGGTAGAGGAGCCCCCCGTGTTTTCGGGGCTCGTTGTGGTGGGCTCTTATTCTGGTTATATCCCTGGTTAGAGGGCTCTTGGACAAGAAAAATTTGTAAAATTTATACGACAGCCTATTAATGTGTTCGTGAATGCTGGTCACTTTTGCCAGGGCACCTAGGTCTCCAAGACATACCCATATATGCCCAAATAGGTGATTATATTCTGAGAATGATCGGAAAATATTAAGTATTTTTTCCGGACCATTTTCTGAAAAAAACAAGGGTTTCCAAAAGGCTAAACTGAAGATTTAAACTAACATTGCAAACTGGCAATTAAATTTGAGTCGGGGATCTCGATTTACTGATTGGTGAATGTGAATCCCGGAGTTTCGATAAATTCCCAAATACTACCTGGTCCGTTCATGACGAACAATCTAATTCTAAAAATTAATTTGTAGTTCCTTATCAACCTGTGTCGTTGGAAAAGTTCATTTGTTTTTAATGGCATTTAGATGAATTGAAATAGATGATAGTAATTTTATCGACAAAAACAAACCCATTTGGAATCCAGAATTCTCGGAAGGTAAATAATCAAGTATGATGGTAGCCGTGATTGGAGTCGCACAATAAAAAGTAAGGCTGTTATTTGCCACGGACAATAATAATAATAGCCCTCCTTTACCCGCACAGGCTATGACTTTGGATACACTGTACGAGTGTTTATGATAGAGTATTATTATTATTAGAAGGAAGACATACAGAAATATACAGTTGAGTCTGGCTCAGAAAAGTTTTACTCACAGTTTGTGTTTTGTTATTAAATAGGTTTATAAATTTTTTGGTTGACTTTACACTCTAGAATTCTCAATTGAGTGAGGTTGACCTTATTTTTGTAATTTTGTTGAAACATATTTAATTTTTATCATAGATTACCCATTTCATTTGTCTCCATAGTCTACTTCATAAAATTGATGAATTGATGAAAGTTTCATAGCCAGACTAGTAAGAATCAACCTGTGGTAGAAGTCAAAGTATATCTCAAAGTGGAGTGGTATGGATATACAAATCAGTACGACTTTGCGTTTTACTGATTTGTATAGTAAGAATCAATTTTGAGATTTGTACCGTAAAAAAGTCCTAAAATTTTGAAGTTTCAAGATGTTTTGAATTATGACTTTGGTATCATTTCAATGCTAAAAAATTTATTTCTATCCTAAATGATTGAAGATACGTCAATTTTTCATCAAACATAACATAGCAGTAATTTTAATTTTCTAGAGAAAAACATAATTACTTGAGAGTAAGTCGCATATTAGAGCTACTGGTATTACAGGTACTGGTAGAAGTTACGAATTTTTTATTATCAAAAAAAAATGACAAGTGAAAGTTGCAACAGAACGTTCAAATTCGAGACATACTTATGTAGATGTAAAATTGGTAATTAAAAAACTTTCTTCATTGAATTTTTTGAAATTCGAATAAATTAGCCTATTTTTTGCGATTTTTTAAAAAAATATATTATTTTTGACAGGTAGCGAAAGTCACGTGACCACATCCGAGTTGGTCATTTTTCATATTTTTCAAAGCAGAACTTAACGCCCAAGTTTAATTCCAAAATGAATTATAAATAAAACTTTTGTGTGATACCAACTCTTTGAAGGTTACTGAATAGATTACTCGTAGCAAATAGCGTGGCATTTTCAGGAAAACTTTTTAAGGTCATCGGTTCTTTGATAAAATATGCACCGGTTTGGACTTGAAATTAGTGAATTTTCACCGTCCTCAGACTGTTTTGAAATGGAGTTCTGGTCAACATTTGATTTGATTCAAATTCTGAAGCTTTTTAATTAGGTAGATACAATTACCAGGAAGGTGAATTTTTTACTTGTATCATTAATATTCATTAATAATGTGAGAATCTTGTTCAATTAAGAGGTCATATTTTAATCGGAATAGTATTTTCATGTTTATAACGCATCCATAATTCAGTAGATTAGTATGATCAACACTCATTGTGGTATGACCTTGAGCCCGAAAATGAATTATTTACAGTTAGAGTCATTGAAGAAATTTGTAGGGTATTATATTCTGATATTTGTCCAAGTGTCACTGGCCAGAAAACATTAAATTAATTTAAATTATTTATATCGCACAACTCCTGAGCTAAGAGACTTGGTGTTGTAAGTAATAAGATAATTTTGAAAAAGGAATATAGGACAGTGCCAAAAAAAATTTTAAACTCTCAAAATAAAAAAGAGCTAACAGGCAAGGACCAGGTGGAAATCGTTTTTGCGGTTCCAATTTCAAGGAAAAAAAATTTAAACACAGAAACACTCAAAATAGTGAAATGGGGATGCAGTTTAGGGGTTGAAAACGGTTTTATGCGATTTGCGGCAAATTTGTAGATAATATGAAAAATCAATAACTTTTGTATTCAACACTTTTCGGCATAAACTCAAATTAACCGTCAAAATGGTAAAAAAAACGATTTTTCAGTAGTTTTTTTTTTTCACGCGTATAACTAATTTAATTTACATGAATAATTGTGTCTTTTTTGGTGTCGAATGAGTATATGATTATATCGCAATTCAGAAGACGGCTAGTTTTCGAGTTATGTATCTTTAGGAAAAAAATACCCTTATCTTCCACGAACAATTATCTTGGTGTTTTTTTGTATTTCGAAGGTGTACAGGGTGTTTCTTAAGTACGTGTAGAAACTTTAGGAGCATATTGCTGACGACGAAATGAGAAAAAAAGTTCCCATAAACACATGTCCGTAAGTTATTTGTTTCTAAGATACAGAGTGTTCAAGTATAATTATTATATTGTTTTTTTTTGTGAATAAATGCCACAATATTTGTGATATTCGAGTAAAGTTTGGTATCTGGGATGATTTTTCAATGACAAAATCAAATTTTGTATTAATTGTGAAAAAACTAATTTCTAACTGAATTTATTTTTATTTAAAAAAGCTTGTCATTCAAAATCACTTGCATCGATTATTTCAAATCTCAATAACTCGAAAACAGTTGCTTGGAGGGACCTCTACCAAGAATATATTTTTACAAACTAAATAATAAATATTCCCAGATACCCAAATATCAAAATTATTTTGAAATTATTCACAAAAAATTAAAATAAGAATTCAACTTTGACACTCTGTATCTCAAAAACGAATAACTTTCGGACATATGTTTATAGGGACTTTTCTTCTTATTTTGATGTCAACAATACGCTCCTGAATTTTCTACACGCACTTAAGAAACACCCTGTATAAGTGATCATTTTAATTGTTTGAATATTTACTTTCCAATGGTCTATGTAACTTGGTTTATTGATCGTCAAACCGCTTAAAATTGAGAAAAACCGACAACAAGCGGTCTCTCTGAATAATGTTTTCTCATGCATTTTCTCGCTATGGCAATCGACAGGATGAAATGATATCGTAAGGAACCCAAAAAAGATTTCCCATAAGCCGGTCAGCTGTAAATTTTCGTTCGGATAATTTTGTGATTTTTTTTGCGTTATAATAATAATAATAATAATAATAATAATAATAATAATAATAATAATAATAATAATAATAATAATAATAATAATAATAATAATAATAATAATAATAATAATAATAATAATAATAATAATAATAATAATAATAATAATAATAATAATAATAATAATAATAATAATAATAATAATAATAATAATAATAATAATAATAATAATAATAATCACAGTTAAGAACTCTCTCCGCGGCAAGTATCAGCACACACTCCGACAGATCTGGTCATCAGAACTGTCGGGGAAGAACAAAGTTGCTGCAACTAATATGCTTGCCGTTCCGATCCTTCTCTACTCCTTCGGAGTGATGAAGTGGACTCAGGAAGAGCTGCGACAACTCGACGTAAAAACTCGCAAAATGATGCATCTCAATAGGAGCTTGCATCCTAAATCGTCTGTTCCACGGTTATACTTTCCCAGACAACGGGGAGGCCGTGGACTTTTGAGTTTGGAGTGTCTGCATAACAGAATGGTTCTGGATGGAGCCTGTAAAGTCATCAGGAGTTCAGATCCCCTTCTCTGCATGGTCCGCGACCATGAAAAAGCAGGGATTGGAGCATTTCTCTTTAAGGCAGCAACCCGTGCAGCCGATGAACTTGGTCTCGTATTCGACACTGAACGGGCTAACCCAAACTCTGTCACCGAGTTGGGACCCGTTCAGCTAAAAGCTCACATTAAAGCTGCGGAGACAGAGGTCCTCCTACAGCTGCATATGGATAAGCCAATGCATGGTGTTTTCTTCAACAACATCGAAGACCTTGGCTTATCCAAAAGCTTGACCTTTGCCTTCCTCAGTTCGAGTGAGCTAAAGTCGGAGACCGAGGGATTCATAATGGCCTGCCAGGATGGTGTCTTCAACACCCTGGTCTACCGTAGTCGCGTGATGGGTATAGACGTCCCTGACACCCGATGCAGGGCATGTCGTGGGGCACCTGAGACCGTAATGCATTTGCTATCAGCATGCCCATCTTATGCGGTCTCAGCCTATATCCACAGGCATAACGCGGCGCTACGAGTGTTGTACTACCACCTACGACACTCGTACGGTATAGACGAGACACCGGTGTTGCCTTATGTTCCGGGGGATATTGAGTCCGTGGTGGAGAATGAGAGATGCCGAATCTATTGGAACTACTCATTCCCCACCCTCAGGCAAATACAAGCCAATAAGCCTGATGTTGTCCTCCTCGACCGTCAAAGTAAAACGATATTCGTCGTGGAGTTTTCCGCTCCAGGCGAGATGAATATCGTTCGGAAAGAGGAGGAAAAACGGACTAAATATCGAGATCTTCTCTTTGAACTCCGCAGGTTGTATCCGGACCATTCTGTCAAAATGGTGGTTCTGATTATAGGAGTCCTTGGTGGAATGATGGACACACTGCTCTCTAATTTGAAGTTGATACCGGCCTGCCGTAATATGGCACAAATCCTAGCAGCTCGAATGCAGAAGGCCGTCATCCTTGGTTCCCTTCGTCTGCTCAGAACACATGACTCTCGGACCCAATAATCACTCACCCTACGGACGTAGGGAGTGGTTATTGAGGTAAACGACACCAGCGCGTCCTCCGGATGGGTCGGAGCACCGGAGACAGGACCTGACTGGTACACTCTTAAAGGATAATAATAATAATAATAATAATAATAATAATAATAATAATAATAATAATAATAATAATAATAATAATAATAATAATAATAATAATAACCTTTATTAACAATGAAGCAATTCACATCAAATATTTTATCTTACGATCTAGTCAACGCAGGTCAAAGCATTCCACAAAAACTTGAAGTTGTGCGTGGTAACTTATCTGTATAAGTAGGTTTTCCTTTTTTTTGCCATAGAGGTAACATCATGAACTTGCTTATACATATAACATTATAATAATAGTAATAGTGATACAATGTCTTAAAAATTATAATTTAATATTTATATATTTCATGGTAGTAAAACAATGAAACAAAAAATAAATGAATGAATGAATGGGAGTATCATCAAAAAAATTGTTCGATGACCCGATCCTCCATTGAGGTGATGTATTTTTTGGACTTTCTTTTGAGCATATCTACTTGATTCAATTCTAATTATTTTTTTTTCATTTCTTCCGGCAGTATATTGAAAACTTTTGCCGCAATATAGGTGAAGCATCTTTGGCCAACAGTTTTTTTAACAATGTTTGTTTTCAAGAATGTACCAAGTCTTCTTCTAGTTGAGCAGGAGTGATCCATGAAGTTGAGATTAAAGCGGTTTTTATACAGGTGAGTAAGAATTTTTTGTAAAAATATTTTTCTGATATTGAAAATTTTAGTTTCAGAGAATAAGAGGTCCGAAGGATATGTCCTCTGTTTGGCATACATTATTTTGAGGAATCGTTTTTGGAGGTTCGTGAGTTTCTTCAAGTGGTAGCTCGCGACTCCTCCCCATGCTAGGACTGCGTATTGTATCCTGGATTCTACGAGAGCGTAATAAATTATTTTCATGTGGCTGATATCTAAAAATTGTTTGAAAAATTTAAATTTGTGCAGAATACTCCTAAGTGTCGTTGTTATTCTGTTTATATGTTTATCCCAACGCATATGCTGGTCAAGTTTGACACCTAAGTATATCATGCTATCTACTTTTTGAATGGTGTAAGAGTATTCATCTCTGATAATTTTCAGTTCAGTGAAGTCCGAAATTAATCTTATGTCATTGGAGAAGGTAATGAATTTTGTTTTGTCGACATTCAGGGTAAGCAATTTCTGATTAAACCACTCCACAATTTTTGCCATATCTTTTTCTACGGATTTTTTTAAATTTGCCCAGTCGTCACCTTCATAGAAGATCCGGCAGACTTTCTCGTTTATGGGAGCTGGTCGGCTTATGGGGAATTTTTTTCGGGTTCCTAACAATATCAAATTTAATTTTGTCTATTGCCTTTAAGCGTGAAAATACATCAGCAATCAAGTATTTTTCACAAGATCGTGCCCTTATTTCAACCCTTTCAGTACGTCCAATTCTTATGGGTTTGATTTTTCACTATTAGATTATTTTACAGGGTGCTACATAATTCAATAAAAATATTTTAATGACATATACAGGGTGTTACATAATTTACATTTACATATTTCAAGGACATAGTCCTGGGGTCAAAATAAGACTTTTTTTCCTATAAACATGTATCCTAAAATCCACCCCATCCAAGCTACAGACATCGCAAGATGCTAAATGCTACAAACAAGAAATTAAAAAAAAACAATTTTTTCTGCAAAAGAGAAATGAATTCCATATGCCTAGCACACGTCCGATCGCTAAATTTTAATCTTTCGAGCTCAACACTGAAATAATTTTCAGAGTTTAAAATCAATCAGCAAAATCTGTCATTATCTGTAGGTCTACAGTGTCCGCATCATATGGGATTTTTGTTTATTAGTCAGTTATTGCAAATTTAAACTTCGTAAACAGTTTGAGCTTTGAGAATTATGCAAAATGACTTTTATGATGTCTTCCTATCCATCGGCTACACCTGTCAAATATGACATTTTTTCTAAAAAATAACAAAATACTAGGTAATTTCTCATTATTTCGAGAAATATTATATGAAAAAGTTGTTTATTTTTGGATTTCCTACCCACCTATGAAATTTGAACCAGTTTAAATAACTTTGATTCTTTTCTCGTTTTCTTAAACTCACAATTTTTCGGCTAATTTAAATTTAGTAAAATCTGAAAAAACCAGTTCTGATGTAATACACCCATCTACTGAAAGAATTTTTTCTGTTTAAAATTTTTTCTAATTATTAATCTCAAATAAAGACAAATATGATGAAAGAATTATGTCATACTTGATGCAAAGAGGCTTTATTTCTGAATTTTCGAATCTATTTCCAAATCAATAGACCTAAAGTTGCTAAGTCAATCTTCAAAAATTATTCTCCGAAGTAACACTTACAAATTAATCAAGTTGCTCTGGCATGCTCTGAGAAGAATTGTAGTAATAGAAAAATGAACAATTATTTCACAATAAACATTTATTAATGATAAGGCGATTCAAATGATAAGGATGTACAACATGGGTTGGATATCAATTATAACATTTCGGTATGTCTTCCATCACGCTCAATGCAAATAATGGTTCGCCTGGAAACTTCGTTGACAGCGTTAGTTAAAAACTGGGGAGACATAATACAGAATCTCGAATTTCTGTCTCCAGGTGGTTGACATCTCGAAACGGTCTGAGCTTGTAGACTTTTTGCTTCAAATACCCCCAAAGCAAAAAATCTAGTGGGTCAGGTCTGGCGACCTGGGTGGCCAGGGTTGCTACATATTACGTCCAATTATATTCCCTTGAAATAGTTCCAAGATATAGTTCAAAGTATCTCTATGAAGTTAAATTTTCCTGGAAGACATATGGGCCAATTATTTAACACACCGCACCACACATTTGTCTGATCTCGGCATTCTGTCAGAAACTTTTGGTTTTCTGTTGACCACCTACAGTTCTGTGAACTGACTACCGCATTTGAGGTGAAAGTCACCTCGTCTGTCCATAATAATAAAATAATAATAATTTACAATAAAATTTTATATGGAAAATTAAATTTTCTTTTCGTTGTCCTTTGGAACCAATAAGAGAAATCCAACCGTCCGTCAAAATCTCGCTCTTTTAAAGTGTTTATAAATTTTGGTTTGAACAGCTTGAACTTATTATTGTGTAATACACAACACCTTAATTCCAAAATGCTGGTCCGAAGTTATTTTGAAGATGATTCACAAAAAAGGTCCAATCAACAACCCTTTTAACTATCAAGGTATAGCACTGGTTAACTGTATTGCTAAAGTTTTTACTCGCATCATTTACACCCGATTAATGAACTGGGCTGAAACATATAACATACTACCGGAAAGTCAATCTGGCTTTAGGCATAAAAGAGGATGCGCTGATAATGTTTATACACTCTCGTCGATTATACATTTTTCTCTCCGCTTCAAGAAGCGTAAAATATTTGCTATATTCATTGACTTCAAGAGGGCCTTTGATAGCGTCAACCATTAACTTCTCTGGCAAAAACTCTTTCAACTAGGTGTAACTTCCCATCTTGTCAGATTGTTCAGAGCATTTTATTCAAATGCCACCATGCGTGTGAAATCCAACGGAGAGTACACACGCGCGTTTCCTGTCTCGGAAGGAGTTTTACAAGGGGAAGTCGCCAAGACCATTGCTAACTATTTGTGGAATATATTAAAACTACGATCATTTATAATCAATGAGTGAATGCTTGAACATATTTATTTTGTGCTCACTAGGATACCACCCACTACTATCAGTTCCCTTTGCTTTCTTTCTTTTTTTAAATATTGTATGTATATGACAAACCTCTACTTTTGGATTCCTTGGTTCGTGTCAAATTAAGTTTCAACTAGTGACTGTAGATGTCATGAATAACTTACTGTTATAGTATGTGTTGCCTCACGGTATTAATTCTTGAGTGGATTCGTTTTGATTTCGAGAGCTCCATAAATCCTTTCTGATGAGTGCGTTAGCACGAAACAGCTGTCAAAGGTTAGAACTCTCGGAATTAAAACGAAATATACTCTATTTTCACTATTTCACTTATATTTTCACTTATATATATATATATATATATATATATTATATATATATATATATATATATATATATATATATATATATAAGTCATCAGAAAGGATTTATGGAGCTCTCGAAATCAAAACGAATCCACTCAAGAATTAATACCGTGAGGCAAGACAGAATATAACAGGAAGTTATTCATGACATCTACAGTCACTAGTTGAAACTTAATTTGACACGAACGAAGGAATCCAAAAGTAGAGGTTTGTCCACAAATTGACAGGCAGCCAACAATTCGTTGTTCTGACCAACCCAAGGTTCAATCAAGTTTCTAATACGTTATGAGGAACGCAAGCAGAATCTAAGTGAAAATAGAGTATATTTCGTTTTAATTCCGAGAGTTCTAACCTTTGACAGCTGTTTCGTGCTAACGCACTCATCAGAAAGGATTTATGAAGCTCTCGAAATCAAAACGAATCCACTCAAGAATTAATACCGTGAGGCAAGACAGAATATAACAGGAAGTTATTCATGACATCTACAGTCACTAGTTGAAACTTAATTTGACACGAACCAAGGAATCCAAAAGTAGAGGTTTGTCCACAAATTGACAGGCAGCCAACAATTCGTTGTTCTGACCAACCCAAGGTTCAATCAAGTTTCTAATACGTTATGAGGAACGCAAGCAGAATCTAAGTGAAAATAGAGTATATTTCGTTTTAATTCCGAGAGTTCTAACCTTTGACAGCTGTTTCGTGTCAAATTAAGTTTCAACTAGTGACTGTAGATGTCATGAATAACTTCCTATATATATATATATATATATATATATATATATATATCAAGCTAGGGAACTTGTTGGGTGAGCAGCATGCAGGAAGTATACTCTTATAACACTTTATTCCAATATTTCGACAAGTATTATTGTCATCATCAGGGAAAGCTACAATAATGTTTTAACTATAGTGAAAACAATTGACAAAAGTGGATTCTAAACTACTTACGTGTAGATGAGATTGGTTGCAATAGATGATATAAAAAGACGTGTACAGTAATTGAACATATTAAAAAACAAGTTGTGAGATAATCTTAAAGGTAATCATCACACATTATTACCATCTCAGTTGTGTATAAAATCTAATTCTATTGAAATTTATTAAAATGGATATCATACCGATGTCACACCGGTTGAGAGGCAGGCGTGAAAAAGACAGCAAATTTATTTGAGGTTATGTATACAATGTGAAGTTTGTTTAGGTACGTTCCTGCATGGAACTGTACTGAAATGTGAAATTTGACAGATTAAGCAACTCAGAACGAGAAAGGTGTACATCAAGCTTGGAACAAATAGAATAGACATTGTATCATGAATATGACACATGACTGTTACAAATTTTTTTTTATATATTTCCAGATAAGTATTCAAAATTGAAGAACGTTTATTAAAATTGGTTTTTAGAAAGGAAATTTTGAAATATTATTATTGTATACCGTTTTAGGTGGTCAGTCTTTAATTGAAATTTAAAAGATTTCAATTAAAGACTGACCACCTAAAACGGTATACAATAATAATATTTCAAAATTTCCTTTCTAAAAACCAATTTTAATAAACGTTCTTCAATTTTGAATACTTATCTGGAAATATATAAAAAAATTTTTGTAACAGTCATGTGTCATATTCATGATACAATGTCTATTCTATTTGTTCCAAGCTTGATGTACACCTTTCTCGTTCTGAGTTGCTTAATCTGTCAAATTTCACATTTCAGTACAGTTCCATGCAGGAACGTACCTAAACAAACTTCACATTGTATACATAACCTCAAATAAATTTGCTGTCTTTTTCACGCCTGCCTCTCAACCGGTGTGACATCGGTATGATATCCATTTTAATAAATTTCAATAGAATTAGATTTTATACACAAGTGAGTTGGTAATAATGTGTGATGATTACCTTTAAGATTATCTCACAACTTGTTTTTTAATATGTTCAATTACTGTACACGTCTTTTTATATCATCTATTGCAACCAATCTCATCTACACGTAAGTAGTTTAGAATCCACTTTTGTCAATTGTTTTCACTATAGTTAAAACATTATTGTAGCTTTCCCTGATGATGACAATAATACTTGTCGAAATATTGGAATAAAGTGTTATAAGAGTATACTTCCTGCATGCTGCTCACCCAACAAGTTCCCTAGCTTGATCTTAACTAGTCAGCAAAGACTACCTCTCTCCTAACTTATATATATATATATATATATATATATATATATCACTTATTATCAACTATTATGCTGATTCCTTACTCTTCAGCTATCGCTACTGCTTCACATACCTTATATTACTATTGTCTAGGTTTAAGGTATTGTTATATAGTTATAATATATATGTACCTATTTTCTCTCACACTCTTGCCATAGAATGTATTTTAAGAGGCAATAAACGTATCTATCTATCTAATATTTTTCTCACGGCTTCCCTTTTAACACCGGTCCTATTACAAATATCTGTCATACTAGTTTGCCCATGCTCTACTACATCTAAGCATCGACTTTATTGAGCTTCTTCATCAAAAACTCTCGGATTATGAGGTCTTTTGAAAAAAGTTTGCACTGAACCCGTCGATTCGAACTTTGAGATATTTCTGTTCACAGTAGACTGGTGAATATTTCTTTCAGGATGACATTAAAAATATTCGCAACTTGTCCAAGACTTGTATTTTAACAGCAAATGTGTACAATTTCTATTTTTTCGACAACATTTTGATTCAATTACTTGATAAAAATTACAGTTTCATAACCTTGGTGATACTGTCAAACACTTTATTTCGATTTCCATGACATTCGTTTCTGTTGTTTCCATAGCATACTTCCCATTTCAAGAGCACCTTGATTGGTGATTAATTTTTGAGTATAATTTCGGAGAATACTTGCATGAAATTGAATTCGCAAGAATTTGAAGGGCAACTTGATTTGATATTTCCAGAGTTATAGCAGAAATGTTCTCATGTGATGAAAATTAATAAAGTGAATTTTACTATGTGGAATGTTGAAACTAGAGCCACTTTGCATCAAGTATTAGACGTAATTCTTTCAGCATATTTGTATTTATTTGAAAAAAAAACAAGTAGAAACATTTAGATGGGTGTATTACACCTTTTCAATAAGTAAATCAGAAACGGTAATGTTAATTTCGGAAAACGTGAATTGAAATTCTGATTGGTGATATGTATTTCAGAAAGTATAAATTGAAATTCTGAATAGTAAAGTAAATTTCATAATGCGTGAATTGTAATTCAGAAAGGTAAATTGTATTTCAGAAAGTATAAATTGAAATTCATATTAGTAAAGTAAATTTCAGAATTCGTGAATGGTAATTCAGAAAGGTAAATTGAATTTCAGAATTTGTAAATTCAAATTCAGAAAAGGTAATTTGTAATTCAGGAACAATAATTTGTAAATTAGAAAATATCATTTGGGTTCTAAAAATACATATAATTTGCTAATCTTTTATATGTATGTAGAGAAATAATCCATTAAGATATGAAAAGTTATAATACACGACCATGCATTTGTATAACACAATATGACGAAGATATACAGGGTGTTTCATAATAAATGCGCGTTCAAAAATATGAAAAAAAGTTTCTATTAACTTGCCCTCTAAAATTCAACATTTTCGAGATACAGGGTGTTGAAATTAAAAAAAATATATAGTTTTTTGCGAATATCTCTGGAACCGTTTATCGCACAAAAAACAGATTTTGAGTGCATTTTCTACTCATAATAAGCTATGTTTTGTGCAGATTTTTTATTTTTTTAAATTCATAATTGGTGAAGATTTTGAAGGTGTAGTGGGTGTTTTTTTCTCCAACTTCTACGCCACTGGAAAAAGTATGATTTTGAGCCGCCTACTTGAACCGCCAATTTTTTCTACACAAAAGAGGTACTCTTGGTCATAAGCTCTAAAGTTGACCGTTTAAAAAAAAACAACTTTCATGATGAAAAACATGGTAAATTTTTTTAAATAATTTTTTTCCTAATTATACAAAATTTATTTAAACGTTAAAACAAGTAACAAAACCAAGCGTTGACTTCTTAATTGCAAAATAAAAAAAAACAATAACAATCATACTCAGTTGAATTGTTGGAATTGTCCGCCGTTAGCTTCAATGCACGCAGCATTTTTTCGAGAAAAAGCATTATTTAAACAACATGAAAGTTAATTTTTCTTGAAAACGGTCAACTTTAGAGCTTATGCCCAGAATACCTTTTTTGTATAGAAAACATTGGCGGTTCAAGTAGGTGGCTCAAAACTGTACTTTTTCCAGTGGCGTAGAAGTTGGAGAAAAAAACACCCACTACATCAAAATTTTCACCAATTATGAATTTGAAAAAATAAAAAATCCGCACAAAACAGCTTATTATGAGTAGAAAATGCCTATGAAATCTGTTTTCTGTGCGATAAACGGTTCCAGAGATATTCGCAAAAAACGATTATTTTTTTTAAATTTCAACACCCTGTATCTCGAAAATGGTGCATTTTAGAGGGTAAGTTAATAGAAACTTTTTTCCATATTTTTGGACGAGCTATCACATCCTGCGCATTTATTATGACACACCCTGTATATTTCAGCAGAAAGTTTTTTCAGCAGATTTTCCAAAGGAACATAGAACCCTTCATAAAGTAATGAACTTTACTTAATTTATATGGATATTTCAATACGCTCGTCCTTACAAAAACATAATTTTGAAAAATTTGCGTCTTACTTCCTTATCAAAATTCTACAATAGCAACCGCATGAAATGTCGTATGCTTTGCAGCCCTTGCGCAATCTCTTCCAACTATTTTATTCTTTATCTCTTCTACATAGATATACAAGCCTCTGTGAACCAACTCCAATAAATAAAAGTTAAGCATACGAAACAACGTGACATTTGACAACAATTAAAAAAAATCAACTTTGTAAATGAATGCATACATATCGACAGTAACGAAATTTGGTGTGCGAACAGGCATACTTCGATTGAAAGTTCGATGGAAAATATTTAGGCTCATAATTACCCACTTTCATCGCAACTCATGGATTGGCAATATTCACCATGTTGATGAAGTTTTTTGTTTACACAATTCACAGATTTACAAGTTACGCTTTCTGAAAATCAATTCACATACTCTGAATTTCAATTCACAGTTCTGAAGTTCAATCTACACATTCTGAAATTCAATTAACCTTTCTGAATCACAATTCACGCATTCTGAAATTCAATTCACTATTCTGAATATCAATTCACACATTCTGAAATTCAATTAACCTTTCTGAATTTACTATTCTGAATTTCAATTTACAAATTCTGAAATTCAATTCACCTTTCTGAATTACAATGAACACATTCTGAAATTCAATTCACTATTCTGAATTTCAGTTTACACATTCTGATTCACATCTTGAAAAGATTTACATCTCAACTGTTTTTTTCAGATTTAACTTAATTTAAATTAGCCGAAAAATTGTAAGGTTGAGAAAACGCGAAAAAAATCAAAGTTGTTCATACTGGTTCAAATTTGGTGGGTGAGTGGAAAGCCAAAAAATAAAGAATTAAGAAATGACCTAACAATTTTTTATTTTATAGAAAGAATGTTAAATTTGACAGGTGAAACCGATTGATAGATAGACATCGTGAAAGTCATTTTGCATTATTATCACAAACTGTTCACGAACTCTAAATTTGCACTTACTGAATAATAACCAAAAATCCTATATGATGCGGGATTTAACGGTGACACTGTATATGCTCTTCATATACACTAAATTTAAATTTTTAAATTTTAGCTAATAGTTTCTCAACTTGTTTTAAAAAGAATTTGTACGTTTGTATTATTTCAAATAAATAAGAAATTTGAATACCAATTTAATCAATCCAAGAAGGAAATTGGCGATTTAATACAGTTATGGCCTCCATGAACCAGGGCGTTTCCAAAAGAAATTCCTTATCAGAAAAACCACAATTGTTTCTTTGATTATTCTAGTCAAACTGTAGAGAATTAATCTTCACCTTTTCTTCATAGTAAAACTTGAAAGGGATATCGGAACCAGATAACCGCAAATAACCTACAGGTAACTTCGGATAATTACTAATCCATTACTCGAAAAACCCAAGAAAATCCAACAATACATCTCCCGATGACTGTGCTTTACAAGAACTAACGACCTATATAATGACCCAGCCGTTCAATCCTGAAACAGTTCCATTTTCACTTCGAAGATGATTATTTCGAAATTACTTGCATTGCTCTTGCTCGCGATAGTTCAGGCATCGGCGCTATTTTCCCCGTTTGACTTTGGTGACAGCTATGTCAAACAGTTTCGATACGGTTTGGACGATTTGACAAAGTGGTCTGACGAATACAAGTTCCAACAATTGGACTACGATGCCTTGAAACATAACGAGAGTTTGGCGTTTTTGGGTAAGAAGTATGTTAATTTTAGGGGTGGTGGAAGATAGCCTCTGGTCTAATCTCCGTCTGGTATAAAATTTGCACAATTGCACAGCACCTGTTATTTTCAATACGATAATGATTTTAAAATAAACGTGACAAAATTTAAAAACGGGATTTATTTAGTGAACTAAAACGTAAAAATAAAATGTATTATTTGAAAAAAAAAATGGGAATTCAAATATTTTCCTTAAATCTTGAGGTTTGAAACTACATTACACTTGAGATAAAGGCTCAAGATTTAAAGAAAATATTTAAATTGGTAAAGTTTTTTTTTACAATTACAGTGTCCTTCAAAGAGTGGGCATCCTATGGAAAAACTTTTATTTATAATTTCTTCTGAAATTCGATATGGTCACGTGGCTTCCGCTACCAATCAAGAGTAATACTTTTTCAAAATAATCGCCGAAAATAGGCTCACATATTCCAATTTAAAAAAATGTTAAAGAAAAAAGTTCCATTCTGATTTTTCTATTGCAACTTTTTTGACATTTTTTTGGGAATAACAAAATTTTTGGAACATTAATTTTTTTTTAGTTTTACAAAACCATTTTATACCATCAACAAAAATTTGTTTTTCTCTAGAAAATGAGAATTACTGATAAAAATTTGTTTGATGCAAATGTATTTTTATGTTTGATGAAATTTATTGAATTGGATTTTTTCAGTGTTAAAATGATACCAGGTCATAATTCAAAACATCATGAAACTTCTTTACGTATCCAACCAAAGTTTTCGACTTTCTACGGTACAAATCTCCAATTAAATTCTTAGTACGGCTATGAAACTTTCATCAATTTTGTTAAGTAGGCTATAAAGACAAATGAAATGGGTAATCTATAACACAAATGAAACAAAAAAAATATTGTCAATTTTTTGTAGTAAGTTTTTGCATTTATTTCTTGAGAATGAGGGGGTCCGAGTTCCCCGACTAAAATTTTATTTGCCGTAATTTGGCTTATCCGAAACCATCGGAAATTTTCACCACTTGTGGGCAAGGTGGTAAAATTATTTTAAATTAAATCATGTAATTGTCCCATGTTTTTCCTTACTTTAACTGATTTTTCCGATTTTACTTTTGGAAGTATTTGCAACTTTTTTCAAGAAGTAGGCATATACGACCTCAATTGTATTATCATCATGGTTACATATCTGAATCGATTAGTTGGGTGGAAACCAGTGCAATTGGTTGGGGGGAAACTGGTCTAAAATTCAGTTACAAGATTATGTAAACCACTTATATCCATTTTTATATTTATATTCTTGTTTACAGTTTATTTGCTATTTTTGTATTTTGACAATATGTTTGTATTCATACCATTTTCATCTTTTTATAATTACTTATATATTGTATGAACTTGAAAAGTTTTTATACGTGTTCATGCTTTGTCAACAAGAATTGTTTCTAAAGACAACAAATTATATATTGATTGATTGAAAGATTAGTTCAGTAACATGGCAAATTGAATAAAATCTTGTAATAATAACGAAACATTCAGTTTGTGAAATATATCACACACATCGAAATTAGTAATGATTTCAGCTAGTTAAAATTGTTAAAAAAAAAGAACAGTAATAAACTCAAATGAATTTGAATAGTATATACTAAAAAGACAGTTATTTGTGATAATAGTAGGTATATTATACAACAAGGTAGAGACAAGATTTTTCTCAGCCGAGCTTTAGTAGTATTAGTCATTTGAAAAAGGGTAGCGAACAACTTTTGTGAAAGTTTGCATTGTTTTGCTATTTTTTCTCCATTTTTGCTATAATGATTGGCCTAACAAGATTTTTAATCAGATCGAGTAGGAAAAGAAGTGTAAAAAAATGTATCCATCCTTGATGCATTATTTTGCATAACGGTTCATTGCCGCTACATCAAGCAGGATAATCCTGTTAATTCGCTAAGAAAAACATAATTAAAAAACTGGATTTTCCAAATCAGTAATTCTTACAACAACTTCAATGCACATGCAATTGTTTTGTACTTGTATTTGTGTAAATGATTGTTTCGCATCCTATTCAGAATTATTTATGCAAACATATGTAGAAACGGACCATTACTAATTATTAATTATTTTTTAATTAATCAAACATCAACAGTTTAATACAATTATTTCCAACTTTTATTGCCTGGAAAGTCCCATAGAAAAGAGCAAAATTCGAGTTTTTCAACTAATATTCCTAAATGTATAAAGACTAAATTATAATTGAAAGTTTTTCAGCAAACAACCACACTCTGTAAATATTTTTTTGTACTCAGCACTTTCCTGTTTCTAAAATGAAAGTTGGCTTGCTTATTTCTTGGCTTATTTTATTTATTTGTTCATATTTCAAATTTTTTATATAAAATCGATTCTTTATTTATTTCTGAAAGAAACTGCTTTGACTTTTATCTGTACTGAATTCAGAACTTTTATTGCACTCTGGCTGTCGGATAGAATGTAGAAGTAACGAACAGTCGTTGCCGACCGATGATGAACCCTTTACTCTAATATACACCTACTCCCCTGGCTAAGACCACTACGGGTATTGAATTAAATCTAACAGATACTTGTGCAACGTTCCTCAAAATATCAGAGGACGCAATTGCAAGTGCCCTCTATGACCAACCAGCATAATTATGTTTTGATTTGGACAGGGTGACCACCTGCAGACTAGTTTCGAAGTTGTTGCCTCTCATCAGTGCAAGGGTAGGTCAACACAGACAGCACTGAAGCCATCTGTTCCCCGTCCAAACCATTACACACTTCGTTGCTTGGTCAACTCTGGTTCACGCGGTGAAGCGGTCTCTAGGCCGCTCCACCTAGCGAGCAGAGGTAGAACACTCAGAATCTCCGGGTTGAGAGATTTATGTGAAGAAAACAGTCAGGTACTTTCCTTAATAAGCCTTCTTAGTAGGTGTATATGGGAGTAAAGGGTTCATCATCTGTCGGCAAAGACTGTTCGTTATTAAACGATCTCCCAAAAAATTCTGTTTTCTTCAGAATGTAGAAGTGTTTTCTTTTATACCCACCATTTAGATTCATCGGTATGGCATATGATTCAATTTGGAATATTGTTCTATTTTTGCCAACGTTATAACGTTCCATTTTGGCGTCACCCATATAGTCCAGATCCTGTTCCTAATTCTGTTTTTGAGCCATCTGTAAACCAGATTATGTTTCCAGATGATAGTGATTCTACTCCCATTCAGTCCCCTTCAGCTATGTTCTGGATGGTTTTTCGTCTGAGTATTGAGCTGGCATATGGTCTGATATCATTCTAGTTCGGTAATATTGACTTCATGAATAATTTTGGTGTGTTCAGTTTGTGATTGGGTCCTCCAATTACCTGTTTGTATGAGTGTGTAAACATTCTCGCCTCTCTCATGACTGTGATGTCCAAAGATTGAAGATTTAGGATGATTTCCATAGCAGCGGTTGTAGTGTTATTCAAAGTGCCCGTGATACACATACAAGCAAGCCTCTAAATTTTGCCAAGGTTGCTTTTAGCCCATCTCTGGTTTATTTTGGGACACCACAACATTGAGCCGTATCGGATTCTGGGTCTTTTGATCACGGTTTATATCCATTGCATGGCTTTTGGTTTCAGTCCCCATGTTTTTCCAAAAGCTCTTGTGCACATCATGAACATTGATTTGTTTTAATTGATTACATTTTGCAGATTCATTTTTCAGGTTTCATACCTAAGAACAGCATAGATATTTGACATGATCAGCCACTCGTAGTGTTGCGCTGAAGAATTTAAGTGGTTTCATGTCCTCCAGAATTCTTCTTCGTGTGCAGGAAATTAGGGTGGTTTTGCTGGGATTTGCCATTAGTACTTCTCTCTTGCAAAATTCCTTTAGGATCCTAAGTGAATTTTGCATTATCTGCATTATATTATTTACATTTGCGTCTTGCCGTGAAAAAATCTGGTAATACATTTTTGCATCAAAATGAGATTTTGAATATTAAATTCCTGCTCCAAAAAACAGAGATACCTTTCTACCAGTTTAAGGTAGGTGAAAAACAATTTGGTAAATTTTAAGATACTTTCAAGTAGTCCAGGAATATGCAACGAAATGGTGTTTGTTTTATTTGATATCAAAGCAAGACAAGAAAAAAACGTTAGCAAAAAGTAGTAGTTTAAAATTATATTAAAAACATTAAAGGCCAAGATTGGAGCCTTGAGGTACTCCGCTAGTTGCAAGACAGACATTCGAGTAAAAACCATTGCAATGAAAATAATGTTAATAACGATTTAATATTATATAATTTTAATCGTACTTTCTTTTACAGAGGCCGAAGAATTCGATTTCATCATCGTTGGTGGAGGGGCATCTGGAGCTGCATTAGCAAATAGACTATCGGAAGAACCGAAATGGAGAGTACTGTTATTGGAGGCCGGAGGTCCGGAAACTACCATTACACAAGTTCCATCTATGCATCCTCATCTCTTGACTACGCCCTATACATGGGGATACCATACTGTTCCTCAAAAGTCTGCATGTCTAGGTAATGACAACAATATTCATTATTTTGGTGTGTGAATTCGTATTATCATGTCTCCTTGACCGCAGATTATAATTGTTGTATCGTTTGTGAAAATATTTTTGTTTCATATTCTGTGTGGAACAAGTATTTTTTCAAAAGTATATTAGCTTTTCAGTTTTCATATATAGTCACATTCAATACTCAACATATGTAAAAATTCTTATGTGTAATTTTTCGAAAAAAAAAAAACGTTTGTCATCAACCCCATTAGCATCTATCAGATATACTGAGTGACTTTCAGTTTTTTGAAAAACTCATTTAGCAAAATATTAGCAATATCACAATACTTATATTTTTCAAATAAGTAACATTTGATATATCTAAAAATAAATCAAACAACCAAATGAATCGAATAAACGGTAATAAACAAAATGAAATGAAATTTCAAAGTGTTCTCCTTTTCAATTTCAATGCAAAGGATGGTTGGACAATAAATTTTTTTTGGAACAAAAAAAACCTTAAGTTCTTGTACAAAATTTACTCTTCAATGAATTCTATGAAATCGCTGAGGTCATCATGTAAAACTTTTAAATCAATTTCTGATATGCAAAATTTGTAACTAATCGATAATAGAAGAATTTTACAAAAAAATTAAGAAATTCTCGGCTTGATATTGTTTAATGAGCTCTTACAAGGACCCCCTTGAAAATTTTCGTAAAAGTGTTACTTATTTTCCGAAAAATATAACGTTTTATTTTCCTTTTTTGAAAAATCGCAGGTCAATATTTTTTTATTTGCTGCACACTTGCGTCACTGTATCTGATGAAAATGTTTACTTCAACAACCGAAAATGGTGATTCTCTAGTTGAGAAGAAAATTGGTTTGGTTTTGGTATTCATTATCTAAAATATCATTTATTGTCGAATACAGTTGCCTGATTTTTTTTTAAAGGAATGATCGATGGAAAGTGCACCATAACCAAAGGAAAAGCGCTTGGAGGTGACACTTCGATAAACGATATGTTGTACACCAGAGGTCATCCAAGAGACTACGAGGTTTGGTCAGATATTGGACTGATGGGTTGGTGTTGGACTAGTGTGCTCCCGTTTTTCAAAAGGCTCGAAAATGCTTTTATTGAAGAGATGGACAACAAGTTTCGTCATTACGGTATGTAGAATAATATATACGAGCATTTGAATAAACATATAAACTTATTATGAAACATTGAGAGTGATCAATATAGAATTGTGGATAACACTCAAATACGAAATATACAGGGCGTTCCTATACATCATGTACATCCGAAAGGGAGACATTCCTTGGGTTACTTCATGACTAAAAGTTCATTTAAAGATAGGTCCGCAAACGCTTCGTTACTGATCTACGGGATGTTGAAATTTCAAGTTTTTTTGTTTTTGAGATATTAGGCTCAAATTTGAAAAATAGGTTACGTTATAGGGCTCATCATCAATGGACATCTTGAATGTGTGTGAGAATCTACAGGGTGATATATTTTATGAGACATGCCCCATTTTCTCCCCCCGAACTTTTTTGCGGTGCGCCGCTGGTAAATTCTAAAGTACAAAATGAATTATTTGGTTTGTTTACAAACTTTTTTGTATTGTGTAGTTTACTCGAGTCTACGACCGTTATCGAGAACAAAAATAAAATGATTATTTGTAATTCGCTGAATACAAATAAAAATTTTAAATTATTTTATCGTGGATAGTCGCTTGTTGTCATTAATTTTGACAGTTGGCATCTGGTGTGTTGGCATGTGTTTAAATATAAGAATTAATTTCTGCCAGTGGTACCAAAGGCTAACAGTAAACCCCAATTTTGAATTCCTTTTTACCGACACGAAGCCAATTTTTTCCAAAAACAAAATTATAAATTTTCACAACAACCACATATGGGCCGAAGAAAATCCACACCTAATTGTAGAAACGCATTTTCAAGAGCAGTTCTCATTAAATGTATGAGGTAGTATAGTTGAGGATCATTTCGTCCCCCTTATCACGCAGGGGCGTAAGTAACAAAAAACAAACATAATTGAGTTACGCCGGATTTAGGCTTACTTGCAATGTACTTTTTATCTCACGAAGTGGCGTGACTGTATCTCTTATAATGCCGTCACAAATAGAACTTATGTTCATGGCGTATCTGCCGATGTCAATACAGAGAACTTCACGTTGATGTATTTTTTACGATGGTATTTTTGTAGAATTGTAAAAAAGTTATTTACTTTTCATACTCACAGCGCTTTGTCGAACTTTGTTTTTTCCCTGTTACAACAATAATTAAATATTTAGGTTCCATGAAATCTTTGTCTTTAACTAATTTTATCCATTGATTTCTCTATTGCTACAGTAGACCTATCTTACAAAACGATATGAATGCATTCTCACGTATGGGCGTATATGCAAACTTTTTTTGTTAAAAAAAAAAATACTTAAAATTGTACATTTCTCATATTACATCAGCATAAAGAACATGTTGCTCCTTTTGTAATGCTAGAATATTATTCTGAAATATAACATATTAAGATCTACAGGGTGATTAAATTGTCATCAATTTTCGTTTCTCCTCTCTCCTGTAAAATATTCAGAAATCAGATATGCCCCCACGTGATAAGGGGGACGATTTGATTGGTCCTTTCTTTTTGCCTGCCGACTTACTGGCTTGGCTTGGCAATATTTGAATGAAGAGTGTTTGAGAGAAAAAGTTGATGGGACGGAGTGGACCTCAGTTGTAGCCCCCTAGGTCCCATAACCTACATGGCCTAGATTTATTTCCTTTGACGGCATCTCAATTCTTTAGTGTATACAACACCAATAAATACCATTAATGGCTTACGAAATAGTCCAATCAACAGGGCTATCAACCTCAACTTAAATTGCTCCGCCGATAATTTTTTTTTAAATTGTAGAATACAGTGTGCACATGTGCACAGTGTGCACATTACTTCTGAGAACAATTATCACCTCCAGGAGATGTGGAACCCCCCCAAAAAACGCGTTGAAATTAATTTTTGAAGTAATTTCGAAATATCTCAAAAAGTTTACTTTAAATCAAAAAAATATCTTGATATTCAGAAAGAGCACAAATTTTTACAAAAATACTGTCTCTACCAAAATTTTGAGAATTTGCACGTATAAATATAAATAAATTTATACGCTCAGTTGCCAGCTGCAAAATGGCAATTGAAAATCTTATAATATTAAAGTTCCTGACTTCGTGAAATAATGCTTGTGATTACTGAAATAATATCTTATCACTTGTAGCAAGTAAAATGAACAGTTGAGGAATACTTCATTGTCAAATTGCATAACGTTTAACTGGTCCAAATAATGTTGGTTTTGAATACGAGTGTTTTCAATTCTTCGCATATTTTAGGTTACAAAATCTTGAGGGAGTTTATAAATTCAAATGCTAATAACTCAAAGATAAAAGCACGTAATCAACATGAATGAAAAGCCAGTTTGCAGAAAAAAACCTGCTCTTATTGAAAATATTCATACAAGTTTGGTTACTTGTACAAATTTTAAATGCAATCCTGTCAATCTTTTAAATACTTAAAATAGAGGTTACTCGGCATTGGATCGCATTATTGTTCTATGGAAAGAAAAATAATACCAGTCTATGATAGAATATGGGGATGCGAGACCGAGGAAGACAGTTCACCAAAGGAAACTGTCCCGAAGTGTACCTGCTTTAAACTCATTGAGATTCTAAAACCTGAAAAATATCGGCTTGGGACCTTGTCAATGCGGCAGCTAGCGCGCCGCTGTATAGTATACAGCGGCGCGGTTCTGTCGATGCGCAGTGAGCAGCAGTCAACGTTGCTCTATGTAAACGTCAGGTAATATAAAAGTTCCTGTGCAGAAAACACTGGATACTGAGATAACATCGATAGTCGGAGACGAGGAAACATCTCTTAGTGCTTTGTTACTGTTATTTATTGAAAATGGTGAGTTTATTTTTGAAATATTTGTTTCATGTTCAACTCAGCTCTTTTTCAAAATATCCGGATTGTGAAGATGAAGACGAGGAGACTGAATATTTAGTAGATGATGAGTTGTATGAGTGAATAAATATATTTTCCAATACATTTCTGGATGGTGATTACATGTGGATTATTTTCTCCATACCCTTTCTCGATATCATTGAAAAACACTCTCATATTTCGTTACCTCCGGTTCACGTTTGATTTATACAATAAGTTGATCTTCTCTCGAATTTGCGAATAAGTTTCATAACAATACTTCTAAATCTCAATAACGATAGTTCTCAACGATTATTTACCCACATTTATATCTAAGAGTAGTAGTTTGAGAGTTTTTTCAATTATTCTCCCCCTTCCCTCTTGCCCCAATGTCTTCGCGATGCGGGGGATATGCCCCGAATGCGGGGGCGGAAAAATCGTTTGTGATAATTTATACCTATTATTTTTACAAATTTTCGCTCATTTTCATTACTCAGGACTGACAATTTTACATATTCATAGAAAATATCCCAAAAAAACACGATTTCGGGAAGGGGTTGATGCCCCGGGAGGGGGTTTAATTGTTGAAAATAATTCGCCCCCATTATTAATACCGATTTTTACTCATATTTATTGCCCAGAGCTGAAATGTCAAGAAAATACCTTCCAGAAATTTTTTTTATGATTTTGGGGGGGTTGCACCCCCTCAGGGGGTGATAACTTTATTGCTAATTATTCAACCCTCCGTGACGACCGAATTGCAAAAAAGAAATCGGCGGAGCAATTTAAGTTGAACTTTTATGAGAAAAATTGCTCTGTTTATTGGCCTAAAATCGATGCATTTGAAAAAGTAAGAAATACTCCGGGGGTATTTGACAGAGTACGGGTACTTTCAACAATTGTTACAACGTATTTTTTTTAATGGCTTCTATTAAGATGTTTTGTATAATAAATCGTTGTTGCAAAAGCCTTTAGCTTCAACTTTAAGCAGACAGCAGCGAATAAATTAAATTTTAGCGAAATACAAAAAATCATTTTTATTTTTTTCTTTCTCGATAACGGTCTTAGATGCGGAAAAACTACAAGAAACAAAAAAGTTTGTAAACAACCCAAAAATTCTATTTTGTATTTTAGAGTTTACTAATGGCGCATCGCAAAAAAGTTCAGGGGAAGAACTGGGAGCATTACCCATAAAAAATACCACCCTGTATATTTTCACGAACATTTGACATGACCATTGATATAAGCCCTACAACTTGACCTTTCTTTCAAATTTGAGCAACATCTCAAAATCTGCAGGATCTATAAAGAAAAAACAAAAAAATCTTGAAATTTCAACAGCCTGTAGATCAGTAACGAAGCGTTTTCGGGCCTATATTTATATGAACTTTTAGTCGTAAAATGAGCTAAGGAATTACCTCCTTTCGGATGTACATGATGTTTAGGAACACCCTGTATATTAATGATTATTATATTAAAATTTATAGAGCGAACGAGAGATGGGTATATTATTTCGTCGGACGAAAAATCCAAAACATACATTTTGTAGAACTCGAAATTCTATGGTATATGAGGAGGTTTCGGAAGGAGAGAGACTACCCCGCCCCCTGCAAAATAAAAAAAAACTCAAAAAATTTGAAAAAGGAATATTAAAAATAATACTAAAAATACGGTATTGTAGGGGACCGTTTCTGACTTTTTTTACCAGGAAAGGAACAACTAACAGGCGTCGAAATTTTAGGTGTCAAGAGGGCGAAAAACATTTTTGTAAAGTTTTTGAATAGCCCTAGGGACCATGGCGATATTCTACAAAGATTGGTGACGACCACGTTTTGATGCGACCACCCGTTTAGGCTATGCACGTGTACACGCGGATTTTTTAAATCGAAATAAAGTATTTGCAGGTATCGTCGAATAGTTTGGATAATTTTCGTAATAATCGTCGAATGTTTTTTTAATTTATCTCCCTTTGCGACGTTACTGGCGTCTTTATGGTTTTTACGGATTATTTCCCGGACTATTGATATTTTAAAAAAATGCATTCACATATTTTTGTACATTTTTAAAAGACGATCCAAAACACGTATCTTGTAAAAGTTGAAAATACGCAGCTGTCTTCGAGTTTTTGCCGTTTAATTTGTTTTTTTCGAAATATTTCCCGGACTATTGATGTTATGAAAAAAAGTCATTTATATTTTTTGTAGACTTTTAGAAGGCGATCAAGTTCTTGTAGAAAGCTTCGCCAATAATATGAAAGATATAATTTAATGATCGAATAGAGCAGTAGTTGTTTTCTTTTACTAACTTCCAGACGAAAATACCCTGTTGAATAAGTTTATGTGGAAATACGGATTGTATACAATCCAATTGTGATTTTTTGTTAACGATCTTTCGTCAGGCAATATCACGCCCTTTCATTTCAAAGTAAGTACTATTTTATTTAGATAATATTTGATAGTTATTTCCACAACAAACATGTTATAAAGTCATATTGCTCCTGTTTATAAACGTCTTGTGAAATCAAAGAAACTAGTGATAATTTGTTTCGACCAAAATCCGTTCGTTAGAAATACTTTAATCTTGGCAATTCATTATCGACATTTCGAAATCATTATAAAGGGTAGTCAGAAATTAGTAATCATTCAATCCATTTCAAATTATTGTAATTATATTTTTTCAAATGAAAACCTCTATTTTTTCAAATTGAATTAATTCCACATGCATTACACTTTTGTAAACGATATCCTATATCCAGAATGAACCGTTCTGGAGATATTCGGTGGTACCTTCATAAATTGCAAACTTCTTGAGTTTTCAGAAGGGTGCTATGCATTAAATGAGAATTCGTAGAAATCAACCCATTTTCATGCTACATATTTTAATTTCAAAATTGAATTTAAAATTTTAACCTGTGAAAAAATACAGGGCGTTTTATTAAAGATAAGGAAGTACATTTCCGGTATAGCCAAAGGTGAAAGGGGGTTCAAAATATTTTACACGGGTGGATCATTGTTAAATACCCGTTGTTTAAAATTTTCAGATTTTAATTCGAATTATTTTTCGAAATACGTTTAATTATTTCTCATCAAGAATCAACCTGTATTGTGTATTATTTGTCAGGCAAATACTATCTGTAAGGTCAAATTCTACTAAACTCCAACTATAATGAGGACCTAACTGGTGACAATCACCACAATTACCATATACATATGATTCAAATTAAAAACCGTTGAATGAAAAACGGTGCTGGGATACAGTTATCCAAGGACTATACTACAAAACAAATACTCAAGGCAGAGTAAATATGCTGATATCGAACATACAGTACAAAAAATTACCGGGAGAGTACCAAAAAGAAATAGTTTTGACGAGTTGAAATGAAATATCCTTTTCTCTAATAATTCTACGAGGAAGTTTACTACGAGGCACATATCTAAAAGAAAACACCTACTTACATGGGGAATACCGTGACAAGTATTGATTTATATCAGACAGATTGCAAGACGGGTACGTTGTTGAAATCGCACCATTTTGATTCCTCGAAAATCGAGTTGAACATTTCCCAAATTTTCTGAAACCACTTGAATGATTAATATTTACACGGTGATTGCAATGTTGGTCTATGACACCGAGGAAAATATACTGATGTACCTCATCGGTCTCGTAGACCGAGATTGTGATACACCAGGCCAACTCGGCCTGCGGGACCGAGTCAATTCAACTGCTCGTGGCCTAATCTGTTAATACGTTGATATAACTGATGCAGTTGAATTTCTCATGACTTTTTCATATAGAACATTTCGAATTAGATATAGGAAACCTTGTTTCAGTCGGGGAGTTCCATTTGAAAAAAATACTTTCAGGGTTTTGAAAAAGATTTTTGACGCACTGTAAATCTTCTGATCAAATTGATACTCTCATTTCGATGGTCACCATGTATACTAGCTGTGGTGTAAATTTGAAAGATTCCGTTTTGAAACTTTTTAAGGTTTGTATTTTTAAAGATACTAGTGCAATCTCAAAATGTTTTACAAATTACGATTTAATATAGGAATATCTCAAATTGTACCAAATAGTACGTAGATTACAAAAATGTAATGAAATGCATGGCGTTCCATTAAAAATGAGGAAGTTTGTGTCCTCTTCCGGTTTAATCGGAAGTGCTACGCCTCTGACGACAACTCGGATCGATTGTTTATGTTAACTTATGTGAAGTTCCAAATTTTCAGAATTTCAATCCAATAGGAACATCGTTCAATCCAATAGAAACATCGAATTCTTCTAATGAACATGTTACGTGATAATACGCTTCCCCTCATCTGCCGGTTTCTCCTACTACTCCACCGCTTACGCGAGGTCGGCCATTTTCAGTCATGTTTGCAAGCATTTTTCACCCATTTCGCAACATTGTAGAACAAAATTTAAATATACATTTTGTGGTACTATATATACTTCTACTTTCAAAATCTGTTTGAGAAATTGAAATCGTACACGGAGAAAACTCGTCCAAGTAAATTGTGCACTTAAAAAAAAGGTCAGTTGTGGGTACAAAATTTTCACCTACGGTGGGAATATTAGATATTCGTAGTAAGCGAAACAATCGTCCTGAAAGTGTGTTCCTACCGTAACTCATCAGAATACTTAGGGAATCGAAATATTTTACGTGTTCGATACCTATAGGTGCACACTAAACTAATTGTAGGTATAATCCGATTCGTTTATCTGAAACAACTTTACTTGGTCTAAGCCATCTCAATAATAACGTCAATCGATCAAGTTGATTGGGAAAGTTATCAATTCACCTTTACTTGGTTAATTTTTTCGGTTCGGGCACGTTCGGGAGTTTCCGCAAAATTCCTCTGCTGCAAAAACGGCCTCACAGCCACGGCGTCATTTCATTTGTTTCATCCACATGTAGCGTCATGTTATAAGTGTGATTGTTCATCATATTCATGCATGATATATGTTTATAGTAATGAAAGAGTGTATTATTTATCAATGTTTTTCCAGTGAGTATAAGCATATGTGGTAATTTTCGAATATTTCCAGTGTTAAGGGATAAAAATTGTAAGTATGTGACAATTATACTTGTAAACTGTAAAGAATCATGCAATGATCTAATATGTCGAGGAATATTGTCAAAGATAGGAGAAAATCATACTTAATTGATAATAATAATAATAATATATATTTATTCAGACAATTTTTTATAATAATAATATGGTACACAATTATGAATAAATATACCTAATCGATAAGTGCAGAGCACTTGCTTCGTATAGGCGTATAGAATAAACATATCGTCTACATAAAAATACCCTAAATCTAATAATATATATGCAAAAACAGAAGTTAAAACTATCGGGGGGGGGGATAAAATAACATGTAAATGAAATCCTAATTTTGTTTATCTAAGATGAGTGTTTTTTTTCTGGATCCATATCTAAAATCTTATTTTAATTGTATAAATAAAATGAAGGACAAGTTGAAGTTACAAAGCACTTAGTTACTGTGAAGGTTCATATAAATAAACAAAACGTAACTGTAGTATATCCCAAATGTGTCTACGGTTGCCCAACAATTTGAGGGCTATACCCAATAACTCTTCTATTTATATTTTTATAGATATATACATATATACACATACAAACATATACACATATATACTCACACATTCATAAAATGGAGGATGAAGTTAAAATTATAAAATATCTGATACAAGTAAAATGTACACAAAATATATTAGTAAAAATAATACATAGAAATAGAACTATCTCAAATGCATAGGAAATTTATTTTTGAATTTACTTCGAATTAAAGAAATACACAAACAGTAGAACAGACCATTATATTGTGGAATTCTATAACTCATGACGTTTGACCGAGTATAAATGTTTTCAATTCTCTTTTGAATGGTATCAAGTTATTGATGTTCTTTATACTCACAGGAACAGTATTGTACAACTTGGGGGCGTTATAAAGGAATGAACGTTGTCCTACGGATTTTTGCATTAGTGGTACAATAAAGTGATGCCTTTGGCGAGTTTGGTACAAATGGCTAGGTAGTGAATATTGGTGTCGTTTACAGTGATATTTGGTTATCGTATTAAAACGAATGAGTTGGAGTATATCGAAAATCTTTGCTTCGTGAAATAACATGCGGGATGGGTATTTTGGATCTTTTCCTAAGATTAATTTCAGAAATCTTTTCTGTAAAACCTCGAGGGGGTAAATATGGGTGTTCAATGCCCCGCCCCAGCACACTATAGCATATCGTAGATGGCTCTCGACCAGAGCATGATACATGATTTTTCTTTGGTTCAAATCTAGTATGTTTTTCAGGTGTTTGAATTTGAATAGTATGGAGCGGAGCTTTCTGCAGATGAATTTTATATGTTCATCCCATTTTAGGTTAGAATCTATCATAACACCTAAGTATTTTACCTTATTCTCAGGCAGAATAGTTTGCTTTTGTCCCTTAGTGACAACATATAAACGATCGAAGGTAGGTGTGTTGGATCTATTGCAGCTGAAGGGAACGTAATGAGTTTTATCTAGGTTTACAGTTAGTAATTTGTGCTCTAGCCAATTCTTTATTTGTGGTAGATCATCTTCTACAATTGTCTTCAGTTCTTGCCAACTATTCGCCCTGTAGAAGATTGCAATATCGTCGGCAAACCCCAGAATATCTCCCTTGCTCCGCAATGAAAACATACCGTTTATATAAAGGTTAAAGAGAGTTGGTCCCAAGACGGTTCCTTGTGGAATTCCATAATCTATTTTCCTCTGGTCACTCAGTATATCATCGACTCTTACAGACTGTAATAATAATAATAATAGTCATACGATTATTTCATATTTTGAAATGATTTAAAGCATATTTTTCTATGATGCAATTTTCATCAATTTACAGTACAAATACTCGAAACTGACCATAAAGGCTACTCAGAGAAAACGATTCAAGTAATGACAAGAGAACTGCTACTTTACTGGGTATGGGAAATAATACCAAAGATAGGTCAAAAAGAAAGTAGAGGCTGAAAAATTATAGATTGAGTTCACTTGGGGTTACTGATCAACGTACTAATAATAATGCACCTATATTCTACCCATAAGTGAACAATTAATTTGGCATTAGTAAAATGGACAATAAAGGATATTATTCTGAAATATATCAAAATAGGTTAGTGCTGGTAAGTGTTCCTTTCCAGGAACACAATTTTTTCAGTGGCAATTAACTTGTTTATTTGTCCCATATAGTATTCAGATGTTTAGTTGTGGATATTCAAGTTAACTAATGGTTAATGATTTTTTTTCTCCGTGTTCTATCACTAGAGTATCCAGACACGCTGCAAGATAGTGCAAAAAAAAATCAAATTGTAATTGTGCCATAACTAATGGGCCGACAGCGCGACATATAGAGTACACATTATTCAATTGTTTCATGAGAAGGGCCAACCCTACAACGTAAAAGATGGCGGAGTTAGGAATTAAAAAAAAAATCGCAAAATTTTTCGTTTCTTCAGTTTTTCATCGTCACTTATAATCCGACATAGAATCTCTAATGGTTCTGAGAAAGAAAATTTTATTTACTAACGAACAGTCGTTACCGACCGATGATGAACCCTTTACTCCCATAAACACCTAACTATGTAGGCTTATTATGGCAAGAACCTGTCATAAAACAACTACTCCCCTGGCTAAGACCACGACGGGTATTGAATTAAATCTAACAGCTACTTGTGCAACGTTCCTCAAAACATCAGAGGACGCAATTGCAATTGCGGTAACGACTGTTCGTTAGCAAACGATCTCCCAAAGATTTCTGTCTTCTTCGATTAAATCTCTCAACCCGGAGATTCGGAGTGTCTTCCTCTGCTCGCTAGGTGGAGCGGCCTAGAAACTGCTTTCATCTCGTGAACCAGAATTGACTAATCAGCGGAGTGTGTATTGGTTTGGACGGGGAACAGATGGCTTCAGTGCTGTCTGTGTTGACCTGCCCTTGCACTGGTGAGAGGCAACAACCTCGAAACTAGTCTGCAGGTGGTCACCCCGTCCAAATCAAAACATAACTCTGCTGGTTGGTCATAGAGGGCACTTGCAATTGCGTCCTCTGATGTTTTGAGGAACGTTGCACAAGTAGCTGTTAGATTTAATTCAATACCCGTCGTGGTCTTAGCCAGGGGAGTAGTTGTTTTCTGACAGGTTCTTGCCATAATAAGCCTACATAGTTAGGTGTTTATGGGAGTAAAGGGTTCATCATCGGTCGGTAACGACTGTTCGTTAGCAAACGATCTTCTTAAATTTTATTTAGTTTGATTTAATACTGAGCCCACGGCAGTCAACGTGTTAAAGTGCCAAAAAAGAAGATTTTAAACGTTCCATCACTTGTTTTCATTTTCAAGAACAAATCAATTAATCTTTTTATTTATTTCGCACACTAGGTGGTCCCGTCCACATCGAAAACTTCCACCACGACCCTCTCTTCGCCGAACACCTGAACCTCGCCGGCCACGAAATCGGCCTGCACACCTCCATCGACTACAACGGAAAGGAGCACCTGGGGCTCGGCCTTCCCCAAGTCATCACGAAGCTCGGCAAACGGCACAGCGCCGCGCAGGCGTACCTCGAAGGCGCGCACGAGAGGCGCAACCTGGTGGTGCTGCCGCACAGTCACGTGATCGAAATTCTGGTCAGCCCGCACACCAAGGAAGCGAGCGGCGTGAAGTTCGTCAGGGAGGGAAAATTGTGCATCGCCAAAGCGGCCAAGGAGGTGATACTGACCGCCGGGGCTATCAACACGCCGCAACTCTTGATGCTTTCTGGTAAGTCGGTTTTAAATTCTTATACAGACAACAATGAATTCAAAGGACAAAATAACGATTGGAAAATTATGCAGGTTTATATAATAACCGAGAGGAAATGTTACGGTTTTGTGTTCTAACCAAAGAGCAATAAAGTTGTGACAAAAGTATGTTTACCAAATAACGCTGTCATGCAAAATAACTTGAATTTTTTTTAAGTTGCCACTTTCTGTGTTTGTACTCACCAAAAAAAAATCTAATGAGAACAGTTTCACAATAAATGTTCAAAATTTTCACCATTCACCTCAACACAAACATTTCCCATACCAATGAAGTTTTCTGGAGTTCTCACAAATTGTCAGCATAGATGTGGTAAAAAGATATTCTCAAAGATGATGTTCATTATCAATGTTAACCATGTTTTCCACAAAGGAAATTCTGGACGCAATAGAATGGATTGTCATCATTTCTGCTCAAACCCTGCTTACCTAAGAACATTTGGGTAACGAGGGAAATGTCCATGAATTCACTTCAATTTTAATTATCATAAGCCCATATTCATACTGACCGCTGTTACGTAGATACAATTGTTAAGAAGAAGCCACTAACATAAATATTGGAAAATATATGGGGTTTTATTTAAAAAAAAATGGAGGGTGAGCGTGGGGAGTGAGAATGAAAGTTATAGCGGATGAAAATATGAATACGCGTGAAGACGTCCACTTGTCATAGCTTTTTGCCCAGTTTTTTGTTTTTCCCTAAAATATACTCATCAAAAAGTATTGAGGTTGAATAGTTTTCGTTGAACTGCACTGTATAACAGCTGCCGCTTGAGACACTTTCGAGAACTATACTGTAGTGCTCGCGCTTATGTTTTATAATGATAATGTCGACTTTTCATCCTCAGTAGTTACTGACACAATTGAACAATTGGCACTTTCCCATTTCGAAATTCGGTAATCTGTACTCCGGAAACTACTAATATCACGAGAAATAGTTTCCTCATACACTCTATGGAAATCAGAGGTCCTTCACCACTTCATTCATAAAACGCTGCAATGTTTGAGGTGAATTTTGAAGTCCAAAAGGCATTCTGAAAAATTCAAAGATACCAAACGGGGTAGTCAAACCGCTTTTTGGGATATTTTCTGAATGTGGAATTTGATGGGAAGCGCGGACTAGATCAGTTTCAGAAAACAAAGTATAATTTTGAACACGTAGATTAAAATTTTGAAACTGGGGAATCAGGGACAATTACATTGTTCAAGCTTGTTTTGCAATTTCAAGTTTTCTGCGTTGTTTCATAAAGTAATGCATCAATTGTGATAATTCGGTGTTTGATCGAAAGTTTTACATGTATTGGAAAGTTGAGGTCTTCTATGAGAGAAGGAAACGGTTTCAAAAGTTCAATGAACTCATTTTCAAAGCGATTTTTATTTTTGGAGATGATAATTTTTTTTTCCATTTATGGAAAGCGTCATTTCTGGACTAATAAACTGTTTATTTTTCATTTCGATAATTTGATCACAATGTGTATATAAATCTGCCCTAATTATAGGATGATAGATTTCTGCATCTGCACATGAATACGAAAAAGAAACGTGCAAGATTGACAATTCATAATTTTTTACCAAGAGTATGTGTAGCCATTAATAGCATAAAAAAGACAAATGTGATCAATGCAATTACCCAAGGGAAGGTTATCATAAATTCCACCTATGACTAACTAATGGCTAATATGGCTCTGTAGGGACTTACATTTATTACACATTTCTTATAATGTTTTGGTACATTCAATTGAATGCTCCGCAAAAGATTACCTTTTTAATTATTTACTTGAGCATTTTCTTGTTCAACTGAGTGAACATCATAAAATGTATTGGACCACTATAAGTCTCCCATATTTTATCGGCAAGATCTGAAACAACATCAACTTCTTTCTTACCTGAAGAAGTCGATGTAACCAATATTGTTTTGGGTAATTTCTTTTACCATAATTTCAATGTAAACTCTTCATTGACCACAGAAAATCCACCATTTCTCTATAAGACTCTGATGGTTTTCTATCTTCAATATAAGAATGTTATAAGAGAGAATGTAATTGGATCAAATTAAAGCGAAGTGGTCTTGGTGTTAGAGCGTTTGTCTGTCACCAAGACGGCCCGAGCTCGGTCCCACGGAGCTAAAGTGGTTCGAATTCCAGTGTTACGTAGGCTGTAGCAGGACCTGCTCGCACAAGATGTGATTCTGAAGGGTTTTCTACGAAGACCTGGGAAATTCCTTAAGAACAAATTTAACAAAATTATACAAAAATATGTGGAATGGATACCAGAATGAGAAATTGTTACCTCTTTATTCAATGCAGTCCTTCTTGAGACGACAGAAGTTAACTTACCTGCAAAAAAAAGAATCAATCAGTATTTATATATTTGTTTGTATTTAATGAAAAACAGTTAGTTGATTTCAACAAAAAATATTGACTCATCATAACATGATACCAACATGTTTTGTTAATTACAATATTTTCAATGAAACCGGCTTTTACGGGACAGGTCTATAGTGGTTTATAATACTGAGTGATATGAAAAGTTCAAATCTTCATAACAATAACAATTCAAAGAATCCTCGACACATTTACTAATATTAGAAGAAAAAGTAATACAAGTTTTACATATTTTCAGTCGGAGACTTTTGTTATTGGTGGTTAGGTCAAGAAACACTATTCTAATTTTCATTTGACCTCATTATTCTGGAGTGACAATTCAGAGTTGAATATAATGCAAATATCGCGATCTTGTAAAGTCACTAAATTCTTCTAAGTCTATAATATGAAGGAATACTATCAAAATAGATATAGTTTGTCTACCTACTTCTCAGTAGGCTGTAAAGTAATTTTCAAACAAGATCTGCAATCATAAAATAAATTAAGATTGCTCGGTGTTCCGTTGGTTAAAATCATTAACTTGAATTCAAATTAGTATCTTCTATAAGATTTGAACAATACACTATTGATACATTGCGGTGAATTCTAAGATCTTCTTTTCACGATTAACAAAATCATTCAGACCATGCGATGATTATTAAAACTTCATTTATTCCACAGGTATTGGTCCAAAAGAAGTTCTTCTACGTCTAGGAATACCGGTTGTAGCAGATCTGTGTGTTGGTTGTTACTTGAAAGACCAGATCTCCTTCATGGGACTCAACTTCATATTCGACCCACTCCACGCTTTGCATAAAGTACCTTGCGATGTACCACTAGAACACCACGAGGTTCCCCATGGATTGAACGAAGTACACATAGGCATCAACGAATTACTCAATGTAGTTCCAATCAACCCCCTTCCCTCTCATATCCCTATTCACGAACCAATCCACGAACCTATTCACGAACAAATCCACGAACCTATTCACGAACCAATCCATGATGTTCACGAACTTCCCCATGAGCCTATCCATGTACTTCCCCATGACCCACACCACGAACTACCCCATGAACCTCACCACGAACTTCCTATCGACCCTCACCACGAACTTCCTATCGATCCTCGCCAAGAACATATTCATATACCTCTCCACGATCTTCACCACGGATTTCCCCATGATCCTCATCATGAATCCCATTTGATTCACAGCGTCGAAGAACTTGTTAGCTATTTGAGACATGGCGGAGGGCCTCTGAGCACGACTGGTTTGGAGATGGTGTCGTTCATAAAAACAGAACATTCCAAAGATAGAACGCCCTATCCAGATGTTCAACTCCTGATAAGGAAAATTCGTATTAAGGAAGGTAAGATGACACTGGTCAAAATATTCGAAATTTCCAAAAAAAAAACATAAACCTTTGTTACTTAGTTTTAAGTTTATTCAAAGGTTTGAAGTATATATCTTTCAAAATGAAGACATACCCGAACTTTATTCGTCAAAATACTTTAAATAAACTAACTTACCACACGGCGCTCTCAAAATGTTATGACATTCATTTACCAACTACTGTCAGGAGAAGTCGACTGTCCTTATCTTCTTGAAATTATTAACTTCAATGTAAAATCTTACAATACAAGAAATCCTCCACTTTTTAGCATACAAAATCACAGCACTAACTATGGTTACAACACACCGATGTCCAGGTGCATGAGATGGTGTAATAAGTATAATGTCGAACCTCTTGTAAACTCATTGAGTGAATTCAAAAAATCTATTATTAACATAAGGTTAGACTAATATTATTGTTGTCTTATACAATACAATACAGTATATGTACAATATGTAACTTCTCAGTTCACTGTTATAATTGTAATTATATTGTTTCTAATGGTGAATCCGTAAATATATGAATAAATAAATAAAAGGAGGATATCTGCAAGAAATAATTCATTAATTGTTTGATTCGTCTTAGCACTCTAAATTTTCGAATGTATTTGTTGTTCAGTATTCAATTCTCGTCCCTCACTTCTGTTTACTAATTTTCCCTCATTCCAGGATGCAACCACCTCAGAGGAATCAACATCAGGAACGACATACATGACACCCTGTGCAAACCGATCGTAGGACCCGAAGGCTTCCACATCGAGGTGGTGTTACTCCATCCAAAATCCAAGGGATCGCTGACACTCAACGACAGAGACCCCTTCCACCACCCGTGGATCAATCCCGAAGCCTTGTGCGACGAAGATGAGGAAGACATAGAAACTTTGCTGGCAGGGATACATAAGGCCCTCAAACTTGCCCAAAGTCCGCCAATGTTGAAGCTTGGAGTCAAGCTGGTCCATCAGATGTTGCCGGAATGCGACAACGGTCATATGAACGACGAATACTGGAGATGTGCAATAAAGTAAGTAACAGAAGTGCAATATCAATATTGTGGCGTTTTTTGTTTTCAATATTTCATCTCAACTTGACAACACTGTACTACACTGATACTTCAAATATTCCAATTGTCTAAAAGCTTTTATAAATCAACAACCGTCAAATCTCACAATTGCATGTCTCATATAATGAAAATCAATCTTGGATTTTCTCCTTGGAGGGAGCTAGTGGGGTATACCAATTCGATGATATTCTATATGACGATGCAGGAGACTGTCCAGTTTCTCTGTTGCTTGGGGCATATTTATTTCTCTCTCTGAGGATGACAGAGCTAAACAGCATCACCATGCTCGAATATAGTTACTGGAGTGTTCCTATCGAAATTAATTTTCATTGTGTTACTGGGGATACAAAGAAGACGTTTGCAGAACTCGGTCCAGACTTTCTCGCAATTCTTAGACATTTTCTGGAAGAACTTTGTTCTCTGTATTTCTGTAGGGCATTCCAAACAGCAGATAGCATAGCAGTTTCATTTCTCTACCAGTGGTTAACGTTGATGAGGTACATCCTATTGAATCATGCTGGGAAAAATAGTGAGTGGCACCAATTCATCCCAATCCTTTCAATTTTTGATGGAGGACATCAATAGGTACTGGCTGATGGTTTCATTATGTCGTCACTTCAACTCTGGATAATTGCTCCCACCTCAGGAACGTTCTGGATCCATCCCTGATGTTGTTCAACCATTCCATCTGATTTTGGATTGTATGATGTAGGCCCTCCAGTCGGGCCATATTGATGGTATCTGGATGTCTCCATATATCTTCATCGTTTTGATTTTCTCACTGTGATTGCTCAGGAGGATATTCTCATTGCCAATCCACATAATTGTATGTCTTATATTCCGGATGAAGTCGTTCTTCTTCCTAACACATTCGTCATTATTTCTGCAACCAACATACAATGAACCATAGATAGTTATAGGACCTATCAGAATGTGTTGAAGAGATTTTCCAATGATTGGTGCGGTGTCCCGTAACCGTCTCCAAAACCATTTTCCTTCGCATCAGCTTCACAAATGTATCTCTCTTCTGGTATGAACGAGTCTCTGAAGTCTCTAATGGATCATGTGGTTTGTTTTGACTTTTCTCTCCTTAGTCTTCCAAATCTGGGTCTCACCAAGAAGCTCCACTGTACATGGCTTATTTTTTCGCAGCTGTAGCAGCGCCTCTTTCTGTTTTCTTTAGATGAAACTTGTTTGCCTACTACTGATAAAGAGACCAATAAAGCGAGCACCTCGCCCGTAGAAGATTATTCGCTAATTTTAACTACCCGTAGCACCCGTATTTGTAGATGCCTCGAATTTTGGTATCGACTTACTTGTTTGAGATGCTGCCAATATATCATCTCCGAAGCTTCAACGATTCTTGAACATTCCTTCTGTTGACTTATGTTCTGCAAGATGTCTGACGCTCAGCCCCGTAGACACAATAGGCCATTTCCCCCTGGGACTAGCCGTTAGAGTTTGCTACGCTCAAAATTGATGTTGACATTCATCTAATGTAGAAGGCTTCAAAATGTTCAGTTGGATCTGTCAGTGAAAGTGGTATTTCACTGGCGGAGAGTGGCCGCTTGTGTGGAAGGTGTAATGTTTTCAGCTTCTGCTTGATCCTCTCCACTTCTTAGATGCATTTCTTGATCACCTCTAATGCCACCAGTTCATCTATCTTGGATAATTTCGATATCTTGGACCCTTTTGCTAACTCCCTGGACTCCGCCTCTCGCGTCTTGGACTTCACCTCTGGTTCAATTATCATAGTTAATTCAGGAAAAGAAATGTTAACTTTGAAGGAGTGAGAAATCGTAGATAGAACTCAGATAGCTCAAAGTACACAGTTTGCATAATATGCAGATAGAACCTTTATATTCTAAAGTGACGATTTGTCAAATTTAGCGCGGTCACCATTCATCGAACACTGTAGAACTGTCTGCACTTCGGTGACTCTTTTCAGAGCACAGGCTGGTCGAGAGCTTGGAACTCTAGTAGAATAGAATAGAATAGGCGTACGCATCACAGTATATTTCTTTTGTTTCAGTTATCTATCAGTGACAAAAGGAAACGTTATTGGAACGGCAAAAATGGCCCCAATTACCGTCAAAGGAGGAGTGGTGGACCATGCATTGCGGGTGTACGGCATCCATAAGCTACGAGTGGCCGACGCGAGTGTTATTCCAGTCACCATTTCTGGAAACACGATGGGACCAGAGCTCATGATAGGCGAACATGCGGCGGATCTGATAAAAAAAGAGTGGCTAGCGTAGATCTAAATTTGTGATATTCAATGTTATCTGAAGGTGTAAAACATTCTCCAATGGACATATTGCTAAGTTTTGTCGGCGTGTGACTCCGAAACATCATCAAACTAGAAAATGCAATATATCGTTGAATTCTAGAAACAATCATTTTAAAGAAAATAAAATTAAAATGATATATAGTTGCGGAAAAACGAAACATTGAATGTCAATTCTGATAACACCACGAGATAATAAATGAAAAGATAATCTCAGAAGTGCTTTGTTTTATAATTCTATTTTCAATTTCGATTTCAAAAAAATTAAATAAAATCAAAATTTCAATATTTTTTCAATTGCATCAAGGTTTTGAATTGGGTTTTCATTAATTTTTGTCAGTGAAGTTGAAAACCTGTGTCATCATAATAGTACCACGGAGAAAACCCCGCGGTATCAAAAATTTTTCATGAATTTCACAAATGAATAATTGTTCGAGCTACCTATATGTTATAAGTAGCTGAATTATACAAATTAAATTTTCAGTCAAGATTTTTTGGAAATATTCAAATAAAAATATACATAAACCAAAATAAAGTCTTTGTTTTTGTAAACCCTATTAGCTGAAAATTATTTTTTTAAGATTGCTCAAATATTATTGACTGCCTCTTCTGTTGAATATTCAACGGATTTTCAATATCTTATCATTATATTATGCACCTTGGAATTATTAAACCAATTACTACCCCATATCTACAACAATGCTAATTATCATGATACCTTTACGATTATACTTCCATATTTTCCCGTTACAATTGGGTTATTTAAACACTAGATATTGGTTCAATATTTTGTCAAGTGTGCTGACATTTGAAAGAGTAAGTATTAGGATTTTTGTACTGGTACACACCTATATCATTGTAGATAGAACTTTTTCACGATTGACAATTTCTTTTATATTACATGAAGCAATCAAATGCTATTATTTTTTTAATTGAAACCAATAAATAATGAAATGAAATGAAATGAGAAAAGGACTTCTTGAAAACACTGTCTCCAGCCCGTGGTATTTTCAAATCGGTGTTTCGCCTCTACCTCATCTATACGTTTCCATAGTTACAACAATCACTGTAAATTCAGAAACGTCATAAATCATAAACATAACGGTAACATCAAAGGTTTTTAGCACAAACTAAACATTGTTGTATACATGGCGCCATTTGATATAAGAAATTCAACTTTAGCTTTTAACATATATTTAGGCACAATTTTAAAATGATACTGACTAAATGCACCTTAAGCTACACAGTTTACGTGACAGCAAGGTGAGAGTATTTTTAAAAATTCAGCATTTTGTAGGGATATTACTACTGAAAATTTTACATCTCACTTATTCAACCAATCAGAAGTTTATATTTGGTGCTCAAAATATTTCTGGAATTTTTCATCGTCCTGGGCGAAATCAATGAGTGGACATTTTTTTTGCAAAATTTCTGCTTTTATATAAACATGATTTTAATTTTTAATATGGAAGGAAATATTTCATAATTATTCAAAACAGAACATTTCAAGTGTGTTTCAAAATTTTTTGAGAACTCAATGGTGCTTCAGTGAAAAATTTATGAAAATAATATTTGAAACCATTTTATTCAACTTATCTTTACTTGGTTCAAAATTCCACTGGATGATTTCTCACGTCGGTATTCGTCTACCTAACACTACTCAATCATGTATAATAATTATTTCCGTTGTGCCTGGCTTTTTTCTTCACAAAGTTCTTAGCAACATGCGCATAATATTTATTTCTGTTTTTCCATTCTCTATATTATTCTTTGAAAACCTTGAACCCTCTAAAAATACTGTTTACATACTGATTGTCCTGCCATACCAATATCGTCTGATAAGACAATTTGCAATGCAAAATTGTCACCGACACCGTCTCAGTCTGCCTCCGCGAATTTATTGACAATACAGCAGTTCAATCACCTCGATACCAATTACTGAGTTGGCCTGGTGTATCAACCTCAGTCTCGGTCTATGAGACCACAGCGGCACGTCAGGATAATTTTCTCGGTCTTACAGACCGGCATGGCAGCAAACGTGTTAATGAAACAACAATAGGATTAGACTGCTTCTGCGGAATTCCTAGAAGTTTTCGAAGTATTTGATGACTTTTTCAGAATATGCGACATGCTTTCCCACTGATCACCAGGTCTGTAACCATATTTTATGCAAATTGTTCTGTATATTTCCCAATGACCATTATTCAAGCTATGTGTGTGTTTTGTGTTTAACGACCCTCATTTTCGAAAAGTGAATTATCTAATAACTCATTATACGAGGGTGGTCCCAGAAGTACCAGGCCCAACAAAGAAAACACAAAAATATTCATATTAGCTCCACACACTTTTCCCAGTGATGTTCAATAAGTTCGATACCCTTTTTATAATAAGAATCGTCAAGCTCCTCAAAATAGCCATTAACAGCCGACGTAACCTCTTCATTGTTGGAAAATATTTGACCACCGAGCGATTTTTTCAAGTCTGGAAACAGAAAATAATCCAAGGGGGCTAAATCTGGCGAATAGGGTGCATGAGGTAGCAATTCAAACTTTAATTCATTAATTTTGGCTATTGCAATAACGGATGTGTGAGCTGGTGCATTGTCTTGATGAAACAATACTTTCTTCTTTCAAATGCGGCCGTTTTTGCTTGATTTCTTCGCTCAAACGTTGCAATAAATTCGCATAATACTCGCCATTGATAGTTTTTCCTTTTGCAAGATAGTCAATGAAAATTATCCCACGCCTGCAGATGGAAAGGCCTTTGCCTTCTTTGGAGCCGGTTCTCCCTTTTCAGTCCATTGTTTTGATTGTTCTTTTGTTTCGGGTGTAAAGTGATGGAAACATGTTTCATCCATGGTTATGAAACGGCGCAGAAATTCAGCTTTATTTCTGTGAAACCTTACCAAACACTCGATGGAAACATCTTCAAGACGCTGTTTTTGTTCCATTGTGAGCAAACGCGGCACCCATCTTGGGCACAGCTTTCTCATGTACAAATTTTCAGTTAATAAGCGATGTACCACACTTTTTGAAATGCCTACTACGTCTGCTAGCTCCCTCACTTTCAGTAGACGACCATCCAGTATCGCTTTGTGGATTTTCTTCATCATTTCTGGAGTCGTCACCTCATTTGGTCGACCACTGCGATGCTCGTCTTCGCAGGCTGTACGGCCTCGTTTAAACTCTGCTACCCAATATTTGACTGTTGATAACGAAGAAGCAGTCTCACTCAGAGTAGAATCTAGTTCAGCTTTTATATTGGTTGGGCTAAGGCCTTTCAAATAAAAGTATTGTATCACATAACGATGATTCACTGAAAACGTTTGCTATTGATGACTGCCAAACAACGTGGCGTCTTCAAACATGAAACATATGCTGTATAGATTGTGTACTCTCTAATACAATGGTATTTTTCAAGCAACTACCGCCATCTCCAGGTCAGGCCACGTACTTCTGGGGCCATCCTCGTACGTGTGAGTATAAGTTATTTAAATGGATCAATAATAGTGCCCTTAAACTCGTTACCCATGCTAATGACTTTAGTATGAAGAGAGGAAACCTTCATCGTACTACGAACTTGAACTATGGGCTGCACGGAATAGGACCATCATCAGCATCAAAACTATTTTTCCCCTTGACAATTTCCAAATTCTCGAATGAACCGAGAAGTCTATGATCATGATCCTGTATGATTAATTTCCAACTTGTGTCATCAAATCGGTGGTCGTGATCTTAAGCATGTTGGACCACACTCAATTTTTCTGGTCTCGAAAATCGGACATGAGCAATGTGTTCTTTGAGCCGTAGTAGTTTGACCCACAAACTTCTCGCAGCTCTTACAAATAATTTCATAAATACCCAACTTTTATTTTTCTTCTGTATTATCTTTGGAATTAAATGATTTGTTGTAGATTATGTGGACTCGTGGTGTTTTCTCGAAGCAATTCAGTTTCGTTCAGAAATGAATCGACAGACTTATCACGAAAATTCAACCACTTTTGGTATTACTACTAACAAATTAGCAGATATTACCAAAGCTCTATTATTATCATTATAAAAACTGAATCACAGAAAACTATATTTTCATTTCAGGACTATGAAGATTTTCTTATCAGTTCTGATTCTGGGCCAAGCGTTATTGGCAATAGAAGGAACCGGATTTTTGACAGACATACTGAGAAAGTTGATCGATCTCAGGCTGCCAACTGTACAATACCACAATTCACCAATTCCACAGAAACCAAATACTTTAGGTAGGAGTTAGACAAAGAAAATAAACAATAAAATAGTATTACTTGACGTTACATGAATGTTTTTGATAGAAATCACTCGAACTACAGAAATTTAGACAGAAATGTAAACTGAAAACGATATACAGGGTGATTCAAAAGTACTTTGACAAACTTCAAGAGGTGATTCCTCACAAAATTTTAATATGAATTGTCCAAATAAATATATGTCCGGAAACGCTTCGTTTCCAAGATATAGGGTGTTGAAGTATTATTTTTATTTTCGTTTGTTTCAAATAACTTTTGAAATACTGAACTTAATTAAACGAAACTTGGTAATAAGAGGTTTTTGAGGTGTCGAATTCGAACCTGATGTTATTATTGCTCGTACTCGTAGGGGGCGCCACCAACACGCCTTTTTCTTTTTTGAAGATTCATAACTTTTTTGAGTGTTCTTCTAGCACATTTTTCAGTAAAAAAATCGATTCCTCTATCATATCTACGTAAAAAAGCTACCCTTGTTACAAGTCGCTGTAAGCAACCGTTTTCTAGATATTAGGACTTGAAAATTTCAAGTGGATTATTTGACGTTTAAGTAAGCAGTTTTGGTTTTTTTGTAGGGGGCGCCACCTATTCTATTACTTTTTACTCGCTTGAAGAGGTCATTACTGTTGGGTACGTTCCTTTATGACATCCTTAAGCGAAATAGTAATTCAATAGTAATAATTAATAGTAATAAAATTTGCAAGAAATGTCAACATTTTATTTCAGGAAATTTTGAATATGTAGAATAAACTAAAATAAACGAAACTAAATTGTATTCAAATAAATTGTTGAAAGTGTCCACCTTCAGCGAAGATACAGGCAGTCAGTCGTCTAGTCATTGAATCTCGTACCCGCTCAAAAATTATTGGTGTGTTCCTTATTGTTTCACATGCGTCTACTATTCGGTTTCTAAGATCTTCCTCGTTCGCTACTGGAGTTTTATAAACTAGTGACTTCAAATGTCCACAAAAATAAAAATCTATCGGGTTTAGATCTGGGGACCTTGGTGCCCACGGCTGGTTAGGTTCTTTACACCCCTACCGATCCATCGATTTGGATAGACTGTGTTAAGGAATTCCCTGGCTACAACGCTAAAATGGGCCGGAGCCCCATCATGCATAAACCACATGCGGATACGAATTTCTAATGGTACATTCTGAAGTAGTCCCGGCAATTCATTTTCTAAAAAGTGTCTGTAAGTTGCGCCATTCAGTCGGAGTGGAAGAAAGAAAGGACCTATCAAGTAATTATCAATTATTGCCGCCCATATATTTACAGAAAATTGATACTGAAAATGCCTTTCACTAACTGCATGCGGATTTTCGAGAACCCAAATATGGTTGTTATGAAAGTTTGTGATAGCATTTCGGGAGAAGTTTGCCTTGTCCGTGAAGAGTACATATCTTAAAAATTGAGGATTTCCAGCCAATTTTCTCAAAAACTACTGACACATAGTAATGCGTAGGGGAAAGTGTCGTGGCAAAAGAGCTTGTACCCTTTGAATATGGTATGGATAAAACTGTTGATCGTGGATAATCCTCCAAACTGTGGACTGAGTAGAATTGACAGCTTCAGCAATTATTCTTGTACTTGTTTCTGGATTCTCCTCGAGAGCATTCAAAACAGCTTCTTCCAATTCTGGGGTTCGGACTGCTCGTGGTCTTCCAATAATATCAGCTGCCCTCTTAAAGCTACCGTTTCTGCCAAACGACAGTACTCGATTAGGAAATCGCTCCTGGTAAATACGTCTTGCTTCGCGCGCATTGCCATTCGCAAGGCCATAAACGAAATGCATATCGGCTAAATGAGCATTATTGTTTAAATAATCCATTTTTTCAAAATTAGTGTTTTCTACTTCTACTTACGGAAACTTCAACAAAACGTTTAACTGTCACAAAATATGTAATTACCAAAACTACTTACTTAAACGTCAAATTCTTTTCAAAAGCATTCTTGTGAAAAATGCAAAATATTGGTAATAACTTCAACATGCATCGATTATCAAATAATTGACTTGAAATTTTCAAGTCCAAATATTTAGAAAACGGTTGCTTACAGCGACTTTTAACAAGGGTAGCTTTTATACGTAGATATGATAGAGGAATCGATTTTTTTACTGAAAAATGTGCTAGAAGTACGCTCAAAAAAGTTATGAATCTTCAAAAAAGAAAAAGACGTGTAGGTGGCGCCCCCTACGAGTAAGAGAAATAATAACATCAGGTTCGAATTCGACACCTCAAAAACCTCTTATTACCAAGTTTCGTTTAATTAAGTTCAGTATTTCAAGAGTTATTTGAAAAAACCCAAATAAAAATAAAACTTCAACACCCTGTATCTTGAAAACGAAGCGTTTCCGGACATATATTTATTTGGGCAATTCATATTAGAATATTGTGAGGAATCACCTCCTGAAGTTTGTCAAAGTACTTTTGAATCACCCTGTATATTCGTTCATTAAGATGATAAAATAAAGAAGTTCCGATTTAGTTTTTCTAAAGCTCTGCGCAGAGTAGAGGGAAGTAATAAACAGGGGGAGGTTATACGTTTGCTCCATACTTGACACACAGCTTTTTCTACGTTGTCTATTTTGCTTTTGAATAAAATACTGGTATTCGCTTTAGAATTCAAACAAATAGCTAATTGTTGTAAATGTCGAAAAAAAAAATCGCCTAGCAACCATGTAGACAAACATTAGTTCAAATGGAATAATTAATCATCGGAGAAGATACGTAAGTTTTGTTCATTATTTGTGGAATCACTGTTTATTTTTTTAAATTAGGAATGGATTCCGACTCTGAAGTTGTTACTTGTAGGACTTTCAGAGGCAGCAAATTTGGCTTCTTCTTCAGAGTTGTCGCCACATAAGTCACGTGAGCGAGGAGAGAGTAGAAAAACACCTAGGAGGAAATGGATATTTGTTTATCAAGCAAAGACAATAAATCTTTCTGTCCCGAGTATATTTTGATGCCTGACGTGATGGAGCAAAAGAAACGACAACGAGAATGTCTTTACAGTTTTCTATTTAGATTTGTAGCAAGACGAATCTCCAAATTCAAACTTTCAATCGACGAGTTGTCACACTTTTTACGCTTTCGTAATTTTTTCAGAGAACCATTGTTCTTCAGTTAATAATACTGATTTCTTATATATCAGATATTTACGAATCTATCCGACAAACGCTAGAATCTATAGATTTGAAAATTGGCGATAGCATACCCTTTATTCATCATGGACAGTGAACTAAAGTTAAAAAATCAGGTAACCAAAAAATACATTCAGCGTATTCAGCATTGAAATTAATCTATTCCCAAAGACATTGCCTTCAGACTGGTAGGTATGGTAATTCTAATCCCAATTGGACCAGCATAAAAAGTTTCGAGAAGGAATTCTCTTTTCTATTGCCGCCTTAACGTGGGCGTCGTTATATTAGTTTTCCGATGTATTTTTTCAGTTACTTATTCTTTCGATCATAGCAATTGATCACCCCACGTGAAAGTAGACATATGTTATCTCAACTGAATTTTTCCACCCTAAGTAATTATGAAAAACTTCGAACTATAAGGTAGTTGATTGCTGGCGAAATGCTTCGACTTCAGATAACTAACAGGAGTCCAGTCCAGCTAGCCAAGCATTTATTCCCCAAATATATTTGATAGCGCCTTTAATAATAATCTGGGCGACTAGAGCCATATGACCATTTTTTTATGATTGTACCAGGAACGCTTTGAAAGTAAAAACACTGGTAGTATATAAATTTACCACTTGTCGGGCAGTGTAGTGCTCTTATTTTTATTGCCGTTCCAATAATTGAGATTAGAAATATTATATCAAGAAAATATTTTGTGAATCTCTTATTTTATCCCATTTCGATTACTTCGATAGTGTATATTATATATTTGCGATTCATCTATGAAATGAAGAATTTCCTATAGACTCAAAGTTTTCAACTGGCTCAGTATGTACAATCGCAGATAATCACAATAGCTTATTTTTTGTTTAAGATTGTTAAATAGAAATTGCCATGTTGTATAGATAAAAAACTTATTTATTTGAAGAACGGATTTTCACAATCTTAATAATCACCGTAGAAATTTACTAGATCCTCTCGTCGGAAGAAAGAAATTTTCGAAAGATCAGTTTCATACAACGTTGCTGTTATCGTCAAACGTCCAATTAAACTGCGTTTCTTCAACCTCGCTATGAGCCCATCTGCACTCAAAATGCAATTCAAAAAGTACCTGCTACGCATTCAATAATATGTCCCTCTATTCTTCTCCTCCTTTCTCTAATTCTCTTTTACTCTCTTTCTGTTCCTTTTCTCATCCTCATTGCCATTTCTTCTATATAAGATTATGAACTTGTGAGGCACTGGTGAAAGAACAGATTCATAGGTTGATCCCTTTGAACCAAGTAGCCATAATATGCTCGCTTTCAAGAAATTAGGTTATTAGTTGAGTATATCATTATTATGATTGTACAGACTACAATATGAAAGTATTACATTAGAATTGGACATTTATTATCACTATTTAAGATGTAATATCTACCGCTCCCAGGAGGGCTCATATATTTTCGTCCTTATATCGAGAATAGGGGGAATATGTCCTTTTTAGAAATAAAATTTAATTTAAGTACTCAAAGAGAGACATCAGTTTTCATAAATTTGTGACACTGAAGAATATTTTCACTTTCCTTTACAGTACCAGAAAAATATGACTTCATCGTAGTAGGTTCCGGATCGGCGGGATCCGTAATAGCCAGCAGACTTTCCGAAAATCCAAAATGGAAGATCTTACTTTTGGAAGCGGGTAACCATGCCAACGCTTTTACCAAAGTTCCATTGCTGGCACCAGTTTTTCAACTGACGCACTTGAACTGGGGCTACAACATGGAGAAACAAGATGGCATCTGCAACGCTATGGAGGACGGTATTTGCTCCTGGCCTCGCGGGAGGGCGCTAGGTGGAACCAGTGTTATCAACTATATGGTATATACCAGAGGAAACCCTATAGATTACCAGAGGTGGGAATCCAAAGGTGAATGAAAATCTCCACTAAATAATTGTTTTATACTCTCTGAGCATTTATCTTTGATTATCTGTAGTATCCTAAACGTTTTGAGAACAGTCATGCGACGAAAAAGCGATATCAATATTTCGTATCTCCGGTCAGCTGAATACATTAGTGGAACCTTTCCACTGTAATTTGAAAGTGCATACGCAAATATCACTCGGGAATTTTTATTTATTTTTTCTGACCGTAGAGCAATTCCATCAAATTGATTTCTTGATTTCTTTTTTGAGGTTAATGCGGGTTTCAAAGTTTTGAAATGTTTTTGTTGGTTGTGCTCTAATTTTTTTCGTAATCCCTACAATAACTGTGAACATGTCGAATAGGTGCTTCGTATCTGGTTGTCTGAATATTCTGATGAACAATTTTTTATGCTCCTAAATACCTAGAAACGCATTGTAAAATGTGGTTCGAAGCAATGTATAAACCTTGTGTTTAAAATTCGGAAATATAATTATGTTTTTATGAAGAACATTTCCAACTGAATATTACTGTATTTAAGCAGCGTTCAAGGAACGATTTTAAATTTTAGTCATTTCAAAAAATAATTTCATATTTGTTAAATAGAAAGAGTCAATCATCTCATAATCTACTCTCGGTAAATTATCCGAACTTCCCTTCTCGAAGCCTTTCCATATTTTAATACACATATAAATTCACACCCTGATCGGTCATAATAACACCTCGCTACAGTATTAATGAATGCATCAGTTAAATGTCGAATGTAAAAAAAAAACAAACACTCCTCAAATCTCGAGATCATTTTTGTTGCATGAGAACTGCCATAATGATTTGCGGTGTTGTCAATGCTTGTTCTTCATCGAAAGGATGGTCCGTTCAGGAAATTTGAAAGTAACAAATACAATAAAAAGTAGCTAATATGTGGATTTTTTTTTCTATGAGTTGATCAAGTGACGAAGTTTCAATTATTTCTCGATGGCTTATACTAAGCTAGAATCTATATTTTTGAGGAGAACGGTATTGAATGTTTGGGAACATGGATTATGGTGGGGGTTGTTTCCGATGAACGTGACGTCAGCGGCGCACTTTCAAATGAGATATTCTTTCAAAATGAAAAAAATATAGTGGAACTTTTTGTTAAATGGACGTTTCAGACTAGAATCTATCGATTCAAAAGAGTTTTGCAACTTATTTTTCATAAATGTAAAGGTCCATTCCGTTCTGAAGGGATGCACCTGATTTGATTCTGGACAATTTAATGTCACCCTTAAAGGTCAATTTTCTATTGCCAAACCCCCGTCTAATGAATAACGACAAGAAAAGTCCTTTAATATTTTGTCCTTCTGCTGTATCCCCACCACAAAATTCATCGGTAAATGGCACAATACTGAAGTCTAAATCACTATCTGTTCGTAACCAGAGCCAGCTAATTTCGCGTATGAAAATTATTGATTGATTGCTCTAATAACATCATCATTTTACTTACGCTCTTTTCGCTGTGAGAACTACCGCATATTACTTGTCTGGAATATAAAGTTGAATTTTGACGGAGAGTTCGGAACTATCCTAAAATCTGGACTCTCCAAAAACGCCCCACAACAACTAAAAATAAGTTATGAGCGGCTATAACCTATATCCATTGTGGATTCGTGGAAGCGGGCAGTGATTTGTTAAATAATCTGGGGATCGGAATAATACCATTCGTTATTATTAATATACTGGGTGTAATCTAAACTCTTGCTTTACTGTAAATGACACGTATTTAAAGTGGTTGAAAATAAAAAATAAATGGAAAAATTAAAGTCGGTTTATTTCTTTTTTTCATATAATAACATGTATCTTGATTACTTATATTTCGGACGTCCATCATCTTAATGGTTGAAAGATTTCTATCTCTTTCAAATTTTCCACAACGTTTCAATTGCTTGAATCCGCAATCGTCTTCTGGTGAACATTCAAACAACATGTATCTGTTTCATTTTTCAAAAGTAAATTCAAGTATTGTGGAATATTTCATTTAGTGTGGACTATAATTGAGTTGAGAATTTTTCCATTTATTGATTCATTTTCATGCATTTGTTTCGACAGGAAGGATTTCGAAATTTCTGGTATTGAATGAGTAGAAATTGAATTTGTTCATCCTCTCACAAAATTATTTTTATGTCCAGTTATTCCCCCTCTCAATGTTTTCCTGTATGTCCAATGTAAAACTTAGGACATGTACCACAAGTTACTTAGTAGACTCCACACTTTTCTTGTTTTTTGAAGTTATCTTTGTCGTTTTCAATATCTACTTTGAAAGCAATATTTTAAACCTTGCAATTTTAAGAAATTGCCAATTTTATTTTCAGGTTCTCCAATAGGTAGATATTTAAAGACTTTGGCGATCTTTAAGATGTGGATAAATTGAATTACTCCTTTTTATATCTTTTCAAATAATAGTTATTTAAGTAACAAGGAAAGTAAAGACGTGTTAACATTCGAAGTGAGCGAGTACGAGCCGAAGCAGAGCCGAGGCTTGTCGCTTGCCGAGGATGTTAACAGTCGATACATTCCGTGTTACTTATTACGTTTTTCCCGCTGCTTGTTGACATTTCTCAAAACTTGCCTGGATTGTTGCTTGAGCGCGTAACTAAGTTACCGAATAAATAGACAACAAAGTCAGAGTCAAAGTAGGCATGTAAATGACACTATTTACATTCCGTTGTCAAGTTGAATTAGTAAACGAATGATATAGGCCATTTTCATGTTTTGTTGCTAAGCATGTATGGACTATTTACAGTGTCGGCAGCGGGAACAAGGCATGTAACCAAGCAGATGTATAACCATTGTTAACTGCCATTCGTTTAATAATGCCTACGTTCCTTTTTTTTCTTTTCTTTGGTGTCTTGGCATCGACTGCTATGGTCATCAGCCACGTGTTCTGGATAGGCCTTGTTACTAACTCCATGCGCCACCTTAGGAGCAGCACTGTTAATTGGAACGCAACAGTGAATCGTGCAGGACTCGCCCCAGTCCAGCCACGAAATTTTAATAATTTAATGGGTCAAATTAAATTAAAAAATCCCAGCCGCAACTGGGGCTCGAACTCCGGACCTATCGACCCAAAGTCGGACGCTCTAATCACTGCGCCATGCCCCGACATCTACGTTCCTTATTATAATTCATTGTACTAAAAGGAATATTGACTAATCATACTTTTAGCAGCTACTTACTTTATATGGGTGGATTGAGTTATTATAAAATGTAATATTCGTATGTGATGTTTTGTGGAAAAAAGAAAGTTTATGTTTAATATTCAAATCACTTTGGTTATTATCAAGACAAGTGAATTTATTGAATTGTCATTTTCAGATCAAATTGTAGGATTAATTCACGGATAAAGAGAATTAATGAAATCTACGAAATTGTTCGATTGCCTAATAGTTCCTATGAAACATGCTAAAATATCGTCAACATATCAGTACCAATATAAATAGTTTCTTAATATTCGTAATCTAGAAACTAAAATACAGTAGCATACTTAAAAATAATACAGCCATTTCAGTGCTATCCTTGTGGTCAAGTGATTCTCAATTTTCAGGTAATCCTGGATGGTCTTACGATGAAGTGCTACCCTTCTATTTGAAATCAGAAGACTGTCATATAGGAAACGAGTGCAGTAGTAGATACCACAATGAAGATGGACCTCTCAGTGTGGAGTACTCATACGCATCAAGATTGGTGGATGTGTTCTTGAGAGGGGGTGAGTACGTGAACAACACTTAGAAAGATAAAAATCTATAAAAATATCTTCTCAAATAATTTTTTCGATGTTTTCGTCCTTACACAGGCCCCTTCTATAGTAAATTTCTCTAGTTTTGTTCAACAATGCTTGCTGTCTGCATCTTTCTTGAAATTCTGATTTCCTGCATTTGTATTATTAAACCGCTAAAAATCGATGTTTACTATATATATTTTATATTATGTTGGAGTAATAAAAACTGTAATTATTATTATTCTTAAAAGGCGATTTTAAGAGACATTTCACCATTTCTATAATATCAACTCATTATACACAAATATTACTAATTGATAATCTGTCATGGCTTCTCCAAAATAATAACACTCAGTACAAAAATTAAAGTACAGGTTCTGCAAGAGTTCGGGGACGTAAACCTTCTATATTCCTTATGGGTCAAAAAATGTGGTCATTTTTAGTTCACTTCAAGATCACCCAGCCACCGCGACGCTCGTGGGGCGAAAGACACAGAGTTAATTTTATATTCACCCGTCACCATTCATTCTTCACCAAACACACTCACCTATTATTATCTATCGATTTGAATATGGATTCGATACGAACTGGTATTATACGCTGCATGAATACACTTCGGATTGTATGCCTCAATATACTTGTTGTTAGCTTCGCTGTATCGATTGGAACAAAAGTTCCATTCAGTATACTCTTGTCATTCAACATAACGATGTCGACATCCTTCAAAATTTGCAATTTACACTTCAGCATACAATCGCAAATGTATCCAGGCATAGTATAATACCAGGCCGGATCTACCCGGATTGTTTTCAAAATGATAAATGAAAATAGATGATAGGAGACGGATGTTTGGTGAGAAGCGATAAGTAGATGGTGAATATAAAATGTCAGACGCTGTGGTGGTCCCCAAGCGTCACAGTGGCTGGATGATCTTAAATTAGACAAAAATGACTACGCATATAATGAAACTTTTGTATTTTATCAGTTCCATCATTATTATGAACAACAGATACATACGTGACACGGAATTCCAACCAGTTTGAATGTTGCTATTGACGCCTTATTTAAAACTACAATGTGTTCGATCTGAGGTAAAGGATGAATTTTTTAATTTTCATATTTATTTTCAAATTCAAGAATAATGAACTTCGCTATGGAAGTTAGCGAGTAGAATACCTCTTCAAAAAATTGCCTTGCTTTGTAATTTTCTACATCTTGAGCAGAATATTCGATTCCTCAAATTCAATGATGACTTGCGTATTCTTTCCAATTTGTATGAAATCCAACTACAAAATTTCTTTTTTGCTCTGAATTTTTTCAAGATATTTCGAGAAAAATGTCAATTTTGCGGTTGTGCATTTGACTCACATTTTTCCATCAATAGTCGCCAGGTCGTTCTGTATTGATTGGTCTACAATGTGTTTTCAAGGGCCCTTTCAAGATAACAGGTTTCTTTAAAAACCACCCTTCCCTCCAAAATCTTCAAATCTTTCATGTATTGAAATAGCAAAAACTGAACACATCATCAAGACCACCTATTAAAATGATGAAAAATTGAGAAGAAACATTTTCATCTACTCACAGGGGAAGAATTGGGCTACAAAACCGTGGATTACAACACTCCAGACTACATGGGCTTCTCGAAAATGCAAGCTACCTTAAAACGCGGGAGAAGACACAGCGTCGCCACAGCCTTCTTAGATCCGATTCGAGGAAGGAGTAATTTGAAAATAATAACATCAGCCAGAGTGACCAAAATTCTGATCAACCCAGATAGCAAAGCTGCATACGGTGTAGAGTTTTACAGTAAACATCAACTGTATACTGTGAAGGCGACGAAAGAAGTTATCCTGTCAGCGGGAACTTTCCATTCACCACAGTTGTTGATGCTCAGTGGCGTAGGACCTAAGACACACTTGGAAGAGTTGGGTGAGTAAGTCACCAGAATGGAATCAGTTAATTTTTTTGAGTAGAAAAGCCCAAAATTTGTTTAGATGTTATCCAGATTTCCTTCCGTTCTTAAAAAATGTAAACACTTTTGGAAGCTCGATTTTCCACACACAGCAAATTTTTCACGAGTACTACATTAGACAAAGCAAAATGACATTCTTCTAAAAGGTATGCCTTATGTTCCGGAGGATATTGAGTCCGTTCTGGAGAATGAGAAGTGTCGAATCTATCGAAACTACAAATTCTCCAACCTCAGGCAAATACAAGCCAATAAGCCTGATGATGTCCTCCTCGACCACCAAATTTTCGTCATGGAGTTTCCGCTCCAGGAGAAATATCGTTCGAAAAGAGCAGGGATAACGGACCAAATATCGAGATCTTCTCTTTTAACACTGCAGCCAGTACCCAAACCATTCTGTTAAAATGGTGGTTCTGATCATAGGAGTCCTTAGTGGAATGATGGACATACTGCTATCGAATTTGAAGATGATGGAAAGATAATGGAAATAATAATAAACACTTTTATTGGTAGAAAGTAAAAATAAGAAAAATACAATAACACTGAAAGGAATAACCACCACTGAAAAGAAACAAAGTCTCAATCTGAGAAAAATCTACATGTGTATCAAAATATTAGTATAATTAAAATTTTCAAGGTATTCCACTGATTCAAGATCTTCCTGTTGGGGAGACCATGCACGATCATTTGACATTTCTAACAGCGATTTTCACGGTAAATGAAACAATCGTCGGAACAACACAACCACTAAATCCAAAGGAATGGCTGGACTGGTTAATCAATGGGAAAGGATTATATACTTCCCTAGGAGGGAATGACGCTATAGGATTCATCAAAACTGAAATGTCGAAGGAAACAGACGATTATCCCGACATAGAGCTTTTCGTGACAAGTAAGTAGAACAAATTCACGTTTTTAAAAAATTTTAATTTAGGTATACCAAGCAAAACCAAGTCCTAATTTTACTAACTTAATATCAATGTTCATGATAAACTTCGTTGCGAATAATATTAAAAATTTCTTCCTATGATGATTCGGAAGAATGATTTACTGACTTTTGTTGTTTTGTTGTTATCTCATATTTCTATGGAATACAATTCTCCGTTTTGTACAATTTTCCACAGGTGCCTGTTTGGAAACTCTTGTTATTGAAGTAATATTTCAAATCACTTGCTGTCTTATGCATTTCTATACAAAATACTAAGTTAACCATGACTGTCAGCGGATTACGAGAAAATTATGTGCATACAATAGTGATGGGTATCAGATTGAAGACGTCCTATTTTTTTATTGTGTGTGAATTTATTTCTCGGTCTCATTATATCAACAGGAGGTTATTGAGTTAAATATTTCAAATGCAGCAGTGTTCAATTTTCACAATTGTACGAATAACATAATCATAAATATTAATGCGAAATTAAACCTACACTATGATCAGATCCTTATTGGTATTGGTTTTTATTATATATCTTGAGTAGCCTGTTGTGAAAGCATAGTTATTTAGATCAAGTTGTTCGTTTGAATTTTGGAGTATATTAACTTTTGATGATTCTAAATGATTTAACTTAATCCTTCATTTTCCATTCGTAAAATTTTAAATTCTCCATCAATAGTGTGATTTTCTTCTGAAAGATTATTTGAATATGTTGAATTAGTTTTCTTGTTCACATACCTCACCCATCTGCTTGACTGAAACATGGAAAAGCATCAAATTCGGCACGCTACATCTTTCGAACTACGAGAGGAAACTGGCTCAGTGACTAGGCCAGGTATTTTATAAAGCTATTTTGATACATAACTAGAAGTTAACTTGTGGAATGAAGTCACATGTTATAGTTAACTTCAGAATGTGGGACTTAACTTTATCGGGAGAAAGGGGTATCAGTTAAAGTTAACTTTGTATAAAATGGTGGTTTTCGACAGTTATTCTATCAATAATTTAGGATATAACATCAATCTTACTGTTTTTGTTATAATGTTAGCAAGCCATATCCAGGTTAATTTTGAGGAACTTTTAACCGATGGTGAATAAGATGCTGTGATTATTGTTGAAGGCCCTCGGCGACAAAGGATATTTAGAAATCGGTTACATCATTTTATCTTGTGGAATGAAAGAAAGTCTGTACGCTTGTTGATGGGACACATAATGAAGCAAATCTGCAAAGACCAACTATTAAGTCAGCATTTCTAGTTCCTTATCAAGTACAGTGGAATTAGTATCTTCATTTTTAAAAATCATCTTCTATCGCCAGTAACACAAATGTTAATTATACGCTCAGATTTCATGCAATAGGTTCATTCTTGGTAGTTGCTGGAGATTTTGGAAGCATTCACAAGTCTATTGCTTGCAGTATTATACAAGAGAATTTAAGAAAAATTTTATGTTGCCTATTTGCCTTATTCTTCTTCTATTTATTTTATAAATAGGACTTTTATAAAACTGCCACTTTAAAGCAGTTAAAGTTAACTTCAAAGGATGTTCATAAACCTGGTAAAAGTGGTATTTTGACAATCCCTTGACAATATTCCAGGTGTTGGTACTCTACAATTCGACTTGGGCATCTTCTCTCGACCGGAACTCCGGATAAAAAGGGAGGTGTACAAGGAATACTTCAAACCCTTGGAAGGCAAGAAGTGCTTTTCAATTTTGCCCGTGCTGCTCCATCCAGAGTCGAAGGGATACCTCAAACTTCGATCGACCCACCCCTTCGACCCGCCGCTGCTGTACGGAAACTTCTTAACCGATAGCGAAAATCACGATTTGAAGACCTTGATAAGCTCCATCAGATTTATCCAGAAGCTTTGCAAAACTGAGCCTTTTCGGAGGTTGGGGACAACGCAGTATGACAAACTTTTACCTGGTGAGTACTCGCTTCCCTATTCCTTTTACCGGGTCTCCCAGTTTGGTAGAAGATTTTTTTTTTCATAAAGTGGAAGTGATACCTTTCAAATCGAAAGACTGCTACTACTAGTGCTGCGCTACTATCCGCATACAAAATGTTTCCATGCAAGGGTTTCGTTGTCCCGTTGTTTTGATCATTTGTTTCCGTCGAATCGAACAATTTGAAAGTCAATCCTCTGCATCTATACTGTTGAAGCTTTCTCAGCAGTAATTTGTGTTAAACACAGTCAAATGCCTTTGACAAGTCAGAAAATACTGCTGCTGTTACTTCACCGGCATCATCACTGATGGTGTGCAAGAACATTGCAGGAAAAACGTAGGGCTGTAACCCATCAATACTGCGATGGATATACACCATGATAGTGAGACCTATGATCACCTACGGAGCAGTAGTGTGGCACTGCAGAACCGAACTCGCCACAACAAAGAAAATCCTGTAGAAAGTGCAAAGACTAGCATGTCTTTGTTTAACAGGAGCAATAAGGTCGACTCCAACAGCAGCTTTAGAGGTCATTCTGGACCTCACTCCTCTCCATATCATGGATGGATAAAGTCGGACTCAAAGGGACACACAATGTAAGGGGATCGACTTCCACCGAAAGTGCACACCTTACCGATCTCCCACCTGACGAAATTACCAGGAAATTTTGTTTAGAGAAATTTTTTATAAATACAAAGAAAGAATGGAGCACAGAATCCAAGAATCCAATCGAGCACTGGGAAGGAATACCATAACATGGTACACGGACGGGTCCAAAACTCCCGACGGAACTGGAGCAGGAGTCTTTGGGCCTCGCACCAAATACTCCGAACCCATGGGCCAGTTCCCCAGCATTATTCAAGCGGAAATTCACGCCGTAGGAAGGAGCATTCAGTTCCACCTCGACAGGAAATACCGGAACAAGGAAATCGCAATCCTCTCCGATAGTCAAGCAGCCATCATATAATAATAATAATATATAACATCAACTCGAAGATGGTCTGGGAATGCCTAGACAAACTCAATGATCAAGGCAGGAACAACAAGGTGATCCTCCTCTGGGTGCCGGGGCACGCTGGAGTGGAGGGCAATGAACAAGCAGACACCCTGGCACGAAAAGGGGCATCAACACCACTGATCGGGCCAGAACCATTCTGTGGACTTGGAAAATCTTACTTCCAAGAAGAACTCAATAAAACTGAAGAAGCAATGAGATCAACATATTGGCAAAGACTTCCAGGGCTAAGGCAGGCCAAAGATCTCCTCGGCAATTTCAACCGAGCAAGATCGAAGACACTAATTAACCTCAGCAAAACTAGTCTAAAGACAATCACGGGATTTCTGACGAGGCATTGCAGAAGCTAGGCTTAGAGGAGGACAGCAACTGCAGATTCTGTGGGGAACACCCAGAAACACCCCACCTTATATTGATGGAGTGTTGTGCAGTACATCACAAGACATTGAATATACTGAGATCACACCAGCTGGCGGTTGTTGAAATACCACGAACAGTCCCCCTCAAAATACTTAAATTCCTCAAGGAATTGAGGCTGAGGGGCTGCTGTAAACGAGAACACCTTGAGACATCAGAAGAAGATGGGGCACAATAGATCTAAACAGGTCTCAGAGCATCAGTTACCATCCACACTTGCCATTACCATTACTTCACCGGCATATATCTAGGAATAAACTTCATTTGAGAATGAGAATTTTGCATCGTGTGTATTCTTATTATTCTGAAAACGAATAGATTAATACGCCAATAAACATAGCAATTTTTCTCATAAAAGTTCAACTTAAAATGCTCCGCCAATTTCTTTTTTGCAATTCGGTCGTCACGGAGGGTTGAATAATTAGCAATAAAGTTATCACCCCCTGGGGGGTGCAACCCCCTCCAAAATCATAAAAAAAAATTCTGGAAGGTATTTTCTTGACATTTCAGCTCTGGGCAATAAATATGAGTGAAAATCGGTATTAATAATGGGGCGAATTATGTTCAACAATTAAACGCCCTCCCGGGGCATCAACCCCTTCCCGAAATCGTGTTTTTTGGGTATTTTCTATGAATATGTAAAATTGTCAGTCCTGAGTAATGAAACTGACCGAAAATTTGTAAAAATAATAGGTATAAATTACTACAAACGATTTTCCCGCCCCCGCACTCGGGGCATATCCCCCGCATCGCGGAGACATTAGGATAAGAGGGAAGGGGGAGAATATTTGAAAAAACTCTCAGACTACTACTCTTAGATATAAATGTGGGTAAATAATCGTTGAGAACTGTCATTATTGAGATTTAGAAGTATTGTTATGAGAATTATTCGCAAATACGATATAAAATCAACTTGTATAAATCGAACGCGGATCGGAGAGACCGAAATATGATAGTGTTTTTCAATGCTATCGAGAAAGGGTATGGAGAAAGTAATCTACAAGTAATCACCATCAAGAAATGTGAAGGACAATATATTTATTCACTCGTACAACTCATCATCTACTTCATCTTCAGAATCCTCGTCTTGATCTTCACGATCCGGATATTTTCAAACAGAGCTGAGTTGAAGATAAAACAAATATTTCAAAAATAAACTCACCATTTTCAATTAATAACAGTGACAAAGCACTAAGAGATGTTTCCTCGTCTCCGACTATCTATGTTATCCCAGTATCCAGTGTTTTCTGCACAGGAACTTTTATATTATCTGACGTTTACATAGAGCAACCTTGAATGCTGCTCACTGCGCACCGACAATACCGCGCCGCTGTATACTATACAGCTGCCGCATTGACAAGCCGATATTTTTCAGGTTTTAGAATCTCAATGAGTTTAAAGCAGGTACACTTCGGGACAGTTTCCTTTGGTGCACTGTCTTCCTCGGTCTCGAATCCCCATATTCTATCAAGGACTGGTTTTATTTTTCTTTCCATAGAACAATAATGCGATCAAATGCCGAGTAACCTCTATGTTAAGTACTTAAAAGATTGACAGGATTGTGTTTAAAATTTGTACAAGTAACCAAATTTGTATGAATATTTTCAATAAGAGCAGGGTTTTTTCTGCAAACCGGCTTTTCATTCATGTTGATACGTGCTTTTATTTCTAAGTTATTAGTATTTGAATTTATAAACTCCCTCAAGATTTTGTAACCTAAAATATGCGAAGAATTGAAACACTCGTATTTAAAACCAACATTATTTGGGCCGGTTAAACGTTATGCAATTTGACAATGAAGTATTCCTCAACTGTTCATTTTACTTGCTGCAAGTTATAAGACATTATTTCAGTATTCACAAGCATTCTTTCACGAAGTCAGGAACTTTAATATTATAAGATTTTCAATTGCAATTTTGCAGCTGGCAACTGAGCGTATAAATATAAATAATATCAGAATACAAAGCTGCGATCTTTATCTTCAAAATGACGTAAGATTTATCCGAATTGAACATTTATGTGAGGAGTTATAGTACTTTACCTCACGCGCTGGTTGAAAAAATGCACGTTGGCGGGAGCCGGTGCAACACCTGCCCCATTGCGAAAGCATATAACTTTTTTTCAAGAATACCGTGCGGATTATCAAAATTTTGGTAGAAAAAGTTTTTTTGTAAAAATTTGTGCTCTTTCTGAATATCAAGTTATTTTTTTGATTTAAAGTAAATTTTTTGAGATATTTCGAAATTACCTCTGAAATTAATTTCAAAGCGTTTTTAGGGGGGGGTTCCACCCCCCCTGGAGGTGATAATTTTTCTCAGAAGTAATGTGCACACTGTATTCTACAATTTAAAAAATTATCGGCGGAGCAATTTAAGTTGAGGTTGATAGCCCAGTTGATTGGCCTATTATTTTTACAAATTTTTCCACGATTTTTGCGGTAGCTGCAATGACAGAGGGATAAATAACTATTGACTACAGATTCATTCAAAATCCAATTTCAGAAATATAATTTTGTACCAACATATAACTCAACGGAGAAAAAATTGCCATTATGATGATTGATATTTTGTTTGCAGGGTGTGAAAACCACACTTACGACACGGACGACTACTGGGAATGCGCGTTGAGAAGCATGTCCGTGACGGCCCACCACCAAGTCGCCACATGCAAAATGGGGCCCGCTGGAGAAGCCGTAGTCGACCCTCGTCTGAGGGTGTACGGCGTGAACAACCTGCGGGTTGCAGACACCAGCGTTATACCCCTCACGCTTTCAGGTCACACGAACGCGCCATCTATTATGATCGGAGAAAGAACGGCACAATTTTTGAAAGAAGACTGGAGATCTTGAAGGCGAGGTTTGCCAACCGTACTTGGTTGCGACCACATATCTCTTTTTTTATTTTGAATGATATAAGTTAAATATATAACCTTTTAATAAACACTCTTTGTAAGGTTTTATTTAACTTGCTTCATCCGTACGCTTGTCTGTATTTTCGGTTCAGAATTAGTAATTCATTCTTCAAACACTTGCTGGCATCCGATTAAGCTGCTAATAATAATCTTAATAATTAATTAAAACACTATTCAAAATGTGTGCAGGAGACTTAGATTGAAGAAACAGGAGATAGATGACGGCAGGCTATACGAATTAGCGTGCGCGAAGCCTGCCAAATATTTCGAGTTATTCCTGAGGAGTGGGAAGCGTAAATTGTAATTTTTGGTGCTAGCTCAGAAAATCAGTTTTAGCATCATGTCAGTCTTAACATACGATGCATTTATTTCAATACAAGTTTTACTCAAACACTATCAAACAAATAAGATTGTGGAAATGATTTATTTCTAAATATAGCTTCACTACCGGCCGTTTGCACTAATTTGAATTATAATTCGGCTTAACAAATTATTAACTAATAATAAAATTATCGTGGTAACTATAAATCAAACCATGTGGTGCATATATATTTTGATTGAATTGTGGATTTAATTGTAACTAGAACTTGACTAAAATTCGTGCAAATGGCCGTAAACAAGCTAATTCAGAAAGATGAAACTAAGAGTAAAAAATATGACCAAAAATGAATAATAATATAGTTTATTTCACAATGCAAGATAATACCTAATTCAAGAAATAGAAACTACGCAAACCCCAAAACTACATCAAAATCGGTGGTTTGGTATGCTTTTAGCTCCTAAATTTTTTGGCGAAACGCGCGTCGAATGTGACTTTGACGTAGATTTGGTGTTTGGGTAGTTTCTATTTCTTTAATTGTATTTTCACCAATGATTCCAAATATTCATTTATACGAGAATGATAATAAAATAAAACTTAAGTGCTATTGACCATTGAATAGTATAATATTAATAAAACCTGATCTAACACTTTTATATTCATCAAATAAATTCTTGTTGTAATGGTACACCCTAGTGTTCATATACAGGGTGGGGCACCGAAAACGAAACAGATCGAATATCTTCAAAACGTGTGTGCTGTGAATAAAATGCAAAAACACGTCGATTTTTAATCCAAGGGGGACATCTTCCTATCATAACATCAACTGTCATACCTCTCCCCCCACCCCTTGGGCACTATTACCCAAACAATTTGAATAGGGAAAGTAGTAAGTGTGACACATCATTGAAAAGGTAATTTCATATGGAATTCAGCCATGTCAATTTTTGCCACCTAACTTTTTATTTTGGCACCCTCTTGCGGGAAAAATAACTGTTCCGTATTCCAAATTATAATACTGCATTTGCAAGCTATTTTGACATAAATTCGGTGACAATGCATTATGGAATTTTTCTGAGAGAAACAACAAAATGGCGGATCCAAAATGGCGGACATGATTTGCAATTATGGTCCGATTAGATTCAAAATTGATATGTGGTGGTTTTTAAGGTCGGAAATTATGATTTGTTCGTCAATGCAAAAAAACAAGATGGTGGCTCCAAGATGGCAGACGAAATTTGTAATTCTGGTCCGATTCGAATCAAAATTGGTATGTGAAGATTTTCAGGGATTTTCAGGCGCGAATAATTTTCCACTTGATGGGAATATGTGGAGAAAAGGTATTTCGCAATTATTCGTTTCAATAATAATAACACAGGTCCTGATGGTTGGCAAGTATCAACACAAACTCCGACAGATCTGGTCATTAGGCTGGATTTATAAACTTGCCGTTCGCCGTTGGAGTTGGCGTTCGCGCCGGCGTCCGACTTAAAATGCATTTAACTCGAACGTCAGCCCAACGGCGAACGGCAACGCCGACGGTAGATATAAAAGGTCTTACGAGATTGTGTACTTTTAATTGGGAATGCCAGCGCGAACGCCAACTCCAACGGCGAACGGCAAGTTTATAAATCCAGCTTTAGAACTGTAGGGGAAGAACAAAGTTGCTGCAACTAACTAGTCAACAACAACTGATCTTTCTTCTTTCCTAAATGGTAGCACATTGCGGATAATTTTTCCACAGTGTCATTCAATAAGATGAAAATCATCTCGCTCAACTCTTTTTTTGATGTTTGTTTCCCTATCCAAAACCTGCACTGAAGGAAAATTAAAATTATGGCCAGTGGTAAAGTGATGATTTCTCAATGCTACTTTCTCTTGCTTTGTTCTATCTATTTCACGACAGTCATATTGGTGTTGATACACCCTTTTTTAAGATATTGTTCTGTTTGTCCAATATAACACTTTTTACAATTGAAGCAAGGGACTTTATAACTTGTGTCAAACCACACACTTATGATCAAAAAATATATGCTTCAATCCTAGAAAATGGTTCATTTATATATACTGGAATAGATATTGTCTCATCAGAAGAAATCAGTATTGTCGGGATTATTTTCTAAGAATGAGGTACCTGATGATCTTTTTGAACTGAGTAAAAGAAGGTGTTTTCATTCAAGTATATTGAATACTACATTGAAAAATAAAATAAATATTAGATTCAATACAATGATACATTCATGATAAGAGGACACTAAACTTGAATCAATGCTTTGCTGGGGTCATTTTGAAATAAGCATTTTCTCATTTCTACATCATGATAATGTAGTGTTGAAAAATTATCAATCTTTATGTAAATTGAATATTTTTCGTCAACCATGTTGTTGTTTGAAAGAAAACTTTACCGGTAGGTGCACTTTCATAATTACCTTCAGTCCTGAGAGTTTCATCATTCTACCTTGATAATTACGGAAGTTACGGGGGTGCTTCCATGAAAAGTGCGACAAATTCGGATTTTTCAGGAATGAATGTTTTTCAGGAAAACGTATTATCTGTGAAGAGTGTGGGGTCCTGATCACGAATCTGATGCAATTTCACACCGGTTGGTGCATTTCCACAATTTCCTTTAGTCCTGAGAGTCTCATCATTTTACCTTTATAATTACGGAAGTTACATGAAAAGTGAGACACACCTAATATTACAAAAAAAAATTTAAAGCATATTTGGAATAATAATATTTTTTCGTGTCCTCGCCTATTAAGTCACCTACCATTTCATGGTGGAGAACCAACATTAAAAAAGAAAAAAAAAAGAAAATTAACTGGTTCCGATTACGACCATGTTCTACACAAGTGTTAGGGACCATGACTGGTTCACTCAAACAACATATTAAAAAGTTCTGAACTGCCAAACTGGGTCTATTCATACATTGAACATCTGAATTTTTGATTGACTTATTTATTTCAAGAGTCTCAAGCGCATTTCATTTTTTGCCCTTCTCAAGTCAGAGTTGGAAGCACATTTATGATGTGATTGGAAAAAACTGATTTTTTTTTGTGGAATTGAAGTATTTAATTCTAACGTGTTGTGCTAGTCGAGTTCTAAACTTGAGACCTGTTTTGCCAATATAACAAATTTCACAATCAGAGTAGAACAGTTGAACTCATAAACTCCAGACTTATGGTGGATTTATGCAGCAGTCATAAGTCATCAAGTCATAAGGAAGAATATTCGTCAATGATTGGTTGAACCGATAATTCCAACCAATCACTGACGAATATTCTTCCTTATGACTTAAAACTTATGACTTATGACTGCTGCATAAATCCACCATTATCCAACATTTGGAATTTATCTTTAGAATTGACTAAAACAAATGTTTGAGATGATTAGAAGTTTCAAACAAAATGAAGGAATTTTACATTTTTTTGACATTGAGTTAGTTGAGTAAAGTATTTTTTCGTTTCAATGATAGGGGACCAAAATGCGATAAAGATAATAGATGAAGATGATAGACCAACACCATCCTATTGCAGTAATTGGTTAGTTCGCTCTGTAGGCATTCTCTTCTACTAGCGAAAGTATTCTAAAAGTGATGATATTTCGTTTTTTTTATATGATTATTCATGTATTGAATGATTTTTTTAGTTCGTTACTTGATTCGTTCAAATTTTACCAGACTAATGTAAATGATTCTGTCCAAACAATTTACTCTACTTTCATTTTTCACAATTGTACCAAAATGAAAAGATTTTGAGAATATGTAACTGAAATGAAAACTCCTTTTTTACGGTCGATTAAATATGTGTGACAGTTGAATATTCAATGGATATGTAATAGCTTATTATTATTATACACCTTGGAGTGAATGAACTAATTAGATGCCCTATCTCTAATAATGCTGATTATCATAATACTCACTGAACGAGTATGAATCAGGATTTTTTTACTCGACAGATATACGGTTGTAGAACTTTTAGAACTTTTGCACGATAAGTCCATTATTATATGGATAGTCAATATCTTATCATAATATTATGACAACTTGGACTAAATAAACTAATTACTACCCCATATCTCTAATAATGCTAATTATCATGATTCCTTTGTGATAAAACACAATGAAATGTTCTCTTTACAATTCAGTTATTTCAACATTTGATATTGATTCTACACTTCACCAAGTGTACTGCCATTTGAACAAGTGTGATTTACGATTTTTTAAATCGTACGCAAATATATGTATAGCTGTAGAACGACAATATCAATGAATATAATCCAGGATTAATTTAGCACACACACATCAATTGACTGAAAATTTATATCTAAAACAAGCACAAGAACGCTTATAAATTATATCTGAGTGAGTATAAACCAAACTTTTTTTACTCTTTATTTTACGTTTTGCTTCCAACCAGAAGGAACATCATGTAATGTTCAGAGAATATCGTGAGAGCCGTCGGAAAGTAGGTAGGAATTGGAATTCTTCTTGAATTTCTGCAGTCTGTATGCCTCAGGGAACACCTACTTGGCAGAGTTCCACAGCTTTGCCGTTCGTTAGAAGAACGAGCCCTGGGAAAGAGATGTTCGGCAAGTCTCCCGAGTGAAGACAATGAAAATATCTATAAAACGGATCCCAACCATTCTGCGGTGTTCCAGAGAAGTGGGCGAGCTTGTAAGCGCAGCATCGTCGACGAGACGAATGGCTATTTTTTGAACAGAATCTAAAAAAATTCGAAAACGAAGTTGTTGATAGGCACTTCAGGCAATGGACCTAACATAAAAGGGTACTGCTGATGGTAATACCCATCATCGAAATGAAGGACTTCATTACATATAAATACGTTGTGTAACAGTAGTCACTGTTATGTATTTTTGATGTACCCTGTTTACGGCCGTCCTTATACTTCCATTTTATTATTTCTGCAGTGCAGACATATTTCGTATCGTAGGAGTCGAGGTGTACACAATTTCCTCAGCGGTTTTCCCCTCGGTTGAAGTTCAACTCATTTAGACCAAACAATATAAAAATTTTATAATAATGGATGGTCGCTCTGATGTCTGGAGTGATTGTTGAAGGATTCGGAGGCTGGTCTCGGTACCACCCACCCTGAGAGGGTGGTACCGATGGGGTGTTTAATATACAGGGTGTCCCACGAAGTTTTGGACAGGGAATATCTCGGAACTCGAAAGAAGTGGAGAATTGTTTCGAGATATTCCCTGTCATAAACTTCGTGGGCCACCCAGTATATCGCCGATTATGGTTTCAATTTGTGTTTGTTTCGTTATGAATAAGATGAAACTTTAAATAAGAATAAGGGGTACAAGTTGTATCGCCGAGTGTGTTCTGACAGTGTATCTATATAGGGCTAACAAGAACGAATTTTCGATTCGAGATTACAAGGAGAGAGATCTAATTTTTTTTGTTATTTCCGTCAAACTGTTGCTTCCCTACGGATAACCCTTAGAAGTATTCGAGAGAATTGTGCGAGCTAGAAAAGACGCAGTCCACTGCCAAACATGGACAACCACAGAGAGGTTGACCATTATATTTGGAAATACGCAGCGTTTGAATTCGTTTGATGACATCTGCATTAGGATTTATTTCCTCTACGAATTGGATTACATCGTATTTTACATGTTTCACACGTTTATGATATTCCTGGTTAGGATATTTTCCATAATTTTATTTTCTCCTTTAAATATGTTGTAGCTTTGGCAAAAGAACGAAACGAGCGAAACCCGTTAGAACACTCAAAATTCGATAGTTGATTTATCTATATGAAAATTTGCAGATATTTTCAATAGAACTGATATTTTTATTTCAGGACCATGAAAATTCTCTTATCTGTTCTGATTCTGGGCTATGCATTATTGAAAATAGAAGGATTTGGATTATCAGACATACTGAGAAAATTGATCAATCTCAGGTTGCCAACTGAAGAACACCATAATCCACCAATTCGACATCAATCAAATAATATAGGTAGGAGTTTATCGAAGAACATAAACAATAAAATAGTATTAGTTTACTAAGTTTTGATAAGTCACTCGTACTACTGAAATATAAATATGAAATTTTTGAGGGTATTTGAAACAAAACAGCTTCCATGTACACTAACAACAGAGGTAATCAAACAATTGATGACAATGACTTACAGAATAATTTAAAATAGGCTGTTGTCAAAAATTTGGCGAAAAGCGACAATAAGAACACTTTTTACGTGTTCATCAATTGGGTTTTTAAAGAGAATCGATTATAGCAGAACCAAATTTGACACACTAGTAGTGAGAATCATGCCAAACAAAAAAAAATATTTACCAAAAATCCGGGGTTTGAACCAAAAAAAATATTTGATCAATAAGATTGGGTGAATGACAATTGAATTCTTTTCAAGGATGAAAAAAATTCATAAGCTGTTCAAAAACTTATGCTTTCTTAAGATGAAGAATATTATTGTCAAACCGCGGAATTTAGTAATAATAATATTTTGAATAACTGCTCACCTGTACATAAGTCATAAGGATATTCTTTTCACGGGAATATTTGAAGTGAAAAAAGATGTAGAATATTGTAAATTATCATGCACTGATCTATTATAGTATATTAACTGTGTGCCAACAAATCTGTAACATTTTTCATTATGTTTTACGATTTTGATATGTTACCACAGAACTTCTTTTTGAAGTACATTCGAAATGTAAGTAAGAATATAACTGTTTTTTCGTGAAGATCATATCGATCCCACTCCCAACTAACCTCTGGAAATAAAAATGATTGGCACAGTTGTAAGACAATTATATTAAATATTATTATACCACTTGCATAGAATATCTTCCTAATCCTTACAATATTAATAAACAATATGCGAGGCCTAACTAACCAAAACCTTAATAGGTACTCTCATCTCTTCTCTACAATGGGATATTTCTCATAGCAATTTTAGGACAATTAGCACCGTTTTTTAGAGCACGATTTGCTTCAAATATGAAGCACTCGCCGAACCTAACCTAACCTATTATAACCTACTAAAAGTAAACAGTGCACGTCTAGAGTCCGCCCCCCCCCTCACTAATTTTTGAACCACCTGGTATATCGCACCGAAATTTGGAGGGCTTGAGTAGGAGATGAAAACCTACTCTTTCATGAAAAAATCACAGCTAATGGTGGATTTATGCAGCGGTCATAAGTCACAAGTTTTAAGTCTATGAGTTAAGTTTTAAGATATGACTTGAAACTTATGACTTATGACTGCTGCAAAATCCACCATAAAAATTTTAAAATGGCGGTTGAGCACCATCTTCAATAATTTTTTAGATAGAACATCTGCTCATAATTGTCAACAGTTTTCTCTGATACACTTTACTCCTAAATTCAGTTTTCATGAAAAAAGTAGGTATTTGAGTCCTCCAAATTTCGTTGCGATATACCAGATGGTCCAAAAATGTGTAGGGGGGGGGGGGAGCGGACTTTAGACGGGCACTGTATATATTTTGTAGAGAACTTATATTGCCTTTTATTCTATCACAGCCGTTTTTTGATAGCCCTCAACGCTGGCATGACATTGACGAATTCGCGTAGCGGGCTAGGAGCGTTGTCTGATTGAACCAAAACATTACACTTTTATCGTTACATAAATAGAAGAAAGGTTGACCAGAGAAGTTAGTACTTGGAGCTGTCAGTTGGCCATTGATAGTTGGCCGTGGGCCTGACCTTTTTTGTTTTCTGGCATTGCTCAGGTCGAAGGACTTAGTAGTGTTGAAGTTTGGTCGTAGACTTGAGTTTGTCCCATATCGTATTATTGAGATTATTCCTTCATTTTAGTCATGTATTTTTTACCCACTGCCATATGTAATTATTTGATAAAATGTTAGTTTTCTATTGTTAGCTTCAAGTTGCAATAACTACCATCTTTAGCCACATCCTGTGGTTTGCATATCTTATAAGGGGAGCAACCTCTAGGGTGAACTCTATATGTGAGATATTTGCGACAATATTGTTTTTGATGATTGTTACACTAAAGAATATTTTCACTTTACATTACAGTACCAGAAGAATATGACTTCATCATAGTTGGTTCTGGATCGGCGGGATCCGTAATAGCCAACAGACTATCTGAACACCCGGAATGGAAGATCCTCCTACTTGAAGCTGGCGATCACGCCAACTCTTTTACCAAAATTCCATTGATGGCACCAGTTTTTCAACTAACGCACCTGAACTGGGGCTACACCATGGAGAAACAAGACGGCATATGCAACGCCATGGAGGATGGTATTTGCTCCTGGCCACGTGGGAAGGCCCTTGGTGGAACCAGCGTTATTAACTATATGATATATACAAGAGGCAACCCTCTAGATTATCAGAGGTGGGAATCCCAAGGTGAAACTATGTTTGATCCTTAGCAATCAGCCGCTACTCTATGAATTTACGAAATCTAAGAAATTGTTCAATTTTCTATAAAGCATGCTGAAATATCGTCAACACATCAGTACCAATAAAAAAAGATTCTTAACATCTATCTATAATCCAGACTCTCAAATATAATATAAACTCAAGTAATTTCTTACAATTTCTAAAAACTTTCAGAGTTACCCACGTAACACTAAAATATTTCGTTTTGAACACCAATTCCCACAAAGCCGTCTCTGGGTTTGTTAATCAGCAAGTGAATTTTCGACAATGCGGAAAAATCCAGAAAAAGTGATCGCGTGACAAATTTCAGGTAATCCCGGATGGTCTTACGACGAAGTTCTACCATTTTATTTGAAATCAGAAGACTGTCATTTGGGAAAGGAGTGCGCTAGTAGATACCATCATAAAGACGGACTCCTTAGTGTGGAATACCCATACGCATCAATATTAACTGATGTGTTCTTGAAGGCGGGTAAGTACGTGGACAATTCTCAGAGCGATTAAAATGTTGATAATAAAATTATCGTATCTATTTTACGTCCATATATTTTTTACAATAGAATATTACAACACTGTTCCTAATCCCATCAAATTTGAAGGTGGAGTTCTGTCCAAAATTCAAATGAGACATATGCAACCAATAGTACCTATTAACACACACTGTATAAATACGACTAATCATAGTTGCGTATTTTTTTACTGATAAGCAAATTACATTTGATAATTGTTACAACTCTACCATGGGTCCTTCATAATAATGTCATCTAGCACAAAAACTCATCCACTGATGAATTATTGTAACTTTTCATTGTACAATATTCAATATTTGTCATTCTCTATTCTCACTATCTATCCTGAATGTTCTAATGTTTGCAGAAGACATTTGATGTTAGGTTTATGCTTATAACAAGGCATACATTCGGAAATTAGAGGAAAACCACTAGATCTTGAATAGAATAAAAGGTATATTCTATAATATTTCATTAAAGAAAAACATTCGCAACGAATACAAGAGATGCAGCGAATGCGAATAGTTTTCATCGTCAGAGACTTGCATGTCTAAGATAACCTCATCGCAGGAGTCAAATAAAAATATCTGAAGTAATAATTATCATTACAGAGCTCAGAGCCCGACAGAACTTTGAGGTTTGAGCCAAATGTCTACCAGACACTGGGAAGCTGGCAACTTTCCGTTTCCGGCCGTTGGTTCGCTGGTAGTAGGAGATTTAAGCCGATTCTGTCCCCCCTCCTCCTACCACATTTACTCCGTCCAGTGACTTCAGGTATCAGGTGCACAAATACCGTTGTGTGGCTATGGATAAATTTGAAAATATTGTTGGTTAACCTTATTGAAGGTTGTGTATTTACATTCAGAGTTTTCGTTTCACTTCATACAAGGAAATAAAGATATTGATTGAGCAGCGTTTTGTTCTGGCTGTAATGATCATGAGTGATATTCATGCGCGACCTTCATGAGTGTCCTTCTTTTGTACTCCATACAAACTCACAAGCTCATTTGTAAAAAGTATAAAGAAAAACCACTAATGACATTTATGTTTCCTCACGACAAACTCGTTACTATACGATATTTGCAGAAATTACACATACAAATGTAAGCTCTTATTCCTCTAGCTTAGAATTCCTCTTCAAACATAGAGAGTAGTGGTGGCGTAGAAAACATGTGTGACCTTCACCTGACCTCAGACTCGAAGACATTTTTGTACTCATGTATCACCGTAGGCTTTCTTAATTTTTGTCCGTAAGCTTCCTATTGGCTCTATCTGGACATGCCACGCTGCGAGAAATCCGTTCCCATCCGGCCTCTAACCGGCGTAGACAGCGCAGCTGTATCGTGGGGACGAATTTGTCTTGCTCGAGGCAATAATGCATCCCATATTAATTTACACTTTTCAATTTTTAACAAACACTATATTCTTGGGTCGAAGCACGTCCTCAGACGGCGGACATTACACACATTAACCTGACTTCCATCTAAAGCTATGTCATATTTCATTATTAGTCAATTTAATCCACTTGCAGGAGAAGAATTGGGCCTCAGAACAGTGGATTACAATACTCCAGACTATATGGGTTTCTCAAAATTACAAGCAACCCAAAAACGCGGGAAGAGACACAGCGTCGCAACAGCCTTCTTAGATCCGATTCGAGGAAGAAGTAATTTGAAAATAATAATATCAGCCAGAGTGACCAACATTCTGATTAACACGGAAAGCAAAACTGCCTACGGTGTGGAATTTTACAGAAATCAACAAATGTATACTGCGAAAGCGACAAAAGAAGTTGTCCTGTCAGCGGGAACTTTTCATTCACCACAGTTGTTAATGCTCAGTGGAGTAGGCCCAAAGGAACATCTGAAAGAATTGGGTAAGTCACTTGAGGGGAATCAGTTAACTTTTTTAACTCAAAACATGTTAACACCTTGTCGAGTTCGATTCTCCAGAATAATTTCTCTGGTGAATCCATCTAAAATGTCACTATCAAATGGATGGAAGAGCAGTCACCATTATCTCCGGATAAGGGCGACTGAATTCCGCCCTTTCATATTGTTAATTTAATTCACCCTAATTCAATGTATTCCTAAATAGTTGACAATATGAATAAAGACAAATTATTATTAATATTATTATAAATAGTCGCACCTGTGATGATCAATGTATCAGCATAAATAAAATGTTCAAGGTATCCCACTGATTCAAGATCTACCAGTTGGAGAGACCATGTACGATCATTTATCATATCTAACGGCGATTTTCACAACAAACAAGACCATCATTGGATCAACACAAGCACTGAGTCCCATTGAATTGCTGGACTGGTTAATCTTCGGGAAAGGATTATTAACTTCCACAGGAGGGATAGATGCTATAGGATACATCAAAACAGAAATGTCGAAAGAAAAAGAAGATTATCCCGACATAGAGCTTTTGCTGTCGAGTGAGTAAAATAAATTCCCATTTTCCCAAAATAGTTATGTATACCTAGCAAAAACAGGCCCTAACTTAATAACAATGTTCAGTAGAATCCCCTTTGGCAAAAATATTCAAAACTACTTTTTAAGAAAATTAGGAAAACGTGTTTTTTGACCTTTTTGTAATTTCATATATTTGCTTGTGTGGGATATAAAAATGTATACATTCAGTTATGTATACTCTTCAGTGTTTGTGAGAAAAAATATGCTACAAAACTGTCCCTGGTCAGTACGTTCTTTAAGTCTGTTCAGTTGTAAGAAATGCTTATGAAATTTCAAGAATATAGATAGATAGATAGAACAAGGTATGTGGGCGGACGAAGCCATAAGCATGTAGGCCTCTCAATCGGGCCCGTTATGCACCCACTACTGCTGGGAGATGGTTCAGTTTTGAAGGTAGCCTATCTCGCGAGCGAAAGAGGCCAGCCTTCTGACCGATACCACCCTCACACTCTCCGGGTTCAGTACGATGCTCCCGAGGTGTGCTTTCCGTATTGCTGCCACTGCCGGGCATTCCGTGAGGATGTGAGTGGCTGACTCCTCATCTTCCAAGCACCACCTGCATTCGGTATCATCCGCGAAACCTAAAATGTTGAGGTGCCTGTTGAGGTGGCAGTGTCCCGTCAGGAGCCCTGTCACTAATCTGATTTCCTTTCTGCTCAGTGTGAGCAGAGTCTTGGTCCTCCTGGTAGAAGGGCCTCCGATGTGGAGTTTTGATTGCCTCATGCCTGGTGTATCTTTCCATGTATCCTGGAATTTTACTTCCAGAATTTCCTTCATGGTTGAGACGCACCATGATCTTGAAACTCCTATGATAGGTTCTGGTCTCATCGCTGGGCTTTTCGCACCTTGTCTGGCCAAATAATCAACCCGTTCGTTTCCAGGTACTCCGGTATGACCAGGGACCCAAAGTCGCTTTACTTTATTGGCGGAAGATAGCCTTTGCAGATCATCGATGCATTCAGACACCAGCAACGAAGTGACTCTATATGATGTGAGAGCCTTGATCGCCGCATGGCTTGCTGGCCGCGGTAGCCTCTGTTGAGATTTTCTCTTACACAGGCGAGTATGGCAAACATTTCTGCCTGAAATACAGTAGCAAAAGTTCCTAGAGCGTAACAAAGTTCCGCTTTCGGAGACTGCCCGTATACCCCGGCGCCGGCTGACTTACCCATTCTGGAGCCATCTGTGTACAAAATGATCATCCCCTTAGTGGGAAGCAGGCGGTGTCCGATCCGCTCCCAGTCTTCCCTTTTGGGAATTACTGTCAGCGGCCTTTTACTGAATCGTATGGCAGGTAACGAACTGTCACCCGGCATTTCAAGAAGGGGACAATCCCTTACCGTCTGATTCCATAATCGAGAATGTCCATACATTCCCTCGCTCAAGAATATTTTCGGCTGGTCCCTCCTGCAAAGTTGTGAAAATAAGGAGATAAAACTTTTTTTGACAATGTCTAGGTTAACTTATTCAGTTTGGCGCTCTGAATATGGATTCAGATATATCTGATTTTTTTTTTGTTTCAAACATTCATGGTTATTGAAAATTTGGTATAAAAATCAGACGACTTCTTTTTCCATCAGAAATTTTTAGGCCAGTGGACCAACTCTCCATGAATAAATACCCTTCCACTTTTGATTTCAAGGTCCTGTCAAACCTTCGGAACACTACGATAATTGTTGACCCATGTTTCATCCAAAGAGAAAATTGACCTTTCTTTGATCTTGCCATCGTTATTTCCCCATGATACATTTTTCTCCATTCCACAATCTCCACTTTTTCTCTCAACGTGCTTATTATTTCCTGTGTATCATGATGAGCTCCAACTCATGTAAGATTTTCCATAATCGAGTCCTTGAATCTGGAATAAATATCTTCGCAGAGAACTGAAAGAAGTTGATTCAGGGTAGGTATCATTTCTAATTACTTTTTATCCAACTCCACCAGCTCCAATCATGTGAATAAAGTTTCAGTTCCTGTCAAATCTCGTCATTTTTATCCATAAGATTGTCTATCATTTTCAGCATGAAGAACTCACGGACATAGACCGGCAACTGTTGTAGTAATTGATGCAAAAATAACTTTTTGCCCGATTCAGAATTGGTGGGCCAGCTATAAGCAAGAAAAATAACACTTCAATCCAAATCTGATGAATTTCTTCATCAAGTTTGAATAATAATTTCTACTTACTTTGAACAGTAACTGTTCAAAGTTATAAATCGAGTTATTCTTGACGCAATAGAACTTTTTGTTTCTAGTTTCTAATTGACTCAAACATGGAGAAGCATCAAATTCGGCGCGCTAGCATTCTTTCGAACTGACCTATGGTGGATTTATGCAGCAGTGTTAAGTCATAAGTCAGAAGAATGTTCGTCAATGATTGGTTGGAATAATCGGTTCAACCAATCACTGACGACTATTGTTCCTTATCACTTATGACTGCTGCATAACTGCATAAATTCCCATTAGTGAAATTTTGACTTCATAATAATATTCCAGGTATTGGCACTCTACAATTCGATGTGGGCATCTTCTCTCGACCTGAACTACGCATAAAAAAGGAGGTATACAAGAAATACTTCCAACCCTTGGAAGGCAAGTCGTGCTTTTCAATCCTACCCATGCTGCTCCACCCAAAATCGAAGGGATACCTCAAACTTCGATCAACGAACCCTTTCGACTCCCCGCGGCTTTACGGAAACTTCTTTACCGACAGCGAAAATCACGATTTGAAGACCTTGATAAGTTCCATCAGATATATTCAGAGGCTTTGCGAAACTGAACCTTTTCGAAAGTTGGGGACGAAGCAGTATGAAAAACCTTTGCATGGTAAGTATCCGCTTCTTTGCTTCTTTTACCTACTCTTAGGCTTCTAAGAATTGCAATTGAAAATAACGTATGATTTATAAAAAAATAGTATACATCTAGAGAGAGTGAGTAATTATATCACGAATTTATTTACCTATTACATATTCAATTTTCCATTGAGTTTACTTTTGAAGCTAAGTTTTCAATAATGTAGCAAATCTGTTATTATGGCAATAGACAGCTTAATATGAGAAAACTTTCCAATTGAAACTGAAGAATGATTAGTGATAGGATAGTATAGATGAAATATAAAAGAGAGCTCATAATTGAACCTTTAGGGTGCACCTGATTCAACATTTTTAGGGGAAGAATATATATTATTCTGTTGAACTTTGTGGCTGAGTCCAATCAGATACGAGTACATGAGATTGATGGAATTCTTTGAGCCATTTTTCAATTTCAAAACAAGCCCTTTGTGGTTGATAGTTTCAAGAGCCTTCGGATAGTCCAGCGATGTTGTCCATGTTGGCGACGATATCATCAGTTTCGTTCAACAAGGCAGTTGTAATAGTATTAAACCCTTTTCGAAACCCTGCTTGACAGTGCTTGGCAGTGATTTCCGAAAGGATAAAGTTTGTAAGCTATGCATCGATAGGCTTTTCTAGTATTTTAGAAAATGCTGGCAATAAACTAATAAGTTGGACCAATTTGTGGAATTTATGGGTTGGGAAATGGTTTCATCACAGGCTGAAAAAAAAAACACCAGAGCTACAAGTGATTGACTATGAAGATGGTTTGAGTGTTACCAAGGGGTTTTGAGAGCCTGAAACTTGACCCTGAAACGCCCACTCTTGTGTGCCTCACGGGCGCATCTCTTTCCAGTTGAGGCCCGCTCTCTGTGCAAATTTGGTGGTTGTTTATGACCACTTCAAACTGCATTTCAATGTCGAACTAGCATGTTATCAGTCGGTTTAGACTTATATTCTAGGGAAATATGTTTCAAAATCTTCAGATGTTCGATCAGATTTTCTGCTTTTGAGTTTACTGTCTGGCTCATTCTGAAGTCACTGAGTGCTGCTTCCTTCATTGCTGCGATAGAGCACGTAAATATCGTCCCTGTAATGTCCAGACAAGCTAGCCGCTGCACATTCTGCAGCTTGACTTGTGGCGAAGTTTGTTGCACATTTGGCCACCATATCAGTGAATCATAGGTGAGTGACCATGGGTTTGATGACCGTTTAGTATGACCAGTAGATCATTTTTGGTTTCAGACCCTAGTCTCACCAAAGACTCTGCGGCCTGTTCATCTTGCCGCGATAGCCTTGGAGAGAATGTGGTTGATTTGAAAGTTTCATGTCAGTTTTTGGTCGATTATAACGACCAAATATTTAACCTCTTTGGAAAATGTTAGCTAGGTTTCATACAGAGTTAGGGCTTTGAGTTAGTACTTACGCCTCCTTGTGAATGAAACCAGCACTGTTGTGCTTTCAATCAGATATAGTAGAGTCCAAGGAAGACGTGTAACTATATAAATTAATTATTTTTATTCTCAAAACTATCACTTCTCATCCAAAAATCAAATCGACTTGATAGTTAGCCTACTCCCACTCACAAAGTAATGCGCTTCCCAGCTAAGTAGTCTTATTCTGAACTTTCGCTGACGTATGGAATGGGTGAGTTTTGTCATTCTTAGTTGGAAACCCTGGGTTATTGCTATTGTCGCATGGCAATCTGGCGTCGATAATTATGGTCGAATGCCATTGAGATTTGTTTTGTTTGCAGGTTGCGAAAATCACATTTTTGACACAGACAACTACTGGGAATGCGCGTTGAGATGTATGTCCCTGACGCTACACCACCAAATCGCCACATGCAAAATGGGGCCCGCAGGAGAAGCCGTAGTCGACCCCCGCCTGAGGGTGCACGGCGTCAGCAATTTGAGGGTTGCGGACAGCAGCGTAATACCCGTCACGCTATCAGCGCACATGAACGCGCCATCTATAATGATCGGAGAAAAACTGGCAGAATTTTTGAAAGAAGATTGGATAAGCTGAAACAGTGGACGAAGCTGTGCAAGCGTATTGGCCTTTGCTTATTTGGTTACGATCACATGTTTCTTTATTTATTTGAAAATGTAAAGAGTTAAATATATCTTATAAACAACACCTTTCACAATATTTTATTTACCTTGCTTTATTATTATGTCTGTTAGTATTTAAACAATTTTCGAAGTGTGCCGCAGAGGATCAACGAAAAATGTAGAAAATTTTGTCCGGTCAGGTTATGCAAAAAAAAAAGATTAATCAATTCGATCGTTAAATATGCTACACCAGACGTTAACTTTTTACTGTATTGGTTTTTACAGTTAATTACCGAATTCGGATTTTCTGCTGCTCAAAACCTTCAATTTTGACCAGATACCACACCGTTTGATATAAACCTTGCCTCGTCAGTAAACATCATGTTCTTCAGAAAAAGTCTGACCTTGAAATTATGAGCAAAAGTCAAACCGCTGGCGCTGTTCAAAATCACCATTCAACAGAATATGTCGACATTTTGGTTTGAATGTCCTGTTGCTTTTCAAACACCTCCATAAAATGACTTTGTTTTCCGTGGAATTCAGTATCCTTGCAACTGGCCATTTGGGTTGTTTAGAAATTCGCCGTCTGGAGAGTGTGTTGGATTTGAATTGTACTTTCCTGGTCTTGTCTTGAAAACCGCTCCAGTCCTTGCGAATAATCTGTTGATTCTGGTATCGTGGTATCGTTAGAAACTGGTGCTCGATCGTGATGTCTTTCTATGAATATTTCAGCAACTTTACGCGTAGATCTTTCAATATTATTACCAGATAAGCGGATAATTTCTACTTTTTCTCCAATTGTAAGAACCACTCTTCGGTTTTGTGCCATCTTATTAACAGTCAAACTGTTTGACTTATTGACAATTCGTACGAATTACTAAATGTCAAATAAAAACTTTTGTTTCAAAGCACTACTTGATTAATTTGCTTGAAAACAACACAGGTTAGCATGCAGGAGGTTGAAATGCAATAGTATTAGGGAATTTAAACTGCAAAGTTAGAATGTACAACCTAGTAGAAAAAGTTAATTTAAATTTTTTTCTGCTAAAATCAGCTTTTGAAATTTTTAAAATATGCACTAATGGATTTTTGGGGATGCAGATTCTAAATCTGCTAAAAAAGGTTATCTAAAACAAGCCCTAATACACTTTCCCTAAAAAAGGTTTTTTCTAACACCCCACCATCCCCCAACACCGCACGCCAAGAGTAAATGAAAATACTATGCAAAATACTTATTTTTTCTAATCACCACCAAAATTTCAAGAAAATCGCATCATCAATAACTGAAGTATGTCTTCATGAAAAGCGGGACACACTGTATAACTCAGAAATTGTAATTGTTAGCAACGTTATTCAGATTTTTAAAGAGCGTTTAGCTATTCCAACCATCTGAATAAAATACGCTTCTGGGCAACATAAACAGCTGATGATGAGGAGGACAATCTCCAAAGGCGTACTCCATACCTCAGTCTGGAATCCACCTGAGCATAGTATCAACTCATAAGCATTGAAATCAAGTTTGAAATTTCTGAACTAATGATAGCAATGATAATACAATTTAGGTACTTCAAGTTAGGCATTCACCAACATGAAGGCCTAGGAATTTGACTAGCTGAACAGTTTTGACATTACCACCTTTCTTAGTTATAGTCACGTTCGGACAAATTTTTTGACAATTGTGAAATGGTACACTGAAAAAAAAGATAGGGCTTATAGTTAATAAATATTTGTTTGGGTGCCTTTTATTTACAATGAATAAAGAAAATAATATTTTATTTCGTACAAGGTGATTTTATTTAATATTAGTAAATGCGATAATATGATATATTAATAAAAAATTAATAGTTTGTTAGAGGTCGATATGTACATAATTAACAATATAAATTTATTCCTAATGAAATCATTTGTTGGGTGATATTACTAAAATTGTATTCGTTAATAATTATAAGTTTATTCAAAGTGAATAATTCTTAGTAATAGATAATAAATTAATATTCATTGAAAATACCGCGCTGCCATTATTTTCAAATCTCCGCGATAGGTGCCGTGGTGGCTTCGTTATGATGGGCCACGTGTCACGTCGTACGTCTGGACATCTGGGTCTCTCTCGTTGTTTGTCTTCAAGTCGTGTGGTGTGTGGTGCCATTTGTGAATGTTGTGTAGGTTAGGTCGCGTGTTATTTTAATGTGATTGAAGTGTAACTAAAAAGACTAGAATACTATAACACTTATAATAATTATATGCGTGGTTTGTGCATCTAATCTACAATAAGACATCTGTTGAAAAAATCACAAGTACCTACTTAATAACGCAGTTCATCAAGGCGGTCTCGCGTCATAAGCATGGATCAGGTTCAGGAGCTGGAAAAGTTTCTGAATGATAACAGTTTTGTTGATTTGATAAATATTGATATTGATAGTGATTTGATTTCAATTTCTTCCATATTGAATTTTGTTTATTGTTTGTTATGTACAAACGTTTATTTTTAATGAATAAAACATATTAATAATGAATATGTGTTTATTGAATGGTAATGAAATATTGGTTATTAATAAATATTCTTTATTTATTATAAATAATGTTTTATTTACAGTTGATAAATCTATAGTTTATTGAAAGTTGATTTGAATTAACTATTAATGAGGAATATTTAAATAATTTAAATGTATCATTTGTTTCTAATAAATAAACGTTTATTCCGCAATATTCGAATAAATGATTTATTAGATGTTAATTAATTTCGTTAACTATGAATAAACTGTTTTTTCAGTGTAGGTACTGATTTTGTTTAGTCAATATTCTGATTCAGTCAGTTTGATCTGAGCAAACCCTGCATACTTGAAAAAGATTCAGTGCACTTAGCCAACAGAAACTAGTCCGATTTACCGGAGTCATTCGTATATAGTATGAAGAGAATAGGTCCCAAAACTGAGCCTGAAGTACTCCAATTGTGACCGTTTCTTTCGAAGAGATAACGTCTTTGATATCCACATATTAACTTCTTGAGACGAATAACCTACAAAACCTCTGGTGGGAAATACCTCTTATTCCATAATTGCATCTAATAAAAAACTGAAATTCGCGTGCAAAGATACTTTGCTGGATATTTATTGGATACGGAAATGTATAATGAAATATAAACAACAGGTTCTCTGAGTGTATTGACAATCAAACCGGGCAAGGACCTCTAAACTATACCGGTTTTAAATGTTCAATTTTGGCATTGAAAAAAATAACTAACCCACTGATCTTGGTTAGGTCAAGACAGTCGATGAGAGTAGATGTGCAGAGTGCGGATAGAAAAGTCGCGGAACTCACTGACAGTCGAAGAAATCGCTCGAGTCATTAAATGATTAATAATAATTCGTTACTTTTCCGTAATTATCACGAATTAGAGTTAAATGTACATACGGAAAAGAAAAATTAATTAATTCAGTGGGAAAAGTATATGGTAAACTATTTATTTTCTGTGTTGACGTCCTGTAAGATACATCACTGGGTGGTAAGTACCTTTATTATGATCCATTAGTAAATTCATACAAGGATATCGAAATATCGTCAAAATGTTCACGACAGACTCCAAAAACATTCTTCAAGTTTTCCATTTAATTTTCAAATTATGTTTCCCAGCGGAAGAAAAAACACTGAGCTAGATCATCCACAGCTTATTTTGAAGCATTTGAATTTTTTCATGAAAATACACTATATTTTTTAATGTACAATTTTGAACAATTTTGCAATGTTTCTGATGTTATAATAGGCTTTGGTCTTAACCTTTAGCCACACACATAACGTTAATTATATTGAAATTTTTAACTGTAGAACTTAGATACATATTCCGTTTCTTATAACAAATTCACAAATTCTACTATCAGGTCATATATCACTTTGTCCTCCGTTGCTAGTAAGTTTTGAATACTGGTGGGAAATTGCAGGTTCAATCGTAGGAGTTTGTTGATGAAATTATTAATTCCAGGAATGTTATTACAGTTAAAAAATAGGTGATTCAAATCAGCAGTTTCATTATCATATTGACATAGAGGTGAATCAAGGATCCCAATTTTATGTAGATGGGCTGGAAAGCAACCATGATTGGATTTGAGTCTTGTTATAATTGCTGAATATTTTTTAGGGGCATCAAATAGGAATATGTGGGGTACTTTTTTGGGAAGTTCCTTGTGCATGAGGAAGTAAGGGTTGGTGGACTTTCCTCCTATTTCTGACCACTTTTCCATCCATTCTTTGTCTACATTTTGTCTATATATGCTCAAGAGATCATTGTTACAAGGAATTTTGTCCAAGCCAGCATAAATTCGTGCTTCTTTGGCTGCCTGGTCTACTATTTCATTTCCAAGAATACCACTGTGTCCCTTGGCCCAGATAAATACAACTTTGCTGTTAATGAGCGAGAGTTTATATAGTAAATACCCTATCCTACAAACATTGAGGTTTCTGTACATATTCTGTGAGAGATGTTTAATGCTCTCTAACACTGATTTTGAGTTATTGTCTCTGACTCAAAATCAGAAAAGTATTGTTAAGGAATATAGATAATTTTGATAATGACTGAATTTTATAAAATAAAATACAGTAGCATGCTGATTTCAGAAGATACATTTTTTTAATGAAATACTTATCCTGTATATTATTGCATTTTTTTAATAATATTTCTTCCTGTTTTAAAAAATATACCAAATGTTACCCCTATCTTATCTTATGGCTAAATTATTATGCCATATGTGACGTAGCAGTATTGTGCTGTTCTATTGTGTAAAAAAGAGCAAAAAGTAGAGATGGAAAAAATAAATTATAAAGAAAATCACGTTTGGGTGTTTTTATTGGATATTAGCAATATCTTTAAAACTCCTCAAATCCTCGTAACTGAATCGGTGCTTGATTTGAAATTTTCAAATTCGAAAACATTCAGATCCATTAGATGACAGCCGCAGTAGTTATTCGTTTAGTCCTTTTACATTATTTTCATAATTTATCACAAAAAAAAATTCTTTGAAATGTTCGATGTTTCCGTTTTTTAAAGTTTGTTAAGGTTTCAACATATTTTCAACAATTTGAAAAAAAATAAAAGAAGAGTTATCAACAATTAGTTTATTAATTAGATATTGCAACTTTAGAAATTTCTGAAAAAAATACTAGATTTCTAAATATGCTGCATTTTCACACAAATATTTGCTGTAAGTGGGAAAAGTTATGGGGAATACATTTGCTTCACGTCCTACTGCCTGAACATATATAAGGGTTTTTCGTTTTTAGGTGAATTCACTGAAGAATTCAGACAGGTGTGTACAGACATGCTGTCGTCAAAGAAAAGCACTAACAAAACCTGTAAATAGTTGATAAATATTACTCAAAATATGATTATTTTTTGTCATACTTGCTCTGAATACTTAAAAACAAATACAATATTCAATCCACAAATGTTAGGTTATATTGACAAATACAACTGTCGTTTGTTAACACAGATATGTAGTTCTTCTTATAGCCTACTACGCGCTATTGCCAATATGTGAAATAGAAAATAAATGATTTGAAATTCAAAACCACAAATTCGAAAGTTAAGTTCAATTTGAGCAGTTTCTGCAGAAAATTCAACAAATTCGTGAGTGAAAACTAACTTTATTTTGTATAAACTTGCATTTGCCATAAAAAGAAAACTTAAGGAGAATTCTCCATAGTATTATTATAGTTATTATCCGGCTATAGCCTTTGAATTGACATGACCGAAAAAAATGTCAATGCAATGAAATAAAAAAAATACGCGTAGAGATCCTATTATAAGTCGGAAGGAACACCTAAGCAAGGCAAACCGGTACCAAATTGTAACATAACTCCAAGTTATAACTTGAACTTTTCGCAATGCAAACAAGTTATTTATAATTGAGAAGGTCTTGATTTATCATTTTCAATGTCTTGATGAACAGGAAATAATTCCACACGAATGCCCTCCAAACTTTCATCACGCTAGTGTTGTATCTTTCTATTTTTCCTTGGCCATGATAAAAAAATAGTATTTCTTCTGTCGTTTATCTTCGACACCAATTTGTTAGTTTGCGTTTATATGTACTGACTGTGTCATTCCGGCTCTCTCTAATCCAGGATCTTGTTTTTTCTCTTCCTTATCCTTGTTTCATGTTTGACACTATTTATCTTTTTTTGTCATTATCGATGTCCCTATTGTCCTTGTCCCTGTTTGTCCACCATCAATCTGTCTGTTAGTCTGCTTCCAGTAAGAAAAATACTCATAAGATCCTATCTAACGTCCCCCAGAAATATCGAGAAATTCAAGTAAAATGAACGGACACCTTTTCTTTCCAAACGGTTTCGCTGGCGTTGACAGGATTCAAATCTTAAACGCAAGTAATAACAAATGTCACTTGTACCACTAAGCTACCGATAGAGCAAGTAATCCTTAACATTACTTTCATTGAAGTTATGTGACCAGAAAAACATGCAAAAAGGTCACATTATAATGACAATCTACTGGTCTCTCTTCCTCTCGAACTTTCTCTCTCGATCTCGCCTGCTTCTTCTCTCGCTTTATCTCCATCGAACTACCACTCTTTCCCATTTTCTGTATATCTCGCTTTGTCTCTCATTCCCACTTTCTCTTTTACTCCTATTTCTTCTCTTGATATCTCTCTCTCTCTTACTCTCTTAATTACTCTCTTAATTTCCCCTCCCCGCTAGCTCCCTCTCAATATATTTCTAGCTATCATTCAAAACTACGAACCAGTCTCATTTTTTTGCCACCAAGCTGGAGACCAGTCGAACGCCTCGAAAGGTAGCCATTCAGCTTCAAAAGGCATCCTATTCATCAGACGTCCGCAACATTCTTGGTGGAAGCACAATCCTGATCATCTAGTAGGTTCTAGGATGGCATAATTTGTTGGGTTCTGATAAGACTTGGAATTTGAATTTTGGAGCTTTATTCCTGCTAGCCAACAGACGCGAACTAATGCGTTGTGATTCCAGTTCTCATGATTGGAAGTGGAACTTCTTTCTGGGATTTTCCTGATTATTTCTTGAAAATTCGCATTATTTGTAACAGTTGCACTAGGTGTAGGTACGACAAAACAATGATTTCACCCATCTCTTAACACTCCAACTTTCTTTGGAGTCCTCATTTCCTGGAGTAGTTTTTCCAATATTTCTCTCATTGTCTGCGTTCCATTTAGATTCCAGCCTTTATCATCTTCTTTTGACACAGCCTTGACCTCTAGATTGGATACATTGTAGAACGCTTTTATTATTTAGTGTATATACCCTGATGAGCAATTCATATCGTTCGCCATTACTCCACAGCTCTACTGAGATTACGGAGTTTTTTGTACCTTACCCCTAATAACTTTTTGAAAAAAAAAATAATCACGAACCAAGAACTTTATATAACTTTTTGACCACCCATAATGAGTCTCTCGAGTGAAATCAATAATGAAAAATGTTTCTTTTGTTATATGCTTTTTAGGATACGCTGTATATGTTTTTCTTGTTTCGTATTTAACATCTTTAATTTTCTATGAGTGAACTACTTTTATGTTTCTTACATTATAAACGTAAGTATCTATGAGTTCTTCAAAGGAATTGTAAATTTGGACCAAAAACTTGGAACAAAAATTTACTTTGGTAATGTGTATGAAAGCGCCGCCACTGGATAAAAACATGTGGACAGTCATAATTAGCGTTCTTTCTCCTTTATCAAACGTAAGGCTAAAGCTGGTGGTTTCAAATGAAGTTTCAGCACAACTCCCAATAGGAAATTTCAAAAAGAAATTAAAGTTGAAGTAAATAATTTTGGTGTCGAATGAGATTTGCTTTTCATGTGCGCGAACACAATGTTCTTTTGGGCAGAAATTACATTCAGCCTATAGGTAGGACCTTTTGAACGATCATTTAACAAAAGTATGTCGAAATAGCCCACGAACAGTTGTAAGTTGACAAATGTGCCTGGAACCACGATCAGTTATAGACATTGACCTTCATAGGAGGAGTAAAAACAAAAGAATTTGATTCATTAGCGCGTATTCGAAGGTTGAAGAACAAAAAACTTATATGAATCATTTCCTTAAAATTTTGCAGGTGTGTTTCTACATGATACACTTGTGAATTGTGAACCATTTTGTTTTCCGTAATTGGTCAGAAAAGCACCCCTTATATGAAAATCTGTAGATAATCCCTTATAAGAAAAACTGTAAATAATATCAAAGCTCTATTATTATTTCAAAAATTGAATCATTGGAAAGGATATTTTTATTTCAGGACCATGAATATTCTCTTATCAGTTCTGATTCTGGGCCAAGCGTTATTGGATATAGAAGGATTTGGATTATTGTCAGTCTTAGCCCAAGTGAGGAATTTGATCAATGCCAGGGTGTCAACTGAAGGATATTACTACTCACCAATTCGACGGCAATCAAACAATATAGGTAGGACTTTGTCAAATAATGTAAACAATTATAGTGTATTAAGCCGGTCCCAGGCATAGGTTGCCAAATAGTTATTTAATCAACTCGTGTATTAATGAAGGCGATTCATTATCGAGATATTTTAACGCGTGAAGCGATATAAGAGTTTATTACAATATTTTTCCGTCTACCTCACTCTTGTTGAAATGAAGGAGTTCTAGTTTTTGGCTTGGTCTCCCAATTTCATCATCAGTTTCGAGTTTGGAGCCGAGTGGACAAAATTTGACATTTTTGACAGTATACGTGATGATTTCTATTTGTTCTCTCAAGGGAAGAACAAATTAGGTGTTCAACGCTTTTCGACGCCACAAGACGCTGTTCATGCATTCAAAACCCATGTTTTGGAGGTACCTACTTCAGAGTGGAAAAACTGCTTTGCCAATTGGTTTAATCGAATGCAAAAATGTGTAGATTTGAAAGGAGAGTATTTTGAAAAACAATAAAGAAGTTTCTACACCCCAATTATTGTTTTAGTTCTTCATTCTCAACACATAAATAGCAACCCTCGAATTCATTGTTTTGTTCGAACTAAATAAACATTATTATTATTATTGAAAATTGACTCAATCAAGCTTTTGTCCCCTCTTCCTAGTTATAATATTAAGGGTGACATCTACCATTCCCGGGGGGTTGAACCACGAAAGATGTATATATTATTTACAAGCGACTCTTTGAAAATAAAATTGACCAATTTTTTAGATATTGATGGTAATGGAAAGTTTTCAAATTTACACAATGTCAGTTTTGATATAATTGATAAATTACAATTTGTGACAATGAAGAATATTTTTTATTTATAGTACCAGAAGAATACGACTTCATCATAGTAGGCTCCGGATCAGCGGGATCCGTAATAGCCAACAGACTTTCTGAAAACCCAGAATGGAAGATTCTGCTCTTGGAAGCGGGTAACCATGCCAACGCTTTAACCGAAATCCCTTTTATGGCTCCACTTTTTCAACTGACGCCCTTCAACTGGGGCTACAACATGGAGAAACAAGACAGCATCTGCAACGCCATGGAGGACGGTGTTTGCTCTTGGCCACGGGGAAGGGCGCTTGGTGGATCCAGCGTTATTAACTATATGATATATACCAGAGGCAACCCTATAGATTACCAGAAGTGGGAATCCCAAGGTGAATAAGTCAGTTTGTTCGTTTAATCAATCAACAAAATTCTTGTTTGAAGATAATTTCACGATGGACGGAACATATGAGAGACAAAATAAGGTCGATTAACTTTTGCCCAGCCCCCGTCTAAATTATCCATTTATTCATTTAGCCATTCATTAATTTGTTCATTTAGTCACTTATTAATTTGTTCATTTATTCATTTACTCATTTATTCATTTATTCATTTATTCATTTATTCATTTATTCATTTATTCATTTATTCATTTATTCATTTATTCATTTATTCATTTATTCATTTATTCATTTATTCATTTATTCATTTATTCATTTATTCATTTATTCATTTATTCATTTATTCATTTATTCATTTATTCATTTATTCATTTATTCATTTATTCATTTATTCATTTATTCATTTATTCATTTATTCATTTATTCATTTATTCATTTATTCATTTATTCATTTATTCATTTATTCATTTATTCATTTATTCATTTATTCATTTATTCATTTATTCATTTATTCATTTATTCATTTATTCATTTATTCATTTATTCATTTATTCATTTATTCATTTATTCATTTATTCATTTATTCATTTATTCATTTATTCATTTATTCATTTATTCATTTATTCATTTATTCATTTATTCATTTATTCATTTATTCATTTATTCATTTATTCATTTATTCATTTATTCATTTATTCATTTATTCATTTATTCATTTATTCATTTATTCATTTGTGCATTTGTTCATTTGTTCATTTGTTCATTTGTTCATTTGTTCATTTGTTCATTTGTTCATTTGTTCATTTGTTCATTTGTTCATTTGTTCATTTGTTCATTTATTCATTTATTCATTTATTCATTTATTCATTCATTCATTCATTCATTCATTCATCCATTCATCCATTCATCCATTCTTCCATTCATCCATTCATCCATTCATCCATTCATCCATTCATCCATTCATCCATTCATCCATTCATCCATTCATCCATTCATCCATTCATCCATTCATCCATTCATCCATTCATCCATTCATCCATTCATCCATTCATCCATTCATCCATTCATCCATTCATCCATTCATCCATTCATCCATTCATCCATTCATCCATTCATCCATTCATCCATTCATCCATTCATCCATTCATCCATTCATCCATTCATCCATTCATCCATTCATCCATTCATCCATTCATCCATTCATTTATTCATTTATTCATTTATTCATTCATTCATTCATTCATTCATTCATTCATTCATTCATTCATTCATTCATTCATTCATTTATTCATTTATTTATTTATTCATTTATTCATTTATTCATTTATTCATTTATTCATTTATTCATTTATTCATTAATTCATTCATTTATTCATTTATTCATTTATTCATTTATTCATTTATTCATTTATTCATTTATTCATTTATTCATTTATTCATTTATTCATTTATTCATTTATTCATTTATTCATTTATTCATTTATTCATTTATTCATTTATTCATTTATTCATTTATTCATTTATTCATTTATTCATTTATTCATTTATTCATTTATTCATTTATTCATTTATTCATTTATTCATTTATTCATTTATTCATTTATTCATTTATTCATTTATTCATTTATTCATTTATTCATTTATTCATTTATTCATTTATTCATTTATTCATTTATTCATTTATTCATTTATTCATTTATTCATTTATTCATTTATTTATTTATTCATTTATTCATTTATTCATTTATTCATTTATTCATTTATTCATTTATTCATTTATTCATTTATTCATTTATTCATTTATTCATTTATTCATTTATTCATTTATTCATTTATTCATTTATTCATTTATTCATTTATTCATTTATTCATTTATTCATTTATTCATTTATTCATTTATTCATTTATTCATTTATTCATTTATTCATTTATTCATTTATTCATTTATTCATTTATTCATTTATTCATTTATTCATTTATTCATTTATTCATTTATTCATTTATTCATTTATTCATTTATTCATTTATTCATTTATTCATTTATTCATTTATTCATTTATTCATTTATTCATTTATTCATTTATTCATTTATTCATTTATTCATTTATTCATTTATTCATTTATTCATTTATTCATTTATTCATTTATTCATTTATTCATTTATTCATTTATTCATTTATTCATTTATTCATTTATTCATTTATTCATTTATTCATTTATTCTTTTATTCATTTATTCATTTATTCATTTATTCATTTATTCATTTATTCATTCAGTCATTTATTCATTCATTTATTCATTCATCCATTTATTCATTCATCCATTTATTCATTTATTCATTTACTCATTTATTCATTCATTCAATTATTATCCAAACAGGCTAGTTCAGCCACATTACTTTGATAAATAAGATTAACTACAATTATGTAATAATATGAAAATATAAACTATATTCAATCTATCAATTAATTCTCAGAATTGTAGGAGATGAACTGGGTTCAAAAAATGTAGGAATCTCGAAAAATCATACTTAAATAGTTGTATTCAATATGCAGTCAAAAATATTCTTACGATAAAGCGCTGGAGGTGAGATCCAATCTAAATCAATCAAAGTGTTGAAATTATTTGCCAACTTGAGAATGGAAACCAGTGGTGTCCTTACAGAACTACCTACTCTTAATATATTGAACATGGGAGTAGAACGAGTACGATAAGGAGAAACGTTGATTGGAATCACATGAATAATCTCTGAGAAACTAATTATATTATTTATAATTTTGTACAGAAACATCACACAGTTCAAGCTCCTTCTTTGTTCCAAAGATAATATTTTAAATTCCGATCTCAACTGTTATATTCTTATGATATTATAATCAGGCCACACATGACGATGTTTGAAGTATAAATATCTTAGTAATTTATTCTGGACCTATTCCATTTTATATAGATACGTTTGATACTCCCCAAACCAAATAATAGAGGCGAATTCTAGTTTAGGTCTCACTAGAGAATAATATAGTAGCTTAACCGTATGTATACTTGAAAAGCATGATCACAAAACCTAGAATTTTAATGGCAGATTTAATTTTTTTTTAATATGACTAGAAAATGAGAATTGTTTGTTATAAGTGACTCCAAGATATTTTACTTCTGTTTCTCTTCCTAGGACCTCTTCATTCATTTTATACCCAAAAATAATTGGTTCTTTTTGCGTGTTATTGAGAGCACCGAAAAAAAATTCATATTGAAGTATAATTCATTCTTCTGATTCCATTCGAAAATAGAATCAATATCCTTCTGGAGCCCTATACAATCTCGAACTGTTCTTATTCGTTTGAAGAGCTTCAAATCGTCAGCAAAAAGTAAGCAATCTGAAAATTGAAGACAAGAGGTCATTTATGAAAAGTATGAATAGAAGAAGTCCTAAGTTCGAACCTTGTGGAACACCCAAATTCGCCAAAAATTTCCTAGGTTGTATCTTACAATAAATTCTTGATTTTGTAGAAAATTTCACACCTCACTTTTAGAGAGTACCAAAACACTCGTTCTTATTTAGATGCCATGGCAACCCAAAAAATTTCCGGAAATTTTTATCCTCCTGGGTACCCTGGCCGAAATTAATAAGTGGAAATTTTTCTGTCAAATATTTGACAGGTGATAGTTTATATTTTGCTTTGATGTACAAATGGAATTGTATTTTTCATTTGAAATGAGATAATATTTCATATTTATGTATTTATTAAATATTTCGAATGTGTCTGAATATTTTCTTCACGATAATCGCAGAATTTGCAAATTCTGAAATCAAATTTCAGAAACACTTCAATACACCAGTTGTCTATCAAAGGCCCCGTGGCAAGTCGGTAAAGTGTCAGCCTCGTGGTCGTGTGGTCACTAGTTCAATTCCCAGTGGAGCAAGAACATTTTTACTTTTTTTTTTGATTAAATTTAAAAAAATCAAATTGAAATTTTGTTAAGTGTGTTTTACATATCAATATTTTCATACATCTTTTTTGTACTATGCATATAAATAGTTCAGGTGAACCATAGTTAGTTATTTCTTACGAATTGTTGGATATATTTTGGTGTAAAATTTTCTTACCGAATCCCCCGCGTGCTTGAATTAATTAGAACATTTTTACTTTTTTTTTGATTAAATTTAAAAAAATCAAATTGAAATTTTGTTAAGTGTGTTTTACATATCAATATTTTCATGCATCTTTTTTGTACTATGCATATAAATAGTTCAGGTGAACCATACTTAGTTATTTCTTATGAATTGTTGGATATATTTTGGTGTAAAATTTTCTTACCGAATCCCCCGCGTGCTTGAATTAATTGCAGGAAATTTATCTCGTACATGAATTTTTTAAGAAAATTCATGTACTCGAAAAATTTCCGGCAATAATTCAAGCACTTGGGAGATTACAAGTGATAATTTTTTTATAATTCAATAAAATTTCTTGACAATCCATATCTGCTTATCTTTTCCAAGAGTACATCATGATGAACCTGATCACATGCTTTATGGAAGTCTGTGAATACGGTGTCCAATTGTAATTAATAGTGTTGAAAGATTCATTACTGAACTGATAAATTTGTGTTAATTGATCTTTGGCTCATGAAGCCATGCTGTTGAGGAACTATATATTTGCTGGTAAAATTACTGAGTTTATTGGAAATAAAGTGTTGAAATAATTTTGCTGGTGAACACATGATGGCAATAGCCCTATAGTTTTCAACATACAATTTATTACCAGATTTATGTAAAGGTATTGTTATGAAAGTTTTCCACATAGGTGAAGTATAATTCATTCTTCTGACTCCATTCGAAAATAGAATCAATATCCTTCTGGAGCCCTGTACAATATCGAACTGTTCTTATTCGTTTGAAGAGCTTCAAATCGTCAGCAAAAAGTAAGCAATCTGAAAATTGAAGACAAGAGGTCGTTTATGAAAAGTATGAATAGAAGAAGTCCTAAGTTAGAACCTTGTGGAACACCCAAATTCGCCAAAAATTTCCTAGGTTGTATCTTACAATAAATTCTTGATTTTGTAGATAATTTTTTTATAATTCAATAAAATTTCTTGCTCTGCTTATCTTTTCCAAGAGTACATCATGATGAACCTGATCACATGCTTTATGGAAGTCTGTGAATACGGTGTCCAATTGTAATTAATAGTGTTGAAAGATTCATTACTGAACTGATAAATTTGTGTTAATTGATCTTTGGCTCATGAAGCCATGCTGTTGAGGAACTATATATTTGCTGGTAAAATTACTGAGTTTATTGGAAATAAAGTGTTGAAATAATTTTGCTGGTGAACACATGATGGCAATAGCCCTATAGTTTTCAACATCCATTTTATTACCAGATTTATGTAAAGGTATTGTTATGAAAGTTTTCCACTAGGCTAAAATGAATTAGATTTAATAATTAAATTGAAAATGTGTATCAATGGGGCTTTTAACCATTCACCGCATCCTTTAAAAATATATGGGAGATACCATCCGTACCTTCTGATTTTTTAGGTTTCAATTTCCTCAGTGCTTCATCCAAATCAATTTCGTTTATTCAGTGTACAGTGAATGAATGCTTCATTACAAAAACCTGTATTATCATTATTACTGAAATTCAAGTTGTATGTAACTAGTTCTGCACAAAAAACTGACGAGGAAAAATTTCAATAGCAGTTGCAGATTCTTCCTCACCAACAGGTTCGGTTTTATAAACAAAAATGTTCATTTTTGTATTAGTATTGACGTGCATGAATAATTTGCTATTGTCGATAACATTCCTATGATACTGCCATATTACGAATAATAGTTAGTTTTGAAATTATTCCAGCTCGTAATCCTTAAACTTTCCACGTATCCATGGCTCATCACCGGGCAATTACAGAGGTCGACACGAGTTTTGGGTTTTGCTTCTGCATATGAAACTTTGGTTCCTCCGATGCTACAAATGAAGGGGAAAATATATTATCCGATCAAAGGTTGCTTTTGTAGAAACTAGAGCAATTTTTCGAATTTACAAGAAAAATTACTGATTTTTAGTTTTTTTTTATATTATTTTATTTTTAATTACTATCACCAAAGTTTTCGCTGAACATCAAAGTCTATAAATAATTCCGGAGTAATAACATATAACCGTAAAATAACAAAAAAACAACTTCAAAAATAAGTATTTTCAGTAATTAATAATAATTGATCCAGGTGAGAATGTAGCATATGACGTTTATGGAACATTCTGCAGTTCATAAATTTAAAGTTTTTAAGCATATTTTCAATCAACTATTCATAATTGTCAGCTCTGATGTTCTCAAGAAAGACATTAACTACTACTTTAAATCTCTCATAGGTTTGTTTTTCATGAGCATTGAGGAATTCTGTAAAATAAATCATCACTGCTCATTATTTGTTCATTTGTGGTCTGACCAAAATACCCGCTTTGACTTCAGCTTTTGGGAAAAAAACCTTTAAACATTCGAAAGCTGCAGAATTTGAATCTAGAGCTTTCACAAATTGCTTCATTAGGACCAATTTTTCCGTCATTAAACAGAGAATTTTCGATTTTGAAAAATATTTTTTTCACAAATTCGAAGCTCTTTCAGATAATCTTAAAAGATACAGTGTTATTTGAAAAAAAAAAAGTTTTCATCACCAACTGAATGTTCAACGATTCGAAACAACTCCAGAAAAAGTGATCGCGTGACTTTCAAATTTCAGGTAATCCCGGATGGTCTTACGACAAAGTTCTACCATTTTATTTGAAATCAGAAGACTGCCATTTGGGAAAGGAGTGCGCCAGCAGATACCATCACGAAAACGGATACCTCAGTGTGGAATACCCATTCGCATCAAGATTAACGGATGTCTTCTTGAAAGCGGGTAAGTACGAGGAATACTCAGAACGATGAAAATATCTTCACTAATATGTTCATAATTTTTGTCTCAAATTAAATATTTCATCACTATTATAAATCCCATCGAAACAATAAGCGGAGTTCTGTAAAACTATTGACATTTTCAAGAGATGATAATTAATCATTTCCTTAATTCATCAACTTTCATTGCTATACCTTCACAAATAAACTCATCAAATATTTCTTCAACTGAACGTCCAATTTCCTCCCTTATCTAGAAAACATTTGAACTACGAGAATCGTCTTAATTTTGCGCATTTACAATACATCGAACACAACAAAAGGATCCTAAGCTTTCTTTCCAAGAAATAGCTACTTGACAAGCTTCAGAAAAGTGGAATTCTGGGAACCCATAAGAGACTAGTAGTTAGAATCCGTAATAACATCAAAACATGTTTTCCAGTGAAAAAATTCAGAGTTCTAATGATCACAGCAATCGATGCCACTATGAATACAATAAATACTACGACCAATTACGGAAAATCATACAGCAAAAGAAGTAGAAACCGAAGTGAAATATGTAAATTTGGACTGAAGCTGGAGGTTTTAAATGAACTTTCAGCATGACTTCCAATAGGAAGATGCAAAAAGAAACGAATTTTGCAGAACACAACACAGCAAAATATAAGTTGAAGTAAATAATGTTGGTGTCAAATGAGTTTTATATGTACGCGAACACAATGTTCTTTGAGGCACAAATTACAATCAAGCCGTACGTATCAATGTCTTTTGAACGATCGATTATCGAAAATCGTCGCGAAAATATCTCAATAAGCCATAATAAAAAAAATGACAGGTGACTAATGTGTCTGGAACCACAATTAGTCTTTTATTTCTATTGAATATAGCCGACAGATCGTAAGCAGAACATAGGTATTCGAGGGTTGGCAAACAAAAAAATTATATAAATCATCACTGATTTCGTTAAAATTACCCTGTATGTGATATATCCCAAAACCATTTTCATTCATATTTGATTCATCAGACGGCTTTGACAAACATTAGAAAGCTTAGTTGTAACATTTCAGCGTAAATACATTCCCTGTCGAAATTAAGAATTTTTCAAAACTAATTTTATGGCATGGCATGGCTGGTATTTCATTTTCAAATAGTCCGTTATTCAAAGAATTGTTCATTTCGTTCAATCAACACTCGGATGTTGATTTAGCTGAGAGTTACGAGTTTACTGAAGGGTAAGAAAATCATATGGGTTTGCTGAGCAATAATTTATGGGTTTCCACAGATTTATTTTCTCAAAGTCTCATTGTCCAATATTCAATATTTATCATTCTCTTCTTTCGCTAACTTTAATGCATGTTTGCAGAAGACTTTCGATCTCATGTTTATGCTGAATACTCTACTCGAAAGTAACTGGATCTTGAATAAAATAAAAAGACTGTTTAATGTACGAGGATGTATTGATATCTGGTTAGTGACAACAAAATGCTTGGAAATGACTTGGATCGGAAATTGGAGGACTGCTTGCCTCATCCGGCTAGCTCAAGCGACTCCAAGTGCAGCATCGTCGCAATTATCCAGCAACTCCGGAACTCTTCTTTCAGGATCAGTCAGGAACAGTACGAATTCTTTCTTAATGTCGTTGGTGTTAACCAACGACGTTTCATCTATCTAAGCCAGGCCGTAGATTTCTAGAGGAAGCCATGACCTGGCCAGAAATACTAATAACACCAGAACCATCCGGGCTACCACTCGGTAGGACAACTACGCAAATGACCGTGGCTCCCGGACGACTGACTAAAACAGTCGAAAAGGAGCTCTTAAATAGATTGTGTGCACATTTACTTCGGCCAATGCCGAAGCAAAGTCACTGGAGGGCGGAGCCTATCGGAACTCCGCTCCGAGATATACTCTCCAAGTAAAATTTTTAATTTAGTATTTCTGGACGAGGTTGACATTAGCCTAGACCAGTTTCCTGCATAAACAAAATATTGCGTTAACATAGCAACGAACAATAACTTATCGAGCCATCATCAAGTACCTGTATTTAAAAGGGTTAAGACGATATGCTTAATACCATTGGTGATCAATGTTCTTCGCATGTGACCGTGAAAAATTGGACTGCAAGCTTCAAAAGAGGTGACCGATCGGAAAGGCCAGTTTCTGTGTCAGTCCCCGAAAATATCGATGCAGTTCATGACATAATTTTAACAGACCGTCGAATTGGGCTGAAACGGATATCTGAAGCACTGAATATTTCATACGAACGCGTTCATCATATAGTTCACGTCAATTTGGACATGAGCAAAATTGCTGCAAAATGGATCTACAAATGTTTGAATGTTGACCAAAAGCGTGCAAGGGTAGTAGCATCGCGTTCGACAATAACTGGAGATTACTATTCGACATTACTGACCACTCTACGGGAAAAAATTAAAGAGAATATTTCCATCGTATGTTAAAAATCCCATATGAAGCGGGACATTTTCGATCAATTACAGCGAAAAATTCCCGGCGGGACATTTTCAGGCTGAAAATTACCCGGTAGGTATCGAAAATTACCCGCTCGGTCCGTGTATCTATAGTAACGATTGTTAAAATGTACATTTGTCATCTTGACAGGCATAAATACTGAATTTTATATGTACATACCTGCGAGTGTAAATTAAAAAAAAAATTCAAACTCAGCACACACATTTTTGTTTTAACTCCGGAAATATTCTACCGAATTACACTCGTGCATCAAAATAAACCTGATAATTTTCCATTCAAGCATATTGTCAGTAAAAAAACTGAATTCGGTTATTTTCATATTTTGCTAAAAGAGCCCTCCTCCTTCGGAATCGGGCTATTTCGACAATATATGAAAATAAACTCATGCAGTTTTTAGACAACATGCTTTCATGGAAAATTATCGGTAATTCTGAAGCACTTGGGCCGTGGTGGTCGGCTGGTAAAAGCGTACGCCTCGCAAGCGTGGGGTCGTGGGTTCGATCCACCGATTCACCGGTCTCGTGCATGGCATCACACGTTAAAAGGTAAGGGCTGCGTCTTCCCTAGCTCACACAAGTCTCTAGAAGACTTCCGAGGGTTGCGCGTAGGGGTGCAACCGGTTGACGGAAATAACAATTTTAACAATTTTTTTTAACTTGTGTAATTATTCCCGAAGAGACGCAGAAAGTTATCCAAAGGTGTTTTTTTTTTGCAGGACAACGCCCCTGCACACAAATCTTATGTTGCCATGCAAAAAATTCGTGATTTAGGGTTTGAATTACTAGAACACCCCCCTTATTCACCAGATTTGGCTCCGTCCGACTATCATCTCTTTCCTCAACTGAAAAAAAGTTTAAAAGGTCGTAAATTTTCTTCCAACGAGGAGGTAATAAAAGCTGTGGAGGTCTGGTTTGCAGAGCAAGAAGAAACATTTTTTTTGAAAGGTTTAGAGACGTTGCAGGTTCGCGATAATAAATGTATCCAATTAAGAGGAGAATATGTTGAGTAATAAAATATTTTGACATTGAAATTTTGTTTGGTTCTATAGTAGGCTGAGAATTTTTCAATATATCCTCGTAATAATACATGAAGCGAATTCCAGTCGGGACTGACGGCTCAGTTTTCACTCATTCTTGAAAAAGAGTCCATGTCTAACAATTGCCTTTCAAAAGATACATTGAGTGCGTATGGTTTTCGTCATCAGAGACTTATTTGCTTATGTTAACCTCATCGCAGGCTCCAAATAAAAATATCTAAAACAATTTTAAGTATTGTTAGAAACAGAACTTTCGACTCAACTGTTCTGCTTTGTCCAGAGTGAACAACGATCAATTACGGGAAATTATACAGTGTGATCTCCCCACTAAAAGAAATGGAAAACTAAGTGAAATTTGAAATGAATTGAGGGATGTAGACGTTACTATGTGGTAGGAAATCATCAGGAAAAGTGAGAAATAAAACTTTCAGTGTTTTTATACCACTTATATTTGTACTTGAAGGACGAAAATTTGTATTTCATGCAAAATATTTTTATTTTAAAAATCGTAGCAAAGCGCTTTCGACTGTTAAGTCATCATCAGTGCACACCTGTAAGTAAGTAATAATTGAAATTGAATTTGATAAATTGAAAAATTGAACGTTAGGAAAATTTAGAAAAGTGAGGTTACTTACTCGTCAGGTACAAGAAGCCGTATAAAAACATCAAGTCCATGGACAAAAGTGAAATTTAAAATTTTACATAACATAAAACATGTTTAAAATTGAACAATTTTCATCCTGTTCAAGGATTATTCTGGATTCAGATAAGGTTGAAGTGGAAGTGAGGTTATGAATTGACAATGTGTGACAATGACCATTGACATGTGACATAGACTCAAAGAACTCTAATAGAAATTGAAATAATCGAGACATGAGTTTCGATATTCAGAAGTATGATGCTACCAGAGAAAACTCCATCAAAATTTTCTGTGTGTTCTCTACTGTTTGAGCCACCAGAATTGAGCTCAAGGTCATGGGAGAAGTCTGATGAGAACTTTCTCAGTCGCAGAAGCGGCAGTTCGGGTAAATTAAAGAAGAGAGCACCACTTATATGAATTTTCAAAATTTAGATTTTTCCTTTTTCTACAAATCGCAAACTTCTCTCAAGCGTAAATCAACGAGCTGATTCCGGATCTTACCTCAAAAATAAGATTCGACGAAGGGGTAAGCGAAAAAGAGCAATACTTTCGACGGAAAAATGCACCTATCCTGAAAATCGACATTTTCTAAGTGAAGTAGCGCTTTAATTCGAAGAGCTAGTACATTTTCGGATTCAGAAGGAAATTTTCATTCATTTTTAGAATATTCACAGGAGATCAAAGTCGAGTAATGCAATATTCGATATTGAAAAAAATCGAATTTTCGATTTTTCTTTATTTTTCATTTTTCGAAAGATCGCTAACTTCTCTCGAACGTATCTCGACGAGCTGATTCCGAATCTTACCTCAAAAATTGAATTCGACAAAGGGGTAACTGAAAATGGGCAATATTTTCGACGAAAAAATGTACCTATTCACATAATCGACATTTTCTTAGTGAACTAGCATTCTAATTCAAAGAACAAATACATTTTCAAATCCAGAAGGAAATTTTCTATCGGATCAAGTAATACTCGCGGATATTTCGTATTTTTTTAATATTCACTGGCGATCAAAGTCAAAGAATGAAATATTCGATATCGGAGGAAATCGAATTTTCAAAAATTAGATATTTCATTTTTCTAAAAATCGCAAACTTATCACAAGCGTATCTCGACGAGCTGATTCCGGATCTTACGCCAAAAATAAGATTCGACGAAGGGGTAACCGAAAAAGAGTAATATTTTCGACGAAAAAATGCTCCTATCCTGAATTGAATTCAAAAAAGGGCTAAATGAGAAATGCACCAATCCACAAAAACGAGATTTTCTGAGTGAAATGACTTTCTAATTCGAAAAACAACTATATTTTCGGATTAACAGGCAATCAAAGTCAGGTAATGCAATATTCGATATTGAAGGAAATCGAATTTTTGAAAATTTTTATTTTTCATTTTTCTAAAAATCGTAAACTTTTCTCGAACGTATCTCGACGAGATGATTCCGAATCTTACCTCGAAAATTGAATTCGACAAAGGGGTAACTGAAAAGAGGCAATATTTTCGATGAAAAAATGTACCTATCCACATAATCGACATTTTCTTATTGAACTAGCATTCTAATTCAAAGAACAAATACATTTTCAAATCCAGAAGGAAATTTTCTATCCGATCAAGTAATACTCGCGGATATTTCGTATTTTTTAAATATTCACTGGCGATCAAAGTCAAAGAATGAAATATTCGATATCGAAGGAAATCGAATTTTCAAAAATTAGATATTTCATTTTTCTAAAAATCGCAACCTTCTCACAAGCGTATCTCGACGAGCTGATTCCGGATCTTACGCCAAAAATAAGATTCGACGAAGGGGTAACCGAAAAAGAATAATATTTTCGACGAAAAAATGCACCTATCCTGAAAATCGACATTTTCGAAGAGCAAGTACATTTTCGGATTCAGAAGGAAATTTTCATTCAGAGCGATTAGGACTCGAGGGGATTTCGCATTTTTAGAATATTCACAGGAGATCAAAGTCGAGTAATGCAATATTCGATATTGAAAAAAATCGAACTTTCGATTTTTTTTATATTTCATTTTTCGAAAAATCGCAAACTTCTCTCAAACGTATCTCGAAGAGCTGATTTTGAATCTTACCTCAAAAATTGAATTCAAAAAAGGGCTAAATGAGAAATGCACCAATACACAAAAACGAGATTTTCTGAGTGAAATGACTTTCTAATTCGAAAAACAACTACATTTTCGGATTAACAGGCGATCAAAGTCAGGTAATGCAATATTCGATATTGAAGGAAATCGAATTTTTGAAAATTTTTATTTTTCATTTTTCTAAAAATTGCAAAGTTTTCTCGAACGTATCTCGACAAGATGATTCCGAATCTTACCTCGAAAATTGAATTCGACAAAGGGGTAACTGAAAAGGGGCAATATTTTCGACGAAAAAATGTAGCTATCCACATAATCGACATTTTCTTAGTGAACTAGCATTCTAATTCAAAGAACAAATACAAGTTCAAATCCAGAAGGAAATTTTCTATCGGATCAAGTAATACTCGCAGATATTTCGTATTTTTTTTAATATTCACTGGTGATCAAAGTCAAAGAATGAAATATTCGATATCGAAGGAAATAGAATTTTCAAAAATAAGATTTTTCATTTTTCTGAAAATCGCAAACTTCTCACAAGCGTATCTCGACGAGCTGATTCCGGATCTTACGCCAAAAATAAGATTCGACGAAGGGGTAACCAAAAAAGAGTAATATTTTCGACGAAAAAATGCACCTATCCTGAAAATCGACATTTTCGAAGAGCAAGTACATTTTCGGATTCAGAAGGAAATTTTCATTCAGAGCAATTAGGACTCGAGGGGATTTCGCATTTTTAGAATATTCACAGGAGATCAAAGTCGAGTAATGCAATATTCGATATTGAAAAAAATCGAACTTTCGATTTTTTTTATATTTCATTTTTCGAAAAATCGCAAACTTCTCTCAAACGTATCCACAAAAACGAAATTTTCTGAGTGAAATGACTTTCTAATTCGAAAAACAACTACATTTTCGGATTAACAGGCGATCAAAGTCAGGTAATGCAATATTCGATATTGAAGGAAATCGAATATTTGAAAATTTTTATTTTTCATTTTTCTAAAAATCGCAAACTTTTCTCGAACGTATCTCGACGAGATGATTCCGAATCTTACCTAGAAAATTGAATTCGACAAAGGGGTAACTGAAAAGGGGCAATATTTTCGACGAAAAAATGTACCTATCCACATAATCGACATTTTCTTAGTGAACTAGCATTCTAATTCAAAGAACAAATACATTTTCAAATCCAGAAGGAAATTTTCTATCGGATCAAGTAATACTCGCGGATATTTCGTATTTTTTTAATATTCGCTGGCGATCAGTCAAAGAATGAAATATTCGATATCGAAGGAAATCGAATTTTCAAAAATTAGATATTTCATTTTTCTAAAAATCACAAACTTCTCACAAGCGTATCTCGACGAGCTGATTCCGGATCTTACGCCAAAAATAAGATTCGACGAAGGGGTAACCGAAAAAGAGTAATATTTTCGACGGAAAAATGCACCTATCCTGAAAATCGACATTTTCTAAGTGAAGTAGCGTTTTAATTCGAAGAGCAAGTACATTTTCGGATTCAGAAGGATATTTTCATACTTTTCTCTCATAGAGTCTCATATCAGGTACGGCATAGCCTTCTGGGGTTTTTGTAGCCAACATCTGTTTAATTCTGTGTTTATTCTACAGAAAAGAGCAATTCGCTATTTATGTAAGGCAAAAGCAAGGGACCATTGTAGACCACTATATATCAAACAACAAATTCTAACTATCATCTGCCTCTTTATTTTGGAAACAGTCTGTTTGATTCATACCAGACATCAGTCAGCGAATAAAAGGCCTGTGGATCATTTGCCCACTAGAAATAACTGTCATCTTTCTCTACCAATACTCAAGTTGACTAGAACCAAACATTCTATTATATATGAAAGCAAAAAAATCTATAATCATTTGCCAAACCAGTTTAAAGCAATTGGTAGTATAAAGAAATTCAGAAAAGAAGTTAAAGATTTCCTCACTCAAAAAGCGTACTATGACCTGCAGGAATATTACAACGAAAAGTTTTAAAGTTTTAATATCACGTATAATTTATTTCTAGGTTATTTAACTTATATCATAGGTATCTAGTTGGTGTTAAATGTGATATAAATGTTATTATTGTCTTATGGCTTAATTCTATATTTATGTTTTTAAACTTGTTATATTCTTGTATTTGTAATCTTTACTATCCATATTTTATATTTATATCTAAGTATTGTACTTTTGACTTTATAATTGGACATAGTGGATTCCGCCACTTATTACTTTTCCACGCTTTGTCAATAGGAAAATTATTCTTAGACAATAAAGCTCAGTTTGATTGATTGATTGACTGATTGAGAGCAAGTAGGACTCGCGGGGATTTCGCATTTTTAGAACATTCACAGGAGATCAAAGTCGAGTAATGCAATATTCGATATTGAAAAAAATCGAATTTTCGATTTTTCTTTATTTTTCATTTTTCGAAAAATCGCAAACTTCTCTCGAATTTATCTCGACGAGCTGATTCCGAATCTTACCTCAAAAATTGAATTCGACAAAGGAGTAACTGAAAAGGGGCAATATTTTCGACGAAAATATGTACCTATCTACATAATCGACATTTTCTTAGTGAACTAGCATTTTAATTCAAAGAACAAATACATTTTCAAATCCAGAAGGAAATTTTCTATCGGATCAAGTAATACTCACGGATATTTCGTATTTTTTTAATATTCACTGGCGATCAAAGTCAAAGAAAGAAATATTCGATATCGAAGGAAATCGAATTTTCAAAAATTAGATATTTCATTTTTCTAAAATTCGCAAACTTCTCACAAGCGTATCTCAACGAGCTGATTCCGGATCTTACGCCAAAAATAAGATTCGACGAAGGATTAACCGAAAAAGAGTAATATTTTCGACTAAAAAATGCACCTATCCTGAAAATCGACATTTTCTAAGTGAAGTAGCGTTTTAATTCAAAGAGCAAGTACATTTTCGGATTCAGAAGGAAATTTTCATTCAGGGCAAGTAGGACTCGCGGGGATTAGAATATTCACAGGAGATCAAAGTCGAGTAATGCAATATTCGATATTGAAAAAAATCGAACTTTCGATTTTTTATTTTTCATTTTTCGAAAAATCGCAAACTTCTCTGAAACGAATCTCGACGAGCTGATTCCGAATCTTACCTCAAAAATTAAATTCGACAAAGGGTTAACTGAGAAATGGCAATTTTTCGACGAAAAAATGCATCTTTCTACAAAATCGACATTTTCTGAGTGAACTGATTTCCTAATTCGAAACACAACTAAATTTTCGGATTCAAAAGGAAATTTTCTATCAGATCAAAGTGATTCATTCTCGAGGAGATTTCCCATTTTTTAAGATTCACAGACGATCAAAGTCAAATAATGCAATATTGGATATTGAACGAAATAGAAGTTTTGAATTTTTTTATTTGCTTTTTGCAAGAGATTCTAGTTCAATCTATCAACCAATCTTTATTTCCTTTTTTGACATGGTTTACATATTTTGGAATTGTCAATAAATACATAAAATACAAGAAATACAACATGAAACAATTAAATATAAGTTAATATAAAATAACCAATAAAAATAATAATAAAAGCAAAGGTATAACATTACACAAAATTTCGTCACATGTGCGCTAAATTTTTATAAAATCATTCACGCTGTAAAAACACTTTTCAATTAAAAAACATTTCAATTCATATTTAAAAGAAGATAGTACAGTTATATACTTCAGTTTTTGAGGAAGATTGTTGAAAAGTTTGAGAACAACATGATCTGGAGTTCTAGACATCATTTCTTTTTTTTTTGCAAAATGAACATGAAAATGGCGCATTGTTCGTGTACATCAGAGTTTCTTATGAATGATTCTTTGTGTTTAAAAACATGAACACACATTTCGAAGATGAATATATTGGGAAGTGTCATAACATTGAAACATGTAAAGATTGTTTTACACGTTTCCCTATCAGACATTCCAAAGATACATCTCAATACCCGTTTTTGACCAATGAACACTTCTTTCGAACCAGTGGAATTGCCCCAGAGGCAAATGCCAGACCTGAGTCTCGATTCAACTTGACTGTAATACACATTCAGCATCTGATCCAGTTCTAACACTGTTCGTAAATTGACGAAAAGAAATTTGATAGAATTCAATTTAGACGATAGTTGTTTACAATGGGGTTTCCAACACAGGTGTTCGTCCAGTGAGATTTCCAAAAATCTAACCTCACTGTGTATATTACGCCCTCCGACATCAGAAAATTACCTCCCTGCAAACTGATAAACTTTATACGTGGTCTCGAAGATTATATGCCCAAAAAAATGTAATAGGTTTGAGTGCTTGTGAAGCCGCGTAGCCTGTACGACCTGCCCCACAATCTACAGCTCGTTCACGTATTTTTTTCACATAATTCATGGCAATCCGTCATTTAAATCATTCAAGTAAATTTTAAAATTTTTAGGAACCAGGACAACCTATAGAAAAATAAAAACTTAAATGTGATAATATACCCCTGTATACATTCTAATTAAACCTACAGGGGAAGAATTGGGCCACAGAACGGTGGATTACAACACTCCAGACTATATGGGCTTTTCGCAGATACAAGCGAACCAAAAACGCGGGAGGAGACACAGCGTCGCCGCGGCCTTCTTAGATCCGATTCGAGGAAGGAGTAATTTGGAAATAATAACATCAGCCAGAGTGACCAACATTCTGATTAACCCGGAAAGCAAAGCTGCCTACGGTGTGGAATTTTCTAGAAAGAAACAAATGTATACTGCGATAGCGACGAAAGAAGTGATCCTGTCAGCGGGAACTTTCCACTCGCCGCAGCTGTTGATGCTCAGTGGCGTAGGTCCAAAGGAACACTTGAAAGAGTTGGGTGAGTAGGTATATAAGCCACATTAAAAAAACCTAAACTTTTTCGGAGGTTATCCAGATTTCCTTTATTTCAAGAAATGTAAATCAATGCCATTTCATCATTACACAGGGGATCAGAACAGCAAATTAATCAAGTCCAAATGACAAATGCATGATGATGAACTAATTTATTTATCGCAGTAGACAATAATTGACAATTTCTGGTCGTCGGACTTAGATACTCTTCCGATTATTTTTCAATTTCTTCCAGAATTGTTAAATCTGCTTACGCGTGATAATTCTAAAACGATTATTGGATGATATTCAACGACTAACTCTAGTTGAGAACTTACATTTTTACAATATTCACACGTATACATCCCATATAATTTGCTCACATCAAAAAATGAAGTATATTTTACATAAAATCATGAAATAAAGATCACTATTAGCATTTCTTCTCATCATATTACCAAGTATAACACATTCTATTAAGTATCAAACATATCGAATCATAATTTGATTATTGGTGAAATAAAGAATACTATCGTTTGAGAAAGTGAGTTAGCAAGAATTTTTCAAAGAAAATTTTTGAAAGTAAAAATTTGTGAATATTTTGAAAATTCCTTATTCAATATTCCATATCACCTTTAACCCAAATTGATATTTAAAGTTATAAAGAACAATGAAACAATTAGTCCATTCGATGCTTTTCTATCATTATTTCCATCATGAAATTGCGCAAAATAAGCAAAACCATCATGCCATCAGTGAACAAATATTCCAATCTGAGCATAACTCACATCTGACGACTAACGAAATACCAATATAAACAAAATGTTCAAGGTATTCCACTGATTCAAGATCTTCCTGTTGGGGAGACCATGTACGATCATTTATCATATCTAGCAGCGATTTTCACCACAAACGAGACTGTCATCGGACCAACACAAGCACTGAGTCCCAAGGAATGGCTGGACTGGTTAACATATGGTAAAGGATTATTAACTTCCTTAGGAGGAGTAGAAGCTATAGGCTACATCAAAACCGAGATGTCGGAAGAAAAAGGCGATTATCCCGACATAGAGCTTTTATTGACGAGTAAGTAGAAACAAATTCTCTATTTACGATCATTTTAATGTATACCAAATGAAACAATCTCTAATCAAATCTTCATTATCATTACAAGTAACGACAAAGTATACTTTTCATTGAGCACCAATTTTATCATTTTTACATTATAATACAGCCAGACTTAAATACACCATTATTAAGGGGTATTATTATTAAGTCTGCGATTTGAGGTGGTAAGTAATTTCTACGTCTGTTGATCTCTGATTGTGGCGGTCTCAATATGTGAGTCGTTGATTTACACACCCAGGTACCTCTCTGGATTATGGGCTTTCTCGGCCAGAGACAATGGTCTGGGGTGCCTCATTATTGCCAGTGGGATTGCCTGAGACAATCTCCTGGAAGAGTATACCAAGTTCTCAATGGTATCCAAGATAGTACCTTTAGCTTGTATTCAGATCTGCCAGTTGAGAAGGCCTTAATCCATGACTGTATGTTGGCATTTACTGGTTATTTTCTTCCGAAGATCTATAACAACAAACTGAAATTCCGCCCCTCATACCCTTTTCCACAAACATAATCATATCAACGTGTTCTAAAATTTTTAATTTGCAACGAGTATATTTCAGCATGCAGTCCCACGTATACCCCAACATGGTGTGGTACCACGCGGGGTCCAACCCATAAGTGTTCAAATCAATTTTGCAAAAATTTCGCATATTGTCCAATCAGTATATCAATATATCCGTTCACATGTATGAATTGCTGTATTGTCCCAAATTTTGATATCAAATTAGTGCCAAACACTTTGAGTATGCACATACATAAAATGATACGAGTCTATGAATCTAACTTTCACAATCGTATTGGGTAAATGAAATGTATTTCTCTTTGTTGATGGGGAGTATGCTTACACGTCACCGTTTTTGTACATCTTTAATAATAAAATGACTGTCATACCCCGAAAGATTGTGGAATGTAATGTGTATGATAAAAATCTTCTCAAAGGCAAGATTGCAAGCTTGATAACTCCATCCCCGAAACAACCCCGAGAAGTGACAGTTGTCTCTAACCATAACGTCCTGCTTAAAAAATGGTTTCTCGCATATATGACACACCCTAGCATTAACAATCAGCCCTATGCTGTATCACTTCCGTTAACTTCAGAGGTCAGACGTTATCCAAACTCAATGGCAATTTGCCTTTGGGTTGGGATAACTTCTGACCGCAAAACATAACGGAAGTGATACAGCATAGGGCTGAATATCAGGATTACCTAACATGGGTTTGTTATATTCAGTTTTCGATTCAACAAATTTGGTAATGCCAGCCGTCTCACCCGATAACCATTGAATGCAATCGTCACCCCGATGGCTATTGCACTTGGACAACCTGTTATCATAAGAGCATTTCAAGTAGTAGCCTGCAATGAACGCTTTATGCTTTCGATATTTTCTACATTTATCTGAAATCTTCTCATAGCAATTTTCGAGGGCAGATTCAGAATCGACATTTAAAACGAATGGACATTTGTGTTTATATATACAATATAATTTCGGAATTCTACATGATCAAATTTTGGAACAGAATTAAACAACTTCAAAAATAAGTTTTGGTGTGTAATGAGGTGAAGCTAACAGCTAGATGATGGCAATGAATAAACATACCCAAAAGGTTTCATCCGTTAAATAAAAATTGCCCTGTTCAGGTTTTTATTAATTGACGACAAAATAAATATTTTTTTTGTTTCTGTCATTCTGAATTATTGAGCGATTCATCATGGACAAAACCAACTACAAATATACCGATTGCTGGCCGTACTGTTTGCTATACATTTTCTGGAGGCAATTATGTCCAGAATATTCGAGACTGGTCATCGGCTTGACTCAAACATAGAGAAGCATCAATGTCAGCGCGCTAGAATACTTTCAAAATATGTTAAACTGACTCAGTAATATCTCGAGTTGATTCCTTAACAATGTTTCAGGTATTGGTTCCCTACAATACGACTTGGGTTTCATCTCGCGACCTGAACTTAGGATAAAAAAGGAGTTTTACAAGGAATACTTCCAACCGCTGGAAGGCAAGCCGTGCTTTTCAATCCTACCCATGCTGCTCCATCCAAAATCGAAGGGGTATCTCAAACTTCGATCGGCGAACCCGTTCGAATCTCCGCTGCTGTTCGGAAACTTCTTAACCGACAGCGAAAATCACGATTTGAAGACCTTGATAAGTTCCATCAGATTTATTCAGAGGCTTTGCGAAACTGAGCCTTTCAGGAAGTTGGGGACGAAGCAGTACGAAAAACCTTTACCTGGTAAGTATTCGCTTCTCTATTTCTTTCACCAGGTGTCCCCGTTTGATTGAGGGCTATTTTTCATTCTGATATGTCAGAGCTGAGGTTCCACTTAACACCTAACAAGCTCACGCAACTATTAGTCCAAACCGATTTCACAATTTATGGTATCAATATTTCCGAGAAACTAAAAGGTGAAAAGTTCAGAACTTGGCAACGAATACACCGCGATCAGGACGGTAATGTGCAAACACTCTGCTCGCCTATAACTCAACTGGACTATCCAAATCTGTTCTCTTCATTCAAAACTTCACGTTATTATTTTCCCAGAAGATCTCTTTGTATTTTTCTATACCTACCCGTCCTGACGCACGTGTCTACGATGTGATAACAATCACACCAAATCAAATTCCTAATTTAAGAAAAACTAAATTGCTATGTAAGAAGGAATGTCCGATCTCTTCAAAGATAATCCTATTAGTACCGCAATAAATTCCGAAGAAATCCCATAAAGAAATTAAATAACAAATCTTGCCAGATTCAATAATCAAATCACAGTCTACGCCGGAGTATTTATCATTCTCATACCGAAGGAAAGATTTTCTGATATTCAATCTCCGACAAATATATGAGGTTTGTTTGAAAAGTTCTAGAGCCTGGGGATGAAGATTGTTTCATTAGGCCAAAACGATAATGTGAAAGATGAGAATTTTGACGTGTCGATTGACATCACTTATATGATCAGGCATATGTTCTAAAATTAGTGAGAATGGCTTAACGCTGTGACTCAGCATGTGGTCCACTATGCGTACGCCAAGAATTAGAGCATTTTTTTTAGCTTGTGGACCGCCCTAATGCTTGAAAGTAATTAGTGTAGTGGCCAAGACTTGTCTCTTGGGTAATGGTCAGTTTGGACCAATAGTCGCCGACCGCAAATTTTCATAAGAACGACAAAAATGTCAGAGTTTTTGGATTTATGGATTTTTTCTAGTAGGAGGGTAGCTCTATCTTTAGAATTGTCTTGTTCTTCCTTTTATTGAAAGAATATATAATATATTGTTGATGTCAGTTAGGTTCATATGTATGCAATGCCACAGCAGGATTCAGAAGAGTTTTCAACTTCATTACCGAATACGACGATGTTATTTTTCTATTATTTACGACCGATATCACAAATTTCGGAAATGTCACTCAAGTAGATATGCGTCTTACATTGGTGTAGCTACATTCTAAAACCGACTCCTTTCAAATTAAACACATTTCTTAGGTATAACAAGCGAAGTAAGTGGTCGTGGTCTTAGAGCGTTTGCCTTTCACCCAGGCGGCCCGGGTTCGATCCCACCGCACGTTACAGAGCTAAAGTGGTTCGGAATTCACTTTTACGTAGGTTGTAGTTGGTCCCGCTAGCACAAGATCTGCCTTTGAAAGGTTTTCTACGAAGACCTAGGAGATTCGCAAAAACTACAAAAATGTGAGGAATGGGTACCAGAATGAGAAATTATTACCTCTTTAAAATGCAGTCCTTCTCGAGACGACAGAAGTTAACTTACCTGCAAAAAAAAAGAATTAATTAGTATTTCAGTGTATTCGTATTTAATGAAAAGCAATTACTTAGTTGACTTCAGCAAGAAATATTAGCTCATCATAACATGACACCAACATGTTTTGATGATCACAATATTTTCAATGATGATAAGGGGCTGGTTTAAAGTGGTTTATAGTACTGAGTGATATGAAAAGTTAAAATCTTCATAACAATAAAAATTCAAAGTATCTTCATAACATGTACTAATATTAGAAGAAAAATTATTAAAAGTTCTACATATTTTCAGTCAGAAAGTTTTGTTAGTGGAGGTTAGTAGAAACACTCTTCTAGTTTTCTTCGAGTAAGACTGGCCTCACTATTCCTGGGTGACAATTCTGAGTTGATTTTAAGGCAAATATCACGATCATCAAGAGTCAGCTATATAATGTAAAGGAATAGTATTCTGAGATATTTAATTGAAAAGGATTTCGTATCAAGAATAATAGAAATAGTTTGTCTACCTATTTCTCAATAGGTTAATATGTAATTTCCAAACAAGATCTACAATGACGAAAAAAATTCTAAAATTGTTAAAGATATTAACTCGATTTCAAATTTGTATCTTCTATAAGATATTTGAAGAATAAATTGATCAATTGACAATATTCCACAGGATATTGGTGATCATTTTTTCGCTGTCAGGTTAGTAATATATTTTGTTTTTAAATTCAGAAACACTGATTCAAGTAAATTATAATTGTCATCTGTCAACTTCCACAAATTGTTTACTATTTTGATTATCTGAAATTGAAAGTTATAATATAATGAAAAATTGATCGAATCAGATATCCTCGGTTTTTAGAGAAACATCGATGCATTCATTGCCCTGAGTTCACAAATTTTTCTACTCATGATCTATGAAGTAGAAAAATATTGAAACCTGAGAAAAAGTAAAAGTAAAAAAAGGAATTTTTATTAAAATATTGAATACAGCGATAACAAATAAAAAATGAAAAAACATGTATCGGAGCTCCGGGATTGCTTAAATTGATTCGGTGGCGCATTCGCTTCTACAGTTGTAGTAAACCCAGAAAAAACTGTAACACCACGTCAGTTGAAGAGTTGGAATTAATTAAATGAAAACTCCTAACGAGGTCTGTTGAATTATGAATAGCTCTCTTCAGTATGGTCTCTAGAGACTCCAATTCAATAAAAAACAGTCTATTTAAGCAGCTGTCATCAAATTTGTACTAGACTGTTCTGTCCTTGGCCGAAGTATGTAGTAGTGGCAAGAATCGACTCCAAAACCACAGTGAACGCTGACTTTATAAAGCTCATGATTGAATTTGAAATATTCCAAATTGAATCTTGTTAATACTGGTACAGGATCCAAAGCCCCGTCCACAAAAATGTAATCCCGTTAGAGCTAATTGCCCTAGAATTTGAAAATAATTGATGTTTTTTCAAAGCTAACAATCCCTTACTGTTGTCAAGAAATACCCCTGTTCCACACATTGTTTTACAGTGTATGTTTTTTTTATCCTCTAGATACAAATGTCTTTATTTTCAAGAAATGGTAGATATTGGTACTGGTATTGAAAACAACCCTCTCGAGAGACGTAGACCAGAAAGGGATTCCTGGTTTAATAACAAGTCCACATGAGAAACATGTGAAATCTGCATTTTCTGTTTCATATTTAGCTGCATCATCATCCTCATTATCCAACCCAGCTTTCATAGCTGCTGTTATTTATTATTTGGGCCTTCTGTTTGATGGGTCCAAGTTTGGAAGATGTAATCCTAGTCAATCGTTTTCTTTCCAAATTTGAGAAGCACATTGGGGGTTTGTTGTATATTCTATGTTATGTGCTTCACTCAGCGTCAGGGATCAACTATTCAGTAACACTGCACAATTATAACCATTTTCAGAAAGACAACAGTCAACAGTTTCATCCATGCATTCGGTGTGATATGGGCTATCCAACTCTAAATAACCAATAGTATTACTTTCTTCATTAGCAGTTCCTAACAGAAAATGTCTCAAATTCAGTTAACTCACCAACATCAGAGTTATAAAAGTAAATCTTACCAACTTCAGAGTTACAAGAAACAGAATCATCATCATGGGGTCAAGAGCAAGGAAAGTGTTTTCTCCAATTTCGAATGTGAACATCGAGAATGGAACTCAACAACATCAGAGTTTTGACATAGACGGTGTCTTCCCAATCTTTTACTCTCCTTGAAATGATCTCCAAAAATTCTTTTACGATAAAATAATTCTAGTTCGTCGATGGGAAGATTCAATTGGAACAACTATTTTCGTGCAAGTTCTTTACTTTTCGGGAATCTGTGAAACCTATTTTTTTTTGTATATTTAATCACATTCCAGCAAAATGGAACACAACATTTGCAACACGTTCGATTTTTCTGCAACTATTTTCATTATTTTTTCAATGAATTCAAATTTAAAAAAATTGAACTTGATTGACAGTGTTGACACCTGTCAGTGTATCAATTCAGTGTTTCAAACATTAAAAAAAAAAATTATTACCAACCTGACAGCAAAAAAACGATCACCAATATCCTGTGGAATATTGTCAATTGTAATGAATCCACTTTTATGTAAGCTCCCGGATCTCCCTTGCTCGCGCAAGCTCTGCTTCTGAAGGGTTTTCTCTGAAAACCTGGGAGTATCGTTAAAACAAAGTTTATAAAAAAATATCCATGAACTTCATAGATACATCTGATAATAGATTTCAATCTGTAACTTAAAGGAAAAGACTTGCTATTAAGATTTATGATTTGTTTGCAGGGTGCGAAAACCATATTTTTGACACGGACAACTACTGGGAATGCGCGATGAGAAGCATGTCCGTGACACTCCACCACCAAATCGCCACATGCAAGATGGGTCCCGCAGGAGAAGCCGTAGTCGACCATCGTCTGAGGGTGCACGGCGTGCGAAATCTGAGGGTTGCAGACAGCAGCGTAATACCCGTCACCCTTTCAGCGCATACCAACGCGCCATCTATAATGATCGGAGAAAAACTGGCAGAATTTTTGAAAGAAGATTGGAGATCTTGAAAAAGTGGTTGTCCATCCTGTGAAGCTGTGCAAATGAATCTGGCATTGCCTATTTGGACGATCACAAATTAATTTATTTTATTTATTTATTTGAATGGAAGAGTTGAAGATATTATAAACAATTATCACAAGCGAAATGGAAGTGATGGCTACAAGTAAATTGAGTATATCAGTTTTATAGATATGTAGAAAATGTGTGTATAGTTTTATAAAATACAAAAAGAAAGATGTTATTATTTTAGAGGGTGTTATACGAATTTATCAGAATTTCGACTCCAAGCAACGCTTGTCAGTTGTTATTTCTTTTAACTGCATGACAACTTAGAATATTATCATTAACAGTTGCTTGCTGACAGTGCTGGTGAAATAGCATTCAAATTACTAAAGAAAGTTTACTGCAGGTTGTTACTAAAACCTCAAATATACTTGAGCATTTGCAATCAATGTTCGACAAAACATGTGTCAGCATTAATACAAGTATTGAGTAATTTTCTAGTGACTAAGAAGGAAATTTGTCTTATTTTAATAAAGAATTAGTGGTGACAAAATTTGGGTCACGAAAAATGTAGGATTTCCCTATATTCGCCATTACTGACGAAATAAAGGCCATTAGCATGTTTTCGTTATACGTTATTCGAATGAAATCGAGATGCGTTTTCAGGTTAAAAATTCAAAAGTTCAATCAAAATAAAATGCATTTTCGTTAGCCCTAATTTCGTCACATACTTATTGAATTATTTATGTTGTTAAAAATAGCAAATTAATTGTGACGAAATTCAGGACCAGAACGTGACGACTATTCGGTCAATGTTGACGGCATTTAAGTCAAATGAGTTTTTGATAATTTTTTGGGACCTCTAATTTCGATAATACCAAGAAATCTGAAAAGGAACAGGAAAAATATAGAAAAGGAATAATCATGTCGAGAAGGAAAAAGATAACGGAATGAAAAGCAAAAATTCAACCAAAACAAAAAAATCAGAGACTGAGAAAGAAAACGATAATATGCTGGATAATAAAAAGTTATGCAGAAAATTAATATTTCCAATTTAAATGAGAGATACTATATTGTAGTGAATGAAGTACAAGGATGTGTTATAAAAGTATGGTAATAAAAGTGGATCATCACAAGAAAGAAAAACAGTTGTTTTTTTGCCTATTTCACTATCTCAACCAAACTAAGGAATATGTCGCAAATTGGTACTAGGATATGACGATATTACGTTATAAAATTGGCGAAATTGGAGCCAGAGGGTAATACCCTCTGGCTCCAATTTATTTATAATATATATTATATTATAATAATATTATAATAATATTTATAATATAAGTAGAATGAAAAAAACAAATATTCTTGAAATAAATGAAAAATCCGTTAATGTTTAAAGCAATGAAATATTACACTATGATAGTTTCCAACTCCATACATTGAAGTATATATTTGTTATAGCATCACGAAAATGAAAAACACATAGCTCTATGGCATCTGCTGACGAAAATAGGGACATTTACCTTACGACTTTTTATCAGAACTTCGATTAATATTAACCATCCCCTAGACGGCCACCCAATCAGCCATCTCTTGGTATACCATACTTGAGACATCTGGAATTGTCTATACTGAAAATCAAGTTAACCGGATATTTTAGAGGCTAAATACTGAAATATATATATATATATATATATATATATATATATATATATATATATATATATATATATATATATATATATATATATATATATAAACTACTGACTGGTAAACCAACTAACTCATAATAGTATATTATGCAACGATCATGTAATGATGGTTATTAATACACGAGCATTAACCGGGAAACGAAACGAGCCGAAGGCCAGTTTCGCATGGTTTATGCGAATATATTAATAACCTTTACATGAGAGTTGCATACACAATTTTTTCTACATCTGATAAATAATGAAGAACTATAAATATTATATTTATATTTGTATTGAACACAATAACAGTAATTACTCGTATTTATCCATATATTATCTTCACCATCATCAAAACATTGAATTTGGTTCAATTTCTGATGATGGTCAAATTTATTTTACCCGACGCCACTGGTCGTTTGGCTGCTAGATAATAACGGCTGCTGGAAAGTGTCCGCTAACTTCACACCGGTGCAAAAGAGGTCTGCACCCTACGTTAAGCAGGAATGGTAGGTGACCATTCCTTTATCAAAAGCATCGGTAGAATTTCAATTGTTTAAGAAAATATGTTGTAAACTATAACATTGGCTGTCGAAAGATCACTGAGATTGATAGCAAAATGGATATGTGAATCGACAAAGGTTATTTAGGGTCACTGAATCCTGAAAGCTTTGGACTTCTTACGGGTATGGCCAATGAGTGGAGTCTAATAGTTCCAATCTCTTTAAATAGTTCCAATGTTCCAAATAACTCACAAGAGCGCCAATTAGGAAGCAAGGGTTATAAGAGAGAGAGAGAGAACCGATAATTTTGAAAATGTCAAATAAGTAAATTATGGATATCATGTTCAATTTCAATGGATACATATCAATTCTAATTTTCTTTATGGATTGAAATTGTCAGGTGTACAATTGAATCGAATTTCAAAAAAGCGTCAAATTTCGGACACGGCCCCGATATTCTGTGGCCCGACCACCAGTCATTATGGAACATGGAGATTCAGCCATCGACCATCTCTGCTGCAGACACAAGATTTTCTTTTGGATGGGCAGAACCTAGTGTTGTTTTCAGAATGATGTGTAAAAGTTGCCAATGATTGATTAAATATATCCACAGAGTTAGAAACCCTTTATAAAAACACTGAAACTTATCCATTAATGGGTTCATTATTCAAAATTAGAGATCACTGTTCTCCCAAATACTTCTTAGTCACAATATATACCTACCATTGTTTGATCAATACAAATTTTCAAAATTGGGTATCATTTTGAGGTAAGTACTGCTAATAACTCAAAAACCAAATAATATCTATTATCGAATTTGAATCGTACAGAAGTGCCTAGCATTCGTGAACATAACACGTGTCAAATATATTTGCTGAATGCCTCTCAGTTGAAATCAAGCTTTAGCAAAAAACTTAAGGCCAAAATTAATACCTATCAGACACAGATATTACAAATAAACATCCAAAAAATATTGACATGATTGAAATACTGCATTTCTGACTCACCCATTTACAATCTTACATTTTTATACATTCTCATTTGTATGATTATAAAAATTCCTTTATATACCTAATGAATTCTTTTTTTTGTATTCCTGTCATAATTAGAAAGTTTCTTGAGATAGTGAATTATGACCTCCATAAGGAAACAAGAAAATATAGCCATTCACTTCAATGAAACAGCTGTTCTAAAGAGATTACCAATATACTAACATTATTATGGTCTAACCAATTTTCTCAAGATAAACGTCGATATAGAATTTTTAAACTTGTTCGAAAGAAAAGGTTCCATTTTTTCAATTTACAACTTTTCCATTCTACGTTCTTATTAGAATAGGCCACTTTTTTCAATGACCATTTTTGGGTCTTTCGTTCCAAAATAAATATGAAAATTGATAAAACGTGTTGATAATCTGAACAATTTAGAAAAAAATTGTCAGTCCTAGCGAACACGAAAATTGTTATACTTACACTGCATACACTTTATTTATTAATCCCAAGAAACATTTCTGTTTAGAGAGGGATTACATTTTTACATAAATTGTTTAACAGCAATACATATGAAATAAAAATTGATGAAGAAATCAAACAATTATTAGAAAAGGAATGATGAAAATAATTTGTGAAATGAGTAAATAAGTCATATCAAAGCAAAGACAGTCAAAGGTGAAACATTGTTATATTATATAGGAATTGAAGTCGTCTGTTAAGAATACATTTCTTAAGTTCATTTTTTAATTTAGTTGTATTCCTGATTTCTGTCGCAATATTACTCTCAAGTTATTCAATATTGATAATATTGATAGCTATTTCTTTCTCAAGGTTTCCTGTTTCAATCCTGAAAAAAAAAGTTTGAATGAAAATATAATCTGTATTTGTCTTTAGTGAGGAAAATGAGAAAAATGTATTCTTCAATCTACTAATCAATAATTTATAACCAAAATGATCTTGAATTCACCTCTGAGAATACAATATAATTTATGACTTTTGTCGGTATTCTTGCAGGTTTCAGAAAAAAGGAATATTTATATCAGTAAAAAAAGTAACCAACATATTCCTAAGTTGTATCAGTGACAGCAGGACACATCAGAAGACTTTGAGACTTGGGACAATCTGCTTTCTTTACTGTGAAATCTGCTAAAACTATTTTTGAAAATATTTCCAATGACTGCAGTGACATAAAAATTGACTTTTGACATCGAACCTAATTTTCGTGGTGTTTTAGGAACATTGAAACTATTTAGACTCCACCCATTGGCCATACCCGTAAGAAGGCTAAAGCCTTCTAGGATTCATTGACATTAAGGTGCCATCTATCAGAGAAAAACGTAACCTTAAAACCGTAAATCAGTACAAATAATGTAGTTATCCAACTTCAAAAGCGGCTAGGAAAACCCATGCAACTTTATTGGAATCTAGTGAGCATGCTCAGTAGATTCCAAATATGGACAAATATAGCTGCTCCACAGCTGATTTCTCTGAATTTTGGATAAATAGTCGTTATGTTGTAACAATTTTGTATTGTTATTATGTCTAGGTCAGGTTAGTCAGGTCAGATATGGTTGGATAGTAATTTTCACCTCGGTTTGCATGCAGCAGTTGGTTTAAGTAGGTTAGCTTGCTCAGGTTAGGTTTGGGTGTAAATTGCGAGCGAAAAACTAATTCACGTATTTTCGAGTCTCGCAAGCGAGGTTACCTTGCTAGGTTATAGGTTTGTGTGTCAAATGCGAGCAAAAAAACAAATTCACGCATTTTCAATTCAGTTTGCCTTCTTGATTGTCACCTTAACACCCCGCCATTAAATTAAATGACCCGCTTGTTAAATTACAATATTTTATTTCGAGTTTGGCGCATGCTCAGTAGATTCCAATAAAGTTGCATGGGTTGACCTAGCCGCTTGTTGACCACTCGAACAAGAGACAAAACAAAATGATTGGGAAGAAAACTGTAATTTAAAGAAAACAGTAATAGGATATCTTGATTAATTTTTGGTAAAGGGAAAACAGTCAAATTTGATTTTTTTTATTCAAAGATTCCATGTTATGGTCCTTGTTAGTTCTATTGATCTGGAAAATTACCAAAAAATTCAGTTTGGGACCTTCATTACAAATGTGTAAAATATCAAGATCTAAACCAATATCGAAATGTTTTTTATTAACCACATGGTTGGCAAATGAACTAGAAGAGTTAATTTCTGGGTGAAGGTACGTATCAATAAGTCTCTTATGTTCATGAATTCTTTCAGAGAATTTACAACCAGTTTTACCCATATATGAAGTATTACAATTCTGATGGGACCAGAAAAATTTGTATATACCTGATTAATCCATTATGGGGATCTTATCTCTTTTACTAATTAAGTTGGAACCCAGATTATTATTGAGATGGAAAGAAATTCTGCAATAAGGTCAAATATGTTTTCAGTCTCGTAGGAAACTTAACCGAAATAAGTGAGACTTGGTAAATAAAAACCTGTAGGAGGAGGAATCAAATTAGCATTCGAAACTTTCAAAGATTTGCGTTTATACAGGGTGTTAATTAAGTACGTTGACAAACTTCGGGAGGTGATTCTTTGAAGGTTTTCAGGACGAAATGTTCATATAAACATATGTCCCAAACGGCTTGGTTTTCGAGATACAGGGTGATAAAAATACATTTTTTTCAAGATTTTTTTAGAGTTAACTTCGACATTTCCTACTATAATCAGTTCAAATTAGGCAAGTACAATCCATTCAATAGTACGCACGATACAAAATAATGCATTTCTCAAATAATTCACAGGGTCCTCCTTTTTTCAGAGTCAAGCTTTGTTCAACTCTTCAGAATTTTTTTTTCCGCCGCCACTGACATATTATGAGAAAGGAATAATGAATGTTGTTTCATTTAACATCTTTTTGCTCTCTTGATGTTTTTCATTTACTTGTACGGTTCAGGAGTTACAATGAAAATATTAACGCAAACATTTTCCAGTAACGCATAACATAAAGAAATTTGAGAAGCAAATAGTCTAACAAACTTGAAGGGTGATTCTTTGAAAGGTTTCAAGATGAAAAGTTCATATAAACATGTCCCAAGCGGCTTGGTTTTCGAAGTACAGGGTGATCAAAATACATTTTTTAGGAGTTTTTGGAGTTTACTTCGAAATTTTCGACAATAATCGATCCAAATTAGTTCAAATTGGACAAGTACAATCCATTCAATAGTGCGCATGATATAAAATAATTCATTTCTCGAAGTGTCATTGCCACTCTCCAAAGATTAGCGCGTGACGCAATACGTCATTTTGTTCTCATTACACAAATAGCTCGTGTAGAGAAAATGTAATGTTATGGAGCTCCCATACATTTTTTACCATAACTCAGGTTGAATATGTATTGCACAAAGTTAATTATGGCAAAATAATTTTGGACATTTTCAATAGTGAATAACTTTATTATCAAATACTAGAGCAAAGTAACATAAATTCCCTAGGAATAAAATTAAGTTCAGAAAAGGACCATTATTGAAATTGATATGTCAGAGCAGCTGCTGGAAATGGCCACCGCCAACTTCAATGCATGCGTTTATGCGCCTAACCATAGACTGGCGGGCACGCTCAAAAATACCAGGAGTGTTTCTTATAATTCCGCATGACTCCTGTATGCGATTCCTCAGGTCTTCTTCACTTTGAACTGGAGTTCGGTACACTAATGATTTAAGGTGCCCCAGAGGAAAAAATCAAGTGGATTCATATCGGGTGACCTTGGTGGCCAAAGTTGTGGACCACCACGCCCAATCCAGCGATCAGAATAATTCTCATCTAAATATTGGCGTGCAACCAATCTGAAGTGTACTGGAGCACCATCATGCATAAACCAAATTCCAATTCTTTCCCTCAGTGGGATCTCTTCTAGGAGTCCAGGTAAGATGAATTCAAGAAAATGTCGATAATGGTCACCATTGAGTCTATGAGGCAGAAAATGTGGCCCGATAAGGAAATTCCCTACAATTCCAACCCAAACATTCACAGAAAACGTCTCTTGAAAATGGTTTTCAATCACGGCGTGTGGGTTTTCTTCAGCCCACATATGATTGTTGTGAAAATTAATAATGGCTTTACGGGAAAAGCATGCCTCATCGGTGAATAACACTTGAGATAAAAACCATGGATTTTTCCAACAATTTACTTCGAATCCAAGTGCAAAAAGTTAATCTCTTTGGAAAATCCCTTGGCAGAAGAGCTTGAACACGCTGTATGTGATAGGGATAAAGTTGTTGCTCTTTTAAAATTTGCCATACCAATACATGGGTTACGTTAAACTGTGCCGCAATTTGTCTTGTACTGGTGTCTGGATGCAGCTCAATTTCGTTAAGTACAGCTTCTTCTATCTGAACTGTTCTAACTCTCCTGGGTCTTCCTATGAGAACAGCAGACCTCTTGAAAGTACCCGTTTCACGAAGACGGGAGTGAATATTGATGAACATTTGTGTGCTGGGAATATGACGTTGTGGAAATCTTTCTAGATACATTCGTCTGGCGGCACGAGCGTTACCATCAGCCATTCCATACATTAAGTTCATGTCTGCCATTTCTGAATTTGTATATTCAACCATTTTATCCAAAGGAATATTGAAAGAATCTGCTTTATAGCTTGCACTAATGAAGAATTAACAATGAGACAGTTTCTCAACTTTCGATAACTGTCAAGTTGTTGATATTTAAATAAATGAATTAATATCAAAGCCCACTTTGCTATTTTTATGAATTCAAATTGATTACAAAATTTCTGCGTTACTGCAGAAGAAAAAACAAACCGAAATTTCTGATAAAATAATGTACTCCGTACGGAAACAAAAATTTGTTTGATTTAGTTTTTCGGAGTTATGACCAGAGATTCATAAATGAAAATCAAATGTGTAATGATCTGCGACTATTAGATAAACCCTATTAACTATCTTCCATTACAGGATTACCTTTCGGAAGTTTTTTATGTTGAAAAGGAAACGTTCAATTGAAAACTAAAAAATATCTTTTTTAAAAAAAACAAAAAAATTGTATGAATTCTCTATCAAGACTGATGGGTAAAAACAAATATCTCAATGAAAATGCACATTTTTACCATCAGAATCTTCAGGTTGAAAGTTAAGGTTTTCCCAATATCTGTCAGATCTAGTTTAATATCCAGCGTTCCGCAGTGACGGGGAGATAGTAGTTTTCTGTTAGATATCACAAAAAGAAATCACATCTTTACAATAACAAGCTTTTATTTAGCTTCACTTGTAACTAACTAACAAACAATTTAATAAAAGTTGAATTTGACCCACTTCTAATACTCCGATTAATTTGAAATTTGGCAGGTTTCCGTAATTCCGGTGACAATGCATTAAAAAAATTTTTGTTAAAAAACAAAATGGCGGCTCCAATATGGCGGACGAGTTTTGTGATTATGATCCGATTCTGTTCAAAATTGGTATGTGATGGTTTTTGGGTTGGAGATTTTCAGTTTCACATAAAAAATAAACTAAAATGTTAAAAATGAAAATTATAAAAAGAAAACATTTTAAAGTTTTTATACAATACACTGAAAAGGAAAAAATAATTCATTTCATTGTTTGATCTAGGTAATCTTGTACAGAAAGATTTTGATACTCACAGAATAACCTACAAAAAATTAAACAAATAATTTTTTCATTTTCAGTGCATTTGTATAAAAGCTTGTCTTTATATTTTTTATTGTATAATTTTTATTCATCGTAGATTTTTCTAATTCTGAAAAAATATTTCCATCAATTTACAATAATTGAAAATGTTTAATTTTCAAATTTTCTAATGTTATGCCACACTGGAAAATGTTTAAATTAATATTTTCATTATAGCCCCTGAACCGTACAAGTAAATGAAAAAATGCAAGATATCAAAAAGATGTTAAATGAAACAACATTGATTATTCCTTTCTCATAATATGTCAGTGGCGGCGGAAAAAAAAATTCTGAAGGGTTGAACAAAGCTTGACTCTGAAAAAAGGAGGACCCTGTGAATTATTTAAGAAATGTATTATTTTGTATCGTGCGCCCTATTGAATGGATTGTACTTGCCTAATTTGAACTGATTATTGTCGAAAATGTCGAAGTTAACTCTAAAAAATCTTGAAAAAAATGTATTTTTATCGCCCTGTATCTCGAAAACCAAGCCGTTTGGGACATATGTTTATATGAACTTTTCGTCCTGAAAACCTTCAAAGAATCACCTCCCGAAGTTTGTCAACGTACTTAATTAACACCCTGTATAGTTTGGAAACAAAGGAAGCAGGGTAACCATTATTAAGTGCTATTTGTTTTATGATTATTCAACTTTACTGGGGATAACGGTATGGACAATAAGCTGGGCATTGGAGAGTCCATAGCTGCTCCTTTTTTATTAAAAGGACGGTTGGTATGGAAAGAAATAACAGTATTAGTACGTGTTGGTTTTTTATAAATGGAAAAATAAAGTATTATTTGATTTAGAGATAGGCAAATTCGAGAACGGAAGAGAAACATTGTTTTCGATTTCCTCCGTGAAACAAATGAAATGGTTGTTGAGTTCATCAAGAGAACCATCAAAATGACTATTGTATCAACTACAAACAAGAATATATTGAAAAATGCTTAGCCTACTATAGAACCAAACAAAATTTCAATGTCAAAATATTTTATTACTCAACATATTCTCGTCTTAAGTGGATACATTTATAACAGCGAACCTGCAACGTCTCTAGACCTTTCAAAAAAAAATGTTTCTTCTTGCTCTGCAAACCAGACCTCCACAGCTTTTATTACCTCCTTGTTGGAAGAAAATATACGAGAAATGTACCCAAGTCTCATCCATAGTAACAATTCGGTTTAACTACATCGTTTTCAAATCGAGCACAGATCGAACGCGATGCTACTACCCTTGCACGCTTTTGGTCAACATTCAAACATTTGGGGATCCATTTTGCAGCATTTTTTCTCAATATTCAGTGCTTCAGATATCCGTTTTAGCCCAATTCGACGGTCTGTTAAAATCTTGTCATGAACTGCATCGATAATTTCGGGGACTGACACAGAACAGGGCCTTCCTTCCCGATCGGTCATCATCTTCAATGGAAAATGTACCTCTTTTGAAGCTTGCAGTCCAATTTTTCACGGTCGCATTCGAAGGACATTGATCACCACGGGTATTAAGCATATCGTCCCCCTTATCACGTAGGGGCGTAAGTGACAAAAAAGTGCAAAATTGAGTTACGCCGTATTTAGGCTTTCTTGCAATGTACTTTTTATCTCACGAAGTGGCGTAACTGTATCTCTAATAATGCCGTCACAAATAGAACTTATGTTCATAGCGTATCTATAGGGTGATTAAATTGTCATCAATTTTCGTTTTTCCTCTCTCCTGTGAAATATTCAGAAATCAGATACGCCCCTACGTGATAAGGGGGACGATATCTTCGTAAATCTGCTTAACTTTTAACCCTTTTAAATACAGGTACTTGATGATGACTCGATACTCCAATTTTTCGATTTTCACAATTCCGGTGGACATATTTTTTCTTTTAATTTATTGCGTAACTCTGGTTTACTTTTTTGACGTCAAACTATACACTGACACTTCTAATAAGTTATTGTTCGTTGTTATGGTAACGCAATATTTTGTCTAGGCTAACTAGATATCAATACATCCTCGTATCTTTGATAAATTTTCATTATTATTATTTTTTTGAAAATGATGAATGATTTGAGCTTTTTCTCTAAATCGAATAAGAAAAGATCAGACAGAAGCGGGGATGAATTAGACCCATTGCCAACCCGAAACTTGTTTATAGAACTAATTGTTGAATTAGAAAAAAAAATTGTTCCAATACTATGTCTAAGAGCGAACAAATTCTCAAACAATTGAGAAAGGAAAAACCATCATCAAATAGCAGCTCTCTCACCAAACGTATACAATCTTCACGAGAGATAAAAGGAAATAATAATGAACTACATGAAAGGACCTCAAAATGGAATTATCAGGAATATGGGTATGTTGAATCTTCTGCGTAAGCTCCATAGAATTTTTTTAGAGAGAAAGGATTGTTTAAACCATAATACAGTGTTTGCAGTATATGGAAAAGAATGATTATCAACGTTACAGAATTAATTAAAATATCAATTAATCCACCTTCGCGCTCCAGACAGAACATTGCCCTGTACAACATTTCTGTATATTGTTAAAAAAAATCAGATTAGCATTGAAATAAACAACTTTCCTCGAATGATTTGTAAATGTCATAATAAAATTTGTCTTGGTTTTTGTCAAACAGTAAATAGTAAAAAGTTTGCGATAATTCTATTTTCAAGAAGAAAACAATAAGACATTTTTTTGAAAAAAGATAAAATTGAATTGTGTCTGATATGCGTGGAACACTACAAAAGTAGTAGAGAAGGTGCCAAAATTTTCAATCATAGGCAGAACAAGAACGTTCATAATTCTACTGTTTCAAGAGTTTTAGTAGTAGTAGTAGTAGTAGTTCTTTGGGGAGGCCGCAACCGCAGCCAGGCAAGTAGGCCCTCATGGACCCTTTTTGCCATCCCCTGTTCTCCACTTATCTACGTTCATCCTCCTAGTTTTCCTTTTCGAACCTTTGTGACCTCCTAATGAAGGTCAGTATGTCCGACCACTCCAAGTTGATTAGTTCCTCTTGTTGGAGTTTGTCAACTCCGAAGGTTCCAAATCTTTAAGAGTTTTAATAAGTAAATTCACAGAAACTGGTTCTGTCTAGAATTTATCAAAGTTCATCATTAAAAAAACGTTGCCAATGATTTTTTTTTTTTTAATAAGAAACATTGTGATTGTTGCTTGATAGAGGGGGCGGGAGGGCACATCAATTTGAAATTTTCAAATGGCATGAGGGTAAAGTGACACATCGTTGAATTCTCTTTTCAACCGTCTAATTATTTTGGAACTTCGTTAATATTTTTTTACCATATGCATTCCAAATATAATGGATCTCGATAAATTTGAACGATTTGTAGAATAATGGGTAAAAAATATTTTGAATAGTAATACCATTTTGAGAGAAAAAATATTGCAATTACTGTACAGATGGCGTTGGTGACACAATTTGAAAATTTCGAAGTGCAAAAAGATCGAAACTGAAAATACGGATCAACGAAAATCAAAAATATTATTTGGAAAAAAGAGAATTGAATTATCTTTTCAATGATGTGTAATTTGAACCCCCATGCCATTTGACATTTTTAAATTTATATGCCCCCTCGCCTCTACTGTCATGCAAGCAATCACAATGTCTTTTATTTCACAAAGTAGTATCAGTGATAACGCTCAAAATGGTTTTTGTTTCATGTTTGCACAAAACTAACCATTCAAAAGGTAACAGAGGGGGGACTAAAAAAAGCCGTACTGTATATTAAGCGAATTTTTGAAAGGGAAAAATTCTACCCTATCTATACCCAGACTTGTGCAAGTTTCAAAAAACCAAGATTACTCTTATGGGTTTGATTTTTGTTCCTGGCTTCAGAGTTTAATTGAAGATGATCGAAATTTTCTTAAATAGTTATTTATGTACCAAGGACGAAAAACTGTCTATTATAGTCGAGCCTGCAAATTGATAGCCGAGGCGCAGCCGAGGATAGCAAGCAGGCGAGACAGTAGACAGTTTTTCGCCGAGGTGCATATTACATTTTTTCGTCGACCTCTACATACCTTTATGAAAGTAAGTACTCGCATGTTTGCTGGCCTCAGCTACGTCCAACTCTTCGAACTGCAGACTCGATCATAATTTTAATGAATATAAACAAAATGTATTTGTAGTGTAACAACTCTCTATTTCAATTATACTACAAAATTAAATCAATCTCGAAGATGAATATTGAACGTACAGTTTGTGCAATTATTGATATTAATTCCTGCTGTCGAAGAAGATGCAAGAGACAAGTTTTGATTTTGGGTACTTGTTGATGCAACTTCAGATGCAGGTGCTCCAACAGCACCATTTCCAAAACTTCTCTCTTGAAGTGCTTTACCTGAAATCTAGCGGATTTCGTAAATAATTAATTTGACAACAGCAAATGACAGTTATTGTCACAGGCCACAGCGGACGAAAAGAGTTTGCGGACGAAAAGTGTTTGCGGACGAAAAGTACTTGCCTTCAAAAATAGTCGATTTTTCGTCCGGAAATTAGTACGTAAAATATCATTTTTTGCAGAGGTCGACGAAAAACTATTTTATTCGCGGATAAAGCCACATTTACTTTCAATGAACATTAGCTCCCAAAATTGTCGGTGAGGGCAACTGAAAATTTCGTTATGAAATGCAAAGACGAATGTTAATTTTAAGTTAATGTTTGGTGCGGGATATTTCAATAGAAAATCATTGGGCTTTTTTTTAGAAAAACCCTAATTCCCAAAGTTATTTAAATAATTTAAAAACGGAATTGTCGGAGTTCTTCGATAATCTTCCACTATCTCAGCGAATGAAACTGTATTTTCAACAAGATGGCGCTTTAATCAACTCAACCCAAGAAATAAGGGAATTTGGTGAAAAATTAATTAGGCGCTATTCAGTCAATCCTTGGCCAGCTAGGTCACCTGACCTCAACCCTCTAGATTTTTTTGTGGGGATATTTAAACAGTAGTGTTTACAAATTTAGGTCCTTTCTTCAGAGACATAAACCATTTGGATCCGTGTATAAGAGATTGCGTAGCGGTAATTACACACTTTGTTGCAAAATGTTCGGACAAAAATGTAGGACAACGTTATGTTAGGAGCACGAAGATGGACATGTAGAATTAAATTAACATTTTTGTTTAATGATGACAATTGAAATTAGGTTAATTAGGAATTAATGATTTTCTAATTAGTGTAGGATTCTAGCCCGCAGTAGTCCGATAGAAATAGTGTTATTTTTTAATTTTCAAGTTTGTTCTGGTTCCTGATATAAAAAATTATATGTTTCGTTTTTTGATATACGAAAAAAAATATTTGGCGGAAATTAAAATGAGAAATTTTTTTGAGGAAATATTAAAAATGAAGTAGCGAAAGTAGAAAATCTCAAGTTCCCACGTTGTACAGCAAAATACATATTATTTTCCTTCTTTTTCCACAAAACTTGATTGCTGTCGAGAAAAGTGGTCTATGTTGACTATTCAAATTTAAAAAGTTATGAAAAACTCGAACGAAGTTGGAAGAAATAAACCATTGCAACAGTAAGTGTCATAGTAAAAACTAGTTTTTGAAATTTTGCACTACCATTTGGAAACAAACCTAAAAAGTTCCATTTTATTGATTTCACACATTTATGAAGATCCCTAAAAGTTATTTAAGACTAATGAAAGTAGCGTTTTTTAGTCAATAAAAAAATATTTATTTAAAAATTTTGGGTAATGAGCCTAAAATTAAATTATAATAGTTATTTACCTAACAAGTGCAGAAAGTAGTACTTTTTCGCACGCGACGGCAGTTGCACGAACGACGCGGAGCGGAGTTCGGACAAGCCGTCAAAGGCAGAAAAGACGTTTTCCGCAAGAGTTAGGTACAATGTTTTTCCTACGAGTGCTTTTGTCCATCTTATTTATGAAAAAAAAGGTTTTTATGAAACAAGATTTTATAATAATGCTACAAAATGTTAGTTAGTCCTAAATATCCTCATTTTCAACAATATAAAAATCGTCCGGAAAAGTAACTTTTCAGCATTTTTTTATCTTTCCACGAGATTTATAATATGAGATCTAATCTAGTCTATTAACGAGTGTTTGATAATAACTTTCCGATATTCCGTAATTTTCATAAAATTTATTTCAAAATATAAAGTAATTAAGACATTATCAAAAGAAATAGTGATATTTAAAATTTGACAGGATTTGATATGGTATTATAGCAATTAAATTAATATCTGAAATAGCTCAGTTGGCAAAGTAAGGGGAATCCTGGGGAAGTTACTTTTTTTTTGTTTTTGAGAGTACTTACTGTTCAATTTTCGTTATATTTTTCAATATTTGTATATTCAATGACGACATGAGAGTTTTTGATAGAATCTGTTATGAAAAAAATAATTCGCTCGTACTACAAAATTTCATATACCTACCTACTCGTGGGAAATGTATGTCATTTCATGCTCATTGTACAATATACTAATCTTGAATTAAAATATTGTGCTTTAAAGAGAAAATCTTGCGTAAAAGTAAAAATCGTGCAGAAAAGTAAAAATCGTGCGGAAAAGTAGAACTTTCGAAACGAAAAATCGTGCGGAAAAGTTACTTTTCCGCACGCTCGTAGGAAAACAACTTTTTTAGATTACTTTATTTGCTATCTTTACAAATAACTACAACTTTGGCCATTCCTAATGAATTTTTCCAAATTGCCGTCATATTGGTGATAACGTGACGTATGTCAAAATCTATTAGGTTTTCCTTTAAGCAGAAAAGATCCCTTATAAAGTATTTTTCATTAATCTGATGAAAAAAATGTTTCCCATATGCTGCAAACATTATGGCCAACACTGTAAAGTATGAAAAGAATGGGTCCAAAAACTGAACATTGAGATACTTCAATTGGGACCGTTTGTTTCGAAGCCGCATACTTACTTCTTGAATTGAGGAACCCACATAATCAGAGGTGAGGAATTATAACACGTCTTATTCTATTTCTCTGAATTTTATCTAATAAAACAGTAAAAATACGTGTGCTAGATATGGATATGGATAATTAAAGATGAACAGGTTATCTTAGTGTGAATAATCAAATTGGGCTAGAACCTCTATACTATACCGGTTATAAATATGAGATTTTGGCATTGAAGGAAAAAGTAACCCAATGATCTTGATTAAATCAAGAAATCAGATGAGAGTTGACGTGCAGAGTGCGTCTATAAAAGTCGCGGAACTCACTGACAGTTGGAGAAATCGCTCGGGTCATTGAATGATTAATAATAATTCTAAACTTTTTCGTAATTATCACGAATTATAGTTAAATTGGTAAACGAAAACATTTTTTTTATTAATTAAGCGGGAAAAGTATTTGGTAAATTATTTATTTTCTGTGTTAACGTCCTGTTAGATCCATCACTGGGTGGTAAGTTTCTTCATTATGATCCATTAATAAATTCAACAAAGTTATCGAAATATTTTCAAAATATTGACGACAAACCCTACAAATATTTGTCAAGTTTTCCATTCAATTTTTCATCAACATTTCTGAAAGGTAGTGGAGAGCAAATATCTCCTTTTTCTGAAAAATACTGAGCTACATTATCCGCAGCTAATCATAAAGCATTTGAATTTTTCATGGAAATATACTGTCATTAAACAAACAAAAAGAAAATTTATTGAAGTGTAAATTTGGAAAAATTAATTTCTAATTGTAGTACACTTTCTTGAATGACCCTTTTGTTGAAAGACATTTAATTTTTTTGAAGAAAATCCCACCCCCTCCCCATTCGGTCTGTGACACCAGCGCAACCACTGGTGCAACAAGCTTTGACGCCACCACTGGAAGGTTAACAATGTCAGTTCTGCGAAGTTTTAGATTATAAGGAGAAGAGTAGGTACTTATCAGAAAAGTATAATATCGATCATTTTCATTGAGTATCATCTCTTTTATTTCATGAGTTCAGTATTTGCAGTTTTTTTTGTTATTCCCGTCAACCGGTTACAACCCTACGCGTAACCCTCGAAAGTCTTCGAGAGACTTCTGTGAGCTAGGGAAGACGCAGCCCTTACCTTTTAACGTATGATGCCAAGCACGAGACAGATGACCATGCTGGAAACTGAACCCATGATCCTACGCTTGAGAAGCGAAAGCTCTACCAACATGACCACCACGGTCCATAAGTTTTAGTTCTCTTTTGTTCCATTATTTATATTCATCTTCTATATCCGTTCAATAAGTATGTAGAATCATTACAACAGACCAATCTAATTTAAATCAGTAATTTTCGTTTCTTTGTACAATGATATCAAGTTCTTATTTCAGAGCACTCCCCTATTTTGAATATTTCCGCCAAACGATTCGTTATTATATGCACAGTGTTTCTTCCGTAGTGTGTTCTCGAATAGAAAGCGATTCGAAAAATGTTTTCCAGGACATGTAGTATATTTTAATGGTCGTTGAGAAAGTCTTGTATGCAGTTGTCGTGCATTAGCTCTTAACAGACGAGTGGAAGTAAGCCACGGTTCTCGCTTATTATCCTACACTAGCCCTTATTACCTGATCTATGCATACTGCCGCCCAAAGGGCGTAAGTCAAGAACTATCACAGATATTATACCTCAGTTACTTACGAATATATGTCTTTTTTTTACTAGTGTTTTAGATGGCATAGTCATCATTTGGAGATGAGAAATTGAGGGATTGCGAGGGGAGGGAATACATGTAAGAGTTTTATCTACTCTGTACACTTTAGGTGGAAGACATTTTTTCATGCCATTATCACTTGAGAAGTGGAGTTAGATACTTTATATCCTCCATGTCAAAGTGGCTTCTTCTTTTTGTATGTGATTTCCATCCAGAGTTGTACCAAATATTTGGTAATGCTATGATATAATTCGCTTTTAAATTTGTTCTTCATATATATTTCCATAAACCTCCACCTTTAAAATCTCTATCCACCCTATGTAGTGTATAAGTATCTGTATTGAGTATATCGTCACTCATATCCCTCCACAACCAAGTTTCACATATTGAAAATACATTCAATCTAGAATTGAGAATAGAATATTAATTTCATTCAATCTAGGCAACAACGATCTCACACATAATTTCCCATTTGACATTGTATTGAGTGCAAATGATACAGCTAATACGTTTTTGTTTATTTACAATGATAAACAAATTGTGTTGTTCTCCCGGCCGGCCAGCTCCAAGCGGCAACAGACGATTAATTCCACCACGGTCACACGTAGAGAGCCATTGGAAATTGGTTGTCTCTTTTCATTTTCTTCTTCTAAGTTAGTAAATTCCACACAAAAAGACTGTAAAAAGAAAAAGCCGTCGTGAATTTTTTTTATAAAATTATTTTTCGATTACAATTTTTCGAGGGGGAAACCGCTGGGGAATTTTGGTTTACAAGCATTGGGTATTATTGGTATTACTTAGGTGTAAGTGGGGAAATAGTGGAATTACTTGAAAATTATGGGTATTAGTCGGGAATTGGGTGTATTAGTCGAAGATTAGTGGGCATTACTCGGGAATTAGAGGTATTACTCGAGTAATACATAGGTACTACAGGAATTATTTCTCGTAGAATTGACAAAAAGGGCTTCAAAATAATACTTGACAAAAAACCGAAAATTCGAATTTCTATTGCTTTTATTCCTTGGGTATTAAAGGAATTAGTGGAATTTTTTCGCGATATTACTCGGGATTTATTTGAGTATTAGTGGATTTTTGGGAATTAGTGTGCACAATTTCCTCAGCGGTTTCCCCCTCGCAATTTTTCCTTCGGAAGCGGCCAGCATCCAAAAGCAACCAATCATCAAGTTATATTTTGTATTATTTTCGAGGCCTATATGAGGTTTCGTTGGTCTCTAATCATTCATTAAGATCCAGCTCCAAAATGACTTTTTGCCTGACTCCAAACAAAGCAAGAGTGCCAGATCCAAGCCTGTGAAGCAGCAGCTCATGTCAAATTTTGCAATATTTTTAACAAGTTTTCGGATATTTATTTGCAACACGAAGAAGCCACCAGCTTCGACCGGCAATTGTTTTACGTTTGTTTGAAAGTGGTTGACAATGTTTCACTTTGAGTAAGGTTATTCTGGACTTTCATTGTCTAAAAAAGAACAAAGAAAAATTCAATTCTCTGCAATTTTTAATCACAACGTTTCAACTGTTGAAATCTACAGTCGTTATCAAGTGTATAATGCGACAATCTCAAGGATGCTTCTTATATATGATGTGGATAATTTTGTGTCATTAGCCTAGGGGTACCTGAATACCGCCAAATTACCCCTAGGCTTCATAAAGCTGACACTTTTCTTTGATTGGAGTCGGTAGAAAAGTAATTTTTCTTTGATAATAATGTGTTTATGTGAATCATTGCCGGTAGATGCCTGCTACTTTTTCTTGTTGCAAATAATCGATAATCTTGGTTAAATCATTGCGAGATTTGACAAGAGCTGCTACTGTACAGGGTGTCTCAAATTCGAACCTCATCATTGGGATCTCGGAAACCAGAAGAGATACGAGGTCGGTTAAATAGAGGCATTAAATTGCGCATTTTGGTGCTCATTGAAACGTCGCTTTCATATTTGATAAATTCCGTATACTTCCGAAGATTTTTGGAAAAAACCGATTATTCGCGATTTTATTTTTATTTTTTTGTGACTCTATTTGAATAGATATAACAAAACAAATTTCACATTCTCATTGCTACTTTCTTTTCTACAAGATGGTGTTATCAGATTTTCAAACAGACGTTTCGTATTTGAGCTGCCATCATCAACTTTGTTTTTTTAAATACGGCCCTGGATTTTTTATTATGGATTTTAAAATCTTCTAAGGTCCCAAACCAAATGATGTATCGCACTTATTCGAAAAGTTTATATTGATAGCATTTTCCATAAGATCTCATGTGTTAGAGAGAGACAGAGAATAGCTTTTTGATAAGATCTTAGCAGGACATCGTTAAAATAATTTTTTCGATAAAGAACGATACATCATTGTTTTAAGGACCTCAGAAGCTCCTAAAAATTGATGTAAAACAATGTGTGTTGTTCAACAATAAGCATGATGTTTTAATTATTCCAAAAAAAAGTCAAACAAAAACTATAAAATTGAATACCCAATGAAAGTTAAAGCAAATATTCAAATTGTAATCCACCTGCTTGAATGCATTTTCGTGTCAGTCTGTGAAGTTTATGGATGGCACGCTGAATGGTCCTTGCAGGGATAGCCCTGATCTCCCTTATTAGGTCTTGTCGTAATACTTCAAGTTTTTGTGGCGTGTTTCGATACAGACGGTTTTTGAGAAATCCCCAAAGTAAGTAGTATAGAGGGTTTAGGTCGGGGCTTCTAGCTGGCCAACGTACGGGACTTTGTTTTCCAATCCAATTATTAGGGAATAATTCATTTAATAAATTTTTAACACATCTCCCATTATGAGGTGGTGCACCGTCTTGTTGCCACCATAGTTGACGTAATACGCCCAAAGGTTCTTCCATTAAGGAATCCAATATATTGATCCTTATTCATTCTGCAAATCTATCGGAATTTAATTTTCCTTGATTAAAAAACGGACCGATAATTTTATTGTGCCACATACCGAAATGATTGTCGTCCCTGAGGTCTTACTTCTTGATTCTGCCTTGGGTTTTCTATTGACCAATAGTGTTCGTTATGTCTGTTAAATAGTCCATCTGTTGAAAAACTGCATTCATCTGTCCATATAGTTTTATTTAGGAAGTCATCATTTTCATTAATTTTATTTTGCAACCAGTTACAAAATTCTAATCGTCTCTCAGCATCGCCAGGTCTTAGTGTTTGACTAATATGGATTTTGTAAAGTTTATATCCACGCTTATTTAAAGTTCTCCAAACTCTCATTTGCGGTAATCCTACTTCTTCTGAGAAAACTCTAACTGAAGCTCGAGGATTATTATTGGCCTTAAAAAATAATTTAAAATTATTCATTTTACTTTCTACTTTGTAACAGTTTTCAAACTTACAATGTTCAAGATAATTTGTTTCTCTTCTAGATCGATTCGTGTTCCATTCCCTTGGCTTAACAAAACTTACGTACTGAGCTAAATTATTATCAATATTAGCAAAATAACTATAATGCGGCTGCCGTGTTTCTGGATATTCCAACAAATAGCGCTCACAAGCCGTTTTTGAATTTCGATTCGAAGTATAATAAATCCTTGTCATGTCTCGTTTTTCTTCGTTAGAAAAAGTCATTTTCGTTTAATAAGCGTTAACGATTAGTGAACGAACAATGAACTGTCAAAATATTGGATAATTTAAACATTAACAAATGAACTAAGATAGCCAGAATGCACGATGCACAGCCACTTTGATAAAATGCAATTATTTTTGTAAATATAGCCTAGGGGAGTTTGAGGGATGACACTTCAATTATATTATTTATTAACCACCCACTTTTATGTTAGTTTTTGAGTTTTATGCAGTGCGTTATTGCAAAAAAAGTTTGTTTTAACTCTATTAAAAATCAAATTTTTGTCTCTCTCTAACTCATGAGTTCTTATGAAAAATGCTATTAATATAAACTTTTAGAATAAGTGCGATACATCATTTGTTTTGGGACATTAGAAACTTTTAAAATCTATAATAAAAAATCCAGAGCCGTATTTGAAAAAACAAAGTTGATGATGGCAGCTCAAATACGAAACGTCTGTTTGAAAATCTGATAACACCATCTTGTAGAACAGAAAAAGTAGCAATGAGAATTTTTTTTGTTATATCTATTCAAATAGACTCACAAAAAAATAAAAATGAAATCGCGAATAATAGGTTTTTTCCAAAAATCTTCGGAAGTATTCGGAATTTTTCAAATATAAAAGCAGCGTTACAATGAGCACCAAATTGCGCAACTTTGCCTCCATTTAACCTATCTTATATCTCTTCTGGTTTCCGAGATCCCAATGATGAGGTTCGAATTTGGGACACCCTGTACATGCTTGGAGCTGACACATTTTCATTGATAACAGTTAGGCAAAAGTCATTTTTGCATTAAGAATAATCCGATGAACAACTTCGATCAACTGCTGGTTGATGCCGGCCATGTCTTCGTGTTGAAAAGTATGGAGTTGTTTGGTAAACTGATTTTTAGGTTTAGACCACAATGCTACTTCAAATGCTTCGAACTGGAACTTTATGAATGATTAGAAACCAAGAAAATATCATGTTAGCCTCAAGAATAATCCAATGGACAACTCTGAACAATTGCTGGTGGACGCGGGTCGCTTCTGAAGGAGAAATTAGAATAGAAAAATGATCAAAAATTTTTTTAAAAAATCATTTGCTACTTTACAAGTTAGCTTTTTACAATGATTGGGTGTGAGTGATAGTACAGTATTTGACTATTTTTTCTTTCTCTTTTCAAAACTGCGAATGATCACAGCTGAAATTTTTGTGAACATTTTTTTGTGCAGAATCTACAAGCTTTTCAATACCAAAAAATTTTTTTTTCGAACACAATCAATATTCGTTAGAAAATAAAAAAGAAAACTACTGTCCAACGGCTTGCTCTCCGTATGACCGTGGTGGAATTAATCGCATGGAGTTGACCTGCTACGAGATGTCAATATATGAAATAGAAACAAAACGATTTAAATTTCATAACCTTACTTTTGAAAATTCAATATGAACAGTTTCTGCAACTAATTTGTAATTTGACAAATTCATGTTTTACTCAAGCATGAATTTGACAAATTCCAAATATTTAGTATAAACTTGCATTTGCCTAAATTAACTTAAATTAATGAGAATTCTCCATAGGCTTACTTCCGGCTGTAGCCTTCGAATTGGCATAGTCAAAAATAATTCTAATACAACCAGATCATAAAAATACGCATGAAGAAAATTTCTAATCTGATTAAAGGCCGGAAGGAACATCTGAGCAAGGGAAACCGATGCGTAATTGTAATATCACGCCAAGTGATAACTTAATTTTTCGCAATGTTTCGCAAGTTATTTATAATGAAGCAGAAGGCCTGGATTGATTATTTTCAATTTCTTGTTTCAATAATGCCCTCCAAACTTGCCTCACGCGAGGTTCGTATCTTTCAATTTTCCTTTATAACCAAAAAATATTTCTTCCTTCCTTTATCTGCGACATCAATTTGTTAGAGTGTGCAATTATGTTTATATATTCGACTACGTATGTTTCACTATGAAACTGGTTATTTGTCCGCCTGAATTTGTCACTCTGATCTCTGCCATTATTGATGTCTGTCGTCTTCATGGAAAATATCTGAACAGTGAAAATGCGCAAAAAGGTCACAATTTTGATGGAAATCGTGCACCGGTCTCACTCTCTATTCCTCCCAAACTTCCTCTCTCGATCCCTCTAGCTTCCTCCTTCTCTTTCTCTCTCGATTTCTCTCTTCCTCTTTCATTATAAATCTCATTTTCTCTCCTGTTCCCACTTTTTATTTTTCTCCCTCTTCACCCTCTCTCTCTCACTCTCTTCATATCACTCCTACCATCGCTTAGTCTTCATATCACTTCTACCATCGCTTACTTTCTTCATTTCACTTCTACCATCACTTACTTTCTTTTTCTTAATTTCCATCATAATAAAAATCTTGTTGTATATCTCAATAACTTTCTTTGGATTGTAACGTTCTCTTCTCCTCCTTAAGAGCCCCCATCAGCTCGTCACAATTACTCAAATTTCTTCCTCACCTTTCCCAGCCAAGTTTTGTAGGCATACTTATCAAGAGTGGGAGTGAAGATAACAGCAAAAAAAATTTTGAAAAACCATTTTTATTATTTACTGGCGTTATTTGATTAAGGATATCAAAATAAACAGCACATTTACATTGCCATTTTGTCCCCGCTATACGATGGTAATTTCAGATTTATCATCCGACGTTTCGTCTCTTGGCCACCATCATCAACTTTGAACTGTTACAAATTAGAATAGAGATGTTTTCATTCTAATTCCAACGATGTATTACATGTGATACTTTCATATTGTTATGTCACAACTTCGCATAAAATTGAAAAAAAAAAGTTTTTGTTGGCTTCGATTCCATCAAATAACACTTGTCAAACTAATCAATTTGTTGTAACCCCATTATCTGTCGCACCTGCTGTTAGTCTGAAAGTAATAATTTAGGTAGGGAATGTTTTTTCCCGAATTTACACAAATGCGCTGAATCATTTTACCCAAAAAAAAAAACTGTTAAAAAACTGAAGGCACAATACGGGTTCCCGTTTCATCAAGGAAGTGTTGGCTCTTAATAATTTTATAATTTTTTTCTTTTTGGAGAGGTTATTTCATATATTTGATTTGATAATGTTAACTTTGTAATTTACTTGTATTTACACGTCATTTTGGCATGCAATATACTATTCTTATTCCATCATTAATCACAATTCATATATTTCGTACAGGGCGATTTGAAAAATTGGTGAAATATATAGCCGGTTCTTTCGTACATATCCTGTATATTCAAGTGAATTATCATCCTCCGAAGATAGCTGATACCGTATAAACCTGATTTCGTTGGGATATATAGGGTGATCATGAAAATTTTCGATGATAACAATTACAAAATATCAACGTTTCAGAAATCACCCTGTAATTCACGATTAACTAGGTGAAATTCCTTTAGTATTATTTAATATATTCGCCATTCTCTCCTGAACACTGTCCCAAAAATTCAGTTTTCTACTGTGACTAGTTTCATGGTAATTAATTGAGAAACTTATTACCATATGCATGCCGAGTTGAAGGAACTCGTTCACGCGTACATTTTAGTAGTGGCCCAGATTTTTCACAAATGGTGAAACGTGAGAATGTGGAGATCAAAATAAATGTAAAAGAGGGTGAAGACTAGAGATAACAATCACATCAGATATATGAATTTAATAATGTAGGTTCAATGAATTTTGTTGGTTTAAGCTTTGTCGGAATAAAAAACAAACTATCTGGAAAAAGTGGAAATGATTGATAGAACGCTTTTATTTCTAATAAGAGAATTTGAATCTGGGCAGCGACGGTTTTTTTCCAATGCGTGTTCCCAGATAGTTTGTTTTTTATTCCGATGGAGCTTAAACCAACAAAATTCACTTAACTATCTTTACCTTACATTATTAAATTCATATATCTGATGTGATTGTCATCTCTAATCTTCACCCTCTTTTACATTTATTTTGATCTCCACATTCTCACGTTTCACTATTTGTAAAAAATCTTGGCCACTAGTAAAATGTACGAGTGAACAAGTTCCTTCAGCTCGTCATGCAAATGGCAATAAGTTTCTCAATTAATAACTATGAAACTAGTCATAGTAGGAAAATTAATCTCTGGGACAGTGTTGAGGAGAGAATGATGAATATATATTATTAAATAATAATAAAGGAATTTCACCAAGTTAATCGTGAATTACAGGGTGATTTCTGAAACGTTGACATTCTGTCATTTTTATCATCGAAAATGTTCATGATCATCCTATATATCACAACGAAATCATGTTTATACGGTATCAGCTATCTTCGGAGCATGATAATTCGTTTAATATACAGGATATGTGTTGGGACTAAATACTTATTCTTTAATCATTTCCTTGGTTTTCGAAATGTTTATGTTAGTTGTTGTTAAAAATATATATTGTTTGTCAAGAAAGTAAAATAAAGCTGTCAGAAATACTTCCCAATTTTTCTCAATAATCTACAGACAGATTATTGAGAAAAATTAGGAAGTATGTCTGACAGCTTTATTTTACTTTCGTAACAGACAATATATATTTTTTCAACAACAACTAAAATAAACATTTCGAAAACCAAGGAAATGATTGAAGAATAAGTATTTAGTCCCAACATGATCCGGCCCCCGGGCTCAGACATGAGGAAATCTTGTTGGCGACTTCAATATTCTTCCATATCTTGATCTTCTTATCTGACTTCGATCTTTCTTTTGTGGATTATCATTGTCTTCCAAAACTGTGGAATCTTTGTGATTAAGGTTGTCCTTCTCAATTACGCAATATATTTCACCAATTTTTCAAATCACCCTGTACGAAATATATGAATTGTGATTAATGATGGAATAAGAATAGTATATTACATGCCAAAATAATTTTAACAATATTTCATTTTTACATCGATATTTCAGACATTACTAAAATGATTTTAATTTTCACTCTGTACATAATGATATAATCTGCACCATCTGAATGATATTCAGTAATATGAAGGTACGTTGATGATAAGAACGAAAAAAAGTGCAGTTGGCACTTTCAAATCCCGAGAAAATAATTAAATAAAAATTACTGATTTTCAACTTGAACGCCCTGTATTTCAAAGTCTATCCATCAACGAACTTTGCGATTCTGCACGTTCAATGAATACATCTAATACTACAATATACTAAAAATTCAAACAATTTCACCGAGAACCATTTTACCTATAAAAAGCGCGGGGTCCTTTGTCGATTTATTTCATATGCATAATAATTTCGCATGGAAAATATGGAAGAAGATCCAACATTCGAACTGTAAGTAGGTACGAGTTCTGCAAATGGATCAATGAAATCTATATTCTATCTATATCAAAGCTCTATTATTATTTTAAAAATTGAATGACTGGAAACGATATATTTATTTCAGGACCATGAATATTCTCTTATCAGTTCTGATTCTGGGCCATGCGTTATTGGAAATAGAAGGATTTGGATTATTGTCAGTCATAGACCAAATGAAAAACTTGATCAGTGCCAGGGTGCCAAGAGAAGAATACCACAATTCACCAATTCGACGACAATCAAACGAAGGTAGGAGTTTGTCAAAGAATGTAAACAATAATATTATATTATGATACAAGTGCGCACAAGTCAGCCTTTAAAGCACGCGAAACGAGTTCAAGGGCACGACGAGAAGCGGAGTGCCCTCAAACGTTGCCAGTGGTTTGAAGGCACTTGTACCGTGTATCATACGCTATTTTTTTTTATTAAAAGCTTTTATTTTACTTGCTCTGTGTGTGTATGTGTGTTAGATGGGTACAAATCTTGCAAGCTTGAAACAATTATGAAAGGTGGACTCTGACCAAATAAAAAAAGAAGTTGTTGGATGGTTAGAACTGTGTAAGTAATCTAAAAACGACTATGTAAATTTCACAAAGTAATCTTCTAGGTTAAAAGGGCTTACCTAAGACCAGGATGCGCGATCAAATTAATGAGACGGGCATGAAGGCCGTTTTGGCTCTTAGAAATAGCTTCCACAAATCAGCGAGGCCGTAGCGTTTTTCTCATTCCCAAGTGACTACTTGAACGAAAATAATCTAGTTGTGCCTTTTAAAAAAAAGATGAGTTTTTTGTCCGCATTTTATTCTCTTATCTTTGATCTTTACAAACACAAAAAAAAACCAGTCCAAATTTAGATACGAAATCCAGGAGATGGACATACCTGCGCCCTCTATCGCACAGGAGCCAAAACCCAAAACGGTCATGTCCTGGAACAAAGGTCCCCTAAGTATGGTTACCTCTGTAAACTACGTTTGTGCTATTAGCCACCAGGTGGAACGCGTTATACAATGGGGGTAGGGCACTGAAATGAAATTATAATATGATTATAATTTAATTAATTAATAAAATCATATTATAATTTCATTTCCGTGGGGTAGGGTCACTGAATCCTAGAAGGCTTTGACCTTCTTACGGGTATGGCCAATGGGTGGAGTCTAATAGTTCCAATCTCTTTAAATAGTTCCAATGTTTCAAGTAACCCACAAAAGCGTCCATTAGGAAGCAAGGGTTATAAGAGAGAGAGAACCGATAATTTTGAAAAAAAACTTGGGTTATGTTTCTTTTGTAAGTCAGAATGTCAAATAAGTAAATTATGGATTTCAATGGATACATATCAATTCTAATTGTTTTTATGGATTGAAATTGTCAGGTGTACAATTGACTCGAATTTCAAAAAAGCGTCGACTTTCGGACACGGCCCCGATATTCTGTGGCCCGACCACCAGCCATTATGGAACATCGAGATTCAGCCGTCGACCATCTCTGCTGCAGACACAAGATTTTCTTTTGGAAGGGCAGAACCTAGTGTTGTTTTCAGAATGATGTGTAAAAGTTGCCAATGATTGATTAAATATATCCACAGAGTTACAAACCCTTTATAAAAACACTTAAACTTCTCCATTAATGGGTTCATTATCCAAAATTAGAGATTACTGTTCTCCCAAATACTTCTTAGTCAATATATACCTACCATTGTTTGATCAATACAAATTTTAAAAATTGGGTATCAATTTGAGGTACTGCTAACAACTCAAAAACCAAATAATATCGATTATCGAATTTGAATCTTACAGAAGTGCCTTGCATTCGTGAACATAATACGTGTCAAATATATTTGCTGAATGCCTCTCAGATGAAATCAAGCTTTAGCAAAAAACTTAAGGCAAAAATTAATACCTATCAGACATATAAATAGGTATTACAAAACATCCAAAATATATTGACATGATTGAAATACTGCATTTCTGACTCACCCATTTACAATCTTACATTTTTGTACATTCTCATTTGCATGATTATAAAAATTCCTTTATATACCTAATGAATTCTTTTTTTGTATTGCTATCATAAATAAGAAGTTTCTTGAGATAGTGAATTATTACATCCATATGGTATGATGGAAACAAGAAAATATAGCCATTCACTTCAATGAAACAGCTGTTCTAAGAGATTACCAATATACTAACATTATTATGGTCTAACCAATTTTCTCAAGATAAACGTCGATATAGAATTTTTAAAATTGTTCGAAAGAAAGGGTTCCATTTTTGCAATATACAGCTTTTCCATTCTATGTGCTTATTAGAATTGACCACTTTTTTCAATGACCATTTTTGGGTCTTTCGTTCCAAAATAAATCTGAAAATTGATAATCTGAACAATTTAGAAAAAATTTGCCAGTCCTAGACTCGTAGTGAACACGAAAATTGTTATACTTACACTGCACACACTATATTTATCAATCCCAAGAAACATTTCTGTTTAGAGGGGATAACATTTTTACATAAATTGTTTAACAGCAATACATATGAAATAAAAATTGATGAAGAAATCAAACAATTATTAGTTTGCTTGGATCCCAGGCCACGCCAACATTGAGGGGAATGAAAAGGCTGATACTTTAGCAAAAGTTGGCACATCGCTTAATGTTCCACTGAATATCCAAATAGACAAACGTTCCCTTTTGCCCCTGTTCAAAAATAACATTAGGGAGGAGTCCTATCAAATCTGGAAGCAAGACATACAACAGAAAGGCAAAACATACGCACAAATCCACCCGGAATATCCCAGAGACATTTGGTACCTAAAATTTCCCTATTTGGACAGACGACACATAACAACGATAATTCGCATGAAAACAGGACATTGCACTCACAAAGAACATCTATTCAGGTTGAAAGTTGTGGACAGTCCATGCTGCAAGTGTGGGAGAATATAAACACTTATTCATATTTACTTCGAGTGTCCCTAATAAAGATATTTATACCGAGTTAATTCACAAAGTGGTAACAGCTCCAATTAACATTAGTACTGTTTTGCAAAGATTGAACATTCCCATTTTGAAAGCTTTGATGCAATTCATGGATCATAATAAAATCAAACTATGAATTACACTATACATACACACACAATATACACAAAATCTCATTCAACCTACATAAGCTAAAAGGAATGATGAGAATAATTTGAGAAATGAGTAAATAAGTCATATCAAAGCAAAAACAGTAATTATATAGGAATTGAAATCATTTTTTAAGTATACATTTCTTAAGTTTGTTTTTTAATTTAGTTGTAGTCCTGATTTCTGTCACAATTTTACACTAAGTTATTCAATATTGATACTATTGATAGCCATTTCTTTCTCAAGGTTTCCTGTTACAATCCAGAAAAAAAAAGTTTGAATGAAAATATAATCTGTATTTGTCTATAGTGAGGAAAATGGGTGAAATGTATTCTTCAATCTACCAATTAAAAATTTATAAACAAAGTGACCTTGAACCCACCTCTGAGAATACAATATAATTTAAGACTTTTGTCGGTATTCTTGCAGGTTTTCACTACACAATAGGTACTTCACTTTCAGAAGAAAGGAATATTTGTATCAGTAAAAAAAGTAACCAACATATTCCTAAGTTGGATCAGTGACAGCAGATCAGAAGATTTAGGGACTTGGGACAATCTGCTAAAACTATTTTTGAAAACATTTCCAATGGCAGCAATGACATAAAAATTGACTTTTGACATGTGTCACTAGTTCAAATATCGGACCTAATTTTCGTGGTGTTTTTGGAACATTGGAACTATTTAGACTCCACCCATTGGCCATACCCGTAAGAAGGCAAAAGCCTTCTAGGATTCAGTGACCCTGAATGGGGGCCATGACTGTTTTGGAAGCAGTTAACGAATTAGCAATGTTTTATAATATTTATAATTGAATAGTGGAAATCTCACAAACAAGCCAATCGACAAGAGCGTTTCAAAGAAACGTGAAATGTTTCGTTTCAAGCTGAATTAGAACCACTTCCTCTCATCATATGGTATTGAAATTTTACATGATGGTTCGGTTTCGTAGACAAAACATTAATATTGAAGAAATTGTCCCCCCCCTGCCTCCCGAAAGCTAGATAGAGAACGCGTAGGCTTTCGGAAGTTTTCTTGACGGATTTGTAAGTTAAAAATTACAGCAAAAAAATAAGTAAGGGGCGCTCGCCCCACCCCCCCTTTTCTCGAAAAAAATTGGAAATTAAAAACGGAAAAATCCGTAAAAATAGTGAAAAATATCTGACCGTTGAATATTATAGTTGAAAAAAATTTCACCCTGCTGTTCCCCCTCAAAAGCTAGTTGGAGAACGCAAAGGAATTCGGAAAATGTTTCAACAGTTTCGGACATGGAAAATAATGATGGAAAAAATCGATCGGAGGCTCGCTTCCCTTTCCTGCCACGAAAAAAAATAGGAAAACTAGCGTAATTGAAATCAAAAAAATCCGATAGTGAAAATTGAATAAAAACTCTTTTTTAAGTGTTGTCTTTTTTTAAACATATGCAGCTCAAATTTTTAAATAACCTGAAATAATTTTCAGATTTTTTTTGTTGACGTAATTGACATTTACTCACATCCAGGTCCACCACGACTCTGACAGCTGACGCCTGTTTCGATTGCTCGCTATATCTAGACTATTATCTACGCACAAAATTTAATGACTTGAAAGCGCCATTAAAAATGTGACCTCAAAAACAATGCTGGAAAGGAATATTAGAGCAGGATAATGTCCCTCATATTGTATTACATCGAATCAAGTAGGCAATTATAACATCTGATCTCACGCATTGTTGAAATCGAAGCCTTATTTGACAGTATACATTATAAAACTAGGAACTTGGCGCTGTTTTCAGTGCATTTGACAAGATATAATAAAAAACCTAATTCGACTAGAAAATAGAAAGGATAGGTAAAAAAGGTTAGTCGTACGTAAACATTTTAGTAATAATAATTAAAGGACGTGGATTAGTGCAGTGGTTAAGCGCCTGCCTGACGCGGGCTTTTTTCATTTAAAGATGTGAAAGTCTGAATGATTGAGGCTCGTGTCGGCTGGGAACAATCCTCCACGATTCACTGTTGCGTTAATAATTAACAGTTCTGCTCCAAAGATGGCATATGGAGTTAGTAACAAGCCCAGAACACATTGCTAATGACCATAGCATTCGATGCCAAAATACCAAAGAAAAAAAATAATAATTAAAAAGCATAAATCTCTGTAGGCAAGCAACTATAATTATCACAATATGTAAGGATGTTATTAAGAGGGGAATTTTCAAATTGACATCCTGTGTTCCGTATTTGATCTGATTGATAATAGCAATGATAGTTATTTGTGTGCCAAAGCCGTGAAGTTGACATTTTTTGGCCGAATCCAAGTTTTCAAATCCCTTACTGGAAGGCGGCGATATTGAAGGTGGGAAGTTTTCAAATTGACACCCTTTGTTTTGTATTTGATCTGATAGGTATTTCTGTACCAAGGCCGTCACTGTCATTAATTATCAATTTTGAATATTATATTACTAACAGAAAAGGAAAGCTTGTTGATAAACTGCCTAGTAATGCAATTTCTTTTGTCCCATGGGTAGATAACTCAAACAAGCAAATTAAGTGTGTCTCGTTAGCTACACCTTCATGGTGAATTTGTCTCCAAAAGACAAGAAGTAAATGACATATGTTGAGCTGGCACAGCCGTTTCAGTACAATAAAAAAAACTAGTGTCGCATTTTTGAACTGATTAATAACTATTTTCTAACTAATTTTTGAACTCAATTGGTTTCGGAGAAAGAGGGGTTGTGCTAGTATAACTTTTTTTCTGCTGAAAATATTCAGATAATTGAAATGCTGGACATTTTAACTTTTTAATAACTTCCGCGTGCATGATATACAAGAAGTTTCAAAATTTCGCTTCCCATGGCAGAAAAACATACAAATATTTGAATTAAATTGCATAAATATTACAGTTTGATCCATCATTTTCTAACTTTCACAAAGTAGAACACTGAGGCTATATTACTTGATATCTCACACATACGTATGTCCGATTGTGGTGAAAAAAATTACAGTGGGAAGTATGAAAACGTGCCCGAAACGCAATGAGACCTAAATCCCAGTCATATCACCATATTTCTCCTCTTTCATTTTCTAACTTCAACTGAACTGGTAGGGATGAAAAATGTCTTCGTTGAATGCAATTCAATATTTACTATTCAATATTTCACACAAATGATATGAATAGGAGAAAAAATTTACCGCGAAAATATATTAACCATCTTCGAAATGAGATGAGACTGAAAACATAATTTCACATTCAGAACAATCATTGGAAATAATATACAATTTTACATTATATTCGCTTTTTATGAAATACCCTGATATTCTTTTTTATTGTACACGTAATGCGAAAAGATTGATTAACTATGAAATATCGCAATCTTTCGATTCTCCCATTTTCTAACTCCAGCACAACGACCGATAAATGCAAATAGGTGTTAAAATTCAACCCGTGTAGTCTAAGCAGTAAGGAAAATCAGCTGCGGAAATACTTTTAACAGTTTTCAAAACATGATGAGAGCATTACAATTTTACCATTATTGTGTCCTCTGATTTTTCAACTCCATCACAATCATCTGAAATAGTGAGACAGGTATGTATTACATGAATTCTGCCCATATGAACTGATTGGAATGAAAATTTTCCTTGTATTCATTTTAATGTCCACGTAATTCTAAAACATTGATTAACATTGAAATTTTGTAATTTTTCGATTCTTCCATTTTCTAACTCCAGCACAATGGCCGATAAATGAAAGAGGTGATGTATTTTTCAATTTTCTACCCATGTGATCTGAGCAGCACGAAGAATCAGCTGAGAAAATATTTTTAAACGGCTTCAAAACGTGATATGACCGAGAGTATTTAAATTTCAACAATAATTTACCTTCTGATTTTTTAACTCCAGCACAATTATTGGATATTCTGATTCAGGAATGTATTACATTACACTCGACCGATGTGAACTGATCAGGATGAAAAATTCTCTGAAATACGCTTTTATTGTCTACGTAATGCGAAAAGATTGATTAACTTTGAAATATCGCAATTTTTTTATTCTCCCATTTTCTAACTCCAGCACGATGACCGATCAATCCAAAAAGGTGATGTATTCTTCAATTTTCTACACATATGATCTGAGCAGTATGGAAAATCAGCTGAGAAAATATCTTCGAACAGTTCCAAAACGTGACGTGACTTACTATTAGTGTGCCCTCTGATTTTTTAACTCCAACATTGTGAAATTCCAATGTTAATCAATGTTTTCGAATTACGTGGACATTAAAAATTGATAGCAGGGAAATATTCATGCCAGTCAACTAATACGAGCCTAATATGATGTGATTAATCCCTGTATCACTATTTTGAACGATTGTGCTGGAGTTAGAAAATCAGAGGACACAATAATGAAACAATGGTAATGCTATCGATCTCATCACGTTTTGAAGCCGTTTAAAAATATTTTCTCAGCTGATTTTTCTTGCTGCTCAGATCACATAGGTAGAAAATTGAAGAATACATCACCTCTTTGCATTCTTCGGTCATTGTGCTGGAGTTAGAAAATGGAAGATTCGAAAAATTTGCGAATATGTCGAATATGATGTGATTCATCCCCGTATCACTATTTTAAATGATTGTGCTGTAGTTAGAAAATCAGAGGACACAATAATGAAAAAATTGTAATGCTATCGGTCTCATCACGTTTTGAAGCCGTTTAAAAATATTTTCTCAGCTGTTTTTCCTTGCTGCTCAGATCACATGCATTTATCGGTCATTGTGCTGGAGTTTCAAAATGGTAGAATCGGAAAATTGCGAAATTCACTTATATGGATATTAAAATGAATTTAAGGAAAATTTTCATTCCAATCAGTTCATATGGGCCAAATATAATGTAATACATCCCTATATCACTATTTCCGATTATTGTGCTGGAGTTAGAAAATCAGAGGGCAAAATAATGGTAAAATTGGTATGCTTTTGCTCTCATCAATCTTTTGCATTACGTAGTCATTAAAAATGAATACCAGGGAAATTTTCATTCCAGTTCGATCATATAGGCCGAATATAATGAAATACACCCCTGTACCACAATTTCTGATGATTGTGCATTTATCGGTCGTTGTGCTGGAGTTAGAAAATGGGAGGATCGAAAGATTGCGATATTTCATAGTTTATCAATCTTTTCGCAGTATGTGTACAGAATATCAGGGTATTTCATAAAGAGCGAATTTAATGTAAAATTGTATATTATTTCCAATGATTGTTCTGATTATTGTTTTTAGTCTCGTCTCGTTTCGAAGATGGTTAATATATTTTCGCGGTTAATTTTTCCTCCTATTCATATCATGTGGGTGAAATATTGAAGAGTAAATTTCCTCTTTGCATAAAACGAAGACATTTTTCATCCCAACCAGTTCAGTTGAAGTTGGAAAATGAAAGAGGAGAAAGATGGTGATACGACTAGTATTTCGGTCTCATTGCGTTACGACATGAATTTAATACTTTCCACTGTATTTTTTTCACTACAATCGGAAATATGTATAAGATATCAAGTAATATCACCTCAGTGTTCTATTTTGTGATAGTTAGAAAATGAAGGAATCAAATTGTAATATGTATGCAATTTAATTCGAATATTTGTTTGTTTTTTGCCTTAGGAAACGAAATTTTGAAACTCCTTGTATATCATCAGCAAGTTATTAAAAAGTTGAAACATCCAGCACTCCAATCATCTGAATATTTTCAGCAGAAAAAAAGTTACGTAACGGCTGTGCCATCTTAAGCGTTAAGCTAGCACAACCCCTCTTTCTCCGAAACCAATTGAGTTCAAAAATTAGGAGTTATGTTAGAAAATAGTTACCAATCAGTTAAAAAATGCGGTACTAGTTTTTTTTTATTGTGCTGAAACGGCTGTGCCAGCATAACATACGTAAATGAATACGTAAGTAAATACGCCAGAGAAGTAAATACGGCCAAAATGTTACCCTTTTGGGTGAAACTATGTTTTGTGATACTCGCCTAAAAATAATAATTTTCATTTCCGTTACAGTACCAGAAGAATACGACTTCATCGTAGTAGGTTCTGGATCGGCGGGATCAGTAGTAGCCAACAGACTTTCCGAAAACCCAGAATGGAAGATCCTCCTGTTGGAAGCAGGCAGCCCCGCCAACGCTTTAACTGAAATCCCATTCCTAGCACCAGTTTTTCAACTGACGCCCTTCAACTGGCGTTACAACATGGAAAAACAAGACGGCATCTGCTACGCCATGGAGGACGGTATTTGCTCTTGGCCACGTGGGAGAGCGCTTGGTGGATCCAGCGTTATTAACTATATGATATATACCAGAGGCAACCCTATAGATTACCAGAAGTGGGTATCTCAAGGTAAATAATTTAATTTCTTAGTTTAATTATTCTAGAAAATTATCCTCTATATTACTTTTTTATACTCTATGAGCTTATTTTATTTTTGCTTATCGTAGTATCCAAGGCATTTTGAGGACAATAATACGTCGAAAAAGCCACATCTATATTTTGTTTCTCCGGGCTTGGTATGCTGAATACATCAGTTTTTTTATGGTGAATATTGTTTTGTTCAATATCACTCTGTAGTAGTGCATCTGGGGAGGCGGAAATTTGATCGAAAACAAAATGATCGAAGGTATGTTTGATAGAAATACATTTGATCGATATTTTTATGACAGGAAATACATTTGATAGAAACATAAATGATAGAAAATACAAGTGACAGAATCACTATTTAATAGAAATTCATTTGATTTGATAGAAAATACATTTGAGACATGAATGACAGAAAATACAGTTGAAAGAAACACTATTTGATAGACACGACAATCGATCGAAATTGTTACATTGTTGAAATGGTTATTTCCGTCAGCCGGTTGCAATCCTACGCGCAACCATCAAAAGTCCTAGAGAGACTTGTGCGAGCTAGTGAAGACGTAGCACTTACCTTTTAACGTGTGATGTCTTGCACGAGACCGGTGACCAAGCGAACGCGCTACCATCGCGACCACCACGGACCATAAACAAAATAAACAACAAGTAATCTTTAATAATCCAACAAAACGCCGAAATCATTATTAGAATCTACCTAAATGTTAGAAGCAACAACTTTTAGATATTGTAAAAAATAATTGTCGTTGTCTTCAAATTCTTCATGGAATCGTCTGACCACAACAGCCAGTTCATTTTTATCCTTATAGAACTTGTTCGGTCTTTCTGGTACTTTAGCACCCCCACAAATTTGTTGTTGTAGTTTTAGTTCCATCATGCCCTGTACTCGAGCAGCCCTTCTATAAATTTCCAGATTTATTAGTTTTTTAACAATTTTCAAGGGTTTGTTCGTAGAAATTTCAAAGTTCATGATCAAAACTAGGCCGCTTTCTGTCTCTTCTCTCAAATTTTCCTATCCATGTATCCTCAAAAACCCTTAGCTTCTTCACGAATGGCTCTTTTCTTGCAAATTACTTCAAATGCTCGGACAACGAATTCTAATGGTACAAAAGCTGTTGCTGATAAAAGTTTGATTTCCAGCTGAAATTCTGCATCGGAGTCATATTGCTGTTTAAGCCCATGTATTTTAATTTATCAATATAAACGCTGTTGACAACGGAAGAAACATCCTTGATTTCCAGCCACTGGAATAGTAATTGACAAGCCTTTCGTCGGTAAATATTTCGAAAACGTAATTTAAATTTTAGTTATGGTATATTCGTTAGGAATCAAAATTACTTTAGGAAATTTCGGTAACACGCATAAGTACAAATAGATAGATGGATAGATCTTTATTGGTCATATTACACAATAGTGCTTTGACAAGTCATTAATAAAATAAAACTAAAAAATGAAATATTAATATAAAATAACAAAAGATAAACAATCTTTGTCGGTAAAAACACTTGCACAATAAAATTTAACAAACAGCAATACGTATATAATACATTAATCAATGCATAAGTTGTGAAAAATCGGTTGATAGGAACTCATCAAAATCATAAAACGCATTATCAGCCAGGAACCACTTGATAACAGATTTGAATTGAACGCACTCGAGAACTTGGACATCGTGTATGTAATCGTGTATGTAATTATGACAAACCCAGAGCTGTTGTCAGATCTCTTTTAGAAAAATTGCTGATATATTTTTTGTATTTTATAATACAATAAATTCGAAGTAGGCCATGAAATTTTGAATTCAATTACGAATATATGGCACTGAACTGAAACTATTTATGAATGCATTATCCAAAGAAAAAATAACTTTATATCAAATATGGTTTCTATCATTTATGTTTCTATCGAATATATTTTCTATCATGTATTTTCTATCAAAAAGAATTCGATCAAATGTATTTTCTATCATAAAAAATTCGATCAAATGTTTTTTCTATTAAAAGTTCATTCTATCTTTTGTTTTTCGATCAAAAGACTTCTATCAAATGTTTTTCGATCATTTTGTTTTCGATCAAATTTCCGCCACCCATGCATCTGATGTGACTCTGTTACCTGCATTTATATCGAGGGATCCATCTACTTTAAATCTTGTACAACTGGTAATATTGAGTTATTTAGGGCCGGTTTTTCAATGCAGTGTTAAATATGAGTGTTAACTGACACTGGGGTTAAGCTATCCCCAGATTAAAGTGGGTGTTAGATGCGCATCCGTTTATCAATTACATATTACGGTGAGAGTTACGAAACCCTTAAATATCGTGTGGTTGGAAATACTTACGACAGAGTTGCCGCTCCCTGTGGATTAGGATTGGTTGAAAATTTCTGACAGCCCAGGATACAGATTTAAATATTCAACTTCAAACTGTCATATAGACAATCAAAAATCAAAATAGCAAATTTAAAACTACAAAAGGAATAAATTGAGGTCCAAAGATAACCATGAGTGTAGTGAAAAGTGCCAGGGGTCCAAATTTCTCTCCATCCATTACATGCTGTAGATTTACTTACATTTATGCAATCTCCAGCTGTTATTAAAAAATTACCAGTAGCATAATATCTCAATGTGAGCAACAATTTATTCATAGGAGACACAGAATGATTCCTACAATTACATTCAAGACATTTTATTATGGAGCTTTCAGCTGGATATGAAAAATTTATTTTACCTATTTGTTGAAGACTCAATAACAGCTTCTATTTGTGCTAAAATCCACAACTCCGTAGGTTTACGTAGTCTAAACCTAGTGAAAAAGTCGACATCATCGTATTCATCAAACGGATTATTCCGTTGCCTTATTGTGTAGGGTCGCCTCCTATATTCAATCATTTCCAAAATATCCCCATCATCGTCACTCATGTCATCAAACGCTTCCATAATTATATTATCACTGTTTTTAGTACACGACACGACACACGACTTCGCAAACGTTAGATTTCGCGAAACTTTTGTAGGTTAAGTCGGGGATAAAAGAGAAATCCTCCACCTTGAAGCTGGAGTTAAATTAACTCTGACTTTGACCCGAAGTTATTTTTAACCTCGACTTGATAAACAGTTTATCCTGGAGTTAGCATTTACCCCAGGGTTAAACTAACCTAACCCTGCATTGATAAACCGGCCCTAAGGGCCGGTTTTTCAATGCATTCTTAAATATGAGTGTTAACTGACACTGGGGTTAAGCTATCCCCAGGTCAAAGTGGGTGTTAGATGCGCATCCGTTTATCAATTACATATTACGGTGTTACGAAACCCTTAAATATAGTGTGGTTGGTAATACTTGCGATATAGTTGCCGCTCCCTGTGGATTAGGATTGGTTGAAAAATTCTGACAGCCACCAGGATACAGATTCAAATATTCAACTTCAAACTGTCATATAGACAATCAAAAATCAAAATAGCAAATTTAAAACTACAAAAGGAATAAATTGAGGTCCAAAGATAGACATGAGTGTAGTGAAAAGTGCCAGGGGTCCAAATTTCTCTCCATCGGACAGGTTGCTGTTGATTAAAGTCGCCAATAAATATAAGGACATAATTGAATGCAAAAAAACTGATGCAGTATCTTGGAGGGAAAAAGAATGTGTCTGGCGAAAGTTGGGCCAGGAATTTAATGCTTCTAGGAGCGGTAGGTTCTTGTATTTGGCAGCCCTAAGATGTGTTCAATCTACAGCTGTTATTAAAAAATTACCAGTAGCATAATATCTCAATGTGAGCAACAATTTATTCATAGGAGACACAGAATGATTCCTACAATTACATTCAAGACATTTTATTATGGAGCTTTCAGCTGGATATGAAAAATTTATTTTACCTATCAATTGAAGACTCAATAGCAGCTTCTATTTGTGCTAACATCCACAACACCGTAGGTTTACGTAGTCTAAACCTAGTGAAAAAGTCGACATCATCGTATTCTTCAAACGGATTATTCCGTTGCCTCATTGTGTAGAGTCGCCTCCTATATTCAATCATTTCCAAATATCATCGTCACTCATCTCATCAAACGCTTCCATAATTATATTATCACTGTTTTCAGTACACGACACGACACACGACTTCGCAAACGTTAGATTTCGCGAAACTTTTGTAGGTTAAGTCGGGAATAAAAGAGAAAACCTCCACCTTGAAGCTGGAGTTAAATCAACTCTGACTTTGACCCGAAGTTATTTTTAACCTCGACTTGATAAACAGTTTATCCTTGAGTTAGCTTTACCCCAGGGTTAAACTAACCTAACCCTGCATTGATAAACCGGCCCTTAGATCAATTTTCATTCCATATATATTTGCTTCACTCTTTCAGTCATCGGCTAAATTCGTTCAGTCTTCGGCTTGAGTCTTTGATTTAAATAAGACTTTCAATCTCTGAGTCTTTTTCGAATTCTGAGTCTTTCATTCGAGTCTTCAATTAATGGATTTCAGTCTCTCGAGTCTTATGGTTGACTATTTGAGTCTTATGACCAAGTCTTTTGGTCATTCAAGAGAAAAACAGAGAGAATTTAGAAGTCTATGGTCGTTTGTTCAGTTTTTCCGTAACTGAATCAGCTGAAGTATCAAAAACATATAAAACTGTATCACCACCAAAAATATATGAAGTCTAGCAAGCGTTACTCATGACAAAAGCTTTTCGAAACGATGTTTTGTTGTATAACAGGGATTTTTCGAGCTGCAAGATCTTTTTGCCTTGCTGCAGTTCTCCAATAGGTCATCCCTGTCATCAAATGATATATCAATTATTTCAAGACCTCCGGCTTCCTTCTAGGAAGAACCTCAACAAGACAGTTCAGTATTCCTGGGGCACCTACTGGATAAGCTGTATGAACAAGAGACCAACTTCAATGCAGTCTGTGCTGGAGATGGAGCATCATCAGAAATACCAACCGTGGTGCAGCAGCTTTTCGGAGGAAAGTCGTTGAGCATCTCATGTTGAGAAGAATGCGGGTGGACACTTTCAGGGAACTCCAGCTTTGAACTCCGAACCACTCGGAGAAACTTCCTATACAGACGTTGGAAAACTACCTGCAATCAGAAAAATTATCGGACGATAACAAGTACCGCTGCGATTTGTGCAATATTTTGACGGACAGCCAGAAGAAATCAAAGATATTGATAGCGCCGGCAATATTGATACTCACTCTCAAACATTTTCGATATGACCCAGTATCACATCAGCGTACCATGCTCCTGCAATCAGTAGGGGAAAATGGGGTAATGGCGGTCACTTAAGAGAAAATGTCGTTAAATCCAAAATTTGCTGCAAAATATGTATTAAAATCAACGTAACACAAAGTTAAACTAATAATCTACATATTTGGCAACAATTCAAAGGCTTTGGTAGTTGCAATTTAAAAAAAAAAGTTATTTTGACCAGCATTGTCCGCATGTCCGGGTAATGACGATCTGCATGCGGGCAATGGCGGTCTGAGAACCAATGCTGCCATCTGGGATGCAGTAATGAAATTGTTATTAATATTGTGCAATTCTGCAAATCGTAGTTGACTAGCATTATGGGCCGTGGTAATCGGATGGTAGAGCGTTAGCCTCTCAAGCGTAGGGTGATGGGATTCCCAGCTTGGTCACCGGTCTCGTGCATGGCATCACACGTTAAAAGGTAAAGGCTGCGTCTTTCGTAGCTCGCACAAGTCTCTCGAAGACTTCTGAGGGTTGGTTGCGCGTAGGGGTGCAACAGGTTGACGGAAACAACAATTTTAACAACATCAATAACAATAACCATAAAAAGTATTTGACATGAACATTATTTGTCCTGCAAGTTCCCTTTCTACTTCGGTGAAGAATGTATAGTTTCCCAAGTTTTGTCCAGTGTATTTTTCTGCATTCAATTTAGTTTTGAGTGTTGAAATTGGAATTTGCATGGTATTTGCAACTTTTCTCTTAGATTCACCTTCACCAATACGCTGTATGACCCATTTCGAAGTTTCTGACTTCCATTTGCCCTTCTCGATAGTCCTACGTCTTATTTTTGACTTCTGTAAAGCAAAAACAAAACAATAAATGGAATGTAATGGGATTCAAACGATGCAACGTAAGGCTAATTGGCGGTCAGGTGAGCACCATTAGCCGCATTTAATTCAACGGTTGAAAAATAATGTCAGTAAAAAATATGCAAATCTATCTATTTGATTTTCACATAAATATCACTATAATGTGCAAACAATACTTTCAAATATCACGCTAGTAGAAAAAATAATACATTTAGTAATTACCTTTAATGTTGTGCACTCGTAAATTTACATCAAAAGTGGAAAAAAACAATTATCATGCACCTCTTTCGAACATGCTGCGACAACTTAATGGGCTTTCGCAGGCAATCATTAAGATGCCGCTGGAGAGGTTACCATCTACTCTGATTCTACTCGTTTAGTTTTAAAGTTATGATAGTGACTGTAATTGCCCTCTGACCGCCATTACCCCTTTCTCCCTTAACTTTAGATGAACATCTCATTCTGGAAATCTATGAGCTCTATGCGGCCGTGGTCCATTGCGGTTTGAGCTTGGGTTTCAGCTACTATTACACACTCGCTAAAGATAGGCAGATGGGTTGGTACAAATTCAATGACTCGTATGTTTCTAAAGCCACGCTGGAGAACTTGAGTTGCTTGAAACCTACTAAAACGCCGTATAATGTTTCATAGTAGGAAAAACCTTTCAGATATTGAGAACCTGCCAGCTACAATTATTTCCCATAGGTTACAGATACTTTTGAGTAAAGACAATTCACAATCCAAAAAGTCTGAAGAATTTCGCCAACCGGCTGTGGATGTGGCGGGGTTTCCTTTTCATAAATAAAGTGAATGTATAAAAAAAGGAAAATATAATTTATGAACATTATGAAGCGGAGGTCCCAATAATACACTACCTTAAGGTATAGTTTATCCAATCTCAGTTGAATATGACTTCATTCAGTTCAATATATAGGGTTATTTCATAATAGCACATGGTGTAATAACGAATGAAGGTTGAAAACTGAAAATTAAATAACTATTATTCCCTATATAAAGAAAACAGTAGATCAGATTGAGTATATTTTACGTGTAACCGTGTAACCGCCTGTTCCATAAATTACCGTAAATCACCTCTTAATATTTTTATTGCTGTCCGGCAGCCTGGTGATATTTATGAAAAGAAGAACAGTAGCGTACTTAATGAGCGATCAAACAGAACTCAATATTTTCTCTCTACTTAATTTGTTTTGCCGTTAGACTAGGTATAAATGTAATTAATTATTGACAAACACTATTTGTTATCATAGAGTTATCCGAAAACAGGTATAAAACTGTTCCCAAATTAATTAACATATTTATACTCCGTTTTAACTTACATTTTTTTTCACCAATTTCAATTAATTTTCAACAATGCGGAACAAGTCCAGAAATAGTGGTCATGTACACTCAAATTTCAGGTAATCCTGGATGGTCTTATGACGAAGTTGTACCCTTTTATATGAAATCAGAAGACTGTCATTTAGGAAAGGATTGCGCTAGTAGATACCATCATAAAGACGGATACCTCAGTGTGGAATACACATTCGCATCAAAACTAACGGATGTGTTCTTGAAAGCGGGTAAGTACGAGAAGAATACTTAGAACGATAAAAATATTTAATGACCTTATTATATTAAATACCTTATCTATTATATTCATCAATTTTTTCCGAAATAAAATATTGCATCACTATCATAAATCCCATCTGAAGAAGTTGTTGGACTATTGAATAGTTCAAGACATAGGCAACCATTTCCTTAGTAAGTATTATTAATACTGTATAAATATAACTAATCACAGTTGCGTATATTTTTACTGGTAAGCAAATTATATTTCTAGGCATTGCTCATCCGGAATTTCAACCTCACACATACTGAAAATGAAAAAAAATTAATTCAAGGAAATCTGCATAAGTAAATGAACAAATACATAAATTCAACACAAACTAATAAACGACAAAATTGATTTTATTGTATAGATGACATCCCTTTCTGGAATTTGAAGAACTGGGAGATTCATTTATTCACAGAAAGGTTCAGTAGGATCCTGACTTGAGCATGGAGTTGGGTGTTCTAACTGAAGCTCAGCTAATGTAGCAGTATCATTCATAACTAGCTATAGAGTCGTTGGAGCTTAGAATTCTGATAGCGGATGAAATGGCATCAAGAATATTACTCAAAACGAGTTTCAAAATATCATGGTTTTCTAGAATATTTTCCAAGTCAGATGATGAATGGTCAATAGAGTTCTTCAAAAATTTCTAGTTTATGATTTGATTTCAAGCTTGATGTTAGAGATTATTTCCGTCTATCTTTTGTACGTGGAGTAGAGAATACTTTGTATGAAAAACTCAACAAAACTCAAAATGAATTAGATTTGATGCTTTCGTCTATTACCTCACGAAGAGATGCTGCAGCACACATTATGGCGGATTTGGGTATCCTTTTAAAAAGATGGTCTTTTATGAAGTTCTAGATTTCCTGGTTCTTCCTTAGTTAGTTCTTCATTTGAATTTGCTGTAAAACTCAATTTCGCATAAATTACAGTATGTGCCACTTGTAAATGACTGTTCTTCACAATAAATTCGGAATCCACATTAAAAGTTAAATAGTGTATAAAATATTTTAAACAGAACATCGAATGATACAGCAAATTTTATAATCAGCTAATTTAAAAAAATGTGATAATTACCCTCGTACGCCCATCGTAATTAAAATTACAGGTAACGAATTGGGCCACAGAACGGTGGATTACAACACTCCGGACTATATGGGATTTTCGCAGATACAAGCGACGCAAAAACGCGGGAAGAGACACAGCGTCGCCGCAGCCTTCTTAGATCCGATTCGAGGAAGAAGTAATTTGAAAATAATAACATCAGCGAGAGTGACCAATATTCTGATTGACCCGGAAAGCAAAGCTGCCTACGGAGTCGAATTTTCTAGAAAGAAACAAATGTATACTGCGATAGCGACGAAAGAAGTTATCCTGTCGGCGGGAACTTTCCACTCGCCACAGCTGTTGATGCTCAGTGGCGTAGGTCCAAAGGAACACTTGAAAGAGATGGGTGAGTAAATCACTAGAAGGGATTTTTCTCTTACTAAACATCGTAACGATGACCTATCAATTCCAAAGCGATAAACTCTAAATTAATCGAACAGTGCGTTTTTAAACATAAATGACACCAGATTTAAATTTCACCCGAGCAAAGCCGGGCGGCTCCCTAGCAGATGATCATGATCATGATCACAATTTCTGGCCAACGGACTTCGAGACTATTCCGATTCTTTGTCAATGTCTTCCGTAATTGTTCGAACTGCTCATTGCAGAATCTTTCTAGAACGATTATTGGATGATATAGAACAACTGACTGTAGCTGAGAACAGTCTTCGCTCGTAGGTAACATTCCATATAATTTTCTCTGTTCGCAAAATGACGTATCTCACATGTAACGGAGTCAACGTGTTAATATACAGTCGTGAAACAAAAACCGCTATTAGCTTTTTTCTTATTGTGTTACTGAAAATTGCAATTAAATGTTCTACCAGGTTGGCCAATATATACTGGTAAAGTTTTCTGTGTAGTTGATACAATTATCATGGATCTTCAACGGCCGAGTAAATCAGAAATTAAATGTTCAAGGTATTCCACTGATTCAAGATCTTCCTGTTGGAGAGACCATGTACGATCATTTATCATATCTACCAGCGATTTTTACCATAAACGAGACTATAATCGGACCAACACAATTTCTGAGTCCCAAAGAATGGCGGGACTGGTTGACACTTGGAAAAGGATTATTAGCTTCCGCAGGAGGAGTAGAAGCTATAGGCTACATCAAAACCGAAATGTCGGAAGAAAAGGGCGATTATCCCGACATAGAACTTATATTATTCAGTAAGTAGAAACAAAGTCCCTTTTTACGATCATTTCAATGTATACCAAGCGACACAATATCTAAATAATCTAAAGTTTATTTCAATGATGATAAAAATCTCCTTCGGAAAACAAATTCAAAATTACTTCCTTTGAAGATTAAGAACGATTTAGGACCAATTTTATATTCAACTTAAAGTACATGTACTTATTAGTCATATGTACTTTTAATTTCAAATGATACTTTAAGTTGATTATGAAATTGGTCCTAGATCTTCCTCAATCTTCAAAGAAAGTAATTTTGAATTTGTTTTCACACTCATATGATATGAGTGTGATTTCCAATTGAGTTTCAGCAATTGGAAGTCATATTCATATGTACTTTCAAGTCTAAGTTGATTATGAAATTGATCCTTAGACTTTTAAGTTACAACAAAACCGTCCTTATCCAGTATATATCCAGTTTCCTACGTAACAGATTAAATTGAAATTTAATTTATAATCTGATCAATTTATGGCAGCGTCTTAGAATTGATTTCATCAGATTCAAATGCCTTGTGAATTTTAAGTTCTTTTATAATTTCTTCAACATCTTTCTCTTCCGTGGACTTGAAAAAAATTGAAATTGGTATTTGTTCATCTTGATCTGTTTGATCACAATGTTTTATTTTATTGGGAAGAGTTTCAACTATATCCGTGAAAAATATCATTAAATTTATTAGCAATGCATGTTTTATCAATTATGATAATACCATCTCCAGTAAACACTTCTTTGAACTCTGTTGTTTTTATCAATATTCAATATTCCAGGTATTGGTACTCTACAATACGACTTGGGCCTCTTTGCGCGACCTGGATTTAGGGTAAAAAAGGAGTTTTACAAGAAATACTTCCAACCGCTGGAAGAAAAGCCGTGCTTTTCAATCCTACCCATGCTGCTCCATCCAAAATCGAAGGGGTACCTCAAACTTCGATCGGCGAACCCTTTCGACTCTCCGCGGCTTTACGGAAACTTCTTTACCGACAGCGAGAATCACGATATGAACACCTTGCTAAGTTCCATCAGATATATTCAGAGGCTTTGTAAAACAGAGGCTTTTCAGAAATTGGGGACGAAACAATATGAAAAACCTATACCTGGTGAGTATTTGTTCCTCTTTTTCTTTTCCCCTTCGATTGAGAACAATTTTTTATTTGAATATACATTTGTCTTGAATGAATATTGGTCACGGCATTCTATTACAAAATTTGGATTATTGTTGGACCACCAGCAACAATTTTGGGAACGTTCGACGTGAAAGTTGCCATGTTTGTCCATTAAATCGTGTAGGGAAATGTGATATCATTTTCTCTCTCACCTTGGAACCAAAATGAAAATCCTACTCGAATATCAAAATCTCTTTCTTTATAGGTGTGTACGAACTTTGGCTTAAGGGGATTTTTGTGCAAAATTCTTCCAATAGTTTCTCTGCCAACCACTGTATTTTCACCAACACTCAATACTCCTACTATCAGTTTTTCCGCTTTCAACAACGCTCAAACAAACATTGAGTTTTTCTTCTTCATTATATCTTATTGCCAGGTTCGTTACACGATTCAGTAAAGACCGCAGTCAGTCATTCCCAAAAGGGAGGACTGGGAGCGCCTGATTCCCACTAAGGTGATCATCTGGTGCACAGATGGCTCCAAAAGAGGCTACCGCGGCAGCAAATCACGATATTCACCGACAGCCAAGAAGCGATCAAGGCTCTCATCATATAGAGTCACTTCGGTGCTGGTGTCTGAATGCATCGATGATCTGCAAAAGATATCTGCCGCCAATAAAGTAAAGCTACTATGGATCCCTGGTCATACCGGAGTACCTGGAAACGAACAGGCTGATTATTTGGCCAGACAAGGTACGAAAAGCCCAACGAATGGTCCTGAACCTATCCTAGAAGTTTCTAGATCATGGTGCGTCTCAACCATGAAGGAAATCCTGGAAATAAAATTCCAGGATACATGGAACGATGCACCGGGCATGAGGCAACCGAAACTCCACATCGACCAAGACCAAGACTCTGCTCACACTGAGCAGAAAGGAAATCAGATTAGTGACAGGGCTCCTGACGGGACACTGCCATCTTAACAAGCACCTGAACATTTTGGGTATCACGGATGATACCGAATGCAGGTGGTGCTTGGAGGATGAAGAGTCAGCCACCCACATCCTCACGGAATGTCCGGCAGTGGCAGCAACTGAACCCGGAGAGTGTGAGGGAGGTATGGGTTAGAAGGCTGGCCTCTTTCGCTCGCGAGATAGACTACCTTCAAAACTGAACCATTTCCCAGCAGTGGTGGGTGCATAACGGGCCCAATTGAGAGGCCTACATGCTTATGGCTCCGTCCGCCCACATACCCTATTCTATTCTATCTATATATCTCATTGGATAATGTGGTTTCTTAAAACGATTGTCCCCATAGCCAGTTTCTTTGAATATTTTCAATATCTTTCCCATGGTAGTAAGTGAATATTTCTTCCTGGATGCCGGTAATTGAATATTCAAGCAACATCTCGATATGGCACATTCTCGCCACATAAAAGAATGATTTCCACTTTGTCTTGCGTGGATAACATTGTACTTAAACCTTATTTGTGAATTATAAATTTACAAAAATCTGTACACAAAACACCTCGATTTATTAAACCCAATAATTTGACATTAACCAAAACTGTTTTTTTTTTTCAAAAGCAAAGGCAACATTTTATTTAGATTCGATCAACTGTACTATTTTCTTCCCGAGATATTGCATTGTTTAAAATCACGAAATTTCATATCATGTTTATACAAATCGCTAGAACGAAAGTCTTTTGAATAGTTATGAAACTATAGGTCATGGTTTAGTTTACAGAAAAGTTTGTTTGTAACTGAATTATTGGTCAGAAAAATAATCAAACGAGTGCGACCAAAATTATATGATTTGTCACTATTAATGGCTATTAATAGAATTAATTACATCAAAATCATAGGTAGAGTTCTAGTTTAGCAGTCCCGTATATCAGTTAAATGGAAATTTCTCCCATCAAAAGTGTGATGTTATTAGCCATCAGTCGTAAAGCTTTTGATTAATTTTAGGTCCTGACACATTTCAACGGAGAGATAATTCATGCGCTTTGATTAATTGTTCGGGTTTGCTTTATGTTTTTGCATATTGCGGGGTAACTAGACACTGGCAATCGGATCGCTACATTTACGTCCGAATCACAAATTTACGAAATGTCTCTCAAGTAGATAAGCCTCCACATTTGTGTAGCTACATTCTAAAACCGAACCCTTTCAAATTGGAGATTTTTTTTAATATCTACGAACTTTACAGAGTCATTTAATAATGGATTTGAATCCAAACTAACGGTAAAAAGAGATGCCATTAAGATTTATATTTTATTTGCAGGGTGCGAAAATCACATTTTTGACACGGACACCTACTGGGAATGCGCGATGAGAAGCATGTCCGTGACGCTCCACCACCAAATCGGCACATGCAAGATGGGGCCCGCAGGAGAAGCCGTAGTCGATCATCGTCTGAGGGTGCACGGCGTGCGAAATCTGAGGGTTGCAGACAGCAGCATAATACCCGTCACCCTTTCAGCGCATACTAACGCGCCATCTATAATGATCGGAGAAAGACTGGCAGAATTTTTGAAAGAAGATTGGAGATCTTGAAAGAGTGGTTTTCCATTTGACGAAGCTATGCAAGCGTATTGGCCATTTCCTATTTGGTTAGGACCACAAATTTATTTATTTCAATTCAAATATATCAGTTTTATAGATATATGTAGAATATGTGAGCATAGTATTATTATATAGAAAAACGAAAGAGAAGTTATTATTTTTTAAAATGCAAGAAATAACACAATGACATTCATGAGTAATGATCCTAACGGAAAAATTGATTATTACTCTCAGATAAAGAGAAAACGTCGATTGCGGCGTGTTGGCAACTGTTCCATAAACGATGAACGTTTCAATAATGTAGTCGCACACACTTAGGCCTTTAACGTTTCAATTGAAAAGTAGGTCAACGTTTCAATTGAAAAGTAGGTCATCTTCCTCTTGGGCGAGGATCTTCATTTTGGGGCTCTAGTTCAAAATCAGGAGTTGTACTGAATCCAATAAATACTGTTTTGTACCCCCCAAACTGAAATACTGGCTGCACGTTTAACTAATTTGTTCACTTGTGGTGACCACGATAGATCTGATGTTAGGGTTTTGTATTCTGTTTAGTGGGGGTGTCTATACACTACGACCTATAGGACCCATTGTGTCTCCTTCTACTTTCAAGAAGTTCAGGATATCGAATGGCTTCAGATTAGGTAGATATCTCTCTTCTATTTGGTGTTCTTCGAGGTATCTCATCCTCGGATTTTGCAGGTTAATGTATTCTGAGGTATTGTGGAGAGAGGTTTCGTTATCTTCATCACAAAACTGCATTCTTCTTCTTCGCCTAGTCCAAGTTTCTTAAGTGCCCTGTTAGGTTTCCCGTTAGTATTCCGAGCTTGTTTCAACTCTTGCTGGTGCAGTCATTTGATCTCTTCTGGTTGTAGTTTCCCAGTAGTATCTTGGCCTGCCTCATTACTTTTGATTCTATCCAGTATTGGGATATTTTGTTGTGTACTTCTTTTTTAAGTTCATAACGTATTGTGGTGGTACTTATTCCGCAGAAGGGTTCAGGTCCCAGAAATGATTTTCAAGCCTCTTTTTGCCATTGCGTCTGCTATTTCATTACCCTACAATCCAGTGTTTCGGAACACAAAGGAGTTGATTACATGGGAGTTCAGGGCATTATTGGCTGCTTTACCATCTGACATGATGACAATCTCTTGTCTGCGAAATTCTTTCTGTTTTGAACAGGACACCGATTCCGATGGCGTAGATTTCTGATGGCGTAGATTTCCGATTGGTAAATGCTAGGGACTTTCGGAATATTGTTCTCTTCTAGATCCTTCTGTATACCATTTAATAACACTTCTCTTGAGTCTTGGGATGGTGTAATTGTCCCAAAAATAACATTCAAAATTTTGAAATTAGTAAAATCAGTTGATGATTACCGGAAATTAGGTACATTGTTATGAAAGTATTGCCATTTACAAGAACAGTTTGAGTAAATCCCTTCTCAATAATGATAATGACCCATTGAATTTTAAACTATTTGTGTTAATTCCGATAAAGGAATAATCACCAATTAAGTATCGGGAGGAGTGGGTGAAATTTCGAATATGTCAGTTTTTGCGTGTTGATGTTATTAGAAAAAAACCGCGAAAAATCCCGCAGACCAAGCTTATACTGGCCTTTGCGAATTTTTGAAAGAAAAATTAGGAAAGGAACCGCGACTTCGATAATGAGATATGATCAAGGAATGTTTCAACTAACTTCCTGAGAAATTCCGCATATGTCAGTTTTTGCGTGTTGATGTTATTAGAAAAAAATCCGCGAAAAATCCCGCAGACCAAGCATATACTGGCCTTTGCGAATTTTTTAAAGAAAAATTAGGAAAGGAACCGCGGCTTCAATAATGAGATATGATCAAGGAATGGTTCAACTAACTTCCTGGAAAATTTCGCTTGTCAGTTATTGCGTGTCGATTTTACTGTAAAAAATACAAGAAAAATTCCACAGTTCTAATCCATTTCCGCATTTGCAATTTTTTTAAAAATAATTGATAAGGGGCAAGTCGTTATAAATATCAAGGTCTTATGGTGTAATGCTTAAATATTCCTGACAAATTTTTCGAGTCTATTATGAGCAATTATGAGAAAAATTCTTGCAAATGTCCTAACGATCTGAACACGTTTGTATATTGAAATTGAAATTGAAATTGTTTATTGAAATAGGAATCCTAATATACATAAAAAAGTTACAAGTCCTAATTAAACAGAACTACGAACAATTACAAATTACGAACAAGTGAAATGTCTAGTATCATTTAATCCGCAATAAACAAGACTATTTATTGGGAACAATAATTAAAAACATAATAAATAAATAATATAGGTATATATATTTATGAATAAAAACAAATTGATATTGTATGTGATTATTCAAGTAAATAAGTAATAATAATATCAAGTGGTACACTGTTTGAGCTGTCCTTATTTGTTATTTTGATTTCAGATAGTCAATCAGAACCTCCTTGAATTTTTTCACCGAACAAGACTGCTTAATTTCTAATGGAAGCTTATTAAATTCCAGTAAACCTCGATGGAAAATGGAGTTCATAGATTGAGAATACCGTGTACGAGAAACATAAAGATTGGTACTCCCTCGCGTAGGATAGTCATGAATTTCATTGGTGAACGTAATAAACTGATCAAAGTAAGCAGGTGCTTCGCCACATAAATTTTTTAAAATGAAAATAATCGAGGAATAGAAAATTATATCTTTAACTGAGAGCCAATCCAAAACTTGATGCATAATTGCGATGGGAGTAAATCTGTTGCACTTCAAAATAATTCGCATTCCTCTATTTTGCAACTTCTGCAAAGATTCAATACTATTACCATCGAGTAATGATAACAGGCTGGCACAGTAGATGAAGTGGGGTTGGATTATTGTGTTATAGACCCTTACACAAGTTTGAAAGCTAAGATGGCTACTGACACGAGTAAAGAAAAATAATTTTTTAGCTATTTTACTATGGATGTATTGAAAATGATCCTTGAAGTTTAATGTGTTATCGATCATAAAACCGAGGTATTTGATTTTTTTAACAATCTCAATGGGCTCATCATAAATTTTAATTCTTAATTCTATTTCTAATTCACCAATAATCTCATTTACTGAATTTCTTCCTTAAATTCATAAGAATGATACATTTCTATTCGAACACATTCATAATATTGAATAGTTTTCATCTAAATGATCAATTTTCCAGGCAGGAGAACTATCGGTAATATTTGCCGGCGGTTTCAGTAGGTACAGTCCCTGACAAAAATTGTCTGCGGCTTTTGGTCTGCCAGCTTCAGCGTCATGGTGAAATCATACCTGACCACATCAGTCAGATTTGATCACAGGTATGATCCCGCTCGAGTTACATATCAATATTGATTTTAGATAATTACTTATTTCATATAAATAAGTATGGCCAGATATTTGTTAGTTTAGTATTCTTACTGATGCAAGTAACTTGATTATCAAAATGCGCATCTAGGAGTGGTGAAGGGTAATTGGATAGTGTTAACGAACAAAGATCCAAGCACCAAAATTTAATTTGGAGAAATTTGAATAAATCAGTTCACTGGGTAAAAAAAGATTATAAATAACTATGCAGGTATTTTCTTTAAGGTAGCGTTCATCGTATAATATAAGATATTTATAACCAAATAACGCTATATTTGTAGAAAATTCTGAAATATTTGATGTTTTTACTAGTGGTTCACACATACTATTATTTCAGTGCAACAAAAAAAAGGAACCAAGCGCCTGTTTCCTTCACAAAAACCCCCGTTTTCAGAGAAATACATCTTTAAATCACTAGCAGACTGCAGGCTTCACGTATTTGGTTCCCTATTACTAAACGTTAATGAGAAATTATTTATTTTTTCTAATTTTTGTCTTAATGCACATGAAACATAGTATGGTTCTTTTTTTGAAAACGCGAGATGCAGTTATGAACGTTTTTTAAAAGGATGTAAAGGCTTATTATACAAAAAATTTTGGTCAGTATATTATGTAAGGAAAAATAAAAACTTGTTTTTTTTCAAATATATTACCTAAAATAGATTATAATCATATTATAATGAACGGAACATGAATATTTAAGTATTTGGTATTTTCTTGGCCTAAAAGTACAAAGGTATATTGAAAAAAGAAATCATAGAATGTTCAGTCTTCTTCACACTCAAAATCCAATTCTCCGTTGTATCCATCGATATCATCAACAACTTCTTCACTGGCTATAAGGGAAGTATAAAAGTCTTGGTCTGCCTCGGGAATCAGATGCATAATGGATCTAATGTCGTTAAGTTTGGGGGTTGAGATTGGTTTGCCATTAGGGTAAAGTACTGGCAAATTATTCAGACTGAATATCTCTGCCTGTTTGCCTTTTTGTTTTGGTTTAATATCAACCTCAACATAAGCATCTTGATCATGACTGAATTTGAAAAATATGCTATATGAAGAATTTTTAGTGACTTTTATTTCTCTGACATTAAGCCAGTTAATTTTTCCCCCGATAGTATCTTTTTTTCTATTAACTATATTTTTTTCTAATACCTCAGATGAGATAAAATCGTCCTTAGTCATTTTATGTATGTTTGGTAACTCCGTGACTATTTGAATAAAGAAAAAAAAAATTGGCAAATAAGCGTTTTATTTTTCAACATAATCTCCTTTTAGATCAATACATTTAGTCCAGCGTTTTTCCAGTTTTTTTATTCCTTCCAAATAATAGGTTTTCTCAAGGCCCTCAAAATAGGCGTTTGTTTCGGTTATAACCTCTTCATTCGACCCAAATCTCTTACCACCCAGCCATTTCTTCAGGTTTGGGAAAAGAAAATAGTCGCAAGGGGCTAAATCTGGAGAATATGCTGGATGGGGTAGTAGTTCGTAGCCCAATTTATGAATTTTTGCCATAGTGACTACACACGTGTGCACTCGTGCATTGTCTTGATGAAGCAGCACTTTTTTTTTCGCTAAATGTGGTCGTTTTTGCCTCAAATCAATATCGAATCTGTCTAAAAGCTCTGAATAATATTCGCCGTTGATCGTTCTACCCTTCTCTAAGTAATCTATATGAATGACACCGCGTGCATCCCAAAAAACTGTGGCCATAACCTTGTTGGCTGACAGACGCACCTTAGCCTTCTTTGGTGCACGTTCACCAGTTGACACCCACTGTTTTGATTGTTCCTTGGTCTCTGGGGTATTGTGATGGATCCATGTTTCGTCTACGGTTATATAACGGCGTAAAAACTCGCCCGGATTGCGATTGAACTTTGCCAAACACTCCTTTGAAGTGGTCACACGGTTGCGCTTGTGGTCGAGTGTGAGCAATCGCGGCACCCATCTCGCGGATAGCTTCTTCATGTCCAAATATTCATGTAAAATGTGATGTACTCGCTCAGTTGAGATGCCTACAGCCTCAGCTACCTCACGTACTTTTATTCTCCGATCGTCCAATATCATTCCATGGATTTTATCGACGATTTCTGGCGTGATGACCTCTTTTGGGCGACCTGAACGTACGGCGTCACTTGTGCTGGTACGACCACAACGGAACTCAGTAAACCACTTCTTAACCATTGAAATTGATGGTGCAGAGTTCCCTTAGTATTTATCAAGTCTTTCCTTGGTTTCAGTTATGGTTTTTTTACGCAAAAAATAATGCTTAATCAACACACGAAATTCACTTTTTTCCATTTTTGTTAAAATTCACGAGGTTGTTTGCTTCTAATTGCTGTCAAACACAAACCAAATGTCGCAGCTTGCTCAAAATTTGACAGTAGTCTATTGAAAGATGGTGGTTGACAGCAGCAGTGTTGCATTTAAAGTTACTGCGCGGGAAATTTAAAAAGTCACGGACTTACCAAACAAGCCTCGTATTATAAACGGACTCTTCTTTCTGGAACTCTTCATGACATTAATGTAATCTTGTGGCGTATATAATCTTTGCTGATATTTCAACGCCTTTTCAATGTCGCCAAAGTCTGAATCGTTAGGCAGGAAACTGTGTCCTGATATAAGAAATTTCATGCAAATACGTTGTAAAGTTGGAGATTGATTCAAAATGTATTTCAGTATCAGACAAAGTTTGATGTTGCGGTTCTGTCCACCGCAAGAATCTGACCATAAGTATAAATCTGTTATGTTTTCTTCCAAAAAGTTTCACAGTATTTTTTTAGGCAAGATCCTACTTCCTGCGCACCTCGGCCAGCAGTCCCTTCAGTCCAGAGAAAACAGTAGGATTTAAAAATGAAAAAGAACATATTATCATAATATACCTTTGTATATCCCGAATTATATATATATATTACACATTACACTCACGTTTATCTGTATATCAGAAGTAAGTACTACTTTATTGTCAGTTCGTTGATCATTACTTGTAGTCGAAAAGATTTCCGTAGAGGCGCAGGGGTCCTGAAGAGTGGAGATATAGGTAAGTAATATTAAGTTTAAAAAAAAAGTTGTTACCTGGACAGTTTCTAATATAATTGCTGTTTCTGAATAGCTCAGTTCCTGATTGCCATCTTCCTTGTTAATTTCCTTGATAGTAGTAGAAAGAACCTAAAAAACCTTTCGTTATTTCACTAGATTTGAATTAAAATTTTGATGACATACATTTGTTTCATTATCAGAAAAAATCAGATGTGCGGATTCTTCTTTCCCTGTCTCATTACTTTGGTCAGTTCGACTCTGAAAAAAATAAAATATTTGGAAATGCACTAAGATTAATGTACGAAATCTAAACTTCCAAAAACCACATTATTTTAAAAAGAACCAAACGACGTTTTAACGGAAACAAACGCCACATATCTCAAAATTCCGTTTCTTAAAATGGAACCACAGTTGTATACATTTGCAGGTTTTTGAAACAAAAATATTGTTAAATTCTTCACTTACCTTTGAAATATTTTGGGTTTCAAGCATCTGAAGAATATTTCTTCCTCTAGATATCATGACTTCACTTCATTTTCTGCAACAATCGCTAAAAAAAGAACATATACCGGCACAATAACAAACAGCACGAGCAACACGTGGTTCTTTTTACATAAATGGAATTTTAACAATGGCTGGTATTGAAGATAGATTTTCTGTCACTAGATGGCCATAGCTGCCTTTTCGTGAGTGGTTATTTATTGAACTACTGGACATTGTATTCATTCACCTGTTTGTCAAGAGAACTTGATTTTGGCGAAATGGCGCTTGGTTCTTTGTTCGTTAACACTATCCAATTGTTCTTATATGTCAATTGGTAAATATCTTGAAGGTTCCTTTCTATATACGAATTGTTCGATGAATTGTTTATGAATTCATTCATGATAGTCACGAAATTAAGAAGCATCTCTATTGTTTTCCATTTCTCCATATTTTTTTTTAAATATTTGGTTATTTCTGTTCATTTCAACTGACTGGTGGACAAAGTAACAGTGTCTCGTTATCGATATCAGCTGTGTTATCAAAAACTAGGGTCAAATTTAGATAACACAATGACGGAGACATCGTTTTTTCATATTCAATATAAAGAGACCTTATATTTTGCCAGCTAAAAAATTTGGCAAAATGCTTACTTAATATACAAAAGTATTGTTGCCTAGCAACAGCACGACGCATCTGCATGAATAAAAATTCAGAGCGCTCTAGACAAATGTCCGAAAATGAATTAATTGCACAATTTCAAAAATAATACCAAAACTCAATCTTGACATTCAACAAAGAAAGAAATATCATTAGCAATGTAAGAAAATAAATAATCTTTTGTATTGACAACAGTGAAAAAATACCTGATTTTTTCGCGAAAGATGCACTAGTGCATGTTTTTTTCACCAAAAATTTCATAGCATGCGTGTATTTGTTAAAAAAATGTGTGTGTATTTCTTATGCTTATATTTGGTCAGAACTACAAAATTGTTGGCTGCCTGTCAATGAATAGTAAATAATCATATAACTTATGATTTCACGATCCGTTTCAAATTAAGTTTCAACTAGTGACATTAATACAGTGATAGTTTCCATGGTGAGTATTGAAATAAAAAATACGAAATGGGAAAGATATGTGTTCTCAGCTGGTTCCGAAAACATATTGTAGAACTCGTGATGCTGATCAAATATCTCCATTGCGCCAAAGCTCCAAATTCAACGGTTCAGATTATACAGGATGCTAAAGTAAACTCATCCAAAATTTTGTCGTGAAGATATTTTTTCGAATCTTAAACCAAATCAACAATGCATCGATTATTCATATTTCCGATACAAATCCACTATGAAGGTAATCATTCCTGCACGCGTCCAAAGCTAGCAAGTTTTTTAGTGATTCCAAAAAAATTAGGTGGTAGAATTTCATTAATTTCCGGATTTTTCGGAGGGTATAAAGATCAAATCAAAATTGACGATGCATCTCCTGAATCAGACTGACTTATTATATGCAAGCATATATGAAACCGCACCCATCCTGTTTGTTGACATATCCAAATACCTGGAAATCCTGATAACTCGGTGAAAAACTCGATCGTTTATGATGAAAGTTCACTCTGCCGATACACAAAGTAGGTATACAGGGTCTTTCAAAAATAGTGGTCTCTGCTGATGATTTATTTGAAGTAGGTAGTTAAACTTGCGATTTATTTTATTCGAAGCATTTTCATAAAAATATTTGTTCGACACAAATCTTCTGAAATATGGAATATTTTAAATGTGTTGAAATCTGTATGTACCTGCTACAAATAGTAGAATACCTAACTCAAGTTTTAACGGTAGAATATTGCAAAAAAATTAAATAAAAACATTGAATTGCAAAATGTAACAGGTAACGAAATATACTCATATTTTATTTCAACAGAAGTTTCGTACATATATAGAGTGTATCACATTGGCGTAACAACAACCAATTCCATTATTCCTAGGAGAATTTCAGATGCTTCATTTTCAGATTTTGGATAGATGTATAAGTATAGAATTTCAGACAGACCATAATCGCCTTCCCACCAATGACTAATGAGTAGCAAAAATACCAATTCGCAAAACACACTCATTGCTGATCAAACTATTGCACATACGCTTTAAATTCAACAGGTTAATCTAGTCTCCCTGTATATGAAATGGAACCTATGTTTCGTAGCCGGCTGTGAAACATATAAGGCCACTATACAGGGTGTTTCACAACTTATATGAAATTTTGATTTTGTCGAAAATATGAATAGGATGTTCATAAAATCAGATGTGGAATCATCTGCGACTGGAAAACAAACTTTAGTAACTATTTTCCATCGTTCAAGATAACCTCTCTTTGAAGGGATTCATGTTGAAAAGGAAAACATTGTCAGTTGACAATTGAACCAAAATATGACTTCTGACCTTCCTTGTTTCTTTCATACTGCGATTTGCAATCGAGTATTAAAAACTGTTTTGTTTTTGTTACAATGGTCAATAAATGATATTATCATTATTAAATATACAGGCCGTTTTTTTTAGCTGATCCCACTATTGCTATCTCGGAAACGGAGAGACCTACAAGGTCGGTTAAATGGGAAAAAAGTTTCCTATTTTGGGGAGCAATAATAAGCTTTTTTCAGATCTTAAATATCAATGGTTGTTTTTGAGATATTCGCCAAAAACTAAATTAGTCGAATTTGGTTTTTTGCTCTACCGCCTCCATTTCGAATGATATAAGAAAAAGTCGGGGGAACTTTCAATAATGTTTCATATTTTTTATAATCTGATATGAACCAATTTTCAATGCGACGTTTCGTTCATTAGATTACATCATCAACATTATTTTTGTAAATACGGACCTCTAGTTTTTTTCATCGATTTTTGTAGCCACTTTCATAACAAATTTAACTATATATTACAATACATGTGTTTCTCGACGTTTTACTCCGAAAAAACATCATCAATATTTGGTCATACAATTCCCGTCAGTGTAGTCTCAAAAAAAAGTCTGAGGAACTTTCAATACTGTTTCATATTTGTTATAATCTTATATGAACCAATTTCCAATGTGACCTTTCTTTCATTAAATTCCATAGTCAACTTTATTGTTTTAAATATGGGCCTCAAGTTTTTCATTAACTTCAGTAGCCACTGTTTTAACAAATTCAGCTATTAATTACAATACATTTCTCGACGTTTTTCTCCGACAAAACATCATCAATATTTGGTCAAACAATTTCCGTTAGTGTAGACTGAAAAAGGTAGAAACCAAAATATTAGAACTCAAAAATACATCACCTCCACACATCTTTTGAAAATTTGCAAGTAGACGTGAACGCCTATGCATTCCAGGGTGTTTGTATGAATATGGAAGAACTGTTCAAAAGTCAATTTTTATGGAACGTAAATGTTTGTTTCTGATGTTTTCTGGCAAACAGAAATCTTGGAGAAAAAATTCGGAGAGCACTGAAATGAATTGACTTTTTCAAAGTGAGCCATGAATTAACAGAATAATAAAGTGTCAAATCTATTGACAAGTACATAAATAATCATTTGATTCGTGTGAATTTGTGAGGTGAAAACTATGAATATTTCTAATGACGAGAAAGTTGATATGCTTTTCGTATACGCGAAATGTTTGAGAAATGCTACTAGATCTCTAGCTATGTATGGGGAATTGTACCCTAAGAGGCATCAGCCATCCGAAAGATATTTTCAACGCAATGAGAGGAGTTTACGGAATCATGGTTCATTAGAAAAACCCTCGAGTAAGCGTTGTACAGTAACTAACAGGGGTGGCGATACTGAAATTGGCGTTTTGGGTAAGTAGATTCACAAATAACGGATGGTTTAACATTATCACTGGCGACAAGAAAATTCCTTTCTACATAGAGCTACAAATTTCCAAGAGAGATTTGTAGTTAATGTTTGGCTTGGTGTTCTAGACACCAAGATTATCGGTCCCTATTTTTTTGAGACATCGTTGACGGGGGAATTATATTTAGAATTCTTGTCGGAGACTCTAGTTGAGTTGTTGGAAGATTTGCATTTGAATATTCTGCGAAAATGCCAGTTTTTCCAACATTATGGAGCTACGCCACATCGCAGAAATATTTGCAGAGATTTCCTCAATACGACTATGCAAAGACGATGAATAGGAAACAATGGTCCTATCAAATGCCCACCACGTTCACCTGACCTGACCCTTTTGGACTTTTCATTGTGAAGTTTCATTAAAGACATGGTATTCGGATCAACTTTTGGTAATATTGACCAATTGAAAGAAACAATAATAAACATACTATGGCAAGAGCGAATATGTGTTTAAGAAACGATGGACGGTAATTCAAACATTTAATGAGATATCGTGAACGAAGTTGACGGTTAGGAGTATTTTGACATTTTCTTCTGTTTGTTACTTGGTATATTACATTTGCTTTTGATATTGGAGTTTATGTATATCTTTGAGTTCTAGACCCAAAAAATATTGGTACTTACTTTTTTGAGGTAGCTCATCTGACCGGGAATTGTTTGACTATACACTGATCATGAGAAAAACGTTGACTATGGAATTTAATGAACGAAACGTCGCATTAGAAATTGGTTCATATAAGATTATAACAAATATGAAACAGTATTGAAAGTTCCTCAGACTTTTTTTTGAGACTACACTGACGGGAATTGTATGACCAAATATTGATGATGTTTTTTCGGAGTAAAACGTCGAAAAACTCATGTATTGTAAGTAATACATAGCTGAATTTGTTATGAAAGTGGCTACAAAAATCGATGAAGAAAACTAGAGGTCCGTATTTACAAAAATAAAGTTGATGATGGAATCTAATGAACGAAACGTCGCATTGAAAATTGGTTCATACCAGATTATAAAAAATATGAAACATTATTGAAAGTTCCCTTGACTTTTTCTTATATCATTCGAAATGGAGGCGGTAGAGCCAAAAAACGAAATTCGACTAATTTAGTTTTTGGCGAATATCTCAAAAACAACCATTGGTATTTAAGATCTGAAAAAAGCTTATTATTGCTTCCCAAAATAGGAAACTTTTTTCCCATTTAACCGACCTTGTAGGTCTCTCCGTTTCTGAGACAGCAATAGTGGGATCAGCTAAAAAAAACGGCCTGTATAACAAAAAACAACAACTATCTAATACTTACCACGACGTATATTGAACTGACAGATAGGTAAGTACGAGGGTAAGTATGTATGCAACGTTTCTCATGGAGGAAACTATTGCAAGTGCAAGTAATCAAACATTAGATATTATCCTTCATTTGGCTGGGAGTGGCCAACTCCAGACATGTTTCGCCTCAAATGTACCACTTGAGGGAAATGTGTGGAGAGGAGGGTGTTTTGACATTGTTTTTATTCACTGGGGAACGTCAAATCAATAATTCGAATGACAATATCTGTTTTTATGTCGAACAAAAATAAAAATGGAAAACGTGTAGGTATTCCAATCTCTCAAGTCTAAAGGAACAAAAAAAACTGAAAATAATGTGAGGAATGCATTAGTTGGATCCTCTTGGAATACCTACTCCGTCCAGCCACTGTTCTTGATTAGGAGAGTTAATTGTTTATGTTGTTTCTTCATTTAGTTGAAGGTTGAAAAACTAGATTCGGTGATAATATTCCGTATTCGATTTTGTCGAATTTCAGAATATTGAGTTATTCTTATTCTTCTGAACTAGGAAACATTCAGTCGTAGCCGATTAGGATGTTTTTTCTTTAATCTTCTACAAGTGTTTCTTTATTTAGTTGAAGGTTGAAATTACTGGCTACGGCAGGGCCGGCACAAGGTAATATTTTCACCCACGTTTCTTTGACAAAAATTGATGGAACTTTGTTCTAATTTTTGAAATAGTAACGGTTTCATCACAGCAGAATAAATTTAGCCTAGTCAATAGAGACTTCTGCGAAGGAAAAAATCACGAACAGCTGATATTCCGGATTTGAGTAGGTGAATGTACAAAGTACACGATGGATAAAGGTCTCAACCGTTCTTTGTATAAATGGGCAGAAAATTTTTGAAAATCATTTTGATTTTCCCTGTTTGGAGCAATAACTCATGAGTTATACTCCGTTTTATGATAATTGTCTCAAAATGACTAGGATTTCTAATGCTCGAATGAGGTAAACACCTTATTTCGCTATTAGTAATAACAAAATGATATGATAAAAGTCTCGAAAATTCGTAAAAAAAGCCAGAATAGTGGAAAAATCGTCAAAAAATCCTCAAATGCATGTCGTTTAGTTGGTTCGCAGTTTTCTAACGAATTATTTTCAAGATAATCTCTTCTGGCTTAAAGCTATTTGGATTGAATGCGTTAGAAGTGTTTTGGATTTGTGGAGTAGATGTAATCTGAGATAAAACTAGGGGATTAATTTCTTCTTATGGAGTAACCTCGAAATTCCGTACTATCCTTGAAAATTGTTCTAGTAAGAAACATTGCAGAGGGAAAGCCAGCAACGTATTTGAAGCTGTAATTTCAAAAGTCATGGTAATTTAGGTAGGGGCAAGTGTGAGCAGACACTCCGATTTTTGTATTACTTATCGTTTGATTCTTTTCTATATAAAACTTGAAAGTGAACCCTTTATATGATAATTATTATTCTTTCCATAGTCCTAGTTCAAAATTATAGTTACTTTATAGATCACCTGTATTTTCACTTGTTATGCGAGTATTAACTGTAATTTTCAATTTTATACGTATTGCTGATAGGTACAAATCCGAGGGGTAAACCGCTGAGGAAGTTTGGTGTACAGCCTTAGGAAGTACTAAGGAAGTAAGGGAAGTAAGAGGAAGTACGAGGAAGTACGAGGAAGTAGGAGGAAGTACGAGGAAGTACAGGGAAGTATCAGGAAGTACGAGGAAGTATAAGGAAGTACAAGAAAGTACATATTACTCAAAACGCCCACGGTGGTGTTGCCGTTTGGTGTGTTCTTGTCCTTAGTTGGATGTGTAACGTGTTTGATTACGTACGTATTATAGTGAAAGTGAAGACTAGGCGAGAGGCTTGGTATTATTGACACGTTTAAGCAAGTTTCAGTTAACCCAGGTAACCATTTGACAACAGATCACTCTGCTCCTGCAGATTATGAAAGGTAAGTAAGTAATAATGCGTGTTTGTAATTATATTTTATTTCCTGCACTTTGTTATACGTTTGAAATGCTTTTCTATTATATTCCATCTCAGTTAGATTGTGTTATTCTATGATTTTGATTCGAACGGTTTGTGATCATTTTCAAATTTTTTATTTAGATTTGATTTTTCGATAATGTAGTTCGAGATCCCTACAGCTCAAATTCATTAAGTTCTGACTGAAAAAATATGAGGGTTCAGTGTAAACGTATACGTTTTCAGAACCGTAATCTTTGAAATAAATAAGCTCTCGAGTAGGTAGGTTCTAAGAGTCACGTAGCGTAGACTAATATACAGAGTGGAACTGCCAAATTTGATATTACTACTGAAATACTACTAGAAAAATACTATGCTGTATTTTATGATCAAAAGTGGTATATAGGCCGTATAATTCAGGAAGTTGAAGCAGATGTATATGAAATAAAATTCTTGAAATTTGAACTGAATCAGTTTGTTTGGTCACGTTCTGATGACAGACAATGTTAAAAAAGATTCATATTTCATGGACCCATCGAATTGACTGGTAGTGGTTCATTTCAAATAAAACGAACTGACTTAGTGAACATTTCGAAGAAATATAAAGTGATGAAAAGCCTCAACAAATAAATAGCGCAACGTCTAGTATATTTGCACTTTTTAAAGAGAATGTACCTGTTAATTTTTTCAAGAAAAACGTTATAGGGCAGAGCCACCACCTATGGCCAGGTTAAGAGAAATATGTAACTTTTGATATTGCTATTGGTTACTAAAAGTGTGGAACAAAAAAATTCGAATGAATTCGTATAGTTGTAAGTGTCCTCTATTGAATTGAATAGATGAAATAATTTGTTTTTAAGAAATTACAATTTTTAGAAAAAATGTAAAATTCACCACTAATGGTCATCTTTACCCCACTTATGACCACATGTATTACCACTTATGGCCAGATATTAACCAGAAGTGTTAAATATTTCTCGAAAGATTTTCTGGATTTTTTTTGTCACTTTTTTTATAGGGCCAAAAACTGCTATATTCAGTAGTAGGAGGATATATTGTGTAGCGTTAGGAACCAGTGCTATTAGAATAATCTGATGTTCCCGACAAAATTTGCTCAAATGTAAGGATAAATGAGAAGTATGTCCATCTAGGAATACGAACAGGAAATTTGTACTTCGTTCCCCTTTAAATTCGGTAAAAAAACATTGCAGAAATATTCAAAGAAACATTCTGCGGTCATCCATCCATTCTCGCTTTTTCCAATTCCCCAGCCCTGAGGAGATAATTCTACTATTGCTCTAGGTGTTCTGTCGTTATTAAATATTGTTAGGAGAGGTGCAAATTTTCCCGAGTATTTACAGCAAAAAGTGTAGTTATGTTTTCTTTATCTAACGAAGTTCTTTTATCGTAAACGTATGTTTTCCACGGGGACCGAGTTTATGGATTTCATTGAACCATTTTCGAATTCTTTCCTCTGTCATAGCTTCAAAGAAGCATAAAACCACTTTCTTCCAGGCCTATTATTCGAAAACGGTGTTTTTATATGTAACTAGCTAACTAGCTTTTGACCCGATGTTAGAAGACCATCTTTATCTATAGGAAACTCCATTTTGGCGCAATTAAGTATCCAATTAACCAGTATTTTTACTGTATCTTTCCCAAGGAACTAGCAGAAGCCACATTGTCCAGTTGAATCAATTGGAGATTTTCCAGTTGTTTTATTTCTCAGAGTGGTTCGAGGAATCGAAAAGATCTTGCTAGTCTTTGAAACAGCCATTCCACCTGCAATGGCGTCCAATGCCAACATTACTTTTGATGGAGAATACTTAAACTTTGAAAGTTTCTGTATTTTTCCTGATTGCACTCTTGTCGGCATTTTTCACTGAAAAGAGAAGAACAATTAACATCCATTTGGTCTTGTTTGCAACAATGAGCAACATTTCATAGTGCTCTTGTTGTGCCGTCCAAAATAAGTATCGAAATAACGGATGGCCATTAGTGGATTTTGCAGTTCCACTTATAGCCACTTCTATGGCCATAAGTAGAAACACGCTCATATTTTATTTCCACTAACGGCCATCACGATTTTAACAAAAAAAACAGTTTGTGGATCTCTTATAATAAAAATACAAATTCAAGGACACCTCACTCACGTTTGTGCAATATTTGAATCCTATTTTTTGCGTAAAAATTCACCAAGTTAGTAAGATGATTGAGGATAGATTTCTTAAGGAAACCGTTAACAATTTCCGGCACTCGATGTATCTGGTCATTCTCACATTTATATTGAAACTAAAACTTATTTCCAAAACTTCTCATGGCACTCCCCCCACTACCAACATTCAAACGCTTCGATTGCCGTGCGAAATTTGATTTGAAATTTGCAAGGAAGCTTATTATTTCAAAGAACTACCGGGAGTGGCCATAAGTAGGGTGATGGCCATAAGTGGTGCCTCTGCCCTAATTTCCTATATTCAGGAGACTGAAGTTTTTTGTACTACCTAGTCTTGGTTTTCTATTTAACACAATGAGTTATTCAATCCTAGAATAGTGTTTAATTTCGTGTGTTAAAAAAATGTGTATAGTTTCCTAAATAATAGTTATTTAAGTAACAAGGAATGTAAAGACGTGTTAACATTCGAGGTGAGCGAGTACGAGCCGAGGCAAAGCCGAGGCATGTCGATTGCCGAGGATGATAACAGTCGATACATTCCGTGTTACTTATTACGTTTTTCCCGCTGCTTGTTGACATTTCTCAAAATTTGCCTGAATTGAAGTTTGTTTTCTTACCCTTCCTTCATGATTATTCGTTCGCTATTTCATTCTAAGTTGCTTGTGCGTGTAACTAAGTTACCGAATAAGCAGACAACAATAATATTCAAAAGGTCTCATAACCTAAAAATTGATATGAATGAAGCTGAAGGTATTACTTGTCAAAGTCAAAGTCATTATTACCCTAGGCATGTAAATGACACTATTAAGTTCCGTTGTCAAGATGAATTAGTAAACGAATGATATAGGCCATTTACCTGTTTTGTTGCTAAGCATGTATGGACTATTTAAGGTAACAGCACCAGTAGCTGACACTTTTAGGCATATTTTATATAAAAACTGAAATATTTTCAAATTCTCATAAATTTTTATTAATTTGTGATAAATACTAGAATGTTTGTTCCAAGAGGAAAACGTTTTTAATGAAAATTACGAAAAACAAGTCATATTTATTTATAAAAAAAATTAAAAATCTACATTGAGTTTTGTACCTTAAGCTGACACATCAAAAAAGGGGCTGTACCTATAGCTGACATAACAATGGTACCAGTGCCTGTCACCAAAAAATTAGAACATAAAATTGTGGGACAAAATTGTTATTTTGAAATATTTTGTATACAAACTAACATTATAAAAAAACTAAAAAAATAACACTAATTTTAACGAAATGCAAAAATAATATCTTGAGATAATTTTAGTTATGTACTTATACTAGGTTACAGATTACTTTTCAAATACTTCTGCTATTCCGTTTTTAAATACATATCTGACTCGCTCTCCAGTACGGACTATATCAGGAGTACACAGCAGTCCAATAATTTGAGTAAATGTTACGAATGAAATATCGTTTTCGATAGCGATGTAAGTTTTTTTTATCGTGTCTACACTCTTGAGTGCCATAACTTTTATATCATCTTCGATGATGTCCTGGATGATACAGACATAATTAAACTTTTGCGTATTTCTTTTTCCTCCAAGAAAAGATACCAAACCGAAGTCTCCCTGTTTGATTTCCTCAATAGCTTTTACTTTCCTTAATTCTTCCGAAACAGTTTCTTCCTCTTCATAATAAGGAGAATCATCTGATTCCATGAAAGATACTTCATCCTCATCCTCACTAGTAGAAAGATCTGTATCAGGAACTTTAACTCTTTTCTTTTTATTCTGAATTTCTTTCTGTTTAATTTCTTTGGATTTTTCACGTTTTATTTTCCTTTCCTGTTTTTCCTTCTCTTTCTGCTCTTTTTCTGTCTTCTTTTTTAGATTATATTCTTGCCAACTCTTTGAAGTTATTACAGATGGGATTTTTTCTTTTTTTTCTTTTTTTTCCAGTAGTTTCTTTCTCTTCTGGCCAAAATAAGGCTTTTTTAAAAGGTGTGGGAACTAGTACAATATGAGACTGAGGTTGATCAATGGTGACGTTATAAATAATTTGAGTGTTAACAGGGGTTGAGTGTATTATGTTTTCTGATCGGTCTTCTGCATGTACCTGGGCTTGTACCAAAATTGTGTTGTCTGCTGTGTTACATTTTTCTGGGGTTTTATGTTCAATATCTCCAATACTTGAAATTGGCTGATTCTGCTTATCCGTTATTGCTACTTCAGGGTGTGTTTTAAGGTTCTTAGCACTCGCGAGTTTGATTTTTGTCCAAATATCATATAAAGATGTATCTCTGATATCCCCATTCCATGAATCGGAAGTACAGTTTTGGAAGCTTGAAGTTTTTTCTGTCCCAATGTAGTTTTCCAATATTTTTAAGGCATTTGATGTAGTTCTGTCTATTTCTAAATGAGATAGATTAGTAATAGTAGATTCTGTTTGATTGGTTTTGTCATACGCCACGGCATTAGGTTTCCATGGCACTAAGCCACACTTTCTGAATCCGTTTCTTAAAATTTGAGGTGTAATACGCTGTTTTAAAACATTATTCAGCAGTGGGGCAAAATTGTGCCGTTTCAGTTCAGTACTATTAGTATTGTTTTCTAGCTTCCAAGTGGCTACACTTTCTTTCCAGCAAGATTTTAGTGTTTTAAAAACTGCAACGTCCAGTGGCTGGAGGAGATGAGTCGAATTTGGAAAAAGTGCAATTAGGATATGGCCATTTTCTGAACAAAATACACTTAAATGCAAGGACATATGGGAGGAGTGTCCATCTACAAATAAAATAACGGGCAAAACAACTTTTTCTCTCACGAGCCAAGGATGGAAAACATTGGTTACATATTCATAAAATCCCTCCGCCGTCATCCATCCATTATCAGACCTGCCAACTCCCTAATCTTTTGGTACACTCTCCGCAAGAATCGCAGGTATACGTGTGTATCTAAAAATAATCATGGGAGGTGATAACACTCCTCCAGCATTACAGTTTAGTAAAACTGTTAAACATTCCTTCTCGTCATTATTGGCGGCTAAATAAATTGACTTATCTCCTCTAGGGGCAATCACTTTAAGACCCTTGGGGTTTAAAAAAAATGCCGATTCATCTGCATTGAAAACTCTGCTTGGGTCATCCAAAATTTCCATCTGTGAATTTGAAGTCAAATAATCTTCTATTTCAGAAAACCAATTTCTAATTTGAGTTTCCGTAACATTCTTTCTACTCTTAGTGAGGTTCTGGCATATCCTCTGACTGATATCTGGATGTCTTCTCATGAATCCGAAAAACGATTCCCTTCCTATTTTAATCTAATTTTCTTTTAAATCTTTATTTAACTGCTTTGCTAATCTTCTGGCGCAGCATATCAAATTGTTTTTGGAAATCGGAAATCGTTTTCTTGCCATCAACTTAATCCACTCCACTAATCTAGCTTCTTCTTCTTTAGTAAATAGGGAAGGTGGACCCATTTTTCTTTTTTCTGGGTATTTTCCATTAAACTTACATGAAAGTGTTGATCTAGGTACACCATAGGTCTTAGCTGCTGTTGCAATAGCCAAACCGCTTCTGCAAGCGGCCAAAGCTTGTACCATGTTTTCTTCTTTATACTGTAAAATTTTTTTTGGTGACATCTGAAACAAAAACATAAATTCCTTTAAAAATGTCGACTGAATCCCGCCCGCCAGGTAAAGGTACATCAAAGAAAATGATATGCACCATTACCTGACATTTTGTGTCAGGTACTGGACATAAACCCAATTTTGTACACCTAAAGCTGACACCCTTGTAACTACCATATTTTTTGAGGTTAGTTTCATTTAACAATAAATTATTCTTAATCAATCATTTATTAGTATATATCAATATTAAAACATTCAGACTTGGGACACATATTATCAGAAAACAAAAAAATTGTTATGCTTACCTTGGTAGAATATTATAAGAAATCACTAAAATATTAAAGTTCGGCAAACACGTTTCACTCTTCATGAAAAATCGCCATATTGGAATGATTATTTTTACATAGTTGCCACCGACTTCAACAGATGGAACCCCTATATATCGTAATAAGCCATAAAAAGTAGATTTCTGCATTTGGGATTTTAATTATACAGATTTCTATCAAACTGTCAATAGGTAGAATAGGTACACTAACAGCTACCGGTGTGCTTACCTTACAGTGTCGGCAGCGGGAAAAAGTATTTTTGTATTCTACAGCTTTTAGTTAAAGAATCATATAATACGTAATTCTGATGTAACGTTGTAACGATGTAACGTTGACTTTCAAAGTTTTTTATGTCTGTTATATATTATCATGTTTTAAACCTCCATGTAGGTACCCGCGTAGGTACTTATTATATGTGTTCTAGTTTTTGATTCTCACCTAATAACTGAAGAAAGCAATATAAGTCTGTATTTTATTTGTGAACCTTAGTTTCAGCTCAACTTCTTCTCGCCCTCGTTATATCTTATATTCGAATAAGACCGATATTGATTTGTCAGGACAGGCACAAAAAAGACTCACATAGTACCTCAAAGTGGAGTGGTGTGGATTTACGAAGTAGAAAAACTTATTTGAAGCCTACGTTTTGATTATATAGTTTACCTTCTTCATGACACAAACTCATCATGCCGCCGTCTATGAACATACATCACAAAGTAAAAAACACCATATGTTTAACTGGTGAAGTTTTCTAAAGAAGGTTAAATATATAACCTAATTGTTGGCTTCAAATTAAAGAGAACTTGAAAAAACTTCCAGAGAAACCCAGATATTTCAATATGTATATCATCCTTCATTATTTTCCTACAGATTATGAACGGTTCGTAAAATATAATAATGTGCGTTTCACTAAATTGTATCTATCTTACCTAAGTGATGGGTTAGAGATACAAAATCAAATTCTTCATTACATTTTTTATACTCTTCCTTATAAGTGAGTAATTGTATTCTATTTTTTGCACTTTGTAGACGTTTAATTCTATAATCGTCAGATTGTTATATCCTTTAATTTTGGGTCTTTTTGATATAGAGTGTGTGGATTTGTAATGATAATCTCTAACCAAATATAAAGAAACATAATGGGTGTTCTATTTAAAAATTACATTGCTGACGTAGTCGTCACAGTGATGAGGCGGTTTGGGAAATAATGAATTTATTCCATACTTTATGGACACACTGTATATGAAAATCTCGAAAGAACCTATGGGAAGTACCGAGGAAGTAGGGGAAGTTCAGAGGAAGTACGGGAAGTACAGTACAGTTATAGGAAGTAGAAAGGAAGTACGGGAAGTACAGTAGAATTATAGGAAGTAGTGAGGAAGTACAGGAAGTATGAAGGAAGTTTAGTGTACTTCCCAGGAAGTACGGTGAAGTATACGATTCAAGGGAAGTAGTGTACATCATTTTGGTCAGCGGTTTACCCCTCGTACAAATCGTTCAATGAGATTTTAGTATTTTGCTTCCTTAGATTATTTTCAACGGGAAATCCGATTCTGCTTGCTGTCAGATTTCGATTTGGATGCCGACAAAAAGCAAAATAGTGGTGATTACGTTGACCCCACTAAAAGTTGTACATGGAGTAAGTGTAATCACAGAGACTGGGTAAATATAATCACTGATTACCCAAATTACCTTTCCTGAAAAAATCCGACCGAAACTTGCAACATTCGATTTTTCATTGGCATACGAAGAGGAGAATTAATTTTCCAGTGTGCACTATAAACGTTTCTAAGTCATAGGTAGATGATAATTGTACTAATTCCACAAAAAACTTATAAATTAAACTAATCGTCTGACAGTACCTTTTTTGTACAAACAAAGTAGGTACACATGATCCAATATTTTCATGGGAAGAGCCAACCATACTAAAAATCGCAAAAAATTTCTGGATTTTCCAGTTTTTCTCCCTTACTAATGGGTCGTAAAAATTCTCTTTTGTTTGAATTTCAATTCTCTACAATTTTTTCCATTGTGGCAACCAGATTTTGCTGTATTAGTTTACATTTTATAAGCAAAACACTAAAAATAGAACTTTTTTTGTATTTAAATTTTTATAATAAATGACAAAACATAACAGAATATAACTGAAGACTGTCTTCCATGTAATGGCATAGTCTGTTTCCTACTAGTATTTTTGTGGTAAAGGTAAGCTTATCGGGCTCATTCTCGAAACAAAAAGAAAAGTGGTGTTACTTACGTAGTTTTATCTCCTGAACACGAATCCGAAAGAATTTCGTGGGAGCATTGTCTAAAGAAGAATAGTCAAACAATCCCTGTGCAAAATGCATTGGATGGCCGTCACCTGAGACATCTATAATATTTTACTGGAAACATTGAAAATGTATCCAGTAATGTGGCGCCGTTATCGGATGGCACGCAAAACTATACTTCTGTCTCTTTTTAAAATAGAACGCCAGTTTTAATTCGCTTCATTCATAAATGTGCAGAATATTGTCATTGGTGAGATGTTTAGCAGAATAAAAGACGAGTCAAAGTTTGCATTCGGATGTTTCGAATATGAGATGATCAGTGGTAAAATTTCATATTGCTGCAATTAAGCCTAATATAATGAAACACGTAATGTAGCAATATTCTTACTGAAAAATGATGCCTAAGTATAGGTACAAAAAAATGTTCATTTACGATATTATATCGCAGTTGATATGTTTTGAAAACACATAAAGAATATTCATTAGTGCTTGAAGGCACCCAATAAGTAGGTAAATAATAATATATCAGTATTATTTGTACAAGCTTTTGTTTAGTTTCACTCACACATAACAAGTATAGTATCTACTGTCTAGGTATAACGGGGTCAAAACTTCAGTGGAAATTTTGAGCCAATTCCGCTGATCCAATCATCTTTAAATTTGGCAGGTGTCCATTAAATTCATTCAGGTTCGTTACGACATTCACAAGAGAAAAAAACAAGATAGCGAACAGTTTTTGTGATTTATTGTCCAACTATTCATAATGCGAATCTCGAGTAGATTTTGTATTTTTTCAAAATTCGAAATGGCGAATACGATTTTTGATTAGATTCTTTCAAAATTGGTACCTATACAAGGGCTTGTTTTGTTGGAGACCAATACGAACATTCAAGATGGAGGACAAATATTGTGATTCATGTCCGAATCCGTCCATGATAGATCTAGAATTATTTGGGTAGGACAGTTCAAGGACAATTCAAGGAAAATTCAAGTGTTGGTGGACAGGTGGTTCGATGTTATCAACAATGTATATGGACATATAAGGAGAGTTTCAAAGGAGGTTGTCACCAGAAATCATCCATCTCCTACACGGGCCTAAAATACATTTTTAGTTGTACAATATAGTTATTTGTGTATTTAGAGCGCGAGGAGCGCGGTAATCTTTGGAGAGCGGCAATGGCACTTTGTTCTCGAAATAAACACATGTTTTTTTCTTCAAACGCAGCTCTTAAACATAGAAACGATTGACAATTCATTCAACATAGGCACCTAACATTACCCATGAGAAAATAAACACTCAATAGTAATCCCAAATGAATAAGCTATCCAAATATCCAATAATTCACATCTTTAACAAAACAATATAACTTGAAAAAAAAAGTATGTCGAGATCGAATCACAGGCCTTCAGCTTGATAGCAGTTACGCTCTCAACACAACCACAGTTCCTAAGAGTGTTATGAATTTATTGTCTATACTAAACATCATGCAAGAATAGGTTCGTTTTCAACGAAAGAGATCGAGAAATCGACCGTTTCTTCAATATTTTCGCACTAGAGCGAAAAAGCTGTAACAAAACATTTCTGAAAAAACATCAGCTTTGCGTTGAGATCTAAAAGCGTCAAAGACTACCTACTTTGGTAAGCGGTTGTAGAAAAAAATATAGTTTACTGACCATGCACGATCATCGGGGAGATGGAAATAGTTATGGTTTTACGCAGTGTCCACGTACAGTGCCTAAAGTGATACTTTTCAGGACACGTAAGTGAAAAAATCAAATATGCGTAAAGTTATCTTTTACGCATCGTTCATATAATTCCAAAAGACAGTATTTTGCGTCAGATTTTACTCGAAAGTCATCAAATGAAAACTTCATAGGATAAAATATACTCAACAGTTGCTACAATTTGCCAATATAATAACAAAGTTATGTTTTATGCATCGTTCATATAATTCCAAAAGACAGTATTTTGCGTCAGATTTTTACTCGAAAGTCATCAAATGAAAACTCCATAGAATAAAATATACTCAACAATTGCTACAATTTGCCAATATAATAATAGGCGTAGAAATAAAATTGTAGATACATTTTCATAAAGAGCTTTTTTGTACTCAGGTGTTTCCACTCTCATAAAAAAAGTCCTAATTTACGAATTTTTGTATCATATATAAATAACTATTTCATCTTCTTTATATGCGTTTTCTGTGCGTATTGGTCATGAAGTCATAAAGTTTCATTTTTGATAAGGACATCCACTTATAGAGGTTATTTCGAACGATCGACTGAAAATTCAAATTCAGTCGCAGATAATGCCATTATATCAGTACCTAATTTCGAAAAAAAACCCTTCTTAGGTTTTACAACTTTGACTTCATGGTAAATAAATAAACTTGAAAGAAAACATTTTAGAGAAAAGTTTCTATTTAAAAAGAAGAAAATTAATTTAAAAGTAAATTAAACCCATCATTTTGTTACATTATAAAATTTTAAATGATATAAAAGCTTGTCGCGAGAAGTATATATGTAATTCTTATAGTATATAAAATTAAAAAATCTCAAGATTTATTAACACGACAAGCTTTTATATCATTTAAAATTTTATAATGTAACAAAATTATGGGTTTTTCGCTTTAGTGCATTTAAATGAAACCTTTTATATGAAAAGGTATTTTAAGTTTATTTATTTCTTATTTTAGTTTTCTGTGAATATGTTTCTTAGTCTGTTCATTACAATCAATGCGCCATTGTTGCACGGTCGCTTGCCTATTAATTTACCAATGGAAATTTTTCCTAATTTCTACGTGTTCTCTAAATAGCTTTAGAGGGGGGCAAAGGGGTGAATTTTTTTTCAATGGCCAGATAATTTTCACTATTTTTACGTATTTTTTTTATTTCTATTCCGCGAGTTTTTCTATTTTTTTTTGTGACAGGAAAGGAGAGCGAGCCCCAAGATCTATTTTTGTTCTCATCATTATTTTCCATGTCCGAAACTGTTGAAACATTTTCCGAATTCCTTTGCGTTCTCTACCTAGCTTTTGAGAGGGGAAAGGGGAAGCGAAATTACCTATTTAAAACATAATTTCCGACGGTCAGATATTTTTCACTATTTTTACAGATTTTTCCGATTATAATTTCGCGTTTTTTCCATTTTTTTTTTTTTTTCGAGAAAAGAGGGAGGCGAGTACTCCCCTAATTTATTTTTTCTTGCTGTAATTTTTGACGTCCAAATCCGTCAAAAAAACGTCCGAAAACCTTCGCGTTCTCTATCTAGCTTTCAGAGGACGGGGGGAGACAATTCCTTTTTATAAACCATAACATTCGACTGTCAGATATTTTTCACGATTTTTAGAGATTTTTCCGATTTTAATTTCACGAGTTAGTTTTCCAACTTTTCGAGAGAAGGGGGGCATCCCCCCTCCCTACTTATTTTTTTTCGTTGTTATTTCTGACGTCCAAATCCGTCAATAAAACTTCCGAAACCCTACGCGTTCTCTATCTAACTTTCGGGGGGCAGGGGGGACAATTTCTTCGACATTAATGTTTTGTCATCGGAACTGAACCAACACGAAAAATTTCAATTCCATAGAATAAGAGGAAGTGGTTCTAATTCAGCTTGCAAGATTTGTACCCATCTAACACACACAGAGCAAGTTAAATAAAAGCTCTCAATAAAAACAGAAAATAATATGGTAACTGTCGGAAATGGCATTATCACCTTCATAACATGAAACCAATCATCGGTTGTCATCAAGAACGTTGGACATCTTCCCCCAAACATTAGTCAAGAGAAATCACCCTGAAAATATCTACTTATGTGAATTCGAAAACTGACTGAGACCTAACAAGACAAAAACAATGAAATGCCAAACACCACGAAAGTTCGCTACTTTGCTCTCTCATTTACATGCAAATTGCAAGTGGCAGGTGGAACGGACACTGAGCCAATCAAAAACACGAAATAAGGTCCATTCATTATTCACTTTACGCGATTACTAGGACACTTTCCATCTCCTTCGTTTGTCTCTTTTTTGGGGGCAATCGTGCTGGCGCCATCTACTAATAAACCCCATCGTCATCCAATAATAATCCCATAAGGTTGACTGACTATACTTCTTTAGACAATGGTGGGGGTATCTTATATTTTTCGAGTTATGACCTTTTGAATCTTGAAAATCGACCATTTTCAAACACGATTTTTTCTGTCAAAATTGCCGAAAATACCCCTCCTTCTTTTTGTCGACACTTTTTTCAGTCCCTAATCAACTCTTATTTCACAATTACAAATACCAAAACCAAACATTTTACGGAAAATTTAACCTTCTTATATTACACTATTCTTAACCTCACTCTTCATCGGCGTTAGTTCTAGAGATGTGGGATGGGTTATGTATACTTTATAAGAAGGTTGATTTTTTGTATAAAACGTTTGGTTGTAGTGCTTGTAATAGTGAAATATGAGTTGATTAGGGTTTCCAAAAACTGTCAACAAAAAGAAGGAGGCATTTTCTTCGATTTTTTACCGAAAAAATCGTGTTTGCAGAAAAGGGTCGATTTTCAAAATTCTCGAAAAGTATAAGAGACCCCCATGATTTTTTTTCGGATTCGTGTTCAGGAGATAAAACTACGTAAGTAACACCACTTTTCTTTTTGTTATGAGCCCGATAAGCTTACCTTTACCATTTTTGTTACCAAAAAAAACTCATATGATTGGCCTAGGTAGGTATTTAGTTCTAAAATGTTCGCTACATTTTCATAATTTCGAAGGTTATAACACCAAATGAAGAAATAAAAAACTCAAAAATTTATCTATTTTTGGTTGTGTGGCGAATGACTTTTTCTCATCTGAAACTTCGTAGTTTCACCTACTGAAATCTAGAGTTTCAGTCTCGGTTTCAGCTACTGAAATTACTGTTTTCCCAACTTTTGGCGAAATCGTGTCTATATTGACTGAACAAATTAGTTACTAAGTCCATCTCTGTGGGGTTATAATTTTTTCTTCATTGAAAACGATAGATAATAAGTAGGTAGATGGCAAATGGCAAGGCTGTCTAGATATGTCTACCTATATGGTAAATTGCAGTAAAATCCATCACACCGCGGACTTGACCTAGACAAGAAACACAAATAGTTGTGTAATACCGTGTAATACGTTCAACTCGACCATTAACATGAAACTAGTTAATCCTTCGTATGACGTAAAACTCCTACTTACTTTTCTTGTTTTAACACCAGAGCAAAACAATAACATAACCTAACTTTTGCATTCAACACCAAATAAATCGAGCTTGCCCCGTTTCAGGCTTCACCAAATTCCATAAACATTCATTAGTGTCCACTTTATTGATGTTATTACCAAATGAACCGGCTTTTAATCATTAGGAGAGGCTGGCAAACAGGGGCGAGGCAAATTTAACAAATGAGGATGACCCATTTGATTGACACTTGTTTACTAGGTTAGGTCCAGGTAGGAAATCCATTCAATTTAAATTCATTACGATCAATATGAATGGAACTAAGTTTAGATCTTCACAAGGAGAACTTATTAGTACAAATTAAAACAAATTCGGTATATTCGACTCACCTGATACAATTAAAGCCTCGTTCGGTCCTACGGTGTGTATGTTTCCCATCTTCACGGTAACTGTAGCTAATTCACTAATCACTACACTGCGAGTTCAACAGAAATTGGGTTAATTCACTAGCAAAAATTGATATAAACAATAAAACTCCACAGACGACCAACAACCACTTAAAAAACCGACGGACGTCGAGGACAACCAATATCGAAATCAGGATTGCGTTTGCTCACTCGTTTGCTGAAAGGGGATTCGTGACGTGATAGCGACTCAGAAAACAGAGCGATGATGTAATACAGGGGGCGTTGGAAAAGGAGGATGAAGTGAGGCGTCTACTTCACGAGTGTCCAAATATTGTGTGTATTCTGTTTAATAATAATAAAGATTATATCTAGTTACGGAACAGCTTCTCGTCAGCGTCAAGTGTTCCGAATCCATATTGTGGTAGCCTTATATCATAATAATAATGATAAATCGACTTTATACATCATCAATAATACGAAATATAATACATATGTATAACACGAAAGGCACCATTCAAGAAATGAAAAAGAGGAATGTCAGCAAGTGCGGTTTCTCAACTCAAATAGGTATCATATCGATTTTTTTTATGTAGGTATGTTGCCTTTCAATTCGAAGTTTCAGCTCTAATGAGCAGATTTCGATCAGAAATGTATGTTTGGAAGCATCAATCTGGCATTTTTCACCAAAAACTGTTTTAAACTATAATACATTGAATAATGATAATAATAATAACAATGATATATGTCGGGGCGTGGCGCAGTGGTTAGAGCGTCCGACTCTGAGTCGAAAGGTCCGGAGTTCGAACCCTGGTTGGGCTGGGATTTTTTAATTTAATTTAACCGATTAAATTATTAAAATCTCGTGGCTCGACTAGGGTGAGTCCTGCACGATTCACTGTTGCGTTCCAATTAACAGTGCTGCTCCTAAGGTGGCGTATGGAGTTAGTTACAAGGCCTATAAAGAACACATGGCTAATGACCATAGCAGTCGATGCCAAAACACCAGGGAAAAAATAAAAATAACAATGATATATGTCGGGGCGTGGCGCAGTGGTTAGAGCATCCGACTCTGAGTCGAAAGGTCCGGAGTTCGAGTCCCAGTTACGGCTGGGATTTTTTTATTTAATTTGAAATCTCGTGGCTGGACTGGGGTGAGTCCTGCACGATTCACTGTTGTGTTCGAATTAACAGTGCTGCTCCCAAGGTGGCGTATGGAGTTACTAACAAGGCTTACCAACACATGGCTAATGACCCTAGCAGTGGATGCCAAAACACCAAAGGAATAACAATGATAATAGTCCTGCACGATTCACTGTTGCGGTCCAGTTAACAGTGCTGTTCCTAAGGTGGCGTATGGAGTAAGTTTCAAGGCCTACCCAGAACACATGGCTAATTACCATAACAGTCGATGCCAACACTCTAAAGAAAAAAACAATGATAATAAGGTATACGATGTTCACGCACATGTTTTTCATGCAAATACTCTCAGCACTTGACAAGTTGTATGAACAATATAGGTATGAGCAAAGGGGATCAATGAAGGGAGTCGCTGGATGCAAGGATCGAGAACCTACTCATCGACAAATGTATAATATAATAATAATAATAATAATAATACGTCTTCATTCTGAACCTAAGTTTCATGAAAAGGCAAATTATTGATCAATGAGCGCTATGATTACTTGACCTGTGGAGGAAGAAATAAACATATTAGTCAGAAACAAATACTGAAGTAGTACATTCAATAGTATTTTAAGTACATCCTACATATTCATGATCACCATCTTTATCGAACGCTAAACTAAATTTCAATCAACTAGGAAAGAGTAAATTTTTCAATATCTTCTTAAAATTGATCAGAGAGTAGTAATAAAAATCTGTTGGCAAATCATTGTACAAATACAGGCATTGTATGTGAAGCTTCGTTCGGGCATAGAGGTGGAGTGTTTAGGAATCACTCAAGACACCTTTGTTACGGGTATTGAATTTGTTCAAATTTGTACAGGACTCCGTGCAATATAAGCGTAAAAGTTTGCATGAGATCATCATATATTTGCTCAGATTCCTTGCGATCGATTCTATTCAAAATACCAGATGTTTTCATTATCATTCGTCTTTTGTGACGATAATAGAAAGATGAAAAATGACGGAATCTTAATTTCATCCTGAGAGCTATTCTTAGAAAAAGTTTATTTATTCTTCTACTGATTCCGAAAAGGGTTGAATTTTTTCGACATTTTCGTATTTCCAAAATACAAACGAATGATGAACACATTAGCAGAGTTTTATTTGGCCATATCCCGCTAACAGGGAAGCTACACTCTAGATCACCAGATATAGAAAGTGACGCCTTCTTTTGAGTTAGTAATTGGATTGAAGCCCCAATGCTACACCAATGACCTACTCCTGCCATCTCTTGCCAGAAAATCAGACTTGGTGCAACAAGCCGTTTTGGGTGTTTATGTTCGAGAAGCAAAATAAAATTCAAAATAATGTTGTGAGCAATGATGATTATGATAGAGCAATTAACATACAAGTAGTAGGAGTTAAATTTAATATTTTCCAAATTTTCTGAAATTTTCCATTATAACCCGCTCATCTTCAGATTAGGGATATTTTGTTATATTCATATATGCATTGCAGAATTAACCCCAACTAAATTCTAATAATAAATATAATACACTCTATTAGTGTTGTCATAACGCTCGATTTGGTTGGTTTGAGTCAGGATTCATTATTCAAACAAATAATGTGTTTATTTTCAGTGTTTCAAGTTTACTATTTGATTTGTTACTGATTTTGAGAGCTATTTACTATTGATAACACTTGTATGATTAATACAGAGACGTACACAAGTGAAGTATTAATCACACCTTTTGATACTTATACAATATTAATTTTTATTTTTTACTAATAACTTCATTTAATTTTTACTGTAGTCACTTAAGTGATTGACAAGCTTCCCAGAAATAGAAGGAAAATTTCTTATAAATTTTATAAAGTTCTCAAAATCACCACCAAAAAACTATCGCGCGAAAATTACCATCACCAAACACATTGTTTGGATAAGAGAACCTGACTTACACCAAACCCCAATTGGAAGCGTGACGTCATGGCTAATAGAGCGTATGAAATGAATCTCAAGCGCATGTGCAGTGGCGTTCATTGTTGATATCGCAAAAGACACAAATGACGATAACATCATCGCGGCAGTATAAAATTTCTGAAACCGCAACTGCGACATATTAGAGATGGCAAAAAAGTCAAACGTATTTGATTCTGTACACGAAAAATTTCTCTACATCGCAGCGAGGCAACGTTTATGCTTTCGTATTGTTACCTCATTGCTACATCTCAGATGAGTCATGTCACAAATATATTTGCTTCTGCACATCGCCAGCGATACAACGTTCGTGGTATTGTGTTAACTCCTTGTGACATCCCAGACATGTCATGCTACAGATGTGTTTGCTGGGTGAAGAGATACACAAACAAAACATCAAAATAATAATAATAATAAATCGCCTTTATTCATATTATATGAAACGGTGAAGTGTAAGCTTAAAGATGTTTTTCAACTTTACCAATAATTACAAAAAAAACAATAATAGGTTCTCTAGACAAGTTCGAGTTTACGAAGATGTAAAATATGCAACAGAATTAAAAATACAGTTAGAAAATCATAGTATCAAGTATTGAGAGAGTAATGAATGCACATACATTCATACATATTGATAGCAGGTCCGTGAGAGGTTAAATGACTTAGATTTCAGACAGAAGCTTTAAGTCTTCTCTTGAAGTTGATGATTGAATAGTTCCTAAAATGGACTGGAGTACCATTGTAAAGTTTGCAAGCAGAATAAATGAGGCTTCGTTTATAGAATGAGGTGCGGTGTTTGGGAATATGTAAATTATCTTTTTTTTTGGTATTAACGTTATTATTTTTCAAAAATCGGAGTTTACTATATAGATATGATGGTTTCTGACTTTTAATAATTTCATATGTGAGAGTGAGAGTATGAAGTTTGAATATTTTATCAATTTTTAACCAACCTAATTCTATTATTTTATTAGAAATGCTATCGTATTTTCTGAGACCACTACAAAAGCGAGCACATGAGTTTTAACTCAATTGGAGCCTCTTCAGATTGGAGTTCAATATTGTGGATCCGTAAAGCTGGTCACAATAGGACAATTTCGAAAATATTAAGCATTCGCACAATTTAACTTTGAGTCGCAGGGGAAGAACGTGTCTGTGAGGAAACAGTTGTTTCGTGTACCGTAGGAAGTACCACATAACATTTGGATATGTCTGGAGTATCTGAGGTCAGAATCAAACCACACTCCAAATTTGTACATTCCGCGGTAGAGATATGATGTCGCGATCAATTGATATAACAAAGTTTTGTTCAACTAAAGCTTTTTTGCTCCGGTTGCCGAATAACATGACTGATGATTTGGCAGCATTCAATTTCAAATATTTCTAATCATCATTTATTTGTGTAGAACAAATGTTTGCATCTTCATACTCAAAGTCAATATACATGTGAGTATCATCTGCGTAATGAAAAATTTTGCAAAATGTTATGAATTCGTGGAAATCTGATATATATATATATACAGGGTGTTAATTAAGTACGTTGACAAACTTCGGAAGGTGATTCTTTGAAGGTTTTCAGGACGAAAAGTTCATATAAACATATGTCCCAAACGGCTTGGTTTTCGAGATACAGGGCGATAAAAATACATTTTTTTCAAGATTTTTTAGAGTTAACTTCGACATTTTCGACAATAATCAGTTCAAATTAGGCAAGTACAATCCATTCAATAGGGCGCACGATACAAAATAATGCATTTCTTCAATAATTCACAGGGTCCTCCTTTTTTCAGAGTCAAGCTTTGTTCAACCCTTCAGAATTTTTTTTTCCGCCGCCACTGACATATTATGAGAAAGGAATAATCAATGTTGTTTCATTTAACATCTTTTTGATATCTTGCATTTTTTCATTTACTTGTACGGTTCAGGGGCTATAATGAAAATATTAATTTAAACATTTTCCAGTGTGCCATAACATTAGAAAATTTAAAAATTAAACATTTTCAATTATAGTAAATTGATGGAAATATTTTTTCAGAATTAGAAAAATCTACGATGAATAAAAATTATACAATAAAAAATATAAAGACAAGCTTTTATACAAATGCACTGAAAATAATTTGTTTCATTTTTTGTAGGTTATTCTGTGAGTATCAAAATCTTTCTGTACAAGATTACCTAGATAAAACAATGAAATGAATTATTTTTTCCTTTTCAGTGTATTGTATAAAAACTTTAAAATGTTTTCTTTTTATAATTTTCATTTTTAACATTTTAGTTTATTTTTTATGTGAAACTGAAAATCTCCAACCCAAAAACCATCAAATACCAATTTTGAACAGAATCGGATCATAATCACAAAACTCGTCCGCCATATTGGAGCCGCCATTTTGTTTTTTAACAAACATTTTTTTAATGCATTGTCACCGGAATTACGAAAACCTGCCAAATTTCAAATCAATCGGAGTATTAGAAGTGGGTCAAATTCAACTTTTATTAAATTGTTTGTTAGTTAGTTACAAGTGAAGCTAAATAAAAGCTTGTTATTGTAAAGATGTGATTTCTTTTTGTGATATCTAACAGAAAACTACTATCTCCCCGTCACTGCGGTACGCTGGATATTAAACTAGATCTGACAGATATTGGGAAAACCTTAACTTTCAACCTGAAGATTCTGATGGTAAAAATGTGCATTTTCATTGAGATATTTGATTAAAAATGTTTTTACCCATCAGTCTTGATAGAGAACTCATACAAATTTTTTGTTATTTAAAAAAAAAATATTTTTTAGTTTTCAATTGGAGAGTGGCAATGACACTTCGAGAAATGAATTATTTTATATCATGCGAACTATTGAATGGATTGTACTTGTCCAATTTGAACTAATTTGGATCGATTATTGTCGAAAATTTCGAAGTAAACTCCAAAAACTCCTAAAAAATGTATTTTGATCACCCTGTACTTCGAAAACCAAGCCGCTTGGGACATGTTTATATGAACTTTTCATCTTGAAACCTTTCAAAGAATCACTTTTCAAGTTTGTTAGACTATTTGCTTCTCAAATTTCTTTATGTTATGCGTTACTGGAAAATGTTTGCGTTAATATTTTCATTGTAACTCCTGAACCGTACAAGTAAATGAAAAACATCAAGAGAGCAAAAAGATGTTAAATGAAACAACATTCATTATTCCTTTCTCATAATATGTCAGTGGCGGCGGAAAAAAAAATTCTGAAGGGTTGAACAAAGCTTGACTCTGAAAAAAGGAGGACCCTGTGAATTATTTGAGAAATGCATTATTTTGTATCGTGCGTACTATTGAATGGATTGTACTTGCCTAATTTGAACTGATTATTGTAGAAAATGTCAAAGTTAACTCTAAAAAATCTTGAAAAAAATTTATTTTTATCACCCTGTATCTCGAAAACCAAGCCGTTTGGGACATATGTTTGTATGAACATTTCGTCCTGAAAACCTTCAAAGAATCACCTCCCGAAGTTTGTCAACGTACTTAATTAACACCCTGTATATATATATATATATATATATATATATATATATATATATATATATATATATATATATATATATATATATATGTAGATGTCATAAGTAATTTTCTGTTATATATATATATAGGTATAAAAATATAAGTAGAAAAGTTATTGGGTATAACCCTCAAAATATTGTGCAACCGTAGACACGTGTTTCGAGCTTAAGCTCTCATCAGTACGGTAAAATCAAGTGCGAAGATGTACAACACTTGGATGTAAAAATAGAAACAAAGGAAGTCAACAACAGGAAGCCAGCCACACATTTGTGGCTTCGGTTAGAAGACCTTGTGCTTACAAGGCAACAACTAACGTCGCCTCGGAGGCAGCTATAGCTACCAGCGTGACAATCCTAACCAGGAAAATACAAATAAGGATGGATTTAGCGAGGGGCAATATATGAAAATATAAGTAGAAAAGTTATTGGATATAACCCTCAAAATGTTGTGCAACCGTAGACACGTGTTTCGAGCTTAAGCTCTCATCAGTACGGTAAAATCAAGTGCGAAGATGTACAACACTTGGATGTAAAAATAGAAACAAAGGAAGTCAACAACAGGAAGCCAGCCACACATTTGTGGCTTCGGTTAGAAGACCTTGTGCTTACAAGGCAACAACTAACGTCGCCACGGAGGCAGCTATAGCTACCAGCGTGACAATCCTACCCAGGAAAATACAAATAAGGATGGATTTAGCGAGGGGCAACATATGAAAATATAATTAGAAAAGTTATTGGGTATAACCCTCAAAATGTTGTGCAACCGTAGACACGTGTTTTGAGCTTAAGCTCTCATCAGTACGGTAAAATCAAGTGCGAAGATGTACAACACTTGGATGTAAAAATAGAAACAAAGGAAGTCAACAACAGGAAGCCAGCCACACATTTGTGGCTTCGGTTAGAAGACCTTGTGCTTACAAGGCAACAACTAACGTCGCCACGGAGGCAGCTATAGCTACCAGCGTGACAATCCTACCCAGGAAAATACAAATAAGGATGGATTTAGCGAGGGGCAATATATGAAAATATAAGTAGAAAAGTTATTGGGTATAACCCTCAAAATGTTGTGCAACCGTAGACACGTGTTTCGAGCTTAAGCTCTCATCAGTACGGTAAAATCAAGTGCGAAGATGTACAACACTTGGATGTAAAAATAGAAACAAAGGAATTCAACAACAGGAAGCCAGCCACACATTTGTGGCTTCGGTTAGAAGACCTTGTGCTTACAAGGCAACAACTAACGTCGCCACGGAGGCAGCTATAGCTACCAGCGTGACAATCCTACCCAGGAAAATACAAATAAGGATGGATTTAGCGAGTGGCAATATATGAAAATATAAGTAGAAAAGTTATTGGGTATAACCCTCAAAATGTTGTGCAACCGTAGACACGTGTTTCGAGCTTAAGCTCTCATCAGTACGGTAAAATCAAGTGCGAAGATGTACAACACTTGGATGTAAAAATAGAAACAAAGGAAGTCAACAACAGGAAGCCAGCCACACATTTGTGGCTTCGGTTAGAAGACCTTGTGCTTACAAGGCAACAACTAACGTCGCCACGGAGGCAGCTATAGCTACCAGCGTGACAATCCTACCCAGGAAAATACAAATAAGGATGGATTTAGCGAGGGGCAATATATGAAAATATAAGTAGAAAAGTTATTGGGTATAACCCTCAAAATGTTGTGCAACCGTAGACACGTGTTTCGAGCTTAAGCTCTCATCAGTACGGTAAAATCAAGTGCGAATATGTACAACACTTGGATGTAAAAATAGAAACAAAGGAAGTCAACAACAGGAAGCCAGCCACACATTTGTGGCTTCGGTTAGAAGACCTTGTGCTTACAAGGCAACAACTAACGTCGCCGCGGAGGCAGCTATAGCTACCAGCGTGACAATCCTACCCAGGAAAATACAAATAAGGATGGATTTAGCGAGAGGCAATATATGAAAATATAAGTAGAAAAGTTATTGGGTATAACCCTCAAAATGTTGTGCAACCGTAGACACGTGTTTCGAGCTTAAGCTCTCATCAGTACGGTAAAATCAAGTGCGAAGATGTACAACACTTGGATGTAAAAATAGAAACAAAGGAAGTCAACAACAGGACTTCCTTTGTTTCTATTTTTACATCCAAGTGTTGTACATCTCCGCACTTGATTTTACCGTACTGATGAGAGCTTAAGCTCGAAACACGTGTCTACGGTTGCACAACATTTTGAGGGTTATACCCAATAACTTTTCTACTTATATTTTCATATATTGCCCCTCGCTAAATCCATCCTTATTTATATATGTATATAGAGAGAGAGAGAGAATAGTTATGGACCCAATATGGAACCTTGAGTTGAGTCCGTTAAGATAGATAATTTCTGATAAATTCTACAGCGTTTCCCTCGAAGCCAAAAAAGCAAAGTTCATTGCATAATAATTTGTGATTCAGAGTGTCGAAGGCATCACTGTAATCCAACAAAATTAAACACCCCAACCGACTATTATCCAAAGATTTGAAAATTTCATCGCCTAAGTTCAGAAACGTTGTGGTTGTACTGTATTGTTCTCTGAAACCTGATTGGATATCAGGATACATGCATAATACCGACATATACCGACCCATAATTAGGCACACAGCGCTGAAAAACGCCAAAACTAATTTAGACTTCTCAAAGCGAGCGGGAAATGTACACGTATAGATTCCGCTCCAATGCATTGAAGTGGATACTACGCGCGAAATGCGAATACAGAAGCGTTGCCTGGCGTCGGGGACGTCAGCGACCGCCGACGGCATCGCGCCTGAGGGGGATCGAAGAAGGTTTAACAATGTTATTAAATTTTCAGTTATTCGTATATATTTCCATACGTGGTATTTATCCAGAGTCGCAGAGTTATCTGGCAACACTGTGCAAGTTAGGCGATACCATGCGTGAGACTCGGGGCATTCCCGAGTTCTTTCTGTTTCTTCCATCGTTCACAAAATTAACACCCTCCTGGATAAAACGGATGCTGTTAACTTTGACATAATCTTGAAAAAATTCAGTGAGGCTAAAGCCGAAACATTCGTTTGTTTTAATTTGTGATTGTTTATGATAGATAGATAGATAGATATCCTTTATTAGTTCTTTGTAATAAAAACCTTTTCAGGTGTAGAACATGTCAATTACAGTAGTATACAATATAATTTTGTCAACAGTTGATTAGCAATATAACTCATATACTCATACATCATCAGTCTCATTCTATTTATCGTTTGCTTTCTGACTTGGAAATGAAAGAAGCCTCGCAAATCTGATGTCACCGACGTCTACAGTTGGTCTAGTACCGGCTCTGTGCTAATACACCCATGCTCAAAATGCACGCCCAAAACGGCATTACAAAAATTGTCATGCCAGGAACAAGAGCTTCAGTTTCAGTAGACGCAGTTGTGTCAGAGTTTGGAGAATTTTACCAAAGAAGACCATCTAAATGTAGGTATGCCTTCGTTATAGCTACTACTAAAATGGATTGTCTGGAGAAAAAAACATATTTCAAGAGCCAGCGACATTTAGGTCGGGCAGATTTCATCCCGTCTGGCAAAAATATAGAAAATAGCCCTGTGATGTACAATATAAAATCGCGTCTTGCCTGCTCAGGTCGGTTGCGTTTGTTTATAAAAAAAATAAGTTTTGGTTTTAAAACGATTACTATGCTCATTACGATCAGAACGAAATTTCTCATAAAGATGCTTTAAACATTACTCAATTTGAATTCGAGGGCCTGTCAATCAAAAACCGATGAAAAAAGTAAGTATATAACTAACCTCGTCGTACGATAAAAAAGTATAATCCAATTTTTCTACAAACACTATTAGAAGTGTGCCCTTCAACATCTGTTACTTTAATGAAAAATGTAATTTTGAGACACCAGCATTGTCACTCACTTTCAACACTTGTGTTGAAATGAGTTACTTTTTTCACTAGGGTTCAAAATAATTTTTTTTCTATCAAGTACAATAATTTGAGCAAATTATTATCGCATATGCTGTGAAGTGACCGTGTCAAGGACGCCGATTGACCTCAGTCACCAACAAACAATTGGAAGTTGAGTAAAAGACGCTTTTTGGAAAAGTTAGGAAAATATATTTGGCAACAATTGCCGATGGTTGCTATGTATTTGAAAACAATCACAGGGTTACAATCATAACATTATGTTATGATAGTAACCTTCAGTAGTAAAACTGAAAAAAAATATTGTGGCGTTGCTGCGGGCGAGTGCGGACCTGTCGCCTTCACCCATGAACAAGCTTGCGATCTGAAGGAATGTGCTCGTCTTATCTATTCGCATCTAGATGTCGCACGATCGAGATGCCATGAGTCGAAGATTTTCGAACATTCCTTCGGATCGCAAGCTTGTTTATGGGTGAAGGCACTCGCCCGCAGCAACGCCATATTATCTATTCTTTATTTTGAACCCTAGTGATTAAAGTAACTCATTTTTAACACCAGAGTGTTGAAAGGGAGTGACAATTCTGTTGTTTCAAAATTACATCTTCAATAAAAGAACAGGTGTTAGAAGGCGAACTGCTAATAGTGTTTGTTGAAAAACTGAATTGTGTACAGCTTCGCAAATCTATCTTTGCCTCTGAGATGCGCGAACGATAAACAGAAAGGGTAATATCCGCTACCAACTTTAAGCGGGAAGGACACGAAAGGACAGCAGCTGTTCTACCGCGCACCCAATATTCAGAGGCACAGATAGATTGGCCAAGATGTACCATACGATCCTAAACTTTGCGATTGTAATTTTGAATTTCTGGTATTTTTTATTAATTGTTTGGCGATGAAAAAATTTATGATGTTCGAGTAAAAAGTGCTTTTATTTTGTTCAAGAATTGCTCCACTTCATCCTTCGCTAGCAAACTTTCCTTCTCTCAAAATAAAATAGCACTTTCAGAACTAACATCATAAATAACTATTAAAGCACTAGAAAATCATTAACGAGAGACTGCCTCATCAAAAGCGTTGCAATAAGGGCCTGCCAGTTTCATGCAAGTCGCGCGCTCTGCGCCGTAGACAGTGAAGAGACCTACTGAAAAAAAAATTTGGCCTGAATTCAGATGACTGTGTTTACAAATATGTTGTTTTACACCGTCTCCAGTTGTGAAGTCATGTCCTTAACGAATCGTGAAACTTTCTTTACTTCGATTCAGAGGAATGTATATTTTCAATTCTTCAGGAGACCTTAGTGGGGCAAAGAGCTATTGGTATTTTCAAGAAGGCATTACACCAAATATTTGCAATGTACTTTGCTCGTAAACTTTGTGTGAAATGGAAGATGAACTCTTTCATGCCATATAAATTGACAGGCCCTGATGGAATACCCATGCTCTATTAAACAGACTTCACAGGATGAACCTGGCATTTGGCTGGCTACCACAAACCTGAAAATGTGCGAACGTGGTCTTTACTCCAAAACCTGGCCGTAACTTATCCATACGTTCAGGCCAAGGAGTACAGGCCAAGGAGTACAGGTAATAATCCTATCACCCTGGAAAACTGACAGGAGACAGGAAAATGGTGCTTTGCACCAATGGGTGTCAAGGCTGGAGGACAATCTGGCGAAAAAAGAAATAGCACTATGCATCTAGATATCGACGGAGCCTTTGACAATACATCCTTCGAAAGCAGCGGCCAGGAGGAGAAGCGACCGTAGAGGAATGGTGCAAAACATGCATCTGCAATATGTAATCAACAAAAGTACATAATCGTCATGATGTGCAGAAGAGCTTTTGGAAAATATGGGGAATAAAACCGAAAGTCATGCATTAGGCTAAACAGCACGATCATAAGACCCAGAATCACATTTGGTTCACTTTTGGGGTGGCCCAAACTGAAACAGATAGTAAAAAACCAACCATGACAAACTCCGGAGACTTGCCTGTCTATGTATCAAGAGCGCTATGAACAGCACTCCAACCGTTGCCATGGAAATCTTCCTAACTTTCCACCTTCGGACATACCCAAGATGTATAGAAACACGGGACACACTAAAAATCATTCATGAAGTCAATATTACCGAAATGGAAATGATATCAGACCTCATGCCACCTTGTTGATACTCATGCGAAAAAACATTCAGAACACAACTCAAGTGGAATGAATGGGACTCGGAACAAGAATAACTATTATTAGGGAGTTATTACAACCTCTATTGTGATGATACTATAATAAAATTTTCTTTTATTTGACATATATTCAATATGTCCTTTACAAATTTTCTTTTATTGAAATACAGGCATCCCGTATTTCATTTAAATAAAGGAGTAGAAACTTTTAATTGAGTCATCTTTATTTTGACATTTCTGCCAAATTTTTGTGAATCAAAACTCGTAACCTATAAAATAAGGCCAAAAACATAGAAGAAGAAGAAGAAGTAACCTATACATTTGCAGTGAACATCAAAACATAGTAGTAGCTTCTGTATGAGAAAATTGTGAGTTCACTAGGTAATCATGAGAGAAAAAGATAAAAAAACGTTCAAGATTTACTTACAAGGACAATATTATTATTCTCCAAGTATTGCCTCGTAAGCATATTGCAAACGGATGCGCTGTTTGGGAAGGAGTGAAAATGATTAGGCTGCAGTTGATTCAAACATAATTTTCTTTGTAAACTATTCGGCAGCACATCCAAATGATATTAGACCAATGACATATTACCGTTAGACTCCGTTATTTACATTCCGAGCTGCGGTCAAGACATAGTCACATTCTGAGCACAATTTTCACTGCCGCTTGTTTCGCGGCAATTATCTGCTTATATACATTGTATATAAGCAGATAATTCAGCAGAAACTCAGCTTCGCCGACTTTTGGGTTGACTGGCAACTATGGTCCACGAAACAAGCGGCAATAAAAAATGGTGCTTAGAATATGACCGCAAAACCTGACGCGGAAACCTAATAAATGAGTGGAAACAAACAAACCTGTTGGTACCAAATCGAAGATCATCGACACAGCACAGTCATGGTGAGGCACCTAAGCCAAACACTTATGGATGACAACCTCAACCTAAACAGACCTAACCAGACACTGCGGCCTAAGAAAATACTTACACTCTATGGACGTAAATAGAGAAACAGGGATGTATTTATCACCAAAAAAATTCAGTATGTGAATGTATTCACTTTCATCGGACCTTATCATCAGATAGGCATAGGGTTTACATGCTGGTAAACTCCCGGATGAGATAACGGTAGAAAGTAAGTGTAGATACAGGTAAAACCATTTTTGTATACATTCAGTAATTCTCACAATGAACAGAACACTAATAATAGAGCAATTGATAAGTTTACAAATATTTAGTCCAACAGTATTGACTAATTCATTCATACGCGAATTTAGCTACGCTATGATGTGCTGAAAGTATACTTATTGAGATTAGAAAGAGTTTTGTTCTTCTTAAGTGTTGTAATTCATAATGTGCCAATAGTAGAAAAAAATCATCGACTATCATCGATGATTTTCGTCAAACGATGGGGCTACAGCCGATAGTGAAAATATTGGATTTCGCTGACATTTTTCATAAGGTGAGGTTGGCAATGGTTAACTGATCTTATTTATTCCACTTAATAATCATCATATCAGAGAAGATGGTTCGAACGGAGAGCTAAGGGTAACCGATATCTGGATGGGTGACCAACGAAACTCCTTTTGAGATTCTCCTCGGATCATGCTAGGAATCGCACGTGAAAAGGTAAGACCTCGTTAATCCTTGGAAGTTTCAAATTTTGAGGTCTGCCGTTCGTAAGGGGAAGTCAGTTGGTTAACCGGAAAAATAATTTTAAAAACAACAATCTTAAAAACAAATTTAAAAAAATCTTATGTTCCATTCGTCGTTTGATTATCTGTATGATACAGGTACGAGTTGTCAATTCTGAATTGTAGATTTAGGTCAATCCTAGCAATAGACTGCCATTAAACATTAGGTCCTTGTCGAAGCTACTCAGAGCAACGGGATCAGTCTTGGGTGACCAAAAGGCACCATATAGTCGTATATGCAAATCAGATTCGATTTTATTGTCAATGACTTGAATAAATACCCGTTCAGCTGAGAGAGATTCGTGTCAGAGCATTGGACAAAATGAGATATGGAAATGTAGAACATGTCGAACTACTTCCCATTTCGCTAGATATGTCGAATTCAACCCGAGAAAACATCGTGTGCTTCTTACGGCAATGTATTTTAAATCGGGAACCGAGTCACAGCATTGACAGACTGACGCCTTCATCATTTTGATGCGAATTGAAAGTTTATCTTCATAGGTGTTGTGTTTCTGTTGTATGGAGAGATGATGGCCATCGCATATCGTAGCCCTTGCACCCGTGGCACCTAAGTTTGGCAATGCTTTCCGGTCTCTAGAACTTCATTGTAATTTCAGGTTGGATTCATTAATTTATAGTAAACTCACTAAAGATAAGCACATTCAAACAATTTCTTGAAGCTAAAGTCAATCAAAATATCTACTTATCAAAAGATGTCGTCATTGCCAACATTAAATTCTTCATACCTACTTACACCACTCATCAACGACAACCAAAGAACCATACAAAAACATTTTCTACGTCCTCAAGTTGTATGCAACCCAAACATCAAGTTTACGAACATTACACTGTTCCCTCGTAAGTCAATTCACGCATGCGCATTTCCAATCGATGTGATACGTATTTTGGGAAATTATTTGATGTACTGTGTTTATGGTTAAAAATTGTGTGAATATTAAAAATTATTGACTAGTTCTCAAAAATGCCTTTCACTGACAATCAGGTTTTTTAAAAACAACATTGAAATAAAGGGGGCATTTAAACTTTATATGTCTGCTTTGAAGGAGTTATCAAAGACACATGTTTATGGCGTCCTTCCATTTGAACAAATGACTCATTTTGTGATCGTGTGTGCTTGATCGTTTCGTATGCTTTGGGAGGCACATAGTGGAAAAAGTGATAACTGTAAGTATATTTTCCCGTCTTTCTTAAATACACCGCCAATTAAAAAATAACTTTGAAAAGCTACTCTTCAAATTGTTCACAACAGTTTCGGCTTCATTGAAGCAAAATTAGAAAACTGCTGAAAAATTATGTCAACATAACCTATTGTTTAAAGTGTTATGTTCAATAATACCATAGTTTGTTTCCTTTTCCACATTTTAAGCTAAATATTTTTCAGATGGGTGATACTAGTGATTTGGACCGACAAATAGAACAGCTCAAAAGATGTGAAATTATAAAAGAAGGTGAAGTAAAAGCGTTGTGTGCTAAGGCTAGGGAAATACTGGTAGAAGAAAGCAACGTACAAAGAGTTGATTCCCCCGTCACAGTAAGCAATATTCTTACTATAATACTAAGTATACTTCATCACTGTTTTTGCTTCTTCAGGTTTGTGGAGATATACATGGCCAGTTTTACGATTTGAAAGAACTCTTTAAAGTAGGTGGAGATGTCCCGGAAACGAATTATCTGTTCATGGGGGACTTCGTAGACCGAGGCTTTTATAGTGTAGAAACCTTTTTATTACTCCTAGCGCTCAAGGTAATCATTTATGATGAATAATCGAATCTACTAGCTGTACTGTACTGATTTCGTACTGATTACTAAATTCAGTTCAGGTAACTAACTAAAAATCAGAAAGAGGAAGAATATTCACTTTCATTCCTATCTTTTTCTCATATTTCAATTGTTTTCAGGTTAGATATCCGGATCGCATAACATTAATTAGAGGAAACCACGAGTCCCGCCAGATTACTCAGGTGTACGGTTTCTATGACGAATGTCTGAGGAAATATGGATCAATAACCGTTTGGAGATACTGTACAGAAATTTTTGATTACCTCTCTCTATCTGCCATTATAGATGGAAAAATATTTTGTGTACACGGGGGACTATCTCCATCTATCCAAACTTTGGATCAAATTAGGGTCATTGATAGGAAACAGGAAGTACCTCATGATGGACCAATGTGTGACTTATTATGGAGTGATCCAGAAGGTGAGATGATTTATAGTGGTTTGGATAGTCTAAAGGACTTTGTGATTGTATTGGCTAAAAGGGTCTAAGTTATGGATTTTCAACATTAATTTTTGCCACACAAAACCATTTCCAACAAATTTGACCTTAGTGGGAGACTGAAACCTTATAAAACATCATATTTTCATAAACTCTTCATGTTGTTTTACAATGTTAATACATCTTTAAGAACTGGGCAATTTTCTCAACAGCTCAATGTTGGTACAGTGGTCCCTGTTAACTTTCTGCCAACAAATTCCCACCACTTGAAAAAGTATTAGAACTTGCATCCTATGAACAGATAAAATAAACAAAGGACCCCGCACAATAGAATAGGAAATTGGCCCTCAGTGGGATTTGCCTGAAATTTACATATGTTATTGGTATTGAGTTTCTGATCAAATATTCTCATGGGCCCAATCCTCTAAGACCAATGATTTAGCTCTCAGGGCCGTATTTAGTATAGGTGCCAAATAAACAATGACTCTTTTTCTCAAGTCCATAATTATTTTATTTCCTATTAGAATTTAATTAAATAAGAAATATTGCAGAATCTCAGCATTTGTCTTTTAGCACAAGTCATCTGTGAAACATGTTTTGTCATACGGGACCGTATTTAGTAAAACTGTATTTGAAAAGTTGAAAAATCATATATTCAGTTTTTCAATAATCATCGGAGAGAAGATTGGAATAGAGCCATTTTTCAAATTTGTGTATGTTCTCGTTGATCGTTTTTTCTAGAATCAAAGCGTTTTCATTTGCATATAAAAGCACTGTATCGTCCGCATATATGGTTTAATGACATGATGAGTTGATTTGGGATAAATTACATATGTATATAATAAGTATACAATTGGACCTGAAACCGATACATGGGAGACGCCTTTGTTAATATTCAATCTGTCAGTCTCCACGTTATTAGTGTAGGTACTTATAGTCCTTTTTTCGAATCAGGATTTTAAAAGATGAGTAGAATGCCTCTAATAACAATCAACTTTAAGTTCTTTAGAAGTATTGAGTGAAAACATTTACTACAAAATTACATTCTCCAAGTTTTTCTTGAATTAAATCAATAACTTCTAGAACTGCTGCTTGCAATCCACTCTTTTCTTGAAAACCAAATAAAATTGATTCAGATCAAATTGATATGTTTTATTGATGAAATTTGAAAACATTTATCTATTCATTATTATTTCTTTATTGTATTTCAGCAGTTTATTGAAAAATCATCAGTTATCGTGTCTCATACAATAGAGTAATTGTAACAAATATTAAAACTGACGATTTTGTTTTTAGATACTCAAGGATGGGGTGTATCTCCTAGAGGTGCAGGATATCTCTTCGGATCTGACGTGGTGGCTCAGTTCAATGCTGCCAATGATATTGATATGATCTGTCGAGCTCACCAACTGGTGATGGAGGGGTATAAATGGCATTTCAATGAGACTGTACTCACAGTTTGGTCAGCTCCTAACTACTGTTATAGGTATTTGCAATGATTATTACTTTATATTTAATTTATTTTTGATCTATTTTAATTAGTTTATTCATTTAATTTGTTTCATTTATTTTATTTATATTTTATTATCAAACAAAAACTTATAAAATTCGTAACCGAATTCTCAATACAATACAATTCAATCTTTATTAGTCTTTAGAAAATAAATATTTTATAGACAAGTCAGTTTCCTAAACCTACACACAATGGTTGTGATTATAAAATATAAATTTTTGTTACATGATCAATAATAATAATAATAAATGTTTATTTTCAAAAATTCCAAAAATTTTACAAATATTACTAACACATAAAAGACAATGAAAATAAAACATGAGAAATCACAGAAGCTTGCAAGCTTGTGCATGATATGATTTTAGATAAAATTCCTAAATACATACCATATTGTTGAAATTACACTTAAGAATAACAATACAACAGCTACTTAGTATTCGGTTTACAAGTAGAACACAGCACAATAAAAGTGCAGCTGAGCATAGAATTAATTTAATGAATAGTTATTTATGTACCAAGGACGAAAAACTGTCTATTATAGTCGAGCCTGCAAATTGATAGCCGAGGCGCAGCCGAGGATAGCAAGCAGGCGAGACAGTAGACAGTTTTTCGCCAAGGTGCATATTACATTTTTTCGTCGACCTCTACATACCTTTATGAAAGTAAGTACTCGCATGTTTGCTGGCCTCAGCTACGTCCAACTCTTCGAACTGCAGACTCGATCATAATTTTAATGAATATAAACAAAATGTATTTGAAGTGTAACAACTCTCTATTTCAACTATACTACAAAATTAAATCAATCTCGAAGATGAATATTGAGCGTACAGTTTGTGCAATTATTGATATTAATTCCTGCTGTCGAAGAAGATGCAAGAGACAAGTTTTGATTTTGGGTTTTGATTTCGTAAATAATTAATTTGACAACAGCAAATGACAGTTATTGTCACAGGCGCCTATGTATTAAATAAAACGTGGATTTACGAAAATGACTCAATTGCCGCTCTCGTACCGTGCCGTATCATAGTGACCACAGCGGACGAAAAGAGTTTGCGGACGAAAAGTGTTTGCGGACGAAAAGTGTTTGCGGACGAAAAGTGTTTGCGGACGAAAAGTACTTGCCTTCAAAAATAGTCGATTTTTCGTCCGGAAATTAGTACGTAAATAGTTATTTATATACCAAGGACGAAAAACTGTCTATTATAGTCGAGCCTGCAAATTGTTAGCCGAGGCGCAGCCGAGGATAGCAAGCAGGCGAGACAGTAGACAGTTTTTCGCCGAGGTGCATATTACATTTTTTCGTCGACCTCTACATACCTTTATGAAAGTAAGTACTCGCATGTTTGCTGGCCTCAGCTACGTCCAACTCTTCGAACTGCAGACTCGATCATAATTTTAATGAATATAAACAAAATGTATTTGAAGTGTAACAACTCTCTATTTCAATTATACTACAAAATTAAATCAATCTCGAAGATGAATATTGAACGTACAGTTTGTGCAATTATTGATATTAATTCCTGCTGTTTTGATTTTTTGTTTTGATTTCGTAAATAATTAATTTGACAACAGCAAATGACAGTTATTGTCACAGGCGCCTATGTATTAATTAAAACGTGGATTTACGAAAATGACTCAATCGCCGCTCTCGTACCGTACCGTATCATAGTGACCACAGCGGACGAAAAGAGTTTGCGGACGAAAAGTGTTTGCGGACGAAAAGTGTTTGCGGACGAAAAGTACTTGCCTTCAAAAATAGTCGATTTTTCGTCCGGAAATTAGTACGTAAAATGTCATTTTTGCAGAGGTCGACGAAAAATGTCATTTTTTGCAGAGGTCGACGAAAAAATAGTTTATACATGATTAGGTTAGGTTAGGGCATTTGCACTAGTGAACAACTATCTCCTATGCATGATCAGTTGTGAAAACTCTTGATAGTTATATATACAGTTAGCAGATAGGATATTTTTCAGTTTTGATTTAAATTTCATCAGAGGTAAGTTGTGGAATAAAGATGGCAAGATGTTGTAAAGATCTGATATTTTGGATGTTCTCCTAAGCCTTCTTTATGGAACAATTATTCTGTCCTTATTTCTAGTATTGCGATCGTGTACCTCTTCTAGAGTTGTTTAGGATTCGATTTTTTTTTTCTACATGTAGAAGTTTATGGAATATGATTAGGGATTATATGGTCATCATCCCAAGTACCTGCAGTTAAGGTCTGCAGGCACTGGTAATACCTTTTCAATTCTGAGGGAAAGATGCCTTCCTCTAGGCAGCTATTTAGTATTTCCGATAATAGATCAGTTAATGAGTCAGCACATTTTTTTTACGATAAACATAGATATACCATCAATGTATTTTGTTTTCTTGTTCTTTATAGCCCTTGAATGAGAACTCTTACATCATTATTAAATGTCATATTCAGAACTGGAATCTTCCCCGAAATTTTAAAAACAGCTATAATTATGCCACTACATAAACAAGGAGACAAAAACATGATCAATAATTATAGGCCAATAACATTAACTAGTACGATTAGTAAGATTATAGAAAATATCATTAGAAGCAAGCTTTTAAAATATATAGAAAAAAAACACCTTTTAAATAAAAACCAGTATGCCTTCAGGGAGAATTCCAGTACTGAAAATGCACTCTGCAGAGTAACGGAAACTATCCTTAAAAGTTTAGATCACGGTAAAAAAGTTATTGGAATTTTTTTGGACTGCAGATGATGCAGGGATAATAATAAGTGGAGATGACTGGGATATAGTAAAAGATAGGGCAGAAAATGCACTGAAAAAAATAAAGAACTGGTTGGACAATAGTTTACTGTCCTTAAATGTAGAAAAGACCAAATTTTTGGCGTTTTCACTATCCCCACGCTCATTACCATTATTTCAGGATTTAAAAATGCATGAAACTAATTGTAACATGACACCAAATTGTATATGTGATAGTACAATTGAAAGAAAGAATTGTATAAAGTACCTAGGAATTAAAATAGATGAAAATTTCACATGGAAAGAACATATTAATTATGTAACAAATAAAATTAGAAAATTAATCTTCAAATTTTATGAACTTAGAAATATATTGCCTCTGAAAACACTAAAAACAGTATATTTTGCACTAGTGGAATCGATTATTAATTATGGAATAGTTGTCTGGGGTGGAGCAGGGTCAACACTAATGAATAAACTTCAAATTGCCCAAAAATGGATTATAAAATTAATGCTTTGTAAAAAGAAAAGATACCCAACAGATTTAGTCTACAAAGAAAGTGAATTATTAACTCCATGTCAACTTCATTATAAAGCAATTATTAGATTTATGATAAAAACACCTTACTACAAGGAAAATATAACTCATGGGTTAAATACCAGAAATTCTGCTCAAAATAATGTTGTACTGCAAAATCCAAAACATACAGTATGTCAAAATCATATATACTGTCTAGGACTAAAAATCTATAATAACTTACCACACCGTCTTAGAATAAAACCTTACTATAAAAGTAAAAATGAAATAATAAAATGGGTCAGATCAAATAATACTTTTATTACCTATATAGTATAAGATATTACAATGTTATTATATTTGTAGGTTTTTGTATTATACTAAATTTAGGAATACAAAAAAAATTAGAAAAAATTATGCAATAACTATTATACTTAGTTGGATTAATTGGAATTATAATGTTTTGATATGTCATAACCACAAATGAGCTAACTAATGTTGAAAGGTGCACACACAGCATTTTAGATGCCATTGTGCACAAAAGTATTAGCAGAAATATAGTTAAGATAGAGTGTTATAGTGTATTATCACATAAGGAAGTTATTAATTAATGCATATTAACTATTATTGTTAAGTTATATAATTAATTACCCACTAAGTTCTGTAATTGGAGAATATTACCTTATGTAAGTTTTGTTATTTTCTTTTTAAGTAAAAGTGTAATTGCTAAATTGCTGCTGCTAATAAATAAATAAATAAATAAATTAGGTGTAGATGGGGTAAAATCTCGGGTAAAATACATTGAGTTGAAAACATTTAATGTCAGATTAGCTAATAGGTATTCAGCGCTAACCACAGTTTTAACTAATTCCTGCACAAGTCTTGCAGCAGTAATAATATAATATTGATTTGACAGTTTTTTTTCATAAGTACAAATGTATAGTTAATTTCCAAATAAAGGACCCCGCAAACTCCTTATGGAATTTGGGACCCGGTGGATTTTTTTGAAATTTTGGTATGATGTAGTCATGTAATTCTCAACCAATGTTACCATTTCGCCAACCTAAACAAATTAACAGTTTTGCTGCTATGGGGCGTTGAAATCACCCCATGCCCAGATTAGACTATTTATTTTTGAATCCGGTAATAATATTTTCACTTGATTGTTGCTAATATTGCACGATATTGTGATGTTTTATAAAAAATATTCTTACCCATCTCCCCCACTCCTTCCTCCCAACTCCTATTACGAAACGCAAAAAAAATATTTCTCGAGTGCCTTTGAATGTATCGTCGAATGTTTCAATATGCCTGAATAAGGGAAATAGCAGTTATTTATGATTTTCCCCCCTCCTCCAAAGGGCACAAAACGAAAAAATTTCGGTGGATTTTTCTGAATTTTCAATATGATGCAGGAGGGGGGATAATCATTAAAAACTGCTATTTCCCTTATTCAGGCATATTTTTTAAACATTCGACGATACATTTAAGGCACTCGAGAAATATTTTTTTGCGTTCCGTAATAGGAGTTGGGGGGAAGAAGGGGGGGTGTAAGAATTTTTTTTATAAAACAGCACAGTATTGTACAACATTAGCAACATTGAGACAATTGAAAATATTGTTACCGGATTCAAAAATAAATAGTCTAATCTGCGCAAGTGGTGATTTCAACGCCCCCTAGCAGCAAAACTGTTCATTTTTTTGGATTGGCGCAATGGTAACATTGGTTGAAAATTACATGGACTACATCATACCAAAAATTCAGAAAAATTCACCGGGACCCAAATTCCTTAAGGAACTTGCGGGGTCCTTTAGCATTTTCACAGAAGGACGAACCTGTGCGTGGATTTTATTATATAAATTATAATAAAAATATTTAGGTATATAACAAAATTGCTCACAAAGAAAGAATTCAGTCTACTGTAACTTCTGTGGGATGTACAACTCTTTTATTCCTTCCTGATTTATGATTTGTCATCCTTTTTTATTATAGTTATCTGATTTATGTAGACATTTTTCATTATGAGATATTTTTAGCAGATATTAGGATTTGGCTGTATGTTTTTTATAATTGCCATATATCTTTTTATTTTCTACAATTGGGTGACTTTTGGAGAAGACGGGCTTCTATGACCTATAAAACGTGAAACTATTAAACTTGATTATATTTGAAAAACTTGATTTTTCAGGTGTGGGAACGTGGCTGCAATCCTGGAACTGAACGAACACCTGCAAAGAGATTTCACAATATTCGAAGCGGCCCCTCAAGAAACGCGAGGGATCCCTTCGAAAAAACCTCAGTCAGCTTATTTTTTATAGAATGTATTATTAATAAGTTCCTTGTATCAGTTACATTTTATTATCCATCTTCCACTTCGTTTGCCGAAGTGAACTGAAATTTAGTTAATATTTACCCATTAAGTTATTTAAACCTGGTTAGATAGTTTTGTAACGCGGAAGTGAACAAACTGACAGCTGTTGACAATACATCAAGAATTCAAGAGTATATTTTCGATCTGCGAGGTGGGCAAGTATTCCGTCTTTTGTAACTTTTTTTTTCAGTAGGCCAGTCTTGATTGTTGAATTAGAAATACAGTGTGTTCCAACTATTCCTGATTGAAGCATTGCCACTGCATCAATTCAATTGAATAAAAATGTTTAATTGTATCGACTGAGTAAAATATATTACAAAAAATTGTTTGGGCACATATCTGAAAGTAACTGTGGCATTGATTTTTCCTTCCAAAGTACAGAAGATGGGATGGCATAAAAACTTATTTTTCACTTGAAATTTAAGAAGTGAATCTTCACAATGAGTTTAATGAGTACAATTTATTGAGCTTTTTAGAATTGTAATTTTTTCCTTATACCTGCAAAATGTTGACTATTGTGAAAGATCATTTTTTTGTGAAAGTTCATCAATTATTGATTTTTTTTTGTTTTACACTGAAAAAAACATTTCAAAATCTTGTTTTAGAGCAAATTCTAAAAGCTTTTATTTAAGCTTTAGGCTCGGATCTCTCTTGCTCGCACAAGCTCTGCTTTTGAGGGGTTTTCTCCGAAAATCTGGGTGATTCGTAAAATCGAATTTCACAAAAAAAATACAAGTGTCATAGCACTGGCAACGTTGGGGGCACTAACCTCATTGCACATGCTTAAAAGACCAATCATACACTTGAATCATAATATACTATTATTTACTCTACTCATCACATATTGTGTGAAGAATTTCATAATTTTTCGGATTTTCTTAAAAGTTATTATGCCCAATTCGTTTTCTGTCAGTTTTCAGTACCATGTACCTGCTCTCCACTATTGGCATGAAAAAATAATTGCTTGTCATCATCACATTCTTTGATGCCTGTTCTTTAATGACTGGAAGATGAAGATGTGCAGCTGCGTTTGTTAAAAGTGACATTTTTAATGGTTGTCAAAGGTGTTGAAAGATGACGTTTACAAAGTATCGTTTTAAAAATATTATCAACACTAGTGTTGAAAATCTATGAAACTTTTGTAGAGATTTATAAAACCTACAAAATGGATTTTCATACGACCGGATCGGTGCATTTTCCACTGAGAAAATCCGGAAAACATCGAAAAAGAGACCATTTTTTTATTTTTATAAATCTGAAGCTAGACAAACAATATTGCGAAAGGGAAATCGTCGAATTCAAATTATGTAAAAGGCATCTGGAAGTAGAGATCAATATCTACAATTTGTATAATAATAATATTTTATTCGTATTAGCATACAGCAGCCATCCGTAGATGGATATACACGTCAGTTTAAAATACAATCAAGTATGCAGCATAAGCTGAGACATTCAAAATTAAGATCTATACATGATAATAAAAGTATAACACTTTTGCATTTACAGATTAGGATTCACACATATAGACCGTCAGATAGTGACAGATTTAGGTGCCCCATTTTCACATACAAGCCTCAAATAGGGTTGAAAAGTAAGTCGATGTTGAGTTAAATGAAGGGAAATTTACGAGTGGCTCGTGGGGAAAACATTTGGAAAAATCAAAAAGAATTTCCATTAAATTTTCCGAGGACAAAATCTACTTTTCCATTCACGCCACTCAAGCCATTATGTTTTTCGGTCTAGTGACGATGTAGGTAGAAAACCTGTTAAAATCTCGATTTTTCTTTACAAGATTACAGCCTCATTTTAACCCTTTAGCCACCTTCAACACTCAAGCCTTTGATCTTCTGAAGCCAGGTTCTATTAATTAATGATTAGGTGAACACGGCTCGCGTTAAAATATGGAAAATCGAATTTTCCATATGTTATCCCCAGGAGCCACTCGTAAATTTCCCTCCATTTTACTCAGCATCGATGTACTTCTCAACCCTATTCGAGGCTTGTATGTGAAAATGGGGCACCTAAATCTGTCACTATCTGACGGTCTAATAAGATAACCTGAATAACTTTTACACATTTAACATTTACACATAAGGTAAAACACTATGGGCTGATAATTTGGGTAACATAATATGCCATTATAGCATTATGCGTTTTATTGACGATTTGAACTTGGCTAGATTGATTTTTCGAGGTAGATGATTGTAAAGTTTGATTCCCAAATAGTCTGGGGATTTTTCAGTGCGAGATAGATTGTGTCTGATGATATCAAAATCATGAGCGTTCCTGGTAAAATATGTATGATAATCAGAATGTTTTAGAAATCTGAGAAAGTTGTTTTTAACATAAAGGAGAGTTTTGTATATTAGAATAGATGGTAAGGTTAAGATATTATTCGCTTTAAATGTGTTACCATGTGGAATATTAAAGATAAGTCTCATTATTCTTTTCTGTTTGATAAATAATTGCTCCTAGCTAACATCAGCGTTACCCCATAGGCAGACATGTGTAAGATGACTATACACTAATGAGTGTATTCACAATGGCATAAAATGCTGAGTTAAGTTTCTTACTGATATGCTCTATTTGTTTGCCCCAGCTCACAAACTCAAATATATATTTTGGATTTTCACCTGAGAGGTGGGAAATGTGTTGAAAATATCACTGGAAGTTGATCAAAACGTTTCAAAGTGCGTCAGAACTTACCCGAAGTCGAACTGAAGTTAATACGAGCGACTTCGGGTGCACTTTGAAGCATTTAGAGTAACTTCCAGTGACATTTTCAACACATTTCCCACCTCAGGTGAAAATCAAAAATATACAAATTGTAGGTATTGATCTCTACTTCCATATGCCGTTTACAGAATTATAATAAGATGATTTTCCTTAAATCGGCGCATTTAGAAAGATTTGCTCTTAAATTGTTTATAACGCGATTCTGCAAAAACTACATATTGGACAGAAACGATCTGGCGCACAGTTGAACCACATGTTATTATCTATCAGTTTCCGTAATATTGTTTGTCAGATTTATAAAAATTATGATTTTTTTAAAAGTGGGCTCTATTTCGAGGTTTTCTCGGATTTTCCCAGTGAAAAATGCACCAATCTGGGCGTATAAAAAACCATTTTATAGGTTTTAGGATTCCTTGGATAATCCTTGAGATATTTCCAAAAAAACAAAAAATTTGTAATTTTTTTCATTATTTCTTGTTTAAAAAATTCCACATTCGATTATGCTGGGGCGAAATCCGGGGTTTTCATTTACGAACTATCTTATAAAAAGTAGTATAGGCCTTTTGCGTCTTTTATTTTGTGTGAAAAAATCCTCTTATTTTTATCTGCAGCTTGGCCTATAATCATTCAATTTCCAAAGAACTTCCAAGTTTTATTATAAATAATATAATTTATGAACATTAACATTTATAGTAAAATTAAAACAATTGCTGATATTAATAACTGGCTATTTTAAAAAGCCTTGTAACACATTCGAACTAACCGAGTTGCAATTTTGATGATCTTAAGCAGTCAATTCTTGAAGTCAAGTGGATGATGTTCCAGTAATGCTGGAGCTAACTCCTTTCAGCAATATCCTTTTTATGAGTAATATATTGATTGGTGTAACCCTCAGCTACTGTTGAACACTTCCATCCTCCGTGTTTTTTTATTTTCGTTATATTTGCTTCCGAGTCTGCTAGAAAAGAAGCAGAAGACCTTCTGAAAAAAGTGACCTGTATATCCCTTTGGTTCCGGGAGGTTTAGAAACTCAGCAATGGTGGAGGACATTTTTCCAAACGTGTTTATACCAACTGGGTTGGCAGTGGATTTATAATTTGAGACGATGATTAATAACAGAGGGGCATAAGGCAGCGTACTTACTAAAAAGTCAATGCATTTTCCAATAATGCAAAAAGAACGACTTATTTTCGTTTAAGTATCTGGAATAAAAACAATCAATGATTTATCTATGAATTCAATGTATTATATTAAGAAATTGCCAGCTCTTCGCGTCTGCAGGCTACACATTCTGAAAATAGTAGCAACTTTTAATATAAAGTATTTTCCATATGGTCATTTATAAACCTCTGGACTTATTCGAACGTATAAGTTTTTGATGTTTTGGGACTATAACCTTAATTTTTCCGCTTTAAGAAATATTTGTTTACTAATATCATCACCATTTTTAAGCACACTCGACTTTATCATTCACAAAGTTGAGAAGTTCCATATTTTTCATTTCTCGTCTAGATATGCTTAAAAACGGGTTCACTGAAGTTTCTTCCAACGTTTTTAATTTTACCAGCTGAAAAAATTAGAGTACTTGTTATCGTTTTGTTCGAGAAATTGCTTCGCTAGTTTCCCAGACTAACGAAATAAAACATTACTTTAACACTAATATCATAAATAGCCATTGTGTTCTTAAGGAAGGAAATGAATCAAAAAGTGTCCATATCATATGTATGTGGTGTATTTTTGAGACGAGAAAGATATTTACATTGATTGTTCACTAAAGCTGATGTAGAATGAAGATAGACTTGAATCAAAAAAATGTCAACAGTTGAATATCTTGAAGGAGTATCCATGCTTCCGTCCGGAATATACGACACACCCTGTATTGTAGGATAGTTCTGAAAAAACCAAATATTTGTTCTATTAAGGAACGCAAAAAATAATTCCAATGAAATTGAAGTATCTCCAATTTCCATCAAACATACCATATATTTATATATAATTTGCTGAAGAAAATCGACATGTAATTACTAATAAACGTTTTTTTACCAATATTTGAGAGATTATATGCAGAACATACTTGAACCTCTCATCCCATCCGTGAAATACTGCTTGCACTCAGGCAAACTTCCCAAATTTTGAAAACTTTAAGTTTTATTGTCTCTACTTGTTATGTTGAATGGAATACCTCGTATATTTCTGAAAATTCTATTTCCGTGTTGGCCGTGTTGGTAGAGCGTTCCCATTTGGGGCGAAGGGTCGAGGGTTCAAAGCCTCGCATGGTCATCGGTCTCGTGCATGGCATCACACGTTAAAAGGTAAGGGCTGCGTCTTCCCTAGCTCACGCAAGTCTCTCGAAGACTTCCGAGGGTTGCGCGTAGGGGTGCAATCGGTTGACGGAAATAACAATTTTATGGAATGTGTTTTTTGCCTGAAAGACCCCCCTTTTTGCAATGAGTGTCAGGCATCAACATTCCATATTCACCTCTATTGGCATTTTTTTTAGGTTAGGCATCAAATATATTATATATAGACTCCCTCTTGTTCTTGGTTATACAGTGTGTCCAATGAAGTCGGCACCATTTGTTGTATTTATCAACTTTTTTTGTATTTTCTTTTTTCTCAACATAATGTATGTATGGTACGGAATTGGGCAACACCCTGTATCTGCAGGTTCAATTGGGAAAACGTCCAGGATTGATAAATTCGCTATTTATGACTGAAACGTTCAGGTTTGTACACTGTTGTAAATAAACAAAATTTATACAAATGAAAAGAAAGAAAAACATAATGAATACTCCTTCATTAACAAATTGAATTGAATTGTAATGCATACTTTGTCGGGGCGTGGCGCAGTGGTAAGAGTGCCCGACTCTGAGTCAATTGTCCGCCTAAAATATTCTTGGCATATGTTGAATTTACTTTATTTTTTACATAACTCATATGATGTTCATGTATTCGGCTTTTGAATGGTCTACCTGTCTGACATACATATACTTTGGGGCAAACTTCTGAGTAATTTGGCTTGATACCTTTATTTTCAACAAAGCTTCGACTTCTATTTGTAACTAACGTTACTGGAGTTTCGTCCTTTATAGACAACATATGAATGCTATAAACTGTTTGATAAACGACTATCCTAAATACCCAAGGCCTGTCATTAACGACAATGGTCCAAAACAAATTAATTTTCTTATCAGGCTTTTTCTACTTGGACCCTGTATACATGCGACAATGTGGGTACGCTGCGTTGAAAACCGGCGATATACCAAATCCAGTTGATCATTCAGCAGGTTATAATCAGGTTTAAAATTACATTCAATAATTTTATTTTGTAATGATTTGAAAGGTTTGAGTAAATAAGTCGAAGCAGTGCCCCAAACTGAAATCAAATATTGAAATTAAGAGTATGCTAACGAAAATTATACGTCTTGTCCATGACACATTTTCATTAAAGAGTCCTAAGAATTTCAGTATCGAACAGTATTTTATGTATTAATCATTAACTTTGATCAGATCTTTCAAATTATCGTTTGACGATTTTTTTGTAATGAACATAAATGAGGATTTTTCGTAGTTTAATGTCAGGTTATGACAGATGAGCCATAATGATATTTTTTCTAGATCATTTTGCATGTAATTTTCAATATCACGTTGACTTTTTCCACCATATATTATTGTGGTATCATCAGCAAACATTTTAATTTTTGGGTGGCTGAAAAACTTCAGTCTAACTCCACCAAAATAATCTTTATTGTTGTCCAAAGACACACAGACATATGTTTTGAAGGATAAATCCTTCATCTTCAGTGAATGAGAGGGGTGGGTTACATAGACATCATTTCATGGTGGAAAAGTTGAATTAGTTTGAAAAATTACAAAAGTATTAAAGGTAATGAAAAATTATAATTAGTATGTTCTAATTATGACCTGGACGCATTCTATGCGGGCACACTAGGGTTAGGGGACATGATTAGTCCACCCAGGTAACTTATTACAAAATATTTTTAAAGTAGATTTTTCACATGCGGTGTAGCAAGATATGAGATAAATGTAAATCAGCTAAAGAATTAATATAAATACGAAAATGGATTGATCCCAATTTAGATACTTGAGGAACTTCACAGATGATAGTCTTCTTAGTGCTGTATTTGTTTCCTATATAGACGAATTGTTTTTTATCTGAAATATAATTTTGGGTCCACTTGTGGAATAATTATTAATAAAGTTACTTCAAAACCAACCAACAAGTAAAATAATGACAAACGACCACATGTATGAAATTGCATATTTTTTCTCAAAATTTAAGAAATACGACTTCCTCATTAATTGTCATTACCTGTCGTTTTTGTCTGCATTCGTTATAAATTTGACAAACGTTTTTACAATGTTCTCTGGATTTCGCAGGCAATAATTGTGAAGTTGTTGCTTGAGCTTCCTCAAGAATGACAGCAGGAACACAATCACTTTCTTGTGTGTTTCAAAATTTCATAATTTTTATTGTAAACAGATGCTACGTTACGTAAGTACGAAATTTTTGTAATTAAATTTCAAATAATTCCATTACATTAGTCTGGTCATTGTGGATAAAACATTGTATTGTATACGTGTTTATTGCACCAATTCGGAGTGTCGTTCTCGCGTTTAAAAATTCTTACGTGGATAAAATGCTGTCTAAATTAACCTAAAACACATACAATGAATAGATGTTTGGGAATTCATATTTAATTCAATTACTTCTCCCAGTAACTTTTTTGTGTAAGTACTCTGAAAGCAGTACTTACTTTCTATTAGCTATTTTCTTTAGTGATGAATTTTAAGTTTGAAACAAAATATTACTGAAGGGCTGTGTTAATTCTTCTACACCCAATATTTTCAATCAACAATAAACAATAGAAGTACAAGACAGCATTGAGATAGAAAAGGGCGACTGAAAAAAGCGATAACACAAATTTGATCAGATAAAAACGCAAACACAATTTAGCTGAGGATATTTGAAAATGCTGTAAAGTCCATGTCAATACATTTATTAAAATTGAAGGTAAAAATAGTTTATGATGTAATTGATGTGTTATAAGCGCCCTTTTAGTAATGAGTATTTCAAGCAGAGCCATATTAGTTATCTGAGTAGAAAAACAATAGTCTCAAACTGGTCCTATACCTTTCCTTTGAGCTGTTGTTTTTCAAATATAGACACTCATCAAGTATTTTCAATTCTTCGTCTGTAACTGAAAAAAAAGGAGAGTAGGCTGGTGCACACGCGTCAGCCATTTTACCGAAAATCCCGATTAGAATACGAGTTACTTTTTTGTTAATCGGCCTCAGCTGCCTAGCATATGTAAGCAGCTGGTATAAATCTATTCATTCCAGCAAATATTTTTAGATATACCGGCCAATTCAAGGAAATGGTCTATATTGTAAAATATACGGGGTATTCTGTTCACAGTGATAATTGAGTCTACCTTTACCATTTTTAAGTAAATCCACCCAATCTTAGGAAACCTACTAGGTGCCTTTTGTGAATAATCCTCTAAGTATTTATACAGTACCTATACCTATTAATTTTAGTTTCCCAAATTTATAAATGTTAGATGTTAGGATTAACAATGTAAAATGGAAACTGCATTAGCGATATCTCACATCTGCTGGGCTTACTTTTGTATAATGCCTGCAATTTCTTGACATTAATTGAAAATAATATTGATTCATCCTCACAGTGAAACTTATCTTTTCGTTTCTGAGTAAATTACAAAACCTATCATAATATTGTAAATTTACTGCCAAATACAACTTTTTTTATAAGCAATGCGTTTTTTTACTCCCACAAGTCTACATTAAACAATAAGAAACAAAACGACTGTCTGACTTATACTAAGACAAAACTATTGGATACAAATGATTATAGTATAGTCTCTATATCCTCAAAGTATATTTTCTCACAATACTTATCTTCTAAAAATTTACTTTAGGTGATTTTTAGGAGACTTTAATATCGACTATCTATCGAAAGATACGAATACTAACTTGCTTATGGATCTTTTCAACTCATACAAATTAAATGTCAATGTAGAAAGTCCAACAAGAATTTTTACCAATGCAAACGGTCATACGAGTCGCACTTGTATTCGCGACTACTTTTTCTGATGAAACTTCTATTAATCAATACAACCTAATATTACTGATCATATATCTCATATAGGAACTAGGATGTGAAATTCAAAAAAGAAAATCAGACAAAGAGATCCACACTTGAAACGGCAAGTACATGGTAGTGGGTAATATGAATGAATTCAGAACTAGACTCAATAATTTAAGAAGATATGTGCATAATTCAAGGTTTCTCTTTTTTTTTTCTAAATTTGCTTCTAAAAGACCTATAGTAGTTGAAAAACATAACAATGTCAGGATTTCTAACGATATTATAAAAGAAACCAAATATTTAAGAGAATTGTTCCACTATGCACAACCTTCCAGGTAATTAATACTCATTCGATAGAAATATATAAAAAATAGGTTGAAGGGGCACAAGTCAATGAATAAGAAAACGAACTACTTTTCGAAAAAAATTCAAAACGCTCAGAATAAAACCAAAGAGACATGGAAAATAATTATTTATGAACTAGGGAAATCAAATTCGTCTGATACTAGAATCATCTCTATGTGGATGATGTAAAGGAGGTAGCAGAAGTATTTGCTGACTGTTTTTCTAAGGCTACAGAATTAAGTCGAAATAGTCACTTTGGGCAAAATCTATCATTACCTTGTACTAGTAAAAATTTCACAATCATTCCGCCCTTCTTCAATGAACCTATAATCTAAGTAGAAATATATAATGCTCTCTAAAAAATTAATAATAAAATATCTACTGGTAAGACATACTATCTATCACCATGGATGTAATTAACCTCATAATAATTGATCCTCTTACTTATCTGATGAATCAGTCTTTTATGCAAGCCATTCTATCGATAGCAACTTACCATTTTCTCATAAATTGACGCATTTCTGCAGAAATGGGGGCTAACAACCTTGTTATTACCATAATACATATAGATAATACAGTCTGTTTTTCGATCTATCGAAGGCTTTTGACACAGAATCTGATCACTGGCTGTTACTATAACTTCTTTTTGACATTTTAATTATTCCTCCATGAGTTTTCCTATAACAGTTAAAGTAGTTTATAAAAATACATTTTCCATGAAATATTTTCTGATGTTATGAAGACATGTTTTTAGAGGCGATTTTGATGTCTTTAGTTATCCAAGGTTACTTTTTTTGACTCCAATGTTCTGGATAGGAAAAACTTTGTTAATTGTTTGTGAAAGTCATTGAGAGGATTATCTATTTTTGATAATTTTGTAGAAGGGCATATTAATCAATTTGCACCGATAAGTTACTGCGTGGAAATGAAAAATTCCCAAAAACTAAACATGTCAATATGCAACAAATGTTACATATTTAGATTATCGAGCCCTGCTGATGATACCATCCCAGATGTTGATTTCATATCTAGCTTTAACCAAAACTTATCAGTAGTAGTTTTGCAGTTTAATGTTTACATTTCAACAAATTGCTATAAACATGTTCCTATAACGCCAATTTAGGCTAAAACACCTCAACAAAATTGATAAGACTGTAATTGTATTGATTGAATATTGGGTAATTGCAAGTTTCTCAAACTTTTCGTCTACAGCTAACTCAGATACATTCTCATCGAGAATGAAACTCTGCATTTTCTTATTTATTACAATTCTAGGCGTATCATCGGCCGATATTTTCAATGATTTTGAAAGCAAAGTGTTGGTAGCACTCGTGAACACGGTCAGCAGGCTATGCAGATATTACGAAAAATACATTCTGAGGGTTGATGATTTCGTATTCAATACTGACAAACTCGCAGGTGAAGTATAAATCTAGACTTAATTATTTTGTCGTTATATTGAACCATATATCATTATTCTTGCTCGGCGTGGCTGGCTTTCTGCCGAAGTACAGGTAGTTCTGAGTAGAACGTTTCTGCTCCCTGCTGTCAGGTCTAACTCGTGAGTACTCCGGAACTTCTGATGAACTCCTGGAGATTCCTTACGAGGTTTCCCTGGGATTATATCTTCTACACTGCAGTGTCCGAAGATATCCATCCTCATGCGAGCCAGCAGCTTCGCATTCAAATACTATGTGGGAGGCTGTTTCTTCTTCCTCATCACAGAACCTGCATAGTGTGGAGTCTTGTAGTATCCTCAGCATATGCAGTGGCAGTGCCCTGTTAAGAGTCCTACCTCCTTTCTGAGAGAGGTCCGGCTCAGATCGAGGAGATGTTTTGAGAGTCGGTCGGTTGGATCCATCATCATCTTTCCGTGAGTATTGCCATTGGCGTTCTCTCAGGAGGATTGGTGATGGTTCTTTTAATCCATTTCTTCGAGTCCTGCCTAATGTCCCCAAACGGAATTACGCAGGCTGTTTCCGGTCCGATGAGAGTTGATGTTGCCCCCGCTCTTGCTAGGGCATCTGCGCTCTCATTCCCATCGGATATCCCTGTGACCTGGTACCCATACAAGTTTCATCTTGTTATGTGCTCCTAGGATGCTGAGGTCCTTGTGACTCTCCAAAACTAGTTTGAAAGAAAAATCTGCATGATTGCAGGGCCTCATTTATTGCCGGCTGACTGTCGGAGAGAATTACTATGGGCCCCTCCGTAGAATCTCTCTCGTGGAAACGAAAATAGCCATTACCTCGGCTTGGAATATTGAGGCTTGAGTGCCGAGGCTTAGACGGCTTAGACTAATTGGTCTCTCTCCGTATATTCCAGCCCCTACCCCATTGCTTGTCTTAGTGCCATCTGTGTACCAGATTTGCCCCATCGACAACATTGGTATTGCCTTTGATGTGACTTCTCCATCTTGTATGCTGGTGGTGTATATTCCATCAAAGGAATAGGGAGTCATTTGTTCGACGGCATCTCAGATGAGTCGATTATTATAGCCTCCATTATGTTCGAGTGGCCTAGGTTATTGCCCCTCCATTGGCACAGACACTTTAATCTGGAGGTTTCTATCCTCACCTCCGCTCACCTCCAGGCTAATCGTGCTGGACATATAGCACCAGGAACCCAGAGCATGGCCAGTCTTTGTAAACCAGCCTTCCTATGGTTATCACTTGTTCAACCTTTGGCCACCACATCAGGGCTCCATACTTTATCGAGGGCTTCACTATCGCTGAGGAACCATATACAGGGTGTAGAAAATTCAGGAGCATGTTGCTGACGTTAAAACAAGAAGAAAAGTTCCTATAAACATATCATGTCCGCAAGTTATTCTTTTCTGAGATACAGTGTCAAAGTTGAATTCTTATGTTAGTTTTTTGTGAATAAATTTCAAAATAATTGTGATATTCGAGTAAAATTTGGTGTCTGGGAGTATTTTTCAACGACAAAATCAGATGTGATGTTAGTTTGTCTCTTTCGTGGGGGTGGTTCTACCCACATGTATTTTCAGTCATTTGAAATGTAATAACTTTTTTGGACGTACCTATATCATGTTTTCTTGTGGAAAAATCGATTTCTCGATATTTTTTGTATAAAAAAAGATGTTCTTTGTAGAGGTTTTAGATTTACTGGGATTTGAAATAATCGATGCAATTGATTTTGAATGACAATATATTCAAATTCGAAATTAATTTAATTATTTAAAGAAATTATTTTTCTTTCCTTTCATTTCAATACAGGAATCGGGTTTTAAAGAGAAACATTCTCAATTGAAGATTGAACCATTACATGACTCCTCTGGAAATGGAAAAAACCTACGATAAATTTGAAGTTACTTCTTTGTAATATCTAACAGAAAACAACTACTTCCCCGGCTAAAGCCACGCTGGACATTGAACTAAATCTGATAGATATTGAGAAAGACCCTAAATAACTTGAGAGAAAAAATCTGAAATTGAAAATTTGCATTTTCGTTCAGATAGTTGATTATTTATTAAATGTCCAGTTTCCATTGGAGATTCTTATCAACTCACAGAAAATCGCTCACTTCATTGATGCGTGAATTGCATCTCTTTCGCTAGGCCTCCAATACATTTTGGTCGACAAAAATCTATTTCACTCTTCTAAGATCATCAGGGAGGTCGGAAGAATTGGAAAACTCACTCTTCAGAAGCAATTTCACACTGTATTGAGGAATTGTTGGACTATTTCTTGTGCGGTGAAACTTTGAAAATATTTTTCTGACATAAAACCTGTCATGGGTATGGCATGTTGATTTTATTGAAAATATGAACAGGATGTTCATAAAGTCATTTGTGGAATCATCTGCGACTGAAAGTTGGAATTTAGTCGCTATTTTCCATCGTACAAGATAACCTCTCTTGGAAGGGATTCTTTAAAACATGAATCCCTTCCAAGAGAGGTTAAAGAGAGGAGATTAGGTGGCGCCACCCACACGAAAGATAAAACTAACATCGAATTTGGTATTGTCATTGAAAAATACTCCCCTATAACAATATTAACTGGGATATCACAATTATTTTGGAATTTATTTACAAAAAACAAAAATGATAATTCAGGTTGGACACTCCTGTATCTCAGAAACAAAAACTTGCGGATATATGTTTACAGGGACTTTTCTTCTTATTTTGACGTCAGTAACATTCTCCTGAATTTCCTACATGTACTTAAGAAACACCCTGTATAGTAATTGAACATTTTTCGGAGCAAGTTTTATTTTGTTTATGTTCAACAGTTGCGGTATCAGAATTTTATGAGTGAAATATCTTGTTTCGAATTTTGAAATGTAGGATTGGATCTTTTTATAACATAAAAGTATATAGGTAACTAATAATAAAATATAAGTGTGGCACCTACTGTAGACAAATGATAAATTTGAAAAATGTGTGCTTCACAAAAATATTGAATATCATTCACGCTTATTCTAGAACTCAATTATAATTATATTCATGACGATTAGAAGGAGTTAATGTATAGCTAAACATTGTTCGTGCCGTTCGTGGGTCCTTACAGACCTGAACTGGAGAGGAATTTATGCCCAGGGCTATGCTGGCGATAACGTCATAATAGTTAATGGAAAGTATAGGGGGACTGTATGGATCTGATTCAATCAGCCCTCACAGACATTGTGTATGAGGGAGAACCTTGAGTCATCCCTCAAAAAACCACGATTGTTCCTTTCACCAGGACGAGAAATCTCTAGAGACCAACAGAGCACTTAGAATTTTTGGTGGAAGCAAACCTGGAACAAATATCTGAAAAAATGCTGATGGCTAGCTAGGCGCTCTGTAGGAAAATCTTGGTAACTTTGGACCCAAACAATCCCTTCAGCTATACACCGCGACAGTGAGGCCCTTGATAACGTATGGAGCCCTGCTGTGGTGGCTAAACGTTGAGCAATTGACAACCAGAAAGAGGCTGGCTTGCAAAGACTGGCCCTGCTCGGGGTTACTGATGCTGTGTCCAGCACTCCTACGATTAGCCTGGAGAATATCGAACCTGCATTTGCATATTGTAGCGGAGGAAAGGATAGAAGCCTCCAGACTGAAGTGCCTGGGCCAACAGAGGGACAATAACCTATAGGCCACCAATCCAACATAATAGAGGTCAAAAAATCGATACATCTGAGATGACTCCAACTCACTCCTTTAATGGAACATATACACCATCATCATACAAGGTAGGAAAGTCACATCAAAGGCAATACGATCGAATGCTGTCAAGAGGACAAATCTGGTACACTGTCGACTCTAAGACAAGCAATGGGGTAGGGGATGAAATATACGGGTAGAGACCAAGGTAAGACATTAGTTTAAGCCTCGGTACTCAAGCCTCTATATTTCAAGTCAAGGTAATGACTATTTCCGTTTGCACGGGAGATATTCTAATGAGGGGTCCTAGAAACCAACCCGTAGTCATTCTTCCGACAGTCAGACGGCAATAACGGCCCTGTGATCATGAAAGTTTTCTTCCAAACGTTTGCGAGACTCACAAAAACATCAGCGACCTATATAGGAGCACAGAACAAGGTGAAACTTTCTGGATTCCAGGTAATCCAGGGGAATGAGAGCGCAGATGCTCTAGCAAGATCGAGGGCAGCATCAACTCTCAACCGGAACCAGCCTGCACCATCATCAACTCTTCTAAGAGAATGCCTATGGCATTCTAGGAGAATGGAATTGCAAAACATGATGATGGGGCCAACCTACCGACTCTCAAGACATCCTCTTGAACTGAGCCGGAAGGTGGTATCCCATAGGGAAACCTCGTGAGAAAGTAGTCCGGAAGATCCAGAGTAATCACTAGATAAAACCTGACAGCGGGAGGCAGAAAGGTTCCATACACAGAACTACATGCACTTCGGCTGATACTCATCTCCACCGAGAAATAGTAATATTAATGTGCCTAAAAAGACGATCACTGATAGCCATCATGAGTCTAGAGAACGTAGGTAGAGAGTGAAAACATAGATATAAATCATCACTGGTTTCGCATTTATTTTACAGATGTGTTTCCACATGATAGACACCATTTTATGTTCCGTACTTTGTCATAGTTCACCTCGTGTAGTGTGTAATAGTAGGAGTATTAAAAAATTCAGACTTTTTTCATTTAACCACTTGATTTTTCAGAGGATGAATACGATTTCATCATCGTTGGCGCTGGATCATCAGGATGCGTACTAGCTAACAGACTATCCGAAATAACGAAATGGAAGATACTCCTTCTCGAAGCTGGAGAACCAGAAACCCATCTGGTGGACATTCCCTTACTGACCATCGGTTTTGAAGGGGGGTCGTATGACTGGGCGTACGTGACAGAGAGACAACCAAACTCCTCTCTGGGGCTGGTTAACGAACAAATGGCGATTCCCAGAGGAAAGGGGTTGGGAGGCTCCAGCATTCTTAACTTCATGATATACTCCAGAGGGGCGAAAGGGGATTATGATAACTGGGAGAAAGATGGGAATAAAGGTACAGGTTTAAGAGTGCAGTTATTCCGGTTCATGTGAATATTAGATAATAAAGGGTGTAATTTAAATGATGTCATTAATTTCAGGTGGTGATTCCTTGTCACATTTTATGAATAAAAGTTCATATAAACGTATGTCCTAACTTGTTGTTTGTTTTCAAGTGACGGAATGTCAAAGTTTTAATAAAAAATCGGTTAATTATTAATTACCCAAAAGCCTTTTCGCCCATTTTCATGAAACCTGGTGTGCATATTAGCAGTTACAAGGGGCTTGTATTCATGAGGTTAGATCTCAAATTATAAGCCACCTGATTGCTAAAAATGGTGTACGCCACTGTTTTTCTCTAAGTTCAAAGTTTTGATCAAATTAAACATTTAAAAGTACAACTCTCTTTTAATGCCCTGAATTTGAATTAGCAACACTTTATCAATCGATAGATTTCCTCAATTGATTTATTTGTACCTGAACTCTTATATTGGTTTCGTCATTGATGGACTGGTTGTTTGTTGTGTTCCTGAACCCATTATTGTCATATGTTTCTATCAAAACTCAACAATACATTTGTGCATAAAATTAAATAGAATTTCAAGGAAATATGGAGTAACTGAAAAAAAGATCATTCACACAACTTTCTGAATTTTGATGGTGCGTACCACCATTTCTACGCCAATGACTTTGATTTGAAATTCACAGCATTATAAGGAAACTGTATTTTAAATTATTTTTTCTGAAAAAATATGAAACTTAGGGAAAAACAGTGGCGTACAATGATTTTTACTATAAATATCAATCAGGTAACCTTCTACCACTTCCGTATCTCGGAAACGAGTCAAGTTAGGACACACGTTTATATGAAATTTTCTTCATAAAATATGACAAGGAATCACCACCTGAAATTAATGACATCATTTAAATTACACTCTGTATATTCATGAATAAGGTTTGTATATCGACACGGACATGAAATTTGAAGAATAAAAATCGGACCGTTTATAATAATAATAATTTGTCTTCATTTATATCGTAAATGATACAAATTGATACTGAATTCAGCCGCTGCACATATGAAAATGTAAGAGACTGCTTGAAAATGTTTTTCAAATGGTCGTGTAAGTGGGGAAGTGAGAAAAACTCTGATGAAAACATTTTCTGGTGTTGAGAGCGCCAGTGTCGGATTCTTGGAAGTGCCTACCGTAAAATTTATCAATGGTGCCTCCCAATTGGGATTTTACTAAAAGTTTTTCAATAACTTGTTAATCTAAAGAGTGACAGACAAATAACCTCCCAAGCCATATAGTGCCCTCATTTGTTGTTTGATTTTGATGAATTTGCAAATGAAATACCTATCAAATTCTAATAGAAGGCACTAATTCTACTTCAACGTTAACATCAGCAACTGCCAATTTTCTTTAAAATCGGTTCATTATAATTCTATTTCTACGTTCAAACAAAAAAAAATTATTGAAGTGTATTTAGTGAAAAAACTGGTTCTTCATTGCACTCATCTGTCATTCTGCTATAGCATTCTGTCATCATGACACAAGGAGACTGAAATTTAACAAGGAGGGTTTAATAAGCTCTAGCCAATCGGAAACTTGTAGCATCATCGCGTCATAGTGACGTACTTGGATATGAGTACAGAGTCGAACTCGAACCAAGCAACAAAACTGTCAGCAGTAACTCTCATATACCAAGAGCTAGTCCGTCACTGTCTATAGAGAACGGCGGCCATGACACGTCCTACTTCACATTTCGTCACAAATGTTCTTTCATCTCTTTCTACTAGTGATCATGACAAACATAAAAGTCAAATCGACGACATTTTCTGTGAGATTGTATTACGTTTTAAACAGTTGCATATTTTATATTATTGTCAATCATATTTATATCATACTGGGATTACAACATTCCTAGAAAATACAATTTAATGAAAATAAAATTTGTTTCTTTGAATACTATTATAATACTTTTAGCAGCTAGATTTGAACAAAGAATGTCTTCTTTGCACTTTAGTACCACCGAAAAAAATACAGTTTTTGGTTTTTGCACAAACGTAGAAAAAATATGATATGCAACTCGTGCAAAAAATATTGCACTCCACGTGTTGTCCAACTCGGTATGACGGCCTCGTCGGACAATTTCACGGCGAGTGTAACAAACAATTGCTTTTTGCACTTGTTGCATAAATAACTATTATAAATGTCTAATTTAAATTCAATGTGGTACCAATTCATTTTCGTGCAAAATTAAGAAAAATCATGGTCACTTTTTTACTTTTTGTTTCGTTAGGATCGGGAAAATATATCACTCAACACTCAATATGCACACGCAAATATTAATTCAAAACGATTTCACAATTAACCGTTTCAATTTTTCCGAGTAGCTAAAAGGTGATAAGTTTAGAACTTGGCAACGAGTACACGGCGATCAGGACGGCAATGTTCAAACACTCTGCTCGCCTACAACAACTCAACTGGACTGAAATCCCTTCTCCTTCAAACCTTCAAGTAATCATTTTCCCAGAAGATATCTTTGAATTTTCGTATTCCTACCCATCTTGTCGCCGTGTCTACGTTCGTGATAACGATTACACCAAAAGTAATCCCTAATTAAATAAGTCCACTATTTCATTTCACAACCAGACGGAATGTCTGGTCCCTTCAGTCCCCAAAAAAATCTTATAAGTTCCGCAATAAATTTGAGACAACCCATGAAGAGATTGAATAACAAATATTACTAGATTTAATAATCAAATTACAGTCTAGGTCGGAATATTTAGCATTCTCTTGATATTCTTCTCTTTGATATCCAATCTGCTCCGACATATATAATAATTGACATTTCACTTCCTACAAGGTTGGTCATATGATGATGTTCTGCCGTATTTCCTGAAATCAGAAGGTGCACAAAATCTCTCAAAAGCTGACTGGAGGTTTCACAACAAATATGGTCCTCAGAGTGTCGACAATACTTACCAGTCCCTCCTGGTTCGATCGGCTATATCAGGTGAGTAACACAAATGTTACATGTACACAGATTGTACCTGTATCAAGTAAGGGGAGTTTAATTTAAACCCATGAAGAGTCCACACTTTGAATGGGTTGGTTTTGAGCATTTAAGGTGGATTTAGTCAACATCACTTTAAAATTGTCCTCAAATATTATGTTAAAATCGAGTTAAGTTTATGCTGAAAACCTTTGATGTTACCGTTATGTTTATGATAATGCTTGTGCTAAAGTTAACTAAATCCTCCCTTACAAGTGACAAAAACTTAATAGTCACATGCAAATGAACATATTGCGATATTGCCGAATACATATTTTTAAAATATCGCCAAGAAAGATACATTTTAATATACCTGCGAAAAACAGAAATTAAATTACAATGAATATATATTATATATGCATGTTTATAGTGTAAATACAATTTCCATAGATACATTTATTCAAAATGTCTCTGATAATTTATATCGAAGAGTTAGGTTTTATGGGATTCATAAACGAACTAACGAATGGATCGTAATTGAAAATTGTTGTCACTGAGGATGCTAGTTATTTCAAATGAAACGCTATAAATAGTTATTTTTGTATCTAGTGCGCGAAATGCTACTTTGGTGATCGAGAACTGATTTTTTTTTAACGAGGCGCAGCCGAGTTAAAAAAAATAGTCGAGATTACCAAAGTATTTCGCGCATGAGATGCAAACAAAATTTTTTCTACAAACGTCAAAAATATTGTTCTAAAATAAGTAATCACTATGAAAAATAGTATTGAACTGGCTTAAATAATTTTTCCAAATCAAGTAATTACTGTAACTATGGAAATAAAATGGCATTTGTTGACAATTATTTCAAAGTGACAGTTCTTGATAAATATTTTGGAGTGACTTTTTATTCGCGTCAATTTCGTGCGTGATATTTATTATTGTAAAAGAATGGAAATTTCGAGCGACGATGAACTAAGCAGTACTCCACCTAACTTGATAGATGCGGCCAATTTCGTAATTTCCAACCTTTTACCGGAGAAATCGAGGCGGCAGTATGAAAATGCATATCAGCAATTTAAAGAGTGGTGTGAAGCAAATAAAGCCAGAAAAATATCTCTCACAATTTGAAAGCCTTAATTATTGTTCTACATTAATAAATAAACGATTTCTTGTTTTTTGCTTGATTGAGGAGTTGAGGACCATATATAGGTTAGAATATGAAAATCCCATATAGTTCACATGCAGTGTGCGAAATATATTTCGCACATTACTTCGCGCACGGTGTCATGGTAAAGAATGAAAATGAAAAAAAGTGTCACTTCGCATACTGTTGTCAATACGCGAACCTTGTCATTTTTTGACGTTTGTAGAAAAAATATCAAGTGTGATATGCCTCTGAATTGTGATTTATCGCTTTATCAATATTTGTAATATTTTTTTTTGAAGGAATGGTAACTCCTTTATCTCATCTTATTATTGAAACACCTATAGGCATTGAAATATAGGATATTTCGGTATTAGCTTTTTTATTATGCTTCGCAAGTAATACCATATTTTCGTTTCTTACGTATAGTGATGTTTAGTTCGGGTTTCAAGAATCATTTCCTTTTTTTATATGAGTAGAACACACTAACTTATAGATGTGCAGAGATATCATATATCATAATTAAAATGGTTAATGATTTGAAAGCTTGCTATTGGGTGTGGGAAGTTTTCCAATTGACACTCCGTAGTTTATTCATAGAATATGAAAGAGTAAATAGTAGTGATTATGGAATTTTACTGTTGAAAACTATACTTACACTAGAGCAATTAAATTAAGATGTACTATGCTCTAGCAAATTGACACATTTCACATAACGTATCTTGGGAAAGTACGGTTAACGCTCGTAGAGTTTTTCTCAGTAAAAAAAGATAATTCGCAAGACGCCTAATTTTTCATAATCATATTATTTATCATTTCTGTATTTCAAGTACCCAACCTCAACATAGCACGTAAGATAATTCAAGTCGTACCTATGACATTTGGATGCGCCCTAGACTACACCTCTCTTTTTTTTTTCAATGGATAACCGTGGTTACCACAGCTACTCCATCTGTTTATCTTTGCGCATAGTCCAGTAACCTATAAATGGTGACGTGACTGAGATGAAAAGTTTTCGACCTCGGGAGACCCCCGAATCACTTTTGAATAAAATAAAAGAATAAAAACTGCTAAATTTTCATACCTTTTTCGGTTTTTCCCATTCTGACCATGAAGGAGCACGTTTTCGACAAAGACCATGCATTACATATTTGAACAAAATTAAATTTGCTACGACATTATATCAAGATACAGCTTTTCAAAGTTTGGCAAATTTTCCAAAAGTGAAAATTTTAAGATAATTTTCATGTTTCATCATATTCAGTTGTCTTTATATTTTCAATAACCTGTTTGATATGAGTCAGTGGAGTAGATGTATTCAATTCAACATTTTGAAGGGGTGTGGGGGAGTAAGGGTAAGGTTTGGTGGGAGGGGGGAGAGACCACTGTTCATAACCGGACGACTGAAATTGAAATAATGTATGCAAGAAACATTTACATTAAGTGTATACAAAAAATTAAATGGACCAGGGCCAAACAAATACGCCAATCCGCCTCCTAAAGTGTCATGTTCATAGGCTTAGATCTCCTGAAACGGAATGAAAATATTAATTTTTCGAATATCCCGAAGTGAAACTTTGTCATGAATATGACTTTGATACACATATAGGTATTAAAAGATTCCCAGGTCCGGATTAACCATCATTATACCTAAAATTTAATGGCTAGGGTAGGTACAACTCTGTGTAGAATCGACTGCTTGACAGCCAGTTGATACCTCAAGTGGTTGGTGATTTACGACCTTCTTATAGTTATAGTTCTACTATAAGTAATAATTGATAGAAATAATGGTCACTTCAAACAACAATACTAGTGTAGGTATAACTGATATTGCTCCTCGACAATAATATCCCCAGCGAGTTGGCTGACTGAATGGTCCAGCAGCCTATCCACCTCGTCGTTGTCGTCGAGCTCGTCCAAATCGTGGATGTTGACATCGACGTCTATCGTAATTTCGGGCAGGTTTTTGCAAGACTGGCCATTACAGGTTCCACAGTCAAGTGAACACTTCAAACTTGCTTTCCTGCAGCTGCAAGCATTTCTGCATCCCTTCTTGCAATTGCAGGAAATCATGTTCAGCAGATTTGATGGGGCAACTTCCCTTTGGGGAAAGGCATCGGGCTGTAGCAAACCCCATTCGAGCGGATTCTATTTATAACCCAGCCACTGCTGCACCTGGTGGTATGTGCGGAATAAATGTAGCTTCGCAGCATTTTTCGTGGGAGGAAGTTTGGCCAGGTTGAAACTGGTCGTGGCTGCAAACTTTGTGAAGAGCTCGTAGCGCAGGTCGTTGATGGTTTGACTGAACCTTTTCCACACTGTACATCTCAATTAGGATTTTCTCCCCGGCTTCAGCTACTTAGTCAGGTGTCGCAGCTGGATTAGAAAAAACTGCAGCTTTCTCTTCAAGGTCTACATGTTTCTGTATGATTTAAAGTAATTTGAGTTTCCCCTGGTCGAAGAAGCAAGAGGTGAAATCACAGCCACTAAAGGCGTGAGTGAAAGTTATGAGTTGACTGTCTGCAGATGTTGAGGTGGTTGAGTAGAAGACATCTGGCGCTTTGCCTCTTCCACGCTTTTAAAGGTATATGGTAAATACAAAGAGAAGTCAACAGAATGCAGAGTTATTTCGTGTGCGCGTTTCACTGACATATACAAAAATTGAACTGAAGAGAAAATATAATATATTTGGGTAGATGTCAGTATCAGCTTACACCTGAGCATTAATAATGACACCATTGTCAGTAAAACAGCCAAAAAAAAACAGCAACAAAGTAGATGATTCTTAACTAGGGGGAAGAGTGAACGCATCGAAAGGAACACAGCTCAAGGTCATCCTTGATCACTTATTTTATCAACTCACATATAAAATTAGGTTCACAGAAGGTTCTTATCTCTCTTATGGATGGTCATTCCTATATTTATGTCCCCCTCCAGTTTAAAATATTACCTACATTGGATAAAAGTTTCCTTCAATTACTTATATAAGAAAGGTTATTGAAGATATAAACATGAAAATTAGCTTAATATTTTCGAATTTGGAAAATTCGCCAAATTTTGAAAAGCTGTATTTCGGCCACTATTAGTGCTACCGAGCCCATTTTTATCTTATATTATAGCGAATTTAATAGAATGGTTTTCGTCGAAACCATACTCGTTCATGGTCAAATTGGAAAAACAAAAAAATGGCGAAAATTTAGCAGTTTTCGAGAAATTCAAAAGTGATCCGGGGGGCTGCCAAAGTCGAAAACTGTGGTTTTCTATCTCAATCATAATACCATACTAGAAAAAAATTAAACCTACTACCACCATTTGATGTAACTTAGGCCCAAAGAGACTAAACTAACAGGAGGGTTTAATGAGCTCTAGCTAATCAGAATCTTGTAACATCAACGCTTCATAGTAACGTACTTGGACATGAGTACAGAGTCGAACTCGAACCAAGCAACAAAACTGTCAGCAGTAACTCTCATATACCAAGAGCTAGTCCGTCACTGTCTATAGAGAACGGCGGCCATGACATGTCCATTTCGTGAGAAATGTCCTTTCATCTCTTTCTATTATTGTTCTTATGGGGATTAGACTCTCCTGTTAAATAATGTTTTCCCGCTGCCGACACTGTAAATAGTCCATACATGCTTAGCAACAAAACAGGTAAATGGCCTATATCATTCGTTTACTAATTCATCTTGATAACGGAATGTAAATAGTGTCATTTACATGCCTAGGGTAATAATGACTTTGCCTTCAGCTTCATTCATATCAATTTTTAGGTTATGAGACCTTTTGAATATTATTGTTGTCTGCTTATTCGGTAACTTAGTTACACGCACAAGCAACTTAGAATGAAATAGCGAACGAATAATCATGAAGGAAGGGTAAGAAAACAAACTTCAATTCAGGCAAATTTTGAGAAATGTCAACAAGCAGCGGGAAAAACGTAATAAGTAACACGGAATGTATCGACTGTTATCATCCTCGGCAAGCGACAAGCCTCGGCTTTGCCTCGGCTCGTACTCGCTCACCTGTTTACATTCCTTGTTAATTAAATAACTATTAGTCTCCTTTTCATGAGTAGGTTAAGACCAAAGCTGTCCTGGTTTTATAAATGTACCTACGATATACGAAAACGTTTGCAAATCAGGGGAAAAATATGATTCATATGTTTATTATTTTTTTTCAAGGTGGTGAAGAACTCGGCTACCCTTACGTAGATTACAACTCACCGTTAACGCCGTTTGGGTTTTCTCCTGCACAGGCAACTTTATACAAAGGCAAGAGATTCAGTGCAGCCAGATCCTACCTGGAACCCATAGCGGATGACAGAGTCAATTTGGATATTGTTACTTCTGCACTTGTAACAAAACTCCTAATCAACCCCCAAACAAAAGAGGCCTATGGTGTAGAGTACGAGAAAGGTGGCCAAACATATACTGTTCGTGCACGGAAAGAGGTCATAGTATCGGCAGGTACATACATTTACTTATTTCCGAATACATTATTTGATTTATATGGGGTTAAGATGGACTAGAAAACATTAATACTGTAGTTTACGAGGATGTATTGATATCCCTGCATAAACAAAATATTGCGTTACCATAGCAACGAACAATAACTTATTAGAAGTGTCAGTGTAAAGTTTGACGTCAAAAAAGTAAACCAGAGTTACACAATAAATTAAAAGAAAAAATATGTCCACCGAAATTGTGAAAATCGAAAAATTGGAGTATCGAGCCATCATCAAGTACCTGTATTTAAAAGGGTTAAGAGGTAAGCAGATTTACGAAGATATGCTTAATACCCTTGGTGATCAATGTCCTCCGTATGCGACCGTGAAAAATTGGACTGCAAGCTTCAAAAGAGGTAAATTTTCCATTGAAGATGATGACCTATCGGGATGGCCACTTTCTGTGTCAGTCGAATCGGGCTAAAACGGATATCTGAAGCACTGAATATTTCATACGAGCGTGTTCATCATATAGTTCACGTCAATTTGCTGCAAAATGTATCCAATATGTTTGAATGTTGACCAAAAGCGTGCAAGGGTAGTAGCATCGCGTTCGATCTGTGCTCGATTTGAAAACGATGTAGACTTCTTAAACCGACTTGTTACTATGGATGAGACTTGGGTACATTTATACGATCCAGAAACAAAGCAACAATCGATGGAATGGCGACACTCCGGTTCTCCAAGACCTAAGAAATTTCGTGTCCAAAAATCTACTGGAAGAGTTCTTGCTTCAGTTTTTTGGGATTTCCATGGAGTAATCATGATTTATTTTTTGGATAAGGGTAGAACAATAACTGGAGATTACTATTCGACATTACTGACCACTCTACGGAAAAAAATTAAAGTGAAAAGACGCTGAAAGCTATCCAAAGGTGTTTTGTTTTTGCAGTACAACGCCCCTGCACACAAATCTCATGTTGCCATGCAAAAAATTCGTGATTTAGGGTTTGAATTATTAGAACACCCCCCTTATTCAGCAGATTTGGCTCCGTCCTACTATCACCTCTTTCCTCAACTGAAAAACAATTTAAAAGTTAGTAAATTTTCTTCCAACGAGGAGGTAATAAAAGCTGTGGAGGTCTGGTTTGCAGAGCAAGAAGAAACATTTTTTTTAAAGGTCTAGAGACGTTGCAACTTCGCTGTAATAAATTGTGTATCTAGTAGTAAAAGCAATACATTCCCGGACGACAATGTAAATTGTTGGCCGAGGCGAAGCCGAGGCCGGCAAAGTACTTTCCCGTATCGTTTTCGATACGGGAAAGTATTAAACGGTTCGGGAAAGTTCGTTGTTTAGCAACGGACTAAAATACTGGATTAGCGTATTTTGAGGCCTGCAGTTGCTCCGAGAAAGTGGGCATTCTTGAACGATTTCAGATAAAATATATTATTGATATAATTAATCAATTAAAATTTCAATTAATGTTGTGTTTTTCGTCCCTTAGGTGCAATTAACACTCCTCAACTCCTGATGTTAGCAGGCGTAGGGCCCAAGGACCACTTGGACGAGATGGGAATCCCATGTATCCAAGATTTAGCAGTGGGAAAACATTTAATCGACCATCTTACTTTTCACGCGGTGGTTTTTCGAATCTTTTTTGATATAGATCAAACTACCTTAAGGTACATATTAAGTGCTCATGAAATTATTACGAGGGGAGGGGGTCCGTTGTCTACAATAGGTGGAGTTGAAGGGGTAGGTTTCGTTAAAACAAATGAATCGAAATACGTAGAAGATATACCCGATATGGAGATTTTGTTTGCAAGAGGACATATGGCGTCTGATCATGGGAATTGGGTGAAACCAGGTTAGTGTATATCATCATATTTTCAATATAGTGGAACAAGCGGCAAGTTCGCAAAACTAGTTTATTGTTCAAGCCCAACGATTATACACAAAAGATGGACTAGTTCAGTGATTTAATCTGCCTATGAGTAACGTCACCGGGCCTCCACTATGGTTGGTTTGCCTTAAGAGCCCATGCATTTTTCTCGATTTTCGAAACCTTTTATCTCGGATTTATAAGGCAAACCTGTTGATTTTTTGGGTGTTTCTGGTTGCTGTATTAACTTTCTTTTGTTCCATTGAGTTTTCGGAACTCTAGATGCCATAGTTTGCTGTGGATAACCTATAAATTGAACTGATGAAGTGCGTTTTGAACGTAATTTCGTAATAAGGCACTTCGATTTACTGAAATTATTTGTGGAAAATTAGGTTGCAAAAGTTGAGCCTATTTCAATATACCGGGTGTAACAGGATCATGGTACACCCACCGTATCTTCGTTAGTTTTGAAGGTAATATATAGAAATTTGGAATGTCCCATATACATAATAAGCGGCACTTTTTGACCTATAAATTTTTTTTTCACTTCCAGTTTCGCCAGAAGTGATACCAACTTTACCAACAAGTAGAACAAAATAATTGTATTTTCTTATTTTCTTTTAGCTGTAATTTTGATTGTATTGATCGCACATTTTATTACCAGGTATGGATAAATTCCTTATTAATAGTACTAATAAATGGTACCACAGTACCAATATGGTTCCATTTGGAAAAATTGATTTTTGCCCCAAAAACGATTACGTGAACTTTATTTGCTCATAAAAAACGCAATTTAGTATTTTTGACGGGATTTCGATTTTTCTAGTATTAGACGGGTCATCATTGGATTCAAAAAATTATGCAGATTTCAGAAATTTAATAAAATACAGGGTGTTCCATTTAAAAATCGATAGTTGGTATTACTTCCGGCGAAGTGGGATTCTCTGGGTTCCAGGGCTCTTAATGACGTCAGCAAATGAATATTTTTTTTCCTTGGTGTTTTGGCATCGACTGCTATGGTCATTAGCCATGTGTTCTGGATAGGCCTTGTTACTAACTCCATACGCCACTTTAGGAGCAGCACTGTTAATTTTTAACGCAACAGTGAATCGTTGAGGATTATTCCCAGCCGACACGAGCCTCAGTCATTCAGACTTTCACATCTGAAAATGAAAAAAGATCGCACCGTCTGGGAATCGAACCTGCAATCTCTCGATTATCAGGCGAGCGCTTAACCACTGCGCTAATCCCCGCCCCGCAAATGAATATTATTAGCACCAATAACCTTGGTTGGCACAGCTTGCCTATTGAGTTATTATCCGATGGGAACGGATTTCTCGCAGCAAGGCATGTCCATATTGCGCCGTATGGAAGCAGAAGGACAATAAATGAAGAGAGAGTGAGAGAGAGTTATTATCCTAACCAATTAATTAATTAATAATAAAACGGATTGCTTGTGAAAGAGTTTTCGGTAAATACGAGTTTATTATCACTCCCGTGCACTATTGAAAAGTAAATGGATATCGTTCATGAGGTCAGGGGAAAATATATGAATATATCAGACAAGAATAAGTTGCTACTTTTTATAAAGCCTTTACCTGCGTGTATGTTTTTGGTGTTGAATCTCTGCTTGTCCTTTATGCTGTCTCGTTCATGACGATTGTCCGAAGCTGCCTCCATTTTGAGAAGTGACTACTGGAAGTTTTCATTCATCCACTGAATCAATTTCTTGGGAAATATCGAGGTAATTGTTTTTGAACTATTATCTATCACTGTGTGTTCAACACTGCACTATTATTAACTAATTACACATTTTACATTTTGTTGCTTACTAATAATTTTGCAACATGCCTCCTTTTTAGTTGCTTTCATTCTCTCTTCTTGACAAAAAAATTGAATGTTCATGTTTCCTAGTAACAAGAAGTGAAATCTCTTAAATGCTAATGTTTATTAATTTATTGCTAATTAAATACCATATCTAGGAAAATGGTTTTGATATCTTTAGAAAGCTTGTACTTTCAGGATTCTTATATTATTTATCAATTCTGGTTAATTTATTTCCTTCTTTGTCAAATTATCTAACGCATCGTTTGATGTGAAATAATTTCATCAATGCTGTCATTTATTTTAGTTAATTTTTTAAATAATTCTTGTTTATATTTCTCTTTTTGCATAAGTATTATTCCTTTATGTTTATAATCGACCAAGTATGTTTTTATTTGAATCACTATTGCTATTTTCTTACATTTATCGTTTGAAATTCCCTGAATTCTGTTTGACATTTGGTACGTCAAATGCTGATTGTGGCTTTGCTCATATTATACGGGGTACCTAAAAATTCTCCCTTCTTTGACTATCAAAATGTCCATCTGTTATCCAATGTTTTCACTTGATTTTAGAAATGCTGTGTTTTTAATTTTGTAACTATTAAAATCATGACAAAACTAAGTATTTTTGAAAGAAATCAAGATATAGGAACAACTTGAATAGAATTGGGGTCAATTTTGAGAAGTGCTTCATTAGTAAATAGAACAAACTTGTGTTTAGTTATTTTCCTTTTTTTTTATTAACCCACACCAGTTTTTTATTTATTTATTTGCTATTGAGAGAATGAAAATATTTATTTGAAAATGAAATACCTACATGTGACATTCCTAACATCATTTTATTTTTATGTTTGAGTAGGCCATGATTGTTCCGATTTATTCTAATTGGCCCAGGTAATACTGGATATATCACAATTACCTCGAAAATAGTGAATTTATAAGATGGGTTATTAAAAATATTTTTCAAATTGTTTTTTCGACAATACTCAACTTATTCAAATGATCTCATATTGGTGATTGGTACTAGTGTCCCAGTACTACCATCACTGCGGATTCTTTTCCTCTACCTACCCACCTTGACTCTGTAAAAAATCCAGCTAAAATGACGCATTTCAATAAATCGGAAAATAAACAAGTGTACCATCACGAAGTAGGATTCAACACGCACTCGATATTCGATTCAATTCTCACTTTTTCACAAACTAAGATGTACATAGTACTAAGAAACTACAACGGAAAGTCAAATGATTCACCAATCACAAACACTGAAGAAAACGAGAAAATGTTACTAACAATTAGAAAAACCGCCGTTAAAAAATATAAAAATACACGGGCTGTTATGGCAGACGAACAGTTCAGTAGGCCTGACGACGTCAAATGCACTCGCGCTGATGATATTTAGGCAATGTACGGAGATAGGAAATAAGCCATCCTTCGTAGTGTATAATCGTTGATTTGAAGAAACATAGAAACTTACGTTTTATTTTCCCCTATTCCTTGCCTTTCAAATCAAATATTAATCGATGTTTTGATTTTTAAGCGTACATTTTTTATCTCAGCTTTCAGGCTCTCTGACGATCTATACGACCACACGTTCAAACCACTAGAAAGGAAACCGGGTTGGACCGTTGCACCGGTTCTTCTCCATCCGAAATCAGAAGGAGAAGTCAAACTGAGATCGACAGACCCGCACGACGCTCCTCTGATCTACGCCAACTACTTTACGGACAAAGACAACGATGACATCAAAGGCTTCATAGCTGGCATCAGAATAATCGAGAAATTCCAACAAACGAAAGCTTTCAGGAGCAACGGGGCGAAGCTGAGCCAAATCCCCATTCACGGATGTCGCCACCATTTATTTGACAGTGATGCCTACTGGGAGTGCGGTCTCAGAAACATGGCGAACACCCTGTATCACCAGATGGGGACTTGCAAAATGGGTCCGAGAGAAGAAGCGACGGCCGTAGTTGACAGTCGGCTAAGGGTGCACGGGTTGAAGTTTTTGCGAGTAGTGGATGCCAGCATCATTAGATACCTTAGCGGGCATACCAACGCTGTCTGTATGATGTTCGGAGAGATGGCGTCGGATATGATCAAACAAGATTATGGAGAGTTGTGAAGAGGCTATGTTTTTTGTTTCAAAGGATTCATTAAGTACAATAATTTTTTCATTGACAAAATTTAAATAAAATGGCATTTACAAATTAATTTTCCGACTTTTTTTAATACTTTTAATACGGGTGACTCGGTGCAAAGTGAATTTTAGCATTTATAGGTTCGGGTGTCACCAACGTAGCGTGAGACGGGCCGCCAGAAGGCACTCCGGAAGAATAACGCGAGGGTAGAGGGTTAAATATGCATTTTTTACGTAAAATAAGTTATAAGGTGCAAGGCTGGAAATTGGCAGAATAATCGGATGTTATACAAATAAGGGGAGAAAAAATTGCCAGAAGGTGGAATATAGGTTTGAAATATAAAAAAAAAAATCGTACGTAGTTTTTTGTAGTACTGAGTTAGTACAATGAAATTGTTCGTACAAACTTTTCGATATCTCGTTTTGTTTTTAGATTTTGATGCTTTTATAAAAAAAAGTTTCCAAGTCCCATTTTTTTTTTCGATTTTATTTTTTCCCCGCTCTGTTAACGAATTCTAAAAACTGAAATTTGAAGAGTAGGTAGATTTTGTCAAAAGGTATTTGCTGCAAAAAACAATTTGGATTTTTTCAATAGTTTGGGAGATCTATCGATTCCCCGTTTTTTTTGGATTATTTCACGGTACATTGATTTTATGGAAAAAATTCATTCACATTTTTTGTAGATTTTCTGATGGCAATCAAAAAAGATTTCTTGATAAATTTGAAAAATTTTGAGCGTTTCCGAGATATTTCGAATTTTAAAAAATTTCAATTTTTTTATTCATATTTTTAAAGTTTCCTCAGTTTTCCAAACATTTTTTCAAGTGACATGATTTGTTTGCATTTTCCAGCTCTATCCATTGCACTATCAAAAATTTCGTTTCAGTCATCGGTACGGTTTTTATTCGTGTTTTTTTCTTTTCGGAAAATTGCCCGGGAAATCGTTATGCAATTTCCGATCCTTCTCAAAATCCATACAGACCCTCATTGCATATTGACGCATATCTCAAAAAATCAATCAAGTCAAACAAACAAAACCCTGAACCTTTCTCATTGAATTTATGAAAAACTAATGAAGACCACGGGTGTGAAAGCAGCAACGGTTTTTCCAGCAACGGTTTTTTTTTTTTTTTGCTTCAAGTGTAACCGTTGCTCCAGGTTTTTCGACGAAAATGAACTATTGTGAACCTCCTGAATATGTTCCATGGGGATAAATAATTTGTGAATCAAAAACTACCCCTCCACACCCCTCTAAATTAGAAAAATCTTGAAACAGTTGAATTACCCGTTGCTCGAAGTATTTTGACGGAAATGCATTATTCTACAGCTACTGAACACGCTCTGTAGGGTGAACTAATTTGTGAATCAAAAACTACCCCTCACAACCCTTTGAAGTTGAAATATCCTGAAACAGTTTATAAATTCGTTGCTCGATGTTTTTTGGCGGAAATGCATTATTCTACAGCTACTGTACACGTTCTATGGGGTAAAATAATTTGTGATTCAAAAACCACCCTCAACAACCCTCCAAAGTGGAAAATTCCTCAAACAGTTTAAAAACCCGTTGCTCGATTTTTTTTTGACAAAAATGAATTATTCTACAGCTACTGAACACGCTCTATCGGGTGAAATAATTTGTGAATCAGAAACTATTCTCAACAACCCTCCGAAGTGGAAAAATCCTCAAACGGGAAGTCGAATTTTCTGATCAAACAGTAAAGGAGAAGTGATTTGCAACATTTTGACAAAATCTGTTAGTGCTCCGACGACGACTTCACTCATAAGTCGAATTTTTAAGATAAGTGCTAAATGCACCACCTGGCTCCCCCGATAGTAGGGTTGAAAAATCCATCACGGGATCCCAACGGAGGTCAACAATTCTCTAACGGAATGGTCCTTTTACAACAAAAAATGGACATTCAAAATCTGTGTATGCTAGAACCAATTTGAAATGAATATTCAAAATTTTAGGGTTGAAAATTTCAACCCTGAATCCCATTATTCAGTACATTACGAAAATTGCGTATTCAAAATATCCAACCCTAGTCCAAAAGCGAAATTATTTTATTACAATACCTAAATTTGCCGGAAGTCATTTTACGCTACAACCGCATTATTCACCCACCAACTTTCAACCCTGTCGTCAGTAAAGTTATGCAAAAGGTCCACATACTCTATTTTGTAGATATTTGTTATTATTTATCATAATAGCCCCCTTTTGGTGTCTCCGGAGATTTCGGCTGCTATCTTTGGCCGCTCCTTTCACACCGGTTAGATCTTTGATGGTTTCTGAATTACAATTGACGCTTTCTGAATTTCAAGTTACACTTTCTGAATTACAACTTGCTAATATGAATTACATGTTACGGTTTCTGAAATACAATTTACTAATCTGAATTACATGTTACGGTTTCTGAAATACAATTAACAATTCTGAATTACAAGTTACGTTTTCTGAATTACATTTTACTAATCTGAATTACAAGTTATACTTTCTGAATTACATATGAAAAAGGTGTAGAAAGCCAATATAAGCGGCATGTTTTACAGAAATGCGAAATCACATGTATGTATAGGACACCACTGAACATGCGCAAATCATCAATAACATTGCCAGTTCACGTATATGAGAATCTATTATTAATGCTCTATGGTGTATACGTACAGTGTCGTAATAACAGCCAAAATTAATCAATTTTCAGTTTCTCGTTTATATTCATTTGTCGAGGATTGTTCAAAAAAATATGTAGAATAAGTGGGGGAGTTAACAAATTGATGCACTTGTGGTACGAAATCCTATTTCAAAAAAGCTCAGTTGCCAACACCTGAAATATAGTGCATTCAATTAGACTATATACGCGTTTTTATCCGTTATTATCAGTGGCGTGCGGGAATCGGCCGATTTTTCAAATTAACTTCGGCGTAAAGTGACATTAATATGCAAAATATCGAAAAATATTTCAATTGATTTCTGTAAATTGTGGGGTTTCTACAAACTAGGGGATATTTTCAATGATATACTTACAGGTGAAGAAACCGTCTGCTGGGCATGAAATATCATTCTTGTTTTAAAGAGCATTCTCAATTGAAAATTGAATCAATACATGACTCCTCTGGAAATGGAAAAAACCCCTACGATAAAATTGAAGTTACTTTTTTGTAATATTTAACAGAAAACAACTACTTCAGTCTCAGATGATTCCACAACTGACTTTATGAACATCCTGTTCATATTTTCAATGAAATCATCATTCTTGGTGTTACGCCAAGTCGCCTGGATGTAGTTTTCGAATTTCTTCAGGTCAAGGAGGGGGGCGTTTGAAAACCAGTCAGTTTGTGACCGTTTGCTGATATTACATTTCGGTAGATATGCTCCTGGACATACCTTCTGCCAAGTTTGACACAAGATCCAGAGTTATACCTAAAAAAAACGAAATTTTCGAAAATTGCAGTTTTTTGGGGATAACTCTGAATCTTGACCTCGTTTGCAGGTCAAACTTAGCAGAAGGTATGTCCAGGACCATATCTACCGAAATGTAAAAGAAGCGGCTATGTAAACCCATGCAACTTTATTGGAATCTAGTGAGTATGCTCAGTAGATTCCAAATATGGACAAATATGGCTGCTCCACAGCTGATCTCTCTGAATAAATAGTCGTTATTTTATAACAATTTTGTATTGTTATTATAGACTACAAGCCCACATAACAATTTGGGGGGTCATTTGACCCAGGATGAAATATATTCAGAACGATGCTGCTATATGAAAAAATAACTTTAGGCACTATGCCGTCAATTCTTGGTGGTGCAAATGACTGTAATAATAATAATAATAATTTTTCATCCGAATATGTGCTTTTCCGACAAAATATTCTTGAACGGCATTCCTCACGTTGGTAGATTATGAAATAATAATCTCCTAGAACCTACTCCCGTAGAAAAATAAGGGGACCTGAAGCCAGAAAAAAATTTCAATTTCCGAAAATAAAAAAAAAAACCTGGATTTCAGTCAAATTATTTTTGTACGGCAGTAGGTTCTAGGAGATTATTATCTCATAATCTACCAACGTGAGGAATGCCGTACAAGAATATTTTGTCGGGAGAGCACATCTTCAGATGAAAAATTATTATTATTATCATTACAGTCATTTGCACTACCAAGAATTGACGGCATAGTGCCTAAGGTTATTTTTTCATATGCAGCATCATTCTGAATATGTTTCATCCTGGGTCAAATGACCTCCCCATATTGTTATAAGGGCTTGTAGTCTATTATGTCTAGGTAAGGTTAGTCAGGTCAAGTATGGTTGGTTAGTAATTTACGCATTTTCAACTCGGATTGCATGCAGGGTGTAAATTGAGCAAAAAACTAATTAGCGCATTTTCGAGTCCCGCAAGCTAGGTTAGCTAGGTTTGTGTGTTAATTGCGAGCAAAAAAAAAAATTTCATTTTCAATTCAGTCTGCCTTCTTGTTTTGTTACCTAATCACCCCGCCAGGCCGCCATTAAATGACCCGCTTGTTTAATTACAATATTTTAATTCGAGTTTGGTTCTCAAACCCCCTCTCCTTGACCTCGAGAAATTCGAAAACTACATCTAGGCGACTTGGGGCAACACCAAGAATGATATTTCATGCCCAGCAGACGGTTTCTTTACCTGTCAATCAATCATATGGGCAGTTCTCTAACTACTATGAATGGGATATTTGGCATACAATAAACAAATGAATGGTGAAGAAATTATACTTCCCAAAATTCTACAAAGTCTACGTTTTATGGATATTTGAACTGTATTGGAACATATTTCACACAAAAAATATAAATAAATATTTGAAAAAAACATTTTAATGGCCAGCTTTTATTGAATTGCACTAAAAAGGATTAATTTGTTGATTGTATGCGAAATATTCCATTCCTAGGTTTTCGTCGGCTGATTTTAATTGAAAAGTACCGCATAGTGATGGAATGGAATGAAAAAATGTTATCAAAATAATTTAGTTACCATCAATATAGAGAAAACCAAATACTATTCTCCTCATACGCATGTGGCTTACCTGATCCAAATCCATTTATTGAAAGACCAAGATAAATCTCTCCCAGAAGCTGAATCAATCAAATATTTGGGAAGTGAACGAGGTTAAACATATGATCACCATATTATCAGTATAACCAATGAAGTGCGGGGTTATTAACACGACTTGAAAACATGAGATAATTTTTAGAAATCCCTCAACCCAAATAAGTCAATTATTCACTGATTCCGAGCTAACTCTAATGTGATATTTTGGGATAAAAGTAACAAACAACCATTTGTATATGTTGAATAAGATCCAAATTTCCACAGAGATAACAGATATTTGTTGGACTCTCTTTATAGAGTCAAGTATGATTTCTAATCAGGCAAATCTTTGTGATGAAAATACTGCTTTGTATTTATATTAACACAGACTGGAAAAACTACTTTAAGTTCAGTTAAATATTTCTCGATAAAAAGCACTATAACGTTTTTTTCATTCATTTTGAACCATACTGGAAGATGAAGAATTTCTCTCAATGAGAACAAATAGTATTTTCTCCTTGACCAAACAAGTATTTTCACTCCTGGATGCGCATTTCGATAACCAAGTCTTCATCAATAAGAATACTAAACAAACAGTAAATAATGAAACCAGTCCTATTTATATCAAATAATTCATTACTATGAATTAATAATATGGAATGTGGGTCTGATCATACCTGTGATCTAATGTGATTGATGTACGATCTCCCCCCCATACCGATAATAGGTATGTATTCCTTTATGGATAATAACTCAAAATAATTTAGAATTTGATGGTCCATTATCATTATTGAGAAGAAAACTGTTCTTATAAATAACAATACTTTCATAACAATCTAATATCCTTTATCATCAACTAGTTTTACTTTCTCGCGAAAAGTTAGCATGTGCCAAATTTTGACAGCTAATTTCGTAAATGCCTGATTTATCTAAAATTGGGAATTTGTCTTTCGGATTACCTAATAACATTTGAGATTGTTAGTACTACTATGTACAAGCTGAAAGTTTGCGCCTCGGAAGATAGAACTGATCCTTTCGTAGGCCGTGTATCGTGTGCAATTTTTATGAATTTCTTGTTGCCTTTAGGTCGACCCACTGTGATTATTTGGCTCAAAGACATTTTGAACCTTTTCTTTTTTAGCAAATCATCTATTATATTTGAAGTGTACCCTTAGGCCCTGGCAATCTTCTTGGTAGTTTTCATTTCTTTCTGAAAACGTTCATTATTAAGTCGCTCAACGCCCTATGAACTAAGAAATTGAAACTCGTCATTTTGTTCTGAATATGACAGTTATAATCAACGGGTGTAAATATATTAGTGTTGGTTTTAGATAGATCAGGAATTTACGAAATGAACTGTCAAAATTGTGATAAAGTATAATATTATGGCCAAACCAAGAGTTCTACAAATATTCGTTTCCTCGAACATTTGGCCCATATTAAATAGGCGCGAGAAAATAATTCTAGCGTGCAGATCATTTATTAGAAACTCACCATTCATGCTCGCCTCAGTAATTCCTCTGATGGTACTGTTGGTTTTTACAGGTTTTTCCTGCAGTTGGAATAGCAAATACGCCACCTTTTTCATTAAGTCGCCCGGAGTGCATATGGTGGTGGTACTCTATTTCATCTGTATAAATGGGGAAACACCAGTATTGTTTATGATACGTTTACATTTTTTATGGTTGATAAAATTTGTGAATAAGTTGAAAATTTTCTTGCATTGAAGTATATTTTTACTTTGACATTCAAAATTAATAAAACCAGTTGACAATTACAGGAAATTAGATTGTTATGAAAGGATTGCTTTTCACAATAACAGTTTGGACAAGTCCCTGCTCAATAATGATAATGAGTTAATTCGAATAAAAGAATAATTATCAATGGGGAGGTAAGATCGTCCACGTCATCAGATTTGAACATAGATGTGATCACACCCATGTTCCATATTAACTAATTCGTAGTAATTAATTAATTGATATAAATACAACGGGTCTGATTAATCACTGTTAGTTTAGTATTCCTACTGATGGAAATAACTTGGTTATCGAAATGCGCAACTAATAGAGAAAATACTTGTGGTAAAGAGAAAATACTATTTATTCTCATAAAGAATTGATTACGAAAACGAATGAGCAATGGGATACTTCGGCCTTCTAAACACATAAAAACTTAAAATATGTTTAATGACTAACTTGCATTACCCTATAACTGCTGACAAATTTATTTATAACTATATACTTCTGGACAATATATAACAGCAATTTTGAAATTGGAATGGGCACGTCTGTCATCGAATTGTCAAAATAGCCGACGTGCCCATTCCACGATAAAAAACACATTTCAGTTAAAACAATAAATAGTTGATATTCAGTTACTCGAAGCTGCAATCTGGGTGTTTGCATTCGTCGTCTGGTTGTTAGTATGCTTGCATTGGTTAGGAATCTCTCCGCAGTCCCTCTGCATTTCGGAAAAACAGTTAGTGCACACTCGCACGGGGTTGAACAGGTGTTCGGAGGGGAGGGGGGTACTGTTTTCGGAGCAGTCGGCGCAAAATATTTTCCCGCATTTCCTGAAACAAAATCTTCGTTTCATAATTTCCTCCACTAGTAAACGCAAATGAGTACAGTAAAAAAAATCGTCTGTGGAATATGAAGAGCGAAGAGTGTATTATTTGAAGCTTTTAGAACCTAATTTCTACATGACTTACCAGTAAACATGGTGGTTCATGATATACAGTCATTCAAACATTGAAAGGCTAAGCAATGAAATTTAGAAAGACTGTAATGAAAGTCACCAAGAATTGCCTTGTCTACAAGCTGAGTTAGTAAAAACCCAGGTTCCTGTTTTGGGACCAAATACAAGCTCTGTTACATAATAATAATACTCCCTTATGAACACTCGTAAAGTGTAACCAAAGACATAGCCTGTGCAGGAAGAAGACGGCTATTATTATTATTTTCTGTAACGCTCCGGGGCGACTTTCTGATTTTTGGTGGCGCATCTTTTTAGCCGTAGAAAAACAAAACCTACAGCACCACCCGGGCATCATCAAGGAGTATTAAAAAAGAGTTTCTATGAAGAATAATCATTCAGACATTGAAGACCAAGCAACAAATTCATGATGATTGTAATACATTTCACCAATAATTGCCCTGTACCAAACAACGCCTAAAAATAAGAAAATAGACTGACAAATACGAAGAAGTGGAAGGACAATGAGTATTTTTTTATATCCCTACTTTAAAGTCGGACCCCCGGCTTTAATCTCGGACTCCCGACTTTAAAGACGAACTCCCGACTTTAAATTCGTACACCCGAATTTAATCTCGAACCCCCGACTTTAATCTAGGACCCCCACTTGAATCTTGGACTACCGACGGTAATCTTGGATCCATGATTTCAATCTAGGACCCTCGTATCGAACCCCAAATCTCGGACCAACGACTTTAATCTCGAACCGCAGACTTTAATCTCGGGTTCCCCACTTTAATCTCTCGAACCCCCGACGTTAATATCAGACCAACCGAGACTAAAGTCAGACCCCTCGAGGTTGAAGTCGGGGGTGCGAGATTAAAGTCGGGGTACAAGATTAAAGTTGGCGTACAAGATTAAAGTTGGCGTCCAAGATTAAAGTTGGGGTCCCAAAAAAAAATCCTTTATTTAGTCATGAACCAATAAAAACATAACAATATAAAATATTTAAAAAATGGATGACTCGTACACATGTGTACTTAAAAACAAACATAAACATATATCACCTGACAAACCAAACACAACATATATAAAAAGAATGTTGCTACAAAATAAATGTACAGTACGATGCAAATGTATGGAATAAATTCAATATTTCTGAATATAAACATATTGTGGAAAATTCCTCGAACACGTCGATTTTTTTTTCCGATGGCCAATTTTTGAACCCTACCCAAAATATATAGAGTTATCCGCATTCGAGTAAAAATTACTTTAGTGATATTTTTAAATAGGACACCCAGTGTATTTTTCCATATTTGGTTAGGGATCGTCAGTACAAATCCAGTGATACCAGGTTTGATGGGATTTTGTCGAACGGCTGCGGAGATATGAGCAAAAAACTTCTCCGTATGCCCAATGAGTGCGACAGAGACTTTTGATCTTCCGAATCGTGTGGAGTCTCAGTCATACTCATTGGACATGCGAAGATGTACAACACTTGGATGTAAAAATAGAAACAAAGGAAGTCAACAAAACTAAAACCATCCTTATTTGTATTTTCCTGGGTAGGATTGTCACGCTGGTAGCTATAGCTGCCTCCGTGGCGACGTTAGTTGTTGCCTTGTAAGCACAAGGTCTTCTAACCGAAGCCACAAATGTGTGGTTGGCTTCCTGTTGTTGACTTCATTTGTTTCTATTTTTACATCCAAGTGTTGTACATCTTCGCACTTGATTTTACCGTACTGATGAGAGCTTAAGCTCGAAACACGTGTCTACGGTTGCAGAACATTTTGAGGGTTATACCCAATAATTTTTCTACTTATATTTTCATATATTGCCCCTCGCTAAAACCATCCTTATTTGTATTTTCCTGGGTAGGATTGTCACGCTGGTAGCTATAGCTGCCTCCGTGGCGACGTTAGTTGTTGCCTTGTAAGCACAAGGTCTTCTAACCGAAGCCACAAATGTGTGGTTGGCTTCCTGTTGTTGACTTCCTTTGTTTCTATTTTTACATCCAAGTGTTGTACATCTTGGCACTTGATTTTACCGTACTGATGAGAGCTTAAGCTCGAAACACGTGTCTACGGTTGCAGAACATTTTGAGGGTTATACCCAATAATTTTTCTACTTATATTTTCATATATTGCCCCTCGCTAAAACCATCCTTATTTATATATATATATATATATATATATATATGCTGAATACTTGTTTCAAGGAGCAATAAATGTTCCAGTGACTGTAAAACAGTCGAAAACAATCCTTTAGGAACTCACTATACCTTTGTATAGATTGTATGGCATATGTCCGACAGAAAACAACTACTTCTCTGGCTAATACCTCGACAGATATTGAATTATATCTGTCAGACATATGTGCAAAGATCCTTACTTTGAAGAAACAACTTTGCAAGAGCTCTCAGAGACAGACAGCAGGACACCGCCTGATCCAAACAAGGAACCAACTGCAGACCGGTTTCGGGATGAAGTCCCTCATCAGTGCAGTCCTGGTTATCACGGTTGTATACACGCGGGGGAACGGTGCCCGTCATCGTTCGCGAACGATGACGGGCACCGGGCACCGGAAGTCAACAAAACTAAAACCATCCTTATTTGTATTTTCCTGGGTAGGATTGTCACGCTGGTAGCTATAGCTGCCTCCGTGGCGACGTTAGTTGTTGCCTTGTAAGCACAAGGTGTTCTAACCGAAGCCACAAATGTGTGGTTGGCTTCCTGTTGTTGACTTCATTTGTTTCTATTTTTACATCCAAGTGTTGTACATCTTCGCACTTGATTTTACCGTACTGATGAGAGCTTAAGCTCGAAACACGTGTCTACGGTTGCAGAACATTTTGAGGGTTATACCCAATAATTTTTCTACTTATATTTTCATATATTGCCCCTCGCTAAAACCATCCTTATTTGTATTTTCCTGGGTAGGATTGTCACGCTGGTAGCTATAGCTGCCTCCGTGGCGACGTTAGTTGTTGCCTTGTAAGCACAAGGTCTTCTAACCGAAGCCACAAATGTGTGGTTGGCTTCCTGTTGTTGACTTCCTTTGTTTCTATTTTTACATCCAAGTGTTGTACATCTTCGCACTTGATTTTACCGTACTGATGAGAGCTTAAGCTCGAAACACGTGTCTACGGTTGCAGAACATTTTGAGGGTTATACCCAATAATTTTTCTACTTATATATATATATATATATATATATATATATATATATATATATAGTGGGGCTTTGCAGCAAAATCAAAGAGTACTCTTTAAAGTTTGTCCAAGCTTTCGGAAATTTAATAACTTATTTACTTATTTCCATCATCAGGGATAATCTTTGTTGAGATTGTTCGACGCGATGTTATTCAACCATAAGTGGCACATTGTGCAAGATGAAAATTGATATAAAACAAGTGAAATTGGAAAGATGTCATAAAATATTTAGATAAAAATATATATATATATATATATATATATATATATATATATGTATGTATGTTCTGCTCACCAGTGGAACACGAAGATTACCTCTACATCTAGTGTTGTGCTCAGTATTATTCACAAAATTTTCAAGCCCACATTTGGAATGGCAATGTTTAGGAATCAAGCATATAACCTTTCTTTTTTATCTTTCGTTTAATTATCTTCCTAGAAATGATTACTAATATTGCCAACTCTGTGCTGATAGAACTCTCTCTCTCTCTCTCTTTCTCGTCAAACTGTTCTAGGATCTGTGACATGTTATTTAGGATATTACAAGCATATTGTTTGTTACTCAATAAATAACCATAAAATTAAGTAATGTAATATTTTCATTTAATACCCACAAACATGATACGTCGAATTCTATTGTATAATCTTCTAGTCTACATAAAAAGAAAACTCCTGTTTGTCCAGCAAACATACAAACAGGGGTAAATGCAAAAGCGACTGATACTATTTTTTGATGTTTAAGAGATTGTAAGCCTCGAGAAAAACGTCCATATGCAAATAGTTTCAAAAATGGAGGTTCGTTCAGACAGGTTGATCTTAATGAATTTGTCAAGAGTAAAATACTGGGTGATATTTTAGAAGAACACCAATCACGTTAAAATTTATAAAAAAGAAACATGTCGCTAACTTTTCTGCTATGCTGCAGAAAGTGAGGTTTCTTCAAGAAGAAATGCCCCAGAGAATATTCGAGAGAAGTTAGTGAACAGAAAAAAAAATAAGAACAATATTTTTTGTAGTTAGTCAGAAGTAACAGAAGTTAGCACTTGAGCACATACAGTGTGTTAGGGGTATGACTGACGTAATTTCTACAGTTAAAAACTTTCTTTTTGCAGAGAGTCGTCAATGATTGCATCTTCAGAGGTAACGTTGCCAAAATAGCGTTACCGTGCCTTGAAATCAGACAAAAAAGTTTCACAGAACATAACACAGGTCCCAAACACAGCTGTTTCCGCGAAGAAAGGGATATATAAAGTGGTCAAATAATAACTTTTTGATACTATCTGACAAAGACAAAATATCCAGCTATGCCTCCTCAGCTCAGGCCACCTTCTTCTGAGTCTTCTGTTGTTGAGAGGAGGTTGTAATAGTAATTTGTAATAGAAGCTTTGAATGGTCTTCTGATTTGATGCGGTGCTTGGTGTTTTCTTCCTAGTTAAACTCATTTTCGTAAGAGACATACTAAGGTGAGCATCATAATATTTTGGACTTGATTTGCTTGCATATCCCCGTATGGCCAACTCAGAAGTTGACTGCCTATTGAAAGAAAGCATTTATTTTGCTTTTATATCTAATTACGTTCGTTTTTTGGTTACAAGGTGTTTCCAATCAAGTTTGTCAAAATGATGTCCGAGATGTTTGAGGTAATTGCTTTTAGGTATCCTGACTTGATTTATGTTGACCGATAGACAGTTCTTTCTTTTAAGTGTAAATGTTACTTAGGTAGATTTTGACGCACTTACCTTTATTATCCATTTTTTTTTTCAATCATATTCCAACAAATTAAGTTGTTCTTGCAGATTATTTGATGCTACACGCGGATCTACGTGGGTTGCAAAAATAGCATTATCACCTGCAAATATTCCAAGGATGCTTTTGTCAGTTGCGAGTTGGTTATGTTAGACAGGATGTTCTCGAAAGTGAGACATTTTTTTTAACGGGATGTAGAACTCAACAAAATAAACACTTGCATCAAAAATCACCCATATGAAAGTAGCGAAATAAAGGAGGTATAAATTGTGAAAAAGTTCGAATCATTTGAGTACGATTATTTATACTTGAAAAGCTATGTCAATAAATTTAAAAACTTCTGACGAACCATTTTTATGACCTCCATGGTTCATTTTGAAGAATAAATGCAATGCCATATTGATAGGAGGTATTTAAATGGCCGCCATAATGAATTAAACGTGTCATGGTTTTGATGCTCTCTTGAAATACGAGCAGGAAAAATTTTTTTGTCCAATGATAGAAAAACATGTCTCATTACCGATTATGACCATGCCATACTGTTTTGGGTTCTGATCCAAAAATGTAATTTTTTTCAACTAGTTTAGGTGACGTGCAGGTTAGGTTATTATCAATCCGAGTATGTCTCCGAAAAACTATTTAGTTGTTGCTATGCGACATGCTTTTAGTAAATGGAGAGTGCAGTTGTCACATGTGATTTCTAAACGGAAAGATTTTCTACGAAACATCGTTCAACATCTCAAATGTTTCTAAATTCAGTGCAGAGGTCGCCATAAGGAGTGTTTAAGAGAAAAACAAGGAGGGCATGTAGGAAAGCCCCTAACAAATGAAATGGTTGACAATAAGAAAGTAATTCTAGATCCATACCATACCAAGAAATTGAAAAATTTAGATTCCAGTTTGGGTTGATGATAATGAAAAAACCTCATTTGCCAAATAATTCGAGAAACTGACATTAACAAATAACGCATTTGAAGTGAGACCTGTTGATTGCCGTGCAGTGTTGCCGATTTTCTCAACACGACTCGAATTAAGAAGGCGGTGACGCTACACGAGAATGAAAAATCAGAGATATCATTAGTCATTAGTTCAGTCTTCATACTCCTTTATCGGAACTCATTTTTAACAAAACACAAAGCTTTAAAACTCGTCGTCTAGTGGGTGTTTTCAAAAACACCAATTCCTCCCCAATTTTCATTGGTCGTCACGATGTTCTCCGAACATTGAAGGATTTTCTTTTCATGGAACCAGCGAATGCAAAAAAATCAGAAATAATTATAACAACCATTCTTTTCCCACCCAGCCTATGCCTATAGATACACTAGGGATTATTATTACTACTTTTTTTTCCTTTGGTGTTTTGGCATCGACTGCTATGGTCATTAGCCTTGATTATTATTACTATTTACAATTTAACGAACACTAATTATTTTAAATTCGTTTTCTTCCAGTTAAACTAAATTTCCTATCTTGCTCATTACAATCTTTATGAATATTCAAATTGAGAAGGCAGTCTTATATTCGAGATCAGATTTAATTATAATCTTTTCATGAAAAAATGCAAGCATAACTGAGTCTTTTATCTTCCATATAATGGTGAACTTTACCATTTGGGTGGTTGCGGTACCTCTTTTTAGTCTGAAAGTCAGCGGCATGCAACTATTTTTCTCAACCAATCCCTTGGGTACCGACGGGATTATAATTTCCTAACAATAATTTTTTCAAATTCGTGAAAATCAGACGCTCTGCTTTGAGCCCAAGATGCATATAACTCCTGGTGCGTTTACTGATTCGCTTTTGTTTCAACTAAAGTTCTTGATCCTGTAATTGTGTCAATAGAGTTTGTTCCATTCGTCAATGGATGACGCTTAAGTCGAATATAGTGGAGTTTCCAACAATCCAAAGTGCCTACTAGATACATTTTTTGAGTTTTTGAACGTTAACATTATTTTGAGGTTATATGTCAATTACATTGCATATTAGGCTATCCAAGATGCTGTCAAACTAAAATCAAGATGGCCGCCTGAAGGCACACATTGTATTTGTTATTGTTTGAACGAGACTGATTATTGTTAATATTCATCTATTGGAGTGAAATTTTTGTATGAAACTTTGCCGAATAAAAAACATGCCTACAAAGTGTTATGTTGTAAATTGTGGAAGCCGTGGAGATCGCGACTTAGTTCTGAAGTTTTTAAAAATTCCTAGCTAGCTACATTTTGATAATGTGGTATATTAAATCAAAGACTAGATATATAGATATTTATTAAGTAGGATACCCTAATATACATACATAGTTCCATGTTACAAAATAACAAATTAGTAGGTAAAATTATGTAACAAGTGAAAATAAATTACTTTGCGATATCTGATACTCGGTGTGTAAAAAAAACGACCAATCCAATGAAGATTTGAAAATAAAAATAGATAAATGTGTAGGCAATCATATATTACAAATAATAGTGTTGAGGAAACAGTCATAACTTCATGCACTGAGAACCAATCCAGTGGTTTTTTGGTACATCGGACAGTCCTATAGGGTCCAATAGAATTTCACAGATATCATTTTCACACTGCAGCACAACTCGGCCATCCTCACCTTTTCACAAAGACACCATCTTTACTCTAAAAAATGTCTTCCTTTTATGAAACTTAGGTAGCACAACTACTTTACGAAAATTGTACGCTTTTGGGAAATCAACTATCCAGAATTATTCATCTGGGAAAATTTACTCATGAACATATATCCTTTGGGTGACCAAATCACAAAATCGCAGTATTTTCATTCAGTTAGTTTCATTTGTAAATGAGTTTGGTAATAATAAGCATGGTCACGTTTTAGTGTAATTGCAATTCCACCGCTTATTATAGTTGAGGTTTTTAAATTTGAATACTGCCCCATATCAATATTCCTTAATGAATATGGACACTTCACTTTCATAGCAGCCACAAGACATCGTCGCATCAGGAGAACCATCAATTTATTAAATAATCTATACTTTCAACAAAGGAATATCCATTCGCTGTGAATGCCTCATCTGAAAATTAATTGGAAACATTAATGAACAGTTCATAAATTACGAAAAATCAGTACCTACCTTGGCAACAACAGTATGTTCATCCATTTTTCTTGCTTCACAATCATGGGCAAATCCAGCTTCAAGATATTTATAGCCTGTTAAACTTTTGTAGGCCTTCATTGGCTTTCTTGTTTATGAGTCAACAGCAGATATTTAATAATGTCGAATTCCGTTACTGTTGTGAAAAGATCTAGAGATATGTCCATTTCACAACGAGTGAAAGTAAAAGGATCCATGCACTTTATCACTCTCCTTTTGTCTCTATAGATCGATGCAGTGTCTTTGTTTACTCGTTCTAATGATAATAAATAAATCACTTTTAGTTAAAACAGCCATAATAACATTTGAAATCACAACTAAACAAAACTATTAGCAGTAGAAGCTAGTGCCAAACACAAACACCATTCATGTGTGCCTACAGCCGGCCATTTTTAAAGAGCCGTGGTCACGTGTTCTGGATAGCCTAATTGGTATTTATCGTGTGATTTTTCTGTTCTTTTAATACTTTTCGCTCAGTTCGGTAGTTTTGCGACGTTTTTAGTTGTTGGGTTATTGTTATTTATTTGTTCTTGTGTTTTTCTGTCATTCGTAAAAGTTAGGGTAGTGTATAGCATTTTTTTGTGAGTCTCGACTTCGACATGACAATCATGACATGGTTCAATTTGAGGTTATGTCGATGACGCAGCATGCGTTTGTCAAAACGACATGTCAAGTCATCATGATCGGTAATGATTTGCCTGCCATCTATGTTAAAATTGAGTAAACTCTCTTGACGCAATAAAAATTTCATGAATCAAGCAGGCCGTACATCAACAGTTTTGGATGACAATTTCACAGCTATAAGTAATTCCACCAGGAGTTATATGCATCTTGTTTGAGCCAATGCAAAGTAATCACATTAATCAAAATTACCTAGTTACTCGGATACGTTGGACTCATGTTCTATAACTTATGACTAATAGTCTCATACCTGACAGCCTGCATAGCACTCTAAATGATAGTATTAGTAACTATATCGATATTTATGAGGTATTGTTAATTATATTAATATTATTCATTATATCAACAAGAGAAACGACAGATGCACCATCATGTACAAGAAATTTTATTTCGTCCATGGAAAAATAACATTTCAACGTATACATACTTGCGGAACTATCGGAAGATTTTTTCATGGAGTCTAACTAATACTTCAACTGCGGAAAATCAAATTTAGGATGCCTTTTTTTGGCAAACACTTCACATTCTAATCTGAGAAAAAATATTCGATTTCAAAAAGGCATTCGAGTCTAAATACCGTTCCTACGTACCTGCAATGATGCCTTCTCCTTCCCAGCCAGAATTCTGTACTGCATCCCGTACACTTGTTGACGGCGTGGTCAGGCACCCACAGGGTTCGCTGACAGTCAGTTGAGCCTTCGTCAACAGCCACCCAAGACAGGTCGGAACGCAGGGATTCCCCGGCTGACGCTTGGCCTTCGCTTGTGCTGCAAACCGATTCGATCACCGAATTCTAAAAATAATGTTCATACCTTAAGCACTAAAATAGTCTTCAAGAATGAGAATTATTCTAGCATTTGGAAAACTGGAAATTAAATCGAAACGTCAGAATAGGAATGATCGAGACTTAATAAAATACTTACATTATCATCCTGTTGTTCACACTCAGCGTGACTGCATCTGAGTCGCGATTGCCTGATAAGGTTTTGGCGGGTAATGTGCAGTTCTTTCCCAAGGAGGTCTACTTTTCTCTGAAAATAATTGTTTGATATTGTTCAAATTCAAAACAAAGTAAAAAGGAAGAAAGTATCAACAGTAATTTTTATTATATGACACTAAGGTAAACACGATTACCCTTCTTATCAATTGAGGTAATTAGGATCTACCTATAATAAAAATTAAAATTGACAATACAATGTAGGTAAATCTCGAAACATAGCTACTACTTAATTAATTGAAAAGGTTTAAAAAAGGGGAACTATTAAGGTCCAATTGATCATTAAGTAAACAATTCGGATTTTTCAATTTGTTAATTTCCAAGAATTCTAAATAATTAAGTAATACCCTTATTTTCAACATGAAGGATTTCGAAGTTTTCATCCAAATCATGGTCTTCTTCCAAAATATGATTGGCATATTGGCATTATTATGGGTAGGTCCTAATTACCTCAATTGATAAGAAGGGTATTTAAGTAATGTTCAACATATAATGATTTAATATATTACATTCGCTTGAGAAAGATACCATGTACATGTCGTGTAGACAATAAATATGTGGAAATTTAATCGTGTTTACCTTAGTGTCATATAATATGAATTTCCATCAAGTAACGGACACGTCAATACTTTTTATTATAGATAAATAATCTTTTGAAGTCTTAGGGCCGGTCTTTTCACCTATAGATAAGTCCCAGATAACTCTATCTATCAGATAAGGATATGTAAACCTGTGAAGTTTATCCGATAGATAGTTATCAGAGACTTTATTTGGAGGTGAAACGACCGGCCCTTAGTAGCACACCTTCAAGGGGTGTAAATACGAAAAAAGCTACAATTGGAATTACATTTGAAAACAGAGTATCACATTTAATAGTAACTTAATGAATTAGTCAAAGACTTAAAAACAAGGATTAATTCATACTGTTTCTTGAAAGAAAATATTATTGAGAACCTGACATCTGCAATTATTTCCAACCGGCAGTGGAGGAGGCGAGTTTTCATTTTTATAAATGATATGAATGTATACAGTTCGATTATTGTATCTTTACCCATGAGTCATCAATTTATAAACAAAGAAATAACACACCCTATATGTAACATCTCTGTCTATCAACCGTTTGAGCGATTCAAAATTCGTTAACAATTGTCTTCTATGGCTATTATTTCATTGAATACTCCTGATAGTGTACCCAATAACTGTCAATATTGTAACGTGTTGGAGTCGGATTTGTCAGCATCTGGTCTAAGCGCCGCTCGGGAAAATATGTTACAACATCATAGGAGTTTCTAGTAGATCCGATAATGGTCTCCAGACCAAGTCGCAAAATAAAGAACTCATTGGTTCTAGAAGACTCGCTACAGTTGAATACTTAGCTGAATATGCAGTTGCATATAGAGTAGTATCGGTGCGAGATAAATTAGTCACATTAAATTTGTGGAAATAAATTAGGCAGATTATTATATTTTATATATATTATATTAGTTGGACAGAGTTGAGTGTGTTAAATATATAAATTGTATACCTGATGAAAAAAAGTACAGTTACTCACCCGGTGTTCTTCTATAATCTGACTCAGCCTTTCTTGCACAACGGACCTGAGAATAACCAAACCGTCATCGCCCAACGGACACTGATAGGAATAGATGTTTTTATTCTGTGCAAAGTTGTGCAACGAGTTATCCCACCCGTTGTTGGTGATTGAGGGATGTGTCGAAGTGGAACTGGAATATTTTGTTTTTGTGACCCCATTGCATTGATTGCTGCAAAACAGAACTTTATAATAACGAAAGACATTATATTACATAAGAAATATAAATTATTTTGTGTGTCTGTCATTCCTTTGTATCGTCTGGAGTCAAAAACAATAATGTTCATGAAATGAAACTGACTAATAACTATTTCTCGCGTAAGAAAAACTCTAGATGTACGAGTAGTTTACACAATAAAATTATTCTTTGGACTCACTGTCACTGATCTGAATCTATACAGAAGAAGAAATTTTAATAATGGTTAGGAGCAGAGCTGGATAATTCCTAGTTAAAACGTAATTTATACTTACATTAACTTTTTTTCGTGTGATTTGTAATTGTATTTAAGTACTTTTTTTCTTAAAGTAATTTGGAATTATAATTACAGCAAAATCTATGTAAGAATTGTAATTTGTAATTATGTTATTCAAATAATGTAATTACAATTACTTCGTATAAGTACAATTAATAATAATAAAGTTTATTCAAAATTCAATAAAAAAGCATTACATCAAGTTGTATAAAAAGATGAATAAACTTATACCGGCGAAGTTAAAAACTTGTTGTGAGAAATTTCAGGTAAGAATTACATGTAGGTATATGTTTTGTAAGTTTTTAAATTCAACCTGAGTTAACTGAACAGAAAGATATCCTGAAATAAATTTCGATGGGACTCTTGAATCCATTTTTTCAATTGTTTTTTGAATGAGAATAATGACTTGATCTTTTATGTGATTCCAAATCATAGTAAAATGGAGACCTTGTTTTTTAATTAAATTTTTCACTGTGATACTATTTTTATTTCTTGTATTATAAATATGATTATTGAAGTTTATATTCGTTTTATGTTTGTAGATATACCTAAATCATTATGTTGTTTCCAAATAACTGTCTTTGATTCTTTATTAGCCTTTCACTTGGATATAAATAACTTCTACTTTATATGATTTTCAAAAACCATTTCTGAAGAACATCAAGATTTATGAGGTGGGATTTCATGACTCATCCCCAAGCCAGAATTTCATAATTCACTTGAGACTGTTTTAATGAAAAATAAAGAATGTCAAGGGTTTTTTAGAGATACTTGAATTTTGATAATAAACTACGTAATTTCCTCAATAGGAATTCCATTTGTTCCATTTAAGATGTGAGTCAAACATAATCCCCAAGTACTTGATACCATTTGTTTCTTCTACTCTAGTATTATTATCGATTATTAGTGGCCCTAAGTCTGGTAGAGTATTATTATAAAATGTAAATGGCAAATATTTCGTGTTTTCAAAGTTTATTGTGAGTAGGTTATAATCAAACCAATTTTTAATCTTTTCAAAATCTAATGTTGTCTTAGTCTGTAATTCAATCCAGTTTTTTCTCTATATAATATAACTGCATCATCTGCAAAACTATGAATTTCACCAATAGTATTTTCATTTTTTCAGTTACAATTACATTTATAAGTACAATTAATTTTTCCAATTACAATTACTTTTGAATGCGTGTTTGTTTACGAGACACACGTGTTCTAAAAACAAAAAATTTTCCTGTATGAAAATGGTCAACATTTTCAGAAGGAATGCGCTCTCTGACCCTAATTTTGAAAAGTAACAATAATTAAAGCACTGTGAATTGTAACTAGACCTCGCAAATCGGCGTCATTAATCTGCATGAAAAGTAAAAATTTATAATAATTCTATACCCAATTTTTTTGTACCTGATGATGTGCACTCTCCTTAAAAAGGGTATACCTTGTCAAAAAATCAATAGTTTCCAACTCATGATATTTTGAGAATAGTTGGTTAATTTTTACAACATTTTCCTGTTTGAAAACTATTGATTGTACGACAATAATGTATGGAACACTTTTTTACCAGAGTTGAACAACGAATGAGAAAAAAAAATAGTGTAGAACAGTTAACTCTTTTATCTTTTTGACCAAACGGCCCCAGACCTATGTCGCCGATTTATGCGGTATGCTTATAATTTAAAAGTACTGGTCGACAAGCCTAAGGATGCCTCCGAGAATTGGTTGCGCAGTAGACACAACCCTGGAGTTGGGCAGGAGCTCACTCGCTCTGCATTATTCAAGCAGTTAACGTCGTGAGTGTACAGTCAGTGGAATAAAATTATTGTAGCGTTATTCTGATTGTGTGTTGAATTTGAAATCCTTGTGTTGTGTATAGTTTTGAGATATTATTAGATAGGTTATAGTGTAGTTTGTTGTGTTTGAAAATGCCTTCAAAGAGTAAAGTGAGAAATAAGATTCTGAGTGGACAAAGTAGGGAAATTGTGAAGGTTCAAGAACGAGTTGCTGCCGCAACGGGAGTTTGCGTTAGAAGCATTAGGAAAATTAATTCAGAAATGAATAAAATTGAAAAAGGTGAAATGGAACAATTCTCAACTCCAAAAAAAAAGAGAAACAAAAAATCAAAAGTTACCATGGACAATGCTGATTTGGCAGTGGTCAGAGGTCATGTGATATTGTTAGTCAACTTCTGTAAGTATGTTCCTCGTGTTCTTTATTATATTTATTTACCTATTTCTGATATTGTGTGGCGACGCATTCTTTTTCTAGTCGTACTTTATTTACACTTATGGCTTCGGGAAAATTATGCAATTTTCATAAACGGTCCAGTGATCACAGACAATTATATTATTCGAACAGTTCATTAGGAATTAATGAAAATTCAGATAAGAACCCACGTTCCTACGTGTTGCAGAAAAATGTCTCTCCCGATTGTACATTCCGATGATAACCAGCCGTAAACAGTAGTCGATCTTTGTCGCACATCTACTCACGCTTTCTATCGTTTGCGCATCACAGAGGCATCCTTATGCTTGTCGACCTGTACCTACCCAAACCTTTGTGTTGATGTAACTTTTTTGTTCTGAGTCAATAAACTACTAAATGTTTTATTACTATTAAGTTGCCTATTCCGTTTTTACAAATGACTCTACTCATTGCTTTTTATTGATGTGCTTTCATTTAAAAATTTGTAACTTGATTTTTAATAAATACCTATTGAAATACATTTTTTGCAGCACCTTTAATTATTCCTCAATTTTATCACAATTTATTGTTTTCTCCGAAAATTCTGTTTTTATGACATGGACTTTGTAACTGTAATTAGTTCCTTTGTCATTGTAATTAGTCACTTTTTTGAAGAAGTACTTTTGTAATTATAATTACTTTTAAAATACCTGTAATTATCCAGCTCTGGTTAAGAGTATATTACGTTCAAAGTTCATCGACATATTTTGGTCAAAGCATTAGTAATGTTGGTTGTTTAAATGTCTAACCAACTGATTGTGCTTGCTTAGAATTACACCGGCTCTTAGGGCGGTGCTGTTGTAATTTTGGCCCCACCTTGGGCGCAAAATTGTAACGATGCTGATTAATAAATTAATTAAAACGGTGTAGGTGAAACTTTGATTTCGACAGTGAGGTGGACTTGAATGCCCTCCACTTCAACGTGCCCCGGCACCCAGAGGAGGATCACTTGTTGTTCCTGCCTAGATCATTGAATTTGTCTAGGCATTCCCAGACCATCTTCGAGTTGATGTTATATGAGCTCCGCTTTGATGTCTGCTTGACTATCGGAGAGGATTACCATATCTTTGCTCCGGTATTTCCTGTCGAGGTTGAACTGAATGCACATTTCTATGGCGTGAATTTCCGCTTGAAAATGCCGGGGAGCTGGCCCTGGGTTCAGAATATTTGATGCGAGGCCCAAAGACTCCTGCTCCAGTTCCGTCGGCCCGTCCATGTACCATGTTATGGTATTCCTTCTCAGTGCTCGAATGGATTCTGTGCTCCATTCTTTCTTGGTATTTAACTCCGTTAGAAAAAAATTCTTAAAACTAAATTTCCTGGTAATATCGTCAGTTGGGAGATCGATAAGGTGTGCACTTTCGGTGGGGGTTGAGCCCCTTACACTGTGTGCTGTCCCTTTGAGTCCGACTTTAGCCAACCTGAGGTTTGCTCCCCAAGCAGTTCTCCTCACCATATCTGAATCTATATTGAAGCAGAAAGTTTAATAATGGTTAAGAGTATATTAGGTTCAAAGTTCCTGGGGCGGTGCTGTTGTAATTTTGGCCCCACGTTGGGCGCAAAATTGTAACGATGCTGCTTAATAAGTTAATCAAAGCGGTGCGGGTGAAATTTCAATTTAGACAGTGGGGTGGACTTGAATAAACTTTTACATTATAACTAAATCACTTTTTGACATTAGTATGACAAAGACCATTCGATGACAAATCTTGACAAATAATTGATTACTTCCTATTGTGACCTTACACAGTCGCCTTGATAACGACAATTAAAGGATCTAATGAGTAAAGGGGTTGTTACACTGTAGGTTTTTCCGAGTTTATATACAGCTGATGAAGCGAATGCGCCACCACAAATCAGTCACCTTGGAGCACCAGGGCAAATAATTGGATACACTTATGTGAATAACGGAGGGTATTACTTTATTATCTAAATGTGTTCGTTCCTAAACTCACCTTCAGTTCTATATTGCAATATGCAATTGTGATGTTTCCTTCGTTGTTGCCTGTTGATGTGCAAAGATCTTCCAGCGGTAAACAAACTACTACCTCTAAGTACTAATGAAGATGTTTATTCTTATACAGGGACTACAAAAAACTTACCCATTAACAAGCTCATTCCCTACGATCGTTTCAGTACTGGTCTCGTTCGACCTTTCCATGTCCAAAAAAGTACCAACAACCTCCGCCGAAGCCAAGGCCGCCTCACCGTTCATCTTCCCTCGCCCCTCTACCGCACTACCCTCTCCGTTCACCACGTCATCGTTATGATTTATGTCCCCGTTTTGTACAGTCTTCTCGATATTTTCCGTAGAAAATACATCACATGAAATCCCGTCGATTTCACTTTCTATCACATTGTTCACTAAAAAATTAGATTTTTCACCGTCGACGGCGTCCGTAGACGTCTCGGGCGGCGGTTCGCCGAACTGGGCCTGTTCCAGCTCGCCGATTTGATCGTCCGTCGGGACGCGGGCGTCTTCTTTGAACATGCAGTCTTGGTTGCAATCGACGTCGTCCAGGTAGGGCGGGAAACAGGACTGGTGGTCGGCCTCCTGGTGGTTGCCGTGACCGTTGAAGGCATTGTTAGATACTTTGTTTTGTTTGGATGCAGTCTCTTGGGCTAAGACAGCCGTCTTTCTGAAAAATAACATCCTTCAGGATTGTTCATTATTGAACGACATCTTTGAAGGGATGGGTTTTAGGTTTCAGAAATAACTTCAATTAATGAATTTGTCAGATACGTCACGATTTAAGGCGAGAACATTCCCTTGTGTATTCCGCAATCTTTCGTCGAACAAAATGGCTATACAAATAGTTCAACTTTTTGCGAAATCGAACAAATCACGGAACCACATAATGTAGGTCAAGATTATTAGATTTTACTGAACCTTGTTAATGGAGAAATTTAGGGAAGGTGAGCAGGGAATGTGCAAAAGAAAATTCACGCCCGTAACTTACCCGATAGCTCAGCTGGACGTGGGTTTGACGATAAAAATAGATTTAGATAGTATTGGGGTTTAATTTTCTGGAGCGCCACGGATTTATAGCCAGTAATAAATTCGAAACCACCCTGATGGAATGAGACAACCCACTGCACTAATACTAATATTACTAAAATAATCAACTATAGATATAATGATATAAAATATATGTAAAGGGTTTTCAATTCTGTACATGGATTACTTGGACCAAGAAATAGTCCCTGAATTTTATAAATAAACAAGGTGTCAATCCCTTGCCTTCTGTGGATCAGAGGACTCAAATTCATTACTGACAGCATGTTGGTATAAGAGTAAGGAATATTCAGCCTAAAGGAGCAGTACATAAAAAATCTGCGTTGAACTCTTTCACAATTTTCGATGTGGACTTGAGCATAAGGGATCCAAATAATCAAAACATATTCAAGATGAGATCTAACCAATGAAAGGAATAAGATTTTGGAAGGTATCATTTTATTGTTTCCATCTGAATCACTTTTTGATCTATGATTTTTTCTATGATGTCATGTGCATTCTCATAATTGATGGACTGAAACGTTTTCACCAATTGCTGCTGCTGGAGTGGCAGCAATGAAGGGGTCATTGATGTGATGAGGAGCAATAGTGTTTGTATTTTTATTCTTGTATAGTTGACTGCGCTCATTCTCGCCTCAGTGACTCTGCTGGTACTGTAGGTTTTTTCGAGTTTTTCCTGCAGTTGGAATAACAAATACTCAACCTTTTTGTTAAGTCGTCCCGGAACGCATATTGTGGTGGTACTCTCTTTCATCTGGACTTATGTTCTTATGGGAGAGACTATCACCATTATACTTTATAACACATAACAATTTTAATTCAAATTTTCATTTATAGTTGAGAAGCATTGTTGATAAGTTGAAAAACTTCTGATGTTAAAGTATATTTAATCAGCCGTTGCAAAAACTCGCAAAAATAAAATCGGACAAATCCGTAAATAGTGAAAAACGTCGGTCAGTCGCATAATTTAATTGCAAAATTGTTACCCCCTGAAGGCTAGATAGAGAGCGAATAAGGGTGGAGAATTGCTGTAAATACTCGAGAAAATAAAATCGGAAAATCCTGTAAAAACAGTGAAAAACATCGGGTCGCCGCATAATTTATAAACTAGTTAATAAATAAAAGATAGTTTTTAATAAGTTTTTTTCAAGGCAGGCTGTTGCCAAAAAATTGGACAGAATCTCTTATACAATCTTCCACAATTCAAATTTTCATTTCAGTACACAAAAAAATCATAAGATTTACTCACGAATCGCACTTGATGCTCGGATCACTAGATCGCCGATACTGATAAACGAACATGTCACCATCGTTCATAAGGTCTCCGTAAGATCTGGTTTTCGTCATGTAACTCGGAGAGGATTCCCTCGTGTCCAGAGAAAACCTGGAACTCTCTCCCGAAGTTAAACTATCTTCGACGGAGCCAAGGTACACTTCGGACCATAGCTGCAAGTCTCTGACGTTGCACTGCGGCCACAATACCTGAAAACAAACTTGTATTACTCACTGATTCCCAAAACCACAATTGACAATTATTCCACAGGCTATCGGTGATCGTAGTCTTGTTGCTAGGTTGGTAATAAATTTAGTTTCAAATGTTTGAAACATTGGGAATCGAAACGCTGACATATGTCAACACTGTCAAGTGTCATATTCACAAGCACAAGCTTTTTCATACATTTATCCACAGCTACCATCTCATAAAGTCATAATGCTTCTCTTTACAAACGAGTAAAAAAAACACTTATAATTTTAAATTAGATAAACTGATACAATTTTAAAGAGCAAAATTTGCATACAAATTGACAAAAAAATTACAAAAAAGTAATGGACAGTTCACAAAAAGTCAAAATTACATGACTATAATATCAGAAATGCAAATAACTTCCATTCAAATAAAGACAAAACCAATCCTATACCTAGTTCTATAGAAACTTACAACAAACTTTCAGACGATATAAAAAAAAATCGAAGTCAGTGAATATTTTCTTGAAAAAACTTTTCTATCATACTGATGTTCATCAATCTATAAATATGCAAAATTTGTTAATTTCAATTGATTTTGAAATTTTTTAAACTTATATTTATATTCAATGTATTATCTTGTTCTGTTTGGAAGGTATATTTTCATCAAATAAATAAATAAATGTGTGACCGCAAATGGGACGAAAATTGGTCTGACTGCAAATGGCATAACCGCAAGTGGGAATACACTCACACAACAAATTACTATTTTCTCTTGAGGTAAGTTTTAATTGATCTACTGATACTTACTCTTCTATTATATGTATTTGTACTAGAAGCAGGATAGAGGTGATTCCTGAAGCAGGGAGAGTTCAACAACTCCCAAACGGAAAACGTTTTTCCGTAAACGATTTTAGACCTCTCCCTTTGTGTGTTGCATAGGAACGTTCCAAAAATATTGGAATAGATGTGTTGTACTAATTTCACCTGTAAATTCACAAACTCGGATTAAAATTTCAGTTCATTATTTCATGTTACTCACTAAATAAGCTTGTGAAAACTCAAATGCGCATGGAAACTGTTCGAGGAGTTGGTGTACGCAATCCAGCCACTGCAGAAATACGGGGCATCTCTCGTTTTGGTCGTCGCTTCCAGAAGAGTGTCCACATCTATCGGCAAATTTGTGTCCGAAGGCCAGCCATTCGCGCTCGATAAGAATTCGAAAACCCTGAAAAAATTTCTTGTGAAAAAAATGCAGCACCTAATTATTCCAAATTATACTTCAATTAGTAAAGAGTATGGAAGATATATTAATAAAATATCAGAAGAAGAAACTATCTGACTGTGGCTTGACCAATTATTGCACAACATCATCCAAATATGGAAAGGCTTCGTGAAGGGAAGTTCGGATAATTTACCGAGGGTAGATTATGAGATGATTGACTCTTTCTATTCAACAAATATGAATTTATTTTTTGCAATGACTAAAATTTAAAATCGTTCTTGAACGCTGCTTGAATACAGTAACATTCAGTTGGAAATTTTCTTCACAAAAACATAATTATATTTCCGCTTTTTACACAAGGTTTATTCATTGCTTCGAACCACATTTTACAATGCGATTCATAGGTATTTAGGAGTATAAAAAATTGTTTATTAGATTATTCACTGGTATTCACACAGTACCTGCTCGACATGTTCACAGTTATTGCAGGGATACAGATAGAGGAATTACGAAAAAAAATTAGAGCACAAACAACAAAAACATTTCAAAACTTTGAAAACCGCATTAACCTCAAAAAAGAAATCAAGTAGGGCCTGTTCATTTGCAGCATACATATTTGTACTTGTATTAAATATTAAAGTAGGCAAACGAGTTAAACAGAGACAAACGATTCTTATTGATGCTCCGTGAAACACGAACGAATCCATCTTCTGGTATCAATGACATCTGTCATACGACACATTATATTAAATTAGAAATTGAGATTCAACGGTGCACAACTTTTACAACATTGCCAAGTCTAGTTTTGATGAACGTGACGTCACGAAATCACTTTTCTTCTGATTATAGAGAAACTAGCGGTTAGAAAAATTAAATAAAAATTCCCGAGTGATTTTAGCGTATACACTTTCTAATTACAGTGTTCTCTCATAAGTCGTGGAAAGGTTCAATCTTCTATGCAACCAACAATTAATTAGGAGGCAGTTTTGTAACTGTCCTCCAATCACTTAGCTTGACAATGGTTGTTTTCCGTTATTAACCTAATTACATTTATCTAGTATACCTGCATATCAAATTCCACAAAGGTTTTGTTTGGTCATTAAGTTCGGAGAATTTTTCCCTTTATTAATTTCCAAAGTTTGTAACACATTTAATTTCATCCCTTCAACATGAAATATTTCAAAACCATATTTCAAAGTATGATTTTCTTCGAGATGGACAGCAAAAGTACAATGTTTTCTGCTGTTTACATAGCAATTACTATGTTTAGTTATGCGGTTTTTGAACGTTTGTTCGATATAAAACAAAGGAACAAGTTAATTTATAGACTCCACTATTTTTTAGTTTATCAACTTTATCTTTATCAGTCTTGACATGCTTACCCAAAATTATATCAAAAGCAATATTAAGACCTTGCTTATGGTCCTTAGGTTAACAAAATCGTATTCTTATTTCGTGTTTTTTAACGGATATTTTGTTTGAGCCCAGACTATTATAGTGGGAGTTCATACCTCTCGACACATAGACTAAACAATATTAAATATTGATAGTAATGAATGGCTACTTTGTTGAGAAATGCGGACAGTAAAACTGTATTTGATGCTTAAATTCACGAGTTATCTCGAAAACGGATATGGCTTTTGCTGATTCTTAAATAATTGCTGATCATGTGGAATTATTTCGATCGGTTCATGCGAACGAATTTGAAGGAGGATTCGGTGGCGCGTTTGAAAAAGGTGCAGGCAGCCTGATTGGAGGCTGGTCTCGGTACAACCCCCACGAGGGGTGCAGTAAATGAGTGTAATATTTTGTGGGGCAAACTGAGTATTTAATATATATATATATATATATATATATATATATATATATATATATATATATATATATATATATATATATATATATATATATGTATATATATATTGTCGTTTTCATTTCAATATGTGTTTTGAGCATTTTTATTGATAAATATCAGTAATCGTTTCATTATAATTAAGAGAGTTTAACCGTACCACAGTAAATAGTTCAATACAATATTCGAGGCAGTTTTCTATGTTCAGAAATAACAATAATAAAGAAAACAGTATTGTAAATGTTGGGCGTGACTAGTCTATTCAAATGCGATAATAGAAAGGAATACGATGTCTTTTGTTGAATTGCTAAAGTGCTAAAAAGAAAGAATTTGCGAGTCGTGATTCCAAGTAGGAGAAAGATCTGATGGACAGAGACAATTAGAATTTCATGGTTACCTGCTTATAGTAACTGTTTCATAACAGACTTAGTAACAGTAGTATCTTTTATATTCTTCATATTATATTATTATATATATATTATATTTGACAAATTGATGATAATTTCGCCTGTTTGCAAATATGTATGAACTCTTTCGATAAAGTCTGCATTGGGATTTGTTTCACTTTACGATTTGGGTTATTTTATTTGTTTTACACGTTTATGATATTCCTCGTCGGATATTTTCCATTATTTTATTTTATTAATAAAATCTGTTGATTTAATCGAGGGCTTATTATTTACAAAGGTATTTCAACTACAAGACCGTCTCCTAGTGCAGGCGGCCTGATCTTAGCCTTTTTGGGAGTCTGAGAGACAAAAAGAGCCAGTTGAGCCTTAAGAAAACATTAGCTCGGTTATAACAACACCAATAACCCAAAATCGGGGTGGTGATGGCCTTCTGCCTTTCATAAATTTTGAATACTCTTAAATATTGTTAAACTAAGTGATTTCAAGGGTTCAGTCTTCACCCTGACAGACCCTATAGAGTCAGTGCACTTCTTCAAAAAAATTCCCTATTTTGTAATTAGATTCTCCAACATATGTTATTGCTTTAAACTTCTGTTGGTCTTTAATAATAGGGTGAACTTCTTGAATCACTTTCTAACAGTTGTTGATTGCCATTTGCTTTATAATACTCAATTCTTTATTGAAATTTATTCGATGAAAATTGATTAAGATACTTACGTCAATGGTGCGGTAGAATGGATCGAGTAACAGTTCAGCAAGGGCGACAATTTGTGGTGTCCGATCCCAGCCATCCGAGCAGTGGACGAGAACCGGTCTCGCATCCCTATCGACTGCAGCAACTAGGGTCACTGCTGCTTTCATCAACCCTGACATGTGCGATATCCATCGTGTACCTTCCAGCAGACTGAACCAACTGAAAACATTCAATGGAAGTCATTAATCGTAATTTAATAAAATTTTATATTCATCTCTTAAGTTCAATTTATAAACTCCGCCGCCGTAGCTACAGTTGACGAAGCCGTTGCAGATTTATAAACTGGCCGACCGCTAAACCAGCGCATGCCTATTCAGTATAGAATTATATTTCACATTGGAGACAGGAAACCAAAGAGAGTAAACTAACAGGAGGGTTTAATTAGCTCTAGCCAATCAGAATCTTGTAGCATCAACACATCATAGTGACGTACTTGGACATGAGTACAGACTCGAACTTGAATCAAGGAACAAAACTGTCACCTCTGTAGCTCTCATATACATAGAGTGCGGAGTGCACTAGTCCGTCACTGTCTATAGAGAACGGCGGCCATGACATGTCCAACTACTTCACATTTCGCCACAAATGTTCTTTCATCTCTTTCTATTAGTGTCCCCATTGTCTTATGGGAATTAGACTCTCCTAGATAACGTTTAATCTCTTTGACAGAAAACCACCTGGGTACTTTCATATGTCAGCTATCACTAGACTGTGCTGCGGAGTTGTACTTATTAAGCATATTTCATCTTCGGCTGCGTCAACTGTAGCTACGGAGATGGAGTTTAAAAATTGAGCTTTATGATCGACTTTACACATACTTCGCTTGATCAGCCGAAGAAGAACAGAGCAGCCTGAGAGCGTGAAAGCTTTTCCGAATGGAATGTATGTTGGCCAGGTTCATAAATTGGATCTCGCAGTTCGGGTAGTACTCAGGACATTCGCACCCCCCTCCTCTGGCTCGGTTCGCTACAGCGGTTGTGTATGATCTCGCATCCATTATCAGGAACTGCATGAAAAGGATATATTAGATATTATTTGTGATAACAATAGGCACCCACTTCTCTAGATTATAAACACAGACATATAACTTAAATATTTTAATGAAAAACTAAAATAATTTATCACCGGAGCTAAAATCAAAATTTTACTAACCCACATAAATATTAAAAGTAACGGCGGAATATATGAGGCGCCGTTTGGGTAAAAAGTCTTTTTGCAAATATATAAAATTTTGTGTCAATATATTTATTAGTTGGAGCAATATTTTTTATTTTGCTTGTCAATATATTTATTTTTGATCAAACACAATATATTTACGTTTCAGGTGTATTCCAAATATACAAAATATATCGCCAAGAGATGGCGCACCAACGCGATTTGGTACAGTATTTGGCAACAGAGCGAAGTCAAGTACATAAATTAGCTAATAGATGGCGGCCGAATGTAACTGATTACTGAATCCTAGAAGGCTTTGGCCTTCTTACGGGTATGGCCAATAGGTGGAGTCTAAATAGTTACAATATTCCAAAAACTCCACGAAAATTAGGTCCGATGTTTGTTGAACTAATGACACATGTCAAAAGTCAATTTTTATGTAATTGCCGTCGTTGGTAATGTTTTCAAAGTTTCAAACATAGTTTTAGTTCAGCAGATTCACATAAAAGAAAGCAGAAGTCCCAAAATCTTCTGATGAGCCCTGCTGTCACTGATGAAACTTAGGAATATCTTGGTTACTTTTTTTACTGATACAAATATTCCTTATTTCTGAAAGTAAAGTACCTACTGTGCAGTGAAAAACTGCAAGAATACGGACAAAAGTCATAAATTATATTGTATTCTCAGAGACAATTTTGTATGCTTAATTAAAAAAAAATACATAAATTAATGATGATTTCAGTAAAAATAAACATGAAACTACCCTACCACCTTTCCAATTGAGAGCTTGTTTTACCCACTTGTTATCCCTTAACTAAACTAAATAGAGATCTGAGATCACATCAGGAGCTACCCCGGGTTACTCGGAGCTGACAATTCGGAATGTCTGAATCCCAGTCACAGAACAGAACACAGAACTGAAAAGTAGATAGCTGCTGTGCTACTGACATCTGTTATCCACTTTAGATACTAATGACTCTTCCCGGTTGCCATGTTGCCATATCCTCAAGCTGTAACAAATCGCGTAGGTAGCGCCATCTCTTGAGGACATAAAATAGATCGAATTTATAAATATATGGGAACTCACATTTTTATATATTTGAAACACTTGAAACGTAAATATATTGTGTTTGATCAAAAATAAATATATCGGCAAGCAAAATAATAAATAATGCTCCAACTAATAAATATATTGACACAACATTTTTATATTTGCAAAAAGACTTTATACCCAAACGGCGCCTCATAGGAATAACAGGTAACAAATAATTAAACCAGTTCAATATTTAATTTGACATATGAACAATCGAGTGAAGAGAAGGACTTTCGCTGAATTTTATGAAACCTGGTGTGTTAGTTAGCAGTGACAAGGGGTGTCTTTTCTTGAAACTACATTTCAAATTATTAGTAGCAAAGGGTCTCTTTGTTGATATTTATGGTAAAAATTATTGTACGCCACTGTTTTTCTTAAATTCTATATTATTATTAGATTAAACAATTAAAAATATAACTGTCGTGAGCTTGAAATCGCAAAACTTTATCGATCGATGAATTTCCTTTATGAATGTATTCACCTGAACTCTTTCATTACTTTCGGAGTTAATGTCCCTATCAAAACTTAACAGTACCTTTTTGCATAAAATTAATTAGAATTTTGAAAACATATGGAGTATCTGAAAAGAAAAGATCATTAACATAACTTTTTGAAGTTTGATGAGGCGTAACCACCATTTCTACGCCACTCACTTTGATTCGATAAAGTTTAGCTTTCTCAGATTTACGGTAATATAAGAAAGTTGTATTTTTAAATATTTATTCCAAAAAAATGTGAAACATAGAGAAAACCTGTGGCATGCAGTGCCACTCGGAAATTGAAATATAATTTCATGAAAAGAAGCCCCTCATAACCGCTGATAACCATACAAGGTTTCATCTAAATTAACAAAAAATCTTTTAGGTAAATACGAAAAAACCAATTTTCAATTGAAACTTTGACACCCCGTTTCTCGGAAAGGAAACAAGTTCGGACGTACGTTAATATGAAGTTTTCTTGATGAAATATGACCTGAAATTAATGACATCATTAAGTACACCCTGTATATTAAAATGTGGGAATATGCCGAAAAACTTGATAATTGGAAATTTCATCAAACTGATAGTAAATTGTATTTCTATCTATAAGGTTTGCAATCAGATGTTTTATTTTCTGATAATGAAATGAGAATAACTTCGCAAATTTTAATATTGAATGAGATGCAGTTCCAAGTTTACCTTGGTAACAATAACTTGAGATTCAATGAGTTGAAATGGATTCAACCTTTTCATTTGAAATTGAGTAAGTGGTCACAACTTGAAATTATTCTGGCATGATCTTTTGATAATTTGATGAGTAAAAGTCAGTTATATTTGGAGGAAGCTCTTACACTATCTTGTGAGAATTGCCTTTTAAAAAGGTGGGATTTCCTAGCGACGTCCAGCGTTCGCGTCCCGCCGCAACGTCTGGCCGTTAGTGACACATACAACGAGTTTTCAATGCAACTGTTTTGTTCGAGGCGGCGCGATTCAGCGTCACAGCGGCCGGCCGTCGTCGGCCTCGTCCCGACTGCTCAAAAACATGTCAAGACGCGAACGCCGACACCAGCAGTCGAGGGCGGTCCCAGGGAGGGGGTCAAGGGGGTCATGACCCTCCCCCCAAAATCGTGAATATGTATGGCTTATAATTAATCGTCATCCATGGACTTGTAATTGGTTCCATCAGAAAACTTAAAGCCCATATAACGGCGACCCCCCCCAAAATTTGAGGCTAGGACCGCCGTTGTCAGCAGTAACATTATTTCAATGTGAAATAAGCGTGGTGGATACTACTACAACGTGTCACAGAAATTTACCAATACAGACGACGAAATTTTGATTAGTCAAGTATGTGAATATCCCTGCCTTCATGACCATTCACACAAAGACTTCAAAGATTCTCAAATTCGGGAAAAAATGTGGAACGAAATTTGCACAGTTTTATCCATGGGCTGCGAGTATTAAATAAAAAATTCTTTGTTTTTTTTTACTTGGTTCAGAAAAGTCATTTATAGATTTGAGTTTTGTGAATAGTAGGGAGTCATGAAGTCAATTAGTATCTTTGTGTTTTCCCCAATATTTTTATCGATAAGTTAGATAATTGTCAGTTTATTCAGATAATTATTGTCGGTTCAGTATAGTCGTCATCATTCTCATCTCTCAGTAAGTCTCGTTCATGAATACAATAGCTATGGACATGGTTCTGCATCAACGATTGGTCCTGCATGACTGGCAGCCGTTTTATTCGCAGAAAAATTGCGAAATTTGCGAAGGAATACATTACTGTAACATTAATGCTGCTAGAACATTCCCATTCATTATGACAAGCAATTTCTACTTTTAAACTGCATTCAACCAGAACACAAAACGCACTGGGGATATAATTTCAATACAAAAACGCGGACGCCAGACGCTTCAAGCAAATCCAACAATCGTCGCGGCCAGCCGTTACTGCTGAACGGCGTCGATGCGGGCCGCGAACGCTAGACGTCGCTAGGAAATCCCACCTTCACTTGTTAGAGATATGGTTAATATCATTATTAGGGCGGATTGTACAACACAGGTTCACAAACAGTTCAAGTAAGCTCGCTTCGGTTGCTATGGATTAGCCAATGGAATTTCTAGTTCCTTAGCAACTGAACTCAGTTCAGTTGAACTGTTGGTGAGCTTGTTTTGTACAACCCGCCCTTAGTAGTTTAGTTTTCGTTCAGAAACTACACTACACTACAGAATTTTATTTTGAACTAACATATATATTCTATCATGGGAAGTCACCCACATAAATGAAAAGTAATTCTTCATGGTAGTATCTCATGGGTGTTGTAGAAACCTACCATATATTCATCTGAAACAATTTACCCGAGTTTGGTACATATTATTTTCATTAGTCAGACTTCAAACAAAAAATCTGAAATAAATCAAGGATCAACTGAGGTTTGTACACTTACCCGAAAAAAACGCCTTTCGAAATATATATTTTAGGACTTGAAAAATCCGAATTTGACAGTTTTCCCCCATCTAAGAAATTGAATAAATTGCGATTCCAGTTTGTGATGAAGAAAATGAAATAACCACATCAATCGTCGTTCTTTTCTCTACAAGTTCATTCTTCTATGTTTTTACCCAGTCTTCCCAATAAGCCGAAAAATTAACATCAACGAATAAATGAGTAGGTCGTCAAACTGATTACCGTGCGATGTTGCCGATTTTCTCAACACCGCTCGGAGAAGGCTTTACAAGAATATCGTCATATCCAGAAAATCATTATAATTATTGAACACATGTCAGGTTTACAAAATACAAGTAAATAACTTGTGCATGAGTGGAAATTGGACAAAATCAACAATGATAAAATTACGATGATTGTCAACAATGTAATCAGAATAATAATTATAGTTTCACTCAGTGGGAAAGGTCATGTCCATGCAGTTATTCGATGAGATAATCAAATTATATATTTGTCGCATAAAAGACAGAATAATAATTGAATGACAGAAGTATTTACTCTATATTATTGTTTATTCACTAGTAGAGTAATTATCGTTCGCCTTTTACAACTTTACTGTATTTCTAAGAATAGAATGTTTTTACGTCATCATTTTTCGATGCTATAAAATTCGCGATAAGTTCTTTTATAAAAAAAGAATCCATTTTCAAATTTCTACAAAAAAGAGTATGATCGTCATAACAGATTAGTAAAAAAATCAATTAGAGAAACAAAGAAAAAATTCTAAGAATAAATTCGTCGAAGCTAACCCAAATAAAATTTGGAAGGGCATAAATGCCTTACTATATAATTCAAATAGAACCAAAAAAGAAATGAAACACATTATCACCAATAAACTAAAGGTTAGTGATCCTCAGGATATATGTGAGGAAATCAATAAGCATTTTGTAACCATTGGACCAAAACTATTTTCAGCAATCAAAACTCAAAATGATTTTATTGGAGATAAATCAAGTGTTCCGTCTATGTTTTCAGCACCAGTATATATTAATGAAATTGAGGAAATTATTGATAATTTGGACATACATTTTCTGGATTTGATGAAATTACTGCTGGAATTGTGAAAGTTATAAAAAATGAGCTATCTCCCATTTTACTTGATATAATATCCAAGTCATTAAAAACAGGATGTGTTCCAGAAAAAATGAAAGTTGCCAAAGTTTCACCAGTATTTTAAAGCGGTCGGAAAGATAACGTAAATAATTACCGACCTATATCAGTTTAACCAGCATTTTCAAAAATTTTAGAAAAAATAGTGAACGTCAGACTTTTTAATTTTCTTGAAAAAAACAATTTATTAAGTCATAATCAATATGGTATTCGCAGGTTGAGAGACACAGAGGCGGCAGTTCTGGATGTTGTTTCGCATATCCAGATTCAGATAGACAGCAACAAGAAATGTGGCCTTCTCTCTCTTGACTTGTGTAAGGCATTTGACCACGAAATTTTATTTGCAAAATTATACTCAATAGGTATAAGAGGAAAAATTCATGAATGGTTTCAAAATTATCTGATGAATATGAAGCAGTACGTGTTAGTTAATGGTGTTAGCAGTTCTTCGATGGATATCAAATGTGGGGTACCGCAAGGATCAATTTTAGGACCTGTTTTATTTTTGATTTATATTAACTCCATTACAAATTTGAAATTGAAAAGAAAAATTAAACTATTTGCTGATGTTACTACATTAATATATTTTGCCACTGACCTCAACGAGATACATGAAAGTATGGAAAGTGATCTAAAAGTAATTTCAACATGGTTACAACATTTTAAACTCACTCTGAACTTTGATAAATCAACATTTATGTTTGTTTCTAAAAAAACCACAAACAACTTCATTCATCCGCTATTATTTGGATCTAACTCTATAAAATATACTAAAGTTACTAAATTTTTAGGTCTTCTTATTGATGAAAAACTATCATGGAACAATCATATTGATAAATTGAGAAAAAAATCAATCCAGTCATTGGTGTAATGTTCAAAATAAGAAAATTTGTGCCGATCAAATACCTTAAAAATATTTACTTTTGTCTTATCTATTCTAACCGCTAATAATTGATCATTTTGAGTCACGTGACTTTGACAGAGCGGCCATTTTGTCGGTAGAGCACACAAGGACGGGTCTGCCATTGAGTTTTCATTGTTATCTGCAAGTTTGTCCTTTTTAATTCGAGTTTTTAGTGCGTGTAGTCCATATTTTATCAACTTTAACTACAATACGGCTAGGAGTGAATACTTCTTATCTCTCAAAGGAGACGTGAAATCGCGTTACGACTCCAAACTTCAAATTATAGACAATGTTGATACCTATTCTCTTGGTGCAAATGAACTGACCAGCAATTTAAGTTTTTGAAGGGACCTAACCACTAATCAGGGCTATCCCTTTCTTCCAGATTGGCTGGTTCTCCTACAAAGTTGAAAAAATACGTTTAGTTTAACACCATATTTAACTAAAAATTCAAACATTTTGGATCATAACTTTTGTTTTTCTTATGTATTAATGTTATTTACCTACCTGATACAAAATGATCTGCACAAATTCGTGCATGTTTAAGGAATGTATCGCTCAAATTGCCCCGTTTTGAAGCCCTAACCCATCATTCTCGACGTTCTTTTGATAAGGCGTCCAGCATTTCTCCTCGGTTTTATAAGGCTTTCGAGATTCTAAAATACCGAATTTTATCCTTTTCTGTCCTTTTAGAACACCCCACAACAGAACAAAACGCTGGCATATTTAGTTATGTACACTTTAAAAATCGATCTTTCCTATTGTTTACAATGACGCGAACGGTTTGTATGCCCTACCGGCAATATGGCGGACCTGCCGTGACGTCACCTCAAAATGATCAATTCAGCTTTGAAACCTCTAAAAAAATTACAAAATAAATATTTGAAATGTATTTACAACTTACCGTTTTTAGAACCAACAGCAAACTTATATAAACCTAAGAGTGTACTAAATTTGAATTCACTTTATAAAGTAAAAATTTGTTTATTTATTCACTTTATTCGATTGAAACAGAAAGTTTCTAATTTAAATTTCATCGAAATCAAAACATACATGATCATAAAACAAGACAAGCAAACTGTTTAAGCCTTAGCAATTTCAGAAGTAATTTTGGAAAAAAATCGATATACCATGATGGTATAGATATCTACAATTCACTACCAAATGAAATAAAAAAAAATACAAAAGTGACGATTTTTAAAAATAGAATAAAAACCCATTTTCTTCGTCAATTAGTCTAAAATGATTTTTTTTCCATAATTTATTTTATTTTTTCGTCCAACTATTTTGAATTGACATGGATAACTTTTCCTTTTTTTAAGTTTTTTCATGAATTGCATTTATATCAATTGTATATTATTTTTTCTGTAACTTTGTAAGGCATTGATATTATTATCATTATTTTGTATCCCTACCATAAACAAACCTGTTCCTTGGGATATTATGAATAAATTAAATTATGATTAATCGAATTGATTTACTGACTTCTTGATTATTCTTAAAAATACCTGGAGCTTTATTATTACGATCTGTTGGGACAGGATTAGTGAAATGTATGGATCCGCCTATTTTTTCGCTAGCGCGAGTGGCTATCTTCTTCAGAGGCTTATACATCATGAATAATCTCAGATGACTGTCGATTCCGTCTGCGGAGATTGAATTTATTCTGACTTAGGTAGTCTTTGGTACATTCTCACTAACCCTAATGGACCCCTTTCTACCTGCCGGCTTAATCTCGTTGATATCCTTTGTTACTTCAGAATTAATTATTACCGTAACTGGGTTGGGCATATTTTCGATAAAGTTAATTGACACCTTTTTGCCTGCTGTCTTAAATGTCGTGAGATAGCAGGCAAAAATGTGTCAAATATGCCTAACCCTGTTACGGTAATAGGCAATTCACTTTTATGCCTGCTGTCTTAATGTCGTAGCCACTCGCTAGCGAAACGTTAGGAAGAAATTCCAAAGAACGACGGAGTTCAAACCCGAGTGAAAATTGTGACACTGAATATGAGAGTCATTGAAAATAAAAGTGGGAAGAGAGTTGAATGGTACCTTTCTTGGTACCTTTCTTTGCACCTTTCTGTTAATTCATAAATTTTTTTGATATGCCATTGGTGGAAGAGAGACGTTATCAGCCTTTTTTTTCAATGGCACTATAATTCATGTTTAGGATCGGTGAAAACCTTGTATTTTTATAATTTCAATAGTACCAACATTATTTCAACTATCTTCATAGATACAGTGTGATTCATTTCTATATGATCACCCTTCTAACCCAATTACCTATTGCTTGATTTATTAAAATTTGTACAGAATCGACGCGCGTTTCGCGAACTAAGTTAGCATCATCAAGATCTTTTTGGGTAGTTTGCTGCGTCTTTGACAGCCCTTTTTTTCTATTCGACCAACCTTCAAACTATTATGATTCAGAAGTTACAAATACAATCACATAAAAAATACATGGGTCACAAACAGAGAGTCACAACACTATGTGTGTATCGTTGGTCAGTGAATTAAATTCAACTTAAGGTTTCATCAAGGAGATTTGCACTCATTTAGCAGAAGATTATTCAATTTGATTTTGAAAATAGGAAGATGTGTTGAATTTTCGGTGTCCTTAGGAAGTTCATTGATAACTCCAAAACAGCAATGTTTCTAAGTCAATAAATGTACCCAACACGTTACCATTCAATAAAAGATTAATAAAAGATGATTAATTTTCATGGCCAATACCATACCTTTTTGTCTTGGACAGGAATATTGGATGTGATCTGCAATGATTCGTCAGACTGGTAGGAGCCAGGAGAATGAGACAAATTCGATTCCTTATCGAAAGTTTTGAAGGACTGATCAAAGTTGCAGGCGTCTGATATAGCCTTGATAAGGTCTTCATCCTCATCCGATCTCCAACCCAACCAACCTACTTCAGGTTGACTGGATCGGACAATTACCGCGCCATTTCCGGAATGCCTAAAACAAAATCAATGGTAAAATCATATATTCTGAATTCTTTGATGAGTAATTTCTTCATAGCCTAATTATAACTGTTTCAACTGTTGTTAATTCTCAACTCTTACTTTGCTCTTGGCAGTTTTTTCTATGATTTTCTGCACTAATAAAACTTTTGCTTCTGTAACATCAATACAGCACTGTTCTCAATTCCATACAGCATCTTATACAATAATCAATTTTTATTTTCTCCTGCAGCACTTGCAATTGTGGTACAATTTAGTAATATTTGTTTAAATGAGGACAAAGCTCAAACAAATGAAATGAATAATGTCGAAATAACCTTTTATGCAAACATTCCCACAATGTGGATAATTTCAGACACATATCCGGCAGGAAACAACTACTTCACTAGCTAATACCATGACGGAAATTGATCTACATCGGAAAATTTTGCTTGACGGTACATTTTTTCATTATTAAAATAGAAATTTCAAGAAACGAATTTTCTCCACAAAATCAAAATTTCAATTCATTTCGACAATGGCCCGAGTCCACTAATTAAAACTTTTCAGGATCAACAAACCAAGAATCATATATGAAAAAGTATATGGTGGTAAAGAAATTGAACATAGATGAGAAATAGAGGACACATATAAACTTTGTGTACTTTTCACAGGAAATAAATCTAACGCTTCAATGAATGAAATGACATCATAACGTGATATTTAATAAAAGTGTGACTCCAGTCCTTTTTTTCGAAATGAGGGGTTCAATTAATCTTTGTTAGCTTTTCAAATTATAGTAAATTTTTGGTAAGGTAGCTCCACTGATTCTGCATTTTCTAATATAAGTATCATTACTTGGTTGTTTTTCAGTTTCAATAAATGATGAATTGCGATGCAAAGAAGTTAATCTATAAATTATTTTTCACCTTGCAAGAGAATTGTTCTATGCATGTTCTCTTCGACTTGAGTACTGAATGTTAGTACAAAACAAGCAAGAAAAAAAATCTCTTCAATTTTGCAGAAGAAAATATAACAAAAAAAGTGTACTACCTCCAAACAACAGCTGGGATTCTTCTTGAACTGCGAAACTTGGCGACACTTTCCAACATGTCATCATTAATACAAGACGGTACAAGGAGGTAAGGAGGGTATGTAGGACAAAACTTGTAGTTCTCATTTACTTTCGAAATTCTCCAAGAATGGCCTTGGAACTGAAGCCTGGACATCTGGAAAATAATTTCAGTGTTTCACAAAATCAAGAAATATCCTATATTCTATCGATTCAAAATTATTGCTGTATTTTTTTTTTTTGAAAAGTAATATTAGAAGTAGGTACAGATTACAACCTTGGAGGCACGTTAGGGTTACTTTTATACCGAAATCTGGAAAAGCTGGACAGGACTCAGCAAAGTCCCTAAGACCAATCAGTCTTATGTCATTTGTACTCAAGACTTTGGAGAAGCTAGTGGATAGACATATTAGGGGCGGCGTGCTGGTGGAGAGACCACTGCACCGCGAACAATATGCCTACAGGACTGGCTGTTCAACGGAAACAGCACTTCACCAAGTAGTAACTAGGGTGGAAAATACGCTGGAAAACAAAGAGGTACTGCTAGCGGCCTTTCTAGACATAGAAAAGTGGATAGACATATTAGGGGCGGCGTGCTGGTGGAGAGACCACTGCACCGTGAACAATATGCCTACAGGACTGGCTGTTCAACGGAAACAGCACTTCACCAAGTAGTAGCGAGGGTGGAAAATACGCTGGAAAACAAAGAGGTACTGCTAGCGGCCTTTCTAGACATAGAAAGGGCTTTCGATAATACCTCTATAAACTCAATCACCAGAGCTTTTAGACACAGAGATGTCGAGGAACCATGTGTTGCCTGGATAGATTCAATGCTAAGGAATCGGTTGATACACATTACAGTATTGGAGGAGACCATAGTAGCAAGGGCGACCAGAGGATGCCCGCAAGGTGGAGTACTATCTCCGCTTCTGTGGAATCTGATCGCGGACTCGCTGTTGGTAACACTAAACGACGCAGGACATAGAGCCCTTGGATATGCTGACGACATAGTAGTCTTAGCACAAGGGAAATTTAACACAACGGTTAGAGATCGCATGCAGGAGGATCTTAACCTGGTCACGAGATGGACGGACTTGGAGGGGCTGAACGTCAACCCTAACAAGGCAACCATAGTAGCATTCACCCGAAGACGAAAAACAGAGGGCCTAGAACCTATACGACTTCGAGGAGAGAATTTACAGATAAAGGGAGAAGTCAAATATCTTGGAGTGATTCTCGACTCCAAGTTGATATGGAACCAGCATTAAAAAAAAACAACAAAAAAAGCGGTGACCTCACTAGTGATGGCCAGACGATCATTTGGAAAAAAATGGGGGCTGAAACCACATATGCTGCACTGGTTGTATAGCACGGTGGTCATGCCTTCCATCACATACGCCTCTTTGGTGTGGTGGACCAAGACACAACAAAGAGGAGCCATAACAAGACTAAGCAAGGTGCAAAGGCTTGCCTGTCTTGGAATCACAGGGGCAATTAAATGAACACCAACTGCAGTCATGGAGACACTCATGGGACTGCCTCCTCTCCACTTAGTGGTGCAAGGGGAGGCAAGGCTTGGTGTCTCCAGACTGCAGAATACACCCAACTTGAACGTTGAAACGGGACACATGAGCATCGTTAGAATCGTGATAGGGGACTTGCTGGAAACGAGAACGGACCACATTCCGAAACGATACTGCTTCAACAACCAATTCAGAGTGCTGATTCCAGACAGAACTGAGTGGGACGGCTCGCAGCTCAAGGACACTCTACAGGGGAAAATCTGGTACACAGATGGATTAAAGACTGGAAATGGGGTGAGCTCAGGAGTGTTCTCCAGGAATCCGAGTACTGGCATCAGCTACTCACTGGGCAAATACACCTCTGCCTGCAGAGGTGTATGTCATTCTCCTATGCGCGAGGGAGAACAACAGGAGAAACGTTGAAAACGCGCATATCAACATCCTGTCAGACAGCCAAGCGACACTTAAGGACTTGCGCAACAAGGAAGTGACGTCCAAACTGGTATGGGACTGCAAAGAAGAACTAGGAGTGCTGACAGACCGGAATCAAGTCAAACTGATATGGGTCCCAGGACACCGGGGAATTGCAGGCAATGAAAAAGCAGACGAACTAGCGAGAAAAAGTTCGGAAAATCCCCCAAACCAAGGGAAGACACTAGGGGTACCGAAGTGTACGGTAAGAGCGTCTGTAAGAGAGTGGATTGGGGACAGTCACAAAAACTGCTGGGAAAGCATACCAGGAAACAAACACGGGAAGAAATACATTAAAGGACCGTGCCAGAAAAGTACGGCAGACCTGTTGGCGATGAACAGGAGCCAGCTTAGAATCGTTACGGGACTCCTAACTGGTCATGCACCAGTGAAGGAGCACCTCAACAAAATGGGACTGTATAATGGAGACCTGACCTGCAGACTATGCGGTAAGGATCCAGAAACAGTGACACACATACTGTGCTGTTGCGAGGCACTAGACCGCAAAAGACAGGCAATCTTCGGGCAGCCATCTGGCGATCCAGAACTATACAGATCGCACTCAGTAAAGGACTTGCACAAACTCGTACAAGGCACGAAATTACTGGATTGGGTACTGTGAAAATACAACACATAGGCAAGATACAATGGGCCAATAAGCCTAAGTGTCACCGGGGGCAACAACCTGACGGGCCTAGAGGTGGAGGTTTTAGTGAGTACAGAGTACAGATTATATCACCATGATTTTTTATCAAATTCTATCATCAACTTTTTAGCTGGTAAGAAACTCTGAGGCAACAATTTCATTGCTTATTTCAGTTTTCAGGCTTTCATTTACAATCTACTGAAACTCCCATTAAGAAAACGGTAAGTAAATTCCTACATTTTGAAGGACATATATAATTTCAGAATAATCAAGCTAAGCCTCCTACGATTTACATCAGTCAGACTTCCAGATTTTTTAAGCTTTCCACTAAACTCCAAAATGAATAAAAGAAAACAATGAAACAAATTATTAAGAGTATTTGTAGGCACAACAGTCTACTACAGGATACATTTAAAAAAAAACCTCCTCAAAAATAAATGCAACGTTATTCTGTTGTCCTTTAATATTATACATTAAACTTATACAGAATTCAATGTTTATTTCCGACTCAGTTAAATACCCTATTGATAATCTCTATCAATAGAGATAGAGATACTCCGATAGGTAAGTATAATGACCACCTGTATCTACAGGTACACGAGGAAAAACATATTTTATTGACGCTAAATCAAATATTTACATAATTGAAGTTTACCTCATTTTCGAACAAAATCCGATCAAAAGTATATCTTCTTTGATTCTCCAATCGCAAAACAACTTCTTCTGGGGCTCTTTCTTTCGACCAGATACAATGGTAGAAAGCAAACAACTGTTCGACTTGTTTAGGGGCTTCGGCCGCTTTCAACACACGTTCATACCAAACTTGACACTTTTCGTTGTTTTCAAAAGTGCACCTAAAACAAATAAATATTATTTGAATTGTTCATTTTCATTGGGATTTCAAGCAGAGTAACCACGACACAAACTTTTCACATAATATGCACAGTGAGTTAAAATGAGACCGACAAACACGCAGGCAGATTTCTTACCACATATCAGGACAAAAAAGTCTCTGTCAACATTGTTCCTAAATTGGTTTTTCGAAATCTGCCCAAAAACCACTCATTTCAGATATAGGGATGTTATCACAAATTTTATTACATTTCTGTAGAATCAACTGGTGGGAAGAAAAAATGGGATTGTCACATGAAAAAAAAAAAAAAAAATTCGAGTTTTTGAAATAGCAAAATTCAGCACATATTTCTGTATACATTTTTCAGAAAGTGTTCTAAACTTTGGGCAGCTCTTAGGACTCTTGTGATCCCTCGAAATATCTGAACTGACTGGCTTCTATTTTGATTAATACCTTTTTTTTGTGGAGGTTTGCATGAAAAACTACGATTTCTAGACATAAACATTGTTTCATTTGAAGTTGGTTTGAAATTTACAGTAGATTCCAAAATATCAATAAAAATTTCATTTGAAATAACGAAATTTGGTCCATTTTCGGCATAACCAGAACTTGCAACAAACTGAAAATATTTCAGCTGTAACGAGCTGTTCAGAAAACCGTATACAAATTTTTGTAAAGCTAGTACCAGTAGTATACATATCGACCCTGTGAATATTCTGTTCCGACAGAGTATCTATCAAAGGAAATTAAATTCTCAAAAGGACCCTGCAAATTCCTTATGGAATTTAGGTCCTGGTGGATTTTTTTGAATTTTTGGTATGATGTAGTCCATGTAATTCTTAACCAATATTACCATTGCGCCAACACAAAATAATTGGGAGGCGTTGAAATCACCCTTTGCGCAGACTAGACTATTTATTTTTGAATCCGGTAACAATATTTTCACTTGTTTCATTGTTGGTAATGTTGCAGAGTACTGTGCTGTTTTATAAAAAAAAATTACCCCCTTCCCTTTCTTCCCCCCAACTCCTATTTATGTATCGTCGAAATATGCCTGAATGAGGGAAATAGCAGTTTTTATGATTAACACCCCTTCCCCGAAGAACACAAAACAAAAAAAATTCAGGGAAATCCACTGAAAGTTTTTCGTTTTGTGCCTTTCGGGGGTAGGGGGGATAATCATAAAAAACTGCTATTTCCCTTATTCAGGCATATTTAAACATTCGACGATACATTTGAAAGCACTCGAGAAATATTTTTTTTGCGTTTCGTAATAGGAGTTGGGTGTAAGAAGAGGGGGGTAAGAATTTTTTTATAAAACAGCACAATATTGTGCAACATTAGCGACAATGAAACAACCGAAAATATTGTTACCGGATTCAAAAATAAATAATCTGCGCAAGGGGTGATTTCAACGCTCCCATAGCAGAAAAACTGTTAATTTTTTTCAGTTGGCGCAATGATAACATTGGTTGAGCATTACATGGAATACACCATACCAAAAATTCAAAAAAATCCATAAGGATTTTGTGGGAGCCCTTTCTTGGATTCATAAATTGATAACTAACAGTGGATCATTATCAAAATGTTTGTACTCTTTCACATTTTAACACTATAACCATTATTTTCGTAAACTTTTGGGCTGGAATATACGGAAATTCAATTCTTGGCTCTTCCATATATGACTGCCATTTGAATAATCACCGATACCTAGAATTCTTGAGAACAGAATTTAGTCAATACTAGAATCAGTTTCCTCTTGCCCAATTAAACACCCTATGGTTTCATCATAACGGAGCACCACCAGATAACACAAAAAATATACACCGATATTTGAATGAGCAATTTCCTGGAAAGTGATAGGAAATCGTACAGTAAATAGATGACCACCCAGAAGCCCAGATCTAACCCCGCTTGATATTTTTTTTTACCGAAACGACATCACTGGATTTTTTTATTGTAAGTATTTGATGTGCACAATTTTCTTTAAACACCCTGTGAATAGCTTAGCTTAGCTAAAAAATCAGTAGAATACCATCCATATTTTAGTATAATTGTTGAGTACGTGCTGTTTTTTCAAATCACTCCATGTTTTGAAGCACATTATTCAATTCACTTTCTTCCTGCAGATAAACATTTAAAAATGCACCCATTGCCAAAAATATACAAGGTTCTGGCAAACGCTTTTGTTTTCATCAGAGACGCCGCAAATACATTTTAGAGCATTCAAACTGAAAATCTGAATTGAAAATGACATGTAGGTCAAGAACATTAGGCAATATTTTTTTGTAATTCAAAATCGAAATATCAAATATAAATGCGGATCTGATAAATTTGAACGGTTGGATGTGGTACAATGAAACCAAACATTTTTTGAAGGGTATTACTACTTATTGAGAGAAGAAATATTGCAATTACTCGACAGATGGTGCTGGGGGCACATTAATTTAAAAATTTCGAAAGGTATAAAAATTGAAATTGGGAAAAAAATTATAAATAAAATTCAAAAATATTTAGATGGTTGTAAAGAGAATTGAATTCTCTTTTCAACGATGTGACACTTGAGCTCCCATGCTATTTAAAATTTTTGAGTTGATGGGCCCCCGTTCGCCCCCTATCGTGCAATCACATTTTTTTTTATTTCAAAAAGTAGTATTGGTGAAACCCTCGAAACGGTTTTTTTTTTTCATGTTTCTACGTCGAACCGTTCAAAAGTTAACAGTGGGGGACTATTAAAAGCCGCACTGTATACAAAGTACATTTAGGTAATTGTTGTTGTTAAAATTGTTTTTTCCTTTAACCAGCTATCGTCCCCTTACCACAGATTAACGAGGTCTTACCTTTTTACGTGCGATTCCTAGCACTTTCTTGGGCCATCAGTAAAATTTCTGCACTCGCCATGGTTTGAACCATCGCCGACTGGCAGCCAAAGTGATTGAAAACTATGTCGCTTTAACCACTCGGCTACCTTATCCTAACAAGTGCGGAAAGTTATACTTTTCCGCAGGAGACTGCCGATGCCCTAAAGACGCGAAGCGGAGTTCGAGCAAGCGATTGAGGGCGGGAAAGATACTTTCCGCAGGAGTTAGGTACAATATTTTTTCATTAAAACACTTGTAAAAATTGTAAAATAATTGTATTTTTAATTTAATTTTCAAACAATTATGTTACAATTTTATTTATTAATTATATCAACATTAAACGTACAATTTACTGCACTCTGCAGGCTTATTGCTGATGTTGGTGGTTTTTGTAGTAAAGCAGGAACCTTACAGCTTCTGGTATCCTCTTATCATTGATTGTTAAAATTTTATTGCACATACTTTTATTCTTAATTTCTGCATCTTCAAAATAACCCTCTACCACAGTCGTAAACTTCCTCTCACCTAGCGTTTTTATGTTAGTGATTTCTTCTCCAGAATCGGCCAAAAAAGTAGCCGAAGAACTATGGCCAGTGTGGCACTTGAGGTTCTGGAAGATGTAGGTCGGCTGCAAAGAGAGTAAACTAACAGGTGGGTTTAATAAGCTCTAGCCAATCAGAATCTTGTAGCTTCAACGCGTTATAGTGACGTACTTGGACATGAGTACAGATTCGAACTCGAGCCAAGGAACAAAACTATCACCTTTAACTCTCATAGACAAAGAGTGCGGAGTGCGCTAGTCCCTCACTGTCTATAGAGAACGGCGGCCATGACATGTCCAAAAGTCACATTTCGTCACAAATATTCTTTCATCTCTTTCTATCAGTGTCACCATTGTCTTATGGGGACTCTCCTAGTTAGATAACGTTTAATCTCTTTGGGTCGACTGCAATCCTAGACGACGTTTTTTCCACACGATTTTACTCCTACACACTGATTGTAAATTTGTCATGTTGATATTGAATCAAAAAGAGACGATGAGGAGTATATTATGAAGCTCGCAAAGATGCATATGTTTTGAATAACTTGAAGAATATACCGTTGTTAACTTCGTCCGAGATTACAAATGCCCTTGAAGAATTATTTTTTAAGTCAACGATCTTTATGGTGGCGAAGCTTTCTTCATTTTCAATATCGTTCAGGGTTATCGTGGTCGATACTATGCCCTGTGCCGGGCCTGTGGTAGTCCAGTCCAGATGTGGTGGTTACTATGATTAGTAGATGAATATCACCTGGGGGCCGTCTGCATAAATTTTGCAATGTCGTCATTGCTAAAAACCTTTGCTTTTTGGTTTTTAAAATGTTCTATTATCAACATTTTGCCTTATCTTCATTATAGCTTTTACCATTGAGAAACAAAACCAGAGGGTACTGGCTTTATAATTTTGATAGATCGAAAAAATAAGCAAGGAAAATCTCTTATTTTTAGCTTTCAACACCTTTTTTCTGAATTAAGTTAAGAAAATAGTCAAAGACGAGAAAAAATCGCGAGCAAAACTTCAAAATGTTGAAGGACTCGATTTTGACAAACGTCAAGAAATTAAAACACATGTCAAAGCTTTATATACCAAAATCTCATAATTATATTGATGTTTTAGAATAAGGTAAGTTTCAAAATTTCATCAATTTAGCGAAACATTGTTCAAAGATGTTCATCGAAAACGAAAAAACCTCAGTTTGCACAGTATGTATTTGGTAACTTTACTTTTATATATTTATTGTCCATATTTTTTTATATTGTAGTCCTTGAAAAAGCCAATAAACATTGGCGAAAGCCCGGAAAGCAGAAAAGAGTAATTTCTACTTTCATTTGACCGAATCCCCGATATAAGAGATTTTCTTTAATTCTAATGCTTGATTTTTATACATGTTCCATGAAATATTATTACAAAATGATATTGAACATTGCCAGACATTTTCCGTTGGCCATAACTTCCGCTAGACGCTTTTAAGCTATAATTTTTTTTGTAATTTTGCTTACTTATTCTAACTTCTGATTTTTATATATGTTATTTAAGAGACTATTTTAAACATATGTTTGTTCAGCCAGACCAAAATCATTCAGCCGTGTGTATGAGCGTGACGGTACTATGCTCGTCATTTGGAGCGAAGAAGATATCTATGCGAAGTTAAAAGTAAGAACTATTTAAATAATCATTACTTAAACTTCTTTGTATAAAAATTTTGCGAAAAAACGTCATTCTGTATTACAAAGGCGAAAATAATTTTCGAAGAAGATGCATTAAATATGAGACTAGATATTTTAGGCGTGTTCGGTAGATCTGACAGCTCCATTCAATCTGTCAGCTCCGCTTTTCACTACAAGTATTGGAAAACTACGCCTATAGATTGAATCGAGCTGTCAGATTTGCATTTACCGAACGCGCCTTATACTGTGCGTGCAGTGTTGCCAGGTGGGAAAAATTTTCAGTACCACAAATATCATGAAAATGTACTACATTTTGATACCACAATTATCAAAGAAGTACTATCGTACTTTTTGATGACCAAGGGTACCACACGTGGTATTACTGACCACTGTGGCAACGCTGTGTGTGTGTGTGTGTGACGCAACACAAGCGCACACACCCATTCACATACATACACAGTAGGCTGTAACGGACTGTTAGCTTAGGAGGGAGAAATCACTTCGCATAGATATCTCACTCGCTCCAAAGCACGAGCCACAGAACACTTACACTGTTCTGTGGCACAAGCATAGTACCATTGCGCTAATACTCACGGCTGAATAATTTTGGTGTCTGGGGAATGTTTGGCCCTAACGATTGGTCTGGCTGAACAAACATGTGTTTAAAATAGTCCCTTAAATAACATATATAAAAACAAGACTTTAGAATATAAGTTGAATTAAAATATTTATTGGGAGCGTTAAAGCGTCTAGCGGAAGTTATGGCAGACGGAAAGTGTCTGGCAATGTTCAATGTCATTTTGTAATAATATTTTATGGAACAGGTATAAAAATCAAGCATTAGAATTAAAGTTACCTTTCTCACCAGGTACCTGTGAATTGGCCGTCTAACCAACCTTGCAGGTAAGCTGGAATTCAGTACCGATATAAACACTACTGGAGGCCCCACATTTTGTCCTTTAGAAAGTAAGTTATGTCTGTAGCACTGGGCTCTTACTCTTTTAGTTTCTTTAGTGTGGTCACTGTTCAAATCAATAACGGGATATATTATGTCCAATGGTGTGTTGAGGACTCATTTTGAATTCCCAACAAATTGTATACAAAGAATATAAAATCAAAACACCTTTCTGTTCTTACCTGTACGTTCTCGCATCCTTGCATCCTATATGCAGGTTAAACAGCTCTCTTACCTCAGCGATCTCGATAAGTCCAATAGGAATATGAAAGGGTTTGTTCCTGGACTGCAGGTAGAAGCGATAGTTAGTGACGAGGATGACTCCATCTACGGATATTCCAGAATGCAACACGTTCTCTCCGCTCAACAGGTTGAACGGTATATTTTTTAGGTTGGTCTGTTGCAAGGGGTACATGTGAATTGACTGGATGTGGCATATCGAATTTGGCTGTTCTGAAGTATCCATTTTCTGAAAAAAAAAAATAGATCTTTTCATTGGAAACCGTTTAGAAACTGGCAATCGTAACGGCGTAACTATGAATATTCATTGAATCACGCTAATTTTTTTCCGTGTTGGTGAAATATTTTTACATGAAAACTATGTTCGAGGTTGGTTTGACAAATCCGTGCAAAGTCCGATAGATGGTACCACCGGCGCGTATCGAGGTCATGTTTAGTTAGTATCATTTCTTGAATGAACGCACCCCAAGTTTCAGCCATATTGGTTTATTTCTTTGTGCGTGGCATTCGTGTAAATCAAGTAAGTCGAGTGATTTTCAAGATATAGACGAAATAGACGAAAAATAATTTCGTGTGGTAATTAATCATTACTTTATGAAAGGCAAAACGCCCCAGGAGACTAAAGAGAAACTTGAAAAACATTATGACTCTTCACCTTCGATTGGAACCGTTTATAAGTGGTTTCAAAACTTTCGGACTGGCCATATGGGCACAAGTGACGCGGGACGTTCTGGACGTCCTGTGGAGGTTACGACTTCAGGAATCATTGATAAAATCCATGATATGGTGATGGATGACAGAAGAGGTAAGGTGCGTGAGATTGCTAGTGCTGTGGGCATCTCGACTGAATGGGTACTCAATATTTTGAAAAAACATTTGGACATGAGAAAGCAATTCGCAAGATGGGTGCCGCGATTGCTCACGCTTGACCAAGATGGTTTGCAGCTGTTCCAGAATAATTCGGAGGACTTTAGCGTCGTTTCATCACTGTGGATGAAACATGGATACATTATTATACTCTTGAGACCAAACAACACTCTAAACAATGGGTTACCAAGGGGGAATCTGCACCAAAAAAGGCGAAGACCGTTCATTCGGCCGGAAAGGTTATGTCGACTGTCATTTGGGATTCGCAAGGGATAATCCTCATCTGGAAAAGGGTAAAACTATAACAAGTAAATATTATTCATCGTTATTGGACCGTTTGAAAACTGAGCTGCGAAAAACGCCCGCGATTGGCCCACAAGAAAGTAATTTACAATCACGACAACGCACCAGCCCACACCTCAGCAGTTGTGATCGCCAAATTAATGGAAATAGGATTCCAACTCGCTTCACATCCCCCTTATTCTCCAGACTTGGCTCCCTCGGACTACTATTTGTTCCCCAATTTGAAGAAATGGCTGGCGGGACAAATATTTCATTCAAATGTTCATCCAAATGAGGATGTGATTGCAGACACTAATGGATATTTTGCATCGTTGGACGAAGTGTATAAACCTAGAAGGAAACTATGTTGAAAAATAAAAAAGATTTACCCCAAATACGTTAGTAATTTTTATTTTTGCACGGACTTGTCAAACCACCCTCGTATCTCTTCATTGAACTAATGAAAATGAATAATGATTTTGGCCTCACTACATTGTTCAAATAGATGCCTGTGGAATCGGTATTGGGTCCAAACGCGAGTGTCATCTAGAGTGATTAGTTACAAACATGAATATTTGACGTTATTTGAATGCAAGGTTCTTTAAGGAACCCAGATTTTAATGCTGTAACATTGTTTCAATCAAGTTACGACATGACTTGCAGGCCAGACCACTGACCTACATAATAATAATAATAATACATTTATTATTCACCATAAATACAGAAACACGAAGAGAAGAAATGTAAAATGGTAAATAATAGGAGAACTGTTAGGCTAAGTGGCCGATTCTTCCACAGCTTCCTAACTAAATTGACGTTACAAAAACAAATAAAGAGTTGAAATGTATATAGAAATAATTTCCTATTCAAAGGCAACATAAATATATCATGTTTTGTACTACTTAATACTAATCATTGTCGAGAAAACAGAAATCGTTTGTACCATTTTTTGAATGCATCATGAGACATGAAAAAATTTGGAATATCCATTATATCGCTAAAAAGTGTTATATTGTAGGAGAAAGACCCTTGAATAATTGCTTCTTGTGCTTTGGAATCATTATCATATTTCTAGGCCGCAAATTTAGGTTATGTATATCCGTTCTGAATGTAACTTTCCTATACAGGGTGTTATTTAAGTACGTGGCCAAACTTAAAGGGGTGATTCTTTGAGTGATTCTAAGACGAAAAGTTCATATAAACATAGGTCCGGTAATGCTTCGTTTTCAAGATACAGGGTGTCAAAATTAGAAATCGTTTTTGTCGTAAATATCTTAATAACCCTTCAACCGATTTTATTGAAATTTGGCAGTGTTATTGAAGGTCGTAAAGGACGAATTTAACCCTAACTATATCAAAATTATCATGTCCAGTGGCGTCCCGGAAGGCACTGTAACCAATATTTTTGACAGAAAACATGTGCTCCACTGATTTTTTTGCAATTTTTGTATTTGTTTCACATTGAGCAACTGAAATTGCAACTTTTTTATATCTAGAATTTTTTTCGTATCTTGCTTTGTTTTTGAGAAAAAACATAAAAATCACTTCATTGCACATCCCTGTGACAACACAATAAAATATTTCAACTACTAAACCATCAAAAACTGGGGTCTTACTAATATTTTTTCATATCAATACTCTATTCTAGTCTTAGAATTTTCTATCAAAATTAATGCAATGAAAAAAAAAATATGTATGTATGAATTGCAGCACTTGCCTTCGGCTCTTGGCTTCGGCTCGTGCTGCAAAATGGGCTCATTGTTGTCCATGGACATGCAATAAAGACATTTTTATTTATGATTAAACAATTAATATTACATGCAAGTCATCTTTTAATTTTTTTCGCTCATATTACCTTTTTTCGATGAAACAAATAATGTTGATATGTATTACTGCAGTGTTTTGAAAGTAAGAGGGCCATGGAAGGAACAACAAATGTTCAAACAAATTTAACTTCATAACTGTCACAAATTGAAACGGTAAATACGTAATTATTTGATACTAATTATTTGAAGTGTTTTCAAGAGTTTTGAGATATAAAATTTGTTACTGATATCTGAAAATGGTTCGGTTTACAAACTCGGAAATGGCCGATATGCATTTTGTCTATGGAATGGCCCAAGGCAATTCCAGAGCGGCTAGACGCATTTATCAAGAAAGATATCCTCATCGAAATGTTCCAAATAGGCAAACATTTGTGAGAATACATGAAAGGCTGTGCGAATCAGGCACCTTTCAAATGTCGGCTGCTCTTATTGGGAGACCTGCAACGGTAAGAACAGTGGCGCTGGAGGAAGAAGTTTTACATGAAGTTGAGCGTTGCCCGGATACAAGCACACGCAAAATTGCACAACAATTAAACATTTCTCACTTTACTGTATGGAAGATTTTGAAAGAGTACCAACTGTATCCTTACCACATACAGCGTGTTCAAGCGTTATTTCCTGCGGATTTTCCCAAGCGAGTTGTTTATACTACGTGGCTTTTGCAACAACAGGTTGCATCTCCGACATTTTTATCCAGTATATTATTTACCGATGAAGCGTGTTTTTCCCACAATTCAATTATGAACTTTCATAACAACCATATCTGGGCAGAAGAAAATCCCCATGCGGTTATAGAAAATAATTATCAACAGCAGTTTTCCGTGAATGTCTGGGTTGGTATTGTTGGCGATTATCTCATTGGACCTCATTTTTTACCCCCGAGATTAAATGGTCAAGAGTATCGTCATTTTTTGGAATTTGTATTACCTGTACTACTAGAAAATGTCCCACTGGCAGTAAGAGGAGCAGTGTGGTTCATGCAAGTTGGAACCTCTACAACATTTTCCACCTGTCCCTTGCCTGTCCTTTTTTTCTTATTTTCAGCGTTTAAATTCGTTTTGGCACCAGCCTAGAATGTGAAAGATGAGTTTGTAGAATTAATTTTCCCCCTTCCGCCGTTCGGTTTTTTTTCCTGAATACTATAGTATTCATTTGATCATCCCTTTAGAAAATACAAAAAAAAAATGTTTCTTACTTCAGATGACATCCTGCTGGGGTTTTTTTCACAGAGAATAATGAAAAATTACCTAATATATACTTTCTCATTCGACGTATTGAACAGTTCATTTTTCATTGTTCTTTGTAATAAAAAAACAGCAATATGGTAACACAAGTCAGAACCATATTTTTCATTATTTGTAGAAGAGTGGAAGGTGGTCAAATGAATGCTCCAAAATCAAATTTCACATTCAACGTATTCATTAGTTCATTTTCCATTGTTATCTGTGAAAAAAAAACTCCAGCAAAATGTTAATTGAAGTCAGTTTTTTTGTATTATTCAGAGGGGCGGAAGGGGGTTAAATAAATGCCACAAAATCAAATTTCACATTCAACGTATTCAATGGTTCATTTTTCATTATTCTCTGTGAAAAAACTCCCAACGCGATTACAATTAAAATCAGTAATTTTTCAATAAAATGAAGTCCCAACATAATTGCAAGTAAGGCCAAAATCATTATTCATTTTCATTAGTTCAATAGTTTTCTCTGCTATTCATTATATTGCTTTGAAGATACGCGCAGGTTCATATAAATTTTTTTCACCATATCGGACAAAAATTAACGTGGTTCAATGAATTCTCATGCGCTGTCGCGATTGCTGCCATGACTTTATCGAAGCGTAGCGGTGTCGCGATTGCGGGCATGACTTTATCGAAGCGTAGCGCTGTCGCGATTGCAGGCATGACTTTATCCGTCTTGAATTAAAGTTTAAGAATAAAAATTAACAATTAGAAATTAAGAAGTTGTTTATAAACATCAACTAAAAATTAAGCGTTCACAGCGTTTCATGCTTGGCATTTGTTTTGACACTCAGAGCAGAAGACAAGTGTCCTAAGGACCTAAGAGGATTAGGTTTTCAAGTTTACTTACAGGCAATTTCAATTGCGATCATTGTCAATGAAGATAAGGGGAAATTTTTGGATAAATTATGAAATGGGGTGCCGTAGTACATGAGTCAATAAGGACATCAAAGGGTACAATTATGTAGCCAGGAATAACATTGTAGATGAATGACGCTGAAACTGGCAGACCAAAAGCCGCAAACAATTTTTGTTAGGGACTGTACCTACCTACTGAAACCGACGGCAAATATTACCGATAGTTCTCCTACCTGGAAAATTGATCATTTAGATGAAAACTATTCATTTGTTACAATATTATGTATCATACTTATGAATTTAAGGAATAAATCCAATAAATGAAATATATTGGTGGGTATACAAACGTGTTCAGATCGTTAGGATATTTGCAAGAATTTTTCTCACAAGTTCCGTAATTAGGAACTTGGACTTGACAAATTTGCCAAGAATATTTTTGAAACAAGGTCTTATGGTGAATAAGACCTTGTTATTTATAACGACTTGCCTCTTATCAATTATCGTGTATGTCAGTTTTTGCGTGTTGATGTTATTGTAAAAAAAAAACGCGAAAGATCCCGCAGACCAGGCTTATACTAGCATTTGCGATTATTTTTAAGAAAAATTAGGAAAGGAACCGCTACTTCAATAATGAGATATGACCAAGGAATATTTCGACTACTTAACTTCCCGGAAAATTTCGCATATATCAGTTTTTGCGTGTTGGTGTTATTGTAAAAAAAACGCGAAAAATCCCGCAAACCAAGCTTATACCGGTCTTTGTGATTTTTTAAAAGAAAAATTAGGAAAGGAACCGCGAAATCAATGCCGAAGTATAATTAGGGAATGTATTAAGTAACTTCCTGGCGAGTTTCGCATGTGTCAGTTTTTGCGTGTCGATTTTACTGTAAGTAATACACGAAAAATCCCACAGTTCTAATCCATTTCTGCGTTTGCAATTTTTTTTACAAATAATTGATAAGGGACAAGTCTAAGTTCTTAATTATGGAAATTATGAGAAAAATTCTTGCAAATATCCTAACGATCTGAATACGTTTGTATATCCCACCAATAAGTATATCTCATTTATTAAATTTCTTCCTTAAATTCATAATAATAATACATTTCTATTCGAACATATTCATAATATTGTAATAAATGAATAGTTTCATCTAAATGATCAATTTTCCAGGTAGGAGAACTAAACTATCGGTAATATTTGCCGGCGGTTTCAGTAGGTACAGCCCCTGACAAAAATTGTCTGCGGCTTTTGGTCTGCCAGATTCAGCGTCATATGTATGTGTAGATGACATACATATACAACATTACCTATTTTAAATTGTTTAAGTAACTGTTGTAGAAATATCGAGCGCGCATGCTTTCATAACTTGATTGTTAACTCAGTTGAAAAGATGGCATCACCTTAGTAGCTAATTCCAAATTTTATTGGTAGTTAAAAGTATATAAAACCCAAATGGTATTTTCTTAGTTGTTAATTTAATTAGTTTATTTCAGTTTATAAATTCAACATTATCATTTCCCAGTGCACTTTTTAAAACTATCTTACAATACACAATGTCAACTTTTTTGTTGTTTACAGATAAGTAATTCCAAAATTATATATTTAACTACATTGATTCAGTCATAATTTCAAATTACATCAAAGTTGAAACTTAGCTTTTGAGTAGGTACATATAAAAATATTCATACACCATTTTATTGAAAAAAAAAGAGTTGAACATATACTTCATAATGTGGTTAATATTTGTTCCACTCGCAATATGATAAAAACACATTTTTGTTCTACTATTTTTTGTCAAGTAAAAAAAAACCCTAGGTGTTTCCTAGTCCTAGAAAAGTTGAGCTTGCATTTTTTTGTAACCTCACAACCTAAGCTGAATGCCTCAAGTAGAGCTGAAAAAACGTCAGTGGTTTTCAAAAAGTGAACTCCTCCATTTCAGTTATTTAACATGAATACATTGTATATTAATTAGTTTTCCTATTAACTTTAAAATTGACATTGAACTACATTTACAAGTGATCAGATATGGCCTATAATTACAGCAACTTTAAGGTGTACTGAAAAAGAATAATATTCACTAAAGAAAACAAAACTAGATAGGTAATATAAGAATGTTTTGGCCATACTTATTTCATGGAAGTAGGCTCTCTAATAAAATATATTTATAAGTTAACACATATGTCCTATGGTCACAGCTATTGTAAAACATGAATGTGTAGTGAAAAAAAGGAATTTTCATTTTAAAAAAATACTAAAATTAATATCCAATATTTTTTAAAAATCTAGCAACTGCTTAGACAATATTTTACTACCAACATAAACTAATTACATATATCATTGTACTCACATATTAACAAATAAAAATAATGATGTGACATGTTCAACTCAAATAAACTCGAATTGAGATTTTGCAATAGGTAATTGAAATTATGGAGAAACTATCAAGGCCCACACTTTTGAGTTGCCCTTAAATGGAAAAAACAGAGAGAATTTGTTTTTCTTATATTGCATAGGTATTCCTCAAAAACGTTAAAAAATTACAAGATCATTGAAAAGTGATTTGTATTACTTGAATAGGTACATTATATAGGTAACTATATAGGGAGAAAAAGTTAGAAACCAGTTTGAAACACTTTATTTATTCTAACAGCAGATGACAAGCTGCTATACAACAACAAACGTTTCGTAAATAGTGTACCTCTTCAGACTATATTATGATAACATATGCCATCTTGAAGAGATAAATTCACCTTTCTAGTATCCAAGAAGGACATCGTTGAAGCCACATGAATAACCTTCAATTGTATTTTTGGGCGTCTCCAACTGCCCTTGTGACAGGCCATGGAACTTGCCCCATCAAAGAAGCCAGTTGTCTTTATGTAGACATATTGTAGAAAGATTAGTATTATCGTTTTAACAAATAGTTTCTCGATAATGTTGACATTGAAACCTAATCATTGATCTGGCTTTAAATTAATGAATCGGCGAGGAAAAGTTGTACATCAACGTAAAGTATGATGACCTCAAAAATGTGTCCTTTACCGTATGGCGATTTAGGTTAAGGTAAATAAATACCTGATTGGCTTCAGCAATAGTTTTGGAGCTTTTAATCTGGGATCTTATGAAAACACCATCATTATCACAAAAGATATTAATAATTAATAAACAATCACGTCTCACGTCACACACTAATCACTTACACAAATGTCAGAGTGAATTTGACATTAGACAGTTGTCATGCTGGCTTCCCTTCGTTCAACGATTTCATGATTTCATGTCAGTTCCATATTTATGTTTATGTAGGTATAACTATGACAGAATATCATTTCAGTAAAATGTTTCGTACTCCATTTATATTTCAATCCGTAATTTATATCTGTTAATATTATCATTTTAAAATTAAAAAAAAAAACAAACAAATACACGAGTGCCAACATTAAAAATCATCGTAAAATGTAGGCAACTAAGAATACAGGAAATATGTCTTATGAAAAGGCAAGGCCGAACCAAACACAGAACTTCTGTTCCGTCTGTGATTAGGTACTATTTATGATTCTGAAACATATTCGTAGAAAATATCCTAGGAAGAAATAGCAAATAATCAAAATTAACAGTGCTAGGGAGCGGAAATTTCATACAACATACAACACTTAAATCCAGTCTCTACTCTTTACTATCGTCACAGAATATTATTCTGTGCTATCGTCTTGTTTGGTTAAACTCCTTGACAGAGGGTGGCAATCTTTACATGCAGAGAAAGATGCAGCATTGCCTAATACTTCTTTATACAATGGATGCAGTCTTTACTTATTACTATTGTTTAAGAGATGGAGACACATGTTTGTTTAAATTAAATCCAAATATTTCTTGGAAAGTGAACTGCAAAGAGAATAAACTAACAGGAGGGTTTAATAAGTTCTAGCCAATCAGAATCTTGTAGCATCGACGGGTCATAGTGACGTACTTGGACATGAGTACAGAGTCGAACTCGAACCAAGAAACAAAACTGTCGCATGTAACTCATTCACCAAGATCTAGTCCGTCACTGTCTATGGAGAATGGCGGCCATGACATGTCCAACTACGTCACATTTCGTCACAAATGTTTTCATCTCTTTCTATCAGTGCCCCCATTGTCTTATGGGGAATAGACTCTCCTAGTCAAATAACGTTCAGTCTCCTTGGGTGAACTGGCCAGAAGAATGAAAAAGTTTATGAAAGGGCTAAAGCATTGTTTATATAGAAGTAAGATAGTTAGCCAACCTTATGGAATTTAAATTGGATGCAAATGGATACGACATGTAGATGGCGACAGTGATCTCGCATACAAGTCATGTCGTAACTTCAGTGATCTGGCCTCCAAGTCATGTCGCAACTTGATTGAAACCATCTTCTATTCAAACAATGGCAAAAGGATCTAGGAAAGAGTAAGAGGACAGAAGGGGACATTCTTGAAATGCAGAGGAAGATCCAGTCTTTACTTTTTACTATCGTTTCAGAGATGGAGCTACTTAGTTATTAAAATCCACTGAAATGAAATTATAATATTATAATTTCATTTCAGTGTTAAAATCAAATTCAAACATTTCTCCAGAAACAGACTGGTAAGAAAAATAGAAACGTTTCTGGAAAGGCTGAAGGAACTAGGAAAGGGTATTGGCGACCCCAAAGAGGACAGAGGAGGCTATTCTTTGCATGCAGAGGGAGATCCAGTCTCTACTTTTTACTATTGTTTCAGAGATGGAAGCACACGTACGTTTGAATTAAATTCACACATTTCTTCAGGGGCGGACCGGGCGGACTGGTCAGAGAGATTGAAAAAACTAGAGGAAGTAATAATGGTATCAGGCGAACCCTACGGGTTGAGGGGGAGGTCATTCTTTACGCGCAGCCTATCTCAGTGTCATGGCAAATTTCAGTCAACTTAGAAGTCAACAAAACCTATTTACAGAATTTGCCTTCTTTATATACTAGTCCGCCGGTACCAGTCAGGTAGGTATCTGCATCATATTTATAACATTGTCTGATGGTGGAATTATGCAGCAGTAATAAGTCATAAGTTTTAAGTCATAAGGAAGAAAATTTGTCAATGATTGGTTGGAATGAATGGAATGAATGGTTCAACCAATCATTGACGAATATTTTTCTTTATGACTTATGACTGCTGCACAAATCCACCATAAGAGTATATAGACAACGTTTATAATCTTATAATCATTAAATTTAAATTATACTTACACACAGTTTTGATTTAATTTACTACGATTCTCTATCAAATACCTATTCAATTTGATTAGTTTGACTAATCACATAGGTATCAGATAACTGGCGGCATTTTCAAAATCGTATATACCAGTTTTCCGCGGAAAGTGGCTCGCCCTATAACTCTTTTGTTTTTAAAGTTAATAGTTTAGAATGTGATTCTTCCAACTTCATTTAAATAATGTCATTCACCATGTAAACTATTAGTTAGTTAATCGTATTTTAGTACTTATCAAATGATGCTTCATTTTATGAAACATCTAACGTAGTTTTTTACGTTTTTAAAGGAATTTTGTTTAAAATCTATAAGTGTGCGGTATCAAATTAGTAGTAATAAAATTTTCTTTTTTCATAACCAGACGAGCCACCATGTTGCTATTTGAAAAAATAAAAATAATTTCAATTTCAAAATTAAATTTTACATAGCACATGCACTTTGACCAAAAACAGTGAAGTAGTTTTTTCCCCAAAATTTTAGGATCGTTATTATAGTGATTTGAACGTATCCATAGCACTCTAAGTCAAAAAATAAAATTCAAATGGTTCCAAAAAGTGACAAATTATAAATGGTTGTATTTATAATGTTATATGGAGACAAGAGAGCTGAAAATATAATGGTAAAGTATAAGTCACTTCCGGTAAAACCGGCAGTTGCAGGAACTTGAGTTATTCGTCAAGGAACGCAGTTTTATGTCTTATGCAAATCTTCCATGATCTTCAAAAACAAAAAAGTTATAGGGGCGAGTCACCTTCCGCGGACACCCGGTAAAAGTACATTCCTGTGTCATTTTAGATCGTTTCTTCATAAGAACCTTCTTTATTTGAGGAACTTTTTCCATATGAATTGCATAGTTATTTAGAAAACGGTTCTCAATCGGTATACCAGTATGCGTTGATATCTCTTTCTCTTCCGAATATGTACGTATTGAAGGATCATTTTTTCTCATTCATCGACATTGTGCCAAAAGTAGATGCAGCTTTGGCAAATTTTTATTCATATTCTCAGTTACAATTAATGATTATTTCTTTCTGGGAGAGCTCAAAATTTACTGAAGCAAATTGATTATGATTTACAAGGCACATATCTGACCTGTCCTGGAATACAGCTCTACATACTGAAACTTTTAGATTGAACATTACAGGACACCAAAACACAAAAAAAGTTTACTGCCGATATTTTGATATTCTCTCGAAATTCTACTCTTTTTTGGAAATATAATTTATTCATAAACGATCAAAGTGTCCACACTTTGTTATCGTGGTCAGGTTCGGATTTGTCGACACAATTCTATAAACCGCCCCGGTAATCATAGGATTGCTGACGTCACCCTGAAATTCCTAATAACACATATCTTCCTTGGAAATTCTTATTTCGGCAGATTTTAAACAATCCATATTATCCAGACTTGTAGACATTTCTTATACTTATTGAAGTTTGTTTCAGGAAAATCCATTGGGTTTATTTTTAAATAACCGTTTCTCCCACTTTAGGAGTAATGATAGATGAAGAATTGAATATGAATTCACACTATGATTTTATAAAAAAGAAAGTTGCAAAAAAGGTTAATTTTTTGTACAGACTCATTATAGCATCTCATTTTGATTACTGCGGAACCCTTTTTATTTTTTCTCAAGATTGACCAGTTGATTACTATTCACTATAGTATAGGTCTTGAGGAAGATTGGCATACTAATCTTACGCTTTGCGATCTAACCACAGCCTTCGACTGTATATCCCAAATTAACAAACTTTATCAATATGGAATAAGAGGTATTCAACTGAAACGGTTCGATTCATATCTGTCTCAGAGAAAACATGTTGCTTCTATCGATGGTCATATTGAAAATTGTGTCCTTGAAGGGTCTGTTTTGGTACTATTTATAATAATGATTTTCAACAGTTTTTACTGCCGAGTAATAGCTATTTATGATACAAGTTCGTAAAGAAGGACTTTTTTGTATGAGTGTAAAGTTTGCTGAATAAGGCGCAGGCCAGTTCAACAAACACGCGAGTACAAAAAGCCCTTTACGAAAGTGTTTCATAAAAAGTTTTTTCACAAACTCTTAACAAAGTAGCCTTTGACGCTTTCAGATTTCGACGCAAAGTTGACGTTTTCCGTGAAATGTCATTTTGTGACAGCATTTGCGCTCTAGAGCGGAAATATTTCGAAAACGCTCGCTTCTCCAACGTATTTCTGCATGATGATTGATGATAGTGACAGCGAATTATCAAACACTCCTCCTGATGTAGCAGAAAGTGCAAAAATTGTTACTTTGAATCTCCTACCAGAAAAATCAAGGAAGAAATATGAAGTACAATACGGTAAATTCATGACGTGGTGCCAGTCAAAACATTCACCACTGAAGATATATTCACACATTTTTACAAGAAGCGCTTGATGGAGAATATCTACTAAAAAAGGTAAATTTTAATATTTCATGAGAAGCGATTAGTATTTTTTTAATTTAGTGCAATTTGGTTAGCATATACATTATGAAAGTTTGTTATAATGTGATGTAATTTTGTTGAATAAAGCATCTGGTGTTTCTTTTTCTGAAAACTGCGTTTGTAGAAAAAATTTTGTGTGTATTTCGAGCACAAAGTGTCATTGTCGCTCTCCAAAGATTACCGCGCTCCGCTTCGCGTCGCACGGTAACCCTCTTTGTCAAGCGACAATATATCACTTTGCGCTCTTAATACACAAATAGCAATTATGATAAATTGAAGCGTAGGGCGTGTCCTTCCACCTAACCCCAAAAGAACGTTAGATGAACACAGGTAAGATAAAGATAATTAAAATAAATAAATAAATGAAAATAAATAAATGAGTAGTGTAATGTCTGGTCCGAAGCTAATTGGCGAAAGAAAATAAGATCGCAGCGCCACCTACAACAAGACTTTGAACTACGAATCACGGACAAAGGTTTTTGACTTTACACGTGTTTATATGGCGTTTTGACGATCTGTACTCCTATTTTCAAACAATTTGTGAAAATTTGTGATTTCTCTAACTAAAAAGTGATTGTGTTTCTATTGAAAGACTCTAAAGAACGTTTCAGTCAGGTGATTTAAAGGAATTTCATCTCCGATTAGTTTTGAATGCTTCTGCGATTCAAGGTTGCATAGCGTTATTATGATCTGTTCTCCTATTTTCAAACAATTTGTGAAAATTTGTGATTTCTTGAACTGAAAAGTTATTGTGTTTCTATTAAAAGACTTGAACGATAGTTTCAGTGTAGTTTACAAATATTTTACGTGTTTTTTGAAGTCATGATTTGTGAGTTATTGATCTGATTAATTCTGTTGATTAAGGATATTTCCATGCTCGTTTTCTGTTTCTGTTCGTATTTTTTTTGTTTATACTGTTGATAGACTGCCAAATATGGGAAAATACAATCCTAGTTGTTCAGTCCCAGGATGCAGGACATATGGCAAGAAGGAAAATGTGGGATATCACAAATTTCCCCCAAAAATAAAAGCAAGGTTAAAAAATCACCAATTGATTCGACCAGATTGAAGAAATTGACCAAAGGAAATCATGGATTTTGAAACTGAAAATTGGCAAGCTAAATAATATCGAAGTATATGCTTGTTTGACAATCAGACTGATGAATGAATCAGATCAATAATTGATCGCAAATCATGATCTCCAAAAACAAGTAAAATATTTGTAAACTACACTGAAACTATCGTTCAAGTCTTTTAATATAAACACAATAACGTTTCAGTTAAAGAAATCACCAATTTCCACAAATTGTTTGAAAATAGTAGAACAGATCATCAAAACGCCATACAACCTTGAATTGCAGAAGCAATCAAAACTAATCGGAGATGAAATACCTTTGAATCACCTTACTGAAACGTTCTTTAGAGTCTTTCAATAGAAACACAATCACTTTTTAGTTATAGAAATCACAAATTTTCACAAATTGTTTGAAAATAGCTGTACAGATCGTCAACACGCCATATAAACACGTGTAAAGTCAAAAACCTTTGTCCGTGATTCGTAGTTCAAAGTCTTGCTATAGGTGGCGCTGCGATCTTATTTTCTTTCGCCAATAGTGTGTAAAACTATTGACGATCAAGTAACCATTTCAATATTTTAGAAGCTATTACTATTTAGAAATTTAATTTTTGCTGGAAGTTCATTATATTTTAGTGATGATGTATGAAAATGGGCGCTGAAATTGAGCAGTGTTATGCGCCGGCACCGAGGGTTCATTTTGAACCTAATATTGATATTATGTATATCTGTATGAAATTTCAATTTTTCTTGTAAGTATGGTGTCTTTTTGGTCGTGATGATTTTTGGTTCAAATATGCTGAATGTAAGTATCTTCTATTTTTCATTTTCAGCCAATTTATGCTTTTGGATCAGTGGCTAATGTGACTATACTTCCTTACCCCGAAGATCATTCTGATACACGCATTTTGAAGTTTTTGAATCCGATTCGATTCTATTTTGCTGATACATCGGTCGTATACAGCATCACAATCATTCATGTGAAATAACACCAATATCTTGCTTAAGATTATTTTTACTGGTCTGGTTAACAAGTGTCGCCTTTAATAAATTAATTTCAGAGCCGCGTAAGCCTTTCGAAGGCAGTTCGAAACGTGATTTGTGAATTTAATTTTAATTTACACCCAAATTTTCAACACTTTTATGCAATTCAATGGTTTGATTGTTTATCTTTATAGGACATTCATTAGTGTAGAGATCAGTGGCTCACAATCGATCATTCTTTTTTCCAAATAGGATCGCAACAGTCTATTGTGGGTTCAGTACGAGGCAGTGATTTTTTGAAAGCACATGCAATTGGTTGAGATCAAAGTTTAGCGCAAATGTGGCTTGTTCAGTTTCCTCAGGATGAAAAGAGATGTAGACTTGCGTATATCATTCGCATAAAAAAATCATGTTCGGACCCCCTCACTGATGAATTACATTACATAGGTAATGTACACACTCATAACACTAGAGCTCTAACTGTGAATGATTTTTATGTAAAAACTGAAAACGTATTCTGTGACACAATATTCAATAGGGGTCTAATACTTTTCAATATAGGCCACTCTGTAGATAAAAATAAGAGGCTCTTTTCACACAAAATATATCACGTTTTATAAGTTAGTTCGTAAATGAAAACACCGGTTTTCGCCCAAACAAAATAGCTTTGTGGAATTTTTTAAACAAGTAATATTAAAAAAAATTACAACTTTTTTGGTTTTTTGGAAATATCTCAATGATCGTTTTAAATCGTTTTAAAATCAATGGAACTTTTGTAGAAATTTATAAAACCTACAAAATGATTTTTCTTACGCCCAGATCGGTGCATTTTTTACTGAGAAAATCCGGGAAAACCTCGAAAAAGAGACCCTTTTTCCAAAATTCATAATTTGTATAAATCTGAAGGTGGACAAACAATATTGCGGAAACTGATAGATAATAACATGTGGTTCAATTGTGCGTAAGATGGATCCTGTCCAATTTGTAGTTTTTGCGCAATCGCTTTTTAAACAATTTAAGGGCAAATCTTTCTGAATGCACCGATATAAGGGAAATCGTATTATTCAAATTCTGTGAACGGCATATGGAAGTAGAGAACAATATCTACAATTTGTATATTTTGGATTTTCACCTGAAAGGTGGGAAATGTGTTGAAAATGGAAGTTACTCTTAATGCTTCACAGAGGACCCGAAGTTACTCGTGTTAACTTCAGTTCGACTTCGGGTGACTTCGGATGACTTCGCACGCACTTTGAAGCGTTTTGTTCAACTGTCAGTGACATTTTCAAAACATTTACCACCTCACAGGTGCAAATCCAGAATATACAAATTGTAGATATCGATCTCTACTTCCAGATGCCGTTTACAGAATTAGAATACGACTATAGGTCTCTTATATTGTTTGTCAATTGAATCAACTCCAAACGTTTTATTTAAACTGACTTTATATTTTCTTCTGTCTTCTAGATTTTCTGTCGTGATAGTAAAGTGCCTATATCACATCAGTGATAGTGAGGCCCCTACATCACTCCTTCTCCAGTGACTAAGTTGCGATAAATATTTAAATCACTCACTATTCAAAACAAGCACAAAAAAATAAGATTGTTTCAAAAAATAACAATTTGATCCAAGTATCTAGTTGGAAACTTCACAGTTCGACCACTGCGAGTATGCTTTGCAGTTGGTACATTTCCATCACTAGGAACTACCTATGTGGTGCACATGACTCGAAGATAGAGAGGCTGGAACGTTAGTCTTCATACAAGAGAATGGCTGAACGGAACAATCATTTTCGTATTCCTCAGGTTCCATCAAAAGAAACACTGGTTTGATGCGATCCAAAGAGATGTTCACTTCTTTATTTTTGATCAGCAATGTAAAAAACTTATCTTGTTTTGCCAATTGAATCATATATATATATATATATATATATATATATATATATATATATATATATATAGTAGAAGGGTAGTCTTTGCTGACTAGTTAGCATACAAAGCAGGAAATTTTTGGGTATAGCAGCAAGCAAAACGTGTACTCTTTTAACACTATATTTCCGATATTTCAACAGTGAATACTGTCATCTTCAGGGAAGCTACAAGTAACAAGCAAAATTGTACGATTAATGGAAAGAAAACTTTGAAGAAGAACCACTTACTGTGTTGATGAGAATGATTGCTATGGATGTAATATTTAAAATTATAAATGACATGTTGTTTATAATTTTAAATATTACATCCATAGCAATCATTCTCATCAACACAGTAAGTGGTTCTTCTTCAAAGTTTTCTTTCCATTAATCGTACAATTTTGCTTGTTACTTGTAGCTTCCCTGAAGATGACAGTATTCACTGTTGAAATATCGGAAATATAGTGTTAAAAGAGTACACGTTTTGCTTGCTGCTATACCCAAAAAAAATTTCCTGCTTTGTATATATATATATATATATATATATATATATATATATATATACTTACTCTAGAATGCTAATCCCCATGCCAAAAGTGTTGTAAAAAGTTCAGGCTAGTCCGCAATGCGCTTGCGCGTCATTAGTGATTTTTGTAACAGGCCCGGTTTTAGTAAAATATTATGGTACTTGTGAAGATTAACAAACGTTAATTCTGAATCTCGGAGGATAAGGTTGGAAACCTCATTGTACTTATACCTGTTATTTGTATTTAGCCGATTTGAATACGTATTTTCACATATATATGATCACAAATATTCAGCAAATGCCATCAGAAAGTAGAGTACGGTTATTATTATTATTTATCGCTCTGAAGCGACTGATTTTTGGTCACATTCACTTTTCAGCTGTAGTTAACCAACAAAAACCTACGGAACCACCCCAAATCGTTGGTGCGAATTTCAATGAAGCACTGGATTGGAAAATAAATTGAAAGTACAAAAAACTATGAAAATTTATTTCAGCTAATATCATGAATAATTTCAACTCAAATTGGATGCTTGGAAGCTCGAGGTTTTTTTTCTAAAACGATTCATGTCAAAATACGTCTTATTTGAACTAGTTTTAATTGAATATTGTATTCTAATCGAAATTCTTCTTCTTATGACATTTTCAAAACTTAAAACTGACATTATATTTTCTTCTGTCACTTCTAGATTTTCTGTCGTGATAGTAAAGTGCCTATATCACATCAGTGATGGTCAGGCCCCTACACGACGATTTCTCTCATGCCCTTAAATTGTTTATAAGGCGATTGAACAAAAACTACACATCGGACAGAAAATATCTTGCGTACAGTTGAACCACATATTATTATCCATCAGTTTCCACAATATTGTTTGTCCAGCTTTAGATTTATAAAAATAAAAAAAAAAATAAAAAATGGTGTCTTTTTCGTTGTTTTCCCGGGTTTTCTCAGTGGAAAATGCATCGATCTGGTCGTATAAAAATCCACTTTGTTGGTTTTATAAATCTCTACAAAATTTCCATTGATTGTAAACGATTCTTTGAATAATCTTTGAGATATTTCCAATAGACCAAAAAAGTTGTAATTTTTTTCACTATTTCTTGTTTAAAAAATTCCACAAAGCGATTTTGCTGGGGCGAAAACTGCGGTTTTCATAAACAAACTATCTTATAAAAATTAGTATAGGCCATTTAGGTCTTTTATTTTGTAGGGGAAAAACCTCTATAGTTTGGCTAATAGTTTACCATCTGAGACCATCTGGGCCATTTCAAAAAACAATGTAGAGACTATATGTATTACCAGTTTTAATTTAGTTAGAAAAAAATTCTTGTGTTAGTTTTTAATATGTTGCATTGTATTTTAATGACTTCGTAATTTGTAGTAGATACTTTAAATGTCTTTTGGTGGTATTATTTTCTCTATGTATCTCCCCGTATAGAGCAAATTGTGTGCTAACAAAGAATTTTACAATGTTTTTTAACCATGTTCTCTCGAAACATCACCGGATATCATTCAACGATGTTTGGATAAAATCACCCTTATCTTGTTCATATCATTGCTAAATATAACTTGAATTTTCCCAACAACAAGAATTTTTATCACTAAAATTGTATCATAGATACTCTTGATATGACGTTTGAGATTTGCGGTTGTGTAGTTTATTGAAATATCAATAACAAATGAATGCAATGCATTTGTATTTGTGTTGAAGGAATAATGAAACCTATGAATATGAAGTAAGTTCTGAAAAAAATTAAGGTTATGTAAATGTAAAAATACCTAATCGATAGAGCGATTAAAACAAGAAACTATGATTAATTGACGTGAGACGTAGACACGAGGCGATAAGAACAAACAAATAATCAATCAGTGAGCTGTCATTTTCAAAACAAATCACTTTTTGATAATTCAAAATAGCACATTATCGATTCTGAAACTGGTCTTTCTCATTTCAACGGAAAATTCTATTGTTGAATAGATATAGCCAATACTTGATGAAAACAGTAACTTTGATGACTTTCATAGATTTTGGATTCACAAATCTACGATAACTAATTGATTTCCAAGTGAAATAATATGAAAGTATGGTACTTCCACTTTCCACTTGTATTGAAGTATCAAAGAAAAGCACAGAAAGTAAAAAAGTTTATTGAGGTATTAAATTCTTCGTAAAAATGTTTAACTATACTTTACAACATTTTATAAGTTTATAAAAAAATACAATAAAACTATTTCATGCCACTGGGTAGGGGTACAGGAGGAAGTGAAACTGCTCTCTGGGTGATGAGTATGGTCCTGTCCTGCTGAGGTTATCAGTGGGAGGGCATACCAGTACACGCCAGTCCTTAGATAGACCTAAGGACAGATCCTACGATGTTGTGAAGGCTATATTTTATGACAGATCTGGGTATTTCCCTGCCTCCTCCAAGTTTTGCTGGGGGGGGGGGGTTCTTTGCTTATATTTGAGACATTATGCTAATTGGACTTTTCATCTTTATAATAATAATATTAATAATTGTATTGCTTCTAAAAACGGGTTTACAGCAAGATGTGAGTGAGAATAAAAAATATAAATTAATTATGCATGAAAAATAAAACAAATAATAATTTGTTAACAGTGGATTGTATACAATCATAAGAGTATAGTCAAATGAACATCATTCATTCAATATAAATGAACGTAACTTGAGAATGTTCGGGAGTAATACTATCGCAATACTATCGATAGTAATTCTGTCAGAAATCAACGAGATCAAATTGCTTGGTAACATCACCAGTCCTTTAGAACGAGTGGTGTTACCTCAAAGCAATTTGACCGAGTTTAAGATTTTTATCGATAATATTGTGAACACGAGTAGTATTTATTGAGATAATTTCTCAAACCAACAAAGTAAAAAAGTTCGATTGTCGAGAATTCTTCGAAAGATAATGCCTCATAGACATGAAGTCTGTCAGACTGACATTAATATTAGTAGCAAGATGATATTATATTCTCCGTTGTTGTTTGGATACGTGGTTGCCATGACAAAGTGGTATTACCATCTCAAAAGGAAGGAACTGCGTATTATCGAGACTTACGTCCTTATTGGTCTTAATATTGCAGGAAAGGAGGTTTTAAAATTATTCAGAACACTCTGAGATTTGTAGTTTTAGTTGCTCAATGCCAAAATGATACAGAAATTGCAAATAATCAGTAACGCACATTTTTTCTGTCAAAAATATTGCTTAAGGTTCCTTCCGAGACGCCACTGGACATGATAATTTCAATAAAGTTATGGTTGAATTAGCCCCTTACTACTCTTAATACCACTGCAAAATTTCAGCAAAATCGGTTGAACTATTATTGAGATATGTTGACAACCTGTATCTTGAAAACGATCGAAGCATTACCAGACCTATGTTTATATGAACTTTTCATCTTAGAATCACTCAAAGAATCACCCCTTCAAGTTTGGCCACGTGCTTACGTGCTTACGTCTGTATACCAAACGTCAAGAAAAATCATCTTGATGAGGTTATTTTAAAGAGAACAACAACCAAATATTCATTATTCACATAGATAACAGGCTGTCTTTCAGTGAACATGTAGTGAATAATGTGTAAAAAGTTAGCATTTGGTTGCTTTGCTATCAGAATCATTACCACTCCACTGGCACTGAGTCAGAGAATACATCCGCCAGAACAGCTTATTTTGCCCTGCTTGAATTCCATATTTGATATGGAATATCGTTGGATCATGCAGTAATCCCTTATTCCACGAACCATGTAGTATAGGCAAAGCCAAGAAACTCTTGAAAGGACTTATTCAGAAAATGTTGTACTATAATTTGTTTATACGTAATACGTACTAGAATCAGCTTGCTTAATTAAAAAAACAGTCATTCACTACTACTTGTGTTTTCCCAATGTTACACAAGGCAGGCTGGTAAAGTTAACAAAACCCCGCACTCAATGTTACAGTGACCGCCAAAAAGTACGTACCATAAACGAACATTTGTAGATCTTTTGGTTTGGCATAATATACACTATCGCAGTTTTGACAGCTAATTTCATAGATTCCTGATCTCTCTAAAGTTGTAATTTTATCTTTCGGATTACCTAACAACAATTGGAGATTGTTCGTACTACTATATGTACTAGCTGAAGGTTTGCGTCTCGGAAAATAGAGTTGAGACCTCTCGTAAGCCGTGTATCGTGTGTAATTTTAATGAATTTTTCATGTCTTTAGGTTGTTCTAGTGTGGTTATTTGTCTCAAGGACGTTCTGAACTTTTTCTTTTTCAACAAATTATCTAACATTTTCGGCGAATACCCATTACTAATGGCTATTTCCTTAACCCTTTGCGGTCCTTTGTCGTGGCAGCCCCGACAGGAAAACAAGCTATCCAGGGTTAATAGTTTTTATTTCTTGTTGAAACCGTTCAACACTGAGTGGAAAGTTTAATGCCCTGTGAACAAAGAAATTGAAACTCGTCATCTTGTGTTGAATGTGGTGGTTTGAATCAACGGGTATAAAGCTCTGTTAGTGTTGGTATAATAGTTATTTATGTGTCAAGGGCGTAAAGTAGGCGTTTATGGCCTGCGGCGTAGATGATGGCGTTAGCCGAGGGCCATCACACGCCGAAGGCCTTAAACGCATTTTACGCACGTGATACAAACAAAATTTTATGCACTAGCGGTTTTATAGCGCGAATCACAAATACTGACTTGAATTGCAATGGTATACACGTTTCATACGTTATGCATACAATAATTGAGGGTAACATAATATGAGGAATGTGAAACTATAGTAGCTGAGTGCTATATTGGAGAATCTATTTCAAATAAATAGATCATCACCGAAAAAATTGCCAACGATTATGAACAAATGTTAGAAAGAGTATTGCTCTATTGAACTGAAATTATTCTAACTCGTGTTAGGAATTGCATGAAATGATGTGTGAGTATAGACAATTTGAGAATTTTGTCTACTTTACGGCCCGCCGGGCCATAATGCGCCCACGGGCGGTAAAGTGCCATTTTACGCCCGGCGAACCGGGCGGTAAAGTGTGCTTTACCGCCCGCTAGTGCATAAATGTCAATTTCTACACGTTTCCCATTCCTGATAACCAGTGTGTCCAAAAATGGCAGCTGTCTGTCAACTTCCAACTCCACCGTGAATTTAATTTGTTCAAATAATTGTTACGTGATCTATAATCTATTTCAAACCTGCTCTTGAACAGATTAGCGATAAAAGGTGACAGACAGTTACCCATGGCAGTGCCTTCTAGCTGCTGGAAGAATTTATCTTGAAAGATAAAATAATTCTGCTGCGTGCATAAGGCTGTTAAACTGATGAACTCATCAACTTTTTGTCTCTGAATATTATTGAGATCTAATATAGCTCTCAAATATTCCAAGGTAACTGCAATGGGCACACTGGGAAAAAGCGAACTGACATCGAACGACACCAGTCTCTCCCCGTCCAACAAATAATTCTGCTGCATGCATATGGCGGTTAAACTGATGAACTCATCAACTTTTTCTCTTTGAATATTATTGAGATCCAATAAAGCTCTCAAATGCAATGGGCACACTGAGAAAAAGCGAACTGACATCGAACGAAACCAGTCTCTCCCTATCCAACAGTTTCAAGTTTTTATTCTGTCAACGAATTCATATGAATTCTCAACAGAAAAACTTTCTTGCTGGATAGGCAGACTACCAAATTCATTCGACAGCCACTTCGACAATTTATAGGTAGGAGAATTTATGCCGGATACGATAGGTCTCATGTTATTACCGGGATTGTGTATTTTTGGCAAGCCGTACAATATAGGAACTGTTGGATTTGAAATGGTTGATTTAAATTTTAATGAATTGTTAATTACCAATTTGCAATTGTCTATTGTGGATTTATGAGTGCGAACTATTTTGGGTAATGGAGATTTGGTTATATTAACGTAAGGCACTTGCTCAATAAGATTTTCCATTCGGTGAAAGTAATCTGTTTTATCCAAGATTTTATCCATTGCTATTTTTTGAAAATAAACTGAACTTCTACACAAACTTTTTACTGTGTAAATAATTAGTTATGCTTTTTTATCGATTTTATTCTATTGTCATTCTTTATCTGAGAATCGGAAGTGATAGTTATTAAAACTTTTTAATATGTTAATAATTTGTATCAATTTTTTATCGATTTAATTAAATGTTATATATTCTAGGTCTAACAACTTTTTTTTTTATGAACAAATTTTATTCACTATAAGTATACAAATATAAATGAATTGTACAGTCCACAGATTGTTATCATATGGTAAATAAGCAGAATGGCCCAAAAAAGCTCTCAAGGAGCTTGTCTATGGGCATTTTCTACGCTATGGACAAGATGAGTTCAATCAATCGTGTGAATATTTTATGGAATAGATGGTTTTGGTATTCAATAAGTAAAAAGGACGTATACATGAGCATGTGGGTAAATGCCAGTAAGAATTATAAAAACTCTCATATAATTCTTTAAAAATGGGACTCACCAAACAATAACACGAGTGAAAACTATATCTGAATAGAATGGCTGAAAAATCGTTATAAATTCATAGATTATATAATTTTATGTTCACAAAACGAATTAAGATTTTCAAGACATTTATGACAGTTGAGCATTAAAACAAATTGAATCACAGTGGTTGAACATAAGTATAAAATAAAATTTAAATAACTCCAACATTATGACGAAGTCAGGTTAAAAAAACATCAAAATGTGTAGGAAATACTATGTTAGTAAAACACCATTTTTGTCGAGAGTCAATAAGGTTGTGTAAGTAATCCTATTCATAGACAAAATCCAAACCTCCACTTTCTTTTTGAACAAATTCAAGGAGTTTATTGAATTTATCAGGCCTGGTATCATACTCCTCAACCTCGGGGCAATGTAGGTAAAGGATCGTTGGCCTATTGATTTAAGAGCACGGGGTAATAACTCGTTTGCTGAATTTTTTCCCCTTGGGTATTCAAGTACAGACGAGAGTTTTTTTCGTACGGGAATTTTAAAATAGATTTACAAAAGAGCTGTCTTGGGTCCATTATCTGAATTTCATTGAACAAGAGACCGGAAGAGTATCTAGGGGGTTTATCGAATATGAATAAGATTCATTTTTGGACAATTTCAAGAGGACTCAGTTTGGTTTTTCTCAATCCTCCCCAGCCTGTTATGCCATATTGTATGATAGACTCTACCAAGGACTAATAAATTATCTTGGACGCAGTTTGTTGACTACCGTTTGAATGTGGACCATTATGCCAAGATATTTAATTGACAGTGTGACTGCGGTATAGAATGATCATTGAACTTTATATTTTCGTACTCAGGCAAGTGTTTTTCATAAGAGGTAAACGGGATGATTTTTGTTTTTGTATGGTTAATCGAAAGGTGGTTTTCGGTAAACCAGTTGGTAACATTTTTCAAATCACTAGCAGCAATTTCTCTTATCATGTTCCAAGTGTCATCTACATATAACAAAACAGTATCATCGGCGAAAGAAATAATAGTACCTGTGTAGTTTATTGTAAGTTGTTCAAGTATATGATAAAAAGTATCGGCCCAAAACCAAAGATATTATCAAAATTCCAGTGGCGTAGTCAAATTTTATTTTAAAAAAATGCTAATATACTTTTTGAAATTTTGGCTTCGAAAAACCTCGAAGAAGACCGTGTGACATTTCAAATTTTATTTCAAAGTTATGGCGGTATGATAGAGCTATTGAAACTCTTTTCTTTAGAAAAAATTCATGTAAATCGTACAACAAATAAAAAAGTTAAAGGTGTAGCCGGCTTTTAAATGGGTCACTCTGAATATACTTTTTATTTTTCAGTTCAATAGTTTATCAATAAAAGCTCGTTTTTTAAATGTTTCATCTATTTTTTTTAAATGCCGTCTTGGAACCAATTCTCTAGTCATTACGCCCCTGGGAATAGAAACCTTTCAAATTGACCAAATGACCAAATATGCATACGTTTATTACCAACATAAATTTCATCCCCGCAATGCCCATAACGCAAAAGGGGATTTAATTCGCGAAAAAACACCACCAGACCACGATAAATCAAAAACAGAGCCGGGCATTTCACCCCCAGGCAACAGTTATGCGCCGCGCCGCTCGATAAACAGCATCGTGCCTCTCTCTCTAAATCACCCCGACGCAAGGGTTGATAAACAGCAACAAACCACGTAATGTTCGCGAACGTGGTCCGGGAGACCGGAAAGAAAGTGAAACTGAATCAGTTGCTCATAGATAACCACCTCAAGGCTTTCGCTTAATAAAACAATTTACGATCGGTATCTGGAAACAAACGAATAAATGGCGAATGCACTCCCCGCCTACTACGCTTTCCGCTGCGAGGTTATTTCATCGGCTTAGGAAATACGAACCGAGTCTACAAGACTATCAGACTTCGCGGAGAGCGGTTGCTTATATTAGACAACACGCGACTATACTCGCGACGCGATTCGGAGGTTTTCGTTTTTTGGTGTTGTTAAAGTGGATTTTGAGTGACTGTATTTTAAAAATAACGGTGAGTCCGATTTTGAAAACTATGACTCTTTAAAATAAATTCATTGTATGTTGTTGAAATTTCGGAAGATTTTGATTTTTTCTGTGATATTTCAAAAAATGTATGCCCACAACACCCTAAAATTCATGCTCAAAATACCACAGGGTTGTAAATCAATGTTCGGCTGGAATACCTATTCCTAGGAAAGTAATAGTTTTCCAAATGTTTACCTATTATTTTCCGTCAGGTATATAGGTTTTCAACATGAAATTTTTCAACCAGCTTAAGTTACTCGATAAACTCCTTCATTTTGGATATTTATGTCGAAAATTGTTAGTCAGGAGGTTTAACTATAAAGCGGTTTCTCTTCCAGTTTTATTAAAATCTTATACCTACTTCAGTCCCTGACTCTCCAATATTTTTTTTTGTGATTTATGACAGATACTCTTCAAACTGTACAGGGTGAACGAGTTCCAGTTAAGCTCCAGATAACTAACTAATAGTTTAGATGGTTAATGACATTCATTCTCTTCAACTGGAACCAAAAAAACTGGTCCTAAGACAGTTATAAAACTGCATGAAAAAAGTCAATACAAGAAAAAACACATAAAAATTAAATAAATATACTCAAATATATACATATCTGGAAATCATGACAAATAATCTCTAAAATTATAAAAACAATGTTCTGTCAAAAAATGCTTCAACTTCACATTTCAAATCCGTTGCGAGAGCATTCTAGGCGCCATATAATTGGTTGGAATTTTGTAAATGGATCAAAATAGTTTTCCCTTTGACGTGTGTTCAAATTATATGTTTTTCATTATTTTTAATACATGTTTATAGATTCAATTTGGAATAACTTAGCCTACGCTAAGATGCTCATTCTGAGGTTTTATATCACTAATAATTTGATACACCTGTAATGAACTTGAACAAAAGGAAAAAGGAATGAAATTTGATTTGAAATTTGATTAATAAATGTATGTATGATATTGAAAACATGTACACATAATTGATATATGGTAAGGGAAGCTACTGTTGATATTTTATGATTTTTTGTAGGCCTGCATGATTAACGATTTGAAAGGCCAATCATAGAGCGTAATACTCGTTTTTGAGCAATGAAAACATCTTCAGCTGAAGTAGATAAGCCCCAGAAGATGACTCCATACCGGAGCCTACTTTCAACAGTAGTAAAGCTGCAACAATTGATCAATATTCAGAACACGTCACAGATTTCTCAACTGAAAAAAAGAAATTGAATTCAACTCAGAAAATAGGTATTGGCAGTGTTCTTTCCAGTTCAGATTTCTGTCTATCTGCATACCCAAAAATGTGGTATGATCTAAATTAGTTGAAAATACTGGACTATCTCCATTAGTTCTGAACGGTGTGTCCTCACACGTTTTTGCACATGATGAAATTTTAACGCATTCGTTTCATCAAAGTTGAGATACAGATGACAATCTGAAAACTAGTTATTAAGACGACTTAATACTTCACTACACATATCAGTGGAGGACTGCTCTGATGAGCTATAAATAACAAGTGAGGTATCATCAACGTACACTGTGAAATATTACAGGAAGCTGATCAAGGTCGTTGATAAATGATATAAAATGTATAGGGCCAAGTACGGGACCCTGAGGCACACCTATATCTGTAATTGAATATTCAGATGGATTATCGTCATCAACTACGAACTGTTTACTATTAAAAAGAAAAGTTTTCACCCAGTTAAGCGGAAATCCTCTTTATTTCTATATCATCCTTATTTATATAATTTTTCCAAAAGGTTATTGTGATTCACACAGTCGAATGCCCTGCTGAGATCACAGAAGATCCCAACAGGACATCATTTTTCTGTTGATGAAGTGAAGTTTGAGTGACTGTATTTTAAAAATACCGGTTTGTTGTTGAAATTTCAGTACCTATTTTTTTTCTGAGAAATTATACAATTTGTTTGAAGCGCACACAACACTAAAATTCATGCTCATGTACCTTACAGATGTAAATTGATGTTCGGCGAGAACATATCTCGGAAAGTAGTTGTTTTCCGATTGAGATCTGTTTACCAACAGACAACAGACACCTGTATTTTCCGTCGGCTGTACAGGTTTACACGTGATATTTTTCAATCAGATTCAGTTACCTACTCGATGAACTTCTTTGTTTTGGATATTTCTGTCGAACATTGTTAGAAGATTAACCATAAGGCGTTTTTTTTCCAATATTCAAGTACCATTAAAATCTTATCCTTCGTCAATCCCTAACTTCTCAATAAAATTGGTAATTGTGATATATGACAGATACTCTTTACTGAACAGGGTGAACGATGATCAATTATGAAAAAAAAAATTGTTTCGTAGACTGGTAGTCTATCATGTAGAATATCACACCTGTGAAATTATAAGGAAATCCACCAACCCTCGAAAATGCGCTACTGATCAAGTACCTATGTTTTGACTCTGCCTACGATCTACCGATGTCCAATGTCTAGGACTGATCATGGTTCTTGGCATAGTAGTCACCTTACAACTCTGCATGCTGTCAGTCATTTTAAATTTATAACGGTGTTGACATTATTTCGCCGTTTTTTTCGTCAACCGATTGTTCCAAAGGCATTGATACGTATGGCTTGAATGTAATTTGTGCGTAAAAGAACATCAGACACTAACATTATTTACTTGAGCTTTCTTATTTTGCTGTCGTGCTATGCAAAAATCATTTACTTATTTCTGCAAAACCCTGTTGGGTGTCATGCTTAAACTTACCTTACTTAAAACCACCAGCTTCAGTACCACGTTTGATGTAGGTAAAAGAACACTGATTGTGGCTGTCCACGTGTTTTCATCCAGGATTTGCGCTTACCTACACATAAAAAAGTCCAAATATACAAATTTCACTTCGTTTTCCACTAGTTTTGGTGGGGAGAGCAGTCGTACAATACTCTGGGCTAACTTCGTCTTAATGATTTGTCTTTTCTAGTCAAAAACAAGATAATAAAACTGAGGACAAACTACATCCTACTAGTTTTTCCAAAAATAACAATATGAAGGATACTTTGGACCTTGATTCAACAGGTCATGTTGTAGATCTAATAAAATACAGACAGATATAATACATTTTGTTGATTCGATCGATTTCATTTGCCGTTTATTTAAAGTACGTGTACAGAGAACATCCTTGCGTAGGAATTGGTTGGTATTCTTTTTGAATTTCTGCATGCCGTAAGCCCCAGGGAATACAGGCATTGCTTTACCGTTGGTGGGAAGACCGAGCCCTGAGGAAGAGATGTTCGGCATGTCTCCAAAGTGACAACAAAAGGATGTGAAGACTGATCTCGACGGATTAGTCTCCATGAGACCGCTAACGGTGAAACGATTGATGATATTACAGAAGAGCATCGTCCATGAAAATATCTGTAGAACTGATATAGATCGCCAACCTTTCTGCGGTGTTTCAGAGAAGTGAGCGAGGTTGTAAGCACAGCATCACTGATGAGACAAATGGCTCTTTTTTGGACATAATCTGAAAGTTTCAGTGTGTGTTTACATGAGGTCGATGTAGATGGCTTTTTCTCTTTTTTTGGGGACTGGTTGTACTCTTGCAATTTTCCAATTGGACGGAAATACCTCCAGATCATAAGAGGGCTGAAAAGAACTGGTGTTATTCCTGGGGCACATTCCTTGACAATGATCGGCGGAATTCTATCACATCAATTTGCTTTACTGTTGACAATAATACTACAAAACAAAAGTAGGTCAGTTAATAAAGACGTCAAACGGGGCCAGGTAGCCGAGTGGTTAAAGCGACATGGTTTAATCACTTTGGATGCCAGTCGGCGATGGTTCAAACCACGGCGTCTGCAGAATTTTTTCTGATGGCCCGAGAAAGTGCTAGGAATCGCACGTAAAAAGGTAAGACCTCGTTAATCCTCGACTCGCACAAGTTTCGACTTTTGAGGGCTGCCGTTCGTAAGGGAACGACAGCTGGTTAACGGAAAAAACAATTTTAACAAAAAACAAAAAACAACAATTCCTCAATTTGACGTCTTTGACAATTCATTTGGATTCCTGGGGATAGCTGGATATTACAACAAATCTTGCTTTGATCCACCTCCTTTTTAGAGAGTTTCTTTAGCGACTTAACTCATTTAGCTGAGAAATTTGTAACAATAATAATTCATTAAATATAATTATAAACTATTACAGAAATTACGTAAATATTTATAAAATGGTACCACCCTCCTTTTAGTTGAATTAAAAGTCAAACTTGAGATTTTCGTTTATAATGTAGGTATTCTTGATGATCCTAAGTTAATCACAGCACTCTAGATTCAAAACTAAACTCAGCTCTAATCAAATAAGTCACTGTAAAAAACCACTAAAATATTTACTATTTGATGAGAATTCTGAAACTGCAATATTATACAGGGTCATTTCAGGAATTCTGAAAATATCAAAGAACACATCAAAATATGGAATTGTCGTCTATATTATTTTATCTACAGATGTTATTCAAATAATGATCTGTTTTTTTCTGCTCATACAATTTTATGATAACGTTGTTTTGAAAATTGGAGTAAACAAAATCAAAGTAAACGAGAAACAGTAAAAAAGTTTCTTGAACACTTTTTCTCACTTCTCACAATGGAGGCACTAGTGCAAAGAAAAAAGAACAGTCCATTTCAGATTTTTTCAAATATTTTGCAAACGGTTTGTGACATTTACGATTTTGGGACATTTACCTAATAACCCAATAAAATTCGCAAATGGTAGCAACTTTGTACCATTCACCGTTTAGTAATCAATATATCTAGTACCTACAAAATACAGCCTGTATTTGTATTTGTGAGAATTGGATCGTGGGAACTCTTCGATCTGATTATATTCAAGGCTAATATTTGAGGCCAATAATACATATTTACCTATATCGGAAATCCTAGTTCATTCTTCTCCGAACCCCTGTATAATCCGTATAGGGTTATTTCGAAGATAGGAACAAGAACAAGTTAGCCAATAAATTTCATCAAAGCCAACTTGAAGCTATACAAAAAAATTATATACCATATATTTCATTACAGAACTCTCAGCTTTGAATTTATCAGCTGCTATATTACCAAGCATTATTTTACATTCACTCTATAAGTAAATCCATTCTTACGCAAAATTGTGAGTTGTGAATCCTAGTATATCAATCAAGTTAGCCTTAAACCACTCAAATCGTGACATTTATCTGTCTTGAGTTTTGAATATTTGACAAAACAGCAACTTCAGAAAGAATATTGCAATCCATCAACAATAATTTACCATCCACAATAATTTACCATCCACGTAGACCATAAATGATGATATTGATATTTCGTCAAATATTTTAACAATGAATAATCTACAATAATAGTAAATGATTCATAATTATTTAGTTATAATATACAAATTTAATTTCTTAAATTCATCATTTTTATAGGGTACTATAAGTAAAAATTCATATTTTCTTAGATTTAGCTTGTTATTGTTGAAAATTAAAAAATAAAGAATCTCAGTTATCTTCGTTTTTTTATTACTTAATGCTTGAACAAATGCACCATCCGGTATATAAGAGTCGTAGAAAAAGTAAAGTACGTACTGCGTGTTGTGAAGCAATTACGAACTCATGTAATTGTTCCATTCTTGCGTAATATGCTCTTTACAAAACTTAAAACGTAGTTAATATAACCCAGCTATGAAATGTCAAATTTTAAATGCATTCTTGACTGAAACGTCACATTTTTAATAACTATCTGTTTTATTACAACACTAGTGATGTAATGAATTTTTACTTAACACGTTATTAAAAGACTAATTTATTTGACTCATGTGATTTGCAAATATTATATTTGTCTAAAGAAAAATGAATCATCTCATAACGTATTGAATCATGTGAATTTTGGTTCCACAAAATCAACACAGAAATAAGCCTATCCATGATGACACGTGTGTGTCCAAAGATATCAATAATTTGAATTATAAAGAATGTTGATAATTTATCCAGATCTTAAATTATCAAATAGTTGAATTCTGATGATAACCCTATATCGACCTTGCTCCCTTTTATTGCTGATTAGGATTACTATTCATTTCCGTATTGTCATTAATATTGACTTAATCACACTAACAAGTGAGCAGCCATACGTTAAACGATACGATAGCACTGAAAAATGCATAACACTCCAGACTATTTTGAAACACTGGCGACAAATTAATCATATTGTATTCTATTCTCCCAGTTCACAGATGAAACTAGGGTAGGAACAACCATTAGAATTAATAATAGATTCAAAAGTGTAATTGGACCATTCCAAGAGATATGAGGTAACACTGAAATTAGAAAGTAAATACGCTAATATCACTCGGGATTTTTTTTTTCTGACCGCTAGTTTATCTATAATCAGAAGAAAAGTAGTTTCGTGACGTCACGTTCATCAAAACTAAACTTGGCAACGTTGTTAAAGTTGTGCACCAAATTCTCATTCAAATATAATGTATCGCATGACAGTTGTCATTTGATACCAGATGGGTTCTTTCGTCTGTTTCACGGTGCGACCAATAAGAATAGTTTGTCTCTAACTCATTTGCCTACCCATTTGATACAAGTGAAGCAGTTTCTTCAGATCTAAACTTCAACGAACACTACCTTGATTTATTTTTTGAGGTTAAAGGTTCCGTCAAACCAAAGCGGGAATGGTACTTTAGAACCGTGCAAACCATATATTTTTCGTTGCTTGTATGCATTTCGGAAAACGAATAATCACATCTGCATGTCCCACTACAGAATTTAGTCTCGCATTCATCTCGTTCCCGCTCCCGCTCCCGCATTCCCGCGTTGGTTTGAGGAAACCTTAATGCGGTTTTCTAAGTTTTGAGAGCTTTTGTTGTTTGTGTTCTAAAATTTGTTATTAATTCCTGTATCTCCAGTACCTGTATCCCTGCAATAACAACTGAACATGTCGAAAAGGTGCTTTGTACCCCGGTAAATTATCCGAACTTCCCTTCACGAAGCCTTGTTCCATATTTTTAATACACAATTACACAAATAAATTCACACCAAATCGTTTATGATAACACGTCACTACACTTTTAATCGAATTTATCAGTTGAATGTTGATTGTTGAATGTAAATAAAATAAACATTAACCTCACATCTCCATATAACTTTTGACAGTTGAGAATTGTCATTACGATTTGCTGTGTTGTCAATGTTCGTTCCTCATCAAAAGGATGTTCTGTTCAGAAAATTTGAAAGTTACAAGTACAATAAAAAATAGCTAATATGATTTTTATCTATGAGTTGATCAAGTGACAATGTATTGATTATTTCTCAACGGCTTATATCATGCCAGAAGCTATATTTTTAAGGAGAACGGTATTGCCTGTTTCGGAACGTGGATTATGGTGGGAGATATTTCCGATGAACGTGACGTCAGCGGCACACTTTCAAATGTGATAATTTTTTTAAATGAAAGAAAAATAATGTAACTTTTTGTTAAATGGACTTTTCAGACTAACAACTATCGATATAAACGAGTTTTGTAATTAATTTTCCGTAAATGTAAAGGTCCATTATCCCCAAGATATGTTAGATCGAGAATCCTTGATTTACTGTCACCCATAATATTTCGTTCAATTGTTTACTGCAACTGCACGTCACATTTAATTAGTCTTGTTAACTAATGGACTAAAGTAGTAAATTGATTAATTTATTGGTTTAAACTCCAGCAATCCGATGTGATAAAAACGTATTCAGTTTTATAAGTATACATATATTATTGCCGTTTTTTACCAACACTCATATATCGGGTGAAGACGGTATTTGAAACTTTCGGAATTATCTGTTTTTGACACCCTTATGAAAAATTAATCACACTTGTTAAACCAGTCTAATCAAAAGAAAAAATTGCTTACCAAAAATCCGCGGGAAGACAAAAAGTTTTTTTTTCTGTAACGGGAAAACGTTTAAAATTTCATCTCTGTTGTAACAAAATATCACTTTTTATGAAATTACTTTTTTACCCGAGAAAAAATAGAGTATTTTTTCCCGAATATACCTACAACAGGCCGTATTTTTTGTCGTACCACTATTGGTATCTCGAAAACGATAAATGATACGATGTTGGTTAAATTACACAAAAGTTGTCTATTTTAGTGAACAATGAAACGATGTTTCCGAATTGGAAGTACCACGAACCGTTTTCAAAATATACGGGGAAAACCGAAATGGCTCGTTTTCTTTTCTTTGCGCTGGCACCTCTATTTTTAGGAATATGGAAATATGTTCAGGAAATTTTTGTCTCTGTTTTGAATTTGCTTCCATAGATGCTGTACTTCGAATTTCTATACGACGTTTCGTTCTTCGGGGGCCACCCTCAACTCTATTTTTTCTAATACGGACCTGTTTTTTTATGAATTCAAATAGTCCTTATCTTACCGAGTCCAGATATGTATCTTACTTGGTATTTGTTTCTACATTTCTGCCCATAAATTCCATCATAATATCCGAGCAATGATAATCCTCACCTCCGGAATACGGTCCTGATTTCATTTTTATTCGTATTTGAAAAGGTATTTGACTTAACTATCGGAGACGATCCATCACATACAGTGAAGGTGAGATATAACTAGGAAGGGTGAACAAACTTTCAGTCTAACTCCACCAAAAATAATCTTTATTGTAGATACCAAGTAGTCAGAAGAATAAAATCAAGTAGATACCGCATGTAGTCGGAAGACTTACTTACATTGTTCGAAAGATCCAGCAAAATAGAGGTTGGTTAGATCAACTTGTAACCAACCCCTATTTTGCTGAAGATGAAGGATTAATCCTTCGAAACACGCCCTCTTGATGTATTAAAGACGGTTTCAGATAGCCACCTTACTTTCCAAAAAAAACACTTTTTTCAATTTGAAGTAAAAAACCGTTTTGGTTACGCCTCGGATTTTTGGGTAAACAATTTTTTTCTAACTATACATGATGTCAAGAAGACATGATGCAGTTTCATACTGCTACAATTCATCCTTCAGAGTTGGTACAATTTTTTACTTTTTTTTCAATTTGAGTTTTTTTCAATTTTGTTCAGGAAATTTTCAATAATTTTTTTAAGGATGGGAAACACTGTGTTTTTTTTTCGAAATAATAAAATTTTTTTTCGATTTGTGTGAACATGTTTTTCTTCAAAAACTCATTTCTTCTTCCAATGTGAGTGAAACTTCAAATTTTTTTCGATTTGAAGGATCACTGTTTTATTCCAAAAATCTTCAGGTATTTTGACTCTCCTGACATCTGTAGGTTTTCGCTAAATATTTGAAAAGGTGAAAGGACCAATCGTGGTTTTTTGGGGGTTGACCTTGAGATTCTCCTTCATGCTCTATTGGATTCATTGAGTTCACTAAAACTACAATCATCTAAAATCTGCAGATACTTTTTTTTTCACATTTCTTTTTATTTTCTTCCAGGGTGATAAATCCATATTATTCAACTGATTCAGGGACTTAGGAAATAATAATAATGCAATATAATTCTTAGTTGAAAATTTTATAATGCGGAAATTTGTAACAATTCAGCTCTTTAAGTTTTTACAAGAATGCAAACTTGGGCACTAAACGGTTATTATAAAAATGTTTTATATAGTATTTATTGCGCATACACTGTAACTTTTTTGTTCCAAATACTACTATTTTGCTCTCTAAACTGTTTATAACCGAGTAAGTGTCGCCTCCATAGATATACTATAAAACAATTTTATACTTATTTTATAAAGCGATTGTCTCTATCCTAAAAAACTGTTTCATTCATCACATTATAAAGCTTTTATACAGCTTGTATATAACTGTTACGAAACTGTTTTTTACCGCGGAACTTAAAGGTGTTATACAGAAACTATATAATCATTATAAAGCACTTAAACACTCTTTCATGACGGTTTCAAATCGGTCTTATAATGCGTTTTAAAACTATTTTAAGCCAAAAGCAAGCTTTAGTATAAATATTTATACGACAATGTTATAAAAACATTTTTCTACAAACACAAAAATGTCGCAGTCAAACTCACTAAGTGATAAAATAATCCTCAATTTGGCATTATAAGATATATAAAATTTATCAGTTCCATAAAGCAATGATTTTGCTACTTGGGTACGTCTGAGAGGGATGAATACATCAGATCTATACAGACCCCTATATTCTTCCCTTTAACCATTAAGACGATATTGTCATCGTATACACCCCTCCACGGTGTAAGTCTGTTAGGAGGCTGTGTACCACAAGGTTCCAAATAATATGAGTTGGCGTTTTGTGTCACAGTGATACGGATTAAACATCGTTATCAGTAGAGCAGTACAATTGTTTTTATTGTCGCATGGTTATATTTTTTATAATCTGAACAATAGGATTAATCCATAGTGCAAAGGCCAAGTGCTTACCCAATCCGTATAATTTATGAGAGAACGAGGTTTTATCTTCCATATGATGAATTGTACAGAAAAGATAACCAAACTGATATGTATATTCAGTCGTATACCTTCTCAACTTCGTATCTGATTAAATGATAAAAGATCAGCCACCAGATGAATGCTGAACGTCTATAATCCAGCACTTTGTACGCCTTTCGACTCAACACCATGCAGAGAGTAAATCTGACCTTCTGGTTATTGTACAGGCTTCGTAGCAGAATAGTACCTACTGCAAGCTAATAGGTTCACTGACCCCTTGTTGTCTGGAGATGGCTCTAATGTTATTTAGGCCTGATCATATCCATCTAATAAATTATTAAGATCAATACAAACAGTGTGTACATAAACTAAGAAATTAAATTACCTGCCTAGAAAAAGACAATTCGCGGTCACAGCATCCTTTGTTTTAAGATTCGCATATTTTGGCGTTCTATTCACATTGGTGACATCATTGGTGCTCGGATATGACGTCATCGGCATTTTTTTCTATTTTTGACATTATAAGAAATTCATTCTCTTTATTCCCAATGAAAGGTTTTGGTCTATTTGCTTTTCCATGAGCTACACTTCCAGTCCTACAAAATTCGTGTAGCAATCGTTTGAATGCCAACTTGTTTGGATGATTCCGGTCTGGATGTTTTTGGGCATACACCCTCGACGCCAAATGGCAATTCTCTTCACACTCCCCAATCGCTAAAATCATATATATCCGCTCTTGAATGGGATATGTCTTCATTTACGACGGTAATTATTCAGGGAATGTTTTGAATAAAATAACGTAGAACACAATAACTGTCAACAAGAAAAATTCTTTCAAGAAGTTGAATAAATATCGTGTCAAAGCTACCATGATTCAAAGAATGCATTGAAATAAGAACTACTATTAGAAAAAGCCAATATCTGAAAAACTATTCAGGTTAGGTATAGGGAACCCCAATATGAAATGAAACATAATTGAATTTTCTCATAACAAAAAAATACTGGGGGTTCTATTTGAAATGAGAAAGTTATCTTTGTTCGAAATTGTAATAAAGCAACAATGATTTTTGAACATTCTGTAAAATTTTGAGAAACGGGTTGTATGGGTATCAATATCCCAAGACCTCTTTGATGCAAGGCCAGATGTGGGAGGGATGATTTTTATACATTTCGATGTTATTTAGTTTCCTATTATTGAACGTTGCAATTGCATAGAAAAATCAATAACTCGAGAACGGTTACAGTTGGGTACATAGTACCTCATACGAAATCATATTATTTTTCCTGACCCTTTCAAAAGTATTTCCTAGATTTTTTCGAAAAGCTTTTCTTTTTCTAGATAATGAATTTTTTCCTTACGTTATGGACACATAAAATATTCGATAATTCTGTCTTTCTATAAATTATTTTCGTCAGATGCTCAATAATATGCATTCGACCATTAGTAGGAATTTTTTTCAATTCTCCGCATCACCAAACCTAAATTATTATGGAAATTCCTTAACCAAGACTTGATTGATACCACGAAACATCACCGTTTATTAATATTCGAATTCCTAATCTAATATACGTGTACAGTGAATCAACCTTGTTATACTTTTTATTTAAATTCTGACGAAATGACTATTCATATTTATACGCAATGCGGTTTCTCTGGTCTAGACACGCGTTTCAAATATACGATCGCACTCATTGGTCTTCGTTTTCATTGCTAGTGACTCATAGATCTGATTGTCTCATGAGATTTACGGGAATTTCCAATTTATGGCGCGGATGATTCAAATGACTCTGAAACGGGCTATAAATGTTGCTTCCACAACCAGCAACAATTATATTCATTTATCAATAATTCAAAGTCTGTATCGGATGAATTCAGGAAGTCCGCGAGATTCACAAACTTGAGTGTGAAGATCGCAGTGCACTTTATATAGGCCAGACAGGCCGCAGTTTTAACCAAAGATTCGTGGAGCATTTGAGAGGTTACAGGTTGAATAAACAAGATTCAAACAATGCCAAATACCTCATTGACGATAATCATAACTTCACACAATCCTGAAATTTAGCATATTTAACCTAAAGGTTTGAAATTGAACATATTAGGTATATCTGTTCAATTCACCAATAATTAACTAGGGGTAAAATTAAATTATTCGACGGTCCGATGTTTTTCATTATTTTGATGGATCTTCACAATTTAAGTTTCGCGAGTTTTCGCAACTTTTTTCGAAAAGGAGGGGGGGTCCGAGGCTACTGACCGTCTTTTTTTAGACGTGATTTTCGACGTTCAAAACAAAACTATCCGAAATTAAAAATTATTCAGTGGTCCGATGTTTTTCATAATTTTTTCGGATTTTTTTCTATTTAATTCTTGCGAGTTTTCGAAACATTTTTAGATAAGGAGATAAGGGTCCAAAGCACCCTCACCGAATTTTTTTTTTGGCGTAATTTTCGACGTCCAAAGATTGTTTTTTTTTTCGAATTTCTTCCTCTACCTAGCCTTCGGGTGGCAAAGGGGATCACTTTTAAATTAAAACAAAGAACAAAAATAGAAGAAATCATACAAATTCCACTGAAAAAACAATAAATGATACTAGAAAAATATCTGATGAGTTTTGTGAACAGTTCACTGATATTGGTGACAAAATGGCAAAAAATGTAAATAACAAAATGGAAACAAAACTTGTCACTGTCAGGCATAAAATAATCCAAATCAATTTTTTTTATCGGATACGAACGAGGCATGAGTTATGGATATTATATTGAATCGTGACCTAATTCTATATTAAATGATTGAAAAATATACGAAGAGTTCCAATTGAAGAAGACGAGAAAATTCAATTCAAATAGATTGGAATTGAAAAATTATTGTTATTAATAATTAAAGGGCATAACAATGGATCGGAAATATCACTGATCTGTCTATCAAATGGCATTAAATATGATTATTTCCTTTTAAATTCCATAATCGTGACGACAGGGATTTTGCAGATGCAGATGGCATTATTTTGACACGAGAGTTCGGGGGATATTTAACTATTTATTTTTGGTTTTGCTCGAAATTATCAAATTTAAAATGAGTAACAAAAATTAAGTGAGATTATTTATCTAAACTTCTTCTAGACTAATACACACCATAAAATTGAATAAAAACAACAGTGAAATACAAGGATTGTTTTCGAAACGAAACACAAAACAAAACACTAATTGGATAGATTCCTAAGCTCTATCTTTCTAGACCTTCCTAAAATTACATCCATTCATACAGAATAAATCGATGATATGGGATTACCTGTTGAAAGATATTTTGATTCTATTAAAAGGGGAATCATGAGCATAATAATTGGTTGAATGTAGTTGAATGAAGTAGTTTAGAGCAATTGATGTTGCCTGAGATTATTTTCTGTATAAATACTATGTTAGTGACACATTTTCTGTGAAAAAGTGATTGTATATTCAGCAGTTTCTCTAGCTCCGCATATACATATTCTTCTCTATCTAGCCCCATTTTATGCAAAATATATCAAAAAAAATTCTAGAACTCTTTCACTTTGTCGAACATAACACTCATAGTGTGGAAACCATACAATAATTGAACCATATTCAAGAATAAATCTAACATGTCAGCAGTACAATATTTTTAGGGTATTATAATTGAAGTCAATGCAAAACCCAACATTTTATATGCTTTGGATTTTATTTCCTTAATGTGTTGGTCGAAAGTGAGTAGTTTAGTGTCAATTTTTATGCCAACATCATTAATTTTTATGACACGTGGTTGGTTACTGAGTATTTGATAATATAGAAAGTTGAAAAATGTTTTCATTCGCAAAAAATATACGACGTAACAGTTTTTTACATTAAGATCCATCTTATTGATTCAACACCAGTTTACTAAATTATCTATATACTCTTGTGAAAGATTAGCATCAATCAGCGAATTCACAGAACGGAATAATAATGATAGACAATAATATTGGAGGGGTGAATGAAGGTCACTAAAATGCCTGAAAAAATGTGCTTTATACAAGGCATTTCATCCAAAAAGCACTCAACCGTTTCGATTTTCCTCGGTTTGCCCTGTGAATTCAGTAATAGTTTCCCGTTATATTGGTTTATCGCAATCGCACTTTGACGCACTTTTGACCCACCCTGTATGGCAAAAACAATTTGTCTTTATAAATCAAATAAAGCTTCAATATCCCCAATTTATCTTCCATTTCAGGACCAGGAAACAGAAAACGACAGGATCGCACAGAGCTCTAGCTTTTGCGACACAAATTTTCTGCATCAAAGCAATCCCTGACACTTTCAGTACGCAATTTCTCATAGCGCTCGTAATTTAGTTTCGCCGTTGGCATGACCAATTGCATTTGGCGGCGACTTAATAGTTTCGTCTATTTTATAACACGATCTTTGTTATTCCGTTCTGATTCATTATATTTAACCTTTTAGATCAGCAGGAATATGACTGGACGTCAGAAATCGCTTCTTGAACGAACAATGTAGCCTCAGACCAGAACTACTTATTATAGTCCGATCAACTAGTTGAAAAACATGAAAAATAGAGATAAAGCTCCTAAAAATATGAGCGATGGCTTATTGGGTTCGGAATGACCGCTAGAAACATAGTTTCAAGGATTTTACCACGTATAAAATTGCGAATGTTATTAACAAAATGAGATGAAAAAAAACTCAAAAATATAAATATTTAAGAAATGTTGAAAAAGGTTCCGTAAAGAAGAGGAAATTTCCCGACTCCCGAAACTCAATCTCCATTATATATGATTTTAATTTAACGCTGAAAATAGTGCTCCGCGAGGCCATTACAGCACGGGGGCACCAAAAAACAGTGAAACTAAAGAAATCTGCATTGTTCACAATGCGCTTCTCAAGAATGAATTAAAGTGTCCTGCCCTAACAGGATGGCGCTCATTGCCATAATCCCATACAATAGAAAAAATTTGATCGAAAATCCATCAGAAAACAACTACTTTCCTGGCAATATCACGACGAACGTTGAATTACATCCAATGAATTTCCGTGCAGAGTTCCTACAACGCAATTGCTAGGTGCATGGAAATGTTAATTGAAATATTTGGACCACCTACAGATCGATCACTGGGTTTTGCCCTCATCAGTATAGGGTAGGTCTTCAAATGCGTATGCTTGGAGATCCGAAAATTGAAGGATTCCACCTCATCCACTTAGCTCCTTCTCCAAGCACAGCATAGTCGCAAATCCAGCAACTCCGGAACTCTTCTTTCAGGATCAGCCAGGAACAGTACGAATTCTCATGGTTCCTATGCCAGGCTGTAGATTTCCCAAAGGAGCTATACCTAGTCAGAAATACTGTGCAAAACTCAGAAAAACAGCAAAAATAACTGAAAGCCGCGGGTGAGCCTCCCGGCTACCACTCCCCGAAGAGTACACTGTCCGGGCTCTTCCGTGGCATCCGGATGACTGATTTGAGAACCACCATGCACCCCCTAAGGTTGAGGCCCGGAAGGATGAACTCCCCAGCACTCGATTGTACTCGAAAGCTCACCCCCTATCCACCACCCTCGTTCGTTAAAGCGGTTTCACATCCTGGTGATTGGCGATCAGCAGAATAAAATCTGATCGTTTGATATGGAGTGCTTGGCCCATTCTCGGCCTGAAGCTCCCTTATATCTGACTGATTTGAGAAGCCATTTCGGCTTGTTAAATACGAAAGCTCGACATTTGCTCCGGCCAATGCCGAAGCAAAGCCGTTGGTGGGCGGAGCCTATTGGAACTCGCTTCCAGATATACTCTAGCATCAAAATGTATTTTTCTTATTTCTGGCCGAGAATGACAGTCTCTGAAGACAATAAATAATGTCTGCAACAAATGGTTCAATTACCTATCCATGTCAAGACAAAAGCTAATACTGCGCTCGTAGTGTAGCGTTCACTAAACCACGAGCGCCATCTCAACTTCAGTCTCTCAACCAAAGCAATACCCAAAGGTGCTTCTTGCTAGGGTAGGACACATTGTTTCTTTCTTAAAAGACAGTATATCACAGAAAATTATTTTTCTATAGCATAATGTTAATTTAAAATTTTGAGTAAATTATGGTATCATGTGGACACTTGAAAGAATGAATCCCCATTGGAAAAAAAATGTGTAAGTATTATTCAAAAAGATATACTATTGTTAATTAACAAATTTTTTTCTAGTATTCGTTTTCATGAATAGCGACATAAAAGTTTAAATCATTGACCTACAAACTGTTGGCTTCCTGGAGTCCTTCTAATGTACTTAACAAGATCACACGATGAAAGTTCATAAAAGTTTATTATTTTGTTTATTCTAATTTTTTATAACTAAAGAAAAATTAAATATTCAAAAAATGTTGTTGAATAACTTTTTTTTGACGAATGTTTTATTATTGCTGTTTTTAAAACTAATAATGGCAGTAACTAATACATTTTTTTTACGGGATGTGTTTATAAATTGGTTAAGAACAAATAAACAAATATAATATTCGAGAAAAATATTCATTTCCATAATGCTGTCCTGAGAAAACAATGATGAAATTTTTTTTTCTTAAATAATATATTTGATTGTGTATAATTGTTGTTTTATATTCCCATTGTTCAAATAATTAGTTAGGAAATTATTTCCTTCTTGAAAATCATAATTTTGACTTCTCGATAGGTAAAGAAAAAAATATTTTCTTTATAAATAATTTGATTGTTTATTAGCTTATCAATTCGTTGTAACAAATTCTGACAAAGGGTTTAATTTTTTTGTCAGGAACTAAAAAAAAATTCAAAAACAGCCATATTATATGAATTGAAAATTATATTAAAAAGTGTTACAAAAAACATTTTTTTTCCACTTTGTTATACAGGGTGTTTCTTAAGTACGTGTAGAAACTTTAGGAGCATGTTGCTGACGTCGAAATAAAAAAAAGTTCCCATAAACACATGTCCACAAGTTATTCGTTTCTAAGATACATAGTGTCAAAATTTAATTCTTATATTCGATTTTTGTGAATAAATTCCAAAATATTTGTGATATTCGATTAAAGTTTGGTGTCTGGGATGATTTTTCAATAATGATATGTATTAAGGGAAAATACTTGATAATTAGACTTTATTCAAAAAGACACTTATCTTTTTATTACATGACATTAATATCAACAACCCTCTTACTCCTATGTTTTACATGGCAACTTCTTATAATTTACAGAGCGATAACAATAAATATTAAATGATATTATACAACAAATAACAAAATCAAATTTTATGTTAATTGTGAGAAAAACAATTTCTAATTGAGTTTATTTGAAATTTAAAAATCTTGTTATTCAAAATCACTTGCATCGATTATTTCAAACCTCAATAACTCGAAAACAGTTGCTCGCAGTGACCTCTACCAAGTATATATTTTTTACACAAACTAAATAATAAATATTCCCAGAGACCCAACTTCACCCAAATATCAAAATAATAATAAGAATTCAACTTTGACACTTTGTATCTCAGAAACGAATAACTTGCGGACATATGTTTATAGGAACTTTTCTTCTTATTTTGACGTCAGCAACATGCTCTTAAATTTGTTTTAGAAACACCCTGTATGTGGCTGTTTTCGTATTTTTTTTTAGTTCCATAAAAAATAAAACCGTAGTCAGAATTTGTAACAAATTGTTAAGTTAGTAAACAATAAAATTAATTCTGAGGATTTTTTTTGTTTACCTATTGAGAAGTACAAATTATGATTTTTAGGAAGGAAACAATTTCCATTTAAACAATTTAAATAAAAAAAACGATCATAAACAATCAAAAAATCTATTTAAGAAAAACAAATATTTTTTTAAATCATTATTTTTTCAGGAGAGCATTATGGAAATTTGAAATTTTCTCAAATATTATATTTTTTATTTGTTTATAACTAATTTATAAGTAAATGACGTCAAAAAATTGTAACCAGCATCAATTACTGCCATTGTTAGAAGTAAAACAGCAATAATAAGACACTAGCCACAAAAAAAATATTTAACAAATTTTTTTGTATATTTAAGTTTTCTTTAGTTATAAAAAAATACAATAAACAAAATAATAATTTTTTATAAACTTTTATCGTGTGATTTTGTTAAATAGGTATATAAGAAGGGCTTCAGGAACCCAAGAATTTATAGGTCAATTATTTAAACTTTTACGTCGTTATTTATGAAAGCGGAGATTGGAAAAAAATTGTTAATTAACAATAGTATAACTTTTTGAATGATAGACTTACACATCTTTTTCCAATGTGGATTTATTCTTTCAAGTGACCAAAATTTATTCAAAATTTTAAATTAACATTTAATGGTATAGATACATTTTTATCTGTGCTACACTATATTTTGCAGTGGTGCGCACGTGCTGTAACGGCCTCGCGGAGTACTATTTTCAGCGTTAAATTAAAATTATAAATAATGGAGATAGAGTTCCGGGAGTCAGGAAATTTTTATCAGAAATTTCCTCCACTTAACGAAACTTTTTTTTAACATTTCCTAAACATGAATAGTTTTTGAGTTATTAACAAAAAACTAAATAGCTTTTTGTACATCTTATTTTGTTAATAACAATAGCAATTTTTTACGTGCGATGAATCAAATTAGCCATCGCTCATATTTTTAGGAGCTTTATCTCTATTTTTCACGTTTTTCAACTCGTTGATCAGACTATTATTAATATTTCCCATTTGTTCATGAAATGTACACCTCAGGACTTGGATAATCCTTTCTCTTTCAACCGACAAGGTGTTAATAATTATTCGTACCCAAGGCGGTTCCAGGTATAAGCGATGTGATTATTGATGACATTTGTGCAGTGTAAAAATCTGCAGCTGTCATTAATAATGGTAATAAAACTTGAATTGACATCTTGGTATTCCTAATTTCATAAGCATGATTCAACGGTTGAACAAGAAAATGTCATGTCTGAATTTGTCGCTAAGGTGTGCCATAGCAAATAATGAAACTACTTACACTTTTTTGACCTACGGATTCACACAGGTATATTCAGAGAATATGTCAAGCGGGAAAGGGTGGTAAAAAATTGTTTTTTTTGGGGTTCGTTACTTCTGAAAACACCTCCCTATTAGACCGTCAGATAATGTCAGATTTTGCTGACTGATTTTCTCTTTTCTGGGATTTTAATCACGTGCGTAGAGCTCAAAAAATTAAAATTTAGCAATCGGACGTGTGACAGTCATATGGAAGATTCATTTTTCGTTTGCAGAATTTTTTTTTTAATCTCTTGTTTATGGCATTTTAACAATAACATTAATAATAATTTAATAGTGAAAACCAAAGCCATAAGATTTGGACGCACTGAGAGGGTTTAAATAAGAGCGCGATCTTGTAAAAAAATACTAGGTTGCTGATGCATTTTCTCGCTTATAGCAATAGACAGAATGGACTTTGAAATCGTTAGGAACCCGAAAAAAATATCCCATAAGCCGGTCAGCTGACAGGCTTATGGGAATTTTTTTTTCGGACAAAACGATATCAAATTTCATTATGTCGATTGCCAAAACCGAGAAAATGCAACAGTAACAGAGCATTTTTTACCCTTTCAGTACGTCCAAATCGTATGGCTGTTTGTCACGATTTGATTGTTATACAGTGAGCACGTAAAGGTTGGAACAAATTCGTTAAACGCTTGATATGGCCCTTACGGAAAATAAGCTCAGACACGTAGACTTTATTTCTCAGTTGCGCTTTTTTTAGTTCTCTCAGATTTTTGATGACATCATCGCTGTTCAAGTTATAACGTCATTATAATTTTTTTTGAAAGGCATTACCCTATTTTGATAATACTTTCATAGAGAAAGCATTTTTCTGTGTATGGATGTCATATTTTTTCTTATGTTAGATAACCGTATTTTCGAGAAATAAAACATATTTCATTAATAAAAATGTAATGTTAACGTTAACTTTTGACCTAAAGTATCTCCACAAAAAAAATCTAGTGGGGTTAGATCAGAAGATCTAGCTGCCACTCCAAAAATCCTCGTTTGCGGGTAAAGGGCGGCTATAATTATCATTTGCCGTGGCGCTCCGGGCGACTTTCTGATATTTGGTGGCGTATTCACTTTTCAGCTACAGGAAAACCCAGAAAAACCTACCGGTAGGGAACCCGGGTGGTCAGTTGCACACTTCGAGCAAACACCAGACGTCGGGATTGGCATTTAGGTAACTCACATCGCACTTGCTTCACAACAAGGTATAATTGCTTATTGATACTTGAGAAAAATTCCCTTATACTCCGGATTCGAACCGGGTCAGATGCAAGCAGAAGATTCAACGGTTAGAACATCGAACATACGAGGATATATTGAAAAATGCTTAGCCTACTATAGAACCAAACAAAATTTCAATGTCAAAATATTTTATTACTCAGCATATTCTCCTCTTAAATGGATACATTTATTAAAGCGAACCTGCAACGTTTCTAGACCTTAAAAAAAAAGGTTCTTCTTGCTCTGCAAACCAGACCTCCACAGCTTTTATTACCTCCTCGTTGGAAGAAAATTTACGACCTTTTAAACTTTTTTTCAGTTGAGGAAAGAGATGATAGTCGGACGGAGCCAAATCTGGTGAATAAGCGGGTGTTCTAGTAATTCAAACCCTAAATCACGAATTTTTTGCATGGCAACATGAGATTTGTGTGCAGGGGCGTTGTCCTGCAAAAACAGAACAACTTTTGATAGCTTTCCGCGTCTTTTCTCTTTGATTTTTTCCCGTAGAGTGGTCAGTAATGTCGAATATTAATCTCCAGTTATTGTTCTACCCTTATCCAAAAAATCAATCATGATTACTCCATGGCAATCCCAAAAAACTGAAGCAAGAACTTTTTCAGCAGATTTTTGGACACGAAACTTCTTAGGTCTTGGAGAACCGGAGTGTCGCCATTCCATCGATTGTTGCTTTGTTTCTGGATCGTAGAAATGTACCCAAGTCTCATCCATAGTAACAATTCGGTTTAAGAAGTCTACATCGTTTTCAAATCGAGCACAGATCGAACGCGATGCTACTACCCTTGCACGCTTTTGGTCAACATTGACGTGAACTATTCAGGGTGTCAATTTGAAAACTTCCCACCCTTAATATCTTCCTTCCAGTAAACAATATGAGTAATCGAAAAAACAGGTCAATTTTATTGTCAAGGGGGACACTTTCACGGACTATTTGTAGCCCTCGTGGTTCAACCCCCTAGGAGGGGTAGATGTTACCCTTAGAATTTTAAATGGGAAGGGGGATCAAGTGGCACATCATTTTGATGGGCGTTCAATTCTTGTTCCAATGGTACCCTGACTTATTATTTTGTGATGAGCATTTTCCGAAAAATTGCGTTCTAAACTAACAGAAGTAATTATTAGAACGCCTATACTGAGATGCATTATTGTATTGACTCCCTTTAATAAAAATGGTTAGAAGAGTAGGTGGCACCGCTCCAACCCTTGAATGACACAATAAAATTTAATTTGCGAGAAAGACATTTCCAACATAAAATCTACTTACGCTTATCTTATTAGCTGTTCGAAATGTTGTCCATTTTGCTCTAAACAGTAATACAGTCTGTTTTCGAACTCCCCTCTAACATTACGGAAAACTTCACTAGGAATTGACCGGCATGCTGCTGTAATTCGTCTTTTTAAGTTCGTCAATATCAGAAGGTAGTGTTTTATAAACAACGGATTTAAGATGCCCCCAAAGAAAGAAATCTAAGGGTGTTAAATCCGGTGATCTCGGAGGCCATTCAACTGCTCCCCTTCTGCCAATCCATCTACCCGGAAATCTCTCGTTTAACCACTGTCGGACGGGATGAAAATAATGAGGTGGAGCACCGTCCTGCTGGTAATGTAACAGATCCTCCTGCAAAAGTTCATTACATTCTGCATCAATTTGAGTTTCTAGCTCGTGAGTTATAAGAGGATCGATAGTCTCTTCAAGCATATCAAGGTACAGATTGCCAGTCAAGTTTTCTTCCAGAAATAATGGACCAAGAATGGCATTTCCAAGAATACCAGCCCAAACATTAACTTTTTGTGGGTGTTGTGTATGCCCTTCCCCAAAAATATGTGGGTTTTCGTCACTCCAATAGCGACAATTTTGTCTATTAACATTGCCATTCAGAAAAAATGAACACTCATCGCTGAAACAGATGTTTAACAGAAGATTAGGGATGGTATTGACTCGATGAGACATGATTTCACAAAACTCTATTCTTCTATCATAATCATCCTCGTGGAGCTCTTGAAGAATCTGCATTTTATATGGATGAAATTTATGCATTTTCAATGCTTTTCTTATAGTCTCGCGTGACATTCCCGTCTGTTCTGATGCTGATCGTAAGGAGCTCGTGGGCTCTGCAGCAAATGTTCCCAAAACTTCAATTTGAGCTGCTTCATTTAGTACTCTGGGGTTATTTCTTTTTTTATTTGTCACTGAACCAGTTTCGTAAAACTTATTCACCAAATCAGGCACATACCGGTGACTTACATTACAATTTGGATGTCTTTCGTTAAAAAGACATGCCGCCCTTCGTGCGCACTTTCCAACTTCGCCATAAATTACAATCATTTCAATTCTGTCTTGAAGAATGTAAACCATTTTTACACTTTTATACACTTATTAAAGTAATTCCTAAACAGCCCAACAGGTACAACGGTATTCACAATACTACCACATAGTTCAAATTTGCTAACCAATTTTTTGCCGGAAAACAGAAACTTTTTACAGCAGAAGTAGCAAAAAAGGAAGGCTATCTGTACAATTTCTGCGATGACACTTAAAAATTCAGCATTTAATAAACACAACTTTACTACCATCTACGTTTTACTATTAGACTACTTTTTTATGTAAAGTGTTTGGAGCTAATGGCTAATGTTACCCCTAATAAAGGGTTGGAACGGTACCACCTAATATTCTAACCAGTTCTGGCCAAACCATGCATCTCAGTATAGCCGTTCTAATAATTACTTCTGTTAGTTTAGAACGCAATTTTTCGGAAAATGCTCATCAAAAAATAATAAGTCAGGGTACCATTGGAACAAGAATTGAACGCCAATCAAAATGATGTGCCACTTGACCCCCCTTCCCATTTAAAATTCTAAGGGTAACATCTACCCCTCCTAGGGGGTTGAACCACGAGGGCTACAAATAGTCCTTGAAAGTGTCCCCCTTGACAATAAAATTGACCTGTTTTTTCGATTACTCATATTCTTTACTGGAAGGAAGATATTAAGGGTGGGAAGTTTTCAAATTGACACCCTGTATGATGAACGCGTTCGTATGAAATATTCAGTTCTTCAGATATCCGTTTTAGCTCAATTTGACGGTCTGTTAAAATCATGTCATGAACTGCATCGATATTTTCGGGGACTGACACAGAAACTGGCCTTCCCGATCGGTCATCATCTTCAATGGAAAATTTACTTCTTTTGAAGCTTGCAGTCCAATTTCATCGCATACAAAGGACATTGATCACCAAGGGTATTGCATATCTTCGTAAATCTGCTTACCTCTTAACTCTTTTAAATACAGGTACTTGATGATGGCTCGATACTCCAATTTTTCGATTTTCACAATTTCGGTGGACATTTTTTTTTCTTTTAATTTATTGCGTAACTCTGGTTTACTTTTTTGGTGTCAAACTTTACACTGACACTTCTAATATGTTATTGTTCGTTGCTAAGGTAACGCAATATTTTGTTTATGCAGGGAACTGGACTAGGCTAATTAGATATCAATACATCCTCGAATGTCCAATGCTTCGAACCGCTGAGCTACCGGCCACTACAGAATAATACATAATACATCCAATTGTTGATCTTCCGTAACGCCTGGACGACCTCTCGTATAATTATCATCGACATTGTCAAAATTTCTAAATTTTGCTTCCACTTTGCTCACCGTCAAACGCGTAATAGTCTATCGGGATGTTTATTGTTAAATTAGTTTGAAACCTCAGCTTGCGTACGGGTCTTATCTCCAAAACCTTACATCATTAAAATCTTTATGCGCTGCTTTTCGCTTAAACGGGCTATGATGGCGCTAACTTATTTATAGCACAATTATTTGATAGGTGACTGTTATTGTAAAGTAAAATTTAAAAAAAAATGTATTTACAGTCAGTGTCAAGTTGCAATGGGGTAATCAATGTGTCAAACGACTGTTTCAAAATGAATAAAAACGAATAAGTGGCACCCATACAAAGTGAAAGTAATTCATGAACTTGATGAAGGTGATTTCGATCCCAGACGAGGAATTTTATAGTGGCCAGCTAAATCTCCTGATCTAATCCCACTAGATTTTTTTTGTGCGGATACCGCATGTCAAAAGTTTAAGTTAATAGACCTTATATCACATTATTATGAATGAAGTATCTTTTATTTCTCGGTTATGTAACATATAACATAAGAAAAAATATGACATCGATACATAGAAAAATGTGTCCTTTTTGAAGGTATTATCAAAATAGCGTAATGCCATTTAAAAAAGATATAATGACGTCATAACTCAAACAGCGATGATGTGATCAAAAATCTGAGTAGACCAAAAAAGAAAATCGACGTATCAATCTTTTAACGAATTTGTTCCAACCTTTATGTGCTCACTGTATATGTTATTGTGTTAAAATGACATAAACAAGAGATTTAAAAAAAAAACATTTTTTTCTGCAAACGAAAAATGAATCTTCCTTATGCCTAGCACACGTCCGATCGCTCAATTTTCATTTTTTGAGTGCTCAAAATCCCAAAAAAGAGAAAATCGGTCAGTAAAATCTGTCATTATCTGACGGTCTGAATCCAAAAAGTCTTGAAAGAATAAGTCCTTAGAGACAGATGTAAGCTATTTTTGCAGTTTTATAATCGATTCAGAGAAAGGTAGTTGAAATAGTTTTTGCTGTATTTACTGAGGTGTAGATGGATTATTTCTCGATTTTTAGTGACATTTGTCTCCTGTTATGTTGGCGTATCTCATGTTGAAAAAATATCCCTAAGTATTTACAGTGTGACCTATTTTTCAGCCGATTGGAAATATTTTTATTTCATTAGATATACATTCAAAAAGTCCACTATGACACCGAATTTCATGAATAATTCTTCAATCTCTGGGCCAACTATTCTTATCTTTCATGTACAAAATCTAAAAATAATTATGGAAAGGTGATATATGTGCAGTCGAACAAGTGCTGTTCAATGTAATTTTCAAATCCTTTCTATCTCACTTGAGTGGAAGGATATTTTAATTTTTTCGTTATCGGTATGACTCCCAAAAACCGTTCTACAAGTTTTGTGTATTGTCAAAATTGTTTTTTCCGTTAACCAGCTGTCGTCCCCTTACGAACGGCAGCCCTCAAAAGTCGAAACTTGTGCGAGCCAAGGATTAACGAGGACTTACCTTTTTACGTGCGATTCCTAGCACTTTCTCGGGCCATCAGAAAAAATTCTGCAGTCGTTATGGTTTGAACCACCGCCTACCGGCAGCCAGTGACTAAAACAATGTCGCTTTAACCACTCGGCTACCTGGCCCTTATGCAGTCAAACACGTGCTGTTTAATTGGATTTTCAAATCGAGCTTCTCTCACTTCCGTGTAGGGATATTGTCATCTTTCCGTTATCAGTTATTACCCAAATGCTTTATATAGTAATCTTTTCAATATGTGTTGTGTATGCAGTCGAACAGGAGCTGTTCAATACAATTTTCGAATCCAGCCTCGATCTCGATTCAGTGTAAAAATATTTTCATTTCTCCACTATCTGTATAACTCCTTAAAGCTCTGTGGTGTTTTTTCAATTAATAGGTGTTGTGTATGCAATCAAAAACGTGCTGTTCAAATTTATTTTTGAATCCAGTAAGAATATTATGAGCCATATTTCTTCGTTGACTGTTCTATTTTATTTCGGACAAAAATTGTTCAAATTCGATAATAAACAGAATTCTGAGGCAGGTGCCTTGCTTTTAAATGTACTACTGTGTAGATACAAAACAGTTCACTCACTTTCAATTCGTATTGGCATTATTGGGTTCCAATTTTGGATTCGTATTCACCTGACCAAAACATAAAATCTAATTTGACCATACGTATTTTAGCACATGACCACTTTTTTAATTATAATTACGTGGAATGTTATTCTTTCTCTCGTAGATTTTTCACTCTGACTCAAATTTCTCCTCATATCACAAAAATGATCTACTTATCTTCAACTCTGAAATCTTTCGGTTCCCAAAATAATGTTTCAGGTACGCTGATGCTTTTATCGAATGTCATTCTTGTCGTCTTCGAAAACTTCTATGATGAAGGGCTGCATAATTAGATTCCGTCTGCTCTCAGAACTAATCCCACGAAATGAAATTGCGGAATTGACACCTATTGATTGGCATTTCAATTGCGTATCTTTCCTGGTGATAACTTTTATCTGGGCTTATCGTTCATCTAAATTCTCACAAAAGTTTGGGATTATTTTTTATTACGTTTCAACCAGAAAATACCTTGAGTGATTAGATCTACGTTGGTTGGAAAGTTGGAGCATACTTGAGTCTTGAACTCCTGTAAAAAACTTACAGCACTCCCATTCTTGTCTTGTGTATCATCTAAAATCAGAAATGATATGGGTGTTCCTCAAGGAAGTGTATTTGGACCGTTACTGTTCATTTTATGATTTGAATGATAGACTTGTTACATAATGTAGAGAAAAAGGAGTCTTTGGAATTGGAACTTGACACCCTTTGCATTTAAAACAAATTTAGGGTACTCTGCTGGACGTACGATAGTGAATTGGGTGTAGGCAGTTATATCAAATTAAGTCACCCTCAAAATGTGTTTTTTGAAATTTTCGAAACATTTTTAGGATTGTTAGAACACACTGTATACATTATTCGTGAAATATAGCTATTGATACAATGAGCAGATTTTTTTGTTGGATGAAAATGTATATCTTAAATATAGAACACCGACGAGGAAGTCACGAATATTCCTCGCTGCCAGCAGCCTTGGAATTTCATGAAAAAAATGATAATTCTCTTATTTGGGGTTTTTAATATTTTATTGGCAGTTGAACCATTTGTCATGATTATGATCTCAGGAACAGATTATGGTCGAATATTAACTCAATTTATAACGGCAATTGTTGTTGATATTCGATATCTAATATGCTAATTTGAAAGGTCGTAGAGATATGATATAGATACATAATCTCAATACCTAATTTCAATGATAATCTATCTTTTGGATGAGTTATAATTTTATCTCGACTAGTGTGGTATACTTTGGACCGAATTATGCAGTATAAAAATGTTGGAAATCTTAGAGCATCCAACACAGAAAGTTTCATGGACTAGAAGATTACATGAGTTTTTCTACGACCAATTAAATCTCAACCACTGTGCAACGACTCTAAAAAGATCTAAGAGTATTGAAAGTACAACTTCACTTTTGTCGATAAATATGTTGGATGTGTATGAATAAATTATCAACGATTCTTAATAGTTCTAAAGAATTTCAGATCCTTATTGGTCAGTGCACTTATCTCGAAATTAATCTTAGTTAATGCAAATTCAAAATAAGCTAGTTATAGTACAGGAATTAAAAAAGAATCGCCAGTTGGTCTCTGGATCATAATCCTGGTGAATATAAGAATATCTTTGATGATCCACTCATTCAATTTCTTTTTGAAAGTTTGGTAACTATGAATATGTTTTAGATCGTGTGGTAGCCATGTATTCTGTATGCTGAATTTGTATTTCGTTGGCCAATAGTTTTTTTTTCAACATGAGAATAGAATGGATTGATTTGATTGATTCGATTGATTCGATTGATTCGATTGATTCGATTGATTCGATTGATTCGATTGATTCGATTGATTCGATTGATTCGATTGATTCGATTGATTCGATTGATTCGATTGATTCGATTGATTCGATTGATTCGATTGATTCGATTGATTCGATTGATTCGATTGATTCGATTGATTCGATTGATTCGATTGATTCGATTGATTCGATTGATTCGATTGATTCGATTGATTCGATTGATTCGATTGATTCGATTGATTCGATTGATTCGATTGATTCGATTGATTCGATTGATTCGATTGATTCGATTGATTCGATTGATTCGATTGATTCGATTGATTCGATTGATTCGATTGATTCGATTGATTCGATTGATTCGATTGATTCGATTGATTCGATTGATTCGATTGATTCGATTGATTCGATTGATTCGATTGAATAGATTGATTTGATTGATTTGATTGATTTGATTGATTTGATTGATTTGATTGATTTGATTGATTTGATTGATTTGATTGATTTGATTGATTTGATTGATTGATTGATTGGTTGATTGCTTGATTGGTCTCATGATTGATTGATCGAAATATTCCTGTTATATCGTATTCTGCTCTCGAGAAATGGCCAATACTCGCTCGAATGAGTGATGGCCACATTTATCGCTCGTTGAATAATATACCAATCTTCGTATTTGACAGGTTGACTAACGAAATTCATTTATTTCTAGGTCGAAAAAGAAAAAAGCCGTCTCCGATATGACCCGGTCATAAAATACCCGACCGATTTTACCGACGCGAAAAACCAACTCAGCAAGATGACTTCCGCCGTTCTTTTGGAGGCCAGGCCATTCAGGCCGTTCAAGTCCAGCGAAGAGTATCTCTACGCGATGAAAGAAGATTTAGCCGAGTGGCTCCAAACCATGTATCCTCATCTGAATATCCTGGTCGAAAACTTCATGGAGAAGTTGGAAACGGGAGTCGCCTTATGCGAGGTAAGGAGTATTCTATATTTTGTTGTTGAGATAAAATATCGAACTCGAGATGCTTTTGCAAAAGGAGATATTACACATTACCTGTTATCTTTGTAGAATTTGGGTTATAAAAAACAAAAAAATTATGTATTCAAGGTTATGGATTACTTATTATGGTGTTTCGAATGATTGTTTCACTGAAGGTTCCTACTTTTTTCATACAATAAATAAATAGTGCGTGGTGATAGATCTTTTGCTACTTATCAGCAAGAGGTCCAGTCGTGGAGCAGACCAATTCCATTAGACCGTCAGATAGTGACAGATTTAGGTGCCCCATTTTCACATACAAGCCTCGAATAGGGTTGAGAAGTACATCGATGTTGAGTAAAATGGAGGGAAATTTACGAGTGGCTCCTGGGGATAACATATGGAAAATTCGATTTTTCATGGAAAATTCGATTTTCCATATTTTAACGCGAGCCGTGTTCACCTAATCATTAATTAATAGAAGATCAAAGGCTTGAGTGTTGAAGGTGGCTAAAGGGTTGAAATGAGGCTGTAATCTTGTAAAGAAAAATCGAGATTTCAACAGGTTTTCCCACGCAAGCCCATCGAAACCATGAAAACCTACATCGTCACTAGACCGAAAAACATAATGGCTTGAGTGGCGTGAATGGAAAAGTAGATTTTGTCGTCGGAAAATTTAATGGAAATTCTTTTTGATTTTTCCATATGTTTTCCCCACGAGCCACTCGTAAATTTCCCTTAATTTTACTCAACATCGACTTACTTTTCAACCCTATTCGAGGCTTGTATGTGAAAATGGTGCACCTAAATCTGTCACTATCTGACGGTCTACATGGGTGGAAGTGGTCAGCTTCTTCAACGCCAATCATTTTGGCATTTGATATCAAAAATGCAAAATTTCATGAGTTTTATTTTAGTGCACAATAAAACTATAAAAATTTGCTCAGGTTTTTGGGAAAACCCCTCATAAGCTTATCTGAGAGTTTGTGCAAACAAGGGAGATCCGGGACCTACAGCTTGTGTGAGAGTGGGTTGTGAATCCAGTCTTACTTTTAATATTCTTTTAAACACTCATATACATTTAGGTTTCATCATAAGGACAAATGGTTGAAGCAGTTTTTCCTCTTTTCAATATTCGATTAAGTTGTTTTCTCGGAATTTTTGGTTAATTTTCAAACCGCACAAATTTCGAACCGGCATTTTGGATTAGTTTTTCTTTTACCGCATCAGTCGTAGACTCTGAGATTTGAACCCTGGTTGTCAGGGTGAAAGATCACTCCTAGCACCATGGCCAATTCGCTTTTTGATGTGATAATGGCCTCTTGGTATCCTACCACCACAGCTCTTTCCTGGTTTGTCCTGTTGAAAAACTTTGGATTTTCTCATTCTTGGAACCTTGAATTGTCATTTCTATCATACCAAGTACCCCTCCAGGTACATCTTTAAGACAAGCAATGGGGCAGGTGCTGGGATAAACGGGGAGAGACCGAGATAAGACATCAGTCTAAGTCAGAGGTATCAGCTATTTCCGTTTGAACGAGAGCTATTTTAGAAACAACTGTAGTTTCATACATATAGAAGAAAGAACTGAAACGACTAGCATCACCAGTTGTAAACGTAGTTGAAATTATATTTGCATATTTGGCAAAATACTCAATAGTCATACGAATTTACGTGCTTATATTATACTGATTTTACTTTTTACTTACTGTTTTATCTTCTAGAATTTTGCCACAATTAGTTTTATGAAGATGAATCATTTGATTTGCAGAAAATACTTATAATTCTTGGCTCTGTCAATCCAAGTGTTCAAGTGTTATGTTTATTGCGAAATAATCTGCTTCTGAACCTGTGTAAATAAAGGGGTTGGATTATTGGATTTAGGAAGCATACTTTTAACAGCTGCTGCAGAATATTCCAGCCATAATCTATTTTTATACAACGGTCCCAATTGAAATATGTCAAATCATAGTTACTAGTTGGCTATAAAGGAAGAAGTAGAGCCTGATTATTTAGAAGTAGAAAATATATCTTGTATTAGCAATATTTTGGTTAGATATTCCTGCTAATGGAAGAGAAAAGTATTCTGATTACTTTGCCAAAAAATCGATTTTGTTTGAAAAAATATCTCTCATGAAATAATCCAGATTTTCCATTTGTAATTTAGAAAAATTATCCAACTGTGTTTATTTTATATATTGTTGTACAGTAATACAAACCACTATTTATGAAAGTACTTAGTTACATTTTCATATGTCACAGAATGCTACAAAATATATTTCAGTATTCGATTAAATTAAAGATACCTTGTATGACACCATTATGACACCATTATGACGAAGTGCAACATAGAATTATATTCAATTTAAAAACGATCCAATATCAAAAATTTTAATCTCAATGAGATGTTCAAAATTCAGATTAACGTTTCAGAAAATACTTCCCCAATTATGTTTTGGGATCGTCATGAAATTTTTTATTTAGTGAGGGTGTCAATATACACTGCGACATTTAAGATAAGATCTATGGTGTCCCCTTCTGCTGCCCAGCCCTTTTAAGAAAAAACAGGAAACAGGAGGCATTGAGAAACAATCCACAAATATCTGCCCGAGATGTCCGCTTAGTATTAGGCAACAAATCCTCGAATATTCGTTCTACCCGCACTTCGATAATATACGATATTTTGTTTTCTAGAAAACTATTATTTTTCCCTATCAAATAGAATACTGAGAAATATAATAGACCTCCGAAGAAAATTGCGTTTGCTTCTTGTTTATGAGTTTATTTTTGATATGATTCACATATAAAGGAAAACCTTGCGATATTCACAGTATAAATCTTTCACAACTATACATTATCAGTTTCGTCTTATTTTTACTTTTATGTCCAAGTGAAGTCGATAGCAGTGTTTCGTTCTTTACTTTTCATATCAATTACAAGTTTACAGTAGATTTCAAACATAAACTACAACACCTCAATTGAATCCACAACTATAGTAGTTATCAGAAACTTCTAACTAGAAATCTAAGAACACAACTATTATTCGTAAAGGCAATTAGTAGGGTGTGACGTAATTGCTAGTGTTTATTATCGACCCTCTAAATTCTGTAATCACATACATTTGTCTTGTAGTGTCCTACATTTTTCTTTTTGCCTCTAATTTCTACGGTTCAGTTTTTTCTTAACAACCTGCACATAAAAAAATAAAAATATCGCTTTCGCTCACCGCGAGTACTCGTATCACCTTTGAGAGTTTTTATTCGGCATTTGCGACTAAAGTTTTCCATAACTAGTTATTCTGTATTTATATTCAATCAGTAACATATGCTAATATCTAGCGGCCAATAGATAAAATTAAAATGGTATTAAAGAAGAGTTACAGCAATCATCAGCCTAACTTCTTGTGCCTTTTCATCATTTCTCCTGCCTGCTGCATTCAATACAGTTCATCTCCTTTCTTCGACAATAGAATGCATCTCTGCGGGCTTTAATAGGTTTCTTTAATTGTTTTTTGAAATACTCTTCACCAATAACATCTGCACAGAAGAAACATTTTGTTTTGAATTCAAATAATGTTTTCACCGACAACCTTGTTTGGGGCAAAGAGCTAGCTTGTGCTGATGAAGAGGGGTTTGCAGCAGACTGCAGTTTCAGGAAAGCCTTTATAGACTCAGGCCGTGTGTACACTTTTCAGCACTCAGTGTGTAATCTGATTGTCTCAATACCACTAAGCTTAGTCTGAAATTATCTTTTCGTTGCTCACTAGCTAAAAGTAACGAACTGATTCCCTTCAAACCAACTGTCGTTACACCAGAAGGAGAACCAAGAATTTTGTCGCACAACAAACAGTTTTCTTCCATTTTATACCTCACTTATGTAAACACGTCTTACGTCTACTATGTGAAACACTATAGACACTGACTGAAGGAAATGGTACGGAAATAAAGTGGTAAGAACGCATAAAAAATGATAAAGAAACGAATGACCGTACATCAATCACACTTATGCAACGACGCGGATAGCAGGGAATCCTGACTGGAAGTAACCGAAGTGAACTTGTTCAGATGGTGAACGGCTATTCCAAACACGCTTGAACAGGTTGGAGAAGGAACCGCTCCATGCTCTCGGCTGCTCTGCCACTTGGACTCAATGGAGCGAAGGGCGGGAACCTGCAGTCCTCGACGGTTTTAGAAAAAAACGCTATCGTTTAGCGCCCTATAACTCGGTAACCATCTGAAATACAAGAAAAATGTAGATGATCATTTTTATTGCAAACTTAATAAGCTTCAATTATGTATATAATAAACTTTTACTTCCGACCAACGGTTCTCGAGATATTAACAAAAAACCAAAAAGAGTGTCCTGTTTCCGCTAATTGCCGCTAGAGCTCGCATCATATTGATGAGGACTTTTGGTATATTTATCCCTAGGTACCCATAAATCAATTTTCAAAGTTTCAAAACTTTCGGATTTTTCAGGAGGTAGGGTCATTTTTTAAGGTTTTATGGCTGGACTACATAGGCGATTTCTGCATTGTGCTATAAAATGTAATTTTTTTGTTCATTTTTCAAAAATGAAAATTAGTGAATGTTATTTTTAGTGCTAATCAAAGTATAGTTTTTAAGGTAAACGTGTCAAAGTTTGAAAATTTGTAATATACAGGGTGACCTGGGGGTGTGTGCATGGTCCATATTTTTTTTTTATACAAGCTATCGATTTTTTTTCAAACTATAGGTTCAACAATATTTTCATTGATATACAGGATCTGTCAAAATAAAATACACAACTTTTCAAATGGCAACCCTCCGTTTTTGCACCTTTTTGGATTCGCCACTAAATTGTCAATATAACGCACCCTGTTTTCATAAACTTATCTGCAATAGTTTTTGACTTATGTCAATTTATGTGTCAAACTAGAGTCGTGCATGGACCCACAGAAAAATTTGTCGACGTTCCATCGCCAACTACGATTTTTTTTAATGACAATAAATATACTTTTTCAAATGCACCCTGAATTTTATTGCACCCTTTCAAAGCATTTTTTTAGAGCTTTTCGTCGATATAGGGTTTGTGGGGTCTACTTTTTGAAGTTTGCGAAATATGTTTCAAAATAAGAATTTTTTTGAGGAATCCTTAGGCCGCTTTCGTGAAATTTTAAACATCCTTAAAATTAGGGAAAGAATATTTTTTTGAAATTGTAATAGAAACAGAATTAAATCACAAAGAAAATAATTCTAGTAATACTTACAAGAACAGAAAAGAGAGATCAATAAACCATGTACAAAATTTTGGGGAAAGGCTTCTCATAAATGCTCGAATAGGTCACCATCATGTTCCACACAACCTGCTAGTCTTCTGTAAATGAGTCCCGAATTCTAGCAAGCATTGTTCCATCAATTGAAAACAAGGCTTCCGTGATCCTATTTTTCATATCATCTGCAGTTGTCGGACGATCTCTAAAAACCCTTTCCTTCACGTACCTCCAAAGAAAGAAATCTAGAGGCGTAAGGTCTGGGTATCGCGTGAGCCAAGGAATAGTACCTCATCGGCTTATGCAACGATTAGGATAGGATAAAAATTCTCGAACTATCTATCCTATGGTTATGCATTGGCGCACCATCGTGCTGCAACCACATGGTTCTTCGGGTATTCAGATCCACTTCTTTTAACATTCTCGGAAGATGTTTTCGCGAAGAAATTGTAAATATCTTTCACCATTCTGCATATTGTCGAAGAAGTAGGGTCCAATAATGTGATTTCCAATAATTCCTCCCCAAACATTAAGCGACCATCGCTGTTGGTGATCAAGTGTCCTCAACCAGTGAGGATTTTCGACTGCATAATAATGCATATTATGTTTGTTGACAGACCCGTTGTTCTTGAAAGTTGCTTCATTAGAAAACAGAATTTACAAAATTTCAATTCACTAATTTACAAAATCATCACCATACAATTCTTGATGTAGGTTCAGATGAAAAGGGTGAAATTTATGTTTCAATATTCTGATCACACTACTTTGTGATATATCCGTTTCCACTGCTATTTCCCTAGTGCTTACTTGAAGATTTTCATGTAGCATCATTAAAACTTGCAACTCATTTTCCTCATTGATTCGATCACCAACAATTTCCTTTTGAGTATAACTACTATAAGCATTGTTTAAAGAGAAGTAATGTAGTTAATCAATGCCTGTGGAAAAGGTATTGGACCTAGGGTCACTGAATCTAGGTGGTCGTGCCGTCCTTACGGGTATGGCCAATGGGCGTGGTCTAGTACTTGAAATAGCTCCAGTGTTCTAATAACCCACAAAACTTGCTCTCTAATTGGTGATTTTGTGGGTTATTTGAATACTGGAACTATTTCAAGTATTGGACCACGCCCATTGGCCATACCCGTAAGGACGGCACGGCCTTCTAGATTCAGTGACCCTAATTGGACCCAAAGACGAGTGTCATCTAGCGTGATTATTTACAAACATGGATATTTGACGTCGTTTTAATGCAGATTTCTTTAAAAAACCCTGATTTTAATGCTTTCCCATTGTTTTAATCAAGTTACGACATGACTAGGATGCAAGATCACTGTCGCCATCTACATGTCGCATCCATTTGAATCCAATATATATCCCATAAGGTTGGCTAACTATCTAACTTCTATATAAACAATGGTATAAGACACACTACCAGTGAGGTCTAACCGATCTCTTAACTTTTGGAATGAAGACACCCATGGAGTTCTTGCTTCTGGATATTTTTCATGATAGATTCTGCTTGCTAATAAAGGATTTCTGTCTGCTTCGCCAATACAGTAGACCATATTCACTAATTCTTCGCGGGTGAAATTCATTTCTTATAATTCGACGTATACAATTATTGACAGTACAAGGATATGTCAAATTTTATGAAAGTGGTCTGCTAGATTCCTCAAAAACCATCCACATTTCAAATTTTTCTCATAGTTCGCAAACTTCACAAAGTAGACCCCAAAAACCTCAACGAAAAGCTCTTGAAAATTTTCATGCAATATAATATAATATAATATAATATAATATAATATAATATAATATAATATAATATAATATAATATAATATAATATAATATAATATAATATAATATAATATAATATAATATAATATAATATAATATAATATAATATAATATAATATAATATAATATAATATAATATAATATAATATAATATAATATAATATAATATAATATAATATAATATAATATAATATAATATAATATAATATAATATAATATAATATAATATAATATAATATAATATAATATAATATAGGGTGTGGCATGAAAAAAATCATAGTAGGCGATGGAACATTGACTTCGAGTTCGCCTGCATTTCAAAAGATGCTTAAGGAATCGTCTGGAAAAAAGTAGGTTGGGTTATCTTGAATGGTTCTGAAGTTATGAATTTTTCTGCAGGTCCATGCACGACGCTATTTTGACACATAAATTGACATAAGTCAAAAACTACTGAGGATAAGTCTATGAAACCAGGGTATCGACAATTTAATGACAAATCCAAAAATGTTACAAACACGTGTATTTTAATTTGGCACATTCTTTATACAGTGCTAGTCAAAAGTCCCCTCCCCCCTCGTATCTTTTGAACGGTTATAGTTAGTATTATGAAATTTGGAGGGTGGAAATGAACGGATGTAGGCTTCTCAACCAGTCGTAATAGGTGACGTAATAGTCATAGATGACGTCACAGGGCCACTGTGACCAATAATTTCAAATGGGACCCTATGGCAAGTGACATCTCGTTTGAAAGGTATTGAAAATACCTATTCAGCCATACCCATTCTGTTTGGATTTTCACTGATTTTGATTGATAAATTGAATAAATACTAAAATTATAGCGTCGCATTTAATTAATAAAGATTTAAGAACGAAATCTCATAATAAGTGTTCAAAATGTGCTCCATCTACTTCCTGGCAGTAATGAATTCTATTGATAAACTCTTCTCGTACTCGCCCCATTGTGTCACTGGAAATTGACGTACATTCTTTAACAATTCGTTGTTTCAGAATGGCAATGCTGTCAGGTGCTGTAGCGTAAACCTTAGATTTTAAGTACCCCCATAGAAAAAAATCTAATGGTGTGAGGTCCGGTAACCGAGCAGGCCATTCTATCGCACCTCGTCGTCCAATCCATCTACCACGATATTCTTCATCTAGGTAACGTCTTACTGCACCATAATAGTGTGCAGGAGCACTATCTTGTTGAAATGTTATTTCCAAGTTGTCGAATTCATCTGGATTATCTTCTAAAATTTCAAGAATTAACGGCGCTATATCGTTTTGTAACATCTCCAGATACAATTCACCTATGTGGTTTCCCAAAATACCTGCCCAAACACATACTTTTTCTGGAAATTGGGTATGTTTTTCACGAAATATGTGAGGATTTGTGTCACTCCAATACCTCACATTTTGAGTGTTAACATTTCCATTGAGAAAGAAAGTACTTTCGTCACTAAAACAAATTGTTTGTATGTAGCGTAGTTGTTGGTTAATTTTATTGGACATAGTTTCACAGAATTCTAGTCTTCGGTCGGGGTCATCATCTGAAAGTTGGTGCACCATTTTTAATTTGTACGGATGAAATTTGTTTTTAGCCAACACCCTATGAACTGTCCTTTGACTGACTTCACAGATAGATGCAACTTGGGCCGTAGAAGAAGTAGGGTTTACTACCACATCTCCAATTATGTCAATTTTTTTGTCATCACTAATTGTTGGTCGACCAGATCGTTTGGCATCTTGAACACTACCTGATGCTTCAAACTTCCGAAGAAGCTCCCTCGAATAAATCCTCGATATAGGGTGATCGGGGTACCTCTCATTAAACAGACGTTCCGCTGCATGGAAATTGTGTCTACATTCATCAATTATTAGGACAGCTGCTACTTTATCGGATATAGTACGTACCTTTTTGACTATGTAAACACTAAAACGTCTCGTTAAACTATAGCTAAAGTAAATTTCACGGTATCAATACTTCTGATAAGTAGAGAATTGACGATGCCAAAACACCAAGGAAAAAAAGTAGAGAATTGAAAAACGTCAACTTTTTTGACAATTAACCAGAGGAGGACTTTCAAATATTTATTAATTAAATCCGAAACTTTAGTATTTATTCAATTTATCACTCAAAATCAGCCGGATTCCAAACAAAATGAGTATGACTGAATACGTATTTTAAATACCTTTCAAACGAGATGTCACTTGCCATAGAGTCCCATTTGAAATTATTGGTCATAGTGATCCCGTGACGTCATCTATGACTATTACGTCACCTATCATGACTGGTTGAGAAGCCTACATCCGTTCATTTTCACCCTTCAAATTTCATAATTCTAAGTATAACCGTTCAAAAGATACGAGGGGGGAGGGGACTTTTGACTAGCACTGTACATATATATTTGGATTTATCGTTTGAAAAATAAATCGAGTCCATAGCTTGGATAGAAAAAAAGTAATGGACCATGCACACACCCCTGGGTCACCCTGTATATGCTGATTATTACATATAAAGTCTTGTGTACTACATTACACAGTGTGAGTCAACATTACAATATTCATAAAGTAAGTTAGAACCAAACTTTTTCCAGTTTTCATCTATGTCCGTGTCGGAATTCATAATTAGAAATGAGTTTCAACTATTGACCAATCAAGGAGAACGAGCTACTCGGAGCTACGCACTTATTGAGGCCAGCATATCAGACATTAAAGAACTTCCTGATGATATCAGCGATTACCATCTTTCCTCGACACTGCTAGGGCTGGTGCCAAAACGAGTTCAAAAGTAACGGGCAAGAACCAGGTGGCAAAATGGGGATGCAGTTTAGGGGTTGAAAACGGTTTTTAACGATTTGCGGCGAAACGTGACCTCATAGCGGAAAAAGTTGTTGATAATAAAAAAATCGAAAACTTTTGCATGAAACACTTTCCGACATAACCTCAGTTTTCGAGTTATTTACATTTTTCGAACAAAAATGTCTTTGAAATGGTATATGTAACTAGAAGGTGTAATGATTGTTGAACCGCTTAAAATTGAGAAAAATGTCTCTCTGAATCATAATTTACTCAATATTTTCAATGATTTTCGACTTTCTTTATTATTTTTATAACAAAAAGTGAATTATAGTTAAGTTTTTGTAATAAAACATTGGAATTCGTAATTACTCTACAATATTAATTTAATATGTGTAATTGATGACTTGTTTATTTTGTGGAAATTCATGATCACTTTAATGAAACGAAAGAAACACAATTTTTGTCTTATTTCCACTAGTTTTTTATATTTACGACCGGTTTCGGGCTTTATCCCATTATCAAGTATAAAAACTAACTAATACAATTGTACTCTAAACCTAGTTATATAGGGAGTTTGCAGGTAAACTGGATGGAGAGGTAATTAAATGAAAATAAATGAAATTAAATGAACATGGGTGAAACGATATAAATTCAATACTGGAGGTTATGGAAATTACCTGGGTTGTCAAAATCACAAATTCAAAAGTGGAGACCTACATAAATCGAGTTGCTCGTTGAGGGTTCTATATTTCGGGTTTTTAATTGATTTATTAATTTCCATGGCTTCCAACAGATTCATTTTCTTTCCTTTATTACATGTGTGTAGGATTTTGAGATTATCTTTATCTATCTTGTGTTTGGATTCTTGCAGATGTTCGTACATTGTGGATTTTTTGTCAAAACAGACGTGTTCACGGAGCCTTACGTCAAAATTTCTACCGGCCTGGCCTGTATATACTGCCGAGCATTCCCCGCATTCTAATCTATATATCCCTGATTTTTTCATTCTATCTCGTTTAGGTTTTGCATTGAACAGAATTCTGCCTAAATTATTATTACTTATGAAAGCTGTTGTTATTTTGAATTTAGAAAAATAATTTTGAATGTTTTCTGAAATTTTACCTGAGTAATTAATATATATATAACTAGGTTTAGAGTACAATTGTATTAGTTAGTTTTTATACTTGATAATGGGATAAAGCCCGAAACCGGTCGTAAATATAAAAAACTAGTGGAAATAAGACAAAAATTGTGTTTCTTTCGTTTCATTAAAATTAATTTAATAATATCAGTTTTATTCTTTTCTACAACTATTGAAAATCATTGAAAATATTGAGAAAATCATGAAACAGAGAGACTTGTCGGTTTTTCTCAATTTTAAGCGGTTTAACGATCAATAAACCACCATGTTGCGTAGACATTTCAACAATTGAAATAATTACTTATAGATCTTCGAAATACAAAAAAACACCAAGACTAGTGTTCGCGTAAGATAAGGGTATTTTTTATACCTCACCCGAAAACTAGTTGTCTTCTGAATTGCAAAAAAATCACGCTTGTTCGTCACCACAATAAACAAATTTTTACAAATTTTCATATTAATTAAATTATTTATACGCGAGAAAAAAATGAAGTACTGAAAAATCGGTTATTCGCCATTATGACGGATAATTTGACGAAAAGTGATGAATACAAAAGATTTTAACTTTTTGATTATCTACAACGTTCTGCTGAAAGGTAAACTGCATCCCCATTACACTATTTTGAGTGTTTTCGTGTTTAAAAATGTTTTGTCCTTAAAGTTGGAACCTTAATAACATTTTCCACCTGGTCCTTGCCTGTTACTTTTTTTTTCACAAAAATTATAGGAACCACAGTCTATTTAGGACTTTACTATAGGCGTTCAACTTTTTGGTCGTGGTAGTGGTTCGTGAAATGACCATCGTACAGTAACCACAAAACACAGTTTTTTGGGTTCTGTGATGGTTACTTGTCGAACAGTGCTGGTGGATTGTTCAATTTCGTGCAATTTCTAGTCAATTCAATCTCTTTTACATTGCCTAAACATCTTCGCTTGTTTTCTTAATGTTTCATTTTCTTCTCTATCCTCTTGTTTAATCGGTCCTCATAATATTTTGTACATGTATTTGTTGTTGTTGTTGTTACAATGGTACATGTACATGATTGTATCATTGTGCCATTCATGAATTTTCATAGGGAAGAGTATTGTAAATATGTTGAATAATAAATAATTTGCTAGCATGCGATCCAAGGTAATTCAGATCTAGTTTACGATTTTCTCTTCGATATGCTATAGAATACTTGTCTCATAAAAGTAAATTATATACCGACATCACGATGTGAGGTAACTCAAAAAAAAATCTTCTGTATGCTTATTTCATTACGTACTCTACTAATAATTACAATACATTTAGTTGAAAAACTGATAAGGGGAGTGAACGACTACGGACGTGCATAGCTTCCAGCTGAATTATATTATTTTTTCGTGACATATGCAACATTTAATAGTTGTATAAGACATCTTACGTACGCGCTGATATTTTTAGCGAGAAACGAAAACAAACTAGTGTTTCGCATTGAGAGAAAGTGAGACTATTTGCAAACTAATATTTATATGAGAAGAGATAAGATAGTATTTTTGAAAAGTCACAGATGAGTTATGTGGGAAATTTTACGGAGATGATAAATGCTCCTTCCTGTTAATAATAGTACATACGTAGTATTTAGCCGACCGACGAAGCGAAATAAATGAATAAGCGAATGGCACACCCCTATTTCGACGAACTCAGTGATACTTCGTTCTAGTGGATGAACAAGATTATTTTGTCTCAGTACCTTTCCATCTCGAATGCTGTCAAGCTAGATAGCAAAAGGAACTGAAAAACTGAAAATAAACTGGAAAAACCAATATATATGAATCCTACAGATCAAGCGGATATCATATAGTGTGACCCACTTAAGACTGGAGCACCCCTATATAATCTGCATTATCCGACCGATTGAATTTTTTCTTTTTTCTGCAGAAAGAGTATCAAAAAGTCTTTCTCACCAAATTTGCAAAATATAAATCCAATTTTCAGAGCATACTATTATTTTTTTTATGTTCTGAATTGCTAAATTTCGCCGTTAGCGATTTTTTTCGTAAAATTTCACTGGATTCAGCATCCTTCATTTAGGTAAATTCTAAAATTTCAGTTGAAAATAGTCATAGGCAACAAAGTTATAACAATATTAATTTTAATAACATACCATTATTAATAAATAATTCAGACAAATTCTGAGAATCGGCAACACTGCCAACACAAACCTAAAAGATCGTTTGACCTATCTAGTAGAAATTCGAGTTCATATAACAAATTGTCTCGAGTTATATAACAATTTAGAATGGTATTTTTGAAAAAAAAAATTAATATCCATAACGTCGTGAAACCGGCTCCTCATGATATCCATTATTGTATCAACCAAGAATTTTAGAATGAAATGAAAACTTTATTTTGAATTAATTCCAAAGTTTACGATGGCTAACAAATGACTTCGATAATAAAACAAGAGTAATCTTGGGCCATAATTATCTAGCTCTAATCGACACATTTCAAGTTTTTGTTGCTTCCACCAAACCACCATTAAATTCTATACATTTTTCATATCTCTTTCGAATGTTTGTTACAGTATTTTTTAGTCAAATTGATGGTGTCAAATCGGGGGACCTGGGTGGCCATCCAATCAATTCACTTCTTCGACCAATCCAGTGATGAGGAAACTGTTCAATCAGCCATTGTTTAATAATTCCAGCATTATTCACAGAGCATCCATCAAATTGAAAATGTAAGTTCATTAGCTCAACAAAAGGAAGAACATGAATAGCATTACATAGTTCAGTTCTGAAAAATTCTAATAATTTTGTTGGATTCATATTTCCGTCGAAAAAAAATGGGCCCATGATTCGTTCATTCATTATTCCGCACCATACATTAACTTCTTCCGAATATTGTCTTTTGCAGTTTTCGGTTGCCCAAAATCTAGTGTTTTGAGAGTAAACAACACCTTTGGACGTGAAAGTAGCTTCATCGCTGAATAAAAATCATTCTAAAAAAAGTTTCTCAGGTATTCTCCTACAAACAAAATTCTAGAAATTTTTCTTGATCTCCATCTTCCAGTGTATGCAAAAACTTGCGTTTGAATGGTTTCAGTTTGTATTTTCTCAGGCATCTCCGTATATTTTCCCTTGGTGAATATAAATCTAGGCTTGCCACTCTCAAACTGGCATTGGGATTATTCCTATATAACCTGTTTGTGTACAATTCTTCTTTTCATATTATTTCTCAAAATATTCTTCAATACAGCTCCTGTTTTATTGAAACTTTTATTTATTCTGTGCACTGTACTGTTACTGATAGGAGGTCGATCTGGATGTCGATCATTGAATATTTTGCATACCTCTCTTTCACTTCTATCGTTATATCCAGAAAGACGCAAAATTTCAATTTTTTCGTGCATAGACAATAATTGTAACGGAATATGGTCCTATTGTAATTGAATATTGATCAATACCTTTCTCACATTCGAACTATGTGATTCAATCTGTCATTGTCAGGGCTTACTTTTGTTTCACTCAAATAACTATTAAAAATAATGTCATCACAGCCTACTTTTCTCGAGTTGGATACATTTTTAAATTTTCAATTCAACAATAATATTCCAAATGAACCCCTTTCTAGATGTTATAGAGAACAATTTGTGTTATGAATTTCTACCAGAAACAAAAAGAATTCCTACGTTTGTGTTGACAATTTTGTTGGTTCTCAGAATTTGTCTGAAAAATTCATAAATAATGGTATGTTTTCAAATTTAATGTAGTTATAACTTTGTTGCCAATGAAATTTTAGGATTTACCTAATTGAAGGATGCTGAATCCAGTGGTGGAGCCGAAACTTTATGAAAAATATCGCTAATGAAATTTAGCTATTCAGAACATAAAACAAATCATAGTATGCCTTGAAATTTAGAAGTAAATTTTGTAAATTTGTGTAACCGTAGACTTTTTGATACTCTTCCTGCTGAAAGAAGAAAAAATTGAATCGGTTGGAAATTGTAGATTTCAATAGGGTGCTCCTATCTTAAGTGGGTCACACTGTAGAACCCTCAAAAATATAAGACAGACATATAAGGGCGTCGACAAGAGATTCATGGGTCAATCAAAGTAAGAGTTGAGTTATTTCTAACTAAAAAGAAACTTCACAAATGATGGGGGTCAATTTCCCGGGTTCCTATAGTTTTGATGAATTCTACCGACAATAAAGTTGAATACTTTTGTTTGCATACTCGCAACTTATACTGAGAAATAATCTAAGAATAAAATAATTTTCGAATTCTCACTGCTTTATCGAAATTTCATTCAATGATTGTCACATTTTTTTATTTCAATAATAATGATAATGATTCACTGGTTCAGTTAAACAAAAAAAATGGAATGTTCTGTATTGGCATAAACATTTTTATCATATCGATGTTATCTGAATCTCATCAATTCGATATTCAAACTCAAAACGGTTTTACGTGCTTAAAATCACGTATACCATATTTTTGACGTGAAATATCTTTGATTAAACGGTTTTTTCTTCTGATGTCTTCTCTAATATTTATTTTTTATTTTACCTATTTGTCCAAGGACTGTGTCCACAGACACAATTGTCAATTTAAAAACTCGGCATGATATTTAGATTTGAGCACAACAAGACAAAAAATATCAGTAGGAACCATAACCAACTGTAGACCTGTTTGAAGAGTTTGAATTAATTGTAACATCTGTACAATGACTGTTTTTGTTTGTTGTTCAGATATACTGATATTGAAGAGTTTCGATAACAGAGTTCAAGTAGATACATCTGATACATTTGATAATATGTGACTAATATAGGAGCCTGCTGTGATCGGTGTACTTTTAGAAATAGTTCAAATGCAATACACAACCGCTCAAAAACATGGAAAGCTGAAAGCTATCCAAACACAATAACTTCGACTCAAAGCGCATTTCACCAACAAAGTCAGCAGCTTCAGAAAGCTTATAGCTTCTTCGAAAAATGATCTGTTGCTCTTTTTTTATCAATCAATCAATGAATCAAAATATGCTTAATTAAGTATGAAAAAGATATAAATATAACAAATAACATATTGTCACACATATTTAAAACAAATAACAAATACACGTAAGAATAGAAACAATGACACAGGACTATAGACACTTAAATGTTTATTATCGAAGAAAAAAGATCTTATTGACAAAGCGCAATTTAAACTAGAAACTTGTATATAGTATCACCGAAACAGACAATTATATATATAAAGGAATAAAATGATGTAGAGCCTGTAGTGATAGGTTTTTAGACAAAAACAGACAAAATATTATTAATTGAATCAGAATAAAAAGCAGTACCCAACTCGTGAAGAAATCAGAAAAAGGAGAAACTTTACTTTTATTCAAAGACAGTGCCAACTTCTTGAAAACTTACTTCAATAACAACGGTTGGTTGGTTGGTTGGTTAAAGGCTGACGAGCGAGATACCGGGTTTACCTTGAGGTTTCCCTTAACTAACTAGATTTGTAAACACAGAGTAAAAATATTAAACCTACGCCAACTTCACAGTTTGTGTCTTCAATATTCCTTCTCAAACAGATAATTGCTAACTCTCTGAATTCCTAAGGATCAGTTTAAGGGGAATATTGAAAAAACAAACTGTGAAGTTGGCGTAGGTTTAATATTTTTACTCTGTGTTTACAAATCTAGTTAGTTAAGGGAAACCACAAGGTAAACCCGGTATCTCGCTCGTCAGCCTTTAACCAACCAACCAACCAACCGTTGTTATTGAAGTAAGTTTTCAAGAAGTTGCCACTGTCTTTGAATAAAAGTAAAGTTTCTCCTTTTTCTGATTTCTTCACGAGTTGGGTACTGCTTTTTATTCTGATTCAATTAATAATATTTTGTCTGTTTTTTGTCTAAAATCCTATCACTACCATTTTATATTTTTACTCTGTGTTTACGTATTTAGTTACTTTACTTTTATTCAAAGTCAGTAACAACAGAGAAATATAGAATAAAAATACAAAAACTACGCCATCTTCACAATTTGTTTCTTCAATATCATTGAGAGAATTGACCATCATCACAGAACCACTGTAGGCCATGGTATGCTTTGAGTAAAAGTATTTTTTGACTCCATTCTGAAGCAAGTGGTATCTAGAAATTTCTTTCAAAGTCGTAGGTAGTTTGTTATACATTTTTTACTTCCGTATAGTATTGCCTGCTCTTATAGGGAATTGCTCAAAATAAAATGAACAAATAAATATCAACATAGGGAGAATAGATAAAATGTTTGAGAAGCACATCATACAACTATTAACTGATAAGCCTGAACTACTCAATTTATTCAGTCAACGAAAAATCGACTATCTTATCATGTGGATGTCTTTCATTTCCGGTATCTTCGCTTTCTTCAAGATAGTGCTATCAAATGTTGACCTTTACCTACTTCAATATGTTTGTATAATGGAAATGTTCAAGGAATTAGCTTTGAGGTCAATTTATAGGAAAATTATTCAGACTCTTCAGAGAATATATCTCTGTATTTGTTTGCAAGTGACAACTTGTAATTGAATAGGTCAATAATACCTATAGCTGGAGGCTGTAGTTATTTCGTGTGCTTTCATATTATTCCTGCAATATCTCAGTATTGTATTTGTTACATTTTATTCAGTAGTTCTATTTTCTCGAATATTCTTTTCTTCAGTGTTTGATGGGTTCTTGCCCTTCATTTTTTGTTTTGTCTGCTTCAACTATACTACCATTCTTTTTAACTTCAAGGTACTTAGCTGATATATTCAAAAAGATGTTATGGAAGCTTAAGTATTTGGAACAAAAGTGAAATACTTTTCAAATAAAACTTAGAATGATATATGCCCCCTTTACCGTACACCTTTATAGTACCTACATATTCCTAAATTTATATTTCGATATCTGTAAATCCTTAAGGATCTGTCCTTGAGGGGAGGGGGGGGGATTTTGATCAATCTTTTTGGTAGTAATTTGAAAGTACTGAATTTGTTCGTTTTCAAGTGAAGTTTCTCAAAAAAAGATTTTAGTTGACGGATTACTAATTTTTCTTCAGGATTGTCGTCCTCCCCCCCCGTACGTTCACCCTTGTAGCCGAAGATGTTACTTCAAACACACATATATCTTTCTCAAATAAAACATATCATATAAGTGCACATTTCAGTATTACTTTTTTTTTCTTCAATTTTCAAACCAATGTGATTGTTTTCAGAAAATAGATATAGACAATAAATTCAATTAATTTGGAATATTGGAAATAATTTCAAGCAAATAGAATAGTTGAATGGAGATTAAAATAATATGTTTTAAACATGAAGATATGAGAATTTTCATCCAATCGTTTTTGAGAGTGCAATATCAGCCAATAATCCGAGAATATTGGCAACCGTTCTTCACACAATTTTCGAAATATTGAATAAATTAACTTCCAAATAAGGTGTACTACCGTCAGAAAGATGTTCAGATCAATTCCTTCCCATATGTCTTTTATCAATCAGAAAAAGTTTCGTTATATCAAATAGATTGAAACTCTGGACCCCTTTATTGACTGTTGATTCTTATTTAGCCGTCCTTAAATTACGCTCCATGATACGCTTATAAATAATCTCCGAATCCGAAAAAATTGAAAACACACAGTGTTTTAATTTCATTTTCTCGATCTTGCTGCTTCTACCGATGTTATCAAAATCACATTCCTATTTCATTCATGACATGAAAGTATAGCAGTCCATGAAATGAATGAAATACACAATGGCGCAAGGGCGTCGATATGGGGGGTTATGGGGGTAATTACTTGTCCAATAATTATTATTAAATGGTATTTTAGTAGAAGTGCTATACGTTACCAAATCCAAAAAGCCTTTACTCCCCCCTCCCCAAGAAAAAAAATCAAAGTATTTACCCCTCTCAAGAAAAAAAATTACGCCCTTGCAATGGCGCTTTATACCCGAAAACTGCCCAACTGCGAAATCAGTAAAAATGATGGTGTTGTAGGAACTATTTCTCGCTATATGTTTGTAGTTGGCTACTTACCACCTATTTCGTATTTAAAGTTAATTTCCTAAAAGATATTATCTGGAGATTCACTTTCAATTGGAAGTTGCAAAATTTTTATGAGCCTTTCCTTTGAAATAACACAGAAGCAAGTATTGGATTATTTCCTTCAATTGCCGACCAAAAAACTCTCAATTTTCGAAATGAAACCAATCTCAATATTATATTCAATTGAAAAAATTAGTACCCCAATCATTTCTGAGATTATACCTACTCCAATTGTAACCGTATTTTAATGAAACTTTGAAACTACTTTCTGAGTTTCCTCTACTGTTAATCCACCAACAAATTTTATTATGGTTACCCATGCAAGAATTTGAGCAATCCTAACCAGTATAAAATCGTTCCAAGTCAGACAAGAAAGTAAAATTCCTAGAATGATTTGCGGTTCCGTTATTGATTTCCTAGAAAATAATTATTTAATTTTTCAAATATCCGATTGTTGCTCTAACTGTTCAAATCCATTCAATTCATCTAGGTCGTTAACCTTTGATATTTCTTCAAATTTTGATTTATTATCGACACACATTGAGCAAGACGTCTTACATTTTTGTCTACCAATTTCGCTGGGCAGCCATTTAAATTTGCCGTGTGGGAAGACCGCTAACCATAAACTAATTTGCATCAATTTCTTGGTCCATTTTTGGATAACAAACCCATTTTTATTACGCCGAAACTTGCGTCGATGTGAAATTTGAACCGCTGCAAACAGCGGATAAAAGATTAAATCTCGTCTTGGCGCACCTAGAACACCCTGTAACGTGCGCCGAGTATGCCGTATCTAAAACGAAAACCCACCTGAATTGTTGAAAATGGAATGACAAGTTCTTTAAATGGCACGTGAGTCATTGCGATTATTTTTATATCGCAATTGCGTTGTTGTTCCATACAGTTTTTACCATAAGCTGCAAAAGGGTACTTTTGTTTGTGTTTTGTTAATTACACAGCAATTTGAATTGAGCAATGTTTACACCGTCAACATTGAAACATGGAAATGGGTTATTACAGTTCCAATAAAAAACCTCTATTATTACTTGCGTATAATCTCCCTGTCATGGTAACATGAAATAAATGAAAATGCTTCGTACTATATGCTGAAGTTCAGAACCCAAAACACTTAGCAATCTGAGGTCCTTACAAATTACGTAATAGATGACAAATGACAAAAACAGCGTTTTTTATAATAGAGCTCCATGATGTACATTTGCTTCACATCAACATGATATTCACTCAAATCGCGAAAGAAAATCTTAAAAATCAAATCGCCAAAAAAATTGAAAAACAAATCAAGGTTCACCCATCTTGAAAAAAAAATTGAAATTTTTCGAAGAAAAAAATATCTGCTCAAACCGAAAAATATAGGAGAAAAATTTTGTAAAAAAAATAAGGTGTGCACACATGTTGGAAAAAATGTTTAAATTTTTCGGAAAAAAATGTTCACTTAAATCGCAGAAAAAATAAAATAATTTTTAATCAAGTTGTTTTACCCACCTTGAAAAAAAATTAATATTCTTGGAAAAGAAATGATCACTCCAATTGAGAAACAAAAACGAAATTTCTCTATTTCAAATCTGTATTCACCCATCTTGGAAAAAAATTTAAATTTCTCGAAGGAAAAAATATTTGCTCGAACCGAAAAATATAGGAGAAAAATTTAGAAAAAAATGTTGAAAAAAAATTAAAATTCTTTGGGAGAAAAATGTTCTCTCAAATCGCAAAAAATTACCACAAGTTGTTCTACAAAAAATGAATATTCTTGGAAAAGAAATAATCACTCAAATCGCGAAACAAACACGAAATTTTTTTTTTCAAATCAATGTGTTCACCTATCTTGAAAAAATATGTATCGTATCGTAACGTATCGAAAAATTAAACGGATTTTCATTTTCTCGGAGAAGAAATTAAAATTTTTAGAAAAAAAATGTTTACTAAAATCGAACAAAAAACAAAAAAAAATTATTTAAAAATCAAAGTTCCACCCAAATTGAAAAAACTGTTCACTCAAATCGCTAAAATAATAAAAAAAATATATATAAAAAAATCAAGGTGTTCCACCCAAAATGGACAAAAAATCAATTTTTTTGAAGAGAAAAATGTTTACTCAAATCGTTGAAAAAACAAAAAAATTATAAAAAAATCATGGTTCACCCATCCTGGAAACAAAATGAATTTTTTTTTGAAACTTTCAGACTTTAAGTTTTTAGTTGTTGTTGTAGTTGTTGTTCCGTAAAGTTTTTACCATAAGCTGCAAAAGGGTACATTTGTTTGTGTTTTGTTAATTACACAACAGTTCGAATTGAGCAATATTTACACCATCAACATTGAAACATGGAAATGAGTTATTATACAGTTCCAATAAACATTCTCTGTCATTACTTGCGTATTGCGTATAATCTTCCTGTAATAGTAACACAAAGTAAATGAAAAAGCCTTGTATACAATATGCTGAAGTTCAGAACCCAGAACACTTAGCAATCTGAAGTCCTTACAAATTATGAAATAAATATCGATAAAACATAAATAACAAAAACAGCGTTTTTATAATGGAGCTCCATGATGTACATTTGCTTCACATCAATATTACATTTCAGCCCTGAGTATTTTCAATTCCCATGCCCCTCTTCTAATTTTACATCAAAATGGATCGCTTTCAGCATTTTTAATCCAGGAGACCAACAAATCCTTCCAGAACAAATAGTCCAGTTTTGAGTTATTAATATTTACAGACACCTCAAATTGAACGTATATCATATTTGGGGATGACAAGAGAGGTGCAGTAGTTCAATCTGTATCAGAATTTAGCTGAATGGATACAAAAGATCACTTAAATTGTTCATAAATAACAAAAATTCATATTTCTTTATATATTTTATATGTCAATGGGTTTTCCTCGGTAAATATTCTGACCTAGACTGTAATTTGATTATTGAATCTAGTGAGATTTGTCCACAAAGAAACACGATTGACCCTTTCACCAGGCAGAGAAATCTAGAGACCTACAAAGCTCTTCGAATATTTGGTGAAAGCCTAAGATGCAAGGAGAGGGTTTACCTGGGAAAAACCTAAACTCGACGCTCACCTGGAACAAAAATCTGGAAAAAGTGCTAACAAGAGCAAGGACAACACTGATGATGGCCAGGCGCTCCTTTGGCAAAACTTGAGGACTCGGGTCCACACAATCCCTTTGGCTATTCACAGCGATAGTGAGGCCCTCGATGGTAATGTTATGGAGATTTAAGACAAAAAAGTGTTGAATATATAATTATACAATAAACTTCCAAATTCATTGAATCTATTACCAATCAAAAGATTCAAAGAAAGTCTGAAAACTGTTCTGCCAAAGCCTACTAAACAATTGAAGAATATCTAATGGACAACTTTAACCTGTGACTGTGATTGTGTTTAATGCCCTAGTATTAATGTCCATGTATTAATGTGCATGTGTTAGTTGATTTAGTTTTATAGTATATAGACTACAGCAGAATTTTGTGCCTAATGTATTCTTTTCTCTGTATTGTAAAGTCTGATGTTCATTTAGCAATAATGACATGTTCTACACCTTATAAGGTCTTTTTCGAAAATAACAAATGAAGTTTTATCTATTCCATCTATCTATCTAACTTACGGAGCTCTGCTGTGGTGGCCAAATGTTGAACAAGTGACAACCAGAGGGAGGCGGCTAGTTTACAAAGACTTGCCATTCTCGGGGCCACTGGTGCTTTGTCCAGCACATCTACGATTAGCCTGGCCTCTGCAAAGACTATACCAATGTTGTCAAGAGGACCAATCTGGTACACGGTTAACTCTAACACAAGCAATGGGGTGGGGGTTGGAATATACGGAAAGAGACCGAAGCAAGACATTAGTCTAAGCCTCGGTACTCAAGCCTCTATATTCCAAGCCGAGGGATTTGCTATTTACGTATGCACGAGAGATATTCTAAGGAGGGGCCCTAGAAACCAACCCATAGTCATTTTCTCCGACAGTCAGGTGGCAATAAAGGACCTGCAGTCATGCAAGATTTCTCCCAAACTAGTTTGGGAGACTCACAAAAACCTCAGAGACCTAGGAGAACAGAACAACTTGTCTGAGTACTAGTTCACAGGGTCATCCAGAGGAATAAGAGCGCAGATGCCATTACGATAGCGGGGGCAGCATCAACTCTCATCGTATGGGAATCAGCCTGTGGAACCCCTTTTGGAGACATTAGACAGGACACGAAGAAATGGGTAAAGAACCATCATTAATCGTCCTGCAATATTCTCGTAAAGATGATGATGATGGGGCCAACCGACCGGCTCTCAAAACATCTCCTCGACATGAGCAGGAACTCACTCAGGAAGGTGGTAGATTCTTATCCGCCATCTGAGAAAACACCTGCATATACCGGGGATACTATGCATGTTTTGTGAGGAGAAAGAAGAACAGCCTCCCACTAGGTTTTCGAAGGAGAAGCCCTGGTTCTAATGCGGATGGATATCTTCGAACACTGCAGTCTCCGAGCAATAAAAAACATAGAGATGCCATTTCTATAATCTCAACACACATTTGTTATGAAAGCTCCATAACACTATCCTTTGTTACAGATTGTGGGTGAGCGTAGAACCAGTGGCGTGCTAATACATTTTCTCATGTTTCATTTTTAATTAAAAATATGTATAATTAGACACGGTCGGTGCAGAGAAATTTGTTCTCACATTGGTATCGATAGGCGACCACATGCTTGGTTAGAAAGCACGTGTGTTTTCAAGATATCAATCCTGACGTCTAATGCTTGGCGGAAGTGCTGTAAGTTTTCCTAAGTTGAAAAGTGAATGCGCTACTAATAATTTCTGAGTCACCCCGGAGCGCCACGGCAAATAATGTACCCACAGGCTATGCCTTTGAGTACACTCTACGAGTGTTGTCAGTAGAGAGTAACCTATTTTATTACGATGAATAGGTTCAAAAATAAGATACAATTGTAAATGACATGAGAATTGTTAAAACGCCACGTGTACTACCATGACACTATTTATTCTACGATATTTTAAAAGACTTTTATTCGTCAATTGTGAACGCAGAAAGATAGTGATTATTGCTGTGTGGCAATAGAAACTAAATTGCTTCTAAGCAATGAACACTTACTTTTGATGGTTCAATCAATCAAAAATACTGTATTGTGCGAAGAATTAGATTACTGCTGATAAAGAATAGAATAAGGTCATAAATACTGAAAAAATTAATGGAAGTGCTGAAGTAAAAAAGTCAAAATATCCAAATCTTTTAATCACATTAGTACATACATGAATCATAATACACATAAGAATTTACGCATAAACTATAATACACATAAGATATTACATTCAAATTTATGATGAAAGTGTATCATTGAAATACGCATCCAAAGTGTAGTAAGCTAGTAGCTCTCTCTTTTTCTGAATTCTGGTTGTCAAAAAGTAATTTCTCAACTTGTGTGGAGTTAGGCTTAGGGAGCGATCGATATTACAAGTCTGTCGGTAGAAAATCGATAATTTCTTATGTAGTTATTATTTAACTTCTTGCATCTGTATCAAGAGATTAAAAATACTACTCAACCCATTGATTAGATTTTAAACCTGCGATGATTCACAGTGTTCCATTCACAATAAAGAAGTTTTACCAGACGCGATACGTCACTGACAACATTCCAGATCTATTATTCATATTGATATATGTGATATTCCGTGTATATAAAATTTTATTCAAATGGAATATCGACAACTTCTGATGAACGGATTACCTACGTTTTAATCCCTGTATGTCAACAATCTGGTTAATGAAGAGTTGAGTTTGCTTACTTACTTACTCACTTTTTAGTATACCTACATTGCAACAAGTTTTTTCCTAATTATTGATAGGTAATCGTTCAGTCGATTTACATAGTGACATAGTTTTTTACAGCTATTTCAACAAATAGTGTATTTTTGTCTCAAAATCTGGATGAAAACGAACAAATTCAATAAAAATCAACTTATTTAATACCAATGAAGAGGTCAAATATGGTTTATCCCATGATTACCATGCTGCGACGCCCATGGTTTGATTTGACAAGACGACAAATGAGTCGTAAACGGACGTAAACAAACATGATCACCAAGTTAAGAGTGAATATAATACGGAATTCCAACCTGAGCACCGAGTGCAAACGGATATATCCGACAATGCCCTTTTTTAACATGATTAGGGCTGAGATGTTTGTAAACAACATCGGGTATGTTGCTTTCAAGAAAGAGACAGAAAAGCCCTCTCTATATCTTTTATTACTCGGAGACTGCAGTGCAGAAGATATCATCCCACATCAGGAAAACGTCGCAAGGAATCTCCAGGAGTTCATCAAAAGATCCGCAGTACTCACGAGATAGACCTGACAGCGAGGAGCAGAAAGGTTCTACTTGCACTCCGGCCGATAGCCAGCCCCGCCGAGCAATAATAATAATAAAATACTTATTTCGCGTGAATAATATCCACCATAATATATCGTAGAATAATATACTATTATAGTACATAAAATCAGAGATATCTTGTCGACGATTGACACGATTTGCGAGACGTTTTTATAGATGTTAAAAATGCGCAACTGCCTATTAAAGTAATAACCTACATTAGTTTACGTGAATTACATACAAGCTAATATGGCTCTTGAATGATAGATAATATAACTTCTGTAATAGCTGTAATTGACAAATGTGAATTCGGTGATCGTCAAAATACAAAGAGAAACTTGTTTTACGGTAATGCGGTGTTTGCTAACGACAGCTTACTAATTGATTCAAATTGTGACGTAATCTAACGTAAGTACCGCGAATATTACAATGAGTATTAGAAATTGAGTTGAAATATGTCCGCGGTGTGACCTTGGATCGCAAAAATAGTATTTTGACACTGTCTCAAGTGGGTAAAATAACTTTATAGAGAGTGTTAAGGTCGTTGCTGCGGTATTTTCAGCAGACTTGAATTCCAACAAACCAAAAAGTTATATAAAGTGTGACTAGTAAAGTCCGTATTATATGGGATGTTTTTATTTATAGTTTTAGTCGAAATTTGACTGTGACATCAATTTCTTCTTCGGTCGAAATGAAAAATAAATAAAAAGTAGTAGTTACGTGATTCACATTATTCAGTAAAATAATTTTTTTTTTTTTAAAGTAAAAGTTATGTTTTTCCAAATGCAAGTTTTAGCTGCAGCGCAAAATTCCAGCTGCGTAAAATAATTTTGATTTTTTCTAATTCTTGTATATTGCACGACTGCTGCAAAATAATAGCATCCTACATTTAAAAAGTAGTGCTTTTCTACAAAATCCAAATGGGGCTATTCAAATTTGGCCACATGTGATGCAAAGTTTATTTGTTTTTGATCCTGTATATAAGGTAGGAATTTCATAAAATATCTATTTTTGAAGAGAGTGTATATCTAAAAGTAATACACATCAATTTTAAGAATATTAGGAGATATTTCACTTGGAAAGAGTCAAATTTTCGAATAAAATAATTATAATATAAAAATTGAACGAACTTGAAATTCCACCTTCTCAATTAATAACAAAATATTTTTGGTATTTGAATATTGAATGAAAAACAATTCAAAAACTTGAAATTTTAAATTTAATTTTTGAGTACCATCCATTGCGTTCAATACAAAAAATTGTTCTTCTTGACACATCTTTAATGGAGTTTCTTATACTGAAGGGCCTTACATTTATACCATTTCCAAAAGATTAATATAACGGAAAGGTATTTGTAAACTCTTTTTTTTAGATAAACCCACAAGAAAAAATCAATCGGGGTTGAAACCGGAGACCTAGCCGTCAAGTATTGCTCCATATTACGCCCATTTACTATTCCCATAAATATTTCCAAGAGCCGTTCTTGAACCTGGATGCCTGACTGAATGTCTTTCATCGAAAATGTTGGCTGCTACTCGACTTTTGTTTTCACCACATATTAAAACAATTTGAAAAATTTCCTTTTTTTTATTTAATACGTACCTATCATTAATTGAAAGCCACCTTGAGATATAGAAAAAGGCTTGACTGTCGTTATTAAAGCAAGGGCTTTTCGATTTTTTCCAATTGTTTCTCGGCCAACTTAAGTTTTTGGTGCATCATCAGCGTAGGGTAAAACGCTAATTATATTTGTTTAAACTGCATTCAATAATAAACGGCTATTTTCAGTTTCTCTCCACTTAATACAGACTTTACTGATGACATTGTATACTTGTTTGTTTTGATTATAATATTGTACTTTTAGACACAAAATACCTTTTCAAAAATAGATATTTTAGGTGAGTTATCTTATACGGGTCAAAATAAATAAAATTTGCATCACATGTGACCAAATTTTAATAGCCCTATGTAGATTGTGTAAAAAAGACGCATGTAATATGGTGCTACTTCAGAGAAAATGTGTCTGGAATAAGGCATTGTCAAAACTAAGAAGTTTTAAATTCAGAAAAACTTTTTCTTTTAATTTTTTTCGACATTTTGAGAAATACCCCAGTTTTTGAATTTTTTATTTTTTCATTAAAACTCGTCAGAAAAGAATCACGTGACTACTATTTTTTGGTTATTTTGTATCTCGATCGAAGCAGAAATTGATGACAAAGTCAAATTTTGTATAAAGCCTTTAAAAAGAATTCCCATAGACGCGGTCTTCACTGGACACACTGTTGAGTCATTAGAGTCTCACCGTTGACGTTATTCAGAAGATATTTATCGAAGAGAAAATCATTGAAATAAATGTAATTTAAGTAAACTATTAGAAATCAGGTATGGTGTTTCCCAGGGAACAGTCCTCGGTCCTAAACGATTCCCACTCTATATCAATAAATTGTTGAATCTGGAGATGGGTGGAGATATCATCTTATATGCTGCGCTGAAAATACGGTTTTCCTATTAAATGGAACAAATTGGCAAAATATTGCGAAAAGACTTCAGCTTACAGGACTCTATAATTTTGGAATTATTGGTAGAAAAATAAACTTAACAAACTGTTATTTAATAATATCTGAGATAAAGGCCTAGGTAGAAGATAAAATTTGAGTTAATAAAACAAAGAATTCGGCGGAAATCATTTATTATGCCGAAAGAAAAAAAAATTATAAACGTCGGAATAAAACAAGAAGTTTTAATGTATTTTAAGATGTTAACTGTCCAGTTACGAACTCAACTAAAACCAGTTTATTTGAGGAAAATTCAAGCTTTTTACGTTATTGAACTACTCGAAAGAATTCTTACTAAAGTAGTAAACGGAAAATTCAAAACACATTGGTTACCTAAAAAGGGTAGGTACCTATATTATTACCAAACAATCAACTCTCCCTAATTCTAAGACAAAACGGCCGTTTTATGCGCATAAATACCTAATCTGCCCTCGAATTAGCTTGGTTCGTCTCGGGCTATACGAGGGGTGTTCGAAAAATTAAATGCAAATAAATCTGTTTTCTTTTTCAGTATGCTTAGGCATCGTATATTTTATAACTCAGATGAAAGAAAAATCACAATGGAATTCCTTCACACCGTGAAAAAAAACTCTTCAATTATCCACAATTATTCGTATTTCTACTTATTTCATGTCATTGATCTTTTTGTAATACTCATTTATGGTTTGAACAATTCTCCCAATAGAAATAGGACGTTGAATTACTAATGGAACCGATTAGTTCATACAAAATATTTTATTTGAATTATAGAATTTCCCCTGTATAATTCAAGAGGGTACAAGGAAACAAATGTTTATTGTTCCCGAATGTTTGTAGCTGTGCCTTTCTGAGTATCATGAAACTGAATGTTGAATTTAATGGCTTCCGGATGTGGACTAAATGAATTATTTTGTCTGTGCGTTTCGATTACTATTTGAAATAAATTCCAGAAGTACGTCTTCTTACAGTTCATTAGTGTCGTGGTACTATTCATGCACACAACGATTTCATCCTGAGGTCAGGTGCACTCAATTTGTTAAATATTATATTGTATATAAATAACAGAAACATTGAATAAATATTAAATATTCCAAATAAAATCGAAAAAATTACATGGAATAAAACATTCTAAGTGAAAGTTATCTCTCAGAAACACTATTTCACAAATTGGAACAATTTTTTAAACATAATTTTCAATCTTTATCTAAGCTGAAGGTAATCTAAACTGCTTAATTGTAAATTGGAAAACTTTTATTCAAGTCATAATAAGCACAATATGTTGATTTTATTGGAAATATGAACAGGATGTTCATAAAGTCCGTTGTGGAATCATCTGCGACTGAAAGTTGAACTTTAGCCATTATTTCCATCGTACAAGATAACCTCTCTTGGAAGGGATTCATGTTGTAAAGAGAAACATTCTCAATTGAAAATTGAACCAATACATGACTCCTCTGGAAATGGAAAAACCTACGATAAATTGAAGTTACTTTTTGGAATATCTAACAGAAAACAACTACTTCCCTTGCTAAAGCCACGCTGGACCTGAACTACACCTAATAGATATTGTGAAAGACCCTATATAACTTGAGAGAAAAATCTAAAACTGAAAATTTGCATTTTCATTCAGATAGTTGCACTTAGGAAAAATTTTACTAACCCCAGCTAGAAATCGAATAACCCCAGCAAGAAACTCTAATAGCATAGGGGACAAGCGAGTTCTCACCTGTGGTTATAAAGTCGACTTTGCTGATTACAACTCGCTTGGGATTACTAGATTTTGTCGAATAACTTATTTTCTCGAACTTTGCTACCGCAAGTGAGTGCACCTAGTCATGACTATGGTGCATTGTTGCAGTCGTAGGTATCTGACTTTGGTACCGCTAGCGATTGCACCTACTTATGACTACAAGGTTGTCTCAGTCGTAGGTATCTGACTTTGCTACCGCTAGTGAATGCATCCACCTAGAACTAATGGGGTACTGTTCCAGCTACTGCTAACGGGTGCATCTACCTAGACTATAAGTAATAGTTTCAATTGTAGATTTGCAAGTTTGCTACCTGCTAGCAATGGTTGCAATAATTTTTGCTCCAGGATGTCCCAAAAATAGGTTCATCAATTTCAACCACTTGTATAGAATTCATAAAGAGCAAACATTCTAATTCCGCTAGCTCCCATTCTTGTAAAATAATCTTGTTAGTCATTGGGTAGAAAGGTACCTACTCTCTGAGACCTCATTTATGCACTTGATTGTATGGTTTGCAGTCGAACGGCACGAAACGCTTCTTGCGAAATTTTAATAAATAATACAAAATACTTGTTTCTCTGCTCTGATAGCATACTATAGCACTAAAGCTTCTCGAACCGTTGCAACTTGCATAAAAAGGTACAAGGCATCACACGGAAACGCTCAATGTTTTGCCGTGAGACCGCAAACTACACAACCACACCTGCATAAAGAGGCCTTACACACAAAACTAAACTTGATTACCACACAGCGGCGTTATTCCCAATCAGTACTCATACAGCCGAATGCATAGTCAATTCCAGCGACTCGCCAGCGTTTCGCCGCTCGCTACACAAGAACTATAATGCACAGTCGAGCTCCAATAAAGTGGTATATCGCCAGCGTTTCGCCAAAATGTGACTTCGCGTAGTTGTCACTTTTTGGAGCTCGACTGTGCATTATAATCCTTGTGTAGCAAACGGCGAAACTCTGGCAAGTCGCTGGCGATTGACTATGCATACGGCTGATAGACTATGAAATATGAATTAGCCGGAAACAAAAGCATACACATGCACAAACACGAAGCCAAGAACAATAACCTAATCTTTGTCTTGTCCAAACGACCACCAGCCAGAGAATGATTCTGTTTCTTCGTTTTCATTCGCACTAAACGACCTAAAAATATTTGTTGTGTTCGTGGAAGGGGTAATTTCCGTTGAAATATCAGCAAAACATCGAATAATCATAGCAAGGCATAGAATAATGGTAAGCGGGTTCATCCAGTAATATTTTAGTGGCTGGTTGACAACAGAAACCTCACAGCCACAGGCATGTAACTCGCTAGTGATTATTCAGTTATAAGATTAAAATGTTCTAATAAAAAAACTTTCTGTCCCAGACCGACTGCCTAAGAGCGACAGCTGTATACTTTTCTGTGGCAGAAAAATCACCTCCAGCAAAATCGTTTTCGCTGCCGTAGGATTTCAATGTGCTGGTACTATTCGACACTTTGTCATAGTAATAGCATTTCTTATTATGATAGCAAGAAATATCTTAGCAAAAACTTTAATAGCACGATTTTCCTCAGTGTGATTATTTATTAAATGTCCAGTTTCCATTGGAGATTCTTTTGTATGAAGAAGATGAAGGAGAATGTTATTTACAAGTATCGCACTCACAGAAAATACTATTAAAGAAGAAACTTAATCTTCCGGTACCGGCCAAGAAAGTAAATGACTTCCACCCTGTACCCGTTAGTTCCGCCTGATCTTTGGAGCGCCGGCAATTTAATTGATTAATAACCAAATCATTAGTCAGAATCGGAGAGTTGGTCCATGACATTGGTTAAGATTTTTCAATAACAATTTCAACCTATCTCCATCAGGATTAACCTTACAATCGAACACCGATCGAGCTGCGTGAATCTAAATAAAACCGTAATCAAGGCTGCCGTGGAACAGGTACTCCTTATAGGGATGTAAAAATATTATACTAATAGTGGCGCCGTACGTACTAGCTCAGCACCAGGTCCGGTCATGGGTAATAATTGAAGGCGGCCGCCTGAAAGAATAGTCTTGGGTAACTAGATGAAAAGGTAGGTAGGTATTGTCTAATTAGCGCGGTTCGAGTTTTGAGAGTACTTGAGAAGTGTATAACCAGGTTCATTAGCCTCAATTATCATCATCAATTACTGTTATTATCACTATAACATCGAATACTTCCATTCATTCGGACATTTTCTTTGCTATTAGATTGTTTTGTTGGATGTATAAAATCGATTGAAGAAAGAAATTTTGAGATAATTATTGTGTAAATTTTTTTCATGTGTAAATGATTACTTTTGTACTCACCGAAATGTATTTTGAAATATTTTATAATTTGACCAATTGTCTTTAATTTCGATTGGCAAAATTATATTCTTCATATTTATTGAACACATTCTTTGAATATTAATGCAGTTTAGTACTTTCAGTAAAAGTAACCTTTCATTTTTATTTGAGGGACTTAGGAATCATAAATAAATTTAATCCATGAGAAGGATTAAAAGTAGAAAATACATACATTTTTTCAAATATGGGGCAAAATCCACTGTTTTACAATTTACTCTAATGAAATAGGCTGAACAACACATATCTCAAATAAAGGATTTAGTTTTTATCATTGTTTGCCAGACAGTTGGACGCTATATTTTTTCTTATTGACGTATTCTGAACATATACGGGCATTGGTGCCGTATTCTCTGACATTAAATCTTCTAGAGTTGAAGTAATGAAAACCCCTTCAGAGACACTGGCTAACATCTGGTCTGCCATATTTTTTTTCTACGTTATTGATTTTCAACGTAGCCTTCCGCAACAGTTTCACTTTTCCATCAACTATTTCTCTTCAATTGATCCAGGCTTGCTCCCGAGAAAAATGCGGAGGTTCTGCGGAAACAATGCCCAGTATATAGGTGAGCGTCTGACAACATCAGAAACTCAGCAATTTGTCCAAAAAGTAATACATTTTCCATTTTTGTAGGCTACAAAAAATATCCTGTATTGTGTAGGTAGTCTTATAATAATAATAATAATAATAATAATAATAATAATAATAATAATAATAATAATAATAATAATAATAATAATAATAATAATAATAATAATAATAATAATAATAATAATAATAATAATAATAATAATAATAATAATAATAATAATAATAATAATAATAATAATAATAATAATAATAATAATAATAATAATAATAATAATAATAATAATAATAATAATAATAATAATAATAATAATAATAATAATAATAATAATAATAATAATAATAATAATAATAATAATAATAATAATAATAATAATAATAATAATAATAATAATAATAATAATAATAATAATAATAATAATAATAATAATAATAATAATAATGGCCTGCCAGGATGGTGTCTTCAACACCCTCGTCTACCGTAGTCGCGTGATGGGTATAGACGTCCCTGACACCCGATGCAGGGCATGTCGTGGGGCACCTGAGACCGTAATGCATTTGCTATCAGCATGCCCATCTTATGCGGTCTCAGCCTATATCCACAGGCATAACGCGGCGCTACGAGTGTTATACTACCATCTACGACACTCGTACGGTATAGACGAGACACCGGTGTTGCCTTATGTTCCGGGGGATATTGAGTCCGTGGTGGAGAATGAGAGGTGCCGGATCTATTGGAACTACTCATTCCCCACCCTCAGGCAAATACAAGCCAATAAGCCTGATGTTGTCCTCCTCGACCACCAAAGTAGAACGATATTCGTCATGGAGTTTTCCGCTCCAGGCGAAATGAATATCGTTCGAAAAGAGGAGGAAAAACGGACTAAATATCGAGATCTTCTCTTTGAACTCCGCAGGTTATATCCGGACCATTCTGTCAAAATGGTGGTTCTGATCATAGGAGTCCTTGGTGGAATGATGGACACACTGCTCTCCAACTTGAAGATAATACCTGCTTGCCGTAATATGGCAGAAATCTTAGCAGCAAGAATGCAGAAGGCCGTCATCCTTGGTTCGCTCCGTCTACTCAGGGCACATGATTCTCGGACCCAATAGTCACTCACCCTACGGACGTAGGGAGTGGTTATTGGGGTTAACGACACCAGCGCGCCCTCCGGATGTATCGGAGCACCGGAGACAGGGCCTGACTGGTACATTCCTAACGGAAAAAAAAAAATAATAATAATAATAATAATAATGATAATAATAATAATAATAATAATAATAATAATAATAATAATAATAATAATAATAATAATAATAATAATAATAATAATAATAATAATAATAATAATAATAATAATAATAATAATAATAATAATAATAATAATAATGATAATAATAATAATAATAATAATAATAATAATAATAATAATAATAATAATTTGTCTTTATTCATATTGTCAACTATTTAGGGATACATTGAATTAGGGTGAATTAATTTAACAATATGAAAGGGCGGAATTCAGTCGCCATTATCCGGAAATAATGGTGACTGCTCTGCCATCCAACCCATAACAACATCATAACGTATGTTCATAGCATTCAAAACAGAAATATGTAAAAATATAACTCATTCTAGTGATTCTTATCAATTACATGACTTTTCTTTTTTTTTTAGTAACAAATATTTGTTTCAAACATAATGTAATTTGTTCCTGTAGCTGAATTCGATGGTTTCTGTTCCCAAAATTGACCAACTTGGATTTTAAAGGATTAATGATCAAGCAGTGGTGTTTTGATGCTTCTGATTAATTTTTCAAATCCTCATTGAGAACAGAACAAGCTTCTTGTAAATTATTAATACTAAAAGAATGATATATTTGCGTATCACCCGCATAAAAGTGAGATTTGCATTGTGATAAATAAGTTGTTAAATTAGTAGTATACACCATGAAAAGCAACGGACCTAAGATTGAACCTTGGGGAACTCCAGTACCCAGATTCAGCGGAACGGAAAACCTGTCCCGAATTTTCACAAACTGGACGCGATTAGAAAGATAATTCTTCATCATGAGCTGTGCACTATTAGTAAAACCATTATAGTGTAATATTGCTAGTAAGAGTTCGTGATTAATGCGATCAAACGCCTTTGAATAGTCTAATAGGACCAGCGAAACCATACGAGTTTCATCGATGGCAGAAAACAAGTCGTCCGTAACCTTGAGCACTATATTTTCTGTAGAATTTTCGGTAGATCTTTTGATCACGACAGATCGATCACGTCGAGTTTTGGTATCCGGAATATTGACCAGAAAAAATCTTCATCGTCTGAGACGTCAATGCATTCTAGCTACCTGCAGTAGGTAAAAAACTAAACTCAGAAGAGAGACAAATTAGACCAATCCGAGTTGTAGCAAATAATACAGACTGACTGACAAACACTCAAATTATAATTAAAAAGCCTACTTTCTGAGCAAGAAAATCTTCATTTCATCTGGGGCATTTGTCAAAAATTATCTGATGTCAGAATCTGTCTTAGACTACTTTGGTCGCTATCCGTCATTCTGTATTTTCAAAAAGGCCAAGAGTTTGCTGTTCTTGCTAATATCTACATTATTTTCTGTGACTATTGTAGCCTTGAGCATTGAATAGTGCCTTCAACTTTCGAGAGTTTTCCAAGAAGAAGGCAAGCAGCACCTTTACGGCAGTGAAATCTTGTTCAATTCGTACTTGGTACAGTTTTCGGTAGTCTTCAAACTGCTTCATATTTATTCCCCGAGATTTTTGTGGGAAGAGCTCACCTATACATTGAATTCTATTTTTTCGACTGAATCGATAAAGAACGAAAGAATGGACGTTTTTGATAACTTAGATTGTTACCGTGATACTGGCATTTTTCTCAAATGTCATGGTAACGCTTTCAAGGCACATCACGAGAGTACTGCCTTTCATTGTTTTCTTGATCATTACGGGCCTAAAGTTTTTTTTTTTAACTCCTCAGCGAATTCTAGCCCTCCCTTCGGTCGGTCTACAAACTTTTTGTCTCGAGATTAATGGTACCACTTTAGTCCCTAGGTATTTAATCTATTATTTACTTCAGTTTAAGATTAACTTTTTTTACTCCCTTCGTAAAAATATGATCTTTCGTGTGGTAAGTAATAGAGATATGGAACATGAATCCTAAAAAAACTGAACTGGAGTTCTCAACTAAAAAGGACTATGATTATGTCTAAGAATAAGTCCAAAACATCGGACATGTCACGAAAGAGTTATTTTCTAAACAAGTGCGAAAAGTGTTACTTTTCCGCACGCAAATACAGTGACGTGAACGACGCGAAGTTTGTATAAGTTTTTGCTTGCGTAAAAGGCACTTTACGCACGTGTTAGGAACAACATTTTTCCTACGAGCTTCATATCAGATAGCAACGAATATAAAAAATTATAACTTATTGAATCATTTTTATTTAAACTTGATAGAAAGAACCATACAACAAACAAATCTGAATCATATGTCAAAGTTGACAACTGCACTTATTGTTGCTTGGCAATATTATATATACATATATATTCATTTATCATTATACAAGGTATTTAATTTTTTTTTTGTTTTAATACAAATATCGGGAAATACGATTGAAAGGTAATGGGGAATACACTTGTCACGGTTTCTCATATTGCATAAAATAGTCTACCACAACTAAAATGAATATAAATTTTCCATACCAGTAAGATTTTTGAGTAGTTTTACTTTTCCGCACCCATTGCGGAAATAGTATATTACATTACTAGTGCGGAAAGTGACATTTTTCACACGAGTGGGAAATATTGTGGCACGAGGCGTAAGCCGAGTGCGGCAATCACACGAGTGTGAAAAATCACTTTCGCACGAGTAATGTACACTATTTTTCCTACGACTACATAATAATTTTACCAAATAATGTATAAAAATATTATAATTAAAGACGACATAGTAAAATATTTTCTTTATGATATAATACCGACGAGATCAAAATCATAATTAGACTCCTTTTATTTTTGATAACAATTACTAATCAAGATACACTCTAATACAATATATTTTCCCGTCATAATATGTGTCCAATACCTCAGTTGGTAAGCAGCGGGACTCGACGTGACTTCTGACGAAGAGTACCCGGGTTCGATCCTCGTCCTCGGAAACTTTTTTTTTTAAGAAGATGAAAAAAATTACACTTCTTAAATAGATTGCTTCAAGATTTTGTTGGTAGGATTTTAGATAGTATATATACTGATTTTTAGATAGTATCAGTTGGTAGAGTTTCGGCCTTCTGAATGAAAAAAAAATCTTTTCAAATAGATTTCTTCAAATTTACATAATAAATAAGTAAATCTAAATTGAAATTATATATTTGACAACTTGACTTCGGTAAATCTTAATAGAAATTATGCATTTGACAACTTATCCGCAAGCGTGCGAAATACTTTCCGCATGCGTGCGGAAAGTAACTTTCCGCACGCTTGCGGAAAGTATTTCGCACGATTGTGGATATGAGCCACTTTCCGCGGGACTGTACGGTGCGATATACGTTACTTTCCTATGTGGTCGTAGGAAAAAAATATTATCATCACGGGTTTCGGAAAAGAGTAACTTTACGCACGCAAATGCGTGCGGAAAAGAGATTAAACTCTCATGTCTCCGGGAGCCATTGGTTTTTCTTCATTCAGCGTTCGAAATGTTAGCCTTGGCAAGTAGAATTGTAAGAGAACTGATGTTTTCTCGTCTTCCTGACAGAACCTGCATACCATTTCTTCTGACAGACCAATTGTAATCTTGTATTCATAATATGTTTGCAAAAATTATTCTAGTAGTGCTTGTTGCTCAATTTCTGGCTCAGTAGACATTCTTTCTTATTTTACCTAGCAGATACATTTGGACCGAAAACAGTAAAGTCATATTTCTCCAAAAATTTTGGGACTGATATTAGTGATTTGAACGTATCCATAGCTCTGTAGATTGAAAAATAAATTTCTAATTAAAAAATGTGTTGGTCACAAATGATACAAAGCTGTATTCAAAATGTCATATGGAGACATAAGAAGTGAAAAAATACCAGGTATTGAATTTAAAAATCGAAAGTTATTTCACTTCTGGTGAAACCGAAAGTGACATGAACATAGGTCACTCCTCAAAAAATGCAGTTTTGTCTTGTGCAGATCCTATAAATTTCATTCCATTATCTTAAAATGAAAAAAAATTATAGAGCCGACACAAGGTATAAAGTTCAACAACTATGAATACATCGTTTAAAACATCGATGAATTTCGTTATATATATTTGAGATCGCTCAGTGGATGAACATTCAGTAGCTGGCAACTATTCAATCTACGTTTGGTAATGGTTCAGAAACAAGATTCAAATACATTAAAAGGATTAGTTGAATGCCATGGTCCTTTTTTATTTTCTTATATTTAATATCGTATAAGTACGTCGTTTGGTGAAAATATATATCTACTGCCTTTTGTCATAAAAGTATTTTTTGATGAAGCGTTTGAAACAACTGATCATAGATAAGAACTAAAAATATAATGTTGATAACAACGTTAGTTTACCATAATACTTTCAACCTTCCTGATAACAAAACATTTTATTTGTTTTCAAATATTCAAAAAAATACACAATTATAAAACCTTGAGATTTTTTTGGTAATATTACTTAGAATTTATAAATCTCAAAGATTGTATTATTCTAGTTGTGTTTAATATTCTAGTTTGAAGAGAAATATCAACTTTAATTTGTTCGACTCAGTTTTCAAATAGCACGTGGAAAAACAGTTATTATGTTTGGTGTCAAGTGCTTTAAAAATTTCGTTTATTGAAATTTCATAATTAACATTCATTGATTGTTGTAAAGTCGAATAAATATATCATTTTTGTTTGGTACATATTTCCGTTGGGAGGAGATATTTATTAAGTGATGCGTTGTGGTGATTATGACTCAAATTCAACGTCCTTGTACCTGTTATTTAGATTGTGAGGTTTCCTTCATACGATTTAATAATCTCTAGTTCCTTGTGGCTTCACCGTGCTTCACCCTCATTCAAGTTTGCAGCACCTCTGTCGTTTGATTCGAATCCAATTAAGTCTGCTAGATCTACTAAGATCTAATAAGAAAAAATATTACCAAGTTTCCCATATTACTAATCTGAACTTTACGATTTGACACGTTGAGACTGGTAACAGTGGCACTCCTCCATACCACGAGACACAGAAAAATCGCAGCATACATTATAGGACTTTCAATCCTTTTCTGCTTTGGCACTCTTTAACATTTTTTTTATTTTTGACACATTCGACTCGATTGTCACATTTGTTTCAACGAGTTTACCTTCGCATCTTTCAAAATGCCTTAAATCTCAGTTTTTAGAACTTATTATTTCATAATAAGGGATGGTTCATTTTCCATATTGTGCAACTTGTTTCAAAATCTGAAAACTATTGTCTGAACGCATTTATTTTCATACAAGCCTATTGTTTCCGTCTATGCCTATATATTGTTTCCGGGTAGGCTCGAAGTTAACTTTAATTTTAACAGTAAAGTTAACTTCAACTTTGAAATGGCAGTTTTATAGAAGTCTCATTTCTGAAATAAAAAGAAGAAGAAGGCAAATATGTATCCTAGAATTTTTCGCAATTTTTCCTTTGACATTTCTAATAAATAATGAAACTGCTATCAATGGATTTGAGAATCCGCCAAAATATCCATCAGTTACCAAGAATGAACATGTTGCATGAAATCTGAGTAATTAACACTTGTGTTACTGACGATAGAAGATTATTTCTAAAATTGAAAATACTTATAATTCCAAAGTAATTAGAACTAGAAATGTTGACTTATTAGTTGGTCTTTGCAAATTTGCCTCTTTATGTGCCCCTTTAACAAGCATACAGACTACCTTGATCGAAATCCATTTTTATTTGTTTTCAAATTCTATTTCGTTCCACAAGATGAAATGGTTTTTAACAGATTTCTAAATATCCTGCGACGCCGAGGGCCTCCAATAATAATCACAGCATCTCCTTCATCGTCGCTTAAAAGTTCCTCGAAAATAACGAGGATATCGTTTGCTACCATTGTTGCGAAAAAAAAAACAATCATATTGAGTTTTATGCTAAATTATTGATAGAAGAACTGTCGAAAACCACCATTTTCTACAAAGTTAACTTTAACTGATACCCCTCCTCCCGATAAAGTTAACTCCTACCTTTTGAAGTTAACTGTAACATGTGACGTTATTCCACCAGTTAACTTCTAGTTTGTGAAAATAGTTTTATAATACCGGCCCTTATTCTGGCAAATCATTTAAATCTCTGTGAAGCGAAATCGGCACCAGGCAGTGGGTGTTAGCATTGCGATAAGAAAGACAATGAGCTCTATAACCATTCACAGACTATTATAGTATCAGAACTGCGTTGAATACTTGCACAGTGTGTAGATAAAGTAATAAATGAATTCAGTATCGCTTAAAATATTCCAAGATTTTGGCAGTTAATCGTGGAATCGTGTAAAATTTGTTCTTCGTTGAAATTAAAATGAAAAATCTTTCATTAATGAACAGTGTAGTCGTATTACATTCAATAAGTTCATCCAAATTTGCTCCACAGATAAAACAAATAAATCAAACATTATATGTATTACATTTTTCCTAATGACCGGTTATTAGTACCTTAGAAAATATAGAAATAACTTTCGGTATCCCAAATAATTTCTTGCTTTGTAGCTATGAAAGTTTAACACTTCTTCTAATATTTTAAACAGAGTCGGATAACTGATTTTTTTTTGTAAATTTGTTTTTAAGAAACTCCCAGGTTTTCTGAGAAAACCCCTCAAAAGCAGAGCTTGTGCGAGCAAGGGAGATCCAGGACCTATAGTTTAAATAAAAGTGGAATCCGAACCCCTTTAGTTCAGTGACACGCGACCGGGGATCGAACCCGGACCGCCTGGGTGGAAGCCAAATGCTCTAAGACCACGACCACTTCGCAAATGTTTATAATGATTTGATTTAAAAACCGACCAGAAAGATGAAATTAATTTTAAAAGAACGGTCGTACAGGTCAATATTACTTTCGAAACAGACATATTTTTCAATGAAAGTCAAAGCCTTTGCGCTAATACCATATTCGATAAAATTTTAAATGGCAGCATGGAACAAAATTTAATAATTCAATTGAAAGGACTTTTACCTTGAGTACAAATATATTCAAAGTGTATGTTAGAAATATTTTCTTTATTTATTCAACCTAACAAATGTTTTGAATGTGAAACTGTCAACTATCATAAGTCAATAAATTAAATGTTCCAACTTTTCATCACTGGTAAATTACCAGCGACTTTAATACAATAATTAACTTTTCGAAAGTAGTCTTTTCATTTCAGAATGAATAGACCTAGACATTCAAGAGAATGAATATATCCAAGGACAACTATAAACTATTGTGGTTATTTTTTAATTCCATCATGGAATACCACTTCTGACAGACGTAATTTGCTTCATCAAAATTGGCAAATTGTAATAAAAAATGATCGCATTACATAATAGAGAATTTTTGTACTTGCATTTGGTTTGATGATGTGGAATGAATTTCCATGACTCCATGACAAGTCATTTATATATAGTAAAAAGTATACGACTACGAACAGACCCCTGGAGAACTCCAAGATCGACTTATTTGAATTTGATCTAACGACAATGTTTTGTTAAAAAAAAATGTTATTTCGTCAACCGATTGCACCCCTACGCTCAACCCTCGGAAGTCTTCGAGAGACTTGTGAGAGATAGGGAAGACGTAGCCCTTACCCTTTAACGTGTGATGCCATGCACGAGACCGATGAACATGCGAGGCTTTGAACCCTCGACCCTTCGCTCCAAAGGCGAACGCTCTACTCACACGGCCACCACGGCCGTAACTGTATCTGATGCTTTTGGTAACTCAAAAATTAAAAATATCACAATCTTATTGGATTCAATTTCTTCATATAAACTATAAAATGCAGTTTCAGTTGACCTATTCTTTCTGAAACAATGTTGATTGTGATATGATGTATGATTTTCTTCCAAGTGATTTGCCAACTTAATTGAACCAATTTTTTCTTGCAGTTATTTTTCTTCCAAATTAATTTTTGATGATCTCCCATGAAGTTTCAGTTTCATTGCTGACATTTTAGATTATGTCGTTAAAATAATTTGTTTGTTTTATATTATGTTTATGACCCTTCTACCCTCTTTTGTATACGTTCATACTTTATGAATTTGTGTGTACAATTCTGAGTAACAATTGACATAATTTTACAAATTGTGTAAGGCTTTCGCGGCCATCGTTGAATGAATGATGGTGTTTTGGGTTTCTAGGCAGACGTTTATTTAGAGAAAATCTCGACGTTTCGCCAACACGAGTGGTTGGCATTTTCAAGAGAAATGTTTACAGCTTCGATCACTGAACACTACTTGTTTGGTATGCGTTGTCTCAGTCGACCCATAAATACTGGCTGAGACAACGCATACCAAACAAGTAGTGTTCAGTGATCGAAGCTGTAAACATTTCTCTTGAAAATGCCAACCACTCGTGTTGGCGAAATGTCGAGATTTTCTCTAAATAAACGTCGACCTAAAAACCCGAAAAGCCATCATTCAATTGACATAATTATTTGAATCAATACATGACTCCTCTGGAAATGGAAAAAACCCTACCATAAAATTGATGTCACTTTTTTGTAATATCTAACAGAAAACAACTACTTTCCCGGCTAAAGCCACGCTGGACATTGAACTACATCTGATAGATATTGAGAAAGACCCTATATAACTTGAGAGAAAAAATCTGAAAGTGAAAATTTGCATTTTCATTCAGATAGTTGATTATTTATTAAATGTCCAGTTTCCATTGGAGATTCTTATCTATGAATGAGATAAGGGAGAATTTTTATTCAGAAGTATAACTCACAGAAAATCGCTCATTCCATTGATGCGTGAATTGCATCTCTTTCGCTAGGCCTTCAATATATTTTGGTCGACAAAAATCTATTTCACTCTTCTAAGACCATCAGGGAGATCGGAAGAATTGGAAAACATACTCTTCAGAAGCAATTTCACACTGTAATGAGGAATTGTTGGACTATTTCTTGTGCGGTGAAACTTTATTTTTCTGACATAAAACCTGTCATGGGTATGGCATGTTGATTTCATTGAAAATATGAACAGGATGTTCATAAAGTCAGTTGTGGAATCATCTGCGACTGAAAATAGCGACTAAATTCCAACTTTCAATGAAATCAATATTTTAATTTTGTTTTGACTTTTGCAATACTTTCAGGGAGGAGACACTCTCATGGTTTCTATCATTTTTTCGGAACCTTCTCACCTTGTCAAAAGTCAGAATGCAACAACAATATATGTAACATATAGAAAAACATTCCGCAAAATTCCAGTTTAACATGTCGAGAAAATTAAAAATCGTTTCAATATATTTCTCTTCATAAAAGTGAGGTTCGTAAGAAGCCACTATAATGAACTATTTCTCTCACTTTCCTCAACTATCAACAATCAAGTAAAGTTATGGATACAACAAATATTGCTTCAATCTCTTGTGTGTTCATCTTGACATAAACTGGTACTTCCGGTCCGGGTCCATTTCGCTGAGTTCGGTCCTGCAAACCAATCAAGAAAATAACACATGGAACAAAGTGTTTAATAAATTTATTGAGGAAGGATATTATTCCTTTTAAGTCATTGTTATTGAGAACTGGATGATATTGTCGACTGTAGATTGTTTTTTCTCGTTTTGTTCTCGGATGATGAATTTCCAATGCTCCTTTTATTTCCAGCTGTATGACTGTAAAAGGGCATATCAAGGATCCGCATTGTTTTGAATCTGCTATATAGCGATTCTGACAAGCATTATTGTGCGAGATTTTTTAGGTAAATGATGACATACTTTACATATCTTCGAGATGAATCGAAATAAGTATCTATTAGCTTAACGCAGACCTTCGGGCAACTACCTTGGTTTGTAGGCTGTGGCAATGGAGTTTTTCAGATTATTTCATCATATTACTTTATATGGAATAGTCTGTAAGTGCGTGCCAAAAGATTGCCCGCCCTTTAGGGCTTTTGCAACCACAGAGAATTGACGCTGTCGATATTTGGAGAAAATCCATTAGAAACATGATGAGAATGGCAAAAGAACAATAGTTATTTATATCTCAAGGGAAAACACTGAATTTTGCATGTACGAGTAATGCTTGAGGGCAGAGGTTGGAGGCCGAGTCCTTCAATTACAAGTACTTGCAAAACAGTTTCCGGTCGTGTGATATACACACTTTTTTATGCCAACACATATAGGTAAATAAGTTATTCATTGTTCAAACACGTCAGCTGAATAATGACGATGTGATCCACAAGTAGTGGTAGTAGTAATTTTTGGTAGGTCCACATATCAACATTCTCAGTCTCAACAGTACCTTCAACACTGCTGTTAGAGTTGTTCTTATTGTTATCAAACAGGTCTACCTCTGAACCTTGCTAACTCTTCAGCCTTACGGCTGCCTTGTACAGCCAGCGCATAATCTAACTTCCTACCATAGATGGAGAAAGAAGCATCTTCCCTGAGAGTAGCCACCCACCTTGGTTTTCAGTCTGAGGTTCCTCCGGAATATCTTTCTCTTCGTTAACTACGATACAACCCAGCTGACCATCGACTTAGGCGTTCCTCTATCCATTAGAGCTGCCTGTATAGTCCCTGTCTTCGCCTTGTCAAATGCGCCTTTTATACCGAAGAACACTCATATTGTTACCTCTTTGATCCCTAATATCCTTTTAATCATTCGCACTACAGTGTGGAGCGCGGATTCAGTCAATCTTCCCCTTCTGTATGCAAGTTGATTACCTTACCCTCCAACAGGAATCTATCCACCACCTTTTCCAGACTTTTAAGCAGTTAAGGTTGATGGGTCTGAAGGAATTTGCTATTGCGTAGACTTTTTTCCGCTTTGAGGATAAAGACTACTCTCGCTAACTTGCAGACCATTGGAACATAACCCAGCGCTATACTGTCCCGGAATATCCTGGGTGTTGTAGACTTGCACTGTTTTCTTAAATAATTGTTGTAAAAATTGTTATTTCCGCCAACCTGTTGCACTCCTACGCGCAACCCTCAGAAGTGCGAGCTGAGAAGACTTCGACCCATTAGATATTTTGTTCATGACCCTTAATATATTCGAGGCCTATGCAGGATTCCGAGACCTCGTATGAAGTTTATTAGTTTCCTGGGAGCTAATTTCCTGAAGGGAAGGACTCTTATATGCCAATTTTTTCTCACAGGGCAGTGTTCAGTGAGTCCCGTTACCAATTTCAAGTCTTTCTTATCCGAGTCGATAAGCTGCTCAGCCTTTAGCAAGGCTGTCAGCTTCTTCATTGCCTCTAACTCCCTTCTGACCTGGCACCCACATCAAAGTGACCTGGTTGTTTTCTGCCAATGAGTGGTAGCTGATTTAGCATCATCCAATTCATTATCATCGCAGACATCTGTAACTATATCCTCAGAATCAGATAAATCAGGTGTAGGTTCTCTTTTCAATTTCTGTTTGACTTTGACTTTTTTTCTCTCCGGTGACTTGATATCAAAACATCTGCGGACTGTTGTAGACTTGTAGCGTGTTCCGTTTCATGCATTCATCGCATCACTGTTGCAGACATAATCAAGCGTTCCGTTTCAACTAACTTTCGACGTTGGTGGGTTGAATCGGAACGAATTGCTTGCGTGGTGCATGCCGTTTCCCGCAGATGTTGACATTTATCACTTTATCAGTTAACCAAATTCTTATGTCACGGAAACAAATTTGTTAATCTAGTAAATGAATTAATATGGGTAGAACGAAAGTGTTAATAGCAAGAGTAGGAAGCGAGCTTTGTGAAACTGAGAGTAGCTCAGATTCTGATACAAGTGATAGTTATGAGGATAATATCGTCTGTCCCAGGCCAAAACCACGAATATGGTAATTCCAGGGTTCTGACTTCAACATGTAAAATACTAATTTTCTACCAAAATGTTCATTGCCAAACCCACGAAAGTGCTATCAGGTTGTCTACTGTGAACGAGAGTGAATTCGCCAATGTGAAAACTTACCTAGGTTTTCAAAGCAAGAAGCACGAATATTCTTAAAACTCTCCTCATTCGAAATGACAAATTGCACATTCGTGTGGTTTTGGCATGAGACCGACGATATGATGTTGAATGAATTGACGATTTTAATAACTCGGTTATTATTTGATGTCCAGTAGTTGATACATATAAATCGCATTCTTTGTATAGAGCATATTTCGAAGGACTAAACAATGTTAGGTCTAGAGGTTGCATATGATTGGAGGTCTGGAGTGGAAGAGATACCACATGGATATTCCTTTGCTTACAGAAATTATATGCTGCAATAGAAATGTGGCTGCTGTGATTGTCCTTAATTAATAGAATTAAATCGGTTGTAGTTGGTTTGGTAAACTTTTCAAAATGTGACAACCATTTAGAGAAAATGTCAGTGCTAGTCCATCCGTTGTTTGAGCATTGGTAAGAAGCAGCATTGGTCCACTTTTTTGGAGTGCATTCTCTTGAAGGAATGTAATTGCCTACATGATTCATGTAGGCAATTACATGGCCGATATAGTTCTTCCTCTCACGCAGGATATAGCAGCCCCTACTGCTTTTGGCCCTTTAGCTCCATGCACGTTTGGGTATTTTTTTGCACTGTAGTGATGCCGGTTTCATCCATATTATAGATTCTATTTGGGGCTAAGTTATACTTTTCAACTAACTTCTTAAGGTTGGAATAAAATAAGTCAATTTCCTCTTTATTGAATGAAGCAATTCTATTCGAACTTGTTCCTTCAGGATTTCTTAATTTTATTTCAGGATTTCGGTTCAAAAGTCTTTTCCAGCCAACTTCGTCTCCTTATTAAAATTTTGTGATATATTTTGGTGTTCGGCGTATCGACATGCTAACTTTCTATGGCATTTTGGTGTTAAACCGCCAATAAAAGAACGTAGTCTTTCAATTCGTTTATGATTTCGCGGCATCTATAAAGAAAACACAAATAATAATAATATCACATATAATTGTGTGTGGGGCAATCGTTAGTACTCACCATTTTCCCTTTGGAAGCTGAATAATAAACAACTTTCCAGAATTAACTCTACTTAATGAATTAATAGAAAATATACGCAAAATTAAACGAAAAACTTTCAGGTTTTAAGTGATTATCTAATTAATACTATCAAATGCAAAATGTGCACTTACTGCCTTATTTTTCACTCGGCAAATTTTATAAATTTTTACCTTTATTTGGATGAGCACCCTTGTTATGCAGTCGAATACTAAACATCAACTGGACAGCAGATAAGGGTAGTCACAGAAACATGAATGACGTCAGTGCGCCCACACCGGGTAAAAAAAAATTCAAAAGATCAGGTGACAGCACCATCTGTGGTTACCTAATTTTTGAACTTTTTCTTCACTGTTATGGATAAATCTTCCACTAGATCTAAATACTGTATCGAATATTCTGTAATTATCATTGAAAGCTTACTGTTCTTTTGCTAGGCTTTTCCTTATATCATTGTTATGGGATTATAATTGGATCAAAATGGATGCGACATGTAGATGGCGATAGTGAGCTCGCATCCAAGTCATGTCGTAACTTCAGTGACCAGGCCTCCAAGTCATGTCGTACCTTGATTGAAACAATGGAAAAGCATTAAAATCAGGAGGTTTGTTCATTTGTGTCAATGAATCTGATCTAAGCAGCTATTTTATATCTGTTCATCTCTCTCTAACACTTGTAATTCATTAGTATTTCTCTTTCGAATATAACTGCTCAGATCAGCTTTACTGACACAAATGAACAAACCTACTGTTTTTTGAAGAAACCTGCATTAAAATGACGTCAAATATTCATGTTTGTACCTAATCACGCTAGATGACACTCGCGTTTGTATCCAATACCTTTTCCACAGGCATTGACTATGTTCTATTTAAACAATGCTTATATGAAATAACTTGAGGATGACGAAATTCTAATCGATTTCCAAGGAATCCTATGAAGGGATATTTCTTAATGAACAGCATTCCGTGATTTCTTCTCGATAGGTAAATCAAAATTATTCGTATCGTACGTAAAATCCATCAATTAATCATCCATATAGTAAAGCAGGATTTATAGATTGAGTCGCAGCCGTAGTCGTTGCCGTACGAAGATAAATGTGCCGTTGCTCATGTATACGTTTATAGATCCGCTGCCGTTGCAGTTGCTGTTGTCTCTGCCGCCGGTAGTTAATCAACTTTTATCTCGAATGGCAGCGGCAGCGGAAAATGACATTAAACTCAAAATGTCCTTGTCAAAAATGAAAGGTCACATAATTCAGGTTATGTATTTGTTTATATAGTTTGAAAGCAAGAATTAATTCTATTCAGAAATGTCCGAATATGAGGAAAATATAGATGTTGATGTAGGCGTATTATTCCCACTAGAAGGATTTCCACATCTATATAATCTGAAGGACAAGAATTATAAAAATATGTTCATGAAGGAAAACAGTTGACGCTCAATGAACACAAAATAAAACTATGAATTGGTCAATATTTTGCCTGCGGCTACAGCAACGGCTACGACAGCGGAAGCGGCTGCGACACAATCTATAAATCCAGCTATCGCGTGATATCATTAACCCTCTTTATGGACTCGATTCTGTATAATGGTCTCAAGATGTATAATCATCTACCTGCCACATCATTTGAAAACCTTGGATAACATTCGTTTCAGAATACCGCCTATTATATTCTGCAAGAGTTTTACAACGACAGTTTTTGAAAATAAATTTAAAATAAATTTATACCTTATTTGTACTAATATATTTTCTCATATTTTATAATGACATTATTGTTTTATGGTGGATTTATGCAGCAGTCATAAGTTTTGAGTCATAAGGAAGAATATTCGTCAATGATTGGTTTATTCCAACCAATCATTGACGAATATTCTTCCTTATGACTTAAGACGTATGACTGCTGTATAAATCCACCATTAGACTTTGCAGTGTATAGTTTTTTAATGTGTTGTTCTATGCCCTACAATTTTAATTTTCTCGATGTACTGACGGACTATTTTTATATATAAATATAAATCTTCTTCTTCCTTTAACCATAAAATTACTTTTTCAATAAGATTATCTTCTTTAGACAATAAAGCATATGTTATATTATTATTATTCAGTCTTGCCGAGTTCATTTTTGATCATCTGCGGATTTGAGAATACATGCAAACAAGTCGCTATCTTTTTCACCGATCGACTGCGACTAGAATATGCGGTGAATCATTGTTTTTTCGATTTTTTCAATTCCTCGTTTGTAGTTCGTGTCAAGGTGGGCCGTGCGAGATCCAGGGCGCCATATAAGGAATCACCAATCAGTGAAAGTGTTAACACTGGAATCCATGGTCAAGTTGAGTCAAAGTCTTCGTCGCTTCTCATCTGATCTATTACGATATAAACCGAAGTGACCCTTCTTTCTTTGCGGACAATGAATTCTCCTTCACTTTGTTCGTGCGTGTTTATTTTTGTACGGGGTTATTCTTCGCGGGGGTATAACTCGTAATAATAATAAAAGAGGAAAGTCGCCTAATATTGGATACATTTTTAAAAAAATTCAAATTAAAGTTGGAATTGGAACTAGTTGAATGATAACTCCTAAAAAGGTCCGTCGAATTTTGAATATCTGCCTTCCGGTAAAACAGGATGTGTATGGGGTCTCCAGAGGGTCAAAAAAGTCCGATTCGAAAGAAAACATTTTATTCACGCAACTATCATCAAATTTAAACCAGTCCGTTCTGTCCTTGGCCAAGGTATAGTAGTGGCCAGAATCAACTCCAGAATCAGTGAATGATGACTGCATAAAGTTCATAAGGGCAGTCTGCTAGATAGGGGTGTTCCTCCAGCTTGACACGTTGAAATAATTTAATACATCTGCGACATGCTAAGTCATAACTAAAGAGCTTCAAAGTCAGGATCAAATTTGCATGTGTTTCAACAATACTTGTTATTTCATCTCTATCGGTTGTTTTAGCGCATAGATTCGGCAGTACAGTTGTCTATCATCGGTGTTCGGTTCTCAAGTGATGATTAAGTTCTGGACGGACTGGATTTCCAAAAGATTGGGAAACGCGAGCTCTAATTAAAAAAAGTTACTAAAGTTTCTGCTCTTCATTCCGCATCCGCTGTAAGTAAAAACTGAGAATTTTCCCTCCAAAAGATGTTTGTACTGAAGAAGCAATAGTATATGATTGAACAACATCAGGGCTTTGTCGGGAATTGATCAAACTATTCTTCTGCTGAAGAAGTGTACTGAACTGGTAAAAATTCGAAACTGTCTTGTTGTCCTGATGAAAAACTAGTTGGCCACAAAGACTTTATGAAATCAACGGGAGAAATGGAAGAAACCATTTTATCATTGGTCATTATTTGGTTCATAAAAGACTCCGTCATAATTAGCGCTTGTAAAACGCTATTCATATAGCAAGTATTTCGCCTGACTGTATTTGCTTGCTGAGAAGTAACAATTTGCGCACTAGTTAGGAAAATAACTATATTTTAACGTTAAAGTGGGTACAAACAACATAGGCAAAAGTCAAAAAGGGAACTTTTTGAAAAATAAAATAATGGTTCCTTGCATTGGATACCTAGTATTCAAGCTTAATATTCATCTAGGACTTTCACAGAATATCCCAGATCATATTCCACTGTTTGTCCTTTATCCACCTCTGAACCAAGTCAGTCTTCTGAGTCACCAGATCTTTCCATAGTTTCGTTTTATTGCAGCTGGTAATTTTCTTAATTTTCCTTCCACTTCTGAATATCCGTTGTATCAAATCTAAAAGTTGCCAATGGAAATGTATCGGTAATAAAAACATGTTATCAAGGAACGCCAAACCTCGTTTAGTACAGAAAAAATGAGGCTACACCACAAGTACTTGATATAGCTGCTAATGTAGAAGTAGTGAGGCAATCTTTAATTTTCGTTGTACATAGTCGCAAGGGTAACAGAAATTTTTCATGAATTGGTGCAGAAAATGTTTTTTCGGTATCAAACAAAATGATACAGAATTAGGTGATGATGAACCTGATGAAGAAGAGAATTTTGCGAACTGATGACTAACTCATTTGAAGCTGAAGCTGAACCTGGAATCATAAAAAAACATTTGTTTTCAGTGATGAATGTGCTTTTTTCAACGTGGTGACCTCCACCTAAGCAAAATTGTCGTTAATGGCGTGATGAAAATCTGCTTCTTTGTAGGAGAGGGGACACTCAGCATCCTCAAAAAGTTGGTAATGGTAATGGTAAGTGTGGATAGTGACTGATGCTCTGCGACCTGATTAGATCTATTGTGCCCCATCTTCTTCTGCTATCTCAAGGTTTTCTCGTTTGCAGCTGCCCCTCAAGCCTCAATTCTTTGAGGAATTTAAGGATTTTGAGGTGGTCTATTCGTGGTAATTCTCCCACCGTCAGCTGGTGTGATCCCAGTATATTCAATCTCTTGTGATGTACAGCATAACACTTCATCAATATATGGTGGGGTGTTTCTGGATGTTCCCCACATAATCTGCAGCTGCTGTCCTCCTCCAAGTCTAGCTTCCTTAGGTGTTCTTTGAGTCTGCAATGTGATTGTTTTTAGACTAGTTTTGCTGAGGTTAATCAGTGTTCTCGATCTTGCTCAGTTGAAATTGCCGAGGAGATCTTTGGAACTAAGATTTTCCAAGTCCTCAGAATGGTTCGTGCCTTCACTCCAACGTGCCCCGGAACCCAGAGGAGGATCGCCTTATTGTTCCTACCTAGATCATTGAGTTTGTCTAGGCATTCCCAGACCATCTTCGAGTTGATGTTATATGAGCTCTTGACGCTTTGATGGCTGCTTTACTATTGGAGAGGATTGCGATTTTCTTGTTCCGGTATTTCCTGTCGAGGTTGAACTGATTGCATCTTTCTATGGCGTGAATTATTGCTTGAAAAATGCTGAGGAACTGGCCCATGGGTTCGGAGTATTTGGTGCGAGGCCCAATGACTCCTGCTCCAGTTCTGTTGTGAGTTTAGGACCCGTCCGTGTACCATGTTATGGTATTCTTTCCCAGTGCTCTAATGGATTCTGTGCTCCATTCTTTCGTGGTATTTAATTCCGTTCAAAAAAATTCTCAAAACTAAATTTCCTGGTAATTTCTTCAGTTGGGAGATCGGTAAGGCGTGCAGTGTATGTCACGTAGGATGACCCATTCAGTGCAGTGAGTTCATTTCTAGTGTACCAATCGATCCTGAAAATTTCGTGGTCCTACGACAAAAATTACGGAAGATACGAGGGTGTTTCCATGAGAAGTGAAACACACTGTATAATTTTTCATTTGCATGAAAGTATGGTAAATACTAAATATTAAATCAAGTGAACGTAGTTGGCATGCAAACTGAAGAACCGACATACCTACCTAAGAGAAAACAAAAGAGTTTTAGTAATTTTCCATAATTTTCCATTGGGCGTTATTTTTTTAAGATCACACTGGTAGAAGTGGATGAGATGTGAAACTTGGATCGGTTATTGAAACACCACATAATTCAGTATATCAAAAAATCTTAATAAGACAAGAAGGACTATGCAACTGATAATGGTCCGTTTTTCGGCAAACATTCTGTGTAGCAAAATCCTTTATTTTCATGCTTCCATAGTTTGTCCTTCCTCATGTTCGACACGTTTCGCAACAGTGAAAATCACCAACAATGCAAAGATTAAATTCTTGTGAGGTTAATAGCAGAATCAAGATAAAAATAGTCAACGGTGACAAAGAACGTTAGCCTCGAGTGACATTTGTTCAACGTTGTTTTCTAGAGGAGTAACGAATAATTTAACATCAATAAAACTAAGTAAATCGACTGTAACGACATTTGTTGTTGAATGAGCTCATTCCTAGATTTACAAGTTTATTTGTACAGCCGAGATTATATTATAGGGGACAGAAAATTATGGGAATATTCAGGTGTTTCACAAACTAACACTCCTATTCGCATCGCATAACACATGGACTCCGTATTAGCAGTTTGAAATTTATTTTGTAATATTGTTTCAAGGTCGCAGTTTTCGTGAAATCTTTTTATAGGGTCACGAATCAAATATTTATTGCTGTACACTCCCTGTTATGGCTATTCTTTGAATTCCGATCGTTTTTTTTTATGGTACGTCCACAATGGAAATTTATCATAATTTTGGCATGCAGTAGGCAGTTTCGGTGCACAGTCCTGGTAATAAATGAAATTAGATAAATAAATATTTTTAAGGACAAGCTCTTATTCAAATGCACTAAGGGTGACTTCATGCAAGATGTAACATGCAATAAGCGACTTGAGGATTTAAGTGTAATGTAAGAAAGTCATTAGTTGGTCAACTTTCAACCTTAATCACAATTCTTCGTGCAAATCAGGTAGGTACTGCGCTTGCGCATGTTCAACATACTTTTTATAGGTACTTTCAAAATAGTAAAAATGTGATAAAATAGAGGAAAAAATTAAAAACATTGAAGTTGGTTTATTGCATAGGTAATTGACAAGTCTGGAGGTAAAAATATCTCAGTTCTCACTTTTCCTTTAACCTTAGAGAAAGAAAGAATCTTCCTTTTCTGCTTTGTTTACGTTGGAGAGATTCACTTTTTATCGATTTCAGAGAAAACTCAGTCAAGGCTTTTTAGTTAGTAACTTGTGTTAATGTTTACTTCGTAAATGATCATGCATTCGTATTGTGTTGTTATTAAATGCAAGAAAAAAGGGAAAGTAAGGTTATTTTTCCTCCAGAGCTGTCAATTGTGGTCTGAACCCAAAGAGTCTAAACTAACAAGGAGGGTTTAATAAGCTCTATCCAATCAGAATCTTCTAGCATCAACGCGTCATTGTGACGCACTGGGATATGAGTACAGAGTCGAACTCGAACCAAGCAACAAAACTGTCAGCAGTAACTCTCATATACCAAGAGCTAGTCCGTCACTGTCTATAGAGAACGGCGGCCATGACACGTCCAACTGCGTCACATTTCGTCACAAATGTTATTTCATCTCTTTCTACTAGTGTCCCCATTGTCTTATGGGGATTAAACTCTCCTTGTTAAATTTTAGTCTCCTTGGTCTGAACCAATGTTCACTTCATTGTACACTCACGCTGCTGGTTAGGTTAACCTAGAAAACTTCAAGTGTTTGTGTATATTTATATGGTAAGTTATTGTGCATCAACACCAATGACATATTTTTAGGGCAATCTTACGTTGAGTTTCAAGTTACGGCTGAGTTATTTCGTCCATTGAATTCACCATAAAACTTCAACATATATTTCTTTCGATGAGTGACGTTGGTTATTTTGTAACACATCTAAAGATTTTTTTTTACTTTTTAGTGCATTTGAATGAAAGATTGTGTTCAAAAATATTTGTATACCTAATTTTATTTGAAATAATTTTAGATCTCAAGCAAAATGGAGCATAGGAGCCGCTACCTCAAAACTCCTCACAATTTTCAATAGGACGTCATAAAATCATAATCTTCGAGCACGAAACCCCCTACTCCAATTTTGAAAAGAATCTGACCATAACATCAAAACCACCATGTTGGATCTGCTCTATTGAATTTATGAATTTTGACAAAAAAATTTATAATCTCCGACCTCGAAAACCCACACCTACTAACTTTGAATTGAATCGGACAATGATAACAAAACTCGTGCTCCATCTTGGAGCCGCCATATTGAATTTATGAAATTTGACACATACCAATTTAGAAGCGATTCGGATCATAATCACAAAACTCGTCCTCCATATTGGAGCATTCATTTTTTTCATTAAACGAAAAGTTTTTGTAATGCATTTTCACCAGAATTATAAACACCAGCCAAATTTCTAGTTGATTGGATAACTAGAAGTGGGTTAAATTCAGTTGCAAGATTTGACCAAAACAAACTAACATACAAACATTGCAAGTTAGATAAAAGCGTGTGAAAAAAAATCAATGTCGATTGATAATTCCATTGAAAACACGAATTGATATTAAACTAGTTATTTGTATGAACAGTGTTGAAACAGCAATTTTGTAGGACGTATACAAGACTCAAAATCTTCCGAAGTCTGTTTTATACATTATTTTTGTACTCCTGCCACAAAAATCTTGTATATAAACAAGGACCCCATTACTGCCATTATATATTCTCCGAGTAACTGCCTAACTTTTCTAGAGGGCACACCCATTTCCCAAGAGCTACATATATAAATTGGCTTACTAGATCTCCTGATTCATCTCCGTCAGACTTCATTTGTTAGTAGATGCTTAGGTCATGCAGTGATTCCACAAATGTTGAGAAATGTCTGAATACATTTCGAAAATCTCTTATACTTCCTTTTGGTACTGAATAGTTGAACCTTTCATTTAAGGTGATAAAAAAATCATCTTTATTTACACTTATTTTTCATTAAAACTTCCACTACAATTGATCGATTCTCGATTTCATCACACCGATGTATTTGTGACTGATTTCTCTTGAAAATGATGAATCGTACCTATAGAAGTTCTGTTCAAAATTCTGAAGTAGGAAGTGCTGGGACACATTCTATACAAATACAATAATTTCAGCCACAATATCCAATTATAATAATATCTTGCCGTCTTATACAATAACATCCAAACGATTGATGTAAATTCTGTCCTTATACACAAAGTTTCGTACTTCGTATTGCCATTTTGACATATTCACTAGAAGTGAGCGGCATGTACAGGACGACAGTTTTACACAGTGTTTTGAAACTTCTGGAATTGTTGTCCACACAGATCAGTATGATCCTCCTGAAGATTCAATACATACCCATTTTCTTGGCGAAGGTATTGTGTATTGTGCAACGAGGATGTTTTTTCAAATTCTTGTTTGGAGAGTAGCTGGTTTGATGTGTTGTGTTAATTCTTCCGCTGCAGGAGGTGTGTTTTCGATTGCTCGATTCTTCCTTATAAAAAACACTCGTCTGCAGTCATTGATACTCAGAAGATCTGATGTTTGAAGTAGAATAACAAATCGCTACATTCATCATCAGTATCAGAGGTACCTATACAGCGCTGATGACACACACAATCAATTTACGGATACGAGAAGACATCCTGACCTATAAGCTGTCGATGCCAATTCCACAAAATCTCGAAACTGTGTCACAGTCAGTTACAGAATGTAAAGCCAACAAATTTTTGCTAATGCCATTTAGTTCACACTTTTCAACAATTTTTTATTTTTTGTTATGGTTCGTTTCTCACTTGAAGCATTGTTTATATAGAAGTAAGATAGTTAGCCAACCTTATGGGATTTATATTCAATTCAAATGGATGCGACATGTAGATGGCGATAGTGAGCTCGCATCCAAGTCATGTCGTAACTTGATTGAAACAATGGGACAGCATTGAAATCAGGGTTTTTTGAAGAAACCTGCATTAAAATGACGTCAAATATTCATGTTTGTGACTAATCACGCTAGATGTCACTCGCGTTTGGGTCCAATACCTTTTCCACAGGCATTGACTAACTATCTTCTATTTAAACAATGCTTGAAGTAGCCAACTAATAAGCTCCTGAAGTAATTTTTGATCAACTTTACGTTCCCCTTTCTTGTACAGAAACCTCATCTCACTGGGACGAAAATATCCAGTATAAATCTCTATACCACATTTCAAATTGTTTCTGAATTGGTTTCAGAAGTGTGCTGCAAAGTACTTTGCTGCAAACTTTGCTATTTTGCCGCTCACAATTACTGTCAACATCAAAATTAATGATGAAAGTTGTCATTACAAAAGCAGGAGTAGAAAAATGAATTTTTCAATGTTCCGTGTTTGCTTCTGATCCAATTTATGAACTTCAACGATGTCATTTATCTCTAACATGCCTTGGCGGAGATAAACCCTTTTAATAATTTCAGGATGGAGTCTTTGACAAATTCAATCATCAGTAGGTATATTGTGTTTACAGCTCTGTGGAGTTTCATTCATTTATCTCTTGGTATGGGTGGAGAAATAGCACTAGTGATAATATGGTCAATATTAAATAGAATATGTCGGGGCGTGGCGAAGTGGTAAGAGCGTCCGACACTGAGCCAAAGGTCCGGAGTTCGAACCTTAGCTGGAGCTGGGATTTTTTCAATTTAATTCTACCGATTAAATTATTAAAATCTCGTGGCTCGACTGGGGTGAGTCCTGTACGATTCACTGTAGCGTTCCAATTAAGGCCGGCCACTCAAGTACAGTTTAAACTGTCAGTTTTAACTGTGCAGCTAAAACTGTCACAGTTCAACTTCAATTTGTCAACTGTACAGTTTAACTGAGAGAAATGAAATTATTGAAATTTTTAACTGAAATGACAAACTGAACTGAGTGTGTGGGGTGGTTTGAACTGGCATTTTCCATGCTTCTCAGTTTAGTTTGTGTCGACAGCCTGTCTATAGAGTGTACATCAACATGTCGCGTAAAAAAACAAGTTATTGTTGACTTTATCGAGCTATATAGATCGGAACCATGCTTATGGAAAGTTAAATTTGCCGATTACCATGATCATGCAAAAAATGATAATCCGTACACAATATTGGCCATCAATTAACTGACAATATCCTAAATGGAACTGAAACCTCGAATTGGCAAAGAAGGAGGAATTGGAACCTGATACCACAAAAACCCTTTTGCAGTAAAAATAAAAAGCCTGAGATCAGCTTTTCACAAAGAGCGAAAGAAAGTTGAGGCATCAAAGGAGTCTTGCTGCTCCTAAGGTGGCGTATTGAGTTAGTAGCAAGGCCTACCTAAACCACATGGCTAATGACCATAGCAGTCGATACCAAAACACCAGAGAGACAAAAAAATAAGTACAATAAACTGATTCATGATCCCAAAACATCTATAGCCCAGTAATCTGTTTTTTTTTGCAACTCAATAACTAGAATAAAGCTGGTAATTGTTTTAAGTACATCCGTCTTTTATACATATCACATTTTCCCTCCTCCCGTGGTGAGCGCAGGCTGCCATCTTGAAAAACACGAAAAACTGACTCATTTTATATTTTTGTTTGAATAACAAGAAAAAGGTGCAGTCTAGCGATTTTGAAACGATAATAAAAGTTGTCGAGGATTAAATTTTGCGTCGATTGATTATAAAAACAATTCAGTTTTAGAAATGTGTTTTAAAAAATAGTGATTTTTTTACCAACTTCCCATGCTCCTGACATAAAATTACTCCCTACTCATTGAAAACCTTGTGAAAATTGTTGCAAACTGATGGTTTCCTTTTTGGAAATGTCGAATACCCCCACTTTTCAGCCTATTTTTCGATAGTGGGGAGGGGGGATATGAAACAATTGCAAGTGACGGTTCCAATCAACATTAATATATGCGAAAAATCCCCACTCACGTAATTGATGCAATTTAGAAAATAAAATAGTATTCTCAATATATTTATGAGTTACAGTCATGGAAATACCTGTTATCAACCCAATGTGTAATGTTTGTGTCAATAAACTAATAACTAGTGTGGAAGGTAAATGAATGAATAAAACAAATAGAACCGTATTTCTGAGACAATATATCTCCTTGCTTAACAACCAATCAGTTTATTTCAAATTTTGAAATTCAGCCAATAGAATCGGAATTACAGTGAAAATATAGCTTGTCGCTGTATTTTCACGGTGATAAACCTGCTTAGTTTTTGTTTTACTAGCTGTCAAGTAAAAATAATGATTTAAATTATAAACGTCAAATCTTTGTGTTTTGACTAGTTATATTTCTTAACCTTCCAGTGGTGGCGCCAAAGCTTGTTGCACCAGTGGTTGCGCTGGTGTCACAGACCGAATGGGAAGGGGGGTGGGATTTTCTTCAAAAAAATTAAATGACTTCAACAAAAGGGTCATTCAAGAAAGTGTACTACAATGGACCTTTACATTTACGGAAAATAAATTACAAAACTCGTTTAAATCGATAGTTGTTAGTCTGAAAAGTCCATTTAACAAAAATTTCCATTATTTTTCTTTCATTTTAAAAAAATATCACATTTGGAAGTGTGCCGCTGACGTCACGTTCATCGGAAATATCTCCCACCATAATCCACGTTCCGAAACAGGCAATACCGTTCTCCTTAAAGATATTACTTCTAGCATGATATAAGCCGTTGAGAAATAATCAATACATTGTCACTTGATCAACTCATAGATAAAAATCCACATATTAGCTATTTTTTATTGTATTTGTAACTTTCAAATTTTCTGAACAAACCATCCTTTTGATGAAGAACGAGCATTGACAACACAGCAAGTCGTAATGACAGTTCTCAATTGTCAAAAGTTATATGGAGATGTGAGGTTAATGTTCATTTTATTTACATTCAACAATCAACATTCATTTTGATAGTTCAAGGTCTTTTTTGCAATGACTAATATTTTAAATCTTTCCTTGAACTCTGCTTTGAATACAATAATAACATAACGTAAAGTACTCACTTGGAAATGTTCTTCACAAAAACATATATTTCCGCTTTTCACAAAAGGTTTATTCAGTGTTTCTTTAGGTGCATAAGAAAATTGTTTATTGGAATATGCACTGGTGTTCAGACAACCGGGTACAAAGCACCTTTTCGACATGTTCAGTTATTGCAGGTATACAGGTTCTGGAGATACAGGAATTAATAACAAATTTTAGAACACAAACAACAAAAGCTCTCAAAACTTAAAACTGCATTAACCTCAAAAAATAAATCAAGGTAGCGTTCATTGAAGTTTGGATCTAATGGAACTGCTTCACTTGTGTCAAATGGGTAGGCAAATGAGTTAGATAGAGACAAACTATTCTCATTAATCACACCGTGAAACAGACGAAAGAACCCATCTGGTATCAAATGACAACTGTCATACGACACATTATATTTGAATGAGAATTTGGTGCACAACTTTAACAACGTTGCCAAGTTTAGTATTGATGAACGTGACGTCATGAAACCACTTTTCTTCTGATTATAGATAAACTAGCGGTCAGAAAAATTAAATAAAAAATCCCGAGTGATATTAGCGTATTTACTTTCTAATTTCAGTGTTACCTCATATCTCTTGGAAAGGTCCATTAGAAATTAATTTTTCCTAATTTACACGTCAAAAAATTTTCTTTTTCTTTTTGTTTAAACAAACAAAAAGAAAATTTTTTGACGTGTAAATTTGGAAAAATTAATTTCTAATTGTAGTACACTTTCTTGAATGACCCTTTTGTTGAAAGTCATTTAATTTTTTTGAAGAAAATCCCACCCCCTCCCCATTCGGTCTGTGACACCAGCGCAACCACTGGTGCAACAAGCTTTGGCGCCACCACTGGAAGGTTAATCAATATGAGCGATCGTTGGGGACAAATGGCTATTGGTATAGATAAAGCATTGGAAAAGAGTATTCTGTTGAATACGGCCAGATATAAAGAATCAATTACCAGGCAATTCAACAATTTTTGCACAAGCAGGGGTTATATAGTCAATGCGAATACCACAATTGTGGAGCTGGCTGATATTTTGAAAGATTATGCCTGTAATATGACCCCAATTTTTCTCTTTAGTGTTCACGTTGTTAGATTTTGATTTCTGTGAATTACTTCAAATTAAAACGGTGACACGATTTTTCTTTATTTCAAATCGATATATTGTCGTCCTAAATATAATTCGTAGTATGATCAATAAACTATAATTTTTTGAAATATCAATTCATTGGCAATCCCAATGCAAGAAAATACAACTCGTCCTGCGGACTCGTTGTATTTTCAGCTTTGGGATTGCAATTCATTAATATTCCAAAAAATTATCGGTAATAATCATACCATTGAAGTTTGCAAGTCTGGATATTTTTTTAAATTGATAGACTTATATGAAATTTGATTTGGGCATTGGTTTTTGCTTAGAATTAGACCAAAAGTAACAAGAATATTTGTCACTTACTGTCATTCGTTTTTTCAAGGAGTATGCAGAAAGGGCATTGTTTGACCGGATTTCAAAAAAGTCATTTGAAAAGGTAAATTCTTTTGCAATTCCATGGATAATTGTCAAATTTCATCAATCTGGGTCAAAAATTATTTTTTGACAATTATAACTAATACTATATTGACTGTTGATAAATAATACGTTCATTTGGAAACAAAACTTGACATAATCGGTTCAGATTTACTCATTACTTCTTCGTAGAGAACACGTCATGCAATTTAATTTTCAATGTTTGATTCACAATCAATCACCTGTCAACTGTCTGATTTGAGTTGTAATTTATGAAGAGTTCGTGTTCTTCAAAATTTGGGCAATACTTTTGCTAATATATGATATGGGTAAAAAAATAAAACTTGGTGTTTATTCCCTCTCCACTATTATGCAAGAAGTCTTTGTAATTTTTCATTTGCAACTAAGTAATTTATTACTTATTATTTAATTGAATTTGAATAATAATACCGACGAGATTACAATTCATGTCTTTTTTCCACCTACCTCATAACAAACAAAATAATTATACATTCACATATATCATCAGGAAAAGTGTTTGAACATCCTTGGTGAAATTGGATTCGCTTTCATGGCATATGGCCTACTACTACAAAAGCTGCGGAAAACCACTTCACAATTTTAATTCAGTGTTGAACACATGCTGGAATCGAAATCATTTGTGACTTTGTTTATTCGCTTGTTTAAGTGAAGTTGGAAGTAAATAGATTTCACCACAAGTAAAACACATGTTCAAGACGACCTTTAACTCATGTAAATCGAATACTCACTTACCGTTACTCAGCGGCGTAGGTCGTATATAGGGTGGAGTTTTAAATAGTAAAAAAATGTTTAATAGTTCCAGATTCAGAATATTATTTATTATGTGGTTATTTTCAAAACGAGTGCAAAAAAATCTTCTGTTCAGGAACAACATTTTTTCTACGAGTGCAAAAAAATCTTCTGTTCAGGAACAACATTTTTTCTACGAGTGCAAGGAAAATATAAGGTAACAGCAAAATAAAGGCTGTCCGCAGCCTCTTCTGTATTATCACTAATGGACCAATTTTTTTTGGATAAACCTTTTTTCTTAATTTCCGGATCATCAAGGTACCCCTCTGCCACAGTCACTTCCAGCCGCCTACTAGCCTCTCTTATGTTTGTAATGTTCATTTATTCATTTATTCAGCCACATTACAGAAAATAAAATTAATTTGTGGTAGGTCAGTTCATGCAGCAAACAGTAAATGTCAAATATTAAAATAAACGTACAGAACAAGACTACAATTTAAAATATTTTTTTCATCATTTGACATCAGATTGGGTGAAGAGTGGTCCCCAATGGCATGTTTTGGAATGATTAGGTATATCAACGATATGGCTAGCCTTGATATTTCTGTAAATTTTACGCTGTTTGCAGACGATAATACAGTTTCTTGACACAACGAGGATCGTATTACTCTAGTCCAGTCAATCCTCGAAGATATAAAGAAAATCAAAAATTGATGTAATGGAAATTTGCTGACTATGAATATTTGGAAAACCAACCTAATAGCATTCTAGTGGGACTTAGAACAAGTAACATTAGTCACAAACTAACACCTGTAAACCTGTTACGAAATTCCTTGGCTTGCACATTGATAGCAGTTTAAAGTTTGAGACTCACATAACATCTATCAGAAAAAAGTTATCTTCAGGTTGTTATATTATTAATGTTATCTCACTCACTGCCTACCACCCATTTTGTGAGTCCCACTCACGGTATGGAATTCCATTCTGGGATACTTGCAGCCAGGTTCTCTTGCAAAGTATATTCGTGTTACAGAAACGAGCTCTGCGTGTTATATTTAAAGTTAAGATGCGAGAATCGTGTAGGCCTATTTTTTCCGGATACAAAATATTAACCCTATTTGAATTATTCATTCTAGAGACAGTATATCTGTTAAACAAATACAGAGATAGGTTCGCGAATGCCCATATAGAAAGGCTCACTGGTCAGGAGAAGAAACTTGTTCTTCCGTTTCCCACTTCCACCCTGATGAAACAATCCTTGATTTACAGGAGCAAACAAATTTACAATCATTTACCCAAGGTGATAACAGAGATAAATAGCTTAAAGAAATTCAGAAAATATGTCAAGAAACTTCTCATGGGAAAATGCTTCTACTCTCTAGAAGAATACTTGGCATATGAGTTTCAGTCTTTCTATGAACTGTGAGATACGGAGAGCGATTTATTCATACTTTTAAATGTGCGTGTTGTTCGTAAATTCTTAATGTGTACATGGTACGGATTAATTTGTTATATATTTCACCGTGTGACTTTTTATACAAAAATGTGAATGTTGATTTTTTTTTTTAATATGTACATACCACAAATGTATAAACAATTGATTGTACTTTGTCGACAAAATGTAAATTTTAGACAATAAAGCTTATATCTATGTGTTTTATTGCAGCGTTTCCCCATAGAATTACACCGTAATTAATATGGGAATGAAATGCGCCAAAGAAGGCTAGCAAATCTGCCCAGTTTCCGTAATATGAAGATAGTTGAGTTTAATTCTTTACTTAAGTGTTCAATATGCGCTGGCAATTTTAATTTACCATCCATAACAACTCAAAGTTGATTTGTTGTTGTCTTTTCCAAGTAATCTAGTTCCTTGTCAGAAGCGTAAAGAGAGCAATCATCTGCATAGCAAACACATTTGGTTGGACTTCGTAATGAACTATGTCATTGATATAGCTGGTAATAAATGAAAGTCCTTACCTTACCTTAAGGTACCCTAAATTGGATGCACTGTGATGTCTTTGGTGATTTCTAAAGAGCAAACACTACCTTGATGAAACGGGAATCAGTTTAAGTCTTCAGTTTTTTTGCAGATTTTTTTTAGCAACTGTTTCAACACACTCATTTCTGTAACTTCAGTGATTTTTGGATGGAAAATGGATGTAACATGATGCATAGGAAAAATTGGGAGATTCCCGAATTCTTATGGGATCACCAAGCCTATACAAAAAATATCTCTATCATGGTTTTTGCAAAAAAAACGAATCTACGATCAGAAAATTTGAATCTAACTGGTACTGAAATCGAGAACAGACAGGCGCTGTAATCGAGTACAGACAGGCGCTTGTTTGCTAATGTTCAACGAGTTCATTAACTTTACTCTCTTGATGAATATATACCAACAAACCTCAGCTGGGCAGGGCGAGGAAGAAATTTTACTGTTCTCTTTTAACTTATAGCGTTCATTAGTGAGAAAGAAGGCCACAGGGTATTCGGCTTTATAATTTTGCTTAGTACCAACAAATAATCCAGAATAACCTATTCTTTGTAACAGCCTTTTTAGTTAAGAAAACGAGAAAAATCGAAAGAAAAAGTTAAAAAATATATGGATATTTCATTTAGCATAAATCAACTAAAATACGATAAAAAAATAAATTAAAATTGAAACAACGTTAAATTATTACATCCAAAATACGACAAATAACTCCATAAAATAATTTAATATAATAATGTTTGGGTATTGTGTTCATGGTAGCTGGATCACTGATGGCTTCATTACACTTTTTGAACAAGTTGATAATTTTTCAACTACAACTGGGATATTTGTTCTTTAATTTTTTATGTCAGCACGTCTTTTCCTGCGTTTACATTTCTGCGTACACTCTGTAATTCATTATTTCATTCATTTGTTTGAATCCAAGGGATTTGGTACGCACTCTAAACCATCGGTATCATCCAAAAATATTCAACTAATATTAATTGTGCTATAGATTATTAATACATGAAATACCTCCTTCAAAATCATATTTTTTGGCCATTTCGGTCTCTCATATAGGGCATATCTTCCCTTCTGGTCGCCCAAATCCACAATGATGACGTCACTTTTTTTAAAGCGGATTCCCTATTATCAAAATTTGAATTGAGCAATTCATATTCTGCAAAAATCTTCCGACCCCAGTGACGTCATATAACCTTAAAAACTTTATGTATTAGAATTCCTTCATCATACAGTCGTTCCATAATTAGTTATGTAAGCAATATTTTCGGCGGCAATAACTCAAAACTATCAGTTTGTGGGTTGGTTTGCATAACGAAGCCCAATTGAACTTTCTATTCTCTCGTACAAAATGTTTTGATCATATTTTTGGTCGTTTCAGTCTCTCAGAGGACAAATCTACCCTTCTAGTCACTAAAATCCACTGATGACATATCTTTTTGAAAGCGGATTTCCTGTTGCCAACAATTGAGAAGAATCAATGGAATGATACTGCATCCTTACCGCTTCTACTGTTGCAGTTCAGAATTTCGCAAACACGAGACATTTTAAAATAAAATTTATTTAAAATATGACATTTTCACATTGAAAGTATGGGCAGATACATTTTGTCATACGTGATGGCAGACTATTTGATATCACATTGATAAAATTCAAAATTCGATTATAAATAAATGTATTCTGCAAATGCTGGTTGCTATATTTCAATGAAGTTCAATTTTTCATTTGAAGAAGAAACTTTCATCATTCCCTGTATCAATTTGAGGTGAAAAACTAATAGGAATAAACAACATCATTTTCAAATATTTATTCAAATGCATCATTACTTCTACAAACAAATTACACAAGATAATGTCTTCCTACAACAGTCTGAATGTGAGTATACTCAATGAAGTGCTAGACAACAGTTAATTGTGATGTATGAACATGTCTGCTTGTCCCCATTTTTTTAAAGGTCTGCATCAGTTTGTTGAACTGTCTTTCATTTTATAGTTATTCTTTCTGAATCTGGTTATTTTTCATATATAGTGGATTCATAATTATTAGTTTTCTCACTAAATACTCTATGTCACAAAACGTCTTGTACAAGAATGTCATAATCTATTTCTATTATGAATTTGACAGCAACAGTGTGATAATAGAATATATACCATGTTCAAGAAGAAGAAACTTCCCAAACACCGAAACTTCGTCACAATCACACTCGACGAGCGTTTCGCTAACAAAGTTAGCATCTTCAGGAGCTAAAAGCTTACTGGTAAGTAAGCTTTTGAGTACAGTAAGCTTTTCCTTGAATTGTATTCACACCTAAGCACAGTGGGCTCTCGAAGTGAATTTTTGGCCAAAACAAATTGAGACATAACCAATTCCTGTTCTTGTAATAGCGGCTCAATAATTATTTATTCATTCATTCCATTTATTTATTTTTCATAAATAAACATTTGATACTGTTAATAGTTCATAGACGTACGTTATTTTTGCAATTATAAAAAAGGAAAGGCCATAGTTTTATGAAGTCATATGCTTTTCGTTGCTCCAGTGAAAACTATTAAATCACAATTATATTAGTATATTAGTAAAACATAATTTTCTGATTATTAGCCAGTGGCATAGAATAGTAACTAAACGAAATAATGGAGAAGTGGTTTATTCGATTTTTAGTAAATAAAATGATAACATGTTTAAATATTAAATTACAAATTAAGACAAAATAAAAATTTATTGAAAATACAAAATTTTTCAATCTATCATTAATTTTCCGAATCAGAAGATACATTGGCCTCGTTATTCAAAAGAGGGTCTTTGAATAAAGCTAGAGCTTCTGGAAAGAACAAATGCCTTTCTCGTTTTGGCAAGCTCCTAAGACTTGAAATAAGAGGGTCGGATGATACAAGGAATCTATTCGGAAGATCTTGATTCGTATCAGTTCTAGACGTTTTTCTCGAAAAGTGCTCTCTGTAGTATTTCAAGTATTTTTTCCTTGATTCTTGGGCTTCCTCCGACAGCATCCCTATTGGAAGAACGGCTGCTGCAATTATATTTGCACCGTGTATCAGTACTTTATGTACACTACATGGCATGTAGTACCATGGATATTTTGATGTGAAAACCTTCGCCGTTTCCTCTGAATATTTTTTAAATTTATTTTCATCTATAGCAAATCCTGAAGACATTACTTGCAGTACAATAGCAGAGCGATATATGCAATTATAATCTAGCCCCAGAATTCTAGACGTTGCCGATGGATTACTGAAAAATATTCGAGCTGTGTTTGCATCTTTACTGGTGCCACTACCACCTGGTTTCACTTTGTCTACATTGAGACCCAATTCATTTTTTAATTGAGCTTGAATATGTTTTTCTTTCCCTCAACATATTCTTCTCCTCATCAGTTCGAGCCTGCCATTTCTGAAATTGCAGTCTATAAGCTAGATGTAGGAAATACTTCATAAACCTCATCCATGCGTGAAGAGTAGATAGGACCTATTCTAATGATGAACCGGGTATGGCTCTAGATGTTACATATTCAATCTTATTCATTTGTTTAGGAGTTACACCGCAAATATTGCATGATTGACTTGATTTGGTCTCAGTTATCACGCTACATATTTTTCCATCGATCATAGTCATTTTCATATCATGACGGATGAAAAAAGTATGTCCTTCATAGCTGACTTCGGTTGGATATAGTTCTTCAATTTCCTTTTTTGCTGACGTTGTCTCTTGTACGGCTACTGCAACAGTTTCTTTTTGGAAACTTATTTGAATGGGTCTACAAAATCTTGTTTGGTTTTAACCTCGGATTTTGCCAAAAAAAAAACTTTTCTTTGTCATTTTTACTAGAAACACGGAAGAGTTGTAATAGAACAAATGATAAATTGTGAAAGGCTTTCGCGGCCATCGTCACTTACATGGTGGTTCTTCGGGTTGTAAGGCCGACGTGTGTTCAGAGAAGAAACGTCGAGTTCTTCTCTGAACACACGTCGGCCTTACAACCCGAAGAACCACCATGTAAGAACAAATGATGTCAGAAAAATGTCGCTGTCTGCTGAATTCTCATTAGTGAAGACTTGTTTATATTCACTATGGCCTACCATCGCAACCCCATTTTGGTACTAAAGTTAGATTGTGAATGTTTTCACTTGTGTTATGGAAAACTTCTATTTGTGAAAATATGATTCGGGAGGCACTATGGTCCAAGAGGGCCTATAACTTTACTTTTGCAGATGACTCTGTCATTGTTATATTCTCTGATAAAGGAGGACAGTTTTGTTTTGCCTCCAAAATCTTTTTGTATGAAGGATATAGGTCAATATTTCTCTCTTTTCCACCTCTTCTGATAGATAAATAATCATTTTCGTGAGTTTCGTTTCCACTATGAGACTTAGTGCCTCGTTACTTGAATATGGTCGTATCGACTTCGATGTATGCATGTTCTAAGTCTTCATTATTTTTGAAGATTAGTACGAGTAGTTTGTAAACTTTCTGCAAGAAGTTTTGCCTCATACTTTTTTCCAGATTTCTTGAGACTTAATTTTGTACTTTAATAAGTTGACCTTCTTCAAAAATCTGCCTAAGATTTCGAGTTTTTCTTCTCTTAGATCTATCACTGCTGACGGCAAATGACTTTGTAGCCCTTCCTGAGGCATGGGGCATTGGAGACGCCAATGTTGGATGTGGAAAAAGTTGTACATTCTCATTGAGCCAGTCATTGCTATTTTTTATAAATCTGTTTTTACTTCGGCCACATTTTTTCAACCGTTTATTCAGCTGGAAACAAATATCTGCTACTTTTTTAGCAAAATCTCCATTTATTGCAGTCTTAATTGCACCAATAATGTTTAAATACACTTCATTGACTTTCTTGAATGGCTTCCTTCCTTTGTGCACCTAGAATTGAAAACATCTCATCTCTGCTGTCGAAAACACAACATTAAAACAAACCTTTGTTGACGCACGTCAAACAATATTTTGTTATTTGTTTCTTGCAGTTCCAGGCCTACTAGATTATTTGCTTCAAGTTGATACTAAATTCTCTTGCAATTGGAGCATTTCCTATTGAGTAATTTTTGACCAAAAATATTATGCGGAGGCCGCCTGTGCAAAGGTTCCAAAATATTCATTTATTTGATATATACTATGTTACATCAGATGTGTAACAAACGTCCTTTAACCAACGAGTATTTAATCACGAGCGCAGCTTGGCGAAGCAAGTGTTTGATAAACGCGTGTATAGGGGAGTTTATGAACGCACTATATACCGTACTTTTTCTAAGAACTCATATTGAAAAAATTAAATTTATTTTTCAACCTTGATTTCTCTCTCCTAGGTCATCATGACAGTTTCAATTGACAGACGAAGATCTGGGTTCTCAGGCGGGTTTTTAACCATTGACAGGAACCATAGTTGTGCTCAAATGTGAGAAAAAATTCTTTCCACACTAGTACGGCAAAGTGTACTTTTATAGTTATATATTGAGTGCAGAAAAGTATCATTTTTGAAAATGAAATAGAATCTGATCTAAATCAGTTGTGGTAATTTATTACTATAAATGATGTGAGTTTTCCCTCACAACCTCAAATTATATGACAAAAAAATTGAGTATTGATAATGTTTCATTTTTTCTTGATATGTACTCATGTTTATTTGCGAGTGAATATCAAAGAGCATATTCTGAATGCTAATAGAAACATGGATCCAATTGAAGGTGCTGAATTTATAATGTGTTACCATTTTCAACTTGAGTTTGAAACATGAACAGTTTTCAAAATTGTGGAAAATGACAAAAATGCGGAGAACATTGTGGGGTGGGCAGAATAATCAGGTAGAAATATGTTATCTTTTCGAAAAAATGTCCTGATACAAAGCCTACTTCTATGATAAGAGTCTCTACGTTAACCATCGAATGAATTTGTTAAGTCGACCTTATAGGAGAAACTAAAAAAGTTAGAATAATAGACGATATTTTAGGAGGTCATCGAACATGATGTTTCAGAATGTAATAATATTGAATAATCAGTATATGGTCATAACCTTCAAGATTACCTCTAAGTGATAAGTATTGTTCAAGGATCTTGCAGAACAGAAACCAATATAAAGGCAATCAACTGGACCTCATTATCACTAATTTGAACGTGAACTTGTTCACACCCTATTTTCTCATGATTCTTTATTTCTTTTATAATTTTCACACGGATATTAACTTTTCTCAAGGCATTAAATGAAATGATTCACACTGTTAAAATAGATCTATTGTGTTCGGTTTCCTTTTTTTAACGCCTTAGTCGATCTCGTTTTTCGAACATATTCAGTACATATTATATTTTGTGATATACTGAATTCTCCAGTGGCGTATCAGAACCTCGGGAGTTGAGAAACTCTTTTCTAAATACGCTGTATGTTCTAGCTCTATATTCAACTGAATTAAGAATAATAACAGAGGTTTATGTATTGTGTATTTCTTACATGATGCATGACCACCTGATCTCCGGCATTTTTCCTTGAATATGTATTTGTGTACTTTTTTGCGACATTTATATTATGGGAAATTATTATTATTATTATTATTATTATTATTATTATTATTATTATTATTATTATTATTATTATTATTATTATTATTATTATTATTATTATTATTATTATTATTATTATTATTATTATTATTATTATTATTATTATTATTATTATTATTATTATTATTATTATTATTATTATTATTATTATTATTATTATTATTATTATTATTATTATTATTATTATTATTATTATTATTATTATTATTATTATTATCATTATCATTATTATTATTATTATTATTATTATTATTATTATTATTATTATTATTATTATTATTATTATTATTATTATTATTATTATTATTATTATTATTATTATTATTATTATTATTAATTCTTCTTAGGAAATGTTATAAGGTGATTTGGGATCTTTTTCGATATTGATGTTTTTTTCACAGTCAAATTTGATATCAGCATGAAGTAGTGAGCAGCACCAAATCAGAGACATTTTGTTGTATTTCAAATTGACAGCAAAATCAACTATCAAAATAAAATCTTCAATTACTTTTTTCGAAATATTATCAAGGGAAATGATTTGATTAATTTTCATAAGTAACTCCAGACTTTTCTGCACCTATAGGAATATCTGCCAATGCTTACGTCACTAGTTATATTTCTTCCTTTTCAGAATCGATAAAATTTAGATACTTCCAATATTGCTCAGGAAACAAGAAAATAAATGGCGACTGATCCAAAAAATATCTCTCATTGTTTTAAATAGTATAGATAAGAAGGCGATTCTGAAAGATAAGTTGAACCACCACGCAATTGGAGTTTGCAATTAGAATGACTCTAAAAAATCCAAGAACAATAATTAATTATACAGTGTTGGCCAAAATATTTGCAACAGTATGTGGGAAACATTTTTATTATCAGAGTAACAAAAACAACTTTTTAGGGGATCGTTTCTTCATATCGGAAAACCTAAAAATCGATTTTGACAAATGTCACGTGACAACCAATAAGGCGGCAATTTTGAAAAAATCATAACGATTGGGCAAAAACTGGGTTTATTTTTAAAGATTGCAAAAAAACTTATTTGAAAAAGTTGTTTTCAATTTATTTACAGGCCCATTTCTTTGTTGATTAAAAGACGATGTTTTTTTTGTCTCAAATAACTTTTGAGAATTATTATAATATTCAATCAACAAATATAACTTTTTAGGTTTTTTCCCAAATGCTAGTACAACATTTAAAAAGTGGTTTTCACTAAGACTCTTGCAATGGTTTATATCTTACAACCTCGTTATTTTTTTTCCTAGCACTTTAGTTTTGAATAGACACTATAGTTCAATTTTTTCAACGGCAATCAAGTTTTATGCAAAAAGAAGGAAAACAATAATATGTATTCCGCAGTTCACGTAGAAATTTTAGCTATTTCATTTTTATAATGCACTAAAAAATAAATAATATTGACACTTAGTATTATTGTTTTTTGTTTCAATTGTAAGGATTAAAATTGAGTAGAAGTTGCTTGAGAATGATTTTCACTAATTAGTAAGATCATAGCTCTCAGTAATGTAATAGACATCTTGTATCTATTAAATTTCACTAATGTTTGTTGCTACTTCTAGTTCCTAAAATAAAAAATTATGTGTCTCGTTTTTTAATATATTTTAAAAAACATAATTCAATTAGCGAATATAACAAGAACAATGTGTTTTGAGGAATTAATAAAAATGTATTAGAAAATCTCAAGTTTCCACGTTGTACTGCGGAATACATATTGTTTTGAGTAAGGTTATTCTGGACTTTCATTGTCTAAAAAATAACAAAGAAATATTCAATTCTATCCAATTTTTAATCATGACGTTTCAACTGTTAAAATCTACAGTCGTTATCAAGTGTATAAATGCGACAATCTCAAGGATCCTTCTTATATATGCTATCATGCTATGGATAATTTTGTGTCATTAGCCTAGGGGTAATTTGCCGATGTACAGGTAAGCTTGTTAATTAAAGTGGCGGGCCCCTCCGTTAATTATCGCAATTCTTATCGCAATTCTTATCGCAATTTCAATTGATCCATGCCACTAATTAAGGGTTTCCACACATTACGGATTTCTATGATAGCTTGACTGAAGACTTTGTTGTTCATAATACATGCACTCTCTTCAAACTTCCTTCTATACCAGCCCTCTTCTTTATGGATGACTTCGGCTTCAGTCCATTTTATGTTGTGTTGGGTAGTCCAGACATGATTCTCTATCCCTGACTTTGATTTTTCTCCCCGTTGAGTGTTTCTCTTGTGTTCAACGAGTCTAACGCTAAGTGGTCTCTTAGTTTCTCCAAGATAAGCTTCACAGCATCCACAAGGGATGCAGTAGATGCAGTTTTTGGAGTCAATGTCAGCGTTACGTGGTCTCGTCTTTGTGAGATGGCTGCGAATAGTGTTACCTGACTTGAAACATGTCCGTATTTTGTATTTCGACCTAATTCGCCTTATTCTTTCCGATAGACCTCTAACTTATGGAACGCACAGGGAGGCTTGTGTCGGCTCGTCTGGTTTCTTGTTCTTATCCCCCCTGCGGGCTAGAACCTCTTCCATATGTTTTTTTGGGTACCCATTTCGTCGCAGATCTTTCTTGATATTGTCCAATTCGATGGTAAGACTTTTATCTGTGTTACACAGAATGTAGGCACGGTCCACCAGCGATCGAACAACCCCTCTCTTTGTAGCACCATGATGGTTCGATTCGAAGTTCAGGTATTGTCCAGTGTGAGTCGGCTTTCTGTACACTGATGTTTGGCCCTTATCATTGTTCTTTTGAACTTTCACGTCTAGAAAAGGTAAACCGTCTTAGGTCTCCTTTTCCATCGTGAAGTTTATGGACTATATTCTGATGTTATTCAGATGTTCCAGAAAGACGTCAAGTTCCTCGTCTACGTGGTTCCATAGGACAAACGTGTCGTCAACATATCTCAACCACATCTGAGGTTTCTTATGGGCTGTCTCTGTAGCAAAAACTTCAAACCATTCCATATAGATGTTTGCTACTGCTACTGGGCATTATGGACCTGCTAGAATGCTTCCTGCGAAATTGCCACTTTCAAGAAAAAGACAGCTTTTTCTCCCAGGAAGACGGACTACCGATGGGATCCCCAATATCGCCCTTGGTAGAAGATGTTCTAGCCCGCAGGGGGGATAAGAACAAGAAACCAGACGAGCCGACACAAGCCACCCTGTGCGTTCCGTATGTTAGAGGTCTATCGGAAAGAATAAGGCGAGTTGGGTCGAAATACAAAATATGGACATGTTTCAGGTCAGGTAACACTATTCGCAGCCATCTCACAAAGACGAAACCACGTTACGCTGACATTGACTCCAAAAACTGCATCTACCGCATCCATTGTGAATGCTGTGAAGCTTATCTTGGAGAAACTAAGAGACCACTTAGCGTTAGACTCGCTGAACAGAAGAGAAACACTCAACGAGGAGAAACATCAAAGTCAGGGATAGCGGATCATGTCTGGACGACCTAACACAACATAAAATGGACTGCAGCCGAAGTCATCCATAAAGAAGAGGGCAGGTATAGAAAGAAGTTGAAAGAGCGTGCATATATTATGAACAACGAAGTCTTCAGTCAAGCTAGCATAGAAAGCCGTAATGTGTGGAATCCCTCAATTAGTGGCATGGATCAATTGAAATTGCTATAAGAATTGCGATAATTAACGGAGGGGCCCGGCACTATAATTAACAAGCTTACCTGAACACCGGCAAATTACCCCTAGGCTAATGACACAAAATTATCCATAGCATGATAGCATATATAAGAAGTATCATTGAGATTGTGGCATTTATACACTTGGTAACGACTGTAGATTTTAACAGTTGAAACGTCGTGATTAAAAATTGCAGAGAATTGAATTTGTCTTTGTTCTTTTTTAGACAATGAAACATTGTCAACCACTTTCAAACACACATTGTTTTTCTTCTTTTTTCATGAAACCTGAATGCAGACGAGAAAATTGGTCTATTGTGACTCTCTACATTTAAAAAGAGATTGAAACGTTGAACGAAGTTTTCAGATATGAACCATTGCGACAGCAAGTGTCATAGTGAAAACCTGTTTCCTAACTTGTACTAGCATTCGAGAACAAACCTAAAAAGTTTTATTTCATTGACAGAATCGGTTTATAATGATTCCTAAAAGTTATTCAACACCAAAAAACAAATTTTTGTAATATACCAAAAGTATCTCGAAAAAAAAATGCAATTTTCAATTATTTTATATACATATTTCAAATTATGCATATGTTGACATGATCCTCTGATAATGTCTTTTTTACCATATGTTGAAAATAGTATGGCCCACATTGAATAAGTTTTCCCTGGCCATGATTTTTAAGTTATTTATCGTTTGATTTTCATGTCACAAGGTACCCTAAGATCTTAAAGCCTTCCCTGCACACCGAGGTCAATCAGATCGTACTGCTTCAGGAAGAAAAGATAATAGAAATCGCAATCGTTAGTTTGTTCCCTTTGTTCGAGAGTGCTCAAAGCAAGCGAATACGAAATAATGAATATTCAGAGTCATGCACGGCAATGCCAAGTATAGAAAATGAACGGATGTCACTCGGTGAATAGTTTCCTTCCTCTTGAATTGATAACGAGCCGAGTTTTATTTCAGTCGACACTCGACAGTTGATGATGCGTTAAATGACGCCAGTTGTAAGTGGAACAGCGCGATGGGCTTTGCCTAAAAACAACTTGAAGATTTTGATTTCTCATTGAGTAATGAGGCGTTGGTTGGTTCTAAGTACAAAATGATATGCTTCAAAGTTATAGCTGTGCATCAGCTTTAGCAAACATCACGATATTTCATATGCGCTGGACAAAAATGAATTGAGTGTTATGGTATCAATAGGAAACGTAATCTCAAAGAGCATCTTGGTCCATCAAGGGGTACCCCAGGGAAGCGTACTGAGACCTCTTCTATCCACACTGTATAACTCAAATTGTCATAATCATCTATCTCACTGGACGAATTGCAAGAAGCTAATGATAAAATCGAAGATCTCGAATCCATGTTTTCTTTATCGAATAAGCATCTACTTAAAATAAATGCAAACAAGGCCAATGCGATTTTATTTGGGAACGATGCCCAAAAACGGGAAGCACTGGCACACTTGCAAATCAAAATAGGGACTGATACGCTAAAGTTCAGTGAATGCTGTGAAATTCTTGGATTGTTTGTAGACACAAAACTCAGATTTGGTGTCAGGTTGCATCCAAAAAGTTCAGAACTGTTGTTTGCGAATGATTCATGGAATTAACAGAAGAGAAAGAATTTGTCCTAAACTTAAAGAGGCAAAATGGCTGAGTATGTACAACAGACGAAAACTACACTCTCTCATATTTTATTATAAATTATTGAAGCTCAAAATTCCAGAATATTTGTATAGGAAAGTAACTTTTACATAACTTATTTTAATTCTTTTTTGTCCGTTGTCACACTTGCCCCACAAAATGGACATTCCAGCATCATATGGTTATGAAATTGCTATGGCTGTGTATACAATATTTTCGGTACCTGGCGAGAAATTAACAGTGAATTTTATAATTTTTTTCATCTGCAACAGTGGCAAGTGATACATGTTTGTATTCAGAATGAAATGAAAATATATGAGGTGCAATTTCAAAATCGAAAGATTATGTCATTTCCGGAGAAAGAAGATGAATGAACCGGAGTCACTTGTTAAAAAATGCAGTTTTATGTCGCATACAGATCCTCCAAATTTCATTTAGTTATCTTCAAAAACAAAAATGTTATGGGGGACTCCTGGCATGACTGTGTATGAATGTGTACCACTCTCATGTCTTGTTTGCATTTCTCATTTCATTTAAATTTTTATCCATCATTGTTAATTCAAATTTTTCTATGGAACTCTATTTTTTTGTTAATAGTTGGTGAAGTTGTAAAATAGCTTTCAGCTGATACCTATTTCATGTAACATGAATAAGGGCGATTTGTTATCACGATCTGGCTTAACCCCACCCCATTCAACTACAACTATCCTAGATATCTATAATTTGAAAAACGTCGCCATATTTTTTCTTCCAAACGTCAGTTGTCAAAAATCTTACAATCCGATGAGATTAAATTTCATTTCTATATCCTTGTTTTTTTTTTCTATCTTTATCTTTTTTCGGATGTTATTTTTTGACATACATATATTTTTGGGGTTAAGTAGATCAGCGTGTTTTATATATTTGATACCTGCAAATATATGACTCCTAACACTGCTTTTTGATAGACGCATTATTGTAATTTATATCTGTCAATAAAATCAATTATTTGTTTTACTATCATTATTATTATCATTGAATATTCATACTCCTATGTCAGGAATGAATGAAATCCATGTCCATGATATTTCAACAAGAAACACTTGCCTGCTCATCGTTGGAGTAATAACGGTTTATTCTAATAGTAAGTTTGTAAGCTGTTGTGATCGAAGTGAAGTGACTTTCGTTGTACGTACGTCATGATACGAACGTCGAAAAGATGTATGTACGTAACAGCACTAGTTTTGATGTATCTATTAACGGTCTTATCCAATACTGGTGACCTACAATAGATACATGCATTTGGGGACAACAATAGAAATTCTCCTATTATGAATGAATGACCACTCAGTCACTTATTTCAGCCGCTGCAAGAATGCAAAAATAATGCAAGTAGGCCAGAGTTGAACAAGTCATTCGGCGATTATTTTTATGCCTTTCCGCTTAGTCATTAACAATGTAAGCGATTTCATTGTTTGAATATCACAAAAGATATTGACGCAGGTGTTTCGCGAGAATCATTTCTTAATGATTAAGGTGTTCCTCAAGGAGCTGCAGTGAAGCGTGAATAATGGTCTATTTATGTAACTTTCTTCCGCAGTTTCTCGCGGCATTTACAGAGTATTCTAGAAGTATTAGAGGATATTCTGTGATGGTTGAGGAAGGTGCAAAATTAGACCTCTTAGTCCTCTTTAATCGGATATTAGTCCGTAAGGGGTCGGAATAAAAATAACCTCTCAAGAGGCAACTAAAAGCTAGAACTAGAGAAGAAAGGGGAAGGAACTTGAACGATTTAAATATGGAATCTAGAATGGGGATCCGAAAACTTGGTAGAATTCAATGCCAATAAAACTCAGGCATGTCTTCTTCCAGAAAGGTCGATTTCACAGTTGTCAAAGTAAGTCAGGAGTATCCATCCCAATGAAGTGCTCCATTTCGATGATGGGTATAACCATCAGCATTACCAATCCATCGAGACTGACCCTTCGAGATCAGTCTACACATCCCTTCGTTGTCACTTTTGAGACATGCCGAACATCTGCATGGGCCGTGGTGGTAGAGCGTTCGCCTTTGGAGCGAAGGGTCGAGGGTTCAAAGCCTCGCATGGTCATCGGTCTCGTACATGGCATCACACGTTAAAAGGTAAGAGCTGCGTCTCCCCTAGCTCACACAAGTCTCTCGAAGACTTCCGAGGGTTGCGCGTAGGGGTGCAATCGGTTGTCCGAAATAACAATTCTAATAACGACAATCTCTTTCCCAGGTCTCGTTCTTACAACGAGCGGAAGAGCTTTGAAACTCACTGTCTCGGGAGGTATTCCCTAAGGCATACACTCTGTAAAAATTCAAGACGAACACTAATTTCTACCTACTTTCCCTCTGCACTCACGATGTTCTTTGAACATTACAGGATTTTCTTCTTCGTGAGAACAAGAACAAAAAAAATGAGAAAGCCATGTGAGGCCCATTGCCAAAACTGCCTCTTGATTATGATTTATAAGGCACAGATCTAACCTGTCCAGGAATACTGTTCCTTGTATAGAGTTGGCATTTTTTATACACGCCCGGTAACAGTCAGGTATTTGCATACCAAATATTTAAATTGATAGATATACTTACTAAACATGTTGTATGATATAATTGGTGAATTATACCAGAAAACTATACTACGAGTATATGACAGATAATAATCAAATACTTAATGGTAAATCAGAAATAATCTCCAATAATAAATAAGTGCCTCAGGATTCAGTGATAGGCCCAGTCCATTTTCTTATCTACATCTGCTATTTCCAAGTTTACATTCTACACACGAATCGGAGATTGTTTGTTAAAATTGTTTTTCCGTTAACCAGCTGTCGTCCCCTTACGAACGGCAACCCTCAGAAGTCGAAACTTGTGCGAGCCAAGGATTAACGAGGTCTTACCTCTTTACGTGCGATTCCTAGCACTTTCTCGGGCCATCAGAAAAATTTCTGCAGTCGCCATGGTTTGAACCATCGCATTCGCCGACTGGCAGCCAAAGTGATTGAAACAATGTCGCTTTAACCACTCGGCTACCTGGCCCCAGATAGTATACCGATTGAAACATCATGTTTAACCAAAGCAATCCAGGTAAATGGATACAAATGGATACTGAAAAACAAGTAATCAATTTAAGTACATCATTATCTAAAACTTTCAAACAAACATGAGTTAATAATGATTGTCGTTGCCGACTGATGTTTTACTTCCATCTACCTGCAGTCTAGGTTACTATGACAAAAACAGAAAATAACTACACCCCTGTCTAATACCACAACGTATATTGAATTATATCAAAAAGATAAATTTTGTGAGTCATCCCATTTGGCAAATGTCGATAATTTCAATTTATTTTCATAAATTTGAGCTTTTCTGTGATTTCATCCAGTGGGATTAGAGCTATATATACAGGGTATTTCAAATTCGATCCTCACCATTGGAATCTCGGAAACTATAAGAAAAACGAAGATGGTTAAATCGGGGCAAAGTTGCGAATTTACCTGACCAATACTATGAATGCCTTTAAGAGAGTTCTGAAACTCCCCGAGTATATCCGTAGATATTCGAAATTTCAGAAAATGTTTTTTTCTGGCTTTATTTTTCGAAGGATTCGAAATTAAATCGCACTTTTGAAACTTTTTCACTGCTACATAATGGTGTTTTTAGATTTGCTATCCGACGTTTCGTCTTCCAGCTACCAGCATCAACTTTATCTTTTCTTATGGGCGCTATATTGGATTATTTCTGTTCTTTCTAATGATATGTATCACAAGTTACTAATATTTTTCAAAAAATTGGATATATTGAATGAAGACTTGTATTACTATAATAATTGAGCTTTTCTTCTTGATGATCGACCTACGAAGTCAATGCTCACATTTTGCGAGTCATAATATTATTGGCCAAAAATAGCTTTCACGAATAAATGAAAAAGAGATATGATAAACATTTATTACAAATAGTTAGCGGAAATGTAATTGCACATGTATCTCGAAAGACGACAACCACATCGAACTAAGTAGGTTCCCAGTTATTGCATGAACTGACACCTGAAATGAAATTTGAACGAATAACAATAATTAACTAAAATGTAAAGACGAAAGTAAATCAGAGCAAATGCTCAAAATAAGACAACTGTACCCTTCTTCGAATAGTATTCACTGCACGATTAATTTCCTCCTCCTCCTTCTCCTCTCTGATAATATTGTGTTCAAGGTCCTCAATATTTTGATATTCCCTCTATTTTTCAGTGTACCCTATAAGAATGTATCCATAACATTTGTGTCTGGAGACCTTGCTGGCCATCTCACCGGCCTATCAAACTTTCAGTAAGATAATTAGATACTTGTCTGGTAATGTGAGGTGGAGGCTGAAAGCAGATATTATAGTTAGCCAAAAGTAGATCATCCAAATGTCTTTGAAAATCGACATTAAAGACTGGTGATAGGTTTCTACATTCAGAATTCCGTCAAATAATTGAGGACCAAAAATTCTATCTTCGTAAATTCCTGCCCACTCGTTAATACTTCGCACTTGCGGTTGAATTTCTCGGAACTGCCGGGAGTTATTTACGCTCCTTATGTGTTCATCATTTTGATTGAATATCCCACAATTCCTAAAAGTACGTTCATCTGTACAAATTACATTTTCTAGGAAAACAGAAAAATCATGTCTCCTTATCAGCCAATCTAATCGCCTGGATGCAATTTTTGAGATATGTGTATTTTGCAACATACGAGGATATATTGAAAAATTCTTAGCTTAGAACCAAACAAAATTTCAATGTCAAAATATTTTATTGCTCAACATATTCTCCTCTTAATTGGATACATTTATTACAACGAACCTGCGACGTCTCTAGACCTTTCAAAAAAAATGTTTCTTCTTGCTCTGCAAACCAGACCTCCACAACTTTTATTACCTCCTCTTTGGAAGAAAATTTACGAGGAAAGAGATGATAGTCGGACGGAGCCAAATCTGGTGAATAAGGGGGGTGTTCAAATAATTCAAACCCTAAATCCCGAATTTTTTGCATGGCAACATGAGATTTGTGTGCAGGGGCGTTGTCCTGCAAAAACAAAACACCTTTGGATAGCTTTCCGCGTCTTTTCCCTTTAATTTTTTTCCAGTAGAGTGATCAGTAATGTCGAATAGTAATCTCCAGTTATTGTTCTACCCTTATCCAAAAAATCAATCATGATTACTCCATGGCAATCCCAAAAAACTGAAGCAAGAACTTTTCCAGCAGATTTTTGGACACGAAACTTCTTAGGTCTTGGAGAACCGGAGTGTCGCCATTTCATCGATTGTTGCTTTGTTTCTGGATCGTAGAAATGTACACAAGTCTCATCCATAGTAACAATTCGGTTTAAGAAGTCTACATCGTTTTCAAATCGAGCACAGATCGAACGCGATGCTACTACCCTTGCACGCTTTTGGTCAACATTCAAACATTTGGGGATCCATTTTGCAGCAATTTTTGTCATATCCAAATTGACGTGAACTATATGATGAACGCGTTCGTATGAAATATTCAGTGCTTCAGATATCCGTTTTAGCCCAATTCGACGGTCTGTTAAAATCATGACATGAACTGCATCGATATTTTCGGGGACTGACACAGAAACTGGCCTTACCGATCGGCCATCATCTTCAATGGAAAATTGACCTCTTTTGAAGTCCAATTTTTCACAGTCGCATACGAAGGACATTGATCACCAAGGGTATTAAGCATATCTTCGTAAATCTGCTTACCTCTTAACCCAGGTACTTGACGATGGCTCGATACTCCAATTTTTCGATTTTCACAATTTCGGTGGACATATTTTTTCTTTTAATTTATTGCGTAACTCTAGTTTACTTTTTTGACGTCAAACTTTACACTTCTAAGTTATTGTTCGTTGCTATGGTAACGCAATATTTTGTTTATGCAGGAAACTGGTCTAGGCTAACTAGATATCAATACATCCTCGTACAAAACAGCTTTTTTTGAGTTGTCTTCAAGCACTTGTATGACAAATATTCATATCAGGGGAAATTTGACTTGTAGATTTCCCTGGGTTCATTTTTATCTGTAAATAATCTAATTTTATTGAAAAGGGCACAATGTCTAATCTACCTCATGCATACCTGATTTATCAAATTTTCTTCAGTTTCCTGGTCCATTCTGTCTCCGTATTTTTTCCTCGGCTTTTCAAATGAACCAAACTTGGTGAGATTTTGATCCAATAACTTGAACAGAGTTCGATGTGGTTGTCGTCTCTCGGTTTAAATACATTTCCGAACACTAGTATTTGTAATAAATTTGTGTTATATTAGACTGGTGCCAAAACGAATTTTAAACGCTCAAAATAAGACAAAAGGTAAGGCAAGGACCAGATGGAGAATATTGTTGGGGTTCCAACTTTGGGGAAAAAAATATTTAAACACGAAAACACTCAAAATGGTGAGATGGGGATGCAGTTTAGGGGTTGAAAACGGTTTTTTGCGATTTGCGGCGAAACGCGACCTCTTAACGAAAAATGTTTGATGGAGAAGTTGTAGATAATGAAGAATCAAAAACTTTTTTATTCAACACTTTCCGACATAACCTCAAATTAACCGTCGAAATGGCAAAAATCCATTTTTCAGTATTTAGTTTTTTTCTCGCGTATAAATGATTTAATTTATATGAAACCTCGAGAGCATATGTCGTTTTCGTTGTCGAATGAGCATGATTTTTTTGCAATTCAGAAGACGACTAGTTTTCGAGTTATGTATATTTTTCGAAAAAAAAAAATACCTTTATTTTCCACGAACAATATTTCTGGAGTTTTTTTTGTATTTCGAAGGTCTATAATTGATCATTTTAATTGTTGAAATGTCTACTTCCAAATGGTCTATGTATCTTGGTGGTTCATTGATCGTTAAACCGCTTCAAATTGAGAAAAACCGACAACAAGTCTCTCTGAATCATAATTTTCTCAATATTTTCTGTTGTTGCAAAATATAATAAAAACGATATTGATAAATTAATTTTGTAGTGTAATTATTCAAATATTTTATTTTAGAATTCAGTATAAACCACTTTTTTATAAAAATAATGAAGAAAGTCGAAAATCATTGAAAATATTGAAAAATTCATGATTCAGAGAAACTTTTTTCTCAATTTCACCTAACTACAAACTTTCATCTGAACGAAATAATTATACGCGAGAAAAAAGAAATACAGAAAATCGGTTTTTGCCATTTTGACGGTTAATTTGAGGTTATGTCAAAAAGTGTTGAACAAAGAAGTTTTTGATTTTTTTTATTATCTACAACTTCTTGCTTGAATATATATATATATCGGTAGGAGGTCACGTTTCGCCGCAAATCGCAAAAAAATGTTTTCAACCCTTAAACTCATCCCCATTTCACCATTTTAAGAGTTTTTGTGTTTGAATATTTTTTTTCTCAATCTCAACAACATTCTCCACCTGGTCCTTGCCTGTTACTTTTTTTCTACAGCTATTGAAAATCATTTTTCACAAAAATTATAGACACCAGTCTATATCTCTTCTTTCTTCATTCGTGAAAGCCATTTTCCCCCAAAAATTTTTTCAACCGCATATTGTTGGTCAGGTAAATGCGCAACTTTGACCCAATTCAACCATCTTCGTATCTCTTATAGTTTCCGAGATCCCAATGGCGAGGATCCAATTTGGAACACCCTGTATACACACAATACGGCACGTTTGCAAAATAAATTGAATATGTGTTTTTTTGTTACAGCACGCCAATGCAGTGAAGGCCCAGGCTCAAGAGTATGCCGAGAAGAAACAGGCGAAAAAGGTTATGACCAGATCAGTAACTGGGTCGTTGGCAATAGCCCAAGCCCTCGTACGAATCGCCGAAGTCAAGTACTTCAACACGGCCAAACCGGGGACTTTTTTCGCTAGGTAAGTGAATCATTCATCCGAAGAGGTAGCGCTCCCAGTAAATTGGAAATTTCCTCGGCGGAAAAGCTTATATTTTACCGGCACGTTCGCCATTTCGTCGGAAATGTTTCTGGAGCGGGTATCGTTTGAAGCAGAAACTGGCAGTGGCGTTTTCAGATTGTCTTTTTGTGCACTCAAGTGAATACTTTCATCGGTAGTTAATTGAAATGAATCAATTGATTTTCAACCATATACAGTACATCTTGTTTCAGTCCTGAAAACTTTTTTTCTGCTACTATTCTATTCTTACTATTAATTCAAGAAATACAGGTTCTTCAATATCCTTTGTCCTACGACGATTTTTAATAAAATATGGATGATTAATTTAATTTTGACTTGTTTTCATCATCACATAAAATATAGAACTCCCCAAATATACAGGGTCACCATAAACCAAATAATTTGGCAATTGCTCGTTTCAAATGTTATAGATATTGAGAAAGACCCTATATAACTTGAAGAAAAAATCTGATAGTGAAAATGTGCATTTTCATTCAGATAGTCGATTATTTATTAAATGTCCAGTTTCCAATGGAGATTCTTATCTATAAATGAGATAAGGGAGAATGTTATTCAGAAGTATCACTCACAGAAAATCGCTCGTTCCATTGATGCGTGAATTGCATCTCTTTCGCTAGGTCTCCAATTGTATTACTGCTTGGGGTGGAATATACAAAATATGACAATAAAAATTATGTCGAAAAAACAAAGGTTATTTTCAAGTGAACAATTATATAAAGAGACAAACTTACTGAATGTGAGAAGTCTTTATGCATTTCACTGCGTTAAACATAGATATTCCATAAGAAACATATAACATATATACGCAACAGATGAAACTACACATACTAGATTTGCAAAAAACCATTGTCAGAACTTACCGAGTTTTAAGAAACATCATACTCAAAGATGTGTATTCTTTTCAAATGTTATACCCAATAACTTTTCTACTTATATTTTCATATATTGCCCCTCGCTAAATCCATCCTGATTTGTATATTCCTGGGTAGGATTGTCACGCTGGTAGCTATAGCTGCATCCGTGGCGACGTTAGTTGTTACCTTGTAACCACAAGGTCTTCTTACCGAAGCCACAAATTTGTGGTTGGCTTCCTGTTGTTGCCTTCCTTTGTTTCTATTTTTACATCCAAGTGTTGTACAACTTTGCACTTGATTTTACCGTACTGATGAGAGCTTAAGCTCGAAACACGTGTCTACGGTTGCACAACATTTGGAGGGTTATACCCAATAACTTTTCTACTTATATTTTCATATATTGCCCCTCGCTAAATCCATCCTAATTTGTATCTTCCTGGGTAGGATTGTCACACTGGTAGCTATAGCTGCATCCGTGGCGACGTTAGTTGTTACCTTGTAACCACAAGGTCTTCTTACCGAAGCCACAAATGTGTGGTTGGCTTCCTGTTGTTGACTTCCTTTGTTTCTATTTTTACATCCAAGTGTTGTACAACTTTGCACTTGATTTTACCGTACTGATGAGAGCTTAAGCTCGAAACACGTGTCTACGGTTGCACAACATTTTGAGGGTTATACCCAATAACTTTTCTATTTATATTTTCATATATTGCCCCTCGCTAAATCCATCCTGATTTATATCATTTATATACTTACTCTAGAATGCTAATCCCGCCAATTTTCACGGCGAAAAGCATGCCGCGTATGCGACCCGTTTACGATGTGCGCATGCGCGTCATCAGTGTAGTTTGGTTAGATCGTTGCCAAGTTTTAAAATAATTTGGTGTTCCCATTCAGAGTTTTTTGTTATGAAGCAATAAAACACGTCATTTGAAAGAGAAAAATTTGACAGCGCATTTAGAACTTTTTTAAACCGAAAAGAACCTTTTGGAGATAGATTACTCCGAATTTTAGGCGCGAAAGAAATTTATTTAAAACAATAATGTACCCTATGCCACTGTAATTATAATGACCGTGCAACAGTACTTTTTATCAACAGGAAGTAAGACTTGTCACTAAGATCTGTCATTCTTGTCAGAGACAGAGACGGTTTTTAAAATTTCAGATTTTCTCTTGTCGTTTTATGTGGTGTTTTTTGTCGTTGGTTATTCTTTCATCTTTCGTGAATTTGCATTAATCTTGTTCCTTTAAAGACAATTTCTAATAAAGCCATTTCTTCCTAAAAATAAACAATGAACTGTTTAGTGTTGTGTAAAGTAAAAATACCTGAAATAAATCATTTTTGGTAGATAACGAAATTTTTTATGTACCTATATGCTTTGCTCAAAATAGCTTAAATATTATTTTAGCTTGACAAAAAAGGCATGATTATTGGTTATTGTTCTTAAGAAGAGACCCCAGCAGAACATTTGAGTGAGAAAATTGTAATTTGTGGCAGACATTTTCTTCATGAAGATTCATGTGAAAACAACAATAAAATATTGATTTCATTGAAAATATGAACTGGATGTTCATAAAGTCAGTTGTGGAATCATCTGCGACAGAAATTTGGAATTTAGTAGCTATTTTCCATCGTACAAGATAACTTCTCTTGGAAGGGATTCATGTTTTAAAGGCAAACATTCTCAACTGAAAATTGAATCAATACATGACTCCTCTGGAAATGGAAAAAACCCTACGTATGTATGTATGTATTGATGGTCGGCTGGTAAAAGCGTACGCCTCGCAAGCGTGGGGTCGTGGGTTCGATCCTCCGATTCACCGGTCTCGTGCATGGCATCACACGTTAAAAGGTAAGGGCTGCGTCTTCCCTAGCTCACACAAGTCTCTCGAAGACTTCCGAGGGTTGCGCGTAGGGGTGCAATCGGTTGACGGAAATTACAATTTTAACAATTTTTTTTTTAACAATTCAATTTTCAATTGAGAATGTTTCTCTTTAAAACAATAGAATAATTTGAAACCTAGTGCAGTACCAGTACTGTGCCTGCGTAAGCATGGATGGCGAGTGATATAACTTTCTACCACACCGCTTATATTATGACTTCTAGATTCCTACAAAAAGTACTAAACATACACAGAATCGCATCAGAAAATTAATGTCAATATGGAAGTGCTTTTCTTTGATGGTGAGGGAAATGCTTCTGGCCTCACTTTTTCATGCACCCCCATTGTGGAAATTTCACTAATACAACCAGAAATACTCCTAGAAATAGCATGTTAATCTCTTCAAATGATTTAAATTAAATGCAGTTAGGTATTTTGACATGAATCGTTCTAGAAAAAAAAACATCCAATTTTATAAATCCAATTTGAGTTGAAATTATTCATGATATTAGCTGAAATAAATTTTCATAGTTTTTTTAACTTTCAATTTATTTTCCAATCCAGTGCTTCCTTGAAATTCGCACCGACGACTTGGGGGGTTCCGTAGGTTTTTGTTGGTTAACTACAGCTGAAAAGTGAATGTGATACCAAAAATCAGTCGCTTCAGAGCGGTAAATAATAATAATAACCGTACTCTACTCTCTGATGGCTTTTGCTGAATATTCGGGACCATAAATATGTGAAAATATGTATTCAAATCGGCTAAATACAAATAACAGGCATAAGCACAATGAGGTGTCCAACCTTATTCTCCGAGATTCAGAATTAATGTTTGTCAGTCTTCACAAGTACCATAATATTTTACTAAAACATATAAAGAAAGAAAAAATAGCAAAATGAACTTAAATGTATGCCTAAATAACATTGGTCACATTTTGTATAAATAAAAACAATAACAAACTAAGTAGGTACCCATTAAAACATCAAATTTCGAAATTATTTTACATACAAATGATTTTCCAATTTTTCAGAATTCTCTATCAACCAGAATTTCATTTTATTTTCAAATCCCCAAAAACTAGTTTTTTTTTTAAGAAACTGGCAAATTATTATAAATCTTCTTATCTATATAAATGGCATGTAGTTGCATCAAAGTTGTAGAGAACTTTTCAGTTGATATCCAACCATCCATTTTATTATTTGTTTCATATTTATGTTGTATATGATTATCAATTTGTAAATTTTTTCTACTTCCAGATGCCTTTTACAGAATTCGAATACGACGATTTACCTTGAATCGGCCCATCTTGCAAGACGTGCCCTTAAATTTTTTATAAAGCGATTGTGCAATAACTACACATCGGACAGAAAACGTCCTGCGAACAGTTGAACCACATATTATAATCTATCAGGTTCCGCAATATTGTTTGTCCAGCTTCAGATTTATAAAAATTATAAATTTTGAAAAAATCTCAGTGGAAAATGCACCGATCTGGTCGTATGAAAATCCATTTTGTAGGTTTTAAAAATCTCTACTAAATTTCTATTGACTGTAAAACGATTCATTGAATAATCCATTTCAAAAAAACAAAAGCGTAATTTTTTTCACTATTGCTTGTTTAAAAAATTCCACAAAGCGATTTTGGTGGGGCGAAAACTGGGGTTTCCATTAACGAACTTTCTAATCAAAATTTTATTTTGTGGGAGAAAAAATCTCTATAGCTTGGTCTAATAAACAAAACGTGGGATGAAAAATATGCGATATCAACAATCCATTTGAATTGTCGTAAATTAATTTTTAAACGCATTTTCGCCTATCCAGAAATTCAGTGAGAACTTTAGTTGAAGTTTGTAGGCTCATTTTACAGCAAGGAAATCTGAGTTTAAATTTGAGTGGGTAATGTACCAATTCATTTATTTAAATTGAAGATTTTCATTATTCCATAACGGCCAGTTTTTCGAACCTGCGATATCCTAGCCCCCTTCAAGACAACCAGGGGTTATTCTTCATTTATTCCTAGATGTCATATTTTATTAATGAATAACTACTGTTTATCTCAGCAGCAGGTCAACTCACAGTTGAAAACCAGCTGTAATACTTGCAAATGTAATTAACATTACGTGCGTTCATCGTACACTAAAACAGCCAATAAACAGGGTAAATTTCGTGAACTGCATCCCGATAGATTCATATTTTCCATTCCCAGATTTTCCAACGACCGAGAGCCAATTTATCATATTAGACCAGGAGGCGAGAGGGGTTTTGCATGTTTCATAGGCTCCACGCTGAGACTCTGGGGGTTGATAGACCAACGTTATTCCCCAATGTGAAATCCCGGTATGGCACCTCTGAAGTGTAGCTTTTAGGGGGGGTGAATTTTCAAACGTGTAATTAATATCCATGCCCATGGATCATAGGCCCCACTTTGATTCTTGTTTTATGTCGTCAAGGAGGTCGCCAAAGTCCGCGAACTCAATATGCCATACTAATATGGCGTCACTTAAGGCCCACCATACTTACCGAAACGTGTAATTTTTTCACTGTGGACATGGATCATGGGCCCCACGCTGTTGTTTCGTTATCCTTGTTAACAATGAACTGTAGAACAAAGATTTCCAAACGCCATACCGCTGGGGCGTCGCCAAGTGGCCGCCATACTGGACCAAATATGTCAATTTTAGCAATGAACATGTCTAATAGGTACCGGTATGGCGTTTTGGTTTTAAGATGCTCTGTTGGATCACTTTAGCGGGGATTACACTGCCACACCGATATCGTGTCGCTAAAGGGGTGCCATACCGAAAAAGACTATTTTTTTTTTAATTTAATTTTTGGCGCATGCTAATGAACGAAGGCAAGCTGAGAACAGTGGGGTACATGCCGAGAAACTTAGTACCTGGCGCGTCTATTGAAACAGATAACAGAACAAACTCTACTGCTAAAAAGAACAAAATAATAATAAACAAAAACCTTTTAAACAACGCTTTCATTTAAATGTTCTACAAAGAAGAAAATAAACTGAAGTAAATCGAACCCATCATGCAATTTCATATCATATGTCGCGAGAATAACTCTTGCTACAGATGAATTCAAATTGAATTTATTAGGAATACCTTTCGATTTACTTCAGTTTATTTTCTTCTTTTTGGTCCATTTAAATAAAAGCATTTTTTAAAGTTTTTTTGTATTTTTTTTTGGACATGCAAAACATTTTACCCAATACTATCATATACACATAAATTTCCAAAACAAGATATATAGGGGACTGCAACTGCGTTCCGGTGGTCCATAGCTTCTAAACTTCAAAATTTCTTTCGAATGCAAGCATGTTTCCTTCGTGAGAGAGTATCTTTGGAAAATATTCCGAAGTATACAAGATGATCCAGAAACGTGCACCAAACCAAACTTATGTTTTTTGTAATGGAACACCCTGTATTTCATCACATGGTTGAATAGAGATTACTTTGACCATTCAAAAAATATAGGGTCATGTATGTCCATCAACGTTATTTCCGGAGATATATCGATATTACTTCAAAAAACATAACGTATTTATTCAACACTCTGTAACTCTTCGTGGAAAAATATTTCTAATACTTTATGGGAGGCAAAATGACTTCAATATGGTCTAGTTTCTGTAACATGACACAGAGTTGAAATTTCATTACTTTTTATGTACCGGATAGATCAAAACGCAAATTGAAAGATATCTTGGTTTTTTTCAATTGGAAATTTACGTTATTTACAAGGTGAAGTAAATACCAAGTGTGATATATCATTCGAAAGGAAATTGTATGGCCCTTCCAATACTGAAACTGAATGAATGGGTTTCCATTTGAAAAAAACATGATATCTTTCAATTTGCGTTTCCATCTATCTGGTACACAAAAATTAATGAAATTTCAACTGTGTGTCATGTTACAGAATCTAGACCATATTGGAGTCATTTCGCATCCCATCCCATAATTAATATCTATGCCCATGGATCATAGGCCCCACTTTGATTCTTGTTTTATGTCGTCAAGGAGGTCGCCAAAGTCCGCGAACTCAATATGCCATTCTAATATGGCGTCACTTAAGGCCCACCATACTTACCGAAACGTGTAATTTTTTCACTGTGGACATGGATCATGGGCCCCACGCTGTTGTTTCGTTATCCTTGTTAACAATGAACTGTAGAACAAAGATTTCGAAATGGCATACCGCTGGGGCGTCGCCAAGTGGCCGCCATACTGGACCAAATATGTCATTTTTAGCAATGAACATGTCTAATAGGCCCCACCAAGGAAATGTATTTTCTTTGTTCATTTTGATGTCCTGAACAAAGTTCTGAAAGTGCCATACCGATGTAATGTCGCCAACGTCAGATATTGGCTTCCAAAGTTGTCACATTTTTATAGGTTAAGTGTATGAAAGGCCCCACTGCCATACTGGCATTTTTATATGTATTTTGAAGTATACAGTACGAATATATCACTTCCATACCGTTGCGATGTCGCTAACGTCAGATATTGGCTTCCAAGGTTAGCACATTTTTATAGGATACGTGTATTAAAGGCCCCACTGCCATACCGGCATTTGTATGTGTATTTTGAAGTATAAGGCACGAATATATCACTGCAATAGCCATGGTATGTCGGTAACGTGCACAATCAATCGTATATACAGGGTCCTGCAACTGTGCTCCGGTGGTACATAGCTTCTAAACGGCGCAACTTAAAAATTTCTTCCGAATGCAAGCATGTTTCCTTCGTGAGAGAGTATCTTTGGAAAATATTTCGAAGTATACAAGGTGATCCAGAAAAGTGCACCAAACCAAACTTATGTTTTTTGTAATGGAACACCTTGTATTTCATCACATGGTTGAATAGAGATTACTTTGACCATTCAAAAAATATAGGGTCTTGTATATCCATCAACGTTATTTTCGGAGATATATCGATATTACTTCAAAAAACATAACGTATTCAACACTCTGTAACTATTCGTGGAAAAATAATTCCAAAACTTTATGGGATGCGAAATGACTCCAATATGGTCTAGATTCTGTAACATGACACACAGTTGAAATTTCATTAATTTTTGTGTACCAGATAGATGGAAACGCAAATTGAAAGATATCATGTTTTTTTCAAATAGAAACCCATTCATTCAGTTTCAGTATTGGAAGGGCCATACAATTTCCTTTCGAATGATATATCACACTTGGTATTTACTTCACCTTGTACATAACGTAAATTTCCAATTGAAAAAAACCAAGATATCTTTCAATTTGCGTTTTGATCTATCCGGTACATAAAAAGTAATGAAATTTCAACTCTGTGTCATGTTACAGAAACTAGACCATATTGAAGTCATTTTGCCTCCCATAAAGTATTAGAAATATTTTTCCACGAAGAGTTACAGAGTGTTGAATAAATACGTTATGTTTTTTGAAGTAATATCGATATATCTCCGGAAATAACGTTGATGGACATACATGACCCTATATTTTTTGAATGGTCAAAGTAATCTCTATTCAACCATGTGATGAAATACAGGGTGTTCCATTACAAAAAACATAAGTTTGGTTTGGTGCACGTTTCTGGATCATCTTGTATACTTCGGAATATTTTCCAAAGATACTCTCTCACGAAGGAAACATGCTTGCATTCGAAAGAAATTTTGAAGTTTAGAAGCTATGGACCACCGGAACGCAGTTGCAGTCCCCTATATATCTTGTTTTGGAAATTTATGTGTATATGATAGTATTGGGTAAAATGTTTTGCATGTCCAAAAAAAAATACAAAAAAACTTTAAAAAATGCTTTTATTTAAATGGACCAAAAAGAAGAAAATAAACTGAAGTAAATCGAAAGGTATTCCTAATAAATTCAATTTGAATTCATCTGTAGCAAGAGTTATTCTCGCGACATATGATATGAAATTGCATGATGGGTTCGATTTACTTCAGTTTATTTTCTTCTTTGTAGAACATTTAAATGAAAGCGTTGTTTAAAAGGTTTTTGTTTATTATTATTTTGTTCTTTTTAGCAGTAGAGTTTGTTCTGTTATCTGTTTCAATAGACGCGCCAGGTACTAAGTTTCTCGGCATGTACCCCACTGTTCTCAGCTTGCCTTCGTTCATTAGCATGCGCCAAAAATTAAATTAAAAAAAAAATAGTCTTTTTCGGTATGGCACCCCTTTAGCGACACGATATCGGTGTGGCAGTGTAATCCCCGCTAAAGTGATCCAACAGAGCATCTTAAAACCAAAACGCCATACCGGTACCTATTAGACATGTTCATTGCTAAAAATGACATATTTGGTCCAGTATGGCGGCCACTTGGCGACGCCCCAGCGGTATGGCGTTTGGAAATCTTTGTTCTACAGTTCATTGTTAACAAGGATAACGAAACAACAGCGTGGGGCCCATGATCCATGTCCACAGTGAAAAAATTACACGTTTCGGTAAGTATGGTGGGCCTTAAGTGACGCCATATTAGTATGGCATATTGAGTTCGCGGACTTTGGCGACCTCCTTGACGACATAAAACAAGAATCAAAGTGGGGCCTATGATCCATGGGCATGGATATTAATTACACGTTTGAAAATTCACCCCCCCTAAAAGCTACACTTCAGAGGTGCCATACCGGGATTTCACATTGGGGAATAACGTTGTCTATCAGCCCCCAGAGTCTCAGCGTGGGGCCTATGATACATGCAAAACCCCTCTCGCCTCCCGGTCTATATGTTTTGTAGATTGAGTGAAAAACAGAAACAATTACGTTTTTTTTTTTTAATTATATACTAGTAATTTCCGTATGAATAATTTTGTCGGTCACTGTAAATGAGAATAAATACTATTTTTCCCCTTCACTCTTAGATAGGCATTTCTATAATAAATTTATCTTCATCAGTATACGAATACCAAACTGATACTATTTATTGTCATTGAGCGACACCACAGTCGTTCAGTGTTCTATTTTCGATGGTCACTGTATATAATTTTGTAAACAATTTTGAATGGGGGAAGTGAATGAATAAATATAACCCCTTAATATTTTTTTCCCGGATTTGTTTACCTCAATATTTGTATTTACAAAATTTCTAATGGTGTGAAACAGGAAAGACCAACGCGCAAGAGTGTAGGTTACGCAGAAGTAGATAGATAAACAGAGGAGTCATTCATGAGATAAAAGGTGTAAATAGTTAATCATTTTATGAGTTGGCATTCTTGATTTATTACGTTTCAGATAACACTGTAAAATTTTCCAGGTTTCTTTTACAGTGGGATTTTTTCTGCGGAGTCCTATCATCTTCAGTTAGTGATAATTTCTATAATTGTTTAGGACTTCTCTGGCATGGACTCTGATTATTACGAATTTCACCATAGAGATTGAATTATCCGTTAATTTGAGTTTGAAGGGCTCATCGATGCTCACTGTATATAATTTTGTACATTCAGAAAACAATTTTGAATGGGGAAAGTAAATATATGAAATATTACCCCTCAATGATTTACCTGATCAAAATCGTATGTTCAACAGATACATTTATTGATAGATGTTGGTAATAGTTATTTTCCTAACAAGTGCGGAAAGTATTTTTTCTACGACCGCATAAAGATTCAAAAAGCACATTGAAAATATATATTTTATTTCAACATACAAAACATTCCATGAAAATCCTCTAATTATTATTAATATTAATGTTGAAAACACAATTTGTTGCATTCTGCAAATGCGTCAGAATAGCTGGTCCAGAGTAGTTAGTTGGTGGCAACTGGCTGTTAAGAGTAACACTCGTAGATTGCAAAGTGCATGAAGATGACGGAGACGGCATCGGTTGCAAGTTGCCAGTACATGAAAGAATTTTAATCGAGATGGTTTTCTTCTGTTCTACGGAGTCCTCCAAATAACTCTCAGCAACAATGAAACGTACATTTAATAACGATAAATTGACATATTTTACTTTCCCGCACTAGTGCGGGAAAGCGAGTTTTCCCGCACTAGTGCGGGAAAGTGACACTTTCTAAACTAAAATGAGTGTGGGAAAGTGGGTAAAAACGCACGGTCGTAGAAAAAAATATTTAATATGAAACATAATTACAAAATTAATTGAATCCCATAAATTAATCCAAGATCATTTTAATTACTACATTCGTTACAAATCAAACGATTTAATTCTTCAAATTTCATATATACAGTGACCACCAAAAAGTATGTACCATATGGGAAAAAAGTTATTGTTAGAGAATTGGAAAAACATTTCTGGGGAAAAGTTTGTGCATGACCGATATTCTAAAACAAGATTTCGGCACATGTCACGTGACCACTAGTATGGCGGCAAATTGGAAACAAATACCATGAAGAGGCCAAAAGTAAGGTGCGATGGCAAAATATCTAAAAAAATAATTTGAAAAAGTTTCTTGGAATTCAATTTCATACCCACATACAGAGTTTCAAGCAATAAATCGCAAAAAATTGAAATTGCAATGTTTTTATATTTTCCGATATCTTTACAAAAATCAAAGTTTTTTTTTTTCTGAATAGCTTGACTCTAGTGGAACGTTTGCGTTTTGATGATAATGCCAAAGGTCTCTCATTTACTCCGCTACAGATGGCACTAAATTGAAAAAATTGGTTTTTGCCAGAACCCATGTTTTTCAATTTAGTGCCAACTGAGGAGGAGATAATGAGAAAGTTTTGTCGTTATCATCAAAATACAAAAGTTGCACTACGGTCAAGCCATTCAGAAAAAAGAACTTCGATTTTTGTACAGAGGTTGGTCAAAAGATAAACTTTTTTCCCATATGGTACATACTCTTTGGCGGTAACTGTTTATGTATAAGACTTGTTGTTATTGCTGTTCAGTAAGGATAGGAAAGATGAAAATTGGTAACCTCATTGATTTCCGATGACAGTACAGGATATTTTCTTATATAACGATACTTAATAAATCTTTTTTTTTCAGAGACAACGTTAGCAACTTCATTAATTGGTGTAAAAGTTCTCTGAAGATAATAGAATGTCTTCTCTTCGAATCAGACGACTTGATCATGAGGAAAAATGAAAAACACGTCATTCTTTGTTTATTGGAAGTTGCTAGAAGAGGTGCAAGGTAAGTTTCCCTTATATAATTTTTCACTCTGAATCAGATGACTCGAGTGCTATTTTACAACCTGGTAGAGATTTGGAGCTAACTATTTATTTTCAATTGACAGTATTCATCCACTAGCTGTGTCTATTTCATTGATTATTTCTTTCGTCTATTAAATATCAGTCATCAACCAATCATACGTTTGTTTCCTGTTTGACAGGACCAATCAACACGCTCTATTAGCGACTATTTACATGATGCACAATAGTCACCGACTATTCAGCATGATACTCATATCAAGGAGCCTGAGCATCTGACAGTACTCTAAATAAATACATATTAAACGTCAAATAAAATCAATCGTGTTGAAGCTGTATAAGAGAATGAATGTGGACCTTCTACGGTTAATACTGCAAGTTCTTCAAAAGCTGAACAAATGTCACAAATTACGCATGGTGGAAATGTCACATACAATAATTGTGTTTTTAATTTCAATTGATAAATTATAAAGATGGTGCTGTTTTTGTTTAGATTTTGTGCTTTGTTCTTGATATTTTGAATAAATTATTCCAAATTGTTTAATTTTCATTCATTCATATGACTGATATAAAGAAGTAGATTCAAGAAATAATCTTCACAAATATAACACGACCGTGATTAATTGTCGACTTTTTTATTGCTGCTAAATTTCTCTTGTATTTATTAATTTTACTCGACATTATTTTGGCATTAATAATCAGAGATGAAAGCCCTCGAGCTTCGCTCTCGGGCTCTCATCAGATTATCAATGCCAAAATAATGTCTCGTTAAATTATTATAAAATACAGTCGAAATTTAGATACAATAAAAATAGTCGACTATTTATCAAGGTCTTGTTATATTACCCTTGACAATATTTCTGACGTTTTCGAAGTTCAAAAACTATAGCGACTTTTTTTAATGTCAAATCCCGCGAACACATTCATAATTGGTTCATCTTCTTGAATTATTCTATTGTAGACAAAATTTTCTTAAATGTTTAAGAATTTTTAAATTACTATACTGGATTTTTCACTCAGATTTTCACGGCCTTGTAACTTTTTATATTTATTCGATTAGAATAGTCAGCTGTTGATGTGATAGGGGAAATATCCGTAAGATTATTATTTAAATTATTCAAATTTTCACCATAGACCGTCAGATAGTGACAGATTTAGGTGCCCCATTTTCGCATACAAACTTCGAATAGGGTTGAAAAGTACATCGATGTTGAGTAAAATGGGGGGAAATTTACGAGTGGCTTCTGGGGAGAACATATGGAAAACTCGATTTTCCAGAACAGAAATAAAAGGAGTATATTGCCCATATTTCCACGCGAGTGGATAAGTAGATTTTGTCGTCGTAAAATTTAATGGAAATTCTATTCCATATATTCTCCCCAGGAGCCACTCGTAAATTTCCCTCCATTTTACTCAACATTGATGTACTTTTTACCAAATGCACTCGAAAGATCAAGTATAGGTGAATGTAGATCGGTACACTTATCTCGATAAATTTGAACAGTTCGATTTGGAGCCATGGGAAAAAATTATTTTGAATAGTACCTATTACCGATACTACTTTTTGAGAGAAGATTCATTGCAATTACTCGACAGATGGCGCTGTGGGCACATCAACTTGAAAATTTCGAAAGGCAAAGAGATCAAAATTGTGAAAATACGTATTAACGAAAATAAAAAAAAATGTATGGTTGAAAGAGAATTGAATTCTCTTTCTAACGATGTATTATTTGAACCCCATGTCATTTGAAATTTTAAAATTGATATGCCCTCCCGCGCCCTCTATCGGGCAATCGTAAAGCCTTTTATTCCAAAACGTAGTATCGGTGATACCATTCAAAACGATTTTTGTTTCATGTTTGTACTTCAAACCGTTCAAAAGTTAACAGGGGAGGGGTGGCTAAAATATTGTATAATGAAAACGCATTAAAAATTTCATGAAGTATGGAATGTTTTTATACCCCCACTTTTTATCTACGTTATGTAGGGGTAGCTGACGTGTAATCCCTTATTTTCAATGCAGCTGACGATAATTTTTTCAATCAATAATATTTAAACGCGAACTTTATAAATTGTGAAATGTATTGAAATTATGGTTTGTTCTTAATTTCCTCAATACCAAAATCCTGGTGACTGACGCTTGGTTCACTTATTAGTTATATACAAATTTTTATTTAACATAAAAATGAGCACACAGGAAGAACTTTTTACTATTAATCATAATAGGCATACAAATATCCACATAACGTATTTTCAAATTGAGACTTATATTTTTCTTGTGTATCACAAGCCAGGTGTATCGAGACACTCTCCCTAGAGTGCAAAGTCAAAAATTAAAAGACTAGGAACAGTTAAAATTCTAAAAATTTTAAAAGCATTTCTGCAAGAATTAATTAATGATTCGTATGAGTTTTTTTGTGTTATAAAGACATCAGAGCAGTTGGAGGAAAAATCCCAAAAACACACTCCATATCTCAGTCTGGAATCCACCTGCGCATAGTACAGCCTTATATTTCTGAACTGATATGAAATAGAATAATTTTTTTTTATTAGAAAATCGCAGTGATTCTGCCAATTCAAATGTTCATCAATGTAGAGACCCAAAAATTTTAAACTCTCACATTCTGTTGTTATATTGTCAGAATTATCATTGGCTCTGAAACTAATAATATCACACTTCCGTTGACGATGATGAAATCTCATTGAATCTGTTTATTTTGCATTCAAAAACAAATTGTTCGCAGAAAACCATTTATTGATATTTTCAAAAACTGTGTTACATTTTTCTTTCAAAACTAACTCTGATCTGTCAGAGATTATAATTGACGTGTCATCTGCGTACATTGTAATGAATGTTCCTGGTGCCGAGTATTCCAAATCATTAATATATAATATAAATAATATGGGTCCCAATATCGACCCTTGAGGAACTCCTAATTCAGAGAAGGCCATGCTGGAAGTTGCATAGTTAATAGCGACATATTGTTTTCTATAAGAGAGATAGTCTGTTATCCTTGCTAACGCGGTATGCTCCTTATGCCATAACGGAATAGTTTATTTAAGAGAATGTTATGATCAACACAGTCGAATGCCCTGCTGAGATCGCAGAATATCCCAACAGGGCACTCGCCTGCTTCAATATAGTTCACAATCTCTTTACGATATGATTGTATAGCTGTACTAGTTGATTTTTTGGTCAGAAATCCATGTTGGTTTTTTGTAAAGATATTACGATCATCAGAAAATGATAAAAGTCTTTTCAAAAAAGCATATACGAATATTTTCGACATACTTGATGAAATTGTTACTGACCTATAATTTTCCAGTAAGTTTGGACTATTCTTTTTATGCACTGGTATGATTTTACCTATTTTCATCATATTTGGGAATGAACCATCGCTGAATGACAGATTCACCAAATGAAGTAGAGGTTATGTTAATCAAAACATGAAGACTCTTTTTCAAAAGAAACATTGGGATTTCGTCATGACCTGAAGAACTTTTATTTTTAAGTTTGCTATTCAGTAATTCATACAGTTCGGATTCAGTATAAGAGTGTAAAAAAAAACGAATTATTCGGAGATGGAATGTTTCTCTCGTAAGATTGATCAATTTGACTAGATATAATACTTTAGTTGACTCTATAAAATAATTATTAAATGTGTTATCGACTTCTTTCGGTAAATCAACAACAGCGACCCTGCCCTTTATAGAAATATTATTTGTGATGCATTTTGGTTTATTAGATAATTCAGAGACAATTCTCCAAGCTGTTTTTGAAGGATTATCAGACTAATCAATTCGTTTTTGGAAATATTCTTTCTTTGTTAATTTTACTAACTGATAGTGTTTTTGTTTTTCCGTTTTATAACTATTCTCAAGGTCCTTCCGAACTTTTTTTAGATTGTAGAGGTCTTTCAACTTTCTACTTGAAATTTTTACTTTATTGTCAACCCAATTATTATTTTTAACAGTCTTATTGAAGATTTTACGCAAAGTAATAAGAGAATATCTCCCAAACACACTGATAAGCCAAATTCAATCTAAATTTAATCTAATTACTTACCTAATATATTTCCAAAATAAAACTATTTTGGCAATAATGATATCTCTGTACGAATATTTCATAATTTACCAGAAAATTCATATAATATACTGTTGTATCTAATACATACAACTTTTCACTGTGGTAGATTTCCTGATAATATCCATAGTAATAGCCTTGCACGAAGGTGGTGATCTTGAGAATCCATCCAATCATAGACCTGTGTTTCTCATTCCTATCTTAGCGAAAATTATTGATGAAAATGGTTAAGATTAGGTTACCTGATGCTTTATTAGTTGAAAATAAAATAATTACTGATACCCAGTTCGGTTGTCAAGCTGGAAAAGATAATTAATAAAGCGTATTTCCATTAAGTGCACTACCAAAAACGTTACAATGTATACAGAGCTTTCAGTAATAATAACGATAATGTCACCTGAAAGAATTTGATGGAATATAGATATGCTTCAACCTTCAACTCCTAATGAAACAACAAAATTCTCTGAGGAATCGAAAGTGAAGCGAACAGTCTCACAGATCATAACCTTCTCAACAAGCAGTTCAGATGGTGATACATTTTTTCTAATTGTTTCACTTTCAATCAGTTCTATCCAAGAGCACGCCATAATTGTCGGAACGATCATCATCATAAGCGAAACAAGTGGGCAGATAATGTCGTAAGTGCATACTGCATCTCATTTTAATATATTATAATATGAAGCTCCGATCAATTGTTATGCAGAAACGAGTTCCGACTGATCGATAGTCCGCACGAAACGCGAATGCGCACTTAAAATAAATTATATAATTAATTCACCAGGAGCTATTCATGATGAAACAGACAAAAACATTACTTTTTCTTGTTTTTTAATTATTACTTTGTTATATTATTGGCTTGTAAAGGGTCTCTTCATATACTTTTCTAAAGCATTCGACTATGTTAGTAATGAGATTCTTTTATCTAAATTATCAAGGTATGGAGTAGTAAGAATGCTGTTCCAGCTGCTCCAATCATATTTACCTGATAGACAGCAATTTTTTAAAATAAACAACATCAGTAGTCATTTTCTAATCCCAATGTGTCCCTCAAGGATCAGTATTAGGCCCTTTTCTATTTCTAGTATTTGTCATATCATATCTGAATGAACATAATTACTGCAACACGTTATGCAGATTACACAAACATTTTATAAGTGTGAGATGACTTATTCTCACTGAAGTTATTTGCTGAGAATACCTATGCTAAGGTGACAACATGGTCAGATAGCTTGAAGGGGGGTTATACAGACTATTCTGCATCACAATCAATCACTTCGACCTATTAGATCTTCTTGGCATAACCCTTAATATATTCGAGGCCCGGGATTCCGAGACATCGTATGAAGTTTATCAGTTTCCTGACATCGGATGGCGTTGTTATACGAATACCCTTTAGGGTAGGTATACTACGGTTCATCGCCCGAACTCACAGGAGGGGGGGGGGGGCAACTTTTTCATCTTATGAATTGGACCACTAGTTGCTTTGGACGAAATGTTTTCCATGACAAAGTAAGATTTTGTTTTCTATCTTTTCTTGTATGGCATTTCAAAATGCTATTATTTTGGAACCCTTAGAGATATCGCTTTGAAATTTGAACTACATCAGAAAATCCGGCAAGTGATTTGATACATTTTGTTTTATTTTTTCGAAAGTATACCTACTCCTATATGCCCAGGTGGAGCCTATAATTTTTGAGGAAGATCGGAAAACGCTAACTGGCTTTTCCAGGCGATTAAAAAAAATGTCTATGTTTCATAGTCATAATGCGTCTAAACCGACCAACAAAACCAAAATTTCAAAGGTGCAATCGATAGAGCTTTAACGAACAAACAAACCCTGAAAAAACCCGTTTTTCGTAAAAATCGATCGGAAAATGGTAAAAATTCCTTAAATCTGAAAATGAAAATTTGATTACCATCACAACTTATAGACTGGGAGATGGTGACAGATTTCAGGTGACGATTTTGTCGTTTATGCCTCTGAGATAGGAAAATTCTGACAAGAATGATGAAAAATTTGAGCGGTCGCTGCGTGGCTTTCATATAAAAAATTTAGATGATTTTCTCGTTGCTGCCAATTGAAATAGTAGAAGTTTCCATCATGAATGTCGAGGTGAGGTTAAGTACCGGAATTGAATTTTTTATATGAAGGCCACGCGGCGACCGCTCAAATTTTTCATCATTTTGGTCAGAATATTCATATCTTTCAGTGGTCTCAAAGGCGTAAACGAGAAAATCGTCACCTGAAATCTGTCACCTACTCCCAGTCTATTACAAAGATATATTTTTTGACCGATTTCAGAAAATCCACAAAAAATGTAAATCCGTTTTTTTGTACAGTTGTTCAGGAAATATTTTAATAAACGAAAAAATTTAAATATTGACCGAATCGATGACAAAATTGAAATTTTTCAAATCGTTAAGTGTACCCCTTCACAAGCTTTATCGATTTTCCAATTCGTTTTTTTCCAACTCGACTAGAAAGTGGAAAATAACATTATGTGTATTTTGTCTCTAAAATCGCCAAAAACTCGAAAACGAAAAAAAATATCACAAAAATGTATAATTACAGTTTTTTGTCCTTGAACAGGTCTACAAGAAAGTCTCATTTCCTTGTCTTGATAAATAAATTCGGAAAAAATGACTAAACTTAAAAAATCAGCATTTTTTAACTAAACAAAATTTTTAAATTGACAAGACTCAAAATTGAAAGAAATCAAAAAATGTATATGAACAATTTTATTGTCCTCAACTACTTAGGTCTACAAAAAATTCGTACGAATTTTTTTCATATCTTGAAAACTACACTTGTAATTTTTTTCAAACAATAAAAACTGAAATTTCACAGAATATTTTTTCTGGTCGCCTTCTGAAAATCCACATAAAATGCACGCACATTTTTTCCGTGATATCAATAGTCTGGGAAATATTTAAATAAAAACGAAAAATTGAGTTTTTTCTGAAACTCGAAAACGTCGAGTGCCGTAACCAGTCGTAGTATCCAATTATTGATGACCATTTATTATAGTTTTAATCATGCTAAACGATAAATTAGAGTAATTCGTAGACAGGTACCACAAAAGTATTATTTAGCCGTAGTTTCAACATTTGACTCTTAGTATTCAATACTTCTAGGCCCTTCAACTTCCAAGCTTTCCGCAGATCCCCGCACTCACTTGTTTTATATCAACGTGCTATCCTCAATTAAGGATGTTTTAAAAGCACCTTGTATAATTTGATTTGAATAACTGCTCCTGTGGAATATTCTTGCCTAAAAGCTGAAAATAGAAATTTCACCAAAATGGCTAATAAAATATCTTTTGTATTCTCAAGGAAACATTATAACAAATTGAGGTGAGGATAATTTGCGATAGAAACAACGTTCTTCAGAAATTAAAATGATTTTGTTGGGAACACAAAATAAAGTTGCGTAGAAAAATTCACAAGATTAAATGCAGTATTACGTCTTTGAAAAAATGTCACATCTATCTTCTGAAGATCAGAGTATAGTAGAACCATAACTCTAAGAAGGTCGTAAATCAATATTTGCCGACGACCATCATTATTACCTATTATTCGAAATAAAGATAAGCAATAAAAGTTGGTGTCCCTTAAAAGATTCCCAGGTCCGGATTGAAGTATCTCATGAAATAGTGAGCTCTTTAAGCGAATATCATTATACCTAAAATTTAATGGCTAGGCAGGTACAACTCTGTGTAGAATCGACTGCTTGACAGCCTGCTGATACCTCAAGTGGTCGGTGATTTACGACCTTCTTAGAGTTATGGTTCTAGTATAAACTTTAAAGTGAATAAAGTCTCACTACAAGCAACCGTTACATATTATATTTCTTCTTCAGATTCGGTATGTTAGCACCTGTACTGGTGCAAATGGAACGCCAAATAGACAGAGAAATAGCAGCAGACCAGAAGAAACTGGGAGTCAATTTCAACGAGAATTTGAATAATCAAAACGGCCTTGACGACGACAGCGATAGCGATTTGGAAGACGAAGAAACCGTGTTGATGTACGGACCTGCCCCCCAAATAATCACCAACGATCTGAAAAGTTTAGATGAGATGGTAAGCGAACGAATTTCCTTATGAAAGTCTGATACCAATATACGATCCAAACCTCCTGAACTGCGACAGTGCTTGTATACTTGATGATTCCCTGTAGATATTTTATTTTCTAAAGGGAAGATTTGATGCTTGTTAGTCTATTCGATGATACAGCGTACTTAAATCTTAATATTCGATATAAGACACAAATTTCGATTCTAGAGAAAAACATTTTCACTATGAAACCCCTATTCATATTTTTTTGGTAAACTGTGTCATGAATATGAAATAAATACCTACACTGATCTCAAGGAGAATTGATCTCCAAATCACTGGAATACTTTTCAACGCAAGTGAATTATTAAAATAAACTGAACGAACTTTACGTTGAAATTACATTTTTTTAAATACAATCCCACCACTTTTGTGAGTTTTGATAATCACCTCTGTGGCCACCTTACTGAAATTCAGTAAAGAAATCCAGCATCAGGAGTGAAGATAAATTTCAGAAATTCTAACAAAATTTTGAAGTGATGGACAAAATCCTAGTGGTTTTTTGAAACCCACAGAAACCTCTAGATACAGGCAGATCCACTTTTAAGCATGACAAAAAAAATTAATCAATCACAATCAAAGCCATTCGGATAATAGGGAATATGCAAGTGATTTAAATTTACTTGATTTTTTTTACCTCATATACTTTATTGTCTTGAAATTATACCTAAACCACTAGTTTATAATATAGTTTGTATTTAACTCCATAAAACTTTAATCAAAAAGTGCATAATAAGCGCGCGGAATTCAAATTTGCGATACGCATCACCATTGGTCGAAACGAAGAATGACGTCACATGGCACGTTATTAAATTTTTCTGTGTTGATATTCATACTGTGCTAGTCGTCTTTCATAGAAAATTTGTTTTTATTTATATATTTGTAGTGTTTTCCATTACATAGTGCGATCTTGGTCTAGTGACAATTGTAAATTATCAAGAGCAATGACTAAAAGTTGTTTTGTCAAATCACAATTCGACAATACCTGAACTGATAAGAAGCAATAGTTTATCAAATGATAGTTTTCCTTTTGTAATTTAGGTGAGGCAGGTATATACAAAAGATTTATGAATACAAAACATACTTCTGATCAATTCACTTCATGTTAACTATCTAAATACAATGTACTCACATTGAAATGATCTTCACAATAATGGAAATGTGATATTGGAGATACTTCGCCTCTTCTCATAACCTTACACCATTGTTTACGTATTTTCGCATCTCTTGGAACAGAAAAAAATACTTTACTTGGTGTACTTATAATTGTGTTTTGGCATTCCGGTACTAGACAATACCTATAAAATGTTTTTTTATCATTTTCCATTATCGTAATAGCGATTAAAACTGCAAATCCCTAACCTAATTAATAACTGTCAATAGTGTCAATGGCCATAACTATAGAAAGGCTTGTTCATTGAAGATCACTTTCACATATGTTCATCTCTCTCTAACACTTGTACTGCATTTGTCTTACTCTTTTATAAAATATCAACTTCAAGCAAGTAGAGCAATCAGATTACGTCTCAACGAACGACACTGAAGAAGAACAACACTGATCGCGCCATGTGACGTCATCGAAAATGGAAAATGGAGGCGTTCAAATAGGTAGAATTCAATCGGTATTTTATATATTATTTTAAAAATTAATTATAATACTATCAACCGTATTTATATTTTTTACTATGTTGTAACGAAGTAAAAAATTTATTGAACAAATAAAAAAAATTATGCATATTCCCTATTATGGCAGGAGCTATTAGAATTCATATTTTTCACGAATCCCTCTCAATGATCGAATAGTAAGTACATAGTTTTTAATTGAAATTTACAAGATAACGACGTCATTTGGAATATTTTTGATAAAAGATTGTGAAAAAATTAGCTGTGAGAGCTAAATTTCATGACGCCGTAACTTTTCTATGTTTGGTAGTCGGACGCACCTGAAGAACCCAATACAGTGTGTCTCACTTCACACACGGAAACAACTCCGTTACATGTGTAATTTTTGAGGTATAATTGTGAAATTCTATATCAGAATCAACAGATACCTACATCAAAAATGAAGAAGTGAAATGAACTGCACGCCAGCAGCTATAGGATCATCGACATTTCCAAAATTTTATAGGAGGGCAAAATAGATCAAAAATGACTTCAGTTCTGAAAAATCTAAATTGTCTCACTTCTCATGGAAACAATGGAAGAAATTTTGACGTAATATTGTTCATTTCGGTATTGTAATGAAAATATATTTCAGACTAATTTATTGGACACATAAAATATAAGTACCAATTCATATCACATATATCATAATTTATATCGCACTGTTTTATTTCAAACCAGACTGTCTGTGTTGAAGTCTAACTGTATCTGCCCTCTCTGATCTGGGCTGTCTATTTATATCCGAGTAGGTCTCATTCGAGATTGTTCTCGCTGTTCGCCTGCATGATTCTGGATGGCTCTCGGTATTCTACAAAAGCCAGCTGGCATACCAATGCGATGACATCAGACACTTCGTTTACATGTTGTCAAAACGGTGAGGTACACTATTCGAATGACGCGACAGGTCCGGCCTCTCGTACTTACAGTATCTATCCATACTGCAAACTCCACAATTCTATGTCAAAAATTGCCGAAGTTACGGGGTATTCAGGATAAGACCTACGATTTTTTCAGGATTAAAGTAAATTAGTAGTAAAGAGGTTCTGAATATGAATCCCAATAGACCGAGAGCCAGCAAAAAAAACACGTATGATAACCACGAAGCTAAAAGTTAGACAGTTTTTTTTGTGTGTCAAAAAAACTGTGCCTTGGGGAATGGGCTCAAAGCTAATACTTGTTTTATATGATACATTAGATAGCCAAAATATGAAGGAGTTGTAAGCCATACCGATAAGGCCTCTCAAACTGTCCGCCATATTGAATTGAATTGTTTCATTTAAATTGTTATTTCCCTCAATTTGTTTCACCCCTATGTGCAACCCTCAGCCATTGCCTTTCAACAATTCTCAACTGTCAAAAGTTATATGGAGATGTGAGGTTAATGTTTATTTTATTTACATTCAACAATCAACATTCAACTGATAAATTCGATAATAGTGTAGTGACGTGTTATCATAAACGATTTGGTGTGAATTTATTTGTGTAATTGTGTATTAAAAATATGGAACAAGGCTTTGTGAAGGGAAGTTCGGATAATTTACCGGGGTACAAAGCACCTTTTCGACATGTTCAGTTATTGCAGGGATACAGGTACTGGAAATACAGGAATTAATAACAAATTTTAGAACACAAACAACAAAAGCTCTCAAAACTTAGAAAACCGCATTAAGGTTTCCTCAAACCAACGCGGGAATGAGGGAGCGGGAGCGGGAACGAGATGAATGCGAGACTAAATTCTGTAGTGGGACATGCAGATGTGATTATTCGTTTTCCGAAATGCATACAAGCAACGAAAAATATATGGTTTGCACGGTTCTAAAGTACCATTCCCGCTTTGGTTTGACGGAACCTTTAACCTCAAAAAATAAATCAAGGTAGTGTTCGTTGAAGTCTGATGAAAGATCTGATGAAACTGCTTCACTTGTATCAAATGGGTAGGCAAATGAGTTAGACAGAGACAGACTATTCTTATTGATCGCACCGTGAAACAAACGAAAGAACCCATCTGGTATCAAATGACAACTGTCATGCGATACATTATATTTGAATGAGAATTTGGTGCACAACTTCAACAACGTTGCCAAGTTTAGTTTTGATGAACGTGACGTCACAAAACCACTTTTCTTCTGATTATAGATAAACTAGCGGTCAGAAAAAATAAATAAAAAATCCCGAGTGATATTAGCGTATTTACTTTCTAATTTCAGTGTTACCTCATATCTCTTGGAATGGTCCATTCACTGTATTTCATATCTTTCAATAAATTAGATAGGTCTTCATTTTCCATATAACATTGCAACTTAGCCATTGTTTTCATATCAGTTCTTCAATAATGAAAATATTGGAGATATATTTTTCAACACTTACCCACGATTTTCTTGATAATTTGAAAGAAAATATTGTTTTTTCATACAACTTTTCGAAATGAATGACTTTAGGGTGGCCAGATAAGGGGGTTGGGGGAACATCAAGTTAAAAATTTTAAATGCAATGGGGGGTCAAATTACACATCGTTGAAAAGATAATTCAATTCTCTTTTCTTTTCAAGCATTTTTTTCCATTTTTGTTAATACGTATTTTTACAATTTCCATCTATTTGTTTTTCGGGATTTTCCAGTTGATGTGCCTCCAGCGCCATCTCTCGAGTAATTGCAATGTATCATCTCTCAATTCTCTCAAAAAGTAGTATCGATATCACCATTCAAAATATTTTTGTCCCATTGTTCAGACCGTTTAAATTTATCGAGGTAAGGGACCATTCAGATCAGAATTGAATTCTCTTTTCAACGATTTGTCACTTGATCCCCTATGGAATTTGAAATTTTTAAATTGATCTATCAAGCAATCACAATGTCTTCTATTTCGATAAGTAGTATCGGTGATCCATTCAAAATTGTTTTTGTTCCATGTTTCTCGTAAAACCGTTCGAAAGTTAACAGGTGGGGTAATAAAATATATTTAGGACAATAATTTTTTTTCTCGCATTGTTGTTGCTACACAACTCTCTGAAGTCTTCGAGAGACTTGTGCGAGCTACGGAAGACGTAGCCCTTACCTTTTAACGTGTGATACCATGCACGAAACTGGTGACCATATGATGGGAATAGAACCAACGATCTCATGATCTACCATCACGACCACTACGACCGAGTACTACATGGGAAACTTGGAAACATTCGCTGTTGTCCATACGTAATGAATAATATTGTCAGGCATCCACCAACGCAAAATATCATCGCACTTTCTATGCGAGAAGTTACATATTATAATCTGGCATGAGACACTTGTATGGCTATTCTCCATTACTAATCCGGATTAGATTATTGTCATTGTTTTGCAAAAAAACATGACTCATAGTTTTATAGCCGATAACTGAGGCGGGATATTACGAACATCATAATGTAGGTCATAAAATGTCCGACGTTTCTGTTATGCCAAATATTAGGCTACTCTTTATCCCACCAGGAATCATAACAAGGATAAAAAAAAGTTTGGGAAGGTTATTTCTTGTTCGAATCCAGAAAGGTCATATTCATTTTATACATGGTGTCGCAGAAATATTGGCAGAAAAAGTGGCTCTAGTAAAATTCTGATGGATTTCGAGTTATTTATGAGAAGTTTTTAATAATAATATTAATAACAGAGGTTTGTGTGCTGTGTACGTTACGTTGTACATAGTACATTGATAACCTGACATTCTTCGGCATTTTCCCGTAATTGTATTTGTTGTTCTTAATTTATTTATTTGTTATAGAAAATAAAGACCTATTAGGTATTATTGAAAATCTTTCCTGAGTTTTAGATTTCAGGCAGTCTTAAAAATATTTATGAAGACCTGAACGTTAAGACTCCTTATATCCATTTGATAATTCTCGTTTACTGGGACTCCCACAAACTCATTGATTTGAACGGAGAATAAAAAATGATTACCTAAATGGTGTCTTTTAACTTTTAATTTCTCAACCTTGTAATGAGAATTTTTTCACTAAATAAAACGCGGAAAACTTTTTGTCGGACGAAGATATTGGGTTATTTAGGAGCATTTCACATGCAAGTTATGACGTCAACAAATTTAGACCCTCACGAATATTTTTTTTAATCGTTCAACACATATATTTAAAATGAAATAATAAAACCTTTTCAGAAAATTCTAGTTGTCGATAGGCAAAGTCAAATTGGGGAGTCCCAAGGGACCACAAATCGAAATAACTGGTTTGTTTGACGTTCCAACAGATGTCCTATTTACAGAATCTTTTGAAATGTTAAAACTAGTTATAAATTCGATCTCGTTCCACAATATTATTGAAATCTTCTTCATCTCTAATCTGATGATAGATCTTCGAAAACGAATAGAAAATCATCCATCATTTTGAAAAATACAAACAAAACAACCAAACATCGCCTCTCAACCGTTTACAAAAAATATCTCTTTTGTTTAGTTTTTGTAATTCATTATTACATCTAATTCGCAAGATTCAACCCCAATCTGATCTTTAACAAGAACTTTTTCATCGTTTACGTTAGCGTAATAATCATCTAATTTAAACTGAAGATTATCTTCAACCTAAACCAATGAAACGTCACGATTCGCATAACCTAGAGATGCAATCCATTGAGAACTGTATGCCAGTGAAAAGACAGTTTATTTCACCTTACTTTCTTGTCAAAAAACCCAACGGTGCTCATAGATTCATACTGAATTTAAAAAAATTAAATAGATATATTCATGCTCCTCATTTTAAATTGGAGGACTACAGAACCGTTTCAAAGCTAATTAGTCAGTGTTGCTACCTTTCAAATATAGATCTCAAAGATGCATATTTTTTGGTTCCAGTTGAAAAGCAATATAAAAAATATTTAAGATTTCGATTCATGGACTCTCTTTATCAGTTCACTTGCCTTCCATTTGGTCTTAATATAGCCCCTCTTTTATTCACCAAATTATTGAAACCTGTTGCAAGGCAGTTGCGACTACTAGGAATAATAACTGTTTTTTATCTAGATGCTATTCTCATAATAGGTCAAGATGAACTCGAATGCCAACGGAACACCGAAATCACCTTGAGGCTACTCAAAAATTTAGGTTTCATTATAAATAGTGACAAAAGTACGCTGCAACCTAAACAGACTATAAAATTTCTAGGTTTTATGTACAATACAATTGATATGACAATCTCACTTCCTCACGAAAAGGCGATAGCGGTAAAAAATTTGATTTCCATATTTAAAGATAAAAAAAAGTGCACAGTTAGAGATTTTGCTAAGGTAATAGGTAAACTCGTATCTTCTTGTGCTACCACGAAATATGGTTTCATTCATATAAAACCTTTTGAAAGGGTGCACTGTACGGTTGCGGCCAAAAAAAAAAGGGACAGTTGTCTATTTTTGCGATTATTCCACCTTTCGTCACTGCATGTATATGCGGCATGATTACTTCCTAATTTGGAATTGTTTGATAGATGTCAAATATTCAATGTTGCCATGTGACATATTCATAACACAAATTCAAGTAGCTAGAAATAAACAAAAATCTGCTATAAGAGTTATCCCATTTTTTATTGGCCGCAACTGTACTTTTAGGTGATTATAACAATTACCATAAACAGATGACAATTCCGGATTGTTTACTGAATGAACTAGAATGGTGGCTGCACAACATTGGTCTAGGTCAAAATATGAAACCCAAACAATTCTTTTTTGAGTTGTACTCGGACGCTTCTCCAACTGGTTGGGGTGCGTTTTGTGAGGGTTCTCGGTGCCATGGATGAGGAACGAAGAATGCACATTAAATATTTAGAAATCAAAGCTGCATGCTATGCTTTAAGATCACTCGCTAAAAATAAAAAAAATGTTCATATCCTATGGAGAGTGGATAATCAAACAGCAATTTCCTGTATAAATCGGGGGGGGGGCAGTATGAAATACTCCTATTTGAATGAAGTTACAACAGAACTGTGGAAATGGTGTGAGAAAAGGGGTAATTCTGTTTTTGCTAGTTATATCGCTTCATCGGCTAACATCGAAGCAGATGAAGAATCGAGATCACTATCTATTGACACAGAGTATGAATTGAACAACACAGTTTTCAAACTTATTGTGAAAAAATTTGGCAACCCTGAAATAGATTTATTTGCAACTCGAATCAATAAAAAATGTGAAAAATTTATTTCTTGGTTTCCAGACCCAGATTCTTCATGTATTGATGCTTTCACAATGAATTGGTCAACTTTCTTTTTTTACGCTTTTCCCCCTTTTTCAATTGTTACAAAAGTGTTAGAAAAAATTATACAGGAAAAAGCTGTAGGAATATTAGTCGTTCCTTGGTGGCCATCACAACCATGGTACCAAGTTTTTAATAAAATGCTAACAGAAAATCCCATTCACTTTAAGCCTGATAAAAATTTACTCCTGTCTCCTTTCAGAGAAAGTCATCCACTCTACCCAGTGGCAGATTTACCAGCAGGCTGAGTAGGCTGGAGCCTAGGGCGGCAAATTTTAAGGGGCGGCAAATTTAGTTCATAAATTTATTATTTCGGTTTACAAATTAAAAAAAAAAAATTATTATACACACACATAATACGAATTTCGAAAATTGGAGAGAAATTGAAATATTTAACAAAAATCGAAATATTCTCATATACAGTGCTAATTAATAAATATTTCAACATCTCTGCATGAACAATTCCTAAACGCTTTACTAATTATACATTAATGATTATGAACTTTTAGAATATCGCGATTCGATATTATAATCGATATTTAGTAATTTTTACATATATTCTTCACTGATAACTGCTATAATTTTTTCTCCTTGTACCTAATAATTATGAGATCTGCTTACCCAATTCAATCGATATAATATCGATGGTCTAATAAAAATACTGACTAAAATTGACTAATTTTTATTAAATAAAAAACTAGTTCAATATCTTATAGAGATCATATTAATCAAATAACTGATAGTTAAACGACTGTGACTTGACAATAAAAAAATTCCCTCCACAAAATATGAAGTGAGACAATTTGCTCATTAGAAAATTGATACATTTTATCAGTTAATTATTTTATTTGCAGTAAGAAAAAGTTTGGAAAATCCAAATGAGCAGGCCTTAAGCGCTCATGTCGTACACGAATTATTTAAATTAAATGTTTACATCAGTATATTTGATAACTTTTTCGCAAAGCCAACTTTTTCAGAAAATGCCAATCGGAATGAATTAATTATAATAAGATAAAACAATACTCAGCTGCAATTTTTTATTCAACGGCTTCTCTCCAGTTAAACAAGTATATTAAAAAAAATTGAAGTGTCAGAGCAGAGAAGAGCAGAGAAGAGTCAGAGCTAATGAACAAGATTTCGTACGACGATATAATAAATGATTTTGCGAATTCAAAGTCTCGCAAAAAAGTATTGTAATGCTTTTATAATTTAACTTAAATCATAATGCTAACAAATAATAAAGAAAAGATATATTTATTGTATTGTTTTTAAACTGTGAGTGTAATAATAAATGTTAATCAACGTTCGCCAAATGTATGTTTTTTACGTAAGCTTAATTCATATTTTGTAAGTATTGTATAGTTTTAAGACATACCTTACCTTACTTTAAAAGTGGTATACGATTGAGATATTTTTTCCTTAAAATAATGTTTTTTGATAATTCTTTGCTGTAAAAATAATCAAGGATCTAACACGGTACCATGGTTCTCAATAATAATAACTATATGGGAAAAGTTGATGTAACGAGGATGATGGAGCACAAATTATAAAGTTGGAATTTTATTGATAGAAAATTGATATGATTGTGGACTAAGATATCAAAATTTAGAGGCGGCAAAAATTGAATAGCCTACGGGCGGCAAATCTATAAATCCGCCACTGACTCTACCCCTGGTGGCAGGGGATATACCAAAAACCGCAGCTGAAGTAATGATAACATCACTTTCAGAAGGGACTCTGAAACAATATTCTTCCTGTTTGAAAAAATACTGGGAATTTTCAAAAAAACACCAACAAGGTCCCCTCGTGTTTAGTTTACAACATTATCTGAATTTTTTAACTGAAACAATGCAAAATGGACGTTCATTTTCAGTTATAAACTCATACAGATCTGCCTTAAATCTAATATTCAATCCCTTAAGCGCAAAACATGAAAAAATAATAAATAGATTTGTTAAAGGAGTGTGCAACATCCGTCCACCAAAACCCAAATATTCTTCAACTTGGGATCCAGATCCCATTCTCGAACATCTAGGAAAATGGTTTCCATTAGAAACATTGAGTTTGGAGAACTTAACTTATAAACTTGTCTCTCTCATGTCACTGACCTCTGCTTGTAGAGTACAAACACTCTCACTCATCAAAATCGAAAATATCAGAAAATTTTCAGAAAAAATTGTTATCAAAATCCCTGATAGAATAAAAACATCTGCATTAGGCAAATTCCAACCATTGCTGATCTTTCCGTATTATAAAAATAAACCAGAACTTTGCGTAGCATCTACAATTGAATTTTACATTAAAAAAAAACAACACCGTAACGAACAGAATTTTTTTATTTTAACACATAAAAAACCAATTCACGCTGCTTCTTCACAGACAATCAGTCGATGGATTAAGAACACCTTGCATGAGGGAGGGGTAGACGTTTCGCTTTTTTCAGCCCATAGTGTACGCCATGCGTCAACATCGGCCGCTTTTCGAGCGGGAATAAACATTGAACAAATCAAAAATACAGCGGGTTGGACTCATTCTTCTAACTCTTTTTTCAATTTTTATAACAGACCGTTACAAAGTCCATGCAAATGATTCGTTTGCTAATGCCATACTTAAAAATAGGTAAAAAAAAATACTTGTGTATTGTCATACAAACTATATAATAAAATGTTCATATGTTTTTTTTCAAAACACTAATAATAATAGTAAGAAGGGGTTAATGATAGTGACCATCATTGTTATTATTAATATATTGATGATAAATGATGTTTTTTTCTGAGAAATTTACTGTTGTTGCAATAAAGATAGATTGTATAAAAAAATTGACCATTACTCTGAACATCTACACTGTAATTATATCAAGGACAAGCGAAGGAAAATTTAATGATTAATCGACTTACCTTAAGGAAGATTAATCCTAATTTTCCGAGCTTGTCCGAAGATATAATTACCCTACCCACCCCATATGACCCAGATGGCGGTCGATTTTTAACTCACACTTCAACGGAATGAGATATTCAGGGTCTCGACGACAAAGGTAATGAGTCAGGCATTTTTTGTGTTTATTGTTTTTAAGTACGTGCTGATGAGTAGGTTTCACGGAAACTGCACTGTAATTATATCTTCGGACAAGCTCGGAAAATTAGGATTAATCTTCCTTAAGGTAAGTCGATTAATCATTAAATTATCTTCAACTTGTTTATCTTCAAATACTTATCAAATTGCCATTCATTAATATCTGGGCCGAAGGAAGATAAAATTTAACAAAGAATCGGCCAAAATCATTTATTATGCCGAAAGAAAAAAAAATTAGAACGCCGGGATAAATATGTTTTCATTTATGATTTCTTAAAACAAATCCAATTAGAGTCGGTGAATTGAATGAAATTTGATGATATTTACGTTATTAAACTAAGTATTCAAAAATGTATTATTCTCACTAAAGAATTAAATTGATATTTCGAAACAGATCATTCATCAGAAAAGGTCACATTTATACCAAACAACTAACTCTCACAAGATTTAACACGTTGAATGCCACCGTGGACAAATAAAAATTGGTTCGTTAGGCCAAATTTTTTTTTGCTTTTCTCCAAAGGAAAATAACCATAAATAACTTACTAGAAGCAAAAAGAAAAAAATTTGGAAATATAAATAGAAAAACAAAAATGGTGACACTTTGGTCTCATGCGGCCACTGAGTTGCAATTTTTGCTCTCGGGCCATATGAGTCCAATGTGTCACCATGTCGATTTCACGTATTCACAGGTCTCGTCATGTAAGTAGAGGCGGCTGTGGTCGCTCGAACTTTGTTTACAATATCAATTCATTAGTTGTTGCACTTTCGGCGCGTAAACATGTCTCGTTATGAGGAAGAACAGCAAAAATTACAAAAGTTATTGCAGGAATGTTTTTCCGATGAAGAGGAAATGAACGATTTTGAACCCGACGGAACGTTAGATGAATTTGAACTCGAATCAGATATAAATCAATAAATTAGTACTAAAAAAACTATTAAAATTTGTTTCTAGTTTAAAACAAAAAAAAAATAAATCAGATTGCTGTAGGGTGCCACATCGGTCTCGCATATCCAGGCCAAATATAGCAATTGGACCGTCAGGCCATGCTTTTTAAGATCCCATTGATTTAAATGCATACAATGATACCAATGCTGCTTCATGTAACGAAATGTATCGGCGATGCATTTGAGTCCACATTGGTCTCACGAAGCAATTAAAGCCCAGATATGCATGAGACCACGTTGGTCTCATCTGGCACTCAACGTGTTAAGACAAGACTGGAGTTTAGAAGCATAAAATCTCTGGCTTCCAAATAACCCAAGTTCTACTCAGGCCTGGCAATAAATATGTATGAGGGATTTTCAAAAATTAAATAGTAAATTGAATTTCTTTTCATTTTCTTCTACAGTCTGCTTATGCATTAAATATTTCATAACTCAGATATTCCGATGTTATGAGAAATAAAACATAATGCAAATTTTTCGCATTATGAAAAAATCTTTATATCTAAACAATGAATCTCATTTCTACTTATTCTATGTAATGGATCTTTCTGTAACACTCAGTATGGTTTGAATCAATTCTCTTATTGGAAATATGACGTTGAATACATAATTAAACTGATTATAGGATACAAAATATTTTATTCGAATTGATAAATTCCCCTCGTATAACTCTCAAGTCTGTATTGAAACGATGCTCATAGCATCCACTTGTGCGAAGGCTCAGACCCTTCTAGGTATCGTCAATGCTGAATTCAATGGTTTCCGGATATAAATTCAATGGCTGTACTTTCGAGCAATATTTAAAATAAATTTCAAAATTACTCTTTGTTGCATCTCCACACTTATCTAAACAACGCAAAAATCCCGAAAACAACTTTCATTCACAAACTATTTTCGAAAGGAAACTGTGGAAAAGCTCCTCATCTACGTCTTCCCACTGGAAGAATACATAATGCAATTAAAAGTTGAACTATAAGACAATAAATTACTGGAGCAAACAAGACGTATTCATTTCGAAGCCTACTGTAACAATTCCTCATAATGTAATAAGAAACAGTTACGCTATTGTTTAGAGACAATTGAATGTTGTTTCATGGTAATCTTTGACTTTCTATCGGCAGTTCAAACTTAGACTTCGTGCCTTACTGTTTATGAAAATAAAAACGAATAAAGTACGTGGGAAATTTTACTGCTGATAGCTTGTTGCGAGGTACCCATATTGAAAATGACTTTATTTGGTAGTACTTAACGAACAGGAACATGAACACTTCATTGTCTTCGGTCAGAGGTACCTAATTGACGTTCTATCAAATCCACATACAAGGTGTTTTCTTGAATATTCTGGCTAATATAAATAGAAGAAGTTGTTGTATGATGATTATTGAGAGACTTTAATGCATAGATGAATAAATAGAAGCGCGTTTCGCCAACAAAGTAAGCATCTGGAGCTAAAAGCTTACTAAACTATTACCATAATCCTATTTATACCAATTTTTCGAATTTACCTGCTCTCCTTATCTGATTGGTTAAGCACTCATTATCAACGACTTCATTGAATTGCCTACTCTCATTGTTTACCTGATTTTTGGAATTTACCAACTTGTTTTGGATTTAATAAGATACATTTTTCGGAAGTTAATGACTGATAACTTCATTATAAAGAGTAAAAACCTTCATTGCACTATTAACTTGAATAATGGTCTGTATGGAAAGGGGCCCTTATTAGTGTTCATACCAGAGCATGTATATCCCTCTATATGGAAGAAAGCTCACATAATACCCTTGGCCAAAATAAGTAACCCACAAAACTTGAACAATCTTCGTCCAATATCTATCTTATGTACAGGGTGCGCCGAATTGGACACTTTTAAAGGAAAGTCCTGTTTTCACACTAGATAGATGAAAACTGATGGCTGTGTCTGAGGATCAAATTTTATGACAAACTTAATGGTGAAAACCACATATCGATATCTATCATCGTTTATGAGTTATAGCGTGTTTTTCGGAAATGTGCATTTAACAAAAGTTGCTGTAACTTTTTTCCAGAGCACTTTTTTACGTAGAATTCAATGGTGTAATTGATTTTTTTTTTCAAATAACATTTCGATGGAAAACAAAATTAATGAGAGTATATTCCTGTATATTTCAATAGTGCTTAAAATTACCTTTCCAAAAATATGGCACACTTGATATTTTGCTAGAGTCATCTTTGAAATACAGAGCTTTTAGATTTTTTCATCTAGACTTTGAAGCACACATTTTTGAACAAGTAGGCTTTGGACGACGCGGCGATAAAACAGAATTGGACTGAATGAGACCGAAAGCTTACTAAATCTTCCGAAACATTTCAAAAAAATTATACGGGGTTCTCAGAAATTGGCGTTGAATTCGGCTATCTCGAATATTGTGTAAATATTTTTTTTTTAAATGGCAAGCCCATTTTTTCTCAACGCCAGTGGATTCCACGATAAAAATAGGGGGAGTTTATACTTTATCTAAATTGATCGGTTTTTGTATAAACTTGAGAAAACAAAAATTTCCGTGTGATTATTAGAGATACCGGTTGTCAACGAATCTATTAGACAAGTCATAACTTCTAGACCATTAGGTGTATCAAAATGAGATTTGGGATAGGTAAATGGTATGTGAAGAGGAAAGTTTTCACATATTTTTCACCTCCCGGTCACTTCCGGTTTCACCGGAAATGGCTCCGGTTCTAAATTTTTAATTGGAACACCCTGTATATTGTAACATTTTTGGATTTCTGAGACGATTCTAGATCAGAATGTGACATTTTCGAAAGTTTTTATGTCTACTTAATTTTTTTGGAGTCACTTTTGAAATTACACCTAGGTGGCCATGATCGGAAGTAAACTAATCTAAGGACCTCAGGTGATATCAGAATATTACAATCGCGAAGTTTTAGTGACTAGTATGATAGATATGAATAAGACAAGTTGGCAAAATTACATTTTCATGGCGACCATTTTTTGACAAGCACTTTCCGAAAAAAGGATATTTTGACGAATCTAACGATACTAATTTATTTGCGTTTGGATCAACAAATTTAACAAAATTAACAATAATTTCAGCGATGCACTTACATTTTTTTCAATATCCTAATTTTCACTATAGTAAATTTTCAAAGTGCATTCCTCCTTGTTGAACACACATTTCAGCTCGTTCAATTGTTTCTTTGAACACGTTTCGAAACATTTGTGGCGTTATACTTCTAAATGCCTGTAGAATCCTTTCTTCTAAGATTTCGAGAGTGGCTGGGGCTGTTGCATAGTAGACCCTTTCTTTAACATATCCCCAAATGAAGAAATCTAGCTGTCAGATCCGGTGAGCGGGCAGGCCACCGTACTGGACCATTGGTTGGAATAACTTGATTATTGAAATGCTTTATTAAGTAATCAAGAACGTATTTGGTATTATGAGGGGGTGCTCCATCTTGTTGGAAGTAAATTTGTCGTAAAACTGCTAAAGGTTGATTATTAAGATGATCCTCAATTTCATTTTGAAGAAAACCTAAGTACCTAGCCCCTGTTAACTGACCTTGAAATAACATTGTTCCAATTATTCTCTTTCCAACGATACCAGCCCAGACATTGACGCCAAACCTTTCTTGAAAATTGCCCTCTCTCATTGCATGTTGATTTTGTTGGGCCCAGTACCGAGAATTTTGCTCATTAAACAAGCCATTATTTGTAAATCGTGATTCGTCGGAAAATAGAATAAAGTTTATGAAATTTGGGTTAACTCTATGATTTTGAAGCAACCAGTCACAAAACACTACTCGTCTATCGCCATCGTCAGCATACAACTGTTGATGTAACTAATATTTAAATGTTCGATATCCGTGCTTTTTCAATATTTTTCTTGCTGATTCGTGACTTATCTGCATTTTTCGACTAATTTCTCTTGAAGAAACCGTTTTGTCAACCTCAACCATAGCAAGAACGTTAATCTCAGACTCCTCATTTATGATAAACCTCTGTTCTGCCTCTCGATATCCCTCTTGCCTAAAACGATTCTCAACATACGGAAAATACTGATGGGATGGATGTTGCCGATTGGACTATCTCTGAGCATACAACTCAGCAGCATTCCTTGAATTTCTGTGACATTCTCCAAACAATAACAACATCCACTTTTTCACTTTGAGTATACATTATTTTGACGGACAATTGAACTAAAATTTAACGAAAATCAAGAAAATTTTACCTTCTGCTCTTAAAGCTTATGTCACTGTCATAACCTAAGTGAGTGTTTTGTTCTCCAAAGAAGACTTGATCGAAATAACTGCAAAATATTATGCATCATGCCTATTCTCGGCACACTTGACAAAAGTAAATAAATTATTATGAAGTATTTTCCCCAGTAATATTTAATTTATGTTCTTATTTGTAATCCAATAACAAATAAATTAGTATCGTTAGATTCGTCAAAATATCCTTTTTTCGGAAAGTGCTTGTCAAAAAATGGTCGCCATTTGAAAAATAATAGTTAGACAAGAAAATGTAATTTTGCCAACTTGTCTTATTCATATCTATCATACTAGTCACTAAAACTTCGCGATTGTAATATTCTGATATCACCTGAGGTCCTTAGATTGGTTTGCTTCCGATCATGGCCACATAGATGTAATTTCAAAAGTGACTCCAAAAAAATTAAGTAGACATAAAAACTTTCGAAAATATCACATTCTGATCTAGAATTGCGCGAGTTAATTTTCATACTTTGGCGAAAGAGCCCGAGTCCGAAGGAGGAGGGCAAGTTTCATAAGATAACACGCTTGAATGTAAAATTATCTAGTCTATTTTATGCACGAGTGGAATATTTCACGAATAAAGATTTTTTCTCAGAAATATACTGACAAAGACTATAAATAAATAAATGGACACGCTGAATCTTTTGAAGTTTATCTGACAATTTTCAGTATTGTTTATGGTGTCATGGTGACGGGGTGTTTTCGCACTGCAATTATCGCTCCGCATTGCAATTACCGGGGGTAATACCACAAGTGCATTGAAAATTACCGATAATTCTGAAAAAAACGTGTTTTTTTTTTTAAACTGCAAGAGTTTATTTTTTTCGTTGTTTCAAAGCATAAATTGCCCGACTCCGAAGGAGGAGGGCAATTTTTTTAAACAACGAAAAAAATAACCGAGTGCGGTTTTTTATAAAAAAACACGTTTTTTTCAGAATTATCTGGTTAATTTTCAATGCACTAGTGGTATTCGGTAGGAAATTTCACACCTCACTCTTCTAGCATGACACATTTGAAGTCTCACTTCTGACATTAAAATCGCGCGACTTCACTTGAATTGACATCTAATGCGATAATTGCACTGCCGTGACGCGAAACGCGTCACTACAGTGCAATTATCGCTGTGAGCCAGCGGTAATTGCATTCCTCTTATGGACGTTTTTACACGTGAGGGAAATTTCCCCCGTAATTTTTCGATAATTGTATTTGTCTTATGAGAAATTTTATTTATCAGGGAAATATTCCATAAAACAGGATCAAGTGAACAACAAGAAAAAGAATCCTTATCACATTTAATTTTCCGCAAACTTCCGGAGGCTTACACATTCATTTCCAGTTTCTTATAAATACACGGATAATCCCAATTCATTCCAATAACAAACACTTGGTAATGATTACGTGTGATACTGCCAATCAAATCAGATTATCTGAAGATAATACCATGTGTATAAAGTATATTTTTCATTGAACGAGTTAAAGTCTCTCTTTTCTTTCTTTTCAGGTTAGAGATTTAGTAGAGAAATGTACCTGCCCAACACAATTTCCAATGATCAGAGTGTCCGAGGGAAAGTATAGAATTGGAGATACGAAAGTTTTGATTTTTGTTAGGGTGAGTATTGTTAATTATCTATGGAAAATTTCAGGGTATGTCCTAACAGAAACACTGGCCCGGCTGATACGTGTAATGATTTTTTATTTTTTTTCCCGCCTATCTCGTATTAACATGTCTGTTTAATGTTCTTCAATGCAAATGAAATCGACCATTAATGACCCCTAGCTATTAATGATGTTATTAATGGATGATTTCGAGAAATCGTCTATTAATGACCATTATTAATGGTCGATTTGTCGTTAACGGTCGATTTCTCTATGAATGCATAGTTGTTGCATAGGCAATGAAACGAATTCAGATGTTATGGATATTGACGATAAATTTATGTAGCCAGATGTTGCGAAAACTGCTAAAGTAGTATCTTCAACATTATATATTATATTATTATATGAGATGTTTTGAAATATCGGAATTTTCTCTCATGTTATCATGTTCCAGTAACAATTTAGGTTTTTCATTTGAAATGTTTTTTTCACGTATTAGAGATTAGAACGCATAACCATTGAATAGGTCTAGGAGACATGGTTTTCGGTGACTTTTTTAGAATATATATGAACCACCCTACCTTTAGGTCAATAGTCATAATATATATAGATCAAGTAGGAACTGAGTTTTTCTTAAAACCTCTCTTTTACCAGTAGCTTCCCAGTCAACACACGGACATTCGATGGATATCCACTGGGCATTCATTTTGGACATTTGGGATATCCAGAGGACATCCAGTTGATATCCGGTGGATATTTTATGGACGTCCGGTGGATGTTCCGAGTGGAACAAGCTGGACTTCCATGAGAAATCCTTCTGGAATATCCATGAGATATCCTTCTGGGATATCCATAAGATATCGTACAGAAATATCCATGAAATATTTTTCACGGATATTCTTGATATGTTGTTCAGAGACATCTACAAGATATCCACAAGGATATCCATAAGATATTGTTCACAGATATCCAAAAGATATCGTTTAGGGATTTTTTTAAATAAATAAAAATTACAATTATGACAAACGAGAGGATAAAAAAATGTATTTATACTCTTATTGATGAAATAACAAATTATGATATTAAAAGAATAAAAAGTGGAATATATTATATAGTAATAATAAGATATTCTATTTGAAACAAAAAATAAATTAAAACAGGCCACTCAGAGAATGACAATCTCGGTTTCTTCTTGGGGTTTTTCCTGTATTTTCGAAGCTAGCAGATGTCTTTCTTTGGCCATTCGTAGCCAACTTTTTATTGCCCCTTCTGACATTTTCCTATATTTGCTGCCAGACCATTGGAATTAGCTGCGTCTGAAATTATTTGAGTAAACACTAATCCTATACCACATAAGTGAAGAAAATTCAAGCCGGAATAAGGAATTAATTTTCTAAAGATTGGGAATAAAATCAAATTCTATTGAAGAATTTACTGTGTATTCTTCATTATAGGCAGAACTTTATATGAAATATATTCTCATTACCTAGTAAAAGTTCAGCTAATTTGAGTTCAACAAAAACTCTTTTTTTGCCCCATACCAGCTATATTCCGATGCAAAATCATTTGTTATATTGGAAGGAAGACAACGTTTTATAAAATCATACAATGATGAACCCCCAATTTTTGAAACTTCATCGACCTGAAAAAGATATTTTTGATCAAAAGATAGGGAAAATATTATTCACTCACAACAGCTCTGAATTTCTCCCTGTTGTCCAAACACTCCACCAATTGTTTGATTTTCTCAAGGAATCAATGTGGAAATGATCAAATTCTACAAATATCGATAAAACATCCCTACATATATGGTGCAGTTATTTTATTCATCTTATCTGTTCACATGTTTCATATCTGTTAGCGACTCTATTAGTTTCATGAAAAGTATTTTCTGTAACTGAATTGAATACGAATCCTTTATCCAAAGAGCTAGGCAACCTCATCTGCAGAACTATCAAATTCTGTAACCAGAGTTGATGAATAATCAGAATTATTATTTTCAATAGACATTATTTCATTATCAGGAATGCATGATGTTGAAAGTCGACCATTGACGAGATGGAACAGGCGTCATTAGTGAAGTTTGTAGACTCTTTAGCTAAAACTCGTTCGGATTCCAATTTTTATTTTTTATAAGTACATCATCCTTTTTGTTTGATATTTCTTGATGTTATTCATTTTCTCTCACCTAATTGGCACAAATGCATTGATTGAAAATAGTTTAAATATTATAATTCTACCACTTACCATTAAAATGTATTTGAAGGAATGAAAAAAACCAATTGCCCAAAACCAAAATCCTCAAAATTCACGTGAATTAAACCGGGAATCAGAGACATATATGTAATGGAAAACCAGTAAAACCACAAAAGTAAGCAAGTAAGGTTAAGTTTCTCTTTCGCACGAATCGCACAGCCAGCAATCACGGAACTGACGACAAATAAACTGCACGATATACGCGCTCTGTGATTGGTCACTGTTATGGTGGTAAGTTTAAATGACAAGACAGGAAGAAGGCAAACTGAGTTAAAAATGAGTGAATCAGTCAACCTAACCTTAACCTGACTAATCTTACGTAGATAGAATGTTAGCGATTTATCGAATATTCGTCCAAAATTGTTAATAACAGCAGCGTTGGTCGGAGCTCTCATATAGTGCATTTTAGTACAGAACTTAAGAATGCGAAACATTCATTATTTTATATTTGCTTCGGATATTTTATGGCCATCTATAGAATATCTTCCAACGGATCTTCCAACGGTCCAGGGAAAAGATTGTTTTCATAAAGATACAATTTGTGTACGTTGAAGAGAGAAAAAACATCGATATCCAAAATTCAGCTTGACATTTCCCAGATAACTCATAGACATCCAATGGATATCCACTGGACATCTGTTATGGATATGCTGGATGTACTACGGACGTCAGGAAATATCCAAAGGATATACTATGGATGTCCAATGGATGGTCGGGGGGTACCAACCTCTACAACCATAAGATATCCTTCGAGGATATCCATAAGATATTCCTGAACTAAATCCATAGGATATCCATATAATATATCTTTTAGATGATCGGGGGGTACCAACCTCTACAACCATAAGATATCCTTCGAGGATATCCATAAGATATTCCTGAACTAAATCCATAGGATATCCATATAATATATCTTTTGGATGATCGGGGGGTACCAACCTCTACAACCATAAGATATCCTTCGAGGATATCCATAAGATATTCCTGAACTAAATCCATAGGATATCCATATAATATATCTTTTGGATGATCTCTACGGATATCTTATGGATATCCATTTCAAATCCAGTAAGAAAACGAAAGAAAAGAGTATGGAAGAAACTCAGAAATTGATAATATCAAAATCAGTCTTACAATTCAATCACATCCATAATAACTGTGGATATTTTATGGATATCCATAGGATATTTGCTGAGGGATTTCCATTTCAAATCCTTCGATGGATATCCCATATCCATTTCAGATTCAAGGATATCCCGACCAGAATTGGACATAAAATGGATATCCATAGGATATCCTGTGTTATCTGGGTTGGGAGCCGTTCGCTAAATAACATTCATTGGAAATTCTCCTAAAAAGTTTTATCAATCCACCAGACATCCGATGACCACATCCGCATCAAACATTATCAAATCAATATCAATTAATTTTTTCAATCCAGCCCTTTCACTTTCTGCTAATTTCCAGTTCATCACCAGTGCCATTTCTTCTTGCACTATTTGTTTCAAATATTTGTTACTCTATTATACCCAATATCTTATTCACAGAAAATTTGCACATGTTTTATTGTTCGGGTTTAAAGATTTTTTTTAAGTTGAATTAATTCTCATTCATGATGTAACACCGGTATTGTAAAAACTAGAACAAACCAGATTGGCATTCAGAGATTAGTTTTGTTCAATCTGCTTTCGTCACGTGTAATTCTTTTCGTGTCAGTAGAAAAATTGTCGTGTTAGGGTGGAAGAATAAACTATTCATGGAAATACCATTTTCTGTATTGATTTTTTCTATAAATATTTTCTCGTGTTTTCCAATCTTGTACATCATTTGGTAGTATAATGATGATTTTATTGTTCTGATGACAATTCCAAGAAATTCTGCTTTTTGGCATTTGAAAGTCGTTGTTCAGGTTCTTTCAACTTACGCCCGTATATGGAGATATCGAATTCAGTAAAATACAGTGAAATTAATAAATGTACTGATCGACAAGCGTAAGGAGAATTGGTTGCGCAGTAGACAAAATCCTGGAGTGGGGCAGGAGCTCAATCGCTCTGCCTTATTCAAGCAGGGAACGTCGTGAGTCTTTGTCGCACATCTACTCACGCATTGTCGATCTGTAACAATATTTTTTCTTCATACTTTGTTCTTTCCTTTCCTTACAAGCAACCTTCAGAAGTCTTCAAGAAACTTGTGCAAGCTGGGTAAAAATCTATACTAGGTTTTGTCCCTTCCGGAAAAGTTTTAGGGCATTTTCCTAATCAATATCTTCGTTTTTCATAGGGCAGATGTCGAAATAATTTTGGTTTGTTAAAAGTAGGTACCTACTATTTCCAATCCATACCTACTATTTCATCATCCCATACTGAAAACCTCCTACAATAATTAATTAGTTATTTAATCAACTGGTGTATTAATGAAGGATCGAGATCATTAATCGCATTTTCATATAAGAGTTGATTACAATATTTTTCCGTCCACCTCACTGTCCTCAGTCTTGTTGAAATAAAGGAATTTCAATTTTCTTCTGGCAATGAAGTTAAAGATGCTACTTTAGCAGTTTCCGCAACATCTGGCAACATAAATTTATCGTCAATATCCATTTTTTGCAGACTGTCTCAATTCCGCTATCCTATCATCATACGAAGCCAGCTGTCCCTTGAAAAAGGTAGACAAGGCAGGCAAGACCCCATGGTGGAACTCATCAATAGAGGCCCACCGCAAGGAAGTCCAAAAGCGTCTTAATAAAGCCAAACGGACCAAGCAACCCGCACATTGGGAAGACTATAAGTCAGCACAAAGGGAATAAAGAAGTATTCGAGTAGCACAGAGGGATACTTGGAGAAACTACTGCCAAGGTATAAGCACCTTACCAGAGGCAGCGAGACTCAACAAGGTCCTTTCCAAAGATCCGGGAGCGAGGCTGGAAGTGCTGGCCCTGCCCGGGGGCAAATACACTGCCTCGGACGGGGAAACACTCCAAAACATGCTCTCAGATGTTCCGGGCAGTGACACTGCGACACCCATGCCAGAGCCAACTGTACCGACCAAAACAAAGGTCGACTACAAGACGGCTGCTGGGATTGTAACTTAAGAAAGAGTGGACTGGGCCATTGAGTCTTTTTCACCTTTCAAATCTCCGGGGGAAGATGGTATTTTTCCAGCCCTACTACAAAATTGCAAAGGAATCCTAATCCCCCATCTTCTGAAGATATTCCGCAGTTGCCTCGCATTCGGATACGTTCCCAAGGTATGGAGGGCAGCCAAAGTTATCTTCATCCCCAAGCCTGGTAAAAGTGATTACACTCAGGCAAAAGCGTTCAGAGCCATCAGCCTCACGTCGTTTCTCCTGAAGACAACTGAAAAACTGGTGGACAGATACATAAGAGAGGAGGTGCTGAAGCTAAACCCGCTTAGCGACCTCCAGCACGCGTACCAGACTGGCAAGGGCACGGAGACTGCCCTCCATCGACTTGTTCATAGAGTTGAGGGAAGGTTAGATCGTGGCGGCGCCATCTTAGGTATATTTATCGACGTTGAAGGGGCATTTGACAACACGTCATTTGAATCCATATGTCAAGCAACAAGGGAAAGGGGCGTGAACCCAACCGTAATAGCATGGATTCACGCCATGCTGTCCCAAAGACTAGCCAGAGCAACTCTTAGAAGTAGCTCCAGCGAGGCCATACCCATGAGGGGCTGTCCACAGGAAGGAGTCTTGTCCCCTCTACTTTGGTGCCTCGTGGTGGATGACCTCCTAGTAAAAATAAAAGATCTGGGTTACTACACTCAGGCCTATGCTGACGACATTATTATTCTGGTCGATGACCGGGGGTCCGGCCTCGTGAGGGGCACGATACAAAGGGCTCTCAGCGGGGTGGATGAATGGTGCCGTTCGGTGGGACTCCCAGATGTTCAACTCACTGGAAGGTCCCTGCAATATAAAAGCTCAGTCAAGTACCTTGGAGTCATCCTTGACTCCAAGCTAAACTGGAACGAGCATATTGATCATAAAGTTCAGAAAGCCACAGCGGCTTTCTGGGCATGTAGAAGGGCATTTGGCAGTACGTGGGGGTTCGGCCCCAAAATTCTATATTGGATCTACACAACTCCCATACGCCCAATGATTCCGTACGGAGCCATCGTGTGGTGGCAAGGTGCAACATCCGGCAAGTCGAGAACCCAATTAGATAGGGTACAAAGGCTTGCCTGCCTTGCGATAACAAGTGCAATGAAGACGGCACCTACCAGGGCGCTGGAGACGCTCGTAGGACTGCCCCCCTTGTACCTCCTTATCGAACATGAGGTACGCAAAGCCGCAGCTCGCCTAAGAAGTTCTAACCAATGGCGGAGCGAGGGAATGTATGGACATTCTCGATTATGGAATCAGACGGTGAGGGATTGTCCCCTTCTTGAAATGCCGGGTGACAGTTCGTTACCTGCCATACGATTCATAAAAGGCCGCTGACAGTAATTCCCAAAAGGGAAGACTGGGAGCGGATCGGGCACCGCCTGCTTCCCCTTCCCACCAAGGGGATCATTTGGTACACAGATGGCTCCAGAATGGGTAAGTCAGCAGGCGCCGGGGTATACGGGCAGTCTCCGAAAGCGGAACTTTGTTACGCTCTAGGAACTTTTGCTACTGTATTTCAGGCAGAAATGTTTGCCATACTCGCCTGTGTAAGAGAAAATCTCAACAGAGGCTACCGCGGCCAGCAAATCACGATATGCACCGACAGCCAAGCGACGATCAAGGCTATCACATCATATAGAGTCACTTCGTTGCTGGTGTCTGAATGCATCGATGATCTGCAAAAGCTATCTTCCGCCAATAAAGTAAAGCTACTTTGGGTCCCTGGTCATACCGGAGTACCTGGAAACTAACGGGCTAATTATTTGGCCAGACAAGGTGCGAAAAGGCCAGCGATGGGACCAGAACCTATCATAGGAGTTTCAAGATCATGGTGCGTCTCAACCATGAAGGAAATTCTGGTAGCAAAATTCCAGGATACATGGAAAGATACACCAGGCATGAGGCAATCGAAACTCCACATCGGAGGCCCTTCTACCAGGAGGACCAAGACTCTGCTCACACTGAGCAGAAAGGAAATCAGATTAGTGACAGGGCTCCTGACGGGACACTGCCACCTCAACATGCACCTCAACATTTTAGGTTTCACGGATGAAACCGAATGCAGGTGGTGCTTGGAGGATGAGGAGTCAGCCACTCACATCCTCACGGAATGCCCGGCAGTGGCAGCAATACGGGAAGCTTACCTCGGGAGCATCGTACTGAACCCGGAGAGTGTGAGGGTGGTATCGGTCAGATGCTGGCCTCTTTCGCTCGCGAGGTAGGCTACCTTCAAAACTGAACCATCTCCCAGCAGTAGTGGGTGCATAACGGGCCCGATTGAGAGGCCTACATGCTTATGGCTTCGTCCGCCTACATACCTTGTTCTATCAATCTATCTATATCCATTTTAGCGTCCATACGATCTGAATTTGTTTATGTTTGGTTGCCTATGCAAAAATCATGCATTCATAGAGAAATCGATCATTAATGACAAATCGACCATTAATGGGGGTCATTATTGGACGATTTCTTGAATTCATCCATCAGTAAAAAATCGTTCATTAATAGGGGTCATTAATGGTCTATTTCATTTGCATCGAAGAAGATTGAACAGACATGTTAATACGAGGTGGGCGGAAAAGCATATTAAGAGACTTCCACGTACACTTGATTATTCTTGTTTTATTGAATGATTTCAGATTCTTCGAAATCACGTCATGGTAAGGGTAGGTGGAGGATGGGATACCTTGGCCCATTATTTAGACAAACACGACCCTTGCAGATGTCGGAGCCAACACAGGACGACGCAAAGCGCCAAACTTGTGAACAAGCCTGGAGCAGCTGATTTGCATGGATCCCACGTCTATTATGACAGGTAATATAAATTCCAAACAGTTGAAACTATTTTGGAGAAAACACATTCTTCATTTTTGAACATAGAGCAAGTATGGCGTAGATTTGCATTTTATTGGCACCTACTATTGCAGAATTTTTTGTCACAATTACGAATTTGCAATTTGTTATACATGATTATTTCACTCTTTTCACACGATAATTCAATCTATCAAAAACACATACCTACGAGTGATCAAATTGCTTTCAGGTCACTCATCCTAGCGGACTCGTGGCTTTAAAGCAATTTGATCTAGTTGATTTCTGACAGAATTTTCGATAGTATTATGAGTTGTATTTATTGAAACAATTTATAATAATGCCCATTATTTTCAGAAACATTCTGTGCGATTGTAATATCATCGAGCAGAAAATAACCACTCTCCCCTAGGACATATTCATTTTTTAAATATCTTCTGTTGACATGTTTTTATGATCTAAAGAGGGGTGATTTTTATGCTGCAAAGTGTTGATGCAAGTAATTCAGATTATGCAGAACGTGTTAGCTTGAAGAAGGGCAATCCCTACCTAATTTAGTTCGATGAAATTATTGTTTGCTTTAGGGCCGTTGTGGAGCCCTATCTCAAAAATGAAGTTAAGCGACACAAAACGATTTTTAGAATCGTGTTCAGGTCTTCAATTCCCCGAGTAGTTCGTAGAATTTTTGCACCAGAAAAAAGTCTGATTCAATTGAGAATTCATTGGCCAATTGATTTGAACAACTATCCAAATTGGAAAAAGCCTGTGCAGATTTGCAAATCAGTTCAACTGATAGAGAAGAATGAGACATGTCTGGCTGTGATTAATTTATCAAAATTCAGTTACGATTTTTAGTATTATTTTATATATAATATTTAAAAGAACTGAGTTAGGCCTATAATTCAAGAGTGCTTCAATACTGCAATTTTCAATATTTCTGCAAATTTTCTGGTTTCTGAGACGAAATTGACAATCCTTTCAATGGGATTAACTATAAAGTCAGTAACATATTTTATTGTGTCTACTACTACAAAAACAGTATTGTATTGCAGTATTGTCCAGGAGTTGAATTATTCGCTGACTTGATGATAAAACACAGTCAAAATCAAAATATACTTTAATGTCAGAAGTCTTCTAAATATAAATAAAAATGTGAATTAAAATTGTCATGAATCATAAACTATTATGGTGATAGTCTCCCAGATCTGAACATAAGTCCAGAGGTGACTTATCAAAAAAAGGTGGCGCTTTTGCTATTCTAACTGCAGAAAAAAACCTGAAATCCTCAGTCACTGAGGAGAAAATGAGAACAAGCAACTGAACGAGAATAAAAATACAAACACCAACGCTCATCATCACATCAATGACCCCTTAATTTCTGTCATCTTCTGCCGATCTAGCCGTAGCACTTGGTGAAAACGTTCCAGTCTATCAATGATGAGAATGCACATGAAATCATGGAAAAAATTGTAACTCAAAAAGTGATTCAGATGGAAACAGTAAAATATGGTTGAATTAAACTATGTTCGATTCATGCTTGAGCCATAAGTTTCAAAACGCATCATTATGGACCTTTTGCAAGCTGTAATAGACTCTCGTAGATAACAAACACTTCACATCCTTTCTAAACCGAAACAGTGATTTGATACTCCTAATGTTTGATGTAAGGTGGTCAAACATCTTACATACATTATAAATTATTGAATATTTGATCATAGTTAGTACTTTTAGGCATTGGCATTTTCAATTCATTATTTTGTCTTGTAATATGATCAGAACTACTAATCGTTCAAAACAACTATCAGAGCTCAACTGACATCAAAATGTTACTACAGTCTGAATGAATATAGAGCTGTCCCCTTATGTTAAACTGGATCCTGCATTTTAAACATGTTGATTACTGTCCAAGTGTAGGTTTGTGTGTATATATATTTGTATAAATATATTGTATGTATATATACATTGTATGTGTTTGTTTTCGCTCTTTTTCTTTAAGTTTTATTGCATGTTATTTTAACTGATAATACCAATGTATTCACTGTTTTATATTTTTACCTGACTTGCTACAAATGTAACCCTACATAACGTGGTCAAATAAAAGCTACCTATCTATCTATCTATCTATTCACACATTTCAAACCACCACCACTTAAAGCCCAACACTTTTCTTTCTCAACATGATATTCAATTTTGTGAGTAATTTTTTGAACAGGAAGCAAGACAGCATAGTCAACATGACAACTGAACCTGACTGACACTGAAAGCATGGGTGCCAATAAAATGAAATTGAACGTGCCACCAATTTATTCCTTATCGAATATGGTCCATTAAATTTCAAGTCTAGGGCTATAAATGCAATTTTATAAAGCGCTCAGCGAAGCGGGCGGGTAACAGCTAGTATACAATAAAAATAGAATTGGTCCAAGTATGGAACCTTGAGGAACTCCACAATTATTACTTTTCAATTCTGAATATGATGAATTTCTTACTATCTGATTTCGTGGAAATAATAGTATTTTTGAGTACCTACTCACATACATTCATTCTCTTTCAGGACACCAGCCACCAACCCAGAGCTCAGCACGTTTTCCAACGGCCCTCTGAGCGGTCCGCAGTGTCTTGGTCCGCCCGTGAACGCCCTCGGTCGTTCGAGATCCCGCTCCCCCTCCAAGAGGCCGCTCAGTCCCAATAATTTATCCAGGAGGTCGCTCGCCCCCCCTCAGATGCGGTCCAGGAGCCCCACGCCGAACTACACGTCGAATCTGGTCACCAAGCTCTCTACGACTCGGAGTCCGCAGCATAAAAACTACGGACCGCAATCCCTTCCCATCGCGAACCCTAAACCGAAGAGTGTTGTTAGTTCTTTGCATATTCCGGTAGATTCTAAGGTACGTATAAATAAGAAGATTGCCTTTTATGAGTTTTATGTAAAACGAAGTATAATAAAACGCTATTCCGGTGAAATAGAGTTTCATCACAGCTGAAACCATTAATAATTGTTATGCCGAGCGCCGAGCGGTGCCAGTATTTCAGTGTCAGTATTTTATATCAGCGCTTGCATTGGACACATAAGGAAAATTATATATTTTCTTACCTATCAAGTCTCAATTCTCAGCAAACCATATCAGGAAGCTGCTACCAGTACTGCAGTCACACTAGCTTTACTTACTCAAGTTAGTTTATTTATTATTAGCTTCAACACTTTTCTGAACTGCAATCTATTGAAATACTTATCAAGTTGTTTTTGATTAATATCTGGCGGCCTATTCTCGAATGTCGAGTGAGATTTGTCCCACAACATTGGCATGTGGTATTCTCAAATGGGTTCGACATATATGTCGCATGAGATACATTTTGTCGAATAACATGAGCTGGCAACTTCGAATTTTTGATGTTACATCGTGCTCTATGCCCCTTCTCTTGTAAAACGTTAATATCAACAAATAAAATGACATTTGCGTTTGGAAGGATACATCAGAATAAATAAAGTAGAAACATGGAAAGTAAAGCCAAAAAAAAATTATTGCACCCAAAATCAAAAGCGAACTTTAAAAAATGTAATGCAAGACAAAGAAAGTGAGCCTCTTTTATCGTAGAATTCTTTAGTTAATCTGAACGTGTTAATACATTTTTCTCAGATGAGAATGTAAAAGCACTCCTGTATATTACTCGTCTCTCTCGAGGCCGCTGATAAATATCCTGATTTTCTAAATTTTCTATAGCTATCACTAAAAATGCCATTCTCTCAATACAAAAATCTCTGAAAAAGTGTCAAAGAATGTTTTGACACTTACTATAAACTATTGGACCCAACCTATAAATTTCGCATCTTATGAAATTCTCGCATTCGACATAAATTGTCGACTGCCTTTGGCCATTCTACAATTTGTCTATAAAAAATTTGCAAATGCGACATTTCGTTCGACAAAGAGCATATCTCGCATGCGACAAAATATGTCACGGTTTAAAAATGGGGTCCCTGGGCCGAAGGCCTAGGTAGAGATTTAACTTAATAAAACAATGAAATCGGCCAAAAATAATTCATTATGCCAGAGAAAAAATTATAAAAATATTTAAGTTATTAAACTATTCAAAAAGGTATTATTATTAATAAATTATTAAACAGATATTTCTGGGTAGATCACATTATTAGCAAACATCTAACTCTCTCAAGATTTAAAACAGGACTGCCGTTTAGAAGCATACAATCTCTGGCCTCCAAATTGCAAATTTCTATTCTGGCCTGGCAATAAATATAAGGGTTGTTCAAAAATTGAATATTGAATTGAATCTCTTTTCGTTTTCTTCTACAATCTGCATTAAATATTTCATAACTCAGATATATTCCGACGTTACGAGAAAAAAAAACAATGGAAATTCTTCGCATTATGAACAAAAACTCTTTATATCCAAACAATTACTCTTATTTCTATGTCATGGTTCTTTCTGTAACACGCAGTTATGGTTTGTATCCATTTCCTAAATGGAAATGTGACGTTTGCATAATGAAACTGATTAACGCGTACTAAGCATTTTGTTTGAATTATTAAAATATCCTTTATTTTTTATTGGAACGATGCATAGCATCCACATGTGCGAAGGTTCGGATCCTTCTCGGTATTATGAACTAAATGCTGAATTAAATGGCTTCCGTATGTAGATTCAATGGCTGCACCTTTCGGGCACTATTCAAAATAAATTTCAAAATTAAGTTTTTTTTTTACAGAAGTAGCAACACTAGTGTTGTTAGGAGAGACAACAGTGTATATGGTCTGCTAATTTTATTTCATTACGGAGTTTACTGAGACATTGTTTCAACGTATTTTCATTAATCGGTCGTTCAGAAGGCATTGAAACGTATGATTTGGATGTAATTTGATCTCAAAAGAACATTGTGCGTACATGGTTTCACATATTAATTTAAGCGTATGCCCCAGTAAATGAATAGCAAATATTCGAAAAACTCAAACTATTGTAACCGTGGCATTAGACGATCGTAGAATTCGAATTGGTTTGCAACCTACGAAAGCGTAGAAGAGCCACTTAGAATAAACAAATATAATTCCGACTTCACAACTTCGAATTAGCCTAATTCCGACTTCGCAACTCGGAAGTAGTATAATTTCGACTTTACAACTCGGAATTAGTAGAATTCCGACTAACAACTTGGAATTAGTAGAATTCCGAATTTACAACTCGGAATTAGTATAATTCCGTCTTCGCAACTCGGAATTAATATAATTCAGACTTTACAACTCGGAATTAGTGTAATCATTGCGATTCCATTGCAATTTTAGTAAAAGTGTAAACATTGATTCCAAATGTCCAAAATCATCAGTTCATGTGTATTTATGAATAGTTATTTATTATTAGAACATAACTTTCCCGCACGCGACTGCTAGCTCTTCCGTACTCAGCTTCGCGTCGTTTGGGTATCGGCAGTAGCGTTTGGTACGATAATATAACTATTTCGTATGAAAAGTACTAGTTTTAGCAACTTTTCTACTTAGCAACACCTTTATTTCTGATCATTATATCTACTTTTCCACTTAGCAACACTTTCATTATTGATCATTACATTATTTCATTATGCCAATCTGACAGATTGTATTTTATTAATTGATGCGTTTCCATTAAAAACAAGAAAAAACACGTGTTCAACTCTTATGCCGGGTCCACATCAAACCAACAAAACATCAACTCAATGTTTTTCAACAATTTAACAACAAATCTGGAACTTTTCATCAACACAACGTGTTGTATTTCTGGTTGCGGCAATTTTTCACGTTCCCGTTTCCATTAAAAAAAAAGGAAAAAACACATGTCTATCTCTTATGCCGTGTTCAAATCAAACCAACAAAAGAGAAACAAAAGATCAACTCAGTATTTTTCAACAATTTAACAACAAATCTGAAACGTTTTATCAACAAAACGTGTTGAGTTCACAGAATTCAGTTCTTTGAGTTCTGTGGTTGCGAGGCGGTAAACATCAAAGAGTTTCTGTTCTGTTGTCATTGCTGGCAACATCGTCTGTGCTGTGTGTACATTGAAAAATATAGAAGAAACAGAAACACTGAACACAGCCAGTAGGCAAGGAGACTAAAATTTAGTCTCCTTGAGTATAAGGCGGTCTTTGCGGACTCCTAGGTGGTGTGGATGGTGTCAGAAAATAAATATACAATATTTAGGGTGGACTGGTACTTCTCTGTGGGTAGGTAAATCAAGTATGATTAGAATCTGCAATTTCCAGAAGTCTTAAGTGTTGCTGCTAAGCGTTCAACCGCATTAATAACCACATATCTAAAATTTCACTATAACTCCAATGCCAACTCTTGGAGTCGCAACGATTACACTAATTCCGAGTTGTAAAGTTGTGATGTCGGAATTAGGCGAATTCCTAGTTGTAAATTCGGAATTATACTAATTCCGAGTTGTAAAGTTGGAATTATACTAATTCCGAGTTGCGAAGTCGGAATTAGGCTAAATTCGAGTTGTGAAGTCGAAATAAGGATAATTCAAAGTTGCAAAGCGGAATTATAGTAATTCTGAGTTTAAAAATCAGAATTATACTAATTCCGAGAAGAGAAGTCGCAATTAGGCTAATTGTGAAGTTGGAAACGCGCGATAGTGGATAATTTTTCACCATGACAATATGATATCAACCATGTCGGCGGCCTTTTTAATTATTCAAAACATCGAATTGACGGGTCATTCGCCCTATAACCCTGATTTATTTATACAAAACTTTCTCAATATTTCGTCACCTATACTTTTCATTCACTTACAAGTTAATTTTTTTATAGTTATTGAAAACCGAGATCAGTCTCCATGTGAATGACACCGACCATAGTGATACCACGTCAGAGGTGTCTGATGAAGGATATCGAAGTTTAGGCATAATTCAAGATAAGAGCAAACAACGGTCGTCACTGTATAGTCAAACATCTGCGGATGATGCAGAAGAAGCTGGTGAGTAATAACACAATTGACGAATATGGTGAGAATGCAAATTGAAGAACATGTTCTGATTGAAAATCAAATAAATTTCTTAACAGTCTCTATTTTGGACAGCACACGAGGACCAACAAACTTTTTGTTCAAAATTTGTTCTTTTCATCAACCGGAAATTTGTGCGACTTACGGAAGACAATTAAGGGCCTCACCTGTTTACGTACTATCCGAAGCACAGTCCAGAAATAATGCACTATTGAGTCCGTCTAACACATTTTGTATGTTTGGAAATTTGAAAGTGTAAAATATGATATCTGACAGGTGCATTTTCTGCTTGTTCGTTTCTTCCTTATTCTCTCTCAGCCTTTTGCAAAGTCAAAGTCAAAATATACTTTAATGTCAGAAGTTTTGCAACTAATCGACAAGTCTTTTTAACTAAAAGTAAAAATGTTTATTGAAATTACTATGTATTATAAACTGTAATGGTGATAGTCTCTCCCATCTAAAAATAGGTCCAGATGAAAGAGAGTACCAACACCACATGTGCTCCGGGGTGGCAATAAAGGTGGCGAATTTGATATTTCAACTTTAGGAAAAACCCGGGAAAACCTTTAGCGCACTTGTTCTCTCGCAGCTTTTTTCTCCAGTTCCCTTGGCTCATTCTTACTCTACCTCTACTATATCTCATTCCCCCTTTCCCATTCTCGGTTCTCACGATGTTCTCCGAAAATACAGCGTTTTCTTTTTCTGGATAATTTTTTTAAATGTTTGTGTCCAATGTGTTCCATAATAGAGCATTTGACTTATATTCCAATTTCTTTGGCGTTTCAGAGCATCAAGTCTACACAGAGGACGACCTGAACGAGTTCGGCTTGAGAAAAACTCACTTCTCACAGAGGATCTATGAGAATGACACGAAATCCAAACTAGAAAGGAATCTCCCATCCATGGAGAAACTTCTGGAGCCGGAGCTGCAGCAACAAGATGATTGCATCCTTCAGATGCAGAAGGAAAATTCGTTCCTTAAGACGAAAGTGGCGGATGGTAATCTCCGTAGAAAATCGTCCAGTCGCACAAACAGTGCCGAGAGGAACAAAGAAGTTCAGACTCTGATGAAGAAAGCGGCCCAGTCGAAGAGGCCAGAATCGAAAATCAGTACTTGGAGTGGTCGCCCCAGGAGTACGAGGGCAAGTCTCACTGCGGATACTTTCGTATCGCCTTTTGCCAGAAACTCCTCAGGTATGACCAGAATATGTTATGGTGTAATTTGCTTCAAAGTTTTACAACTTAGGAACAAAGCTCTAGATATATTAGATATATTAAATGTAATTGAATTATATCATGAACTTCCATGATGATAGTCTCCCCATCTACACAGCATCCTAGATGCAAGAGAGCACGACCACTATATGCATTCCGAGGCATCTTAACAAATTAAACCTGAAAAACCCAACGTAGGTACCACTATGGAATTTTGTAAATGTTCAAGTGTATATATACCAAGCCGATCACTCTCTTCTCCCCTTTTACCTATTTATACGACAATTACCACACTAATAGTGGCACGAATGTCGGGGCGTGGCCCAGTGGTTAGAGCGTCCGACTCTGAGTCGAAAGGTCCGGAGTTCGAGCCCCAGTTATGGCTGGGATTTTTTTATTTAATTTGACAGACTAAATTATTTAAATCTCGTGGCTGGACTGGGGTGAGTCCTGCAGGATTCACTGTTGCGTTCCAATTAACAGTGCTGCTCCTAAGATGGCGCATGGAGTTAGTAACAGTGCCTATCCAGAACACGTGGCTAATGACCATAGCAGTCGATGCCAAAATACAAAAAAAAATTGTGCACGAACTTGTCAGGTGCTACGCTATATGGGAACTTAGGCACTCTTGGGTACTTTCACATGTTATGTTTACTTTTAATGATTAAGGTTCCGCCAAACCAAAGCGGGAACGCGGAAGCGGGAGCGGGAACGGAACTTTAGAACCGTGCAACTTGCTAGAAAAACAGTACACGTAGCAAAACATATATATTGCTTGTATGTATTTCGGAATACGAATAATCACATCTGTATGTCTCACTACAGAATTTAGTCTCGCAATCATCTCGTTCCCGCTCCCGCATTCCCGCGTTGGTTTGAGGAAACCTTTGCATGAATACACGTCAGAGTTGGCAGATTGATCCACTTCGCACAGAATAAGTAGGTACTAAAACTTGTGATGATCAGTAGCATCGAATGCTGTCGGCTCTCAGATTCATTCACTACTCTACTGCTCGCGACCTGGTCACGGTGTTTTGTAAACAATATAGTACGATGATAGAACTGGGTCATCGTAGTATTTCTAGTCTCGGACGGATAAAATTTGGGGTTTTGGCACTAGCATTGAGAAGTATTCTAGTGGCTAACATACAGGGGGCTTTAATGTATTATATAAGTTACTGTAGTCTATATAGCAGCTTGCACACACGAGTACCTCCCGAAAATCGTTCAGAGAACGACCCTAGGGATTAAATTTCCCTCTACGAAATATATTCTTGGTTGAAAAACGTCCAATTATTGATTTCAGGCAGAAGAAGTGTATCAGCAGCGGACAGGCGGGCATCGTCAGCAAACACTTCACCAACGAAAGGAAAGCTGAAGCAAGACGTCCTGCAAGCGGTACAAAAAACAAACGATGACGAAGCAATAGCGCAACAACTACAAGAGCTACTGAAAAAATACGGTAGCTTAAACACTCTGAACGACGAAGACGACTTTCGAGGACCGCAATTCACCAGGATCACTCCAAATCGGATGTCCTACAGGAGTCCCAGAAAGGATCCCAGGCACGAAAATAACTTGTCTAGGATACCGGCGCCGGTGTTGTGAATGAAATCGTAATTTTATCTGAAAAACTGTACTGTATGTAAAATATTGAAACAAGAAACTTTCAGACATCCCAGGCAGCAGTATTACATTCCTTGATATATTAGGAATGTTACTTGGGTTTTCGAAATGGCCGTAGAATCAGTGGCGCATCCAGAATTCTGTTTGGGGTGAGGGGCGGAATGTTGTGAATAACTGAATTAAGTAATTGACGGCGTGGGGTTGGATGCAGCCCCAATGACACCATCTGGCTGCACCACTGCGGAGAATATTCCTAAAATATTTTGGATTAATACGCGAGCCTGGTTTTAAACGGAATATAGCTTAAACATTTCTGGATAAGTCACAAGAATATTTATTGCATTGGGGCTTTATTTTTGGTGTTAGAAGAAGAAGTTTTAGAAAAAAGTTGTAAATATACATGGGACGTACCTTCCGAAAATATTTTAAGCATACTTGGTGCGTTACATAGGAGTAAAAAACTGACTTTTTACATTTTCAAATGGAACACACTATATTTCATTATCTATTTGAATAGACCATAAGAAGAGCTCCCTTAAAATGTATGGTTCAGGTGTTCTGAGCATTTTTAGCATAAAACGAGTCTCGACCAACACCCTGTAGGTGGGAGGAATCCCCATCACCATCGATCGCGGTTTTTGAGGATGAATTTTGCAACTAATGTTATTGGTAGATTTCGAGTCGAAAATGGCTTGCTTCCAAAATTGTATATAGAGTGAATCGGATCGCGGAAACAACTTTTATATTCAAATACCACTAAAAGACGCCTTTCCAGCACTATACAAAAATGAGGTGACAAAAAGTTTATCGGCAGTTTTTTGTGAAACTTTTAGAGTCCCAAAAAAGGACTATTGATGACCAACGGTGATGCTGAGCTCACAAGCTCGCTCACTTGTTTGGAATACCTCAGGCAGTTTGGCGATCTGTCTTTGTTTCATAGATATTTTCAATTCAAAATCTACTCGAAAAACTATTTAGGCAATTCATTCCTCAACACTGAAATCGATAGTGATGTGGATTCCTCACTTGAAAGGTGTTGATCGAGGCCAGTTTGCGACAAAAAACTACTCGGTACACCTGAAACACCTTGTGAAAACCGATGAAACCATATACATATTTCATAAAAGCTCTTGTTAGGGAATTTTCAAATAGACGACAAAATATGGATGTTAAATTTAAAATTGTATAAAAAATCAGTTTGTTATCTGAAACTTTTTCTTCTGAATCCAATGATAATGCCGCAATCTTCCACATACGCACTATTGGTCCACTCTTGAAAATCCAACTGTATACAGAGTCAGAGATGAGGGAGCAAATGTGTAATGAATATAGGGTAAAATATCCACAAATAGAAACTGTTCTAAATCGTCCTTTACGGTTCTGGAAAACATACATCAGAATCATTGAAATGAGTTCTCTGCCAGTTTCGGATTGTCTTGATGTCTTGATCTCTCAAATAATCTTGAACAAAACATGCTGGTCCTATAATTGTTCAAAAATTATCTATGATACACCAATAATATGCTTTATATGCCCTGCTCATTTACAGTCTTGAGCAAAAGCAGTCTTGAGTCCTCAATGCTTTCAAGTATTTGACTTATCAAATGAAAAATAATTTATAATGCAAAACTATGTTACCTAATATTTATCCACCTACTTGTATTCTTCATCATGCAATTCATATATTCAAAATATTGAAAACAGTTTGTTATTTTCTAATGGATATATTGGCTATTATTAATTCGTCCAATTTAATCAATTTATTATTGAACCATTCCTGAAATTCTAGATTTTTTTTACATCTTTGGATATAATTAATTTTTTTTATCAATTTAGAACTAACTATATATAGAAATGAATAACTCGTTGAACATAATCAATCCAAAATACTAATCAGGGTATTTTGTATTTCAAACGTAGAAATATGTATTTTGATGTAAATAAATAAATAGAATGAGCAGAATTTTTTTTAGTATATAGCTATATATGTTATTAGGCAGATCTAAAACTTATGGTACTAAAATATACTGTTCCAAATTTGGAACTTTTATTTTTAATATAATTTATAGGGCAGTTACCCAACCTAATTTACATTGGTTGTATAGATGATTACATAGTTGGAAAAACAAACGGGTTCGTTTTAGAATTACTGTGCTTGGTGGAAATTCAACTGCACCGGAATTAAATTGTATTGAAAAATTCAAAATGATTTTCCTATAATTTGAAGAATATAGAAGCATTTAATCAAATTAGAATACTCTACTTCTCCCTTTTCTATTATTTAAATTGAGATAACAGGAATAAGGGTGTAGGAGTTTCTATATTTTTCTATATGTGTAACAGCTACTACCCTTTCTTGAGTATAATAAATGTACCATATCAGTTATATGAAATAATTTTGCTGGCAATAAAATATATCAAGAACCACAATCTTATTTTATTATTCAAATTATTCCTAGACGGAAATATCCTTCATCATCTTGATGCCGGAGAGACAGGCACGTATACTTTTACCAAGGCGGGGAGAAACAACGCCGCTCCCAAGAGGTTTCGCAGTTAAAAACTCTCTACGCGGCAAGTATCAGCATAAACTCCGACAGATCTGGTCATCAGAACTGTCGGGGAAGAACAAAGTTGCTGCCACTAATAGATGCTTGCCGTTGTGATCCTTCGTACTCCACTCCTTCGGAGTGGTGAAATGGACTCAAGAAAAGATATGACAACTCGACAGAAGTTTGAATCCTAATTCGCCTGTTTCACGGTTATACTTCCCCAGACAACGGGGATGCCGTGGACATTTGAGTTTGGAGAATCTAATTTTTTTTTGTTTCGTTTCATACGGGGAAAAATTGCTGTGAATGACATTTCATAACATGTAATTTTACAGTATTTGGGGTTAGATATTGCTTGATTAACGAAAAATTTCATAATAATTGATCATTTACCACAATTTTTTGGTCGTACGAGTTGAATCGCAAAAAAATTGCGAAGATTGGCGAGGGTATGAATGAGCCTTAAGCCTTTACACTTTAGCTACCCAACACTTACGTTCTGTCTGCCTGTACCACGCGACTAAAGCCAATCATGTCTATGACACATGACATTGTCAGTGTTGACTTTGACACGTTGAGGTGCGTTTCAATATTACGTCCGACGTCCGGTAACGAACGATGTATGACGTCATAGTTGTTTCGTAGGGCGATATCTTTCGGATTGAATTTTGAAACGCTCTCCTAAATCGTGGTGTAAATAGTTGACGGTCGGACGTTCCACTCAAGAATTTTGAAACGATGGAATGAAGTTTTCGTACAGGACGTTCTAATATCGTAACGCTTCGTAAGAAAAGTTAGACGTCGGACGCACGTCGGAGGTAATATTGAAACGCACCTTTGAAGTCGCTGACACACATGACAGATGACAGTGGTGACTGGTGACAACGGGAGAAGACCATCGCAACGTTCATAAATCATAACATTCGTAACTTTTTTTTTATTTCACTAATATTTAACTAGATAACTGTACATAACTCGAAGTTTAGATAACATAACTATTCCCGGAAGCTTTTTCTAATCAGGCAATTAATAATAATCACCTGAACGTTACGTTGTATACTACGAATTGTACAAAAATAATGAAATCTCGTATTCCTAACTTTGAACTATTTACCTGTTTGAATTGATTGCATTATTTCTCAAAGCAAGGTTCTCAAACGCCTAGCGCAATGTCTGTTCAAATTCCTTTGAAAACTAGAGATTTCTACAAGAACATATTCAATAAGGTAAGATAAATCAAAATTATCGTATTTTTTTAAACAGTTTATTATTGCAGTACGACAGGAATAGAGATGGCTTTATTAACATAAAGGAGTTGAATGAGATCATTGAGAGTCGTGAATATGAAGAAGACATCCCCCCATATTGTGTGAAGAGAATTCTTGAGCTACATGATAATGATGGAGACAGAAAATTAAACTTTGAAGAATTTTATGAAATGATAAATAACCCTGAATTGCAGTATGTTTTTGGTCATTACATAAACAGGTAAGGCCTCTACATATTATTTACTAATAGTACTTTCCCTGTTATTGTCCAATAAATGTATTTAAGTTTAGTTTTCACTTCAAATAAAGGAATTAAATAACATTGAGAAGTTGTGCTTTATAGGTACATCAACTGGATCATTCCTCGAAAACAGCATCCAACAAGAACTGTTACAGATGGAATATACGAAGAGGAATATTCATGCTACCCCCCAGCAGTTGGAATGATTATTCTCTCCCTTGTAGAAATTATATTTTTTTGCATCGATGAAGCTACAGAGTATAATTCTACTAAAACTGCGTCAGGACAATGTGCAACTATATTTATTTATGAACCCAGCCGCAGAAGGGAAGTTTGGAGATATTTAACCTACATGTTTGTTCACATTGGGTAGGTGTTTTTTCAAAATCAAGATTTGTTTGTAATCCATCTGCCATTGGCAAAAATTTTTCAAGTATTGAGTCAATTGAAAATAACTGCTTTCAATGTTTTAGTGCATTCCATTTGGTTGTTAACTTATTGGTTCAGATTCTGCTTGGAATACCCTTGGAAATGGTACACCAGTGGTGGAGGGTGCTAGTTGTATATTTGGCTGGAGTACTTGCTGGTTCTTTGGCTACATCTATTGTTGATCCCACTGTCAAACTTGCAGGGGCTAGCGGGGGAGTTTACTCCTTGGTCACAGCACATGTTGCATCCATCATATTGGTAAGTGATAGAAATTTACACTTACGTGACGTTAGCGCCCGACACTGGCGCCCAAACTCAGTGCCCACTCCCTACCACCAAGTCCAGTTCACACTAGCGAAATGAATAGAACGCTATACAATTTTCATGAATCAAATTAGTCAAAATCAGTGTTCTATTCAAGAACTACCAACCCTCTGAAATTGGTTTTACCAAAATACCGGCGTCATAAAAAAAATACCCCTTCTATCTAACAATAAATAATGATTTTTTTCAAAACCAGGATATTGCTACGGATATTGGTTAGTCAAAAATCAACAACCTATTCGAGAACTACCAAACCTGAGAATTTGGTTTTTTCAAACCATCTGCTTCATAGAAAAAAATGCCCTCTCTCTAACAATAAATAACAATTTTTTTCAAAACCGGGGCATTGCTACGGATTTTGGTTAGTCAAAAATCAACACCCTATTTGAGAACTACCAACCCTGTGAATTTGGTTTTTTCAAAATATCGGCTCTCTTAGAAAAAAATACCCCTTCTCTCTGACAATAAATAATGTTTTTTTTCAATACTGGGACATTGATACGGATTTTGTTTATTCAGAGATCAAAACTCTAATAAAAAACTACCAACCATGTGAATTTGTTTTTTTCAAAATATCGACGTCATAGAAAAAAATACCCCTTCTCTTTAACAATAAATAATGATTTTTTCAAAACCGGATTTTGGTTAGTCAAAAATCAACACCCTATTCGAGAACTACCAACCCTGTGAATTTGGTTTCTCAAAAATATCGGCTTTATAGAAAAAATTCCCTTCTCTCTAACAATAAATAATGATTTTTTGTAAACTGGGACATTACTGCGGATATTGGTAGGACAGAAATCAACACCCTATTCGATAAGTACCATCCCAGTCAATTTAGTTTTGCCTAAATATCGGCGTCATAGAAAAAATACCCCTTCCCTCTAACAATAAATAATAATTTATCAAAACCCAGGACATTGCTACAGATTTTGGTAAGTCAGAAATCAATACTCTATTCGAGAACTACCAATATGATTTTTCCAAAATAACGGTGTCAGAAAAAAAATACCCCTTCTCTCTAACAATTAATAAGGATTTTTCAAAAACCAGGACATTGCGACGTATTTTGGTAAGTCAAAAATCAACACCCTATTCGAGAAAGACCAACCCTGTGAATTTTTGTTAGGAAAAAATGCTCTATTGATTGGCCTACTAATAACACTTCTTGAAACCAGCTGGAATTGCCCAATATTTCACTCAATGTTGCATACTATCCTTGATTTGCTGCAGGAATATTGGACTTTCTTTAAGGAAGAAAGAAGCCAAATTTTGAATTACTTTTTTTGTATTTATGATTATGCTGTTTTTTATTTTTCACCCATTTTGTTGCCAAAAGCCAAAAAGAAATCTCTTCATGACTAATTTTCAAAATTAATTTGTTTACACGCTCAGTATCACCTAAAAAATAGTGGAATTTGTTAGGAAACTTGCAATATGTAAGAAAAACTTTACTAATTATGAGTCTGGCTTATTGAAATGTGCCTAGCAAACCAAGTTGAGTGTGTGTGAATCTGAAGCCTAGTCCAGTACTTAAGAGTGATTCTAGATGGTACTTTAGACATGTCTCAACATTGTGATTTTGTGAAACGGAAAATCGCCAGAAAAATATTTCTTATATAGACTGGACAATAAGATGTCCACTTTTTCAAAATTAAAAGTTTATAAATCAATCATTGCTTCTCACATTGAACCCGTGCTATGAGAGCCATTCTAATGTGCAACAGAAGAACACCTATTCACTTCATGCTCAATACATTATCGCTGATGAGTATAAAACAGAGAATTGCATACAATATATTCATTTTTATATACAAATTGAATCATAAAATGCTACCCACATATCTAACCCAAGAACTGACATATATCAATGAAGTCCATTCACATGATACAAGAAGTAGATCGGCATATAACTTCTGCATCAATTCAAAATATGATAATTCATTCAATAAAGGATTAATACTTTTCTATAGTTTACGAAATACCTTGAGAGAGACGTCATTCAATAATTTAAAAAAGAATGTTCCATGTATGTGAAAAAGAAATATATGTACATGAAAATTATTTTAAAATAATATTCCTTGTAATATGTTAGTATGTAAGTATTGTTTGTTTGTTCGTTAGCAAATTGCTAATAAAGTGTGATATATATTATGTGCTATTGTAATATTTCAGAATTGGAAGGAAATGTCATATCCGATAGCCCAGCTTCTCGTTTTCATCATAGTAGCTGGCACAGATATTGGAACAGCCATTTACAACCGCTACGTCCTAGATATTGACGAGCATATTGGGTATGCTGCTCATATAGCCGGTGCTTTAGCAGGATTGCTTGTAGGAATCAATGTTTTGAGGAATCTCAGCGTTACCAGAACAGAGCGAGTGATCTGGTGGTGCTCCATTGTGACGTTTAGCGTTTTGATGGGAGCTTGCATTATTTGGAATTTGGCATGGACAAGCTATTTTCCTAAAGAAATGTAATACCAGGCGGCATGCAATCATCCACAACGTTTGTGATATTGGCAGCATACTTGCGTATACTCGAATTTTTTTTCAAAGGTATCTTTAAAATCAAAGGAGATAGTTCAGGGATAATTTTCGAATGCAATGATTTTCTCAAAGTGTTTTTATTGGAAATGATTGGTGTTCAAGATATAGGATATTGAGTTGAGATTATTAGGAAACATTGATTACAACTTAGAAATTGTTTTCAAATATCTTCAGGTAAGAAATGAGATATAAGAGATTAAAATTTGTTGATATTTATGAAACCATTGACACTAATAAAGAATAATATAAATAATGATGACACTTTCAAACATTTACAAAAGACTGTCTTGCTTATTGCAATTTTTTTTTTCATTTCAAATCCTATAAGAAACTGCAATTTCCATTCCATTCAGAGTGCTTTGGTGGTTACTCCTATTTGATCTGTTTATTAATATGTCAGTATTGAAATCATTTTCTCTCTTATTTAGGCGTTATACACTATTTATTCATATATATTTAATAGATTATAATAAATATTTTTATTGATAGTATTAGAACATAATGGACGCCTGTGTTGTAACACAATGTGAACAAATGCGTTTACCCTTTACCACATCCTTTTTTTTCTCACATTCAAGTTATCTGCATCAGTAGGATTTCTGAATTTGCGATATTATTATATGGAATATGTGCAAAAAAAAAGTAGGAAGCAAAGGAAAAACATGTTTGTTCTCAATGACAATATTACTATTAATCGTTAATTTATTGAAAATTTTTTCCATTAGTTTGAAAGTATCAGACAATAATGTAAAATGATAACTTTTATTTTTAATTATTTATTGTTTCTATAATTATTACATTTCTCCTAATGGTCATTCAATAAAGAACAATAAAGCATATTGGTTTGTGAAATAAATGTCCACAGCTAACTTATATTGAATTTTCTGGTTATCCAAGAGTTAATTTATTATTCTTAGTTTCACCAATATTGGGTTTGTTTTTTTATAATATAAGTAACAGTTACGTCACAATAATGTCCAGGAGATCCAAGTTGATCCACATTTTTAAATTCAGTTCTAATTTTCATCTTTTCGTTTGCTATGCCATAAACTCATTTTCGATTTGAAATAATAATTAACTACTATCAAGTGGTTCCTTTTCAATATCGTGAGGAACCATTTTCTCAATCATCAGATTTCTGATTTGTTTGATTTTAGTCACAGGATAGATATTATTTATTTAATCATACTATGCCAGTGAAATGACAGATTGGCTTCTATTCCCTTGTTAGAGAGAGCCTGGATGATTATAGTGAAGTTTTATCAAAAATTCTTTTGAAGTGATTTCTTAGCTCTTACTCACTAATTTCAATACAATATCCCGCCTTCTGTGATTTCATGGCTTATTGACTCACAATTTTGTGACTCTCAATGTTGATTTAGCGCTTCAATGTTATCTTTTTGATCTGGATCGTATTATCAGCATAGTATTATTTCGTCCCTTCAAACAAATTACTATTATTATGGGCTATGGAGCTCCAGAACCACTTGCTGGTTTTTAGTGACAGGTTCAACATTTCTTGACCAAGTAATAATCTAATGTTCTACATCTCTAATGCAATAATAAAATTATTAATATAAGATATTCAGAACGACAAGAAATTGACTGATTTCCTGGTTTAAATTCAATGTATATGAATATTAGCATATTAATTGAAGCACCATTGTATCTTTGAGTGATTACAGTTTATGATGAATCTCTTTATACCAATACAGTGTCTGCCTTGAGATATTCATCTCAATAGATACTTTATCTAGAAATAAATGCACTGTGTTTTTTGTGTGATATCACCATTATTATATCAGATTGGATAAGATATTCATAAGATGTGTGAAAAACAAATGCGTACCTAGTTTATTTAGGCAGACAATAAATGATTACAATACAAACTGATTGCATATGCATTCCAAATAATATATGATATATTGTATTTTTTATATTTTATCAAATCTTCTATATTTTTGTACTTAATTGTTCCTCAATAAATTGAGTTGTGAGTTTTAATACATTGTTTTTATTTCTTTTTTTTATTGAGAGTGGATCTGTGTGTCATCATGACTTCGTAGAAACTGCAACAAAGAAAGTTTCATTGTAGCATAAGTTACCATCAGCAGTGACACTTTCATTGGCGGAAACAGTTTGCGCATATCTTCGCGTTGGTGAGTTCCGCCATTTTGGGAGGTGTCAGAACTGTCAAACTTTCTCATTGCGCTCTTGACATATTCTCAGTGCTCTGTGACCAGTGTGTGTTTGTTTATATTTTGAACTCATCGTATCGTGGATCTCAGATTTTTCTTCTTGATAAATAAATCATTGAAAATTCATAGTTGTAAGATTCTAAAACATATTGTGAAATAGATGATAAATCTCAAAGCGTTTCAAAATGGTACCTTGAGAAGTTACGGATGCCCAAAAAGTAGACAGAAGTATAGTTTTGCGTGCCATCCGATAACGGCGCCACATTACTGGATACATTTTCAATGTTTCCAGTAAAATAGTATAGATGTCTCAGGTGACGGCCATCCAATGCATTTTGCACAGGGATTGTCTGACTATTCTTCTTTAGACAATGGTATAAGTATCCGTTTTCCATTGCTACTTACTACCAACTGAAAAGTTAAAATGTGGGAAAAATAATATGGATTTTTTTATCTCAAAAGTAATTCCAGATTTTGGTTCAGAACATCCTAAAGCCCCCAGATCTCAGGGCTTGATTCATTAGAATAGACATGGTGTCTTCGGTATAGATAGCAACAAACAGTATTAAATAAAGAATTATTTTTTAAATCAACTGAATACAATGCATGAATGCTGGCTGCAGATGCCTTGTATATTTGTGATTCAAGCATTAAGATCTAGGGGTTTTAGAGTGTTCTGAACCAGAATCTACTGTTCATTAAAGTGCTAAAAAAATCCTTAATGGATTTTCTCCACTTTTTCAACTGATGGTCATAGCTGGCCATGAAAAAGTAATATTTGGTTATTTTGTATAGCGTTAAGGAAACATTTTTAGGAACTTTGTGACTAGAGAAGTGTTTTTCGAAATCAAAAAAACATTATGGATGAGTAAAAATTAATAATTTTGTTAGTTACAGACGCCACCTTGTATATTCTGATTAATCAAGCACTGAGATCTGGGAGTTTTAAGGTGTTCTGAATTAGAATCTACTATTGGTTCTTCTACAGTGTTTTGTCATAATAGTCAAGTCAAGTCGACGCCATATTCAGCCCCTTTTCTATGAGATTGTATTAGGTTTTAAACAGTTGCATATTTTATATAATTGTCAATCATATTTATTAGATACTAGGATTACAACAATACTAGAAAATTCAATAAAACTAAAATTTGTTTCTTTGAATATTATTATATTACTTTTGGCAGCTAGATTTGAACAGAGAATGTCTTCATTGCACTTCAGTACCACCTAAATGAAACAGTTCTTGGTTTTTGCACAAACGTAGGAAAAATATGGTATGCAACTCGTGCAAAAATTGTTTATTGCACTCGACGTGATGACCGACGAGGCCATTTCACTTGTTGCATAAATAAATATTAATTAATTTGCTCTGTTTGTTTGTTAGATGGGTACAAATATTGCAAACTGAATTAGAACCACTTCTTCTTATCCTATGGAATTGAAATTTTACTTGTTGGATCAGTTCCGTTGACATAACATTAATGTCGAAGAAATTGTCCCCCCTGCCCCTCAAGACCTAGATAGAGAACGCGTAGGGTTTCGGAAGTTTTCTTAACGGATTTGGACGTCAAAAATTACAGCAAAAAAATTAGGTCGGAAAAATCCTTAAAAATAGTGAAAAATATCTGACAGTCGAATATTATGGTTAAAAAAAAATTCACCCTCCTGTCCCCACTCAAAAGCCAGATAGGGAGCGCAAAGGAATTCGGAAAATTTTTCAACAGTTTCGGACATGGAAAAAAAGTCGATCGGGGGGTTTGCCCCCCTTTCCTGTCACGAAAAAAAAGTAGGAAAACTCGCGAAATCGAAAAAATCCGTAAAAGTAGTAAAAATTATCTGGCCATTGAATAAAACGGTTTGAAAAAAAATTTAAATCTCTGCCCCCCTCGAAAGCTAGATAGAGAACCGTAGAAATTCGGAAAAATTTCCAGCGGTTTCATACATGGAAAATTACGACAAAAAATATTTCTGCCGGTGGGTTCGCTCCCTTCCCTCTGTTCGAAAAAGTTGCGAAAACTTGCGAAAACAAAATCGAAAAAATCCGTAAAAATAGTGAAAGTAGTGTCAAGTCACTGGAAGGACTCCTCATTGAAGAACAATATTGTAGTAAATTAACAGGCAATCGATCGTGCAACAATGACGCATCAATTGAAATGAACAGACTAAGAAATATATCAAGAGAAAACTAAAAAAGAAATAAGTAAATAAACTTTAAAATACTCACAAAAGCTTTTATTTAAATGCACTAAAAAGAAGAAAATAAATTATAAAGTGAATTGAACCCATTATGAAATTTTAAACGATATAAAAGCTTGTCGCGAGAATAAATCTTTTAAATTTAATTTACAATATGAAATATATTTTTGTCGTTGTTGTTAAAATTGTTAATTCCGTGAACCCATTGCACCCCTACGCGCAACCATCAGAAGTCTTCGTGAGACTTGTGTGAGCTAGGGAAGACGCAGCCCTTACCTTTTAACGTGTGATGCCATGCACGAGACCGGTGAATCGGTGGATCGAACCCACGACCCCACGCATGCGAGGCGAACGCACTACCAGCCGACCACCACGGCCCATATAGATAAGTATTTCTCGCGACATGTTTTTATATCATTTAAAATTTTATAATGTGACAAAATGATGGGTTTCATTCAGTTTAAAATTTATTTTTCTCTTTTTAGTGTATTTATATAAAAGCTTTTCTCTAAAAAGTTTTTTTTTTAAGTTTATTCACTTTCCAATTGATCATAGAGGTAGCCGTGGAAATGGACATACGAACATTACATCAATGCCTGAAGATAGATAGTGTGAGTATGTTTGCCCATTCTATTTATCCATTAAATTATTTGATCTCTTTGGTGGTTTATTTCAATAGTTATAAAGGTAGGAGCAGTTTCGCTCATCTTCAATGTATTCACATTTTTTGTGTTCAAGGGTGGCATCCAAAACAATCAGAACAATTGCTAATATTACTAAAGTCATCCAGCAAACATGCCAAACAATTATTTCGATTTTGGTTACTTTAACATTCTTCAATATGTTCACCCCAAATAAGAGTCCAACAACAGCGCCTCCTATATGCGCGGCGTAACTTGTTTGCATGTCACCAATTATCACTTTATAAACAACATCCAAAGCATTTATGATGCCGAATATCAACAAATGAACAACGGGATGGCTCATTTCTCTCCAATTCTGAAAAAAAAAATAAGTTATTGCTACAAGTCGCACATGAAGGCTATTCCAAATAAAGGCAGTAGCAGTGGCACTAGTAGCAGTGACACTCCGCCCCTTTTGACGCTGTTATCTGAATTAATGACATTGGAATAGAAATTTTCAACTAATTGTTTGTTAAAAGCAGTAGAAAGGAATCAGAATAGCTATCTCAATTACAAGATAATTTCAAGGTTAGAAATGAGGACACTGCTAAATTTTACTGCAAAAAATTTAAAATGAATCAAACTTTCAGCAGCGTGACCTTGCATTTTTAACGTCGTCTAAACATTTTTGCCATTGGTTATCTTATCAATAGGGGGGTGACGCCACTGCTACTGCCATTATGTGAAACAGCCTTGAGTCGTCCATATAATGGGCCGTATTCATAAAAAAGGTTATGCTTATATAATATAAAGGAAAATGCTTCAGCTCGCATTCATAATATTCGGAGTAAAACCTTATACGTATAGAGTATGAGCATATCCTTCACAAAGAGTATTTGATTATTCAAAAACGTTACCTTTTACTGGTCGACAAGCCTAAGGAAGCCTCCGAGAATTGGTTGCGCAGTAGACAAAACCCTGGAGTGGGGCAGGAGCTCATTCGCTCTGCATTATTAAAACAGTTAACGTCGTGAGTGTACAGTCAGTGGAATAAAATTATTGTGGCGTTATTCTGATTGTGTGTTGAATAGGCCGCGGGCATCTGACGTCACATGACAACAGTCAATTAGCCTGCTGGACAAACAAACCGTATTTGAATAAACAACAATAGTAATTTAATGATATTATAATGGCAATTCTGAGAAGATTAAAGGTTTACTCTTAGTATACCTGAAAAAGGGGAACGTAATTTGATATTGTAATCAGTATTCTTCCTGATAGACCGTCAGGTAGTGACAGATTTAGGTGCCCCATTTTCACATACAAGCCTCGAATAGGGTTGAAAAGTAAGTCGATGTTGAGTAAAATGAAGGGAAATTTACGAGTGGCTCGTGGGGAAAACATATGGAAAAACCAAAAAGAATTTCCATTAAATTTTCCGACGACAAAATCTACTTTTCCATTCGCGCCACTCAAGCCATTATGTTTTTCGGTCTAGTGACGATGTAGGTTTTCATAGTTTCGATGGGCTTGCGTGGGAAAATCTGATAAAATCTAGATTTTTCTTTACAAGATTACAGCCTTATTTTAACCCTTTAGCCATCTGCAACACTCAAGCCTTTGATCTTCCGAAGCCAGGTTCTACTAATTAATGATTAGATGAACACGGCTCGCGTTAAAATATGGAAAATCGAATTTTCCATATGTTTTCCCCAGGAGCCACTCGTAAATTTCCCTCCATTTTACTCAACATCGATGTACTTCTCAATTCTATTCAAGGCTTGTATGTGAAAATGGGGCACCTAAATCTGTCACTATCTGACGGTCTATGATTGCAACGAGATTGTTTGTGATATGGCTGATAAAAGTGGTTATTTATGGTAAGGATGTCCAGAAGAGATATTTACAAAATGTTTTGAACATACCGTTGCCCATTTCAACTTCTCAGTAGTTAAATCTGCTCTTCTAGTTGCCTGAATCCACAATTCATGTTTCTTTTCAGTAAGAGGATTAATATTTTTTCTATTGTCGAAAATAGAAGGGAGTCGATGGAATGAAACCTATTCTATGCCGCTTCTACTTCCGCATTTCACAATCGCGCAAAATTAAGGCATTATCGAGAGTTTTTATTCTAAAATATGACATAAATGCACAATAAGCATTTGTAGATTCGTTTGTTTGTTCAGCAGGCTGGATTGACAACTGTCAGTTACTGTCGTCTGTCAGATATGCCCGCGGTCTATTTGAAATCCTTGTTGTGGTTGTGTTGTGTATAGTTTTGAAATATTACTAGATAGGTTATACTGTAGTTTGTTGTGTTTGAAAATGCCTTCAAAGAGTAAAGTGAGAAATAAGATTCTGAGCGGACAAAGTAGAGAAATTGTCAGTAATGTCATCAAATGTATGCAGGCAGAAGCAATGATAGGTGAAACCAGTCCTCTTGTGAAGGTTCAAGAACGAGTTGCTGCCGCAACGGGAGTTTGCGTTAGAAGCATTAGGAAAATTAATTCAGAAATGAATAAAATTGAAAAAGGTGAAATGGAACAATTCTCAACTCCAAATAAAAAGAGAATAAACAAAAAATCAAAAGTTACCATGGACAATGCTGATTTGGCAGTGGTCAGAGGTCATGTGATATTGTTAGTCAACTTCTGTAAGTATGTTCCTCGTGTTCTTTATTATATTTATTTACCTATTTCTGATATTGTGTGGTGATGCATTCTTTTTCTAGTCGTACTTTATTTACACTTATGGCTTCGGGAAAATTATGCAATTTTCATAAACGGTCCAGTGATCACACACAATTATATTATTCGAACAGTTCATTAGGAATTAATGAAAATTCAGATAAGAACCTACGTTGCTACGTGTTGCAGAAAAATTTCTCTCCCGATTGTACATTCCGATGATAACCAGCCGTAAACATCTACTCACGCTTTCTATCGTTTGCGCATCTCAGAGGCATCCTTACGCGTGTCGACCTGTACTCTGAATAAAAAGGATATGCTTCAATAATTTCGAGTGTGGTCAGTAGCAGACTCAATCGTGTAGTGATCAGTTGTAGCGATGGCAGATGCTGTGGAACTGAGAGAGATTAAACACTACAAGTAGCGTTTATCAACACCTGTTCGTGATTACAAAGAATTATACCGGTTTGAAGAGGAAAATGTGCAATAGCTTGCCAACAGAATTTTGGGAATAAATAATGCTGAAACTCGAGGAGGTGCGTTGTCATCCGTTCTAAAAATGCAGATATGTTTACTCGATCTCAGTGACCCTGGGTATCAAAAAGGCATTGATCACGAACTGGATGTGAGTCAAGCTACAGTATCTTGTACAGCGACTGCGGTAATTGACAGCATAGTGGCGCAATCAAATTACTAGATAAAGGTTCCGTCTACCAGCAAGTACCTAACTTATAGATGCGAAAGAGTTATGGTAAAGCAAGTATATAGGTTTATGGTTGGTTGGTTAAAGGCTGACGAGCGAGATACCGGGTTTACCTTGTGGTTTCCATTAACACTGAGACCAGCTGGGGTCTATTGTATTGTTCTGTCGTCAGGAGTTCCTAGTTAAATAGGCCTGTGTTTTTCACCAGGTTCAGTAGTCTATTTACTAGGTGTTTCGGATTCATGCCTGTTTCTAGGTTGATCTGTCCGAATATTCTGTTGCGTTTGTTGAGCAGCGCGTCGCAGTCGAAGATGATGTGAGAGGCTGTTTCCTCCTCGTCACCACAGAGTCTACAGTCCACGGTTTCTCTATTTATTCTCATGGTGTGTAGGTGTTTTCTAAGGCCGCAGTGTCCGGTTAGTAAGCCGGTGATAGTGCGTATCTTAGATCTGTTAAGGTTGAGTGTGTCAGCCGTTAGGTTTGGCTCAGGTGCCTCACCATTGCTGTGCTGTGTCGATGCCCTTCGATTTGGTCCCAATACGTTTTGTGTTTCGATTTCTTCCACTCATTGATTAGGTTTCCGCATCGGGTTTTGCTAATTCCAAACGCTGGTTCTGGACCTGTTTTATAGCGCTCTGGCTGTCAGATAGAATGTAGATGTGTTTTCTTCCATACCCACGGTCTAGATTCATCTGTATGCATGTCCTTATGGCATGTGACTCTGCTTGGAATTCTGTGGTGTTGTTACCAAGTGGGACTATTGCGTTCCTTTTTGGCCTCGCCCCCTATATTCCTGCTCCTGTTCCTTCATCTGTTTTTGAACCATCTGTGTACCAGATAATGTTTCCAGATGATAGTGATTCTACTCCCGAGTCCCATTCGTTACACTTGAGCTGCGTTTTGAATGTTTTTTCGTACGGGTATTCTGGTAGCATGTAGTCTGATATCATTTCCAGTTCGGTAATGTTGACTTCATGGATGATTTTGTTGTGCCCAGTTTGTGGTTGGGTTATCCAATTACCTGTTTGTTTAAGTCTGTATGCACTCATCCTCGCCTCCCCCATGACTGTAATGTATAAAGGTGGGAGGTTTAGGATAATTTCCATAGCAGCGCACTTGGCGTAGTTGACTGTATCCACGTAGGAATACTGAAACCAAATCGCCATGGTAATAAGTATGTCAACCGAAAAGGTCATCCCATACTGAATGTGCAAGCCACTTGTAATGCAAGAGAAATGTATGTTCACAGTATGGATGTTAGTTGGAATAGATCGGTCTACGATTCAAGAATATGGATAAATTCATAAATAAGGGTTCATTTACAAAATAAAAACAACGTCGTGCTACTTGCTGATGATGGATGATGATTGGCTCATTACTCCATTCAGAAATCCCGCTCCAGGTGATGAACTAAATTCTAATGAACCCTTGATGGTAGAGGGAGTGATAATCAAATGTTGTTTTGGTCAACTGAAACGTTGATTTCCTATTTTGCGACATGTTTGTCCGAGTGAAATTGGAGAATGTTCCAAAAATATAGTTGTTGTCTGTATTGTGCTTCATAACGTGGCAAAAACTTTAGAAGACATCGATTGTGAAGCACCTGAAGAAGTGCCAGAAGAAGATGACAATGATAATAATGACGAAGTTGATTGACCTCTTCGCCAGCATAGTAGAAGCTTCACTCACTCTATGCTGAGTAGATTCATCTTGAATACCAATTTGCAGTGCGCCTCCGATTCTTCCAATTATAGGATTACTATCGCCTTCCATAGCCTTAATAACGTTTTCTCCCATTTCAAAAGTTTACTTGCTTTATTTTCAGCTTTTTTCTCAAACCTTCCTTTCATATTGTTTATTTCCTTCAAAAATCCCTTCGATTCCAGTATTCACCAAATGTCACCTCGTACTTCCTGGTAACATTTCTAGTAGCCTCATCCTTTCTAGCTTTTGATTTTGGTGTTTGGGATTTTTTCAAAATCTCGGTGGCATTGGCAATTGCATCTACTATGAACTACAGTTCGGTTGTAGCATTATCTTTTTCTGTACTTTCACTATCGCTGCTTGACGAATACATCTTCTCTGATCGAAGTACTGTACTCAAAGAACACCGATAAGAAAGAAATACCAAAAATAAACAAACCATCGCAAAAGGTTGGAACCTGCTGTGGCACAGTCACAAGCCAATATGCACCTCTAACTTATTCTTGGAGGATGTTCTTGCAAGTGTATGGTTATCATTATGAATACGAATAAAAGGAAATGCTTATACTCCTACCTTTTTCTTCAACTCAAAATCTTATACTTCTACCTTTTGCTCACAAGGATATCCTTCAGTTTTATGAATATGGCCCAATAACTCTCAGTACAGAAATTCGCCAATTTTAATAACAAGACTAATACTTGGAGAGCCTCGGGTTCTGAGACGCGATGACCAACATACGTCTTCTGATTGGTGGGGTGAAAGTCCATCCCTCGGAAACTCCAAATGCCAAATATTTTTGAAATCGAGCATCCGTTGGAGGGCTGATAGTCCAGCTCAAGACTGAGCAGAATATCACAATATGACCTTGGTAAAATATTGATAGTTTTGGAGATATTGGCAGTTTTATGTATTTTGTGAAAATCGAAACCTTTGATCAGTTTTTCGAGTGCCACAGGTACGAAACTTCATAGTTTTAGATTCTAATTTTTGTTTTTCAACCTTTAATAACCCTTCTATTTATTGAAACCCAAAATAAAAATACTGGAGAAAAAAACATATTTGAACCATTCACGAGTTAATTTATTTTATTAGCTTACTTGATCTCTTCAAACTGTGAACAGAATCACCACGCGCACCTGGCAAGTTATTTCAAAAAATGGCTCATTCAGTGTTGTTTTTGACATGATACTGCATTCACTATCTTCCACTTGAGGAAAAAATATATTCATAATTTACTGCAATAGGAGCACAATGTGAAATCACTTCAATAATTAGGAGTTCGAATGAAAACAATTGGTAAATTGAAGTGACTGGTATTTATTCACAACTAAACAAAAGACAAATAAAAATTAGAGAATGTGTACAAACTGCCTGCCTCCAAGTCGAATGCAAGAGTGTCATCTTTTTAAAAATGATCTTTTATTTATTTATGAACCGGCATCTGGAACGGTACAATAAATTACCTGACATTCTAAACGGGGAAATTTATCGCGATATTTTAGAAAACGAACTGACTACTCTTTTGGAAGATGTATCTTTTGCCATACGTAGGGCAATGTGGTTCCCAAATGACCGCTGTCCAGCTCATTACGCACAACCAGTGAGAAATTATTAGGATCAAACTTATCCACAGAGATGGATCAGCCGTCTTGGTCCCATTTTGTGGCCTCCCCAGTCTCCAGATTTAAACCCGCTAGATGCACACCCAGTAAATGATGAACATGAATTGAGACGTTGAACAGATGTCCACATAAGTGCCGAAGGAAGTACACGACGAATAAAAAGATGACACGCTTGCATTCTACTTAGTGGCAGGCAGTTTATATACATTTTATAATTTTTCTTCGTCTTTTGTTTAGTTGTAAAGAAATACCAGTCACTTCAATTTACCAAGTGTTTTCATCCGAATTTCTGTATTGAAATAATGTCACGATAAGCTCCTATTGCAGTAAACTAGGAATATGTTTTTTCCTCAAGTGGAAGATAGTGAATGTTTTACATGTTCAAAACTACACCGAATGAGCAATTTTTTTAAATAACTTGCCAATGACTTCACTTTTCCTTCGAATACGGCTAAATTCGCTCACCCAAATTGTATGCAACTGTTATAACATTGAATGATGGGTCAAAATGGAGGGTTTAACTAAAGGGCATTCCTTCGTTAATAATCTGAGGGAACTGTCGGTAAAGGGTAATTTCCGGTCCGTATGCCGGCCTTGAGGACAGACCTAGACGTATGCAAATCGTCTAGAGCCTGGTTAATTTAGCTAGACCCGACTATTTCGATATATTTGTACAGCTGCTTCTATAATAACATTTTCAACATTGCTTTTAACCGGAAGTTGATTGCACAGGGAGGGAGGCGACCTGTTACCGATCCAACAAACCACTTTCCCGATAATCCAACTTAATCTTCATATCCCTTGAAGGGCATACCTTCGTAGATAATCGACATTTCTAGTGTCATGGGCCAACGGTCTATAGTAATCATCTGACAAAGCGGAAGATGATTTGGTTGAGGCGCACAATTTTGATTGCCAGGAATAAACAGAGAAAATAGTCTTCCCTTTGGAAATTAGGTTTTATGGCCTCTGAAGATGCTCCATGCAAAATTTGAAAGCTTAAGATTGAACCCCAGTGCAGTTTTCGATTTTTTATCTTAGCCGCTCCCGCGAGCTCTTCATTTTTTTATTTAGTCAACCCTGAGGCCGGGCCCTTCTAAAAACAGTCTTCAACTCGGATTTTCCCGAAGTGAATACCATAACAAAGTGAAGGAACCCAAAATAAGCATATATGAGACGTAGAATTTTTGCGACGATTGATTTTGGGTCCCAAAATTGTGCGCCACGACCAAATCGTTTTCCGCTTTGTCAGATGATTACGAGTCAATTTCTAAACAAAATCATCATAACGGAAGACATATATAAATCGTCGCAAAAATCGATGAACATTTTTCCTTCGTGCTGGAGTCGGCCCTGCCCGATTTCAAAAATATTTGGAATTTGGGGTTTCAGAGGGATGGACTTTTATCTCACCAACGGAAGACGTATCTTCTTATCGCGGTTTCAGACCCGCGGCTCTCTAACTATAATGTAAATCGACCTAATTCGAATGCATACTTAATTCAATCAGCAAAGAAGCCATGGTGAAGAAATTTGAACTTGCCATCCAAGATCAAGATATTGAAAAATTCATATTTTGCCATCACCAACTGTTTAAACGTTCCATTTCCTGCGAGAAATTATTTGCTGCAAGAAATTTAACAAATAATTTCTCGTCTCGAAATAAGTGTTCCTTTCCTGCCACAACGGCTTTGAAAATAAAATAATTTCCATGAATAAAAAAACATAAAGTCAACTTCTGAAAAATAAACTAAAATGTAACGTAATAAAAACTAGGAATCTAATGTAATGAAGGTTCAAATAAACCACCAAACAACCAAACAACAGCCGAAGCTTGAAACAGAGAAAAATGGGCTAACCCTATTTTCAAAATTTTAACATTGTATATTGAATCGAGTGACCCCCAAAATACCACTTTAAAATTTGTTCTTCCTTTGTAAACGTTAGCATTTTAGAATTCTCAAGAACGTCTTTTATTTTCAATTGTTATGGCACGACTGCGATTGATAGACAGATATCCTGCAGGAAGGGGAACAGTGGTCCAGTTGAGTAATTGAATCTCCATATCGCGTATTTGTTATATTTTGTACTGGTCGACTGCTTACATAACCCATCAACCAAACGCATTGGGAATGCTATAATAATATGCCGATTATATTTTTCCTTATCTATATATACGCAGGAAGTATTTTACGTGTACCTACCAATATTACTGCTGCGATGGGGATCGTAAGGAAGGCAGTTGTTCCTGCACTAGCACCAATCAGATTACGATCACGAGTTTGTTTTATCACGGCATGTGTCATGGCTCCTCCCAAAACGCCCATGAAATATACAGGAATCACCCTCCACGAATGTATTATCTCCATAGGAACTCCCAGCAAGAGTTGAATGACGATGTTCCCATACAAGTGAGTTTCGCTGAAATATCAAATTTATGAGAAATAATATAATAAGACATTTGGCTCTAGTTTCTTCGCACAAGAAATTGAGAATTGAACTATTAACATCTATTTTCAATTTTTCATAGATAAATAGATGTACAGATAGAAATTGATTGAGTCACAACAAGAACAGCCACATTCAATATGCAATGAAGTAAAAGAGACACCAGCATTTATAGTACATTTAAAAAATAGTATATTGTACATTTCCCACGAGTAGGTATATGAAATTTTGAGCGTAGCGAGTACTACAAAATTTCATATACCTACGAGTGGGAAATGGGTCATTTCATGCTCATTGTACACTATACTTTTTCTACGACCATCTGAATCATTAACAAATCTGTAATATTTTTAATAATACTTTTTATCATAAACTCTCCTGCCGTCATTTTTACATGGTTTAGATATTTTTTTCTTTCTTCACCCGTTGAATGAAACATCTATTTTTACTTTTTGTACACGTACCTACCTACGTCGTGAAACAAATAACATTCAAAATTTTCAAATTTTGATAACTTGGAAATAAAAACACTTTATGCAGAAAAAATCAAACACTAATCGATTTCATAAAATGAAAAAAAATGTGGCTGCATGGGTTTGAACCCTCGCTCCCACCATCCAAAGTCCATGTGTCATCTGAATCAACCCTCGTCGTTACTAGAGCACATAATAATTTGTTCAAATTAACTGCTTGTATAGAAAGTATCTGTCAACTATTCAAAAATATAGAATCCGATTGTAATCAATCTTTTTATTGAAATTATTCTGGTTTTATCAAAAGAAAATCATACCTTTGTCAGAAGATAGGCATTATCAGGAGCTTCTGATATAAATTTATTAATTTAATTGTTAAATCATCCTCACTATCGCTAATCATTTTTAATAACTTAATTTTTTCAATCGAATTTTGTAATTATCTACTGATGTGAAATGTAAAATTATTAGACAGACGTAAACAAACTTGATTCGATATTATTTATGTTCATAAAATTCGTTAATACCTACCTATAATGACAGTCTAGTAGTTTATGAAATTCGTAGGAAATGAAAATAAATATTTCGATACAGCTAGCCCGTGGGAAATGAAAATCGGTGTTACAACATGGTAGGTTTCTTAATCGAAGACGCAATTGAAATGTTAATTTTTTTTAATGGTCGTAGAAAAAAACTATCACATAATTTTATGAACATTTAGGTATTAAAAATTTGCGTCCTGATCAAAAAATAGTTCACATTCCTCCGCTGCACCAAACACTGTAATGCGCAATTATTAGTGATCGACAGGCTGCTAAAATTTCTCATACATTTATTACAAATCATTGACGTTGAAAATTCCAAAATTTTGATCCCCAAGGGCCCAGGAAAATATAAGTGAAGATTGATTTAGCGAGGGGTGTAACCGTCAAGTTGTAGAGCTACCGTATTTCCATGTTTCAGACTGTTGGTCATCATCAGTACGGTCTTCGGTGAAGCCAAGTGCAAAAATGTGCAACATTGCCATTGTTGGTAAAACTTGACTCACCCGTATATAAGATATAATAGTTAAATAGGTTATTCTCAGCATTTTGACGAAGAAACCAATTGTAATATTCCAGGAGCCTTTCACCGTCATTTTCATACAAATGTTGATGCAACTGATACTTGAAGGATTTAAATCTGGTTTTTTTCTTAGCTCAGTCCTTACTTATAGCTAATTCGGCGCCAATCTGTCTTGAGGAAATTGTGCTATCATATTGTAATAAAAACAAAAGGTTCGGTAATTTCAGTTTCCTCATTTATAACAAATGTTTCTTGATTTCCTTGAATATCAGATAAGTTAATTTTTCTTCAACCACTGGTAATTTCAGTTTCCTCATTTATACCAAATGTTTCTTGATTTCCTTGAATATCAGATAAGTTAATTTTTCTTCAACCACTGGAAATACCTTCTTGACGGTTGTTGTATCGGGGTAGTACCACGAGTGCTCGCTATATACCGGGTGACACAGCAGACATGTAGCAGCCTGTAGTTTTTTTATTTGAAGAGATGAAGATTTGAAATTTGCTTCATTTGAATCTAACTACAACTACCTGTTTGATCGGCAGTAACTCCAACTTCTTTTTTTTGAATGACACCCTGTAGTTTTATCCAGCCATCTTATTTGTCTTGAAATTCTCTATTCAACCGTGTATCACAAAGCGGTATTTGTTTCTCAATTAGCAGATGAATTGCATTTTATTAAGAAACATCAAGTTGGCTGTTATCCGAATTCGATAATCTTTCGATGCTTGGTAGGCTTGGAAATCCAAAGAGTATCAGTTAAACAATATAATTTCAGTTTTTTCCATACCTGATCACTTCCTACAGATTGTCAATAATTTCTTTAATAAAAAGAAAAAAACATCTGAAAATAACTGACGATATTGCGAAAACTGAGATAGAAACATGTTTTTTTCAATTTAGCTACTTGTGAAGGGACTATCTGTCTTTCTCTTTGGCCACGTAGCCATATCATGATCTTTCCATTTGGAAACATAAAATTAAAATTGTTCCTCTGATCCACCAATTCACAAGTCTATTAGTCTAGATATTTGCAATAATATTTTGCCTAGTAGGCGGTGTAAACAGAATGTTTTGTGTTTGACAGGTAAACATCATTTGAAAAGTTCTGATTATCTCCGTCAGTTTTATGCTGATTGAAATTGCATCGTTTAATTAGATACTAAATATGTATTCAAAGAATGAAAAGGTCGATATGTTGTTGATATTCGGAGAGTGCAAGAGAAATTGTAGACAGGCTGAACAATTGTATGTCGAAAGATTTCCCGAAAGACGCCATCCGCCTAATAATTATTTCGCTAAAGTAGAAGAGCAGTTCAGAAGAGAACCGGAAAATCAAAACAATCTCCAATACATTGTCGACGAGGAAATGGAAGTAAACGTTTTGGCCATAGTACATGCATATCCGACGATATCACTGAGACAAATTGAGGACGAAATCGGCGTGAATCGAGAGACCGCTAGAAGAGTTTTGAAAAGAACTGCTCTGAACTGCTCTTTTACTCTAGCGAAATAATTATCAGGTGGGTGGCGTCTTTCCGGAAATCTTTCGACATACAATTGTTCAGCCTGTCTACAATTTCTCTTGCACTCTCCGAATATCAACAACATATCGACCTTTTCGTTCTTTGAATACATATTTAGTATCTAATTAAACGATGCAATTTCAATCAGCATAAAACTGACGGAGATAATAATTGCAATCAAATGATGTTTACCTGTCAAACACAAAACATTTTGTGTACACCGCCTACTAGGCAAAATATTATTACAAATATCTAGACTAATAGACTTGTGAATTGGTGGATCAGGGGAACAATTTTAATGTTATGTTTCCAAATGGAAAGATCATGATATGGCTACATGGCCAAAGAGAAAGACAGATAGTTTCTTCACAAGTAGCCAAATTGAAAAAAAATATTTTCCTATCTCAGTTTTCGCAATATCGTGAGTTATTTTCAGATGTTTTTTCTTTTTATTAAAGAAATTATTGACAATCTGTAGGAAGTGATCAGGTATGGAAAAAACTGAAATTATATCGTTTAACTGATACTCTTTGGATTTCCAAGCCTACCAAGCATCGAAAGATTATCGAATTCGGGTAACAGCCAACTTGATGTTTTTCAATAAAATGCAATTCATCTGCGAATTGAGAAACGAATGCCACTTTGTGATATATGGTTGAATAGAGAATTTCAAGACAAATAAGATAGGCTAGGTAAATGTACAGGGTATCATTCAAAAAAAAGAAGTTGGTGTTACTGACGATCAAACAGGTAGTTGAAAAAAGTTGTTAGATTCAAATGAAGCGCTATTATTGATTACGTAACTTCTGCAAAATTCAAATTTTTATCTATTCAAATAAAAAAACTACAGGCTGCTACATGTCTGCTGTGTCACCCGGTATACTATCGATAGTAATTCTGTCAGAAATCAACGAGATGAAATTGCTTAGTAACACCACGAGTCCTTTAGAACGAGAGTGGTGTTACCTCAAAGCAATTTGATCGAGTTTAAGATCTCTGACAGAATTATCGATAGTATTGTGAGCACGAGTAGTATTTATTGAGAAAATTTCACACCTCTACTTATTAACCATGATACTATAGTATCATGCTTTTTAACCAATAAAAGATGCCTTAATTTGGACTAATTACCATGGCAACTAAAAAAAATTCCGGAAATTTTTTCGTGGCGCCACGATATTTAAGTGGAAATTTTTTGACAGTTGAAAAGGTAAACATATGATCTACAACCATTAAATATTGTAGATGTACCTGTGAATAATGCAAAATTTCTATAAAAATTAACATTATTATTTATTATTCGCTATGAAGTTTCTTTAAATTTGTTTAATTATTATGCATTAACAATTTTTATTTAAAAAAAACGTAGGATCTACAAACACAGTAAGATTGAAATGTTGCTTGAATTCTAACCCATTATACTGAATAGCACAAACATCGTCTATACTCTATAGATATTAGAATATATACGAGGATGTATTGATATCTAGTTAGCCTAGACCAGTTCCCTGCATAAACAAAATATTGCGTTACCATAGCAACGAACAATAACTTATTAGAAGTGTCAGTGTAAAGTTTGACGTCGAAAAAGTAAACCAGAGTTACGCAATAAATTAAAAGAAAAAATATGTCCACCGAAATTGTGAAAATCGAAAAATTGCAGTATCGAGCCATCATCAAGGGTTAAGAGGTAAGCAGATTTACGAAGATATGCTTAATACCCTTGGTGATCAATGTCCTTCATATGCGACCCTGAAAAATTGGACTGCAAGCTTCAAAAGAGGTAAATTTTCCATTGAAGATGATGACCGATCGGGAAAACCAGTTTCTGTGTCAGTCCCCGAAAATATCGATGCAGTTCATAACATGATTTTAACAGACCGTCGAATTGGGCTAAAACGGATATCTGAAGCACTGAATATTTCATACGAACGCGTTCATCATATAGTTCACGTCAATTTGGACATGAGAAAAATTGCTGCAAAATAGATCCCCAAATTTTTTAATGTTGACCAAAAGCGTTCAAGGGTAGTAGCATCGCGTTCGATCTGTGCTCGATTTGAAAACGATGTAGACTTCTCAAACCGAATTGTTACTATGGATGAGACTTGGGTACATTTCTACGAATCAGAAACAAAGCAACAATCGATGGAATGGCGACACTCCGGTTCTCCAAGACCTAAGAAGTTTCGTGTCCAAAAATCTGCTGGAAAAGTTCTTGCTTCAGTTTTTTGGGATTGCCTTGGAGTAATCATGATTGATTTTTTTGGATAAGGGTAGAACAATAAATGGAGATTACTATTCGACATTACTGACCACTCTACGGGAAAAAATTAAAGAGAATAGAAGCGGAAAGCTATCCAAAGGTGTTTTGTTTTTGCAGGACAACGCCCCTGCAGACAAATCTCATGTTACCATGCAAAAAATTCGTGATTTAGGGTTTGAATTACTAGAACACCCCCCTTATTCACCAGATTTGGCTCCGTCCGAGTATCATCTCTTTGCTCAACTGAAAAAAAGTTTAAAAGGTCGTAAATTTTCTTCCAACGAGGAGATAGTAAAAGCTGTGGAGGTCTGGTCTGCAGGGCAAGAAGAAACATTTTTTTTGAAAGGTCTGGAGACGTTGCAGGTTCGCTGTAATAAATGTATCCAATTAAGAGGAAAATATGTTGAGTAATAAAATATTTTGACATTGAAATTTTTTTTGGTTCTATAGTAGGCTAAGAATTTTTCAATATATCCTCGTATGGACGATGGCGCAGACCAAGAACGTTGTATGTTCCTATTTGAGTTTTAGGACCTACAGGATGTTTATTATTCTACATTATTCAATTTTATTTTTATGCGTATGGCGATACATCTGTTTTGTTGTTATTTGAAAAATAATAATTGGATTTTTGGTATTTCATTTCAAAAAATTACTTTCCCTTATATCATTAAAAAGGAATGGTTATGCTGAATAGTGCAGGCAAGAAAAAGTTGTATGTTGTATGTATTTAAGTTTTGGACCTACAGAGTATTGATTTTTCCCAATTTTTCCAACCTTTTTGCGGCTTTTTATGACGCTGGCGAATGGAAATGAAAATTACAGTATAGCAACTGTTATCAAGTGACGTATGGTTTCCATGGTCAACTTGTCAATTTAGAGTTTTCATTTTGCTTCCAATTTCAATGATTTTTTTTATCTAGTTTCTAGTTCGATACCAATTTGTGATGTCTTTGGAAAAAAAATTATGCTGAATAAAGTGAAAAGAAAAAATCGGGTTGCCATGTAAAATAAGAAAGGCGATGTCAATTCCGGTCAGACAGGAATTTAACTTCGTCATGTCAATATGCTCACATTTTAGCTCCTTTGCCATTATATCGATGCTCCAAGACTACCTCTAACAATAACTGAGATATTCCGTACGCAATGCTTCCATAGCCACCGCTGGTATACAGTGTGGTCATTTAAGTGTGCAACATATGGGAATCTGTTTAATTAATTGCACAACCAAAATACAGATAGTGCCGGAAGTTGGTGCATGTTCGGTAATCATTTTGGTTGCAAGTCAAACAGCATACAGGGTTGGGCAAATAATATAAAAATTGCTCAAGAGTAAAGTACCCTTATTTCAGAAAATTCATCAAAATGTAATGGAGAGAAGTTATTTACAATTGAAAATTATGCCTAAATACCAAAACATGGCCTCCTACCCAGCAAACACACCTGTGACATGACATCTCGCTGAGATGTCGCAATGAGGTAACACGGCGATATCAAAAACGTTGCTGCATCGCTGCGATGTACAGAAGAAAATACATCTGTGACATGACATCACTGAGATGTCGCAATGAGGCAACAGTACGATATTACATACGTTGCATCGCTGCGATGTACAAAAGCTAATCTATGACTTGTCATCTCTAAGATGTCACAGTTGCGATTTTACAAATTTCTCCTCGCCGCGATGATGTTATCGTCATATGTGTTTTTGCGATGTCAACAATGAACGCCATTGCACATGCGCTTGAGATTGGTAAATTTCTATATTCGTTCATTTTGCTTCTCGATCATAAACATTGAACATAACCAAAAATGGCTTGTTGCACCAAGTTCGATTAACTAAATGGGCATAGTAATTTAATAAATGTTTAATATCCTGTGACAAAGCTGTGAAAATAACTTTTTCTAGGAATAGTTCCCAGGATAAAAGTAAGTACCAATAATTTTTCACTTGAAACTATGGCAAAGCGTTCATTTTCCTCTTTCTCTTATCGTCATAAAAGACGGATGATAAAGTTTTATTGTTTTAGGTATCATTATTTTTTACTGTTGGAAAATGCTTCGATTAGAACAATGTTGTTTCATTTTGAGTACATTATATTTATTGAAAATAAAATGTTGAAATAAATATTTTCCATCCAAAACTTTTTTTCATTGATATATTTTCCTTTGTATTACCTAACCCCTGCGTGTCAAAAGTACATCACTGTGATATGTCACATGTTCACATACCTGCGATATCAATATGGAATCATCTCGTACACATCGCAAAAACACATCGCAGTGACATCTCAAAAAATATATCGTTGTTACATCGCAGAACTTGTTGCAGCGACGTCGCATGGATGAATCTTGAGTGGGATAAAATAACATCCCTCCGACATCGCAGCGACGTCTATTCGACATAGAATGCGATATCACAGGTCACATTGTTACATCGCTGCGATGCATCTGTGATGTAACTGTGTTTGCTGGGTAAGACATTTTTTAGTTTTTCAATTTTTTTCGTTAGTATTTTCTCAGTTTGTAATTTGTTTTATAATCACCCTAAACACTTTCATAAGTTAATCATAATAAAATCAGTTCAGCATAACTTTGTTCAAATTCAAACATGTTTGCGCAAATAACTTGAATTTAAATTTTTTTAGGGAATCACAAACTTTATTTTTGTTGCAACGATATTCAATACAACTTCATAATTTCGCAAACCATATTTTTTAACAAGGTAAACATTAGTAATGACAATATGTATATTCAAAAACTCTCATTTGAACTGAACATTTTGTATTTGAAATGTTTATGATAAAGCTATACAAATAATCGGCAAACAAAATAGTCAAATCAAACCATTATCAAATGTGTGAAAAAAGAATTAAAGACGTGTCTCTGTGTGTCCACCTTCTCGTTCAATGCATCTAATTGTCCGATCATAAAATTCACAAAGAGTAGATCGCAACACACTGGAATATTTCTGCAATGAAATCGGATCGAATTTTCAAGCTCCTCAGCATTATTAAATGGTCGATCCTTGTAAACCTTTTGCTTCAAATATCCCCATAAAAAAATCTAATGGGTTGAGATCTGGCGAACGAGGAGGCCACCGTGAATCAGTATTTCGTCCTAACCATTTATCATCAAATTTCCCTTTTAACCATTCTGAAACAATTCTAGTAGAATGAGCAGGACATCCATCGTGTTCAAACCATAATTTATGTCGTTCTTGTGAGCTCATATTGTCCAAAAAATCCCTTAGTTCGTTTTCCAAAAACTGCAAATAGGTATCACCAGTTAGGTAGTGGCGAAAAAAAACGGCCCTAATAATTCGTTGTTAACAATAACGCACCATACATTTGTTTTTTGATAATATTGGTTTTTATTGTCAATGACAAAATTCGGATTTTCGTCCGACCACCACCTACAATTTTGGGAAGAGACAACGCCATTTGAATCCACATGCAGAAGTCATATCGTAAGTCATAGTCTCGTTATTGAAACGTACAATTATACATATTCTTAACAGAGCTTTGTTTTACACCCGTATACTAGAAATTTCTTAGGTGGATCTTCTAGGGTTTTCAACAACTGCCTGAAGTACTTCTAATTGATTTTCCTCATTACATACAGGTTTCGTACGTTCATTTTTATATTTATAATCCAAACTGCCAGTCTGTTTGAAATATTTAAAATTCTGCTTACAGTGGAATAGTGCACTTGTTTGTCTGGATGACGTTCATTGAATATATCTGCTGCTTCACGCACTGGTTTATAGTTATCTCCACATATTAAAACTAATTCTGCCTTCTCGGCTAACGTTAACTGTCTTGGAGGAGGCATTTGAAATCAAATAAACTCAATAATCGAACAATAATTCTTCGAGAATGAGAAGGTAATGTCACCAAACTGTCATAATGTTTACTGTCAACACTCATTTGTTTTGTTCTTTGGGTATCCGTGATTATTTTAAAAGGATTTAATGGTTGTCGATTAATTTGTACAGCTTTCTCATAAACATTTCAAATACAAAATGTTCACATTAAATGAAAGTTTTTGAATATGCATATTATCATTAATGATGTTTTACCTTTTTGAAAATATGGTTTGCGAAATTTTAAAGTTAAGCTGAATATCGTTGCAACAAACATGAAGTTTGTGATTCCCTAAAATGTTAAAAATTCAAGTTAATTTCGCAAATATTCTTGAATTTGAACAAAGCTATGCTCAACTGCTTTGGTTGTGGTTACTTTATGGAAGTGCTGAGGGTGATTATGAAAAAAATTACAAATTGGGAAATCATAAACGAAAAAAAAATTACTTGGGAGGCCATGTTTTGGTATTTAGGCATAACTTTCAATTGTAAACTTTTCTCAACAACATTTTGGTGAATCTCCTGAAATAAGGGTACTTTACTCTTGAGCAATATTTATATTTTTTGACCTACCCTGTATGCTGTTAGACTTGCAACCATTCTAAGTGCATCTAAAATGATTACCGAACATGCACCAACTTTCGGCATTATCTGTATTTTGGTTGTGCAATTCATTAAAAAGATTCCCATATGTTGCACATTTAAATGACCACACGTACTGTATATTCGATTCCGTCTATGAAGAAGCATTCTCTTTTTTGCTACCCGACACTTCGCAAACGTTTATTTGCTTTTTTTGGACTACTACACATTACACAATAATGGACATTACATCAAAAAGTAATAGTATATATTCTCGAGGATAAAAATTCCGAAACGAGCCGAAGGCGAGTTTCGGAATTATACGCGACTATACTTTCTCTACGACTATACGATAGTCACAGTTTTAATGAAATCTAAATATTATTTATGAAAATAAGTATATATTATATAGTAATATAAAGTAGAATAACAATTATACATGAATAATCGGTGTTCATTCATGAATGAATAAATGCCTTAATTGAAATTAATTTTAAAAAAAACTTCCAAGAGTGGGATTCGAACGCACGCCTATATAACTACCTTCGTTATACATTTACTTCATGTACACGCTTCTACCAACTGAGCTGTAATACGCACTCGAAAATTTCTGAATGAAATACCTACTAGAGAAACTCTGACCAAGAACTGAGAGAGTGTGGAACGTTCAAGTACAAATTGTTTGACATACCTTTGTTGCAAGCAGGCCCGGATTAACCATAAGGCCAACCTAGGCCATGGCCTAGGACGCACGCTTGCGGGGGGCGCATCGCAGGTTACGGGAAAATCCGACATGCGAGCGTCCGAGCACCGGGTGACTCACCCGATGACGCCGATCACGTGACTGCAACCATCTCTCCAAAATCAGAGGAGAACAAGAAATACTCTGGGACAATAAAAAATTGGCTGTAAAAATAAGACGCTTATTTTTAGACCGCAGTACTTCTAGTACTAGTCCTAGCACCACTGTTCATATGATGTAGTCTTTTACTTCAGGAACAGAATCGGAACCAGACACAAAATTTGAATCTGAACCACAGGAAGACACTGAGAGCCCCTCCAATAGCATTGAAAATCCAACACCAATTCAACAGAGATTAGAACGTGAACCTAAAACATTTAGTTTTGATCCCGTCGATCCCGATCCAGCAAACTGGGCTGTGAATAATGAACTACGTGGCTACGTATCCCAACATGGATTAATTCAAAATGAAGAAGTTAATTTTTCTAAGGCAAAGAAAGATTATGGTAACCGTTTTTGAAGTTTTTCAGGTACTCATTTTTATAGATATTTAGCAAATGGGGAAAAACAAGACAGAACATGGCTTGTGTACTCTGAAACTAAATGTGCAGTTTTTTGTGGTCCTTGCCGTCTTTTTCATTCAGAAACACAATCGGAATCATATTTTGAGAAAAATGGTTTTAGTGACTGGAAAAATGTTACATCAAGGCTCAAAGAACATGAAAACTCCCACATAAAACAACACCATCACTTTAAAACAGAGAGGAGCGAAACTGGACAAGGTTAATTCCCAACTAACTGAAATGATAGATAGAAATATCAAGGAATTAGCTACTGGCAAATGTTGATGCAAAGAGTTGTAGTGGTGATAAAAGCTGTAGCTTCTATTTAAGGCATTTCTTGATTTTAATTGAATAACCCGATAGAGGTTGAACTTGGGTATATAATAACTCATCCTAAAATTCAATTTTCTTTTGAATGGTTAAGAAAAAAATGGTTGGTGCCATTTGAAAAATTTGAGTTTTTGACAATTTTATAATGCGACATTCGAAAATCGCCTGCGCCCATATGGTACAAAATGGGACCGTCGATGGGACATCAGGTGTTAGCCTGGACTACCAGCTAACTGCTCTTCAAATTTGGTTTTCTCATTTTGAACGGTTTGCGTGTTTTCGTAAACTACTACAGCGGTATTTTGTTTAAGACAAATAGACATATCTCAAAAACTGTAATAGATAAATTAACACAACATAGGTTTTCTGAAGTCATAATCAGAAGGCCAATCGAACCATGACAAAAAATTAGGTTTCCATTCAAAATAAGAAAGTTGGTACCGACTTTTGGCATACCCTGTATAGTTGTAGGACTAAAAACGTTTCTAATGCACGGCCTACGTAAATCACGCTATATACAGTGCTGTTTATTAAACAGTGTGAGTGTGTTTCATTTTTTAACATGTTTTTTTAGTCAATATTTGCTTTTCATACATTTTGGAATTTTAATCACTCTTATTGCGTGATTGTTACAAATTATTTTCTTGGAAAACAGTTAAAGATGTTTTCAAAACAACTAAAAATAAATATGTTTCAATAGCTCAAATAACCCCAAAGAAGCTCTAGAACGAGGTTTACAGTTAAATATGCCACACTCCCCAGATCTCCTGGGAGGGGGAGTAATTTAGAACTTTGGCCTAGGGCGTAAATAGCTGCTAATCCGGGCCTGGTTGCAAGATAGATTTCATCTTCCTCACCATCACTGATGCTTTCCCAATCCGCTTTATTCATTTTTATATTAGGTACTTGTCACACAGATCAAAGTTTAAACTAAGAAAATAGTCAATCTGACATTCGCGGATGCCAAGCTGTGACAAAAGTTCAATCAGTTAAACCTCTCAGTTCCCGTGGATTCTGAAAATTCTGAACCTGTGATTGGCCGAGTGCCGTTGAATAATGAGTTAGGATCATAGAAATTATAGTATTTATTTATATGGTTAGGATCCACGGTGTCTTGGAATCATCTTTATTCTTCAATTAAAAATCAATATGTAATGAACGTAGAGAAAAATTATTATCTATCCATCTTACTTACTTTGCGTGGACGAAGGAGTATGTCAAGTACCGATAAATTTCATATTTCCTGCAACGCATAAAACTCATGGTACACATGTACGGTCCGAATTTCGCTTCAGGAGTGTTGGCTTTATTGACGTAGAACAAAATTATCTGGACAGCCGATACTAACAGCATTCGAATGGTACTCTTTTTGAATGTAAATTTCGCTTCATACTTTCCAGTACCCGTAAGAGTTCTCTTCAGTTCAAGTGCTTTTTTACCAGTTGGTTGAACGACGATGAACTTACATATCCTACAATGAAATGAAGCTATGAAAATAAATTACACTTATATGGTGCATAATGGTGCACAGTTCATCAGAACGCAGCAAAATTTTAAATATCAATAAAATTCCTCTTCCGCGTCTTCAACCAAAACAAAACGTGAAACTATTCAGAAGGATTATCAGAGGTCTAAAGATATAAAGTGCGAATCTTTTCTACGAAAGCGTAGAAGAGCTGCATAGAATAAAAATATATAATTCCTTCTTCACAACTCGGAATTAGTATAATTTCGACTTTCCTACTCGGAATTTGTATAATTCCTACTTTACAACTCGGAATAAGTATAATTCCGACTTTAGAACTCGGAATTAGTATAATTCCGGCTTCGTAACTCGAAATTAGTATAGACCAGGATCCCACGTCTATTTTCAAAAATGATTAATAACAGGCTAAATCTTCCTGAGTAACGAACTTAGTGCTAGGAATCGCACGTAAAAAGATAAGACCTCGTTAATCCTTGGCTCGCACAAGTTTCGACTTCTGAGGGCTGCCGTTCGTAAGGGTACGACACCTGGTTAACGGAAAAAACAATTTTAACAATTTTTAACTTCATTTTGCCGAGACGCCCAACTTTTTCCTCTACGAAAATTCTCGAAAGTGGTAGCAGCTAATAAAATGCGCAGGCGTCAATTATGTCGATTTGGTGAGTGCAAAAAAGTCATTAATAATAATTTTTTCAGTTGAACCTTGAGATAATTCGATAAAGTACTCGAAAAAACTTGTGTCCTGAAAAATGGATGGTAGGTTTTTTCGAATATGTTATCGAATCATCTCGAGGTTCAACTGAAAAACTAAGTGTTATTAATGACTTTTTTGCACTCACCAAATCGAAATTATTGACGCCTGCGCATTATATTAGCTACCACTATCAAGAATTTTTGTAGAGCAAAAAGTTGGGCGTCTCGGCAAAATGAAGCTACTCAGGAAGATTCAGCCTGTTATTAATATTTTAATCCCGGTCTATTGGCCTCGCTTGGCATAATCAATGTGGTCTCGCATTTTCAAAAACTAATTTTCTTAGTGATAACCATTTGGTTTGTTGAAAAAAAATTACCTGGAAACCCGAGAGTGATATTTTTGCAAGTAATTACATACAAAAATAAGGGCCCTATAGATTCGATTTTTCACTCCCTATTGTGGCACTTTACGTGTTAAAATCTACAGTTTCCAAAAATCTTAGTGTTATATCCAAGCGTTTAACCACATTAATAGCATATCTAAAATTGGTATTTTTTATAGATCGCAAAGCCAACCAAGTTCTCGCTAGACGGTTCAAGTTAACATTTTCACTATAACTCCAATGCCAATTCGTGGAATCGAGTTGTGAAGTAGGAATTTGGCTAATTCGGAGTTGCGAAGTGGAAATTAAGCTAATTCCGAGTTTTAAAGTCGGAGTCATACTAATTCCGAATTGTAATGTTGCAATTATACTAATTCCGAGTTGCAAAGTCAGAATTAGGCTAATTCCAAGTTATAAAGTCGGAATTATACTAATTCCGAGTTTTAAAGTTGGAATTTTTACTAATTCCGAGTTGCAAAATCAGAATTATACTAATTCCGAGTTGCGAAGTCCGATTGGGGCTTATTTCGAGTTGTGTCATTATTCTTGGCCCTTCTACGTTTCGTACTTTTCGGTGTTGATTGACAAGATTTAATACATTTGTGTAGATTTTTTTACAAGAAAATTTGCTTTAGTGATACTGAACTTACTTAGTAGTCAGTCCTTGGAAAATATTCTTGAATTTGGGATTGTTTACCATCTCCAGAAATTCTTTGAAATCGAGCCGTTCATCTTTGTTTGCATCGAACTGCGTATAAATTTGTTCAGCCAACTCCTCAGTTATATCAATATTTTCCTGAGTTTCTATAAATGTCTTCAGTTCAGATATGCTAACAACGCCATCTTGGTTACGATCGCACTGAAAAATATTAAAGTCACAACGAATAAACGTTATCAATTGATTAATCATAATACTAAATACCTTAGAACTGGTTACTACGCCAAGAAATTGGAATAAATTTGATATCGTCAGGAACCCGAAAAAAATTTCCGATAAGCTGCCCACTAAATAAATACAAAATATTGCAGCAAGTTTGAATGTTTTTTACGTTTGTAATATATCTTTGCAAACTTGATGTGGGTTTACTGTAAATATATGTCTTTTTCAAATGAAAAGTCTCCACAATCTTCCTTCGTAAAATTTACAAAAGTGAAATTACTGCAATTTTCAAATAAATATCTTAATATAACTTCAATATGAGAGTTGGTGGTGAACTTCCACGTGCAATGTTTACTGATTCACGTTCACTGCAATATTCAAAACAAAATCTTACTATAACTTTAATGTAAGAGTTGGTGGTAAACTTTCACAATTACACCGCAAATAAAGTATCCACTAAGTCGAGTACGGATGATATCAATTCTACTAGATTATCACAGAGATTCGACAGAATGAGGAGTTGTTTTGTTTTAGTGCAAGAAGCGCAAAATGCATTCGTTCGTTCCAGCTGTGGTTCCAGTGATACTAGGCTACTTCGCCAGTATCAGACTATTCAGAGTCCTTATGTAATGGAGCCAAACGTGGACCCTAACCTCACTTCTTTACCTCCCTTTAACTGGTTGGAAGAACTGCCCGCAACATTTACGAGGTTAGTGGGAAAATCGTTATGTAAAAGGATTCATTAGAATATAGGTACGGCCAATTAAATATACAGGGTGAGTCAGAATAAGACCGACAAACTGCGGCTACAGATTGCTTGCCTCATTTTGAGATGAAAAGTTTCTTTCAAGGTATGTCCTAAAATGCATCCCCTCTGAGATACAGCGTGTCAAAAGTGGGAAAAAAATTTAGATTTTTTTTTTCTCTAAAACTCCTAGAGTTTTGATATGTCCTGAGAAGAGACATAACATCCTGTGTGCTATAATCGCATGATGCAACTTTATTATAACTTATAGGAATAATTGTCAACCTCCTGAACATTTTTCAATGTTGGGAGTATTCATAACATAGTACAGGTAAGTCAGAATGAGACCGACAAACTCCGTTTTTTTTATTCGTCATATTATTTGAACGAATTTTCTTTGGACAACTGAATTGATATATGAGCGTTTGACATAAATTAGGCTCATCGATACTCAACCTAAAAGTCATAACATTCTATGAGTCTAAAAGTGAAGGTTTCTGAGATAATTGAGAAAAACTGAAGATATGTCCTGAGTATCAACGTAATTTCCTATGTGCAATAATAAAAAAACAAACCCAACTTCAACTTAATAATACTCCACTCAAATAAGAGTTTAGATCTGAACCAATTTTTTCGAAAAACCGAAGATAAGTACTCTTGATTTGTTGAATTTTATGTTGGAGTATCATTTTTAGAGCCTTTTCTAATTGGTACCTAGGTATATCGAGGAAAATTAATCCATGCAGCATATGGTTTTGAAAAAGAACAAGAAAAAAATGTGTGTATTTTTTATGCATTGATCAAGGTTGACAATTATTCCTATAATAAAGTTGCATCATGTGATTATAGCACACAGGATGTTGTCTCTTCTCAGGACATATCTTCAGTTTTTTGCAAATATCTCAGAAACCTTCACTTTTAGGCAAATGGAATGTTATGACTTTTAGGTTGAGTACGGATGAGCCTAACTGATGTCAAACGCTCATTTGTCAATTCAGTTGTCCAAAGAAAATATGAAGGAAAATATGACCACATACCATCGTAACTACGCCACTGGTTTACGAAAATTGAAAATTATGACTTCAAATTATCACGTTGATAAACCTTGATTAGTGCACCAAGTTTGAATTTTTTTCTCTAGGAGTTTTAGAGAAAAAATAAATAAATCTAAATTTTTTTCCCACTTTTGACACGCTGTATCTCAGAGGGGATGCATTTTAGGACATACCTTGATAAAAACTTTTCATCTCAAAATGAGGCAAGGAATCTGTAGTCGGAGTTTGTCGGTCTTATTCTGACTCACCCTATAGAGGTTCACAATCCTAAACTATTTTATGCTTACAAAAAACATTGAAAGTACATGATGGCATTAGTAATTGTTGAAAAGTAACACATATTTCCGTACATTTAACACGTTCAAGCAGAAAGCTATATTGTGTGTTGAGATGAGTGCTTTCACAATTGGACTCTGATTATAGGTGGTGAAATAATAAATAATAACTCAATTTCGTTATCAGTTATGTATATACAGTTTGTGATTTATTCCTATACTTCTTGTTGGTTCTTATTTTGGCTGAATTTCGGTCCAATTTCAATAGGCATCGAAAGTCGCAACTTATAGTAACCTATAGTACTTTTGGATATGCAGGTTTCAGAGGGACATCAAAAAGAAATTATTTTCTTGCATCAGGGAACCTTTCATGATAAAATCGTAATGTATAACAGATTTTTTTATGAAAATATATCAAATTACTATTGGAAGGTGCATTTCTTGAAGTACTAAGCCACATGTTGACTTCCTGTTATTGTTCAGAGAAACAAAATGCATAAATATACCTCAACCAAAAATATTGTAAAATTTGCACACGGAAAAAAATTTAATAGTAGCGAGTAAAATTTGCATACCACCAAGTGAAAATTTGCATACTACCTATATGGGACAAGTACACGCTTTATTAGCCATTAGAAAAATTAGATTCCTGAATTTGATCACTTGCTGTTATTGATGTAATTTCAGGAACGCAATGTAACCTAACGATATTAAACTCTTTACTAGAAGCAAACTTTTTATTTTATAAGCCTCAATCTACGTTTTATTTGCAGTAGGTGCTCAGTTTGATAACTACTAGTGACAAGTAAATTTACCATTGATGAAGAATGATTTACTCTCAAATAACTCATATACTTAAATCTACTAAAAAATATATTAGTTGCTACTATACAGTATTCTACTGCAGCAACATTTTTAGATTATTATATTAATTTTAGTTTACTTGGCCTTATCAAATGACTCACTCGTGGGTAGTTTATTATTGTCTTACCTTTAATAGCTTTCATTCCATATTTGGTATCAGGATACAACGGACTCAATTGAAATATCCACTTGCCCTCAGTTTAGAGTATTAGTTCTTCAAAGAAGGATCATTTGTTTTTTATAAAGCGTTATTTTCAACACATTCGTTTCATTCTTGAATTTGTAATGATATGAAAGGTTCGGTTGCAACAAGGTAGCAATGATTCAGTTTAAACTATGAAAAAACGTACTTGCATGGCATATACAGGCTAGCAAAGTACACTACTCAAGAAAAACTGGAGGAAGAGATTGCAGTTCCATGACAACATTTTTTCGTGAACTATATAAGTTCATGTGGAAAGAAGTATAAAACATTTTGACGGTTCTTTTAAACAAATCATCGCCTCTGGCCATACCCTTACTGGATCACCCAGTACAGCCTGTTTCTTAATTAAAAATTTCGGAACTTTGTTGAATCTGTTTTTATTCATCAGTATGAATGCTAATGTCTTTCCTCATTATGATCATAACAAACCCAAGTTATGCATAACATGATGTAGAATTAGAACGTTCTGAAAATTGGAAATAAAAGATGCCTAATGAAGAAATGAAATTAAAATATGTACATTTTTAATATTTTTATTGAAACAAAACTGTTGTTCAGTTTTTTGGGAAAATTATCCTGATTCTATTATACATAAAATGTCAATATTCTAGAAATGTTAGGTAAAAATCCACTCTACATACCAACAAGTAAAATACATAAATCAAACTAACACTATTCACACAACTCACAACAGTAATAATAGTATAATTCCGGCGCACGAAGTAACACGCCCACATACAACTACTAACTCAAATGCTGGAATTGGAATGAGGCCAGTTTTGCGAAAACGTTGATGATCAGTGCAACGGTTACTACCGATTGATCCCGAACTGGTCGCATTTCAACAAGTAGGTGAACAGTTTCATTATCGTAGGAACACCTAGCTCTATTGCAAATAAACTGTTGTATTATGCCTGTAACACGAGTCTCTGTTGTTATGATATACTCTTCAGAAACACAAAGTAGATAAATATGAATATACACTTTTCCATCGCTAGTAAAATATTGACCTGACATTATATAAAGTAAATTATCTAATGTTCAAAGCACTTGCAGTATGTAAACAATATTATAGCTACAAGTTCATGCGTTCAGAATTCTAATTTTTTTAGAGACAAATGGTAATTTTTTTTTAATATAGGTATTAATTTTTTTATCACAATTGAAAAAAAGTCTGGAAAACGTTTTACTTGAACCATTTTTTTCCGTGCACCAGCCCACCAAACTGATGTAAATTGTGAATGACTCCTTAAATAACTGGTTTCCCACTCATCACATTTTTATTGTAGACGTTCCTTAGATTTCACAATGAAAATTATTAAATCAATATTGTTATAATTGAATAAATGAATATTTTGGAACCTTTTGGTGTGAATACAATTCAAGAAATAGAAATCACCCAAACACCACATCTACGTTACAATAATTTACGTCACAATTGTGACGTAGTTTTGGTGTTTGGGTAGTTTCTATTTCTTGAACTCTTGTTAAGTGGGATTCCCAACCAAACTTTTTGCGTTTTGCTTTTTACGTTCGTTTCCTGATTGGTAAAGAAAAATCTGAAATTGAATTTCAGAGTCTGCTTCACCAATTAGAATACGAAACGTGAAAAGTTTGGTTGTGAATCCCACTTTATAAGCTCATTCTCAGCTCTCACAGCAATTCTCAAATAATTCACTTCAGTAATTTTTTGTAGACTTTCATAAAAGTTGACCAAAAATTATAAATAAGTTTTCTTATCATTTCTAGTTAACTTTCTGGTAACTTCGGTTATACTCATATTGAATAGTCTGAACTCGCAAAATACAAGTTTACTTTCGTCAGTTAACAGAGAGGAAGATGCCATCTATATGAGAAAACTTGCTGGCAGCTAAAGGCGGATTTACCGAATTCATAATGCATAGTTTATTGCATATGCGTAATTTTAAGGCGGATTTACCGGATTCATAATGAGTAATTTTATCAAAATAGTTCAACTCAGGGATTCTTTATGAATTGTGAAACGGGTAAATCATTTCAATCGATTCTCTGTATTGAACTTTTATGGATTAAGTATGCATTAAAATTACGCATATGCACTAAATTATGCATTATGAATCCGGTAAATCCGCCTTAAACTGTAAAAGTTTACAATCGCAAAACAAATTTTGTAGAAAATTTGCAGCAATTTAATATTGTTTAGTGGGCGGTTTGTTGTGCAAATGCCATAAACGAGAAAGTCTGCCGGATGCGAAAAAAAAATCCACAAAATTATCCAGCCCAAAAAATTTCCTCAACAGCTCTAACCGGCTTATGGATTTTTTTTTCGGGTTCCTATAACGATATCATATTTCATTCTGTCGATTGCCATAAGCGAGAAAATGCCTCAGCACCGAGTATTTTTTTACAAGATCTCGCCTTTATTTCAACCCTTTCAGTGTACATCCAAATCTTATGGCTTTGGGTTTTCAGCATTAGATATGTTATATATGCATTAAGCGAGAGATTAAAAAAAACTCAATTTTTTTTCAAACGAAAAATGAATCTTCCATATGCCTAGCACACGTCCGATCGCTAAATTCTAATTTTTTGAGCTCACTGACTTAATTTTCAGTGGTTTAAATCCCAGAAAAGAGAAAATCAGTCAACAAAATCTTTCATTATCTGACGGTCTATTAATAATAATGAATAATTGTTCTTACGCTTTCAAAGATACTTCTGTAGTAATCCGTCAGTTCCTTGTTACTCAAAATTGCCGAACTTCTCACTTGGAACGGCGACAAGCGCGTCGGACTTCTTGGCGTTCTTACAGAATCTATCTCCACGTCGGAGAAATGAACTGCAGTTCCCATATCGTGCTGCTGATGGAACACCACTTACACTTGTATTAACAAATTAACAACTTCATTTACATGTTATCTCTGTGCATCCGCGTTTTTTTGTGATAAATCTAGTTCCTCTGGTTTTGAGGTTCACGCAGTGTCGGTACAATGAGTCAATCGGAGAAATGTGAATAGTTTTGTGGTGAGAGAATATACGTCCTACAATTTCAATCTTTCTTACCTTTCCCTTCAAGAATTGTATCAGGTCAAGCTGTAGATAAAAATAAGAGGCTCTTTTCACACAAAATAAAAGATGCAAACGGCCTAAACTACTTTTTATAAGATAGTGTTCGTAAATGAAAACACCGGTTTTCGCCCCAGCAAAATCGCTTTGTGGAATTTTTTAAATAAGATTGAAAAAAATTACAAATTTTTTGGTTTTTTGGAAATATCTCAAAGATTATTCAAGCAATCGTTTTATAGTCAATGGAACTTTTGTAGCAATTTATAAAACCTACAAAATGATTTTTTATACGCCCAGATCGGTACATTTTTCACTGAGAAACTCCGGGAAAACCTCGAAAAAAAGACCATTTTTCAAAAATTCATAATTTATATAAATCTGAAACTGGACAAACTATATTGCAGAAACTGATAGATAATAACACTTGGTTCAATTGTGCGCAAGATGGTTTCTGTCCGATATGTACTTTCTGCACAATCGCGTTATAAACAATTTAAGGGCAAATCTTTCTGAATGCGCCGATTCAAGGGAAACCCCTCTTATTTAAATTCTGTGAACGGCATATAGAGATCAATATCTACAATTTGTTTATTTTGGATTTTCACCTGAGATGTGGGAAATATGTTGAAAATGTCACTGGAAGTTACTCTAAATGCTTCAAAGTGCACCCGAAGTCGCTCGTATTAATAATAGGGGAGCCCAAGCGGGGATTTAGGGATTTACTAAAGCGCGGCAGATTAATATACAGGGGGATACCTTGTACCCGGTTAAGTACCTCCACGAAATATTAGCCCCATATATAAGGCCGCCCGTGAAGGATAAAGGATCAGATTAGTAAAAAAATATTGATCATCAGAAATTCTCGAGCGCGTCAGATCAAGGTAGGGTGAGTTAATTACATACCAAAAAGTGTATATTTCACTAATCTGACAATTTGAGAGTGACATAAAGAAAGGGGAGGGCAGCAATGTTGTAAAAAAAAACGTCATCTCGACATTCTCGAGCGTAACTAAATTTATTTTTATGTTGAAGGAAATAATTCAAGGATAATGAAAAATATATAATCTGACGATTTCCGCAAGACGAAATAACAAAAATTCGTCGATAAAGTTAAATGCGTGCAGCTGCGTGATGCCTATATTTCCCTCTCCGCGTTTCTATTCCACTCTCACTAGCTGCTTTCCATTTAACGTAAGTAGCTCCTCAGAGCTACCCAGAGCGTATGACCATACGTTCCATTTAGTGGGGCTTCAAGCACCGATTGACACAATTTGAGTGTGTGTGTTCGCCATCAGTTAAATCGTTCAGTTCCTAGATGTCGGCCGGCGAGTATTTGTTTACTTTCTTCTAGCGGAATAGTAGTCCTTAAGTCCGTTAACAATTGCATCACACGTCTCAGGTATAATTTCTCCCAACGCTTGAGGCGAAATAAGAGTAGATAGATCTTCGAAGATTCCTCCGGTTGCCAAAAACCTTAAGGAAGCCGTAAGCCGTTCATGAGGTGTTATGGCCTGTCTAAGAATTGTATCTTGCTTTTCAATTAACGGAGTTACTATTGCTAACAGCTTTAAATAATTATGTCTCTTCATCCATCCTCAAATAATTGTACCAATCCTTCGGATTAACTTTCAGTGTATTCAACAAATTAGTGTGTGAAAAGCTGTTTCTTTTCTGCAGCCATTCCTTCATCCATACTCTCCTTTTCTTCAACTTTTTTTCCTTGTATTTTTGGATGGCAATAGCTTATGCAGCATAGCACAATTCGTCTTCCATCCATTATTCGTCCATTATTTACACTTTAACGTAGGTACAGCGACTAAATAAAGAGAATTGAAATAGACAACTAACTGATTCGTTTTAACTAAACGATTTCACTGAAGGTTAAACTGCACATATGTGGGCACATGGTCCGATCAGTTCAAACTGATGCGTTTTAACTGTACGATTTCACTGAAGGTAGAACTGATAGTCTGTGGGGCCCAGCGAATATGGAACACCTGCAAGCAAGAGTAGAAGTTTGGATGAATCTTGGAGTTGACAATGCACGCCGATACATAGACGTATCCGCTCTCTACAAAAAATTATGCCCAAAAATTTCGAAAGCACTTCCAGCTTTGCATGCATTCACTGGTTGCGATTTCAACCCAGCATTGTACCGACGAGGGAAAAGGAAACCTTTGCAATTAAGGAGCATAATGTGCAGGATTCTTTTAACATCATACAGTCTTTTACTTGCCACTTGTATGGGTTGAAAAAGTTAGACGATGTCAATCAAGCCAGGATTGTCATCTTCAATAGGACGTACAAGGTAAAAAACACATCACAACCCTTCTCCTTGAGTGTCCGAAATTACGATGCGTGCAACTTGCCACCCTGTGAAGCGGAGTTACTCCAGCAAGTGTTCCGCACAAGACTCATTGCATGCTTGTGGAGTAATGCCCATAATGCAAACATTACATCTTTTACTAACGGTTTATAGATTGAAAGTTGTCGACGGAAAATTCAAAATGATCTGGTTTGCAGGTGATCAATTGCCGAAAGCGTACGAAGATGTAGTCATAACACCTGATATTCTTGAGGATACTCCAGAATCAGGTATTTCTTTTCTCCAATAATTACAAAAACACGTTGTTCATAAAAAAAAATTGTTAAATGTTTTAATGATTTTTTGTTACAGATACGCAATCTGAGGGTGAAATCGAGGTTTTCAATTAATTAAGTTCAATGATTAAAAAAATATTTTTTTTTGTCAGATTAGGCGAACCCCTCTAGATAATCGTCAGATTATGAGACAGCATGTTCAGAACATAAAGATGAACCATATATATCTTAATCTGACGCGCTTGAGTATTTCAAAATGGCGAATTGTTTTTGCACATTATAATAATGGCCGCGAGTTTGCGTCACATCGAAATCGGTAGATTAGTGAATGAGAGCTTTTTTTGGTGCACTTGACACTCCATTAGAAAATCTGACGCGCTCGATTAAATTTTAGTTTTTTTCATTTTCAACCCTTACGTACAACCACCCGCATCATACAAACGATCAGATTAACATACGTACATTATTAAAAATACGTAGGGCATTGATGCTATCAGTATCTGACGCGCTCGAGAATGTCCATGCAACAGTATTTTTTTACATAATATTTAACAATCTATAGCCGCTTCCCCCACCGATGAAAAGGTATATATTATATAACATTTTTTTCTTCTTATCATCTAAGCTTTGCAATCCATTAGGTCTCTATGACGCTCGAGTAAATTCCCATTTAGCATCGTGGGCTCCCCTACTATACCTTCAGTTAAACTTCGGGTGACTTAGGATGACTTCACGCACTTTGAAGCGTTTTGATCAACTTTCAGTGACATTTTCAACACTTTTCCCACCTCTCAGGTGAAAATCCAAAATATACAAATTGTAAATATTGATATCTACTTCCAGAGACCGTTTACAGAATTTGAATACGACGATTTTCCTTATATCGGCGCATCTTGCAAGATGTGCCCTTAAATTGTTTATAACGCGATTGTGCAAAAATTACACATCGGACAGAATAGTAATTTACGTAACAAGTCCGGAAAATACTGTTTTTTTGGACGAGTAGACCAAATTCTAGGACGAGCGTTAGCGAGTCCTGGAAGTCTGCAAGTTCAAAAAAACTGTTTTCGGTCGTGTTGCGTAGGTACACTATTTTTTCGGCAACCATGTAGAATAACTAATCAATGAGACGCATTTAGTCTGAGAGACGAAGAGAGGTCGACCTTCACCCATCTGTTAACCGGATGAAACATAATTTTCATGAAGTTACATATAAATAGACAAATACGCCTAAAATGGGTTGCCAATATGGAAACTTTTTTATTATCGATTTGTCAGAAAATTTTATTCTTCTTAAATGTTGGTGCATTACGGAGTACTTGTATTCGAGTTATCAAAATTCTAAATTTCCAAAAGGAGTACAGGGGGGAACAAAAAATAGAATTTTGATCAGGAGTAAACTACCATGGCTGTGATTTCAAATTTGAATATTTCGAACATTTTAGTTCTTATTTTTATTATATATAGAAATTCGAACAGAAGATAGGTACCAACAGAAACACTCGGGAAACGTACTTCCCGGACTAGGCTGGCAAGTGGTACTTTCCCAAAGAAAAAGTGTCCGGGAAGTTGAACCACATGTTATTATCTATCAGTTTCCGCAATATTGTTTGTCCAGCTTCAGATTTATAAAACTAAAAAAATTATTGAAAAATGGTTTCTTTTTCGAGATTTTCCCGGATTTTCTACAAAAGTTCCATTGACTGTAAAACGATTCCTTGAATAATCATTGAGATATTTCCAAAAAACCAAAAAATTAAATTTTTTTCAATCTTCAATCTTTCAATCTAAGCTATATCTAAGCTATATATATATATATATATATATATATATATATATATATATATAAATGTTCCAGTAACTGTAAAACAGTCGAAAACAATCCTTTAGGAACTCACTATACCTTTGTATAGATTGTATGGCATATGTCCGACAGAAAACAACTACTTCTCTGGCTAATACCTCGACAGATATTGAATTATATCTGTCAGACATATGTGCAAATATCCTTACTTTGATATATATATATATATATATATATATATATATATATATATATATATATAAATAAGGATGGATATAGCGAGGGGCAATATATGAAAATATAAGTAGAAAAGTTATTGGGTATAACCCTCAAAATGTTCTGCAACCGTAGACACGTGTTTCGAGCTCAAGCTCTCATCAGTACGGTAAAATCAAGTGCGAAGATGTACAACACTTGGATGTAAAAATAGAAACAAAGGAAGTCAACAACAGGAAGCCATATATATATATATATATATATATATATATATTGTATTAGACATATAAATAAAAATTATTTTCATGTTATTGTATAAAAACAATCAATTAATGCCTTCTGAATTTACTTCGGACAGTTGAGCAATAGTATATTGAAATATTATAAATTATGTTGACAAATCGCCAGAAGTCCTCCTAATGAGATAAAATATAAAAAAATCGATCCATAGAATGATCCACCTACGCTCATATATAGTACCACGAATATCTTTGTAATTCTTCCACTCATCAGCCTTCTGGCGTTCTGCAGGCAATCCAGTTTTGAGTCACAAAATAAGTATAGAAATTGCCAGAAGTGCACCGAGTCATATAATTATTGCAAATTTTTTTCACAACATTAGCGCTTTCTGGCGGGTCTTTATTTTCCACCTAGTCTTCTGGCAATTTTTTCTCTACTTATTTGTATAACCTCCGATCATTCTGCAAATTTTCAGTCCTGCACCTTATGACTTAGTTAACGTAAAAAATGCATATTTAACCCTCCACCCTCGCGTTATTCTTCCGGGGTGCCTTCTGGCGGCCCGTCTCACGCTACGTCGGTAACAACCGAACCTGTAAATGCTAAAATTTACTTTGCACCGAGTCACCCGTAATCCTACGTAGCCAGCTCTTAGACTATTGGTCTGAAAGGGCATACGTTATAAAATCATTACACATTTTGGCTTAGGGCTGACGGGCTAGTATCCACGGAATGCTAATCAACAGGATGAGAATCCGCTCAGAGAGCGGCGGTGGTGAATGGGGCAAAGACCCAGTTAACACAAACATCTAGGAGATGTATCTTTCATGATTATTATGGTAACAAAATGAGTTGCATTTAGACATCACTGTTACCACTTAGTGCTGCCAAATGTTAAATTGTTCACAATTTTCTTCTCGTTAGTGTCGCTTTGAGCATAAAATGTGAAGAAAATTGCAAAGCACATTAACATGAATTTTGGTTTCATTGCGATTTTGTCGGTATAGGAGGAATTAGGTTGGTAACTTAATTGAGCATGACATCACCATCATGACACAAAATGGCCACAGTTGTTTGTAGAGTCGAGAGTCTAGTAGAATCTGTATTTGGTTGACGCCATCCTTTAAATATTCTATAGGTACTTCTACTTCTGATAGTGTGTAGTGTTCTGTTTGATTCTTTTTATTTCAATACCTAAATCAAATGTGTTTATTAACATTGCCCAATTATTATTTCTAACAAGAACTGTATCCCTTCAAGAACTGGAACGGTGAGTAGAAAGGTATAGAGAGGTAAATTCAGTAATTTACAGAATTTGGCATTTTTAGGATAGGTACTGATTTCGCCGAAGAGAAAATGCTGTCCAGAGGATTGAAGTTGGATTATAGATTTTTCTACGTTTCTGTATATTGTTTTTTATGATTCAGGCATAGTTTGATATTTTTTATTGTTTGTGAAAAGTATATACTACGGAATTAACTCACGCATTTGTTTTCTGGCATTCCATTCCTTATGAACCGTAATTTCATTAGTAAGAATAACAACATTGAGGTATAATTTCTATTTGATGAAACATGTTGAGTTTTGTTTTATTCTAGACATACAGGAGAATCAGAAAGTGAAGTGCATTTTTGAATGAGTACCAGTCCTTTCAATTTCACATTGTTACATCGAAACGGTCTCGATGTGCATTCGATTTCGAAGTATAAATAGAATGTCACATTAGGCTAATTTCGAGTCACATTTTGCATCACATTTTGATGTCTCGACATGACCAACGGGGCACCGAATAGACGTTTATGCGATAATAACGGAAGTCACTTTGCGATTCACTGGTGTGATCTGAAACATGAATGTGAATCCCACTACCATCTCTGAGACCATTCTGTGTTGACTGGGGGAAGCGTCCGAGCATGTAGTGTTGGGTAGTTCCTCTTCCCGGACCTCAACCTTAGGGGATGCATATGATTATGCAGCATTCGCAAGAACAGGACAGAACTGGCATCTCTATATATCTTTATTTAAGGCTCAGGGGTTGCGATTACGAACACTCCATCCGATTACGAACACTCGATTCGTAGCGAGTTTGACATGGTTCGACATTCATTAGGATTTGAGCAATATTATGAAACCCAATACGATTCAAAATATGATGCGACTCGAAACGCTTGTGCTTCATATAATGCCGGTATCGTTTCGAATCGAGTACAGAAATCGTTTCATCCTACGGATCGTTACAGCTTTCGTGTCGAGAGATCATAATCCAACCCCTGAGATGAGCACAATGGGTCTGGAACTTTCTGTACTCTGTGAGGTCTGACAGATGAAATTTGCGATTCTGCCACAGATTACATACATGTGATTCTGACACTTTTTCACTGCGGGTACAAATCATAATGAATATTCTGTTCTTGTGTTGGCACAATGTACGCAAATGTGGTTCGACCTTTCGCCACCTTAGCGCTGACATCTAATATTGAATACTGTCGTCGTTTGTGATGGATGTCAACGCCAAGGTGGTGAAAGGTTGAACCACTATCGCCCCCGTCGTGCCAACATAAGAACAGAATAATCATTATATTTTGTACCAAATATGTAGTGAATATTCTGTTTTTATGTTGGCACCTCAGCGCTGGCATCCACGTTGATTTCCTAATACTTCAGTAAACTACAGGGTTATTCTATATATATATTTACTGACAGGGTTACCGCGGAAAACAGCTTTCAGAGAGTTCGGGTGAGCAGACGTAATGTGAGGAAAGAGTGCCACTGCTGCCAACATATCTGAATTTAGATGTTTTGTATTTAGCTAGCCTTGTTCTTCTTGTTTGTAAATTAGCAATCTGGCACTCTTCCGACGTCATCAAAATGGAGGTTTCGCGGTAAACCTGTCAGTGTATAAAGAACAACCCTGAGTAAACTACAACCAAATGCAGTGTTGTAGTTAGATGAGAAATAAACTGAAAGGTTTTTATCTAAAACATTGATCATAAGTTGACACCTTATATCTCCACATATATCTCCATTTCTCTTCAGACCAGAAGAGGGGGTGGTTGAATTCAGCTCTTTTGAATTAAAAGGTTGTAAATTTCAGTATTTTTCTCTCCAACCACTGCAGCTCAACCACTAACAAATTTATTAAAACCGATTAGATTTGAAAACTACTGATTGTGACTTTTAACTTTCAGTAATAGTAACAGACAAATAATATTTTTCTATATACTTCAAAAACTGACAACTTCTCTTTCTTGTATATATTAGTGTCGTTCGTTAAAGACGTACTCTGTTTGCTCTACTTGCTTGAACCACTGAAATGAAATTATAATTTCATTTCAGTGGCTTGAATAAGTTGATTTTTCAAAAAAGAAAGACAAATGAAGTACAAGTGTTAGAGGGAGATGAACATATGCGAAAGTGATCTCGATCTAGGAGACTAAAATTTTTAGTCTCCTTGATCTCGATCAACTAGAGCAGTCTTCAATGAACAAGCCTAAAGAGTGAAACATCCATAACGAAATCATTAAGGATCACTAAAGACAATAGAGAGATTGCAGTACCAAATAAATGTCAGGCAGTAATAAAGTCGACGCTATTTTCACATGTACGCAGGCGCAGTGTGTATCTGGAATAAGGACAACTTCATTAAAATACTGCCTGCCTTTATTAGTGGACGTTTAAAGGCGAGGATTAATATTCCTTTATTTCCACTTCGGGTGAAATCATAAATTATCATGCCATGATCAGTGGATATGACATTGCTCTGACTGATAAATATATGAAATTTTCAACAAGAGTCGACATATGAGTTCGTTTATAATTCTGAAATTAAGTATGTGGAAAGAAAAATCGAAGAGACAAATTCGATTTAGGTTAGGAACGCATCTGTAAATCACGAGTAAATAATGGACAGACTTGCCATATTTCTGTTTTTAATCACAGAATAGTGTGGCAGTCACTATCAAAATAAAGTTGCCTTAAATACTGCCTGGCGTTATTGCAATATATCTCTCCATCAAAAATAACAAATACGGGACGTTACATTTGCACAAATTATAATTCCTTGGCGTCACAAAATGACGGAAACAAACCATAGAAATTATACGCAAATTCAAGGAAGTTTGATCAAACCATTGTACCGAGAGCTCGGGCACAGAACTTACTCTGTGTTTAAATTATGAGGCCTCTGGTTATAAATGAAATGGTTGGTCCATTGGCATTCACAAATAATGTTGAAGTTATACAGTTGGTAACAATTCCCATCGAAACAAATATAGGTCCGAGGTGTTGAAAGAGTAGGTTAAATTTTTTCTTGCAATTTCACAGCCAGTAATCAATTTGCAACAAAAAGGCTGGGATGTAACAAAGAGACTAAACTAACAAAAGGAGGGTTTAATAAGCTCTAGCCAATCAGAATCTTGTAGCATCAACGCATCATAGTGACGTACTTGGATATGAGTACAGAGTAGATCTCGAACCAAGCAACAAAAGTGTCAGCAGTAACTCTCATATTACCAAAAGCTAGTCCGTCACTGTCTACAGAGAACGGCGGCCATGACACGTCCAACTACGTCACATTTCGTCACAAATGTTCTTTATCTCTTTCTACTAGTGTCCCCATTGTCTTATTCCTCCTTGTTCAATAACGTTTAAAGCCTGATTCACATAATGGCAGTAGCAGTGACACCAAAGGCAGTGACTCCGCTCCTTTTGACGCTGTTATCCGAATGAGTAACATTGGAATGGAAATTTTCAACTAATTGTTTGTTAAAAGCAGTAGAAAGGAATCATAACAACAATCTCGATTTCATGATAATTTTAAGGATAGAAATGTGAACACTGCTAGATTTTACTGCAAAAAGTTTAAATGAATCCAATGAATCAAACTTTCAGCAGCGTGACCTTGAATTTTCAGCGTCGTCTAAACATGTTTGTCATGGGTTATCTTATCAATAGAGGGGGGTGACGCCACTGCTACTGCCATTATGTGAATCAGGCTTAAGTCTCCTTGGGGATGTTTAACAATTATTGCATCACACCAATCGGTAATTTGTTGTATATTCATTGGTAGTGGTGACACTGATTGTCACTGTCAGAAGCACAGAACTGTTTTGTGATGAAAATAGTGAATTTTGTGTTTCGTGGTTGAGAAGTTGAGTAAAGAGGGGATGTTGAAATGGGAGTTTTTCGATGGAAATGACAAACGTAGAAGCGAAGGGGATTACCCGATTTCTTAATTTATAACAGTTTGTTGGAGAAGGTTCATTGTGTCTCAAAATGAATTTGTTAGTTAAAAGTTATAAGAGGCACACCGTTTCAAAGTATATTAATAGAAGCACAGCAATCTGAGTAAGTAAAGTTTATGAGAGCATACATCTGTATTTTGCTTTCTAACCTCGATTATAGATCCTGACGAATGCGATGGAATTAAATAAATACGTCATAAGAAGCAAATATCATTCTCAAACTATTTATTACCCGAAATCCGAAGTGCTCGACCAGAAAAATTACGAACTTTTGGGTTTTAAAGATTGTATCCCTGTGGTCTGTACAAAGATGAGTGATGCTAAGAATTCCGCTGGTGTTAAAAAAACTCTGAAAATTGAAGTTAATCCAAAAACCGGAGAAAAATATATAAATTTAAATGGGAAAAAAATTAAAATTATACCCGAGTCCGAACTTCCAACCCAATTACCAAAAAATGCTCAAGTTAGGAAGATAGCCTCCTTGAATTCTATTCCTGCTGGATCTGTTAAGCTCAAAGTTTTGAGAGGAGTTCCATTGAAAAATTCCAACTTTTCCATCACAAGGTACACAAACAAAGATAATCATGCTTCTAGTGAAAAAGGTAATCAAACTGTATCAGAGATACCAAAATTAAATTGCTTATCACCAAAAACATTGATAAAGGAAAGTGAGTTAAATGTGAAATCCCTTAGTAGTAACATGACTATCAAAGCAAACACAGCTGATAACAAGTCACATCAAAACTCAGATATGTTTGAAAGTGAAAGCAAGTCAGTTGTGAAAACATACAAAAGTGGTTTCAATAAATCCAATGAAAACGTGATAGCTTTGGACTTGACAAATTATTCAGTAAAACTAAATCAATCTGGAGGTGTTCAAAATGACAATTTCACACAAACTGAAGATAAGAAATTTGTTGATGCTTCTATGCAAACAGATGATTTTAATTTATTAAATTATGATTTGGATGAAATAATGCAAGATCTCACTCCTTTGCTACAACCAACACCGAGATCTTCCGAAACATTTGATAATTTCAATCCATCAATAGATTTACTGGATCTGGATAGTAAACCAACCAACCTTAAACCTATAAGTGAACTGAATCACCATTCCGAAGCAAGCAACTTCTTCACGGAACTGAGGATGGCCTTACAGCCTGATGAAAAAGGAAATATGTAAGTAAAATTTCTTTTACTATTTTTAGTTTATTTATTAATGAAGCTTTGATGCAGTGTCATGTGAGCAATTTTGTTCCATTATTTTATACTCGAAACGTCAATAGTACTTGGATTCATCAGAATATGGAATGAAAGAAAGATTATTGACTTTGATAAGATTAGATTAGATTGGGTGCATCTGTGCTACAAGCCTCTACACTGACCTTTTCAGATCTATTGTGTATGTCTGTGTTTAGAGTTCTTTATCTAGCTCGACCTTCGTCACAACACTCCATATGATTATTTTTTCATCTCCCATGCATCTGGGAGCTCTTGGCTTTCTTCTTCTTCCAGTATTGAAAACCTTAGTCTTGATTGCCTTTGTAGTGACTGTATGTGTACTGTTGTTTCCTCTTCTTCCTTACAGGACCAATCCAGCAGTTCTTCTGCCAAATCTATTTCGTACAATGTGCTGTAAAGAGTCTAACTGATATTATTCTAGTTCTCCTTGTTTTCTGATATGTAGATATACTGTGAATGTTGACAACAGTTTTTCAATACATTCTTGGGCCTGTCTCATCACTGGCAAGTTGTTCCACCATTCTTGAGATTTCTGTTCAATCCACGCTATGGTGTTTACTTTAAACTATTCTAAAAGAATGATGCTAGCTCATTCAGAGCCTTACTTGTTCCTTTTTGGGCTAGTGAATCAGCCTTTTCATTGTACCTATTTTCTGTAAGTATGTGGTAACTTTGATAAAGTTGAACTGGTTGTACTCAAAATGTTTTAGAAGAATACTTCCAGGTTGTCAATAAGTACCATCCTCATTTTATTGTTGTTTATTATATAAGAAAAGTAGTAATTCTTCGTTGGTTTTATACTTTGCAGTATTATTGTTATGAATTTGTTTATAATTATTCCAATTCAGCTTTGATAAGGCTTTTAAAAAATTCATGAGTTAATCTGCTGTTTAAAGTAAAAAACTCTTTTAAAACCAAAACTAAAAATAATATAAGAGCCAAAGAAATTAATAAGCACTCTTGAACTGTACTTTTTTGTAAAAAAAAGATGCAGATGCTTCAGTTTATCCAAGAAAGGAGGTTCTCACAAAAACATTTTTAAATTGTAACAAAAAAGTAAAAGGGCGAAAAATTAAGTACTTAATTGTGTATATATACATTAAATGACTGGCATAAAAAATTGTTTTATTGGTAATGCTTTATAAATATTGATAAATGATACGAGTTTATTCTCGGAACTCTGTGGTTTCTGTTGATTGTACACATGTCTGGGATTCCCAATATTACTGGAAACGGGTATATCCAATGATTGTAATTCTGGATACACTTGAATGTACCTTATCTAGGAAGTTTTAATCTAATCAATGCATTTTATTAAATATTTCAATTATAACCAGGTGTGAGAAATATTCTTATTTAGGTAAGTTTTCAAAATTAAATTTACTTTGGTGAGGACTACAGTTTGAAAAAATACTGTGTTATCCAACATTACATTTGTGTATTACTTACCTATTCAAGCAGGTTTGCTTCTCAATATATAGGGTGTTGCAAAATTTATGTGAAAAAGCTGCTCTGTATACATACATACCTTACATTACATGTTATACTATTTTTTGTTTATTTGAAATATAATAGGGGTTGTTAATTGCACCCCTTTATAGCATAACAGTAATACTAAATAAATTACCCATTTTTACCTCTTTATGAGTATGTGTACTAGTGTACTCTCCAAAATTTCTACATTTTCTTGGACCTTAGAAAATTTAAAAAATATTTTTACCTTCATCGTTTCAGTATTGATTTTGTAAAAAATAATTGTAGTCATGTTGCCACTTGATCGTGATTGAAACAGATGTATTTCTTCACATTCATGAAAAACAATAAAATATTTTATTTCCACTCCTATGGGTTAACGCCTATTTTCGATCATAGGTGTATTAAAATGAAATTAATGAAAAGTGTTATTTTCAACATCAAGGTCGTCTGAAAAAACATATGGACGTGTTTTCAGTTTCAGTTCGTGAGTTACTTTAGTACAAAAAAATGTTATGATAGCATATCTTTCCTACCTTTGTTGATTTTAAGTTATTGACAATTGCTTGATTCTTGCACACTTGAAACTCTGGTTAGATTCCAAAATTGTTTTAGTTTGATATTTCACTTGGATCTACTTGTTTTTTAATTATTGCAAAAGCATGGGAAATCAAATTAATAAAGAATAGAAAAGTGTTTATTTGCAGATGTTAACATATTATTTACAGGTTACATCAATTCAATATGCTGACATTCTTGAGATTAATACCTATCTTATGGAAGTATTGATTTTTTTAAAGTTTCATATGTAGCTTCAAGTTGCAATTTTATGATAATGCTCAAAGTCTAAACTAAACCATTTCCTTTATCCCTGTAAAATTTTCACTGCTTAAAAAAGTCCACAAAATTTTATGTATCAACTTCAAAAGAAGGAAAATTTGTGATTCTGTATTTTTTTTTTCGAATTTCAATTAAAAGCAGCTTCTTAATTTCAGAAGCAATTCTTTGTTTAATTGTATGAACGTCTTGCCTGAAAATATAATACCTATATTTCTTTCTCCTTCAATAGGTACAAATGCAACACTAGGAGATTCCCTAAAAATAAGCTGGGAATCACCGAGAGGTTGGCCCACGCCCTTTTCATTATATTCGTGGCTTTTAATGTGTTTCAAAGTTGAAATAAACCACTTTCATTCATAGATTTCATCTTTTCATAATGAAATTCATTACCTAACACAAAGTATGATATCAGGAGTTTTCTCTTGAAAGCATCAAAGTCCGACACAATTTGATGTGTCTACCAACACCCTTCTTCATGTTGTATTCCATGTTCATTTGAAGCCTGATTTGTACCTAAATTAAGCAGAACTAAGGACGAGCACAAAACGAATTGACTGCAGTGCCTTCGGAGGCACAATTATTGACTGATCAAAAAATTCTAACATGAAATATAATAGGGGTTGTTAATTTCACCCCTTTATAACATAACAGTAATACTAAATATAATCCATGTTTACCTTTTTATGAGTGTATGTAATCTCCAAAATTTCCATATTTATTTGGAACTTAAAAAATTCAATTTTACTCCGATCCTTTCAGTGGCGATTTTTTAAAAAGTCTTTAAAATAATTGTAGTCATGCTGTCACATGATCATGATTGAAAAAGATGATCTAAGCTGTGTGTATTCAGATGAATTTCTTCACATTCATGAAAAACAAGTACTTATATGTTTTTCATACTCTTACGGGCTCACGCCCATTTTCGATCACAGGTGAATTAAAAGGGAATTATAATGAAAAGTGTTATTTTCAACATCAAGGTCATCTGAAAAAACATATGGACGTGTTTTTAGTTTCAGTCCTTGAGTTATTTCAGTATAAAAAATTCAACGATAGCTTATCTTTCCTACCTTTGTTGATTTTATGTTATTGATAATTGCTTGATCCTTGCATAAGTACTTGAAACTCTGGTTGGATTCCAAAATAGTTTAAGTTTCATGTTTCACTCGGATCTATTTGTTTTTAATTATTGCAAAAGCATGAGAAATCAAATTAATATGCTGACATTCTTGGACTCATTAATTTCTTATGGAAGTATTGGTAGGTTTTTCCTGAAAATTGTTTTTTTTTTATTTTAATATACCTGCATCTTTCAAAATGGAATTTTGTGATAGTGTTCAAACTCTAAACTGAACCATTTCCTTTAACCATACAAAAATTTCACTGCTAGAAGCCCACTTCAAAATTGTCAAATTTGTGATTTGTAAATTCGCTCTAAGTACTTGCCAAACTTTTTTTGTTATTTTTTTCTTGAATTTCAATTACCAGCAGCCTTCAGGAGCAAATCTTTGGTTAATTTACAGAAAATGTAATATATGTACTTCTCCTTCAATACAAATGCAACACAAGGGGAATCCCAGAAAATGTGCTGGGAATCACCTAGAGGTTGGCCTAGGTACGCCCTTTTCATTATATTCGTGGATGTTAATGAATTTCAAGGTTGAGAAAAAACACTTTCATTCACAGATTTCATCTTTCCATAATGACATTCATTACACTAAATGAGATATCAGAAGTATACTCTTGAAAGCATCAAGGTCTCACACAATTCTGATGTGTCCACCATCTCCCATATTCATGTTGTATTCCATGTTGATTTCAAGCCTGATTTGTACTTAAATCGAGCAGAATTCACGATGAGCATAAAACAAATTGACTGCAGTGCTTTCGGAGGCACAATGTTTATCGGATTCTATTTAAAAAAACAGAAATCCGCTATCTGCTAGTATTTCTTCATTTATTCTTAGTTATTCAAGTGGTTAAAAATTGTTATTTATTGATAGTTACTCTTATCATTATCGTACTAAACTTACTATATAATGTTATTTCCCATATCTTTAAAAAAGAGGATCAATCAAAACTGTTTTCTTTTCCTTCACCGAAGATCCACCAAAAAACACTTTTTAATGGGATTATTGGGATTCCCATAAAATGTGCGGGAATTACAGAATGTATCACAGTACATTATCGCTTTGTGAGTTGTAACTCAATCAGCGTATGTAGGTATAATATCTATTCTGTTAGTAACCAGTATCAGCAGATTCATCATATGTTTTTCACAGTAATGATGACAAAAAAACGGAGAATGTCTGTTCGGGAAAATTTCTTTCAGAAGATATTACCAAAATGTGAACTTTCTCCTGAAAAATACAACCAACAGTATCCAAACAGCGCAGGAGGGTCACAAATTTCATCATTTCAAGTTTTATGTCGAAATTTCTAGAGAAATTCGAAATTTCGACATATGAGAAAAACGTCAATATTTCGAAATAAAAGTTCGCGCACCTTTTCAACAACGACAGACAGAGGCGGAATCAACAAAAGATTACTAAAAGGAAATTTTTTAACACTTGTTACATAGTATACTATTTCACATTTATAGCAGTTTTTGAATGATAAAAATGTTTGATATTCGATTGCAAAATTCTTTTGCATTCTCGAATGCAAAATGAGAAATCGGGCATCAAAAATAACAGAAGTTGAAATTTCAAAAGAGTTGAACAGGGTATTTTTGAAATTGTTTCGATACAAACGCTATAGTTCGGCTGTTGATCTTTTTTCAATGCTTTACAAAAGTTCCCGGCAACTTTAAAATTCAATATTTTCCTTTTTTTAAACACAAATTATTCTTTCATTTATCAAGTTATTTTTTCGTCTTATATTACCCACTTCATTTATCGCTCCACTTTGTATACATCTAAGAACAATGATTCGAAACATATTGAGAAGATGCTACTTATAAGATTTTTTAACACTTTGCATGCAGAGACTTTGTGAGTTATCGCATTTTATTATTATTATCATTGTTTTACTCGTTTAAAAGTTTAGAAATAGGTAGGATTATATATCACTTGTGATACTTGAATTTTAGTTTGTGGACAATGCATAATCCTAGATTTTTTTGCATAATCCCGTATATTGTCAACACTATCGCACAGCTGTACACTCTTTCCGTTGATTACAATATTTAAATTGCTTCTATTTTCGTCTGTCAGATTGCCAAAACAAATAGCCTGGGTTTTTGTTGGGTTCATTTCAACCATGATTGCTCGAACAATCATTAATGTTTTCTATTTCTAATGTTTCATTAATATTGACACATTCTATATCTTTATAACACTTCGAAAAACGTTTACTCAAATGTGTCATCAGCAAATTTTTGAATAAAACAGGTATTCGCATTTTTCTAATGCCATGGTATATAAAAAAAACAGTAAGGGACGAAGTATTGAGCCTTGTGGTACTACGTTTTAGCCTTATCAGTTGCATGAATATCTAGAACCTTTGTCATAGCAGTAACTGTACTCTGCCCCTTACGAAAAGCTGATTGGTGGTCAGAATAGTTATTTATGATATAAGTGTTAAGTGGCATTTTATTTTGTTTGTGGGAAATGTTGCGAAATTAGCGTCAGCGCTGGAGCAACTCCACACACAAAATAAAAACACTTTTACCAAATGTATCAAAATATTTTTTGTATAACTGTTAATGCTGGTAAGTGTTTATTTTTTTCCAGAGAAAATTCATATTTTCCTAATGTGTTTTGAAGGTATAGTACGTTTTTTATCAATACTGTTATAAAAATATTTATGGTGATTCTGGTGATACTGGTTTGTAAGAGATGATATACATACAGTGATTGAGTTACAAAGGGATAATGACATGATAGTGATACATTCTGTGATTCCCCCATTATTGTGTGGGTATACTCGTTTATTTCATGGGAATCGCCTCGATGATCAAAGTTAACGATCTAAAAATAACAGTTTTTCACAACTTGAATACCTAAGAATAGATAAAGAAACATTATCCAATTTTTGGATTCGTTAATTATTGTATCTGCGAAGAAACTGCAGCCAATTTTTTTGTTCTCATTCTGACTTCTGCTTGATAGTTACAAATCAGGTTAAAATCATATATCATCCAAAAATAGAAACAATCTGACGATCCCCAGGAATACATGTATTCAGTGCCTGGTTCTTTACCTCCTTTTGAAGTTGATGCATACAATTTTGTGGACTTTTAGCCAGTGAAAGTTTTGCAGAGTCATGATAGTGATACATTCTGTGATTCCCCGCTTATTTTATGGGATTCCCCTGATACGTCGCATTAAAAGGTGGATCTGTGATGAGAAAAAGTTTTGAATGATCCTCTTTTTCAAAGATATGGGAAAGGAAAGATCTATCTATAGTGAGTTTGGTTCTGACAATGAACTGAGTAACGATCCATAAGTAACAATTTTTCACAACTACTTACAGCCGTATGCATAGTCAATCGCCAGCGACTCGCCAGAGTTTCGCCGTTTGCTACACAAGGATTATAATGCACAGTCGAGCTCCAAAAAAGTGACAACTACGCGATAAGTCACATTTTGGCAAAACGTTGGCGATGTACCACTTTTTTGGAGCTCGACTTTGCATTATAGATCTTGTGTAGCGAGCGGCGAAACTTTGGCGAGTCGCTGGAATTGACTATGCATACGGCTGTTAGAGTATCTAAGAATAAATAAAGGAACAATAGCTGATTTTTTATTTTTGTTTTAAATAGGATCCGTCATTGAGCATCCGAAGGTACTGCAGCCAATTTTTTTTTGGTGCTCATTCTGTGTTCTGCTTAATTTAGTAACAAATCAGGCTTAAAATCAACACGGAATACATACAAGAGGTGAAAATGGTAGACACATCAGAATTGTGTCGGTCATTGATGCTTTCTGACCTTGTTTATAGCCTGATATTTTATCATATTGAGCAAAATTCAACGAAATTTTAGTATATTTCATGAATTTTATAAAGAAACGAATCTATGAATGAAAATGGTTTCTTTTGTATTTAAGGAGTAAGGCATTTGTTGAATTTTCTGGAAAGGCGTTTATACAATTAAACGAAGAATTGCTGCAGAAATTCGAGAAGAAAATTCACAAAAAAAGTTTGATAACAACCGTGACATTACAGAATCGCAAATTTGCCTTCTTTCGAAGTTTTATTCATTTACTTCTAAAAATTTTTCTACATATTTATTGTGTTTCTACATTTTATTTGTGATTGTATGTTTTATTTCAACAATTTCAGGCGAATTCATATGGCCGTGTTGCAAAACGATCCTAACATGATAAAAAGAAGCTGGTTTATTTTGAAAACCTTGAACCAATCCGTGGACCTACCTAATAGTAATGACTTTGTAAGTATTCATAAGACTGATCAGCTTTTAATTTTTTATTGAAATTAAGATATGAACTGACCAAAAAATTTACAAATTAAAAATAATTGGGAATTAAACTGTCTTTATTTGATACACTTGCTTATTCTCCGAAATTATACTGAGTGTCCCATTTAAATGCAGGCCACCACTGTACATTTATTTTACTTTTCCGATTTAAATGATTTTTTTTCAAAAGAGAAGAGCGTCAATAGCTCTATTATACTGCCTTAACTTTGAAATATAATTCGAAATTTCAAGGCCTAGTTCGAATATTTTTCAAAGCCAAAAATCCAAAAATATATTAACATTTTTCAAAATAAAATTTTACAATTAATACTAGAAACAACTGTTGGTAGAAATGTTTACAATTCAAACTGATAGCGGTCTAATAGAACACTGTAAATAACAATAGTTCATACATGTCATCCACAGGATGATTGTTCTATAATATAATTTAATTTTTAATTAAGGATGCTATATTTTTGTTAGGAATCAATATTTTTCTATAAAATGTTGGTAGCACTATTTGAAATTATTGATCATCCAGTGGCGTAGTCATATTTCTTTTTCAAAAATTGCCAATAAGTGTTTTGGAATTTTTAAGATAAAATAAATTCGAACTGAAACTACTGAAGCTCTATCCATGGAAAAAAATAACATTTGAATAAGATAATTAACACTTTTAAAGCTTCCAAATGGGTCACTCTTTTTGTAGCTTTTACAGTGAATTACATATTGGTAGTGCAGTTGAGGTTTAGTTATTGTGAATACAGTTTTTGGTTAAGCTCAGTCATGTTTATTTCAACAATATTATTAATGTTATTTGTTTTACAGACCGCCTTACAACTTGCCATCATAAACGATGCATCAAAAGAAATAATTAAATTTTTAATATCAAAACAAGCGAGTCTACGTGTTACTGACAGTGATGGTAACAACGTGATTCATCTTGCCATAGAATATCATAGGGTAGATGCTTTGCCTATTTTGTTGGATCAAGCATTCAAAACTCGATTCAATTTGGATCAATACAATCATGAAGGTAAGTCAAGTTAATATGATTAATACGTTGTTATCAAGCTAATTTATTTGTAACTGATTAGTACAAATCACAAAAACAAAAAAAATTACTGTGGTAGTTCTCCACATAGAACCTCTCACTGCAAGTTGAATAGTAATATATTGATTTTTTACAGGTTTAACACCACTAATAATGTGTTGTTTGAATGGTCTACATCAATGTGCTAAATTGCTGTTGGACTTTCAAGCCGATATAAATGCCAGGGATCTAATTTCTGGCAGGACAGCCCTATTTCATGCAGCTGAATGTCATGATGGTAAGTGTGAATTCGTTTAATTTTGATTTACACCAAGCAAGTTTTTAACAAAAATACTAGTAGAAAACCGACTGTGCATGAAAGACAGTCCTTAGTTATATTCTGATATGTTTTCGACTCGCGACTTATTCGACTCGAAATTATTAATTTGTTATTAACATTTAAATAACGAGTTTTTTTTTTTTAATTGTTTTGCTTATAAAATGAAAACTAATAAAGCAATCTAGTTGCTCCAATGAAAAGAATTGTAGATAATTGAAATAAGAACCAAATGGGATGTTTTACGACCCGGCCGGATCATTAGTAACGGAGAAAAACTGGTAAAACCGGAAAATTTTGCGATTTTTTCTCGCTGTCTCATACCACTCGACCTCTTCCACCAGCTCGGCCGTTTTCAGTCATGTTTGCAAGCATTCTCCACCCATTTCGCAGCACATTTTAGCGCAAAATGAGGATATACGTTTTGTGGTACTGTACTTCTACTTTCAAAATCTGTTTTAGAAATTGAAATCGGACTATCACTAGAGCATCCAGGCACGCTGCAAGATAGTGCAAAAAAAAATTCGAATTGCAATTGTGCCAAAACTAAATATCCGTCAAATCCTGTTTTGTGCACACATAAAGTGCACATGATTCAATACATTCTTGAGAAGGGTCAACCCTATTTCTTGAAAAATGACGGAGTTATGAATTTTTTAAAAAGTCTTAAAAAATTTCGGTTTTTCCGGGTTTCCTTCGTTACTAATGATCCGATCGAGTCGTAAAACATTCCATTTTGTTCGTATTTCAATTATCTACAATTCTTTTCATTGAAGCAACTATTGCTCTATTAGTTTTCATTTTATAAGCAAAATAATTTTTAAAAACACGTTTTTTCTTATTTAAATGTTTATAACAAATTAATAAATGACAGTTGCGAGTCGAAAAAATAACAGAAAATAACTACGGGCTGTCTTTCATGTAATGGCACAGTTGGTTTTCTACTAGTATTTTTGTTAGGAAAAAATGCTCTATTGGCCTAATTAGACAGTCAAAATTCTGGATTTCTACGAAGTTTCAGTCTCATTCGCCATATAGCCAAAAAAAAGACACATTTTTGACACTTTCTTTTAAATTTCTCTGTTTGGTGCTATAACTTTTGAAATCATGAATATAGAGTGATAAGTTTGGTTGTATTTGAAAACTCTTCGTGGTGTTCTTTTTTTATTGCCATTCCAATTGGGATTAGAAATACTATAATAATCGCTGGGACCGAATAACATGTCAGGGTATCCCAGAATAGAATGGACCAAGTCCGTTGGTAGAATCCCCAGTTCAATTTAATGCTGAATGCTAAGATAAGTATTACGTGGGTCACAGAGAGCTGAAAGTGGAAAAAAGTGTTTTCCAGAGTAACTGCACAATGGCTCAACATTTCTCCATGTAATTCGTTATGTCATTTGACGGCATTCAGTTTCAAATGTCACTGCTATTCACGTGTTTCCAACTTCCAACTACGGAACATGGATACCCCTAATCGCCCCTTCCCATCTTTCCACGCCGCTGGACTGATATAGGTTTTATAATTTTTTTTATTATCAATATTTTCTATATAAAAAAGGAATTGGTTTCGTTATCGAAAATGTCAATGGTTTTCAAGATATTTGCAATTGAATAAGTTTGCGCGTAAGTGATATCGACACTCATTGTTGATTATTTCTAGTAGTAAAAAATAAGATAAGATGATGATACTGTGTCTATCAGTTTGAATTTGCATGATTGTGCAATATTGAGCATCTCTAACATGAACACGCTGTCTCATGGGACAACCAAAACAAAGAATAGATGAACTGGAGCAGACATTGAAAACGTTGATATTTTTCTACTCCTCCACTATAATTTGGTTATTTCAAATTTGCTACCTTTATTGAAATGTTCATTATGAAACACATTATTTACCTATGCGTGTCTATCTAGTATTCTCTTGGTCACGTCTGCAACCATATCATTTCTGACGATGATTTTCCACTTTTGTAGAATTTGGTAATTTCCAGATCTAATTTTTACTTACCTAGAATGTCTAATAGTAACATCTTGAGGCGATGTAACTGGAATTATTCTTCATCTGTCCTGTTATTGTCGCAGAAGTAATGACAGCATCGCATGGTCGGAAGCCGAAGTTATCCACAAAGAACAGCATTGGTATAAGAGAAAGTTTATAGAGTCGGCTTGTATTCAGAATAATGACGTGTTCAGTCAGCCGAGCATAGAGATTCGGAATGTGTGGAAGCCACTTATCACTCAGCTAGATCGATTGAAATTTCAATAATATGTGTCAAGACCTGTCTAAATTGGTCATCAATAGTAACACTCACCGAAAAAAGGTCTTTGTATCACATTGATAACATTGATGACCTGAGAGAGACCCTACAAAGATCATAATTACCTTTATCCACTATCACCTTATAATTGAAGTTTTATCCACACTTATGAACCGTATAAAGTATCACTTTATTCACTAGTGGAATAATGGAATTACTTTATTCCACTAGTGGAATAATGAAAAATACAATCTTGAATATCAATCACAGTTTACTTATTTATCGCAAGCTCTCGTCAAAAATTCTTCCACGTGTGCTCTTTCCAATACTGCAGCTTTCTTCGCCTTGTATCCTCTCGACTCACTCTTCAGATAGGCAGTGAGTTTACTATATTTCCCAATGTCTATGTTTTTTGTATGTTATTTCAATGATTTTTGAGGAGGTGACAGCCGCTGTTAGAGCAAAACGTCAAGTCATTTTGTGATGAAAAATTTCCGCGATTCTGATTCTAAATGAATGTGATTGTGAATAAAACGTTGTATTGCATGCGTGTTTTAGATACATTTTATTTGCTTAAGAAATTTAAACGCTCGAGGTTCGCTCTCGCAGGTACATAGTTGCAGGCTATATAATAAGTATCCGAGATATCTTGTTGCATTCACACACTTGATAACGACAGTAGATGTTAACTGTTGAAACATCGTGACTCAAACACATGCAAAGAATTTATTTTCTTTGTTTCTAGACAGTGGAAGTCCAGAATCATCCTACTAATAATATTTATTGTTGTCATAAGATCTTACAGGATATTGACATGGTCACTGTTTCTATGTAAGATTAAATAATATATACTAAAGTTCAACATCACATAAAAAGGTATAACTATACTATATAAAACAAGAGTATAAGTTGAATTGAATATCACGTCATAAATAGTAAATGAGAAATATTCCTTAATTTCATGTTTATGTTTACACACATATATACACATATCCATCTTCTATATAAAATTAAAACAATAAACTAAAGTTTAATATCACGGCATAAGAAGTTACCCACATACATACAATATTACTAACCTTCGCAGTTTGAAAAAAAAAGGAAAGAAAAAAAAGTGATATTCAATGTAGAATACTCCTCGCGGAAATCGAATATAAAAGTATTGATAGCTGGAATCTATCGAAAATTGTTATCCATATTTACTAAACAGGAAGATCACTTACTACATTTATTTGGGTTGATCAATATTTGATACTGGCCTCTCATGGAAATATGGTATAGATGATTCCATCTAAGAAACTGAAGTATCAGAATGGTTACATAAATAGGAAAAAGGTCATTATTTCTGAGAATAACGTCACAAATGAAAGCTGGTAGGAGAAATCATTTATTTCATTTCAACATTGAGGAGGCAGTTCCAAATTGAAATGTTTGATTCTTCGTTATTAATTAAATGTATGTGTTGAAACCTTTTGAGACTACTCTTTTTCAATTTTGTGCTTTCCATGTTGTAGTCTGGAAAGGTCATATTCTCATGATATTTTCCAATTCAAATAATGTTGAACACGTTTATATCAACTCTTATTTAAAACTGGTTAGTGTTATTTAAGAAAAATAATCGATGATATAGTTAAACATAAACGTTTTTTCTCTGAATCTGAATATTCTATCATTTGAATTTTTTAAAGTTAGAACTAATAATGAAAAAAAAATCCGTGGAGAGAAGCTAAAGAAGCTAAATTGGCAGAAATTACCCAGAGTGAAAAGTCTCACAAACAAAAACATTATAAACTCATTACCAGGAATATGAGAAATTTTACTCTACTTCTCACATTACATTTTTTATCATGCTTGACCTTGACACTTGCAGTGCGACACCAAACTATGGGAATCACCGATTTTTGTTATGTTATAAATAATTGCATAATTGTTTATTTTTATTGCCCGTGCATTGTATTTTATTCATGATGAGTATTGTTTTCAATATTTTAATGATACTTGTGCTAATACAGTGTGTCTCACTTCTCATGGAATGACCCCCGTTACTTCCGTAATTTTTATCGTAGATTTGTGAAATTTGTAGAATCGAAAGATGAATGAAAAATGAACACAATGACCTAGAATCGGCCATTTCAAGTAATATACACTGCTCTACAGCACCCACATTTCCGAAAATAGGTCATTGTCTCCAGAGTCGTAATCAGAACAGCCATTTTTCACCACTAATTCCACTTTGATCCTGAATATTTTTTTATTGAGCCGTTGTTTTTTATTTATGGAGATTACACTAGTTTACATGGTTGTAATACCCAACTGAAAGTTGTTACTTGTTTATTTAGGTAAAAAAAATTTAACAACATTGTCACGTCTTGTTTTAGAAATATTTATTTACTTAAAAATGGAAGAAATCTTGGTATGATGTAGTTTTTTTGACCGAGTACCGAGATTGATTTAATTTAAAAAATTGAGATTTTTTTGGTTTGCAATTGAAGGAAATAAGCCATTACTTTCTTCTGTTTTATTTCACAGGAAATACCCATAAAAATAGTGGACCTTCCGATTGAAAGCGAATCTCCATACAATGTCGTTTGGGAGATTATTTTAAATACGAAATGCGCAACAAAAAAGCTAAATTTAAAGAAATGGCTGGCAATAGTTCCAATTCAACTACATTCTTAAGACCGAAAAGTTGAATTCTTCCTCATCCCTTCCAGCTAAGATTTGTTGGCATACTTATCAAGAATGAGGGTGGAGATAATAAACTCCATGAACATTGGCAACATAGCGCACCTGTCCGTTCACGATTACAGCGCCAATCGGGTATAAATGTCCCGATCGTAGATTCCGTTTCTTGCAAAAATCATTGATTTCATGAAAGAGATATTTTTTGTATAGGCTCAGTGGTCCCATAAGAATTCCGGAACCTCTCAATTTTTTCAATTCACCTTATCATTTAAATTTTTTTTCTTAAAAATTATGATAACCAACAATCACTGAAGTTCCGGAATTTACACAAAAACTTTCAGTAATGTAAAGAAAAAAAATGAAAAATTCTCAAACAAAAACTGTGGGCTCAAAACGGATTCCCGTTTTACCAAGGTAGTGTTTGCTCTTAATGATTTCTTATAGACTGGGAGATGGTGACAGATTTCAGTTGACGATTTTCTCGTTTATGCCTTTGAGACCAGTGAAAGATGGGAAAATTCTGACCAAAATGATGAAAAATTTGAGAGGGCGCCGCGTGACCTTCATATAAAAAATTCAATTCCGGCACTTAACCTCACTTCGACATCCGCAAACCTTATGCCACTTTTTATATTGAACATTCATGATGGAAACTTCCAGTATTTCAATTTGCAGCAACGAGAAAATCGTCTACAATAAAAAAAAAAAAAAATAACAAGTTTACGCCATCATTGGTTCCATTTGGCCACGTGCAACCCTGATGCCTATAATTTTTTCGCTGCTATTGTCGATCTTCACATGCCGTTGGTTTACATGGCAGCGGCGATAAAATCGTACCAAAACACATTTATTTTTAATGAAAATAGAATTTTTTATTATTTTGGTCAGAATTTTATTAATTACGTACTCTGGGAAATATTCCGTATAGAGAATCATGTAAACCGACAGAATTTTACCTATCCCTTGTTTATATATTTATGAAATATCGTATTATATTTTCCAAAATAAGTCATCATTTAAATTGAATGAAAACATTTATGGCTATAACACAAGAAAAAACAATCGTTCCATATTCCTTTCGCGAAAGTGAATACTGTATTTTATGCTCCAAACTATATTGGACCTCGGATTTATAATAAAATACCGGAACATATAAAGCACCACACGAACAATTTGTTATTTTAAAATGATCTGAAGAAATATCTATTGGATGTATGTTCTTGTTCACTATCTGAATTTTTAATATGAATTTTAACTATTTTTTATCTATTCTAATAGCTTTAGATTTAGGTAGATTCTGACAATTCTCATACATGTAACTGTCGACGAGAAAAATAAAGATTTATTATAAGAACTCGAACAAAATAAGGTCGCTGGTTCAGATCCGGCTCGAAGGACCACAAAATAGGTGTGAGACTAATGCAATAGACTCTACGTTATAGAGAATAACCACAAGAATGGTAAAATAGCCACTTGCCATGAGTGTTTCTTGATATGACTTTATAATGATCGGAACTGCCTAACTAGGACTTCAATTTTCCTTTTTTTCTCTCTCTCGGTACCATCCTTGTTTTAGGTATTGAGGGAATGAATTAAAGTTGAACTGATATTTAATAAGACCATAACAATCAAGACGCAACACATTTCTCTGATGCAACATTTTATAAGCTTTCTCAAGATTATATCAATTTTACTATCCGACGTTTCGTTATCGATATCGATATCTCGTATAGGAGTGGCTGAATTCCTCCCTTTCATACAGTTGTTTTGCTGATAATACCAATATACGTTCATAGAAATAAACAAAAATTTATGGTAAATCAACAAGACCATCCATATCCAACTAGAGCTAGAGGTTTACTAATACCGAATCCCCACCGAACATCTCTTTATCAAAAGAGTCATCTCTACCTCGGACCGAAACTATATAACAAGTTAGATACGTCTATTAAGGATTCAGTGAATATTTCCATATTCAAGAGGAAACTAAAAGCATATCTTATAGAAAAAAATTGCTACACCGTTGAGGAGCTTTAATAACAATTTTTATAAAATGTAACTCATCTTCATATGTTTTAGTCAATTTTTTCATGTCAATTTATTGTTTATTTATTTTCACACTGACGTCTTCCTTGTTATTGTACAGATATATTAATTGTGATAATTTTATACTTTTTACTAAGCGAAATAAATATTATTATTATTATAATAAAACTTTATTTTATTAATAATATTTTATTAGTAAACTCATCTTTTTGAAGTATCTTTTATTCTGAAACCAATAATATATTACATAATTTTTATTCTAAAACCAATAATGTATTACATAATATGATTTTTTAATTGCGTTTCATACTATCTAGATTTTTTAAAGAGATTTTCGAGTACGATCCCAAATAAAAATTGCCCAACACCAAACTCTAGCGTAATCATTTCTATACCAAAGGTTCTGAACAATGCAATGCAAAAATCTACAATTTACAATTTTTTCAGTGGACATGGTTCAATGGTTGCTGCAGTACCAGGCTGACACGAAAATAAAGAACTTTTTCGGTACGAGCCCCCACGATGCCATGTACGAAATCGACGATGTACCCGAACAAATAAAATGTATGATACTAGGCAAAAATAACAAGCGGAAAACTATCGAAGACCCTCGAGCTTTGAAGGTGACCAGAGAAGAGTTCAAAAAATCAAAGTCCAGCCTGAAAACTTACGCTAGATTACAGAAAATAGATTCAGCCGAACTAGTTGACAAATTTCTCACTTCGGTGAAGTAGGATTGATAAATAGCATGGCCTTGACCATAAGGCTTTCCACTAATCCACCCCCTCCCCCTATCTTCGGGTACCAAGACTTCAGTATGTTGCAGAATGACTATTCATTTGAAACACACGCCCCAAGACGGGGGCCAAATGGTAGTAATACTGATTTTACTATTCTCTCATACTGTATTCTTGGTGCAAGTCGAATAGATTTTGTGCAAGTGGCATCAAGCATGGTAGATGATATTTTCTGTGGCTTACTCGTAAATTTGACAAGGTAAAAATATAGAATAAGGTACATTTTTGACATAAAGTTTCAAATTTGAAAGCTTCTGAAAGCTACCGAATTATTTCACAAAAGTAAAATGTCCCATGATTTCAAACTGAGGTAGTTGGGTACTGTGAATGGGGAATGATCTCCAAGTGGGTTATAACAAAATAAAATGATATTTTGGTAACGGCATATTATTCTTCAATGAATATCTTTCATTGCACCGTAGTATTACACATATAAAATTTCAAAATAATTTCAAAAATACTGTATACTATATTTTAGTAGAAATTGAACTTCAAACAGTATAAGACCAGAGAAGTGACAGCTTTTTTTTTAAATATTATACATTTATCAAAGTAACTTGTATTTTGCAAAAATCGCCTTGTTTTTATCTTTCAGTTGACTTTTGAGAATCATACCTCTTGAAACACAATAGAGAGATTCACTTTTATCAGTTGATTCAACTTGATATGACAATTCCTACTTCACGTTGTTTGTTCAACATAGGGTGGAATTTGAATTGTTATTGTGAATGATTTCTCATGACTGACAAATAAATGTTACTATGAAATACGTCTTCTAACAATCGTCTAGATCAAGAAATTTCCATTTGTATCTCAATATTTTTGTTGAAACAAAGGACTTAAATCATAAAGAAAGGAGGAATTAAGAAAAAATAGATATGAAAATAAATGGAATACAGCAGATTTAAAAAATTGTACACAAAAAACTATAAATAAAACAAGCATTGTTATTAATGATATAATTTTATTTTACTTGGCGGATTTTAGAGTTTAGCTTTTCCTCCAGTTAGCCAAAGTCCGAATACAACTCTATTAATAGTCCAAGAGCTTGTGAATCCTCTTTCTGTAAGGCTACAAATTTTTCTAGTGATTAGTCATGTTAAGTACAATATTAACGTCCTGGCAGTGATCAGCCCTGCACGTCATCGGCCCTTATATTTTTGACCAAGTAAATAAAAAAAATTATAAAAAACTTTCCGCTGTAAGCTTGAAATTTTAATATGATTTAGTTCATTCACTCTAAAGTACAAAAAATAATTGACAGGCGATTTCGATGAGCACAGGTACTTGACAAGTGATTCGAAAGGCGTGCAATATTAGTTAAAATAAACTTAGTTCTGTAAAGCTGAAATTTATATACAGTACGATGCAAATATATGGAATAAATTCATTATTTCTAAATATAACATATTTTGGAAAATTCCTCGAACACGTCGATTTTCTTTTCCGATTGGCCAATTTTTGAACCCCACCCTAAATATATTGGGTTATCCACATTCGAGTAGAAATGACTTTAGTGATATTTTTAAGTGGAACACCCAGTGTATTTTTCCATATTTGGTTAGGGATCGTCATTACAAATCCAGTGATACCAGGTTTGATGGGATAATGTCAAACGGCTGCGGAGATACAGGCAAAAAATTTCCTCGTATGTCCAATGAGTATGACTGAGACTCCACACGATTCGGAAGGTCATAAGTCTGTCGCACTCATTGGGCATATGGAGAAGTTTTTCGCTCATATCTTCGCAGCCGTTTGACATAATCCCATCAAACCTGGTATCACTGGATTTGTAATGACGATCCCTAACCAAATACGGAAAAATACACTGGGTGTCCCATTTAAAAATATCACTAAAGTCATTTTTACTCGAATGCGGATAACCCTATATATTTTGGGTCGGGTTCAAAAATTGGATAATCGGAAAAGAAAATCGATGTGTTCGAGGAATTTTCCAAAATATGTTTATATTCAGAAATAATGAATTTATTCCATACATTTGCATCGTACTGTATATGTTTGAGTAAGCAATTTAGAAAAAGTGGGTACAATGACAGGCGGTTCTGGATAGCATAAGTCCTCGACAGGCGAAAGGAAAGATGCTATGGGAAAGCGAGAGGGAGATGTAACGTGAACTCTATGGTGCGAAATAAATGACATTACGTGGAGATACAAATCATGGGTTACCTGAAATGTGTTCCTCAGCTTCACTTGACTTGTTTTCGGCAGTATCAGTTGACTGATGTTGGAGTATTGAAGACGGAACTGTATCCCTCCCAAACCAATTAAAATCATAGTGGTCATAGATCAAATTCCAACCATTTTCTTCAGGCATATGAACCGTTGGCTCTTTTAAATGACTATTCCGCCATATAGTTGTAATGTATAAAGTTCTTAATAATTGTTGTCGCAGTTCCCGTTGGCACGGAGGTAAATTTGCCGAATCATAACTGATAGTGAATACTTACCACATGTCTCATAAGTAGCGATACATTTTTCATAGCGTGCATTATTTACATAATCCCTCTCGCCTGTCAAGGACTTATGCTAGCCAGAACCGCCTTTCATTTTACCCAATTTTTCTAAATCGCTTACTCAAACAAATGTAAATTTCAGCTATACAGGACGAAGTTTATTTTAACTCACACAGCTTTCGATTCACCTATTAGATACTCGTGCTCATCAAAATCGCCTGTCAATTTCAAGCTCACTGCGCCAAGTTTTTTTTTATATACACTTTCAAAAATATGGGGGCTGATTATGTGCAGGGCTGATGCCTGCCAGGTGGTTGTTACCGTACTTAGCATGCTAAGACTAAACACTAAAAAAAATCTCCTCAAAGGGTTCACGAGCTCTCCTTACTTACTACTTACTATTTTTTTTCTTTGGTGTTTTGGCATCGACTGCTATGGTCATTAGCCAAGACTTACTATTATAATTAAACTAATCTCAAAAAATAAATAGAAAATAAACAAATTTAAAGAAAAAGTTAAATATAAACTCAATATCAACAATAAAATTACAAAAACAAATAAATTATAATGATCCCTGTTTCTCAAAAAACACGAAAGTGTTACTTAGAGAAGAAACTTGATCAAATCAAATAATCAGCTACTTATTACAAAATTAGTTATTGGTTTTTTATACCACAATGGTATAACCACGCGATAATCCGAATTAAAACCAGGCCAATTATGAAGTAATCCATATTATCAATATTTTCGTTTAAAATTATTGCTTCAAATTTGACAGTAAAGGGTGTTGAAACATATCTAATATGTCAAACTGTATTGTTTTATATTTTTACCTTGTGATCCACAAACATTTATTATATCTCCAAGTTGTTTCAGTCTGCACAAAATTAGTAATATTCATTTGAAATATAATAGTTTCGACACCTTGGCTTCGTTTGTTTCTATTGGAAGGTAATTCAAACTCTATCAGATACTGACGGTTATTTTAATAAAGTTAATTGAATACAGATTTACAGTAATGGTATACCAGTGAAGTTCACTAATTTTTACAAAAAACTTAAATAGAATCTCAAGAGCTTCAAGTTGCTCATAGGTCATGTCACTTGTGTGTCAATTTTTTAAACTTTACTGTCTGCTATCTGATCTGAGTTTGGACCGATTTGAAACAGACATCTGATATTGTACATTTGCAAATATTAGTTTTAATTTAGACAGAAATACACTTTGGTAATCGTTCTGAACCAAAATATAATACACGAAGTGATTCAAATTCGGTTGTCTGCACTGGGGATTTTGAGTAAGACTGAGAATCCATCGAATTGTGTCAAAGAAATACGAATTAACTTGTGCTTTAAAAAAAAAAGGAAATTTTACTTTCTAATTTTCATATTGACATTTAAGTGATTTGGGGAGCATTACTTGAAGATATTTTTCATGGACATTCATGAGATGTTATTTGAATCGAAATACAACGTTTTTCCGCTACCAACATCATTATTTGAATAGTGAAAATCCCACTTAGCTTTCATTTAAAAAAAGAAAGTTGCTGAAGGTTTCGAAGGACATATACCAAGTGAATAATTTTAAATGAAATATTATTATCACAGTATATATTATTTACTTTAAAGCTTGATATGCACTACCCACCATAAATTAATTAACACATAGTTTATTATTAGAATATTGGAAAAAATAACAATAACCTAAAAATCGAACAGTCCTTTTTTATTATTTATACATTTTAAAGCAATACATCGAGAAAATTAAAAGTATCAATTTTTTGGAATATTTCACAAAGTTCTTTTTACTGATTAGCTTGACTTCAGTGAAACATTTGTACTTCGATGATAATGACAGAACTTTCTAATTTTCTCCACACTAGATGTCAAAAAACAACTTTTCAATTTAGCGCCATCTGTTGTGGATAAAATGAAAATGTTCTGTGATTGCTATTGGAATACAAATGTTCCAGTCAAGCTATTCAGAAGAAAAAACTTTGATATTTATGAAGAGATCGGAAAATATTCTAAAAAATAATTGATATTTTCTCGATTTCTTGCTTGAAACTCTGTATATGTATTGAAAAAATGTTAAAATTAAATTATAACCAATTTTTTTAAATTACTCTTTCCGATATCTTGCCATCTTACCACACTTTTATTCTCCCATAATACTTTTTTTTTCAATTTGCCTTCAGATATCAGGTTGTGGGACATGCACAATTTTTCAAGGAGATCTTTGTGAAGTTGGGAAATTTTTCAATTTTTCGTGAAATTCTACGACAATCGATTTTTTAATTAATTGTAAATATCGTATAGGTATCGGTAATTGATTTAAAACAAGAAACTTCACTCTTCAGTTCTGATGTCTTATTGAGAAAGAACATGAAATATTCTGACTTAAGAGGCCATGAGCGCGATCATAATTGGGGCGGTTTTTTTGGTAAAAGAGCCGATAACTCAAAAACGGTCAGTCGTATCGATTCCAAACAAAGACAGGCTTCTAGAGGACGTTCGATTCTATGTACCTACGTCTGCGGCAGCACCTCACGATGCTTTTTACAGATAATCGAGTAAGCTGCAATGATATATCTCTTCCATTAAAACTTGAAGCAATCTTCATCCAATCGAAAAAAATTTGGTATCAGAGGAAAGTTAAAACGTTGATCTATGTACGTGCTGTAATGTTTTTTTGAAATTATTTGTTCATCTACCCAAAAACTTGCTTCAAAGTAACTGCATTTTTGGGACATTTTTGATATTTTTTTTGTGAAAAAGTGGATTGAAATTTCAATTTCCATTACAGCACGTACCTAGAATTGAATGTCCTCTAGAATCATGTCCTTGTTGGGAATCGATACGACGAACCATTTTCGAGTTATCAATTGACTCTTTTACCCTTAAAAGCGCCACAAATATAATTGCGCTCATGGCCTCTTAAGTTATGTAATAATACTTCATTGGTTTATAGAGGGACATAAAAAAATATATACACTGAATAAAAAAAACTTATGAAACACAAATTAAATAAGAAATTAAACAATTGATGGAAATCAACAAGTTTCAAAATGAAAATGATGGAGTCAGAAAATATTATTAATTGTTCCAAACTCAACTTATCAATTATTTTTTTAAATTAATTTTAAATCAGATTTTAACATAATTTTTCAATTCATGGGTAATTCATTATAAAATTTTATTCCGTTGCATAGTATTGATTTTTGTCCAATATTTGTTTTACTTTTATTCATTGTTATATTGTTGGAATATGTGGTTGAATAATTATGTTGATCGCTATTGAATATTAAATTAAAATGTTTCATATTAGTTTTAACTAAATGACAATTACACAATTTACCCAGAATTTAATAAACTTAACGAGTCCTTTCGATGAACTCCATGCAGACAATCGAATCTGAATCACTCACTTTGCCACAACAAACGGCAAAGTTAATATTGAATAAATAATTTAAGTTTTTCGCAATTTATGTAAATAGATTTTGAAGTTGTTGGCATTTCTCTGTAACTAGTTATCCGAATTGAACATTGTTGAAATATTTATGTAATTTCTTAACTTATTTTTGGAGAATTATTGTAATTTTTAAAAAGTTGAATTGTAATTTTTATACCCGTTGATTATCAAGTATTATTTTAAATATTTTTTTCGAAATTGATGTAAACCACTATTTATTCATGAGCCTGAAACTCTAAAAAGAGAACAAGAGCTAGCATAAAGATCACATGTTCAGAAATCAAACATTCATTGAGTGCCCATTAAATGGTAATTAATAGGTATCAGTAGTAGTAGTAATTTGTTAGGAAATAATGTATATATAGATGTAGAGCTCTTGTATTAAACAAATTCACCATCAGTACAGCCAAACTTGGTTCAGAAATAAAATATTTCCCAACCAAACTTTGTCGAGTTGAACTGAAGTTAATCTGCGTTTATACAACTGCCATAATATGAATTTTTGAAGCACATTAGCTTCTTTACAAAAGCCCGGTTTGGGAAAGAATATTTACTTACTAAATAACTTAGGACATTTCATAGAGGAACGGAGATAAACCATTCTTTTTGTATTTTTTCCTTAAAAAAAATCGTCGGAGTTGGTTTTGTGGAAGTTGCGGGTTAGAAAAAAGTTTCAAAAAGCTTGTCAATTCTCAAATGGTTTTTGGTAGATTTTTCTAGATCTTTTATATTCTGTAAATGTCGACTTCTTGATGAAAAGTCCCCATAGGCCCAAAAAAATCATTCATCTATACGAACGAGATGACTGCAAATTGTGCCCTATGCATTCATAACGATGTGTAGAACTAGCTATGGAATCAGGAACTCATAATCATGAAATTAGGTCATTGTGTAGATGACGATTAAAAGAGAAAAAAATCAGTTTTTTTAATCTTTACTATTTTCTTGTGGATGATAGATCACTGGTCAACTTAGTGACTTTTTTTTCTGTCTCGGACATTAGGAACATTGAAACTCGCACGGTACTTTCATTCGTTTCTTCGAATTTAAGGATTTGAAAGGCATTTTTAAACATTTTCTAACAAGATGATTTGTGATAAAGTTCAAGAATATTTAAATAGAACAAAACCGGTGCATGTTTCAATTGAATTCATGATGTCTGCAATTTCTGAAGCACTCTGAAACTGTAAGCAAACTAAATTTCAAAGCAAATATTACACATTGACCACAAATGAAGATTCGTTCTGCAATGGCCCAGGCATTGATCCTTGCGGTACACATGGAGTAGTTATATTCATGGGAATCCCCTTTTACAGAAATAAACTGTATTAAAATGGTTGATGAAAAATGAAGTTCCTGATTTCAATAATTATGAAAGCTTCCTGACAAGTTGTGTGGAAAACTCCTCTGAGAAAGTCCTCCTTCTAGTTCTTTTCCCAGTGTCAGAGTTGTGTGATGATTAAATCAAATTTAAGGTATTTTCAAATTAGTGCCTTAAAAACATCTCAACTATCTGAATTTTTTCCTTTACTTTAAATTTATCCTGATGTGCAGATTCACATTTTGACAGTAATTTGATCTCTTTGTAGATTAACGCCACTTTGAATATTCTCAAATTATGGTTTTTCCTATTTATACAGGTTGTTTAGTAAACAAACGGGAAAATCGAGGAGTTATTCCCTGGACCATTCTAAGAATATTTTGTCTTTTGATGATATTTGAAAACCACCCGCCTTGTTTCGAAAATTTTCGTAAATAGAAACATCTTATTACAAAAAATACATGTAAAGGTTCGTAATCTACAAGAACTGTTGAAAATGACTACCTTCAACGAGGATGCAAGAATCTAATAATGTCCTCAGTGACTGCCCAACTCTTTCAAAAACACCAGAGTCGTTTCTTATTGAGTTATAGCCAGCATTTATCCGATTTCACAGGTCTTCAACATTTTCCACTGGAGAAGTGTAAAATAATACCTTTAGATGGCCCCATCGGAAATAATCCAGTGGGTTCAAATCCGGGGATCCAGCAGGCCATTGAACAGGTCCACCCCGACCAATCCAGCGGTCTCCATATGTTAGGTTAAAAACTCACGATCAGCCACACTAGAATGCGCAGTGTCCATGAAGACGCTGATGAATACTTTGGAAGGTTTTTTTCTCAGGAACATTACAGACAGGAAATCGTCCAATGTACAAACGCCTAGCTTGTAATGAATTGCCATTAGCAAGTCCGTAAATGAAATGTCAGAGTTCATATCGCGATTCATGATAGATGACTTAACAAACAACAATTTCACTACTAAATTATGGCTGTTTGACGAGTATGTTCTGTATTTAAGAAAATTGAATAATTTCCTGGCCGTAACCTGACAAGAAAACCTTCTAAAGTATTCATCATGAAACATGCACATTGCAACAGCGCATTTTAGCGTGGTTGATTGTGTATTTTTATCAATGACATACGGAGATTGCTGGATTGGTCCAGGTAGACCTGTTCGATAGCCTGCTTGATCCTCGTTAACCCCATGGATTATTTTCTATAGGGCCATCTAAAGGTCAACTAATGATTACACTACTCCATTGGAAAATGCTGAAGACTTGCGAAATCGGGTAAATGCTGGATGTAATGAATAAGAAACGACCCTGGTGTTTTTTAAAGTGTTCAGGAGTCACTCAGGGAAAGATTGGATTCTTGCATCCCCGCTGGAGGTAGTAACTTTCAACAGCTCTTTTAGATTACGAATCTCACATGTTGCTTTTTGTAAAAAAAATAAATGTTGTTATTGTCAAAAATTTTGTTCGTCCTCCATCTTTGAAAAAAGCGTTTTCAAAACCCATCAAAGGACAAAATATTTTTAGAATGGCCCAAGGAATAACCCGTTGAATTTTGGCCGAATGTTTACAAAATACCGTGTATACAACTTCAATACATTCAAAAAATATGTTCAGGTGTCACTGCATTCCATTGATTTACTCAAGTAATTTTTATCATAGGTCTGTTGCAAATGCTCACCTTAAAACATTTCTGCCGACATTTTGTAAAACATCTGTGAACTGTACTGGGTCTATGTGCACTTTTAATCAGAACACAATAACTGCAAAGTTGTAAAATCTATCACTAGCCGTATGAGAAATTTGCGATTGTTTGAAAGATTAATGCATTTTTTGTGAATGTAATCAGGAAAAATAAATCAATTATTCTTCTTATCTGGGTTCTATCCATGGTGTGAATATTAGATAAGACTTGATTAAAATTAATAGTTGTTACTCCTGTCTGATTTATTATTAGTCACAACCACATATAAGCAAATATTTTCTTACAGTTCTTGGTCAGTTCCGTTCTGGCACTCTATTTTCCTATCAGCATTGGCGGTTTTGGAAAAAATACAGACTGGGTACTTTATCATCCGATATTTATTAGCTTGGCTTTTCTTTATGTAAAAAAGAAGCTTCAAACTCTTTATATTAGAGTATAAGTGTCTAACTTGGTTTCTTTCATTTGGAATACGTTTCGAAACAAGTGGCAGCTTGAAAATTGTGTTTACGGACTGAATTTATTTTCCAATAGTTAATGTTACTTTTTAATTAAAATAAAGATATATAGGGTGATTAATAAGAACGACAAATTATATGCGAAGTCTTGTCATGTCTTGTTTCTTCAACATCGGTATTATGAGCTTTCTGGATAAAATACAGGGCACGAAACTATAGGGTTTTTGCATAAATACTTAGAAACCACTCCAAGGTGATGTAAAATCCTACCCACCAAGTTATGCCTTATGAAAAATATGAATCTTACCAAGTTTCAGATTCTTCATTAAAGCAATTCAAAATCAAGTTAATAACATTCAGATAAAACAATTATGTCTATTTTCCACGGCTAAGCTTATAATTTGCGACTAGTTTCAGTTATTACACCATCTTCATAACTCAAATGTGAAAACAATAATCAGGATATACTTTTCGATTGAGCTTTTGAATGTGTTGAAGGAGAAAGGTGTTTAAATTTTCCCGGAGATTGTAACTATGACTTTTTTTTTGGTATGAAGATCTGATGTTTTTTTACTGGTTTTGTATTTGTTACATAGAAAATTTATAAACATTTTCCTCAAATAATTACTCTATAGTTTTTGTGCCATGTACCTCAATCATGAGGAATATCCTAAATGATGTTAATGATTGTTATTTATCCTAAAACAATGTGAAACTACAGTTCCACAGTTTGTGGTACTTGATTTACCCTGTATATACCCCTTGCCAGCTCAGTATTATATTAAAAAACTATGCGATTTTCTTTCTTTGCTTAGTTCTGTTAGTAATAACTTTGAAGGAAAAATTATTTGTAGGAAAAAATTAAATAAATGGTTGGTATATCCACAAGCAATTATTCCATATGATTTATTTTTTGATTTTCAAAACTTCAATGTAAAATGTTGTTTTAATCCCTGTGACATCATTCCAGAAACATGCTGTTGTGAACGGCTTTACATAAACACATTTTAAATAATTATTATTAAATCTCACAAATAAACTACTTTACATTTTTTTCCTGAGAGACTTACCTTCCATTCCCCATACAAGGCATTATTAATGGTTGCTTCTCAAGCCCTGAAGATGGATGCAATTTTAGTGAAAACGTCAATATGCTGATGTGAACACTGGCTAGTGAAATAAGAATTGTATTTACTTTTCCTTAACAGAATCTTGAGGTTTGAGGAAGAATTGGATGAAAACTAGTCTTTTCAACTTTTTTCTGTTTTTAGCTGCTTCGAAAAAATTGCATATTTTAAATTCATTTATTTCATACATTATCATTAAATGAACTCTGAAAACGAAAATATGGAATATTGAAAAAATTTAACACTTTGTGCATATACCCTATAATAATAATAATTATATAAGTTTATTCATAAATAAATACATACAACTATAGAAGTGCATAATATACATTGAAATGAATAAACTATGAGAGTATAAATTATATTGGAAGCTGTTCCTAACGAAAGACACCAAGACAAGATGAATTATTGATGATGTACTTTTGTTTTGTCCACTTTCAACTATTTTAATGTAATTCATATCAGGGAAAACTGAGGTTTTACGTGAAAAATAAAAGACATTCTTTCTAGTTTTTTGTTTCAGCTGTATATAATTGAAAAATCGAAATAGTTATATATTTTGGAATTGTAATACTGGTATGCCAGACATCATCATTATTTATTTTCTTAAGTTATCCTATTTTAGGATTTTATTTTATGTAATACTTTTTTGTTTTTACAAATAAATGTTAACAAAACGTTTTGGGTTTTGCTTATCACAAACACATCTCGCTGATAAAATATTATTTTAAGTATAAAAACAATATTTTATCATTAGATAAAAATACACTTCTTTTTCCCAAAATGAGAATCCTGTTGAGACAGCTGAATACATACTTGGTATGCATATTCAAGTACAAATGCAATAAAAAAAACCGTATACAGATAAAATAAATAAGATAACCATTCAATCGACACATCGTCATAAAATTCTTGTGAAATACAGGGTGGGTCACGGTCGATGGTACCTTAGACGTTTACGAAGAACGGGACATAGGATCATTCTAAAAATTTGGTTTCTCAAGTAGTTGCTCTTGGTCTATCGATCTAAAATATTTTCAGCAATGCAGCGTTGCCGCTTATACCAGAAAGTAGCAGCATCTTTGTTATTTCAAATGGGTCACCCTGTATATTACCGCATTTTTGAACTTGTCATTCCTTTCTGATTATTTCTGCCTCATACTCCCCTATACCTATCTCTAACGGTTTTTGAGATATTGGTTATTTTCCATATTTTTAATCCAAAACATAGCTCGAATTGAATGTTTATTTCTGCGGTATTTGGATTCTTAGAAAGTTGCAATTTTGTGTTTAGTTCATCAAGATCATGTACACTGATTCTGTATAGAGAAGTTTGTTCTGCGTTATACAGGGTCGTTCAAAATTCATGACCTGACTGCTAGATACGAAAAGGGTTGAAAGTGCGTTTTTTTAAATGGAACATCCTGTATATTATGAAATATCCTGAAAGATGAATAAATTCCCTTCGAATTGATATATCATGTTCCTATACCTAAATAGCCAGAATTCAGAATTCCGAGATAATAGCAATTATCACTTGTAATCTCCCAAGTGCTTGAATTATTGCCGGAAATTTTTCGAGTACATGAATTACCATGGAAATAGGCCACAACATTTATTATGTTGTCTTCATTTGAAGTTATAGGCTTCGGTAAATTAATTCGTAATCGTAATCCTTTTGTTCATTGGTTGTAAATCAGGGTACGTTTCATTGAATTTTCTGCACGTACTTGCTATATTTCCCTCACATTTTCCATGAAGAATAATTTCATCAGAACTTTGTTTGAATAGTTATATCTCTACATTTCAATTATTTTTGAGTCACTTTCGTTAAGAAACACAACGGTATTATTAATAGTGCACTAATTGTCAAATTTTCATAATGTCATGTACCATCATTGTAGCCAATCAAAAAATTCGTTCTTGTTTAGATACCATGGCAACCCTAAAAATTTCCGGAAATTTTTATCCTGGGTACCCTGGGCGAAATTAATAAGTGGAAATTTTTCTGTCAAACATTTGACATGTGACAAGTTGATAATTTGCTTTAATGTACACATGGAGGTCTAGTTTTCATATGAAAAGAGATAATTATGTATTTACTAGATATTTGGAATGTGTCTGAAAATATTTTATCCACGATTATTGCAGAAATTGTCAATTATGAAATCATATTTCAGAAGAAGTTCAATACACCATTTGTCACGAGTTTTTATCACAAGTCCCGTAGCTCAGCGGTAGTGTTGCGGCCTATGAATCGCTAGGTCGATGGTTCAATCAATATTTCAGTGGTTATAAATAGTTCAGGTGAAACCATCGTTAGATATTTCTTATGAATTGTTGGATGATTTTCATTTCTCGGTGTGAAATTTTCTTACCGAATCTCCCTCGTGCTTGAATGAATTGCCGTAAATTTATCTCGTACATGAATTTTCAAAGAAAATTACCCTCGTCGTTTCGCTTCAAGCACTTGGAAGATTACAAGTGAAAATTGCTATTATCTCGGAATTCTGGCTATTTAGGTATAGGAATATGATATATCAATTCGAAGGGAATTTAGTCATCTTTCAGGATATTTCATCTTGATGAACTAAACACAAAATTGCAACTTCCTAAGAATCCAAATACCGCAGAAATAAACATTCAATTCGAGCTATGTTTTGGATAAAAAATATGGAAAATAACCACTATCTCAAAAACCGTTAGAGATAGGTATAGGGGAGTATGAGGCAGAAATAATCAGAAAGGAATGACAAGTTAAAAAATGCGGTAATATACAGGGTGATCCATTTGAAATAACAAAGATGCTGCTACTTTCTGGTATAAGCGGCAACGCTGCATTGCTGAAAATATTTTAGATCGATAGACCAAGAGCAACTACTTGAGAAACCAAATTTTCAGAATGATCCTATGTCCCGTTCTCTGTAAACGTCTAAGGTACCATCGACCGTGACCCACCCTGTATAATACTGTCTCCTACTCAGTAGCTGCATAATACCCAGCCAATATTTTTCTTTTCAATTGTTTTATGTGTGTGTGTGTCAAACTTCTATTTTTTATTTTTTGTTAATAAACAGACCCATTTTCCAAGTATGTATTGTCAAGAGTACATTTAAAGGCGACTACATTAGTTTTTGCGATATTAAAAAACAGGAGATTTGAATCACACCAATCCTTGACAATTTTTATATCGCGAGATATTTTCAGGTAAGTTCCCCAAACATTCACAGATTCGGTAGATCATTGACATACAGGGTCCTGCAACAAGGGCGCGGTCTTCCATATCTTCATCTTGGTACAGGATAGATGGATGAAACTTTCACAGGGTGCTCAGTTTTTTTTTGTTTTTTTTTAAATAGAACCCTGTATTTTTTTTAAGTTTTTCAGATTCTACATGGAAAATAAAATGTACTACGGAAGTCTTTTTTTTTAATTTCAACCAAAATTACCCCGCATCATCTGCAATTGAGTTATTAGCAGGGGGGGACAATCACAAACTAATTCGTATTAAGATTTTACAATATAGGTTACTGTCTTTTAAGAAGTTAAGCACTTTTTGTAGGTCACTGTTGAGTATAGTTTTTATTTTGTCAGCTAGGTTGTCCGATCTTCGTAGTATAAAGGGCATTCTATCAAGAGGTGTTGGACTGTAATTTGAGTAGCACAGATGGGGGAGGGATCTTTCTGTAAAATATGTTGATGAGTCAGGAGCGTATGTCCTAGACGGAGGCGGTTGATTATAACTTGGTCTCTTCTTCTCGTCGGGAGGGATACATTTTCATTAACAGGTTCTTTGATTTCTTTGAGTTTGCTTGCTGATTCAGACCAAATTGATTGCTAGGTTGTGAAAGGCTTTCGCGGCCATCGTTGAATGAATGATGGTTTTTCGGGTTTTTAGGCCGACGTTTATTTAGAGAAAAACTCGACGTTTCGCAAACACGAGTGGTTGGCATTTTCAAGAGAAATGTTTACAGTTTCGATCACTGAACACTACTTGCCAGGTGTTAGTAACGAAGCTTCTAATTGATGATTTGTGATCTGAAGATGGAAACTTGTTTAGAGAAAGTATGTTCTCATCAGAAACTGCTTTATAGGCGAGCGCGTCCGCTTACGGAAGTCTTTCTTTCGAAGATATTGACGGTTTTGAAGATATTCAGCTTTTTTTTTCAAAATTTGTCACTCTTCATATTTGAAATTATAAAGTTGTGCAAACTCCCATTGAAATTCGATGTTGGTCAAATAATGTACATTGGTGACTCTCTCAAAAGATATATCTAAAATCGACCTGTGATATACAGGGTGCAAAACACAGCTTGCCAAACATTGTAAATAAAAATGTGCAAAATCTTTATTTTAAATGGAACACCCGGTATATTATTGATCCATAAGAAGCGCCAAGAAAAGTTCTACTAATTTAATCGAATATTCCTAAGGTTAAAATCAATAGTTTTTCTTAATAAGCTTTTTTTTGAAAAATTTAAATTCTCCTTCGCCATAATTTTAATAAACGTGACGACTGCGATCGATGTTTGTAACACATTTCTCGTAATGAAACACCTTCTAATTTCTTCACTTGAGGCATAGTTTGTGTCCAACCCCTTCTTTAAATTATCGCTCCATGCCTATAATTACCCTTTTAAAAGATAACGGCAACCTTTCAAGGAAAATCGAATAAATGATTCTTTGAATATCAATTAGTTTAGCAGGTAAAAATATTTGCCTGCCAATTTGTATATGTATTGAAATCTTTAGTGAATGCTAGTGCAAGAAACGAAATCTTTAGTGAATGTTGCTATATCAAGAAGTTTCGATACAATATAATCAAAATGTTGATTTCAAAAACTGATTTAGTTGATATTATTTTCATATTAGGTGAATCAGACAAGAATTGTTTATTGGCAAGTAGAATTTATTCTCAACAGTATCTAGATAGAAGGCATCCAGATGAAAGATCACTCCGAAAGGTCCTGACTATGATATGGTCGGATGAATCGACATTCCAGAAAAATGGATTTGTAAATCGACATAATTACCATTAACTATTCGACAGAAAATCCCCACTTATTGAGGCAGGTGAATTATCAACATAGGTGGTCAATAAATGTGTGTGGGGGAATCGTTGGAGAAAATGTAATTGGTCCATGCTTTTCTGAGGGACATCTGAATGGAGCAATGTATCTCAATTTCCTTCGAAATGATTTTCTAGGTTTGTTGAAAGATATTCATTCCTCTTGATCTTCGCCATAGAATGTGGTTACAACAAGATGGCGCTCCTGCTCACTATTCGAGATCATTAATAAAATGAGGTATTTCCCAATAAATGGATAAGACGGAATGGACCTGTTAGGTGGCCCGCTAGATTACCAGATTTAACAAAACCGATTTTTTTTCTTATGAGGATACATAAAAAATATTGTTTACGTTGAGCCACCAACTCCAACCGAAAATATGCGACTAAGACTAACAAATGCTTTTCGCAACATTACACCATCTGTCTTGCGCAGGGTGGAACGGTCTTTCGAACATAGAATTCAGCTCCGTATTCAAGAAAAAAAATCTGCATCCAATGAAAAAAATAGGTTTTCCGTTGAGAAAAATGTGAGACTACATATCATACAAAAATGAAAAAATTGATTGGCCACGTTATATGAAACGTACACAATTGAAACAAGATATCTTTCGTACATCCTTATCAGTCGACTCAAATGGGTTTCACCATAAAAAGGTCGTTCATTAAAATTATGCCGAAGGAACAGGAGAATTTCCATTTTTCGAAAAAAAAGCGTTTTGAGAAAAACTATTGATTTTAACCATAGGAATATTGTATAAAATTTGTAGAGCCTTTGTTGGCACTTCTTACGGATCGATAATATACTGGGTGTTCCATTTAAAATAAAGAAGATTTTGCACATTTTTATTTATAATGTGTGACAATCTATTTTTTGCACCCTGTAATCACAGGTCGATTTTAGATATATTGTTTGAAAGAGTAAATTATTTGACCAAAAATTAATTTTAATTGGACTTTGCACAACTTTATAATTTTAAATATGACGAGTGACCAATTTTGGAAAAAAAGCTGTCATAGTAAATATCTCGAAAACCGTCAATATTTTTGAAAAAATTACCTCCATAAAGTACCTTTTATTTATCATGAAGCACCAAAAAACTGATGAAAACTGCAGGTTGCCATTTAAAAAAACAAAGTTGATACCCGCCCAGAAAAAACTCAACACCCTGTGTAAGTTGCATCATTTTCATTATGTAGAGCTCAGAAAATAGTATCATTTTGCTGATAAAATCATCCATCTATTTATTACCATAATGGAGATATGTATAATATAAACAGAATTGGTCCTATAACTGACCCTTGCGGCATGTCCGAATTTATCTCCATCAGATTTATTTACAAGCAGCAAGTTATATGTATATTTGAATATGTAATATTAAGACTGATTGGTCTTAAATCTTTGAGTTCTTGTGGGTGTTTTGTTTTTGCCAAAGATCCCATTTGTCAGGAAATGTTTCACTTTCTATCAAAAAATTGAAAATATGAGTGATAAAGAGAATAAACAAGGGACAGCATAAAAGAATAAGTCTATTCCAATCAGATATCACCTATAGATTTAAATTTAATAGATAGCAAGGAGCTGTAAACAGAATCTTCATCAACAAAAGAGACGCTGAAATCGGATACACCTTCCTTCATATTTTCAGAGAGATAGGTATATATATATATATATGTTCGGATAGGTTTCCGCGGTCAGATATTTGAAAAATAGAAGTTCGGGTTGAACCGCGTCTGGAATTTGTTGAAATTCGACGTTTCGGCTCCGATTTGGGAGCCATTTTCAAGAATAAGAAGGATAGGTATAGTGTGGAAACGTGATTCTACACTGAGGTCTCAGTCTGCCTACTCCTCAGGTATTATCGCGTTAGGATTTTGTGAGCCAGTGACGAGACTTGGGGAGTAGGCAGATTGAGACCCCGACGTCAAGTCACAAAATCCTAACGCGATAATACCTGAGGAGTAGGCAGACTGAGACCTCAGTGTAGAATCACGTTTCCTCACTATACCTATCCTTCTTATTCTTGAAAATGGCTCCAAAATCGGAGCCGAAACGTCGAATTTCAACAAATTCCAGACGCGGTTCAACCCGAACTTCTATTTTTCATATATATATATATATATATATATATATATATAAATTATTGTCATTGTCTGGCATATCGCTAGAATTTGACATTGAGATGAAAACATCGTTCAACATTCCGCACAAGTGATTCAGGTAATTCGCTGGCAACCGTACTAAAGTTTGGTAATGACTCAGAAAAACTAGAAACTTCGATAACAATATTATAATTGATAAAACAATAATTTTTTTGCTCAATACTATAGTCGTGTATATGTATCAAAAGAATATGATCTTACATAGTAAAAATAAATACAGGGATATTGAAGTCTGCAGCAGTGATAGTGGGTGAAACTGCATCATTGGTACCTTGGAATGTAGCATTCTTCTGTAGACCTATAAAAATAAAAAATACAGTTTTCTCTCTTATAGTTATATGCCAATGACACCACACTTATTTATTCCCTTAAAAATTGTGGATCCTTGATTTTTCCTGCTTCAAATGCAGAGGACAAAACTGAAAACTGGTTCATTGCTAACAGACTTAAATTTTATAACAAAAAAATCCAAAACATTAACTCTGAATACCAATATATCAATACAAAAAAAAACAATGTGAGGCTACTTGGTTCAACTACTCTAGAATGATAAACTCAATTGGTCAAACTACATTAGTCAAATTAATAAAAAATTATCCAGTTTATTTCACAATATAAATGTATTGAAGATGGTGTCTTTCCAACTTACCTCAAAATAACCATATTGAAACCAATTTATAAGGGAGGAGAAAAGATTAATGTTTCTATAACTATCGCCCAATAGCGCTTTCAAATGTTTTTTCCTACATTTTTGAGAAAGTATTGAACAACTGATAAATTTCATTAATGATAATTTTGGTTGTGATAAATTTCAACACGCTTTCATGCCAAATTCAAATACACAATCAGTAGTAACTGAAATGAATCTAACTATTGATTTAGAAAAAAAACTTTTTACATGATTTTCAAACAAAAAAAATGGAGCAAATAAAATTTGGAGTAAACATAAAGAATACAATATTGAGAACACAAATATTTAGGCCTAATGATTGATAAAGAATTGAATTTTGAATGTCATGAATAAAATAAGGAAATCAGTTATTCCTTCAATTGGAGCAATAAGAAGAATCGACTTTCTAAAAATTCAAATCCAAAATCTCATTCATAATGCCCTTATTGTCTCGCATATAAGATATTTGATAACAATATGATCTTGTAATGAAAATCAAAAAATTATAATTTATCTTTTAATAAAAGTAATTAAAAAAAAACACGCGGGGATTATATAAAGATACTAAAAAATGTACATTAGATAAACTAATAAAATTTGAAAGAGCAATATTTTCATGCAAATTGATACAAAAATTACGAAAAATTAATAGTCAGTTCACAATAATAATCAAAATTACGTGATTATAACATCAGAAATGCAAATAACTTTATTTATTCATTTATTGAAAATACATTTTCCATACAGAACAAGTTCTGGTATAAGGAAGATAATACATTGAATACTAATGAATATAAATGAGTTTCAGAATTTTCTAAACTAATGAAAAATTAACAAATTTAACAATTTTGGATATTTATAGATTGATGAACATCAGTATGATAGCAGATTTTCTTTCAGTTTTTTCAAGAAAATATTTATGGACTTTGATTTTTTTACATCATCTGATAATTTGTTGTAAGTTTCTATTAGAACTAGATATAGGATTGTTCTTGCCTTTATTTCAATGGATGTTATTTAAATGGAAGTTATTTGCATTTCTGATTTTATAATCATGTAATTTCGATTTTTTGTAAATGGCTTTTTCGTATATTATTTCTTAGATTACATGCAAATTTTATTAGTTTATCTCATGTAAAAGTTTTAATATCGTTGTATAATTCTGAAGAAGGTGTATCCCAAGGTTTTTTAAAAATCACTTTTAGTGCTTTATTCATCAAAACGATAAATTCTACTTTTTTAGTTTTTGCTAAAAGATGACCATATTGTTATTAAATATCTAATATGCGAGACAATATGGGCATCATAAATTAGATTTTGTATTTTAATGTTTAGAAAATCAATTCTTCTTATTGCTCCAATTAAAGGAACAATTGATATCCTAATTTTATTCACGTAACATTCAAAATTTAAATTCTTATCAATCATCAAGCCTAAATATTTATGTTCTTCAACTTCATTTAATATTTTATTCTTTATTTTTACTTTTAATTTAATTTTGTCTGTATTTTTTTGTTTGAAAATCATGTAAACAGTTGATTCCACTCGAATAACATTCAAATAAAGTCAAAAATAATCCTGCATCTTGTTCTATAGAAACTTTCAGACGATATAAAAAATCAAAGTCAGTAAATGTTTTCTTGTATTCTCATGCATGTATCATCTTCCTTATACCAGAACTTGTTCCGTTTGGAAGCTGCATTTTCAATAAATAAATAAATATTCGACAATAAAAGTCGATTACTAATGCAAGTACTTCGGCACCTAAATCCTGCCTTTTTTTGGGAACACATTGTTAAAGTGAGTTCTTATCCCAATTAATACCCCGCCAGCGGTTGCATACGATTTTAAGATCTTTAGGGTGAGAAATAAAACTCCACTCACCTATTCAAAGAAGGACTTCGTTATATGTTGCTTTCTAAGGGTCATATCATATTGGAGAAGCAGTGTATGATTATTCTGGTGATAGTGTACAGCGATACAGTCTGAACTATTTTCTGGAGCCAAAATAACCTGAAAATTCATCATAACGTGATATTTGTACTTTCAACCTCTTTCTCTTCACAAACTTGTTATCAACAGTAGGTAAATATTCACCTGTCAGGTTCATTAAATAATTTTTTGATTATGTTCAGACACTTTTCTGATCAACTATTTCTAGATTTAGCATAATCACACAGTGACTAGGGAGGTCCTAAAGTAACGGATAATTTCGTTTTCTATGTAAATATGAATGTAAATAAAAAATCCTGAAACAGGTCAATTTTTACACAGTGTCCGGCATAAAGTTCGCAGCATATGGAAAACTTTTTTATTATAGATTTCTCAAAAAGAAAAAATTCTTGATGAAAACCTCTGCTTTATCATAAACCTAAATTGCAAATACCAAAATTGAATTTTATACTACCATATACGAGGGATATTGAAAAACAATTCAGTTTCATTTACTACTTGCAGCAAGATTTTGTGAAATATCGTCACATATTTCAATTAACGTGATTTTCCGATGGGAGGGAGAAAGGAGGGAACATCCAGAGAGTGATATAATCATATCTAACAATATACCATCTATCTAGCATAGTTTTCCTCATATCGTAAAGGGCGATGAGGAGAAAATTGGAAAAAAAGTGGAAAAATTAAATTGATCATAGGTGGCTGTGATTTGAATTTCTGAATCAACATTCGATTCTGAACAATATTTTCCCCATACTTTTAATTCTAACGTGAAAAATAAAGTGATGGGATCATATTTTTTATATGGTAGTATAAAATTCAATTTTGGTATTTGCAATATAGGGATGAAGCAGAGGTTTTATCAAGAATTTTTTTTTTTGAGAAGTTTTCCATATGCTGCGAACTTTATGCCGGACACTGTATATGAAGCTAAACTTTCTCAATAAAATTATTCACCTGCCCCTTCAACCCTCTAGGAGTAATAGCCCTATGAAAAATTTTAATGAAAAGGGGTAGAGTGTGAACACACGTTTAAGAGGGTATTCTTTTGAACGGGGTATCATATTCATATATACAAATTATATAAAAATTGACCTGTTTCAGGATTTTTCATTTGCGTTCATATTTACTTAGAAACTGAAATTATCAGTTAGTTTTAGGGCCAAACAATGTTAATACTGCCCTCCACTTTCGATGACATAATCAACCTGTGTCCCTGTGTGTGATTATACCATAGAAATACTGCCGTCCTAAACAACAAAGCAGTATCTGCAATAACTCTGAAGCTGAGAATCTGTAGTTTTGACCATCTTAAGTACGAAAAGTCTTGAACTTGTGTACTGAAGGCAAAATGGTTGATTAGCTTTGGCTATTTAAATCTAGTTTACGTAACTTTTTTTTTGGAGAAAGTTAAATTTATAGTGTTTCAAAACTACAGAAGCCAATATCTCCTTTTTCACATTTTTTGTAGATACGGCTTTTTTGCTTAGGACGGCAGAATATATATTATATACTTACTCTAGAATGCTAATCCCGCGAAAAGCATGCCGCGTATGCGACCCGTTTACGATGTACGCATGCGCGTCATCAGTGCAGTTTGGGTAGATCGTTTGAAAATAATTTGGTGTTCCAATTCAGAGTTTTTTGTTATGAGGCAATAAAACACATGTCATTTGAAAGAGAGAAATTTGACAGCGCATTTAGAACTGTTTAAAACCGAAGAGAACCTTATTTAAAACAATAATGTACCCTGTGCTACTGTAATTATAATGACCGTGCAACAGTGCTTTTTCATCAACAGGAAGACTTGTCACTAAGAACTGTCACTCTTGTCAGAGATCAGAGACGGTTTTTAGAATTTCAGATTATCTCTTGTCGTTTTGTGTGGTGTTTGTTGTCGTTGGTTATCTTTCATCATTCGCAAATTTGCTTTAATCTTGTTCCTTTAAAGGCAATTTCTAATAAAGCAGTTTCTTCCTACAAATTAACAATGAACTGTTTAGTGTTGTGTAAAGGAAAAATATCTGAAATAAATCATTTTTGGTAGATGAAGAAATTTTTTATGTAGCTATATGCTCATAATAGCTCAAATAGTATTTTAGCTTGACAAAAAAGGCATGATTTTTAGTTATTGTTCTTAAGAAGAGACCTCAGCAGAACATTTGAGTGATAAAATTGTAATTTGTGGCAGACATTTTCCTCATGAAGATTCATGTGAAAACGACAATAGAATAATTTGAAACCTAGTGCAGTACCAATAGTGTGTCTGCGTAAGCAAGCATGGCGAGTGATACAACTTTCAGCCACACCGCTTATATTATTAATTCTAGATTCCTACAAAAAGTACTAAACATACATAGAATCGCCTCAGAAAATTATTCTAAATATGGGAGTGCTTTTCTTTGATGGCAAGGAAAATGCTTCTGTCGTCACTTTTTCATGCACCCACATTGTGGAAATTGCACAAAGGTAATACAACCAGAAATACTCGTAGAAATAGCATGTTAATCTCTTCAAATGATTTAAATTAAATGCAGTTGCATATTTTGACATGAATCGTTCTAGAAAAAGAACCTCGAGCTTCCAAGCATCCAATTTTATAAATCCAATTTGAGTTGAAGTTATTCATGATATTAGCTGAAATAAATTTTCACAGTTTTTTGTACTTTCAATTTATTTTCCAATCCAGTGCTTCCTTGAAATTCGCACCGACGATTTGGGGTGGTTCCGTGGGTTTTTGTTGGTTAACTATAGCTGAAAGGTGGATGTGATACCAAAAATCAGTCGCTTCAGAGCGATAAATAATAATAATAACCGTACCCTACTTTCTGATGGCCTTTACTGAATATTTGGGATCATAACTATGTGAAAATATGTATTCAAATCGGCTAAATAAAAATAACAGGTATGAGTACAATGAGGTTTCCAACCTTATTCTCCGAGATTCAGAATTAACGTTTGTTAATCTTCACAAGTACCATAATATTTTACTAAAACCGGGCCTGTTACAAAAATCACTAATGACGCGCATGCGCATTGCGAACCAGCCTGAACTTTTTACAACACTTTTGACATGGGGATTAGCATTCTAGAGTAAGTATATAATATATATTTCTATGAATTATACTCAAATAGGATGTTCTGATCTTAACACAATATTTTAGCAATCACACACCGTCCAGGGTGTTCTACCCTAAGATGTACATCTAAATTCTGGCACGTAAACCTTTATCAAATTTTGCAAAATAATATGGTGTGCCTCAAGGATCTGTTCTATGTAAAAATTAAAAAAAAAAACATTAAAAACTTGCCTGCGTAATTTAGCCCTCGCTTGTTCCAGACTGCTCATATCGTCCTTGAGAATGTACTGTCTCACTCCTATAATAAAATGTTTGATATACTGATCCCAACTGAATCCATTACTTTCGCTTATGTTGATTTCGAACTCATCGCCATCCTTAGCGGTGTCCACCGCGTTTTGCAAGGTTTGCATTGTCGACACCTCAAAGTTCCATTGATTCGTAGAAAAAAAGCTGCCAGCCTGCAAGGCCTCGTGAAATTTGCGGCTTATCTTCAACATGCTAAAATTACAATTTTTTATTATACAGTGCTTTTCTTTAATGTAACCTCCCTCCTTTTATTTTTTGCATGAATAGAATACATTATTTTCGAGTAAAACTAAGAGATGAAACTTGCAAGATGTCGACTGGGCGCCATCTGGGAAAAAAAATTAAATAGAAAGGGGTCTTGTGACACATCCTTTGGAAGCCCCTGACCACGTAGAGGTGCCAAATGTTATGAATTGTTCACAATTTCCTTCTCGTTAGTGTCGCTTTGAGGCACAAAATGTGAAGAAAATGGCAAAGCACATTAACATGAATTTTGGTTTCATTGCGATTTTGTCGGTATAGAAGGAAATACGTTGGGAACAAAATTGAGCATGACATCATTGACATCATCATCACGACACAAAATCACCAGGGTTGTTTGTCAAGTCGAGAGTCAAGTGGATTTTGTATTTGGTTGAAGCCATTCTTTAATTATCCTACAGGTACTTCAAATGTGTTTATTAACATTGCCCATTTATTATTTTTACCAAGAACTGTACCCTTTCAAGGAGCGGAACGGTGAGTAGAAACTTAGAAAGGTAAATTAAGTGATTTACAGAATTTGGCATTTTCAGGATGATTACTGATTTCGCCGCGAAGAAAATGCTGTCCAGGGGATCGGAGTTGATTTATAGATTTTTTTTTCAAAACTTTCTTTATTTTGACATCCATACATAAGTCAAGGAACTGTGAAAATTGGTTAGTAGGTAGTTATTTTAATTCTTTTGAGAGGGGAATGGCAAATGTCTCAGATATATGGGTATAATAAACAGGAGTTTTCAATGCAAGTTTCGAATATTTGTGGGCAGTTGATATTGCCTGACACTGACACTTGCACTGATCACTGACACGTCTTCTGTGACAAAGTGGTCGAATATTTAAAAGTATTTCTATTTCAGTATATTCATATTCCTTCTACGTAAACCAAATTTATAAGCATAACACCTCAAGAATTTTTTTTGCACCTTTTCTATTTGGTTGGCCTAGCAATCATGACCTGAAGGTGAAATCCAACATTTTATAAGCTTTTGATGTGATTTCGTTTATGTGGTCAGTAAAAGTGAGTTTGGAATCCATTTTAATTCCCGAGTACTTGATCTCATTCTCCCGTGATAATTGATTATCAAGGATTCTATAAGGAAAGTTGGTAGATGTTTTTTTATGTGAGAAAAATATATTACAAAACACTTTCTGGCATTAAAATCCATCTTATTGAGTTAACACCAGTCAACTAAGGTATCTATATCATCTTGCAAAAGGATATCATCATGAAATGAATTCACAGAGCGGAATAATTTCAGATCTTCAGCAAATAAAAAAAAATTGGAAATTTATAAATAAATAAAAGGGGAGTGGGCCAGAATGATTTTATGTGAACCTTGTGGTACACCGAAGATACTATAATGGCATGTGAAATACATCCAACCACTTTCGTCTATTCAAGAAGGTCTTGAGCCAACTGAGCAACTGTCGACTGATACCAAGAGACTTCAACTTGGATGCTTATCATGGTTTTTTGACCCTATTGAAAGCCATGGAAAAGTCTGTATAGATAGAATCAACCTGACATTTATATTCAAAATTTGATATAGTAAAATTTTGATACAGTAGCAAATTAGAATTTTTATAGATTTTCCTTGTACAATACCATGCTGTTGATCATTGATAATGTTTATGCACATCCAAGAGACATTTTTTGTTACAAAATAATCCAACATTTTGGGAATTTCTGATTGCAAGCAAATTGCTCTATAGTTTTCAATGTTATCGTTTTTTCCTGATTTGAAAGTGGGTGTCAAGAAGCTGTGTTTCCAGAAATCTAGGAATATGACGGATTTGAGAAACATTGAAAATTGTGTGAATGGGATATGTTATAGAAAATATACAGTTTTTGATGAAGTACAGAGGATAATTTAGAAGGTAGGGATTTATAGAATTCAGAACCATCCAAAGCAAAGAGTTCGCATAAAAAATTCGCAAAATTTGAAAAATGTGCTGTTGACTTTTGTCATTGACATCACTCATTTGTTGTTTATCTACAACCAAGTATTGCACATTTTTGTACTTGACTACCAGAGAGTTGTACGAAAGCGTAAAAAGGCCACAATGAATAAAAAAATTATTTCGTCTAATTCCGACTTCGCAACTCGAAATTAGTATAATTCCGACTTCACAACTCGGAATTAGCCTAATTCCTACTTCACAACTCGGAATTAGCCTAATTCCTACTTCACAACTCGGAATTAGCCTAATTCCGACTTACAACTCAGAATTAGCCTAATTCTGACTTTGCAACTCGGAATTAGTATAATTTTGTCTTTACAACTCGGAATTAGTATAATTCTGACTTTACAACTCGGAATTAGTATAATTCTGACTTTACAACTCGGAATTATCCTAATTCCGACTTCACAACTCGAAATTAGCCCAATTCTGACTTCGCAACTCGGAATTAGTATAATTCCAACTTCACAACTCGGAATTAGTGTAATCATTACGATTCCACGAGTTGGCTGGAGTTATGTGAAAATGTAAACTTGAACCGTCCAGCGAGAACTTTGCAGATTTAATACAGCTGATGGTTGACCCTAAGATCTATCAAAGAATATAGCAGTTTTAGATATGCTATGTGGTTGAATGCTTTGCGGTACCACTAAGATTTTTGGAAATTGTAGATTTTAATCATAGCTTGATGTACCAGTTCACCCGAAATACTGCATATTTATTTTCTGACATCATCCACAACACCTAGGAGTTCGCAAAGACATACTGGAGGGGTTCCTGTTTTTCTTTGTTTTTCAATTAAGTACACACAGCACCGAAAATGATGCCTACAAAGCAGAAAACCGTTGATGTTTACCGCCTTCCAACAGGACCGCGAAAAGTTACTGCAACACAACACATTTTGTTGATAAAAAGTTTCAGATTTGTTGTTAAATTGTTAAAAACAAGTTTTGTTTCTGTTTTGTTGGTTTGATGTGGATACGGGTTGAAAACGTGTTTTTTCCTTTTTTTTTTGGAAACGGGAACGCGAAAAGTTTGTTGCAACCAGAAACACACCAGACTCGTTTTGTTGAAGAAAATTTTCAGATTTGTTGTTAAATTGTTGAAAAAGAATGTTTTGTTTGTGTTTTTTTGGGTTGATGTGGACACGGCATAAGAGTTGAAAACGTTGATTTCATTGAAAATATGAACAGGATGTTCATAAAGTCAGTTGTGGAATCATCTACGACTGAAAGTTGGAATTTAGTCTCTATTTTCCATCATACAAGATAACCTCTCTTGGAAGATATTCATGTTTTAAAGAGAAACATTCTCGATTGAAAATTGAATCAATACATGACTCCTTTGGAAATGGAAAAACCCTACGATAAAATTGAAGTAACTTTTTTGTAATATCTAACAGAAAACAACTACTTCCCCGACTAAAGCCACGCTGGACATTGAACTACATCTGATAGATATTGAGAAAGGCCCTATATAACTTGAGAGAAAAAATCTGAACGTGAAAATTTGCAGTTTCATTCAGATAGTTGATTATTTATTAAATATCCAGATCCCATTGGAGATTCTTATCTATGAATGAGATAAGGGAGAATGTTATTCAGAAGTATCACTCACAGAAAATCGCTCATTCCATTGATGCGTGAATTGCATCTCTTTCGCTAGGCCTCCAATACATTTTGGTCGATAAAAATCTATTTCACTCTTCTAAGATCATCAGGGAGGTCGGAAGAATTGGAAAACATACTCTTCAGAAGCAATTTCACACTGTAGTGAGGAATTGTACGATGGAAAATAGCGACTAAATTCCAACTTTCAGTCGTAGATGATTCCACATCTGACTTTATGAACATTCTGTTCATATTTTCAATGAAATCAACATGCCATACCCATGACAGGTTTTATGTCAGAAAAATATTTTCAAAGTTTCACCGCACAAGAAATAGTCCAACAATTCCTCATTACAGTGTGAATTTGCTTCTGAAGAGTATGTTTTCCAACTCTTCCGACCTCCCTGATGATCTCAGAAGAGTGAAATAGATTTTTTATCCACCAAAATGTATTGGAGGCCTAGCGAAAGAGATGCAATTTACGCATCAATGGAATGAGCGATTTTCTGTCAGTGATACTTCTGAATAACATTCTCTCTTATCTCATTCATAGATAAGAATCTCCAATGGAAACTGGACAGTTAATAAATAATCAACTATCTGAATGAAAATGCAAATTTTCACTTTCAGATTTTTTCTCTCAAGTTATATAGGGTCTTTCTCAATATCTATCAGATGTAGTTCAATGTCCAGCGTGGCTTTTGCCGGGGAAGTAGTTGTTTTCTGTTAGATATTACAAAAAAGTAACTTCAATTTTATCGTAGGGTTTTTTTTCCATTTCCAGAGGAGTCATGTATTGATTCAATTTTCAATTGAGAATGTTTCTCTTTAAAACATGAATCCCTTCCAAGAGAGGTTATCTTGTACGATGGAAAACAGCGACTAAATTCCAACTTTCAGTCGCAGATGATTCCACAACTGACTTTATGAACATCATGTTCATATTTTCAATGAAATCAATAAAACTAGTACTTTTCTTACGATTTTCTCTAAATAAAGTATACTCTTTTCCATTAAAAAAACAAGTGCGGAAAGTTATACTTTCCCGCAATCTCCTGCCGAGGTGGCGCGCGGGAAAGATACGTTCTAATAATATTGAGTCATAACTATATACACAAATGCACATGAATTGACGAGTTTGGACATTAGGGATCAATGTTTAAACTTTCACTATAATTTCAATGGAATCGCAATGATTACACTAATTCCGAGTTCTAAAGTCGGAATTATACTAATTCCGAGTTGTGAAGTCGGAATTATACTAATTCCGATTTGTAAAGTCGGAATTAGTATAATTCCGAGTTGTGAAGTCGGAATTATACTAATTCTGAGTTGTGAAGAAAGAATTATACTAATTCCTAGTTGTAAAGTCGGAATTAGTATAATTCCGAGTTGTGAAGTCGGAATTATACTAATTCCGAGTTATGAAGTCAGAATTATACTAATTCCGAGTTGTAAAGTCGGAATTAGTATAATTCCGAGTTGTGAAGTCGGAATTATAATTTTTTTATTTTATGTGGCCCTTCTACGCTTTCGTAGAGTTGTATCCATTAAAACATAATTTTTTGTCTTATTAATGGTTCCCTCGATGTAATTTATTGATAATTTTTTTCTCAATTATAACAATAATTTCAATGACTGAAAGTTTTGAGTAAAATCAGATGATTAAAGAATGACAAAAATTAAGTCAAACGAGTCAATCATTGGATAAAATAATAAAATCAGTTTTGCTATTATTTTTTTTGTTTAAATTGTGGATTCAGTCAACCATCTGCATCCTTACGCGCAACCTTCGGAAGTCTTCGAGAGACTTGTGCAAGCTAGGAAAGACGCAGCCCTTATCCTTCAACATGTGATACCATATCATGCAACATAATTCTCAAATTTCTCAAAAAATGTAAATGTTATTCAAAAGTTGTTCGAAATGAGATTTTTTGAAAGAATTCTACGAAGTTTGTTATTGTTTCAAAAATAAATGAAGGTGTTACCATTTTGAACAGATTAAATTGAAATGTATAACAAAAATCTAGGGCATTTGAAAAATCGTTATTTGAAAATACTGTTTTAAAATTTTTTTATAAATCATTAAATATAATTCACAAGAGTAATGACAATACTAGTGTTTTTCTAGAACAGCAATGGGAGGTATAAATGATTGCTGATACCAGCATCAACACAGTAAGTAGAAAAATATAGATTTGATATGATGAAAGAATTGTTTATTACTTTTTCGATACTGCAAAACTAAAACTATTGTCATTTAAATGAAACTTTTGCGCTTTCAAATATATGAAAAAAATTGTTTAGAACATTTCTGATATGGGATATTTTCTGGTTCAGCCAAACAAGATAGATTTATGCTGAGTTGTGGAGTTGAAATTAAATTTTTGGCGGAGGATTTGGTACAAATTCAAGTTTTGGTGTCACTCCACCAATTGTATAGTCTTAATTTTTTAAATAATCTTCCACAAAACTGAAGAATTTAACTACATGGTGTTCAAATATGAATTAAAATGTTTTTTACTTGAGAAGTGTAAATGATTTTATAGAAATTTTGCGCATTTTTCTGACGAATTTTGTGTAAAGATAAATCTCAGCTTTTACTTTTCATTGTTTCATCACTTCATAACTGCTCATTTCATTTTATCAATTTTACATTACCTTTATCACTTCATCTTGTATTGACATTTATTGACAAATCTAAAACATGTAAAAAATGAAATAAAGATTGATTGATTGATTTAGTGTACAATTCAATCGATTTTAGCCTTCATTGAGGGTCACTCCTATAAAACAAATGTAGTATAAGACGTTGCAGAAGTTATTTACACGGATTTTTTTGAGCACAATAGATAATGTCGATACAGTCCTACTGGAATAACTACCATTTGATGGTGCAGCAACTTTACCAAAGCTTTCAATTCATGTCATTGTTTGATCAAGTACCACAAGATGTCTAGGCAAAAGCGTTACAAGTTGATGCAATATTGTGTAAAATATCTCGCGATAATCGATCCTGGCCAGATTTGTAAAGCATCCTCACGGCAAACAATAATAATAGCCATCCTTTACCCGCACAGTCCTTTGGATATACTCATCGAGTGTTTATAAAGTATTATTATTATACCCTGAAATTATCTCATCGAACTTACTTACATCGGTTTCTGTCCCGTGGCACGCAAATATATATCCAATATGGCGGAAGGCAGTAGATGAAACAGGGTGGCATAGACGATATGCATTGTTCTATTCGTTCTGTAGGTGAATCCTGGATACCAGGTCACAAACTTGCTGGGATATTCTAGGGAATATTTCTGAGTGAACTTTCTCATTTCCATCCATGTCAACGGATTTGTACGGCCACTAGTGCAGTTGTAGACTCTCATGGTGTTTGACCTTGAAAAATACATTTATGACTTGTGTGAATATTAAAAATAAACAATGTTAGTTGAAAAAATTCAGTGGTTTTGTACACCTATTAAATCATTTGACACTGGCAATGTACCCCATAATATGAAAATTGCTAAAGTAAAAATTATTTTTAAAAGTGGTAACAAATTTTTTTTTAAGTAATTATTTACCTACATCATATTACCTGTTTTATCCAAAATTATTGAGAAAATCATGAACCGAAGAGTAATAATTACCTTGATAATTAATAATAATAATTTTTTGTATAATGGACAATATGGTTTCCGAAGATCAAGACACTGAGTCTGCCGTGTTGGATTTGATTACAAAAATTCAACTAAACCTAGATGAAAACTTCCAATGTTGTTTAGTGTCACTGAATCTATCGAAAGCAGTTGATACGGTGGATAACTAAATTTTATTATGAAAATTATTCTATATCAGGATTAAAGGCTCTGTACATAAATTATTTCACTGGGAGAAAACAATATGTTTGTATGGGGAATGAAAAAAGTTTGATAGGGAATATAACATGTGTTGTACCACAATGTTCAATTCTTGTAACTTCCTTATTTCTTATATCCTTCAATTCAATATCCAATCTTAGTTTGCATGGAGAGCTCAAATTATCTGTAAAAAAGAAGATCCAGACATATCGCAAATTCATCAGTTTTCAACGGGGAAAATATAAAATATTCAGAAACAATAAAATTTCTGGGTTTATACATTGATGATAAACTTTAGTATTGGTATTTTCTTCAAAATTCGATATTACATTCCTTTGAAATATTTAGGAATGATTTATTTCAGTTCAATTCATTCTAAATTAGACATTTAATATCAGTATGGGGAACTGCCAATAATACTATTTAACGTCCACTTAAATCTTTGCAAAACAAAAGTATTCAATGTATTTTTAAATTACCATTTCTTGCTGCAACTACATCTCATTTATATGCTCAAAACAATCTTTCGGATATTAGTTCTTTGTACAATTTGAGAATATGTATAATCATACATTCTCTTATCAATAATAGGAAATATTCATTTTCATATTCAATAATATACCCAATAATTTCAAAAATATCATGCAAAAAAATCGTTTCAAATTACATTTAAAGAAATACTCATTACAATGATACTTTTTTAGTTATAATTTTAGGTCCCTATCATAAACATTTATGTTTCTTGAGGGTCAATAAAAATTATTATTGTTATTATTATGCATCAAAACGAGCAAAGTTTGAAACGCGTATCGTCGAGTATCAATTTAATGAAAGAAATAACTTTGACAATGACGAAAATACTCATCTCTCCACACGTTCCCACAAAATATGGTGCAAATATCTTACAGAAATCAACTTCTTTTCCTTACGGATATTGAATTATATCTGACGTCCATTTGTGCAACTTTCCTCACGGACACAATTGCAAATGCTAATTGTAATAAAACAATGAATAGTATCCTTCATTTAGTTGGAAATGTCCACCTGGATACATGACAAGTGTCTCTAATCAGTGCTAGGATAGATCAGACAATATTAGAGTCGTCTTGTTCCATCCAACGAATGATAATAGTCAAAGCCTACGAATGAACCATATCAGCTATTCAATCTGAATGCATTCACAGATACTTTCAATCAAAAATAGTTATTTATGCAACAAGTGCAAAAAGTGAATGTTTATTGCACTCGACGTGAAATTGTCCGACGAGGCCGTTAGGCCGAGTTGGACAACACGTCGAGTGCAATAAACAATTTTTGCACGAGTTGCATACAACATTTTTTCTACGTTCATGCAAAAAGCAAAAAATGATTTATTGAGGTGCGGCACTAGGTGTAGGAAAATGAAAAGCGCAACTTGAATACTTTATTATTAATATCGATTTGCATTGAAACAGGAACTAATACGTTACGAACAATTTAACTCAAACTTTATTTTTACCCTCAATGTTGAACGTGAATGAACAATTGGTGCAATTTTCAATATGAATATTTCGTAGTGAAGTACCTATTGCCAATCTCACAGAATATCTGCTAAATATGTAGTAGGTTTAAACGTTTATGTTTGTCATGATGACAGCACGTTGAAGTAAAATGACAGATGAGTGCAATAAAAACTTTATTGCACTAGTGTAATAAAGAACTTCTTTTTCCACTGAATATAGTTCAATAAAGTTTTGCTTTTTGCATGAATGTAGAAAAACAATATTGTTATACTCGCTTTAGAAAATATGCAGACTCCGAAACTTGCTCGCCAATGGGGGAGTTACCACGCAACCTTGATTCTTCATGAAAAACCTCTGTCTCTTCAATTGTAGAAATTCCTGTGGTATCGCGTATAAAAATTGAAATTACATTAGTTGCATGTCTTAGTTTTGGTCACAAAGTCCTGAATAGATATTTTATGAACATAAACTATTTTTTGACTCAGCACCTATTCAGAAAACAATCATACGCTATAGGCGTTACCTTTACTAAAATGTCTATTCTTCGAATAAACATGTCAGCTGATTGTGCAACAAAAATTCGTGGCCTTTTCCCGCAACTGATTGGTAGGTATAATGAGGTTTTGTGTATGAGCAAGGAACATTTTTCACTAACATTTCATACTTGGGAATACAAACAACAACAAAGCAAGAAATAAAAAGTAGGTACATGAAGTTAGTACTGATAACTTGTCTTCAAGACCTCATAACCAAAAGTATGACGTAGATACAACTGATGTATTTTTAATTTTTATTAGGAAATTCTGCAGTTGAAGAGGCAGAGGTTTTTCGTGATAAATTTAGGTTGGTAACTTGTACGAAACTCTCCCATTACTGACAATTTATTATTCCACTCCAAGTCTAATTGAAATATCATGGAACCAGCCAGGCCTCCCTTGTTCTAGGCTCCAAATTGGCATCAAGACACTGGTTATTTTTAAAGGTTAGCTGGCTCAGCAGATTCGAAGTATTCATCCAGAGAAAAATCATTTGATGAACCTATTCCAATTTCTTGTATTTATGTCGAGCACAAAACAGTTCTAGAAGAGAGAGCATGGAAAGATGAGAGAAGTCAGCTTGAAAATTAAAAACAAAACATTGATAGGCAAGAAAATAGCTAAAAGTACTGTGAAGAAGGTTTCAATAGTGGCTCATAAGAAGAATCAGAAGAATTGGATGATGTAGAAGAAGGAGGAATAGAAGATGGTTTTTGTTTGATTTGCGAAGAATTTCGAAGGAGTATAGAGATGTGGTTTAGATGTACCGTGTGCTCGTTGGGTCCATCAATTATGTAGCAGCTGGGATTCACCTGAAGGATATTTGTGTCATATATGTCTGACAAAATATAACTTATGAAAAATTTCAACTCCACGTTTCGAAGAAATTCATACAAATCCATTTTGAAGTCTACATTCATTTTTTTTCATGTATGTATACAATTTGTTTTATAATACATTCAACAATAAATGCATCCATTTGAAGCTCGTCATAATGAATCACCTGAACACATACATTATCTTATCATGATACTTCCCATAATTCTGACAAGATCTACGTGAAGAAACTGCAGTTGGTACGTTCTAAAATAGATACCTATACTTTCAGCTCGTGTACATAACAGCCAGTTTATCTTAATCGTTATTGAAATATTCACATTTCAAGTTAGGTGATTACCATTACCACATTCTCCCCTACTTCGTCCACGCCACTGAAGATGACTGCCACAGTTTAAGTTGAAACTGTTGGATATCTTTACCAAAGAACACGGCAAAACCCGAGAACCAACCAGAACACGTATTGAGGTGTTAGAATAAAAATCCAATGTATTCTTTAGGGAAGTCATAACAAAGAATCTGAAACATTCTGTGTATCTCTTGACCATTCAAATAATACCTGAACGCAACGGTGTGCCAAGCAGCAGCTATGAGAGTGTTGACAACTATATCAACTGGTATAACATCTATTTTATATTTCTCCTCACAAATGATGGATTTGATGGTGCCTCTTCCACATTCCATGAATATTCCTGTGATGCCACTTACACTGTCCACCCAACCTGGGTACGGCTCTTTCCATGCTGCCGTTACTGAAAAATAGATAGAATAGATATACAGAGGAACATTTTTTTTTTTTTTTAATTGGAATGGTTATTTGAGAGCTGATCTGGACAGTGGTGTATACTTCTTACAATTTATGATTTTAGTACTGTCATTGAATACTGAACAATACATATTAATTAATTCAATTAAACAATGCCACTGTCGACTGTTTTTCAGAAAAGTAATCTGCCATTCCATCTACATATTTATACTTATGTAACTGTACTAGTATTTTATTGACGATATGTTTGGTGGAAATAATGGTAATAACGTTACGATTTTGGTATTTATAGAACACTCTGAAGAGTTAGATGCGCTGAATCATGAAATATTATCAACAATCTTCATTCGTGAGACGAGATGGTGCCTCAGTAGAATATTTCTTATCCACCAGTGCCCAAAACTGATGAGATTCGCTGATAATGAAAAAATTTAAGAAATAAAATTATTGTGTGATTCAATTATTTAGCCCCTTCTCGATTTCTGTGTAAACATATTTACCCCAGCTATGAAATGCCAAATTTCAAAGGCATTGTGACGTTTTGAAACGTAACAGTTTTTTAGCGATGTAGTAGATTTTTACGTAACTGAGAATATATTTCATCGGAATTCGAACCAAAAAAATTCCTGAAAATGCATAGTTACGGGTCAATATCAAAGCGATGACAATAAAGAGCCTTCTGTCGCGATACTGGATTTCCAAACCTCCATGCTGCTTGATTCTCATAATGTCAGCTCCTGAATCTGCGAGCAAAGTGCAGATGACCACCGGAAACAATGTACAGTATAACCAGCAGGATTTGGTGAACCAATATGTTGGGAAATTTATTTTGGTGGCTAAACCACTTTTCAGCAGTTTGTATGGAACATGAGTTGTACTAGCATCATGTATGAATAATTTAATAATTTTTCAAATAATAAATTATACCTACAAACTTCCTGTCATCAGCCACTCTACTGAAAGTTTCAAAGTTCTCCCTAGTAAGAATAGTAATTTTTTGGCGTGATAACCCTCAGATCTTCGCATCAAAAGTGCTACTAATATGGTATGGTATATTTTTGAATGTCAATGTTTCTTTTGGCATTCAATTCTGCCTTCAACATTGAGTAGGTACTCCGTACTGTGGATGCTGGAAGCTGGATTTATAGATTGAGTCGCAGCCGCAGTCGTTGCAGTTGACGTTGCCGTGCGAAGATAAATGTGCCGTTGCTCGTGCATATGTTTATAGATTCGCTGCCGTTGCAGTTGCTGTTGTCGCTGCCGCCGGTAACGGCAGCGGAAAATGACATGAAACTCAAAATGTCCTTGTCAAAAATGAACGAAATGTCACATAATTTAGGTTATGTATTTGTTTACATAGTTTGAAAGCAAAAATTTATTTTATTCAGAAATGTTAGAATATGAGGAAAATATAGATGTAGTCCTAAACATATTAGAAGGATTTCCACATCTATATAATCTGAAGGACTAGAATTATAAAAATATGTTCATGAAGGAAAACAGTAGGCGTTTAATGAACACAAAATAAAACTATAAATTGGTCATAATTTTGCCAGCGACTACGGTAACGGCTACGGCAGCGGAAGCGGCTGCGACACAATCTATAAATCCAGCTTTATAGTTTTTCATTGTTTAGAAGTATGCTGACAGAAAAATTTCTTAAATATTTTTTACCCCGTTCACCACCTCTGACACCATTCTTTATATTTCTTATGAACTTCATACTTACTTCTTGACTTACCCCGTAATATCGAATTTATTGTTAAATTATCTGATTCTTCTATATCAGAAGGCATATCTACATCAGAATCATCCATTAAAGGCCTAATTTGTAATAAAATATTCACCATTTACCGATGTTATTTATTCATTATCCATAGCAACGCAACGCAAGTAAAGCGATGAAGTTGAAATTATCAATGTAGTTGTTACATTTGGAACAATTCTTTTTTATATTTGGAACAGCGCATTTCTTTTTATTTTAATAGTTGGTCAGATAAACTTTTGTATTCAATGTGTCATGAAAATATTGATAATAATTTTATTTGACTCATAAAATTTTCTTTGGAGAATAAGTATTGAACCAATATTGCAAAATAGATTAAGTAACCTTATTCGTTTCTTCTTTCTTTCTAATTTCGAATTTTTCCCCGATTTAAATTCTTTTAATAAAAACTTATTAACGAATTCAACAAGGAATTACGAAATGTTTTTTCTACATATACTTACTGATTGATGGTCGAACTATGGCTGATGGAATGGTATCAGAACTCTTCAAAACAATTTGTTCCGCCAACGCTTTGGTCAGTGTGTATGTGTTTGGATGCTTTCCCTGAAAATTTCAAAAGTGAGCAATACAAATCTTGAGATGTGCATCGTTTGAACCATTATTATTGCTAAAAAATATAAACACTTTTCATTTTTCGGAAATAGTTTATGAAAATGCAGCATGTAGTAAATAATGAACCAGTAGGGGGCAAGGATAATGACACTCTAACAAAATTCTGCTGTTCGCATATGAAGCATTTTTGTCGAATCGCTAGTCTAAATAAACCCCTTATTTTAAAACTAAACTTTTCAAAATACGCTAATCCTTCGTGAAAAAATATTCTAACTCTTTAGGAGTCAATAAAACGACCCTCGTTTACCAGACTACCGGCACGCCACTGAGCGTCACAGCAAACCGAGAGAGAATAGGTACGCACTTAAGTCAACATTCTGAACTAGGTCAAATAATATTTCAATACGCTGAAACTTTTAGATTCTGTCCAAAAAAGAACCATTTGTCTCGTCGGTGATCTCACTCACTTTTCTGAAACACGGCAGAAATGTTGGCGTCTGGCGACATGTCCTTGTTTTATAGATATTTTCTGGACTATGCTCTTCTGAAATATCATCAATCGTTCCATCGTCAGCGGTCCCATAGAGACTTACTCCTTACTTGTCGGCCTTGTCGCGCTCATCTTCACATCCCTTTGTCGCTACTTCAGCCCCAGTAAGCTTATATGATTGAGTTTTTTATTGACATTTGATTCTAGTCCGGGAGCCAGTGACAGATTTCCATGACCAAGTTCCTCTCAAGCGAAAATTAGTGGAATTCATCAGATAGTTATATTATGAAGCTTTGTGAACGTCAGCTGCGGTTCCGTGGGGGGGGGGGGGAAGAAAATTTTACCTTATATTCGGATTGCGTCAATTTAACATGTTTCCAGGAAGGAGGACATAATTGAATATTTTTTTTTCTTCGTGCGTAGGAAGCTACTGTGCTGATCACCCACCCCCCCCCCCCCACCAACGGAATCGCAGCTGACATTCACGAATCTTTATAATACGACTCTCTGATGCATCCCACTAAATATCGCTTGAGAGGAAATGACTGACCAAATTTTTACCGGGCTCCTGGACTATTCTAAACGTGGGAGTCTCCAGTTTGTTCGAACCAAAACGGGTGCTAGTCGTTTATGTGTAGGGTAGCTATGAAAATATTAACAGGTACCATTTTGATATCAATGTATTATTTGAGTAAATTTTTGGATGTAACCTTTACTACGTGGTAGGAGATCAATCCTGTTCTTATATCACCTATATTTTGTAACACTATAACGTTAATGTCCCATATGAACATTATCAGACTTAAATAATCGTTTGATTTACCATATGGGATTTAACTGCACATTAGTGTTACAAATATAGTTGGTATAAAAACATGGGAAGTTCCATATCTCAATTTTATAATTTTTCATGATTATTTGAATAGTTTTCTGATATTAGAAACAAGGTGAGAAACTACAACGTCAGAATTTTCAATCTGGAAGTAAACCCGATGGAAAATACGAAACTGAAATTTTTAACCTCATAAATTCCAAAATGATCATTAAAGAAAATAAGCAATCGCATCTATACTCACCAGAAGTTTTTTTGATAAAATGTCGATCGCCTCTTTGGGAAGAATATCAATAGACTTTATTACAGCATCGGGATCATATGGAATTTTGTAAACAGATTCTTCTATGTTTTCTAAATCTGCGTTACTGAATGCAGTTGAAACGTAAACGAAGCTCTGGAAATATATTATTATGAATATAGTGGAATCTTAACACCAAATCACTATTTTTAACACCTCGACCCCTGTTTCAGTCACCAAGAGACTATCTTCTAGAAACAGATTAAGCGAAACCTATTTACAGAATTTTCATTATTTATACTCGTCCGGTACCAATCATGTTACCGGCCATTTCGCAGTGAATTCATACTCGCCCTGTGCAAAACAAAATGGAGTAGTTCATCTCGCTGTTCAGTGTTAGATTTACTCATACATCATCATCGTATATGGCCTTGAACACAGTTTTTTAGTTAATTTACTGTTCTCTAACCAATTTTTTGATTTAATATAACAGTTACGACAAATATAGTTAGTTTACAAGATTGAAGCCGCGCGTGCCAGCAGTTCGGACTGACGACAGGATATTTAACTAGGTACACCACAAACATGACGTAATATCAAAACAATCAGCCTTTGTAAATGGTTCCTTTTTTGTAGCTCAGCTCTCGGACTAATATCTGACTAGTAGATTGAGGCAAACTTGTATGTAACTTAGATTATAATTAGAACGCAGGTACCTGACTTATACCGGACGATTATAAATAAAGAAAATTCTGTAAACAGGTTAAGTTCAATCTTCCTCCAGAAGAGGGTCACTTGGTGATTGAAACACGTGTGGAAGTGTTAAAAATACAACTTTGGTGTTGGGATAAAACTTCAGTGTATTCATTATTACACCAACGCCAACGCTTCCAAACAGTACAGTGCAAATATTCCAAAGAATGTTGAACTTTCCTCACCTTGAGTTGTTGCATTTTGGCACACACATCTAATACCTTCCTCGTGCCCAACGTGTTGTAAATGATGGCATTTTTCAAGTCTTCATTGAATCTATGGAAAGTTAAAGGTTTTTCATGAGAATAGGAATAATATATGATATTAAAAACGAATTGGAAAAACGGCTAACTTACTTGACTGTCGCTGCTGAATGGAAAACTATGTTGATTTGCTCTAATATCAAAGATAACTCGGTTGTGCCCATTCCCAGATTTGGCAAGGAAATATCTCCTGCTATGGGCTTCAATTTCTTCAGACGGCTAGGGTTCTGTTCTCTGATTCTATTGAACACCTGAAAAAAAGTAAGGAAATAAGTAAACTCCAAACGGTTAGCCAATTAAGCCTCAATATTTTGAAGCCTTCAAATTACACACAAAACGATTATAATTTTTTTCAAACAGTGATAGAGCGGTAACAGCACAGTGTACAGGGTGTTTCTTGAGTACGTGTAGAAAATTTAGGAGCGTGTTGCTAACATAAAAATAAGAAGAAAAGTTCCTATAAACATATGTCCGCAAGTTATTCGTTTCTGAGATACAGAGTGTGAACGTTGAATTCTTATTTTAATTTTTTGTGAATAATTTCAAAATAATTTTGATATTTGGGTAAAGTTTGGTATCTGGGAATATTCTATTTAGTTTGTGTAAAAAATATATTCCTGATAGAGGTCAATGAGAGTAACTGTTTTCGAATTATTGAGATTTGAAATAATCGATGCAATTGATTTTTAATGACAAGATTTTCAAATTTTAAATAAATACAATTAGAAATCAGTTTTTTCGCAATTAAGATAAAATTTGATTTTTTCATTGAAAAATCATCCCAGATACCAAACTTTACTCGAATATCACAATTATTTTGGAATTTATTTACAAAAAACAAATGTAAGAATTAAACTTTGACACTGTATCTTCGAAACGAATAACTATATACTCCTAAAGTTTCTACACGTACTTAAGAAACACCCTGTATAATCTCTAATTGAGTAATTTTTTTTTTTTTTGATTGACGTGGTCGTTACTTGATGGAAATTAATATTACATGACACAAAGGTAAACACGATTAAATTTCCACAGATTTATTGTCTTCGCGACTGTCGTATATTTAAACTCTAATTAACTCTAAAATAATTTATTTAACGAAATACAATGATTCAATAACACAATACTCTAATTTACATAACAATCACGGAACTAGGTATTTATATTCGACTTTCACTTCACTCTGACTGCCCCCCCCTCTGCTGCCTCGTTCTTCTTTTATATTTACTGTTTAGTTCGTAGAAATTTCGCGTAAGCCCTCGAATCGTCCAGAGTCTTCTCAGTGCAAGCGCATCGACCGTCATTCGAGGTCATTCGCTGATTACGTGATTGATCAGGTCCAGCATCGCCCGCAGCTTCGCCACAGCGACATTAGAAGTTTGTGAATATAAGTGCATGTAAAGGGCAACAGTTTTTTCTCTTTGAAGTAATCTCTGCATGATTTTTGATAATCTAGGTCTTAAAAGAACTGAAGGAAAAATTATTTGTTTTTTTAAATAATTCTTTCATGTCCGAACTAAATACTATGATTGATGTATAATCTGCAAAAATAAAGACTTCTCCATCACTCATATGTTCAGGAAGGTCGTTGATGAACAATAAAAAGATGAGAGGACCAAGAATAACTCCTTGAGGAATATCAGAATCTATTGAATATTCATCAGTAGTTTCTCCATTTACCTTCACTATCAATGAACACCCGTGTAGAAACGAACGAATCAATTCTGATGTATTGCCTCTAATTCCGTGTATTTTAATTTTTGATAGAAATGAATCAACGCTCAGGGTGTCAAACGCACGTGTTAAGACAAAAAACAATTGTAAATTCTCCTTTTTCTAGTTTTTCTTACATCATTTGGATGGGTGGATTTAAAAGTAAAAGCTTCTCCAAAATGAAATTTTAGTAAATAATTTAAATTGATTTTTTTCTGCGACATAAGCTAAATAGTTATGGAGATCTTTCTATTTTGTCAACAGACGAATTGATTGATTCCATAACGTTTTTTTCACTTTTTGGGCCTTCTTTTTCGGTAGGTACTGTGTGTCCACAAGAATTGTCCTTATTCTTAAATTAACTCTATGAAATAACCAAATTTTTGTGGAATATTTCTGAAAATAGTTGTATTGACGTTAATGATATCAAGTCAAATTTGAAAGCAGTTGGTCAATGTATTCCTCAGGGTTCTGTCCTCGGTCCAGTATTGTTCATATGAATGATTTAGGTAGTTCCATTGCACCAATAAAATAGATATTTTCCCACCAAAGAATATGTTTATGTATCCTACTGTTATTTGTGTTGAATATTCAGTGATCGATTCTATTATACTTATTTTTATTCATATTTATCAGAGCATTCTGTATTTGTATTATGTCAGATAATTACTGACTTTGACAAGAAAATTATTAAAATTTTTTTATCAAGTTCAATACTGTTTTCTCGAGTTAAATCTGCTGATAACAGGTTATGGGTCCATGCTCATTGTAAATTGAAGACTTGCGATATTAAAGTCAACCTCAGAAATACTCATACATTCTGAAAAGTACGAAGTATCACGGACAAGTTTCCCAAATTCGAAAAATTACATGGACTGGCCAATTTCCATTCTTGGAGAACAATGGTTTTTGCATATATGGATTTATATAATTTGTATAAAATTGTAACTGGCGAGGAAAAGAATCCAACAGAGTTTCCACCCGAAAAAGATAGTACTGCGGAAATAGTGCGGATCTATGAATCTAAATGCGAGGACTGGCGGTACAGACATTCTCTATCAAGGGCTTCCATTCTTTTCAATGTCGATACCAATATTACTCCACAAATCACATGTTATTCAGACTCTTGGGACATGTGGAGAGTATTGAATGATTTATTCGATCGAAAAAACGAATATTCTTTGCACGCTTTAGTCAAATCTATTGTTGGTATCAGATGCGAGTCCAAGTTCTCTATACCAGATCACATTGCTAAATACAATGAATTGTGGTCTAGGTTGGTCGAAAGAACTTCTAAAACTCTCAATGAAGAAAATGACTCACTAGAAGCCGCCCTCCGTCCATTAGCAATTTCGATGAAAGCTAAAGGTTCTTTTTTCTTAACCACTCTACCAGAAGAATTGGATAATGTAATTGACAATTTGAAAACGAAACAAAATGTAACATATGATGATATATGTACAAGGTTGTTGGAACTATCTACTGCGGCGTCTTCGTCCCAAGATAATCAGGCCTATATAATGAGAGATAGATATGATCGTAAAAATCCTCAAAAGGAATGTATTTATTGCAAACAGCATAAGAAATGGTACAGAGGGCATACCATAAAAAATTGTCGAAATAAAAACAAGGAGGTGGCGAATAATGTGGTTATTGACTCAGATGATGATGTAGCATATCCAGCTTCAACATATCCCATCAATGTATCGAGATGGATATTTGATACAGGAGCGACATCGCATATGTCAGGGAACAAGCAAGCTTTTTGTAATCTCAAACCATATGCTGGATCCATTCGATTAGGGAATGACAAACGAGTTGAAGTTACCCATGTAGGCAATGTCAAACTCAATGCTTTATTGCCTGGTGGTTCGAAACTCAACGTAACATTACACGATGTCCTATACGCTCCAGAATTAAAATGTTCGTTGATGTCCTGGGAAACGATGAAAGCCAAGGGAATAACTATGAAAGGAGAAAAAGACATAACTTTTTGGAAGGATGGAAAGATTATTGGCTGGGTAGTTTCGAAATTCAAAGAAAATGTATTCCAAGAAGTTCATGAAGAGTCATCAAACCTCAGTATTGTCACATGGCACAGGCGATTGGGGCATCTTCCGATATCCTCCTTCAAAGAACTGGGACGGGCTGTAGCAGATCCTGACATATTGCCAAAAGATCGACCGCTCATTGATTGTGAGGCATGTGAAACATCAAAAATGACAAGGAAAATTTCGAAAGAGCCTGACAATTCATGTTCAGATATTTTGGAGAAAATTCATTCAGATGTTGCCGGCCCCTTTTCTACAAAATCAGTAGGAGGAAAGTTATATTATGTAACTTTTATTGATGAATTTTCCAGATTTACTGAAGTGAAATTCATCAAACATAAGGACGAAGTGGAAGCAGCTGTTATTGAATATATCACACGAATCGAGCGTTATACAGGAAAAAAGATAAAATCATTCAAATCCGATAATGGGGGTGAATACTGTTCCAAATCTTTGCAAGATTTTTTCAGATCTGTTGGAATCAAAACCGAATACTCCATCCCCAGAATACATGAAACAAACGGTCTAGCAGAAAGAATGAATAGAACGATTACGACGATGTCCAGAACTTTCCTTGTTGATTCGGATTTACCACAGTCATTATGGGCAGAAGCGGTTGCACATGCTGTATATACGAAGAATCGAATACCTCATTCCTTCAATAAAAAGACTCCATTCGAAATGTTTCATGGAAAAAAACCATCAATAAGTCACTTGCGCTATTTTGGACAGAAAGCGTATGTTCACATTCCTGCAGAAGCTCAGAAACCTGGTAGTAAATTTCTTCCGCGGGGTGTGGAATCTGCGGTTGTAGGCTACAGTGACAAATTAGGTTGGTACCGATTCTGGACTGGTAACAAGGTAGTTTTGTCTAGAGATTTCAAGTTCACTCCTGAAGAAGATTTCATCTTCATTCCACCACAGAAAAGAAAAGAAAATTTGAAAGCTGAAGAGGAAAACAAGGACTTAGTGATAGACAAGGAGAATATTGAAGAGACAAATGAAGTAGAAATGTTAGAAATGCAACCATCGACTTCCAAAACCATAAGAAGAAGTAACAGAGAAAGTAAACCGCCGTGCCGTTATAGTGAAGAATCATGCAAATTAGCCATTGACGAGCCAACTTCTTACCTAGATGCGATTTCATGTGCCGAATCTAAAATGTGGATTCGTGCAATTGATGAAGAACTCGAGTCAATGCAGAAAAATGATGTGTGGGATATAGTTACTCTTCCATCAAGTAATAGAGCAGTAGGCTGTCGATGGATCTTTAAGAAAAAATGGTCAGAAGTGGCAAAAATTCCAAAGTATAAGGCAAGACTGTTGGCACAGGGTTTTAGTCAGAAACCTGGAATCGACTTCGATGAAACTTTTGCCCCAGATGTTAGGTACGAAACAATTCGAATACTCCTTGCACATGCTGTCCACAATAGAATGCTAGCAAGACAACTGGATATTAAAACAGCATTCTTGAACGGTGAATTGGATTTCAACATATATATGAAGATTCCAGAAGGCTTGAGCTCAGAATCAGGAAAAGTTTGTCGCCTAAAAAGGAGTATATATGGATTGAAACAATCGCCTCGACAATGGAACACTAGGTTAGTGAGAGTCTTCAGAGAAATTCTGTTGAAACAATGTTTGTTTATCTCTGAAGATCGTGAACAAATGGTGGCCATATATGTAGACGATTTGCTAGTACTTGCTAAGACCAAGGAAAAGATAGATGCTATCGAGACCATTTTGCGAAACAATTTTGATGTTACTGTACTTGGATTACGGAAGTATCTTTTGTCATATCATATCGAATGGTTTGATAATCACATTGCAATATCTCAAGAACATTATATCTACAAAATTCTCGAAAAATACGATATGTTGGACTGTAATGCCATGTCTACCCCGATGGATGTTAGTGCTAAACCATGTAGAGCTCAACAGGAAGATAGAAGAGTTGACAAGACATCATACCAATTGAAAATAGGAAGTTTATTGTATCTTTCGATGGGAACTAGACCAGATATAACTTACTCTGTTAATGTTCTCTCGCAATTTTGTGTGGATCCCTCTTCAGTCCATCATAATATGGTTCAACATCTACTTCGTTATCTTAAAGGAACAATGACAAGAAAGCTGATATACAAATATGCATCTTCACCAAATATATCGATGTTCAGCGATGCGTCATATGCAAACTGTCCTGACAATAGAAGATCGTATAGTGGATATGCCGTGTTCTACGGTGAGGCTCTTGTGTCTTGGTCAACCAAGAAACAACAGTGTGTAGCGGTGTCAACAACAGAGGCAGAGTATATGGCTTTGTCTGCCGCCTGCAGACAAGCAGTTTGGATGACCTATATTTTGAAGGAGTTAAAAAATGATAGTCGCGCAGTTTTATTCTGTGACAATCAAGCTGCCATACATATATCTGTGAATCCTGCTCTTCATCAACGGAGTAAACATATTGATGTACATTATCATTATGTTAGGGAAAGAATATTGGAGAAAGAAGTGGATATAGCTTATGTCAGTACAAAAGAAAATTATGCTGATTTGCTGACTAAACCACTGAGCAGAGATTTACTGAATAGATTTTGCGTCAAGTTTATGGAGAATCTTCACTGAGGGAAAGTGTTGAATATTCAGTGATCGATTCTATTATACTTATTTTTATTCATATTTATCAGAGCATTCTGTATTTGTATTATGTCAGATAATTACTGACTTTGACAAGAAAATTATTAAAAAAATTTTATCAAGTTCAATACTGTTTTCTCGAGTTAAATCTGCTGATAACAATTTGGTCTTTAGATTTATCAATAGATAGATACTCATCAAAAAGATTTTTTTATTTTTCATTCACTTCATTCCAATAGCTTTAATCAATAGAGATGAGCTTAACTCAATTGTTTACGACACAAACTAGATGAAGCACTATTTGAATTTTGACTAATAAATACGATAATAGATAGAGATTAGAGATGAAGAGAAATTGTTTATATTTCGAAATGTGACTGGTTATTGTCCTCCGAAGCATGAGCAGTATTTGGAACAGTTTTGATGCAAATTACTAAAAAATTATAATTATGCTTTTCTTACCGGATTGTTCCACAATTCTCTCAATCTCTCCTCAATAGCTATCCCCTTCTTCGGTCTCATGAGTAAGTAAATATTATTGATATCCGAACACGTTCTAAGGAGTTTTTCTATCAACGCTTTTCCTACGAACCCTGTACCTCCTGTGATGAAAATGTTTGCATTTTTATAAAAGTCTCCAATGTTACTTGTGGATGTATTTAGTTCGCAGTTATTGTTGATATCGTTGCTTTCTTGGAACATGCAGTGCTTGTTGTTCAGAATGTATACATTGTTGGACGTCATATTGAATCTGGAAACGAACAAGAGCTGTATAGTCCCAATTCTCTTAAAAACTAACAATTTGATTCAATTGGTTAAAGTTTGTTATGGGGTATGAAAGACAATATGTCACTGCGAGACCGAATGTATAGAATAATGTTCTTCAATGCAGATGAAATCGACCATTAATGACTCCAATTAATTAACTATTTGGGCATGTTTTTTTATTCACTGGTGGATCCACCAATTTAGCCCTTATAATAATTATAATATTATAAGAATATAAGGGCTAAGTTGGTGGATCTACCAGTGAATATAAAAACATGCCCTTTGTTATTGATGGTGATTTAAAAAAATCGTCCATTAATGACCCCTATTAATGGTCAATTTGTAATTAATGGTCCATTTCTCCATGAATGCATGATTGTTGTATAGGCATCAACCAAACAAACGAATTCAGATGTCATGGAAGCCAAAATTGATATTGACGATAAAGGACCCCGCACTGTCCTTATAATGGAGAATGGCTTTCGGTTAAATTCTCTGAATTTTTAGTATTTTGAAGATTTTGACTTCCTTGACAAAAGTTTCAATGGGCACAAAAAAGCGGACGATTAGTTTTCGAGTTAATAAAGGGTGTCAAAGATGAAAAGTGAAGCTTTCTGCTCAGAATTTTTAACAATTCCGAGAATCTACAAAATGCCTATTTATTCTGGGAATACCATGCCTCAATGATGGTACAATGTCACCTTGATCTGTGCACTTTTTCGTTCTGTGCTCTACAATAGGGTGAACAAAGACCTATGCTGGTATTGATGAATATCTCGAACTCCTGAGACCGTACATTACATAAAATATTCATGAAAATTAACCGATTCTTTTTCGAAATAGGATATTCATTGAAAAAATCAGCATTTTACCTAGACCGTTCCTTTTCAGTCACCCTGTATACATGAAATAACTATGCGACGTTCTCAACACTGAAGAATGTTTGATTTATATATGACATGCTCCCCCCATCCGAACTTAAAAACGAGGGGTTGATGTACCCCTACTTTCAAACCACCCTGTATAAAAAGAATAATGTCAGTCAACTCTGACCGAGATTGAGGGAGTTCATTCAGGTTGAATTGAATCATTGATTCTCATCTAAGAACGCACACTGGTAAGTTTAAAATTAGTCGAATTGGATTTGTCTTTGTTCACTCTTTTGTAAAGCATAGAATGAAAAAGTGTAATGAAAAAAATATAGGCGATTTGTCAATTCTCAGAATTGTTAAAAATTCTGAGCAGAAACCTTCACTTTTCATCTTTGACACCCTACCCTGTATCTCGAAAACTAGTAGGCCTATTTTTTTGTGCCCATGGATACTTTTGCCAAAGTCAAATCTACAACATACCAAAAATTCAGGGAATTTAACCGAAAGCCATTTTCCATAAGGATAGTGCGGGGTCCTTTATGTTGCCAGATGTTGTGAAAACTGGTACAGCAGCATCTATAACTTTATTGTCAGAATTTCTTTATTTCAACAAGAGTGAAATTGACGGAAAAATGTTGTAATCAACTCTTATAGTAAAATACTATTAATGATCTCAAAAATTAACGTGCTTGCAGATGAAACCGTTGCAACAGTACGACTGCGTACTAGTGCCACTGCAAACATAAAAATTCTTCCAATTGACACATTTATTCTGTCAATTGACAGATTTAATATGTCAATTGACACATGTTTCCTGTCAACTGACAAATTTAATCTATCGATGACACATTTATTTTGTCAAACGACAGATCTTTTTCAGTGAGCTATTCATTTCATACGCTGTTGAACTCCTTGGGGGTCCAATATGCTCAAGACCAAACGTACTGTCCTGTACTGTCCTGATTTACAGATTTCATTGTTTACAAACATAAGAAGTGTTTCAGTACCAGCATACTTTCTCTTCCCGAACTTTAACAATTTTTTATTTTCGCTTCAATGTTCTTTTACTAATCACACCATCACGTAACTTCAAGAACAATAAAATTTCATTATTGCTCAACTCAATTGCAATAAACAATAAACTTAAAAAAAAACTTTTTAGAGAAAAGTTTTCGTTCAAACGCACTAAAAAGAAAAAAATAAATTTTAAAGTGAATGAAACCCATCATTTTGTTACATTATAAAATTTTAAATGATATTAAAGCGTTCATTGTCTTCTTTTTAGTGCATTTAAATAAAAGCTTTTCTCTAAAAAGTTTTTTTTAAGTTTATTTATTTTGAATAACTTTTTAAACAAATTAATTTTTCGCACAAAATCTGGAGAACGGTGAATTTGGTATGTAGCACTTAGAGGGCGCTGCGTAGGCCATTATTATTTATTTTAATTTGACCTAACTTTTTTGACGGTGAACTTTTGTGATTTTTTTTAATTTAAATCTTATTTCTACATGTTTCCTGAGAAAAAAATGTGTACGTGCTCAATAACGCTAAGGGCAACCGTTTTGGAGGAATTTGCAAATTTCTGCATCGATGCAGGTTATGTGGCCACTTAGGCGCCAGATGAAATTGTTCAGAAATTCACAAAAGCTGAGTATGTGATAGATCTTGCTAAAATGAACAACTTTTTTTTATCAAGATGCATCGAAAAATTATTTGTTCTCAAAATACAGGGTGTTGAAATTTTAAAAAATATCGGTTTTTCTACATCTTGTATCTTGAGAATGAATTATTTCTCGATATATCTTCGTGGGAAAAAAGTTGTTTATTTTAGCGAGATCTATCACATACTCAGTTCTGATAAAGTTCTGGGCAACTTTATCTGGCGCATAAGTGACCCCATAACCTGCATCAATACAGAAATTTGAAAATTTTTCAAAAACGGTTGCCCCTAACGTTGGCGAACGAATATACCTTTTCTGCTTAGAAAAGGTGTAGGAATAAGATTTTAATATAAAAAAATTCAAAAGTTCACTGTCAAAAAAGTTAGGGGAAATTCAACTTCATATATTGGCCCAGAACCCGCACTCTGGATTACTAAATCCGACATTCGCGGATCGAATGCATCCGCGAATGTCGGATTTGATCAAACTAGATCAAACGAAAATAAAGGGAGAAGTGGAACGAAGCCCCTCTCATGCACCACGGGAAAACATACATTAAAGAAGCGTCAAAACACAAAACTGAAGAACTACTCAAGCTGAGAAGGAATCAAGTTAGAACAATAACGGGCCTTCTCACTAGTCACAGCCCAATGAGAAAACACCTGCACAATATGGGGCTGTACAACGGAGAACTTCTCTGCAGACGATGTGGTAAAGGGACAGAAACAGCCAAACACGTACTGTCAGAATGCAAGGCATTAGACCGCAAGAGACAGGCAATATTCGGGAAACCCAGGCTAACTCCCGAAGAATACAACAGCCAACCGGTGAAGAACATGTACAGACTGATACAAGGGACTAGAGTTACGGAGTGGGTGCTGTGAAACTAATTGGAAATGCACAAAAAGCCCAAGAGGCTGAGGTGCAGCTGGTGACAGGACCAGCACCCGAAAGGAATAAAAAAAGGGCAAATTAAAATAAATAATAGTAGCGTACGCACCGCTCTCTAAGTGCTACATAAATATTGATACCAAACTTTGATTTCTCACCTCATAAAAACCCCGTTCACTAAATGCGAAAAATCAATTTTTTGCAAAAGTTATTCAAAATAAAGGAAAATAAAATTTCAACTTCAACAACCAGTATCTCCGAAACAAAACATTTGCGGAAACATGTTCATATGAACTTTGTATCCTAAAATCAGTCAATGATTTACCCTTCAAAGTTTGTACAAGTACTTAATATTAACTCTGTATAAAAGCATCATCTTCGCAAAACCAGGAATAAAACTATTCACACATAACTACACAGTCCTTTATAAATTAACAAAAAATGCATAATTTTATAACTCCAAATCAAATTTAAATCGCCTTAAACATATAAGACTCACCAGAGAATTTCACTTTTAAACTATAAACCGTTTGATTAGGTGCGAAATCTCAAGAATGATTGTTCGCCATAGTAAAGATATCTAGACGCTTATTGCTATTAGATACAACTGCATACATGCAGTTAGGAGAGTGCATATCTGAGAAGAGAAAGCAGGAACATCAAGAAAGTCCCATATTATGGCAAAGAGCCGTATTAGATATTTACCGTATGAATGTAGGAAATTATATATTGCACTTATTTCAAAGAGGTTAAACGATTTCTAGATTTGCAGGCCTACTGTGAATGGTGTCGAGTAAACTGCAGTGAAGAACTAAACATTACGTTTTCAGTAGCAACAATTGAAGTTTTTAGCATTGAGTTTTATAATTTTAGATTTTTTTTTAGACATCAATAGTCTGATGCCAAAACGAATTTTAAACTCTATAAATAAGAAAAATAGTAATAGGCAAGGACCAGATGGAAAATGTTTTTGAGGTTCCAACTTTGAGGAAAAAATATTTAAACACGAACACACTCGAAATGGTGGATAGGGGTGCAGTTTAGGGGATGAAATCGGTTTTTTGCGATTTGCGTCGAAACGTGACCTCCTACGTTTAATGAAAAAGTTGTAGACAATAAAAAAATCAAAAACTTTTGCATTCTTCACTTTTTGACATAACTTCAAATTAACCGTCAAAATAGTGAAAACCCGATTTTTCAGTATTTAACTTTTTTCTCGAGGAAAAATTATTTAATATATATGAAAATTTGTGAAAACATGTCTTTTTTTGGTGTCGAATTAGCATGATTTTTTCGCAATTCAAAAGACGACTAGTTTTCGAGTTATGCGAACATTTTCCGAAAAAATACCTTTATCTTTCACGAACAGTTGTCTTGATATTTCTTGTATTTCGAAGGTCTGTAAGTGATCATTGTTTAAATGTACACTTCAAAATGGTCTATGTTACTTGGTCATAGTACCATTCACCAGGAAAAGGAAGCTGGAACATTTAATACCTCCTTCCATCAATGGTGTAACAATTCCTTTTGCGAGTGAAGCAAAATATCTGGGAATAACCCTGGATAAAAAACTTAATTGGAACTCGCACTTGGAAAAGACTATCCGGAAGGCTAGCCTATCATTATGGACATGCCGCAGAATATGTGGCAAAACATGGGGCATGTCACCAAAACACGTATATTGGTTGTACGTGACCGTCATACCTCTATGGTCTGGTGGAACAAGGGTCATAAAAAATGGCCATTGCTAAACTTAACGGACTACAGAAACAAGCGTGCCTGGCGATTACGGGAAGCATTCGCCCCACGCCAACGGCAGCAATGGAAGTCCTCTTTGGATTACTTGAGAGGCAGCAGCATGCTGGAGGGCATAATATCTCACAACATTCTAGGAATGCCCTCAGACATCATGCCTTAAACTATAAACCTTCACACGTCCTACACTGTGGTCTTTCCCGAAAGAGAAGACTGGGTCCGGAATGAAACCAACCTATGTAGGACAAATGAACGTTGGTTCACCGACGGTTCCAAAACTCAGGAAGGCGTCGGAGCCGGAATATATGGGATGAACCCAGTAGTGAAACGCTCGTTCAGTATGGGTAAACTAGCTACGATATTTCAGGCAGAGGTATATGCCATTGAAATGTGTGCCAGGGAGCTGGAAAATCGACACCACACACGAAAAACAATAAAAATATTTTCAGATAGTCAAGCAGCACTTAAAACGCTTGAATCCAACTGCTTTAAATCTAGAGCAGTATGGAACTGCAGAGACACCTTAAACCGACTGGCGCAACGCAACAAAGTTACCCTAGTCTGGATACCAGGTCACACAGGCCTAGAAGGAAACGAAATAGCGGACGCCCTAGCAAAAGGGGGGCCGAAACAACGTTCAGTAGACCAGAACCGGTAATCGGTTTAGCATATAGCACTGCCAAGAATGTCATAACAGCTTGAGCATACAATAAAAGACTCGAGTACTGGCGTAGTCTACCGGGCCTAGCCCATTCCAAAGCATTTATTGCTTGTACAAAGAAAAAACAGGACTCTGACAAACTGCTAGAACTCAGTAGAGCGCATCTCAGAGTTATAGTATTACTGGCCACTGCAAACTCAAACATCACATGCATAAAATCGGACTTGCACTAGATGTAGAGTGCCGGGTATGCATGGAGGATGATGAAACGGCTAAACACATTCTGTGTACATGCCCTGCAGCGGCCAGAACCAGATTCTCAATATTTGGCGATACGACAGTAAGGCCAGAAAACCTGGTAAATAGTTCTCCCATACATTCCTCAATTTCGTCAAGAGTTTGAATATACTGAAGAAATATAACCAGAGGGTGAGCCACAATAGGCCATTGGCCACAGTGGAGGGCCTGATACGGGCCCACTCACGTTCAAACCTAACCTAACCTACTTGGTGGTTTATTGATCGTTGAACCACTTAAAACTGAGAAAAAATGCCTCTATGAATCATGATTTTCTCAATATTTTCAATAATTTTCGACTTTCATTATTTTTTAACAAAAATTAGTTTATACTATTGAAAATCATTGAAAATATTGTGGAAATCATGATTCAGAGAGACTTGTCAGTTTTTATTAATTTCAAGCGGTTTAACGATCAATAAACTACAAAGTTACATAGGCCATTTCAAAGTAGACATTTTTACAATTGAAATGATCACTCAGACCTCCGAAATACAAAAAAATATCAAGACGATTGTTCGTGGAAGATAAGGGCATTTTTTTCGAAGAATGTACATAACTGGAAAACTCGTCCTCTTCTGGATTGCAAACAAATCCTGCTCATTGGAAACCAAACAAGACATATTTCAACAAATTTGCATTCAAATCAAGTCATTTATACGTGATAAAAAAAAAATGAATAATCGGTTTTTTGCTACTTTGATGGTTAATTTGAGTTTATGTCAAAAAGTGTTCAAAACAAAAGTTTTCGATTTTTATTATCTGCAACTTTTCTATTAAACATTTTTCTTTAGAAGGTCACGTTTCGCCGCAAATGGCAATAAACCGTATTCAACCCCTTAACTGTTTTCCCCATTTCACCATTTTGAGTGTGTAATTATTTTTTTTCCTTAAATTTGGAACCTCAACAACATTTTCCACCTGGTCGTTGCCTGTTGCTTTCTCTCTTCCTCACAAAAATTATAAGCACCAGTCATCGTCATTATTATTCTGGTCACGCCCACTCATTACAAAAATCTTCAATTGTATCTAAGACGTTACTCTTATATAGTTCAAATAATTTCAATCTAAATGAATTCAAATAGTAGAAAAGTATCTAGAATTGGGGAATATTATTTATGGAGTTCCCCAGAGTTCAAAACTTGGACCTGAAAATTTCGACTTCAAACTTGGAAATTCCGAACTTCTAAGATGTATCGTTCTTCCAACCTTATAAGTTCTAGTCCAACTTTTTTTCGCAATTGAAAAGATAATCTTCTGTTTTTGAGTTATGGAGGGCACGTTTTCATTTATATGAGGTTTAATTTCACTATTTGAGAGGTTTCTCACTCCTCTGCAAATTTTAGGAATGTTTTCAATCAATCATGCTTTATTGTTAGAAGAAATAAATCTTATCGACGAAGTAATATGGCATTACAAATTGAAAAGAAACAAAATATGAACATACCAAAACAATAAAAAAATGTACGATCTGAATAAAATTTGTACAAATAAGATGAAAGCATATTGAAATCGTTATGTTCTGAACATTTTGAAGTGTGCTTTTGTACACTACTCGAGGTTGCTTTTTCAATTTTATGAGGATCCACATCTTCAATACACCGCACTATTCGCCGTCCCAATTCTTCTTTGAGATCGGGTGATCTTGGTGGCCAATCCTATGGCCCTGAATGCCTAAACCAACGATCGTCAAACATTTCTTGAATACTTCCTGAGTGGAATGAGCTGGCGCTCCGTCTATTTGAAACCACGAATTCCTATATTCCTCTAAAGGCAGATTTTCAAGGAAATCGGTAAAAGTCGTCCATAGTATTTGGAGTTATCTCTCAGCATTTTGTGTGCCATGATTAATAAAACCAATAATTTAATTGTTGTTCAAAATACCCAAAACATTTAGGTAAAATTTTTGTTGAAGATCCATTCTTTTTGTCACAAGAGGAATATGGTGAGCCGAAAAATGCCAAAAAAATTTGGATTCTTCGCCCCAATTTATTTTTGACAAAAATTCCCTGTGCATGTATCAAAAGGGATTCACAAAAATGCACTCTTTGTTCAGAGTCTTCTGCTATTAGAGCTTGAACTTTGTTTTAATTTATACGGATTTTTCAAAATTAGTTGTACTGAAGCTCCCACATTTAATTCTGTACTATGAGTGGGAGCTTCTGGATATGCATAAAAATATGCCAAAACGTTAGAAATATTGTCCTCATCTAAAGTAACAGGTTTTGGTAATGTTGGAGGCGCTTTTAACTTTGAGCCATGGTTAAGGAAATTGTTTTGTAATCATACAAACTTCCTCTCGTTAATTGGTATCAATTCAGGATACATTTGGTCAAATATCCTGCAAGTTCTGGCAATGATTTGATTACATTGTCTGCGTTTAATAAATAATTTCCTAACATCTTCGTTTGAATAATCAATATTTTCTCTCATTTTGGAAGATATTTTGAAACAATGTCATTAACTATTTATAAATCACGTATAGAAGTTACCTAGCTAATATTAAATTTTCAAAAAAAAATATATTTATTAAAAAAGCGGCCTTATTAAGAAAATTTGATTCAGATATAGGGACATGATATGACATCTTAAATAATTTTTTTTTTTTTTTTTTTTTTATTTTTCAATTTATCGACTGGTATACAGGAGGTTCCATTTGAAAAAACGAACTTTTGACCAGTTTTATGCATAAAGAAAATAACAGTAACTTTAGCACGCCCTGTATGATATGGAGTTGATTTCGCGGTGTAAGTTAGATACTTCGAGTTTGTCCAAACTACCATCGTAATATCAACCTTTCGTGGATGGATACTACTAATTTATTTAGTTTAATTAGGGCTATGTTTTGTACCCTGTTTGACATAAATTATCTTGTATCTCGAAAACCAATAACAAAAAAGTATTTTAAAAAAAGGGCGATTCTAAAAATGTGTTGATAGACTTGGTGTTTCTATTTAAAAAAAATTCTAGGACTTTTTGATAGAAGCGGTACCGTCGCAGTGATGAAAATATTTTAGATCGATAGAACAGGTAGGAAATGTGGAATTTCCAGAAAAATCCTGCTTTGCGTTTTCCCTAATCGTCTAACCTACCATCGACCAAGAGTCACGCTGTATTTTAAGCACTATACAGAGTCTTTCAAAGAGTGGGCATCAACCTAAAAAAACTTTTGATAATAATTTAGTTTGAAATTTGACTTGGGCGTTAAGTGTTTTAAAAAAGGAAAGTGGCCTACTTGGACTGCCACGTAGTTTTCGCTATCTGTCAAAAAATTAATCAGAAATGGACTAAAGATATCAGTTCAGAAGCTATTTTAGATTTTTGTGATACAGTGATCTTCAAATATTTGAAAAATCAATGCTAAATTCAGGAACAAACAAACTCGTTCAGGTTTCATTCATCAGGTAAAACAAACAAATCGTGCTATTATCAATTTTATTTATCAAGTAGAAATATATAAATGAATACAAGGATAAAAATATATAAAACTTCATAAAACACTAAAGGCATGTGAAATTATTTACCAAACGCAATACTTTTTCGGAATTACCAGGTTGTGCAATTTTACATCACGAAAAGATCACATAAAATATCAAAACTACTCCAGATGAAAAACTTTTATCACGTTCTAAACAGGTAAAGCTGGCCACATAATATAAGCTTGAATGATTGGTCAGAATTAACACCTAAACGTTAATGATTTTAATATTATTAGTTATAAAATTACTTGTTAGTCCATTTCAAACAGCATGTAGCTCTTTCACACTTATTGTTTGCTCACTTGAATTATAACATTCAAATTATATGAAATAGAAGTGTGAAAGAGTCACAAGCGACACTCTGGTAAAATCCGACCAGTTTGGACGTTTCTACAATTCAAAATCAAAGTAAAAAAACATTAACTTTTGAAATTTTTCAATGTATCGTTGAAGCTTCTCAATTATAAATTAAAATATAATTTAAAATTACTCAGTTTCTTTTTTATTTTGTACTTTAATTTATTGATTCAAAATGCTTGTAAAACTTCCAATAATTTGAAAAAATCACAACCCAAGTTTTTACTAAGCTAGTAAACATCATTATTTCTCATAAAAACAACCAAACTCATTAATGGGTTAGTGGGTTTGTTATAAAAACTCTTTTTGGTTATTATAAACGAAATGTACGTAATGGTATATACCACCGTGTGCAATCTTCAATCAAAGGGAAAGTAATACACAAAACGGTGTTAGTTTGTTTTCTTGAGTTGAAGAAGATTCGTTACACATAAAAACTCTTCCAATTAGAAACGGTTCTTAGGATACATCCAATTAACCAATTTAATGATTTTGAACGGGATGTACTGAATATCGATTCTTGCAGTAATTTACTGTATCTCATTCAGAAGAATAAATCTCATAGCAATACGTATTCTAATCTGAATTTGGGCAATCTGTACTTATGATGGCTGTTTGATTAGCAAAACAAAATTATTCATACATGTTAGCGTTTTGTAAAAGCTATCATAGCAATGCGTCTGATTAGTACAACCAGAAAAATTCACTGACACATTTTCAGCATGTGAAGCGAGTTCTTTTTTATGACAAATTTTTACGACGATTCATTCTTGAACTTGGGTGACCTAAAACATGTCAAAAACATTTAAGAAAAGTTTTATCCTAGTAGGTTATTGTTAGTATGGGAACACTATATTGAAAACTCACGAACATAAATTGATAAATTTCATATCAGAGATAAACCACTGAATATGGTCCATAATAAAAGCAAAGGAAACATTCGTTATATCATATTTCACTTAAGTTTTAGACAATCTAACTGTGTAGAAAATCGTTATTTTCATTGATAAGCAGCCACAAGTGATATTAGTAGTAACGATATTATCAAAGTTATATTCCAAATTAGCAACAAAATAATTCATCATAAAAAACAGTGAAGATTATCGATGCTCGCCTTTTTTCAAGTTGGTATAGTAGGTAGTAAAATGAAACCAATGAAAATATTTTTCAATGATAATTTTTCACCCATAGTAGTTTAGTTCCTGTTGAATCTGGAAAAACATTTCTGAAACAGTTACTTCAACATTCAATATCGGGCTGAAAAAATAAAACTGAAAATCTTGTCTCAAACTCTATGAAAACTATTTATCAATTTCAGTCAAAAGACATAATTTTGAATTCCAAAATTTGGGCCTGTTATTGATCAGAAATTCTGATATCATATCAACATATAAAAACATAACGTGATCTTGAAAAACTATTCATAAGTCGTGACAGTTAGGGAGAAGAACCGGAAATCTTGGTTTTCCAATACTTGATTTTATGTTTGGTAATAATGGATATCAAATTTATGGATCCTGCTTGGACCATATACAGTAGTGAAATGCAAAAAGTACGAAACTGCTGCACAAAGTTATTCATTTTAAATCTACGAAGAAGCGATTATGTCTATTAAAATTGAATCTCAACACTTAACATGAACTTGAGAAAGAATCATTACATATGTTGTTTATCTCAGGTTCATAAAATGCAATCTGCCACAACTCAATTTCTGAGAGAATTTGTAAAACTCAGGTCGCCAGGCCGCTCAATTCATAAAATAACTGTATAAATCTGGCAACTCTGATAGCTGGACTTGAAAATGAGATTTATTTGTTTGTATGGTTTTGAATTTCATCAATCTAGGTATATCCTTTAATTCTATTTGATTTCTTCACAATGGGCAATAATAATGAATAAATAAAATGTCCAGACAGCTTTTGCCTTGAAATGGGTAAGTACCGAATCATTTTTTGCAGACATTAATTGTTGTCTGCATAGACCTACCCTATCCTGATGAGGGGCAACACCCGGAAATCGATCTATAGGTGGTCCAAATGTTTCGATGAGCATTTCCATGCAACAAGCAATTGCAGAGAAAGCCTTGTAGGAACTCTGCACGGAAATTCGCCAGATTTAATTCTACGTTCGTCATGGTATTAGCCAGGAAAGGATTTTCGACCCAAATATTTCTATTGTATAGGATAATTGCAATTGGCTGTACTGTCAGGACATTTTGTTTATTATATTTGATTTGATTTTTATTGTATTTCGTACGTGACGTCTGAAGAATTCTCAGTAGCATTATCACGAGAGCATCGAAAATAATCGATTAACCTTCCGAGTCACAAGTCATATTCTGCAAAACACCCCGAGAGCGATAGATCGAGTGGTTTTGAGGAATATGTCGAGTTAGTAGGTAAGTATAATCGAATGTTTTCCTTTGCGCTTGTGGTATTTGTTGAAAATTATACAACGAAATTTGATGATTCATTCTTTTTTACTATCTATCGTATACAAATGATCCCGAGTCTGGGACTTGTGGGAAGTTTAAGCGTGATTTAGGTACTAGCCAACTTATCCTGGCTGCACTAACATTACGTGTACAGAAGAACCACAAAAAATTGTTATGATATAACGACTATTTATCACGTAAATCTTTTGAAAAAACAACAGAGTTATGCTCAAGATGCAGTTTGTGTCGTTCATGAGTTCGGGATCATTTGTGTCCGATAGTTACTTTAACGTTTATCAAACAAACGTCAGCAACACGTTGCTATTAGTCCAGTCAATTGAGGACGTGTAGGATTCATGATCAGGGACCTAAGCGATTCTTCCAGTAAAGTATTCAAGGTGCTTAAGAAGTGAACATACTGAAAGTCCTGGCGTGTAGGAGGTTTAAGCACTTGGGTTTTTGGCTATGATCTCCAGCCGCAGAGAAAACATTTGCGGAACCAAATGAAAGCACATGAAATTCTATACTACTTTTATCCTATTCATTTCTTTTTAATTTCCAACCGTCTGTCTGTCAATCCGTCATGAACATTGCGAAACACTCTCATTTCCGCACCCTTTGAGATATCGTTTTGAAATTTAAAATACGTCTATAACTCGAGGACAGTATCTGCTCAGTTTTTTTGTTCGATCGGAATATATGGAAACATTTTATGGCGTTTTTTCCATTTTCTCATCTTCCAACGATACAGGTCCGGCAAGTGATTTGATCCATTACATGTTTCTTGAAGATATAACTATAATATGCCCTAAGTACAGTGATACAATGACAACAGGCTCTTCTGGACGATTTTCCAAAAAAAACGGGAATTTTTCAAAGACCAAATGAGGCTAAACTGATGAATGAACTGAAATTTCAAAATTACAATCTATAGAACTTTAACGAACGAACAAATCCCATTGGAACCGTTTTTCGAAAAACAGATCGGAAAATGGTGAAAATCCCTTAAATATGAAAATTAAAATTTGAATTTTCGAGAATACAAAATATCTCACGAACGGTTGATACCATCACAATTCACCAAGATAACTTTTTTGACCGCTTTCAGGAAATCTACAAAAATTTTGAACGTGTTTTTTTGGAAAAATCAATGTCCAGGAAATATTTCAAAAAACGGAAAAATGGAAAATTGAAAATTTTGAAATCGCTTCGAAAACGTGTGCACCGTCGTTCGAAACCGTTTTTCTCCAAGTTGATTAAAAAGCGGAAAAACTATGAAAAGATAGAAAAAAAATACAAATTTGAATTTTCTTTCTAAATTCACCTAATGTATACTTACAGTTTTATTTTCCTTGAACAGGTCTACAAAAAGTTCCTATCAACTTCTTCTTCATCTTGATAAATAGATTCGAATACATCGACTAAACTTTTAAAAAAGGGATGGACTTTATAAATGTATGGAATTGACAAAAATTCAAAATTGAAAGATATGAAAAAATGGATATTAACAATTTTATTGTCCTCAACTAGGTCTGCAAAAAATGTGAATGATTTTTTTCCGGAGTATCAGTAGTCCGAGAAATATTTAAAAACGAAAAATTAAGGAAAAATTTTACGTTTTTTCTGAAATGAGAAAACGTCGAGTGCCGTAACCGGTCGTGTTATCAAATTATTGATGTCCATCAATTATAGTTTTAATAACGCTCTCTTCAAAAAATGTAAATACATGTTTTTCGTAGTATTCAATCATTGATGACCATCAATTATAGTTTCCATCACGCTCAAAGATAAATTAGAGTGATTTGTGGACAGGGGCCATAAAAGTAGTGTTCACGTTTGAGTCGTAGTATTCAAATCTAGCCTCAACTGTGACTTTTATTTTAGACAATATGAAGGAATGTTTGATCAAAATGTGAGGTAAAAGCGGTTTTTCGAAAATTTTCTCACCAGTCCTGAGCGTGTAGCTCGAGAACGGCTGTAAATTCGAAAAAAGTGTATAGATTGAGAGTTGTATATAATGTTATGAGTTTTCATTTGATACCATAACATAATTTTTTTCTGCGTGGCATCGTTTTCGAGATCTTAGTGGAAAACCCAAAAGAGGACAAAAATTGGACCTTCTTTCATATTGTTGGCAAAACACCAAAACGGTTAAACATCGTCGTCAAAGGTATATTCGCTTATCAATACGAGGTAACACCATAAAATTCGTAGTCGATATTGGCTAATTTCGTAATTAGTAGTATAATCATCGAAATATATTCTTTCATAAATTGAAATTGTTGGGTTTGCAGATTTTTCCACATGCTGACCGGAATGAAAAACTTTCAATGGATTCAATATAATCGATAACCTTCTCATGTAAAGCAAAGGTTTTTAGGACAGGGTTAGCTATAAAACAGTATATTATATTAATTGTTAAGAGTTATTAGGTCGAAATCGACAACACCTTGTAGCAAAACAATTCAACTGAGAAATTTTAGATCTGTGGCCAGCCCTTCTCGAAAATATCACCAGATGAATCGACAAGCTCTCCGATTCAACTATAGTTGAACAGCAGGTATTTTTCTAAACACTTCGGCATATCGAACTCATCGACAGCTTCCATCAGCTTAGTCCCCAAGAACTTTCTCAAGAACAGTCTAATCTGCCTCTTCAATGACAGAGGGTACTTGGCGAGTTCTAAGAGGGTACTTTTTTGCTCGGGAGACAACACGTTGTTGCGTCTTATCATGCACGGGTCGAAAGATTCGCAGGCTTCCAGCAAAAGAAAGAAAATGGCGTCGCAGTTGCCTGATATTACGTTTTGGAGGGAGTTGAGCATGCCGTCTGGATCCCTGAATTGAGTTTTCATCACGACCTGGAACAATAAATAATACCTAAATAATTTACTCAAATAAAAAAATACAATGTTATGAAGAGAATAATCTCTCCAAACACTAATAGAGATCTACATGAAGTTAACGAGACAACTTCCATGAAGTTGTTAGCAGATTATTCCATAATTTGCCGCCTTTTTGTCGCTATTTAGATGGGGAGGATACAAAATTGGCGCTTTTTTTAAAAGCTTTTTACTAACTGCAAATTAAGTTAGCGAAACAACTTCCGTAACTTCTGTTTTTCCACAGTTCTGAAGTATCCAAAATTTGCCGCCTTTTTGTCTCTAATTAGTTGCGGTGAAAAAAAAAATTGTTACAATTTTTTTTTAAATATGCGATGTTTCGCTGACTTCATATGAAGTTATCGTAACTTCTATTTTTCACACAGTTCTGAAGTATCCATAATTTGCCGCATCTTTGTCGCTAATTGCGGAGAAAAAAAATGGTCGTTCTTTTTTCTAAAGTATACGATATTTCGCTAGCTTCATATGAAGTTAGCGAAACCACTTCCGTAACTTCTCTTTTTTCACAGTTATGAAGCACCCATAATTTGCCTCCTTTTTGTCGCTAAGTAGTTGCGTAGAAAAAAATTACACTTTTTTTGCTAAAGTATGTGATATTTCGCTGACTTCATATGAAGTTAGCGAAACAACTTCCGTAACTTTAATTTTTTCACAGTTCTGAAGAATCCATAATTTGCCGCTTTTTTGTCGCTAATTAGTTGTGGAAAAAAGAAATTGTCACTCTTGTTTTTTAAAGTATGCGATATTTCGCTAGCTTCATATGAAGTTAGCAAAACAACTTCCGTAACTTCTCTTTTCACAGTTCTAAAGTACCTATAATTTGCCGCCTTTTTGTCGCTGATTAGTTGGGTGGAAAAAAAATGTCACTTTTATTTTAAAAAATATGCGATGTTTCGCTAACTTCATATGAGGTTAGCGAAACAACTTCCGTAACATCTATTTTGTTACAGTTCTGAAGTATCCATAATTTTCAGCCTTTTTGTCGCTAATTAGTTGCGGAGAAAAAAATTGTCAAACAGTTTTTTAAAATATGCATCTACCGATAAATACGGGCGTTCCACAAGGATCTGTTTTGGGACCCATCTTGAATCTGTTATATATTCAAAATATCTCTAAATTTGGGTTAGCAGGAAATTGTAACATATACGCAGACAATACAGTACCTACTTTTTTATGAAAACAAAAACTCTCTCATTCTAGAAAACATTATTAATAAATACTTGAAATTTTTTTTCAGAATATTACCCTTAACCTCAAATCAAAAATGAATTTTCGAAAAGAACTGAACAAATAAAGTATCTTGGTATTTGAATCGATAAAAATTGAAATGGGGCAAACATATTGAGGTCTTAACTAAAAAAAGTTCTCCAATCATTGGTGCTTTGAGAAGATGTCCTAAACTTGATAAAAAAATTATAAATATGATTCCATATTCTCACATACTAAGTCGTATTACCTATTTCATAAAGATTTGGAGATCTTGTATAGGAAATCTTTGAAAATACTATTTCGTCTCCCATTTGACATACCGCAACTAATAAACTATTTGCAATTACAGACATTTTTTATAATTTATGTTTTTATTATGGTTTCATCAGTACTGTATGTGTTAATTCTGTTTATCAGTGATTAATGATATATTTGTTTCAATTGCAAGATGCAATTCTCAATAATTATTATTATTATATGTACAACTTCCTCATACCAAAACTTGTTCTGACTGAAAGGTTTTCACTCAATAAAAAAATTAATAAATGAATGAACAACTTTCATTTCTTCACAGTTCACAGTTCAAACTATCCATAATTTGACGCTTTTTGGTTGTGGGGAAAAAAAACTTCTAGGTGGTATTTTTAAATATGATATGGGGTGTTCAATAAATACATATGGATATAGAGAAACAACTTTCGTGAAATGGCTATTTTTGTAAAAATTTTTAGTTCATCAAAAAAAATAAAACCGTTGTCAGAATTTGTTTTTAACAAATTGTTAAGTTAATAAACAATAAAATCAATTGAAATAAAAAATCGAAAATAAACAATCAAAAAATTAAATCATTATTTTTCCAGGACAACATTATGGAAATGAAAATTTTTCTTAAATATTACATTTGTCTATTTGTTTATAACTAATTTATAAACAAATGACGCCAAAACATTGCAACCAGTATTAATTACTGCCATTATTAGATGTAAAACAGCAATAATAAAACATTTGTCAGAAAAAATCAAAAATTTTTGGATATTTAATTTTTCTTTACTTATAAAAAATTATAATAAACAAAGTGACAAACTTTCATAAACTTTTATCGTGTGATCTTGTTAAGTGGGTATATAAGAAGGGCTCCATGAAGCCAACAATTTATAGGTCAATACTTTAAACTTTTACGTCTTTTATTTATGAAAGCGGTGACCGGAAAAAAAATTGTTAATTAACAATAGTATAACTTTTTGAATAATGGACTTACACATTTTTTCCGATAGAGATTTATTCTTTTAAGTGTCCCATAAAACCATAATTTATTAAAAATTTTAAATTAACATTCAATGACATGGAAAAATTATTTTCTTTGATATATCTTTTGCAAGTTTTTACGTGGAGTAAAATCCTTGAAAATAATTTCTGTAGTAGTCATTCCAAATCCAATGAGCTATCTATCGCTCATATTTTTAGGTGCTTTATCTTTAGTTTTCACGTTTTTCAACTTGATGGTCTGACTATATGTAGAAAACACCTTCTCACAATATATACTACCAGAAGAAAATGTAATCTTTCTAAATTAATGTGAAACTTATTGTACCTTCTTACCATCATATTACCAAATGAACCAAATCATGTTTAGGTGTGGGGTTCCACAAGGAATACTTTCAGGGACGGTTTTATTCAAAATACTCCTTGATGCCTCCGTAACGAATGAAAAGTTCCATTCGAAATATCTCCAGTTACAAATGAATTCCATTTCTTGAGGTTTTGATTGTTCGACATTTCTTAAGATAATTTTTGGTAATTTTTCATTCAGATATTGAAGTATATGGCCGACTAAAGCTATAACGTGGTATAACAAACAATGCGAAACCCTGCTTTGATCCCTGCTCGATTTTTTTCTCACCTTGGCTCCATACTGAATTAACAAATGAACCACAGCTACGCTGGGATGCTCGTTACTGGCTAAATATTCCACTAACACGGGCCTTAACTGCGAGTTCCTATCAAATTCGTCGCTGTAAACCTTCAAGTTTGGGTCCGCACCAGCTTTCAAAAGCATCTGGAAATTAATAATAATAATATAAGTTTATTCATAAATAAATGCATACATAACTATAGAGTGTAGAATACATTGTATGAATAAACAACAATAATTTTTATTTTTCATTTCCAATCTTATTTCTGAATAATTTTTTTTCTAATTTAAATATTTCAAAATTTTGTGTATCGAAACAAAATAAATTTACTCATTAATTAATATTATTTATCAAATTATGAAAGATATGTTCTGTGGTATTCAACCAGTCTTTTACTTTATTTTTGTAAGAATACATAGATTTAGTCATTTTAATAATATCTGGTAGTATTTCAAACAATTTTGGGATAATGTGAATGGAATTTCTTGTGCCTCCTATTTTATTCAAAATGGATTAGTTTTATCAAAATTTGTAGTCAATAAATTCCGATCAAACCAATTTTTTATATTTCACAAATCTTCATTGATAATTTCTTTCAGTTCATCCCAAGTTGAAGCTTTGTAAGAAATCACAGTATCATCAGCAAAAGCATGAATTTTTCCAATACAGTCTAAATTGAATAAATCATTAATATATATGTTAGATACTAGTGGTCCTAAGACACTACCTTGAGGTACTCCATAACCAAAAATTATGGAATCACTGAACACTTTGTTAATTTGTACTTGTATTCTACCAGTTATGTAACTTTTCATTAATTTGTAAGCCACTCCTCGGAAACCAATGTGTTCTAGTATATATACATTTACAAAGTTGGACAAACGTGTAGACATTTGAAAATCACTTTTTGAACGATTACAGAGAAACAGTCAATATTTCGAGAAAATTAAAATTACCCTGGTTTCGAAATAAACTTAAAGAATAATACGGTTTCAAGGCTTATTAGGTTGAGAAAGAACGAAATGTTCAACAATGGGATTCTGAGCTTCAGAAGAAATAAATCTTTCACTAATAAACAAATTATTCTCGTTCAGAACATTTTTTGAAAATTGTTGATTCACATTGAAATGACGAATAATGGAGGATTATCGTTATTCACTACTAATCTTTGTATTATTGCAGCACACAAAAATATTGTAACAGTTTTTATGAATTCAAAATATCATCAAATTTCAACAAGCGATTCAGAAAAAAAAACGAATCAATTAAGTAAGTGAAAATCTCATTTAGATTCAATAAAAGACAACGTTGATGATGTTTGAGGAGAAACAAAACGTCGTATTTCAAATCTGATTATCTGATTACCTTCAATGAATGAATGAATGCATGAAAAATTTCTGTGAAAAAGAAGGTACTATGTCAGTAATTCATTTTCATTATCAGAGTGAGGAAGGTATCGAATCAAAATCTTTAAAATTTTTTACTCTCTCATCTATCCGAGGAACGACTCGAGTTTCGTTTTTCTCTGAGACACTTTGTTGAGAACTTAGTTACGCGATTTTAAACCATCTATGTAAGTTACATCTTGTCTGATATTCCAATGCGGACAATCGAATTACAATCACCCTGTATATGATTCTTATCATCTTGAACCAAAACTATTTTGTTTCTTATCTGTGAACAATTTAATTGGCCATGTTATGTATATGCTGAATTCTTGCAATTGAGCTAGTTGAAAGATAAATCTTGCAATAAGTGTTCAATTGCAAGATCGATCGTACAGTTAGTGCTTAACTGCAAGATCGATTTAACAGTTGAGATAATTTCAAGGTCGATCTTGCAACTGAGCTTATTGAAAGATAAATCGTGCAATTAGTGCTAATTTCAAGATTGAGTGCTCAATTGCTAGATTGATTTCTTTCAATTGAGATAATTATAAGATCGACCTTGCAATCAAGTCCTACTATCAAGGTCGATCTTGCAATGAACTAATTGCAAGATCGATCTTGCAATTGAGCTAATAGTAAGGTCGATCTTGCAAATAAAGTGATTACAGTTATCGTGCCAATACGTGAAATGGCAACTTTATTATTGCTTTACCTATCTTCGAACTACTTTTAGTCATGTTACTTACCGTAATTATATCAAATCTGCTCGGTATATTGTCCGCGCAAGCCACGTGTAATGGTGACCCTATTATCGGAGAGCTACAGTTAACATTCGCACCTGAAAAATTAATCAAAATTGAATTTACTGTTTTGTCAAATAACTTTTAAGAGAAAAACATAAATAGATTGATAGTAATGATAGTCCATAGAAATATAATTGTTTAAAGTTTTTCCTGAAAAATATTTGATGAAAATCACTTTTTCTAAACACCAAAAACTTGTTTACTAACCCACGTTTCACCAATCAAGTTGGCATCATCAGAACTAAACTTAAACTTTGCTACAGTTTTAAGAATTAAGTCATCACAATCAAGACACGAGAAATTAGTTTCCAGCTATTAGAAAAAAATTCAAGATTGGTATAGAAATAGTGAACAGTGTGTCGTCATATCACGAGGAAAAGTTGAACAGTCACATTTATACCAGTAATTCATGGAGTCGTTAAAAATTAACTTTTTGTATTTGGATATTCAAATATAACAACTCCCTTGAAGATATATTCCAGATTCATTCTGTCCACAACTTCCCATATTTTTTGTTACAATTTTTGAGTAACCCCAATGAATGCCGATTATTCAGTTGAAGGCAGAATCTAGTTTGAATCAACTACTCACCGGATCTGATGAGCAGCTCAACAATTTGAGGATCTCCTTTTAGGATCGCCAGATCTAAAGGACTTGGTTTTCCTATGTCATATTCTTCATCGTAATTCAATTTGGCTCCCTGCTTCACCATCAAATTGACTATTTCGTAATTTCCCGATAAAACCGCATAGTGTAGAACCTATAAAAGTGTACGAGGCATCAAATAAGATCTGGTTATTCAAACTATGGTAATGTCCGTGTCCGTATGTCAGTCTTGTCAGTTGTTTTTCAGAGTTTCATGAATGTTTTCTGCAAATGTGCAGTGGTATAGGAAAAACAATTATTAAGAATATAAAATAAAATAAACAATGACATTTGAAGTAGAAACTATATTCTGCTACCTCACAAATAGAGTCCAATATGTGGAATATGAAAACCAATTGAAGTACCATCAGGTGCAGGGCCGGATTACCACCTTTTTACGCCCTAGGTCAAACTTCGAAAGTATGCCCTACGGAAGAAGGTTTGGGGAGTGTGGAAGGTAATTCCCAACTATTGTCAAAGTAGGGCTATTCAACTATCCTATACTTGTAATGTAACATCGATAGATCCAATAACTATCTTTCTTAATGATGAATGGATGATAGTAAAGAAAGGCTGTTGATCAATAAATTGAGAAGGCCTGCTGACTACTTGTTAAAATCAGTTATATATTTATAAATATTACAATGGAAATATGTAATATGTACAAAAACACTTTCAACTTCTCCTTTCTGACCTTGGCCCAAGCAAATAACTGTATCGTATTATTGGTATTATCGAAGTCCAAAGATCTAGTAATATCACTCTCAATGTTCAGAAGAGCAAGAGCGTTGAGTTTCGTTTGATGCATGTTTGATCTATGGTATTGTTTGATCCTTTTCAGACAGGAAAATGACCTTAAATTAGAATAAAACAGAAATAATTTATACTTCACTTGTTACTAGAAAATTTACAGCAATTTTATTAATTGATAATTTATACTTTCAACTGATAAAAACTTCTGCCATTAGAGAATTTATTTTTATAACAATTTTGATAAAAATATCCATGACAGGCGTTAGTTAGTTGTACAAACTTAACCTACAATTTTTACGTGTTCATGCGCGTCTGCCACTCATTTACTCACGTGCGAAATGTCTGCCTGTGGAATATTTTGGAGATTTTGACCACTGAAATGTCAATTGGCAGACACATATCTATTGTTAATTGTTACTTGAAAATTTAGTGCCATTTTATTAATTGATAATTTATACTGGTAACTTATGAAAGCGTCTGCCATTAAAGAATTTGTTCATTTTCATCACAATTTTGATAGAAATATCGATGACAGACGTTAGTCAGTTGTACAAATTCAACCCACAATTTTCACGTGTTCATGCGCGTCTGCCAATAATTGTGCGTGCGGAATGTCTGCCTTATTCTGATTTATTTTACAGATCTCTACTGAAATGTCAAATGACAGACGTGTGTTTATTGTTAATTGTTACTTGAACATTTACTTTTGTAACAATTATATAAGAAAATTGTAATTTTTCAAGCAGATACCCTACATGAAAGTGATAGTTTTTCACTCTAGAGATGGAAATGAAACAAATGAATATTATCAAGCGACCCGATGGTAATATCCTAAAAACAAGTTCATGGATTTTTGACACTACTGACAGTTAAGCTCACTACTTGGCACTTGATCAGTACTCAGTATTATTATCAAGTCTGTGTCATAAATAAATAAAGATCTAAAAATTGTAATCCAGTATTTTATAAACAACTTTCTATCGTAGAAAAAATAGCATTTCCTACTCGAGATGAAATAAATTTTTGTCAACTATTACCTTACGAAAAAAACAGTATTTTTATCTTTTTTCATCTCTTGAAAAATATACTATTAAATGACTAGTGAGACTATAGAGAGGAAACGTAACAATACCAACGGCGGTAAAAGAGAGGGGACGGCGTGGACGTTTCATTGCTCCGTCTTAAGTGCGTCGTGTTTTCGGTTTTACCATTAAATTATAGAACAAATTTAAATTTTTCTCCGTTATCTACGCCCCCTCTAGACTGCACCCTAGGCCTTAGGGTTAATCCGGGCCTGATCAGGTGTACCACAGGGATCCCATATGGGACCACTGTTATTCAATCTTTTTGTCAATGACCTCTCTGATGTTATCATCAACAGTTCGTTCCTAATGTTTGCAGATGACTTGAAGGTGTTTAGAACGGCTGAATGCATTTCTGATGCTCAGAGTTTGCGGTTGGATCTAAATAACATTTACAGATGGTGCAATCTTAATTTATTAAAATTGAACTTGAAAAAATGTCAAAAAATAACTTTTTCGCGTAGTCGTGCTGCTATTAATTACATGTACAGAGTAAATAACACGAACTCATCAGTAACCAACAAAATCAAATTCTTGACTCGAAAATTACCTTCAAGCATTACATAACACACACATCATCTCGTGCTCGTAAAATGTTAGTCTTTTTCCTTCGATTTGCTAAGGAACTGTATATTTACGCTGTTAAGGTAATATAATGTGCATAGGTGAGGTCTATACTGGAAAATAATAATTATTATTATTATAATTTGGTCACCATGAGGGCTGTCAAAATAAGTTTTTAAGAAGTAGTGCATATCGTATGGGATTTAGTAGGGATGAATGTAGCTACTCAAATATTAGATATTTCAAATATGAATGCGTTGATACACTGGAAAATGATCTAGTATTCCTTCATAAAATCATCAATGGCTACATTGGTTCACCCGAAATTGTGGAACTGACTACTTTTTCTGCAAACTCTTGAAGAAACAGAAGTAGTGATACTTTTGAAAAACCATTTGTAGATCAATCTAAGGCCAAAATGAGTCCTTCAATGGAATAGTGAAAACAGCAAATACTCACAACTACGACATTGAACTGTTCAATTGATAAAAAACTCTAAATCACCCATTTACAATCCAATATTTTTTATGTTTGGATCTTTTGTAGACACATGTAAATACTCTTTATCTTTATTAATATTTGTATAAAATTGTGGAATTGTCTTGTCCGTTGATAAATAAATAAATAAATAAATAAATAAAGCCATTACTGAAGCAGATTCACAGCATCAAAATGCAGCTAATGAAATTTTGATGGCATAGAAGCCAATGACTCAATATTTGACAGCGTCATTCAATTGCAGTCCTTTCTTACGAAAAGTAATGCTATTTTACTCTTGAGCTTCCATATTCTCTACTTACTCTGGTATATGAATACCTAGGTACTAAAATTTGGGATGGTGCATTCAGAGTATTCAGAAATTAGGAGAATTTTATAAAGAATAAACTCCACTGGGAGATTCATAAATGAAATGAATAAATTCGATGGCATCGATAATTATTTGTTCCGAACAGTTTTAATCCAATTTTTTCTCCGTTCTGTACCTGTCATCATCCGAAATGGCATATTTTCCATGTCAGAATTTGTACGACCAATTTTTTTCAACTCACCGTTCTATAGTCATGTCTTTCGTCAGCGATTGCATTGACATCTGCGCCATATTTGAGTAAAAGTAAAACAGCTTCCATTCCCTGTAACAAAATTAAACTTAATACGTTTCACGTACAGAAACCACCAAAATTATCAACTTTGCAGTCACCACTTTAATCTTCCTCTAGAAGATGGTCACCTGTTGACTGACACACGTGTCGAGTTGTTAAAAAATAGTGGTTTGGTATTGGGACAAAACTCCAGTATATTCATTACTATACCAGAAGTTCCAAAGTACAGTTCAAGAAGTTTATTTAATTGTTTATTTTTCGAAAATCATTCTATTAGACCGTTTCACTCATAAACGGTCACATCTGGACGGGAAATGAAATAGCCCTTGGCACGAAAAAGAAAGCCAAGTATTTGAGAGGCACTTTTGACAATCACCTGACTATTTCAGAAAGGCTATTAGAGACCTTTCAAGCGAAATACCTATTATAGCTTGCAACAGTTTTGTGAAGACTATTTTTTTAAATGATTTTCAACTCTGAAATTTTGATGTTGCAGGTATTTTTGTATATTGAGATGGCTTTTAATATAAAACTGTGAGTTTTGTATTTTTTCAATGTGTTCGTGCTCTGTTCGTAACTGAATTTAAATATTTTCTGTACATTAATAGCAATCAATAGATCTCGGAAGTTGCAACAGGCGACTCGGCAGACTCAGAGCAAAGCGCCTCGTCTCCTGGCAACGTCCTCGATTATTATAAATCGCATAATAATCTCGTTACATTAATAGCTATAAAGAAGAGACTGATCTGTTCGTGCTATTATACAGGGTATCATAAAACTCACCTCCATATATGGGTTTTACAACAAATTGCCTCAAGAAATTAAAAATATTAATGAAAGTAGGAAGTTCAACACAGCCATAAAAAAATTTCTTATGGAAAATTGTTTTTTTTCTCGGAGGATGTATAGTTAAAAAATATCCGGGCATTTACCATGTATATATAAATCAACATACTTGTGGTTGCCTAACAGCTTTCATCAGCGGAGTTAGCCCCGACCTGTCTCTGCTATCGGGGTTGGCCCCGAACGTCAACAGCAGCTCCAGAAACTCCAGGTCCGTCACCAGATTGATTTCGGCCCCGAAGAAGTACCTCTTGTTCGGATCGGCGCCATGTTCCAGCAGCATCTTCGCGATGTCCATGTGTTTGTTGCGGATGGCTAGCCTGAGCGGCTCGTCGCATTGGGTGGTCCTGGGAAAGTCCTCGTCCGTGTCGGGCCTGTAGTCCACTTTGGCCCCGGAGGCTAGCAAGAGGCGAACTACCTCTATGTATCTGAGGAAAAAAAATTTAAATTAGTTTCAGGAAGTTTGTTTTAACTTTGGTCAATGTTTTTGACGAAAAAGTAATATTTCCTAGTAGACGTTTCGATTTTTAATTATTCCATCTTAAAGACTCAAAACAATTAGAGTCTATACGAACTCATTTGAGACAACCTAGGCCCAAATGATTGAATAATAATAATTTTCGACACCAAGCCACGTGATCCAAATACTGTCACCGAGTTGGAACCCGTTCGTCAAAGAGCCCATATAAAGACCGCAGAAAATGCAGTTCTACTGCAGCTGTACATGGGTAAGCCTTTGCATAGGGTCTTCGTCAGGAACGTTGAAGACCTCGGCCCATCCAAAAACTCAATTTCCAATAGGTAGAGTCTGTTCGGAAATATAATTTACTTTTATCAGCACATGTAGGACATTCGTAGAACTATTACTAATAATAATAATCTAATAATGTAATAATAATCTGAAGTAATAGTAAAAAATAGAAACGGTCTTGCTTCATTCCTGCAATGTGGGTTCGTAAATAATCTCTTAACAATAGGGCGTTTACATGTGGTTATTTTTCTTAATTGGACATCATATTTCCGAACTAACTGTAGTAATAACAATTTATGTAGTTTTCTACATGTATGGTTTAACGATACGTTCTCACAAACAGCTTGAAGCATTCTCCAGTAGAAAAATATTTACCCGTGCTCAGCAGATAAATGAAGAGGGCTGTAACCGCACTCATCAGTTGCATTAACATCACCACCTCTGGTCAGTAAGAGCTGCGTTGCTTCATAGTACCTTTGCCAAACTGCATAATGCAGCGGCATTAGTCCTTGAGTGACAGGCTCATTAACCTGGAAAAAATTTAAGGTATAGTAAACACTAGAGTGAGACTTTTATGACTATCATGGTGTGACGAATTTTCAGCATTATCTTAATCTGATGTTTGTTTCATCTAAAATGAGTAGGTCCATTCATTTCCGTGATCCTACGAGGATGTATTGATATCTAGTTAGCCTAGACCAGTTCCCTGCATAAACAAAATATTGCGTTACCATAGCAACGAACTATAACTTATTAGAAGTGTCAGTGTAAAGTTTGACGTCAAAAAAGTAAACCAGAGTTACGCAATAAATTAAAAGAACAAATATGTCCACCGAAATTGTGAAAATCGAAAAATTGGAGTATCGAGCCATCATCAAGTACCTGTACTTAAAAGGGTTAAGAGGTAAGCAGATTTACGAAGATATGCTTATTACCCTTGGTAATCAATGTCCTTCGTGTGCGACCGTGAAAAATTTGACTGCAAGCTTTAAAAGAGGTAAATTTTCCATTGAAGATGATGACCGATCGGGAAGGACAGTTTCTGTGTCAGTCTCCGAAAATATCGATGCAGTTCATTACATGATTTTAACAAACCGTCGAATTGGACTAAAACGGATATCTGAAACACTGAATGTTTCATACGAACGCGTTCATCATATAGTTCACGTCAATTTGGACATGAGAAAAATTGCTACAAAATGGATCCCCAAATGTTTGAATGTTGACCAAAAGCGTGCAAGGGTAGTAGCATCGCGTTCGATCTGTGCTCGATTTGAAAACGATGTAGACTTCTTAAACCGAATTGTTACTATGGATGAGACTTGGGTACATTTCTACGATTCAGAAACAAAGCAACAATCGATGGAAAGGCGACACTCTGGTTCTCCAAGACCTAAGCAGTTTCGTGTCCAAAAATCTGCTGGAAAAGTTCTTGCTTCAGTTTTTTGGGATTGCCATGGAGTAATCATGATTGATTTTTTGGATAAGGGTAGAACAATAACTGGAGATTACTATTCGACATTACTGACCACTCTACGGGAAAAAATTGAAGAGAAAAGACGCGGAAAGCTATCCAAAGGTGTTTTGTTTTTGCAGAACACCGCCCCTGCACACAAATCTCATGTTGCCATGCAAAAAATTCGGGATTTAGGGTTTGAATTACTAGTACACCCACCAGATTTGGCTCCGTCCGACTATCATCTCTTTCCTCAACTGAAAAAAAGTTTAAAAGGTCCTAAATTTTCTTCCAACGAGGAGGAATTAAAAGCTGAGGAGGTCTGGTTTGCAGAACAAGAAGAAACATTTTTTTTGAAAGGTCTAGAGACGTTGCAGGTTCGCTGTAATAAATGTATCCAATTAAGAGGAGAATATGTTGAGTAATAAAATATTTTGACACTGAAATTTTGTTTGGTTCCTCGTATATTCAATTCGTTTATATCTACAAGTCGTTGAGACATGAAACAATATAAAAAAATTTCACTGTAAATGGAAATCATATTTTTTAAAAAAGGAGTAAACTCAACTATCAGTAGTTATCTCGAATATATTTCTAGTTACCACAGAACAACTTCTACTGACGTCGATTTTTTTCCTAATTAAATTATGCAATTTACTAACCAAATTGAAATTATGATTTTGATTCGGTGTACGCTGACAAAGAAAAAACATGACGCTTTGTACCCTTTTTACAAGAACATGGAAGAATGTGGTAATGATTTGGACTAGTCAGTTCAGTTATCTCTTGCTTAGATATTGCTCTGTAACACCAAACTATGCAATTGATTGTGTGAGGTTATTCTAAATTAAGCACAATACGTGGGTCACGTTCCGCCTGTTCCATTATTTTCAACATTACTAAACCTCAACGAAAAATAATATGTGCACAAATGTTTCACCTAAAGAAAGTATTTAGAGAACGCCACTGGACAAACCAGAAATAAGTAATGGCATTGCTTACCTTGGCTCCACAAGCCAGCAGAATTCTTATTTCGTCTAAAGGAACCATCCTTATTATAGAATCGGCCAGTTCCCTCTGTAGAGGGTTGGTTATGCATTCTGTTGGCATCTGAAAACAGAAAGGACAATTGGAAAAACAATCTTTTTTATTATCAGAAATGGGATCGTAATGACACCTATGAAATCTTGTAAAAAACTTGCACATTTTCATCCTGTCGGTTCAAATTAATATATTTAAACACATACACACGGTGATTCAAATTCGACTGTCAGCAGAGAGTTATCATAAACGGTAATAACGAACCCAGATTTTGAAACTGAACCTTTCGCAACATTCTATACCACAATGAATTCATCAGTACGTATATAACAGAAAATAATCACTGTCCTCTACGACATTGGATTACATCTGTAAGGCACTCGTGCAAAACTACCACAAGGATACCCTTATAAGTGATTACTTCAACGCAGATCTATGTGAGTAAAATTATGGATTTAATTAAGGATTTTTTTAAGTTGCGCAAGGACCAGAGCTTGACCGGAGCGATATTTCGTCAGTAAAGTACCGTGTAGAACTGATTATCACGTCTCCTTAAAAATATTAAGAAAGGTGAGTAGATTATCAGGAAGATCGGTACTTCTTATACTAGATAATAGTATTCTTCATGCAAATTGAGTATTCATGATGTTGAGGACAGAAGTAATTTAGGATCAGTCTGAGCAAATTGAGTATTTTTGAGACTGTTCCCGTGTCCTACTACTAATTAGGACTTCTAGGTTGTTCGTCAGTAGGATAAATAGTATTAATGTCTAAATATCCCATTTAGAAAAAAATAAACTAAGCATAGGGCAGTTAATACATTTCCACCAAATATGGGGTATTCGTAAGAGGAAAAATATTTTGCTATTCATGTAATGTATACCTAATACTAAGGGATGTGCAGAAGAGCTTTCAGAAAAACATGGAGACTGAAACCGAAAGTCATGCACTGGCTATACGCCGCGATCAAAGACCCTTAATCACGTATGGCAAAATTTTGTGATGACTTTTGTGATGACTGAATGAATAAAATAAAACAGAGACGATCAAAAACCAACCTTGGCAAACCCCAGTGGCAAACTCCAGAGGCTTGCCTGTCTGTGTATCACGAGTGCTATGAATAGCACTACTTTTTCCTACATAACATTTCAATAGTACAAGTTCAGTTCAGGTTGATCATCATGGTCTTGGTTTGGAAAGTATTCAATTTGGGCTCATTCATTTTCAAAAACTCAGTCATATTTTACAAAAATGTGTTCATTTTATCGATGGCCTCATCCGGGTTGAGATTGTTGAGAGCTGAGGTTGTTGACAGCTGCAAGTGAAATTTTGAACTCACAGAAGGTCTTTGGCGGAACATTTTGTTTATGTCTACACCTTTCTCTGAAATATATACTATTTCCTTCATGATACATCAAGTTCAGTTCAGGTTGATTTATATTTTGAAATTATTGCCTAGGTTTAGAGAGTATTCAATTTGGCCTTATTCATTCCCAAAAATTCAATCGTACTCTCCAAAAGTTTTTTAATTTTATCGAAGGCATCATCCAGGTTGAGCTTATTGTATCATCTGCGAATGAAATTATGAACTCTCAGTTTTGATATCGTTCAAATGAAGAATTAATAGCAAGAGTCTCAGGTCACTGCCCTGTGGAACACCTGTGGTTATATTATTTCACAATCATCCCCTCATCCTGTCGGACTACTAACTTAAAATTTTAACATCGAAAATATTCTGGAATATATCATTTTTCAAAAATTATGGTATGTACTTTGTTCTTTGGCGGAACATTTTATTGGTGTCTGCACTTCACTCTAAAATATTCCTTCATAACATAAATAGTTCAGCTTCAGTTCAAGTTGATTTATTATCTGAAATGATTATCATGTCGCAGGTTTAGAGAGTATTCAATTTGGGCTTATTTATTTTCAAAAACACCAAAAATTCTCCAAAAATGTGCTCATTTTATCGATGGCCTCATCCAGGTCAAGATTGTTGACAGATATGAGGTATGTTCTGCAAATTAAATTTTTAAATCATAGTTTTGATATCAGTCGAACATAGAATGAATAGCAAGGGTCCCAGGACACTGCCCTGTGGAACACCGATGGTTACATTTTTCCACGATCATTCCGCCTTTCGTCTTATGTCGGACTACTAACCAATTTTTTTTTAATTGAGTTCAAATCATTTGAATATTCTGGAATTTATCATTTTTGGAACGTTACGGTGTATCCTTTGTTTTTTGGCGGAACATTTAATTGATGTCTACACTTTCATCTGAAGTATATACCGTTTCCTTCATAACATATCAATATAGTTGAGGTTGATTTATATTTTGAAATGATCATTATGGCCTTGGTTTAGAGAGTATTCATTTTCAGAAACTTGGTGTTAGTCGATCCTAACATATCAACACAGTTCAGGTTGATTTCTATTTTGAATTAATTATCGTGGTCTTGGTTTATAGAGCATTCAATTCGAGCTTATTCATTTTTAAAGCTCAGTCGTATTCATCAAATGTTTGTTAATTTTATCGATCGCTTCATCCAAGTTAAGATTGTTGGCAGCTATCAGAATAGCATCTGTAAATGAAACTATAAACTCAATCTTGATATTATTTGATATCATTCGTTTAACGAATGAATAGCAGGGGCCCCAGGACACTGCCCTGTGGAACACCGATGGATATATTTTTTGACAATCAACTCACTCCCCGTCTTTCGAACATCGAAAATATTCTGGGAAATATCACTTTTGGAACGTTACGGTGTATCCTTTTTTCTTTGGCGGAACATTTTATTGATGTCTGCACTTTACTCTAAAATATTTACTGTTTCCTTCATAACATATCAATATAGTTGAGGTTGATTTATATTTTGAAATGATTATCATCGCCTTGGTTCAGAGAGTGGCATTCGATTCTAAAATATTTACTTTTTCCTTCATAACAGATCAATACATACAGTTCAGGATGATTTATATTTTGAAATGATTATAATGTCATTGGTTTAGAGAGTATTCAATTTTAGCTCATTCATTTTCAAAAACTCAGTCGTATTCTCCAAATTTTTGTTAATTTTATCGATGGCCTCATCCAGGTTAAGATTGTTAGTGCTATGGGAGTAGCATCTGCAAATGAAACTATAAACTCAGTCTTGATATTATTCGATATCATTCGAATAACGAATGAATAGCAAGGGCTCCAGGACACTGCTCTGTGGAACACCGATAGCTATATTTTTTCACAATCACCTCCCTGTCCTATATCGTACTACTAACTGAAATTATGAAAAATTACAAATTATTTGAACATCGAAAATATTCTTGGCATTATCACTTTTGGAACTTTACGGTGTATCCTTTGTTCTGTGGCGGAACATTTTATTGATGTCTGTACTTTACTCTAAAATATTTACTGTTTCCTTCATAACATATCAATATAGTTGAGGTTGATTTATATTTTGAAATGATTATCATCGCCTTGGTTCAGAGAGTGGCATTCGATTCTAAAATATTTACTGTTTCCTTCATAACAGATCAATACATACAGTTCAGGATGATTTATATTTTGAAATGATTATAATGGCATTGGTTTAGAGAGTATTCAATTTTAGCTCATTCATTTTCAAAAACTCAGTCGTATTCTCCAAATTTTTGTTAATTTTATCGATGGCCTCATCCAGGTTAAGATTGTTAGTGCTATGGGAGTAGCATCTGCAAATGAAACTATAAACTCAGTCTTGATATTATTCGATATCATTCGAATAACGAATGAATAGCAAGGGCTCCAGGACACTGCTCTGTGGAACACCGATGGCTATATTTTTTCACAATCACCTCCCTGTCCTATATCGTACTACTAACTGAAATTATGAAAAATTACAAATTATTTGAACATCGAAAATATTCTTGGCATTATCACTTTTGCAACTTTACGGTGTATCCTTTGTTCTTTGGCGGAACATTTTATTGATGTCTGTACTTTACTCTAAAATATTTACTGTTTCCTTCATAACATATCAATATAGTTGAGGTTGATTTATATTTTGAAATGATTATCATCGCCTTGGTTCAGAGAGTGGCATTCGATTCTAAAATATTTACTGTTTCCTTCATAACAGATCAATACATACAGTTCAGGATGATTTATATTTTGAAATGATTATAATGGCATTGGTTTAGAGAGTATTCAATTTTAGCTCATTCATTTTCAAAAACTCAGTCGTATTCTCCAAATTTTTGTTAATTTTATCGATGGCCTCATCCAGGTTAAGATTGTTAGTGCTATGGGAGTAGCATCTGCAAATGAAACTATAAACTCAGTCTTGATATTATTCGATATCATTCGAATAACGAATGAATAGCAAGGGCTCCAGGACACTGCTCTGTGGAACTCCGATGGCTATATTTTTTCACAATCACCTCCCTGTCCTATATCGTACTACTAACTGAAATTATGAAAAATTACAAATTATTTGAACATCGAAAATATTCTTGGCATTATCACTTTTGGAACGTTACGGTGTATCCTTTGTTCTCTGGCGGAACATTTTATAGATGTCTGCACTTTACTCTAAAATATTTACTGTTTCCTTCATAACATATCAATATAGTTGAGGTTGATTTATATTTTGAAATGATTATCATCGCCTTGGTTCAGAGAGTGGCATTCGATTCTAAAATATTTACTGTTTCCTTCATAACAGATCAATACATACAGTTCAGAATGATTTATATTTTGAAATGATTATAATGGCATTGGTTTAGAGAGTATTCAATTTTAGCTCATTCATTTTCAGAAACTCAGTCGTATTCTCCAAATTTTTGTTAATTTTATCTATGGCCTCATCCAGGTTAATATTGTTGGTAGCTATGAGAGTAGCATCAGCAAATGAAACTATAAACTCAGTCTTGATATTATTCGATATCATTCGAATAACGAATGAATAGCAAGGGTCCCAGGACACTGCTATGTGGAACACCGATGGCTATATTTTTTCACAATCACCTCCCTGTCCTATATCGTACCTACTACTAACTGAAATTTTGAAAAATTACCAATTATTTGAACATCGAAAATATCCTGGAATTTATCATTGTTGGAACGTTACGGTGTCTCCTTTGTTCTTCGGTGGAACATTTTTTTGATGTCTGCACTTTACTCTAAAATATTCACCGTTTTCTTTATAACATACCAATATAGTTGAGGTTAATTTGTATTTTGAAATGATTATCGTGGCCTTGGTTTGGAGAGTATTCATTTTCAAAAACTCAGTGGTGTTCGATTCTAAAATATTTACATTTTACTTCATAACGGATCAACATAGTTCAAGATGATTTATGTTTTGAAATGATTATTATGGCCTTTGTTTAAAGAATATTCAATTTGAGTTCATTTATTTGAAAAAACTCAGTCGTTTTCTACAAAAATTTGTTGATTTTGTAGATGGCCTCATCCAGGTTAAGATTGTTAGCAGCTATGAGAGCAACATCTGCAAATGAAACTATAAACTCAGTCTTGATATTATTATCCGATATCATTCGAATAACGAATGAATAGCAAGGGCCCTAGGACACTGCCCTATGGAGCACCGATGTTTATATTCCTTCACAACCACCTCTCCGTCCTGTTGGACAACTAACTAAAATTTATTTGAACTTTGAGAATATTCTGGAATTCATCATTTTTGGAACGTTATAGTGTATTCTTTGTCTTTGTCGGAACATTATAGTGATGTCTGCATCTTCTTTTTTAATATTTTGTATTTTTCCTTCATAACCGGTTATCATCTGCAAATGGACACTGCCCTGTGAAATACGGGTGTTTGAACATCAAGTGTTCAATTATCAATGTTGAGTCATATCGTTGCATCAAAGAATATCCGCGATTCTAATACTACAAATCCCCACAAAAATATTCTGAAATTATTTTTGAAACTGTATAGTGTAGTTCCGTTGTTCTTTGGCGAAACATCATGATGATGTCTGCACCTTACTCTAAAATATTTACCGTTTCCTTCATAATGTATCTATAGCTCAGGTTCAATTCAGATTGATTTCATTAATTTATATTTTTAAATAATAATTTGGGCACACTCATTTTCAAAAACTCAGTGGTATTTTACCGATAGCTTTATCCAGGTTCATACTGTTGAAAGCTATGAAAGAATAATCCGCAAATGAATTTATGATATAACAGTATCGATATCATTCGAATAAAAAATGAGTATCAAGAGTCCCAGGTCACTGCCCTGTGGAACATCGGTGGTTATATTTTTTTCACAATTATCTCTGCAGATTATTTCAACATCGAAAAGTATTGAATTCTCAAAATATCACCATTTTGTTAGATCAAAGAAGATTCGGGGTTCTAATATTTACGAACACATCTTCACGAAAATATTCTGAAATTTATCATTTTTGAAACATTTGTTTGATCTTTTGTTGGACATTTTGTTGATGTCTGCCAGCTATTCTAAAATATTTACTGTTTTCTTCATATAGTTCGAAGTCGATCCTTCAAACAATAACATTTATATTGATTTGGTCCGAAGTCAAAACAATAACGAAAAACACAAATCGCTAATAACTTTTCAAAATCGGACATCTTCATTCAACAGCTCATCACAAAAAATGTACTCACGCAATATTTTGTCAAATAATATAAATTATTGTGTAAAACTAAGTCGAACAACAGCATCTCTCTAGAGAAAGTTCTGAGGAACAGTGCAAATATCGCTATGTATTCAGCCAATTCGAATAAATTTATCAACACTTGCCTTTCGTTTATCTATATTTAGACCGATATGACGTTTTTTTGTGCAAGCAATGTTCGATGCCTATCAGGTGGAATGGCGCAGCATAGACCGTGACTTTGATTTTTTGGTCACCAGCCCAAGGGATCAGGCCCGGATATGTCCGGCATGTAGTAATATGTTGACGCTTATCTTCAGTTCAATTTGATCAGAAAAAAAATTGATTGCTACCTTTGAGAGTGAAAAAGTTGTTTAGACTCTCTGAAATGCTGTAAATAGGCCAATCAGTAGAGCATTTTTTCCTAACAAAAATACTAGTAGAAAACCGACCATGCCATCACATAGAAGAAAGTCTGAAGTTATATTGTGTTTTAGACTCGCAACTGTCATTTATTAATTTGTTATAAACATTTAAATAACAAAAAACGTGTTTTTTAAGTTGTTCTGCTCTTAAAATGAAAACTAACAGAGCAGTCTGGTTGCTCCGATCAAAATAATTATAGATAATTGAAATACAAACTAAATGGAATGTTTTACGACCCGATCGGATCATTAGTAATGGAGGAAAACCGGAAAAACCGAAAAAATTTACGAATTTTTTAAAAATTCATATCTCCGCCATTTTTCAAGAAATAGGGTTGACCCTTCTTATGGAAGTATTGAATCATGTGTACTTTATGTGTGCATAAAATAGGCTCTGACGGGTCATAAGTTTTGGCACAATTGCAATTTGAATTTTTTTTTGGACTATCTTGCTGCGTGCCTGGATGCTCTAGTGATGGTCCGATTTCAATTCCTAAAACAGATTTTGAAAGTAGAAGTACACTACCACAAAATGTATGTTCTCACACTGTGAAATGGGTGAAAAATGCTTGCAAACATGACTCGGCAGCTAACGCGTGCTCAGCCGTTTTCAGTCAAGTTTTCATGCATTTTTCACCCATATCGCAACATTGTAGAGCAAAATAAGAATAAACATTTTGTAGTACTATACGTCTTTTACTTCCATAATCTGTTTGAGAAATTGAAATCGGACTATCACTACAGCATCCAGGCACGCCGCAGGATAGTAAAAAAAAATTGCAATTGTGCCAAAACTAACTATCCTGGTTGGTTGGTTGGTTGGTTAAATGCTGTCGAGCGATATACCGGGTTTACCTTGAGGTTTCCCTTAACACTGAGACCAGCTGGGGTCTAATGTATTGTTTTGTCGTCAGTGGTTCCTAGTTAAATAGGCCTGTGTTTTTTACCAGGTTCAGTAGTCTATTTACTAGGTGTTTCGGATTTATGCCTGTTTCTAGGTTGATCTGTCCGAATATTCTGCTAACTATCCTACAGCGCCAGTTTTGTGCACACATATTCAATACTTTCATGAGAAATGGTTTTTATGGCACTATTGGTTGTGCCACTAGTGTTTCTGAGTACAGGTCGTATAACATAACTATACCTATTTTTTTCAGCAATTATTTGAGGGTATATTTTTTTGTATATAAAGCGTTCTTGGCACTAGCGTTCCCGAGTACAGAGCGGATAATATAACTATACCTTTATTTTCAGCAAATATTTGAGGGTACTGTTTTATATAGCGTTCCTGCATAAGTGCCTGTGTGCGAATTCCGCACAGGTGATATTCACCCTTTTTTTTCTCAGAGATTATTTGGATATAGGGTTTAGCATTGTACGCGTTGTTTAGTTCTGTCTTAGGGAAATTTACTAAGTATAAATCACGGTACGCGATTTTTTTTTTCTTTCTCAGGAAGTAACTTCACTTTTGACATTTCCCTAATGTCCTACAATTTACGTCCGAGGACTCGCAGACAAACAAAAGTTCAACCAACTTCATGTGTACTTCACCCCGCTGAAAATTTCACTAGTATTATATCCAACCAAGCTCTTGATTGTTCTCTGTTTGAGAAACATCCGGCCCTACAGCCCATCTTAACAGCTCCTATAAGCGGTACATTTTCTGTTGAAAATAATTTTTCTTTTGGCTCTAGTTTGGAGATCCCCACAATCAATAGAAACCCAAGGGTTTCACCAGGCGTGGCCGTCAAAGAAGACGGGCCCCACGCATTTCTCCCGAAGCGCCCACAAGTAGTTGTTGAAACGCGTCGCGTCGAAAATAACGCTACAGAATCTAGTTACCACCTGGATTCTCAAAAAGCGGTTCATTTAAATTTATTTGCATCTCCTAGGTTAAATCCTGTGCATTGTAGTATGGATGATGTGAATGTGGATAAAAGTCACGTTGTGGGCTGTCCTGATGAAGACAATGATGATGAATTTCGATTCAATTTTTTTGTTGATCAGAATACAAGGCGTGATCTGAGTTTGAGGGAAATTTTGATAATAGGCCTTTGAGGGCCTCACCTAGTTTTTTTACTTTCGGCGGTCAACCCGCTGGGGAATTTCAAACCCCGAAAAATACCGGCACTCAACGCCGAATTTTGGAAGCATTCCAGAATTTAGAACGTAATACGTTACGTTCAGGGACCTCTAGTCCACTCAATATTTCTGCAGACTCGCAAATAGAGTCGAGAATGAATGAAGCGAGAATGTTTGAACAAAACCGCTCCCAAACTCCTGAAAAAATTTCAGTAATTTCGGGTCTCAATGTCTCTCGAGCTAGCACAGAGAATAGCCTTGAAGGGGGTCCACTTCCACGCGGACACGTTCATCAAACGGCCCGCACGAATAGCGAAATCCCTGCTTTTCAGCAAGTGATGTCTGAGGAGGAGAAAGAGGAATGGAAGTGGTTTGTTGAATTCAAACAAATGAGAAAAGCTCGTGAAAACCGCCAAACTCAAGTAGAGTTTCCATCCTTCCCTCCTCTTCAGGCTAATGCATGTTGGCCCAGACGTGACCCATATTTTTCAAGACATGGCGCGTAACGTGGGGCACAACAGACATTTCCTGAACCCTATTTTTCAAGACATTATGAATTTTTCAAAATCTCTCAAAATTTTCCGGTTTTTCCAGTTCTTCTACGTTACTAATGATCCGACCAGGTCGTAAAACATCCCATTTTGTTTGTATTTCAAATATCTACAATTCTTTCCATTGGAGCAACCAGATTTTTTTACTAGTTTTCATTTTATAAGCAAAAGAATTTAAAAAAATACGTTTCTGTTTTTTAAATGTTTATAACAAATTAATAAATGACAGTTGCGAGTCGAAAACATAGAATAGAACTGCGGACTGTCTCTCATGTGATGGCATAGTCGGTTTCCTACTAGTATTTCTGTTAAAAACTCACTCATTTTATGCTCTATTGCTTGGTGTATAAAGGGTAATTCCGTTTTATCTTAGACAACATAAAATGTTTTCATTTTGGTACTACTCACGAAATTCCCAAAACTCTGAGTCCCATGAACACCAAAAAATCTTATTCAAAATGTAAGGAAAATAAGTGAAAAGTAAAATGACTGAGACTGATGATGAAGTTGCACTTATTCTATATGGTGCTAAATACGATTCAATTTTACTATACCGAGTGATTCGTAAATTTCTTATTCGAAGAAAAGCCATAACATACCTCATACAGTTTTTGATTGGTGTATTGAAAGCAATTGAATGACTTATTCCAGTAATTCACCATTTCTCACCTATTAAAGACTAATGTATCAACTTTTGTTTCAAATGAGTTTTGTCATATTTATTTCTGTGAATAATGATAGAGGCTGTCTTCCTGAGTTCAACCATATAAAGTGGTAAACATTTTCATCATATACTTTTTCGAAAAGATCCTGGCAATGAGCACAAAGAGATGGAATATAAAATGGACAAAAAAACCCCACTAAATAAATCAGCGAAGCTCAAGCAAATTATTTCAGGAAAAAACAAAATTAAATCAAGCAAGTCACTATGGAAAACAGTGAATAAATATGTTGGAAAAAAGTCGAACACAACAGAAATAAAAGAAATCAATGTTAGAGGAATTAAAATAACCGATACGGACAAAACTGCAAATTAATATAATGACTATTTCTCCAATGCCGGTTAAAAATTAGAAAACCAAAAACATCAAAGATAACTAAAAACATTTCATTGAACACAAGATTTTTCTCTCCTTCAACGGAATAAGAAGTAGAAAGCACAATACGAGAACTGAATCAAAACAAAGCTATCATTATAATGAACAAGAAAAAACCTCTGGTTCATTTCACCAATTAATGTTTTTTTGAATAGCGTCTTTCCAGCAACACTAAAAATAGTGATAACAAAACCACTATTCAAAAAAAAACTTCAAAATCCAATGAGGATCCAAAAAGAATTGTTAACTTTACGGATAGATTGAAACTAAACTGAATGTCAGTTCGGCTTCAAACAGGGAATATCACCAGAAAACGCTATTATATTTTTGAGTAGTTATATCTGTATAAGCCTAGATAGGTCTTCTTTCTCTTTAAACAATGATAGGATACCTTGGTTTCAGAGGAATAGTTAGTGACAGGATACAGTACGTCCAAATTTACAACTAAAAATTGTTATAAAACAAAGTACTTTTTCTATATACGAATATTTGCTATTCAACGAGAGCAATATCTGAAAAACTGTCGATTTGGCAACATTGCCAATATCACCTTTGAATCGGGCATCATCAGAAACCATCTTGTATAAAATTTCATGAATTTTCCTCGAGCTGTGTTGAAAATATTGGAACGTTCCCAGACTTTTCAACGGAAATGCCATGTAGTCATATTTCAAAAACCAGACGAGACGAGACGAGACCATGCGAGACTCTCGGATGCAACACTAGCAAAAATCATGACCCAGAACTACTAACACTAGGGATATAATTGAAGGTTTCAATTGCTTGAATCTGCAATCGCAATTCACCTGAAGACGATTGCAGATTCAAGAAATTGGAAGAAGTAGAAATCTTTGTTGTATTCATTATTTTAATAATAGTATAATATATTGTGTATCTAGTAGTAAAAGCAATACATTCCCGGACGACAACGTAAATTGTTGGCCGAGGCGTTAAGCCGAGGCCAACAAGCATTGAAGTCTGGGAATGTACTTTTACTACGAGGTACACATACTATTTTTTCTGAAATCGCAATCAGCATTATCAAAAACTAAGGAATTCTACATATTGTTTGCGTGAATTCAATAACTGTCTAAAATGTAAACAAGCCGGCAAAAATTTTCCCGTATCGTTTTCGATACGGGAAAGTACTTTCCCGTACAGTTTAGGTCCGAAAACGGTCCGGGAAAGTTCGTTGCTTAGCAACGGACTAAAATACTAGATTAGCGTATTTTGAGGCCCGAAGTTGCTCCGAGAAAGTGGGTATTCTTGAACGATTTCAGAAAAAAATTATAGAAATGAACCAGATCATTAGATGTGAACATCTGTTGCCAAGTAATTATCGAGATCTTGGGAGAAAACTACCGAAACTCCTCTTTGGATTGCTGTCCTATGTCTCAATTGCCTGTCTTTTAATTTGTTTATAGTTCTGGTGGGTAGTGAACTTTGATCAGACACATTCTATGCCAAGTTGAATTCCGAATTCAACAGTGGCGTTCGTGTCCATTATCAAAATTGCAGTCCCGACATTACGACTAGATGGAAGATTCAGAAAATTTCAAGGATAAACTTGGGATATCAATGACTAAACATTGAAAGTTTACTTGTACTATCTATTTGATTAACATTGTGTCCAGAAAACTGCATGTCAAGTTTCTAATAGAACTCCTTCAGTTTTCCATCAAGATTCTACTCTGTAAATATTGTTTCCATCAGATTACATGATCCCATATGGGTAATGCGTTGCCATGCATATACATGTAAAGTTCCATACGTCATGCAATATAATGTAAAGTCATAACTTAACTTTGAATGTGAATTTCCAATATATTCCATGAATTTACTCGTATACTCATATTATTTTCTCCATTATTCCAGATTTAATGGCGATTTCAATGTTTGTTTTAGGTGTTTTTACCACGATAGTCAAGTAGTGCCAATTGTCATACATATTGGATATATTCAAGTATTTGTGAGGAAAAATGCAATTTTTGTTGTAAATTAAAATTGGATTAACATGTATTTTTACCTCAACAAAATGGGACTGTATAATAGAGACCTGACCTGCAGATTATGCGATAAGTATCTAGAAACAGTGATATACATAGGGCGAGTTGTACAAGACAAGTTCAACATCGGTTCAAGTGAACCGAGTTCTGTTGCTAGGGATTAGCCAATGAAATTTCTTGTTCCTTAGCAACTGAGTTCGGTTCACTTGAACTGTTGTTGAACTTGTCTTGTACAACTCGCCATTACTGTGCTGTTGCGAGGCACTAGACCGCAAAAGACAGGCAATCTTCGGGCAGCCATCTGGCGATCCAGAACTATACAGATCACATTCAGTAAAGGACTTGTACAGGCTCGTACAAGGAACGAAATTATTGGATTGGGTACTGTGAAAGTACAACACACAGGCAAGATACAATGGGCCAATAAGCCGGGGGCAACAACCTGACGGGCCTAGAGGTGGAGGTTTTATTGAGTAACCCTGTGAATCTGTGGAGTCTCACAGTAGGTCTGGTGTCTTGAGCCGGAGGCTCCTTTCCTCTCTATAATTGTATATTCATGTGATTTTCCCCCTAATTACAGATTTAACGGAAATTGTTACATGTCTGTTTAGATGTCTTCACCATTATTTTCAAGTAGTGTCAATTACCTTTACATGGTGTGAAAAATAGTGTCCTTTTTTTGTACGAAGTAGAGAAGACTGATCATAAGGCCAAAAAACCTCAATAACTTACTTCTAAAGTCAACCATAAAAAAAATTAAATGTTTAAACTGCAGAAGAGAAAAAATGTAAGAAAATTATACATTTTTTCAACGTTGAGTGAATTGAAACTTGAAGAAATTTATCATTTCTCTTTTCTGTTACAGTTGAAGCGAAATATTTGATTGATTTTGATGAATCCAATGATTCCAAATGTAACGATTACAAAGAAGTGTTATACTCTTCTTCAGAGTGTGATATATACTACAATATTCCAATTGTTTCAACATCGGAAATATCCTTGATTGACTCGGCAGTGACTTGATGAAGATCCATAGTAATTATAAAAAGTATTTTGTTGGATCGGTACACATTCGCCACCCTCCCTGACGTCAACAACGTCATCTTTCCTTCAAATACGGCTAAATTCGCCCACCCAAATTGTATGCAAATTTAATAACATTGAATGATGGTTCAAAGTAACATTCCTTCGTTATCAATCTGAGGGAACTGTCAGTGAAGGGTTAGTTCAGCTTCGTATGCCGCTCTTGGGTACCGACCTAGACATATGCAAATCGGCTATAGCCCGGTTGATTTAGCTAGACCCGACTATTCCATTACATATGTACAGTTGCTTCTATAATAACATTTTCAAAATTGCTTTCAACTGGAAGTTTATTGAACAGGGTGGGGGGCGACCAAGTACCGATCTAACAAACCACTTTTTTCCAGATAATCCAACTTAATTTTCATAACCCTTGAAGGGCATACCTTCGTAGATAATCGACACTTCTAGTGTCATGGGCCAACGGTCTAGAACTGTGAATAACAATTGGGCCCATTGCCGGTAGGTGCGCATGGCGATAGCGTTATGGAAAATTACATTTAAACAAATGAGAATTCACATATTACCTGGAATATTCTGTAAATTGGCGTCATTCCGTCATACGTCGTTTTCCCCCAATGTTCATATTTTTTTAAATCAAGGTTGAAAATATTCCTAGTCAGAAAGTGCTGTTATTCCATAGAGGAGGTTTTCTTGTGATAGTACATTTAGTTATTGTACATTTATTTTTATAACTATTGTGAACTGTGTAATTAGTATTTTTAAGATACCTAGGCACATTGTTATTGCATGTTTTTATTTACACATGGCTTTGCCCAGTACAACTCTCATTTTGACGCTTTTATGTTATCTGTTACCTGTTTGCATTTAAATGATGAAATGAAGTATTTCATTATTATTCTTTATTATTACTACTTTTTGAAATAAAATACATTGTGGTTACCCGATAAAGGGGGGGGGGGGGGGAGGGCACAACTATTTAAAAAAATTTCAAATTGCATGTTGAGTCAAATTACACACCGTTGAAAAGGGCATTCAATTATCTTTTCAACCATACATTTATTTTTTATTTTCGGTTGTAAGTATTTTCAAGTTGATGTGCCCTCGGCGCCATCTGTCGAGTGACTGCAATATTTCATCTCTCAAAAAGTAGTATCGTTAAAACCATTCAAAATACTTTTTTCCCATTGTTCCACATCAAACCGTTCAAATGTATCGAGGAGGGTACCATTCAAATCCTCACTTATACTTGATATTTCGAGTGCACTTTTTGGTAAAGAAAATATTAACGAAACCCCAAAAACTTAGATGGTTGAAAAGAGAATTTAATTCTCCTTTCAACATGTGTCACTTGACCTCACATACCATCTGAAGTTTTTTAATTGCCGTCCCCTCTATCAAGCAATCACGATGTCTTTTATTTCAAAAAGCAGTACGGTGATAGCTACCATTCAGAATGGTTTTTATTCCATGTTTGTATATCAAACCTTTCAAAAGTTAACAGGGGGGAAAGCCCCACTGTATAGAAAGTTTAGATATGGTGGATGTTGTATAATATGCTGCTGAATCTGTTATTTTAAAGTTGAGAAATTTTTTTTCTGAACATGGAATACCCAAAATACCAAAAATTATTGTTAGTGACAATATGCCTTTTGCTAGTAGAAAATTCAAAAGCTTTGTAGATGGTTATTTATGACATAAAATTGGTGCATTCAAGTCCACATTATCCAAAGTCAAATGGCCTAAGTGAAACAGCAGTTGATATAGTCAAAAATATGATGAAAAAGTGTAAAGACAGTGGCTCTGATTTTCAGTTAGCATTGCTCAATTATAGAAATACACCAGTGGCAGGACTTGAGTGTAGTCCAGCACAAATTTTAATGAGCGGAATGTTACGTTCTAATTTACTCTTAAACTCTTAAACCAAAAGTTTTTAATAATGTAAGAAATAACTTGTTAGTTGAACAGTGTAAATAAAAAAAGTATTATGATAGGAATGCACATATGAGAAAGAATTTTGAAAAGGGGGGTGTGGTAGTACAAAATCTTCCAAACAAAACTTGGTCTCCAGCCAAAATAATAGACATTCAGGGCCCCAGATCATTTATTACCCAGAAAGATAATGGCGAGGTGTTGCGAAGGAACTCATTTCACTTGAGGCATTCTCTCAATAAATGCAACGTATCACCAGATATTCCAGATTACATTGAACAGGAAGTTGATAACTCTAATGATGTACCACTTCCTGAGAAACATCCAATTATTAGTAGTAAGACTAAGAGTAGGACAATAAATGATCAGGAACAGAGACAAGTTAATACTCCAGCTTGTGTAACTCTTTCAGGACGTACAATACGACCTCCTTAGTACTTGAAAGATTATTTTTAAAATTAAAAAAGAGATATGTTGTATAATATGTTCTATACTTTAGTTAAATATGTTAACGACTATAAGTTGGCAACATTGGGAGTCACTTGTCAGTAATGAATACATGCAATATGTAGATGTTTGTATCTTGTTCTTGTAGCAAACTGAAATAATAAATGATTACAATAAACAACACAGTTAATATTGTTGTTTCAATATATAACAGTGGAGGTACTCGACAAGGTGCAAAGTATTCCCCCATATATGTTAATGTATATGCTTAAGTGAATCCCAAAATCCCCTATTGGGCTCCTCTACTTCATGGACGAAGCTGATGCCACCTGCAATTTGATCTCGCTCTACGAAGTAGAGTTTATAACAGATATGAATGAAGAAATACGCGATAACAGGGACATCTATGCCTATCACGCGACGACTTTTAATTATCATTATTATTATTGCGTTCAACACTGTCGATATCGTCTCTAAGATATTGAATAATCGAATTTGGTGCGAAAACACTATAGGATCGTTCTAAAATTCATTATTAAATCATAGTATAAATAGTATCTAAATTCAGTTTATCGATTTGTCTAGTGGAGTCATGGATAAAAATAGGTATAATTTTTAGAACCTGTTAACGCGATTTGGCATAGACATCGTTGTGACAAAACGGCAAAATGTGATTTATGCTACAAAAACATTATTGTCTTATTCTCGTACACCTGAAAAAATAGCTACGTATGCCGAGACGAGCTGACTTTGTTGCAAATTACCGCGACGTAGCTCAAAAATCTGTTCTGCTTGATAAAATAACAGATTCGTTAATAAAACACAAACAAATCACCTAAAAATAACTCGGTAGACGCGAGACTGTACGTTAGGGGGATTGATACCTACACATTTTCTGAAAACTTCAGCTGTTTATATTTTGACTCGTGAAAGCAAAACAAAAACAATACGCATTGCAGAACTAAAGGGCATGTCACAATCTGAAACTATTTTCTTCCTAACATAAATCTATTTCAGATGAAGTAGTTTATTTACTGGCATATTAAAACGTATTTAAACTAATTCGCAATTTCAATAACAAGCTGCACAATAAACCAATTTTACGCATCAAAATATCTACGCAGAAAGTTCAAGTAATTTTTTTTCCTTACATTTGAAGTACCTACCTATCTTCATATTCAAGTAAGGTTCTGCATTGGAACTTGAAAGACTTATTGAAAGTACTGTGTTTAGACGTTCTCTGAGTTCTGCGGTTTGGCCAAATTTGTTAAAAAAATTGGTAATTCACGTAAAGTCTGTATGCATTTTTAAGACTTATTCGGTAAACTCTTTGGTTTTTACATTTTCAGTCCATGTGGATCCAATATCGCTTTGGTCAATATAGAAGACAATTGCAAATCGTGTTTGAAACTAGCACCACAAATATTTGCTCTCATTAACTGCAAAGTCAATAAATGACATTCGTACAATTATTTCATAGTCGGCGGTAATGATCGTTGCGCGCCAAGCGCTTACAGTCAACAGTAGCTGATTTCTTTATTTCTACCCTCAGAATCCTGGCTGACAGATGTTTTCATGTATTTACATAGGGATACTACAAGCTATTGAAATATGATCCAGTGGTATATTGTTTTCAATATTTTCGTATACGACAGCTTAATATGTAGCTGACGGGGAAGTGTCACGATGGGCAATTATTGTTGTTTGTATAAAAACACTTTCAGCCGGTCACACCAGTTTTTAAATAATTTTTTTAATGCTCACACTTACAACTCTCTTACAATCACCTCCAACCGAACCGCTGGGTAGCTATGAATACACCAAACCACTATTTTTATTCCCTCGAGGTGAAAAGTAGTGATTTGGTGTTGGAATAAAGCACCAGTGCATTCTTTATGGTTGCTGAAGAAGCAAATGGAGCTGAGAGGTATCAAAGAAACCTCACATGAAAAAACTGAACGTGGAAATGGATTAGGACTACTGAAATGGATAAAATAATAACACAGATCTTAAATCTGAATGAAATCATAATTCAACCTTCTATTGAAATTTTTGTAATATTCTCCATGATTGGTGAAAAAGGGAATAAAAAAAGGTCTCGACATGAAACAACCCAATGTGGTTATTAAAAAGACATTTGGTGACTGCGGATGAATGTTTCATTCGGGCTATTTTTTCAAATCTCGATTTGAACAACACAATTATTTGAAATGCGTACCACTTGATGCCGCTGGCATTTCGCTGCAAATGCGAACACTAGGCAATGTTTTTTGGTACATCACCTGAGAGGTTTTAATTGCAAAGTAACTTCCATAGTACTTCTCAGTTACTTCCCAGTGTTTGCTGAGTAGCACACATTCGACAAACACTGCCTGAACAGGGTTGTAATAGTAGTGTCACAAATCTTTCTTTTTATGAGTCTTCAGTTTTAGTCCCATATTTCTTTTCGGCGTTCGTTTGATGAAGGTGATCGGAATAATGATAAAAGTTGAAACAGACTTCTTTGGAGGCGATTCGAGTTCGAGTTCGTTTTTTGTATGAATCATCAGCGACATTTGCTACCTGTGGAGACTCAACAAATAGTTCTCAATATGTATAATGTATAATAAATTAGGGAGTGAAAATAATAAAAACAAAAGAATTGTCGTCAAGAGGATATCTACTGAGACGTTCTAGCGTCAGCAGCTTTGTCAACTGAACCATAATTACAAAACGGAAACTTAAAATAAAAGATCTATGAAAGGATACAGAAAGCGATTATTAGGAGAAAATTACTCAGATTCTTCGGGAAAAATCTAAATCCGACGCTCGAAGCAATTCTCGGGAAAATTGTAAATGTTCGTTACAAAAACAGTTGAGAATTACATTTGCTAACCTTCGGTGAACATTACCAATAAGGATATGAATAAGGAGCCAAAACAGACATCAACAATTACAGGTTTGTTTCTACTCTGATTTCACCTTCGAAGATTTCTGAAAGGGCTATTTATAACATATTTAAAAAATCAAACAGCTTTTTTATGTTGTAAAGAGAAACATTCTCAATTAAAAATGTAACCAAAACATGACTCCTCTGGAAATGGAAAAAACCTACGATTAATTGAAGTTACTTTTTGGTGATATCTAACAGAAAACAAATACTTCCCCGACAAAAATCACGAAGAGAAACATTCTCTTTACAACATGAATCCCTTCCAAGAGAGGTTATCCTGTACAATGAAAAATAGCGACTAAAGCTTGTCTTTCAGTCGCAGATGATTCCACAACTGACTTTATGAACATCCTGTTTATATTTTCAATAAAATCAGCTTTTTTATGTTGTTGTACCTCTGTATTCTCTAAGTATATTACTTGAAAAAAACGTTTCAAAAATGCTAAAAATTGAAAGGGTATATTTTTATGTCAAAAATTGAATGCCCATATTTTTATGAGTTCAACCATACCACATACGTCATATCTTACAGTTCGAATCACAGTATACTGAGTATAAAGAAAACCAGTGTGACATATGCAATGGTAACTAAGAACTTATTGTCTGGTTACTAAGGGCTTTCATATGTTTGCTTAGCCTACTATTCAAGTGTAGCAATATACTCGTACTAACTACTGAGTAGTTCTTAGGTTTACGTTGCAAAATGAATAATGAAATGAATGTTGAGAAATATGAACACTGGTTTCCTTTATACTCAGAATACTGTAATTCGAAGTGTAAGATATGACGTATGTGGTATGGTTGAACTCAGAAAAATATGGGCATTCAATTTTTGACATAAAAATATACACTTTCAATTTAAAAAAAATATCGATGACGTCATATCTTGAAAGGTGGTAAGGGAAAAAATTATTTTTTTCTAAAAAAGGGTGGAAAAATAAAATACAAAATCGACCTGTCCGAGCTTTTCCTCCGAAAATAATCAACTCGTAACCCTAATAGCACCATGGAGTCCGATGGTAATCCATAGGACATCCTCTTAGGACATTCGGGACGTCCTTAGGATGTGCAAAATTGGTACCGAGGACGTCCATTGGACATCCGTGGGAAGCACCAATGTCTCGACTTCTCACCAAAATTGGACGTTCTATAAGGATATCCAATGGACATCCACCTGGGATGTTAATCGGACGTCCCCGAATTACATCAATTGAAAGTACATCTTGGACGTCCTTAGGACGTGCAATATTGGTACGTCCTTAGAACGTGCAGTATTGGTACCGCGGATGTCCATTGGACATCCGTGGGAAGTACCAATGTTTCGACTTCTCACCAAAATTGGACGTTCAATAAGGATATTCAATCGACATCCACCTGGGATGTTCATTGGACGTCCCCGAATTACATCAATCGAAAGTACATCTGGGACGTCCTTAGGATGTGAAGAATTGTCAGATGTGTTTGTTCATACATCTCTTTCAGGAGTCAGGACTAAGATTATTATAATGTTGTGGATTACTGGAGATACCAATTTGGATGGAACCAGATTTACTTACTAGGTAAGCTCAGCACTCTCTCAGAGTCATTGAATTCGGTTTTGTACATGTTTAAAGGATACACACAACTCTTCTTGTTTTACAGAAAGACCTTTTTCAAAACAGTGTTGAATAGCTAGGTTAGTAATAACTATTGAATAGTATAACAAAACTTATATTTTCATTTATAGATATAACTACACTGAATGTACACAAAATTACTTACAGAACAGTCACTAAACTAATTAATCACAAAAGACGATAGAAAAGCCGCCTTAGCTGGTAAATACCACAGAACTCATACTTATATCTTATGACTTACCACAGAACTCATACTTGTATCTTATATCTTATATCTTATGTAAGATACAAGTATGAGTTCTGTGGTAAATACTCAACAATTGTCTGTCAATTCGTCAACACTTCACTTGAACACAGAACACAAAACACAGAAAACAACTTTATGCACGGAATCCATACATAGAGGAATTGTTCGGTTTCAATCCGTATACGAACAAGATAGACAAACATAAATTTTTTATTTTCGTTGTTGTGAAACAGTGAATCGTATTGGCATACGCACAAACTCGAGAATATGGCCCCTGATGACCTCAATGATAGTGAAAAGGGTATTATTTCAGATGGGTTGTTTTCACTATAATGTTTAGCCCTATTGTAAATATGCGATCCATTTTAAACTTCTTCTGTAAAACCACTAGCTGGGATGTATACACGGGTACTGGGTACACATGGAGGCCTAATTATTCTAACTGTTTTCGAACTTTGTTTAATTTTTATGATCATCCCTCCTTCATCTTTGGATGGATGCACCTAGGAAACATTCCGAAAAATGTTCAATCCAGGACATCCCAAGGAAGTCCTCGCAGGGACATTTTCTGAAATTCACTGATTGGGATGACGTCCGATGTACATCCATCGAGGACGTTCCAGAATGTCCCCGTACTAGGACCACCATAGGAAGACCTTTAGAAGACATGCCAAATACATGCCAACCAGGACATCCAATAGATATCCTAGAAAATTCTACAAAATATATCCGAACCAGGACATCCCAATGAATTCCTCGCAGGGAGATATTCTAAGAATAACCAATTGGGACGTCCAATATTCTTTCATGCGGGATGTTCCTAAATGTCCCGTACCAGGATAACCATGGGACGTCCTTTCAAAGACATGCCAAAATACTAACAAGGACGTCCGATGGATGTCCTAGGAAACATTACAAAATATATCCGACCCAGGACATCCCAAAGACGTCCTCGCAGAGACGTTTTATACGATGTACCGATTGGGACATCCATAGGAAGTCCTTTGGGGAAATTCATGAAAATGTACTGAATCGGACGTCCCAAGGACAATGATTTTAAGTCCCGGACATTCGGACATAATTTGTACCAAATAGGGACGTCCCTGGGGCATGGTGTGCTATTAGGGAAGATAATAGAGCGTTTCCACACTTTATGAACGCACTGTATATGTCCATTCTATTACACAACTTTTTTACCATTCAACAAATACTGTATCTGTTACCGTTTCGGATATCCCCATGGTGGAAAACCTTATTTGGGACTCACTGTATATGCTAGGTATATTGCTTTGAACTTCTTTGAAGGGTAAACTTCTATGTTTACTATTTGATATTAATTTTTATTTAAGAAATAATACAAAAAACCGATTCAAGAAGTTTATCCTACTACTAAAGACCAGCAGAAGTTTAAAGCAAAAACATTGTATTGGAGAATATATTTACAAAATGAGGAATTTTTTTCTGAAGATCGAAGCAAGGTCTTGATATTGCTCTTAGGATAAATAACACTTTGGGTAAGCATATCAAGAACATAAAGATAAAGTTGAGAAACTGTAAAAAAGCGGAGTCTTTGAATTAACTTGTGGTACTTGTCCTATATGTTTGATATCGGACAAACTGGTAGAACTTCCAAAAAGCGCATAACTGAACATGTAAATTGCCAACAAATTCAACTTCTGCTGCCCATCAGCTCACCGAGAATCATTGTTTTAAACAGAATGTTGAAAGTTGAAATACTTCATGTTGAGAACAAAGGAATGAAGGTGAATCTGTTAGAAATTTTGGAAATTAATAAAGGGAAGTATTCTCAGAAGCTAATTAATGACCAAACAGAACTTAAAAACTTTCATTTGTTGCATTTGTTTTGCAGGTATGAGTATACTAGATAGTAATATAGGTTAAGTTGAAAAGTATATAAGGATATCGTCGCTTAATTTGGTTCATTTGGCTCTATTGTATAGTGAAACAATTTTCGAGGTTTTGTGAACTATAATTTTGTGAAAGTCAACGTAAAAGTTTCATTATAAACAATTTTCATCAAGTATCGGCTACATCGTTCAATATTTGACCAAAAGAATTGTTATTTTTTGACAAAGAAGCAATTTTGATTTGATTTAATATGTAATTATGAAATGCAAGTCTGTCTGTACACTGCATCATTCATTACTGCAAAACTGTATACTTAGTTATTTGTGGAGGTCGCAACACAAAGGATTTTTCGGATGAGTCCATTGTCGTTTCCGAAGGAAATCTTACGAAATAAATTGGGAAATCAATTCGTCAAATTTCTTGTTACCGAATAAAACAGGTACAAACAACAATATTTACCTTGTGAACTGCAAGTCTATGTTTTATTCAGATTCCACTTAGCCCAAACAAACTGAATCGCATGCACCTTAATCGAAAATCAGCAACTGCAGCACAGCTTATTTGCGTCAAACTAGTACGTACGATAATAACACACGGTCTATTTATACCGCAATTTGCAAAATATCGGGCGGTAAATCGGTATCCACTTGTTCAAATGTCACGACGAACTTCCTGAAATATAACTGAAACCTCGCGCAAATAAGTTCACCATTCGATATATCTACAGCTGTTGATTAAAAAAATTTATTTTTGGATCAATCGTGATTTTTTCGTGCTTACTTCGATGTATTTCTGTTTTTCCTACCTATCACACAAAAGCTTTGAACCATTTCCAAATTGGACGCCAGCCAAATTTGAAGTTTCTTTCTTTGTATGGTTCAAGAGTGTCCACATCAGTTGCTATGCATAAATGAAATGTTAGAATTTTACATCAAGGTCGTTTCAAAATTTTGAAAACAGGGTGTCAATTTGAAATCTTCCAGTAAGATATTTGTAAAATCGGACACTGAGAAGGGGGATATACAGGGGCATTTAAAGCTCGTTTGATTCTCTTTCCAATAGTATGTTGATCATCACCTTCTACAAAAACAACAAGAAAATAAAAAATATAGAGTTACAGTTATCCTTTCAGCAAATCGATGAATCTGATATACAGAGAATTATACAGTGTGATTCACTTCTCATGGAAACACCCTCGTATCTTCCGTAATTTTTGACATAGAACCATGAAATTTTCAGGATCGATAGATACCCTAGAAATTAACCCACTGCACAGAAAGAGTCATCCTACGTGAAAAATGTTCAGTCCTGAAAATTCTAATTTGTTTCACTTCACATGGCAACGCCCCCGTATCTTCCGTAATTTTCAGCGTAGAACAATGAAATTTCCAGGATTGATAGACACACTAGAAATAAACTCACTGCACAAAAAGGGTCATCCTACGTGATATACACTGCACGCCAGCAGCGATGGAACCACCCATTTTTCTGGAAAGTTAAATTAGAGGGCAAAATTGGACCAAAATTCCTTCGGATTCGTGTTCAGAATTCCCATATCACTACTAATACACCTGTCACCTGAAGAATGTTCAGTCCTGAAAAATTCTAATTGGTTTCACTTCTCATGCATGGCAACGCCCCCGTATCTTCCGTAATTTTCAGCGTAGAACAATGAAATTTCCAGGATTGATAGACATACTAGAAATAACTCACTGCAACGATGGAACCACCCATTTTTCCATGGTTCCACGTCGAAGATGATACGGAAGATACGAGGGCGTTTCCATGAGAATTGAAACAAATGAGAATTTTTCAGGTCTGAAAATTTTCCAGGAGACAGATATATTAGTAGTATTTGGGGATCCTGAACACGAATTCGAAGGAATTTCGGGCCAATTTTGAACCCCAATATAACTTTCTGGAAAAATTAGTGGTTCCATCACTGCTGGCGTGCAGTGCATATCACGTAGGATGGTCCCTTTTATGCAGTGAGTTCATTTCTAGTGTATCTATCGATCCTGAATGTTTGTCTTCATTCAGGTAAAAATAAGCTGGAAAGAAGCCTTGGTGACACCTATTCCAAAAAAAAGGAATCCCGAAACATTTAAATAAGACTTGAGACCAATAAGTATCTTGCCGGCCATGTCAAAAATTCTGGAGAGAATCGTCTGTAATCAATTGTTTGTTCACTTATCGATCGAATCCGGAGTGTGAGGGAATTTTTCTCAAGTACATCGGTATCGATAGGAGACCTCATTCCTTTTAAGATGCAAGTGCGATGTGATTTGCCTAGATGCCAATCCCGACGTGTGGTGTTTGCTTGTAATGAGAAACCGACCACCCGGGGTGGTGTTGTATATGTTTTCCGGGTTTTCCTGCAGCTGAAAAGTGAATACGGCCACGAAAAATCGCCACGTCAAATACTAATAGCCGTCCTCTACCAGCACAGAGACTATATGCAATATGCTTTTGGGTACACTCTTCGAGTGTTTATGAGGGAGTATTATTATCTTCCCAGACAACACAAGTAAATCCATTGGACAACCAATGGACATCCAGCTATGGATACCCTGGTCATCCATTGGATGTACAGCATTCTCCAATATATGTCCAATGGACATCCATTGGACGATACATGTCCGAAACATTGGACATACATTGGAAGTCCATTGGATACCCATCAGGACATCCGATGGATTTCCATAGGTGATCCAGTTTATGTCCATTCCAGTTGGAAGTCTATTGGATACCCATCAGACATACAATGGATTTCCAGTGAAGATCCATTTCATACCATTCCAATTGAAAGTTCATTGTATACCCATTAGACATCCAATGGGTTTCCATTATAGATTAATTCATGTCCATTCCAATTGAAAGTCTATTGGTTGCCAATCAGACATACAACGGATATCCACTGGACATCCACTGGATATCTACCAGACATCCAATTTATATCTAAGTACCTAGCTCAGATTGAATAAAAAATAATATTTATGAAGTGTTTATTATTAAATTATTAATGATAGTTATAATTATACCTTACATAGTGTAACATAAAAGAAAGCTAAACTAAATTTCATAGAGAAACAACCGAAAGATTTACAGTATATCAAACAAAATAAAAATAAATAAAAATTACTTGGCAGGCTCTACTCGTAATTCATAAGCATTTTTATTTTGCTCTCCTCACATATTCCTTGATGGCATCCTCCACTGATTTCCTATCTGTGTAAGTTGATATTTTTTTCCGCTGCTTCTAGAAAACATTAGAAAATATTTTATTCAGACTTGAAATGTACTTTCAAGAGAGGTTAGAAATTACAGAAATAATGCATGAGTACCAGTATATATTTGACGAAATAAATCAAAATGGAAACAAAATGGAAACAAAATGAAAACAAATGAAAACACTTACCCAAATCAGGCGAAGAAATGAGCACTTCAGAATGTGTTCAGACCTCAGATAATCACACACTGTATTATTGTAGGTTTGTTTACGAACACCACCGATGGATGCTATGTGGATGATTTGACTGTAATAGTGATATCCACCTTGATAATAGGATGAAAATACTGATTTTTATGCTGTGCTTTTTGATGCTGACACAGTAAATTTTTCTCGTGAAAGGGTTTTACACATTAAATGCTATAACTGAAATGGCGTCGCAATTGGCGATTTTGGCGAATGGCCGAATGGCGTTCCCTCTTCTCTTCCCTTCATACTTTTAATTTATGCACTGACGTCACATGTCACTTGTCACTTTACGTCATGTCACGTGTGGTCGTGCTGCAAGTACGCGGCGCCCTCGTCTTGGCACAGCTAGTAATTATGTAAATAAAAAATGTCTAATTTCACAACTTTCATAACTCGACAATAATGGATCTGATGCGTAGATGGGAATAGGTTGATTTATAATAATCGCCCTTCTTTTATTTATGAAGTATTCGTAAATGTCATGGGTTATTTTGAAAAGACCGCCATAATGAAACCTAAAGCAAGGTCAATTTTGACGCGGTGTTTGTTTTGTTATGTGGTTGAGGTTGAGCCATAGAGAAACGTAAACTTTATTGTTTTTTTTATTTGTGTACATGTTGAGCTCATTCATTTAGTTTGTTCAAAGGCCGCGCGGCGTTACTTTAGAAAAAATAGAAAATTGCTTTCCGTAAAATGAAGTACAAAAGGTTTATAACTGAGTTGCCCCTAATAAAACTTATTCGTCAAAAGGAATTCCAATGGATAAGTAATGGATGTCCATTGGATGAACAAATTTAGATGTCCATTGTATTACTTCGAAATGGATGTCCAATGTTTGTACAAATTTTGATGTCCATTGTACATCTACAAGATGGATAACCAATGGACGTCCAAGGACATCCAGCTATCGGATGGATACAAAATGGACATCCAATGGATGTATGTGTGCTGATGTCTGGGTTGTTATTATTATCTACGACACTCATACGGTTTAGACGAGACTCCGGTGGATGCCCCGGGGACTATTGAGTCCGTAGTGGAGAAAGGGAAGTGCCGAATCTATCGGAACTACGCATTCCTCACCCTCAGGTAAATACAATAAGCCAATAAACCTAACCTGATAAACCTGTAATCCTCCTCGAATTCCAAAGTAGGACGATTTTATTCGTTATGGAGTTTTCCTCTGCAGGCGAAACAAATATCGTCCGAAAAGAGGAGGAAAAACGGACTAAATATCGAGATCTACTCTTTGAACTCCGCAGGCTTTACCCAAACCGTTCTGTCAAAATGGTGTCCTTTTGGTGGAAATGATGTACACTCTGCACTAGATATGGAAAATCATACCAGCCTGCCGTAATATGGTAGAAATCTTAGCCGCACGAATGCAGAAGGCCGTCAACCTTTGGTTCACTTCGTCTGCTCAGAGCACATGAATCTCGGACCCAATATAGTCATTTACTCTACGGACGTGGGGAGTGGTTATTGGAGTAATCGACATCAGATGAGTCGGAGCACCGGAGACAGGGCCTGCGACTAGTAGGTACATTGACAACGTAAGAAATTACCTTATTTCCTTTGAATTTCTGATTGACTCGGCCGTTACTTGATGAAGATCACACATTACAGAAACTAACTTGTTTCTGTAATCTGTGATGAAGATCCATTGTAATTGTACAAACTACACCGAAAATGATTCGATCTTCACTTCAATTGTTTTCGGTGTAGATTGTACAATTCTTTTTTTTTTGGTTCTCTTGATGTTCTCAGATAACATGACAGGATTTTAGTTTTATTTTAAGGTAAACCTGCAGGGGGTTGGATTATGAACACTCGATACGAAACCTGTCACGAGTCGTCGAATAAAACGATGTCTGTACTCGATTCGAAACGACATTGGAATTATGAAATTTCTTTGATTCGAGAACACATGTTATGATTATGAATAGTGAAATAGTTTAGAATTAAGTTGAGGTAGAGAAGAGACGTCCTGAACTTAGGATCATTTCGAGTAGCATCGTATTCTGAATCGTATTGGGTTCCATATTTGCTCAAATCTAAATGAACTTCAAACTCGCTACGGATCGAGTGTTCGTAATCGCACCCTTGACCATAGTTAAACAAAATGAGGTTTATTAGTACAGTTTAAAAGTAGATCAGCAGATCAGAAGCGGTTTTTTGTAGTTTTAGAAGTTTCTGTTCCGTTTATATTATTTTCTTGTATTATTCTGAATCGTTCCACAGAACATATGAGATGTTCTGTGTCATCTATTCCAAATTTAAGAGCACACTCTTCTGTCTGCTTTTAGAAGTTGTCAAAGTTCTGCTATCTTCGTTCTTTGTTTTTATTTGTTCAAAGATTTGTTGAAGATGGCGATAAAAAACAATAATTGTTGATATTATTACTAACAATTAACTGTTGATACTAGATAATTCTCCTAAATGAATGGCTCGAACAAGAAAAAAGTGATGATTGTATTTATATCCATATCTGAGTCAACATTGCCCAGGTAGGCTGATGTTAAAAATGAAATAAAGTTTTGTTTCATAAAATTAGGGTATCAATTTACAGTTCCATTTCTTATATAATTGGATATTGATCAGTGATACTGATTTCAGTGCCGCTTCTACTGAAACTAGAGCTAATCATCCCCAATCATGAATATTAAGAGTTCAAGAAATTGGTAATTTCCCTTGAGCTGCTATTTTGTTTTCAGATAGAAGTGATAAATGAACAACTGCCAAAATGGCAGATAGCCAAAGCCAGACAGTTGAATATCAATGGGCATATTCGATAATGGACTCTAGCAGAGTTTCTACATTCCTAATATCGATGTTACTCATTGTTTATGGGTCATTTCGAAGTCTGAATATGGAGCAGGAGGCTAGGGAACGAGCAAACGGTACAACGAATTGTCTTTTGAATCCGCCACAGACTGTTTCTACTGAAAATAATGTACAGACTTTAGATTCAATGCAGGCTCTATGTTTGCCGTTAGGAGCAAGCGTCTCCTTGTTGGTTATGTTCTTCTTTTTTGATTCAATGCAAATGTTATTTGCAATGTGCACAGCTGGTAATTATTCACCTGACATACTTTTTCATCAATATTTTTATTCATTTATCTGTTTGTTTCAGTAATTGCAACTGTGGCTCTTGCCTTCCTCTTGTTGCCAATGTGTCAGTATATTATGGGACCCTGTTCGGATGGCAATAAGATCTCGTTTGGAATGTGTGGTCGCTTTACTGCCGCAGAATTGTTCTCTTTTTCACTCTCTGTGTTCATAGTTTGTATATGGGTATTGACTGGTAAGTTCAAAACTTTTCACAGAAATGTTAGATATTTCGGTCAAATTAAAAAACAAATTGTTCATGTATCATTAGTCAGTTCTGTTTTATTCTGTTATTAATATTATTGGATGCATGTATGAAAATTTGTTTTGAATTCTGCTCGTATAGTGTGTGTATATATGATTATTGTCCATAAGAAAAAAATCTGTTGACAAACAAAACAAAGAAATTACACAATGAACATAAATAAACATTAAAGAAAACTTTCACAAATGCACATTCATGAAGTCACTAAATTATTACTGGCTTTGATTCTCATAAAATTCGCTGAGGTTGTGGTTGTAGTAAGCTTTACAACACAGAAATATTTATAAATTGTTTCTAAAACTAGTTATAGGTCCAATACCTTTGAAAGCTGTGGGCAGTTTATTATATATTTTGATCCTACTGTATATAACAGAGTTTTCAATCAGGGTTGAGGTTGGAATTATTTTCTTTAGTTGGTCAGATTGGCTTATATCCTTTGGAGCTAAAAGCCTACTAGTACTAAAATGAATATGGAAATTATCATAGGAACATTATATTCAATAAAAAGAGGTCTACATGAGTCTTTCCATTTAGCTTTACAAATATATCTTATTATTGCGCGTTTCGTAAGTAGGAATACATTTTGGAATAATTGGGTACTGCAAACCCCCCAAAAACACAATTTCATATCTTAAATGGGAACTATTAATCCATAGTATGCGACATTTGAGGCATAAAATTCCAGTTCATTTGACACCACTCTTACTTACTTCACATGTTCTTCAAATTTAAGTGCATCATCAATATGAAGTCCCATAAATTTTGTACTTACTTTTTTCTCAATTTCTTTTGTGCCTGTTTGTACATTTGGAAGGTTGAACTTGAAGATTAGAATGTTTGTCTTGTTTATATTGAATACCTAGAGATAAAAGTCACACTATTATTTTTTATTGTCCTGTCAAAAAATTGTCATCGGTAAACAAAGTAAACTTTCCAGATATATCTAAGGTGGTGAGATCATTTATGTACATCAAAAATAAAATAGGTCCCACAACAGGTCCCTGTGGCACTCAGTATTTCTTTAATATAAGAAATTTTACCTGATCTCACCAACTGTTTTCTACCAGAGATTTAAGATTGCATCCAGTTCAGTGCTACCCCCATGAAACCCTATTTCTGAAGTTTTTTTGTAACTTTATGTCAAAAGCTTTTGACATATCACAAAACACTGTTACAGCAGAGTCTCCATTATTAATATTGGTATATACCATCTCTAAGAATATTTCAAAGGAAACCACATTGCTGCATACTCAGTATGTTGTTTGCACATAAAAATCCTGTAATTCTTGTTTTCACACGAGGGGTAAACCGCGGTGGAATTCTGGTGTACGAGGATTTTGAATTCTGGTGTACGAGGATTTGGAATTCCGTAGAATTCCTTGGAATTCCTTGGAATTCCGTGGAATTCCTTGGAATTCCGTTGAATACCGTGGAATTCCTTGGAATTCCCTAGGTTTCCGTGGATTTCCGTGGAATTCCTTCGAATAGATGTATTCAATCTATTCACTTTTAGTTCAGTTATCGATTTTTTTCTGTTACAAACGTTTCTGAAAGTGACGATATTGAAAAAATCGAATTGGAATTTTGAGTAATACCTACAAATTGAAAACTGAAAGAACACAACGCAACGTGAAAAATACATTTGTTTTTAATATCTCTAATATTTCACATCGTGTTGAAATTCCCTCTTTGCTATTCGTTATCACGTGACATATTCATAGCCAACACAACTTAAAAAGGATAGACTGGATTGGTCTGGTATGGCCAGGTCGGGTCTGGTGGCTAGATCGACTCCGCATCCAATGTAGGATAGGCCTAAGGGTAACAGTTTCAGATCTGAAGGTATACGAAAGAAACAATTGGCAGCTGCTCGTTCGGCAGTGATTCCTAACTATTGAAGACTGAGTGAATTAAAAATAGGTAAGATATTTTTTTAATCAATTTATGAATGAAAGGTTGCAGTAGTTTGGTCAAAAATTTAAAATGACAGACCCTTGCATTGGAACGCACCTGTTTAATATTCAATTAAAGAACTGAGCATGGTTTCTCTATAGCTAAATTCAATATTATAGTCCAAGAGCCTGCTGCAAAAAAGCTGGCCTATCGAGTTACCGGATGAAACTTTTTTTCATGTTTGTACTTACTAGGACCATCATAAAAACCATAACCTGCCAGAGCGGAATTTGTGCACAATATTTTTATATATCCTTTCTACGGGACATTTCTTTGTACAGTAACTGTACCAATAGAGTTACTGATTGAAATCACCTCTTAATATGTTGTATTCATTATGTAGAAAAAGGTTTTATACTAGAGCTTCGTTAAATATGATGACCTTGACAGGACATTTTTTTAAAATATTTTTTTGTTCATAAGTTGTACCTATCGAGTTACCGCTTCAAACTGCAACCAAATTAAAGATGATGATGTGCCCCTTGACCTACCCTATAGGGGACAATGAAACGGGGGGGGACCTCTCATGAAAGGTGTTTCAAACCTGTATTCAACGCTGTTTCGTTTTTCAAATCAATTTAGGGAGTTGGATATGATGTGATTAGGACGTACATTGTAGCCTCTCCTCATAACTCTCTCCTCATAACTCATAAGTTCTGTTCCACATATTTTACAAAATTTCAACAATCAATAAACACTAGTAATGTCAATACAAATACATAGCCAAACATTTTTCAACTTAATTGTACAATTAATTGGACAAACATTCTAAAATAGTTTTTAATAGTTGCAGCATAGGACTAACTAAGAAGTATAAAGCTTTCTGTCTCGTATTTCGAACCGGCATCGGCATGGAAGTGGCAGTAATTTTTTTCTATTCGAGAAAAGTTTGAACTTTAATTTGGTTGTAGTTTCAAGCGGTAACTCAATAGGTATAATTTCTGTACAAAAGGCATTTTATAACCTTCTTCTACACACTGAATACAACATTTTAAGAGTAATTTCAAGCAGTAACTCTAGTGGTACAGTTACTGTACAAAAAAATGTCCCGTAGAAAGGATATAAAAATCTTGTGCACCAATTCCGCACTGGCAGGTTATAATTTTTATGATTGTCCTATTTTATTTATAGAACGGGATCCCTCCATTTGAAAATATAATTTACTAATACACTTCTACAACTTTGTGTGTGGCCTAATTATTATGATTAGTCTACCACTTTTTTTCCTCTGTGAAAATTCTTGTAACCGGGGCGTTTTTTTAACGACATTATTGACTTTAGGGCGTCCAAGAACGAAAATCGACCAACAGATTTGTCGGACAATATACCACGTCATTGTAAATATTGTTAATAAGCCATTCTGAAAAAATCCGACAAATATATTGGGTGTTGTATGGCGCGCCAGACAGCATATTCGGGGTGTCGGGTATCGGATTTTTTCAGAATCGCTTTAAAAAAATATTTACAATGACCTGGTATAATGTCCGACGAATAAACTGGGCAATTTTCGTTCACGGACTCCCTAAAGTCAATAATGTCTTTTTAAAAAAAATGCCCCGGTTACAAGAATTTTCGCAGAGGAGGAAAATGGTAGACTTATCATAATTATTAGGTCACACACAAAGTTATAGAAGTGTATTGGTAAATTATATTTTCTCATGGGGGAATCCCGTACTATAAGTACTAACATTAGTAGAACATTACACTTTCATTGTAAAAAAGGGTTCTCGTTTCTAAAGAACATAATTGAAGATTTATTTAACGAGACCTGATTCATACTGTGAACCCCTAAATTTTCATACCTACTTGAATTGAAAATTTCGTTTAACTCAAAAAAGTAATCTGAATACCTACTTTTTGAATGAATATTTCCAAATGTTTTTCTGCTAATACTTACAGAAAAATCACAGTTAAGAGTATAGTCCAAGTTTGGTGGAAAGTTTGTTTCTTTGATGAATCATTAAATGACCCTTCAGTCTCAAAAGATTTCGACATTAAGAACGAGAGGGCGGACAAATCGGATTTGGTAATTATAGAAAATGAGAAATATTATTCTATATTTTATGACAATACTTGGTATATTGGTCGTATCATTGAAAAATGTGGAGATAAGTTTGTAATGAAATTTCTCAAAGAAACTTTCGATACTGTTGAAACTAAGCATATTTTTTACGGGCCTATCGAAATGATTGGCTGTGAGCCAATGAAAATCTCACAGTCTGATAATATACACATTGAGAAAAACAATAAACTTTTGAAATCGAAACCTAACAACCCTTCATGATTTTTTTGTTTTTCTATGATTTATGATTTCTGGAATTTTATCTTATTAACCACCTGCTTGAAGTTATTTATCTGCTTCATTCTTTCTGAAATATTTGGTTTTTCTGTGATTGATGATAAGTATATTGCATTTTTTTGTTACATGCGTTCAAACTCATTTTTAAGTTAGTTTGGGTATAATTAAATAAATTTGGAATTTTATTTTGGTTACCACGTGCATGAGTTTATTCATCTGTTTAATTTTCATGAAAATAATGAAATGTTGTGATTATTAAGTTGAATGGTTTCAGCAGTTAAGTACTGGGAAGGTTGGTAATACAATAACTCATCCTATGGTCGTATTCGCAGTTTAGAATTATTCAATAGATTCCTCTGGAATTCCGAGGAATTCCTCTGGAATTCCGTGGAATTCCGTGGAATTCCGTAGAATTCCTTGGAATTACGTGGAATTCCCTGGGAATTCCGTGGAATTCCATATAAAGTAGAATTCCAGTGTACGCAATTTGTCTAGCGGTTTACCCCTCGTTTTCACAAGTTTCTCAATGACTTTTGCCAGAGTTTGGATTAACAAATTGGCCTCAGATTTTAAACATGCTGGAAAAATACCATGAGACAAGCATTCATTCATAAGAATAACCAGAAAGCTGAATATATTGGCTGGGTAATAATCAAAATATTTTATGGATAAGTTATCAAAAGTTATGTAAAGAAATAATTAAACAATAACTTTTTAATAACCAAAATATGGAATAGCCTTAAGTATCATAAAATTTGCCAAGAACTTTCTGTTATTGTTGAACAATTCATGTGTTCATAAACTTACAAGGATGTATTGAAAAATTCTTAGCCTACTATAATTTGATTTCAATGTCAAAATATTTTATTACTCAACATATTCTCCTCTTAATTGGATACATTTATTACAGCGAACTTGCAACGTCTCTAGACCTTTCAAAAAAAAATTTCTTCTTGCTCTGCAAACCAGACCTCCACAGCTTTTATTACCTCCTCGTTGGAAGAAAATTTACGACCTTTTAAACTTTTTTCCAGTTGAGGAAAGAGATGATAGTCGGACGGAGCCAAATCTGGTGAATAAGGGGGGTGTTCTAGTAATTCAAATCCTAAATCACGAATTTTTTGCATGGCAACATGAGAATTGTGTGCAGGGGCGTTGTCTTGCACAAACAAAACACCTTTGGATAGCTTTTCGCATCTTTTCTCTTTAATTTTTTCCCGTAGAGTGGTCAGTAATGTCGAATAGTAATCTCCAGTTATTGTTCTACCTTTATCCAAAAAATCAATCATAATTACTCCATGGCAATCAGTGGCGGATTTATAGATTTGCCGCCCGTAGGCTATTCAATTTTTGCCGCCTCTAAATTTTGATATCTTAGTCCACAATCATATCAATTTTCTATATATATATATATATATATATATATATATATATATATATATATATATAAGTGAAAATAGAGTATTTTTCGTTTTAATTCCGAGAGTTCTAACCTTTGACAGCTGTTTCGTGCTAACGCACTCATCAGAAAGGATTTATGGAGCTCTCGAAATCAAAACGAATCCACTCAAGAATTAATACCGTGAAGGCAAGACAGATATAAAAGAAAGTTACTTATGACATCTACAGTCACTAGTTGAAACTTAATTTGACACGAACCATGGAATCCAAAGTTAGATGTTTATCTACTCATTGACAGGCAGCCAACAATTTGTTGTTCTGACCAACCCAAGGTTCAATCAAGTTTCTCGTACGTTAAGAGGAACGCAAGCAGAATCTAAGTGAAAATAGAGTATTTTTCGTTTTAATTCCGAGAGTTCTAACCTTTGACAGCTGTTTCGTGCTAACGCACTCATCAGAAAGGATTTATGGAGCTCTCGAAATCAAAACGAATCCACTCAAGAATTAATACCGTGAAGGCAAGACAGATATAACAGAAAATTACTTATGACATCTACAGTCACTAGTTTCAACTAGTTGCGTATATATATATATATATATATATATATATATATATATATATATATATATATATATATATATATATATATATATATATATATATATATATATATATATATATATATATATATATATATATATATATATATATATATATATATATATATATATATATATATATATATATATACGCAATTGCATGCCTTAAGTGCGAAGCGCGTAGTAGGTATGCTCTACTCTTGCCTAAAAATCTAAATCCGATGTTTTCTCACATTAAACCGTACCTAATAAATATGATGTACATGAATATTATTTAAAAATCAACTTATCGGAAAGAAAAATGATCGCTGAGCTTATAAAAATTATTTTTTCGGTTATGAGTTATGCTTAATTATATTATATTAAGTTATATTTATAAATTTAAAATTTTAAATTTTGGAGAGAAGCCGTTGAATAAAAAATTGCAGCTGAGTATTGTTTTATCTTATTATAATTAATTCATTCCGATTGGCATTTTCTGAAAAAGTTGGCTTTGCGAAAAAGTTATCAAATATACTGATGTAAACATTTAATTTAAATAATTCGTGTACGACATGAGCGCTTAAGGCCTGCTCATTTGGATTTTCCAAACTTTTTCTTACTGCAAATAAAATAATTAACTGATAAAATGTATCAATTTTCTAATGAGCAAATTGTCTCACTTCATATTTTGTGGAGGGAATTTTTTTTATTGTCAATCACAGTCGTTTAACTATCAGTTATTTGATTAATATGATCTCTATAAGATATTGAACTAGTTTTTTATTTAATAAAAATTAGTCAATTTTAGTCAGTATTTTTATTAGACCATCGATATTATATCGATTGAATTGGGTAAGCAGATCTCATAATTATTAGGTACAAGGAGAAAAAATTATAGCAGTTATCAGTGAAGAATATATGTAAAAATTACTAAATTTCGATTATAATATCGAATCGCGATATTCTAAAAGTTCATAATCATTAAAGTATAAAGTAAAGCGTTTAGGAATTGTTCATGCAGAGATGTTGAAATATTTATTAATTAGCACTGTATATGAGAATATTTCGATTTTTGTTAAATATTTCAATTTCTCTCCAATTTTCGAAATTCGTATTATGTGTGTGTATAATAATTTTTTTTTTTAATTTGTAAACCGAAATAATAAATTTATGAACTAAATTTGCCGCCCCTTAAAATTTGCCGCCCTAGGCTCCAGCCTATTCAGACTGCTGGTAAATCCGCCACTGATGGCAATCCCAAAAAACTGAAGCAAGAACTTTTCCAGCAGATTTTTGGACACGAAACTTCTTAGATCTTGGAGAACCGGAGTGTCGCCATTCCATCTATTGTTGCTTTGTTTCTGGATCGTAGAAATGTACCCAAGTCTCATCCATAGTAACAATTCGGTTTAAGAAGTCTACATCGTTTTCAAATCGAGCACAGATCGAACGCGATGCTACTACCCGCACGCTTTTGGTCAGCATTCAAACATTTGAGGATCCATTTTGCAGCAATTTTTCTCATGTCCAAATTGACGTGAACTATATGATGAACGCGTTGGTATGAAATATTCAGTGCTTCAGATATCCGTTTTAGACCAATTCGACGGTCTGTTAAAATCATGTCATGAACTGCATCGATATTTTCAGGGACTGACACAAAAACTGGCCTTCCCGATCGGTCATCATCTTCAATGGAAAATTTACCTCTTTTGCAGTCCAATTTTTCACGTTCGCATACGAAGGACACTGATCACCAAGGGTATTAAGCATATCCTCGCAAATCTGCTTACCTGTTAACCCTTTTAAATACAGGTACTTGATGATGGCTCGATACTCCAATTTTTCGATTTTCACAATTTCGGTGGACATATTTTTTCTTTTAATTTATTGCGTAACTCTGGTTTACCTTTTTGACGTCAATGTTTACACTGACACTTCTAATAAGTTATTGTTCGTTGCTATGGTAACGCATTATTTTGTTTATGCAGGGAACTGGTCTAGGCTAACTAGATATCAATACATCCTCGTACAATGGTCATTATTATTATGATACTATCACTCTAAAATTGTTGAATAATGCTTGTATTATATTATGTATATGTCTTATGATTTACTCCTGTTTAGATAATATTGAACGTTTTTTATTATTATTATTATCAGGAAGTTTGTAGGGACTTTCTGATAGATTATAATGAGGGTATCCAAATTACTGAAAACTATGGACTTGCTCAAAATTTTAACATGAACTGTGCTGTACTCGTCTAACTTGTTTTAATGCAGGAAATTTTTAGGTCACTGGCTGCTAATGGATGCTATGGGTATGGGTTTATGTGTGGCTTTTATTGCTTTCGTCAGGTTGCCCAGTTTGAAAGTATCTACTTTGCTGTTAACTGGTTTACTCATCTATGATGTCTTCTGGGTATTCTTCTCATCATACATTTTTAGCACCAATGTGATGGTGAAGGTATGTTTTTTATTCCATCACGAGAGATATTGATTGTTTTACATTATTATTTTTGTTGGATGTACAGCATCAAATCAAATTTACTCACCCAAAATGGAAAATAATTGCGAAAAATTGAAGGGTAACGATATACAGTCTGTCCATGAAGTACCTCTCCCCTGTTAACAAAAAGGGCGTCAGGCCGCCACTTTGATAGATTTTTTAAACGGATGGGGGTTGAGTGATACCTCATTCGCAGTGTCTTTCAATTCTCTATATGACATCAAAATTTCTAATAAAAATATCTATCCAAAACAAAATGGCGATACCTAATGTTCTGCTTGAGGATCTTTACGAATTAGATGGCTTGAGCTCTAGTAAAATCATCAAATCTTTTTTAGTATCATTAAATGAAAGTTTTTTGCCCCTCAAAATTGCGGATGAATGCCATCTTTGAATGAAATTCAAGGGACAAGGCAGGTGATACCTCTTTTTATTGAATCTGAAACTGCTAAATATACAATCACTTTTTTACAGAAAATGTGTCACTGACATAGTATTCTTACAGAAAATAATTTTAGGCAACATCAATTTCTCTACATTACTTGAGACTATTGCATTGAAAACTCCAGTCTATAAAACTCACTCTCCTGAAATTTTCACTGTTTCACTACATACAACTAACTATGCTTATACAGTGTGCCCAAGATAAGGATGAACACCATGGGGATCTCGGTAACCATAAAAGTTACACGATAGGTCAAATGGGCAAATAGTTGCGCAATTGAAGGGTCAATAAATAGATGTTGAGAAATCCCAAAAATGTTGTTTACTTCCGGAGATATTCGGAAAAAACCGAAATTTGGCGATTTAGTTTTTATTTTTTTCTGAAGTTATTTGAAAAGTTTCGAAAAAACCAAAGGCACTTTCTCATTGCCACTTTTTTACCTCTACAAAATCCGTCCACAAAATCTCCGTACAATGTTTCGTTTGTTTGTTTTTTATATGGCACGAAAAAAATGTACACCCTATGACATAGCATTTTTTATTGCGGATGGTACGACGTACGGCACAATATGTTTTCCTATGTTTTTATTCAGAAAAAATGCTTATGAATAGTTTTTCAACATAATCTAATATTTAACTAAAATAAACTAAAATAATGAGAACTAAGAAGGAAAGAATTATTGTTAAAGATTGTAAAGAGTAAGTTCTATAGCATATGTTCAAATAGATTACCTCCAGTTTGTAGACATAAGTATGCCTGTCTCACTGTGGATTCTATAACACGATTCAACATTTCAGGTGTAATTCTAGCAAATGCTGATCGTACTGAGCGAAGTAAGTGTTCCTCGTTTTCAAAATTTACTTTGTATACCTCATTTTTAATATGGCCCCACAAAAAAGTCTAAAGGTGTTAGGTCTGGTGACCTTGCTGGCCAGGGTGTATCACTATGAGTGCCAATCCATTTTCTTGGGAATCGCTCACACAGGTATCGGCGAACAGCTGCGGAATTATGAGCTGGTGCACCATCTTGTTGAAACCAGCAATTATACACAGCATCCAATGGCAAATTATCCAAGGCATCTTCCAGATCTTGTTGTAACAGACAAAGGTATCGTTGAGCAGTTAAAGACGAATGGTAGATGAATGGACCTATAACCTTTGTGCCAAAAATTCCACACCAAATATTAAATCCGAATAGATGTTGGTATCTGGACGATCTCTTCACACGTGGATTTTGTTGTGACCAATAGTGTGTGTTGCGCCCTTTGAAAATACCGTTATTGGTAACCCTAGTTTCATCCGACCAGATCACTTTGAAAGGAAAATTTGCATCGCCATCACACATTCTTGTATACCACTCGCAAAAATGTCTACGCCGCTCGTCATCACCTGGTCTTAAGCCTTGACAAATTCGAAATTTATATGGCTTGAATTTATTTTTTCTTAAAATAAATTGAGCTGTTGATTTAGGTAACCCAGTCTGGTCTTCAATTTCTCTAGTTGAACTTTCTGGGTTTTCAATGACTGATTGTAACACTAGGTATTCTTTTTCTTTAGCAGACGGTTTTTGTCGGGATAGCACAGGTTTTTTAAATGAACCATAATTTTTTAAATTATGTACTAAACGCCTGAAAATGGACTTGCCAGGTTGTTTTCGCTCCGGGTATTCGAATACATGTGTTCGGCTTCTACACAATTTCTTTGGCTTACAATGTAGCAGGACAGCATATCAAACTTTTCTTCGTTTGTAAAATTACCTCTCTCCATTTTAATGTAGAAGAAACGAACGCAATAACAATGAAATACTCATTCAAGACGAAAATTATTTATGGAAACTGACAGCTATGTATGTTGCCATGGATTGTTTCTAAGCCGTTGTTGTTCAGAAATTGTAATAAGCATTTTTTCTGACTAAAAACATAGGAAAACATATTGTGCCGTACATCGTTGCATTCGCAATAAAAAATGCTAAGTCATACAGGGTGTACATTTTTTTCGTGCCATATAAAAAAAAAGTTGATAGTTTCTTTCAAACGAAACGTTGTACGGAGATTTTGTGGACGCCATTTTGTAGAGGTAAAAAAGTGGCATGAGAAAGTGCCTTTGGTTTTTTCGAAACTTTTCAAATAACTTCAGAAAAAAATAACCAAATCGCCAAATTTCGGTTTTTTCCGAATACCTCCGGAAGTAAACAACATTTTTGGGATTTCTCAGCATCTATTTATTGACCCCTTAATTGCGCAACTTTTTGCCGATTTGACCTACTGTGTAACTCTTACGGTTCTCGAGATCCCCATGCTGTTCATCCTTATCTTGGACAGACTGTATACTCCCTTCTTAATAGAATCAAAATATCTTCCAACAGGTATTCTCATAGCCTTGATTTATTCTGTATGAATGTATTTAATATTAGGAAGTTCTTGAAAAGACATAAGTATGAAAAATTAAGAGAAATTTTCGAAATATTCGCCATTGACTTCATGGCACATTAAGAGACAATTCGTAAATTCGATTCTTATATTTCCAAATATTTCTGCCGTAATATTCCTGCATAAGTCTCTTATGCGTTCCTCTAATTCAATTATCGTTCCTGGGGCAGTTCTGTAGACCTGAGATATCCCCACAAGAAAAAATCTAAAGTGGTCAAATCAGGCAAGCGAGCTGGACATTCAATAGGACCTGTCCTACCAATCCATATCATAATTTCTAATTGATTGTTCTGATTCAATGGATTCCTTATAATTGATTGCCACAATTACCTGGGTTGTTTTTATTGTTATTCAGTTTGCTTTGTGATATGTCTGCTAATAATACTCAATTACAGGTGCAGCGAACTTTTGTAGAAGGGTAGATTTAATGATGCTACTTGAACTCGTTAGGATGGCGGTCCCGGAGGGGGGGAGTATTTTATGGACAGGTTGTATAATAATAAAAATCGTTCATTCTCTCAAACCAAAATCTTTTTTCAAACTACTTTCCAAATTTATAAAAACTCTCGACAAGGATGCCTAAACTTCTGCTGAATGAGAACTTTTTTACATATAGATTATACTTTCTGAATAGTGTGTGGAGAGTACATTCTTAAGAGTGTAATGTAATGTTTTATATTCCATTTTCAGGTTGCTACCAGAGCAGCTGAAAATCCTGTGGGAGTAGTTGCTAGGAAATTGCACATAGGAGGAGTTGCAAAGGAGGCACCTAAGTTGAGTCTACCAGGAAAATTAGTGTTTCCAAGCCTCCATAACTCTGGTCATTTCAGTATGTTAGGTTGGTTGATTCATTAATGTTTTAATTAACTGTCACTTTGCATGCATAGTCTGTTTTTAACAAAAAAAAAGTATTATATACAGATTGTAATGGGACTGTTATTTTCTCAAGTGAAAGTATGGTATCGTTACAGGAGCTTATTTTTTGCATTTTTTGGGACCCTACAGTAGCATAGAAAAGTTCTAATTGCTTGAGAACAGTCGACAGAATCAGAATGTGCTGTTACAACATCAAAAATTAACAGGCAAGATGAAATAAACACAGTACATGAAAACATTTTGACAACATTGATAAGCAGTACATTGATCTCAAATATATTTGTCATTTTGTCAATTTCTTTAAATGATATTGAATAAGATTTTGAGATTCCAAAAATATCTTCAATATACTTATTTTCATCAAAATGATTTACTTTCACATAAATTTTTGACTGAAAATTAACCAAATGTTAATGTTAATATAAAAATTTACGACCTTTGTTATGATGACTTATTTTGATTTTTGGGGGTGAGGTCTTGAATTAAAGAATACTCTATTTCTTTAAAGCCAACCTTTCGTCAATTTATTTTTGTTATCTTCAGGTCTCTGTAAGATACAAAAAGGGATGTTTTTAAAAAAATTAATAAAACAGTATAAAAAATAAATAATAATTAATAACCAATTTGCTTCTACTGTTTTTTCAGAAACAATCACTGAACAACGTGTTGGTAACAAATAAAAATTTAGAATAAAATGGTATTTTCACTTACAAAAGGATGAGTTTTCTGTTTAATATCTATATCCTATGACCATATTATTTGTTACCAACGATTGTTTCTGAAAAATTAGTAGTAGCAAATTGATTAGTTTGTTATTAATTATGCTGTTTTATTAATTGTTTTAAAACATTCCTTTTTTGTATCTTACAGTGCCCTGAAGATGTCAAAATAAATTACCGAATCATTGGCTTTGAAGAAATAGAGTACTCTTCAATTCAAGATCCTACCCTCAAAAATCAAAATCAGTCGTTATTGTTAATTCCTTGTCAGTGTCAGTTCTCAGCTATTGTTTTTTTTTCAGGGTTGGGTGACATTGTAATGCCTGGTCTGTTGCTTTGTTTTGTTCTACGTTATGATGCCTACAGAAAATCACAAGGGATGTCTGGATCCCGACTGACCTATTTTCACTGCTCTCTCTTCGGATACTTCCTGGGTCTTTTGACGGCCACGGTGACCTCCGAGTTGTTCAAAGCTGCCCAGCCTGCTCTCTTATATTTAGTTCCATTCACCTTACTGCCATTGTTAACAATGGCATACCTCAAAGTAAGTATGAATCATTATATTTATGAAACTAAGCTGGACACAAACTTTAACACTTTCACTACCGGCTTGGTTGTAAGGTATTACTAGGTTTGATCATTTGTAACAGTGAAGCTGTTCCAAGCACCTGCTTGACATCTGTTCATCTATCTGTAACACCTGTAATTAATTAAATTTTCTCCTTTGAAAATAGCTGCTCAGATCAGTTTTGTTGTTACAAAGAACAAACCTATTGTTCATATGAGATTCGATGTTATCGTGCAATTCCTGTTAAACCGGACTGAAACCGGTCTTATGAAATCAAATGTACCACCCTAACTAACTTTTCAAAAAGTAAATTATTAGCAATAATGAATGACAATCGATTCATGAATAGCTCTATAAGTATTCAGATCATTTTAAAATCTGATAATGTCAAAAGCATGAAAGACAAAGAAGTGTTTGACAGAGTTTGCTGAATCTCCTTTCATTTGTTTAATTTTTGTATCTATCTTTGAAATAAAACGTCTAGCCAGTATCAATGGATTGTTGTTAATTGGCGCATTTCAGGGTACGAAAATTTTGACGATAAGTTACTTATTCTTTTACTAATTTTCTTGTCTGTCTTTATTCTATACATCACATGAGCATTGAAGACTTTCATAATATAAAGTAATTTTCTTTCTTGTACCGCTTCAGAGACTTTCTGATACTTTCAATTTAGCTCTGTAGATTGTCTGTAATCCACTACAATATTAGTTTTTACTTGCTTCTTTCTATAACATCTTATCATTTTCTGTTTATAGCACGTAAACAACATAATGAAAACAAAAACTGAAGTTAAACGCTATCGTATTCTATGACACCAACTGTGATAGGGGTAGAAGGTTGTGTATTAGGACCTTTTTTTTCTCATTTATATTAATGATATTGTTGACGTCAATGGTCAATGTGTTATTTATATGTTTGCTGATGATAGACTCATATAATTTTCATCCAGAGACCTTGAATCCCTAGTTAATGGCATCAGTGATATGTTGGGAAAACCAGATAAATGGTGTTGTATTAACCTCCCAAAATTGAACTTGAATACAACAAAATATATGTTAATTGGAAATAGTTATAATCACTTACAATTTACTAATGAATACCATGTCACACAAATTGATGGAAATACAATTCAAATGGAATGGAATTAAAAAAACTTTGACTTTGAATCATTAACAGCTGTATATTATGCAAATTTCTACTTTATGTGACTAGGAATGCCTAGGGCACAAGTCATAAGTTGAATAGTTTTCAAATGCCAAAAAAATTCAGAATAATTTTCAATATAACCATAAGTTAAACAAACTATTGTCTATGTTATCAATCTATCATGTGAATAACTATTTGTTGAAATAAATGTATCCGTTTCTTGTTCAAACTATAGTCGAATATTGGATATGCAACAGGCATTGCAATGGTTACCAGTTGAAGATTTTTTTATTAGATACACAAAACAGGCTTATCACATTACACACAAAAAATATTCTCTGGTATGGACACATCAACCCAACTAGAAATTGAAACACTACTCTATACAAATTCAGTAGTTTATAAAACTGCAACACAAAACTCTGTATTCTTCAAGGGCATTACATGTGTTGATTCATTAAACTTAAAAGTTGAAAAGGCATTTGATGAACCAATGTCATCTCCATCGACAATAATGGTGTTGAAATACAGGATGAAGAAAATAACTTTTGTCTAATTTCCACTGAGACTTTATTTATTACGACCGGTTTGGGTTTTTAAATCATTCTCAAGTAATTATTAAGTAACTACAGACTACATTAAGTTCGTGAATATACAGTGACCGCCAAAAAGTATGTACCATATGGGAAAAAATTTTATTATTGGAGTATTGGAAAAAATATTCTGGGGAAAAGTTTGTGCATGTCCGATAACCTAAAAATCGATTTTGACACATGTCACGTGATCGCTAGAATGGCGGCAAAATGAAAAAAACTGCAATGCAAAGGCAAAAAAGGGGTAAGATGGCAAGATATCAAAAAAAGTTATTTGAAAAAGTCACTTAGTATTCAATTTTATACACATAAACGGAGTTTCAAGAGATAATTCAAAAAAATTGAAAATAGCAATTTTTTAAAAATATTTTCCCATCTATTTAAAAATATTATTTTTTTTTCTTATGAATAGCTTGACTATACTGAAACATTTGCATTTTAATGATAATGACAAAACTTTCTCATTTTCTCCACACCAGAGGGCACTAAATTAAAAAAATTGGTTTTTGCCAGAACCCTCGCTGTTACATTGGTTCTTATCTAACAGTTATATCAGAATTCCAAGACTATTGTGTTGATATGGCAATCTAGAAACACCATGTTTCCTGATTTTAATCAAGTTTCAATAATAATGCTGTATGAGCGTTTTACTTTGCACATAAACTTTAAGAATCTTTAATTTGACGCACTATTTTCAAGTTTATGTGCGAAGTGAAACGCTCATGCACGATTATCATCGGAATTTGATTATAATCTGGAAATTACCATGTTTTTGGAGTGTCATGTCATCACAATGGTCGTGGAATTCGGAATAACTGTTAGATACGAACCGATGTAACAGCAAGGGTTCTGACAAATTCCCATTTTTTCAATTTAGTGCCCTCTGGTGTGGAGAAAATGAGAAAGTTTTGTCATTATCATTAAAATGCAAATGTTTCAGTATAGTCAAGCTATTCATAAGAAAAAAAAAATATTTTTAAATAGATGGGAAAATATTTAAAAAAAATTGCTATTTTCAATTTTTTTGAATTATCTCTTGAAACTTCGTTTATGTGTATAAAATTGAATTCTAAGTGACTTTTTCAAATAACTTTTTTTGATATCTTGCCATCTTACCACTTTTTTTGCCTTTGCATTGCAATTTTTTTCATTTTGCCGCCATTCTGCGATCACGTGACATGTGTCAAAATCGATTTTTAGGTTATCGGACATGCACAAATTTTTCCCCAGAATATTTTTTCCAATACTCCAATAATAAAAATTTTTCCCATATGGTACTTACTTTTTGGCGGTCACTGTATATGTAATTACCTAACTGGTTTTTCAAAACAAGTTGGGAAAGTACCTGAAACCTACCTGTTATGTCAAACTGAGTTGGCAAAGTACCTGAGGTCTCCCATATTAGTGGGTCCATTGTATCAATCCTACCAATTTTCAAAATAGTCCTACTTTTAGTTCTCTATTTGCAATCGTTCTTGTTTTATATTTTATGTCCACAGTTTACATTTTGGGTTATGTGTTTTCTGATCTTATTATATCTTACATCAATGTCTACACTAGGATTCTTAGACTGTTCCAAGATTTAATTTTTAAACGCGTTTTTCTGTTGTTTCAGGGTGATTTGCGAAGAATGTGGTCTGAACCGTTTAAATCGTTAGCCGTTACAAAGCATTTACAAGATGTGTGATAGAGATTTTCGACTGTTATCTAGTGTTAATTAAATATTAAATTAAGATATAAAAAGTGTTATAATATTAGTGAGATAACAACAAACTGTGAACAACGTGAATTTTTATTTATTATAAAAGATTATACTGTCAATTCAAAAACTTAACTTTAAGGTTAACACTAGGTTTGAATTAACAAAGAATAAGAATGATTTTTTTTACTTAAATATAAATTATGCTTCATTTATTGTACAACCTGTTTTATTTATTGTAACCCTGAAAATATTACATTTTATAAAGGAAGTTGATCAGAATTGTCCTGTGTTTTCGGTAAAAAATACATTTGGTTAAATTAGAAAACTTTCTTATAGAAAGTTAAACATAGAAATTATTATTTTTAAATGTATATGTGCTTACCAACAGTAAACTTCTTTCACAGAAAATCGATTGAGAATTTTGTCAAACGTAATGTCAACAAATGCTGAAAAGTGCAACATTCAAATTCTTTAGGATGGTGGCATACTCTACGCCGAGATCTCAAACAAACTTAAGAATATTTTATAGTAATATAATTTCTTTGACTAATGAATATTTGGTAATTTTATTGGGAATTTAATTCGGATACTTAGAATACTAACCATGCAGCAAAACTACGGAATATATTATCAAGTAAAGAAAATTATAATAATTAATATTGGTACTGTAGAAGTCTGTTAAATTTCTGATTTTTACATAATTTCACGTGAATACCACAATAACGTCTTTTAATCCCTCAGGTGATTGTTGTTTTGTTGTCCCCTGATTGATAATATGCTATTATTTTTTATTTGCAGTTTTATTTGAAGTAACTCTTTCATTAGGTGTACATCATAACATTTTCATTACTTCATTAATCATTTCATATTCAACTTAAAATCGAAATCTATGTTTCTGGGGATCCGTGATATGATTTTTTTCGGTTCCAAGTTGGCAAATTTATGCCGTCTGACAATCGGTAAGTAATCGCCTCGGTGATCGCTGAGCAGACGCGGATTTTAATCAGTGATTTTCCGATGAATAGTAATGGTAATTATTTTTTCTACGACCGTGCGTTTTTACCCACTTTCCCGCACTCATTTTAGTTTAGAAAGTGTCGCTTTCCCGCACTAGCGCGGGAAAGTAAAATATGTCAATTTATCGTTATTAAATGTACATTTCATTGTTGCTGAGAGTTATTTGGAGGACTCCGTATTACAGAAGAAAACCATCTCGAATAAAATTCTTTCATGTACTGGCAACCAATGCCGTCTCCGTCATCTTCATGCACTTTGCAATCTACGAGTGTTACTCTTAACAGCCAGTTACCACCAACTAACTACTCTGGACTGGCTATTCTGACGCAGTTGCAGAATGCAACAAATTGTGTTTTCAACATTAATATTAATAATAATTAATGGATTTTCATTGAATGTTTTGTATGTTGAAATAAAATATATATTTTCAATGTGCTTTTTGAATCTTTATGCGGTCGTAGAAAAAATAATGTTCCTAATTCATGCGTAAAGTGTCTTTCCCGCCCTTGACTGCTTGCCCGAACTCCGCTTCGCGTCGTTCGGGTCAACGGCAGTCGCGTGCGGGAAAGTATCACTTTCCGCACTTGTTAGGAAAATAACTATTTCATTAGAGTTAATTACTGCATTATTGCCATTAGGTGTACAAAAAATGTCAAGTTACTTCCCCTCGTTTTAATCCTTTGATTTCCAGACATTTACAAGAAAAACCACAAATGGAGGTTTATTCTAAATGATCCTTCAAAATCCTATTTCGAAAAAAGGGCCATAAGAACCTACCCTAATAACGTGGATACTGACAGATTGAGCATCAACAAAGGCGTTCCCCAAGAGTCGGTTTTAGGTCCAATTCTATACTTATTATATATACAAAATCATGTCACCATCCATATACGCGGACGAGAAAGTGCTTTTATATACAAATGAAAATCCTTTAATTCTATAAAAAACTATAAACGAGGACTTACAAAAATTTGAAAAATAGCTTTATTCCAATCTTCTCTCTGTTAATTCTAGAAAAACTGAAAATATAATTTTTCAACAAAGAAATAAATTAAATATTAAATAAAAGGACCCCGCACAAATCAAATGAGAAGTGGATCCCTGTCGAATTTTCTGAAATTTGGATATTTTGTAGTTTATACCCTTCTGATCAAAAGTCTTCATGGGCCCGAGACCTAAACATAGACAGTTTTTCAGTTATCGAAGGTCAAAAGTTGCGACTAGTGCAAATCTCTCACGCGATCGAATAAGAATTTGCATCTCTTCCTTTGCTCCCGTCTGCGTATGGCGATTTCACATTTGTCGGCATTTTCTTCTAAAAGCCATGTTATTCAAAATAATGCGAGTATAAGAATCTTCAAAATACTATCTTTTGTAGAAACTTGACATTTATTGACAATTCAGAAATAGTTATTATTCCTGTCAAAACTGTACAGTCATTTATACATGGTCGATTTGCACAAGTTGCAACTTTTGACTTTCGATACCTAAATAACTGTCCATTTTTAGGTATCGGGCCAATGGAAACTTTTGATCAGAAGGGTATAAACTACAACATATCCAAATTTCAGCTAATTCGACAGGGATCCATTTCCCATTTGATTTGTGCGGGGTCCTTTAAAACTAAAAAAAAATTGAATTGAAACAAACTTCTCTGATGAAGTATCTTGGCATTTGGATTGATGATAAGTTAAGATGGGAGAAATATATTGATAATCTGATCAAAGAAATATCTTCAATTATTGGAGCCCTGAGAAGATGTCCTAAATTGAATCCCAAAATAGCTAATGTATTTTTATATTCACATATTCTCATTAGAATCAAATATTTAATTAATATATGGGGGACATGTTCTAAAAATAATTTTAATAAAATCTCGTCTGTATACAAGAGAGCGTTGAAAGTACTGTATCGTCTACCATTTGGCACTCCAACAAATCAACTTTATTCAATGACGAACACATTTTCTTTTGAGGAGCATTATGCAATGGACACTCTCAAAGTATCTTACCTCATTATCAATAAAATGATGAAAACTAATTTTATATTAACCAGAGGAATTCACGATTACCATACACAACACCATAACTTCTTCTATCTAGATTCTGCAAACTCTGTAAGTGGCCAAAAAAGATTCACCCATGAAGCTCTTTCAAAATTCAATGAAATATCACAGAATTTAAAATAAAAATAAAAAATATTTTATCCAAAAAAGAAATTGACATTAAATGGATTCCTCCTTTGTTTTGGTGTTTTTTCGTTTCTTTGTAATTGTAAATGTTCATAATTTTACAATTCTTTCTTTAAAAAACATTGTACACTTTGATAACAATATTTATTAAGAAACGGGTATACCTCTATTCTATACTTGTAGCATTAAGAAAAATTGATTTTAAACTTATAATAAAAGTTACATAAAAAAAATCAATAGTAAGAAAAAAGTTGAAATAAAACTGGTTTGTGTATATATCATATATTTAGTTTTCATAACAACAAACTGCTTTTCCAGTATATAAAAATTCATCAATTTATACAAATAGGTACACAAGGTTTGGATTGCAGAACAATCCTAGATATATTATCTATAAAATGATAAATAATTTTCACTTATGCAAATAATGATTCTAATAAATGGATGAAGTTAAGTCGTTTGATCAAGTTGAAATGCCAACTCAAAAAACTGATATAAAAACAAAACAAACTTTTTCTCAGTGCATCAAACAAAAATAAAAATATATTTAAATTCATGAAACCCTGTAGCAATATTTTTCAATGACCTTACCAATAAATCCTGGTGTGCCATGTTAGCATTCATAAAGCTACAAAACTTGTCAAGAAAAAATAAACTTTTCACAAGAATACCCACCGATTTATAAAGTACAGAATAATAGTTAAATTCCTCGTTTATTTCTTAAATTTTTATAAACATAGTTGTAAACTTATTTTCAAAATGTACACGCGATGGAGTTGTTTTTGCAGTCATGTCAAAGCTTAACATGCAGACTTCCTATTGTCAACATAGCATGCATAACCATCTTACCAAAAAAGAGGAGCTTACCAAAAGATGGAGTTGAAATATTGAACATTATTTTGAAAAGTTTAATTTTGTATAAACTTCAATATTCGAAAAACATTTTTTGCGAAGTGCTTTATACATTCTTTAGCTTTTACTTCGCTATTTCATTCAATATGAAGGGTACAAATTTCGTTACAAATAATGATTGAAAATAAGGATAAACAATAATCAATAAATGAAGATAAGAATCAGAAGAGTAGAACAATTTTTACCATTGAAAAAAGAGAGAAACTCTGATTGTCTATGTATACTAATTTTGAGTCATGTACACACAATCCTTTCAGAGAGTTAGGCAGCAGTCATATAGGTTTTCTTAATTTATGGGACATTTATCCCCTTTAAATAAAAAAGGAAACAAATTTAATTTTCATTCATTGATTGTTGCTACCCATAAAAAAATAAACGTGAAGCAAAACAATTATTTTACTTTCTTGACTTGAAAATGGATGAAATAATCAACAAATTTATTCAAACACATTAATTTATATTTTTCAACACTCACTTTCAAAATATTTGGGAGAAAATTAGACGTTACAAAATTTTCTCTGCGACTTTTTCTTGTCTCACAAATCATATGATGGAAATGAGCGTCAAAAAATAAGATGTAATACCTCGTATATCACCTGATGCAGTCTTCAAACTATAACTCCTGTCGAAGAATAATGAACTTAGCTTGCCTTCTAGGATTGTTCAATGTTAATATAATAAGAACAACAATTTAACTAACAAGAGATTGGTCCCTACTCGGTCATTCCCACCAACATTTTTTCAGTCCATTTCACATGATTCAATATACAAATAATATCAAAGCAGCAAGTACGAGAAATTTCAATTCAACTCAAAGAAACCAGTTTTTTTTAAATGTGCATGTTTTAGTAATGCCATTTTTTTTGTCTATTAATCTGCTTGTCTATTCAGCTCATTACAAGGGATGCAGAAGCCTCAAACAGTATCCCCATCCCTAATAATGATCGCTGTACATCAAAAATTAGGGACAGAATATCACTCTCGTTTATACAGTGTGATTTATCACCACTTCCACAAAATTAAATGGGGACAGGTCTATCATGGGTGAAAGCCCCTGTAAAATTTGAGAGTTATCCGTGATGATTTAATCAACCGCAATGGATGCGCCACTGCATCATTGCATTTTTGGAAACAACCAAAATCATCCCTCGACATAACCCGTTACCTCCAGATAATTCAATTATGAACCGTAATAGTTCTTATAGTCTAGTCAACAAGTGCCTTTGTGGTCAACTTTTTTCAGCAGTCTCCGAAAATTATGATTGCGGTGTCATTCGATTCAGAATGGCATCTAGATAGTTTTCGAAAAACAATAAAGTTCCGCAAACAAAAATTACAAAAGTTATTTTAACAATTAACTAAAAAAAAATAGGGGTGTTTAGTTTTTTGCAAATCTCTCATAAACTAATAAAGATTTTTCAAATTTGAAAAAAGATTCAAAAAGAGGAGGAAATTTCCTAAAAAAAGTTCTGACTCCCGAAATTGTAGGACTGATATTTATAATTTTCCCAGAGGGTTGAAAATACGCCCGAAAACGGGTACTCCGGCTTGCGCAAGCCACGCTTCCTTCGGACCTTTAATGAATAAATATTATTTAAACGTATTAAATATGAAAATTAAAAATTGAAAAAATTCAGGTGCCTACAGGACAGATCAATGAACAATAATCCGTGGTCAAAAAATTTTTATCGCGATTTTTCAATAAGTTATCCATTAATTAATTAACAATTTTTTGTAGCACGAACATTAACATTGCGTGATAATTGTTAAACTATTAACCTAAGAATTTTTTCCTTTCGTGGAGGTATTTTTCAAAGGTCTTAGAATAGATTCCTGTTGGAAAAATTTAAAAATTTCATTTTGTTATTAACAATTAACTAAGGTGAAAAATTATAAAGCTTTATTAAACACTAAAAAAAAAAATTTTTTCATAATATTATTATTGATCCGTTTTCTTATGATCAGAAGCTACTTAAAAATGATTTTTTATAATTTTTATGTCCTATTGTTTAAAAAATTGTTATAAACAAATGCGTTGTTTATGAGAACATTTTTTTTGATAACATAATCTTAGATGATAATTATGTTTTTTAAAAAAAAATCCGTTTCCTAAAAAAATTTGTTTATTGCTGAAAAACGCATTTGTTGATTAAAAATGATTTTCTCCCACTTCTAATTAACATCAAGGAACCATTTTTTTTTTTAATTTTTCATTGTTTATATAATAAACAATTTGTTATAAACAAATTAATTTTTACCTTTTATTTTTTTCTTATTTTACTTATTGTCACAAAAACAGACATTTTTTAGTTTTTTTTAAATTTTTTTTAAATATTTTTTTTAATTTTTAAATAGTCGTTGTCCGTAATTTCGTCATTCTTGCCTGGTTTTTCATCCTTAAAATTATTATAATTTATAAACTAATGGAGATATGATGAAAACACTCAAGACTTATTTATGCTTTATTAGTTAAAGAATAAATTCAGCTGACAAGTTAAGTTGTTACTGATTTATTTATTATATTTATAGCAATTGTTAATGAAAAATACTCTGGAAATTTTTTTTTCTTGCTTTAATGCTTAAAAATCTTATCGATTATTAAAAATATGACTACCTCATTCAAGCATCTTGTCATTTATTGTTCATTAGTAAACAATTTTATCTTCTACATAAATGTGCAAAAATGTTTATTTTACATAGAAATATTCAAAATTTGAAGTATAATTAAGTAAGATTAAAATGTAGAAGATAAAATTGTTTACTAATGAACAATAAATGACAAGATGCTTGAATGAGGTAGTCATATTTTTAATAATTGATAAGATTTTTAAGCTTAAAGCAAGAAAAAAAATTTCCAGAGTATTTTTCATTAACAATTGCTATAAATATAATAAATAAATTAGTAACAACTAAACTTGTCAGCTGAATTTATTCTTTAACTAATAAAGCATAAATAAGTTTTGAGTGTTTTCATCATATCTCCATTAGTTCATAAATTATAATAATTTTAAGGATGAAAAACCAGGCAAGAATGACGAAATTACGGACAACGAATATTTAAAAATAAAAAAAAAATAGTAAAAAAAATTTAAAAAAACTAAATCATGTCTGTTTTTGTGACAATAAGTAAAATAAGAAAAAAAATAAAAGGTAAAAATGTATTTGTTTATAACAAATTGTTTATTACATAAAAAATGAAAAATTTAAATAAAACAATTTTTTATATAAAAAAAGAAAACTAAATAATGATTTTAAAAAAAATGGTTCCTTAATGTTAATTAGAAGTGGGAGAAAATAATTGTTAATCAAACAATGCGTTTTTCAGCAATAAACAAATTTTTTTAAGAAACTTTTTTTTTTTTAAATCATAATTATTATCAAAGATTATGTTAACAACGCATTTGTTTATAACAATTTTTTAAACAATAGCAGATAAAAATTATAAAAAATCATTTTTAAGTTGCTTCTGATCATAAGAAAACGGATCAATAATAATATTATGAAAAAAAATTTTTTTTTCAGTGTTTAATAAAGCTTTATAATTTTTCACCTTAGTTAATTGTTAATAACAAAATGAAATTTTTTAATTTTTCCAACAGGAATCTATTCTAAGACCTTTGAAAAATACCTCCACGAAAGGAAAAAATTCTTAGGTTAATAGTTTAACAATTATCGCACTTGCAATGTTAATGTTCGTGCTAACAAAAATTGTTAATTAATTAATGGATAACTTATTGAAAAATGGCAATACAAAATTTTTGACCACGGATTATTGTTTATTGATCTGTCCTGTAGACACCTGGATGTTTTCAATTTTTAATTTTCATATTTAATACGTTTAAATAATATTTATTCATTAAAGGCCCGAAGGAAGCGTGGCTTGCGCAAGCCGGAGTACCCGTTTTGGGCGTATTTTCAACCCTCCGGGAAAATTATAAATATCAGTCCTACAATTTCGGGAGTCAGAACTTTTTTTAGGAAATTTCCTCCTCTTTTTGAATCTTTTTTCAAATTTAAAAAATCTTTATTAGTTTATGAGAGATTTGCAAAAAACTAAACCCCCCTTTTATTTTTTTAGTTAATTGTTAATAACTTTTGTAATTTTTGTTTGCGGAACTTTATTGTTTTTCGAAAACTATCTAGATGCCATTCTGAATCGAATGACACCGCAATCATAATTTTCGGAGACTGCTGAAAAGTTGACCACCAAGGCACATGTTGACTAGACTATTAGTAAATAAAGGACCCCGCACAATAGCATAGGAAATTGGCCCACAGTGGGATTTGCCTGAAACTCACATATGTTATTGGTATTGAGTTTCTGATCAAATGTTCTCTTGAGCCCAATCCTCTAAGACCAATGATTTAACTCTCAGGGCCGTATTTAAGATAGGTGCCAAATAAACAATAACACTTTTCCAAGACCATATTTTTTTATTTCCTATTAGAATTTAATTAAATAAGAAATATTGCAGAATCTCAGCGTTTGTCTTTTAGCACAAGTACTGTGTGAAACTTGTGTTGTCCTACAGGACCGTATTTAGTAAAACTGTATTTGCCAAGTGATCAGCAAAAAACTGAATCAAATTGATTTTGTTATAACTTTCTTATTTTTTCATATATATCAGTGGTTGATAGCTCGTTTGATAGATGAATGTAGCTTTCTTTGTGTACATAACAAAAGTGGTCGCCATCTTAATATCCAAGATCCATACAAACTTTATGAAGGACCACTGAAATGAAATTATAATAATTATAATTTCATTTCAGTGTGAAGGACTTATCTTGTAGCTTTTTAAGAAAGATAGTAACAGGAAAAAAGAAGAACTACAACATTTTGATTGTTGAATTCGTTCATTTACTTTTTGAATGATCTAACTCTATAATATAAATATAACTGTACTATCTGTTCTTAGAGTGAATGAACCTGGATTTATTAGACTTAGAGTGTATGAATGAAGAAGATATATTGATAATAGGATACTACTGCAGTTGCAAATCAGCAACACGTGCTCATATTTGTAGTATTTGGGATTTGCCCGCCATAATCAAAATGTGAATTGTCCATCGACTTCTGTGTTACAGCATATTGAAAATGTCGCAAATCGTCCAGTGCAAGATGCGATACTCCAGCAGCGTAAGTGTTCGAGTATTATTTTGATAACTTTTTTGTTCTCTTCCACCACCCTGGAAATATCGGTTTCAACTTTGTTAGTTATGAATTAGACAAAAAATATATAATTTTAATAAGATAGTAGAGTTATAGTAGTAGATAGTACAGTTATATTTATATTATAGAGTTAGATAATTCAAAGTAAATGACCGATTTCAACAATCAAAACGTTGTAGTTCTTACTTTTTCCTGTTACTATCTTTCTTAAAAAGCTACAAAATTATTCCTACATAAAGTTTTATAGGTTAGACTGGCCATCTTGGATATTATAATGGAGACCACTTTTGTTATGTACACAAAGAAAGCTACATTCATCTATCAAAAGAAAATACTCATAACTTGGAAAATTATCGTCCTCTTGCTGTTTCCCCATCACTGTCAAAGGTATTCGAATACATAATGTTGGAATTTCTACAAACTTTCTTAATATAAATAATATAACGGTTGGTTGGTTAAAGGCTGACGAGCGAGATACCGGGTTTACCTTGAGGTTTCCTTTAACACTGAGACCAGCTGGGGTCTATTGTATTGTTCTGTCGTCAGGGGTTCCTAGTTAAATAGGCCTGTGGTTTTCACCAGGTTCAGTAGTCTATTTACTAGGTGTTTCGGATTCATGCCTGTTTCTACGTTGATCTGTCCGAATATTATGTTGCGCTTGTCCCACTGGGATTTTTTGTGATCTTAGACTGTGTACAACACGGAAATCTTCTACACAAACTGTATATTACTGGTATTAGAGGTATTTAGTATGAATGGTTCATATCATACCTTTCAAATCGCACCCAGACTGTCAAAATACAATATTGGAATAATAATTATAACGAAACTTTCTTTTCGGATCAGTTAATCAATGACATGGGTGTTCCCCAAGGATCAGTTTTGGGGGCCATCCTCTTTATTCTCTATATTAATGAGTTGCCATATATTTTGCAAAAGTCATTCACTTGCTTGTATGCTGATGATTCTTCCCTCCTGTTTAAATCAAAAGATTTGCTTGAATTGCAACAGAATATCAATTCTGATCTTGATAGCTTGCAAAATTGGTTCAATGAAAACTCGTTATTTTTAAATACCTCCAAAACGAAAGCAGTAGCTTTTCATACTGCCCAAAATACTAACACGGTAGATATTAATATAGAAATACCCGGTGATGAGATGTGACAGTTTAAAATTTCTTGGGCTTTTTCTAGACAGCAATCTCAATTTCCATGAGCACTGCGATAATCTTATTAAAATACTCGATAAGCAGTGCTAGCTGCTAAGAAATCTGAAAAGAATTCTAGACTGCTTTTATACTACCACGGGCAGATACAATAAAGAATTAACTATGGGCTCATTATTTGGGGTAATTCTCCTTCTGCACACCGTGTTTTTATGACGCAAAAAAGAATCATTAGAACCATTGCAAACGCATCACGAACAGTATCATGTAGAACACTATTCAGAAATTTAAATATTTTGCCTCTTTCAGGTCTCTATAATCTGGAAGTTTTGTTGTACATCCATAAAAATAAAGAAGTTTTTAAACAGAACCAATCCTTTCATGATTATAACACCCTCACCAAAAATGATTTTCACATACCCAAAACATGTTTGTCTCTACGTCTCAACTCGTTCGAGTTTCTGGGGCTGAGATTATATAATGCACTTCCGGAGTTTTTTAAAAATATAACCAAGCAATAATTATTCAAACATAACATAAAACAATTACTTTTTGAGATTAGCCCCTATACAATAGAAGAGTTTTTTTCTTACCGACGCTAGTAAAATGTTTTGTATTTCTTTTTTTCTTGCATCTTAGCTGCACTCACTTGATTGTTTCAATACTTTTTTGTTATTTATTAATGTGTTTGTTATATATTTGTATTATTTACCTTTTTTATATTTGAATTTGATATGTACTGACTTGTCCAATTGCTGTTTTGAGCTCTTTTTAATGGATTAATAAAGAATTGAATTGAACTGAATTGAATCAAACGAGCTATCAACCACTGACATAGATCAAGAAATAAGAAAGTTATAACAAAATCAATTTCATTCAGTTTTATGTGGATCACTTGGCAAACACAGTTTCGCTAAATACGGTCCTGTAGGGCAAATCATGTTTCACAGAGGACTTGTGCTGAAAGACAAATGCTGATGAAGGGGGAGGAAAAGTGAGCCTGCGCGGTTCCACGTGGGCAATTTCTTTTTTTTATTTGAATTTGATATGTACTGACTTGTCCAATTGCTGTTTTGAGCTCTTTTTAATGGATTAATAAAGAATTGAATTGAACTGAATTGAATCAAACGAGCTATCAACCACTGACATAGATCAAGAAATAAGAAAGTTATAACAAAATCAATTTCATTCAGTTTTATGTGGATCACTTGGCAAACACAGTTTCGCTAAATACGGTCCTGTAGGGCAAATCATGTTTCACAGAGGACTTGTGCTGAAAGACAAATGCTGATGAAGGGGGAGGAAAAGTGAGCCTGCGCGGTTCCACGTGGGCAATTTCTATCCAGTGGCGGCGCGTTCCTATAAATTAATCAGGTAATTATTTTTGTTCCATTTTTATAATTCCTCTTGGTGTTCAACTACTTTTGGTCGGAGAGCACACTGAGGAGAGCATACTGATAAATTTTGTGTAAGTGGTGGTAAATCACCCTGTATGAGTGTGCCATGCCTAGTAACTTGTTTTTCTGAACAATCAACGAACTGATTAACATTGAAAGAGACTACCTTACTCCAATTGCACTTTCATACAAGCCTTTTAATAAATGAAATTGACATAGGCACACTAATGCTTCAGTCATTCCCCCAGAAGTAGGTGCTGTATGTATTTTAGATTGTTTGAGGTTAGGTTAGGTTTGTGAACAAATGCTTATAGAGCTCAGGCAATGGGTTGTATGAATAAAACCCAGCAAATGCTCAAACTAAAGGTTTGTCTCCCTCATAACTCAACGGGTTTGTTTCAAGACACCCGAGTAAAAGCATTTGCTCAACGTTTATTAATAATACCCAACGTCAATTTACCTTAAATATTGTTGGTGGATGGATTAATTAGCTCAATCAATTACAAATCCATTTTTATAGGGTACAATGTACAAATATATAAAAAAAATCCAATGCCCAATCAACTGAATTACGTAAAACGACTTTGGTGTTGCCATAATACTTAAAGACTAAACAATATTATTTACAGTAAAGTGCTAGTTGTACCTTGCAACTTATGAAGTATGATTATATTACTTCGCAGGAACAAGTGAAGCTACCTGAAAAGACAAAATGTTTCATAACCTAACACTATGTTCAGATGCCAGTTGAAAAGACCATGCGCGACCATTATTCAGTAATTGCACACTATGTCGAGATGAATACTATCTTCCTTTGGTTATAACGACGCTTCCCTAAAAAGAGAAGTAAAATTTTTATTGTCTGAAAGGACATTATACTTTGGTGAGTTGTCAAAATTCATAATCCAGAGCATGGACTAACCAGATTCTTAGAATGGGAGACTATCGCTATTTAAATTGAAAATGCCATTTAAATAGTCTAATATACTAGACTGAGGTAAAAGTTCAAATATTTTACATTTGTATTTCATCTGGAAGAACTGACATACCGGGTGTCCGCGGAAGGTGGCTCGCCCCTAAAACTTTCTATTTTTAAGTGGACATCCAGTATAGTTTCACTTACTTGTCACTTTCTTTGACAATTTTTATTTAAATTTTGAAATATATTTTTTAATCTAGAATGCGATAGATTCGTTCAAATTCAGTCCTACAATTTTGTGAAAAATACAACTTCACTGTTTTCGGTCAAAATGTATGTACTATATAAAATTTTATTTTTAAATTGAAAAAACAATTTTTTTAATTGGCAACATGGTGGCTTGTTGGGTTGGGAAGAAAGATCATCTTATTACTAATAGGTTTTAAAGAAACTTCCTGTAAAACTTGATAAATTACGTTAGATTTGTTTCAAAATAAAGCATACTTTTGGTTATAAAATAAGATTTGAATGCATAGGGTAACCTGTGACCAAAAAAAGTGAAAAAGCTAAATCATTAAGAAGATCGACATCTTGTTTTACCTGGTTGGGAAAGTAAATTAGGCAATTATCATGTACATGTTTTTAAAACAGATTTTGGATTTCATCAGTTTTGTTGGTTACTGGTTACTCTATGCATTTATATCTTATTTTAATCTCAAAATATACTGCATGTTGAAAAATATTTGATGTAAAGTTTTTTACGGAAGTTTGAATCAAATTAATCGTAATAAAATGTTCTTTTTGGAATTTGAAAAAATAACTAATAGAAAATTTTGAAATAAAATGTTACATAGCAGAAAAATTTTGACCGAAAATAGTAAAGTTGTAATTTTCCCAAAACTTTAGAATTAGTGATTTGAATGTATCTACAATAAAAAATTAATTTCAAAATATAAAATAAGTTTGGTAACAAAAAGTAACAAGTGATACATGGTTGGATTCAGTAAGTGTGTCATATTATGGAAACAAAAGAAGTGAAAATATACCTGGAGAAACCGGAAGTTGCACGAAGCTGAGTGTTCAAAAAGGGCATTTGTATATCGTATACTGATCCTCCAAATTTCATTCCATTATCTTCAAAAATAAAAAAGTTATAAAGGCACTTTCTGCGGACACCCGGTATAACCACAAATAATTTTTCCCCATGCCTCGGTATTTCTTTTGAAAAAAATTGCAAATTGCTAAAGTTACAAAAGTTTTAAAAAATGCGGGGAAAATTCACGTGACTATGGCGACTTGTTCTAATAAGAGTTTCAGAAAATTCTAGTGAATAGATGATATATTGTAAAAGAAACTGAAACTTTCAATCAATAGCAGATAAATAAATGTTGCTTTCTGTCTCACCTTTCCTTTTATTGCACAGATGTCCCATTCCCATTGGCTTGCTCAGTTTTCATCCTCTTTGTTTGTTTTTGGTGCTGCTCTTGAAAATCCCTTTCAGTGATATCCAGTCGATTCACCTAAGACAACCAACATTTTTATTACAACATTCTCAGAAAACTATATCAGTATTCTAGCTTACTGCATTACTCTTGGGAGTATAGGGAATTACACTATCAATCAATCAATCAATCAATCAAAATATGCTTTATTGTCGGAAAAAATAATTTTTGTTGACAAAGCGAAGGTAGATATATATATATAACAATGTAACCAAGAATAAAGTGTATATAGAGTCACAATCGAGTTAGTAATCAATCGTAGTCATAAAACATGTAAATAAAACGTATATAACATAAAAACATATTATAAACAGTCACAATTTAAAATAATTAAGTTATACAAAAAACGAAGTAACATGAAGTAACATGAAAATAAATGAGCTTTATCTTTAATAAATTGTCAAATAATCTTAAAATAAATAAATTTAGTCATAGAAGTAGACAAGTAATAAACATAATTACACTCTTACCAGTAGTTACTCGTATAGCTCATGTAAATCTGTCATTGAAGTACTCTTGCAAATTATAATAGGGCCTATCTGCTAAAAATGTGTTAACTATTTTCCTGAAGTTTTTTATATTCCTGTTAACCATCTTGATATGTTGAGGCAAGTGATTATACATCTTGACCCCATTATAATAGATGGAATCCCTAATTAGGTTTGTTGTGGGAAGTGGTAATTTTAACCCATTATTACGTGTGTCGTATGGATTGGTGGGAGCTTGAAACATGGATATATTTTTGTTTATGAGGCATACTGATTCCAAAATAAACAATGATATTACTGTCAGAATTCTTTCTTCGGCAAATTTGAGTTTGCATGACTCACGAGGTTTCAGCTTACATAAATATCTGATAGCCCGTTTCTGCAGGACTAAAACAGTCTGCAGTGCTGTTGAGTTGCATGCTCCCCAGAATGGAATTCCATATCGTAAATGAGATTGTATGAGAGCATAATAGACCGTCATGGCAGTTTTTATTCCCAAATTTATTGAGGTTACTCTCACTGCATAGCAGCCCGAGGAGATTTTACTTTTTAGTTGTTTTATATGCGAGTCAAATTTCAGTTTATTGTCTATGTAGAACCCCAAAAATTTTGTAGTAGCCTTATTTTCAATGGTTGTGTTATCATTAAACAGGAGGTCATCAAGACTACATTTGAATGATATTACGTTTGTTTTTGTTGTGTTGAGTGTTAATAGATTTGCGTTGCACCAATCCTTAATTTTTTTCATATCACCTGTTATGGTGTTATGTAATTCAATCGTAGTTTTGCTATTCCATAATATTGTTGTGTCATCCGCAAATAGGGTGAAATGTCCAGAGATGCTTAAATTTGTAAGTTCATTGACATATAGTAAAAATAATATGGGACCTAGGACTGATCCTTGAGGCACTCCTGACATAATTTCCTTTCTGCTTGAGAGTTCTGTTGTTCTCACCATCTGATTTCTACCTGAAAGGTATGATACAAACCATTTGTGTGTGATTCCTCTGAGGCCATAATGGTAGAGTTTGCCTAGCAGAATCTTATGGTTGACACAGTCAAACGCCTTCGACAGATCACAAAAAACTGCTGCGGCCACATTACCAGAATTTAACTTACTGTAAATGTTATACATGAAGGAAAATATTGCATCATGCGTATTAGTTTTGTGTTGAAAACCAAATTGATTTTTACTAAGAATTTTGTGACGTTCCAGGAAATTAGTTAGTCGTAATTTCACCAGTTTCTCTATGACTTTGGCCATTGCTGGGATGAGAGAGATTGGGCGAAGATTTGAGGGATCGTCCACATTCCCCCCTTTTGGAATGGGAATAACAACAGAGGTTTTTAGGAAACAAGGAAATTTTCCTTCATGGAAAGAAGTGTTAATGAGTGTTACTAATAATTCAAGTGCATTAACTGGCAGGTTTTGCATGACTCTTATTGATATACCGTCGTAACCGGATGCGTTTTTATTCTTTATATTCTGCAGTGTTTCAACTAATTCAGAAATATTGGTATCGTATAAAATTATAATAAAAAATTACATTTTATTTGTAACAAAAATGATCTTATCTGTATAAATGATTCATATAAAATTATAAATTGTTCATATAAAATCATACACGAACCTATTTATTTATTTCATATTGACTACAATCCACTTCAAAACTGTTCAAAATTGAGAGAGATTCAAACGCCATAATTTCACGGGCTGACGTAACTTGTCAAAGTCAAAATATGCTTTATTGTCGGAAGTTAATGATAAACTTATTGACAAAGCTTCATTGTATTAAAGATAATGTTGAAAAATTTATGGAAATTCAATTAATACTTAAGAAGTGTAATGGTGATACCCCCTACCATCGGCACATCATTCCTGATGAGAGGGAACACCACCACTATATGCGCTCCGGGGCGACTTGACAAATGAAAAAGAAAAATGGGGTGCATTTGCTATTTCAACTGCAGGGAAAAACCCGGAAAAAACCTACAGTACCCCCATATGGTCCTTGGTGAATGAGGGAATGGCACAATACAACAATTAAACATAAATACATGCTCATTCATCAAGGACTTCTCCATCTCTGCCATTCCAGCCCGATCACCATTTCTTCATCAGATGAGGAGTATGCACATGAAATCATAAAAAAAAAAATTGAATGACATAAAAATGTTAAGACTCTAACCAAGCTCGATTCATGGTCCAAAATGACGACTTTCAAAAACTATCATCATAAAACTCTTGCAGACTATAATATACTCTCTCTGATAACAAACTTTTCACATCTTTTCTGAAACGAAAAAGTGATGTGATATTTTAAACGTCCTTGAGTCCTCGGAGAATGCTTTCTGTACAAGGAAGAATTGTTCCCAGTTTGAATCACAGTGTACACCAGATAAATTTTCTTTTGATAATATTCAATCAAATTTAATGGATATCTTGATGTCTGGAGACTTTGACGTCACTTGTATTCGTCCAATGAAATACCGGTAATATTTCGCGCGAATTTAGTTAGAATTTGAATGGACCTTTCCACGAGATATGAGAAAACACTGTAATGAGAAAGAATATATGGTAATATCACTCGGGATTTTTTTCTTTTTTTTTTCTGACCGCTAGTTTCTCTATAATCAGAAGAAAAGTGATTCGTGACGTCACGTTCATCAAAACTAGACTTGGCAACGTTGTTAAAGTTGTGCACCAAATACTCATTCAAATATAATGTGTCCTATGACAATTGTCATTTGGTACCAGACGGGTTCGTTCGTCTGTTTCACGGAGCAAACCAATAAGAATCGTTTGTATCTGTTTAACTCGTTAGCTTACATTAAAATTGGACAGAAGTCAAGCAGTTCCATCAAATATTTATGTTGCAAACGAACAGGCCCTACGTAATTTCTTATTTGAGGTTAATGCGGTTTTCAAAGTTTTGAAAGTTTCTGTTGTTAGTATTCTAAAATTCTTTTGATTCCTGTATCTGTATCCATGCAACAAAGTGAACATGTCGAAAAAGTGCTTTGTACCCGGTTGTCTGAACTCCAGTGAAACTTCTAATAAACAATTTTTTAATGCACCTGAAGATGAAGCGCGTCGTAAAATGTGTTTCGAAGCAGTGAATAAACCCTGTGTGAAAGCGGAAATATATGTTATTGTGAAGAACATTTCCAAGTGAGTACTAACGTTATGTTATTATTGTATTCAAAGCAGAATTCAAAGAAAGATTTGAAATATTAGTCATTGCAAAAAAAAACCTTGAACTATCAAAACATTTTAGGTACGAGTAAAGATTCAGAAAAATATACTTGGAAAACCAAATTCAAAGAGATGAAAGTCACAATGAAATCATAGACCTGATTTGATTTCACCCGATGAATAATGAGCACGTTATTACGATTTGCGGTATTGCCAATGCTCGTTTCTCATCAAAAGAATGGTCCGTTCAGAAAAAGTTGAAAACTATAAATACAATAAAAATAGGTAATTCGTGGATTTTTTTCTCTAAGTTGATCAAGTGACAATGTTTTAATTATTTCTCAATGGCTCATTTCAAGCTAGAAGCTGTATTTTTAAGGAGAACGGTATTGCCTGTTTCGGAACGTGGATTATGGTATTGCCTGTTTCGGAACGTGGATTATGGTGGGGGGTGTTTCCGATGAACGTGACGTCAGCGGCACACTTTCAAATGTAATATTTCGTCAAAATGAAAGAAATATAGTGGAACTCTTTGTTAAATGGACGTTTCAGAATAGAAACTATCGATTTAAACGAGTTTTGCAATTTATTTTTCGTAAATGTAATCCCCAATAGTTTTTTTTCTGTTTCAAACCCAATCGAAAAAACAATTGAAAAGTCCTTTTTTACCCAGTTTGACAGGTGAATCTTTGAAAAAAAATTAATAGTGTAATTCCCTAGTATGATATTTTCACTTTGGCATACCAATAATTGGAAATAATAACTATAATGCATCATTTTTCTTATACATACATTGTAGATCAGATTTTCCTCTGATAAGATCTCCTCTGGCGGACTCCTTATCCTAGCTAATGTTTCAATAAGCCCTGGACATTGCCTCCTGCTCTTGGCAGTTCCTAGACAACCTTGAATGAAAATATACATAGCATAGTATGCCACTTGTACAAACAAAAAACATTTCTGAATTAGAAAATTTAGAGTTATATAACATTAAGATACATGAAATTCAAGCGATCGATTTATTTGCACTGAAGAGAAAACAGATGAAATCAATTGAAATTCTCAAATAGATTGAATATCAATGGGTCTTGGTGAATGCTAAATATTCCAGCCTACACTGTAATTTGATTATTGAATCTAGTGAGATTTGTTATTTAATATCTTTATGGATTGTCTCGAAGTTATTGCGGTACTTATAGGATTATCCTTGGACCTGAAGGGGTCAGACATTCCGTTTTACACAATAGTTTGGTTGTAAAATAAAGTAGTGTGCTTAATCAATTAGGGATTAGATTTGGTGTGATCGTTCCCAAGTAGCACAAATTACTTTTTAAAAACGCTAACAATAGTGTTACCGCATTCTTATATAACTTTATTCTATACAGGGTGATTCAAAAGTACTTTGACAAACTTCAGGAGGTGATTCCTCACAATTTTCTAATATGAATTGCCCAAATAAATATATGTCCGGAAACGCTTCGTTTCAAAGATACAGGGTGTTGAAGTTTTATTTTTATTTTGGTTTTTTTCAAATAACTCTTGAAATACTGAACTTAATTAAACGAAACTTGGTAATAAGAGGTTTTTGAGGTGTCGAATTCGAACGTGATGTTATTATTGCTCGTACTCGTAGGGGGCGCCACCAACACGTCTTTTTCTTTTTTGAAGATTCATAACTTTTTTGAGTGTTCTTCTAGCACATTTTTCAGTAAAATCGATTCCTCTATCATATCTACGTAAAAAAGCTACCCTTGCTACAAGTCGCTGTAAGCAACCGTTTTCTAGATATTAGGACTTGAAAATTTCAAGTGGATTATTTGATAATCTGTGCATGTAATAATTATTACCTTTATTTTGCATTTGCATTAATTTGACGTTTAAGTAAGCAGTTTTGGTTTTTTGTAGGGGGCGCCACCTATTCTATTACTTTTTAGTCGCTTGAAGAGGTCATTACTGTTGGGTACGTTCCTTTATGACATCCTTTAGCGAAATAGTAATTTAATAATTCAATAGTAATAATTAATAGTAATAAAATTTGCAAGAAATGTCAACATTTTATTTCAGGAAATTTTGAATATGTAGAATAAACTAAAATAAACGAAACTAAATTGTATTCAAATAAATTGTTGAAAGTGTCCACCTTCAGCGAAGATACAGGCAGTCAGTCGTCTAGTCATTGAATCTTGTACCCGCTCAAAAATTATTGGTGTGTTCCTTATTGTTTCACATGCGTCTACTATTCGGTTTCTAAGATCTTCCTCGTTCGCTACTGGAGTTTTATAAACTAGTGACTTCAAATGTCCCCAAAAATAAAAATCTATCGGGTTTAGATCTGGGGACCTTGGTGCCCACGGCTGGTTAGGTTCTTCTACACCCCTACCGATCCATCGATTTGGATAGACTGTGTTAAGGGATTCCCTGGCTACAACGCTAAAATGGGTCGGAGCCCCATCATGCATAAACCACATGCGGATACGAATTTCTAATGGTACATTCTGAAGTAGTCCAGGCAATTCATTTTCTAAAAAGTGTCTGTAAGTTGCGCCATTCAGTCGGAGCGGAAGAAAGAAAGGACCTATCGAGTAATCATCAATTATTGCCGCCCATACATTTACTGAAAATTGATACTGATAATGATGCCTTTCACTAACTGCATGCGGATTTTCGAGAGCCCAAACATGGTTGTTATGAAAGTTTGACAGCATTTCGGGAGAAGTTTGACTCGTCCGTGAAGAGTACATATCTTAAAAATTGAGGATTTCCAGCCAATTTTCTCGAAAACCACTGACACATAGTAATGCATTGAGGACAGTCTCGTGGCAAAAGAGCTTGTACCCTTTGAATATGGTATGGATAAAACTGTTGATCGTGGATAATCCTCCAAACTGTGGACTGAGTAGAATTGACAGCTTCAGCAATTATTCTTGTACTTGTTTCTGGATTCTCATCGAGAGCGTTCAAAACAGCTTCTTCCAATTCTGGGGTTCGGACTGCTCGTGGTCTTCCAATAATATCAGCTGCCCTCTTAAAGCTACCTGTTTCTGCCAAACGACGGTGGAGACTAGCAAATGTTGGAGCTGAAGGCAGTACTCGATTAGGAAATCGCTCCTGGTAAATACGTGTTGCTTCGCGCGCATTGCCATCCGCAAGGCCATAAACGAAATGCATATCGGCTAAATGAGCATTATTGTTTAAATAATCCATTTTTTCAAAATTAGTGTTTTCTACTTCTACTTACGGAAACTTCAACAAAACTGTCACAAAATATGTAATTACCAAAAATACTTACTTAAACGTCAAATTCTTTTCCAAAGCATTCTTGTGAAAAATGCAAAATATTGGTAATAACTTCAACATGCATCGATTATCAAATAATTGACTTGAAATTTTCAAGTCCAAATATTTAGAAAACGGTTGCTTACAGCGACTTTTAACAAGGGTAGCTTTTCTACGTAGATATGATAGAGGAATCGATTTTTTTACTGAAAAATGTGCTAGAAGTACGCTCAAAAAAGTTATGAATCTTCAAAAAAGAAAAAGACGTGTAGGTGGCGCCCCCTACGAGTACGAGCAATAATAACAACAGGTTCGAATTCGACACCTCAAAAACCTCTTATTACCAAGTTTCGTTTAATTAAGTTCAGTATTTCAAGAGTTATTTGAAAAAAACCAAAATAAAAATAAATCTTGGAAACGAAGCGTTTCCGGGCATATATTTATTTGGGCAATTCATATTAGAATATTGTGAGGAATCACCTCCTGAAGTTTGTCAAAGTACTTTTGAATCACCCTGTATAAATTAGAGTTGACAACAATATTTCAGCATCAACAAAGTATCTATACGTCCAAAATAGGCACAAATAATACAGCCTCGATAAGATCTGTAACAGGCACATTAATGCTTATGTAGTAATATGACAACCTCTCCGCTGTGTTTTATCTATTCTTATAAACCACGTTATAAAGCTTCTGAGGAGCTGCCGTATACCGTCTGTTAGTGACCTTTATAAATTAGAGTTGCTTTGTATAAGGGTTAGGGGTTGCAATTATATAGCAACCGCATTGAAGTGTTCGCACCGGATTCAATGTAGTAACTTTTTAGTTGTCTCAAAACAGAGCTATGTATGATTTTGAAAAGCTATATAAAGATTTAAAAAGCATGGAATATTTGTGATATATGAAAATTACTGGGTGATAGTTGCCAACTATTCTTGAATTCTTTTTGCACTAGTATGGTTTTGTTAAAGATATTTTGGGAAGAGATAGTATTATTATGGCGTACAAATAAAACTATTTGAAAGTTTTTCACTAACTTATTGAGTACTTGCTGCGGTCCATGGAAAACCAAATTTGTACGCGAAGAAAATTTTTCTGTTGAAACATACTATTCCACTTCGAAATAATTCAACGCGCCTCCAAAATATCTACAATATCATATTAAAAAAAAATTATTTAAAAAAATATAATCATATTTTTTCTTATATTGGTCTTGAAATAATGCATTCATGTTATTACAATGCCTCGTAGGTGATATACAAAGCAACTGAATCATACACTCAACACATTGCTTCTCTGAATTTACCATTTTGTTATGTTAATTATGTTTGTTAATGTTTTACTCATGAATGTAACAGTTTTAAAAATTTTGTATGTTGTATTGTTTTATGCATTGTATACTTTTATTATTTATTGACATGCCATAATTGTATTGCTATATGTAAAATGGTGAAAATATATCTATCTATCTATTCCACAGGAATATTATCTGAGATAATTTACTTCGAATACTTGAACTGGAAACAATGGCCGCGCTGTCACAGATTTTTTGCGAATTTTCAACATGGTTTCCTGAATGAATTCAAAGAAGGTGTCCATAAAAGTAGTGATAAACCTTTCAAAGAGTACCTATTTCGGCTGTATAAAAGCGCTACCAACTTTTTAAGAGATAGTTCTCGGGCAAGCTCAGTTATAAAGCGATCATAAAGTATTAAAAGAGCAATCTTTGAAAAGAGTAAAAATTGCTGACCTCTAGCGGATCTTTCTGGTTGAGTTCATTTCTTCCACCACACTTACAGTTAATATTTGTGCGTTTCTATTCTCATAGTGGATTGCTGTAGCCCTTCGAATTGTCAAACTTGCTGATTTGCATATCTGCCGTCCGATAAAAAGTTGTTATTTCGTCAAAAAGAACCTGCGACTCTTTCGGTGATGTATAAGTGCTGTATAAGTAGCTATTTGAAAGAGTTAACTTGATGTTCCTAGTGGTGTTATTGCTGTATATAAGTAGGTAGCCAAGGTTGCATTGACACAACATAACCTATAAATATCATACAAACCTGTATTTTTCATCCAGAAAGTGAGCTATTTTAATTTTGTGAAAAATCAAACTACAAGTATCTATAATATATCGTTATTTTTCATAATGTTCAAAATAGTCCAAAAAATTGAAAGGGGAGAACCCCAACTGTGTCTGGTCCTTCACAAATGGGAAAAAAAAACAAAAAATTATTCTTGCCTCAAATGAAGGCAGATAAACTGATTACAAAGACTCCGCTCCAGGAAAAAACTTATTGATATCACACGATTTTAGAGGCTAGGGAACTGTGATGTATCGTGGTTTGAAAAAAACTTCTATTGATGTAGAAGCCTCGTGCTATATATAGCTCCAAAACAGAATTTCTGTTGTAAGAATGCTTTATAAAACACGCCAGTTCTACAAGCAAACATCATTCATAAATATACTGTACAAGGTCTGGCTTCGATGGCATTTGGCTTAAAGTTCTGAAAAGCTGTGAAATTTAGCTTAGAAATTATTTAAAACTCAGTTATATAGCCTCTATAGAGAATCAGTGAAGCTGTGAAACAGTTGCGTAATTGTTTTATACAGGCTTAAACGACACATTGCTTCTGTATTTAGGCGCTGAAAACGTTTTATCCGCAATTTTATTCCACCGAATCTCTTTATAAGCAATGTAGTACAGAACAAAGCTTTAATGTAGCCTATTAGCTGCATTGGTTGCCAGAATAAATCATTTATGAAGCTTTAGGCGCAATAAGAGCTCCTCGTGTGTTACTTGGGTGATTATCACGAACATAGGAAGGAGGGGTAGGAATACGTAAATATAAAGGAGAGGCAGTTGGTCTTCTAGGGAAATGATTACTTGAAGTTTTGGAAGAAGAGAACAGATTTGAATGGAGCCTGGTTGAGTTGTTGTAGGCGAGCAGAGTGTTTGTATTTGCCAACCTGATCGCCGTGTATTCGTTACCAAGTTCTAAACTTATCACCATTTAGCTGCTCGGAAATATTGATACTATTAATTGTGAATTACCTTTGGATAAATAGTTGCGTGAGCATATCAAGTGTTAATTACCAGAGAAAAGATGTCCGACTTCGAAATTATTCAACACAAAGGCCCCTACTCTATTACGGAACCTTAACTCCACATATACAGGGTGTCCGGTAAACCTTGTACAATATTGAAACTGGTGATAGACCAGGTTATAACTGTTCAGAATATCGGAATTTCACCTTATTAAAAATCTCACTGTTTTCGAGATAATGAGCATTTTTTAAATTTCTGGAAAATCACTACCTCACCTTGGATTTTTGAGAGCAATGTCTACAAATTGAGACCAATTCAAATATCTTTGCTGCTGAAGATTACTGAGGAGTGATGCTTTCAGACGTACAAAACATTTTTTCAGAAAACGATACAATTTTTCAAGAAATGCCAGATTTGAGTTTCACCAATTTTTTTAACAACAGTTTGACATTGTTGTTGTTTTTAAAAAAACATGACCAACTGGAAGTGGATATTCATTAAAAAAGAATGTTCATTTTGTCCAGACTCTACCATGATATAAAACATACGATAATCATCTTTGGAAGGAGTAGAATCTCGATTATATTAGAGTGTATTCTGAGCTAAAATCAACTCCATTAGACTTTGTCAGTAACGTCTTTTATTTTTATCCTATCAAGATGAAATGAATAAATAATTATGAGTAACAACGAATCAACTGCTTAGAAGCATTCAATGAGATGTAAAGAAGTAAATACTAATTAATCGTTTTTTTAAATCAACATGCACTATTTACCACAATAACGATTATTCAACATCGCACTGAATAATATTACAAAAATGTTATTTTCCATCCAGTCGTACGCAGAGACGACATATTTCAAGAAGAACCTTTTCAAATGCGTTATAGGTTATAGCCCCCAAAAGCGATTCTCTGAGCGGCATTGTGCAATCGGATATCGTTCTGCATAAAGCGCTGCTGCAGCAGTAGCACTACCTCCACATTCACCATAAATGTAGTGCATATGCGCATATTCTAGGGGAGTATAAAGTGTGTACGGCTTGGCAAAGAGATAAATACCACTGAATGAAACAAGCGGAATAGTTAAAAAAAAAACTATGACAGAAGTCACAAGTTGTTCAAACAAAATGTGACAGCCACCTACTAGATTTTTCAATTCTATTTTCAGAAGATCCGTTCATGCACAATGCTGTATTTCATTTTTCCATCAGGAAACTATTGCTTCTACGGACACAACACAGGAGTTAGAAAAGGTTTTAATTTTCGACAAGGATTCACCTTCTAAAAAATGTTGCACTTATTTGGTTACACCCTGTATATCTGTCGTTCTCTGAAACTTCGTTGGAATCTGGATGTTGGACAATTGCGACATTTATCACAAGAATTCGTTTTAATCGGTGCCATGTCGGATAATCGACATTTCATTTCGATAATTTTATTAGGCTTAATTACATGAAAAGATAATTTTATTGACATACTATTTAATGCTACCAAGCAGTCTATTCTTTATTATTAATAATCATTTCCACATTTTATCTTGTTAAAATCGAAACAAAATAATTTTTGGGCGTAAGTATAAAAGTTGATGGAAGCCTAGAATAAAACCACGCCTCATTCAATGGAAATCACTCCCTCCAAAAATAATTATAGTTTGTTTTATATATCATGGTAGACTCTGGACAAAATGAGCATTTTTTTGATATGGATGTCCACTTCCAATTTGTTATGTTTCTTTCGGACAATAATGTCAAACTTTAAAAAAAAAATTGATGAAACTCAATTCTGCCATTTTACCCTCATTTCTTGAAATTTTTTTTCACTTTCAGAAAAACTTTTCTGTGCGTCTAAAAGCATCGCTCATCAGTAATCTTCAGCAGCAAAGATATTGGAATTTGTCTCAATTTGTATACATGGCACTCAAAAATCCAAGGTGAGGTAGCGATTTTCCAGAAATTCTTAAAATGCCCATTATTTCGAAAACGGTGATATTTTTACTGAGGTGAAATTCCGATATTCTGAACAGTCATGGCCTGTTCTATCACCAGTTTCAATATTGTACAAGGTTTACTTTCAATATAATCCAACTTATTTGTAGTTTGTGAAAGAAGTCCCCCTTTCTCCAAAGTGTAGTGTTTTCAATAGACCAAGGAAAAAGTCAAACTCTCCTCCACAACACTCAATTTTTGATAAAAAAATACATTTTTTACACCTTTATAGGTGCGTTTTCAACCACAACAGGAGTGTACATTCATGTAAATGGTAAGAACAAAATAAGACGTGTCTGGCTGAAAATATAAAAATATTGAGGTTTCTAAAGAATACGAAAACAAACCTCAAAACATTAGGAACCTCACAGTGCTTGCATCCATCATTAAAAAGAATTATAACAAAAAATAAAAAATGATCGTCCAATATGACACAAACAGAAAAGCATCCACAAATTCTTTAGTTAACTTAAAGTCATTCAAAAACTGATCATCTTTGTTTTGCTTTTTAATTCTTTGGCTTTCTGCAATATGTATGTGCCTAATTCAAGTAATCAGAAAATTCCAATTTACATGATCATCTATAAAAAAGAGGCAAAATGAAAACAAAACTGAAATTCAACTATAGCAGTATAGAAAGGATACAAAAAACTTTGCACTTTCATCAACGTATGTTCAAAACTTACTCCACCCTTGTTATCTCATATAATCAATGTTATCTCATAAAAGCAATATATCTCATATAAGCATTATATCTCATATAAGCAATATATAATTAATAATGGACCTACTTAGATGCAAAACATGTCTGATCAAAAGCTGAAGTTGGGAGATGCCTTCACGTTTTTCAATGGTTTATATTATTTACGTGTAGTTTTTGTCATTAAAATTGATCTGAAACTGATACTCACCAATTAAAATGACCAAAGAAGTTTTGAACAAAACTTTTACTCCTTCGCAAAGAAAGATATCCCAAATCCTCAAAAGAGTGTCCCAAGGTAAAGTTCTCGTAAATGCACATAAAAACCATTCTGTGCAATAGAACATAGGTTCAGCATTTACCTTTTTCAGATGGCGGTATACGGGAGGACAGACCTTTTTCAGCAAACCTAAAATTAAATACAGTTCAAAGGTATGAAATTAGCTATTCACTCAGAATTTCAAACAGAAATCCTTTTGCCAAGTTTTTTAGGTAGAATAGAATATAATTATTTCACCTGTTAAAAAGTAAAAAATAATTACAAAAAATTTTTTGCACAATAACAAGGAAGACGCCAATGAATAAATAAAATAAGGAAAAGAATCACTAAAAAAGAAGTAAACAAAATGAAATAAAATCACAAATACATAAGATATTGATCAAAACTCATAAACGGTGAAGCAATTTCACTCTACAAGCTGTATTTTTAGTCTGGCTTTAAATATTGAAATGTGGTGATTCTTTATAGGAATTCCTAACTTGTTGAATATTTTGAGTCCGAGGTACACAGTGTATCAATATGAGGACTCCAATGAGTCTATGATCCAAAGTGAGACCAAGAATTTTTGTTATTTGGAGACCACCTCAACTTGGTTATCTTCATAGATTTTGAATGTCTTACCAAAGTTATGCAAAGTGAATTTTTTCAATGCTCTTTTACTGATATTAAGAAACAAATGATTTTTCTCAGCCCATGTGATGACTTTTCCATTGAAAGTCTCATTTGTTTCAGTGTGTCTTACTGCATTTTGCTCAAATCATTGGCGTAGATTTAAAAAAAGCAGTTGCCCAAGAATAGATCCCTGTGGAACACCTTGTTTCATTTTTGAGGACTCACTTTGAATACTCTGAATCAATCCTTTATGTGGTGTGTAGAATTGTCCTCGAGGTTCAATTATGTAAATTTTTATATAGGCTAGGCTCAGTACGTACATTAAATAGTACTACAGTTTTGCAAATGACAAGAAAAGTAATTTGATGTATGTGATTTAATTGAGGCGAATAATTTTATTATTTTATTTTCTAATAATTATTGCTTTCATTTTTGCTATTTCCAGCTTCAATTTGTTTGTGTATAAATAACACTTTGTCACAGTTTCTAAAATAATGTCCATTTTATGGATAGCTCTGTCTAGTTTCACGTGACTACAAGCAAACAGAGTGTCATCAGCAATAGGTTTTAAAAGTTAAATTCAACACCATTCAATATTAATCAGATATAATACAAAACACTACCCTGCACCTTCAATACCAATTTCATTTGATAGATTATCTTTAAAACAGACTTTTTTATTTTCTGTTTCACATAATTTTCGAACTACTCTAGGACTTTACCATTCTCTCAATATTGTTTCATTTTCCTTTAACGAGTGTCTCAGAAAGCTCCTATTTTGGTCTAAAAATACAGCAAAACCATATTTGTTTATTAGTAGGTTGTTACAATGTTTAAATTCAATAATAATAATTATTTTGCTTGTTAAAAAGTATAAAATTATCACAAGAAACATTTTCATACAATAACAATAAATTTGACTCATTACCTTGCAAAATCATTCCATCCCTCTGAACAACCTCCATGGTAGGAGAGTAGTAGTTTTCCAGATATTTATTAGAAATAGAGACCAGGCACCAGAATGCCTGCACAGCTGGCATGTGCATCAGGAGGAAAGCTGCTACAGGCGCCTGCGCCTGACAATATCCAATGTCAGGAAAATGAACTACGTATGCTTTCAATACATTGAATAGTTCTTGTTGCCTAAAACATGTAACATGACTTGATAATTAAATTCAAACACTTTTATTTTTCAAAAATGAGTATATTCTCAATGTTACCAATATAACAGAAAAGATGAACAGAATATAATAATAATAATCTTTATTGACCCCAAGAAACATAAATGTTTATAATAGGGACCTAAATTTATAACTAATACAATAAACAACAAAAAGTTGAAAATGTTTGCATCATTTTTTTTAAGTATCATTGTAATAAGTACTTCTTTAAATGAAATTTAAAATGATCTCTTTGTATGATATTTTTTAAATCATTGCGTATGTTATTGAATATCAAAATTCCATTATATAAAATAGATTTTTTTCCCAATGTTTGTCTTTATTCTATGCATGATGAGACTATTTGATTGTCTAGTTTGGTGATTGTGTATGGTATTGGTTGAATTAAATTCCAGAGATGAATGTTTAATATTATTGATGACAGAATGGATGAATAGACATATTTTCAATTTTTACAAAGAATTGGTATCCAAAAGATTGTTTGGAACATATAAATGTGATGTAGATTCAAGGAAGTGAAGCTGCCACATCCACAAAATACACTGAGAAAAATACATTGCGAAAGAAATTGTGAAGGGTTTTATTCGATTTTAGATGACACTTGGACGAATGTTTCATATACTAGAGCACCTGAAGGAAAAACAACTCAGTCTGGATTTTCCGATACTATGATGTGGTGAAAATGAGGGGTCAATGACAAAATGGAATCGAAATTAAATTATATCTCCCTTAAAATGTTTTGAACAAGATATTTGCAAACAGAAAAATGAAATAAAGATCAAATTTTGTGAGGGGGCAGTGAAATTATAGTTGGTACGGCCGTCTGAGGGGATGGATATAGAAAATAAATCGTGTTCTTTGTTAATAAGCGTTGCACATGTATTCAAAGACTGGAAATCAATCTAGGGATCAAATTCGAAAAAGGAGTTTTGAAATTATAGTTTGTCAGGCCGTCTGACGAGGAAGAAGAGTGGAGGATTTTTTTTTTATATCCGCCCCTCTTCCACCCTCCCGGATGGCCCAACAAACTTCAATTTCACAACTCCCTTATCAAATTTGATCCTCTTATCAATTTTCTGCCTTCGAAATTAATGTACAAAGCTTATTAACAGAGATAATATTATATTTGCTATATCAACCCCTTTTCTACACCCTCAGGTGGCCTGACAAACTGTTAATTCAAAACGCCCTTTTCAAATTCTCAAATTCTTACAAGATCATTCGGCATGGAAATCTGTAATGCAGAAAAAATAGATGAGAATAAATTTATAACTTCAGGTTTGCAAAATTTTTGAGGTTTTCATTAGTCAGACAACATCATTCAAGTAATTAAAAGGTAATTGTTCTTTGAAATTATTTTCCCCTACCCTGGTTTGTCTTCTGAACTGAACATTTCATGCAACGGAAATTGTCTGTGTATGTCCTTTCTTATATCTTCAATACATTTTGGATCTGCATCTGATCTAAGACAATCTTCATACTTATTAGGTTGTTTTTCCATCAATAATTTTCCACCACACAGGTACAGCCAAGCTTTAGGTCTCATCGACATTGGTATTCCTGAATGAAGTAAATAAAAGTAGTAACTGAGGTGGGTAAGAAGAAAAAACAGATACTTTTTACAGATTCAAAACCCACTTTTACCTTTTCTACACCTCTCCTTGATCTTTCTGTAGTTCCTGTCCATGTAAAAGTTCCACTGTGAGAGCATTTTGAGCCATTTTCTCTCTCTTCTGAGTACCGTTTCTGGAGGAGGTCCTTGTCTTGGTTCTGGAGAATACTGAACGCCTCCTAAAAATCCATGGCGGTCTGGTACAGTAGAAATGACACTGCCATCAAGTAGTGTTGATGCTTCAGAGCACACAGACACAGTGTCTGCGATTTCGGAAGTCATTCTGTCTTCATTCACTTGGTGAAAAAAAGCATGGTAAATTCTGAAAAATGAAATATGAATAATAACATTAGTAACTTTCAATTTTGTGGTTTATTGTTATCAGTTTCTAAAACTCATCAAAACAATACTTTGACAAGACTACTTATATTTACTTTAAATGAATTTACCTGAAAAGTGGGGAACAACTTTGGGTTTTTCCAATATTTGATAATCACATTCAACAATCCAGACAAGTGAGGAAAACCTTAATTACCTAACAAGACCTGGCAAGAAGTGATTTGTCATATATTCGAGGGGGCCAATGGACAGGATATTTATTTATTTACTGCCTTCTGGTCTAAAAATAGAGATGTTTATTTCCATTAATGTTTTCAGATGCAGAAACAGATCTACTAATGTTGATTCAAAAAGTACACTCTAATTACCTCTAAAGATTGGTTGTTACCTATATATGTTCAACTGATATGAATACGTGATAACAAATAAATCTAAGTAAATATTTCAAATAAAATGTAGGCGAGGCGAATCTTGTTGACAAAAAGTGACATATTCAATGACGCATGACCGTCAGTGTCAAATTTCGTGTCGTAGGTCTATTTTATCGGAGCTGCGTTCCAAAACTTAATTTGGAAGTTCACTGTCATGAAATAGAACAAATAGCATCAAGACATTCACTTGCACTTGGAAATAACCTTATTTCTCAATTCAACCTGTACATTATTTTCAATTCTCACTTGTACTAGTGGAATAATCACAAAGTTGTCTGAATTTTGCCTAAATCTGACAACGATGTTTACATGTGGTAGGTGGTTTGTTTAGGACACAGAACACCCATTTAGGTTAAGTGTTCTGTGTCATTGTAGGTTAGGTGTTCGGTGTTTAGTTGTCTAGCTGAATAGTTTTTTTTTTAATTTTTTTAAAAAGCATTTCGTGCATAAATTTAGTTGGAGAAATAGGTACCTGTCTCAAAAGGCAGTTCCGAAGACCGGAGAGAAAAACACTGGTTGAAAAAATGATAACAGAGTGGACCAATGTTAATTTTGAACATTTTGAGATACGTTTTTTTTACAATTTTTTGTTGCACATGAGTTCTTGAATATGAAATATATCTTTAGTTGATACTGTTTATATCTTGTTTTAAAAATGTCCGTTGCTCCCGAACCTGTGATGTGCTTCAAAGAAGATATGGGGTTCATTCATTGCTTGAGTTTTTGTGTAAGAGATGATGATTTTGTCTCCCACTTATTGGCAGCGACAGAAAAAGGCACCGTGTACTTTTGGGATTTGGAGGTGAGTGGGACAAAAGAAACACTCGTTGCATTAATATTTTTATATTTACCTATGATAGTAGCCCAGATACTTTTACAAAACCTTGTCTATTAATGAGTACATACACACAAATAATAATGGATTTTGAAACTTACCTCTCCCAACACAACAACGACAATAGTACTGGAACAGTTGAATAAAATCAGATTAACAAATAATTGAAAATTCTACTCGGTTTTTATTTTCGTCATTTATATATGATTTCAAAGCATCTAAATTATATCTAGGTATAGACAATAGACATATCACTAAATATTTCCTATTTTGTAAGTAATATTCTCTTTTGTGAAATTGCCTTCAACGACATTGTAGTGACACTTTTTTTTTTAGACGAATCAACTCCAACACAAACAGGACATGGGCAGTTCCATCCAAGCTATTCATTGTGTTAAGTTGAACATAATCACTCAAGATAAAGTTGGAACTGTTAATTTGTGGTCTGTTAAGGAAAGTTCTTATGAATTAACTAAATCCAGGGATTGCAGCAGTGGCTATTGCAAGAGCATAGTGGTTTGTGACTCTTTAATTCTTGCCACTGAAGATGGATCGGTAGAGATATTGAATGTTCATGACCTCAAAAAAACAAGTGAATTGAAACCTGATAAAGAAAGCCTCGGGCATGTTATGATATTAGAAAAGATTGTAAAAGGAAATCAAATTTACATCATGGCTGGCTATGAAACAGGTGAGTTGTTGCAGGTTGCAGTAATCATTTCAGGTGTGTAAGAATGAAGTTTGTTAGCCATCCAAGCATTCAATACCAACTTGAATGATTGTATACAATGAAATTGAGATGCAGTATACAATCTCATTATGAACTAATCTGTCACCTTGATTTTGAGCACCTCAATCTTCTCAATGAATAGCTATTCCATATGTTCAGTATTTCATGTATGTTAAAAAAGAAGGTCTATTCTTATTTCTTGAAATATTGTCTAGACATGTTGTTCTGTGGGCATTATATAAATCCGAGAATAGAAATGATTTGAAAAGTTTCTTTTCTCAGTGTATTGAAATTCATATTTATATCCCATTCATGATATTGTCTAGTTACTTTTTCAATAAATAATTCTGAAAAGACCTGTACTTACATTCAAGATTTGTAGTTAACTTTTTGGAGCATTTTCCATGTACTCAATTTCTGTATTCCCAAACTCCGTCCATTATACAGGGTAATTCAAATTCGACCCCCACCATTGGGATCTCCTAAACTACATGAGATACGTCGACGCTTAAATTAGGGCAAAGTTGCGTATTTTGGTGCTTAACAACATACTGTTGAAACTTGGAGAATTCCGAGAATTTCCGGAAAAAACTGTAAATCGGAATTTTCGTTTTCATTTTTTTCTAGCGTTATTTGACAACATTTACCAAAAACACGTTTCACTGATACTTTTTTTCAGCTACCCGTTGTCATGTTCAGTTTTACTATCCGACGTTTCATGTTCTGGCAATCATCATCGATTTTTTTTTCTATTATAGGCGCCATATTGTTTTTTTACACAGAAAAATAGTACTTCTCATTCTGATTTCATTGATGTATAATGTATTATGAGTTGCTCTTCTGAAACCACAAATATTGAAAAAAAAACATCTTCATCTGAGATGGTCATGACTCCATCCAATAATTTTGTTTAATAAACACTAGTTGTCAGAACTCATCAAACATAAATAATTCAGTCGAACTGTCCTCATTCTCAAATGAAGAAAAACGAGATAATGTTGAAACTTTATTATAAATTTGATGAATAGTATGAAAACAGCACAAATTTATTTTGAATAATATCCGGAAAGACAACAGCCAGATAGAACATTATTCGAAATTTTGAACAAACACTGATAGATTGAAGCTAGCTTATTAAATCAATACAATATATAAAAAATTACTTGCACCAAATAGAGAGTCAGTTTCCTTATGAAAAATGGATTATAATCCAGTCTTCCGCATTAACCTATACAATATATAGGTTTGTAGAAAACTTTGCCAAGAATCTAACAGATATAATTCAATGGTCGTAGGGGGAAGTAGTTGTTTTCTGTTGGAGACTTGCCGAGGAATATACCTATTATATAGGTTAATCCATTTTTCATTATTAGATAAGTATCTAAACATTTATTTTGAACAAATATAATGTACTCAATATGAAACAACATTGTTCCAGTCGAAGTAATTTTCAACAGTCTATAGAAGCTAAATGAAAATATATTTTTAGAAACAATGAACAAAAATCAACTGTTGAAAACAATGAAAAACAAAATTGTTTCCATTGAAAACATACTATAGGATGAAATTTTACAAAAGTAAACGCAATCAATACATTAAACAATAAATATAAAAGAGAGACAGATAATTTATCGTTCCATTGGAAATATTTAATGAATGTATAATCAAATGAATAATCGCACTATTTCAAATGATAAAGTAAAAAAGACACGATGAAACTAGATGGAAAACTTCTTCATACAATAAAACATCCGCAAATGCATAGGAAGCATCATAATCAGTTGATACAAAGATAACAACCTCATTGTGACTTCTCAGAGACGTCATGTCATAGAATTTCCTTCTGTACATCGCAGCGATGTAACGTTTGTGATATCGCAGTGTTAACTCGTTACGGGTTCAGTCGCTACTCACCAGCTGTTGGTTGGCCTCCCTGATTTTGCATTTATTATTAGTTACGGAAGTAGTTGTTTTCTACCATATACTTGCCCCGTCTTAAACCTTGCAAGAATGTTGGAAAAGATGTATTTCATTCATTTATCTGTGCGTATATACATTTTTCTTTGGTGTTATACAGAAAAGGAAGAAATTTATTGGCATATATGATTCTCAATGCATTTGGTTGAAACTTCAGTAGCCAGTCGACCAGTACAAAATATAACAAAAATACACGCGATGGAGATTCAAGTATTCAACTGGACTACTCTATAATGGTTTGTTTCCATTTCTAGCTTACTAAATTAGATAATTAAATAGCATAACTGTAAAGTGCGAATAATGAATTAATAGACTTAAATAGGAAGGGGTCCAGTTGAATCTGCATCGCGTGTATTTGTTATATTTTGTTCTGGTCGACTGGCTACATGAAGTTTCAAGCAGATGCATTGGGAATCGTAAATGCCGGTAAATTTCTTCCGTTTCTGTATATAGTCTACTATGAACCCGATTATGATGATTCTTCATGTATTCCAGGTAACGTAGTATTATGGAATATAGATTCACCCAAACCTTGTGGCTACTTCAAACTTCAAGAACACTTACTCTCCCTGATATTCGACCCCATTACCGGACGAGGAGTCTGTGGAAATACCTCGGAAATCCTGCAAGTATTCACAATCGACATGAATTCCAAAATCGATATAAAAACGGTGGAAATAAAAGCGGAACTTTCAATCACAAACGATGGTTGCAACGTTGCGAAGTTGCGACCTGACCAAAAAATTCTAGTCTCGGGATGCAGTGACGGAAAAGTGAGGATTTTTTCTTGGAGATCACTCAAGTTATTGGCGGTTCTTTCACAACACAAGATGGCTGTGACTGACATACAATTCTCGCCTCATAAGGTTAACTACTGGAAAGCTAATATTATGGCGGCTTGCAGCGCTGATGGGGTTATAAGTCTATGGAGTCTGTATAATTGATTGAAACTGAGTTGAGCATATGTATGCAAGGCAAAGAAGATGCTATTGTATGAGATATTGCAGTAGGAACATACGCCAAATATGCAACAAGTAATGCAGATAGAAAGGCTAACCCTATAGTTTCAGATTTATTGAAAAACTGATACTACTGCATCGAGCATTGCCTGATTGACATAAGAGAATATTTGGAACCTATGGTTTGAATACAATTCAGAGGAGTAAAAAACTACCCAAATAACAAAAATTTCTGTCGACGCGCTTTTCGGAAAAAAAGTTGCGATCATAAGGAGCTTTCAGTTTCTGATGTTACTTTTATTTTATAGTGAAATTGACATTGCTTTGATGTTTGGACAATTTTGTGTGTATCTGAAGTTTTTGATTTATAAAATTAAATTTTTTATGATGTAACATAGACATTCATTTCGGTTGGTGGGATTGAGCTTATTTATCATTGTTTTTCAACCAGCCATGAACTGTATAGCAGACGAAATGATTTTTTAAAATTTATTAGTGGTAATCTTTCAGCTGCTATAATACCTCATGATTTCAACGTTATATAAATTTTTACATTGGAACCAACAGGTTTTGAAGAATTGAAAGAATTTGTTCTTACTAAACTCTAATCCTTTTTATCAGTAGAATTTGATATTTTCAGAAATAAATGTCATTTCATAACAATGTGTCTGTGTGAATCACATTACTTTCAATCCTCCTATTTCAAGTATCACTGGACTTGTAGAAAATATTGGTATAGTTTTGTCATTTGAATGGGTTGTGTTATATCGAATTATAGTAATAACTACGAATTTGCTTATTGTAATTTGTGTAAATTAATTCTATATTGAAAATTTGTTATTTTCTTTCATTAAAGTATTAAATTTTGCCATGATAATTTTATACAAATTCCTGAGTTTTATACAACTATAGGTATATTTGCTTTAATAGAAAAAGTATTTAATTTTTTTGTGAAACTTTTATTTTGAGTACCAAATACACACCTGAAAATTGACAAATAATGTTTTAATCGCCAACTGATTGTACTCCTGAAACATTCAATCTAGTGGTTAAATAGCAGCTATTACAATACTTCAAAGTAGATATAAAGACTACAAACACATGAAAGGTATCGCGGTGACGTCAAATGAGAGACTACTGGTGGATTTATGCAGCAATCATAAGTCTTAAGTCATAAGAAAGAATATTCGTCAATGATTGGTTGGAATATACGGACCAACCAATCATTGACGAATATTCTTTCTTATGACTTATGATTGCTGCATAAATCCACCATACATTGCAACATAGAGAAAGGGCCATCCTCTACAAATAGTGTTTAACTAACCCGAAATTTAGGATTAGTAAGTCAAAATTTCTAGTTAGTCGAAATTTCGGCTTAGATTTTTGGAGCTAATGAAGTTGAAATTTCGCGTTAGTTAAGTTGAAATTTCGAATTAGTAAGTCGAAATTTCGGCTTAGTTTTTTTTTCGCACTGGCTCTCCATCGTAGCTTTTAGTATTTTCAAAACTAATTTTTGTATTATTTCCCCCTATTCAAGTAACCGCCGCTGGCGATGTCAAAGCTAGTGGGCTCAAGAACACAGTAAGTTTTTTTTTTCGCTCGACCTACAGGAGCCATCGTGATAAAAGCTGCATACCAAAATTCACCTCACTACTGGCAACATTAAACCGTTTACTCGTTCCGTGGCAAACAAAATGGCTCATATTCCGATATTACTGAACAGTACTGGCCACAGTAGGTAATTTTGGAACGCCTAAAGTCTCGACCATACCTTCGCGAATTTCGCAATTTTTGTGCGAATAAAATGGCTGCCGATGTGGTTCTGCATCAACGATTGGTCCATAATGACTGGCAGCCATTTCATTCGCAGAAAAATTGCGAAATTCGCGAGGATATGAACAAGCCTTTACAGTGACTGTAACCTGAAACCAAGAAGAATAAACCACAGAACTTAAACAGAGTTTTTGTGTGTTTAAGTTCTGTGGAATAAACTCATTCTTCTTGACCAGAAACTGCCATCTAGACTGTCAAATGTAAGGCGGGAACGTTTCTAGTTCAAAATTATATCATTACTTTTATGTGATACCATTGTTTATATGATACTGATTGATGGTTGCAATTAATCAAGTAGTAATAGAGAAAATATCAGGTGATAGGGATTCTGAATCTTCAGAAAATTCGGACAGCCCAAGTACTTCAAGCTCTAGCCGGGCTATGATTATAAGCTAGACTATTTCTTTCATATAATGACCTGTGGATTTATTTTCTTGTTTTGATGTTTTGAATTCATTGTCGAATTGTCTTTAAGGCCTGCAAATATCGCCTGGCATGATTTCGATCTGAAAATTTTATTTTTATACATCTACATGGACGAGAGGCGAGACAGAACAACGCTAGTAAATTAGCGGCGGTTCCGGCATCAACTTCTACTAGCAAGTCTTCTAATACCACTTGATACATTTGCTCTGCAGTCTTTTCAGATGAGCTAATTCTAATGATATTGCTATAAATAAATTGAGTAAATATTAAATAACATATCCTAACCTAACCTAACTCATTATTAATTCGGGGAGTGGATACTGGGAATACGCGACCATTTCTGTAACAGTAGCAACCAGTAAATTTCTAGCCTCTAACAACGTTCCATGAAAATTGGCGCGAAATGTGTACCAGTCAATTTCAGTAAAATAGGAACGACCAAAATTGCTGGGCAGTACTGTTCAGGAATATCGGAACATGACCGAATCTTCATATTTGTCACGTGTCTACTAATGTTATGATGGCTGTCACTGTCAGTTGAAAGCTTGAAAGTTGGAACCAATGGAACTTGTTAAATGGTAACAATATAACTACGCAAATTAATGATGAAATGATTCCAATTTTTAATAACACTGTTAACAGACGTTCCTAGAACAAATAAATACGTTTTTTATGAGAAAGTTTTATATATAAGTGAAGGTATGACTAGTTATATTTTTAGGTTTAAAGCCCTTATTATGGCGATAATGAGGTTTTCCAATCCAGAAGTTCGATAATGTTTAGAACCATTTTATCATTATTACAAAATTACTTGTATTATTTTATTTCAGATGGACAAATTTGCAATTGATTTAGATCAGGTTCTCAACGATTTTGAATATAGTGAGCTAACAGATCAGTATAATGCTAGTAGAAATCTAGACACACAAACTAGTACTTCCTCCAACCATAATAATGTCACAAAACATTCCATCAACAACGTTTTTCATAGTTTGAACGAATATTTGAATACAAATATCAATGTGGCGGATGTGAGTCAAGTTGAAAATATCTCAAGAGAATCTGCACATAGTAGTTTATTACCAACACCCAATAGCATGAAAAATGTGTCTACAAACGACAAGGATACATTTGTGAGTCATCCATCCGAAAATGCAGAAAAAATTTATTCAAGCAGAAATGAAATTTTTACGATACCAAACAAAACTGAAATTCTCACAATACCAAACAGTTCAGTTGAAATAGAAAAGATAGATTCATCGAATGGAACGGACAAAAAACCAGAAGATCTTGGTTCTAAGAACTATTATGGTGGCTTAAAAGAAGAGAAAATCATCGATAATAGTACAAAGAAAGACTCTCATATTTCTTTTGATAATTTTATAGAAAGTAATACTCTCATAGAGATTCCCAATGAAAGTAATGTAGGTCTTGAGATAACTCAAAAAAACAATAAATCTATATTAAGTGAAGAAAGCAGTTTAGCTTGTGATGAAAAAACGGAAAAATCCATATTATGTGAAGTAAACAATATAGCTTCTGATGTAAACACTGAGAACAAAAATACTGAAGAATCATACCCAGTTGGATTCACAGATGAACTCAATTTAGATGACAGTGATTTAAACAAATTACTTGCAGAATTTGAAGATGAACTAGCACTGCATAATGATGACATACAAGATCATCAATCTGACCCAAACTTTTCTAAAAGCAATGAACTAGATGTTTGTAATAATGCTCTAGGGGTTCAAAAAGATAACATTGAAGGTTATAATAATGAACCAGAAGTTCAAGAAGTTGTATTGGAACTCCATAAAGATGAAGATGTCAAGGAAGTTCAAAACAATGACCTGGAAGCTTATAATTTGAAAGTTCAAAAGGATGATGATCTAGAAGTATATGGCAATAATCATAAAGTTCAAAAAAGTGACCTGAAGATTTCTAATGGTGAATTTGAAGTTAAAAGAAGTGATTTGGAAGATGACAATCATTGTGAAGATCTAAAAATTGTCCTGAAAGTTCATGAAGATGAGAACATCTCCATACATGATGATCAAGAAGAACCCCTAAATAATAGTGAAGATAATGAAAATGAATCAAAACCTTACAAAGGAAGCCCTGAGGTACAAGAAGATTGTTCAAAAGTTCTGCCTGAAAAAATTAATGTCAAGGAAAATAACCTTGTTCATGATAGTGATATGAATGCTCCTGAAGATATCCTGACTAATATTGAGGATGTGGAAATCTGTGAAGATTATACCAAACATTGTGGAAATGATGAATCTCAAGAGATTTCAAAAATAGAATTTAGAGAAATTATTGAGACCAGAATCTCGAGTTTTGCAGAAGATCAAAACAAAGAATTTGAAGGTACTTATATTATCAACAATGTTCAAGTTTTTTACTTTTTATCTATCAAATTGACTTTCAAAATTATTTTTGAAAAATATTCAGAAATGTTCTCATTTCTGCTAAAAAATCTTGAAGAAGCTTGTTCCATTTAACAAGTCATTCCCAAGCTACAAAAAGTAACTTAGGAAATAGTCGTCATTTTTTATGGCATATAAAATACTTTTGATGGTTGTACTGACAGGAATACTGATTTTTTTTGTTTTTGAAATGTTCTCCCAGTGTTTGCTTGAAATTCAAGCTGAATGTCAATCTGATGATTCTTTTTTGTGAAATGAAAACACTGGTTGCATTATCCCATAGCACAATATTATATGATATAGTGGAATACATTAGTAAATAGTAGACCTGGAGAAGATGTTTAGTATCAAATAGTATTTTTTAGTTGCATTATAACATGTAACCACTGTTTACTTCTTTACAGGCAGTCAGTGTTAGAAATAAAACTCATATTACTTTCAAGCATTACTCCTAGAAATTTTGTTTCAGTGGGTGTTTGTATTTATGTACTTATTGACTAAGACATTTCAAAAGTGTTCTGTATGCTAACCCATTTTTAATTTTATCCCACTACTTACTCATTACTTGTCTTCCAATGAACCATATTCATTGAGGAATAAATTGGTAGCACATTCATTTTAACCATATTGGCTACTATGAACATATGACATTATTGTACCATGGTGACATACCACCAAGGATACCCCATCGACCAGTGGCGTACCGACAATTTTTTTATTTTTTAATAAATTGATGGATGTAGCCGTTACTACGTGGTAGGAAATCATCACGAAAAATGAGAAATAAAACTTTCTGTTTTTATACCACTTCTATTTGTAACCAACGTTACTGCAGTTTCGTCCTATATGGACATTATCAAACAATACAATAATCTGAAATAATAACACTTCTTAAATACCCTTAATTCTACCCGAGGCCTGTCTTAATGACTAACGGTCATTAATGACTTTTACCTGTACCTTGCTTATTTGCGACAATTATTTTTTATTAAAGGGCTATTATTACGATAATTATTAACAAACATCTGTAAAACTGAGTATGACTTATTGAATAACTTCACTGATGACTGGGTTGGAAGTGGGGAAACATGTAACCATCATATTCGAGAAACTCATATGAATATGAAATTTTCATAGAGTACTGGTTTCTATCATGAACAGATTTCTACACAAACTAATGAATAATGACTTCCCTTAAATTTTGATACTTTCTGCAAGAAGAATTTGTTCTAACATAAACAGATTATGGCAATCAATTCTGTTTTGCAAAAGAAGTCTTTATTCGGGCATAAACAGATTTTGGCAGTCGATTTTGTGTTGCAAAAGGATAATTTCGTGAGAAAATAATGGGCTTCCCTTGGAATGCTGGAATTTTTCAACCCTAAAACATTGAAAATTAATTTCTGAAAGAAGACTTTGTTCTGGCATAAACAGATTTTTGCAGTCAATTCTGAGTTGCAAAAGGTTCATTTTGTGAAAAAATTATCGACTTCCCTTGGGATCCTGTGGTGTATTTTTCAACCCTAAAATTTTGAATATTCATTTCTGAAAGAAGACCTTGTTCTAGCATAAACAGATTTTGGCAGACGATTTTGTGTTGCAAAAAGTTCATTCCGTAAAATAATTTTCAACTTCCCTTGGGATCTTAAAAAGCACTGAATACTGTCCAAAGTATATGGTTATAACTATATTCAATCACCTACCAAATTCGTTCGAAGACTGACTGAATTTGAGACAAATTTAAAAAATAATCTTGTCACAAAAGGCATACTACTCTTTGGAAGAGTATTTTGTTGAGAAAAACTTCAAATGACGTTTTATATATTATTTCAACATAGAGGTAAGTTTCAATATATTTCTTGTATAAGTGACTATATGCTGGATATACCTACTGTAATATTTTTATTTTAAAATGTATATTTCACTTATTTTACCTTCATTATTGTGATTTTCAAAAAGGAAAATATGTGTATATGTGCTCTTTTATACAAATTCACATACTATTTTTGTAATTAATTTTTTCTCCTTATTTATAGGATTATGACTTGTTCTATATCGTACATGTATGATCTCAAAGAACTAATAAATATCTACTATCTTGGGGTGGATTTTTCAACCCTTACATTTCAACATAAATTTCTGAAAGACGTCTTTGTTCTAGCATAAACAGATTTTGGCAGTCGATTTTGTGTCATAAAAGGATAATTTCGTGGGTAAATTATCCATTGTTGGTTAGCTCCAAACTTGATATGACTTTCATTCTACGAAAGTCATAGCAAAGCTTTAGAAAGTTAAATTTTTTAAAATTTGTTGATTCAAAGTTAAAATTATAATCCATTTGTATAAGACACTGCAGAGTCTTGAATTTATATTTCCATTTGTTTATATTTCCAATGGCTTTTCAATCAAAAATTGTTAATACCTCTCTCTGAATAACTATATATTTTATGTGGTGAAATATGAATGAAGGTTTGATAGAAGTCATTGTTAGTAAACAATTGCGATGTTGTCAATTATTCGTTTTAGAGGACAGCGATGCAAAAAGTAACTCAGAAAAAGGAGCGACGGGTGAAAAACAAGCATCTTCTGTGGAAGATATGATTTCTAAAAGTGATATTACAACTAACACAGAAGATAGTAGAGGAAATGAGTTAGTTCCAGCTCTAGACACTAAACCTCCTGAAGTTGAACAGGTTGAAATAACAGTCCAGGAAATCACAGGAGATAAAGAATTGGTACTTGAGGAATGCAAAAAGGAAGTCGGCAAAAATGAAACTAGTAAAATAGGAGGTGGAGATACTCTAATGGAACATTCACAGGGTATAGATGGACAAAAGGATGAGACTGAACAAAAAAAACTGGAAGAATCTTTGGATTCCAACTGTAGACCACAGAAGTTATCTTTGACAGGGACTGATGGAGATTCCCAAAGAGAAATAAACTTGATAGGTATACATTTTTATTCAGCTCAGGTATACAGTTCAGTAGCATTGTTAAGTGATGAAATCTTAATTGTAGGTTGTAAATACTCTACAACTGAGTAAAAACTTCCTATCAGCCAATATTATTTCTTAATTCTTAGCTGGGTTCTTTTTTATGAAAAAGGTTCTTTATTATTAAAAATGCTCCTGTCAATTTGAACTAGGCTGTTTGTCACTGAATCAGTGTCAGATTTTGTTGTTGATCTATACATGTAAAAAAGTCTACAGCAGAGTATACAGAGGAAGTTAAAATGCTACAGTTTTGTAATTCATGTTTGAACAATGTATGGTTTATGAAAGTTATACAGCATTAGTTCAAATCGCCAAATTCAATGTTATAGCATAATAACGAACCTCATGTATTTAGTTTGTTGCTTTTGTTCATAGGAGGTCCTGGTTCTACCCCCTACAACAACGTCTATGTCAACGAAGAGATACAAAAAATTTCAGCAGTTGATAGTGACACGGAGTCCTCCACATCCTCGACAAATACTTTTTCTGATGCAAGCAGTATTGCCTCTACTGCATCCACGGAAGAAATGAAAGATGATAATGACCTAGAAAAACGTGTTACTTCTGCTAGTGTCGACGATTCTGCACTAGCTATAGAAAATCTAAAAATTGTTGATGATGGTACAGGCGAAAGCTCAATCGCGGGTCTCAGTAACGTTGAGGAATCGGTTGGAACGAGTATAATTGAAAACGAACCTCAAACTAGTACCGAAACAGTAACTGAAAGTAACGAAAATCGAGAAATGGTAGAAAACGAACAGTCCGAGTCTGCTGCGGAAGTTGATTTGAGTGGTGCTAGTGGTGAGAAGCAGTGGTTGGGTAAAGAAGCTCCTCTTTGGATTCCTGATTCCGACACTACCAGTTGCCTGCATTGTGACATGAAATTTACAGTTTTGAAAAGAAGACATCATTGTAGAGCTTGTGGCCTGGTAAATTTCTTTCATTTTCGTACTGGATGGTTTTTATTTATTTGGTTTAATCGGGATAACCCCTATAGTTATAAGAAATCGAATACTTGGAATTTTATAGAATACTAATAATAAAAGTCAATCAATCCCCAAGAAATATTACATGTTTATGGAAGGGATAAAAAAAATCTTGAAAATAACATGAATAAATAAGCATACAAAGATGTGATCCATAAATATAAGAAAAAAATTATAATAATCTGACAATACATTTGTTCAAAATACAAAAAAACAATGTGGTGAATATAAATACAATAATAAACATTGGAATACACACAATTTTATTAATTTTCAATTTATATCGAAACTATTTCAAAGTTCTAGTGGTCAAATTCATTGAATAAATCACCTCAAAATTTCTTTTTTCAATTTGTTTTTGAATTTTTTTAACGAATTATAAGAGTTTATTTCATCAGGTATCGAATTGTAATTGACTATTCCGTTATGAAAAACAGATTTTTTTTCCAAAAGCTGTTCTAAAATTACTAGCAGCTAACAATTTTGTTTGCCTGGTATTATGAATGTGAATAGTATTCACTTCAGTAAACACTACATTTGAGGATTTCACTTTTTTGTAACTGACTGGATGAAACAAAAAAATTTCAGCTTGTTAAGGGAGTTCAGATCTAGCAAACCATTTGGTTTGTATAAATTAATTGTTGGTTCCATATAATTTAATTTATACATTCATTTGATTGTTTTATTTTGAAGTTTCCCCAAACAATTTAAAAAGCAATTACTTGCAGTACCCCATATAGAAACCAGGTATTGAAGATGTGAATATATCAGAGCGAAATATATATTTTTAAGAAATTTCAACGGGACGTAGTTTCTTATTTTAAACAGAATTCCGATCAGTGGTGCTATTTTATTTCTGATTTTATCAATATGTTTATTCCATGATAGTCTTTCATCTATGTACAAGCCCAAAAATTCAACTGTTTGCTGATCATTTATAGTTTTATCATTTATAAAGTGGTAATTAATACTTCAAACTACGAAGGCGTTGTAGGGCTACACTAATATTTATTTCCGACTCATGTTAATTCCGACTTCGTATCTGAATTCCTATGTAATATCTCGGAATTTTACAATTCCGATAATTCGGAATTTTATAATTCCGATAACTCGGAATTTTATAATGATAACTCGGAATTTTGTAATTTCGACTTTTCATCTCGGAACTCCGTCTTATAAACTCGGAATTTAATAATTCTGACTTTTTATCTCGGAATTCCTATGTAATATCTCGGAACTTTATAATTCCAATAACTCGGAATTTTATCATTCCGATAACTCGGAACTTTTATAATTCCGATAACTCGAAATTTTGTAATTCTGACTTTTCATTTCGGAATTCCGTCTTATAAACTCGGAATTTAATCATTCTGACTTCGTATTTCGGAATTCATATGTAATATTCCATAATTCCGATATTCATATGTAATATTCCATAATTCCGATAACTCGGAATTCTATAATTCCGATAACTCGGAATTCTATAATTCCGATAACTAGGAATTCTATAATTCCGATAACTCGGAATTTTAAATTTCATAATTCCGATAAGTCGGAATTTTATCATTCTGATAACTCGGAATTTTAAATTACATAATTCCGATAACTCGAAATTTTATCATATTGATAACTCGGAATTTTATAATTCCGATAACTCTGAATTCTATAATTCCGATAACTCGGAATTTTATAATTCCGATAATACGGAATTTTGTAATTCCGACTTTTCATCTCGGAATTCCGTCTTATAAACTCGGAATTTAATCATTCTGACTTCGTATCTCGGAATTCTATAATTCCGATAACTTGGAATTATGAATTTTATAATTCCGATAATTCGGAATTTTGAATTTTATAATTCCGATAACTCGGAATTTTGTAATTCTGACTCTTCATCTCGGAATTCCGTCTTATAAACTCGGAATTTAATAATTCTCGGTATTCTTATGTAATATCTTGGAATTTTATAGTAATTCCGACATTTCATCTCGGAATTCCGTCTAACTCGGAATACAATTACGACTGTGTATCTCTGAACTCCGTTTGCTAGGAATCGAACGTAAAAAGGTAAGATCTCGTTAATCCTTGGCTCGCACAAGTTTTTGAGGGCTGCCGTTCGGAAGGGAACGACAACTGGTTAACGGAAAAAACAATTTTAGACAGTAACAGGAATTTCATAATTCGGAATTTGGTATTTCCGAGTGTCAGTGTAATTACATTTTTACCTATATATAGGATCGCACGAAAAAACGTAAGGGCCTCATCTTCCTCGAAGACTTCTGAAGGTTTCTCATAAGAGTGCAGCTGTTGACGGAATGAACAAATTTTGAATAAAAAGAATAAGTTGAGGGACGTATATAAAAAGGTTGCAGGTGAATATGCAACCGTAAACACTTATTTCGGGCTCGTTGGCACTTGTTAGTACGACGTAGCCAACTGTAAGGATGTTGCAAACAAACGATACAACAAAAATAGGCGGGGGCATCAACAGAAGCCAGTCGCATATTTGTGGTTTCAGTTAATTCACGATGTCGGAATTATAAAATTCCGAGTAAGTCGGAATTTCGAGATACCATGTTGGAATTATAAAATTTCGAGTAAGTCGGAATTTCGAGATACGATGTTGGAATTCTAAAACTCCGAGTTAGTAAATCTGAATACCGAAATACGATGTCGGAATGATAAAATTCCAAGTAGGTAAGTCGGAATTCCGAGTAACGAAGTCGGAATTATAAAATTCCGAGTTAGGAAGTCGGAATTCCGAAATACGATGTTGGAATTATAAAATTTCGAGTAAGTCGGAATTCCGAAATACGATGTCGGAATTATAAAATTTCGAGTAAGTCGGAATTTCGAGATACGATGTCGGAATTCTAAAATCCTGAGTTAGTAAATCGGAATACCGAAATACGATGTCGGAATGATAAAATTCCAAGTAGGTTAGTCGGAATTCCGAGTAACGATGTCGGAATTATAAAATTCGTAATACGTAGTCGGAATTATAAAATTGACAATGGATTATTAAATCCATAGTAAAATTTTACCTCCCCAGAAAACAGTTTTATCATCCCTTGTTTCTCAAAAACCGTTTTCAACCCCTAAACTGCATCCCCATTTCACCATTTTGAGTGTTTTCATGTTTAAATATATTTTTTCCTTAAAGTTGGAACCTCAACAACAATCTCCACCTAGTCCTTGTCTGTTACTTTTTTTCTTTTTCACAAAAATTGTAGTCTAATATACAAATTCACACATCACCTTCATGAATATTAGTGCGGAAACAAATCAGAAACGTGGAGAACTACCAACTACACTTTACGCGAGTTTCACTAATAAAGTTAGATCTCCTATCATTGGTTCTGTAGATCAGCGTCTAGAACTCTGCCTACCACTTGTATTGCTATATGTCTTTATCAGTTTATTCAAATAATCTGACAATTAAGACTATTATTATAGTAATTCTAGGAAAATGTTTTAAAAACTTGTCAAACTACTGAATGCATTTCCACTTGTTTTAAGGTACTATGCTCCAAATGTTGTTCTCTTCGATTCAAACTGGAGTATTTGGACGCCGAAGCTAGAGTTTGCAACAAGTGTCATGACATTCTGAATAAAGATTCCAACAGCAGTTCCAGCTCAGATGTAACACCTGATTCTGGAAATTCGCCCCATCATAGACCCAATCCAAACAATCCTCTGGAGTATTGTTCCACAATATCTCCACTGCAACAAGTTGGAAGCAGTAGTGCCAATCCACCAGCAATCATGGTGCCAGTGGGTGTACTTAAAAGAAAAGGTTAGAAAGAAAATTTCGTTTTATTTTCTTATTTGATTTGGTTTTTGAAGGTTCTAACAAGAGGAAATCAAACAAAAGTGTTATGTTCTGCGATGGTATTAGACCGGGAAGCGATTTGACGAATCTCGACAATGATTTCAATTATAACAACACAAAAACAAGGAAACTCGAGAAAAATAGCACCTCTGCTGGGAAAATAAATAGGAATCTGCCCATCATCGATTCAGAAACAAATACATTCATTCCTAAGAGTGAAAACAGCTTACCACCTCTCGTCACAGTTTCTAAAACAGGTGAGAGTTTTTTGAAGTTGCATTTATCATTTACGATTTTCATTTAAAGTCAATTTCAATCAATTACCAGCGCATAATAGTATATTTTCTACTCAAATAACTAAAATTGCATTTAGCGAACGGATATGCACCAGGGTAAATGATCGGTTAATCATGGAATCATAATCCAAATTTTTAAAAACGTTACCATGGCAACACCATTCTTTAATTACATCACAATGGTTACTGTTTAATTTCAGTGGTTAAACATCCACCTGACAGACTAATTTTGGTCTTTCAATTGAAACTTTCCTAATGGTAGATTTATAAACTTAACTAACCTTAAAATTTATTATTAACAATTAGCAATTAAGAAGTTGTCTAAAAATTAAGAAATACGTTTGGACTTGACATATGTTTTGGCGTTCTTGGCAAAGCTAGTCGAAGACAAGTGTTCTGTAAACTTAAGACTGTAGGGTTTTCAAGATTAGTCACAGGCAATTTGAGTTACCATCAGTTTCGTATTCATAAAATTTGGAAACACTGCACGCATGAGTCAAAAATGGCAACAAACTGTATAATTGTGAAGCTAGCAACAACACTGCGCAAGTCGCACAACTTAATCTAGTTAAAAAATTTAAATGTATAAATATCGTTTGCGCATGCGTTTCAAACTTAATTGTATTTTGTTATTGAAAAGATGAAAGATGGCGATCTTCTTAGTTGCTAATTCTTAATTTAATTGACAGATGAATGTATATAAACCCTTGATGGTGTTTCCTTGTATTCATCTTTCTTAATTCTTAGTTGTTAATTTAATTCTAAGTTTAGTTGAGTTTATAAATCTACCATAAGCGAAATCAGCTTGAAACAATAAAATCAAAAGTTTAGAGCTTAAGCCCTGTGTTACCAAGGTCCGTGAAAATTAAAATGATATAAAGCTATTTGAGTTCCTAACTACTCTCATTAGAAAAAATATCAATTTCTTAGCTTTGTCGCAAGATATAGTTCGTCAGGTGCTTTGTTTATGAATGAGTTTATTTCGTCTGGGGTGTGAATATTTGAGCCTTTCTCGATATATAACCACCGCGTTAAAAAAAAAATCCATGAAAATTGCATAAGTCATCTAATTTTTTTTGTTTTTGATTTATTTGCTAATATATATGAAGATTATTTGAAGTTATTTCCGCAGCATTACAAAGTTCTGGTGGGATACACTCGTTATTTTCACTTTCCCAATCGGTGATTTTCTTCTTGTTTTTCGTTTTAAACTGTTATTTTACCAAACCAACTGTCAATTCAATTATTATAATGTTGGGTTTATAGATTCAACTGAACTAACAATTATGAATTGATGATCAAGAATTGTCATTACAGAAGTAAGAAGGTGTGCATATACATCAACATAAAACTAAGAATTACGAACTAAGCGTTTCGTGGTTGACATATGTTTGACGTCCGGTACAGAAAAAAGTCATCATTAATTGAAAGATGTTCCAGTTGTTTTATGGTGGATTTATGCAGCAGTCATAAGTCATAAGTTTTAAGTCATAAGGAAGAATGTTCGTCAATGATTGGTTGTTCCATTTATTCCAACCAATCACTGATGAATATTCTTCCTTATGACTTAAAACTTATGACTTATGACTGCTGCATAAATCCACCATTAGAAATTAATAAAAATCATTTAGAATGGACGATGGCGAACTGATTGAGAGGGTTTCTCAGTTCAAACAGCTCTTTGATGAATTAATTTATGATAGATATCCTTTGAAATTCGCTTCTACATACATTAAGATCATAACTAATCATTGGATGAAGAAAAGGTTTGTAAACTAACAATTATGAATTGATGATTAAGAATTGTCATTACAGAATTAAGAAGGTGTTCATATACATCAACATAAAACTAAGAATTACGAACTAAGCGTTTCGTGGTTGACATATGTTTGACGTCCGGTGCAGAAAAAAGTCATCATTAATTGAAAGATTTTCCAGTTGTTTTAGAAATAAATAAAAATCATTTAGAATGGACTATGGCGAACTGATTGAGAGGGTTTCTCAGTTCAAACAGCTCTTTGATGAATGAATTTATGATAGATATCCTTTGAAATTTGCTTCTACATACAGTAAGGTCATAACTAATCATTGGATGAAGAAAAGGTTTGTATTTCGTGCAGAATTTTATTTCTAAAATCATAGCAAAGCGCTTTCGACTATAAAGTCATCATCAGTGCGTACTCGTCAGGTGTACAAGAGCCAGACCATAAAAAACTCAGTTTGACAGTAGACTAAGCTTCAACAGACATGTGTTACTCTGCCTGTTGAAACTTTTATCCAGGTTAATCCTGGAATAAGGATTTTTTAAAATGTTATTCATACGATGTCCCGATTTTAAATTTTTACATGGGCCTCTGGACACATGATATTTTTATTGTCTGGCTCTTGTACACCTGACGAGTACGCACTGATGATGACTTTATAGTCGAAAGCGCTTTGCTATGATTTTATAAATAAATTTCTTCACGAAATACAAACCTTTTCTTCATCCAATTACACTGGAACGTGCACACAGCTGGACTATTTTCACATAACTAATCATAGCTAATCTTTGAGCAGGACAAATCATACCCACTGCTGTTCTTAGTTCTATAAATGAACCATACTCAATAAAACATACAAAAAACATACTAACATTTCTGGACTCATTCGAGAGTTTTTCAAAAACAGTTGTTTATCATTTGTTGCTGCGAACTTTATTTTGTTACGACAAACGCTGTCTCTATTTCGATTTCTGTTCATTGGTCTGGTTATGTAGAGACGATGTCTAGGTTTCTTTCATCAAACTGTCAACTGTGAGAACTTTTGTTGTCATAAGAATAAAAAAAAAACACCCACCATTTCCAGAACGTCTTGATCTCCACAATCCATATCAAACATTTAATGAACCTGAAATTTCCCCAAATCTCACTATTTTATAAGTATTCAAATTCAACAATGACATTTGATGGAATTCCAAAATGTCACGTCCTGTGCGTTTCATCAACAAAATTTCTCAATTCTGTTGATGAGTTGAAAGATAATCTACTTCGTAATTATTAATTCTTAATGTGAATGGCAGACGTAAATGTATAAACCTTCATATCCGTTCATTTGTATTCAACATTCTTCATTCTTAGTTGTTTTTTTTCTTTCTTTCGTGTTTTGCTATGTGTTCTGGGTAGGCCTTGTTACTAACTCCATACCCCACCTTAGGAGCAGCACTGTTAATTATTGACGCAACAGTGAATCGTGGTGGATTATTCCCAGTCGGCACGAGCTTCAATCATTTAGACTTTCACATCTGAAAATGAAAAAATTACGCACCGGCTGGAAACCGAAACTGGGAAATCTCGGTCACCAGGCGGGCGCTACCACTGCGCTAATCCCCGCCCGTTATTAGTTAGTCTCATTCTCAGTTTAGCTGAATTTATAAATCCACCGTAAAGTTTAAGAACAAGTTTGAAGTTGGTAAATTCTCAAGGCATATTTGCGAATGGTAAAAATTCAAACACAACTGCACAGAGTGAATATGCTCAGCTGTGATTGGCTTCAAACTGTTGAGTAATAAATCTGGTTCAACTGTGATAGGTTAAAATCTGTTGAGTAAAGGATCATTGCAAACTCGGGGACGAAACTAGAGTTCATAACTTATCAAAAAAGGGTAGGTAATTTAAGTGACGCTTTTTTTCAGTGGTCATAGAAAAAGTATATTATGTCCTTTTAGTAACAAGGAGTTAATAAACGAACTCATATTAAAACAACAAAATTGTATTATTCTGGACAGTTTCAATTGACAGACCAAGACAGAAGCGGATAGTTCAACCCATGCAACTTTATTGGAATCTAGTGAGCATGCTCAGTAGATTCCAAATATGAACAAATGTGGCTGCTTTATAGCTGATTTCTCTGATTTTTTGATAAATAGTCGTTATACTGTAACAATTTTGTATTGTTATTATGTCTAGGTAAGGTTAGTCAGGTTAGATATGGTTGGCTAGTAATTTACGGATTTTCAACTCGGTTTGCATGCAGCTGTTTGATAAGGTAGGTTATCTTGCTTAATATTTTAATTCGAGTTTGGCGCATGCTCAGTAGATTCCAATAAAGTTCATTGGTTGAACTAGCCGCTTGTGACCAAGACTTAGTCTCTCAGGCGGATTGAACCACTGAATGAACCAGTAACCATAGTATTGTATTAAGAACGGAGTTGCAGTTATAATGTTTTTAAAAATTTGGATTCGACCTCATTATCTAGGAAAAAATTCTTAACGTTTTATTTTTTCGGGCAGATGTCAGCTACACAGATTGTTCCAATAATCCTACTACTGTTGATATGCTGAAACACAGTCAACGTACATTTGCCGTGCATCTCAGCTTGTCAGTTCATGTCAAAATAATTGACATGAGCTGCTGCATCAATAAAATGGCATGGTGTTTTTGTACCGAAGGGATGATAAACGTTGGGCAAGATGAAATAGTTATATTGTTAGAATATATAGATGAGGAATCATTTGTGCCTAAAGATGTTTTCTACCATATCAATAATGTTTACACTGATGCAGTAAAAGGTTAGTGTGCAGTGCTTTCAATTCCTATTAGATTTATGCTGATTTTTTTTAAATGTTTTAGGGACTTCCATTAAAGAAATGGGATTGTCATTACACAATTCTGCAAATTTTTTAGATTCTAAAAATCACGCAGGTTTCGTCTATATCCGTCCAACTTTTCAGTGCGTGGAAAATATCATAAAACCAAAAGATCCGTATTTAATAGGCATTTTAATTCATCGATGGGAGACACCTTGGGCAAAGCTGTTTCCCTTGAGATTGGTACTCAGGTTAGGAGCCGAGTATAGGTAGGAATAATAACCTCCGAAAAAAGATAGTAAAAGATATCAGTATCGTACTTGGCATATTGATTTTCTTTGTAGTATTCTCCTTTCTGTTTATTATGATTTCATTACAGATATTATCCAAGTCCCATAATATCTACAAGACATAGAGACAGCGTTTTTGTTGAAATAGGACACACTATAATCAATTTGTTGGCTGATTTCAGAAATTTCTCTTATACTCTACCACAGATCAGAGGCTTAACCATCCATATGGAAGATAAAAATACAACTGTGACTATTCCCATAAATCGCTATGATCAGGTAGGACATAAAAATTAATATATCTAGGTTTATGTATGAATGAAAACTAACATCTACACACAAATGTCAAACCTTTAATATTACTGTTTCATGATATCCCAGATTGATTTAAAATATTTTCGTCGAATCAAGATTATATGATTACTTTCGTTTTGAAGATACAAATTTCAAAGAAATCTTGCAAGAAATAAAAAACAAAGATTCAACGGGCATTGATAAGATTTCGAGACGAGAAATCATTTGCGTTGGGAGTAGAGTAGAAATGAGAGAGCAGTGGGATACGAGGTCACAACCTATGAGAGAGCAACGGGATCCAAGGTCAAAATCTATGAGAGAGAAATGGGATACAAGGTCAACACCTATGAGAGGAGTACACGTGTCAGATATCATATTACCTGGAATTTACTGTCGTCACACTTCCGGTTACAGGTCTAGACTGGTCAAAATTTAAACAAGATGCCCCATTCAAAATTTTCAACTCACCGCCACTCCAAAGTTTAAAAATGAAGTTTTTATATAACTGGCTGATGTAACCATTAAATGTACCCCCTAAAAACAGTTTTTGTTCTCCCTCCATTCAAAAGTGGCAATTCAGAACATCTGAGTAATTTTAGACCCATTTCCATGCTCCTAACACTGAAAAACTGTTAAAAAAAAAGAGTTTTAGCTTTTCTTTATAGATTTAAAATTTTAACCAACTCACAATTATTTCGTTTTCAGACAGCAAAAGGCACAAATGATGCATTTTAAAATGCATTTTAAGTATAAGCGATTTCTCTAAAGCTTCTGATTGTGTGAATCACGAAATTCTTTTGCAAAAGATGTACTGCTATGGATTTAACGAAGTGTGTTATGGCTGGTTTTGGTCTTACCTAAGTGATTAGTTAAATTAATTGGAAAACTATCACACATCAAGGATATCTTATAGGGTGTTCCACAATGATCATTTCTGGATTCGATTGTTTTCCTCATACTTAAATGGTCTAGCCACTCTCTCGATTCAAGGAAATTTACTATATTTTCTGGCACGGAAAAAATACTTTACATATGAAAGAAACCATTACTAGTGAATTGGAAATAGTGAAGCAATGGTACTTCGCTATTGTGTTTCAATATCAAGAAAACAAACTTGCCCAACTTCAGTGCAGATATTGACAATTTAAGATTGAATAGACACATTTCAAAAAATAAAAATCAATCAAAATTCCTAGGAATCTTCATCGATAATGAATAGAAATTGGACAAGCATATTTCTACATTAACCAAAAAAAAAAATGGCGTGATGTTATGCACTCTGAATCATATTTAATGTTCATCCACAACAAAAATGCTACATCATTCTCTGATAGACTCACTTGAGATATGGTGTTGCTTTCTGGGACAAAATTATGAATTACATTATTTAAGATTCTTGTTTTTTCAACATAACTTTCTCCTGAAATTAAACACTTTTCAACAATTCTTTTCAAGTGCCCCACAGAATAAGTCACAATGGGTAATATCCGGCGAAATGGGGGCCATGGTTCTGAAGAAGAATTTCTACCTATTCACTTCATAGGGAAAGTTGCATTCGAAAAGTTCCTAAATATCAGAGAATTATGTGCGGGCGTACCATCTAATTGAAAGATAAGTTTTGTCTCTGTGCTAAATGCAATTCCATGAGAAAATAATCAAGTAATTACAACATCAAAGAAATGTTCTCATAAGATGTTCTCTTGACGAAATCTAGCATGTTCTGAACTACACTGGTAGCGTGGGGATTGAAGCTGATAGTCAAGGATAACACGAAAATATTTAATTTGGAGTTGGTTGGAGAGAATGTTAGAAACACATGATGTGACATTTATTATTTGAGTCTATTGCATTTGTTGATAACTTAAACTTATCGAGATTGAATTAAACGAGAACAGCTTTACCAAATCTAAAACATTTTAGATTATCTGCAAATAATAAGGCATATGGAAAACCAAAAGTAACGTAATCGAGAAATAAATTGAACCAAAGGTGGCCTAGTGTGACCCTTGGGGTACTGCTGATGTTGCTTGGAATGCATGGGAGTATGAACAAGTGCTCCACGTTTTCTAATGAGAGGGAAATCAATCGCTCCCAAAATGCGTTTTCATTGTGATTTTTTGTATTCAGGAATTGTAACACAAGTTATATTTTCAGGTGATAAAGTCTCTCAATAACACAAGTGATCACATATTGGCCTTTGCCGGTGTTTTCAGTCAGCAAGCTGATTCGCACTTAGTCTGCATACAAGATACCCAGGGCAATGATAACTGTTACTCTACTCATGCGATTAATATCCATAATAAGCCTAGAAAAGGTGAGTTTGCTGGTATTAGCCAGGAAAGTACTTCTCTATTTACTCATCTATTTCACGGGACAAGCCTAGTACAGAACACAATTACAAGGATTACAACTGTTTTGAAGCAATATATTTTTTTAGTTACTGGTGCTAGTTTCATAGTATTCAATGGTGCTCTGAAGTCTTCCAGCGGGCTCACCGCAAAATCTAACATAGTAGAAGATGGTCTAATGATTCAAGTGATGCCAGAACACATGCAACAAATCAGGGATAAGTTGAGAGCGATGAAAGATCACACGATACACTGTGGCTGTATGAACGCAGATTCGGACGAAACTGTTAATATCGTCTGGGGCGAAAATGACGTGAATTTCAACGTGGGGTGAGTAATATTGATGTGGTAATTATCGAGTTGAATGGTGAGCTCAATATGGGACTTTGAACTTTTTGTTATAAAATTGTCAATTATTCGTGGAAAGATATAGGATAGGATATCGTAGATCTGAAAAACACGCTCAGACATGTTGGTTTTAGTTTCGACGGGGACATTTTGCTGTCCTACCTGTAGCACCGCCACTTCAACTTTCGAGCAATGGGGTGAACTACCCCTGAAATTTGAATAGGGAATAGGGGTCGAGTGGCACATCGTTTGAAAGCCCGTTCAATTCTCTAAACAACTATGTAGTTGCAATGAACTGTTTGTGTTTTTTTTGTTTTAATAAACCTGTATGATATTTCAGAGCTACAAATTGTTGTACGATATTGGACAACTCAGTTGCAATTTTTTTAAATATACCATTTATTTGCTACGATACTGTGAATGTTTTTGCTCGATTTTTTCTCTGTATTAATGAAAATACTTTAACACAATAGAACAAACAGATAGAACATTTATGTCTCGGTTGATTTATATTCGTGTGTGGTATTGTACTTCTAAGCTAGAAAGAAACAATGGCGTACACCGTTGCAGAGAGAGTTGAGTTGATTGAGGGCTGCCGAACGGTTCACTCAAGAACCTGGAAGGACTGTATCGCGGCAGAATGTGTCTAAAATGGTAACAAAATTGTAAGAAACGGGATCGGTAGCAAATAAAAAACGGCAAATCGAACCGCCAGTCAGAAATGAGGCGACAACAGTGGCAATTTTGGTCAATGTTGCATATGATGAGTACAAGACCTAGCAACTGTTTCCGGTGTCTCACGAACCAACATTCAGCGTATTTTGAAATTCCATAAATTTCATCCTCTCGAAATTAAATTAACGAAAGAACTGAATGAAGATGATTTTGATCGGCGCGCGGCGTTTGGAATTCTAAGAGGTAGTAAGTCAGCAGGCGATTGAAAATCCAGAGTTTCTTTTCAACATCTGTTATAGTAATGAATTGTCGATATTGGTCTGATTCAAATCTTTCAAGTACCAAATTCACCAGCATTTGTACGAAGGTGATTATAACAGGTTGGTTTACTGTGATTGGTTTTTGCAAAAGTATGGATAACCGTTTTCATCACCGAATAATTTTTTCGGTCGAATCACGATTTTCAAACATGGGTTTATTCAATCGTAACAAGACGCATTATTGGGCACCAGAAAATCCAAGTATTATGAGTGAAGGCTGCTTTCGAAAACGATTTGGATTCAAGGTATGGTTAGGAATGATCGCAATAAGAATAATAGGACCAATAATTCTGGAAGGCCCATTAACTGGTGAAAGATATTTGGGAGTTTTGCAAGATGATATTGAACTGGGACTTGGACAATTACCACTGAATATAAGGCCTATTGTATTCCAACAAAATGGAGCAATATTGCTGGGCATTATTTAAATGACAGATTTGGAGAAAACTGGCTAGAAACCAATGGACACGTTAGATGGCCACCGAGATCTCCAGATATAACGCCGTTGGATTTATTCATATGGGGTCAACTCAAAGAGAAAGTATGCATATTTCCAGTACGCAACCGCGAAGACTTAGAAATGAGGGTGGGAACTACCATCAATGACATTACCAAAGAACAGCTACTAAATTAATTCAGAGCAATGGTTCATAAAGTCAGGTTGTGCCAGGAAAACGATGGGCGACACTCTGAACATAAGGAGTGAAGTGAAGTTTGTTCATTTTTGTTATGTGTGAGTTAATCATTTGCTGTTATTGTAAAAATTTAATGCGTTTTTAGAGAATATAATTTTTTTTACTCAGATGAAGATAATGTTTATTATGTATGAGGTATTCTTTGTGACTTTTTCACGTATTTTGTGGTGTAAGGTTAATAAAGGTATCTCTCATTTTTTATCGTATCTTTCATGTGAACTACAAAATGTCAACAACTGAAATTCGAGGTTGGTTGGTCACGTGTTGGTCCATTCTGCATTCTGCTATTGAGCAAGTCCGAATATTTTCGTTAACAAACAAGGGGAATAATTACCTATAAATGAGTTTTCATGAAAATGCCATGTGATACATTGCTACATGGCTAAAATGAAATAGAGATAGTTTCTTCACAAGTAGCCTATTGCTCAGTTTTCTCAATATCGTCAATTATTTTCCGATGTTCTTTTTTTTTTAAATAAAATAAGTCGTTGATTGATTAGAGATTGATCAGGATATCGAAAATATTTAAATAATATCGGCACTAATAATGTTTGCATTTCAAAGCTTACCAAGCCTAAAACTGTCCTCGAATTCGAGTCACAGCCTTCTTGATGTTTTTCGATAAAATGCAATTCAACAGCCAATTAAGAAAAAATACCAATTAGTGGTACATGGTTGAATAGAGAATTTTAAGGCATATCAGACAGGCTAGAGAAATATACAGGGTGGCTTTTGAAAAATTATGTTGGTGTTACTTCCGGTCAAACAGGTGGTTGAAAAAAATTGTCGGCAGGTTAAAAATAAGCGCTATCATTGATTACGTTTCTCATGTGAATTTCAAATTTTTATCTTTTTAAATAAAATAACTACAGGCTGTTCCTATGTCACGCGGTATAGGTACCTTTAATGAAAATAAGACAGTTGAAAACATCAAGTAATTTGATATTATCACAGCAGCTCTTATTTTGTTATTTCTATAAACGATTCCAATGGGTGCGCAATTTTGGGATTTGCACAGTCGGGCAAACCTCTAGGACCGGCCCTGAACATGTCAACTCTCTAAAGAATGCCAACCACTCGATTTCGCGATACATCGAGGATATCTCATCGTGAACGTCGGCCTGAAATCCCGAAAAATCATCATTTTAGCAACTCAAGCAACTCAGAAAGACTTACCCCACGTTTTCGAAGTTACCTTACCTTACAGAATGCAAGTGAAATAATAGTCAGTAACGTATTCTTAGATTTAGGGTGCCCAAGTGAGGCAGGGGAAGAGGAAAGGGAATTCCAGCCTTTCTTATTGGTTTGTTTCTGAAGTAGTGACTGACGTCACTGACTATCATTTCCGTCTCCGACTACAGTTTTAATACTGCAACTTTGTTACCTAACTTTAGTAACTTTACTTGCCAACCTTGCATTATCATGAACTAAGGGTGACTGATATTTTATTTTAATACCTATAAAGCTAATTATTATAATTATTTTTCCAATAGAGTAATTTCTGCCATTGACGGAATGTCATTAAGTGGAATACCTTCTATTAGAGTTCATAACGGAAAGAATCACGTCTGCGTCAATGGAAATAGGATCATCAGGTGGACTGAAGTGTTCATCATCCAAAATGGAGAAGACAACCCCAAAAACCAAGACCCTGTGGATATATCCAGATTATCGGAGAGCATCGCGAAAGCAACTTGCGACGCACTGGTCAAATATTTGGATCTATTACTGACGAATAATTGCCAAAAATTGGGTATCAGAGTCACCTTGCAAGAGGACAATGTAAATATTATTATTATTTGTTTGAAAGTTTTATTTAGTCAATGATGTGAATTCATCACTTTTATTTCGGACTTTCATTGTCTGAATTGTTAATTTGGAAACGACGTTTCAATTGGTTTGGTATCCCCGATCCGCACGACTACGGCACTGTTACGGCACAACTAAAAATTAAAAAAAAAATAAAGGGTTCACCCAACTTGGAAAGAAACTTTTAAACTTTGAAAAAATAAAAAAACTGAAAATGAATAAAAAATAAATAAAACGTTCTCTCAACTTGAAAAAATTAATCATGGACACAAATACATTTAAGTAGTGATTAATTGTTTTTTAAAATATGCTTGGACCTTTCCTTCAAAGAATTAATCATCTTCTGGAGTTACTGAAGCAATAGGAAGTGTTTTCCGAGAGCAGATACCCAAACATTTACAAACAGATTTGGGAAAGGAGTTTTTCAATAAGGAATTTGGAGCGGTTTTGAAGAAATATATTGATGTTCACTATGTGTACGGATAGAAGAAAAAAAACTAGTTTCGTTGAACGACTAGATCGAACTCTCAAAACTATGATGGGGAAATAATACAATTTGCAAGGTAATTACAAATGGTTGGATGTCTTGAAAATAATATCAAAAAATACAACAATACCAAATATAGAACAATTAAAATAAAACCATCACAAGTTATGAAAAAAAATTAAGGCAAACTACTTCGCACTGTATATGATCGAATAAGAATGGTGGACATCAAAAACTCCAATGAATACATCAATGATCAAGTGAGAATATCTAAAATTAGAGGAATTTTTGATAAAAAATTGGACCACAAAAATATTCACTATAAAAAAGGTGCTGTTAACAAACCTGTTACATATTTATTGACAGATGTGAATAACCAATATATTTCAGGAGGATTCTACAGGGAACAATTACAAATGTGAAACATTCAGACATGTACCTGGTGGAAGTGTTGCAAAGTAAAAAAGGAAAAGTATTTGTTAAATGGATTGGATTCGATGACAGTCATACTAGTTAGATAGATAAAACTAATGCATAATCAGCACTATAAATGCTCCTTGATGTGGCATTTCAAAATCATTCAGATAAATCTTCAGAATCGTGATGTTTATTATTGATGTGCAAGGTTTTCAAAATAGTTGCAGTGAAAAATTGTAATCAGCATTCATCTAATAAGTCGAACTGTGTCTTAAAAAATGTTTTCTTTTTATAGTATAGGTATAAAATAATATATCACTATATGAAAAAAATAACTGAAAATTTAGAACTATAAATGTCTCTCATTAACTCGAAACAGGTCATTATACACTTGTTAACGATCGGAGATACCATACCGATTGAAACGTTGTGTTCAATGTAACAATTCAGGCAATGAAAGTTTATTTCGGAAAAACGTGAACAATTATTATTGTTATTTTATCGATGATTTTGTTACTACACGCCTTATTTGTAATCTAATTGAAATTTCAACTTTCTTCTAGGTGTCATATTTTGCTGGGAGCAATGGTACCAAATTGGCACCAATATATATGAAGAGTCTAGATGATGAACTGATTCCTGTGCTTCACAGAATAACGTCAAACGGTCTAAGGGAGAGTGCAATAGTGTTGGAATTGATATTTCGAATCTTGAATGTATAACCCGAAATAGTTGAGAATTAGTCTGAAAAGTTTGTATTACTCAAGACTGAAAGCTTGAGAGGAACTGCTGATGGCAGGAAATACTGAAAGTCTCTAATATTAACTATAAACTCACGTTTCTAATCTTCGTTAAATATCAGATTTCGTAGTTGGCAACCGAAGTTTGAAAAAAATACTCTTTATATGTGCAAAACTCAAGTTAAAAAAATATATTTCATAAATGGAAAACTGTTTTCCTCGAGGATATAATGGAAGCGAAATCCCTAGTTACCAGTATTAATTCGTGAAGTATTGTATTGAAATCTGTTGCCAACTATTTTACAGTAGGTTTTAAAAATACATATATTTTCAAAGAGATCAGTGAGACCTGATAAATTTATTTTTTCGGGAAACTTCATGAAAAATCAAAATAAGATCGACCTAAGATATAAAAAAAAGTATTGTCAGTATTTTCTTGTTATCATGAGGTTTCTTGAAGAGTTCGTTATGAATAATTTTTAATTAGTAACTATGCAAGTTGTCGTTTAACGAGATGAAGTTTTTGTGATATATCGTTTTTTAGACATCTAGTCGCCTAAATAAGCCTAAAATTCCATCAGAAACCATAAAGGACCCCGAACATTTCTTATGGGAAATGTCTTTATGTGAATTTGGTATAACTTTTGATACGATGTAGTTTTTCCATTTCTGCGGTATTTGCCGGTATCAGTCAGAGGGAGTTCTGGTTGGACAAGAAATTGGATGTTCGGCACCCAGAACCAGACTGACAAATAATGATCCTCCTCAGTTATATTAGGCGCCAGCCTCAATAATCTTGCAAACATCCATTTACGTTAATATTTTGCATACTTATGTGTTTATTATGTCGAGTCGGACTTCTTTATTTGCAAAAATTGTCGGTGGGTTTTCTTTCAGGAACGCCGCCGCATTTTCTTTTCCGACAACTAGAATTTTTATAAAATGTTTTCTGATAAGGTTTTATGATGTCAGAATCGTTTAACAAAAATATTTCAAGTAAGTGGTAACCTAACCTTGTCCGACAAACTTTTCGGGAAGTTCTAGTCGGACGCCCAAAAAATAACGCCAGTTTGCCCTCCCCACCGAAAGAAGTTGAAACCCAAAAGGAATTAACAGGTCTATTCACTATCTTTTAACGATATCGTTAGAAGTCGTTACCAAGCGATAATCCGTTAAATAACGATAAAATCAGAGAGTCGTATTCACTATCTGTTTCTTCTTCGTTATCTAACGATATATCGTTGCCAAAACATCGCTGAGCAGACGACACCTATTTGGATGTCATAACTGTCAACGATAATAGACGTGTTCAGCAAAAAAATTATTCTCACTCGTCCTTTGCAAAATTTAAATAGTAGTCCAATAGAAATGGATCAGTTCGAGCGGGACGTAATGTTTGTAATCCTAGAAGAACTGCGTAGAAGGTGTTATGATGATTTATGAAGGTAAATCGGATCACGTATCTGTTGTTCCATAGAGAGTTGAATCGGAGATTCAATAGATAGCTGAGGAATATCAGCAACCCTCTCAAGACTCCTGAAGAAAATTTTCTGAAAGATTTTAGATCAAGCAGAGAACTGGCGTGGGAGTTATATAACGAAATGAGCGATCACTCTGCAATGTCCCTCAGGAATACGAGGATACCTTCAGTTATACAAGTAAACAAAAATGTTAAATTTCCATTCAATAACCAATTACATAGCTTTCTTTTAGCATTGCATTTTTTTTGCTTATGGCAAGCACCAGAAGTCTATGGCAAAAGATAAATCGTGAGTCATGTCCCAGTCTTCTGTAGGCAGCAGGTGTATTCACGACGGATCAGAAATATTGTTTTTTTATTTGGCCCCTTTATTTATATAAAATTCCCAACAGAGCAGTTCAGGTTTCTTTGAGAATTTCTGGTTTACTTCGTTCATACTTATTTGTACGAAAACACTAGTTTTTTTTTCAATTTATTCAAATATGCGAAAAATTGTTGACTTTATAATAGTTTCACTACTTTTTTTTCACAATTCCGTAATATCCACCAATTTCCATAATTGATTCAAGTTTCCATAAAATAGTCAAATAACTGAAACAAGCAGTTTCAAAATTTTGTTTTCATCCATCATTCAGTCACAAAACATGAATTTATATGTACTACCCGTCTCAAAAATTCAGGTTGGTCGTTATTCTTTCGGTAACGATTGAAGCCGTAACGAAATTGTTTGCAGAATAAGAATTTCTGAATTGTCGTTTAGATTGACGTAATCGTAAATTAAACTACAATCGTTAATTAACGACTCGTTAAATAACGACTTTTTAGAGAATAGACCTGTAAAACATGGAAGAAAAACTACCTGATTAATTTGTAGGAACGCGCCGCCGCTGGATAGAAACTGCCCACGTTGAACCGTGTAGGCTCACCTTCCTTTTCCCTTCATCAGAATTGGGACTGACAGCAGAGCTGGTGGGGTTAGAAGTGAGATTGGGATGTTACTGTTATTACAAAATGACAAAAATAAATGAAATATTTTTGCAAATCACATAACACATCACAACAGAATTACATGTTATCATGTTAAAGCAAATATTCGAATGTTGCTCCGTTACCGTCAATACATTATTCCAAGCGACGAATGATATTGTCGTTACGCTATCACATAAGTCCCTTTGAGCACGAAAGACATTAGAGACATTCGATGGTTTGCTCTAGGTCCTGTAGTGAGTCAAATGGGGTTAGCGTACACCAAAGTTTTCATGTAACCCCACAAAAAAGATCCATAGCAGTAATATCTGGGCTTCTTGGGGACCCAGAAATATATCCACCCCGACCCATGCAACGGCGTGAGCATTCGTTGTCCAGAATGACTCTCACCACGTGACTAAAGTGCATGAACCACATTTATCTTAACCTTGCCTAAGGTATATTAAGGTAAACGTTCCTATTATCGGCACCTTAAGCTCATTCCATACCGTAGGGCACGGTTTCAATTCAATTTGATATAGAAAATACCCGAGTAACATTTGTTCTGAATATTTATCCTGCTATTTAAATGTATCATATTATGTATGGAATATTTATTTTGAAGTAAAGTAAATACCTAATAATTAATTATTGAAAGCAGTGATATAAAAAAACCGATATGCCCCTATTATCGGCATCCCAAAATAAATTCATGTCCTATTTTTCGGCACAAATAAGATACTTTTATCGGCACCGGATCATCAATCAAGTGAGTAAGTTAGTTGAAATTAAGGTTTCTAAAAACATTTTTATTAAGTAAGTAACACACAATTCGAACAATACAATCCTATTCTATACAAGCTAGATGAATAATATTTGGTATTTCTTTGGTTGAGGTAAAATTTGAATCAAACTCAATAATTGACTGGTCTTTAACAAAATGGACATCGTAATTCACATGTATCATTTTCTGTTAATCCGAGACAATATTCATGATAATCTTTTAGACAGAAAGAACAAAGACGCATGTCCAGCTGATCCTCAGTGTCGCATAATGCACAATACCAAGATTCCTGCTGTGCACCTTTTGATGTTGAAGGTTCATTGTTTTCTTTCATTGAAAATCGGTCCTTCGTAACTTTTTGTATTTTCCGATTAGAAATTCTTTGATTAGGTATTCTCTTATTAATACGTTCTGAAACAGCAACTTCAGCTTTCTTCTTTTCTATTTCTCCAGCTGTTTCTTTCTTTTTGGTACGATTTTCTTTTCTTTGCATTTTCAGCTGTTCTTGTTTTTTATGTTCTTTTTTTAATAGTATTGTTGCCACTGAAGTGATGCGACAGCAGGTACTTTATCCTTCAATTTTCGTTTATCAAAAATTACATTAAGATTGTTTGTAGATTCTAAGTAGGCCCTACTTCTAAAAACCACTGACGAATACGGTTTTCTGTTAGGATTTGGGAAATCCTTTCTAACAACTGCATTTTTGTTGCAGAAAATCCAGTTAGCAATCCAAAATAGCCATACTACCAGTAGATTTTCTTCTTCTTTTTTCAGCACCATTTCTAGTCCACATTTCTTCTCTTAAGACGTTCTACCTTAAACTTTGTCTTGAAGAGTCTCGGTATCTTATAGATTTTGCTAGCTGTTTTAAATGGCACTCCTGACTGAATAGCCTCAACAGCATTATTTGAAGCTCCAACAGAATATTGTGTCCGTTTTTTCTTTTCCATTGTGAGATTATTTCAATATAAAAAAAAATCTATTACCGGCACGTAAAAGCTCGTATTATCGGCACAGTTTTTGAGCCAAAATAAAGACAATTTCTAGTGGGAATATGGGATGCCGAAAATTGGTATGGAGTATCAACGCTTTCCATTGCATTTAATGACCAAACATCATCGAGGATAAGTTAAATGCTGAGCTAAAATCGACCTAAATGGAGTCTGATGCATACAACCAATTATCGGAACTGCTGCCGATGATTGGATCAGCCCCTTATTTTCATGTACCTATTATCGGCACCCTTATAATTATATCAAGAAAGCTATGAAAAGGCAGTTTTTTACAAACAAATATCAAGAATAATAATGTCCAAACATACAAAAGTTAAGAAAACAATCATACGGTCCTGTATTCAGGAAGTATAACGCAATGTAGCTCACCTGTTTCTTAACACTTGTAACAAGAAACACTTGACTCGAGAGGTTAGCGGGACTGACCAAAACATTTTTGACAGTTTCCACCACCAACTTTAGCTGACGGTTGGTCGATTTTGCAGAGGCGTAGAAAAATGAAACCTTATTTTTCGAGATTATAAGAATTAGTGCCGACAATGGACCATATTCGATAAGGGATAAATTGGTGGCACATTCATTTTTACCGCATTGGCAACCATGAACATATCACATTATTGTTACATATTCAGGGATGACATCACAGAGAAAATGAATGTGCCACCAATTTATTCCTTAACGAATATGGTCCATTGGCACAGTGCCGATAGTTGGTACATTTGCCTTATCCCTCAAACAGGCCAAATTAGTATCACCAGTTAGCCCCGCTGATAAACGTTAGAGCTCTATCAACTCATTGTTGTAGAGGCCTGCCCAAAGGTTTATGGAAAATCGATACTGTGGCCGAAATGGGCGAAAGACATGCGGATTTTCCTGAGCCCAAACACGACTATTGTGGGAATTGAAGATCCTGTCCCTGGTGAATACAGCCTCGTCTGTCTATAAAATATTTCGAAAAAAATGAGGGTCTTACCTGGTGCACTCAGGAAGCCATTCACAAAACTTTTGAGCACGTGCCAAGTCTTGTGGCTCTAGGATTTGTTCCTATCGGAAATGGTATGGATGCAAACGATTTTTGCGTACAATACGCCATACCATAGTTTGCGTTAAACCAAGTATCTGACTAATCACACGGGTGCTTGTTGATGGATCTTCGTCGAGGAGTTGCACTGCACCCAAAATTGTTCGTAAGATTGGATGGCGTCTATTTGGAAATTTTCTTGCTTATTTTCGAATATAAGCCCTAGAATTTTCATTCACTGCACCATATGTAACGATCATATCACAATATTCATTAGATGTAAACGCTGGTATATTAAACAATACCGATTTACGAAAGACGTCAAAATTCGATCACTGTTGCAAATCAAACTGACGATGTTTTGACGGATGACATACATACGTGCACCAGTGCCAAGTCATCTCAAATTTCATCTGAAGGAAATGGGTTATGTCGAAGGATGAATTTGGTTGTGTAAAATTTGACAACTAATAAATATTATTCCCTAATAGTTCATGAAATTTGTGAAGTGTAAAGGAGTTGTTGAAGAAGATCAAGAAAATTCAAGTCATAATCATCCAGATGATTTGAATTTAGTTACAATTCCTTAAATAAAAATGATAATGAATACCCTAAACAAAAATGTTGGTTGAAATACATTCATTTCATTTATTTTTTCAAGGAAAATTCCAGGCTCTATCATGGTTAGTAATATGTTTCCTTTTATTCATACCGAAATGTGCAATTTCTCTAAAAGAAGTCTAGAGACGACAGAAAATTTTAAAAAGTAATTATTTTGTACTCAATAATATGAGTGGCCCGTCGAAAACGTGCCGCAAGGCGTCACAGGCTGGTGAAGAACTTTTCGACAAAATCCAAAAACACGTCAAGTTTGTCAGGGGGGCAACTTTTCACGCAGAAAGCATAGCAAAACCTATAACCCCCGAAATGGGAGTGTCATCCCCCAACTTTTTCATATGGGAATGGGGTTCAAATGATACCTCTTTAAAAAAAGTTTTCAATTCCAAACACATTTCTGTTAGTTTTTAAAAATCGATTTACTCTTTTAGAAGATATGGATCGATTCAGAGGAAAATTGAATGTAACCATCGATTTTCCGTTAGAGGGTTTGGATATGAGTAATTATGCGGCAGACAATGTAGCCCCTTTCCGCTACAGTCTGTACGCATTATCAAATCATAGTGGGACTACCTACAGCGGGCATTACACTGCCTACTGTAGGCATCCGTATGCGGGCACGTGGCACGAATATAATGATTCTCGCGTATCCCCTATTTCATCCAGATCCCTCGTGAGCGGAGAAGCTTACGTTCTGTTTTATGAACAAGAAGGCACTAAATCGCACCTTTGAGTTCATATTTAGTTATATTTTTATTTCTATTGTATACATTATATCAAATAAATACGTTTAAATTTGTTATCATACTGATGTTCAATACAAGTGAAAATATATAGATCAACTTCAACAACAACAAAAAATTAACAATTGTACACTTTGAAAGTCGACATAATATAAAATATAAAATTTTCAAAATACAACATATAAATAAATCCTTTACCATATGATATTGATGATATAGAAAATAGGAACCTACAAAAAACGAGAAATTGAAAAATCCTGGTTCAGCAATCCATTCAAATCTGAACAGTTTTTGCATGTGATTTCTAGTTTTCGGTTCCTCTCTATTCCTCTTTGTTTTGAATGCGGCAGTCATTCCAAAGCTTTTCTGTGAAACAAACAATCAAAAACTTTTTGGACTGCAATTTATATTTGAAATCCATGATCATGTGATGTCAGAAATATATTTATTTTTCAACACAATGTGGAAGAAATAAAATGTAGCCACAAACAACTGTGAGCAGAACGAAATTTGGGCACAACGCAATTTGGGTGTAATGAATTGTGGACATTTTTGATAAGCACATTCAACCAAATTCACGGAAAGCCGTTTCCCACATAAGAAATGCGCGCGTGGTCTTTTGTCTATAAATTTAGCTCGGTATCAATTGAGAAGTTGCCTTTACAGTAAAGCTAAGTGTTCACTTCATATTTTATCTTACTTTCTGCTAATACATTCCAAATGTAATCCCTACTTCAAACTTGGGTTTCAAATTTCCGACTAATCTATGGATTTCGAATTTGATCCTGATTTTAATCTCGGAATCCTGACTTTAAATTCGGAGTCTTGAATTATCACTTGGGATTCCTAGTTTCAAGTCAAGATCTCAAATTGCAAATCGATATCACAAGTTTGAAGTTGGTTTTCCAAGCTAAAAGCCGTGCTCCCAAGTTTATAGTTGGACTTATGAATATAGAAAGATTATGGGCCTTTATAAATATTCGAATAGAAGAGTGTTTTATCTACCAAAGCACCAAGAGGTGATATTGAGCTTTGAATAGCTTGTTTTAATTAATCTCATCGATAATTATCTTTTAAATTCATTCTTTTATTCATTGGAGATGATTTTGAGTTATTGAACTTTGAATCTTCCAAGCTTTCTTAACCCATTTTAAAGTAATATGAAGCTGAATGTAGTGAAATATATCTTGAAAGTGGCTGCTTCGGTAGAACCAATTCATATTATAAATGGTTTTGGTATTTTATTTTTAGAAAAGATACGTTCATAATCTGTCTAACTTATTGTTATTTGTTAAAATACTGTACATTGTATAATCATTACATGTAATATAGTACTATATTTCTACCATGATTCGATGATTTTTTTATTGTTTTTTAACAGATAGTTAAGTTTTTACAGCTAACTAGCTATTCCTGTATCTTGTACATGTCGACACAGTTCAATTAATTATAATAATCTCCCCCATGAACACTCACATGAATTACCCAATAGTAATAATTTAACAGTAAGTACATGTAATCATAAGAATAAATCTCAATTTTAGGTGTAAATAAAGCCATTAGTAAATGTATATATAGAACACATACACAATGACGACAGCCTAATTTTATAAAAACAACTTGATTTATATAGTTTTCATGAATCAAATTAGTCAAAATCAACACTCGCTTTGAGAACTACAAACCCTCTGAAATTGGTTTTTAAAATGTCATAGAAAAAAATACCCCTTCTCAGTGACAATAAATAATGATTTTTTAAAAAAACCGGCATTGCTACGGATTTTAGTTAGTTAGAAATCAACACCCCATTCGCGAACTACCAAACCTGTAAATATGGTTTTTCCAAAGTATCGGCACCATAGAAAAAATACCCCTTCTCTCTAACATTAAATAATTATTTTTCAAAAACGAGGACATTGCTACGGATTTTGGTTAGTCAGAAATCCACTCTCTGTTCGAGAACTACCAACTCTGTGAATTTGGTTTTTCCAAAATATCGGCGTCATAGAAAAAAATACCACTTCTGTCTAACAATAAATAATTATGTTTCAAAAACGAGGACATTGCTACGGATTTTGGTTAGTCAGAAATCAACTCTATGTTCGAGAACTACCAACTCTGTGAATTTGGTTTTTCCAAAATATCGGCGTCATAGAAAAAAATACCACTTCTGTCTAACAATAAATAATAATTTGTCAAAACCCAGGACATTGATACGGATTTTTGGTAAGTCAGAAATCAACACTCTATTCAAGAACTACCAACCCTGTGAATTTGGTTTTTCCAAAATATCGGCACCATAAAAAAATACCCCTTCTCTCTATCAATATAATGATTTTTTTTAAAAAATCTATGCATAAAAAAAAGATATTCTATTATCGAATCACTTCAATTCCATCATTACAGATAGTTCCATTTCAGTCAGCAATAAATTCACAGAAAATGCTGACGGAATATCGACAGACCATAGTTTGACAAATTCGTCCACTATATTACCAAACTTTGATGTCTCGGTACAACCTAAAAAATGTCCTCTACTCCCAACAGGAAGTCAAAATGTAATACCTCTACACACCATATTCCGGTGAAAAGATGTTCGTATCTCGAAGGACAATTTTGTATCTTTAAAGATGAATGGAAAAAGATTTCTTCCAAAGATAAACCAAATTCACAGGGTTGGTAGTTTTCGAAAAGGGTATTGATTTTTGACTAACCAAATTACGTAGCAATGTTCCGGTTTTGAAAACATCATTATTTATTGTTCGAGAGAAGGGGTATTTTTTTCTATAACGCCGATATTTTGGAAAAACCAAATTCACAGAGTTGGTAGTTCTCGAATAGAGTGTTGATTTCTGACTAATCAAAATCCATAGCAATGTCCTCGTTTTCAAAAAATCATTATTTAATGGTAGAGAGAAGGGGTATTTTTTCGATGGCGCCGTTATTTTGGTAGGACCAAATTCAGAGGCGGGTTCGTAGATCTCCAATAGAGTGTTATTTTGATTAATTTGGTTCATGGAAACTGTATATATTGAGTTGCTTTTATAAAAATTAATGGTGCCAGCCTTCTATTCATTTCGCAAGTGTGAACCTCTGAACTGGACTTGGTGGTGGGGGCTGCATGGGCGCTGGATTTGGGAGCCAGCGTCGAGAGCTAACTTCACGTAAGTCAAAACGAACACGTTATTTTCTTTCCTTTTCTAAGGTTAATGGGAAAGTGAGATGTGAGACTGTTTACCTCGAGATGTCAGCTGTGCACCAAACCAGTCAAATTCAAAATATACTTGAATGTCAGAAGTTTTCCAACTTATCGACAAAGCTGTCCAACGGCTATATCCTGCTAATTGAGGGAAAAGTACATCAGTGGAAATTGTACAAAAAGGATATAATTTAACTTTAGCAATTACAATTAGTGATAGGCTAATAAGGAAAACTTCTATTCAAAAAAATAGCTTTCGAAATCTACCAAAAGTCTATTAAAAAAAGTACCTACCGTCTAAAATTTCTGCCAAAAATGTATTAAAAAAGTAGAAATCTATCAAGGGAGGCAACGCTGTAGATTGGTGACCAAAGTGGTGCAGCCCTAAGAGAGGAAACTAACAGGAGGGTTTAATAAGCTCTAGCCATCAGAATCTTGTAGCATTGACGCGTTATAGTGACGTATCCCGAAAGAGAAGACTGGGTCCGGAATGAAACCAACCTATGTAGGGCAAATGAACGTTGGTTCACCGACGGTTCCAAAACTCAGGAAGGCGTCCGTGCCCGAATATATGGGATGAACCCAGTAGTGAGACGCTCATTCAGTATGGGTAAACTAGCTACGATATTTCAGGCAGAGGTATATGCCATTGAAATGTGTGCCAGGGAGCTGGAAAATCGACACCACGCACGAAAAACAATAAAAATATTTTCAGATAGTCAAGCAGCACTTAAAGCGCTTGAATCCAACTGCTTTAAATCTAGGGCAGTATGGAACTGCAGACACCTTAAACCGACTGGCGCAACGCAACAACGTTACCTTAGTCTGGATACCAGGTCACACAGGCTTAGAAGGAAACGAAATAGCAGACGCCCTAGCAAAAGGGGGGGCCGAAACAACGTTCACTGGACCAGAACCGGTAATCGGTTTAGCATATAGCACTGCCAAGAATGTCATAACAGTCAGACAATAAAAGACTCGAGTACTGGCGTAGTCTACCGGGCCTAGCCCATTCCAAAGCATTTATTGCTTGTACAAGGAAAAAACAGGACTCTGACAAACTGCTAGAACTCAGCAGAGCGCATCTCAGAGTGATAGTAGGTTTGCTTACTGGCCACTGCAAACTCAAACATCACATGCATAAAATCGGACTTGCACAAGATTCAGAGTGCCGGCTACGCATGGAGGATGATGAAACGGCTAAACACATTCTGTGTACATGCCCTGCAGCGGCCAGAACCAGATTCTCAATATTTGGCGATACGACGGTAAGGCCAGAAAACCTGGTAAATTGTTCTCCCAATACATTCCTCAATTTCGTCAAGAGATTGAATATACTGGGAGAAATATAACCATAGGGGTGAGCCACAATAGGCCATTAGCCGCAGTGGAGGGCCTGATACGGGCCCACTCACGTTCAAACCTAACCTAACCCATAGTGACGTAATTGAACATGAGTACAAAGTCGAACTCTAACCAAGAAACAAAACTGTCACATGTAACTGTCATATACCAAGAGTGCGGAGAACACTAGTCCGTCACTGACCATCTGCTGCTGACGTCACAATCTTCAAGGTCAGTTGCGTGGAGGATAAAAATTGATGGCAGTTGTATGATTTACATGTGTTTTTTGGTTCTACAAACCACTACACTGCATCTTGGATTGCAATATAATTTTAGTTTAAGTAGTTAAAGCTTTTGATTTCGTTATACACAATGCCTAATTTCTGTATGGTAGTGAATTATGGCAGTAATGGGCTGAGAGATACTAGAATATTATAGGATTTCGTCAGGGTATGACAATCATAAAAAACACAATGATCTAGCCAAGAAAAGAAGAAATGTATGGATCAAATATTTGATAAAAACAGATTTGTCAGACTCTAAACTGAAATGTGGCCAATATCTGGATACAGTTCTGTTGGCAGGTTGGCAATATTCCTGGAACAATCGTTCATACAATATGAATCTCCATATCCTATACTAGAAATTTTTTCCATATATCTTTCAGCATAGACTTTATCCAAGTTCATATACAATGTTCACTTGCCATTGCGGTCTTTCAGCAGCACAAATTTAAAATTAATGAATGATGATGAGGATGAAGAGCACTGCAAAAGTAGTTCTTGTAGAAAACTATGCCAAGAATTCAACAGATATATTTCAACGGTCCATAGAGGGCAGTAGCTGTTTTCTGTTAGAGACTTGGCTATGAATATACCTATTGTCAGTGCTGCCGTTTTGTGAGTAATTACTCCTTTTGTGAGTATTTTCAACGCTGCGGAGTAAATGCGGAGTAATCGGATATTTGTGAGGAATTGTGAGGATTTCGATAGGTCATTCACATACATTATTAAATACGAATTTTGGCAATAAAGACATCTAGCTGATGCTGAAAAAAAAGTACTAATAGGCAGAACGGTATTTCTGCGCATGCGCCAAAATAAAACTAGATGAATACAGTCAAGCGCGACTCTCTTGGTGTTGATTCTCTCTTACGTCACTCTTTGCCACCTATAATTGGAAATGATCGTATGTCGTGTACCACTTTTTGCCTCATTTTTTCAAAGAACCACATATCATAAATTCTTGTACTGACATACGACAGGTGACACTTAACTAGTTAGATGTTAGATTAGTACCATTGTTAATTTTTTTCAAAGAAATCTCTATCATTTTAATTCATATCAATCACAACCATTGCGTCAGTTAGCGAAAAAATATTGGGAGGATTTTGTGAGGATTTTAAAAGTTTTGGGAGTAAAATGCGCGGATTTTGATAGGGCCTAGTGATTCCTTTTGATTAGTGTCCAGCGGCAGCACTGCCTATTGTACAGTTTGATGCGGAAGACTGGATTATATATCATCCATTTTTATTATTAGAATGATAATTATGTGAAATCTCATCACACTATACATGAATCTAATAAAAAAGATATAATCAAAACGTAATCAATAAGCCACATAATTATTCATTTAATATGGTTAGGAACAATTTCATGTAGGTACAAATCCCCTTATTAATTTATTTGGTTTCATTTCCAATTACTTTTGATCATGGACATTATCCAAGATCTTTGATCCTGATTCACATGAGTTCCTTTGAATTTTTAATGAAAATAGCACATTAAAACTTGAAAAAAGCCTTTAAAACACGTTTCACCAATTTGGAATGCATGAAATCAGTTTGGATGGTTATCTTTTATCTTCCAAGCAAAGAAGACACGCCCACTTTGTCTATGGTCTATAGAGAATGGCGGCCATGACATGTCCAACTACGTCACAAATGTTCTTTCATCTCTTTCTATTAGTGTCACCATTGGCTTTGGGATTTCAAATTAAGATTGTAGCGCTACCGGCGGCGGACGATGAAGTACTTTCTACGACATTGATTTATAACCTTACTTTTTCTTCCATATAGATTTCATTGTATACTTTGTTTATTTCGTGTATTGAGTATTTGAAGCGTGGTTTAGGCCCTTTAAACATTGTTAAAACTGTGATTTCGATGACTTTTACCTTTTGTTAATTTTCATTTAAAAAAATGATTATTGGTGTGAGGATTAGTGTTAAGGTGTTAATAGGTACCTTGTTAGAAAAAAGCTAGTAATAAAATACTTCAATCGTCTTCTTACAAACAAAGACAAATGGCCCAATTAAAATTAAGTTTATTGGAATTTCTGAGGTATGTTGAAGGGACCGAAAGTTCTCGGTGTGTAGTAGAAGGTGAAGAAGTCCTCCATGCAGACCATATAATATTATATGGAAAAAATAAATGGAACTCTTCAGTGACAAAAGTGTGTGCCCTCTGTCTCCAGACAAGCGCTCTGCAATCCGAGCCTCATCGAGTGGAGAACTCAGAATTATAGCTAGACGGTTATATTAAAATTATGCAAATGTAAATAAGTAAATAAAAACAAGATGCCTACCTACCTTTGTTAATATAATATTCTTGCTTAAAATAGAGCGAACACACTTTCAATTATTTGCTTATTGGTTTGCCAATCCGAACCTTTAATATCCAGGCTTTTAAAATTTTAAACCTTTGGGTCATTTTCCTCGGGATATCTTTGAAAAGTTAATTTCTTTTGGCCTAGGAATTGCAATGTGGCACAGAACAATAACCAATGTAAGACGCGAAGGGTCGCTTTACCTGTAAAAAGGCAATTTCTCAACACTAAAGTAAGATGAAATAAAAACGGTTCAAAGAAAGGCTCTATATTGATAAAAATCAATGGTAAACAAACGATACGAAAGTTTGGTTAGAAAACAATGTCGCAGAAACTAGTTTACATTAAAGCCACCAGAGTGAGTTTCGCTTAGCATGAAATGCCAATAACGTTTAATCTCTTCGGGTGCAACCCGGATTTCAATTTGGGGGAAGGAGCTGAACAATTTTTCATACAGAACTTTTTTATTATCGTCAACCCGATTTTATGAATATAATATAACGCTATAATAATTGGTGGCTCTATGGGCTGCAGTTCCAAAGCTCCCTTGCTGGCTGCGCCAGAGGGGATGGTTCATGGTTGTCCGGTTAGCGTGTTCGCATTCTGCGCAAAGGGTCTACAATTATTTCACTGAACTGATATAAAGTATTTCAGATCTTCCTTGCCATACAGTGAAACCTATTCTATAGTATATTCCAATCCAAGATGCAGCATATGCAAACAATAATTGCTTCGTAGCTTGCTGGATTCACTGAAATATACTTTATAACTGGAATACCAATGCAGCCATATGCATTGAATTTTTGTGCCAACCATGAGGATGGAAATATCAGAATCTGCGCCGACGCAGATGAAAAGATGTGAAACTCATGTCTTTGATCATAACAGAGACCAGTGAATTGTTCTGTGATGGAAACATACGTCTTTGATCAATGAATTCGGCCAGGAGCGGCGTAGGCGCTATTTATAGCAGTTCATTGAGTTCAGTCCTCCATTTTATGTTTGGTTTAGCTTGTGTGAGTTTTTCCCAGAAAATGTTAAAAAGAAGAGTAGCTAGGTTAATTACATTTGAAACTCCTTGGTAGGGCATTGTTTTTCAATTTGTTTTTCGTCATTACAAATTATTTTTTATCGTGAAGTTCATTTTTATTCTGGGAAAATGAATGTGGTATGGTTTGATACTTGTGAAGTTTCAAGCTGATCCAAATTGTTAGCGTCAGACTGCGGTGGTTTTTCAACAATTTAGTCGTATAGAAATTCGTCATCTATACTATGGACCAGACCGGTCCTGTTTCGAATAGTAGTACGCATGCTCCTCCCTTGACTTTTTTTACTGCTGCACGAGGTTCAAAAGGGTACACTTTTGGGAAGTTGCATTGGCATTCCAGTTATAAGGTTTATTTCAGTGGCTGGATTCTGGAATGGTATTGGTCAAACGACCATAAAACGCTAAAATGTCGTGCTGATCATTGTTTGAATACACTGCAATGATTGGAATATACTTTAGGCATCAGGAGAAGTTCGATCCTTTTCAAAAGTTTCCAATCGAAATCAAAGAGTGAGGGCTTGTTCATACCCTCGCGAATTTCGCAATTTTTCTGCGAATACATGGCTGCCAGTCATGGCGGACCAATCGTTGATGCAGAACCATGACGGCAGCCATTTTATTCGCAGAAAAATTATGAAATTCGCGAGGGTATGAACGAGACTTTATGCAAAAAGTGGTAATACCACTGAAATATACCTAATAACTGGAATGCCAATGCAACTTCTCAAAAGTGTACCCTTTTGAACCTCGCGCAGCAGTAAAAAAAGTCAAGGGGGGAGCATGCGTACTAATATTCGAAACAGGACCGGTCTGGTTCATAGTATAGATGACGAATTTCTATACGACTAAATTGTTGAAAAACCACCGCAGTCTGACGCTAACAATTTGGATCAGCTTGAAACTTAGACTTCACAAATATCAAATCGTGGAAAAATGACCACACCACATTCATTTTCCCAGAATAAAAATGAACTTCACGATAAAAAATAATTTATAATGAAAAACAAATTGAAAAACAATGCCCTACCAAGGAGTTTCAAATATGATTAACCTAGCCACTCTTTTTTTGAACATTTTCTGGGAAAAAACTCACACAAGCAAAACCAAACATAAAATGGAGGACTAAACTCAATGAACTACTATAAATAGCGCCTAAGCCGCTCCTGGTCGAATTCATTGATCAAAGACGTATGTTTCCATAACAAAACAATTCACTGGTCTCTGTTATGATCAAAGACATGATTTTCACATCTTTTCATCTACTGCGTCGGCGCAGATTCTGATTTTTCCATCCCCATGGTTGGCACAAAAATTCTTCGCGCATATGCCTGCATTGGCATTCCAGTTATTAAGTATATTTCAGTGGGTAATACCCGAGTAGATGAAAATATGACATTTTCCAGTGTTTGACATTAGATATAACTACATTAACAAAAAATTACATGACGATTCATCATTCACAGCAAGTTTTTCGCCGCATGAGACATCGCAAAAAAATGCGAATTTTCGCAAACTTATGAACGTGCCTTTACAATTCTACTTTGGTAACACTGAAAACAGTGAAAACACTGTTGCGTTGACAAGTTGGCAACACTGTCGTTCAGTCAATGGCGTATGTCAAGAATTGTCAAGCTGTTTTAACAAATTAAAAATCTCTGGTAGAAGAGATTTGTTCGTTCATTTTATTTTGTGATAATAAGTGTATTTTTAACGTGTCTCATTATTTATAATGACCTCTTACATGGATAAAGTTTTTAGTAACCAGTGCTCTTTATTGCACCTGCCTGCCAAACTGGCGCCATTTTAGTGATTGTTTATGACCTTTATGTTTTTTTGTTGAAATTATTTTTTTTTTCCGAAGGCGGAATTGAAGACAAGGCCTTCGACATCTGTTGTGCAAAACAACATTTTCTAGTTCCACAAAGATGAGCTGCACCCCACAGTCTTGCACCAATTATGGGGATTCAGGATGTTACTTTGATTCATCCCATTCGATGTTTGAAAGCACACCAAATTCAAAATCGGAAAATAGACAAAAATCTCTCTCCCTTATATCAAGAAAGAGAAAGGCATGCTGCTTGGACAATTATGAAGTCGGGAAGTTATCAGAAGTTATGGAGTCCTGTCCACCTTCTCCCCAATTTTCTAGTACCCTCAATGAGTCGCTAATGAACAATTTGGAAAACTTTCATCTACGTAATGAAATCAGTACCATTTGCCATGAAAAAGGTAATTTTAAGTATGGCAATTATCCTTTTCACTCTTCTGTGGCATTTGTTAAATCACAACTTTTACATAACATAATATATAATTTGGCAGAATGTTCTCTGAAGCCCATTTTTTATTAGGACAAAGTGACTTTTTGGATCTTGGACAATCTGAAGATGGAGAAGAGAAAGTATTACCCTTGAGGAAGATGTTCAAAAAAAGTGATGGCATTCGAAAATTCTGGTCAGCTCCAAACACTCCCGAAAAAGCTATCAAAACTGTAGCACACAAGGCAAATACCAACAGCATCATCAAAAACTTTTCTCAAGTCAATGTCCACTCACAATCCCCTCTCAATAAAGATGCCTACGATATACTGTATCCCAATTTGCCTTCTTTGGACTACAAAAAATCTCTTACACCACAAAAATTCAAAACTGGTTTGGATAAAATCATCACACCTGCGAAAAAACGCCTGTTCTCTCTGCCAAGAAAGGAACTGTTTACAAAAATTGTCACAAATAATATCATAATGGAAAGGATACTTGGGGAGCTCTCTAATGGAGATTTATACAGGTTGGGGCAAGTTTCCCAATGCTTGAAAGACGCTATTCTTTTAGACCCCAAAGCGTCTACTAGATATTCAGGATATTTGCGTGTTCATCACAATCACAAAGAAAACTATAGGATAACGCCGCCATCTTCGCCTGAGCAAAATAATGACTGCCAACAAGAGCCTAGCCCAAATTCAAAGAACTTTGTTTATTTTTATAAGGTTAGTATCTCGAAATAGGTGGCTGTGATTTAACATCAATTAATTGTTTGTTCTTCAAATAAAATTTACTTCTTGTTGTTTTCGTATTTTGTACTTTTCTTCTTTTAAGGAGAAATAGTGAAAGTTGGAATTGTGCTTCTTAAACTTTCTGAATCCCAAACAACAAAATCTGCTTGTTATTAGATACTGGTCATCAAGACAGTTTTAATTGATTTTATTTATTTCATAACTTTTACATGTTTTTTTGCAGATTGCTAGTGAACTTAACAAAAACCAATCTCTCACAAAATGTCCTAGATGCAATAAGGCATCTATAGTTGAAAATTCTATTGGTCAGTGTCAAGATATCAACAGATGTGGATATATATTCTGTAAGAAATGTGATAGTTTTGCCAACAACCCAAAAGATTTCAAAGACAAATGCAACAATGCTCAAATCGTGGATTCAACAAAACCAAGGTAAACTAATGGTTGTGAAGAGGTGTTGCTTGAAATTTCTTCTTTGAATATCTCGAGACATATTTTAGTGCTCTAACGGGGATTGATATAGTATATAAATTTCTTGGTAGCAATAAAATTTAAAAAAACACTTGAACATGTTAAAAATGAATGTCAATAAAACTAAAGCACCAAAATATAGCACTCTAAACAGAGAGTACTGCAAAGTAAAAATGAAAAGATTGTAATAAAACAAAGGGTAAAATATTTAGGTTTTCAGCTAGATAACAAAGTATTCAACGCCCAGTTTGAACATATTATCAAGAAAATTTGTAGAAATATTAATCGGCCTCGATACTGTATATTTTCAATCCTAAAAAAATAACCAAACCATGGTATACCTAAAATATGCATTAAAAATAAATACTTCAACACCCAAGTTAGTTTCTCTTAAATGGTTCACAGTGTATCAAAGACTATGTATTACTTCACAATAGTTTTCATATTAAATCATTTGATTTCATTAGGGCCACCATACTTTCAACAATATATGAGTTTTCTTGAAAATATACATGAACACAATGATAAGAATATAAATAATATTTATCTATATAAATAAGAGGACTTACATTAGTACAATGAATTTGTTAATCTTCCAATGTTTTATGAATGTAATCAGTTGCCTGGTGAGTTGAAAGAATTCAATTCAGTGAATTGATGTATCAAAAACATATTTTTTTATATAGTAGTTGATGTCTGGTAGTCAAATATTAATGTAAATTTTATACTGTCTGATTATGTTTTTTATTTTTTTATACTTGGATATGTACATTAGGTTTCATCCTATTTCAATAAGATTGATTTAACAAAGTTATTAATACTTATCTAAAATCATGCACAGAATTACCTTCTACATGTTTTGATTTGATCATTGGCTGCCCAGGGTGTCATCAAGTCACAAAAACTATAAGAGTCATATTATCAACAACACATTCAAAATGTAATTTTTCTCTATTAGAATGTACTTATTACGACAATATTATTATTTTTATGAACTAAGTTATATAAAATATGTTACATTTGACAAAATAATCAATTTTTTCATTTTCATTCAAGGCATCAATTTGGCGACCTCAGCAATTCATCTATCACAAGCGATTATATGACAGATTATTCAACATTTTTCTCTTCTTCATTGAACCTAAACTTATCCAACAAATATGACATTTCTGGAATTATATCTGACCAAAAAATGTCCACTCCCAAGCTTGCAGTGAAGAGGAATCTGTCCAAATCTTTCATGCAACCTTCAGAAGTAAGTAGTGGTGGAATATTTTAAATTATTGATAAAAATTACCCTTCACAATTGGAATACAATTTGGCTCCTTTTTAATGTTTTTGAATTGTCATAGGTTACAGGCCAAATGAAAACAATTGTCCATTATTCAAAGCTCTTGAACAAAGGGGTTGTTTATTGTTCAAAAATATTATCATTTGCTAGGCTATTGACACGGTTTTATGATGATGAGAAATGTATTTCTCAATTTTACACGCTGAAATAAAAAAAATAATTGTTAATTATATTGCTCCAATATTTTAAACCCCTTTCGGTCCACATTTTTCATTTGTATTTCTTCACTTCTATATTTGAAATGTGCAAAATTGATCTCCTAATATCAAGTTGAAGATATCAAGCCCTGTTTCCATTCTATTCTCTGTCAAGCTGTGCATTCTAGATTATACACCATCGTCATTCAAGTCATTTTATCATTTTTATTTTGTAGCTCAGTGATGTAGTGGTAGCTCACTCATCTGAGAAAAGAGATGGTCTGGGTTTGATTTGGTCACTCCACAATTTCAATTCAGTTATCTTTTCACTTAATCAAAGTATCACTTATCATGTACTATGAACCAATAATGGACTGTAAGGAATACAGTCTTTATCCTCATTTATAATACTCTGACATTTTGCTGTTTCTAGACTCGCCAAACCATTGAACAGTATGTGGTCATGTACTTTTTTAAATCAAGTTGAAACTTGTGTCATAAGGTCACTGACCATTCACCAAAGCACCGATTTTTCTGGTTTTGAAAAACTACAATATGAGCTATATTCTCTTTGAACCGTGTTTTCATGTCATTTTCTGTTTGACCAACAAACTTTTTGTAGCAATTCTTACAACTAATTTCATAAAGCCTCGATTTTCTCAAATCCTAATATTTATCTTTGGAATTTCTCGAATTCTGCAGAAGTTTTGTATACAACCGCGCTCTAGATGGGGAGTGGTCGCGGCTAAATGTACTTTCTCTGTTCCTATCATTAATATCTGTTTCTTAACCTTTTGTTATGTTTTGAAGGGTCCAAATCTGTATGTTGAAATTGTCAAAACTCGCATCACTTAAAAAAAATGGTTTTGTCTTTTAGGTCAAGAATAAAGTGCTCTCATCGAATAACAACACCCGAGTAGCAACGCCTTCACATAAAAGCCAACGTCGAACATCACTTCTCCCAGTGCTACCCTCAGAGGATGCAAACAAAACCTACGAGATTATGGAACCATCCAGCCCTCCGAAAGTAAAGCTACATTCTGTCGGTTCGAAGCAGAGCAAGAGAAACCTGAAAAGGTTGACCCGTTGATCTTTTGTCAAGCAAAAGTCCGTTTTTATTAAAAACTGGTTATACAGTTTTTGATGTTGATGAATATAGTTTCTTATTCATTGTATAGTTATTTTTAATCAGACAAACAACATTGTTATGATACATGTAATATTTGTGATATTTATATCATTCCTAGTTAGATCATCAACCATGCCGGAAAAATTAAAGGTATTTTCTTTTTCCTGGATGTGGTTGATCTTGCTTTACTTTGCTCCCAGTTTTTCCTATTTGTTATTGTATTCGTCGATCAATATTATTTTCTCATAGTAGCAGAATAGTAATATTTTTGAAAGATGTGTGATTTATGGCAGATATTTGATAATTGTAGTTGTCATTAAATGTTGCCATTTATTGTATTGATTCAATTTGGTGAAAATATATTTTTTATAATCACTAATTCTAATTATCTGAAAATTATTCGGTCCAGGTATGTTTATGATTGTCAAATTTCCTTCTGAAAATTGTCATACTGTGAAACTCATTAAGTTGTGGTACCATAGTTTTAGCCAAGTTATATACACATTTTTGTAACAGTTATATTTTACAGTATTGAAAAATACATATTGAAACCTCCTTCATTACCAAGTATGTTTTAATTTGTTACGGAAGAGATCTTTTTCACTTTTTTTTATTTCTCTTAGGTGCGGAGAAAATCAATGAAATTTGACAAGGAAATCGGGAGCTTGTCGTTGTGCCCACATTTCATTACACTCAAATTTGTGTCCACAGTCTCCGGACAACCGAATGAAGCGCTGTTGCCAAATGTTTCAGGGAGCACGAAAGATTTTATTTTGGGTTTTCTGCATTTTCAGCAGTTCAGATCTCAAAAATTATATTCAGTGAAAATAATTTCTTCAACTTCCTCCGAATACTAGCGCTGTTTTTAGTCCGGGAGTTAACGACAGAAATTTCCGGGTCATTTTAGCAAGCTTAATTTTTTATGAGTTGAGTGTAATATACAGGGTGTTTCATAATAAATGCGCAAGACTTCAGGATGTGATAGCTCGTCCAAAAATATGAAAAAAAGTTTCTATTAACTTACCCTCTAAAATGCACCATTTTCGAGATACAGGGTGTTGAAATTTAAAAAAAATAATCGTTTTTTGCGAATATCTCTGGAACCGTTCATCGCACAGAAAACAGATTTCGTAGGCATTTTCTACTCATAATAAGCTGTGTTTTGTGCGGACTTTTTTATTTTTTCAAATTCATAATTGGTGAAAATTTTGAAGGGGTAGTGGGTGTTTTTTTCTCCAACTTCTACGCCACTGGAAAAAGTATGATTTTGAGCCACCTACTTGAACCGCCAATGTTTTCTACACAAAAAAGGTACTCTTGGTCATAAGCTCTAAAGTTGACCGTTTTCAAGAAAAATCAACTTTCATGTTGAAAAACATGGTAAATTTTTTTAAATATTTTTTTTCCTAATTATACAAAATTTACTTAAACGTTAAAACAAGTAACAAAACCAAACGTTGACTTCTTAATAGCAAAATAAAAAAACAATAACAATCATACTCAGTTGAATTGTTGGAAATGTCCGCCGTTAGCTTCAATACACGCAGCAATTTTTCGAGGAAAAAACATTATTTAAACAACATGAAAGTTGATTTTTCTTGAAAACGGTCAACTTTAGAGCTTATGACCAAGAATACCTTTTTTGTGTAGAAAACATTGGCGGTTCATATAGGAGGCTCAAAACTGTACTTTTTCCAGTGGCGTAGAAGTTGGAGAAAAAAACAGCCACTACCCCTTCAAAATCTTCACCAATTATGAATTTAAAAAAAAAAATACGCACAAAACATAGCTTATTATGAGTAGAAAATGCCTACGAAATCTGTTTTCTGTGCGATAAACGGTTCCAGAGATATTCGCAAAAAACGATTATTTTTTTAAAATTTCAACACCCTGTATCTCGAAAATGGTGCATTTTAGAGGGTAAGTTAATAGAAACTTTTTTTCATATTTTTGGACGAGCTATCACATCCTGAAGTCCTGCGCATTTATTATGAAACACCCTGTATAATAGTAATATGAACGTCTGCCGGTGCACCCCAACGTTACAGGAGGGTTACAATTACAGCAAAAAATTAACAACAAAAATTTATTGCCGCATACGCGAAACTGTATATATCGGTTGAAACATTAGAAGCTTATAAAATATCGTCTACTATCTGAATTCCATAACAAAACTCGTGACTTCTCACGGAGACTACAAGGACGTTACTAACTTACTGATACTGAGTACTGACTACAGTAACTGAGTGACTACCCGCTCAGATGCTACACGTGCCGAAGCCAACGGTCCGTTTACCAAAATTTAGGTGGGGGCAATCTTTTGCTGGGAATCTGAAATGGCAACTGCTGAAATGGCACACACAAGGAAAGAAAGATACAGTTAGTTTGAAAGTGGTTGACAATGTTTCACTTTGAGTAAGGTTATTCTGGACTTTCATTGTCTAAAAAAGAACAAAGAAAAATTCAATTCTCTGCAATTTTTAATCACGACGTTTCAACTGTTAAAATCTACAGTCGTTATCAAGTGTGCAATGCGACAATCTCAAGGATACTTCTTCCGCTATTCCTGACACTCAACGAGGAAGAAACATCAAAGTCAGGAATAGCGGATCATGTCTGGACGACCCAACACAACATAAAATGGACTGAAGCCGAAGTCATCCATAAAGAAGAGGGCTGGAAATAGAAGGAAGTTTAAAGAGAGTGCATATATTATGAACAACAAAGTCTTTAGTCAAGCTAGCATAGAAATCCGTAATGTGTGGAAACCCTTAATTAGTGGCATGGATCAATTGAAATTGCGATAAGATTTAACAATGCTGTACCGGAGGGACCTGGCACAGTAATTAACAAGCTTACCTGAATACCGCCAAATTACCCCTAGGCTAATGACACAAAATTATCCACAGCATATATAAGAAGTATCCTTGAGATTGTTGCATTACACACTTGATAACGACTGTAGATTTTAACAGTTGAAACGTCGTGATTAAAAATTGCAGAGAATTGAATTTTTCTTTGTTCTTTTTTAGACAATGAAAGTCCAGAATAACTTTAAGAATGATACCGTTATATTTGAGGGCTGCACGAGTATAGTTCCCCAGGTGTGAAACGTGCCACACATTATACGATGAATCATACTACTGGTTGTACAACACCACGTTGATTCCGATGATTCGACGTTGGAAGGACAGATCAGGTTCGCGTTTGTCCACAAACTTAAACGACGGTGTGGTATTTGTCTTATAGCAAATCGATTTGCGATGGCGTCGAGTTTGTCAACCAGATATAAACATAAAATACTTTTTTGAATAATATGAGCACAGCACTCCAGGTTGGTAGAAAAATGCCGAAGATCAGGTGACAGCACAATGTGTGGTTGCTCTATTTTTCATCTTAAGCGAGGTTAGAAAATAATAAAGAGAAATAAAAATAACCAAGTAACAAACCGTTAGAAGTAATAAAAAAATATAGGAAAAAAAAGTTTTAAAAAATATTAATATGTACTTACATGCAGATATTATTATATGATATATAATAATAAGTGAAAATATATAATATATATTTATTGGCAGGAGTTATCAGATAAATTTAGATTTGGTTTTGATTAGCAAGTAATTTCAATTTTAGACCTGATTTTTGAAGGCTAGCTGCTACTGATTTTAATTTCAATTCATTGGAAATTTCATTATGTTTTTGATGACTGGTAAGTGAAAGATCGTTTGAACAATTCGGTGCGATGTTGTGGTGTTGTAATTCTATGTTTGAATCGGGTATTTACCTGATGGATATCAGTTTGGTGAACAATTTTTCCAAACAGGTATTTCGGTTGTGTTTTTGATGATTTGTGAAAGAGACAAGCAGAGTGTAGATATCGTCTGTTCGACATATTCAGCCAGTTATAAAATCTCGTAATTTGTGGGAAATTCTTTGGCGTCTCCTAATACCACAAATAAGCCGCATACAAGAGTTTTGAACGACTTGTAGAATCGTTTGCGTCGATACAGGGGCCAAAAACTACATCTCCGTAGGTGAGTTTAGATAATACCAGAGCCTCGCATAGTATTTTGTTTACGCCAACTGAGAGATAATGGCTATTGTGAAAAATTGATTTTATGTTCAAATAAGCGTTCCTGATGCAACATTATATGTTTAAATAATAATTTTAACATTATGTTTAAATCGCAGTTGATCATCAAAAACCAGGCCAAGGTTTTTTGCCTTGTTTACTGGTGCAATTTGCTCACCATCAACATTCATTCGGATTACTTCGTTGATTTGCAAACGAACTTTATTTGGGCCAAAAACTAGAAAAAAAGTCTTTTTACTATTTATACCTAGAGCGTGTTCGGAGGACCAGGTAAAAATATTATTCAGATCATAATTTATTTTGTTTACTACGTCCTGATAATTTTCAGGTATGAAAGAATAGTAAAGCATTTTTATTAAGTGTTCATACAAACTTCCAATGAAACGTAGCGATATGACTACGACCGGTCGTAGCTTGCACACTATCAAATTTATCGTATGTACTGCTGCGTTGTACTACAGATTTTATGCATGCTATACTTCCGTACAATACGACCGTGTCGTACACTGCAACTAGTACTACAACGCCACTAACTAATCTAACTATCCAACAGTTGTTCCAACAGTCGAATCAACATGGTGTTGTACAACCAGCAGTACGATTCATCGTATAATGTGTGGCCCGTTTAAATTGTACCCAAATTTATAGGTATCTTTTGCCTACACAACTATTATTTGTTTCTCGACGAACGAGCTCTCCCAGAGAGATGAGTAGAGAGGTGTAGTAAAAGAGATTACCCAGCAAACACATCTGTGACATGACATCTCTGAGATGTCGCAATGAGGTAACACGGTGATATCAAAAAGGTTGCATCGCTGCGATGTACAGAAGCAAATACATCTGTGACATGACATTTCAGAGATGCCGCAATGAGGCAACACGGCGATATAAAAAACGTTGCATCGCTGCGATGTACAGAAGCAAATACATCTGTGACATGACATCTCTCAGATGTCGCAATGAGGCAGCTAATCTATTACTTGTCATTTCTAAGCTGTCACAATTGCGATTTTAAAAATTTCTCTTTGCCGCAATGATGTTATCGTCATCTCCGAGCAATAAAAGATATAGAGGTGCCATTTCTATATATAAACAACACATATTGATGTGAAAGCTGCATACCGCTATCCTTTGTTATGATTTGTAGGTGAGGGTGAGATTTGTTATTGTTTTGAAAACTGGAGCTAAGCTTAGAACCAGTGGCGTGCTAATACATTTTCTTATATATTATTAATTAGATACGGTCGCTAAAGACAAATTTGTCATCACATGTATCGTCATCGATAGACGACCACATGCCTGGTTGGAAAGCAAGTTTGTATGTAGCTGCAATTCTGACGTCTAATGTTCGGAATGCGCACCAACCACCAGCAGTACCTAGTGCTGTAGGTCTCCCTACTGATGAAAAGTGAATGCGCTTCCAATGAAAACAAAGTCGCCCTAGAGCGCCACGGCAAATAAAAGCTGCCATGTACCCGCACAGGCTATGCCTTTGGGTACACTCTACGAGTGTTGTGAAAAAATAGTAACATGTCCTTACGTTAATACAATGAATTTTTGGATTAAACTCTTCCTATCATACAAATGGCAACATTTCCTAAATGGTTGCATAAATAACTCATTCACAAATAGAATTCATAATGAATATGTAGTGGACAGATAGTTATTTATGTAACAGGTGCAAAAATTAGTGACTGTTTATTGTACATTATTGAACATGTGATAATTGTCAACACGCTACGTGTACTAACACAGCATATATTAATTCTTTTACGATCATTAAAAAAAATAGACTTTCATCCGTCAATTTTGAATATGAAAAGTAGTGCTTATTGCTGTGGGGCAATAGAAAGTCGTTATCAAGTTATCATACACTTGATAACGACTGTAGATTTTAACAGTTGAAACGTCGTGAATAAAATTGCAGAGAATTGCATTTTTCTTTGTTCTTTTTCAAGAATAACCTTACTCAAAGTGAAACATTGTCAACCACTTTCAAAAAAACGATAGCAATGTTGTTGCTAATTCTTGCGCGCTCACGTGGTAAAGTCTTGTTCATACCCTCACAAATTTCGTAATTTTTCAGCGAATAAAATGGCAGCATCAACGATTGGTCCGGCATGACTGGCAGCCATTTTATTCGCAGAAAAATTGCGAAATTCGTGAGGATATAAACAAGACTTCGCGTGAACGCGCGAGAACTGGCAACAACGTTGCTGTCGTTCGTTGTTCGCCTGTTGTCGCTGTCTACGATAATTTTGTTCTACGATAATTTTGTATTTCGAGTAATGATTCTGGTGCTGTCATCGTAGAAGACGAAGATGCTTCAAACTTTGGGGACAGTGCCAGTTGCAGAGCTATCATCCTTATTATCTTTCAACGCTGGAAGGAGTTGGAATCCACTAAATGAACGAATTTGTTAGAAAAGTTCATGTTTGCTGTTGTTTTGCGAAAAAAATACTTTATATTGGTCCAATGAACATGAAATATTGAATAAATATGATTAATCAGATACGTGCTGGAAGCATTTGATTTGATAATCAGTACACATTTTTCACTCCGGAAACTGCGCTCAAATTCTTACTGGTGAGAAAAATATTTTGAAGAAAACTGAAAATTATTACCTTATCATCGCATCAGATGAAGATTCATCATAAAATGCCAAGACTGGTAATGCTCCTTTACTGATTATAGTTCTATAACCTGACCGAAAAATATGGTGAGGTCAAAAGTGGTTAGAACAGATAACTAACGATTTCTATATAAGAGAGTGATGCACACCACAACTGGGCAATTGCTCTATTGCTTGGTAACCTGAAAATATAATCTGAACCAATGTCAAAGTATCATAAGGAATATGAGAGAATGGAATTGTCTTGACATTCATTATACCTACGTAACCCGTTCATTAGATTTTAAATTTGTGATGATATACAGTGTTTCGTTTACAATCGAGAAGTTCATGTCCACGTACGGTTTAACCGGAAGCGACATTTTTATTCAAATGGAAACATCGAAAACTTCTGATGAACGGGTTATGTGATAATCCCTGTATATGAAGAAAACATTGCAGTACCCAGCAGATTGGGTCTATAGCTAGTGACTTATAAATTGAATTCGGTTTTGAAGAGTTGAGTTTGCTTACTTACTTATTTTTCAGTGTACCTACTGCAACAAGTATTTTCCTATTTATGAATAGGTAATCATTTTTCAAAGTACAAAGTTTCTTTGAAGGTATTTCAACAAAAAGTTTATTTTTGTCTCACAATCCGGAATCAGTAAAAATTAACTTTAATAATACTGCTCAAAACTAAGTAGGGTATGCCCATCAGACATGGTATGTGCCATGCTGCGACGCCCATGGTTTGATTTGATACTTACTCGTGGAATGTTTGTTTAGTGCTTGATAACTTTTTCAGCCCACAAACTTCACTCGTTTTCGCCATTTCGCAGAGATAAGGTCTTAATATAACAATTCAACAATCCAACACATCACTTCTACCACTTATTAAAATTAAAACAATTATACATATAGGCTCAAATCCAAACTGAACTGACTAGACGATAAATAAGTTGTCAACGCATGTAAACAAACTAGATCGCCAAGTTAAGAGTGAATAACAATACGGAATTCCAACCTGATTAATGAGTGGAAACGGAAATATCCGATAATGTTCTTTTTTAACATGATCCGAGCATAGATATTTTTAAACAACGTCGGGAATGTTGCTTTCAAGAAAAAGACAGGAAAGCCCTCTCTATATCTTTTATTGCTCGGAGATCGTCATATGTATTTTTTGCGATGTCAACAATGAACGCCATTGCACATGCGCGTGATATTCGTAAATTTATATATTCGTTTAATTTGCTTCTCGATCATAAACATTGAACATAGATTAAACTTCCGGCAGCGGTTGAGGTCAGACGGCGGCCTTGTGTTGGAAGTCAAGTTAATGTAGAAGTAAATGTCCAGCATTATAGATAATGTGCATGAAGTGTATGTAAATGTTAGTGAATGTTTGTCATTAGGTCTTAGTCCATCTAATATCTAATGTGCATGAAGTAAGTGCAAGCAAATAATAGACCAGGGTGAGGATATTGCTTCCAGCAAGACAATCCTCATCCCTCGACGACGCCCGTGTTATTTACGTCGGTTAGAGGCCGGGGCGAGACGGATTCTTGCATAACACATATGGGGATTCTGAGTAAATTGCCCAAGCATAGCTCATTAAAGGGTTAAGAAGAAGAAGAACATGGAACATAACCAAAAATGGCTTGTTGCACCAAGTTCTATTAACTAATGGTCATAGTAATTTAACAAATGTTTAATATCCTGACAAAGCTGTGAAAAATAACTTATTCTAGGAATAGTTCCCAGGAAAAAAGTAAGTAACAATAATTTTTCACTTGAAACTATGGCAAAGCGTTCATTTCCCTCTTTCTCTTATCGTCATAAAAGACGGATGATAAAGTTTTATTGTTTTAGGTATCATTATTTTTTACTGTTGGAAAATGCTTCGATTAGAACAATGTTGTTTCATTTTGAGTACATTATATTTATTGAAAATAAAATTTTTAAATACATATTTTCCATCCAAAGCTTTTTTTCATTGATATATTTTCCTTTGTATTACCTAACCCCTGCGTGACAAAAGTACATCGCTGTTATATGTCACATGTTCACATACCTGCGATATCAATATGGAATCATCTCGTATTCATCGCAGTTACATCTTAAAAATATATCGTTGTTAAATCGCAGAACTTGTTGCAGCGACGTCGCATGGATGAATCTTGAGTGGGACAAAATAACATCCCTCCGACATCGCAGCGACGTCTATTCGACATAGAATGCGATATCACAGGTCACATTGTTACATCGCTGCGATGCACCTGTGATGTAACTGTGTTTGCTGGGTAGGTACTTTGCACCGAGTTAGACAAGTGAAGATTCAACACAAACAGCTACATGTTTTATTTCAAATACGTAATCTACTTTCTATTGCTTAGTTTGTAATGTTTAGCATTTTTGCGAATTTCATCAGTATTCATTTTCACGGAAAAGATCTAGCATAACTTCCGCCAGCATTTATTAAATATTCGATATTTTCTAAGCTTCTCATGCTTCAACTGATACGTACAAAGTTTCGCGTATCCGGCTATCCATTTTTATTGTTGATTTTTTGCTGATGCTGCGGGGATGCGGCTGCAGATATTACTATTGTACACGTTATACACGCATAGCACATAAAAAATGAGGCTTGCGGAAATGGTGTAATGAAATCTGTCGTTAACTCCCGGCGACCATTTTAACCGTTTTCAGAAAATTTTGATAGTTTCTGACAATTATTACATGGCGCTTAAGAGTCTGTTTTCTAATCTGTGGTCTAACTGTGAAAGTAATATAAATTGTATGAAGTAAGGATCCATATTCATCCGCCAGAGTCGATAGGAGTGTATTTTCAAATGGGATGAAAAAAGTATCATTTGGAAAATGGAAACAAAATTTTTCAAATGCTGATGATGAGTATGTCACTTAGCTTATTGGATGGTGATATTCGTTGTGCAACCGTACTTGGGAGGTTCCCCTGCTAACTTGTGTTTCGCGGGTACCTTTATGGTTCCCTTTTCTGGGATGCCTTCCTCCGCACCTAAGGTTGCAACCTCAGAGGCACGGTTGGACGGGTATCTTTCTGATCGGCGTACCTAATAGAGGCGGTTGACTTGGATCCCTTTGACCTTGTAAGGCCACACACTTTCCAAAATATATTTTGACTATGTTATATGAATACAAAAACAAATTATTATTATCATCTTATAACTTTCAAATTGTGCCTCTAAATAATAAGAATACAATACCGTAAATATAAATAAAACATTTCACATCATTGTACTTGTCTGTAGGAGGGGCATTGCTTGCCGTTGCCTATATAGGGAGCATTATTGGCATTCTTTCCGGAGTCATCGGACCTCTGGGGCTGCTACCTATAGGCGGCTTGATCGGCTAATGTAACGAAAATAATCAATTACCTATTTATTTGGTCCAATATCCAGAATTATATTTTTTCTAATAACTGTGTTATTATACTTTCTCTTCAAACAAAACATATTTTTATTGCAGAGTGGTAACACTAATTAGTGATCTTCTTGTTCTTTCAATATCGTTTCCTAAATTACTTTTGAAGTGACCTCCAGTCTCTGGGCCCCAAAACAAGTTATAAAGGATTTTCCTGTGCTTTCATTTTAGTCTTCACGTGCATAGACAATATATATTCGTGTTTGTTAAGTCAGCCGTTACAGGTTCAAGCAAAAAATATTTGAATTTATAAATATTCAGGGTGGAGGAGTGCCTAGAGCAAGTCTTCCGACGAAGCCCCCACTTCACGATACCCAGCTGGAGTGGGGCGGATCAACTCGATTCGAGGGAGGTAATGGACAAGGACACCATCGGAAAGCAAGTTCAAAAATAAAGAAAGAGAAGAAGAAGCAACACAATTTTGATTTTTGACAATGACATAGTTGACAATAATGACAATGTTGACTTTGTTACTAACCGTCAGGCAGCAAATTTTAATATTAATTCTTAATTCATAAGTAGGTCTGTGTTTTTGGAGATGATTTTTGGTCATATATAAAAATCTGCAAAGAGACAAGAGTAATCCAATTTTTCTTTTGCAGCATTTTGCTTGTTGAAACAAATTTTATTGAATAGCTCTGTATGGTCTCCCGGTCCATTGAGAAGTCACGGAAATAGTGAGTGCTTTTTCCAACAATCGTTGATTACGTTTATTCAGAAGCCTTTTCTAAAAAATTTCATTGTTCAAAATACATCTGATATACTTGTTTGAAAAAAAAAAAATCCTTTACAAGAAAATAGGGTTAACGGTGTACCGTTAATTGGTATTTGCAGTGCGGTTTTCATCATGATGATTTTCCAAAGTTTTCTGTGGTATGAGTAATCTCTATCAATAAATTGTGGATCAAATTGTTCCAAAATAATGTAATGTATTCAAATCTCATAGGTGAATTTGCCTGATTCCCAGTTGGGAAATGGGCTTTTCTTTCAGAAATACTTCATGGTATCCCAGCAAAAATATTTCCCCTGTTTGTTGTTCATAATTCAGAAAGACAATTAGGACAGGCTAAGAAAGAAAAGAAGAAATGGCAGACAACAGTGAAAACTTTCCTCTTCAGCAGGCTGTTTTTGAAAATGATTTACAAAATCTATCTCGATTGATAAGGAAGCATGATGTTGCCACCAAAGATAAGCATGGTAAAATGAACAAAACTCAAGTTTCACTCAGTAGTTTTAAATATTGACTAATTTCAGGAAACACAGCTTTACATTTAGCAGTTATGCTGGGAAGAAAAGGTTTGTATTCAGAAAATGATTTCTACCTTGTTTACAGCTAGCAAGCATCATGAATTGTTGCACTCTTCAGTGCTTTCCAAATAAATGTTACCAAACACTGGAAACAATTTATAAAATACCATGCACCAAATGATTGTCTTTCATAAAAACTGCTTAAAAGTTTTTATGATGGAGGGACAGAAAACAATCTTTGAAACTGAGATCAGCAAATAAGAAGAATTTACCAGAATTACAAAAAAAAAAACAATCATTCAGTTATAAGATGAAGGTGAGATGAAGTATGTACATAAAGGAATTGAATATTGAAGAAACAAATGCAAGCCACGAATGTGCAACACAAATTGAATATCTTGCCAGTAACTAAGAAAGTGAAACCTTTAAAAACAATCAATAATGTGTTGGTAGAAATGGGCCCTTCTGGAATGTTACAGGTAATAATGAAAAAAATTGTTCATATCAAACATCAATGGGCAAATTTGACATCCCTAATAAGAAGTTAAATAGTACACTTCTCAATGGAGAGACTAGTGCCAGGTATAATGAACTTTTCAGAATTAAAATGACAAGCCCCAAAAAACCAGCAAGAATGATGTATTAATCAATGTTAATATAATGTAAATGTTTGGTGTATGTAACACAAACAAGATTAACTTAACATTACCAAACCATAAGGATTCCCCTTGTCAAAAAGAATTTACTAGTTGCCGTGTTAGAATAAAAACATGAAATATGAAATCTGTGTATAATGAAGGCTACAATTTAGTAAAACAAACTCTGATACTGATTTTTAGCACATCCGTTCTGAGTAATCAAATCATACCTATTTCATATTGAGACAATCAGATTTCCTATCATATCGCAATACAAAAATTTAATAACCCAGCCCACTTGTCAAAATTCAATTACTTACCATGGTTGATATAGTCCATACGTACCCAACAACATGCAGTAGAAGTGGGTGGGATACTGTGAATTCCTATTTCCAATGAAATACAGCTTAAGTCGGATTTCCTGTCATATTGCATTTCACAAATTACCACATCCCACCCTTCAAAATATCTACTTCCTTGTTTGATATGAGTTAATTTTTCTCTTGTATATTATTTGTTTATTTTACCTTGGATATGGTTGCTATTAATACACTTCTAACGCCTTAGGGCGTTATTGCCATAACTCCCGCTCATTGTGTGAGGAGAAATGAATCAATAGCTAGAATGTAAAAATTTCATATGAGTACAAACAACTCAAGAAACAAAAAATAAGTCCAACAACCATTTTTTTTAAATACTCTTACCTAATTAAAATTGAAAGTGCAATTTTAGAATTTTCCGGAAATATGTGACCCAAAATCTTCGGATTTTTTTAAACTTTATAAAAAAAAACTTGACCACTAGTAGTTGAAAGTTCTTTCATAACAAAACCACCAGGAAATTCATGTGATTCTGTAACCGAATTTGCTATCATTGTTGACACTTTGTTTTTAGAGATAATGCTCTGTTTTATGTAATCAACTCTTATATTAAAATGCGATTTATGATTTCGAAAATTAACGCGCTCGCTTCGCTTACGCGTTAAAATATCTAACACTAGTTGAATAAATAACTTATTGTTTTATTGCAATGGGCCGTGGTGGTCTGCTGGTAGTGCGTTCGCCTCGCATGCGTAGGGTCGTGGGTTCGATCTACCGATTCACCGGTCTCGTGCATGGCATCACACGTTAAAAGGTAAGAGCTGCGTCTTCCCTAGCTCACACAAGTCTCTTGAATACTTCTGAGGGTTGCGCGTAGGGGTGCAGTCGGTTGACGGAAATAACAATTTTAACAATATCAACAATAACAATTTCAAAAATGTATTTACATTCCCAATCTTCAAAATTTTAATTTCTATGGTTAATATAGACCATGCGCATCAAAAGAAACGCAGTAGAAGCGTGTGGGATAACGAACTTGTGAACATTTATGATACTAAGCTAAGAGCTCAGCTCTGATCCAGAGTAAGACAAAGGAATATGAAGACTGAGCTCGATGGGACCGCTAACGGTTGAATGATTGATAATATTTCAGAGGAGTATCTTCCATGAAAATATCTACAAAAAAGATCGCCAACATTTCTGCGGTGTTCCACACATTTTGAAATACACATATTGAATTCTATTTTTGTCCATGTATTTGGGGCGGAGCTAAGTTAATTGGTACGGGGCCACGTAGCCGAGTGGTTAAAGCGACATTGTTTCAATCACTTTCCGTTTCATGTATTCATCGCATCACTGTTGCAGACATAATCAAGCGTTCCGTTTCAACTAACATTGACGTTGGTGGGTTGAATCGGAACGATTTTTGCTTGCGTGGTGCATGCCGTTTCCCGCAGATGTTGACATTTATCACTTCATCAGTTAACCAAATTCTTATGTAACAAAAACAAATCTGTTAATCTAGTAAATAAATTAATATGGGTAGAATGGCAAGAGTAGGAAACGAGCTTTGTGGAAATGAGAGTAGCTCATCAGATTCTGATACAAGTGATAGTTATGAGGATAAAATCGTCTGTCCCACGCCAAAACCACGAATATACTAATTCCAGGGTTCTGACTTCAATATGTAAAATACTAATTTTCTACCAAAATTTTCATTGCCAAACTCACGAAAGTGCTATCTGTCTACTGTGAACGAGAGTGAATTCGCGAATGTGATAACTTACCTTGGTTTTCAAAGCAAGAAGCACGAATATTCTTAATACTTTTCTCATTCGAAATGAAAAATTGCACATTCGTAGTTTTGGCATGAGACCGACGATGATGTTGAATGAATTGACGATTTTTTCTTCCATTGTACGGTAAATCAGGTAAATGTGATAATGCACGATACTTGACACTTCATCAAATATCAAATTTAAACTTTGAATTCGGTTTCTGAAGTTTCTGTTTGAACGTGAAACCATAGACAAGAAACTCTTTAGGCGTGTTCCGTTTCATGCATTGAGGACATAATGCGCATATGACCGTTCCGTTTCCTACATTAGGAGTGCATTGACACGCCCACTTTTATATTCCCCTCTTTGGCCTTGAGACATCGAAAGTGCATGAACTACTGCCCGTTCGTCTAGCAGCGATGAATGCGATCCAAATTAGATCTGTCAAACTCAAAAGTCACGTTCAAACAGAAACGTCAGAAACCGAATTAAAAATTTAAATTTGATATTTGATGAAGTGTCGAGTATCGTGCATTATCACATTTACCTGATTTACCGTACAATGGAAGAAAAAATCGTCATTTCATTCAACATCATATCGTCGGTCTCATGCCAAAACCACGAATGTGCAATTTGTCATTTCGAATGAGAAGAGTTTTAAGAATATTCGTACTTATTGCTTTGAAAACCTAGGTAAGTTTTCACATTCGCGAATTCACTCTCGTTCACAGTAGACAACCTGATAGCACTTTCGTGAGTTTAGCATTGAAAATTTTGGTAGAAAATTAGTATTTTACATATTGAAGTCAGAACCCTGGAATTAGCATATTCGCGGTTTTGGCGTGGGACAGACGATATTATTCTCATAACTATCACTTGTATCAGAATCTGAGCTACACTCATTTTCACAAAGCTCGCCTCCTACTCTTGCCATTAACACTTTCGTTCGACACATTAATTTATTTACTAGATTAACAGAATTGTTTTTGTTACATAAGAATTTGTTTAACTGATAAAGTGATAAATGTCAACATCTGCGGGAAACGGCATGCACCACGCAAGCAAAAATCGTTCCGATTCAACCCACCAACGTCAATGTTAGTTGAAACGGAACGCTTGATTATGCCTGTAACAGTGATGCGATGAATGCATGAAACGGAACACGCTTTTTGTTTTGAGTTTGACAGATCTAACTCGGATTGCATTCATCGCTGCTAGACGAACGGACAGTAGTTCATGCACTTTCGATGTCTCAAGACCAAAGAGGGGAATATAATAGTGTGCGTGTCAATGCGCTCCCGATGTAGGAAACGGAACGGTCATATGCGCATTATGTCCTCAATGCATGAAACGGAACACGCCTAATATTGTCAATTATATTTGTTTCAATTTCGAAAGCAAACAAAAAAAATAATTAAATAATGAGGGTATGGAGTGAATACTGGCAAATAATACTCGATATGAGTGAAAAAAACCCGAATATAACAAGTAATTTCAATGGAATAGAGGGCAAAGCACAAGGTCACGCTCTGTGGCAAAATGAGAGCTACAAGTTAACAACTTAGGTTTTGAAGAAAAATCTGTCGAAGAATGGAGAAGAATAAGTATTCAGAAAAGTACAGTAATCGATTAGTCCTAGTGTTTATTTATAATTACTGCTTAATTTAAATTCAGATACCTATTATAGTGGTAGACTGGAAGTCAAAAACTAAGACAAAAACTGTAAAATTGCACAAAAATCAGCTAAAGACAGGAAGTAGAAAGCTTACCCACTGTTCTGACAAAGTATATTTTCAATAGCAATGGTTAACCTCTTCTATGGCCCTCGATACATATTGCTGAGCTATAAAAAGAGGCTTCTACCTATTACTCTTTGATATGTTCCTGTTGCATAAAAACTTGGGACACTAAAACATTCAATTTTTGGAGGTATAGCCATAGGGTTATTCAACTGATTCATCTGAGGCAGGATACTGTTAAAAATATATTGAGCCATAGACTTATTTACTCTAAAAAGTTCTTTAAACCTCGTATCTTTTATCAACAATGGATCTGATGCTTCTCTCATGAGTCTTCTCTCAATATTTTTTTTCCTCCAGAGCTAATAAATTCAATCCGTTCACAAGCAGCAACAATATCACAATTTATTTAAAATGAATTGAAAAGCACATGAAACTACCAGCCGTTAAAAATAAAAATTCGTGACAATGACAGATTTTACTAATTTTGGACACAAGAATCTTAAATGTCACTAGAATATCACCAAATTTTGGCAAATGCTTTTAAATAGGATAGTACGTTGCCGAAAGAACTCGATGCGTAGGCGACTAAAGCACAGAGTGCTAAATAATGTGACTGTCGCTTGCGATAGTAGTAATCGACTGTAGAAAACGAGGGGTAGAATTCTTTATGACAGAGTCCCACTGCTCTTATGGCCCGAGAAAGTGCTAGGAATCGCACGTAAAAAGGTAAGACCTCATTAATCCTTAGCTCGCACAAGTTTCGACTTCTGAGGGCTGCCGTTCGTAAGGGGACGACAGCTGGTTAACGGAAAAAACAATTTTAACAATTTTTTTAACTATATTGGTTATTAGGGTACTTGGCAATTTATGTCCACAATTGACCTTCAGTATGGTTACCACCAAGTACCAGTTAGTGCCGAGGATCAGGACAAGAATTGTTTCGTCAGAAAACAACTACTCCCCTGGCTAAGACCACGACGGGTATTGAATTAAATCTAACAGAAACTTGTGCAACGTTCCTCAAAGCATCAGAGGATGCAATTGCAAGTGCCCTCTGTGACCAACCAGCAGAATTTTGTTATGGACAGGATGACCACCTTCAGACTAGTTTCGAGGTTGTAGTTGTTTTCTGACAGGTACTTGCCATAATAAGCCTACGTAGTAGGTGTATATGGGAGTAAAGGGTTCATCATCGGTCGGCAACGACTGTTCGTTACTAAACGATCTCCCAAAAGAACTTTGTTTTCACAAGAAATGTTTTGTCACGCCTTTTGGAACATTTCGGTTTATGTACATGTCTTTTGGGATTAAAAACGCTCCATCTACGTTTTTCAGACTCATGGACAGATTTATTCGTGCTGGGCTGAACAAGTGTAGTATTCGTATATCTTGGCGATATTCTCGTACTATCAGAAACATTTGAAAAACAAAGACGATTTGAAAGCTGCTCGGCTTAAATTCAAATTGCGCGTTCGTAGAAAAAAGTGCGTATTTATTAGAGAGTGTGTTAAATATCGAACGTTATCGGCACGGATCCAGAGAAGACCTCTGACATCGAAAACATGTCACCGCCTACTTGTATACGTCAAGTACAGAGTTTTGTTCAAACATGTACCTGGTATAGGAAATTTGTTCCTAATTTCGCGGACAAGAGCAGACCTTTGACGGACTTGCTTAAAAACAATTGTAAATCTAAGTGAAAGCACTAAGAAATGTCTGGTCTCAAGTCCAATTTTGATCCATGCTGATTCTACACAACCTTAAATTTTAATTTTTTTTTTTTGATTGACGTGGCCGTTACTTGATGGAAATTCATAGTATATGACACTAAGGTAAACACGATTAAATTTCCACAGAATTATTGTCTTCGCGACATGTTTCGATACACAGTATGTTTCTCAAGATAATGTAATACACTAAATTATGTTACTTTGAACATTACTTAAATACCCTTCTCAACAATTGAGGTAATTAGGACCTATGTAGGTACCTGGAAATCTCAAAACATAGCTACTACTCAATTAATTGAAAAGGTTTAACAAAGGGGAACTATTTAGGTCCAATTGATCATTTAGTAAACAATTCGAATTTTTCAATTTATTGATTTCTAAATAATTAAGCCTAATACCCTTATTTTCAACATGAAGGATTTCAAATTTTTCGTCGAATTCATGGTGTTTCTCCAAAATATGATTGGCATAATGTTGAGTGTTTTATTCATTACATGATTCATACGGTGTTCTCGTACGCGGCTTTTATAAACTTCTGATTTTTAGAGTTATGTCTTTATTATTTTTGATCAACCTTCCCAACGTGTTATCTGTTGAGTTCTACTCTTAAATTTTGTTTTTTCAAATATGACGCTATTTTTCATTGAAACGGGTCCTGAATAAGTTAAAGTTCTGTATTTATTGTCAAGGTTGCTCATAGTGAGGTACACTTCTTGGATAGCCTTTCTATGTAGTTTTTTAGCAAGAATATTTTCTATTAATTTGACTTGATATCCATTGTTAATTGCTATCTGTTTTATGATATTTAATTCTTTGTAGACATTTTCTTCACAAAGAGGAATATTTACTAATCTTATATTTTATGAACAGACGCCATCAATTATGCGTTTTAATTGGCAATATATTTCTGGAGATTTATCAGTAAAACACCAATTTATAAAAAATATTTGACAAACTTTCACTTTTTTCAAGAATGTGTCCAGCTGTTGTTGAAACATGATGCGCCTGTAAAAGTGAAAAATGGCTTAGGATGGACGGTACTGGCTGAAGCTGTCAGTTACGGGAATCGCCCCACAAGTATGTTGAAAAACTCCTGCTAATAAATTCAACTAACTGCTGTTCCTTGTTACAGTATCTTCTCTTGTGAGAAAGTTCAGGCAACAATCTCGAGAACAAATGGAAGAGAGGCGACCCAATCTAGTTGAGGCTTTAAATAGAATCAATGACTTTTACATGGAATTGAAGTGGGACTTTCAATCATGGGGTATGTGTTCATCAACTAATGCCAAATAACTGAATTTTCTACGAATTTTCTTATAGACTGGTGCCTATAATTTTTGTGAAAAAAAAGTAACGGACAAGGACCAGGTGGAAAATGTTGTTGAGATTCCAACTTTGAGGAAAGACATATTTAAACACGAAAACACTCAGTATCGTAAAATGGGGATGCAGTTTAGGGGTTGAATGCGGGTTTTTTGAAATTTGCGGCGAGACGTGACCAAAAGAAAAGTTGTAGATAATGAAAAAATAGAAAACTTTTGTATTTAATAGAGATATCCAGAACATGTGACCACCGCCCTTTAAAAATAGCAATAGCAATAGCAAACCCAGGAATACCTGTGGTCATAATATATGGATTTTGATTTATTTTTGGATTCTAATCAGTTGATAATTAGATCACATTAGATTATTATAAGCATTTTCTTAATTACATATTCAGATTTATAAATATTTCGTATTAGAACATAAAGTTTTTTTCCTTTTCATCGTGACGTGTATTCTTATAATTTTGATTAGGTATATTGAATTACGTATTTTGCAGGGAACAGTGATTATAGTGGCATTGGAAAGTTCTGGATTTAATATTATTCAAAACATATATTGCGATTTCAGTGGTCTGTAAGATAGAATGGAATTATATATCTACCGTATAGACCACACCAATATCGAGTAAAGTTGCAATGTATTTTGAATTGTATTGGTTTTCATAATTGCTGAAATACGATAAATGTCAAACTCAGTGCGGATCGAGTGTTCGTAATTGCACCCCTGGTAGTGATACTGTCCAGCGTTATCTTTACAAAATCAGAACCACACCAAAATATCAAAACCACTATTCAACTCTTCAAAACTTGAAAAAAATCAATTAAGACACTGAAACATTAATCAGCAGGCAGATGTTTCCACAGATATGTTTGTGTTCTGTGGATGTGTTTTGGTCCAGCAACCATCTTGAATTCATTTTGACAGCATCTTGGATTACTCTGTAGACCATTCCAGAACACGTGACTTTGACATTTGCTGGAGGGCACACATCGATTAGTTGGTGTTTAACCTTGTGCATTTAGTTTAAAAGTTTTTTTTCTGGTTTTATTTTGATAAAATTGTAACAAATATGTCTCGAAGTACTTATTATTTATTCCTTAGCGGTGATATCAAGTGCCGGTACGATGAAAAAATTCGTATTATAAACAATATCCGTACCAAAATTAACTGATATCCACTAACTAACTTTCTATAAAATGTCGAGAACAAGAAGCTGCAGACTCATCTGGTTTACCACTTGTGTGTTAAAACTGCCGGAAATGGAAAAAAAGATCCCTTTTGTAACGTTTTTTTTACTTTATTCAAAGAATGTTTTACAAAAGAAATCACTTGATTTAATTAATATTATTATTATTTTTAGTATTCTATCAACATATAAATTAACAAAGAACATGTGTTGAATATTGAAAAGGCTATGGAATGTACTTTCGTATAGTCACCAATTATATTCTGATAAATAATAGATTGAAGATCTTAGCTTGTCATTTTCCTTCTGATCCATTTCAGATGTCAACTTCCATGGTATTCGATACCTTCTATTTGAAATTGTATCAAACTGGTCGTCTGAAATCGACTCTGGCACTCTATGGAATTCCACCATTTATAGAATTAGTAAACGTTGAAAATGATATCCGTCAGCTTTTAGTTATAATAAGTTATAACACATCGAGTTTAGCTGCTTTATCTCTATATGCAATGGATAATAGTCTATATGGATATTGCTCTGGGAATTTGAACCACACAACTCTAAAATTAAACCACAAATATATATTATTACTCAAACCTAAAAAATTAATACAATTTTCTCACCTAACTATAGTTTGTGGTTCTAACAAATTTCGTCCAAATAATGTAATAATAATTTTCTTCCAAAATAAATTGATTATATTTTGGAATGTATAATATTTTCAATTAGCTTTGTTTTCTTTTTCCGCTTAATTTTGTTTTCCTCACCAAGAGAATATGCATGGTTACTAACTCGACAGTTCGAAACATATTTGGTAAAGCCATCAGTAGGATAAGGATATTCACCTATTCGAAAAGGACCGACAATTTGTAAACGTCACGATGACAACTTGAATATCATAATGACAGAAGCTCAAAGTTATTATACAGTATGATGAATTCAAAATCCATAAATACCTTGCACTTTCTCCCCGCATGCCACACTACAAAATTATGGCATATTAATACATTTAAGAACTAATTACTAATTAAAGTCTAAATATTGGCAGTTGTTTACCAGTAAACAATGAAAACTAAATAGAATACATGCCCTCCAGCAAATGTCAGTGACGTCATTCTGGAATGGTCTATACTTTTTGACATAACCTCAAATTAACTGTCAAAATGGCGGAAAACCGATTTTTCAAGTATTCAATTTTTTATCGCGTATTGATGATGTAATATAGATGAAACTTTGTTGAAAAATGTCTTTTTTGGTGTCGAATAAACATGATTTTTTCGACTAGTTTTCGAGTTATGTACATTTTTCGTAAAACATACTCTCATCTTCCACGAACAATTGTCTTGATGTTTTTTTTGTATTTCGAGGGTCTATAAGTGATAATTTCAATTGCTCAAATTTCTTCTTTAAAATGGTCTATGTAACTTGGTGGTTTATTGATCGTTAAACCGCTTAAAATGGAGAAAAACCGACAAGTCTCTCTGAATAGGTGATGATTTTCTCAATATTTTCATTGATTTTCAATAGTTGTGATAAAGAATCAAAAATAAATTAATTTTGTAGTGTAATTGTGTATTCAAATATTTTGTTATGAATGATTCAATATAAGTTATTTTTTTGTTATAAAAATAATAAAGAAAGTCGAATATTATCGAAAATATTGAAAAAATCATGGTTCAGAGAGACTCTTTGTCTCAATTTTAAGCGGTTTAACGATCAATAAACCACCAAGTTACATAGACCATTTTGAAGTACACATTTTAACAATTAAAATGATCACTTATAGGACCTTTGAAATACAAAAAAAAACATCCGGACAATTGTTTGTGGAAGATAATGGTATTTTTTTCGAAAAATGTAGATAACTCGAAAACTAGTCGTCCTCTGAATTGCGAAAAAATCATATTTACTCGACACCAAAAAAGACATATTTTTTTCAAATTTTTATGTAACTAAATTAAATTATTTATACAAGTGAAAACAATTGAATCTTACTGAAAAATCGGTTTTTCGCCATTTTGATGGTTAATCTGAGGTTAAGTCAAAAAGTGTTGAATACAAATGTTTTTTTTTAATCTATTACTTTCCTATTGAACTTTTATCGCTAGTAGGTCACTTTACACCGCAAAACGCAGAAAACCGTTTTCAACCCCTAAACTGCATCTCCATTTCACCATTTTGAGTAGTTTCGTGTTTAATTTTTTTTTCCTTCAAGTTGGAACCTCATCAACATTTTCCAGCCTATTAATGTTACTATAATGTTACATATTCATTTTCGTTTCAGTACCATTAGTTTCAAGAATTCTACCTTCTGATATCTGCAAAATTTACAAAAGTGGCGCCAATATTCGGTTAGACACCACTCTTGTTGATTTTTCTGATATGAGATGGGAAAGAGGGGACATCTCTTTCATTTTCAATGGATATGCCAAACCAGAGGATAGCCTTACCGTACTAGACAATAACTTGAAGGTCTATCAGAAGGTTAAGAATGAGGTAAGATTCAGTTCATAAGGTTTTAATAGTAAATCTTTGTTAGCTTCAGCTCTCAAGTATAAATAGTATGAAGTAGTATACATTAAATATTTAAAACATATAAATTACAAAACACAAAGAAAATTAAAACAGCAGCATAAAATCAAAACACTTCAAGAAGAAGAGAAGAAGAGAAAAATAATACTGATTACCAGCACCTTCAAACATTAATTTTAATATTTTCCAGATGATCCCATATTTATCACAACCGTTTTTCATTCTCATTCTATTCATTATCGTAGGTAATACAACAAGTTTATCGGTGATTATCGAAAAACAAATTCCTCCGATTTTGAGAAAAAAATTATGTTGCTTGGACGAGCGCGAAGCATAGCAACATTTTATTGAAAATGTGAACAGGATGTTCATAAAGTCAGTTGTGGAATCATCTGCGACTGATAGACATACTTTAGTCGCTCTGAAAGACAAATTTTAGTCGCTCTGAAAGACAAATTTTAGTCGCTCTGAAAGACAAATTTTAGTCGCTCTGAAAGACAAACTTCAGTCGCTATTTTCCATAGTTCAAGATAACCTTTCTTGGAAGGATTCATGTTGAAAAGGGAAACATTCTCAATTGAATATCGATCCTCTGGAAATGGAAAAAAACCTACGATAAAAATGAAGTTACTTTTTTGTAATATCTCACAGAAAACAACTACTTCTCGGGCTAAAGCCACGCTGGATATTGAACTACATCTGATAAATATTGTGAAAAGACCCTATACAAATTGAAAGAAAAAATCCAAAAATGAAAATTTGCATTTTCATTCAGATAGTTGAAATGAAAAGAAGCAATTTTTTGTAATATCTAACGGAAAACAACTACTTCCCTGGCTAAAGCATCGCTGGCTATTGATCTACATCTATCAGATGAATGAAGCGGGTTTTCTTACAATTTGAAAAAAAAATACCGCGAAAAAAACTGGCATACGTTTCTCTCGCGTAGGAAGCCCCGAAATAATAATAAACTTCGTTATTTTGAGAAATAATTACAATACATTGCATGTAGAGCAACCATTGAACACAAAATAGGGTCAATCTCTCAATTTTTCCACTGTATTGGGTTCAAGGTTTAGTAACATATATTACAGATTTCATTTTCACAAGTTTTAGATTTTCTTTACATGTTCTGGCAATTTGTTGAAGCACTAGATGGAAGAGTACAATGCCTCGTTTTCAGTTACACTTAGTCTATGTATTGGATACTGTAGATTTACGTGTCTGGTTGGGTGAATAAATGCTTATTCCTGAACAAAAATAAAAGACATTCTTGAATGTACAGCGTTGATGCTATTTGTAACTTGTTTTTCCTGAAGTGGCCACTACATGACTCAAATTTAACATAATTTTCAATGCTCTTTTCTGAACTAAGAACATCTTTTCAATATCTCGATTACTGCCAAAACATATCCAACTATACCATTTTCTTGATTAAAAGTTAGCAAGGTACACAATTTTCACTGTCGGGAAGTTCACATATTTTTTTATCGCCCTAAGTTAAACTCCAGATAATAAACTAATAGTTCAGATGGTGAATGCCATTCTTCAAATGATGTTGGAAGAAGCACATTCTAACCATTAGGTAATTAATCCAGAGTTTAACTAGAACCTGAAAATCTGCCCCTTAGTGTGTGACAAATTTGGCTCAGTTTCTAACAGAGTTAAATTGTCACTTGAACAAATAGAAAAAAAATGCGTTGGAATCAATGAAATGGCAGGAAATTTTCTCCGAAATCTCTCAGGTACATCATTATCACTACTTGCCTCCCTTATAAACGACTCATTCAGAATTAGAAAATTTCCTATCTTCCTGAAACAGTCGCTAGTAATCCCCATCTATAAACTTGGATATTCATTAGAACCTATTCCGCTTGTACCCACGCTAGCCAAAATAATTGAGATACCGATTAAAGTCAGAATGCTTGAGAGAGAATAAAATACTGACAGAAGAGCAATTTGGAATTGAGTTGGGTCAGAACACACAGATGTCCTTTATTCATTTATGGATTTGCTGTATTCACGTGTTAATAAAGGCATAGCTGCCCAGCAGTCTTTTGTGATTTTTCCAAAGCGTTCGATTGCATGGATCAAATACTGCTGTAGTGAACTCCGCTGGTTTGAGAGTTACCTTCCAAGTCGTCAACAAGCAGTTAAAACTATCGAAGGCCACACATATAAAATATGGTGTGCCACAAGGATCAGTCCTTGGGCCTCTCCTATTTCTACTTTATGTGAATTATATGGCTTTTATAGACATCAGAGGAACAAACGTTATTTGCCGATTACATCTATTCTCTGGCAAGAAAAGAATGATACGATACTACACTCTAACATAATGCAGAATATTGAAGTCATTAAAAATTGGTGCACATAGTTCTACTCACGGAATTTCTTTCAGTTTTATTTTTATTATATAATTCTGAGATAAAGACGATAAGATTTCCACATATTTAATTACACTCGCGACATGTTTCGCTGACACTGTAGCTTTATTTGTAGCTGGAAAGCTTTGTCAATAAGTTGAAAAACTTCTGACATTTAAGAATATTTTGACTTTATCAATATGTTCCCTTGAAACCTAACTTAACCTCTTCAGACCTGATTTATTATGGTTGAGAAAAAAATAAAGTTTGTTAATGTAGTTGTTACAAATGATATAGATTACTAAAAAATTCCAGTATTTGGTTTTTTTTGTGAAAAAAATTCTGTTCAAGTGACGTCAATGAGATGGTAAAAAAATTAATTAACCAAAATTTATGTTAAAGTCCATTTCGAGGCAGCGTTTTTTAATATAAGGGGCGAACTTTGTATAGTCTTGACAATTTTTTGGAATTTCTAAATTATTTACACAGTGTTGATTATTTACTTGCGGTAACTGAATTAACTGGTCGACGCCACCTTGACTCAATCTACCGTTCCATGTGATTTCAGTCTCAGCCGCACTTGCTACCTATGCAAAACCAACAAAACATTAACAGTACATTATTCTGCATAATTGGTTGCAGACGCTGTAGTTATATTTGGAACGTAATTATGGCTGTATAAAATAAGTGTGCATAATAATGACCAGAGGGTCCCAAGGGGTTAAATACAATATCAATTAATTAAGGTAGTGGGAATCTACTCAATTTAATCTGATATTCCCAGAACCTAGAAAACTTATTAATAGCAATACAATGTACCTGGAAATGTGGTTAAAAACTACTCATTAGGAAAATAAATTCAACAAAGGAGAATTAATGAGATCAAGTTGGTCACTAAGTAGACAATTTGAAGTTTATTATCTTCTAGGAATTCCATCGAAAATGGGATATTGGACGCCTGTGGTGTCACTCAGTGAGAACAAAAAGTATTTTACCCCTTCACCACACAAGTCATTTAATTCCTAGATGCACATTTCGATAACAAAGTTGTCTTCATCATAAGTAGGGATTACTGAACTAATTGTAAATCGGCATACCAGTCTTATTTATATCAAATAATTACCATGAGGTAATCTGTGTACTAGGAAGTGATCCTATCTGATGGACAGGTACAACCCCACCCAATAAACAATACAACAAAGGCGCTCAATTATTCATTTACTGGTATCAATCAAGTCAAATAGTCTGGAATTAAATGGACCATTATCATTTTTAAGCAAGGATTTCGAGCCCCTTTTTCGAATAGCAATACTTTCATAACAATCTAATTTTCTGTAATTATCAACAGGTTTTATTATATTTAAATTTTGGATATTAATTTTGTAATGAGTTTCTAATAAATGATCCGCAACAATCGATTTATTTTCTCGCGAATATTTAGCATGTGCCAGATGTTCGCGGAATTCCCAGTAATTATGCTTGATACCTTAATTATCGACATGAGGGTTTTCGAAGTTTTCATCAAAGTTGTGTTCTTCTAAACTATTATTGACATACTTTGAATTTACTTTCTTTTTTACATTACTCATACGATGTTCATGTATTCCGCTTTTGCATGGTCTACCTGTCTAACCTACATATACTTTGGGACAAGATCCAACTAGTAACTTGTCTTATTTATCGGATAAAATCAATAAAAAAATAAAAAAAAAATCGAAAAAGTCAAACAATCTTGTTTTTTTCAACCCTGAGTCCGAAACCATGAAATAATATTATTCAGATTGGTTCAAAAACTATGACTAGATCAAGTAAAAATTTTTATTTTCAATTAATGATGATTTTCAGGAAAGTGAAATGGAAATAGAAGACGAAGTGGACTTGCTCATGTCAACCGATATAATGGCAGCTCAAATTTCTACAAAAAGCATATCATTCTCTAGAGCTCAAAGTGGGTGGATTTTCAGAGAAGACAAAAAAGTAAATGACGATAATATAGTAATAATAACAATTCATTTACAATAATACTAATTGTACCTATTCTACAAGAGATATTTTTTTTATATTCCTACCAGAATTTATTGTAGTGTTAGGGAAAAACATTCCAATTGCAGAATATATTTCAGTAAATCAGATTATTAAAAATATAGTGAGCAATAGGGGGTAGATGTACTAATTAATGTTTGCATACTTTACTAATATTTCTAGTTGATTCCATTAATAAGAGGGCGAAGAAAATTTAATGTCGAAATTACTTTACAGGAATTGGTTGCTGGGCAGTACGAAAGCGATTTGTACACTGTACATGGTTTGATGTTGGAAAGCCGGAAAAGAAGAGAACATCTAAATTCTGATGATCTTCAGAAGAACAAGGCTATTTTAGAAAGTTTCACGAAGGGAGGGAGTTTACAAAACATTGATCCAGAAGGAGTTGTGAGTACTTACTAGCAGTGATTTAAAAAAAGTTTCTACTCTAATCAACAAACATGAATAACATTAATCCAAATTTTCTGTGTTTTCAGCCTGTAAGAAGGAATAGTTTAATTCCGCCTCCCGAGAAGAAAGTTACTTGGGAGGAATATATAAAGTCGGATGTAAATAATTATCCTAGGCTAGGAAGAGATCTTGTGTATAAGGAGTCGTCAAAAGCCTTCAAAGCCACAGTTGCAATGGTAAGGTTGTCAATTATTGCGAGTTGAGTGGAATGAATTATGTTTGTTTGATACAAGGCAGTAGAACCTCAGTAAATAGTCCATTTTTTATATAAAGTTTAAAAAACAATAGTGTCTTACGAGTCATATTGATCTGACATGTAAATGTATAAGCTTTCCAAATATTCATTAATTCACATCTCTACCAAAGAAAAAAAAGAAAATAATGCATAAAAAATAAAAAAAAATAAACCGTTGCCAAGATCCAACCCGGGCCCATCTGCTTGGTATGTTTTGCCTCAAACCTCTACACCATCATAGTAACTTAGAGGGCTTTGAATTCATTGTCGATACTTTCCATCATGCAAGAATAGGTTCGTTTTCATCAAAAGCGGTGCACATCGAGCGTTTTTTCAATATTCTCGTTCCAGAGCGAAAGAGCTGTCACAAAATGACATTTCAAGGAAAATGTCAACTCTGAAAGCATCAAACAGTAATAGACCGTCAGATAATGACGGATTTTGCTGACTGATTTTCAATTTTTTGTGATTTTAACCACTGAAAAGTATGCCAATTTTAAGCTCAAAAAATATATTTATATATATAATAAATATAGATAACAATCTAATACCAAAACCATAAGATTTGGCGTACCGAACGGGTTGAAAGAAAGGCACGATTTTGTAAAAAAATACTCGGTGCTGATGCATTTTCTCGCTTATGGCAATCGACAGAATGAAATTTGATATCGTTAAGAACCCGAAAAAAATTCCAATAAGCCGGTCAGCTGTTGAGGTAAATTTTCGGGCCGGATAATTTTGAGTAATTTTTTTTCGTTTCTGGAAGACTTTCTCGTTTATGGCATTTGAACATCTGACCACTATTGCCATAAGCGAGAAAAGGCATCAGCAAATTTTTTTTACAAGATCGTGCCCTTCAACCCTTTCAGTGCGACCAAATCTTATGGATTTGTTTTTTCACTATTGGATTGTTATATATGTTATTGTGTTAAAATGCCGTAAACGAGAGATATTAAAAAAAGTTGATCGGCACACTGCTGTTAAGATAATTCACGTCGAAAATCGAAAAATATCGAAAAATGATAACGATTCAAATCCATTTCTTGGCAGAGATAAAATTCTCAAATGACTGTTAACAATATAAATAGCTTATGTATGACAAAACGTTTTGATTACGTATATTTTCAAAAATGAATCTATGCGATAGCGCAGTTGGATCGCACCTAGCAACACCTTCGTTATCAATTCTCAATACATATATAGCAGAATTCTTTATTTCACCTAGGATAAAAATATAACAAACTCCCACAGGGCATAAAAGAATGTTCAACATTAGATTCATTCAAATAAATGCTACTCACATAATTAGAGATAATATTAATTGACCAATAAAAATAATGCATCAATCAGGTATTTTTATTATATCAATGTGCTGTTAGAAAAGGATGTCTGGAAGAGTGAATGGGGTGTGTGTGTGTGTTTTGTTAATAAATTAAGAACAAATGTATTCAATTGTATTCAAAATGTAACTTATATAACTTATTTGTATATTAGGATTTCCTATTAAACAAAAAAAAATATTTTTCATTTTCTGAGCTGGGTGATTACAGGAACTTTAAAAGTAATATTGTTATTACAGGAACTTTAAAAGTAATATTGTTATTACTTTTAAAGTTCCTGTAATCACCCAGCTCAGAAAATGAAAAATATTTTTTTATTTAAATAGGAAATCCTAATATACAAATAAGTTATATAAGTTACATTTTGAATACAATTGAATACATTTGTTGATTTTCTGAGCTGGGTGATTACAGGAACTTTAAAAGTAATATTGTTATTACTTTTAAAGTTCCTGTAATCACCCAGCTCAGAAAATGAAAAATATTTTTTTTTATTTAAATAGGAAATCCTAATATACAAATAAGTTATATAAGTTACATTTTGAATACAATTGAATACATTTGTTGATTTTCTGAGCTGGGTGATTACAGGAACTTTAAAAGTAATAACAATAACAAAGGACTTTTTCAAAAAAGGAACTAATTACAGTTACAAAGTACAAGTCATATAAATAGGAATAACTAATAACTTTTTAAATTACTTTTCTGATAAATAATAATTGAAATAATTAAAAGTGTTCATCCAAATGGTTTGAATCCCATTACGAATATATCAAATTGATTTTAATAGGGATTTATTAGAAATCAAATTAAAATTGTATGTAATAACAAAATCAATAAAAAGCAATAAGTAGAGTAATTTATAAAAAACGGACTCGGCAACTTTAATAATAAAACATTGAAATATTTAATAGTTTATTGACTCGAAACAAAAAATTCACATTAACTCAAAAGTTTGGGTACTTTTATATTATAAGCATACCACATATATCGGGCGTCATTAGTCTGAGTCCGTTTGGTCAAAGAGAAAAATAGTTAACTGTTTTACAAAAAAAATTACTTTTCTTCTACAATCGGTGATTCAACTCTGACCATAAAATGTTGCACACCTTGTTGTAAAATCAATGGTTTTCAAACAAGGATGTTTCATAAAAGTTAACCAACTATTTTCAAATATAATAACTTGAAAACTATTATTTTAGGATGAGGTATCGGACCCTTTTTAAAATGTAAAAAAAATGTTTTGGAATAAAATTATTAATATTTTTGCGAGGTCTGGTTATACACAATACGTTTATATTGTTACTTTTCATTACAACCAGTTTTTCAAAATTAGAGTCGGAACGCATTGCTCTTGGGAGTGTTGACCATTAGGGCAAAGGAGAATAAAAAGGGAAGTTAATACAGAAAATTTATTGTTTTTAGAACATTAAAGAAACGCGCATTTAAAAGAAATTGTAATTGGAAAAAGTAATTATACTTATAAATATAATTTCAATTGGACAAAGTAATTGTAATTGAAAAAGTAATTGTACTTATGAGAAATAACTATAATTATATTATTTGAATAACATAATTAAAATTCCTACACAGATTTTGCTGCAATTACAATTCCAAGTTACTTTAAGAAAAAAAGGACAAATACAATTACAAATTGTAGGACAAAAAAGAAATTGTAATTATTAATCACTTTTTAACTTGGAATTACCTAGCTCTGATAATAGCAACCCTTGTACAGTGAGCATTCAGTGTTTGGATGTTAATGCTAAAAACTCTTCTATTGAGCAAAGGAAAATTCTCAGGAGATATTTTGTTGAATAATAGAAGACAACTGTTGTGTTTTGGACTTCATCCTGAGCTTCTTGCCAAGTCTATTACCTTTTGATTCTAATAGTTATGTCTCCATTATCTAGAGTTCCGAGTTTCCGCTTTCTGTAGAGATGCTCCTCAACGTTTTGGAAGTGGTGGCACCTTTCAAGCACTTCTCCAAACTTAGGGATTTCATAACTTTCAAACTACCCAGTGGCTTTCCGGTCAAAGTGGATATCCCGATATTGCCGACTGTGACAGCGAAGATTACATTCCAGCATTTCGAGTTCCGAGACGACATTCCCAAACACCTGTTCATGATACCGAAGAATTATTTTGAAGATCCAACAAGGCAAGTTCGAACTATTAAATAAAAATGGGGTGGGTCGCAAATTGAAAAAAAATCTGATTTTTCCGAGTTTTAGTAAAAATGAGCTGGTGGAAAATGTAATGTGACTGAATTGATTAATAAATAAGTGACACAAAAAATTATTTATCAGAAAAAATTATGTTCTTCTGTTAATCGCATTCATCCACTATGAAACAGAACGTCTCAAGGGATATTTATTTTAGGTTCGGAAATTAGAGACTGGAGGAGACTGGATGAATTTATTAATATGTTCAGTGCTGGAATAAGAAAAACTTTCACTATCTCTTTACATACAAAACAGCTCATTGGTATACTAGGTATGAAACTAACTATAATTTAGCTTACCTGGAATAGGAAAAACAAAGGTACAAAAATCACGCTTATTTGTAATAACAAATATTTGGACCCTTCTGAAACCAACCGCTGTTTGTCAAATTCGACACGGAATATTGACAGATAAACAAATCCAAACAATTCGTATCCAACTCGGTTGTATCAAATGAACAAAAACTACTCGCTAGATTCAAGGTGATGTTATAGACAGATTATAGATTATACAGGGCGGAAATTCCGCTTCAACTAGGTTAGGTTTGAACGTGAGTACAACGTGATAACTCTAGGAGATGCAGAAAGGAGGCACATGCAATCTAGCAGGGAAATACTTTATTGCTTACTTGTATGGGTGCGAGAGAGACATTCATCTGCACGTACGTGTTATTAGTTTCCCAATTTATGGTTTGCAAACACGCCAGTGCAGTGCAGCGCGTCTTTGTATCAGTTTTATATGTTACAATCATCTCAATCTCGATTCCTCCGCCACTGCCAGGAACCACAAAACAAACATGGCGGCCTCCATGAGAAATCCAGTCGCGCAGCCGGACGAGCATTCCAGTCATCGTATTATAATTTCATTTCAGTGGAGTGGGCCCGTATCAGGCCATCCACTGCGGCCAATGGCCTATTGTGGCTCACCCTTTGGATATATTTCTGAATTGGTTCATCAATAAGAGGCACATAAAATAATTTATCAGAAAAAAATTTGTACTTCTGTTAATCGCATTTATCCACTAGGCTAGGTTAGGTTTGAACGTGAGTGGGCCCGTATCAGGCCCTCCACTGCGGCCAATGCCCTATTGTGGTTCACCCCATGGTTATATTTCTCCAAGTATATCCAATCTCTTAACGAAATTGAGGAATGCATTGGAAGAACAATTTATCAGGTTTGTTGACTTTACTGTCGTATCGCCAAATATTGAAAATCTGGTTCTGGCCACTGCAGGGCATGTACACAGAATGTGCTTAGCCGTTTCATCATCCTTTGCATCTTGTGCAAGTCCGATTTAACCTACTATAACTCTGAGATGCGCTCTACTGAGTTCTAGCAGTTTGTCAGAATCCTGTTTTTTCCTTGTACAAGTAATAAATGCTTTGGAATGGGCTAGGCCCGGTAGACTACGCCAGTACTCGAGTCTTTTATTGTCTGCCTAAGCTGTTATGACATTCTTGGCAGTGCTATATGCTGAACCGATTACCGGTTCTGGTCCAATGAACGTTGTTTCGCCCTCACTCACCCCTTTGCTAGGGCGTCCACTATTTCGTTTCCTTCTAGGCTTGTGTGACCTGGTATCCAGACTACGTAAAATAAAAAATAAAACAGTTTTAATAGTTTCGAAAAAATTACATTTGACACAACGTTTGAACTAATTTTGCCCTGTAGAACTTGAATATGTAAAAATATACAGGGTGTTCCAGTTTAGAAAACAAAGTTGACATTTTCAGACACACCGGAAGTCCGCCATATTGGATTGTGATGTGATCAACTCCGAATTGGTTGCTTATATAACTGTGCCACATTTCAAAAAATCCGTTCTGGTATTTCTGTGTAATCGATATTTTTCATGAAATTTCGGTAACAAGATAACCTTTCTTGGAAGGGATTCATGTTGTAAAGAGAAACATTCTCAATCGAAAATTGAACCAAAACATGACTCCTTTGGAAATGGAAAAAACCTACGATAAATTGAAGTTACTTTTATGTAATATCTATCAGAAAACAACTACTTCCCCGGCAAAAGCCACGCTGGACATTGAACTACATCTGATAGATATTGGGAAAGGCCCTATATAACTATAACTATATATAACAAAAAATCTGAAAGTGAAAATTTGCATTTTCATTCAGATAGTTGTAGTGAAAAGAAGCTATTTTTTGTAATATCTAACAGAAAACAACTACTTCCCCGGCAAAAGCCACGCTGGACATTGAACTACATCTGATAGATATTGGGAAAGGCCCTATATAACTATAACTATATATAACAAAAAATCTGAAAGTGAAAATTTGCATTTTCATTCAGATAGTTGTAGTGAAAAGAAGCTATTTTTTGTAATATCTAACAGAAAAAAACTACTTCCCCGGCAAAAGCCACGCTGGACATTGAACTACATCTGCTAGATATTGTGAAAAGAACCTAACTTTAAAGAAAAAAATCTAAAAGTGAAAATTTGTTCAATGTCCAGCGTGGCTTTTGCCGGGGAAGTAGTTGTTTTCTGATAGATATTACATAAAAGTTACTTCAATTTATCGTTTTTTCCATTTCCAAAGGAGTCATGTTTTGGTTCAATTTTCAATTGAGAATGTTTTCCTTGACAAGTTTTTTTTGTTAGTCAATCCTACCCAACTACGACGTTTTTACGAACTTTGATCTCAGAAACGACACATGCAACATCATTTTTCAAACGACCCATCCCACTATAACCTAATAACATTTCAGCCAAATTGACAGGGAGCCAATTTCCCATATGTTTTCCTAAACCTAAAATTCTTAATTCAGTTTCAAATATTTATGACGGTGAACTAAAGCTCTACTCGTTGAAAAAAATAACTTCTGAATCTGATAATAAATAACAACTTTAGAAGAGCGCCCTTAATTCAAATGGGTGACTCTGTATAGGATTATTATCTACCACCCCTTTGGATATGCATTAACTAATTGACAGATATAATAGAATCTATTACATGAAAAGTGTTCTTCTCTTATTGATAAGGAATTGGTCTATGTAAAAATGCTATTATCAGAAGTTTCACCTTGAAAAACAAATCAACAGATCAGTCATATGTCCATAATTTCCGATTTATGCAAGTCGGGAAAACAGTGTCCAAAGCTCTGAAGGGCTTAGACTTCTTGAGGAAATAGCTTAGTCAGGAGTCATTTGGAATAAACATCTATTATCTGAAATTTATTCTACGCGACCCATATGAATCGACGGGTACAGAATATGTTGATCAATTACTTAAATTGCAAGTTTTTTCGTAATCGACATTATGAGACATATCAAAGTAACCTCGCTTTCTACAAAATTTATTCTCTATTCAAAAGAAGAAAAATGTCTTATATGCTATTCTTACACAAGGCTTTTAGTAATGAAAGTGATGGTTCCACTAATCTATCCAATAAAGTATCAATAAATGTATATAAGTATTCCTCTAGAAAACCGTTACTATTTTCTGTGGGAACGAGTAAAACAACTCTCCTGGAAATAAAATGCTTCAAATTTACAATACGGAATTCATAGACATCGACATCTTTCATTTTTCTTTGTCACAAATGTGCCTATCCAAATTGAAGTATGAGGTACTAGCAACAGATACGTAAAAAGTTGGAAAAATGTTTCTTTTATGATAATGTAAAATTTTAAATTACGAGGCATATCTAGAAAGTAAAGAGGACTCAATTTTTGCATTAAAAAAATGTATTTGAAAAAAAATTACAGCACATTGTAAGTTGTAAGTATACTTATTACGTATTTTTCCACATAGTCACCTTCCCGTTCTATGCATTTTGTAAGTCGTGGCACAAGCTTTTTGATGCCCTCCTCATAGAACTCTCCCGCCATCTCCTTCGTCCACTTCAAGACCTCTTGTTTCAGCTCCTCACTGGTTTGAAATTTTTTTCCATCCATGTAAGTCTTCAGGAAGGTGAAAAGATGAAAATCTGAAGGCGCTAGTCAGGGGAATTAGGGTGGTTCATTATGTCCCAACCAAATGAGTTCAAACGGCCCTTGGTGGCTTTGGCCGTGTGCGGGCGGGCGTTGTCGTGCAACAAACACTCCCTTCGTTAAAATTCCCCTCCGTTTGTTTTGAATTGCTCTTTTTAACTTTTGTAGGGTTTCGCGGTATCGTGCTGCAGTAATTGTCTCCCCCTGAGGTAAAAAATCAATCAAAATGACCTCTTTTCGGTCCCAAAACAGGGATGCCATGATTTTTTTGGCCGAAATTGAGGTTTTGAACTTTTTGGCAGAAGGGGAACCAGTGTGCCGCCATTGTGATGACTGTTTTTTTTTTTGGGTGTAATGATTAACTTTTTTTTGGGTGTAATGACCAACCCATGTTTCATCACTAGTCACAATGGAAAAATTTCAGTCGGAGTTTTTCCTTCCGCGAGAAGGAACCTTATGACAGCGCGTACTTCACACTTGGCGGGATTTCCTATTGACATTTTTCACAGAAACGAACACTACGAGGTAAGTTTTGGTAATAACGTGGATCGGCCCCACTACCACTTAGTGTTGCTAACTTTTGGAGAAAAAAAATTCTCACAGCCCGACAGCCAAACAGTACTCTTACTTTGTGGACATGCCTCGTATATTTGATTTACCACTATTTCTCTGGTGAATGAACAATGAACACACAATTAAGTAATTTTCAGGTAACTCTATTATTGAAAATATTTTATTTCTGTTGGGTTTCCAATGTTTATAAATAAGTAATTTCTCTAAAATTATAATTTATAGATTTCCGGACTTATGACGCCCTGAACTGCTGAACTCGTTCGAACTGAACTACACCCGGAAACCGGAATTCCTCCTGCCGTACGACAAATATCAGCTATCAGCGCGATCGTCCAGGTTAGCTAAGAAGCTGCGTAAAAACATGACCAGACCGTATTCCATGGGTGATCTCGATGCCGCTCACAACTGCCCCACCATCATCGTCGAAGTTCCCATGCTCTTCACCCTCGGTAGCATCTACAGCACCAACTGTATTGTTTATTTAGAGTGAAATTTATTTGCGGTACAGGTGAATTTTCGCTGCGTACTTCCTCTGTATGTTATTTGTGAGGTTGTTCAACTATAACAGGTTGTAGAGCTGTAGAAGATGTACTTCAATAAATCGCATATTTAACTCCAATCACTTCTACTGTAACTCATAGTACAATAAAACTTCGTGGAATTACTACTGGAGATATAAAAAAAAAACTTTATTTTTTATATATGATCGAGAAAATTTTCCTCAAACTGCTTCTTGAAAGAACCCCTTTAACACACAATGTGATGTTTTATAATTACATGTCTCCATCTCCATTGTCTCATTAGGCAAGAAATGAAATATCAAACTAGAATCTTTAAGGTAGTACTTTTCTCAGTCGATTTCCTTTCGAAAATATTGACATTGTGTTACGATATAAATGAAATATTATTTTTCAATCCCCCAAAGTTTGGAATCTTTCTTGCTTTTAGTTTTTGAGATTTGTAATAAAACATTCGATCACTATTACATGAACGATATTGGAAATAATTTTCACTCTACAAATATAGACCAATTCTTGACTGAATGTTAGGGAAGTACTACCTTAAGACATTTTAGAGGAACAAATTTCAGAAGAGTATCAGAACCAAAATCCATAAAAAATACTTGAACATTCAACTCACTTTCACTGTTTCAAAATTTGATGTTCAAAAGATTCTTAAATATTTTTAGTAAGAAACGTATAATTGCTAGGTGTCCTTTTTCCGAGTTTCATATCTTGTTTATTCAAATAGCCCCATAAAAAATAACCAAAATATAGAGTAGATACAAAGCTTCAGGGTGTTTACGATTTTCATATCTTGATCAAAACGGAAAATTCGTTCAAAATGCTACACATTTTCTTCATTTTATTGGATGAATGAATCATTTGAAATGTTGATATCTGAATACAATATTATATTTTCTTCACCTAACTAACCACAAGGAAGTATATAATCTAACACGGGTGTAAATACAGGGTCGCGATATGTATGGCAACGGTCGGTATCTCCTAGAGTAAGATAGCTAGCGAAAAATGTTAGGATACAAAAGTTTTAGGTTTTCTATAATCCATTACTTACAATAAAGACAAATTAGGTACTTATCATTAGCATGCAGCTAATATACCTGCTAAAAAGGTAATTATGATCTTCATGGGGTCTCTCCCGTCATCAATGTTAATTAATGTCATAGCGCCCCTTTCCCAACTAATAAAATTCATTTCGGAATTTTTCAGGTACACCGACCTTAATTGGGTTTTCGTGTGTTATTATTTATGATCGGTCTTGACACGGAGTATTTATTGAAATTTAAATCGATCTAGTTGAGTGATAACTGGCTTCCACACATTCCGAATCTCTATGCTCGGCTGACTGAATACGTCATTATTCAGAATATATGCCGATTCTATCAACTTTCTCTTATACCAATGAGTGGATAAATTCGTCTTCCAAACATGGGTTGTTATGCTGATTAGTCAATACGTGATCTGCTATTCCCGACTTCGATGTTTCTCCTCACTGAGTATTTTTCTTGAGTTCACCGATTCTCACATTTAGTGGCTTCTTAGTTTCTCCAACAGAATCCATCCAACATTCACACGGATCACGGTAAATGCAGTTTTTGGAGTTACTATTCTCGTTTTTGTGAGTTGTTTACGAATGCTATTACTTGATCTGAAGCATTTTCGGATGTTGCCTTATCTTATCCGATAAACCTCTCACATAGGGAAGACTTTCTCGGTGTTGCCTCTTCTGCGGTTAAGGACCGCTGCTATATGTTTGTCGGAATGGGTACTCCGACAAACACATAGCAGCTCTTCTAGATGTGCCTGTAGGTATCACACGTTCTAAATGTGGAGGAGCCCCATCTTATTGTAACCATATTTATTCCGCCGGCAAATTGGGACTGTTAATGTTCGGGAACAATCGTCCACGCTCGGGAATAATACGCTCTTGCAGAAGTAATAAATATCGTTCCGGGGTCAAATTTTCGTTTGTAAAATAGGGTCTTATTGTCCACCAATAATGCCACACAAAACATTTATGTTTTGTAGTCGCTGAGTGTGAACTTCCTCCATCCAATGTGGATTTTGGTTTGACCAATACCTACAGATGTGACGGTTTACGTGCCCCTTTAAGAGGAAGTTGAAATATACTATAAAACAGTGTATGCAAGGGTTTGGTAGTCCCTAACTCTTTTGGTTCATTTTTCACTTTGGGTGAATTAAAGTAAATATTGGTAAAGATGTTATGTATGTTCCCTTTTTCTCACTTTTTCTAAATTTGATTTAGTTTTTTCTGAAAAATATCGCAAAAGTCCATGTTTTTTTATGACTTTCCCATTTTTTTTTTGAAAAGAACCAAATCAAAGTTTGAAAAGGTGAGAAAAGGGAACATAAATTAGATCTTTACCGACACGTTAAAATCTTTTCATCCCCTAATAATGAAAAATAAACCTTGAAAGTTAGGGACAACGAATCCCTTGCATGGCAACATTTTGCATGCGGATAGTAGCGCCACAGTCTTTCAGTTTGTAAGGTACCACTTCCACAGAAAACAATGGTGGATGTGAATGCTACTTTCTTGAGACAGACTTATTCATTTCATAGAGATATGAAAGGAATAAATATGTAGTATGAACATTTGCTAGATTTTATTCACCTCGCCCAATGTGATTGATAAGAAGTTGACATTTTCGTTTAATTTATCCATGATAACTTCACAGAACTCGATTCTACAATGAAAATCATCTTCACTCAATTCTTGTAACAACTGAATTTTAAATGGATGGAATTTTTGATGTTTGCAAATTTTTTAAAACTCCTGTTACGATATAAATCCCTCTATTGTGTCAAATTCATTGTATTTTCCACCACATCTAACATGACATTGAAAGACTTTTCTTCATTTGTAACGCGTACTAACTGGTCTTCCACTTTTTGGTCGATCTTTGACACCTCCATTGTCATGAGAAAGCTGCAATGTTTTAGAAACGGTTGATTAAGAAAGAGGTTCCGATCTGGATGCAATTCTTTAAAAATATCCACCACTTGGTCACAACCTTCGTCTTCTATCACCATATCCTATGATCACTAAAATTTTAATATGCTTGGTTTTACTTAAACGTGCCATTTTTGCGCGAAAATTATTCACACTGAATGTATTTTTGATGTTGTATTGTCAAGATCATCACTGATAGACAACAGAACGACGCGGAGTTGTTATGGAGCTAGAAACTTTCAAAGGTAACTTGATGGACTATAAACCTAATCGTATAAAATATTTTTGTATAATTTATGAGAAATTGATTTTCAAACTACGATATTGAAACGGTGAAATTTAGAATATGATGAGCTGTATCAATTTTGTTTAGAATTGAGATATGGAATAATATACAGGGTCTTCCATTGAGAAAAATCAACTTTGTTTCGTCATGACTTTTTGACTGATCCTGCATACTTAATTTTTCTTTATTGTAATAGATGTTAAAAAAACTTAAACTTTCGTATCATAACATTTTTCGCTAGCGACCCTGTATAGTTTCAGCGGTCCAGTATTGACATTTCGGTCTAAAATCCATACAGCTGGTAGAACCTCTTACTCGTTTAATCAAATCTGAACCTACTCGTTTAAACTTGGAAAGACAAATCCTGTAGGGAAATTGGTGAAAACCTAATTTGTTGCGAGCCATATATGTATAAAAAACCTTAGCTCCATTTTATGTTTGCTTAAAAACATTGTATTTTTGAATATTTATTATTTTCCACTTAACAATCTTAATATTTCCTTTAACTTTCTCGATGTTGGTAGTTTTTCAACTGAATTCATGTAGAACCACCTACAAAATAGTTGAAAATAACCAGTATTTGTTTTCGCACAAGACAATTGGATTCAATTCTATTTTTTGTCATTTTACTCCATCGCGCCCACTCAAAAGTATTGTCCCTTTCCAATATCACTGCATCACTTCATGTATCTAGTCATTTCTGGTGGAAGTTTTTTATTGTGATTTTTAGTATTATTTAGGTCTATGAAAACTGTAGCACTGCTTTGTAGTTGTTAGTAACGATTATATATTACTATTTATTAACCAATGAAATAATTTTTTTCATTCTAATATTTTCTGCATTACAACTTCATTTAATTTAGTACAAGGAAATTTATTCTTATTGAATTGGGACAAACAGACACTGCCATTATATTTATGGCTGCCAATAACTTTTATATTTTATTAATTGCTGCAAAAAATCAACTCAACCTAAACAACAAAACTAAAACACTATATGATCTATTTAGACCAAGTTGGATAAATTCATCTGTAAAGCCGCAAGTGCAAGCATGTATGTGTGTCAACATGGTACCTTAAATACCTAATCTTTTTCAATAATGTTGGATGCCCTGGATAGGTTGAAAGTAAGTGTTACAAAATACTTCTGGTGAAATTCTTGGAACACAAAAATCTGTCTTCAAAGATATATTTTTATGCACGCTTTGAGATTGAAATATGAGTTGAATTGACAACTCAAAGATGTCTGGTATCCCTACCAAAATGTTAATTAATCAAGGAACTTGATTTTGTTGTTTGAATAAAGTTAATTTTATTAGAATTGCTTTACACCAAAGGTTCCACTACTACCTACGAAGCTGTAGAAAATATCTTGGAGTATTGTGGGACACTAAGTATTGTGTTGGTAAAAAAATAAATTCATATAGTATCTATGGGTTAATTTTTTCTTGTACTCTTCTTAGTTAACTCTGAATCCATATCTAAATAACAATCCATGTCAATGACTTGAGAGTGACAGATGCAGTAAAAGCTCTGAGTATAAACAAAATTTGTTTGAAAGAGCTTATTGACATTCTCTACATTGAGAAATAGTTTCTGTACAGCATTTGTTTTCAAGTTTACTGTGCTAATCTCGTTTTCCAACTCAAATTCTATTTAAGCAGTCTTGCTGACAAAGAATGTGTTTGTTTATCATACAACTTTTTCAATGTGGAAACAAACTTTGATAATAATTCAAAGTATAGGCAGCCAATATAGCAGCATAGGCATGTTTATTACTTTTTAGGATATCACAGCAATGAGTAATCAATGTATACTAATTAAGCTCTATGGACCAGTTGGACTGTGATTTTATTTTATTTCTGTGGAAATGTTCATTAATTCTAATGAAGTTGTTATTGGAATCCCCAATCCTTTCAACCTACCAATGTTTTGATTTCACCATTATTTTCATAGTCTTTAGGCGACAAAACTGTTATAGTGTGACTATTTGTTGATAATATATTTTACTGTAACATGTTTCATAATACTACAGGGTAATTTTCATAAAGATGATATCTTAAATAATGTTTTTTATTCAAGCCCTATTGCTGATTTTGGCCTGTTCGTGAATTTTATTTGATGTAGTTTTTCGTTACTGGAGACCAAAATTGTTAATTTTCAATGTGTTTCAGCTAGTACAATTTGTGGATGAAAAAAATAAAACATCATCATATAAATCCTGTTTTCTTTTTGAACACAATCTTGATTTGTCTTATATTCCGTAATATAACAAAAATGATAGTGTTTGTGAATTCAACGTCTTTTTAATAAGCAGAAAACAATCATAATGTTCCATTTAATCATATGTTGAGGACAGGGAAACAATATTTCATTTTCTGAATGCATCCCTTCCTTACTACGTTTTTTATTGACGTTTTAAACCCATGGGTACTTTGGAGGAAATGATCCTCATGGAAAATAAAAAAAAAGTCGAAAAATTCTGTCCGTCCGTCGTGACCAATTCAAACCTTTATGTTTCCCGAACCCTTGGAGATATCGCTTTGAAATTTGAACCATATCAACAACTCGAGGACAATATTTGTCAGTATGATTTTTTCGCGACCGGAAAACCGGGAAATATTTGACAGGGTTTTTCCGGTTTTTCGTACTTCCTCGATAGCGGTTCAGGAACTGATTTTTTTACTTCTATATTTTTAGGAGATATACGTCTATATGTCCTACAGAAGTGTATAGTTTTTAAGAAGGATCGGAAAGTGCTAACGATTTTTCCGGTTGATTTTCCGAAAAGTGGAAAATTCAAAAATACGCCAAACCGATGATTGAAACTAAATTTCGATTTTTCACGAAAATTATCGGAACACTGGGAAAACTCGAAAAAACTTTTGACCGCCTTTAGAAAATTTACAAAAAATGTCAATACATTTTTTCTGTAAAATCGATAGTCCGGGAAATATGTCAAAAATATGGAAAATCGACATTTTGACCGTACTAATGAAAATTTTAAAATTGCCTCGGATACGTCTTAACAAGCCTCACTGATATTTTCAAACTGTTTTTCTCCAACTCTATTAAAAAGTGGAAAAAATAATATGAAAATATATAAAACAAAAATGATAAACTCGAAAACGAAACGAGGCATAGAAAACTTGATATAGAAAGTTTAATTGTCCTTGGACAGATCTACAAATAGGTGTGAGAGGAAGTGCTCACGAATGGTTCAGAAATTATCTTGACAGAAAACAGTTTGTATTCATGGAAGATACTGAAGAATTGCATAAAACGGTTTTATGTGGAGTGTCACAATAAGGATCAATCCTTGGGACTTGTACTCTTACTCATATATATTATATTAATTCATTAGCCGATTTGGAACTAGATGGAAAAATCTAAATGTTTGCTGATGATACACCCATTATTTATAACGGACATAGTTTACAAGAAATAAAAAAAAAACATGTTGAATGACATTGAGAAAATATCACCTTGGCTAATAAACCATAAACTAACTTTAAATTACAAAAAATCATCATTTATGTTTGCCAACAAAAGATCGACTTCTGTCGATTTCAAAGAACCTATCAATATCAAAAGTGAAATCAACAAGTATGCTCCTGTTTTGAAGTTTCTTGGCTGTATATTGATGAAAATTTGTTATGGTCCAAATATATTGAAATATTAAGGAAGCAAATATCTCCAGTAATCGGAATTCTTTTCAAAATCAGAAACTTTTTACCCTTGAAATATTTGAAATTCATTTATTATTCTTTAGTCTTTTCCAAACTTCAGTACTTAATCTCAGTAACAGCAACAGAATGTTTACTTAACACGTTGAACGCCGCCGTGGGAGCGTAAATTTGTGTATATCAGGCCAACTATTTATTTTGTGAATTAGTCTTAAAAATGATTTCTTTTTTCATAGAAATGAAAAAAAAAACAGATTTTGACATTTTATGACGTTGTCATTAGTATGTATCCACATTGGATACTCACGGTCACAATATCTATTTTTGAACACTACTGCCGCATGTATCGAACCTGGATACATGAGCCGGCAACAATGTCGAAGTTGATTAGAACAGGTGTTTGCAAGTTTGGAACAAATCGCTTGTAGTGCCTTTTTAGTTTTTATTAGTTCGTGCGTAGGTCAAGTTCATGCAGTTTCTCGAGTTTGGATACTGAATCTCCGTCCTTTTTGGAAGTTATTATTTTTCTTTACATTTTTTACAAGCCATATTTCGAAAACAATGTCCTACGAACAGGAACAATCACGTTTACAAAATTTCATGCAAGAGTTGTTGTCTGACGAAGAGAGTTCGTTATTTGGAGATGTTTATTTATCAGACGAATATCACACAGAAAGTGATGTCTGTAGTGATAGTAGCTCGCCTTCCACAAGTTTCAGAAAAAGTAAGCGCAGGAAACTGAAAGCAACCAAATCATCTAACCTAGGTAAGTTTATGATTTATTCAAAATTATAATAAGTAATATGCCTAATGTGAATCGAAATCTAAAACAAATTACCAAATTACCATTGCATCAATGAAATTGTAAATCGCATATAATATTAGATGGCATTATAAAATAACTAGAAAAATGTTGTATGGGCAATTTGCAAGTCTTTTTGTTAGACTGTGTAGGAAACGTTTTCAAAATAATATTTCGAAACTCTAGGTACTTGATATGATCTTGATCTCTTGAATTGACAATCTTTTTTTACAGGTGTTTCCCGTCCCAGTACGAGTTCAACACCGATATCAACAAAAAATGCCAGTACGTTGGCCAGGAACTCTAGTAGCACGATTCATATCACAGAAATCATAAAAGATGTTATTGCTCAGTTTCGAGTGGATGAATCGTCTTCAGAGGGCGAGGATAACTCACTTCCAGCTGGAGACCCTACATGGGGACCAGTACAAGGTAATCACCTAAAAGACTTTCCGTTCACGGAGCCGAATCCTGGCGTAAAAGCAGAAATATATGAACGGTTCTACGATAAAACACCATATGATTTTTACAAACTTATGGTACCCGATGACATAATAAGCCATATTGTTCTTGAAACGAATCGTTATGCGGAACAGTGCAAAAGAAATAATAATCAACGAAAGTCTAGAATAAAAGCATGGACCAATACCACCTCAGAAGAAATAGAGATATTTTTTGGAATAATTATGTGGATGGGGTTGTTTCAGTTACCAATTATCGAGTCCTACTGGTGGACATCATTTTTGTACTCCAATAAAATAAAGTCCTTAATGAGCAGAAATAGATTTCAACTCTTGCTAAAAATGATTCATTTCAACAATAATGAAGGAGTCATAGAAAATCGGCTTCATAAAATAAACCCGCTCATTCATAAACTTCTAGTTAGCTTTCAAGCTGCTATTATTCCTCAAAATGAGTTATGCATCGATGAAACACTTGTTTCTTTCAGAGGGCGTTTGTCTTTCAGACAGTACATAAAAAACAAACTCCACAAGTTTGGCATAAAATTATTCAAGTTATGTGTCAATAAAGGATATACCTATAATTTCAGCGTATATTGTGGGACTGAAAAAACTGAAGGTCAAACGATAGCAACGAGTGTAGTACTTGCCCTTATAACCAATTTATTAGATCAAGAGAGAACCTTGTATACTGACAATTAGTATACAAGTGTTTCCCTAGCTCATACTCTCTTAGACCGGAAGACACATTTAGTGGGGACATTAAGTTCAAATAGAAAGCTCAATCCCAAAGACATTGTAACTAAAAAAATAAACAAAAATGAAGTTGTCGCAGCTGAGAGCAATATTATACAGGGGTGGTGGTACTGAAATGGAGAGATAGGAGAGATGTTTTAGTCCTTAGTACAAAACACACTGATGAACTAGTGACAGTAAGGCAAAGGGGTGGTGAAGTACAAAAACCAATAATAATAAGCGACTACAATAAATGTAAAGCTTTCATTGATCTCTCTGACCAAATGAAAGCATATTCATCATCCTTGAGAAGGAGCTTGAAATGGTACCGAAAATTGGCAGTTGAGCTGCTCATGGGTACGGCTTTGGTGAATGCATATATATTGCATCAAGAGGTTGCAAACGACAAAATGCCGATTACAAAATTCAAAGAACGCATTATAACAGATTTATTACATTTTCCAACTGAGACACTTGACACCACATCCCCTGCTGATGAATCTCCAGCTCAACATGTTTTAGAAGAAAGTCAAGGTGCTGGAAGAAAAAGAGGAAGATGTGTACGATGTTACAAGAAAAAAACTGAAGAGGTTGGCAGAAAGGCTGCAGCTAATCAAGCCACACAAAGTAAATTCAGATGTGTAACATGTGAAAAACATTATTGCTTATCTTGTTTTTTTGAAGTACACAAATGTTTCATGCCATGAAATACACAAACTGTATTCGTAATCTTCATTTCTCTCTTGAATTTATATTTTGTTTATCATAAATAAGCGTTTCTTGTTGAATAAAAACAATCCTAATTTCAAACATACTTACTAAAAAAATCGTCCCCAAAGAAAAACTGTGAATAAAATCCACAGGCCAAATATGCTATTAGGTATGCCAGGCCATAGTGCGAACGCTCCCATAAAGATTTACGCAAGGCATGCAGCCAGCGCAGATACATGTGGCTGAAATTACAGAAATACTTGTGTATCTGCATTGGATTCACGCGGCCATCGAAACACTGTCGCGTGTATCCGTGTTGGATACATCGGCACTCTACGTGTTAAACCATTGAAAACACTACAAAACAATATCATCAAGTGTATATTCAAACTAGAGTACAGGGAACCTACAATAAATTTATACAAACCAAAACAAATTCTGGATATATCCATTTCATTATAAATAATATGAAAATTTGAAATATCTAGTTGGTAATTAATTTAGTTTAGTTGAAAATGTGTTTGTTTTTTCCCTGTGATAAACTTGTGTTTCTTGGGAAAATAAATAAAATGTTAAAAAAATTTTGGAAAACAAATTTTTTTATAAAATCAAAAAGATGGCGACACATTTTTACCTTTTTAAAGAAACATTTTTTTACCGTCTTTGGAAAATTTTTACAAAATGTAGACACATTTTTCCATAATATCAATAGTCCGGGAAATATTTAACAAAATCGAAAAATTATGTTTTTTTTTTCATATCTTGGAAAATGCACAGAATTTTGATTTGTTTTTATAAAACCTCTAAAAACTAAAAGATATTGAAAAAATGTGTATAAACAGTTGTATTGTTCTCAAAAAAGGTCTACAAAAAGTTGCAATAAAATTTTTTCATGTCTTGGAAAATTTATAAAATATTGCCCTCCACTCTCTTCTCAAATTTTTCTTGGCGCTTCGCGTAATTTTTTTAAATATCTGATTATTAATTCTTCTCCACTAAATAGTTCTAAATTATATTCGACCATTTTTCATTCACCTCTCATGTATGTCCCTTCAAATGTTCAATGGGTCAAATTATTCTCTGTGTTATCGAATTACAGTGTCTTGTGGCATCCTTTAGTTTGTATACTAGATCTTGTAACTCCTGGGAGGTACAACTGAATGTGATGTTTTCCAACTTCTTGTGCTCCAATTCTGCATCATACCTTTCTGCTACCAAACTTATCCTGAATATTGGACCTTCTGAAGAGTCCATTGAATTTGACTGAAATAAATAAATATTTGAAACAATTTTCCCTGGCTTACCTCATATTTGATTTGAGCATCTTACCTTCACAATATAATCTATTTTCCATTTAACATCAGTCATATGAGGCAAAGCACTTGTAATATTTAATAATGACCTTTCTAGGCCTACACTATTTTTCTCAAAATATTCAATGAATGAGTTAGCTCGTGTAGCTGGTAGACCACAATTACTCGTTAAATAGTGACAAATGTCATCTTTGGATAACCCCCTTCTTGCAAATTCTGCAGATATGGAAAGCAAGGCAGCATAAAGTTCTTTCACAATGTCAGGTTTGGACTGATACAGACTAATCATCCCTGGAATGCAGCAGAAGTATAAGTAGGTTTTAGATATTTCTATTGATGAGAGGCAAGTTTAGGAATGACTCAAGTGTCAATACTGCTTAGTTCCACATGAAATAATTTCACTTACTATGAGTTTCTTCCTTTCCTGTTAAAACTGAAAAACAATTGTCTAACAATTTCTTGAAAACGGTATCATTTATGATATTTGTATTTTGAGCAAGAGCAACAGAAACCGAAGCATCCTCCAACTTCATTTTAAAATTACTGAAATGGCAACTTCTCAATGAGAAAAGGCAATTTTTTATTAATCAATTTTCATAATATTTACTTTTGATTGTTTGACATTGACACCTAACCTAACTAACTTTACCGGGGTTTGACAGTTTGGACTCAATCCACTGTTTATTAGGCCAGCCAGCCAGCCACCAATTAAATTCTTCTCTTTCTTCTAAAATGACTGCGAGATAATTGAAAAACTACTTACAATAAATGTAACATAGAGGTGCGTTTCAATTTAACGTCTGTCTACCGGTAACGGACGATTGACATCTTACGGACGATGTATGACGTCATAGATGTTTCGTCGGGCGATATCCATGGACCTATAATATCGTATAAATACAGAAATACTTTATAGGTCCATGGCGATATCTATCGGATTGAATTTTGAAACGCTCTCCTAAATCGTGGGGTAAATAGTTGACGGTCGGACGTTCCACTCAAGAATTTTGAAACGATGGAATGAAGTTGTCGGACAAGACGTTCTAATATCGAAACGCTTCATAAGAAAAGTTATACGTCGGACGCACGTCGGACGTAATATTGAAACGCACCTAAGGAGAGAATGAATAAGGTCAATTACCTATTCTGTTTTCGTAAGGTTAGTCAGGTTATGTTAGTTTGGCTAGTAATCCACGCATGTTCAACTCAGTTTGCCTTATTCTTGTCGGTCATTTAAACTTTCCGCCATTACAGTGGCCAATCATAGAGCGTGCAGTGCCGAGCACTTTATTGTCGTCTACTAGTACTAACTACTATATAGCCTTCCCCAGTTTGACGAGAACCATCGATGAACGATGAATGTCGATGAAATATTCCTATGATATTAGGTACCTATTATCATATTGCACTATTATGAATGACAGCTACTTACAAAAGAGAAAGAAAATTGAATTAAGTGTTAGAGAGTGTGAGAGTGATGAACACACGTCACTTTAGATCACTTTGTTGGCACCATATATTTATAGGTATATGGTTGGCATAAATGAACGAAGCCGCTTTCCAATTGTCCCAAAGATTAGCTACGTTAACACCATAACTTACTCTGATTTCTATGGTTAACACCGAGTAGCTCCCGAACTGATCTCACATACTACGAAAAATCATGTTCCAATCAAATACCATGTATTCAGTCAGGGTTTTCAGTTCGGTTTAGGTTCAGTTCAGGGGTAACAAAGAAGCTCTCGATTGGAAAACGCCTCAAAGTTTTTCACGTTTGATTACAGCTAGTGTACTGTTTTCTCATTGGCTACCGAAAAAGAAATTCCTGAACAACACCACATGCGAGACCTTTACGTATATTTCTAATCCTCAAATAAATATGGTAGCTGTCTGCGCAAAAATCACGAGAACAACACCATCCACAAAAAATGTATGATGTTTAGGAAGCCTTTGGGACATTTTTATCATTAATGGATTGACAAGTAGTTTAAATATTTTGAAATAATTTGTAGACTTTTTACAAAATAAATTTGAATAATGACAGTCACTATAAATTCGAATTTATTTCCTCTAATATTCATTCTAATAAATTTGAAAATAAATTCAAAGTGTGCTGACAATGCAGCTATGACATATCATTTGTTTTCTAGTTTATTTGTTGACAGTTGAATTTGTTTTTGAACTTTGCTGTTTTCTATTCGTTCTGTTTCTATTTTAATGATTCGAAATGCTTCCATATAGGTATTTTAGAGTTTAGAAATAACCAAAACATTTTTTAAGAAAGAAACAGTTTTGAATTCTGTACAAATATAAGGTAAGCTGGACATTTTTATATTTTCTATTAAATACTACTAAGGGCCGGGCTTTAGGCACATGAAAATCACTGTTACATATTCCAAATACTATTTTATAATTTGAATTTTTTCCGATTACCTCTATTACGTCACATTTGGCGCTACAGCATTTCTGACTTTTCATTGGACGAGCTACGACGCCATTTTATATGGACAATTCGTTGCCGTTGTTCAGTAGTGAAAATGTTTAGTTTTTTAATAATTTGTGTATTGAATTAATGAAAATGTTCTAATCATACCAAAATTAACAAGATCATCTTTTGATAATGTAAGTTATATTGAATGTTGTTATAATTAGCGACGACTTTCACCAGTTTATTGTTCTCTATTCCCTCAATCCACAATCAGCAATAACTGCAGACTCATATTTAGGATGCACTTCACTGAAATTGTTGAGAAACTCTTATCAAAAGCTACTGTGTTTGTTCAAATTCTCTATTAAACAATCAAAAGTGTAGTTTGCTAGATTGAAATTATTAGAGGATATTTTTGAATTTGGTGCAATTTTAGTTGAAGCTTTCTCCAGGAATGTATAACTGATGAAGTGAATGTTGATTTTACATTCAAAGTTGCTATTATATTCAAAAATTAGGACAAAAAAATGTGGAAAGTAGGTCACTGTCTAGGGACTTTTTAGCCATTTCCCCACCAAAATTCCCAGCTGTCAGTGTTTTGTTGTCAAGCTTTCCAAGCTTAGCTAGATATTTTACTTTACAAGTTATCTAAATTGATACAGATTTGTAATAACTTGAATTGATTATTTGCAGAAAACTAAGCTGGTTTGTCCTAAACACTGTAGTGAAACCGAGCAGTACAATTTTTCCGAGAAAACAAATGAAATAATGAGTCCTAACCTAATTGTTGTATGGTAAAAATTGTAGGTATCTATTGAAAGTAAAAGAATTAAACAGCTCAATAATGTCGACGTCAAGTCAAAATAACGGAAGAAAGAGTTCAAACAGCTCCATTGTCAACACACCATCCAGTACACCCCTCACGAACATTGCCAATGGAAATTCGCAAGTTAGCACACAAAGCTCTCCCCCACCTAACAACAACGCTCCGAAATATGGTAAGTTTTTTTTGAAAAACACATAAGTTAAGGCATGTAGAACAACCCATTCTCTTGGTGCATTTTGATGATATTTTGCTCACCTAGTTATGTTTTTGTTAAAGATAACATGAATCATCACAGCAGTGACTCAAACATAAAAAAAATTAGGTATATCTGTTGAATATGATCCTTCTCATTTGTGAGGTGCTTGGTTATCTCTCCAAGGTTGTGCTTTTTCCTGACCTACAATAAATAATACCAAATCATGAAAACAAAATCAGAATGTGAAATTATTCATTCCAAGCTCATTGCAGTTTGTTACGATTCACTCCTCTTATTTTTTTCTTTTATGCTGCCTTAACAAAAGATAAGGAAGTAGTTCTTAGATATGCATAAGGATTGTTTGATTGAATTGAATTTACTCTGATGAGTAGCCCAGTATATACGATAATGTACTATTATTAATAAGGTTATAATTTGATTATAATTGAACATGAGTTCTGATCAATACATTTTCATCTTTAATTTGTGTTATTTTGGCTAAAAAAACGTTTTTTTTTCGTCAATCAACAATTCAATTGTCAGCCACATTCCCATAAGCACTAAGCATTTTTTAATACTTTTGAAAATTGAATAATGGAACATATTAATATTCAATGAATGAACAATTTGTTTCAATTTAACAAGTTGAAACACTGTAAGAAATCACAGCATCATTAGCACACAAATCTTTCAAATACACTGAAAATGTAATTTTTTACAAGGAGATATATTGAATGAATACTAGATGCCCTCGAAAAAAAAACTATGGGGAAGCAGACAACAGTTAAAAGTTAGCTGTAGTGAGGTGAATTTTGTTATTTATGAATTATGTATGCAGCCATTGTGAAAAAATGTAGTATTTTCAAAATTTATTTTTCTTGTTTCTTGGAAAAATAAATCTAATTGAATAATTATCCTTTTTTGTGATTTTCACTGTCAGATAATGTCATCTGACATTGTTTCGTAAGTGTTGCAGTCTGCAACTGAAAAATGTTTTCTGGAAGTAAGTATTACAATTACATCAACTATATATATATATATTTTGAATGACTATTTGAATGAACTGAAAGATAAAAGCATGTTTCAATATGTTATTATCAGTGACTGAGTAATTTTGTATTTTTGGAGATCGATTTGACAACATACTTGTATGCCATAACAATTTTGTACCCCAGGAAATTACTGCTACAATTCCCAGTGATTGATTGAGATTTGAATATTCGGGTGTGTGTCAAAAGGGCCCTGAATCATATGAAGTTGTTTTTTCTTTTTTTCAGTTAAAAATCGCAAAATTACAAAATGTTTTAGAAATCAATTCAGATGGAGGGAGATAAAGAGAGGATATTAAATGAACATGAAGAACAAATTGAACAAGCAGAGGAAATGGTTGTGGAATAGGGGGAAAGAGTCCTCAGATGAAAATTGATAATTTGATGATAAGGACAATATTCCTCTGAGCCATTTTTTGAGTTGACAAAATCTCAATTAGTTTCTAAATAATTTCCAGATTATGCAATAGAAGAAAATTAGTCTGTATAGGAATTACATCACCCGTAACTTTTAATTGTTTTCTACTTTTCCAAAAAATTTACCAAATAAATACTCTGCTTTTCCAATTTTTGCGTTTTTTTGGTCAATGTTTGAATTTCTATTTCACTCCCAGAAAACACGTGAGAGTCCTGAAATAGTATATTTCATTACAAGTTCAGAAAATAGGCTTTTTCCATGCGTGCGCGACTTGTTCCTGAAGTTGTGCAAGCACAGAAAAAGCATTTATGGACGAGTAATGAACGATATTTTTCATTGTATATACCTGAAAACCACAGATCGTTAAGAAACATTTATTTTCAATGATGAAGGAACAAAAACATGTTTTTCATTGTATATACCTGAAAACCACAGATCGTTAAGAAACATTTATTTTCAATGATGAAGGAACAAAAACATGTATTATTAATTGAAATATTTATGGTACAAAAATATCCAGAAATTGCCACAAAACAAGCGTTATTTACCTTGTTGGTAAGGAAATATTCAAACAATTTGCGATTTCTAGAGAACTGTCAACAACATATTATGTAATTTTGACATGTAAATAGGTAGCTATAATGACACCAGCGCACTGAAAATTTTTCCGTGCGGGCGCACGAAAAAAAACCTTTTTCAGTATGCTAAATAAGCATGTAAATATAGTTTTCCTCCTACCCCTATAGAAAGTACACACTTTCCTCCCTCAAACCAGGGAGGAAACTCATACTTTTCCTCCCTAGGGAGGAAAGTACTTTTTCTCCACCTCATTTCAAGTAAGTTGTAAACGATGAAACTTGTGAATCTATTATAATCAAATTGTTTCCGTAATTTCTAGAACATCTTATATATGCTGTATTCTGGTAAAAATCAGACATGAATGTTACTTCTACTCTAGTTCTTTAATAGCTATTTGTGTATTTAGAGCGCAAAGTGATTGATTGTTGCTCGACAAAGAGATTAATCTGTGGAGAACGACAATGACACTTTGTGCTCGAAATACACACATTATTTTTTCTACAAGCGCAGCTCTTAGAAAAAAAATGATTGACACTTCATTCAAATAGGCACATAACATTACTTATGAGAAAATCACTCAATAGCAATCCGAAATGTATAAGCTATCTAAATGTCCAATAATTCAAATCACTAACAAGAAACAAGTAAAAAAACGTTCTTGAAAAAAAAAAAAAGTTGGAATTGCCAGATGAACCCGGGACTTTCGGATTACAAGCCCAAGACGCTAGCCATTGCACCACCGCAGATTCTCAGATACACATGACTGTATTGTCTATACTTTCCATCAAGTAAGAATAGGTCTATTTGCAAACAAAGTCACAAAAAGGTTTTATTGAGTGGGTAGGAGGAAAAATCATATGTATTACATGGGAGTAAAGTGCCTTTTCCTCCCTTGGATGTTTAATGCCCTCCGCTTCGCGTCGGGCAGTAAACTACATCCTGCGGGAGGAAAAGTGGCACTTTCCTCCCTAGTAATACAAATAGCTATTTCAGATAGGTATAATGAAAATACCATAAAATGACCCTGACAAATTCTGAAAAAAAAATCAGGAAGGTTTTGATGTCACATTGAGCCACACCTGCTAGATACCTCTCAATTATTTCTTCTTACATGCTCTTGGGAGTAAAAGGGTTAGTTTAAATAGTATAGTAACTTTAGTTAATATAGTTATATAGTTGATATAGTTAGTTTAATATAGAAATATAACAAGATTTTAGGAAAGACAAGAATATCAGAAATGCAAATAACATTCATTCAAATAAAGGCAAAAACAATCCTGTATCTAGTTGCTAGTTCCATAGAAAATTACAACAAACTTTCAGACGATTTAAAAAAAAAATCAATGTCAGTAAATATTTGCTTAAAAAACTCCCAACAAAATATGCTGTCATACTGATGTGTTCATCAATCTATAAATATTCAAAGTTGTAAAATTCGTTATTTTTTATTCATTTTGAAAATTTCCAAACTTATATTTATATTCAATGTTTTATCTTTATACCAGAACTTGTTCTATTTGGTAGGTGTATTTTCACTTAGCTGTCAGTACCTATTATTTAACAAAACTTTAATACAGCACTAGTCTAGGGTATTTTCAAAATTTTTATAGCCTCTGTTGATTAGGAATTTTGTTGTTTGCACCATGGTTGGAAAAAAAATCATGATTTAAAAAAAAATCGAATAAAGCACGATTTAGGAAAAAAATCCTAATTAATCACAATTTTTTTCATTTTATCATACAGTTTAACTGAGCGGCCTAGCTCCAAAGTGTACAATCTCCATTGAAAAATTCCACAAAGTACAATCTCCATAACTTTTTATAAATATTTTTGGAAAAAAATAATTTTTTTCTAGAACTTCATGAATCATCTATAGATAATGATAATTTATAATATAATATTCAAATTTCAAAAAGAATGAACCACCTTCAATTGCGAAGTTTTTCCTGTTTTCTGGAAATTTGTTAAAACTGTATATGTACATTTTAGAACTAGGCCCCTCAACTATATTTTTGCATAAAACGCAGTAATGTAAAAGGTTGATTAACCGCAGCTATTCAATAATATGCAGCCAATAAAAATAAATGAAGTAAAATCATGAAAAAAGAACATATTTTTATCAAATGAGACATTCAAATCGCGCGCCACTTTTCCAACATGGTTGCCATTTTTGGAAGGACTTTATTTTGATTTATACGTAGCCGGTTAATCAGCCTGCTAATTAACCGGTAAAAATGGTTACATTACAGAAAACTTGGATTTGCATCACTAATAAAACGGAACGCGCCCTTGGGTGTAAGAGAAAAGGGGAATCCCCGCGTCGAAGGGGAATCCCCGCGTCAAAGGGAAATCTCGCGATTTATAAATTTCGCATGCAATGGACGAGTTCAGCCCACTGTTGCCAACCTTGAAAATAGTCAAAAATACTCTACCACTGGAAACGCATTTTTTCTGGATTTTGTTTATACCTTTCGGTTTCTTTATTCATTTTACAGTCCTAGGAGTATCCCCGGTTTTTAATTCCAAGTAATTTGGTAGAAAATTGATGTTAAGTGAATTTGAGGTTATTTCAGTTAAAATGTTGGCCACCTGACACACTTTCTCGTGTTTTGTGACAGTAACATTTCATGTTAATACCATGCGCAGTCGCAGTAGCAATATTTCCAGCACAGAACACCTTTCCTACGGCCCCTACGGGTGTTCTGTGCTTGCACTGCTTGCTTTTGTTATTGTAGTGATTATTTACAACCTATATTTAAGCTGTTTTTTGTCGTTGAACCGTATTCAATAATGTTTTAAAAACTTTTTCAATTTTACGTCATAAAATTGACTATGGCGTCAAAATGGTGCATTTCGTTTGAAAACATTCTATCTATGACGTCACTGTTTCAACGCTAAAATGAAAAGTTTTTAAAAAGGTCCAAATAATTTTAAAAAAGTGATGCGACAAAAAACAGCTTAATACTCGGAAAGTTATTCTCCTTCTTCTTTAATTTAAAAATGTATCAGGCGGCCAACATTTTAACCGAACTAACCTCAAAATCATTTAACATCAATTTTCTACCAAATCACTTGGAATTAAAAACCGGGGATACTCCTAGGACTGTAAAATGAATAAAGAAACCGAAAGGAATAAACAGAAACCAGAAAAAATGCGTTTCCAGTGGTAGAGTATTTTTGACTATTTTCAAGGTTGGCAACAGTGGGCTGAACTCGTCCATTACGATCTTACTTTTGTTCTAACAAGCATACATTCGTTCAGTTTTGTTTAATATTGTTATTGGTGTGTAGCGTGCGTTACTAATTTTAATTTATAATAAATAAAAAATGTCTCGCCAAAGAGGCATTCGATTAAATCACGAATTTTTATTGAAAAAAACATTTGATTTAAATCGCGATTTAAATCATGATTTAAAATCATGATTGAAATCAAAATGATTCAATCGTATCAACCCTGGTTTGCACTTTATTATTGAATATCTGTTTACCGTGTTTTACAACCGCATTAAAAGTAAATGAAAACAATTATTGCAAGTTATCTTATTGATAAAAGAAACTGTAGGTGTAAGTTGAGGAAATGGTGGTTTTATTTATGTAACAGTTACCTAATTTGTATGAGGAAGTAGAAGAAGTTGGCATTGACAGATAACAAATAACTGCTCTATTTGTAAATTTAAATAGGTCATAACAAATACCTGCAATTTTATATAAACTTCTTAATATGTTGATATTTAATAATTTGTACTACCAGTTTGAAATCAGCCACATCCACAGATATATTTCAAGAAAAAAGTTGGGTCAACATGTTTTCAGTTTTTATGAAGGAAACAACGCGCAAAAAAGTTTTCCAATCAATCGATTCAGTCACGATAATGAAGTACGTTATCATTTTTTTTAAATATCAGTTGATTGTCGATTTTATACCGATCTATTTTACTTCGATTTTAATATATGGATCGAAATATGGCTAATCGAGACAAATTCTCGGAATTCCTTGTTGAATGAAATGGTAAAAACATACCCGTATTTTTTTCGTTTTCAGAATCTTGTCGAAATATTAAAAAATATTGAATTGCATATAGTTTTTCTACAAGTTTTTATTCAACTAAGTTTATACCTAGCTTGTAATCAAATTCTCCTGTGATAAAAATTATCTTTCTTTTAGATACAATAAATGTTATTGATTAATATTGATTGATTGATTGAACTAGTTTATTTGAACATTTGTACGTTCGGGTGAAATATTGAAAGTGAATTTTGACATCGATTTTGACCCACTTCAAGTCATCCCATCAACTTGAAATTTGGTGTTCATAATTCCGGAAACAAATGCATTATGAAATTTGTTAAAGAAAAAAACAAATTGATAAACGAGTTTTGTTATTTTTGTTTTTCGGAGTCTGAGAATATTATTTTTATGTCATAATTCGCAAATTCAAGATGGCGACTTAAAGATGGTGGACGAGTTTTGTGATTATGGTCCGATTTTATTGAACACTGGTGTGTTTTTTTTGAGGTCGGATATATTTGTCAATATTCAAACATTTGAAATAGCGGTTCCTATATATTTTGCTTTAGTAGGTACTAAACATTTTTAAATAAGATGATATAAAGAAAATATATAAACTGCAAACTTTTATTTAAATACACTAACAAATAATTTCTTGAGATGTGTGACGTGGGTTGTTCTGTGAAAAACAGTTTTAAAATCTTTTTGGTCGCTTTTGTGTTCCAAATGAAAACATTTAGTCTGGTTCACAAGTACTTTTTGGACGACTATTTTTCTGGAGAGACCGAAAATTATCAGCGAGCTCAATTTGTAATGGCATATAGAAAAAAGTATCAAAAAAGAAAGTTCCAATCGCAAAAATTGTAAAAGTTATAAACAATTTAATAAAAGAGTTGTTTGTTTTTTCGCGAATATCTCATAAATTATTGCAGATATCCAAAATCAGAGGAAAGATCCAAAGAGAGCAGGAAGTTTCCTGAAAAAAAGTTCCACCTCCCGGAATGTATCACTAACATTCATAATTTTAATTGAACGGTGAAAATACGAGTGAAAACTGGTGGTTCGGTTTGCGCATGCGTCACCCGGATCGGTCGCTCAAACATAAATTATTTCAATTAATGAAATACAGATATTCTGTACATATTTTCCGAATACATGAATAAACAATAAGACGTGTTCAAAAAATCTTTACCGCAATTTTCCTATTAGTGCCTTACTCAGTCTTTCAGTACTTTTCAGTACCCCATTCAGTCTTTCTGTACTTTATCAGTACATGATATTTAATTATGGTGTACAAAATTTTGCCCAGTTTGTTACCCTCTCGTTAGAAACAAAATTTTGTTTTACAGGGACTCTGGTTCCAAATAGAATATTCGTCGGTGGAATATCCGCCAACACGACAGAAAGCGAACTGATGGACCTCTTCAGTATTTACGGCACCGTAAAGGCAGCGAAAATAATACAGGATAGAGCTGGCGTTTCGAAGGGATACGGCTTTATAACATTCGAAAGCGAAGACGATGCCAAAAGGCCACTTAAAGAAGCTGAAAACATCGTTCTCAGAGAAAGGAAATTGAACATAGCACCGGCAATAAAAAAACAGGTTAGTTTTATGAGTTTAATCCATGTAGCTACTTTTTAATGGAATCGTCTCGGTATTTGGTATGTTCTGAAGTTTATTTTTTTGAAGCCATTCAGCCGAGCATTCGATGCCTCTAGTCCTCCGACGGTGGCAGCTGGAAATCCGGCCCATTTTTTTTTCCCGCCCGGAGCTGCAGTACCATATTTTCAAGGAGGTGTTGCCTATTACCCTCAGCCTGCGCCTGCGGCTCCTGGAGACCCGAATGCGCAGCAACAAGTCTACCAACGTGAGTCTGCAATCAGATATTTCTTATTGTTGATCTAAGTGTTCATAACCAGAGCATAATACAAAAAATGAAATCTTCTGATTTAAAGGAGATATTTTTCCGCATGCATTTGCGTGCGCAAAGTTACATCTTTCCGCACCCTTCAGAACCGTCTGTCATGTTAGACGGGCGATAATGCTCTGCCATTGTTATTTTTTATAAATAATAATTATATATTTTGATATTTTCAAATGGCTGACGTGGTCAAATAAATTTATAATTAGTCGATATCTGTCGAACCTAACCACCATTCACGCAGCCGCACTGGGCTCAGTACTAACTTATGTACTTACGGTAGGTATAGGGGTTAGGTTTGAACGTGAGTGGGCTCGTATCAGGCCCTCCACTGCGACCAATGGCCTATTGTGGTATAGGGGACTCACTATGCATTAATTCTGGTCTGGTCAAATATATGCAGGTAGCCGCCCGCTGGCTCTTAGACTACGCGTGTAATCTTTTTTGTTACCTCTACTCATTTTGTTTAATGTTTTACCCTATTTTACCTCTACTCAAACATAACATTAAACGTAACCAAAAAGGGCTTGTTGCACTTAGTTCTTGATAGGTGCATGAGAGGGTAGTACTAGAACGTTTGAGAACTCATCACATTTCCAGAAGTTTGTAGTGTGGTGTTGCACGACCTAAAAAGAACGGGTTTGTGTTTAGTGTCTCCGTGTAGCTCCGGTTCTCCTCGAACGATCAAAAAGAAAGCTGTAAATAAGTGCACCTGTTAACTTTGACACATATTTCCTCCGTTTCTGTTAGCAAGAATCTTCAAACACCGACACTTTTCTTTCTGTCAAATCATGAAAACGTTTGAACGCTGTTTAAATGAACAGCCCCGGCGAGGAGCTACCAAATTCCATCCTAGAGGCTACAAACTCTTCAAGATTAAATTAATTGCTCGCTAAATCTGAACAAAAATATAAAAAACAATATTTACAAATATTTTGTATAAAGAGTATCTATCTTTGAAGAAGTAAAATATATGAAATTGAGGGATAATTCAATAACAGACAATAAAAAGGTTATATCAGAAGATCTCATCGATTATTCCTTGGGAGTAGAAAAAAAAAAAAATTATTCGGTTTAAAAAAACACCCATATTTGAACCACCTAGAACACTGAAAACATTTTATCTAGAAGACACAAACCCGATTGAAATAGAACCAATAATGAAATCATTCAAGAAAAAGAAACTACCCAACACCAAAACTACGTCACAATCACACTCGACGCGCGTTTCGCAAAGTTAGCATCTTCAGGAGCTAAAAGCTTTTAGCTAGAAGACACAAACCCGATTGAAATAGAACAAATAATAAAATCATTCAAGAAGAAACTACCCAAACACCAAAACTACGTCACAATCACACGGAAAATTTAGAAAACATCCCTATTTCTAATTCTTACCTGAAATTTCTCGTAACAAGTTTCAAACTTTGCAGGTATAATTAAACCGTTTATTCTCGTTTTTATACAAACTGATGTAATGGTTTTTTAATAAACTTTATGATTGTTATAGAATTACTCGAATTGCATTTAGAAGCCTGAGCATTTAATTTATGTGCTTGCCAATAAATTCAATATACAGTTAGCTCTGAATAGTCTGAATCAGATGGTACCATATCGACCCCCTTATCATGTATGGGCGAATTAGAATTCAGATACGTGATAAGGGAGGCGATATGGTAAAAAAAAAACTGAAAAGTTCCTGACTTCTGTCTTGTGTCAGGTTTCAATACAGACATTTATATAATGAAGCATTCAAACCCTGTTTTCAGCACCTGCCGTGTACCCTACTCAAACAGGCCCCCCTCAGGCAGCCTCTTATCCTTCTATGATGTTCCCGACACAAACAATTTACATGCCACAGCAGTATCCTATGCCCATGCCGGTAAGTGTTTAGTTGAATATTGGTTATAACTCATACTAATTTCTGGAGTTGATTTGTTTTCGTCAAGCTTTTGTGAAATAATGTGTGGAATACGTTGTCTCAATGAAAATGGTCAAGTCGAAAATTTGTGGCACTGAGCTTATGTGTTTGTGACTACCATATATGTAAGAGATGCTTTCATTTTCTGATTGTTAATAAAATATTGTTTTTACTGACGATCAAAATAATTCGGTTGGGTGTATGTCAATTTTTATATAGAACGATAGAAGTTACTCTTCGAAAAAATTGAAAATGTGATTGTCGGAATTGGGACGATTCTATTAATTAACACAATTTGAATTACATAATTTTTTTGAATAATTATGTTTATTGAATCATCAATGATTTGGATGAGCATAATTCTCTTCCTTTTCCAAGTTTTTGGGTAATAGGACTGAGTGAAACCTTGAATTGAAATATAAGGTAATGATCCTACGAGCGAGCGCAAATTAGTACTTTCCGCATGCATTTGCACGAAAAAAGTTGCACTTTTCCGCACGTCGTGCGGACACGATTTTTAACCTCACTGACTGAGTGCGTAAAAGTAAAAAATATTTTTGATGTCAGATTTTACCTCCCTTTCTATTAGTTAGAGAGCGTGTTCTGAGACGCGATGACCCACATACGTCTTCCATTTGGTGAGGTGAAAGACCATCCCTGGAAAACCCCAAATTCCTAATTAATATTTTTGAAATTGGGCAGGGCCCACTTCAGTACGAAGGAAAAATGTCTGTCGATGATTTCTATATGTCTTCCGTTGTGATAATTTTGTTTAGAAAGTGACTAGTAATCATCTGACAAAGCAGAAAATTTTGGGCCACAAAATCGACGTCTCCTATATGCTTTATTTTGTGTTCATTTGCTTTGTAATGGTCTTTACATCGGGAAAATGCGAGTGGAAGACTTTTTAGTAGGGCCCTGTTGACTAAATAAACAAATTTAAAAACTCGCGGGAGCGGCTAAGTTGAAACGTCGAAAACTGCACTTGGGTTCAATCTTAAGCTTCCAAATTTTGCATGGAGCTTCTTCAGGGGGCAGAAAACTTGATTTCCAAAAGGGAGACTTTTTGGCCAACTATTTACTCTTTCCCAACCAACCCTTTGAATTTCCTCTATTCTCTGTTTATTCCTGGTAATCTTTTTCATTTGAAAATTTTTCTCATCGATAATTCAGTTTATAAACTTACCTCAACTAGTAGTTAATAATAACAGGAACATATTTCAACCCCTATATAAGGGCTCTTCACCTCCGCCTTCTCAAATAATATTTTTGAGCTAGGAACAGCACATTAATGACTTTAGGGAGATGAATAAAAGCCACCAAGTTAATTTCTGGCGTTGGGTTCGTTAACGGTTTATAAATAAAGTTATAAACAATTTTTACCAACAAGTTATCAAAAATGATTTTGGTGTCAAAAATTATTTCGGTATAATTAATTCTCTCATATTTGATCAATTACAACACTTTTTTGTAACAAATTACTGATTGATTATTAAAAGTGTAAATATTTATGTATCCCAAGAAACATTTCTGTTTATAGAGGGATTAAGTTTTAACATAAATTGTATAACGACAATTGGTACAATTATTAAAAAAAGGAATGATACAGAAATCTGTGAAATATGAGTAAATAAGTCATATCAATCAGAAAGAAACAAAATATTATGGGAAATCATCTGTTGAGTATAAAATTTTTTAAGTTCATTTTTAAATTTAGTTTTAGTCCTAATTTCTTTTATTGCCTGTGGTAAAAAATAGACGTTTTTCTAAAGTTTGATTTGAAACGTAATGCGTTTCTTTTATTTACATTTCTTGTTTTATGGTAATGGATATTCGAAATATGATCAAAAGTAAGATCTGAATGTTTTTTTCCTGTATCAACATAGTGGATGAAAATTTAAATTTTAAATTCATATAATTCACGAAGATTTAGTAAGTTATTAAGTTTATATAATTTTTTTGAGGGTTCTAGAAAGGGCAATTTGTATATCTCCTGTGACAGTTTTTTTCTAGTTGATATAGCTTACAAATTATTTGAATTGCTCAAGAAAGTTATAATGAGAAAAGAAAAATGTTAAATTTATTAATGTATAACAACAAGTACATGAAAGAAAAAAGTAAAACGTTATTTATCATCTTCCTTCTCTGTCTGATCATACCACTTATGTGAACTCCGCTTCGCGTCGTTCCTGTAACTGTATTTGCGTGCGGAAAAGTAACAATTTGCGCACTTGTTAAGAAAATAACTGTTGAAGCTCGTATTTCTCTTTACATTGGTTCTTGAAAGTTAGTTCTCATTGCAATATTATAGACCAAGCTATAGAGGTTTTTTTCCCACAAAATAAAATACGCAAATGGCCTATAATAATTTTTATAAGATAGTTTCTTTAATGAAAACCCCAGTTTTCGCTCCAGCAAGATCGCTTTGTAGAATTTTTTAAAATTACAATTTTTTTGTTTTTCGAAAATATCTCAAAGGTTATTCAAGGAATCGTTTTACAGTCACAGGAACTTTTGTAGAGATTTATAAAACCTACAAAATGGATTTTCATACGACCGGATCGGTGCATTTTCCACTGAGAAAATCCTGGAAAACCTCGAAAAAGAGACTATTTTTCTAAAAAAATAAATAATTTTTCTAAATAAATAATCAAAAAGTGCAAAATAAGCGCGCGGAATTCAAATTTGCGAAACGCATCACCATTGGTCGAAACGAAGATTGACGTCACACGGCAGGTTATGAAATTTATCTGTGTTGATATTCATACTGTGCTAGTCGCCTTTCATATAAAATTTATTTTTATTTATATATCTGTAGTGTTTTCCATTACATAGTGCGATTTTGGTCTAGTGACAATTGTAAATTATAAAGAACAATTACTGAAAGTGGTTTTGTCAAAGCACAATCCGACAATCTACCAAAAATAGATGCTTTTATGATGACAGCATATTTTGTATCCAATCCGGATTTCACGTCTGCTGAGGTCAAAGGAGTGAAAGCTGCAAGGTAATTGTTGTAATACAGTATATTTTGTAATTTACTAAATAAGTTTCCATACCAAATATAACCTCAAATGTTGTATTCATACAATATACTCACATTAAAGTGATCTTCACAACAATGTACTTATATGTGATAATGGAGGTACTTCGTCTCTTCCCGTGATTTTCCGATGGGAGGGAGAAAGGAGGGAACATCCAGAGATTGATATGATCATATCTAACAATATACCATCCATCTAGCATAGTTTTCCTCATATCGTACAGGGCGATTAGGAGAAAATTGGAAAAATTGAAAAAATTAAATTGATCATAGGTGGCTGTGATTTGAATTTCTGAATCAACATTCGATTCTGAACAATATTTTCCCCATACTTTTAATTCTACCGTGAAAAATAAAGTGATGGGATCAAATTTTCTTGAAAACAAGGCATGTGTTTCAATATCGCTCGTATATGGTAGTATAAAAGTCAATTTTGGTATTTGCAATTTAGGTTTGGGATGAAGCAGAGGTTTTCATCAAGAATAATTTTTTTTTTTAAATCAATAATAAAAAAGTTTTCCATATGCTGCGAACTTTATGCCGGACACTGTATATTACTTTTTCTACCACCGTTTTTATCCACTTTCCCGCACTCATTTTAGTTTAGAAAGTGTCACTTTCCTTCAATAGTGCGGGAAGTAAAATATGTCAATTTATCGTTATTAAATGTACATTTCATTGATTTTACCTGTATATTACTATTCAAACTAATATATGTTTTAATATTCAATCTAACCCAGACTATTTTTCATTCATTGGAATGAAGAAATTGCGATACTTTTATATATCTACCCTATACATTTCTCAAAATCAATCCACATAACAATTAAACTAAGCTGAGTCAAGTGGTTTGGTGTGGTAACCAAAGATTTGTTATGACAACCGAGTCAAAGTTTCAAGTCGAAGCGTTGTCGAAGAGTCCGATTCTTTTCAATAAAAGCAATATTTTAATGGATTCGTCAGACGAAGAGCTCCCAGAAGCAATATTAAAGGCTGCAGATGAGGTAAATTCAGACCTGTTACCAAGTAAATCACGAGAATGATACGAACAGCAATACAACCAATTTTTAAACTAGTGTAAGGAAAAAGGAGTGAATAGCTTCAGAGAAGAGTTTTTTTTTTGGCGTATTTTTCCGAGCTGAGTAAGGTACTAAAATCCAATACCCTATGGTTTCGTTACTCGATGGTGAAATGTTTAGTTAAAATAAAACAAAACCTGGACATAAGCAAGTTTCATAAATTGACATCGTTCCTAAAAAAGCAAAATGTTGGTTTTCGACCACATAAAGCGCAGATTTTTATCAAAGAAGACATATCCAAGTTTATGCTTGCCCCTGATGAGATATATCTTATAAGTAAGTGCAGCGAAGTGGTCGAGGTGTTAGAGCGTTTGGCTTCCACCCAGACGGTCCGGGTTCGATCCCCGGTCGTGTGTCACTGAGCTGAAGTGGTTCGGATTCCACTTTTTATTTAAACTGTAGGTCCCAGATCTCCCTTGCTCGCACAAGCTCTGCTTTTGAGGGGTGGGTTTTCTCCCAAAACCTGGGAGTTTCGTAAAAACAAATTTTACTAAAAAAAAAAGAACCATTTTTGCTTTAGCCGGTGCTCTTCGCAGAGCGGAGCTTGTGAAAATCACGCTTGACGATATTCAAGATAAAGGAAACCTAATTATTGTGAAAATTTCCGATTCGAAAAACCATACCTCAAGATCCTTTGTTATATCTGAAGAAATAAATAATGGAACCTTTTTGAAGCTCTATAGAAAGTATGCAAATTTACGGCCTCCTACCAATTACAAAAAAGACAAATGTTCTGTTCAGTGCGTAGGCGTAAAACACATTTAGTAAAATGCCGGGAGCGATCGCTACCTACTTAGGCCTACCTAACCCAGAAACACAGGTCACAGGTTTAGACGATCCTCGGCAACGTTTCTAGCAGATTCAGGCGAAGGGATAACCAACATAAAACGACTTGGAGGCTGGAAGTCAACTGCTGTTGCTGAGAGTTATTTGGAGGACTCCGTAGAACAGAAGAAAACCATCTCGAATAAAATTCTTTCGTGTACTGGCAACTTGCAACCGATGCCGTCTCCGTCATCTTCATGCGCTTTGCAACCTACGAGTGTTACTCTTAACAGCCAGTTACCACCAACTAACTACTCTGGACCGGCTATTCTGACGCATTTGCAGAATGCAACAAATTGTGTTTTCAGTCAGCTACTCTGTACTTCCCTCCTTTAAATAGGGAGACACTAGTTGTATCAACTCACGAATTAATTCTTTTTATAAACGAAGCATTCTAACAAATTGTCTCAGTTTCAATGCATTTATACGAGGGTAGAAGGGTCTTCGCTGATCTGCTGCTCCCGCAGCATCGTCTACTACTTCTGCAATAGCGATCATTGCAATTTCATCACAATTTGCCATTTCATAATATCAAGAGTAAAATGTAAACAATGGATTATTATCGAGGTTAGGATTTAAGTCAATTATTCCGATCGATAATTCTTATCGCATGCTAAATATCTGCTTGTTGTTTTATGGTCGATAATTATTGCTGGTGATATTCGAACATACCATTTTTGGGGTATCCTTCGATAAAGTGCAAAAATCGCATGTGATATTGCATCGAGTGAACTCAAACATAGGGTCCCTGGTCGTATAAAAAACCATTTTGTAGGTTTTATAATTCTCTACAAAAGTTGTATCGACTGTAAAACGATTCCTCCAATAATTTTTGAGATATTCGCAGAAAAACAAAAAAGTTGTAATCTTTTTCACCATTTCTTGTTTAAAAAATTCCACTAAGCGATTTTGCTGAGGCAAAAACCGGGTTTTCATTTACGAACTATCTTATAAAAAGTAGTATAGGCCTCTTATTTTTATCTATAGCTTGGCCTATTAGGGAAAAATGTTGGTTTATTCTGCCATTTACTAAAGTCATGATTGAAACACATCGACCTACCTTTTATTCAATGTACGTATCGCATTTGGATTTTTGTGTATAAATACTGGGTGATTTTGTCCAGTCCAGCAACTACATATCGGATGCGGGGCTATACCCCGTTACCCAGCCGGCCTACGTATTGCTGGATGGCCTCCAGTACTGAGGGCCCCCCACGCCCCCTGTCGTCCCTCTCTTAAGGTTTTTGATAGCTCAAAACTATGGCTTACATTGTTGTGTTTATGTTTTGCGTTAGTTAGCAGGCTGTTCGATTATTAATCTGATGACCACTAAATTTGAAGCTATTGTTCATTATTTCATTCATAAATGTGTAAGAGGATTGAGTAAAAAAGTTGTTTTTTATTCATCATCGATTCATGGTTTGATATTGTTTGAAATTGCTAATTTTGTTTGTGGAACTCTCATTTTCAGTTTTTAATTTTTTATTATTTTCGTTCTAGTCTAGAAGTAAGTTGATACATATGCAAATTATTGGAGAGTTTGTTGGAATAACCACTGAAATCCAGGATGTAACAAATTACTTTCATTTAGTTTACACTGAGACTTTATTTATTACTACTGGTTTCAGCTTTTACATAGTGATGTAAGAATTCGAATTAAAATACTCATTGATTCCGGGTATCGAAATACTCGGATGCATTCCAGTAGCTACTCGGAAGCAATCGGAACGGAATCGGATTATTATCAAAAATTAGTCCGACATCATTTCGAACATTAACCTCATGTTCCGATATTCCTGAACAGTACTGCCCAGTAATTTTGTTCGTTCCGATTTTACTGAAATTGCCTGGTACACATTTCGCGCCAATTTTCATGGAACCTTGTTAGAAGCTAGAAATTTACTGGTTGCTACTGTTACTGTCGTGTAGTCCCAGTATCCCCTCCCCGATAATGAATTAGGTTAGGATATGTTATTTAATATTTATTCAATTTATTGGTAGCAATATCATTACAATTAGCTCATCTGAAAAGACTGCAGAGCAAATGTATCAAGTGGTATAGAAGCCTTGCTAGTAGAAGTTGATGCCGGAACCGCCGCTAATTTACTAGCTTTGTTCTCTCTCGCCTCTCGTCCATATAGATGTATGAAAATAAAATTTTCAGATCGAAATCATGCCAAGCGATATTTGCAGGCCTTTAAAGACAATTCGACAATGAATTCGAAATATCAGAACATGAAAATAAATTCCATTTGAATAACATTCATTCAAATAAAGGCAAAAACAATCCAGTATCTAGCTCTATAGAAACTTACAATAAACTTTCAGATGATATAAAAAATTCAAAATCAATATATATTTTTTCGAAAAAACTCAAGCAAAATGTGTTATCATACTGATGTTCATCAAACTATTATGCAAAGTTGTTATAATTGTTATATTTAATTGATTTTAAAATTATTGACACTTGTAATTATATATTACACCAGAACTTGTTCTGTTTGGAAGATGTATTTTTCAATAAAAAAAAAATCCACAGGTCATTATAACAAAGAAATAATACCTAGCTTATAATCATAGCTCGGCTAGAGCTTGAAGTACTTGAGCTATCCGAATTTTCTGATGATTCAGAATCCCTATCACCTGATATTTCCTCTATTATCACTTGATTAATTGCAACCATCAATCAAAATTGCCTACTGTGGCCAGTACTGTTCAGTAATATCGGAACATGAGCTAATTCATGAAATCGTGATTTCAAACTATCGGATAACAGCGAACGAAGTCGACAGTCAATCATCGACGAACTTCAAAATTGTGGACATTTTTCGACGAATATCTGAAAGCGAGGTTAGTGACACCCACGTCACTAACGAAGAGTGTGAGATACCCATTTGTGGATCAGAAATTAATCTGCGCACGCTTAGGCGACCATATAATAATAATAATTGTTTTTATTGAGTTTTTTTCAAGGTACGCATATACAGGGTGTTCCAAATTAAGTCGGCACCATTGCCAACTCCGTTATTATTGATGCTCCGAATTCGGTTAAATGGGCAAACTAGTAGCATTTTTAATGGCCTTCTCGAAGCCGAAAACAAAAAAAAATTGACAGTCGCGTTTTCTGAATATTTCATAAAATGATATTTTTTTCAATGGAACACCTTATATTTTTTCATGCATTTCGATTCGTAAAAACATTCTTAACAAAAAATAAGAATATTGAGCTTTCTCTCTAAACATAAAATTTTAAGTGATAACCAGTTTGGATTTCAATCCAATAAAAACTCAATGATGCTATCTTTGATCTCCTGTTTAATATATGTACTGTGATAAACGAGGGTGAGGCTGTGGCGACAGTGTTCTGTGACCTGTCGAAAGCTTTCGACTGCGTTGATCACGGAATATTGCTTAAAAATATTCAATACTATGGTTTCAGGGGTATGTCTTACAAATGAATAGAATCATATTTACACGGTAGAGAGCAAATTGTCAAGACTAATATCCATTCTTCACTGGGGCAGATAACATTCGGGGTTCCTCAGGGCTCGGTCCTTGGACCAGTTCTGTTTTTACTATATTTTAATGATATAACTAATATCAAAATCTCAGGTAGATTCACATTATTTGCTGATGACACTGCTATTACACGGTACAACAAAAACATTGACGAATTAAACGAAGCTGTTAACGAAGATTTAACGAAGGTAACTAATTGGTGTGACTCCAATAAACTATCATTCAACATCGATAAAACAAATTTGATTACGTTTAAATGTGAGCTTCATGAATACAATAAAGTACATATTGATTGATTGATCGATTGATTGACAACAGATCTCATTTGACTTTTTTTCGTAAAGGTGAAAATTAGACAGTTTTATTAATAGGAAACATTTATAACAAACGGATTTAATAAAGCGCTATAAAATATCGAGTAAATGTTCAAAAACACCGCCTTCTTGTTGAACACATATTTGGGCCCTATTGACACTACGTGTGTCGTTCAACACAGTTCGGCCATCAATTCTATTAATTATAGTTTCAATATAATTTTTCAGTTCAACTACATTATTGTTTTATTTTGTACACCTCATTTTTCAGAAATTCCCAAAAATTAAAATCTAGAGGTGTCATGTCTGTTGAACGAGGGGGCCACTTAACAGGACCATTTGTAGCAATCCATCTGTTTCCAAAACAGCCTCGCAGCATTCTTTTTACGCCACTGACATTATGAGCTGGTGCTCCATCCTGCTGAAAATAGATCATCTGACGAGCCTCCAGAACAAGATCATCGAAAAACTCTTCCAACACTCTTGTTAATAAATTAATGTAATGGGGTCCGTTCAAAGAACCATGGTAGAAAAATAGACCGATAATTCTGCCTCTAAATAAACCATACCAAACGTTAATACTAAATCGTCTTTGCGGATTGTCGGGATGGACTAGAAATGGATTATGCCAATAATGAAAATTCTTTCTATTATACATCCCACGATTTGAAAAATTAGCCTCATCGCTCCATATAATATTTCTATCGAAGTTTGGATGTTGTCTGCATTTATTCATAAACCACCGACAAATACCCAACCAGGATCACCAGTTTCTAGTGTTTGCACTGGTCTTAACTTATAACTCTTATGTTTCTTCAGAATTCGTTGAATACCAGACAGTGGAACAGCTGTTTATCTAGATAAATCTCTGATGGAATTATTTGGATCTACCTCGTAGTACAAAACGTTTTTTAGTTCTCCTCTTCTCAAAAACCTTTTCATTGTTCCTGAATCGACGATGAAGCACAGCAAAAATACGCCGATAAGGTAATTCACGATCGGGGTACGAATTGCTGTAGTGTTGGAGTGCTCTTACACTATTTTTCTGGCAAACCAAGTAGGATTCTAACATATCACATTTTTCTTGATGGAAAAACGGCATTTCGAATCATTTTCGAACAGTAGTTGACAGTTACAATAATTTATAACATTGTCATAATATACTTGAGAATATTTGACAAATAGTATTTCAACAAAGTTTCAAGGCAACTTGATTGCTCATAATAATTATGTTTTATCGAATCAAACACATTTTTTCCAACCTCATTCATATGACCCTCCAGTATTTTCTATTCTGTACAAAAACGGCTTGAAAGTTATCATTACAGCAGACATATTTTGATTCACAAAATAAATGCGGCTAGCGGAATGGCTTTAAGATGGAAATTATCGTTTTGTACATACCAAATAGCTCAGTGGTGTCAATTGAGTGGTGCGACATGATGATCACGGGTTTCACGTGTTCACATCCCAGCGCAATTTTTTCTTTTTACTGTCTTATTTTGCTATTAGTAACAAAATATTGTCATTCGTATAAGTACCAAAATTGGGTGTTTGGAAAATTATGAGGTTTTATTCGCCAAAACAAAGAAATTTTTTGTACTAGTGAAAGAAATAAATATTTCCACAATAGTCGCTCATTTTCCACACGAAAAAAAGTCAAATGAGCTTTGTTGTTGAGAATGTTATTACGAATCGAAATGCATGAAAAAATATAGGGTGTTTCATTGAAAAAAATATCATTTTATGAAATATTCTGAAAACGCGACTGTCAATTTTTTTTGTTTTCGGCATCGAGAAGGCCATTAAAAATGCTACTAGTTTGCCCATTTAACCGAATTCGTAGCATCAATAATAACGGAGTTGGCAATAGTGCCAACTTAATTTTACACCCTTTATAGTGAAATCCTGTCAAAAAGTAGGATTCAACATCTGCTCATAATAACTGACGTCAAACTTGATATGAATTACTGAATACTCGGATATAAACTAATCCGAGTATTTTGTTCATTCGATTCTGCATAATCCGAATACCCAAATCATATAAATCCAAAAGAGAAGAGTTACATCATTCTAATTGGTCATTAAGGGTTTCAAAATTGGGGTTTTTACTCAATTTATTTATTTCTAATACTTCCAAACAGCTCATATATCTTCATTTCACGTATGAAGGATTTTCATGTTATTTTTGTTTATTGTATGATTCGTTTTTGGTAAATATATGTGCATTTACAGGAAACGAATCATACAATAAACAAAAATTACATGAAAATCCTTCATACGTGCAATAAAGGAAGATGTATGAACTTGTTGGAAGCGTTGGAAATAATTAAATTGGCAAAAAAAACCCAATTTTGAAACTATTAATGACCAATTAGAATTATCTAAATGTCCTCTTTTGAATTTCAGGTTTCAGGTCCTTTCCCAACTTGTTTTGAAATACCAGTTAGTTAATTACAAAATTACAAAAATCAGTTAGGTATAATTATTTTCTTGTATATACATATATTCACGAACTTAATGTAATTTGTAGTAGTTACTTGTAGGTACTTGATAGTGAATAAGTTTCCGAAAAACCCTAATATTGTAAAAGCCGAAACTGGTCGTAATAAATAAATTCTCAGTGGAAATTACCCAAGTTTTTTATCATCCTGTATTTCATCATGAAGTTCCACAAACTAAATAGATCAATCGAAAAAGTTAGGTCCACCACTGAAACCAAAAACAGTTATTATTATTGTCATGGGGTGAAATGGGACAGCCTGTATCTTGTGCATGAAGTCGGTTTTTATTATTTACAGTTTTGTGATATTTGCCATTGCATTGACGTTTTCCTGATTATTGATATTATTTGAAGTCAAATAACGTAAAAGTAAAGTATTTTTATTTTTCTTCAAAGAATATCTTCAGTCCAAAATATACCAGCTGAAAGATGGATGTTTATCGGTCTGCAAAAATAAATTGGATAAATCAGATCATTACAATTTAAAACTCATATCTAAACAAATTGAAAACATTCAAAATTATAAATCAAATACATTGATGAAGCTCAATAGTCATTCAGAAATAAAATGCGTTTTCAACTGAATCAATGGAATATCCTGTGTTCCTGTACCTATTAGTGCTCACATTTCAGAAACCCCGTGAGAAAAGTTAACTCAATATAAAATTCAGTTCCCCAGTGTCATTTGGGATTATAATACAATCACAGGTTTTTCAAAATATGGATTATTGGGTGTGTTTAGGAATAGCTTAGATGCTCTCAGAATTCGGTCATCTTGCATTTCTATGAAAATTCTCCTTGAGTATTCCGGTGTTTCTTCTTAAACTTTTTCTTGCAAAATACTTTTTTTTAAGAAGAGTCTTTTGATAGGCTTAATTCATTTCATAACATTTTGCATGTTTATAGAGAAATTTTGATTAGAATTCGTGTAAGCAGCATGAATAGTGACAGGAAAAATAGTTAGAAATTAGACTTAACACCTGTTTGAATCAAAAGTTATAAGTACTCCGTACGATCTGTTTCCTCTATTCAGAAATGAAATTGGGATATCATGCTTTGATAGTAATTAAAATTAATTCGTTAGTTTTTTTACTGATTTTTCAAGAAATTTTCAGTATGCTACAATATAGTTGTAACTAAAAATTCAAATCCATTTTTTATCTAATTTTGCGATGGATAAAAAATATGACTTTCAGAATGAATGACTAACTCAGAGAAAAGTTTATTGGTATTATCTCAAACAATTTTGGAAATCCTATAAAACTTTATATTTTTGAATAATCGCACAATTTGCTATGTTGTTAGAAATGGCATTTTCCCAAATTTTCCGTTCAATTTGGCATGGCCTGCTCCTAGATCCTCAATATTGAGTCTACGCAAATATCAATTTATGTAAATGTTTATAGTATGACTACAACTTCTACCAGACTAACGGAGCTCCGCCCACCGCACAGTTTATGGTTGGAGGCCAGACTGGCCCTGGAGGACCACAGTGTGGCCCAATGCCGCCTTCCAATAGCCCCCCAAGACCCCCATGTTATAGCCAACAGGTAAGTGAATTTTTTGTAATGGCGGAAAAGTAAAGTTATTTCGAACCACTGCCAGGTTTCTTCAGATGTAATGGACCTTTACATTTATGAAAAATAAATTGCAAAACTCGTTTAAATCGATAGTTTCTAGTCTGAAACGTCCATTTAATAAAGAGTTCCACTATATTTTTTCATTTTGAAGAAATATCACATTTGAAAGTGTGCTGCTGACGTCACGTTCATCGGAAGCACCCCCCACCATAATCCACATTTCGAATCAGGTAATACCTTAAAAATATAACTTCTAGCTTGATATAAGCCATTGAGAAATTATTAAAACTTTGTTACCTGATCAACTCAGAGAAAAAAAAATCCACATGTTACCTATTTTTATTGTATTTATAGTATTCAAATTTTCTGAACGGACCTTCCTTTTGATGAAAAACGAGCATACCGCAAATCGTAATAATGTGCTCATTATTCATCGGGTGAAATCAAATCAGATAAAGCAATATCTAGGATTTCATTGTGACTTTCATCTCTTTAAATTTGGTTTTTCAAGTATATTTTTCTTAATCTTTACTAGTACCCAAAAAAGGTCTTTTTTGCTATGACTAAAATTTTAAATCTTTCTTCGAACTCTGTTCTGAATACAATAATAACATAACGTGAAGTACTCACTTGGAAATGTTCTTCACAATACCTAATATATATTTCCGCTTTTTACACAGGGTTTATTCACTGCTTCGAAACACATTTTACAACGCGCTTCATCTTTAGGTGCATAAAAAATTGTTTATTAGATTTTCATTGGAGTTCAGATAACCGGGTACAGCACTTTTTCATACAGATACAGATCCAGGAATTTAAAAAAATTGTAGAATACAAACAACAAAAACTTTCAAAACCGCATTAACCTCAAATAAGAAATCATGTAGGGCCTGTTCATGTGCAGCATAGATATTTGATAGAACTGCTTTACTTGTATCCAATTTTAATGTAGGCAAACGAGTTGAACAGAGACAAACGATTCTTATTGGTTTGCTCCGTGAAACAGACGAACGAACCCATCTGCTATCAAATGACAACAGTCATGACACATTATATTTGATGAGAATTTGAGACTCCATGGTCCACAACTGTTACAACGTTGCCAAGTCTAGTTTTGATGAATGTGACGTCACGAATCAGTTTTCTTCTGATTATAGATAAACTAGCGGTCAGAAAAAAAAATCCCGAGTGATATAAGCGTATATACTTTCTCATTACAGTGTTTTCTCATATCTCGTGGAAAGGTCCATTGTTCAGCAATGTTTGAAAGCAATTGGTAGAGAAATACCATACCAAATGAGATGGTAGATGCATTTTTCTAAATTAAAGCTGACTTTATAAAGACTCGAATTTCAGAACAGATTACCAAATACCAGAGGTGACATATTAAAGAGTTTCATTATTTATTGAAGAAACCAATGAAACATTTCTCTAAGAGCCCCCGCAGGCTACAGACTTTTTATCTGACGATAGTTTGATCGGGTTGGGCTATAAGCGCGCACACTGACCCAACTAACCTGTCGGGTTGGTTGTGGGTGCGCACACCAGACAAACAGTCGGCCGACTGCTTTGAAATAATTTTCTAATTACTTTTCGGACTTTCGGTATTTGAAGAGAACAGTCGCATAAGTTAGCAGTAATTACGTGGTAATGAAGATTAAACATTCCATAGAACTATTATTATTGCTTTTATACAACGGAGAACGACCAAGAGGAGAAATCGGCAGTATTGGGTGCCTCCCATCTGCAGCGATAGATTTTTTAAGTTTGAACGAGGTGGTTGAAACCAGTCATGGTCACCTTATCCGGCCTGTTTCACACATCCCATAAGGTGGTGTGGAAGTCCCCTGAGACCGAATTGAACCCCCCTCAGGTATACCCACTAATCACTCCACCTCGTGCGTGGTAGGCTCGTCCAGCCACCCAGGCTGACCCGATGACACCTAGGCTGAGATGTCCATTGTATCTTACCATACCACTTTCTCAGGCCAACAGAAAAATGCTGCAGTCGCTAGGGTTTGAACCAGCGACCGGCTTTAACCACTCGGCTACCTGGCTCTACAGCGATAGATTATTGTTATTGTTATTTCCGTCAACCGATTGCACCCCTACGCGCAACCCTCGGAAGTCTTCGAGAGACTTGTGTGAGCTAGGGAAGACGCAGCCCTTACCTTTTAACGTGTGATGCCAAGCACGAGACCGATGACCATGTGAGGCTTTGGACCCTTCGCTCCAAAGGCGAACGCTCTACCCACACGGCCGGCCACCACGGCCCATATCATGGATTATTTTTCGACATATCTTGCAACCAATAAATCAATCAATTTAAAGCTATGATGTACTTTCAAACCAATCACAACATTATTATAGTGGGAATTTTTACTTAGATTATTGCCTCGGGAATATTCGTGGTATTTTGTTTTTATTGTGTGACGACAACTGATACTTTTGATTTGACGTATGTTATCAGTTTGCATGCAAATTGAATAATGAATTTAGATAACCGTAATGAATAAAAATGTTATATAGAGAATGTGTCTATGATTGGGACATCAAAAAATAATCTATCGAATACCACACGAGAGTTCGATAAAGTAGAAAATAATTCTCCACATTTTTTCTCAAACTTGTTACCAATAGCCTATCGAGCCCTTCGGGCTCTCGTGTCTATTGCCTGGCAACAAGTTTTCGAAAAATCTGTCGAATTATTTTCACTTTATTCTCACTCTCTTGTGGTATTACTACTGACAATTTTACACATTCCTAATTACTAGATTACCGTACATATCCAGTTTTAGTGAACGAGTCGGCCGACTAAACCATCGGCAGTGTGCGCGCGTGACTTCCACGCCATACTGATTAAGCAGTTGGCCGATAGTTTGCCGATTATTCAGTTTGAAGACAATCGTAAAGCCCATCAAACTTGTTTGTCGGCATAATGTGCTTACTTTCATACATGTTCATACTGATTAACAGCCCGATTAAACTGTCGGCCGATAAAAAGTCTGCAGTCTCGCGTTTACTTGCCTCTGCAAGTTCCGGCGGTGCCAAACTTTAGATTTGTCATAACTGATAAAAATAATCGGAGACGGAAAAGTAAAAGTGCATTTTGTTCCCGAATACTTTTTTACCTTCTCATTCAAATTCAACATGTGTGTGTATCTTGGTATCTAGGTAATAGTATATTTCATAACGAGTTCAGAAAAGGCCTTTTCCGTGCGTGCACGACATGTTCCCGTGGGAGACGAAGCTGAATACGGGAAGTCTTGCAAGCACGGAAAAAGCATTTATGGACGAGTAAATCTACCTGAAAACCACAGATTGTTAAGAAACATTTATTTTTAATGATGAAGGAACAAAAACATGTATTATTAATTGAAATATTTATGGTACAAAAATATCCAGAAATTGCCACAAAACATCATATTATTTAATTTTGACATGTGAATAGGGGGCACGGAAAAAATATTTTTCAGTATGCTAAATAAACACTATATTTACATATAGTGTTTTCAGATAGGTATAATGAAAAATGTTTTTTTCTCACTTCAAATAATCATTATGCGCTGTTTGCGGAAGATCCGAAAATCACGGATATTTTAATTAAACTAAAGTAGGGACCATTACCCTCTTTGAACTATATGCAACGATTTAATTAAGAATATTGAGACAGGACCCACTTATACAAGCCAAAAAAAAAACTGGGATTTACTTTTGTCTCATTTTTCAACTCCCCTATAATCCCGGCAATTTTTTCGGTAAATGTTGAAAAGAATCACATCTTGCATGAAAACTGAAATTTGCAGTTTAAGGTTGAGGTTTGCACTTCACATTTGTGTTGTTAAACATACAAAAACAACAGTAAATCATATCAAAAATTGAAAGGCCGTCGAAAATTGTGAACCGCGAAATTTCCAGAGACCCCTTGCTATCAAAAACGAAAGGAGATGAATTTATCGTCTCATTTCAAATAGTCAACACCTTACGGGATTATATCATTTTGATATCAAAGCCAACAATAATGGACCCTTCTTTCGGAGCAGCTGTCTCGTTTATTGTAGAAATAACTTCAACAAGTATTCGGAAGTTTGAATTTATATTAATGATCAAATACAGTTATACAGGGTGTCCCACGAAGATTAGGACAGGGAATATCTTGGAACTCGAAAGTAGTAGAGAATTGTAATTTTGGAGTTCTAAATTAAAGCAATTGGTGCAGCTTCTTTTGATATGTTACCCAATGACCATTTTGTTTTCGGTCACTTGACAAGTTCAAAATTGTTAATGGGACAACCTGTATATTTTGGCATTTTAATATTCCTCTCTATATAACTATTTCAACGAACTAGCACACTTGTGGTCTAAAACTATTAATTCAAGAAATACACAAACGAACAATTGCCAAATTATTTAGGTTTAGGGTCACCCTGTATATTTGTGCAGTCTTATACTTTTGTGATTATTAAAACAAGGCAAAATTATTTCAAGCATCCATGTATTAAAAAACGTCGTGGGAGGGACAAAGGATATTGAAGCACCTGTAGTTCTTAAACAAATCGTTTTGGACCACAAGTGTGATAGTTTGTTGAAATTCTTTTATCGGGAGGAACAAAAATATACGGGTTGTTCCATCAATAATTTTGAATCTGATGTCACGTGACAGAAAACAAAAACCTTATTGGGTAACATAATATTAAAAAAAGCTACACCATCTGCTTCAATTTACAACCCCAAAATAACAAGTCTCTACTACTGTGGAATTCCGAGATATAACCTGTCCTAATCTTCATGGGACACCCTGTATGTTTATTTTTATCGACAGCATTTCAATTTATTCTTCTGATAGCTCAGATAAGAGGAATAACAGAATTTTTGATTTTCTCTATATGACTCTCAAAATTTCAATTTTTGTCTTCATCCGACCCAATTACTTGTGTTTCTCAACTTCAGCATTAATTCTGCTTTTAATTATAATGTTGTGATAGAGTATGGTTTTATCTGCAAAATAGAAAAGTTTACCAATCAGGTTAATATTCATATGCTACTCACATAAATCAATAATAAAAAATTGGTGCCAAAACGGAACTCCAAATGTTAATACTTTTTCGTAACTTTTATATTGTTCAATGAGTGCATATTGTATACGATTTTGAAATATATTCAATGCATGTCCCCTTATATCCAGATTATGGAGTTCAGTTTATTTATTAATAGAGACTTATTGCAAACTGAAATAAGTTTACTTAATTACATGAAACTTTAATTAAAGTATCCAGTATTGTGATTTGTAATTCTGTTTCGTAATGGTGTTATTGCAACAACCTTCTTTCTAGATGCTTTTACTTAAACTTTATTTTGACAAGTACGTCAAAGTTCAAATCTTTTCGTCTATTCATCCCAATTACCATCTCATAACATCATTGGTCTAATATCATTTGTATGTGCTGCCAAACAGTTTACAACGAAAATTATTTTTGAATCAACTGCAGCATATATTTTTTACTCCTTCCCAAACAGCGCATCCATTTGCAATATGCTTACGAGGCAAAACTTGGAGAAGAATAAAGGTTTCCCCAAACCAACGCTTGAACGTGGGACGGGAGCGGGAACGGGATGAACGCGAGACTAAATTCTAAAGCAGGATATGTAAATATGCATACCGGTGGGATTATCAGTATTCCGAAATGCAGGCAAACAGAGAAATTTGTTTGGTTTGCTTCGTGCACTGTTTTTCTAGCAATTCGCACAGTTCCCATTTTCCGTTCCCGCTCCGGCTCCCGCGTCCCGCTTTGGTTTGAGGAAAACTATTGTTCTCATACGAAAATCTTGAACGTTTTTTATCTTTTCCCTCACGATAACCTACTTTGAACTCACAATTTTCTAACACAAAAGCTACTACTATGTTTTGATGTTCAAAAAAATTTGGCAGATATGTCAAAATAAAGACGACTTAAATAAAAGTTTCTATTCCTTTATTTAAATTAAATACGGGATGCCTGTACTTTAATAAAAGAAAATGGTAAATGACATATTGAAAATATGTCAAATAAAGGAAAACTTTATTAAAGTATCATCACATTAGAGGTTGCAATAACTCTCTAATATCTCAAAATTGACTCTACCAAATGCTTGAGAAAAATCGATTAGCTTCATACATAAAGTGTAGATTATTTTCAAATTTGTTTGCACACTGGTTTGACAGTTTTTCACATTGGTGTATTTGTTTTTGTATTTTGTCTTGCATTTTTACTCCTACAGATGTCCGCCTATAATCCAGCAGATCCCATGTTCTACAACTTACCCGTCTATGGTGCCACAATGGAGGGACCACCTGTCTATGCTGAGGCCTTTGACTTGGGAGCTGGTGGACCGTACACAGAGGTGTGTATCAGAAATTAGGTATCATTGAGGAATCATTTTCACATACATACAACATACTAATCGCGATGTATCGTAAAACCCTGTTTACACGTTTTTTTTTGTGGTTATTAGGACACATACAACATGGCTGATGCCTCCCCTACACAAGAAGTAGAAACTACAATCGCGCTCCCGCCCGTTATACCCGCTTTACCCACACAAAATCATCCTACTCATAACCTCAATGTCCCACCTCCCCCTATCGTTCCTACAGGCGTCGAATCGAAGATCGCCAAAATGGATTCGCGCCCTGAAGAAGTTCCTACATCGAGAAACTCGCATACGCCCGTCGTTTCTATCCTCTCTATCGATCAGCAGCAGGAAAAAGACTACTCGTCGATGCAGGGCGGCAGGCGCTTGAAAATCCACCATCAACACCCGCCGAACAACTTCCCGATGCAGCACATCTACCCCGCGAACGGTTACGTCAACCATTTTTCCGGTTACAACGGTCCGCAGTCGCAGTACGGCGTGTACGGTAACGGGTATTCCCCGAGCGCGCCGCCTTACGGGGACTACCGACGCGCGAACGGCTTCGACAGTCGCATCAACAAAAACAAACGGCGATCGTACGACAATCGAAAGTCCAACGACCACTCGAGTAGGTCGAGCCTGCGCACCGATTCCAACTCGTCGGCGAGTTGCGTGGACGAGAACAAAAACGAAGACAAGTCGCACGCGCGCACGTCGGTCAACACGCCGCCCCCCGCGCCCTACTCGCCGATGGCCCATCACCAGTTCAAAATCATCTCGAACAGCAACACGAGAAACTACCAGAACTCGTTTAGGTACAGCAATAACAATAACAACTACATGAAAACGGCCCCACCGAAGACGATCGAGTCGGCGACGAGAAACAAAAGCAGCAACAATTCATCTAGTAGTAATAGCACCATTTCTTGTCCGAATTCCCCGCAATACTCCGTTTCCCAGGTGCACATGTCCGCCACGCAGACCTTCATCCCGCAGGCGAGGCGCAACAAGAGGTCCCTGAGGCGCTCCTCCGGTGCGGGCGGCTTGAGCGAAATCGGCGCCGGGGATGCCCCGCTGCCCGCCGAAGTCGTCGGCGGGGAGGTGTGCAAGAAGCTGGAGACTCTCAAGTTGTAGAAGGTGGGACAAAGTCATTATTTTGTATATTTTTTTCTATTTATTTAAGACTGTACAATAACTGTAAAATATTATAAATTTAATGTAAACCTACGAGAGGGATGTCTAATATAATATATATATTTATTAAACTTATTGAAGAATGGGGGAGAAGTGACGGGTTTGATGTGTTCGAGGAAAAGGCTTTTTCGTTGGTGACATGTGAGAGTTGAAAACGTCAATGTCAGGTCGAATGGTGGGATAGTTGATGAAATTGCAGCTTTGTTGAAACCACGTCCAAAAGCCAATCAATAGTAAAAATTTTCGTAACAGAAATCCTAGTAGGAAACCGACTGTGCCATCACATGAAAGACAGCCCGTAGTTATAGTCTGGTTATAGATTGTGTCGCAGTCGCTTCCGCTGCCGTAGCCGCAAACAAAATGTCACCAATTCATAGTTTTATTTTGTGTTCATTGAGCGCCAACTGTTTTTCTTCATAAACATATTTTTATAATTCTTGTCCTTCAGATTATATAGATGTGTAGGATAAGGAATATGCCTACATCAACATCTATATTTTCCTCATATTCTGACATTTCTGAATAAAACTAATTCTTGCTTTCAAACTATATTAAAAAATACATAACGTAAATTATGTTTCATGTCATTTTCCGCTGCCGCTGCCGTCCAAGATGAAAGTTGGTTAACTACCGGCGGCAGCGACAACAGCAACGGCAGCGACAACAGCAACGGCAGCGGATCTATAAACGTATACATGAGCAACGGCACATTTATATCCGTACAGCAACGTCAACTGCAACGACTACGGCTGCGACTCATCTATAAATCCTGCTTTATGTTTTGGACTCGCGCCTGTCATTCTTTTGTATTTAAATGTTTATAACAAATTAAAAAATGACAGTTCCGAGTCCAATAGACGAGGAAAGTGATTACGCCACAAATGTCATTCTTGTCAAATACTGATTCCAAACAGACCTCCGTCGAATTTAAATCAGCTTGTCCGATATCTCCGATATTGTTTCCGTTAAGGTTTTTCAACTTCTTTTGCCTGAGAAAACAAAATCCAAACAACCAAACACAAACTAATAAGCAAAGCAACAAATCATCAACAGTGAATGTCACCAAAATTCTTAATTTGGAATCAGCTTTTGACAAGTATGACATTTGTGACGACACACTTTCCTCGTCTATTCATAACAGAATATAACTACGGACTGTCTTTCATGTGATGGCACAGTCGGTTTGCTACTAGTATTTTTATTAAAAATTACTCATTTTATGCTATATTATTGGTGTATTGATGAAATTGCAGCTTTGTTGAAATCACGTCTAGTCTAAGTGGTACTTTATTCAATTTTAATGTGTATAATCCATCCCCAATCAAAATTTTCACCCACCAAGATGAATGCATTGAGTAATATGGCAGACATTTAATAATAATAATCTTTATTGACCCCAAGAAACATAAATGTTTATAATAGGGACCTAAATCTATAACTAATACAATAAACAACAAAATTTCAAGTTGATAGTTTATATGTTATAACTGTTGCTTAGGAGGTTAAATGGAAAGAGGTTCACGTCAGCTATATAGTAGGAATATTGATCAATAATAGTAGCAACAACGTTCATGAAACTGGTTGACAATCGGTTTGAGTGTAATTTTTCTGGACTTCCATTGTCTAAAAAACAAAAAAAAATTCTCTGCGGATGTTTGAGTCACGACGTTTAGGCAGTTAATATCTACTGCCGTTATCGAGTGTGTGAATGCGACAAGGTATCAAGGATACTTCTTATATAGCAACAGGTGTCATTAGTATGCGAATAATTTACCCGCCATGAAGTAATTATTCGCTGACGCGGAGCCTGTCAGGTCATCAATCTTGATGGATGGCATTACCTGCCAGAAGATAACAATGCTCCATCTATTTCGGGCATTTCAGGTATACCAATCTTGACTGGTTCGTCTGATAGACGGTCTCTGATACAGAACTTTGAGAAATTTATTTCTTGATATCTTTCACTTCAGTTAACTCGGATAGTTTATTTTTTATTACCACTTTGTTCAATTTTAAAAATTCATAAAACAAATACCTATTTGTGAAATTTGCTCGCAACAAGTTTTAAACTTAGGGGGTATAATAAACTCCGAGCAATAAAAGAGAGATGCCATTTCTATAATCACAACACACATTTGTTATGAGAGCTCCATAGCACTATCCTTTGTTACAGATTATGGGTGAGGGGTAAAACTGCGAGTTCGGAGGGGGAGATTTGTTATTGTTATGATATTCGGACCAGTGGCGTGCTAATACATTTTCTCATGTTTCGTTTTTAATTAAAAATATGTATAATTAGACTCGGTCGGTTCAGAGAAATTTGTTCTCACATGTATTGGTATCGATAGGAGACCACATGCCTGGTTAGAAAGCACGTGTGTTATCAAGATGTCAATCCTGACGTCTAATGCTTGGCGGAAGTGCTGTAGGTTTTCCTAAGTTAAAAAGTGAATGCGCTACCAATAATTTCTAAGTCACTCCGGAGCGCCACGGCAAATAATAACCGCCATGTACCCTCACAGGCTATGCCTTTGAGTACACTCTACGAGTGTTGTCAGTATAACATATTTTATTACGATGAATAGGTACAAAAATAAATGACAATTGTAAATAACATGAGAATTGTTGGAACGCCATGTGTACTACCATGGTACACACTATTTTTTCTACGATCTTTTGAAAATTGACTTTTATTCGTCAATTGTGAACGCAGAAAGATAGTGATTACCTATTGCTGTGTGGCAATAGAAACAAAATTGCTTCAAAGCAATGAACACTTACTTTTGATGGTTCAATCAATCAAAAATGCTGTATTGTGCGAAGGATTAGATTATTGCTGATAAAACATAGAATAAGGTCATAAATACTGAAAAAATAAATTAAAGTGCTGAAGTAAAAAAGTCAAAATATCAAAATCTTTGAATCACATTAGTAAACTATACTATACTCTTTATATACGATATCATGAATTATAATACGCATAAACTATAATACACATAAGAGATTACATTCAAATGTATTATGAAAGTGTATCATTGAAATACGCATCCAAAGTGTAGTAAGCTAGTTGCTCTTTAACTATTTTTCTGATGTTTTTTTTTAATTCAGGTTATTGATATTCTGGGGCAGATGATTGAATTTTTTTTAGGGTTGTCAAAAAGTTATTTCTTAACTTGTGTGGAGTTAGGATACCAAACCGATAGAAACGTCGTTTGTGTTCAAAGTAAGAATTCAGATAATGGAAGCTCGAAATTAGTAATAAATTGGCATCATTGTCTAAAACTTTCAAACTGATATTTAAATATTTCGATGATATAAATAGCATCTAAACATGCTTTTTTCAACAAATCGTTCAGTGTTGTTATATTCTAGCTTAACTGAATAATATTCTGAAAGATTATGCATCATTTTTCTTAATTTATTTTGAATTTTTCAAGATTTCTAATGTATAGTATGAAATGTTTCATAATGAAATACTATTTTTTTCTGAACGAGAACCTTTGGTCATTTGAAAAGGATGAAGTGAAATAAATTTTAAAAGTAAAATGTACATTACAGGAAGGTTATAAAATAAATCAGATAGGCCAAATAGGAAAGCTGAAACATATTTATTCCATTTAAGATAACATAAATTTCGATTTTTTTTGTACATATCATAAAAGTGACAAATTTCACAATTTTCATTATAGTTGTAAAAAAATATGCAAGGTTCCCTATTTGAAAATAAAAAGTTTATGACATCCAGTTTTTAATAAATCAAATAATTTGACAAAAACGTATAGGTATTCATGTACTTTTTCGTTTCCCCAAAATTTTACTTGAATATCACTGATAACAAAAGTTATAAGAAGAGCCATATTTCGGGGACACATGGTATATCTAACAAAAACCAATTACAAAACAATATATACTAATTGAAGTGATACATTGATTATCAGAATCACTATTTCTTATAATCTGGTATTGAAAAATTCAATAGCTCCTAACTTATCAACCAAATGTCAGAAATGAATGGGTGCTGATAAGAGAATTGAAATGGCCTTTTTATATTAAATCATAATAAATTCATTTATTGCTATAATTGTATTGGGGACAACTATTACGACTTTTAGAAATATACTAAGAATGTATTTAAATTGTATTTTCAATGATTACTCATTTTTAAAAGTGAGCCATTTAGATGTGCAGTTAGAAACTAGAATATGCATTTATGCACTGTGATTTTTTCCTTGTGGAACAAAAAAATATAAATTATTATGTCAAAAAGGATTGTCAGTGATTTTATTTTAGTTTACTCAATGCATTTATCTTGTTATGAAAAAAGGGTATTATCATTGCATGATAATAACTGAGATTTAACTGGTCTTGATTTGTCACTGTCATAAGAACTGTAGCTCATGTGTTGAATTGAAGAGAAGTGCAAAGCCCTTTCTATACAGCGTGTTTCTGAAATAGGGTAACAAACTTTCCCAAAGTTTGTTACCTTATTTCGGAAACACCCTGTATAAATAATGTTTTGAACAAAGTAAGGTGATATTCACAACTTGCCATAAATGCACTTATGCCAAAAAATCAATGCTTTGTTCTCTCTAGAACAGTTTAAAAAATCGCCGTAATGGTGTTTTCATGTACTCCAAAGTAGACTTGATTTCCACAAAATACAGCAAGTTGATAATAAGGTTGTTATTTTGTGAGGTGGTTTCATTGAGAATTGAGTATTGTATTCTTGGTATGTCGAAGGGTTACTTGGATCCAAAAAGATTTGGTTTACTGTTTCTGAAAGAAAAAAATATGCCTTCTAGATGTAGACAAATAACGAAAAGACAGTTTTTATAAATAGCGCTGTTTACAATTAAAAATATAAACATCATTTAGAGGTTCACAAGCGTTTGTTGTGTTCCAAAAGAACGAAAATTTTCAGTTGTGATGAAAACTTTGCTGTGAACGAAAAAATCGTACAAAGTTTGGGAACGTGACTGCAAGTTTTCTGTATGTACCTTGTAGACGCAAGCTGAATAGTCACTGGTCAATCTTATGTTGGTAGGTACAGTGAAGTTTTATGTAGGACTTTTGAACTGATCGACATATTTAGCTCTTACCAGCCATTTTTTTCAAATTGTTCAGAATCAAATTTTAAGTAAACGACAATATTACGTTGAAGTGAAACACAGTGAGATGCCATTTGTAGAGGACTTTTAGTAGACTAGATACAAAGTAGATTTGTTTTAGAAGAACGTTTGTGCCCTAAGGTGCGCTACTTAGAACAAATCGATGCAGAATATAAGTATGTTATTTAATGTTTAAGACTATGCGATCTTGCATAATCCTCATCTCTATATTTTTGTCTATTGAAGTGTTATTTTTTGTTGAAATCATTGGTTTATTTTTGTTGTTAGGTTACGTTTGATAAATTGGTAGTTTGCCTTTGATATTGATCATTCTGCTTTTTTTTATGTAAGTTGTTATATTACTACTCTCAAGTATCTCATCGAAAAATCAAGTTATTATTATTTGAATACGAGGACGAACAACTAATCTAGATATTTTTTTAATAATAAAACAGGATATAGCGTTAATTAGACGTTTCTGCAAACCAGACAACGGATCAAATGTTTTAGACGATGCAGCGTTGCCGCGTCCACTATAATGTAGCGGTTACTTAGACTTTTCAAATGGAACACCCTCTAAATAATATAATTTTTTTAATTTTTATCACTTTCCCAAAAACTTCATGTACTATTTCCCTTTACCTATCTGTTACCGTTTAGGAGATACAAATTATTTTCGATTTTTTTCACCAAACATGTACTTGAATAGGTAAACGCTGATAATCTTGAACTCTGTTAGTAAGACGATCAAATTCGAATTGATGAGGAGTGATACCATATGGATCTTCACCTCAGAGCCATTTATTTGCCTCACACAGGGTTAGAAAATGCAGATACTTTGTTCACATGAAAAAATTAGTGAGTACAATGGTACACCCTGTATATTTTTATATCCAACTTCAGATTTAATACAGATAATCCAATTTCGATATTGAACCGTTTTCGAGATGAACTGTTTCAACCAGAAACTAACGTGGTTTCCTTAGGCGTTTTCAAGATTATCATCGTTTATTGATGTGCATGCTTGGGAAAAAATCGAAATCAATCTTTATCTCCTTAACGGTAACATATAGGTAAAGGAAAATATTAACTGAAGTTGTTGAGGAAGTGATGAAAAATTATAAAATTATATTATATACAGGGTGTTCCGTTTGAAATATCAAAGTTGCCGCTACTTTATAATGGAAGCGGCAACGCCGCTTCGTTGAATATATTTTATACATGTAGCTCGTGTTAATTTATGCATATCGTGTCAAATTTTCAGATTGATCGTGATCCGTTGTCTGGTTTGCCAGAAACAAGTAATTAACGATTATCCTGACAAGCCCTGAATTAGTTTCCAGCCATATCTTGCAGTCTCTTTCATTGAAGAAAGTATTCAACTATTTTATGATAAGAAAGATTGAGGGTAGTTAGCAACAATTTTTCCATTTTTGATTAACCAATCTTGTGTGGAAAAATTTTAGTTTGATCTCAATACATTGAAAAATATTCACTCATTTGAGCTAAATAAATTTTGATGCCATCAAGAAGACTCGTGTGAAAAAAGTTGAGTTATTCTATAAATTGTAAACGTACGAAAACCTGTTATCTCATTTAATAGAAATAACCACGTTCTGATCTTATTGCAAATGTAAAAAAAATTGCTCAAACATTTTTGAAAATGTATTGATTTCTTCATTACCTGTTTTCAAAAAAGCCATATTTTAGTACCACTATACAAAACAATTGGTGTTTAGAGATACTTTTCTGGACATCATTGTGGTCAAGGCAATGTCATATACATGAAGTCCGCATCATATAGGATTTTTTAAAATAACTTTATTCAAAATTTGACTTGTATACAGAGTCAGATTTTGAATAAATATATTAATAAAATAAAAACTCCCACATGTTGCGGATTTTATTGATGGAGCAGTTCCTGAATATGTAAATAATACTTTAACAATTTTTGTTTCCACCTTTCGTAGTTATCATTATGTGAAATAAAAAAACTAGTGTTTTCTCCTCCATAAGTCTTCTTTATGACAGCTTCCACATTGACCTCAACGTTTTATGTTTGTACTTATATGACTCTTATATTTTTACAGTTCAGAGTAATCCCTTACTGTCCTGAATAAATGTTTGTCCTTTTTTTTTCGACAGACAACGATAGTGTAGACAGACAATCTCAATTCTGGAATAAAAAAATCACTCGTACAGTATAGCTTAGTTTGTTGATATCTTTAGTTATTTCAAAGAGGTATTATTCGTTGTAATGCAAAAGCAGATATAATTGTTGTAGAGTCTACATAGACTATAAAACCAAATTTGAAGTGAGACCTTTGCTCAAAAAACATTTGGCTCTCTAATTTTTCGAAAATTTTGAGATCCGCAATGAATGCAGTGTGTCTAAAACACCTTAGATATTGCGACTGTTGTCTTTTGAATGAACTATCTTCGAAGGGATATTTTGGTCACATGTTTTGAAAGGGCCTTGAGTAGCAATGGATTTTTTCAATTTTTAGGCTGTGACAATTAAAAAATATTTATTGATGTTTTTGTAGTTTTTTATACTGATTGAAAATTACTTGAAAAATAATTTTTCGATTCGAGTTTTGCAGTTTCTCAAGAAATTGTTTTCTCGGTAATTTTTCCAAATAAGTCAATCAAAACGTCGATTTACAAACTTGAAATTGTTAAGATGTTCCAAAGAGCCTAAACATTTCTCGATTAGTAGAAACAAGTTTTCTATGATTTTAAATAGGTTCATTGAAGAATATAAAATATTTTTTTCCAAAGATTAAATTCTTATGTAAGTTCTAGATATAGCTTGTAAAATATATATACATATTCTATATATACAGAAACTTAGATTTTTAAGGGATAGTAACTTATTAACTAGTTTGTAAGATGAGTATGAATAGGTCCGTATGTCATTTAAGATAAATATTTGGCCAAAATATTATAAAAATGTATATTTTGGAAAGTGCAGATTACTATTTGTTGACTCTTTTGGAATTACTTCAGTCAGGAAAATAAAGAACTTTGAAATTATTTTTATTTTATTTGATGAATATGTACTTTGTACCTGCGTGTTATTGACTAATGTAAATATTTTGTTGAATATGCAGGGTAAATGTAAATAGACCATTGTTTATACAGGAAACTCTTTGCACTGTGCAAGACAACTTCATGGTTTTATTGAAAGTGTTTCCATTGTTTCTTTGAATATTTCTGAATTTTCTCGAAGTAATGGAACCATATTATAGTTTGTGTAGCAAGTGAAAAACAAATATTGCTTCAGGTCCAACTAAAAATGTTCATGGGTATTTTCACATTACAAACTGGATATTTTCGATTTTTACAGATTTTTGGCTGTGAGAAATACTCATGATCGGAAAAATTCAAATTAAAATATTTCCAGTTGATCAAGAAATAATAGTTTGCTTCGACACTTCAGTCTAGAATCTGTGAAGATCTTGAGTTTACTTGATCTAACATTATCCCACTTTTGATACAGATGCATTATTTTCATTACCGAATCCTGTTTAAAATATTTTAGGTGTATATTTTATCAGACCCTGTATAAATGAAATTGTTGTTTATGAAAAGTTTTATCTCACTGTACTATATTTTTTTCAATGCATTGTGAGAAATTTGCACGTTATTGATGTTGGCCAATATAAAATAAGTATAGGAATTAAAAATAGTTGTAGCATGCACCTTAAGTGAAATCTTGACATAAGGTCCTGCTCCTTTTATTTGTAATGTGCTCGGTGAATCTTCTGGTGAGTTACTCTTCTTTTTGAGTGGTAATACAGGATCTAGAATCGTCATTTTAATCAAAGGCTTGGAAACTGGACCATTTCCTGTTAGGCCAATCAATGAGCATTTTTTCCTAACAAAAATACTAGTAGAAAACCGACTGTGCTATCACATGGAAGACAGTCCGTAGTTATATTCTGTTATGTTTTCGACTCGCAACTGGCATTTATTAATTTGTCATAAACATTTAAATAACAAAAAACATGTCTTTTTATTGTTTTACTTATGAAATGAAAACTAATGAAGCAATTTGGTTGCTCCAATGAAAATAATTGTAGATAATTGAAATACGAACAAAACGGAATGTTTTACGACCCGATCGGTCCATTTGTAAAGGAGGAAAAACCGGAAAGTTTTACGATTTTTTTAAAAATTCATAACTCCGCCATTTTTCGAAAAATAGGGTTGAACCTTCTCAAGAAAGTATTGAATCATATGTACTTTATGTGTGCACAAAACAGGCTCTGGCGTATTATTAGTTTTGGCACAATTGCAATTCGATTTTTTTTGCACTATCTTGCAGCGTTCCCGGATGCTCTAGTGATAGTCCGATTTCAATTCCTAAAACAGACAGGTACAGTCCCACAAAACGTATATTCTCATTTTGCGCTAAAATGCTGCGAAATGGGTGAAAAATGATTGCAACCATGACTGAAAACGGCCGAGCTGGTGAAAGCGGTCGAGTGGTAGGAGTGAGAGGGAGATGAGCGGAAGCATATTATCACGTAACCTACCACTCGTCAGCTAACGCGGGCTCGGCCGTTTTCAGTCATGTTTGCATGCATTTTTCACCCATTTCGCACCATTGTAGCGCAAAATGAGATTATACGTTTTGTAGTACTATACTTCTACTTTCATGATTGTTTGAGAAATTGAAAGAACAATTTTTACCCCTAAAAATAACGCATACTGCCCAGTCAAAACTTTGCCTTTAAATCAAAACTCTAATAGTCTATCACTAGAGCATCCAGATACGCTGCAAGATAGTGCAAAAAATGTGAATTGTAATTGTGCCAAAACTAACGATCCGACATCGTCTGTTTTGTGCACACATTAAGTACACATGACTGAATACTTTCATGAGGAATGCCAATCCTACTTCTTGAAAAATGGCGGAGTTATGAATTTTTCAAAATTTCCGGTTTTTTAGTTTTTCAACGTTACTAATGATCCGACCGGATCGTAAAACATCCCATTTTGTTCGTATTTCAATTATCTACAATTCATTTCATTGGAGCAACCAGATTGCTCTTTTGGTTTTCATTTTATATGCAAAACAATAAAAAAAACGCGTTTTTTGTAATTTACATGTTTATAACAAATTAATAAATGACAGTTGCGAGTCGAAAACATAACTTATATGAAGTTAGCGAGACAACTTCGAAAAAGTTGATTATTCCATAATTTGCCGCCTTTTTGTCGCTTATTAGTTGCGGAGAAAAAAATTTGTCGCTCTTTTTTTTAAAAAATATGTCGCTCTTTCTTTTTAAATATGCGATGTTTCGCTAACTTCATATAAAGTTTGCGAAACAACTTCCGTAATTTTAATTTTTTCTCAGTTTTGAAGTATTCACAATATGTCGCCTTTTTGTCGCTAATTAGTTGCGGGAAAAAATATTCGTTCCTATTTTTTTTTAAATATGTGTTGTTTCGTTAACTTCATATGAAGTTAGCGAAACATCTTCCGTAATTTCTATTTTCACACAGTTCTGAAGTATCCATGATTTTCTGCCTTTTTGTCGCTAATTAGTTACGGAGAAAAAAAATGTCGATCTTTTTTTTCAAATGCTTTCATCGAACTAATGACTTTGGCCTCACTTATAATAATGTTTAGACTTTATTTCATTGAAAAATTATGCATTGATCACGTTTCTTGAGAAATTTGATTTTGTAGCTTCGATTCAACCCCATTCCATCCCGTGGAAATAACAAAATAAATGTTTCTGGGTAATGTTATTATTATTTTGATGGTTTTTTTCTCGAAAAATATTGAAAAATGAAATTACTTATATGAAAATATTTCACAAACACGAAGGAAAATAAACGTGATAAAATGAATATCCATACGCGACACCGAGCATGCTTTTATCGAATCGTAGCTCTTTCTTTTTTATATGTTTTTCATAATTAGCGACAAAAAGGCAAAAAATGATGGATACTTCGGAACTGTGAAAAAATAGAAATTACAAAAGTTGTTTCGCTAACTTCATACGAAGTTTGCGAAACAAAAAGAGCGACAAATACTTTTTTTCCGCAAATAATAAGCGACAAAAAGTCGACAAATTATGGATACTTCAGAACTGTGAAAATAAATAGAAATTACGGAAGTTGTTTCGCTAACTTTATATGAAACATCGCATAGTTTAAAAAAAAGAGCGATACATTTTTTTTCCGCAACTAGTTAGCAACAAAAAGACGGCAAATTATGGAATAATCCGTTATCTACTTTTTCGCTAACTTCATGTAGGTGAAAACATAATAGAATATAACTACGGACTGTCTTTCATGTGATGGCACAGTCGGTTTTCTACTAGTAATTTTGTTAAAAACTCACTCATTTTATGCTCTATTGCTGGTGTATGTTGGAAAATGCTCAAATCGTCAAGCCATGCCAGATCAACAAATATGTGTTTGATATTGGATCAATAATCAATTGTTATATGATACAGGGGTTTGACAATATTTCTACCAGCGTGAAAGAATTCTAACAAAAATAGTGAATGATAGTATATCTTATATTTTCACCAAGTCTGAAAATCATGTTGAAGTGGTTCTTATTTTGGAGAGCCAAAAAAACTAGTTCTTGGACCGTGCAGAGGAAGGAATAATATCGGAATTTTCGAGTGATTTTTGCTTAAAAGAATTTTCAATTCTGTTTGAAACAGTAAAATATTTTCAATTTAGAAAAAACTTTGTGGAAATCACCAAATCAAATCCTTCAGAGACTCCTTTGGGAATAGATTTTGCCCAGATAAAATACATGTATATAAATGTATAAAAGAATAAAATTGACATTTTAAACCATTTGATTTCTTCAATGTTGTAAAACGTTTATTCACCAAACAAAAAATAAGAAAAAACATTCTAATTTCGCCTATGTTGTTGCTTCTGATGGTCATAGTCATCTAACCAGGCAATCTGATAACCCAAAAACTATACAAATTAAAACTCAATAAGGCAAAAATTCATTATATTATAGTGGTATTTTAGCTTATAATAAATAGCATGCCGAAACGAATAAGGTCTATTAATTACCTCACAAAATTCAAAAAGGAATTATTATTATCTTATTATCATTACTTTATTTTTTTAAATTTACAAAACGAGTAAACCAATTGACGCACTTTCTTTTTCATTGAATTTTGAATAAACTCCATTATTAGTCAAAGTTAAAATGTACTTTATTGTCAGAAGCTATAAAAACTTATAAACAAAGATTCATTGACTTGAAGATAATGTTGAAATTAATCAAACCAAATTAATTATTGTAAACTACAATGGTGATACTCCCTACCATCTGCACTTTATCCCATATGAGTGGAAACCCCACCACTATTTGTGTTCCAGATAGATAGTCTTTCCAATGCAGATGGCGCATTTACTATTTCAACTGAAGGAAAAGACCACAGTACCTCCATTTTTGGTGAATGAGAGGATGCCACCATAAAATACAAATACATGCTCATCCATCATTACACCTTTTCAGCCTGTAATCTCCTGGAGTTAGGTTTTCATCATTTGAAGAATAAACCATAAACAGCAAAGAAAAATTTTGTAACTGCTCGATTATGTTATAAAAATTTGACTTTTAAAAACTCATCATAAAACTATTTTCTGATAAACGTTTCACATCTTTCTGAAACGGAAAAGTGATGCTTTTAATATGCATTGGGATCTCACATCCATTATAAATTATCTAGGTTTTGATAAGTGTACTTTTAGGAATTAGAAGTTTCAAAACATTATTTTGTATGGTATTATGATGAGAACTTTGTTTTGTGTTTGTTTATGAAACAAATAGTTTCAAGTATTAAAATAGCAGTAACTGTTAGAATTTTATATTTAAGAAAGAGAGGTCGGCATGAATCCCGATATCACACTTTGCATAAATACCGCAGAGCACATTTTTGTTTAATCAGGACAGTGTCAAAACGATGACTACGGCAAACTCCCCAAAATGATATACCATAATATCGCAGATGTGATTCTATAATATTATTATTTATTAATTAATGAAAATGGTTTTATAATGATGCAACAGGCGTACTTTGTACAACTTTGAAAATACTTCTAATATTGAAATAACCAAAACAATATTGTGAATTTAAAAGTTAAATCAAATCATAAGAACTTGAAATTCTTAAATAAATGGTGATCATATTGGGCAACATACATTTTTCATTATCGATACTGTTACACATATTCAGCTCTCTTAAATTTTATTAGAGTTCTGGAACTCTCTACAATTCAAAAATATATTGAGAAATTAGAGTATATGATTTCCAGTTATAGATTACCAATGATTGTGCATTTTTTTTATGTCATTAATTAATCTGTTTTCCTACTTAAAACTTCGAAAGCAAACCAAGATTTACAGTTTACATATTGTTGACTTATAAACAGTTTTCATACCAATTTTAGACAGCTAAATATTTTTTGTTATTTTGTTAAAAAAATTATATTTTTATCATTGAATTGTTTTTTATATACCTTGTAAGTAATAATATAAAAATACTTAAGAACGTTGTTTCTTCAAAAAATTAAATATACATAAAAATATATGACCAAACACAATGACTTTTTGAAGTATTAATTAAAAATTGTATGTATGCCAACGTGAAGAATTTATTAAATTATCATTTTGAGGTGTGATATTGTTAGAGAACTTAACCCTCAAACGAAGTGATTTTGACTGAAATGGCCTATCTTTGGAATGGTAATACAAGTTTATGCCTAAGAGAAAAACTTTTTTATGTTTCATTTGAGTACGCAATAACAAGTTTATAAATAATTCTTTTACTATCAAAAAATCACCGAGTACATTCCAAGTTTTTCCGATGGGAGCAATAAGTATTTGTCAATTTTTGGCTTTGTACAATGTCGGATGGAAGGAATATAGCCTAATAAGAGAATTATTATAACAAGCTCTATAAGGTTGTGTCGAGTACTTGTAGATATAGCGTATAAAAATCATAGATATTAGATATAAAGGACATATATACGAATGTTTTGGTCAATTACATTTTGAACTGTTTTTAGTTGACATACAGAATGTGTGGACTGCTATTTATGTCATGTTGGCATGGGTGGTATATTCGTATTTTCATATATTTCGAAAGAAAATACAAATTGAATGATTGAAGAACAATTGGTTCAACAATAAAAAGACTGGAGCGAGTTCAAGTCCTACTTATACGTTGTGTTTTTTCTTGCAGTATTTTTTATCTATACAGTTTGTTAAAAAGCCTCCACTAATTTTTTAATAGATTTATGGCAGTAGTAATACAAATTTTGGGGAGTGTAACTTGGTTAAAGGTGAATAGTTTTTATCATGTAGTTTGTATGTATAGTCATTCCATATTCAAGGTGAAAATATAAGGGATACCTTGAATATTTTCGGGTTGATTAATAATTTGTTGAATTCTTTTTTAAATGATATAAGATAATTCACATATAATCTAAAATAAAATTATACCAGCATTTAAAAGCGATCCTAAAAATAGATACACACTGCATAGTATGCTATTGGGTAGTATTCATAAAAGGTAGCAAATGCTTTTAACAACAGGTTTGTCTCCCTCATAACTTACGTCTGTTTCAAGAAATTGAAGTAAAAGCATTTGATCAAGGTTTATGCATCCTAACCATTGAGATTATGGAGGAAATACGAATTCAAATATCTCGGATTAGATGAGTCGGAAAAGTATATTCTTTTTTTTAATTCAAGAAAACGTATTGGAGTATTGTTCGGAATCAGTATTATAAAAATTAACGAAATGAAGTCACAGTAAAAAAACAAACAAGATATTTGATATTATGAAGCTCTACCTTTGTTTAAATGTATTTGATCACCAATTTGTTTTTAACTCGATAAATATTTATTCATATAATAACCCTTACAAAAGGAATATCGGGGCAAATGTAATGAATTGTTATAATTTGAGAATTTTCTAGTTGTGAACTCTTGGAATCTATGTTGTTATGAAACACTGATTGGTATTTTATACAAGTAAAGATAGAAATGAAAATAATTCACTTAAAATAATATAAAACACTTTTGTCCATTTCCATGGATTCTCTTATATTTGTGAGAATTTTGGTGATTAGAAGATAGTATAATCTTTATTGAGATGGTCCAATCAGCGTGGAAATGGACAAAAGTCGTTAATTTTAAGTGATCATAATTTTCCACAAAATAATTAATCATCAATCACGTCGGTGGAAATAATTCCCAGTTACCAACACAGGCAGAACCTTTTATATTCATGATTATTTTTTATGCAAGAAACCGCCTGACTAATTTATTTCATCGAGTAGTCCAAATCAGTTACATCAAATATTACTTTAGAGTTGGAACCAGAATGACCAATAAACAATTCTAGAAATAACTTATTAAACAATTTGAGTACAAAGATAAAATAATATATTTATTTTTCATTTACATTTACGTTGATGGAGTTCTTATAATTGTTATCGTTTTGAAAACGCTCCGTATAAGTGGGACACTGCAGTAGTGGAAAAAAAATTGGTCTTAATCCTCTAGAAGAGGTTGTTCCCCGAGTCGGTTTGAGAAGAGCCAACATTTTGTGATAGAAGACTAAAAGTATGTTTCAAACCTGAATTTGCTGTCTCCAACATTTGAAACATATTTTGCTCTGACTAAAGTGTGTTCAATTCTTTAGAGGTATTCTTTAGAGCCTTCAAGCCGGAGTTCATTGCAGAAAGAAAGGTGGCCTCTCCTTGAATCATAATTTGCCACTTAAAAGGTTATCATAAGCGAACATTGATATGCTGTATTAATTCGGTATTTTAGGACTGAATATTAACTGCAAAGGTACCTTTTTCATGTTGAAACTTTTTACGTTTTGATTGTGGAAAGCTATCTTTGCCCCATACAAAAGTGAGAAAATATTAAACAATACTTTAGTGATGTTAAGGCTATGTACAAAGTATATCTCAGATAATAAATATTCGTAAGATATGTGTTTATTCTTTTGTCTCTTGGAAATAATCCTGTTACTCCGTTTGTCGAGAAAAAAATTTGAATTTTGAAATGGTGATTTAATAATTTTTTATCAGATCTGCATCATAATCCTTGTCAAAGGCACTAAAAAGCTCGCGAAATCTTCTAAATTAAAATACTCCGTGCTAGAAAGGTTTGTTGCTAGGAAACGGGGTTTATCCACTTCCACAGTCTGGAAATGAAAAAAATGCAAATTGAAGATTTTTTTTACAAGTGTAGAAGAACAAATTATTAATTTGATCCCATTCGTTACTGCGCTTACAAGACCATGTTTCGAATAAAATTTAAAAAAAATTCTTAGTAACGTATGTATCGTATTCTGAATTTGCCACCTGAAAAAAATATGTCCAAATTAACTAAAAATCATTTCTCTTTTAAAAAACGTTGACTTTTCGGAGACTATATCTGTATCCGTTATCAAAAGTTGAAACTCAGTTTTTATCGTGTTTGAATATAATAAAATCTTTTTTGACAATAATTAGTAAACTCGAAATGGATTAAAATTTCAAAAAATGAAAATCTTAATGTCGAATACAATACAATAGAAATTCCTCAATTTCAATCTAAATTAAAAATTATTTTTCCATATAAACCTAGTTTAATTTTAGAGAAATTTTTACGATACATAGATGAAATCATGGAAATAAATAAAAAAGTCATTGTAGTAGCAGACGTCAATGTTAATTATAGTGACAGTCTAGAGTGATATCTTGATTACGTGAGATTACTTGAAAGCAATGGTTTCCAAATTGTAAACACTATTGATCTAAATTGTCATATAAGAAATCAAAACTACTCATCAGTATTCTTGATCATATTTTAACAAATTGCTTTCATTTGAACTTCAACATAATATTAGAAAATATCAAAGATCATACATAGAATAATGTACACCTCAATTTTCGGAACTTTTGTTCCTCATCAGTGCAACCAATAGGTAACATCTACTTGCTAAGTCTTTGCTGTAGAACGGTTTTCAGTTTGTCCAACCAAGTCAGATAATAATTAGATAGTCGTTTTCGCTGCATATATTAAATAAATATGGGATGCGTCAGGCATTTTGGAAAGTCACGTCGGAGGGCAAATAGTGGTGGTTGCTCCCTTTGGTCTAAGCTGATGTGAAGATGGAGCGACTATTACTTTCAGAAATTGAATTTAAATTAAATTATCTGTACTTGAATGAATGTCTTTCCAATGAACTCGATTGAGAAAAAAAATATTCGAAGAACTCTTTAGAACCATTAGGAACAGAAAAATACCATACTTGATTTTTTGTCTGCCTGTGCGCTGATTTCACAAAGTACTTGACGAATTTTCTATGGAACTTGGTATAGTGATAACTTGGAATTATATCCTAGGTCAACATTTAGGATATTTTCATTTCGAAAAATAAAAGGATTTTTGGAAGCTAGTCGAAAATTGAATTCCAGAAATAAACTTAGCGCAAAACTAAGCGGCGACATCTATCGTCGAGTAGCAAAAGTACGACACCGTGCCATTGCCTAATTCTTTAGGCATTGTATAAGGCTTTAGGCAATGCTGAGACCATTATCAAAAGACTTTGAAGAGAAACTATGCTGAAGGCATTGTTTGAATAGAAGTAAAATGGTTAGCCAACCTTATGGGATTAATATTGGATTTAAATGGAGGCGCCGTGTAGATGACGTCAGTGATCTTATATCCAAGTCATGTCGTAACAGACAATGTCGTAACTATAGTGATCTGGCTTTCAAGTCATGTTATAACTTGATTGAAACCGAAGAACTCTGCATTGAGATGACGTCAAAAGTTTATGTTTGTAGCTAACCACGCTAGGTGACACTCGCGTTTGGGTTCAACGATTCCATAGACATTGGCTAACTATTTCACTTCTATGATTGTATGATTAGGACAATGATTAAACAATGCTCCTATTTAAACAATGACGCTATCTAGCAGGAAGATATTTCACGAATAACGTCTTTGTATCAACTATTGGAACCGATTCTAGCGCCATCTGCTAGGAACATGAGGAAATATTGAGGTTTTTTAATCCGTGCAGTAGCGCCCGCTACACAGTCTTTTTTCGAACTTGATGAAATGTAATCGAGACAGAAGCGTATTTTTTAGGGCTTTTAGACGGAGCTCGCTAACAGAAATTCAATTCGGAAATTAGGTATCAATTTCGATAAATCGCAAATGGCGAAAATATTTTGATACGTGATCGGAAACTGACTGTTACATCATTGTTACCAACAAAGGATGCTAACTGTCGGGAGATTTCAATTATCTTCTCAATAGTGTAGATTTGAGTCACAAAGGTTTGCACATTTGTGAAGCTCTTGAGTGAAACTGGGATATGAATGAAATTATGGCCTTCGCCAAGTAAAAAGGTGAGCCCAATTCCACATGCTGAAATATTCGGAAAATGTATTGAAAAATTAAGAAACGCACTAAAAATGTTTAACCATTCTATTGGATCAATAATAACAAGTACATTTTAAAGCTGTTGTAACCCCTCTGACGGGACTTAATCCAAATTATGTAAACTATATAAACCAAGAACTAAATAATTAAAAACTTAACATAACCTAAACTAGATAACAGGTAATTTTTAAATGTCAACAAAAATTCTTTTGTAGGTATTTAAATTGATAATTCCTTCATTTTTGTACAGTGGTGCGAACATTTAATTCTACATTATTGCTATCTCAATAATAATCAGTGGTATGATGTTGGATAAGTATACTGGAGAAAATTTGGATATTGGAAGAGAAATATTTGACATTTTAAAAATAATAAAAAAAAAGAAATGACTGTTTCTCATTTTTAGATGAAAGCACCATTCGTATCAAAGTTATGATATGGTGGAAAAAGAGTTCTAGATTTGAAGACTTCAGTTTGATGTATTATAGAATGTTTTATTTTTCCTCACACATTTCAGACCCTGTCTCGTCCTGTATTTTCTCTGGTATAATGTTTTGAGTATATTTTGACCATCATCATGGATGAGCTAATGAAAATTTACCGATTTCAATATCTCACCAAATGGTTCATTGCGACCCAAAACAATTAGAAAGATCTACAAAGGCAGCTATGAAAAATATCAAATATTTTGGTGATTCAAATTTATTTTTCCTAAAAAACGATACTCAGATGATGTCTGAGATTTATTAGAGTGATCATTTCGCATCTACAGGACTGTTAAGCGACAAAATATTGTGCACTCATTATATTCCGATCATGGTAGGCTAGGAATCGAAAAAAATGCTTTCGTACTTTCGTAAATTATACTTGATTTATGTATTTTTCAAAAATAGAGTAGAAGTATTACATTATAAAATAACCATTGGTTTATTCACTGGATTTCCCTTGCTCCCAGAATCTCTTGGATGAGCTTCTAAGGGAATATGTGGGATTCGTAAAAACAAATTTTACAAATAAATTTTTTTACCTTGATTATGGTCATCTGAACGACAAATTTGAAATATACCCAAGATATTACTGGATAAAATGGAGCAATCAAATTTGTGAACAAAAAGTAAAAAAATAAAGATCGGCATGGGAGAAAAAAACCATCATATTCTAAAACCTGCTATTTTGATTTTAGTTATTTCTGAAACCTTCCCGCTTTTTTAATTTCATACCACTCTTTAGTTGTCCACCAAAATAACTGGTGGAACATCATCAGTGTTATGGTTATTGAGATATCAATAGTTTTCAATGGAATATTAGCATCAGTGTATAGTTATGAATTATAATATAAATTATCTACACGACGTTGTAATACTTGTCGTAATATTAGCCACGTTGCTTTTCATTTTAATACTTTAGACTATGTTTCGACTGAAATTTCTCGACTTGTTTCATATGCATGATAGCTGCTAGCGATGACACATGTGAAAATATCCTTTAATGGACTGTATTTCACTGCACTTCTGATGTGGATGTTCTAGTTATCACTGGTCACAAGGTGTCTCGATCTTTTGTCCTTCTGAAAAATAAATTCGTAGTGTTAAGATGGTTTCGAATTGTAAAGAGATATAATACCGGGTGTTTCACGATGGATGGAACATTAGAAGTATCAGGAGAACGGACCTACAGATCATTTACGTACATATGCTCTGTCCGCCTAAAATATGTTCATACAGTGATGCCGCTTGTATCAGAAAGTTTTCTATTTTGTCATTTCAAAGGGAAATAATTTTTGGAATCCTTATTAGGGTTCTTCATTACTTCTCTCTCTAGACTAAATAGTAAAGGACCCCGCAAAATCCTTATGGAAAATGGCTCTCTGCTAAATTCGCTGAAACTTTGCAGAAAGATAGTATTCGGTATGCTGATCAAAAGTCTCAATGGGCACAACCCTCCATTTTCAACCCCAGACCCCCTATAGCCCCCCAAAGCCCCCAATCTTCACTTTCCGGTGTGTTAATGCATAAGTTTCAATTCATCTTCAAAGCGTTTCTTTTCACTGCCCACCCCTTTCTCCAACCGAATCCTACATTCTACCCTCACTACACCTCGCCCCCACCCCTGCACCCCTCCCAACCCTTCATTAATGCCCCATTACTCACTTTCAAGGTTAAAGATTCTTCAGTTGTTTTATTTAAATCTTTTGAAGCTTTTATTGTACCCCTGCACCCCCACCCTTCATTGATGCACCATTAATAATATATGCTTTTATTGACTGCTACTGTAGCTATAACATAACATTTGGGTTCACACACCTTGCCTTAAGTGGCTGGGTTCACACTTATTGGGGGCGGGGAGGGATGTACTGTAATGTAAGCTTCAAAAGATTGAAATAATAGTTATTTATGTATCAAGGGCGTAAAGTAGGCGTTTATGGACTGCGGCGTGGATGATGGCCCGATGGCGTTAGCCGAGGGCCATCACACGCCGAAGGCCTTAAACGCATTTTACGCACGTGATACATACAAAATTTTATGCACTAGCGGTTTTATAGCGCGAATCACAAATACTGACTTGAATTGCAATGGTCTACACGTTTCATACGTTATGCATACAATAATTAAGGGTAACATAATATGAGGAATGTGAAACAATAGTAGCTGAGTGCTATATTGGAGAATCTATTTCAAATAAATAGATCATCACCGAAAAAATTGCCAACGATTATGAACAAATGTTAGAAAGAGTATTGCTCTATTGAACTGAAATGATTCTAATTCGTGTTAGGAATTGCATGAAATGATGTGTGAGTATAGACAATTTGAGAATTTTGTCTACTTTACGGCCCGCCGGGCCATAATGCGCCCACGGGCGGTAAAGTGCCACTTTACGCCCGGCGAACCGGGCGGTAAAGTGTACTTTACCGCCCGCTCGTGCATAAAACAATTAAAGAATCTTTAACCTTGAGAGTGAGTAATGGGGCGTTAATGAAGGGTTGGATAGGGGAGCAGGGGTGGGGGCGAGGTGTGGTGAGGGTAGAATGTGGGATTTGGTTGGAGAAAGGGGTGAGCAGTGTTTAAAGATTAATTGAAACTTATGCATTAACACACCGGAAAGTGTACATTGGGGCTTTGGGGGGCTATAGGGGGTCTGGGGTTGAAAATGGAGGTTTGTACCCATTGAGGCTTTTGATCAGCATACCGAATACTATCTTTCTGCAAAGTTTCAGTGAATTTAGCTGAGAGCCATTTTCCATAAGGATTTAGCGGGGTCCTTTCAAATGAAAAAAATTTATTACAAAAAGTGGAAAGTGATAGGTCTTCTGAATATCGTTTGTACGCAAAATAAGTGAAAATATACCAGGTTACTCACTTTCGGTGAAACCAGAAGCTTCATATTGTTGAGTAATAGTCCGTATCAACAATTTAGGAATAGAGGACATCGTTGTTGATACTGCAGAAACTCGTATGTCAAACATTTTCAGTGTTAAGATTTTTTTTTATTTGAAATCAAAATGAGCAGTTCTAAGGTTCTTAAAAGAAATAAAATAGAAAATAAACAATAATATTTTTTTTGTTCTCCTTCAAATCAGCTATCATTTATTTTGATATACGACTTTTTCCAGCATCAACAACGACATGGGTTCTACGTTATTTTTTGATATGTGATATAGGATGGGTAGGTAACTGAAAATTACCATTATCCCAAAGGAGTGGCACGCATCGCTTGGTCACAACAGCCATAGGAAGAAAATGGCGGAGACGACGCTGTAAAAATTATTTCAAGTTTCGACAAATTGAAAAAACAATCTCTCAGATGTCAGGTGATCCATTAGTGTAGTATAGTGGGTGTTCGACAATCAATGTAATAAAGAAACCCACCTTCATTTTTCCTCCGACTCTCTCACTAATGTTGATTTCTTCTTATCGCAGTCTGACTGCCTTCTACGGCCGGATTTTCACAAGAGCTGAAATAAATACAAGAAGAACATATGTAGAAGAATTTATTGACAGATACTTTTTTTGATTGCTCTAGTTACAGGTTAAGTTTTACATATAGAAACTCTGAGGGGTGAGGAATATATCAATATTTAAATGATACATTGTATTTACAGTGTGGCTAAGTTTCAAAAGATAACAGGGTCGATTGAATTATGGCAAAGTTACGCAATTTGTTGCCCAATAAAATGCCTTTTCAAAATTTGTAAAAATCCGAATAATTAAAAAAAAAAATTATAAAACCATTTTTTGTTTTTTTTTTGGGTTATTTGAAGAACTTTGTCGAAATGAATATTATTTTATCATGTCCACTTTTCTTTCCCTACAAAATGGCTTTTCAAATTTGAAATCCGGGGTTTCGTGTTCCAGAAACTATTATGAACTGAATTTTTTTAAATGCGTACCCGGACTTTTTATTTCATTTTTTGTTGCCTTCGGATACCCCAAAGGCTGTGACCAATCACAAATTTAGACTTTTAAATGTTCCTATGACAAAAATAAACAGTTTCTGTTCTGTTTTTTATATTTTATACGACACTATTTTATATTTTCAGTAAATTGAGACAGCAAAAATGGTGTTTCCAACTCAGAAAAACATGATATGGTTCGGATTAATTACAATGTTAATAAAAATTTTGCTTGAAAGATATTAAGAACAATACCCCGAACGTCCACAACTACATTAGGCATAAGTATTTTGTTGATTTATGATTGATTAATGCACGCCTTCCTAAGAACTAAACTTAAGACTAAGAACTAAACCTAAGAATTATGTAGTCAAAGAATAGGAGTTATGAACTCTTAGTTTTTAGTACTAGTTACATTTCCATAAACGTTTGCGTTGTTTCCCTATTCCTGAACTTTTAGTTCTTAATTTTAGGTTTGGGTTTTGTTCTTAGATTGATCTTTTTGGTAGTTTTAGTAAACCCCGACTTGCGTATGGTAAGAGTTGATGCTGAAGATGAAGGAACTGTTATAAACGCTGTAAGTTTTGATGTGAAATGATAATATGCATTTTATTACATTTACGAGGATGTATTGATATCTAGTTAGCCTAGACCAGTTCCCTGCATAAACAAAATATTGCGTTACCATAGTAACGAACAATAACTTATTAGAAGTGTCAGTGTGATGTTTGACGTCAAAAAAGTAAACCAGAGTTACGCAATAAATTAAAAGAAAAAATATGTCCACCGAAATTGTGATAATCGAAAAATTGGAGTATCGAGCCATCATCAAGTATCTGTATTTAAAAGGGTTAAGAGGTAAGCAGATTTACGAAGATATGCTTAATACCCTTGGTGATCAATGTCCTTCGTATGCGACCATGAAAAAATTGGACTGCAAGCTTCAAAAGAGGTAAATTTTCCATTGAAGATGATGACCGATCGGGAAGGCCAGTTTCTGTGTCAGTCCCCGAAAATATCGATGCAGTTCATGGCATGATTTTAACAGACCGTCGAATTGGGCTAAAACGGATATCTGAAGCACTGAATATTTCATACGAACGCGTTCATCATATAGTTCACGTCAATTTGGACATGAGAAAAATTGCTGCAAAATGGGTCCCCAAATGTTTGAATGTTGACCAAAAGCGTGCAAGGGTAGTAGCATCGCGTTCGATCTGTGCTCGATTTGAAAACGATGTAGACTTCTTAAACCGAATTATTATTATGGATGAGACTTGGGTACATTTCTACGATCCAGAAACAAAGCAACAATCGATGGAATGGCGACACTCCGGTTCTCCAAGACCTAAGAAGTTTCGTGTCCAAAAATCTGCTGGAAAAGTTCTTGCTTCAGTTTTTTTGGGATAGCCATGGAGTAATCATGATTGATTTTTTGGATACGGGTAGAACAATAACTGGAGATTACTATTCGACATTACTGATCGCTCCACGGGAAAAAATTAAAGAGAAAAGACGCGGAAAGCTATCCAAAGGTGTATTGTTTTTGCAGGACAACGCCCCTGCACACAAATCTAATGTTGCCATGCAAAAAAATCGTGATTTGGTTTGAATTACTAGAACATCCCCTTATTCACCAGATTTGGCTCCGTCCGACTATCATCTCTTTCCTCAACTGAAAAAAGTTTAAAAGGTCGTAAATTTTCTTCCAACGAGGAGGTAATAAAAGCTGTGGAGGTCTGGTTTGCACAGCAAGAAGAAACATTTTTTTTTAAAGGTCTAGAGACATTGCTGGTTCGCTGTAATAAATGTATCCTATTAAGAGGGGAATATGTTGAGTAATAAAATATTTTGACATTGAAATTTTGTTTGGTTCTATAGTAGGTTAAGAATTTTTCAATATATCCTCGTAATATTTGCGATAATATTCCATCGAAACGTTTTGTTGGTGTTACCGGAAATCCTCGAGGTTCCACACGATAATTTGCTCTAGAATTAAATATGCGTGGAAACCAAATACAGATGATTTTCAAAAAACATGAGTGTCATCATAGTATCAATATCTTCATACTATGGTATCATCCTTATAAATTACATGTCTCCAAGAACTAAGTCAAGAAGACATCATTTACTACGAGGTAAGCATGTAAGAACCTCTTATGAAACACGCACTACAGGAAAAAAATTAATATAACATTAATGTTTTTAAGTGATTATTTTTCGATATATCTTGCAACCAATAAAAACCATCAATTTAAAGCTATGATGTACTTTCAAACCAATCACAACATTATTATAGTGGGAATTTTCTACTTAGATTATTGCCTCGGGAATATTCGTGGTATTTTGTTTTTATTGTGTGACAACAACTGATACGTTTGATTTGACGACTGTCATCAGTTTGCATGTAAATTGAAAAATTAATTTAGATAACCGTAATGAATAAAAATGTTATATAGAGAATGTGTCTATGATTGGGGAATCAAAAAATAATCTATCGAAAACCACACGAGAGTTCGATAAAGTAGAAAATAATTCTCCACATTTTTTCTCAAACTTGTTGCCATTTGGCAATAGCCACTCGAGCCCTTCGGGCTCTCCTGGCCTGGCCTGGCAACAAGTTTTCGAAAAAACTGTCGAATTATTTTTACTTTATTCTCACTCTCTTGTGGTATTACAACTGAAAATAGAGTATTTTTCGATTTGATAATTAGGAATAGAAAATTGTGGCCAACTGTTAAATTACATATTGGTATATTGTAGCGGTATTTTGTCCCATCTCTACGGCATGGTGAATCTTGATTGAAGAAATTCGAAAAAGGTTCAACTCATATTATCACGAAAATAAACATTAACAACTTCATGAACATCAGTTGCAGTAAGTAGGTAGGTAACTGAAAATATTCAGACGACCCACCTTTCCATTACTCAAGGATTAGAATAATCAGGTACTTGTTATTTGTCAACAGGTAGGTACAGATAAGCTGGGTACTTGCAAAGGTATTATGAGTAATATATGGATGAAGTGGTTTCTTTTGAAGATATTGCTCAATAGAATGGTATGAAAGTGTGATTATTTCAAATGTTGAGGATACAGTGACTGTCATAAAACCGCACGATACCTGTTTTATTTCATTGTCCATCAGCTTCCTTCCTGATGTATTAAATCGCAGACATAGGATGTAGTGGCTCACTACATTTTTACAGCTTTGTCTCCAACGAAAATATTAACAATGATTCTTATTATCAGGAGACATGTGTTAATTATATAACTGGGTACCTGTGTCACTTTCTGGATTGGCAGTATATATTTTGTGATTCTTTATCCGTACAATGTGAGTGCCTTCGGAACCAATTAATTTATTCTTGGAAAAAAAAATTGTATCTCGTGCAGAATTTTTTTAATTTTTCCAGAGCGCTTTCGTATAGTACAGTCATCATCAGTGCTTACCTGAAAGTAAGTAATTATTGAAAAAAGTTTGACTGAATTAGAAAAAAATTTAAAATTACGTTACTTATGATAAATGTTAATTACGAGGATATATTGAAAAATTCTTAGCCTACTATAGAACCAAACAAAATTTCAATGTCAAAATATTTTATTACTCAACATATTCTCCTCTTAATTGGATACATTTATTATCGCGAACCTGCAACGTCTCTAGACCTTTCAAAAAAAATGTTTCTTCTTGCTCTGCAAACCAGACCTCCACAGCTTTTATTACCTCCTCGTTGGAAGAAAATTTACGACCTTTTAAACTTTTTTTCAGTTGGGGAAAAAGATGATAGTCGGACAGAGCCAAATCTGGTGAGTAAGGGGGTTGTTCTAGTAATTCAAACCCTAAATCATGATTTTTTTGCATGGCAACATGAGATTAGTGTGCAGGGGCGTTGTCCTGCAAAAACAAAACACCTTTGGATAGCTTTCCGCGTCTTTTCTCGTTAATTTTTCCCCGTAGAGTGGTCAGTAATGTCGAATAGTGATCTCCAGTTATTGTTCTACCCTTATCCAAAAAATCAATCATGATTACTCCATGGCAATCCCAAAAGTCTCATCCATAGTACCCACCACCATGCACCCCCTAAGGTTGAGGCCCGGAAGGATGAACGCTCCAGCACTCGTACGTACTCGAAAGCTCACCCCCCCTATCCACCACCCCCGCTCGTTAAAGCGGTTCCTCATCCTGATGATTGGCGATCAGCAGAATAAAATCTGATCGTTTGATATGGAGTGCTCGGCCAATTCTCGGCCTGAAACTCTCTTATATCTGACATGAGTTTAATTTGATTTTATAATGACTTTACTTAATGTGCATGGTGCCCCCCTGAAACTGGCTGAAGGCCTGAAAAACACTTGGCTGAGGGCCAAGTGTTGTGTATTGAATTTACTTAGTTTACCACTTGGTCGGTTCTTCTGGGAATCTAAAACATAAAAGCATGATTATCGAAATTTTAAGCCTGTTGAAGTAGACGTTGGCGTCGCCGAAGGTTTCGCTTCCGTCTTACTTCTTCAGGGGTGTCGTTGTCTCCTAGAGTAGTCCCCACGTGATTCCTGATCAGTCTGTCAATGTAGTCCGGATGGATGTCTAAGTCTCGATATATAAACCTGTTTGGCATATATCGTGGTGCGTCTGTTGCCATTCTCAGGCAGACATTGAAGAAGGCCTGCATCCTCTGCCTGTAACTGTTCGCGCATTGCCCCCAAGCAGTAGACGCGTACATCATGATTGGCAGAAGGATTGTCCTGATGAGGCGTAGTTTCAACTCGAGTGCCATGCTGCTCCTACGCCCGATGAGTGGATACAGCTTATGCCTCGCGGCTTTCGCTATAGCCAATCTGTGGGAGACGTGCTTCTGAAACGTGAGTTTCTTGTCCAGGGTTACTTCTAGGTAAACGGCTTCGTCTACCCATGGAATTCTCTCATCGTTCATAGTAACATGGCCCTCGGGTGTCCTACGTCGCCTCGTGAACAGTATGGCCTTGCTTTTGTCTGCATTGATTCCGATCTTCCAACGATTGAACCACGGTTCCAGCTTGTTTATCTGATGTTGCAGCTTCGATGTTACTCCTCTCTCATGGGATGACTCAGCAAAGATTGCCGTGTCATCTGCATAGAGAGCAAGTTTGGTCATGGGGTTGTCCGACATAGGCATGTCTGCAGTGTAGATCGAAAACAGGTGTGGCGACAGTACTGCTCCCTGTGGTACTCCTGCTTCTAGCCTCCTTCGTGAAGAGAGAGCATTTCCGACTTTGCATCGGTAATGTCGACCTCTTAGGAAGGAGTTTATCAGCTTGACCATTGGTGTGGAGTATCCGGCATCAACCAGTTTTGCGATCAGCCCATCGTGCCACATCCATAGTAACAATTCGGTTTGAGAAGTCTACATCGTTTTCAAATCGAGCACAGATCGAACGCGATGCTACTACCCTTGCACGCTTTTGGTCAACATTCAAACATTTGGGGACCTATTTTGCAGCAATTTTTCTCATGTCGAAATTGACGTGAACTATATGATGAACGCGTTCGTATGAAATATTTAGTGCTTCAGATATCTGTTTTAGCCCAATTCGACGGTCTGTTAAAATCATGTCATGAAGTGCATCGATATTTTCATGGTCTGACAAAGAAACTGGCCTTCCCGATCGGTCATCATCTTCAATGGAAAATTTACCTCTTTTGAAGCTTGCAGTCCAATTTTTCACGGTCGCATACGAATAACATTGATCACCAAGGGTATTAAGCATATCTTCGTAAATCTGCTTACCTTCTAACCCTTTTAAATACAGGTAATTGATGATGGCTCGATACTCTAATTTTTCGATTTTCACAATTTCGGTGGACATATTTTTTCTTTTAATTTATTACGTAACTCTGGTTTACTTTTTTGACGTCAAACTTTACACTGCGACACTTCTAATAAGTTATTGTTCGTTGCTATGGTAACGCAATATTGTGTTTATGCAGGGAACTGGTCTAGGCTAACTAGATATCAATACATCCTCGTATTTTGTGAATCATGCTATTATATGTATATAACTTATTTTGGTAAGTTAGTGCTGAACTATTATGGATGCCTATAAATAACTGCGAGAGGTTTAGATACTGAACAATTGGGGATAGTGAAAGGAGTTTATGCCGATTCCAGAAGTCAAATTTATATGACTCTAGGTAAATTTCCATTTTGTACGAGTTGCATACTATAGTTTTTCTACTACAACCTAGTAGTCACGTTTAATACTTTGATGAACATTGATTCAAAGAAATATGCCAAAAAAAATTATATTGCTTTGAATACAAGAAAATTAGGAATCATTGATTAAAGTTAAATGTGCAATTATTGAAAATTGCTAAAAATATATTATTTTGTCATATCGCCGTCATAGAAAAAATTTAATGTGATATTATTTAATCAATTAGTAACGGAAATATTTTTCAGGAAATATTCAAGTCTGAAGTAGTACTTCTGACTGCAATTCATCGTAATTTTGTGCGAAATCAGAAGCTCTTCTGAGCGCTCGTGTGAACAAAATAAATTTGAAAACCTCAGCTTATATGAATGTGAACGATTTGAATATTGATTTAGCAAGAATTCTAGAATGGGAATCCAACAACTTGGTGGAATTCAGTATGAACAAAACACAAGCATATCTTTTCTCTTGGAAAGGCCGATCTGAGCACATGGACCTGAAGTTTTAGCTCTCGACTTACAAGTACAATAATAGTGAAGTTCCAAAGGTTGATTTTCGACATCATCTTCAACAGTGAAAGCAACCCTCAAAATATATTTACATGAATTACGAAACCTGGAGTGAACTTGCATTCGTAAAATGTTCGCCTCCTCCACCATTTCATCGAATTGTAGAATTTTTTTTCTTCTCTTTGTCGTGAATATAACTTTTTGCCAAGTTAACATGATAAATTCCTGTCAGCTGTTTCAGATAATGACAATCCAAACGAGGAAATTTAGGTGCGTGCAAGTGGATTAATAAAGTCCAATGACCATTCCTTAAATGTACAGTTTCAGCTTGAACTCTTGTTTGCATAATATTAACTTCTTCTAATTGATCTAATACTTTCTGCGCTGTTTGTAATGTGTATCAGACATAGTTATTGGAGGATGGAATTTATTTATTAGAGCTCCAGCGATCTGATAATTTTCCTTTATATTAGCAGCATGGTGTATCGAAATTGTATTTTTCAAGAATTTGAATATTGACTTTAAATGTCCATTATCTTTTTTCCACGATTACAAATCTCTTGTATTATACAATTTTGAAATCACCATAAAAAGGCAATTTATTGATGTAGATGGGCTAAACTTCATGAAAAAAATCCACTCCCAAAACTTCTAATAAAAACATTTCTCAAATGTTCTGAGTATTTTCGTAACGTAGAAGGTAGACCAATTATTTAACAATATTTTACCGAGTAAATGAATTAAAAAAGTGCAAAATTGTACCAAACAGCACAGAAAAACTACTGAGAGAGGCAAAAATTCATAATTTTTATAAAAATTAAATATCTCGAAAATGGTGAGACTTTTATATGGGGGATTTTTTCATAGCGAGTAGGGCACCCTTTGATCTACATTCTCCTTCAGAGTGACGTGGTCTTTACGGGACACCCGTATTTGAAGGATATAATAATAATAATAATATTAATAATAAACGGTCTTTATTTTTTTTGGCGTAGTTTAGCTTTCGCTATTCTTCCACTCATCATATTGTCGGGATAAACAAACTGATCATAGCAAGTTGACAAAACTTCTCCATCCGACTAACAAACTCAAAGTGAAGGTAGCATGGGAGTATCACAGAAATGCACCGGGGAAATATTTAATTACAGGGAGATTTCCAAAAAAAAAATCGATTCTCGGTTTTTCTTCCATACACATCTTTTGAATAGCACTGTATATCACATATAAGTTAAATATATTTCAGAATGATTTAATGTCACCTACTAACATGCAGTAAAAAATATATAAAATTTTATTAAATATAGGATACAGGGGCGATCAACTGTCTGACTCGCCCTGTAAAAAATGTTTGAATACCTCATTATTATAAACCAACTAGAAGCAACTCCGCCAAATATTTAAACTCCTGAAAGTTGAATCATATTTCAAGTCAACGTTCCGTATTTTTAATTTTTGAGTACCCCTGTAGCAATTGAAACTTTTTCTCATGAGGGACTGATATTTAGTGACATTGGAACACTATCACTGGAAAAAATTCTTGATACATTCAAGAATATAAGAAATACATGCTTTTAAAAAATCGTTATTTTTCAACTTCAACACCCTGTATCTCTGAAACTAGTCATAGGATTGAGTTGGGCCTATGAACACTATTGTTCAGAAAGTCGTCAACTACAATATACTAACATTTCATGATATTTCACTGAAGCCCATTTCTCCATAAGCCGGCTGCCTGGTCATTTTATCTAATATGTATCAGTTTTTTTTATTTATCTGACTCACCTCATCTTTATGCTCTGATGATCTCGATGATATCACGTCTTCTTGATCCTTTCCTATAATTTTTTTCACAGTCGTTGTGGGGAAAAACCGACCCTAAGGAAATTGAAATCCCTCCTATAGGAGCAAGCGCAGGCAGATGGCAATTGAAACGTATCCTGAAGGATGATGCCTTCTTCATTCAACGACAACAAACGCCTGTAAATGTACTTCTGCTCGCAACTGGTGGTGTACCCGTTCGGAAGCTCTACCATGTCGCAGGGTTTTCCTTCTCTGCAATTCAAACAAATACTTTACTGAAACCATTTGGAACATATAAGAATAATAGCTAAATACATGACAAGGGAGGAAAATAGTGCTATTCAAACAAAAGGCAATAATGTTTTCGATACATCAATATTACCATGAAGTCCTCTATTCATAACCACCAAAAAAGACAAATTGATTATTTATATTCGACAAGAATGAAAACAAATTATGGAAAACGATCTATTTCTTATGATGGAATTCAAGGATACCTGCACTCTTTGCCTACAGAACAAAAAATTACTAGGGCACTTCTGAAATTAAAGAACAAACTTAGAAAGTACATGCTACAGTAGATACAGATTTGACTATACATTCCATATATTTCTCTACGACTATTGTATTCTACGTTCATTACATATTGATTTTAAATTGAAGAATAAAGACGATTCCAAGACACCGTGGATCCTAACTCATTATTCAAGGGCACTCGGCCAATCACAGGTTCAGAATTTTCAGAATCCACGGGAACTGAGAGGTTTAACAATATTTCTCAAGAAGGCTTTGCTTGATTGAACTTTTGTCACAGCTTGGCATCCGCGAATGTCAGATTGAGTATTTTCTTAGTTTTAACTTTGATCTGTGTGACAAGTACCTAATATAAAAATGAATAGAGCGGATTGGGAAAGCAGTGATAGTGAGGAAGATGAAATCTATCTTGGAACAAAGGTATGTCAAACAATTTTTACTTGAACGTTCCACACTCTTTCAGTTCTTGGTCAGAGTTTCTCTAGTAGGTATTTCATTCACAAATTTTCGAGTGCCTGTTATAGCTCAGTTGGTAGAAGCGTGTACATGAAGTAAATGTATAACGAACGTAGTTATATAGGCGTGAGTTCAAATCCCCCACTCTTGGAAGTTTTTTCTTTAATTATTTTCAATTAAGGCATTTATTCATTCATGAATGAACACCGATTATTCATGCATAAATGTTATTCTACCTTATATTACTTTATAATATACACTTATTTTCATAAATAATATTTAGATTTCATTAAAACTCTGACAATCGTATAGTCGTAGAGAAAGTATAGCCTTCTACTCGCGTATAATAGCTATTATTTTCTCGGATAATTCTTTATAATATACACTTATTTTCATAAATAATATTTAGATTTCATTAAAACTCTGACTATCGTATAGTCGTAGAGAAAGTATAGCCTTCTACTCGCGTATAATAGCTATTATTTTCTCGGATAATTCCGAAACTCGCCTTCGGCTCGTTTCGGAATTTTTATTCTCGAGAATAATAGCTATCATTATAGGTACGCTCGTTGAAGAATATACTATTATAAGATAATACATACTTTGGCTTATATACAGGGTATAATCTAAATGATGTCATTATTTTCAGGTGGTGATTCCTTGTCATATTTTATTAAAAAAGTACATATAAACGTATGCCTTAACTTCATTTTTTTTTCAAGTGACGGAGTGTCAAAGTTTTAATAAAAATTCGGTTATAAACCTAGTGTGTTTATTAGCAGTTACATTTACAAGGGCTTGTTTTCATGAAATCATTTTTCAAATCATAAGTGGCAGGTGGTTACTTGATTGATATTTATAGTAAAAATCATTGTACTCCACTGTTTTTCTCTAAGTTTCATATTTTTTCAGAATAAATACACGTTGACTGCCGTGCTCATTTTTTCATTTTTGGTATCAGAGCCGAAGCAAAATCGAAAATTTTGTCCCAGAAACCATTATGGACTCTATGTAGGTACAGCCTACAGAAGATAGTATATCGTTGAATTTTTCGGAAATTGAGACTCTGAGTTCAGTATTCATCTTCCAAAAATTCGTTGTTTTTACTGATTTGTCTGCCACGCCGACTGTCTGTGCGTCGAATGAGAACAATTTGCAACGCAAACTTGTTACTGAAGCCGTCTCGGTCTGTTTTCGCAACATTATCGACAATAATTTAGACCGATGGCTTCAAGAACAGTTCAATTGGCTCGGACCGAGTTGGCCTGGTGTATCAACCTCAACCTCGGTCTATGAGACCGAGGTGGCTCACCAGAATAATTTTTCCTCGGTCTCATAGACCGACATGGCAGTCAACGTGTTAAAAATACAACTTTCTTATAATGCCGTGAATTTGAAATAGCTAAACTTTGTCAAATCAAAGTTAGTGGCTTAGGAATGGTGGTTACGCACCATGAAAAAGTCATGTGAATGATCTTTTTTTCAGATTCATCATATTTTCTAGACATTCTATTTAATTTTATGTACAAATGTTTTGTTAATTAATTACATTATTTAGTTTAATTAGTTTACACTCTGTATACTATATAAATGAAAAAAAAAACCTTCTTGTTCCCTGTTATAAACACAGGGTGTTTCTTGGGAACAAATAAATAAATATTATTATTAGATGAGGAATAGCTATTTTAAGTAGGGAGAAAAGTGTCAATTTTTGGTCACGCATGCGAGGTTTGCTGCCAGTGGTGATGGTTGATTCGGTCCCGCAGCAGGTCACGGATTAAATTACAAATTTTTATACCCATTTAATGGTAGGTACATTTCCTCCCAGTAAATGAATAATATAAATATCTGACATTTACGAAAATAGTTGCGCACGCCTCAAATGTCGCAAGTTTATTTCGTGTTGGTTAGATCAGACTAAAAAATGAATCCTCATAAAATGTATGTGTTTCATCGAACAACTGTTCTTTTTATCATGTAAAGATGATTTCAGTATTAAGAGCAAACACTACCTTGGTAAAACGGGAATCCGTTTTGAGACCACAGTTTTTGTTTGAGAATTTTTTAATTTTTTTGCATTACCCAATGTTTTTTTGTTAATTCCGGAACTTCAGTGATTTTTGGTTATGATAATTTTTAAGAAAAAAAAAATAAATGAAATGATGAATTAAAAAAATTGATAGGTTCCGGAATTCTTATGAGACCACCGATCCCATACAAAAAACATCTCTTTAATGAAATCAATGAATTTTGCAAGAAACGGATTCTACGATCGGAAAATTTATATCTGATTGGCGCTGTAATCGAGAATGGACAGGTGCTGTGTTGCCAGTGTTCATCGAGTTCATTATCTTCACCCCCATTCTTGATAAGTATCCCAACATACCCTAGCTGGAAGAGATGAGGAAGAAATTCGACTTTTTGATGATGGTAGATCTTAAGTAGTGGTACGTTTTCATTATTTTATACAGGGCTATTCAAATTCGATTCTGTACATGGGGATCTCGTAAACGATAAGAGATACGAGTGTCGGTTAAATTATGGCAAAGTTGCGTATTCTAGAGACCTATTCAATGATGTGAAAAAATCGAGTTTAGCTATTTTGGTTCTGGAGATATACAGGAAAAACAAAAAAATCCCAAATAATTTTTTTGCCTGTATCTTATTTATTCGCAGTCATATTGAAAATCTGTCCACATTTTGCTATTGGCACTTGATGTGGGCTATCATAAAATGACCATGAATCTTTTATACAGGGTGTCATCTGACTTGGGCCACCCCCATCTTTGAATTTTTAAATACGGGCCTGTATTTTTTGTTGTAGTTTTTGGATCGTCGACGTTCACTTCATACTGAGAAACTGAATTTAATTTTATATTTCGGGATGTTTCAGTAATATTTTATTATAGTTGGGTGAATTATTCCCTTTTAAATTACGGCTCTGGAAATAGGTTGACTGACTTAAATAAAAACACAATAGCAACTTTCACGTTTCCCCATGTACCATAGTGTTTTTCGAGAGTTTTTTTTTTCATTTTTAGGTACTAATTCATATTTCTTCACATTTATTGCGCCATTAATTTTTTTGGGTGTATAAATTACGTCATAACAATTTTGATTACAATTATAGTGTTCGTTTCGGATGTAATTATTGCTATCATTTCTTTTTCAGCTTATCAAAATACATAATAATCAATTTTTGTTGTAGATATATATCAGATAATCATAAAATGTTTTGCTATTCGAAGTTCATTGTAGAAAACGCTCAAAGAGCATTTTTTTTTTTTTTTTAAATTGTTGAATTGAATTGAAAATGTGAAGAAATATGAATTGGTACCTAAAAATGAAAAAAAATACTCTCAAAAAACACTATGGTACATGGAAGACGTAAAAGTTGCTATTGTGTTTTTATTTAACTCAGTCAACCTATTTCCAGGGCCGTAATTTAAAAGGGAATAATTCACCCAATTATAATAAAATATTACCGAAACATCCCGAAATATAAAATTAAATTTAATTTCTCAGTATGAAGTGAACGTCGACGATCCAAAAACTTCAACAAAAAATACAGGTCCGTATTTAAACTTCAAAGATGGGGGTGACCCAAGTCAGATGACACCCTGTATAAAAGATCCATGGACATATTCTGATAGCCCATATCAAGTGCTAATAGCAAAATGTGGACAGATTTTCAATATGTCTGCGAATAAAGAAGATACAGGCAAAAACATTATTTGGGATTTTTTTGTTTTTCCTGTATATCTCCAGAACCAAAAGAGCCAAATTCGATTTTTTTTACATCATTGAAAAGGTCTCTGAAATACACAACTTTGCCATAGTTTAACCGACACTCTATCTCTTATCGTTTAGGAGATTCTCATGTACAGAAACGAATTTGAATAGCCCTGTATAATTTTTGTTGATTTTGTTTTCTTTTTTTGGGATTTGAGGTCTTGAATTGAAGAAAACTCTATTTCTTAAACGCCAACGTTTTGTCAATTTATTTTGACATCTTCAGGGCACGGTAAGTTACAAAAAGGAGATGTTTAAAACAAAATTAATGAAACAGTAGAAAAAACAATAAACTAATCAATTTGAACTACTCCTTTTCCAAAAATAATCACTGAACTATGTTCGATGAAACTTCAGAATAAATAAGTATTTTCACTTGCAACAGGATGAGTTTTTCATGTAATATGTATATCCTAAGACCATATTATTATTAGGTTTGAATCACGTGCAAGAGACGGAATGTTTCGATGTAAAAACAAATTGGTTTGGGTTAAAAACAAACAAATACGTTAAAATTTGAATATAAAAATGATTTATTTGGGTGCATGCCGAAGTGGAACTGATAAATTAGCCGAATGTCCAATTGAAGAAACAAGAGAATAATGAAAAAATTAAAAACCAAAACACTATGAATATTATTTATAAGTATGTAAAGTATCAGCTTTTGGTTGTTATTCTCGCTATTAGATCGAAAAAGGCACTGTTCAAGTTCTACAGATCTTTTCTGATGTTGACTGTATTGTATATCATTCATATCAGAGAAATTTATTTTGAATTGAGACGATTCATAATCCAATATTTTTGTTTTGTTCAGTTCAAAGTCATGGTCAGTTTTAATACAATGCTCAACCAACGAAGTATGGTTTTTTAATGTTAATTTATTTTTCAAATATCTTTTAGTTTTACCCGCGTAACGGTTTTCGCAGTCATGGCAGGGATTCCATAAATGACATTTGACCATCATTCGGAAGGGATTTTTTCTGTTGTTTTGCTAAACAAAATTTTCTTTATTGTATTTTCACTTTTGAAAGCAATCTTTATATTTGAAGTGGAAGCTTCGAAAATTAATAGTAGGTACTCAATTTTTCTGAAACACCGACTGCATATACGGTATTTTGAAATATTTTTTATCTTCCAATAGTTTGTCTTTTTAACAGGTATGGTAGTAAATCTATTTTGAATTCTGTTAATGATTCTGTGTGGATAATTATTTTTTATTAAACAATGTTTCAATTGTTTAAAATTATCCTCGATAAAAACAGGGTTCAGATGCCTATACTCGATCCTTACAAAACACATTTTGGGGACGTGGAACTTCTTGCCCCCACTCAAGGGTATTATAACCGACTGGTGCGAGAAGTAATCAAAATCCATAAACACGTGGATAAATTCAATAGGGAGGAGGAAACTGAACCAAAACCGAAATCTTATTCTCAGAAGTGCTAGAAAAGTTGAATATCGATCAGCAGCCAACTATCTGTGGCAAATGGATTATCCGATGCCAACCCTTCTTCTCACACACACCCTCGATCAGCAGCCAACAGGATGCCAACAGGATAGCAACGCCCCCTACTCTACCGGCAGTGTATAAATATAGCCTTAGGACCGACCTATAAAGGAGCTAGTCTCATGCGCAATTCCAAAAAATAACGGCACTTAGACCCTAAAAAGAATACTTATATTTGATGATTTGGCAAATTCAGAAAAGATGAGCAAATGAATAATAATTGAGAAAATTCATATAATATAACGAATTACTTGCCAAAGCAATATTCACAGATTTTTTTTTCATTATTTGGAGGATATTTATTCATTAATTTTTTATTCTTTATTTTTCTTCTAAATAATTAGAGAAAAAAGTTGCAGTTTAAACGTATGTTTCGTGTTATAAACTACCATAAAAGTTACTGTAACCTTTTCATTCCAAAGAAATATTTTCTATAGAATATACATCACTAGTTGAAACTTGCAAGATTTCATTTTCATATCTTTGGAACCAACGGAATGAACACCCGGTACGTATGAAGTAGACTGATATTCGCTATTTTCCTAAAACTCCAAAATCGAAATTAATGTTATTTTTTGAAACCATTTTGCATTTGCTCCCCACCTTGTGAAAGATTCAACTCAACATTCAGTTATAAAAAAATTAGAGCCTTTGAAACATAGGAAAAATTAGAATATGTATGCTCTTGTGACGTAGAATGTCTTCACTAGATTCTAGTATTTTTTGTTGACCTAAGTTGGTGGTACTGATATGAATCTGACAACAATGGAACCGCTGACATTTGCTGACATTGTTTATGTTGTTCTTGTCGTGAAATTGTTATTGGAAGATCACTTTTACAACTTGTGAAAATAGAGAAAAACTTTTTTAAAACTAGCAGTGGAAATTTGTCACCCGTAAATTATTTAATGATTCACGCATTTTTATCTCGCAATCCAAACTATTCGAGAGTGGAGATGAAAGGTATGAAAACGTTGAAGAAAGTTCTGTTTATTCGGAATTCATTCTGATGGCATGAATATTCTTTAAAAGGCTGCTTGGTCAGGCTATGATGATGATGTTGTGGTTTATATGCAGCTGAAAAGGTAGGGTTCTATTTGTATCAAGTGCCGAATAGTTCCTGAGCACAAAGTACGAAGCACAAAAACTATGGTGTCCCACTGTAGTTTTCGTTGTATTTTTCATACCCAATAAAGAGCCTCATTATTATTATTAAGCAAACCATACCTTGCTGTAGCTACTATTGACGACAGTAATGATGAAATAAAAAATTGTGACTTGAATGTTGTGTAGCATCCCAAGGTAAGTTTCGGATTATTTCCGTTTTCGAGCATACAACATACTTAGATTTTGGTAATTTTTGCTACCACTTTTTCATACTAGTTGCTCCGTCGAACCGATAAAAAGAGTCCCATATCGGTGAACGGTTATTCAAGAATCTATAGTAAATATAATATCAGCAGTCTTTTTCATCAACAGTAAGAGCTCTGACAGATCGTACATTAAATGACAATAGTGACTTGACAAAATAGTTAATCAACAAATGCCTCCACGATTCCAACGTTGTCGGATTGTGTCAGTGACGTAGAATGTCTTTGAGAGAACACTTCTGAAATCCGAATTTTCATAACTAAATACAGGCGAAAAACGATATGTGAAAATTAAACAGATATATATTTCGATACATTGGAGATATGAATATCTCAATGACACACATTTTGAAATTTAGGAAATCAGCGAATTTTTGTGAAAAAGAGAAAATGTAATAGGCAAGGGCCAGGTGGAAAATGTTGTTGAGTTTTCAAATTTAAACAGGAAAACACTCGAAGTGGTGAAATGGAGATGCAGTTTAGGGGTTGAATACAGGTTTTTGCGATTTGCTACGAAACGTGACCGTATAGCGGAAAATGTTGATAATACAAAAATCGAAAACTTTTGTATTCACAACTTTTTGACATAACCTCAAATTAACCGTCAAAATGGCGGAAAATCGATTATTCATTATTTTTTTTCTTGCGCATAAATGATTTAATTGAGATGAAAATTCGTTGAAAAATGTCTCTTTTTGTGTCGAATAAGCAAGATTATTTCACAATTAAAAAAACGACTATTCGAGTTATGTACCCTTTTCGAAAAAAATATTATCTTCCACGAACAATTGTCTTGATATTTTTTTGGATTTCGAAGGTCTATAAGCGATTATTTCAATTGTTAAAATGTCTACTTTGAAATGGTTTATGAAACATGGTGGTTTTTTGATCGTTGAACCGCTTGAAATTGAGAAAAACCGACAAGTCTCTCTGAATAATGATTATCTCAATATTTTCATTAGTTGTAAAAAAGAATAAAAATAAACTAAATTTGTAGTGTAATTATGTAATCAAATATTTCATTATAGATAAGTTATTATAAACTACTTTCTGATATAAAAATAATGAAGAAAGTCGAAAATTATTGAAAATATTGAGAAAATCATGATTTAGCGAGACTTTTTTTCCTCAAATGTACATAACTCGAAAACTAGTCGTCTTCTGAACTGCAAAAAAATTATGCTTATTCAACACCAAAAAAAACATATTTCAACAAATTTTTATCTAAAGTAAATCATTTATACGCGAAAAAAAAAATACTGGTTTTCCGCCATTTTGACAGTTTTTTGAGGTTATGTCAAAAAGTGCTAGATACAAAAATTTTTGATTTTTTCATTATCAACAACTTTTCTTCCGAACATTTTTCGCTATAAGGTCACGTTTCGACACAAATCGCAAAAACACTTATTCAGCCCCTAAACTTCATCCCCATTTCACAATTTTTAGTGTTTTCGTGTTTAATTTTTTTTCCTCAAAGTTGGAACTTCAGCAACATTTTCCAACAGTTACTTTTTTATTTTTCGCGTTTAAAATTCATTTTGGCACCAGCCTAAAGGTACACTCATAGTAGGGAAATTGGAAATGCTCACCTCCTGCACAATTCGGCCTGCACCCCCTGCACGTACCCTTCTTCTTTCTCGTTGACGATGAATTTCCATTTATTGCTCTTGTTTTTCCCGATTTTCGGAAAAATCGTAGCTCTTGTCGAAGCGCATACGAATCGTACATCGTTATCGTCCCTAGTACCAACATCCTCGGGAGGTTCGTCCACTCCGAAGAATTCTTTGTTCACCTTGTTTTTTATCAATATGTCTTTCAGTTGTTTGTTCGGGTACGGTTCGAAGTTTTCGCAGAAGGTGGTTCCTGCCGCGCACGGAGGGGGGCCTTCTATCATTGGGAGGAGAACGAGTTGCTCTTCATCATCATCAGATTCGGGGAAGTAAAAATTTTGCCGAGGTCCTGGAAACAAACATTATCAATGAACAGGTGCATGAAATTTTGTGGTTCGTGGCTAAAGAAATACTGGGCTAGTTCTAGGTAATTCGGCAATGCTTTATCCCAGGTAGCACAGGTTAGTGAAATGACGTCTTATTAAACTCTCTTTTGGTACCTGACGTCCTCGATCACAATGAGACCTCAAAATGACGTCAAATTGACGTATTTAGTGGATGTCATAATGACGTCCCTGCGAAGTCAACTACGAGGATATATTGAAAAATGCTTAGCCTACTATAGAACCAAACAAAATTTCAATGTCAAAATATTTTATTACTCAACATATTCTCCTCTTAATTGGATACATTCATTAGAGCGAACCTGCAACGTCTCTAGACCTTTCAAAAAACATGTTTTTTCTTGTTCTGCAAACCAGACCTCCACAGCTTTTATAACCTCCTCGTTGGAAGAAAATTTACGACCTGAACTTTTTTTCAGTTGAGGAAAGATATGATAGTCGGACGGAGCCAAATCTGGTGAATAAGGGGGGTGTTCTAGTAATTCAAACCCTAAATCACGAATTTTTTGCATGGCAAAATGAGATTTGTATGCAGGGGCATTGTCCTGCAAAAACAACACACCTTTGGATAGTTTTCCGCGTCTTTTCTCTTTAAATTTTCCCCGTAGAGTGGTCAGTAATGTCGAATAGTAATCTCCAGTTATTTTTCTACCCTTATCCAAAAAATCAATCATGATTACTCCATGGCAATCCCAAAAAACTGAAGCAAGAACTTTTCCAGCAGATTTTTGAACACGAAACTTCTTAGGTCTTGGAGAACCGGAGTGTCGCCATTCCATCGATTGTTGCTTTGTTGCTAAATCTGCTTACCTCTTAACCCTTTTAAATACAGGTACTTGATGATGGCTCGATACTCCAATTTTTCGATTTTCACAATTTTGGTGGACATATTTTTTCTTTTAATTTTTTGCGTAGGTAACTCTGGTTTACTTTTTTGACGTCAAACTTTACACTGACACTTCTAATAAGTTATTGTTCGTTGCTATAGTAACGCAATATTTTGTTTATGCAGGGAACTGGTCTAGGCTCACTAGATATCAATACATCCTCGTATTATCGTATATCACAGTGGGCATAAAAAATTCCTGCAAGAATAAACGGTTCTTGATGACTTTGAAAAAATACACAAATAACCCATCCATTATTGATTACATAACCTCATATCAGCGGATCTTGAAAAAAATCATTGAATTTGCTAAACAGAACTACTACAATAACACGATAAACTCTTCATTTAATAAAGGAAAAACCACTTGGGAATTGGTCAACCATTTCAACGGGAAGAAAAAATCTAATACGAGAAAGAACATGTCGGTTAAAGTAGGAAATACCATCGAGAATGATCCGCTGAAAGTTGCGGAGCAGTTCAAAGTTTTTTTCTCTAATATTGCACAATCCACCATACCAAATAGCAATAGTGAAAAATCAAGCGATGAATATATTGAAAATATGAATCTGAATTTCATCAACTCATTCTACTTCACACCTGTTACAGAACCAGAGGTAAAAGATTGTATCATGGCAGTAAAACCAAAGACGTCGACGGGCTTTGACGATATTCCAATTACTCTTATAAAAAAATGTTGATATCCTCAAATCTCCATTAACTTTCTTATTCAACATGTCCCTTACTACCGGGGAGTTTCCCAACATATTTAAAAAATCTATTGTTATACCACTCCATAAAAAAGGGGATGAAATGGATATCAATAACTATCGCGGTATTTCCTTATTACCAAGCTTTTCCAAATTATTAGAATGGATTGTAAATCGACAACTTAAATGCTACTTATCTCAAAATAATATATTAACAGAGTCTCAGTATGGTTTCCGAGAGAATACAAACACCACGGACGCAGCCTATGCCTTGCTGGAACACATAAACCAAGTACTAGAAACCCATCATTACCCGCTGGGGATATTTTGCGATCTGTCAAAGGCATTTGACTGCGTCTGTCATAGTATCCTGCTGAATAAATTACACTATTATGGTATTAGAGGTATCCCCAATAAATGGTTCGAAACTTATTTAAATCAAAGGTCACTGATAGTAAAAATTGAGCATGAAGATAGCAATGTAATAAAAAATGTATTTTCCACCTCTGCAGAAGTTCTTAATGGGGTACCGCAAGGCTCAATTCTTGGGCCAACATTATTTTTACTATATGTGAACGATATAGTCAGTAACTTTCCGACAGTTTCCTTCAGCCTATTCGCCGATGATACCAGCATTATCGTTCATGATGAAAAAATCTCATCACTTATATCACTTTCACAAAAAACAATGGACGGTATATCGGACTGGTTTTTGGCGAACAGAATGGCACTCAACCTTAATAAAACTCATAGCATATTGTTCAATCTGTATCGAGACAGATAATCCAAGTATAACCATAAACAATAAAACTATAAATGCTACAGATTCAACGACATTTTTAGGGATCCTAATTGATAGCGACCTTAGCTGGTCCTCTCATATCAACCAACTGAACACAAAATTAAGTAAAGCTATATTCGCCATTCGAACAATAAAACATAATACAAATTTAGAAACTGCCAAGTCAGTTTACTTTGCATATTTTCAGAGTCACCTACAATATGGAATCGAACTTTGGGGAACCGCGGTCTCGTCCAAAACTACCTTTACAATACAAAAACGAGCTATTCGTACTCTCCTAGGACTCCAGCACAGAGAATCTTGTAGAGACTACTTCAAAAGCTCTGGTATTTTCACATTGTTCAACTCGTACATATTTAGGATTTCTATATTGATACATAAAAATCGTAATAACCTTACTAAGTCATCAGATAGACACACATATTCGATGAGAAATCGATCATTTGCTTTACCGGCCTATAGATACAATCGAACACGTAAGGGACCATTGTATACTGGCATAAAAATATACAATCATCTTCCTGAAAATTTGAAGATTTTCTCTGGTACAAATAAATTCCAAATTAACCTCAAAAAACTCTTACGCCAACATGTATTCTATGATCTCGAAGAATTCTTTGCTACCACTTTCAATTAAAGTAAAATGTGGATGAAAAATTATTTAAAGAAAATTAAAATAACATTGTGTACAATATAATTAACATGGATGTGTGCATATGTATATTTAGGTATGAACAGAACGATGATTTGTATTGTCCCCAGAAACAATATTAGTTGTGTTATTTATTAATACATCTATCAGCTGTTTCTCTAAGCCTCGCGGTAAGAGATTTACACCAACTTAATTACTACTATAATAATTGTATTAGTACTAAGGAATATATTGTAAAATCTCATCGAGAAATAAATCTAATCTAATCTAATCTATTTGTTATTCGAAAATTGTCGACATAAAGAGTCCGTTGCTAAGAATTGTTCCAGAATTAGTGACTACAGAAATCTGGACTCCTATTAGCAATTCGCCAAAAATGATTTAGGGCCGGTTGCATGAAGCGTTCTGTTACATTGCGTCTACGTCCCGACTGAAATGTGGATAATTAGTTGTTATTTGTAACATTTTTGTATCGTTATTCTGTGTACTTATGGGTTAGTCAGGTAAGGTAGACTAGTAATTAACGCATTTTAAACTTAGATTGCATGAGCTATCTTGTCATTTAAACTTTCCGCTATTAGTGACCATTCGCTGTATAGTATTTATAGTAGTATAGTCTTCTTTTCAGACGTCAGAATGATGTCCTATTGCTGTGCCATTTTGACGTCTTTCCATAGTCTCTGAGTCGTCACGTTCTGACGTCAGTTTGTTAATTATTTGGCCAAATTAGTACGTCATTTCGACGCCACCGTGCTACTTGGGATATGAACAACAATGAATGTTGACAGCTCGTATATCCTCTGCGACTGCGTTGACTTCAATCGCTGACTCAACTCGAAATTGTATTCAACTTGACTTCACTCTAACACTACGATATACTTACTTCTAATGATATTGTTCAATACGATGTCCTCATTTGTGAATGGAATGTCGCCGATTGAAAGAGGTTTCGAATTCAGTGGATATACCTAGAAATAAAAACAATTTACCTTATTTAACTTATTCGCAAGCGTGCGAAATACTTTCCGCATGCGTGCGGAAAGTAACTTTCCGCACGCTTGCGGAAAGTATTTCGCACGCTTGTGGATATGAGCCACTTTCCGCGGGACTGTACGGTGCGATATACGTTACTTTCCTATGTGGTCGTAGGAAAACAATATTGTTTACAGCTTACCCGTTTTATTAAAATGTTCTTGAAATTGAAAATCTTTTTAACAGTGTGAAATAGTTATTTTTGAACCTTGTGCGCGAAATGCTACTTTGGTGATCGAGAACTGATATAGTCGAGATCACCAAAGTATTTCGCGCACGAGTTGTAAACATTTTTTTTTTCAAAAATATTGTTCTTGAATGAGTAATATGCTAGCTTAATATAAAAAATAGTGTTGAACTGGCTTAAAATCAAAATCAAATCAAGAAATACTGCATAACTATGGAAATTATATGGCATTTGCTTATTGTTAAACACTTAGAAATAAATGATTTCTTGGATTTTTACTTGATTGAGGACCATAAACGTTAAACATTGTTTTAAAAAAATCCCATATAGTTTACATGCAGTGCGCAAACTATGTTTTTCGCACACTATTTCGCGCACGGAGTCGTGGTAACGTAGGAAAATGAAAAAAAAGTCACTTCGCATATATTGTATAAATGTGCGAATCTTGTCATTTTTTGACGTTTAGAAAGAAAATAAGCAGGCTACTTTGTAAACGCCATCTTCTTACACTCTTGAAAGCCATTAAAAATGTCACTTTAATGACAGTTATACAAAAATAAATATAACCTACATTTTCTTTGGAAGTTAGTTATGCGCATGTTTGTAATTATTATATTCAAACTATAAATTGTTGATGTCAATACATTGCAAAAATCTGTCAGGAACAGCAGAATAGTTTTACTGAACTAGTCTGGTGAACATTTTGTATAGGACGATTTTAATAAAAATGTTCATTGCGGACTCAAATAGTAATTTACGTTTTTTTGGACGAGTAGACCAAATTCTAGGATGAGCGTTAGCGAGTCCTGGAAGTCTACGAGTCCAAAAAAACTGTTTTCGGACGTGTTGCGTACACTATTTTTTCGGCAATCATGTAGAATAACAAATCAATCAGACGCATTTAGTCTAAGAGAAGAAGAGAGGTCGACTTTCACCCATCTGTTAACCGGATGAAACGATTCCAAATTTGAATATTTCGAACATTTCAGTTCTTATTTTTAAAATGATATATAAAATACCGATTGAATTTGACCTATTTGAACGCCTCCATTTTCGCGCGCTGTGAATGACGTCACATGGCGCTATCAGTGTTGTTCTTCAGTGTCGTTCGTTGAGACATACTCTGATTGCTCTACTTGCTTGAAGTTGATATTTTACAAAAGAGTAAGACAAATGCAGTACAAGTGTTAGAGAGAGATGAACATATGTGAAAGTGATCTCGGTCAACCAGAGCAGTCTTCAATGTACAGGCCTTTCTATAGTTATGGCCATTGAAACAATGGTGTAAGGTAATGAGAAGAGGCGAAGGATCTCCAATATCACATTTCCATTGTTGTGAAGATCATTTCAATGTGAGTACATTGTATTCAGATAGTTAACATGAAGTGAATTGATCAGAAGTAGTTTTTGTATGCATAAATGTTTTGTATATACCTGCCTCACCTAAATTACAAAAGAAAAACTATCATTTGATAAACTATTACCAATTATCAGTTCAGGTATTGTCGGATTGTGCTTTGACAAAACCGCTTTCAGTCATTCCTCTTGATAATTTACAATTGTCACTAGACCAAAATCGAACTATGTAATGGAAAACACTACAAATATATAAATAAAAACAAATTTTCTATGAAAGACGACTAGCACAGTATGAATATCAACACAGATAAATTTCAGAACGTGCTATGTGACGTCATTCTTCGTTTCGACCAATGGTGATGCGTTTCGCAAATTTGAATTCCGCGCGCTTATTATGCACTTTTTGATTAAAGTTTTATGGAGTTAAATACAAACTAAATGATAAACTAATGGTTTTGGTGTAATTTCAAGACAATAAAGTATATGAGGTAAAAAAATAAAGTAAATTTAAATCACTTGCATATTTCCATATAGTATATTAAAATATAAGTGAATAAAAGGTCTTTCAAACACGCGTGATTTTTCGAAGCCGGAGTGCTCGATATAGAGCAAGTATTTGAAAGACCAGTTTTCCACGAATACTGCACGCTATTTTTTTTATTGGTACCCTTCGAAACCATAATAATAATAAATCGTCTTTATTGGAATATAATGGGCGGAGTGTCAGCAAATACTCGCAAAAATCTAATGATGAGTAGGTATAAGAAAGAATATGACAGTTCATCAAATGGACGGAAAAGGTAACCAGATATAAATGAACGAGTTCTGATGTCTTGCATTTGTTAGTAATATTTTATCTGACATTGCAAGGTACTCCTGTCAGATCAATAATAAAAAAATTGCCATTCACACTTCACGTCTCTCGAATTGTTGATGTTCACACTTCACGTCTCTCGAATTGTTGATGTTGCCATGGTAACTTTAAAAACGCGCGTTTTTTAAAGTTCGAGTAAGGGCCAGTCTTGTCAGTTCCACTTGAACTCCAGATAACTAACTGATACTTCAGATGGTGAAAGACACTCTTTAAATGACGTCACTAGCTTATTCGTCATTTTTTATTTTCTATTCGCATACATGCTGTATATTACGAAGAAAACACACACTTAGATACGGTTCCTTCATTTTTTGAGGTTTAAGACATTCAACTGGAATGTTTTTTATTCGTTTTTTGTGGACTAAATTATTTGAAATGAGTGAAAAAACTACTTACCATAGCGAGCATTAAAAGAACACCAATAGTATGAACACAAAACATCACCGAATAGGGAGAAACACCAAACCCACGTCACAAACACCAAACCACTACTAATTTCTTCACAATAAAATTCTCAAGGGTCAATAAGAGTTTCAAGAGGCTATAAAAGTCTGATGGACACCCTTAACTGTTCTGGGAAATCTCGGTAGGTACTTAGGTAGCACTTGCTGCAAGTGTTGACAGTCATTATTCAACTATTTTGAATGATAAATAAATGGTGAATGTTCCGTAAGATTTTTTATGGTGGTCCATTCTTTACGACTGAAGAATGTTGGTTGACACACCATACTGTTAAAAGAACATGAGTAGGTTTGTTATCGCGAATCTTGGGATGTTATTACTGTAATGGAAGAAAATGAATACATACTTACTCTCAGGTAGTCGGCTACTTATATAATGATTATGGGTAAGACACTGAATCCGATGTTTCTTGCATCTACACTCTACCGTTTAATCGCAGGTAGGTAATCTGGAAAGCTTGAAGTAGGCAAGGTGGCGCTAGTTAGCCTGGAGGTTTGTCACAGTCATTGTCAGCTTATTTGAATACAAATATATACGTTTTGTTCTTATATAGTGTTAATTATTGCAATTGAAATGCCTCAAATGCTCTGTGTCCTTCAAAAACAGGTTTCCAACAAAAAGTTGCTATAAAAGTGGAAAATTCCGTTAACTACAAGCTATCAAAAAAATTTCGCGCGAAGCGAGAGCGCTTGCGTATTTCTTGTCTTGTTCTTCAATATCAAATAAGGGTTGAAAATTTCTACTCAAAGTTGGGAGAAATCGACAAAGTAGTAATGGGAATGCGCGCGCTCACTTCGCTCGCGTGTTTCCTGCTAGATATTTTCTCCCAGAAATAAGGGATAAGTTTCTACATAAAGTTGAGAATAGTCGATAAAGTAGTAATAGGAATGCGCGTGTTAGCTTCGCTTGCGTATTTCTTGCTATATATCTTCAATAAAAAAATAAGGGATTGGAGTTTCTAAGTTCCGAAAAATCTACAAAGTAGTAGCAGTAGCGCGCTCTGTTAAAACTTTCTAACTTTACGAGAGAGGATTTTCGAAAATCGGCTGAGCATGCTTGCTTCGCCAAGCAATAACGGATGATAGTTACTATATGAGTCTGGCAAGAATGGACGGAGTAGTTATAGGGATGCGCGAATTGTCAAGTTTGCCTTTTCATTATATAATAATGATTGCCGTCCTCTATCCGCACATGCCATACCTTTTGATACACTCTTGAAGTGTTTTTGAGGAAGTATCATTACTATTATTGTTATTATTATATTTGATCAAGAAATTGCCAGTGTCTAGGGCACCGATACTTCTGAAAACCATTCACTACAAAAATTTCATATTCATCAGCATGCAGGAATTCTAGGGAAACTGACATCGCCGCACTCTACTCTTACTGGCTACTTTTTGTTATGACAAAAGCCATTTCGTTGTGAGATAACTGGATTGAAAAAAATACATGATATTAAAATTTTGCATGCACGAAAGATATTTTTTTAAATAGAGCATTTAGGACCATTTTTTGAAAAGAAATAATGACTTAAATAACGTGACGGATCACAAAAATTCATTTTTGGTACTTGATATTAACTGAGATATTCAGCGATACTTTCTGAAGCGATTATTAATCAACTCGGATGTGATTTTTTTTCGAAAAGTCGCTATTGTCAAGTTCTTTCAGGTTAGAAGGCAGTTGCTTGTACTTAGACGTTACATATCAGATACGTGAATGACACCTTGAAAAATTCATGGACGTGCATCGAAGGAAAGAGTTAATAGTCCCTTGGATCCCACATTCACATTATGAACATCTGTATGGAGAGTAATTGTATTGTACATTTGGGCATTTTCCGTGTAAGATCCTGCGCTTTTCCATATTGAGCCAATGATTTTCTGACAATTTTGATGAGATTCTACCTCTCCTACGAACTCCGTGAATGAGACGAAGACAAGAATTTTATATTTTTTGTAATCTCTTCTTATTTCTCACAGTCAGATTCGTACCATATAGTGAATCGGCATAGTCCAAGGATGAGAGTACAAGACTATAAAGTGTAATTTTTGTTCTCTTAGATGATAAGTTCCGCTTACCATAAATTAGTTTTAGCAATAATCGTCCCCCTCATATAAAAATGAATAACAGTTTATATTTATCCAAGAAGTCATTGAATCAGTTTATCATAGAAAAGTGTCACTACAAGTACCTGAATATCTCAAAGAGTGTTGGTAACTGTAATTACAAAATTTAATTGTAGTTTTTGTGAGCTTCTTAATTTCAGTAATCCAATATTATGATTGTACCTCATATTTTCTGATAGGCAAATGTGACTTGGTACTCAGTATCTGAATATCTCAATGAATGTTGGTAATTGTTGAATTTTAAATTTCAATGAGTTTTAATTTTAATACCGGGACAACTTTTAAACAATTTTATAACTGTCAACTAAGAAAATAAAGGAAATGAAATGAGATCTTCTGGAGGAAGAGTCGTTATTTAAGTAATTAACTCTTTAGCTAACTCTTCCATTAACTATTTAACGCTTTGAAGAATTCTTCAGTTCACTCTTCAACCAACTAATTAACTTTTAATAACTTAAATCTTTCTTCCAGAGATGGTCACTTAGTGAATGGAACACAAGTAGGTGTGTTTAAAATAGTAGTTTGATTTCAGTATAAAACTATATATATCTATATCTGTTGCAGATGAAAGTCATCGAAACAACGTGGAGAGAAGCCTTTCACCTTTTTCAGTTATATTTTTCGTGAAACATTATATATAGGTCAGTTCACATCATATGGTAATGACAATTTAATTCATGCACTAAAAATGCCATATGTCGCGGTATTTTGTCATTATGACAGCGAAAAAAGTTTGCCCTAACTTTTCCAGCGAACTTTTGAAAGCATGACAACCAGCATTGTAAACAAATTTTTGATGACGTTATGTCAATTTTGCGTTGTCAGAAAAGAGCTGGATTTATAGATTGAGTCGCAGCCGCAGTCGTTGCAGTTGACGTCGCCTTTGCTCATGTATACGTTTATAGCTCTGTTGCCGTTGCAGTTGCTGTTGTCGCTGCCGCCGGTAGCTAACCAACTTTTATCTTGGACGGCAGCGACAGCGGAAAATGACATGAAACTCAAAACGTCCTTGTCAAAAATGAACAAAAGGTCACATAATTTAGGTTACGTATTTGTTTATATAGTTTGAAAGCAAAAATTAATTTTATTCAGAACTGTTAGAATATGAGGAAAATATAGATGTTCATGTAGGCTTATTCCTAAACCTACTAGAAGGATTTCCACATCTTTATAATCTGAAGGACGAGAATTATAAAAATATGTTCCAGAAGGAAAACAGTTGGCGCTCAATGAACACAAAATAAAACTATGAGTTGGTCATAATTTTGCCAGCGGCTACGGCAACAGCTACGGCAGCGCTGAGCGGCTGCGACACAATCTATAAATCCTGCTTATCTTATTTGTGGAAATGTCGCGATTTGGACAGTCTTCGAGTTGAGAAATTGAAGAAGCCATCAATAATAATGTGCCTCGCAATACTGTGAATTCAACTACGTCAATTTGGCGACCATTCGCGATGTTTTGTTTGGAAAAAAATATGAACTCATTGCAGAAACTTCCACTGAAGAGTTAACTTCTATTTTATGTGACTGGGCATTCAACATGAAGAAGGACAATGGAGAAGACTATAAAGATAGTGCAGTCAAAACGATTAGGAACATTTCAGCAAAAATGTTACAAGAGAAGTACTTCAAAAAATATTTCTCTCTCTCTCTTAATTTCTTGTCCGTCAGCTTCCATTCGGCGCTATAAGGACATGACCCGCTGCGAGATATCCGTTCCCATCCAGCCTTTAACCGGCGTAGACAGCGAGGCTGTATCGGGGGGATGCAATTGTGTTGCTCTGGGCAATACTGCATCCCATATCATTTACACATTTTAATATTTGCTGGCACGTTTTAACCACAAAATATACGTTATGGTTTTACGGCGGACTTCACAACCACTAAACACTTGGGTCGTTGCACATTTTTAAACGGCGGACAATACATCACATTGACCTGACTTCCAACACGAGGTCGCCGTCTGACCTCTACCGCTGCCGGAAGTCGAATCACTTCAAAGAATATAAAAGAATTTTTAATCCGTTCACTGACATACAGTTTAAGAAAGCTAGAAATGCACGCGACACAAAACGTAAAATTTTGCAAGCAATCCCAGAGAAAAGGAAAGTGAGTTCTAAGTCTCTCACAAAACAAGAAATTTTTGAAATGGCACTGTTCTGGAGTGAAGAAAAACCTGTAGGCCTTCAATTAAAATTTTATCATATTGTTGCCTATGAATTGGCTTGGAGAGGTGGAGAAGCAGCAAACTGTAAGGTATTCTATTTTAAAATCGAGACAGACAACCGTGGAAGAGAGACCGGAAGAGTTGAATATAACCCAGTGTTTTCGAAGACAGCACAAGGTGGAACTCAGAAGTTGGCCGACAGTAAATGGTTTGTAGCAAACACTGAAGAAGATTGTGTATGTCCAGTAAAATTGTCTAAACAAATTATGGGAAGACGGGGAAACCATATCACATGTGAATTTTTTTTTAACTCCAAATCCTTTCTGGCAAAAACAAATTCGAAAGGATGGTATAAGAATTCTCCTATTGGGATAAATGAAATATCTAAATGGACCAAATCCTCGGCGAAAAATATTGGACTTGTAACATTTTTTTTTACTTTATTCAAAGAATGTTTTACAAAAGCAATCACTTGATTTAATTAATATTATTTTTTTGTAGTATTCTATCAACATATAAATTAATAAAGAACATGTTTTCAATATTGAAAAGGCTATGGAATGTACTTTCGTATAGTCACCAATTATATTCTGATAAATAATAGATTGAAGATCTTAGCTTGTCATTTTCCTTCTGATCCAATTCAGATGTAAACATCCATGGTATTGGATACCTTCTATTTGAAATTGTCTCAAACTGGTCGTCTGAAATCGACTCTGGCACTCTATGGAATTACACCAATTATAGAAGTAAACGTTGAAAATGATATCCGTCAGCTTTCAGTTATAACACTCGAGTTTAGATGATGTATCTCTATATGCAGTGGATAAAAGTCTATATGGATATTGTTCTGGGAATTTGAACCACACAACTCTAAAATTAAACCAAAAATATATATTATTACTCAAACCTAAAAAATTAATACAATTTTCTCACCTAACTATAGTTTGTGGGTCTAACAAATTTCGTCCAAATAATGTAATAATAATTTTCTTCCAAAATAAATTGATTAGATTTTGGAATGTAAAATATTTTTTCTGAAATCGTTCAAGAATGCTCACTTTCTCGGAGCAACTTCAGGCCTCAAAATACGCTAATATAGTATTTTAGTCCGTTGCCAGGCAACGAACTTTCTCGTACCGTTTTCGGACCTAAACGGTACGGGAAAAATATTCCCGTATCGTTTTCGATACGGGAATATTTTTGCCGGCTTGTTTACATTTTAGACAGTTATTAAATTCACGCAAACAATATGTAGAATTCCTTAGTTTTTGATAATGCTGATTGCGATTTCAGAAAAAATAGTATGTGTACCTCTTAGTAAAAGCACTTTCCCAGACTTCAATGCTTGTTGGCCTCGGCTTAACGCCTCGGCCAACAATTTACATTGTCGTCCAGGAATGTATTGCTTTTACTACTAGATACACAATATACTATTCAATTAGCTTTGTTTTCTTTTTTCGCTTAATTTTGTTTTCCTCACCAAGAGAATATGCATGGTTACTAACTCGACAGTTCGAAACATATTTGGTAAAGCCATCAGTAGGATAAGGATATTCACCTATTCGAAAAGGACCGACAATTTGTAAACGTTACGATGACAACTTGAATATCATAATGACAGAAGCTCAAAGTTATTATACAGTATGATGAATTCAAAATCCATGAATACCTTGCAGACTTGATGTCAAGCGGGTGAAAATTACGAACCATTCTAATCGAGCCGCCGCCGTAACTGAATTGTCCAGGAGTGGTATAGGTGAGCAAAAACTTGTAAAAATTACGGGACATAGCAACCCATCGTCATTAAAACTGCCAGAAAAAATTACTCGTCCTACGGACTCGTAATTTTTTCAGGGGCAGTTCTTTTCATCAAATTGCCAGTCAACAAAATTCTCATTGATACATGTCAAGTTTACTTCGACAAAAAAAAGCTCTCGTGTAATTATAAGTGAAAAAATCTAGGCTTTTGAAAATGGTTATTACTTAGAAAATCAAACAATTAAAGGATTTTCGTAAATCTTTATTGAATAAATAACAATACTAATGATTTGATAAGCAACAAATAAACATAATGACTTCATTTATCATAAATATAAAAAAATCCGATATGAAATAAAACGAAGAGGCAGTAAGTTATCGGAATATTGGGAATGATCTGTGCAAAAGTAGAAATTTACTTTTTTGATATCACATAAATACTAATTGCCAACAAATTCACACTCGTAACAAACATAATTATTAGTAATTATTTCTTGAATGAGTGGTATAAAAAACCTAAAAGAATGTTTGACTTTTCCAAAACTGATATACTTCCGAAGCATCTTCAGAAAATGCTAATTTGGTTGTTCTTGCGCAAGGGATAACGTTTCTATTTTCGTTTGGATGATGGGAGTGAATATAATTTTTTCGAAAACTAACGCTGGGCTCTCGAAAGCCAATACCCAAATTATAGATAATCCAAAACTGAACATGAATATTCCCCAGTAATAGTAAGCCTGGAACAAACAAAGAAAAATTGACATGGTGTTAGAATCTATGATGTAAACGTCACATTTTAGAAAAATGGTACATTTTTTGGGGATCACACAGAATCATGTTCTTCAAAAATTGATGATAATAAGACAAATATTTGACTGATATATTCACAAGATGAATAATTTATTCAAACAAGCAATGGGAGAGGACTCAAAGGATTCAAAATATTTTTATTGAATTTTATAGCTTGCGAAGACTCTGTTGGAAATGTTCTAGTTTTGTGTTATTTGTTGAAAACTTAAAAAATATATTTGAAGTCGACAGAATCCAAATGACATCTTTCTAGTGCCACTACAAATCTTAGGGCGCGCCTCCATGTACGAGAAATCTGCGACAACTAACAAACGTGTTGGCGACTATACTTTACGGTTTTAGCGTCGGCGTAGTGAAAATCTTGATGGTTTCTATAAAATTCGAAAACCATGCCAGCATCTACCACTGGAACATTTTAACTAGTCTCATTTTCGAAACCTTCATCCATTTCAATACCGAAAGGAGAACTCAAGGATTTTCAAATAATCTCACACTCCTCATAGTTACAAGCTGTCATAGGCAAAAGGCAAAACACCGAAAAGACAGATAGGTACATAGATTCAGTTCCCAAAATTGATTAATAGAACACGTCACAAAACTACCGATGATGGCTGTTCTGTGGTCCTGGTGACATAATAGTGATTTGTTTTTTAGGAACCGCGTTCCGGAAAATACCAGCTTTATGGGCATTCACTCATATAGAATGAATTGCATTTTATGAACATACGGCGAAAATTCAATGGGCTGTTCCCTGGACCATTTGTGTAATATTCTGACGAATCAAACGATAATATAAAACATTTTTGATTCGGGAAATATTTGATTATCCGTAATTGCAGCAAAGTTTATATTCAAATGACTATCTCTTGCGATAGTTTGTAGGTCATTTAGTTCAAGTGCAGCTTTTATTAATATCTTATTGCTTCCTATTAGTAAACATGAAATATATTTCAGCAAAAATGAAAAAAATTAGATTGGACATATGACGCCATTATTCCACAAGTAATTTATCGGGTGATTCAGTCAAGTTTTTTAGAGTATTGATACTTTGTGTAGAGTATTTTAGAATTAGATGCAATAAATTAGGACCTAAATAATTTAATGACATACAGTGTGTCTCACTTCTCATGGAAACACCCCCGTATCTTCCGTAACAAAAGAGGTAAAATGATGAAACTCTCAGGACTGATGGAAATGCTCAAAATGCACCTACCACCTGAATGGGGTTGGCCTAAGTGATATACACTGCCCGCCACTCGAGATGGAACAACCCATTTTTACGATAAAACATACTAGGGGGAAGAATAGGCTCAAAATTCCTACAGATTCGTGATCAGGACCACCAACTTACTACAGAGACACGGTTTCCCTGAAAAAATTTCAGTCCTGAAAAATCCGAATTTGTCTCACTTCTCATGGAAACACCCCCGTATCTTCCGTAATTTTTTACGTAGAACCATGAAATTTCCAGGATCGATAGATACACTGGAAATGAACTCACTGCACGGGAATGGTCAATCTACGTAATATACAATGCACGCCAGCAGCGAAGGAACCACCCATTTTTCCATCGCTGCTAGCGTGCAATGCACATCATGTAGGAAGACCCGTTTTGTGCAGTGAGTTCATTTTTAGTGTATCTATCGATCCTGCAAATTTCAGGGTTCTACGTATAAAATTACGGAAAATACGGGGGTGTTTCCATGAGAAGTGAGACAAATTCGGATTTTTCAGGACTGAAATTTTTTCAGAGAAAAAGTGTATCTGTAGTAAGTTGGTGGTCCTGATCACAAATCTGAAGAAATTTTTAGCCTATTTTGCCCCCTAGTATGTTTTACCGTAAAAATGTGTTGTTCCATCGCGATTGGAGGGGAGTGTATATCACGTAGGCCAAGCCCATTCAGGTGGTAGGTGCATTTTGAGCATTTTCATCAGTCCTGAGAGTTTCATCATTCAACCTCAATTATTACGGAAGATACGGGGGTGTTTCCATGAGAAGTGAGACACACTGTATATGTTCTGAATTCAACAATAACATATTAGTAAATTAATTTTTCCAAAGAAGAAACAGTTGTTTTGAAATTTATTCGAATACTATGATAGCCAATGTGAATCTACTGTAAAAACTCCGTAGAAAAAGTTAGTTCACTAAATAAATATAAAAAATACGTTTCTTTATCCTGATTCGTGACAATTTAGCATTAAATACAGTCGATATAATTTTAGAGTTTGACTTCAGCAAGGCCACATGGATTATTCAATCAATTCAATTGTCAAGTTGCGTTTGTAAGAGAAAGACAAAATTTTCGAAAAAAAGCGAATTTTCGAGAAAAATATTGAGGTTCCGAAGAAGGTTGATCATTGACCAGGAGCTCTACCTAAGCTGTTTCAAACGTAGTCTTCTATGTTTTTGGATTAGGTCTATATAACCAATTTTTTACCAGATATAAAAATGTAGAAAATGTAAAACTTATCTAGGGGTATTTATCTAACGGACCTTTCCAGGAGATATGAGAAAACACTGTAATGAGAAAGTATATACGTTAATATCACTCGGGTTTTTTTATGACCACCAGTTTCAATATAATCAGAAGAAAAGTGATTCATGACATCACGTTCATCAAAACTAGACTTGGCAACGATGTAGCAGCATGGAATTTCAAATTCTCATTCAAATATAATGTGTCGTATGACAGTTGTCATTTGATAAACCAATAAGAATTGTTTGTCTCTGTTTAACTCGTTCGCCTACATTAAAATTGGATACAAGTAAAGCAGTTCCATCAAATATGTTGCTGCACACGAACAGACCCTACGTCTTCATCTTTAATTCCTGTATCTATATCCCTGCAATAACTGCGAATTTGTCAAAAAAGTGCTTTGAACCCAGTTGTCTGAACACTAGTGAAAATTCTAATAAACAATTTTTTTATGCATCTAAAGATGAAGAGCGTCGTAAAATGTGTTTCGAAGCAGTGAATAAACCCTGTGTAAAAAGCGGAAATATATGTTATTTTGAAGAAAATTTCCAAGTGAGTACTTTACGTTTCCTAGGTATATGTTATTATTGTATTCAAGCAGAGTTTAAAAAAAGATTTAAAATTTTAGTCATTGCAAAAAAGATCTTGAACTATCAAGAAATTTTAGGTACTAGTAAAGATTCAGAAAAATATACTTGAAAAACCAAATTCAAAGAGATGAAAGTCACAATGAAATCCAAAACATTGCTTTATCTGATTTGATTTCACCCGATGAATAATGAGCACATTGTTACAATTTGCGGTGTTTCCAATGCTCGTTTTTCATCAAAAGGTCCGTTCAGAAAATTTTAAAGCTATAGATACAAAAAAAATTGGTAATATGTGGATTTTTTTCTCTGAGTTGAGCAAGTGACAAATTTTTTATTATTTCTCAATGCCTTATATTTTTAAGGAGAACGGTATTGCCTGTTTCGGTACGTGGATTATGGTGGGGGATGATTCCGATGAACGTAACGTCAGCGGCACACTTTCAAATGTGCAATTTTTTTATGAAAAAAATATAGTGGAACTCTTTGTTAAATGGACGTTTCAGACTAGAAACAATCGATTAAAACGAGTTTTGCAATTTATTTTTCGTAAATGCAAAGAAAGGTCCATTATATTCCTCCAAAATTATTTAATTTTCTACCACATATTTACAAAATATACACATTGACATCTTTGTCTTCCAAAAAATTCAAATAATTCATTATAAATATGGAGAGATTACTAGAGTCATAGCCACTTTTCATAGACCAGTAGGATTTTTTCACCAAGAACCACCATTTATTGATTGATTTATATTGACTGATTTCATCTTCATTACGCGTGCTGATATTTTTATTTTCAGTGGTTTTTATTTCATAACTTCAAACGTAAAACTTTTTGTAAAATTTTTAACATTTCTAACTTTATCATCAACTTTTCTAAAGAAATTTTGTATTTTCTAGAATTTTCAACTCATTTATTGAAATCTCGACTTTTTTGTTGGAATTTCAACTTGTTATCTATGGTTGAAAAATAATGTTCAGTAATATTGCTGGATTAATTTTTTGTTTCACAAAATATTCAAAACGGATGTGTATACTATTTAATATAGTTGGATTCAGAGAAAGAGCAGAATATGCAAAAATGTCTTATGAAAAACAATTCAAGTCGCGAACAAGCAATTCCAAGAATATATGAGACAAATAACGGTTACCTTTTCAAATAAAAAAGTTACAGAACCGCTGATTCATCTGGCATAGTTCTTGAAGAAATTTAAATAAATAAGGAAAATGTGAAGGTGTTATTGAAATATGAAGTTATTATAATGTCAATGGAATAGGATTCCATAAATTTTTTTCATTACTTAGAATTTATAATTAGACCTATTTTTAATTGAAATTATTGTCTGAGTTCTTTCCTCAGAACAATAAGTGAACACCTTATTGTCTGAGGTTCTTTCAATATAACATCTTCATCAAGATTTAGTTAATTGATCAGAAGAAGATTTAACATCTTTCTCCTTATTTAAAAGTAGCTCAATTACTTACCAAGTTGAACACTGTGAAGTAAATGGAAGTTTTCTGAGAAAACACTATCATGTAGAGTGTTGTTACATGCAGAAGATAGATACTATAGGTGAAGTTATTCAGAAACTGGAATATTGGATACGAAAGCATGGTATTGATGAAACCTAAAAAAATCGGAATTGAAATTGAAAATTTATCAACTTTTTGAAAGGATAAAACTGGATACAAATTTCAGTAGTTTCATCTTTGATGAGTAACAATATACGAACAAACATAGAAAATATAAAAAAATACTAGGTAATCCAGTCTTCTGCTTTATCTATATAATATGTATATTCGTCAACAAGTCTCACAAGTACTGCCCCTTATGACCGTTTTATTACATCTCTTAGATTTTTGGAGTAGTTTCTATGTTCTATGTTCTAAGAGCACTCCGATTATAGTGTCGACTTTAATCAGAGATGACGCTGTATTTATATTTCAATGTTTTTCCCAGGAATTCCTAGCTTAAGATCAAAATATGTTGTTAATATCACAATGTTTATCGTTGAGATCCTCTATGGCTTAGTCTGAATTATTTAAAATTCAGTCAGAAAAACAAGTAGTTTATATTGCTTATTGTGACTGCACTGATGATTGAAAATAACCATGAAACATGTATGTAGCACCCTTGGAATTGGATGGATTTCAAGCTAGTTTTTGAGAAGCTTTGCTGAGATTATGACGGATTTAACTCAGCGACGATAGTAGGATTCCAAGCAGTATTCTGTTAGATATCTGCCGACGTAGTAGATAAAAAGAAACCAGCTGGGGTTTGACCCTTGTGCTTCCAATATCCAGTCGAGTTTGCATATCATTTTTCAATTTAATTCCTGAATTGCCGCCAACAGTATATCTTCATATCAATTTTATACTAAACCCCCTCTTCTCGAATAACACATAATAAAATTCACACACTTTTGAGGTTGCTTTATTGAGTTCTAGATTAGCATTAAGACTAAAACAATGATCTACTGGTCAAACGATCATCACACTCATGGTCATCTATATGGGTTTTCGGAAACTTACTCAGGGTTACTAGCATGATCCATGTCAGTGATCAGCGTATGTAAGTAACACTAAAGTTTCTGAACGCGGGTTGGTAACTCAGGTTAGGGACCTCATGAACCCGAGTAGGTTTCCGAAAAACCCTTATACTGATTTGGTGGCCAAAGATGCAACAAACTTCGGCACCAGTCAAACGGCTGAAAGTGTCTGGGAATCACAGGAGCAATATTTACGTGCACATATGTATGTGCAATGAAAGAATTAGCAAGCTGTGCCTTCAGATTGAGCCAGACAGTAACCTTAATAGCAGGAAATCTGACCAGACATTTGAACATTTTTGAACACTTTCCTAGAAGCCATGTCTAAACCGACAGATAACACGCCTGGGGATGCTATATTCTCGAATCATTCGACTTTCAATTCGTATACGAATAAAAGAGACCAATATACATATTTCATGTTTATCAGTGTGAAACAGATAATTGAATTATCTTACGTACAAACTCGAGAATAGGAACAGAGATTAGGCACATGGAACGCACCTCAACTGGGAAGGGATTAATCAGTGTGGTACTTACTCTGATATGTATCCAAGATGGATGAAAGGGGTGGGAGGTACAGGGCCAAGTTTCAGGCTCTCAAAACCCTTGGGTAACACCCCAACCATCTTCCAAGCAGAACTACGTGTTATAAAGGACATTCGAAGATGAACAATCTATATACTCAGATAGCCAAGCAGCATTGAAAGCTCTGAAGTCATCCACTTGCTAGTTTAAGCTGACCTGGGATGCAAACAATCCCTAAGACAACTGGTAGAAGACAACCATGTTGGTGCCAGGTCACAGATATATTAAAGGCAACGGCGGGGAAGCATATTGCATATTGCAAAGAAGGGGCAAACACTATTTCCCGGCCCAAAACCCTTATATGCCCCTTTTTAGAAAAAGGGGGAAGAACTAAAGGCTTTAACTTGTGAACAAAAAGGTATACAATATTTGGTAAGTGACTACTGACTGTTCGAGACTTCGAGTATTCAACACCAAAATGAGAAATCGCAATGAAATTAACATGAGGAGGGAAGATCATCTGTCGTCAAACTTCAATTCGACATTGACATGGAACAACGAAGATGAACCTATTTAGGTTCGAAACATGTACTACCTACTATAAATAATACCGCTCAATTAACAGATAGTTGTCGCTGTTCCACCTGATGCATAACTTTTAAGGTTGAGATTAAAATTGTGGAGATGACTTTGAGTTTTTCTGCATCGTAAATCCACACCACTCCACTTCGAGATACAATGGACTTCTACCACAGGTTAAGATTCAGTTACTGCTTGTTAGTTGATTTGAATTCGTAAATGACCATGCATTCGTCTTGTGCTGTCATGAAATGCACAAAAATGGGAAAGTGAGGTTTTCACGCCCACAGCAATAGGTCAAAGTGCTCGTGATGTTTCATTAATGCTTCGACTGAAATGGTCAATTCCAACTTGATATTTTGATTATGACTGAGAAAAAGATTACTACCAAGATAAACATGAAGTTAGATGAATATACTATTATGAAGTAGACTTACCTGCATGATTTGTGGCGCATGCCCAGATCACCCATCCGACAGATAAAGCCCATGCTGGTCTTACAAGAGCAATATAGAACGAGTTTCCTAATCTATCATAGTATTGGCTTCTCAACGTGGTGTGGCCACCGAAAACACATAATAGCATCACAAGGAAACTGAGTATCCAAGATAATACCAATAATATCTAAAAAATTCTACACTTCAAGACATAGCTACAGGATTTCGGTTTCTCACCTTCGGTATCTTCACATTTTTCGAATATTCATTTGTGAGAAAATATCCTAAGATGAGCCCCAGTAGCCACGGTGATGCCCTGTTTTGCGTCTTTAAGTAATAGTCGTCCATGTAGGTTTGAGCAGGAACCCTAATAAAATAATGGAGAGAAATTTCATAAAAGGTTCCATTTACTTTCTAGTTTTTTCTAATCATATTCCAACCTCTGCTCAACAGTGGCGGATCCAAACAGGGGTGAGCAATTAGTTCTGATGGGGTAAGAGCTAGGAGGGGGGCATTAACTAGAGTTGAAGTAGGAAGTGACCAAAAAAGAGGTTAGACTCGTAGCAGGAAGACGTGTCAATGTTTCTCACAAGGTGCCCAAGGGAGGGGGGCAATTGCCCCCATTACTTCTCCTCTTTGGACCCGCCCGTGAGATGCAGATGTATACCGAAAAAATTACTGCAGTCGCGGTTACGTAATTTGAGAGGAAGTAATTATAATATATAATATAATTCATTCTCAACCCTTGAATTATACATGATTACTAAACATTATTTTCAATTCGAGGATTAGGACAGTCAATGGCATTATAACTCTCTCCTCTAAAATTCCATAATTTGCAGATGACATTTCGACATATAATATAATAATAATAATGGTTTTTATTGACAGTCTTCCAAATACACATATTAGAGTATAATTTCTGGTTGTAGACTTTATTGTTTAGTTGACTTTGGTTTTTGAATCATCTTCTTAGCTATCATATCGGACTTGTTGTACTTTTGTCCCAACCTGTATACAGGGTGTTGCCCAGGAAGTACGAAAGTTTTTGAGGGATGATTCCTTGTCGGAAATTGAAGGAGGTTTTTCCCGTGAAAAAACTCTTGAGCTACCTATGAATATATTTTTATTTTGTTGTGATCTTTTAAAGGGGTGAGACATGCAACTCCTATTCCATTTTTTAAACAAAATATCTTGATTTGAAAATATGTGTTAAAAAGAATGATCTGTTGCAAAACTTTTTGAAGATCTGGTAAAGTCGTGCCAATGGAAATTCTTTGGAAGCTAGACGGTTCTATGCATAGATGTATCTTCAGCACGTGATACTTCATTAGACGAATTTTGCACTTCTTCAGCAACTTCTCTGTGAAAGAGGGACTTTTCAAAAACGAACAACTGATATGGAAGAAGAGGATTAATATGATTGAAGATCGTACGGAATTAAGACAAATTGCTAACATCCTAAATGTTCTATTGCCTCGAGATTTTCCCCATCGAGTAGACATTTGTCATTGGAGTCTTCAAATGATTACACATAATGCTCAGTTTTTAGTAAATGTATTATTCACTAATTAATCCTACTATTCAAGGCAAGGAATTATAAATTTTCGTAACAGTCGTCTTTGGGCCGAAGATATCCCATATGCACTTAACGCGTAGAACGAAATGATCGGCAAAAATATTATTGAACCGTATTTTCTACCCGTAAGGGTAAATACAAATTTTCTCCAGGAGTAGCTTCCCACTTTACTTGAAAATATTCCCCTATAGCTATTCGACCTCGAATGTGTTTTATACACAAAGACGCGCCTGCCCATTTCAGCATAGCTGCTCGTCAGTACTTGGAAGACGTGTATCCAAATCGTTGGATTAGCCGAGCAGGACTTCAATCTTGGCCTCCCAGATCTCCAGACTTAAACCCCTTGGACTTTTGAATATGGGTTCACCTAAAATCCTCGGTTTATACGACGTAACTGATTTAAGGAATCGCATCATTGCAGGCTGTGAGAGAATCAAAATCACACCCGGAATATTTCAAAGGTCTCGCCAATCTATGAGACGAAGACTTGATTCCTGTCTAATGATTGGAGGTGGTCATTTCGAGCAGTTTTTATAACTCCGCTACGTTTGTTGCCTTTTTCTTTGTAATAATAATTTTAAAATACTACGATGGAAGTCATAATTTGTGCAAACGAAAGAAACTAGAATTTTTTCGATTTCATTTACATAAGATCCGTTTGTGAACTGCTTTTACAGAAAAAACATAGAAATTTAAAAGAGTTTTGCAATAAATCTTTCTTCTCAACGAATATTTTAAATTTTCTGATTGATGAAAATCCATGTTAATTGTACAAACAATACAGAAAACGATTCGATCTACATAAAATTTATTTAATCACATGTTTCACTAACACAACGTTGCGAATAGCTCTTTAATGGAGTTTTTCGGAAAGTATTTCACCTAACAATTCAGCTTTATACCAGTTGTTTACTACAATTTGTATTATTATAAGAAAAAAACTCGGAACAATTCATCATACACTTGATAATGATCGGAGACACCATACCGATTGAAATGTCGTGTCCAAAGTAACAATTTAGGCAATGGAGGTCCGAAATGAAAGTAATCAATACGATTTGTGAAAAGAGAGTACATGATCGCAGGAGAAATAACACCGTATTCAGGAAGAAAAAAGAATCCCATCGACGGACACTGGTCAAGAAGAAGTATCCCATTCATCAAATTTCCTTCTTCCACTGTACACCATATTTCTGCTTGGTCTCTATCATGAGAGAATAAAAAAAAAATTTAAAAAGTTTTTGTCTTACTTGGGATAGAAGTTAGAAGTTATCCCAGATAATTGTTCGTGATACGCAGTCCAGAAAGATACCATTATCGAAGCTAGAGAAGCTGATACTAGTACAGCTACGCCTGATAAGGGGTACTTTATCAAACCGAACAATATCGCTGGTGAAAATAAGTACAACTGCATATCGACGTTGAGGTACCATGTCTGTCCAACACACTGAAAAACGTAAATTTCGTTAAAATTGATGGCATAATCTTTAGTCGTAATAGGACGAAATCAAATTGCCAAAGCATCAAGAGGTCTTTTTTACAGCGTTTTGTCCTGAGCACCGCGTACCACCAAATTCCAAACAAAAAAATTACTGGGTACCCTGTATCATAGAGAAAAATATGTTTGCACTAACGGAATTTGAAGCAAACTTCAGCTGAGGGCTGCTGCAGCGACCATATGTTTTAAAAAACCTTCATACAAATTAATGAATAATGCCGTTATTGGCAAAACAATGGAGAACATGCTGTTACACAGGATGGTCAAACTTGTAAACTCATGGAACGGTGGGTTTCGAATAAATATGGCATACTTAACTTAATGAAAATCCATGTTCACAAAACCCATAATATGTGAAAAACATTGAAGTTTAAATTTTATAATAAACATAAATACAGGGTGTTAGAAGTATGACTGCCGTTACTTCAAGAGATAGAACAAAGAAAATTATAAAAATCATGACGTTGTATATATCCATGAATCGGACATGGAAAAGAATTCCTCCCTCATTGAGCTACCAACACCCATTGCCAGAAAGCAAGCATGTATCAATGTCTAAAAACAGGATACGATGCAACAAACTTGATCGCACTATCTTAGTTGGAAACTCCGTAACTATCTGAATCGACAACGAGTGATTTGCTCTGAACTCAAATGATGATAAAAAGTTTATGCAGAATATGTGTTGAACCATGTGAAACCAAAACTGCGTCCAAGTGGGATGTCTATCTGCATCAAAAGATAAGTAAAAAAAATCTGGGAGACATTTTTCCACTCAGCCTCTGCTACTTTCAGAGTTTTTGCGGTTTCCCGCCTAATATGTTATCACACTAAGAGTGATGACATATAAGTGTGATCACACTTATATGTCATAAGGCTATAACATCCTGTATCTGAACTTTGTAAACAGTTTTCTGAGTCTATTCAGGAAAAACCATGCAAGAATCGGCGATATGAATTAGACAGAAAATATTTGAGCAAGGAAAACAAGCGATAATTACTACGGAAAATAATTACATCGTTAAGATAAGAACCAAACAGTGAACTTACCATTCTATCGACATTAACATAGTTCTGAACGTATGACAAAGTGGACCACCAATAATCCTTACAGTTGTTTTCAAAACCGTTTACAATGTAATTCCATTTAGGCCCAGAGCCCATGTACCTCAAGAGAGTGGCACTAACCAACACCGTGCCTGCAAGTGGTGGAGTTAATCTGAAAATTTCATCATTTTGATAATTATTATAATTTTTGTTTGAGTTATCGTAAAATATATAGAACTCTCAAGTAAGGTCTAGCAGATATCTATGCACACGATACAAGTAAAATATCTGCACATATTTCTCTAGCACTATATGTTGGCTCAGTTCATTAACTCTCATAAGGTAGTGTTGGCGAACAAGGCCCGGCGGTAAAAAGGCCCACAGTTTTTTTCCTTGAGGACTGACAAGTTTTTTCAAATCTGTCAACATGGTTAGTTTCATCATCCGAGTGGTAAAGCTTTATTGAAAAATCGTTGACATCAGTTCGCCATTAACAACACTAGGTGAATGTGCAGTTTTAGGCAGATTATAAGTTTGCAAGAAGGTGAGACGTCTTTTTTAATTCAACCTATTTTACTTAAGAAATGAATAGTGCTACATCAGTTTCTATAATATTGGTACTATCCTTCGCACTAAGAGAAAAATTAAAAGAATTTAAAATTTTTCTGGAAATTGCATGTTTAAGAAAAAGTGCTCGCCCGGTAATAAGGCCCTACCAACGATCGCGTAATAAGGCCCGTGGGCAACATGCGAAATTGTCTAGAATGTGGAACTTGGTTACACGAAACTTGCATAGGACTGACGGCTGAAGATGTTGAGGATTTTTACTGTAGGGAATGTTCTTAATATTTAGTTTATAAGTTTTTTTAATAATCCAATTTCCTTGTTTGAATTTTGTTAAGTTTATCACTTTTTGTAGAACATAATGTTTATTTTTGTTTTTTATTAGATTTTCATTGAATTTCTACCATTTCTGATTAATTTAAATGATCTGTATATATTTATGTATACAATAAATAAAGAAAATTCTGCATAACTTACTATGGGCTTTATTACCCCAATAGGCGGTTAATAAGGCCCAACAAGGACTCCGCACTTTTTATAGGTAAAATGGTTCTCGGTGAAATTGTCTGAATTTTTAGTATGTTGTAGTATTCTATGTACTGATTGAACGTGCAGAATCGCAAAGTTCGTTGATGGATAGATTTTGAAATACAGGGCGTTCAAATTTAAAATCAGTAATTTTTATTTAATTATTTTCTCGGGATTTGAAAGTGCCAACTGCATTTGTTTTCGTTCTCATCATCAAAGTACCTTCATATTACTAAATATGATTCAGATGGTGCAGATTATATCATTATGTACAGAGTGAAAAATAAAAACATTTTAGTAATGTCTGAAAATTCGATGTAATAATGAAATATCGATAAAATTATTTGGGTATGCAATATACTATTCTTATTCCATCATTGATCACCATTCTTTCATTTCCTACAGGGTAATTTCAAAAATTGGTGAAATATATGGCCGGTTCTTTCGTACAGATCCTGTATATTCAAGTGAATTACCATCCTCCGAAGATAGCTGATACCATTTAAACATGATTTCGTTAGGATATATAGGGTGGTCATGAAAATATTCGATGATAAAAATGACAAAATATCAACATTTCAGAAATCACCCTGTAATTAACGATTAACTCGGTGTAATTCCTTTATTATTATTTAATATATTCATCATTCTCTCCTCAACACTGTCCCAAAAATTCAGTTTCCTACTATGACTAGTTTCATAGTTATTAATTGAGAAACTTACTACCATTTGCATGACGAGCTGGAGGAACTTGTTCACGCGTACATTCTACTAGCGGTCAAGATTTTTCACAAATAGTGAAACGTGAGAAAGTGGAGATCAAAATAAATGTAACATTATATGCAGGGTGATGACCAATGACGGACCATCCAATTCCATCTACCATTTAGGAACTGACTGAATATACGACACATTAGTTACAACTCAGGCATGAGCCAGATGAAATTTCTAATGCTTGGATAGTTCGACTCGCCCAATCGTGTGTGAGGCCCCGGTACGGGAAATCACTTATCACTGAAGGTGACAAGGAACAGCCTTAACCGAATCCACCTCCCCCGTAGCAGCGCTACGGTCCTCATACAGCAAGAAAACCCTATCGGGTATAGGGTACATTTTGATTCTATCGAAGATGGAGAGTGAATGAAAAAGAAAAATCATTTAGTTCCATCAGTGACTATTATTACTTTAACGTATTGAACTACCTATATTGATGAAATATAATAGATGTCTTTGTTTCTATTGATAGACAGCAAATATAAAAATCATGGAAACTTCTATCCGAGTGGAACACGCATTGGAAAAAAAACCGTCGCTGCCCAGATTCACATTCTCCTATTTGAAATAAAAGCGTTCTATCAATCATTTTCACTTTTCCCAGATAGTTTGTTTCTCACTTTTCATTATTTGTGAAAAATCTTGGCCATAAGTAGAAGGTACGCGTGAACAAGTTCCTTTAACTCGTCATGCAAATGGTAATGAGTTTCTCAATTAACAACTATGAAACTAGTCATAGTAGGAAACTGAATTTTTGGGACAGTGTTGAGGAGAGAATGATGAATATATTAAATAATAATAAAGGAATTTCACAGAGTTAATCGTGAATTAGAGGGTGATTTCTGAAACGTTGATATTTTGTCATTTTTATCATCGAAAATGTTCATGATAACCCTATATATCCCAACGAAATCATGTTTATACGGTATCAGCTATTTTCGGAGGATGGTAATTCACTTGAATGTACACGATATGTACGAAAGAACCGGCATATACTTCACCAATTTTTCAAATCACCCTGTAGGAAATGTTTGAATTGTCACAAATAATGGAATAAGAATAGTATATTGTATGTCAAAATAATTTTATCAATATTTTATTATTACATCGAATTTTCAGACATTACTAAAATGTTTTTATTTTTAACTCTGTACATAATAATATAATCAACACCATCTGAATGATATTTAGTAACATGAAGGTAAGTTGATGATAAGAACGAAAAAAAATGCAATTGACACTTTCAAATCCTGAGAAAATAATTAAATAAAAATTACTGATTTTTAACTTGAACGCCCTATATTTCAAAATCTATCCATCAACGAACTTTGCAATTCTGCACGTTCAATCAGTACATCGAATACCATAATATACTAAAAATTCAAACAATTTCACCGAGAACTATTTTACCTATAAAAAGTGCGGGGTCCTTGTGTCTTATTTTGGTTACTAAGGTATTGAAGGAGACGAATATTGATGTTATCATAGCGGCAAACATCACGAACTATCATACCATCAAGTTTCGGATTTTATTGAATAAAATATGAAGGAAATTTTTTGTTACAAAAGTTAAGTGGGCCTTATTACCCAACACTACCTAAGTGGCTGGTTTTGTATACAGCTCAGATCTGACCAACTTTCAGACATCTCGAGACATTAACTTTGAAAAGATTATTACCTGGAACCTAGAGATGGCGCTGGATACATATTTCAGTGTTTATCTTATGGATTCCCAACAGAAGCTAGAGTGGTTTTTCGATTCAATTGGGAGAACTAGCCTGAACTGATGAGTGGCAAGAACATGAAACTGGTACGGAGGTGTTTCCACATCTAAATGTAAAAGTGCCAAGATTCTGACAAATTTAATTCAATGGTCGTAGGGGGCAGTCGTTGTTTTCTGTTGGAGATTGCCAAGGAATATACCTACTGGATAGGTTGAAGCGGAAACTTGATTATGTAACCCATTTTTTAATTATTAGATTAATAGTCTTCCGCCAAGTAGTATCAATGTTTTCTCATGAAAACTTAGATTGTGTTAAGGATAGGAATATGGTTAGGAGTCAGAAGGAATAATAATAGACAGTATGTTGTCTTAAGAAATAAAGCATTGATAGCCTTACCAAGAAGTTATAATTCCATCAAAATAAGTATAAACATCAACAGGTTATAGGCCCAGGGCTACACTAAATACAAGGTTAAAGCTGAAAACGAGCAGAAGCAGAATAAAAATGAGTGGAATATAAACCAACCACAACTGACTTCTGGAGATTTAAATAACTGGAAATTTAGAGGAAAAGCAGATGAAAGTTGCGCTAAAAAAACAAAAACAGATTATGGGCCCAGGCAAGACTCGTTTGAAAAGGGATTTCAGATTAAGCAAGAGGAATTTAGTAATCCATTCTATTCTCCTATTGCAAGAATGTCTTCAGTAAGAATTCTATTGTCTCATGCATCACAAAATGATTGGAAGGTTAAACAGTTAGACATATTTCAATAAGCTTTTTTAGATGTAATTCTGAAATCAGACATTTACATATATCCACCAGAAGGTTTAAAAACTCAAGCAAAAGTTCTAAAATTGAATATATGGACTTAAGAAATCTCCTAGAATATGGATTGATTGACAGTGAATTTGCAAACAAAACCAATCTTAAAAGATCATATTCTGATCATTGTATGTAATAAAAATAAATAGGTGATAGTAATGGTAGATGATATTTTAATAACTGGAATTGAAGAAGGTGTCAGTAAGACTGAGAATTTATTAAAGAAAGAGTTCAATGCTAAAAATATGGAAAAAGTTCATAATTTGTGATGCAATCTGGGGAATTGATATTATAGACAGAAAAAGTATAAGTGGCGGTATTGTATTTTACTATGAAAATTCAGTGAATCCGCTGAAAGCGAATATGTGGCAGCTGTGGCTGTAGCTCAGGAACTTCTCAAAATTGAAGGGGTTGTGAATAGCTTAAAAGAAAATGTGAAACCATTACTGTTGTGTTATAACTAAAGTGCTATATTAATGTCAAAATCTTATCAAAATTCTAAACGTACAAAACGCATAGATATAAGAAATCATTTTCTACGAGATTTAGTAAATAATATTGAAATTAATAAAGAAAACATTCAGTGTAAAGAGAATGTAGCAGATATTTCTACCAAACCTCTAGGAAAAGAAATATTTTGTAAATTGCGACAGGAAATAAATGTATTATAAGAGAATACAGTATTAAAAATATTGTTAACGATTTCACTAATACATGTTTAGGTTAGGAATATGGGTAGGTCACATAAGAAAAAAAGAACAAAAATTGGCGGTAATAGTAATAAATCGAAAACGTTATCAAGAAGTCATAATTCCATAAAAATAAGCATGAACATCAACAGATTATTCATTCGGACAACATGAACAACTGAGCAAAAATCAGACGTACCGGTGGTTAGTGGAATAAAAAATTATTTGCAATTTTCACCCGATACCCACCTTATGTACCTATGGATGTAGTATTTGAAAACGTTGAAATTTTTTTCGTATCTCTTTTGTTTGAAGAAAACGTAAGTAATGAGAACTCCGCTGATCATCAAAAACGTATCACAGGCCAAATTTCCACTTATAAAAATCATGCTGAAAGGAGAATTTGCGAACTGAAAAAAAAAAACAATTAAGGAGTTAATCATGAGTTTGAATGCAGCTCATCAATATTTACTCATCTCCTATAACTTTAGAAAATGGGTATAAATTTTGTATGAATTATTTCGAAATACAATTACCGTCACGGCAAAGGCTAGAAAAGTAGTTTCAGATTTATTACAGATACTTATCAAACATTCCATCGTCTTTTTTAAAATTTACTGAACTCACATCTATGACATCTTTCGAGTTGAAAACAGGCCCACTGGTATAAACAGAGTGAGTATGCACTGCAACTATCCAAAGCATACTTATAAATCTCATTCCGTTCAAACTAGACAGCTCTCCAGGCTTTTTATTCAAATGGAAGAGTTTTCCGCCATTAGTGTACACGGAAAAAGCTATCAGGGCTAGATGCGCAGGATCTGAAATTATAAGGGAAAATAATTCACCCAGTATTGTGTTTCACTTTGGATGGATACACCGCCGCCTTTTTGAATGCAATAGGTGACTTGTGTTTTTATGATAATATTTATTCACTGAGTACATAGAAAAGTGTGAATAAATAACAATAATAATAATAGTGTATCAAACTATATGCCTTCCGACTACATGGTATCTACAATAAAGATTATTTTTGGTGGAGTTAGACTGAAAGTTTGTTCACCTTCCTAGTTATATCTCACCTCCACTGTATCTGATGGATCGTCTCCGCAGGGTAGGGGGAGGGCAAATGTCCCGGGGCCCGAGAAGACAGGGGGCACGGAGTCCTCTTGAAACGTAATAAAAAGGAAAGGAGGCAAGGGCCCTTCTGCATATTTCGACCCAGGCCCAATGCTGGCTCTCTCCGATAGTCAAGTCAAATAGGAATGAAAATAAAATCAGTACCGTATTTCCGGAGGGGAGTATATTCATTGCTCGGACCTTGATGATAGAATTTATGGGCAGAAATGTAGAAACAAATACCAGGTAAGATACATATCTGAACTTGTAAGGTAAGGACTACTTGAATTTAAAATAAAAAATACAGGCCTGTATTCGGAAAAATAGAGTTAAGGGTGGCCCCCAAAGAGAGAAACTACGTATTGAAAATCGAAGTACAACAGATCGAAGCAAATTTGAAACAGAGAAGAAAGTGTCTTGGAAACATTTCCATATTCCTAAAAATAGAAGCACCAGCTCAAAGAAAAGAAAACGGGCTATTTCACTTTCCCCCGTATATTTTGAAAACGGTTCGTGATACTTCCGATTTGGAATAATCGTTTCATTGTTCACTAAAATAGACAACTTCAATATCATTTACCGTTTTCATAATTCCAATGGTGGTAATGCATATAAAATACGGCCAGTGTATACATAACAAAAGGACTTGTCTTTTTAAAATTCAAGGGTTTGGGTTCCAATATTAAAAAAAAGCAATACTCACCTTTCTTCTGAGAATGACAATATAGATCATATGCAGTAGAGGATGCCATAGTAATTATTATCACAGTTAAAATTGATCTGAAATTATACAAAAATCGCACATGTTAGATTATTTTTTATTCTGATCCTGTGGAATGTTTGGTGAATAAAAGTTTCTTTTTAGGTCTCATTTCTTTACGAATTATTTGCAGTAAATTTTAATTGAAAATGATTGTATAAACGAAGCCAAATTCAGATCCCTCATTGTTCTTGCTCGAATCCCACCCGAAGGGTTGAATAACTAATTTATTGTTGTGCGATGGGAAAGATTTCAATTCGATGGTAAACCGATACAAGAAACTGTTTTCGAAAAATCAACCTTGTAAGATCACAAATCGTCCTGCCTGGAATCAAATTAGTCCAATAGTTTGGCGCTCAAAAAGGGATATACCTGGAGAGTTTTCCAGTTTTGAAAATTGGTGACTTCACATATTTCAACGTGCTCTTTTTGAAATTTCACTTTGCTACCGCATATCTTTGCGTACGCGCTGCCATTAAAAAAAAATATGGTGCCCAAAAACAGTAAGTTTTGCCGAGAGTATCAATTATTTGTTATGAATAAAATCGACATGGAGTACGGTAAAGCTTGTGTGCGAAGGAAAATAGGCTAGAAGTGTACTGTCAACACAACGCAGACATTTTAAGATGACGACGACGAGAATGAAGATCTGACCGTTGCGAAATTAGTGACACACGAGGTTGAAGAAGACAACGAAGAAAACTTGGAATAGAAGAAAAGCAGTTTTCAAGAAGATATTAATTATTATCAGTGAGTCTGGAACATTTAGGGCATCGAATGAAAAAAAAAGACCGATTAGGTCTATTGGGGATATCGTTTGAAACTCATGGGTAAAAATGTTAGTATGTGTTTAGTAATCGGTATTTACTGAAATCTCGAGAAAAAATTAGGGATTTTGCGGATTATAGAGTTTTTCTGCGCTGTAACCCGTGTTTCACAAAAAGTTGTAGAAAATGGTTGTTAGAATGTATAGAATTGGTGGACTGTAGTTAACTTTTAGCATAAATGAAACGAATTCTGCTTCTGGGAAGGCTTTTGAATCAAATTTCTGTTTTGACAAGACGAAAATACAAAGTCAAACTTATTTATCAATATCAACATATATTTGTTTCATAGCAACATTAACCATATACAGAGTCAATTCTGTTCATGCCCCCGACCTTGAAATGATAGGTTTCAATAAAAATTTAAAATAGAAAGAGCACAACACAATCACTGGCTTTCTGTTGCTTCTTCGAGAGGAACAGGACATATCTTGCTAAATGCACGTCTTGATTGTTGCGACCCGGGCTACGTTATCCTTTCCTGGATGGAATTGAATGATGCGACCTAACTTCCACTGGACTGGTGGTAGATTGTCATCCTTGATGATGACAAGGCTTCCTTCTTGAATTTGATGCTGATTCACTTTCCATCTTAACCTCTGCTGCAACTCGGATACATAATCTTTGCTCCAGCGACTCCAAAAATGTTGCCGGAGAGCCTGGATCATTTGGTATCGTGATAACCTGTTTTCAAGTATATGTCTAACATCGGGATCTGGTAAGGCGGTTAATGCTTTTCCCACCAGAAAATGAGCCGGGGTTAAAGGTGCGAAATCATTTGGATCCGAGGATAAGGGAAACAGGGGTCTGGAGTTTAAGATACCCTCAATCTGCACCAGCAAAGTATAAAATTCCTCAAATATGAAAATTGCATTACCCATGACTCTTTTAAGGTGATGTTTTGTGCTTTTCACCCCTGCTTCCCATATACCGCCAAAATGCGGTGAATGAGGTGGTATGAATCGCCAATCTATCCCTTCTCTAGCAAATGAGTCTACAAGATCATTCCTGTTTTCTTTCAAATATTTACTTAAATCTCTCAACTCTCTATTTGCTCCAATGAAATATGAAGCATTATCAGAGTAGAGCCGAGATGGTTTACCACGTCGAGCTGCGAATCGCCTCAAAGCCAAAATGAAACACTCTGTTGTTAAATCGGAAACAAGCTCCAGATGCAAGGCCTTGGTCGCAAAGCACACAAATAGGCAAACATAACATTTAGAAATTCTCGCGACGAGACCTTTGCGGTCTTTGATATAGAAAGGATCAGCGTAGTCAAGCCCAGTTATCTGAAATTGATTATCCGAAACAAATCGACTACTTGGTAAGTCTCCCATAATGGGAGTTATAGGTTTTGCAGAAAAACGAAAGCATTTTACGCAATCACGAACAGTTTTCTTAGCCATATTTCGCCCGGATATAGGCCAAAATTTGTCTCTAACTGAGGCCAGTAACAATTGAGGACAGGGATGCAGAAGGCGTAAATGTTCATTATTGAAAATCATTCGAGTTATTCGATGATGTGGAGAAACAAAATAGGATATTTTTTATTAAATTCGAAATTTGAATTTCTTAGGCGTCCTCCAATCCTCATCAAACCTCTTTCATCTATCAGTGGATTGAGACTTAAAAGCTTACTTTTTGGACTGATATTCTTACCTTGCTTTAAATTATTGTAATCCTGAGTAAAACACTCCATTTGAGCCAATCGTAGTAGGCTAAAAAAGGCCTTTTCGATTTCTGTTGGTGACGAAGGACTCGTGAGTCGATCGACAGATTTTTTCAAGCAATTATTCTTGAAACGAAATATAAAAGCCGCAACTCGCTTCAGTTTTTCAAGATTCGAATATTTATTGAAAGGAAAAATATCTTGCGTATTTATTAGTAAGGCTATGGGTTTCTTTTCATGCATTTCGGGTACAACTTTACAAATGGATTCTATTCTTGGCCATTCAGATTCGTCTTCCTTCAGCCACTTAGGACCAAACCACCACAAATGTTGATTACCTATTTGATCTGGGAAAACACCCCTGGATAACAGGTCAGCTGGGTTTTCCTTAGAAGGAACATGACGCCATTCTGAAACTCCGACTAAATTTTGCAATTCAGCCACACGATTGCTTACAAAAGTTTTGAGCATATGAGGACTTGTATTTATCCAACCGAGAACTATCGTGGAGTCTGTCCAGAAAGTACATCGCGTGAACTCAAGGTTCAGAGACGACTTTACCTTGCTGGCTATCCATGCTAAAGCACCACACAGCTCTAGGCGTGGTAGACTTAATGTCTTTATCGAAGCAACTTTAGACTTAGCGCAAAGTAATTGTACAAAAACTTCACCTTTTGCATTCACGCTTCTTATGTAACGCATTTCCAACCGAATCGGCTCTTTGCAAATGACTAAACGAGGAATTTGTAGCGTATTGAGACATGGGAGTTTTCGTTTAAATGTAAGCCATGATGAGTGTACACTAGATGGTAAGGATTCATCTCAAGTTAGTTTTTCTAGCCAAAGTTTTTGTATTGTTATTTTTGCAATTATTGTGCATGGAGCCAACAGACCTAACGGATCGAATATTTGAGAAATATGCGATAAAATTGTCCTCTTAGTAATAGCAGAGGAATCTGTAATAGAATCGATTCGAAACATGAGATTATCATAGTTGCAATTCCAAGATAGTCCCAGCGTTTTAGCATTCTGATCTGTACCAAAATCAAGAATATTATGCGATAAATCTGAAGATGGTACGTTGTTCAAAATGGAGGGTTCATTAGATATCCATTTTCTGAGCTCGAAACACCCCTTTTTCAATACTCTAGAAACGTCTCTGCATATTGAAGATGCCTCCTCGATACTATCTGCCCCTGTGAGTAAATCATCAACGTAGAAATCGTGACGTATTATATGGGCAATATTTGGGAGTTCCACTTCACATTATTTTGCCAACTCGAATAAGCATCTTATTGCCAGATATGAATCTGATGCTTGACCATAAGTGACAGTATTGAGATCGTAAGCCTTTAGAGGTTCAGGCGACGATTCTCTCCATAGGATACGTTGTAATGATCGTTGCTCTGGAGTCACTAGTACTTGACGATACATTTTCGCCACGTCTGATGGCACTACATAAACATGAGTTCGAAATCGTAAAATTATTGCAAGAAGATCATCCTGTAGCGTCGGTCCGACCATATGAATATCATTCAGGTAAATGCCAGTCGTTGTGTTCGCTGATGCATCGAACACAACCCTCAACTTCGTCGTCAAACTATCAAACTTCAATACACCATGATGGGGCATAAAATAAACTCCTGTACGATCATCATTATGGCTGAAATTCATATTGGAATCGTCGATTTGAGTCATGTGACCCATGCTTTCATATTCGCGCATAAATGCAATATATTGTTGTTTGAAATTTGAATTGAGTTGAAACTTTCTTTCTAGTGACCAAAATCGTCTTTTTGCTTGCGTCTCAGATTCACCTAACACCCTCGGTGATTTCTTTAGCGGTAGAGATACGATAAACCTACCATTGGATTCACGTTTCGTATTATCCGAAAAGTGTTACTCGCAACAAATTTCTTCACTAGAAAATGGTTTTGTTATATTGAAATCTTCAACCTCCCAAAACTTGGATAACTGATCCTGCAGATCAAAGTTTATACTTAAATGACAATTGATATTATTTGGTTGAGTATTATTTCCTACTTGACCAGAAATAATCCATCCATGCCGTGTCTTTTGCAAAATCGGTTTATTTGGTCCTAGCTTAATTTGACCTACACATAAGATATATTGGATATATTGGATACAGAGATCACTGTCAAGAAACTTTCAAAAAACTTAGAATTATGCCACTGCCAACTTTATTCTTATATTTCGTTTTGATCGAGATACATAAGAAGAAATCATCCTTGACGAAACAATCTCATATTCACGGACACAATACACGAAACTCCCATCACATTAGAATAAATCGATTTCGTCTGCACGTATCGCAAAAAAATTCACTAGATTATTCTCTGTACAATATCCTGCCTCAAGATTTCAAGGAGCTCAGTTTGAAAACTTTCAAGAGGAAATTGAAAAATTATTTGTTGAGGTATTGCTTCTATTCTGTCAATGAATTCAGAACACATTTTTGTGGTAACACACATGTCACTGCTTCTCTTTAATTTAAGAAGAAATATAATTACAGAGTTCTTGTGTTTGTAAAGTTGTGTTGTAACGCTGTTTACTTGTAAATTTTAATTTTAATTCTGTTTTACAATTTTAAATTTTTACATTTTTATATATTTTTCATACATAAACCAAACATGACTTGCTACACACATTTCATAACATGTAACGTAGTTAAATAAAATATTCTATTCTATTCTATTCTAAGATATCCCAGAATAAATCGACCCCAATTAAAATATCAATTTTCCCAGGCTTATTGAAGCCAGGATCAGCTAACCTGATGAAAGTGGGCAAGATACCCGTTATTTGAGGAAGTATCAAACAAATTGTATCTGCGACGAAAGCTCCATGTTTCGAACGCATACGAACATTGCATTTATATTTTACATCAGAAGCCGCCTGATTCAAACCGAAAATTGTAATATTGGCTTTCGTCTTGTATAGTTGCAATGCTTCCGCAAACTCCGTTGTGATGAAGCTTGAGTGGCTCCCGCAATCCAGAAGAGCCCGCCCTAAATGTGCATTTTGAAATTCATCAAGAACTTCAACATATGCTGTGGAAAGAAGAATCTGATTTTCCTCCATTGCAGAGGCTGACAAAGCCACCTTAGCCTCATTTTCATTAGACTTCGTCTGCTCCGATTGAGCAGGAGTCTCGATATGCAGTAAGGTATTGTGACGTCGACGACATCGCTTGCATGGCCCAAATCGACATGTTTTCTCGAAATGACCGCCCTTGAGACAATTCATGCAGAGTCTTGACTTTTGAGCGAAGCTTATTCTATCATTAATAGAAAGGTTGATGAAATCTTCGCAATTGTATATTTGATGTTCCTTTTTACAATAAACGCATTTGTAATTCGAAACATGAAACCCTTTTATAACGTTAGACGTAGATGCGCGATCCCTTTTTTGATTTATTTTAGAAGAACCTTTTACCGCATTTTTCGCTTCAAGTGTTTTTAGCATATCAGCCCTTCCCTTTAGAAATTGCTTTAAGTCTTTCCATTCAGTGACTTGCTTATTACTAATTTTATATTGCTCCCACTCCCTTGATGTGACACTATCTAGTTTGGTTGAAATAAGAAAAATTATCAAAGTATCCCATTTGTCAGTGGGTTCTTCAAGTTGAGCAAGAGATCGCAAATGCTTTGAAACCATATCAATCAGATCCCGTATTTTAGCGCTAGATTCCCTTTGTATTGGCTCTAAATTGAATAAAGTCTTTGTATGAATATGCACTAGCAAACTATTGTTATTGTATCTATCGCATAACGTATCCCATGCTACTGAATAATTAGAATCACAAAGTTCAATGGAACGTATAACTTGAGTAGCACCATCCTGTAGAGATGCTCTTAAATAATGGTTTTTCTGAATATTATGTATTGCATTATTGGTGTATATAAGAGACTCAAATGTATCCCTAAATTCAAGCCATTTATCCATTGAGCCATCAAAAGTTGGCAAATTGATCACGGGAAACTTCACACCATTCGTTTGATTGCAAATGGCTGGAATTTTGGATGAGTTACTTTCCAATTCAACAGTTTTTTTGTTATTTGCAATAATTATTTTAGCAGAAGACATCACTGAATAAAATGAATTTTCGAAACTAGTACGTTCATCGTACTGGCCTTGTATTTCATCATCTGTAACCAATAATTCCAAAGACGTTTGCAGAGTGTCATATTTGCTTATGAGGTTATCAGCTTTGCAAATACGCTCTTCCAAATTAAATATATCCGTTGCACACAGCGAATGACCCTATAGACTCTTGACATAATTAGAAAAAGCTTGCCTAATAAGAGTCTTTTTTTGATCGTCTGTCATATTGATGACAAAATATGTAGGTACTCACGCAAATTCAAAATTGAGAAACTCAAAAATCTACCAGTGCAAACAAAGGGGGGAATTTGGGATGAAAGGATATGTACAAAAGGAACGGCTCACTTTTTTATGTTGATTCCAATTTTGCGATCTCGTTCACAGCAGATCCGTCCGGCTCGATTAGACCAAAATGTTAGAGTGTATAGAATTGGTGAACTGTAGTTAACTTTTAGCGTAAATGAAACGAATTCTGCTTCTGGGAAGGCTTTTGAATCAAATTTCTGTTTTGACAAGACGAAAATACCAAGTCAAACTTATTTATCAATATCAACATATATATGTTTCATAGCAACATTAACCATATACAGAGTCAATTCTGTTCAATGGTATGCTACATAATTTTTGTAATACTCATTTTAATGTAGGTGGTTCTGGAGAGAAGATATTCTCGAATAACTGGTTTTCGGAGCGGTGATCTCTCAAGGTCTCAAACACGGAATACTAATTAACGAGACACCGAAATGTACAAATCTTCCACATTAGAACATTTCTTTATCTTTTGCAAGTTAGAACCTCCCCATTGCCTCTCTTAAATGTATTTTTCAGAAACTGAAATCATTGTGGCGTTCAATCAATTTACGTCATTATATATTACTTTCAAACATGGATACCTACATGCCAATTATAGCCTCTTTCGTCAGCTGTGGATTAACATCATCTATTGTTTGACATGACACAGACTCGAACTCGATGAGTTTAGCATGCATATCGTTTACCATAATCAGTACGTCGCGGTCGGTACAATTGCTTGGAATACATATCGCCCATGTGGGACTTCCTACCATTCTTATTCCTGTTGCTATTATTGACATGAGATCTCTCCAGTATATCTACAAAAAATGAAAAGTTACTTTCTCCTGAGGAATGTTCTGTCGGTTTTTATTTCAGACAGAACATGATGAGCTCCGGTAATAGATAATTTGTATCATCGAATACTATCACGATTTCATAAAATTTGTTCTCATCAAATGTTTTATGTGAATAAGAAACATTATTAGTGCCATGAGGGGAAGATACTATTTACGCAATATTAAACAATCGCAAAGCGAATATCGACGCATTCATCACCTGGAGGAAAGGTGGATAAACGAAGGTTATACTGTATCTCATCAGTATTGGCAGGACAGCAATATACCGTATTAGCCATGACGTCTCGCTTCCAATTTTGGTTTGTGTAAGTCAGGTCCAATTATCCAACCAACGCGTTTGCTTATGGCGTTTTACGTGTGATAGTTTTTTGGTGGTGATTTTGAGAACATTAGAAAATGTATAAGAATTTTTTCGTGTATTTCTGGGAAGCTCAATAACTTAAGTAAGTACTGTCAAAGTGCAATGAAGTTATGAGTGAAAGTTATAAAATTCATATTGTAAATCAAAAAGTGTGATTACCACTTCACTTGGATACGTCTCATTAATAATCATAGAAGTGTTATCAATAGAAAACAGCTCTCGAAATCAGTACCAACTCAAATATTACACTTAAAACACCGAAAACAAACACATTGTTTGGGTAATGAATCCTGACTTAAACCAACCCAATCAAGTGTTATGACGTCACACTAAACTGGTGTATATTGAGAGCAGAAGGCAAACCTTCATCGAAGGATTGTGAATGAGTTTAAATCCACCATAGGCAAGAGAAAAATATCAATAATCGTTCATATATGTAGTTCAGAAGGGTGTGTGGAAAGAGGTTTTTTGACTTTTGTATCGAATTAACCGGAAGATATTAATGGTGACGTTCTTGAAGAATGGTTTTAACAAATGATCGATTTTATTCCTCAGGGATCTACTATTGTTATAGACAACGCGAGTTACCATTCTAGATTACAAAAACATGTACCCACGAGCAAATGGACTAAAGGCCAATTATTGGAGTGGCCTAGCTCAAAAATATTGTTTTTCACACTGATCCATTAAAAAAAAAAACTTTACAGTATCGCTAAAATCCACAATAACAAGTAATTGTAAAAAATACATCGGTGACCAACTAGCCGCTTCACGTGGAATATTAGAACTTTGACTTCCCCCGTATCACTGCGAGTTGAATCTCATAAAATTAAAATAGTCTCAAGTGAAAAAGAATGTAGAACGGAATAATACGACCTTCAAAATGAAAGATATTCAGTTATTGTTTGATTTTGCGGTTAGTAAAGTGACCAGCGACAATTGGAGAAAATACGTTGACGCTGTTATCATATTAGCAATGGCCTTAGAATGGCCCAATCTGGCAAATGAATATTGTGCCGGGTGGCACTACAGCTTGGCAAACATAGCTGCAATTGTGAAAATATGCACACCCATTATGCGCATTAGTCGTACGACGGACTATCCAGTGATATTCAGGTGATTGTTCGCGCAAGAAGTGGGTATTTCACAATCTCAGATTTGTATGCCAAACTGTACCTAGCGAATGAAGAAAACAGTTGTTTGCTGTTTTTATAAACGTTCTACATCAATATTTATACGAGTAGGAGCCCCACTGTATGGATTTGGCATCCAAAATGAGAATTTATAACTCCAAGCCTTCAATTTACGGACTATGGTACATTTAAGATGTCAAAACTGACCGTGGTGCACTTCAGGTAGGATATTATCTGTCCCAACTTGAAAATTATAGATTTGAAAATCCCCATCAAAAACTTTACGTAAATCTATGAATACAGCCACAACTAATTTTTCCGATCTAAGCTTTGTGATATTTGACTTATCAGTTCTATAGTAGTACTTAAGGAACGTGTCTCTCATTGAAAGAGGTCATTAAATAGGTACATGTTTTTCAATACTGCTGAGTATTCGTTTCATCATTATCATTTCCAGTAGTTTGGAGAAAATGCTAATCAGTGAGATAGTGAGATACTTATTAGAGTTCATCGACTTGACTTATGAATTGGACGCATCTCCCTAATTTTCAATTCCCCTGGGCAGATACTGTTGTTAGCTGATCCTGTCATGACCTAGAGCAACACTGAGCTCGTAAGTTTCGTAAACCTACCGGCAAAACCGTTGCAAGGCGTCGAGAGAATTCCAAGAACTCAAGTCCTTGTTAACAATAACAGCGACTGGCGAGAGTCCGATTACGTCACCATCAATGTATCTCAAAGTATAGGTGGACAGCAGACGATTTTGTACAGCACGATGGACTGGGCGTTTTAGGAATTCTAGATGCCATAAGTGTTCTCGATGATTCGAAAGAACCATATAGAATTGATATGAATATATCTTACTGAAACTTTCTTGAAATGTATAGATCTTCATCAATGTTATGAGTGAGTTACCTAAAGCCAGCTGTGTCCAGACAAAATTTCATTTCGGATATTGCAGAGTAGGACCTATTTAGTTCTGTAAAGAGTCTATCTACGTGATCATCCCAGGTTAGCAAATCATCCATCAACTAAACCAAAAACTTCAGTTTACTAGAGAACCGGATAGCCAGATCACTGATCACATTGTTGGCAATATAGCGTCTGAGATAGAAAATCACTGACATTTTCTTGTCAAATTTACCAACAACTGTAATTACCTACTTTGTCCTCTTTTAATTCGTCAATATTATTTCAAGCGATAGTAATTGTGGAGTCGTCAGCAAACACAGTAATGTTACCTTATCTGATATGTTCAGGTAGGTCGTTAATAAACATAGTGAATGGTAGTGGCCCTAAGCCTAGACCCTGGAGGACTCCCATTTTATTAATATGATTTCTATCTTAGTGGTAAGATCCATTGAATACTCCTATATGATATTTTTATGATTTGATGTTGTACATGGTAGGTACAAGCTGTATCTAAAGTGATGCATGACGATAAAAATGCTGTTTCCTGAGATTAATTGTTTGAATCTTCTATTTTTTACGTTATATTTGATTTCAGGAAGACACTTCTAGGAACGGATAAGTTGGGAGTAGATGTAGAAGTAACAAGTCAGATGAAAGACACAAGTTGAGTCACAAATAAGATTCCAGGGGAGTACGAAGCATATTCTAGCAGTGTATTCGAGAAGTATAATTGAATTATTGTTTTTTTTTAAAATTGTGTTTATAGTAGCATCGACTGCTGTTATCTTCAGCCTATATGTGTTCTGGGTAGGCTTTGTTATACAACGACCACTTAGGAAGTTGTATTTCCTACGGTTTCCCCAGACGGACCCCAACTTTTTTTTACCAACTCCATCCGACATCTAAGGTGCAGCACTGGTAATTTGTTCATATCAGTGATTCGTGTAGGACTCATCTCAGTCGAGACATCAAATTTTATTATTTTAAATCGAAAATAAGTTTATGGCATAGCAGATGGGGAGCTGAAAATTAGAACTGAATTAAAAAAATGTGGATTAACTAGGTTTCGAACTCGGGATCTCTCTCTATAGATCCTATTTAAAAAAATTATAAAAATTTTTGAAGCCGTTTTTGACCACGTTTTACTGTATTTGGAAAGTGGAAAGTGGAATGTGATTGTCAAAGTTGGAATGTGAATTAAAAATCATGAAGATTGTTTTCACGCTAAATTAAACTAAATGGTGTGCAGACTTTCGCAAGACCCTGAATTGAATAAACTAAGCTATTAAAAATTAATATGTACCTACTTGTTGCTGAAGAAAATCTGTCTGATTTTTTGATGCAATATAACGAGAAGAGACATTGCTTATTGTGAAGGATCCAAGACAATATTTCCCTACAATATTATCCAATGTTGATTTTATCTCTATGCATTGCTTGAAGTTTCCCATTTCTCCGAAATTGTACGAAATAAGTCCCACAGGTACTTTGGAAGTAGCATCCCACACTGAAAAATTGAAGTATAATTTAGAATCCTATCTTTGGATTGGCCGTGGTGGCCGTGGTGGTAGAGCGTTCGCTTTTGGAGCGATGGGTCGAGGGTTCAAAGCCTCGCATGGTCATCGGTCTCGTGCATGGCATCACACGTTAAAAGGTAAGGGCTGCGTCTTCCCTAGCTCACACAAGTCTCTCGAAGACTTCCGAGGGTTGCGCGTAGGGGTGCAATCGGTTGACAGAAATAACAATTTTAACAATAACAATTTTAACAATACCAATATATTGATAAGATCTCTCATTTTTTGGCTCATTGAGTACGTCTGTAATAGAGCACTTAAACTGCTGGGATTCATAAAGAGACATTCCATCATAGATTATGTCCATATAAACACAATGACAATCATATTCAACTCATGGATGAGATTTATTCTTGAGCGCCACAGCAAATAATAGCGTCCTCTAACCGCACAGGCTATACCTTTGGGTACACTCTACGAGTGTTTATGAGGGAGTATCATTATTATTATCATCATAATTTTTTTCCGTTAGGAATGTACCAGTCACGCCCTGTCTCCGGTGCTACGACACATCCGGAGGGCGCGCTGGTGTCGTTTACCCTAATAATAGCTCCCCACGTTCGTAGGGTAAGTGACTAATGGGTCCGAGAATCATGTGCTCTGAGCAGATGAAGTGAACCAAGTATAACGGCTTTCTGCATTCGTGCAGCAAAAAATTTCTGCCATATTACTGCAAGCCGGTATTATTGGAGAGAAGTGTGTCCATTATTCCATCAAGGACTCCTACGATCAGAACCACAATTTTAACAGAATGGTTTCGGTAGAACCTGCGAAGTTCAAAGAGAAGATCCCGAGTTTCGTCCTCTTCTCGAACCAATATTCCCCGGAACATAAGGCAACACCAGTGTCTCGTCTATACCGTACGAGTGTCGTATATGGTAGTACAATACTCGTAGCGCCGCGTTATGCCAGTAGATATAGGCTGAGACCGCATATGCTGGGCATAATGTATTATGGTCTCAGGTGTCCCACTACACGCCCTGCATCTGGTGTCACCCACGGACTACGGTAGACTAGGGTGTTAAAGGTACCACCCTGACAGGCCAGTATAAATCCCTCGGTCTACGACTTCAGCTCACTTGACCTGAGGAAGGCAAACGTCAAACTTTTGGATAAGCCAAGGTCTTCGATGTTGTTGATGAAGACCTCATGCATGCATTGGCTTATCCGTATGTAGCTGTAGAAGGACCTGGTTCTCAGCAGCTTTGATGTTAGTCAGTTCAGTGTCGAATACGAGACCAAGTTCATCGGCTACACGTGTTAAAAAGAAATGCTCCAATCCCTGCTCTTTCAAGGTCGCGGACCATGCAGAGAAGTGGATCTGAACTCCTGATAACTTTACAGACTTCATCTAGCACCATTCTGTCATGCAGACACTCCAAACTCAAAATTTTACGGCCTTCCCGTTGTCTAGGTAAGTATAACCTTGGAACTGACGATTTAGGATGCAAGCTTCTATCAAGATGCATCATTTTGCGAGTTTTAACGTCGAATTGTTGCAGCTCTTCCTCAGTCCATTTCATAGGAGTAGAGTAGGATCGGAACGGTAAGCATATTAGTTGCAGCAACTTTGTTCTTCCTCGACATTTCTAATGACCAGATCTGTCGGAGGTTATGCTGATACTTGCCGCGGAGAGTTTTTTACTTTGATTACCTCTTGGGAACGGCGTTGCTCCACCTCTAGGTAAGTATACGTTTCCCCGGCATCCAGATGATGAAGGATGCTTCCGTCTACGAGCTGAACATTCTCTCCGTATTCCTTGCATCGTCCTCTTTTGAGAAGAACCGTGGCACATTTGTCGGTTCCGAATTCCATTCCGATAGCATGCGTGTACTCTTCCTCCACCCTTAGGGACTGATGTAGGTAAAATTTGTTAAAGCTGTATGCACTTAACTGTTCAATTAAATGAAAAAGTTGTTGCAAGGCGCTTTCGGTTATCAGACCATCATCATTTTGGGGTTTTTAAAATTTGCAAATTTAAAATTTCGTGGCAATTTGCACACTCGTTCTAGACTGGACCACGAGGTACTGGACTACGTAATCATCGTACTAAATTCACTAAATTGGATTAGTAGTGAAATGGTGGTTCTGATTGCGACTCCGAAGTTTCGACCTGTTGTGCGTCTCACTTTGATTTTTCGGAAATTTAGGTGATTCTATCGATGCTGGCTCGTATTGTGTAATTCACTTGAAATAACATATTCTATGCCATTCGTTAATTTTTTATGTATAAAGTTTTGTCAATAATAAATAATCATATTCACATCACCTTCGATAATTTATTCCCTACAATTTCCTGTTTCGTTATTGTATTTTGTATTATTAAAAATAACCAAATTACAACCAGTTTCCCTAACATCTCCAACGGAAAATGGGAAAGAATAGACTTCGCCAAGTAGAGTGAAAACTATTCACGGCAGCAGAATTATTCTTTTCACCTACAGAATAGATTAAAATACTCAATACCTGTAATCTTTGCATGTTTTTTTTATAATTGAAATAATTTTGAGATAAACAAAATCATAAATAACCTCTGTTTGCCCCGTCCTTGCTAGTAAGCAGGTAGAAAACTCAAGTATGCAATTTGTAGTGATGCATTCTTATGAGGCACCGTTTGGGTAAAAATTGTTTTTGCAAATATATAAAATTTTGTGTGTATGTTTATTACTTGTAGCAATATTTTTTATTTTGCTTTACGATATATTTATTTTTGTTCCAACACAATAAATATATTTACGTTTCAAGCGTTCCAAATATATGAAAGTGTAAATTCCCATATATTTATTAATTCGATCTATTTTATGACGTCAAGAGATGACGCAGTCGACTTGATTTAGAACAGGCTCTAGATGGCAACTAGGCGAAATCACAAGTACACAATTTGGCTAAGAGATGACGACCGAATGATATTGCAGTCGCCAGAATGCATTCTCATAATATTTCATTAGTTTTTTAAATAATCACTAGATTAATCGAAGTTAAATACCTCAGAACTGAAAAAAACTTACTTGAAGACAGGTAGAATGCTGGGACAACTGCACAGTGGCAACTGTCTCTGCCGCTGCCATCTGTTAGCCACTTTATGTAATGTCTAGTAAGTCGCCCAGGAGCGCCACGGCAAATGATAATAATGATAGCCGTGCTCTACTCGCACAGGCTATGCCTTTGGGTACAATCTTCAAGTGTTTATGAGGTAGTATTATTATTATTAGTTGCCATGTTACCGGTAGTTGCTCCAACTTTTGACGGCATATAATAGATCGAATTTATAAATATATTTCACGTTTTTATATATTTGGAACGCTTGAAACGTGAATATATTGTGTTTCATCAAAAATAAATACATCGGAAAGCAAAATATAAAATTATGCTACATTTAATAAATATATTGACACAAAATTTTATATATGCGCAAAAACACTTTTTACCCAAACGGCGCCTCATACATTCTCCTACAACTCATTTACGTTTTACGTTTCATTGTGAGTCTGTTGATTTATTGCAATTTTGTTACCTCCTACCGGTCTTTCCATTTCATCCCCGCGACCGCAAATCTTAACAGTTCGTCGCGCCTTGTCCATTCTTAAGAGAAAAAAATATGATGATATCTCATAATGGCCATTCATTGACACTGTAACATGGGATGAAAACATTATTCGAGGCCCTGTAAGTAATTCAATGGATAACGAAAACTACCCAAGGAAATATGACAGTCGCCACTTTTCAAATATGCATTTTGAAAGAGTAATGTCAAAAGGAGAAGTTTTTAAAAGGAGATGGCTCGTGTACTCCAAGTCTGCAGATGAAGTATATTATTTTTGCTGCCGTTTATTCAACACCAATCCCCACTCTAGTCTGGGAAAAGAATGATTTGACGACTGGAGGCACTTATCAACGCGTCTCAAAACTCACGAGAAATCGTCAGCTCAACGAAAGGTTATGACCAATTGGATAGGAGCATCGATCAGATGAAGGACATCAGTGGAATAGATAAGCACTTGTTAAAACAGATTGAAGACGACAAATTACGATGGCCTTCCATTCTCATATGAATTATGTCCACTTATTTTTCTTACCAAGAAATTATCTAGCGTTGAGTGGGACCTCAGACTCGGAAACTATGCACTCCTAATAATGGTAACTTTCTGTTATGATGTGCCGTGTTATGAATAAGGAGCTCCACGAGAACAGACGTGACAAATACGACAGAGACAGAGACAAATGCAGACGACCAGTGAACCAGGGAGACAACGATACCCCTGAAGAAGTTCGATGGAAGTAAAACCTTCGTAGACGCTAACGTCAACTTCAACAGGCTTTAGATCACCACTAATCAAACATTTATGTTTCAGATGTCAAGAAGAATCGACCAGGAAGTAAATTCAGTAAATCAATCATACAACACTTGGTCTACAGCCAGTTTTAGGGTGGCACTATGCACATAAAGTAAAGTCATTGTTTCTTTATAAAAGTCAACTCAGATTTTGTTCTGCTGATCGCCAAATCAACAGGATGAGGAACCGCTCTAACGAGCAGGTGTGGTGGAAGATGGGGGTTAGCTTTCGAGTACGTAGAGTGCTGGGGAGTCCATCCTTAGGGGGTGCATAGTGGAAAACGGAACACTACAGTTTTTTATGCAGAGGGGCGCCACTGTAAGATCTCACTCCACTAAAAACTTTGCCAGGGCCGCCACTGGCCACTCTAGGATCAGTATTACAAAACCATGTGATTGCCAAATTTCCTCTCCAAAATTTGGTTTTCTGTTTCGTGCCAAGAGCTGTTTATGATTATGATTTGAAAAGCATAGATAGATTCGACCTGACCTGGAAAACAGTTTCCATAAATAGAGTGTACGAGTACATCCTCTAAACACACACTGAAACTTCCAGATTCTGTTAAAATAAGACCAACTCAGCTAAGCGATGATGCTTCGCATATAAACACTCTCACTTTTCTAGAACACCGAAGAAAAGTTGGAATCTGTCAATGCTTTATAGATATTTCCATGGTCGACGCTCTTCTGAAGTATCATCTAGCGTTAGTGGTCCGATCGTTACTTTGAAGACATGTTCTTCCAACGAACGACAAGGCTTTGGAACACACTGCCCCGCGAGGTGTTCCCTGAGGCATACAGCCTGCAGAATGTCAAGAAGAACACCAATTACTAGGTACTTTCCCTCGACACGCACGATGTTTTCCGAACATCATACGGTTTTCCTTTTCGTGAGTTCCAGAGCATTAAAAAAATTAAAAGATTTTAATGAATGGTCCCTAAACCAGATAGAAAAAAGAATTATATTTACTTTTCAATGCCCACATGTCATTAGTAGAATTCTTCAAATTTGCCGAGTAGAGCTCCAATGCTGATCGACAGTTTTCGCTAACTTTCGCTATGCTGTTTTCGTTTTCAATGGTTTCGACCACTACATTTCCACAAATTTTCCCCACAATCGCGTTTAACGCAATAATAACTATTACTGTTGTTTTCATTGCGCTTTTACACTGTTTCACCTACTGGCGAGATTTGATAAAGTTGAATTAATTTATATAATAATCACCCGATGCCAATCTAAGATTCCTAATTGTGAAATAAATACGAACTTCGTTGTAATGTGAAATCGGTGATTGACCTTTTCGCAAAATGCATTTTCGGTTTGATCAAATCATCACTTTTTCGATTGTGAGTACATTGCCGATAAGCGATAGCAGTATTGACAGCGTTCCACTGCGGTAATACTGAGTGTAGACACCGATATTTGGATATTTGAATGAAACTAGGTTAGCTGATAACATTTTCAAGCACGTCTAGAAGCTACTGGGACTACTCAATATGTATTAATTATACACAGCTCAAGGTTTCACTGTTCCATGTCTACTCATAAATGAACTCACCTGTGAAGTTACATTGGCGCTTCGTCGGAAGATTTACTTGTCTCTTTTTTTTGTGGCAACGTGTAAGGACAACGCTTGCCGAAAAAACAATGAAAGCCAGATTTTTTCACCTAGTTACGATCAGAATCAAGTACGCCCGTCGATACCTTTAATTTGCTATAGACTATGAACAGTGCTATCGAATCTTAGGAACATCTAATAGAATTTGATTGCGTCAATCTTGCTTTACTGTTGGACAAGCTAGAATAGCTCAATGATGTCTCAATGAAATTGTTTCGAACGTGTCTCATTAATAGAGGAATACAGGTCAAAATCGAAAATAGACAGAGTTATTAGCTCATTGCCACTGTACGCAGGTGTACCACAAGGGTCCATCCTAGATCCCATACCATTTTTGATTTCAGTTTCATTCTCTCTTTTTGCAGATGATACCAGTCCGTGAAAACCATAGAAATATAATAATCACTAGAACGCCAATTACTTCAGAATAACGTGGCTCCCCATACGGCAGATTGACCAACCTATGAGTTTGCGCAATAGAACGTATTATTGAATGATGGTTTTTTGTTCAATTAGTGTTCAGTGATCGAAACTGTAAACAATTCTCTTGAAAATGCCAACCACACGTGTTGGCGAAACGTCGAGTTTTTCTCTAAATAAACGTCGGCCTGAAAACCCGAAAAACCATCATTCATTCAACGATGGCCGCGAAAGCCTTTCACAATTTGTAGATCGTATTATTGATCGGGACACGGGTCTTAGGATTTTTGACTTCCTGTTCCTGAATCTGATATAAAGTTGTCGGTTTTCCTTTAATGATATATATACTGAAAAACAATATTCGACTTCTTGAAAACGGAAATATTGAGTGTGTCTGATAAAAATCATAGGTCTTCTATTTTGTGCTTTCTCGCTACCAAGTAGGAAGAAATTATTAAGATCGTCAAAAAATGCAAATTGATATTTTGATGGGAATTAATTTTATTCCACTCTAAAGCCTGATGTGAATCAGAAAAAATCCCAAATTGTTTGTACATCGGCCTCACGCCTAAACCATTTAGCCCATTATACTCATTTCTTTCAAAATCTATTGATGGGAAAACAGAATAAATTTTGTTTTTCTCTTCAGTTCACCTCTAATTTTCTCAGTTTGAGACATGCAATATTAAAAAATCTTATTCGGGTATACATTCTTGTTATTGCTTTCATCATTTTCATTTTGTGACTCACCTCATAGGGAGTATATCAAAAATGTGGTTTTATGGAGCTGAATAATTTTAATGTATTTTAATGTATGAAGGTTTCCAAAAAATTTGTTTCATTTGGCATAAAATTATCGGTAATTGCAAGAACCTGCCGGATTTTTCTCTCAAGGAAAATACAAATATATATATAACAGTTTGTGATGGCCTTATGAGACCACCTCTATTTTTTCTATACAATAATTTAAAGTACTCTGCATTTGCAGAAGATCCTGTAATGTCTTCAATAGCGGACAAACTTCCTCTACATTTGATTTGATTTTTATAGATTCAACGACAAATCCTGATATAATATGTGTAACCACATTTTCTGTCAGAGTACTCAAAGAAGGGAGAAGTGAAATTAAATTATAAAATTAACATGTCGTTGATATTGTCAGGGGTAATATAATAAGTGGTATGATTATTACCGATAATTTTTTGGAATATTAATGAATTGCAATCCCAAAGCTGAAAATACAACGAGTCCGCAGGACGAGTTGTATTTTCTTGCATTGGGGATTGCCAATGAATTGATATTCCAAAAAATTAAAGGTTATTAATCATACCACGAATAATATTTAAGACGACAATATATCGATTTGAAAATTGTTGAATTGCCTGGTAATTGATTCTTCATTTATGGCCGTATTCAACGGAATGCTATTTTTCCACTGCTTCATCTATGATACCAATAGCCATTTGTCCCCAACGATCGCTCATATTGATTAAGAAATATAACTAGTCAAAACACAAAGATTTGACGTTTATAATTTAAATCATTATTTTCACTTGACAGCTAGTAAAACAAAAACTAAGCAGGTTTATCACCGTGAAAATACAGCGACAAGCTATATTTTCACTGTAATTCCGATCCTATTGGCTGAATTTCAAAATTTGAAATAGACTGATTGGTTGTTAAGCAAGGAGATATATTGTCAATGTAATATTTTTTATAATGGACATATCAAATAGGTTGGTCAATTCTGGAAATTTTCCTTTATTTTCACAGGAGATAACTTCATTTTGTCTAGTACCTATTTGTTCAAGCATTTCGGATTGTAATTTAACCAAGAACAGGTATATTCAAAGTGAAACTTTACAACCAAACTACAGGGATGTCAGAAACAACCATGGAAAACACAGAAAACCACAAATGGTAAGTAAAGCAATTACAAAACACAAAAACAAACAAGGTATCAATAATTCCTAAAACATAAAAATGCCAGAAGCCGACACTGTTCTCTTTCTTGGCTTGATACGTCACGATAGGATTTTGGGGCAGAGTTGCCAAGTTTACTATATTTCCCACAATTATCTGCCCTAACCACAGATGATATTCCGAACTTCATTTGGAAACACAAAAAAAAAACTTGGCAACGACGTGACCACAAAAAGCATCAATGCGCAAGCGCAAAGGTTGGTGATCATTCCCTATGAGGGGTCATTTAAATTAATCTCGGACAGCTTGTTTGGCGTTCTAGGGTTTATTATATCTCTATAGTGAAAACAAACATTTGAGGGTTGCAGCACAAAACCCATTCAATGAATTAAATGAATGGTTTTAGCAAACAAACTTTGCCTAAAATTGATAAAACACAAAGCATACTATTCAATATACATCGAGATCATAGTAGATGGAAACAACGCAAGATGCAACAACGTTCCTAGCCATCCCTTCCCTATCCATCAAAATCTTACTTCAGTAGGTATTCCCTCTCATATCTATACAGTGCGGCTTTTTTTTTAGCCCCCCTGCCCCCTGTTAACTTCTGAACTGGAACAAAATCCATTTTGAATGAAATCTCCAATACTACTTTTTGAAATGATAGTTGTTGAAATCTTTTGTTTCTCTCTATACAATTGTTAAACTTTTTCTTTTTTTCTCTCCTTTTTCAAGGCTTAAGTTTCAAAACAGCATCAGCTGACACTTCGCTCTTTAATCTAGGTAATTATGAATAAATTAATATTTGTTGCAAGATGAATAAAGGCGATTTATTTTTAACGATAATAAATCTTATTATTATTACATTGTGGTTGCCCTATAAAGCGGGTAGAAGGCACATCAATTCAAACTTCTCAAATGGTCCCTAGGTCATGTCAAATTACATATTGTTGATGGCCTTATACAAGAGTACGAGGATGTATTGATATCTAGTTAGCATAGATCAGTTCCCTGCGTAAACAAAATATTGCGTTACCATAGCAACGAACAATAACTTATTAGAAGTGTCAGTGTAAAGTTTGACGTCAAAAAAGAAAACCAGAGTTACGCAATAAATTAAAAGAAAAAATATGTCCACCGAAATTGTGGAAATCGAAAAATTGGAGTATCGAGCCATCAAGTACCTGTATTTAAAAGGGTTAAGAGGTAAGCAGATTTACGAAGATATGCGAAGTGGTCGAGGTGTTAAAGCGTTTGGCTTCCACCCAGACGGTCCGGGTTCGATCCCAGGTCGTGTATCACTGAGCTGAAGTGGTTCGGATTCCACTTTTATTTAAACTGTAGGTCCCGGATCTCCCTTGCTCGCACAAGCTCTGCTTTTGAGGGGTTTTCTCCGAAAACCTGGGAGTTTCGTAAAAACAAAAAAAAAAGTTCATGACATGATTTTAACAGACCGTCGAATTGGACTAAAACGGATATCTGAAGCACTGAATATTTCATACGAACGCGTTCATCATATAGTTCACGTCAATTTGGATATGAGAAAAATGGCTGCAAAATGGATCCCCAAATGTTTGAATGTTGACCAAAAGAGTGCACGGGTAGTGGCATCGCGTTCGATCTGTGCTCGATTTGAAAACGATGTAGACTTCTTAAACCGAATTGTTACTATGGATGAGACTTGGGTACATTTCTACGATCCAGAAACAAAGCAAGAATCGATGGAATGGCGACACTCCGGTTCACCAAGACCTAAGAAGTTTCGTGACCAAAAATCTGCTGGAAAAGTTCTTGTTTCAGTTTTTTGGGATTGCCATGGAGTAATCATGATTGATTTTTTGGATAAGGGTAGAACAGTAACTGGAGATTACTATTCGACATTACTGACCACTCTACTAAAAAAATTTAAGAGAAAAGACGCGGAAAGCTATCCAAAGGTGTTTTGTTTTTGCAGGACAACGCCTCTGCAGACAAATCTCATGTTGCCATGCAAAAAATTCGTGATTTAGGGTTTGAATTACTAGAACACCCCCCTTATTCACCAGATTTGGCTCCGTCCGACTATCATCTCTTTCCTCAATTGAAAAAAGTTTAAAAGATCGTAAATTTTCTTCCAACGAGGAGGTAATAAAAGCTGTGGAGGTCTGGTTTGCAGAGCAAGAAGAAAATTTTTTTTTGAAAGGTCTAGAGACGTTGCAGGTTCGCTGTAATAAATGTATCCAATTAAGAGGAGAATATGTAGGCTAAGAATTTTTCAATATATCCTCGTACATCAAACCGTTTAAATTTAGATAAAGGTACCTTCAGATCCGCAGTTTTACTTGATATTTCGACTGAATGTTTGAAATATTAACTAAATCCGATAAAATGTAGATAGTTGGAAAGATAATTGAATTCTCTTTTCTACGATGTGTCACATGACCCCCATGCCATTTGAACATTTTAAATTGATGTGCCCGCCCCCCTGCCCGCTCTATGGTTTCTGATTCATGTTTGTACGTCGAACTATTCAAATGTTAACAGGGGTGGGGGGACTGAAAAAGCCGCACTGTATAACACGTATTATTGCTCAAATCAGAACATATAGCAATAAGTCCTTGATGTTCACGTTTCATGGCTTCTTATATCAAATTGACACTTCAGAGATGTGTTCAATTTGTAACTTACACGTGATTGATTATTTGCAACATATTCTGTTTGATTACTTGTATTTCGGACTTGCATCGTCTTAATGGTTGAAAGATTTCTACTTCTTTCAATTTTTCACTACGATTCAATTGCTTGAACCTGCAATCGTCTTCAGGTGAATACTGACAAATTAAGAATCTACACGATGTTTTATAGGTCTTCAGGTATGGTGTAATTACGTTGTAACTACGCGTGGTCTTGTGGCGCGCGTATTTTTCGCGATTTTTTCCCTCCAAAACGGTCCATTAGCGGTCTCCATCCGTTTTTAATTTCCACGCACGGTTGGCTGAAGGCACCAGTGACTTCGATGAAGACGGTTTCAATAAATTTGCGTTTGAACCAATGTTCCGCTCTATGAAGAACACTAGCCTCGTCCCAAAGAATTCGGTGGTGATGTGTCCATGCGTGGTCGGCAATTCCCGATTTATAGTCGAACTGGCTACATGGCGAGCAACATGCCTCGGTGCAAGCAATATTTTTCTGGAAAAGGTTTGACTGTTGCCGGCAAAGCTAGAGCCCGATTGTCAGAAGGCGCGCTGGAAGCTCAATGCGTGGGTGGGCGATGAAACGTGTAAATTTCCCGAAAAAAAAAGTGTCGAAGTGCAAGGCTGAAAATTTTCACAGACATTGAAGATCGTGAGAAAAAGCAGGGACAAAAATGTCAGAAGGGCAAGTGGAAGCTAAAGGGTTGTCAGAAGTTGCCAAAGTTGCGAAAAATTTCGGAAAATTTACTTATAAGGAAAACTTCTGACAATTTACATTTGTATTGTTCACCTATAGAATAGAGTACTTGAATATTTAATATTGCAGGCATATTAATGTTGAAATATAAGGAAAAACTGAATTGTCAAAGTAATGATGTATCCACTTTTAAAGGAAATAAGACTATTATATGAAATTATATTCATTGTTACTCATACAGGGACCAGGTGGAAAATGTTGTTGAGGTTCCAACATTGAGGAAAACACTCAAAATGGTGGAATGGGGATGCAGTTTAGGGGTTGAAAACGATTTTTTGTGATTTGCCGCAAAACGTGACCTCCTAGCGGAAAATGTTCAAGGAAAAAGGCGTAGATAATGAATAAATAAAAAACTTTTGTAATTAATACTTTTCGACATAACCTCATATTAGCAATAAAAATGGCAAAAAAATGATTTTTCAGTATTTGATTTTTTCTCGCGTATAAATGATTTAGTTTATGCATTGAGCTTCCAGCGCGCCTTCTGACAATCGAGCTCTCGCTTTGCCGGCAAAAATCGAACCTTTTCCAGGAAAAATATTATTATTAGATGTTTCCCCCCGTTGAGTCCACTTTTTGTGTTCAGCTATTCTTATTCTGTTTGAATGTCTTATCTACTCAGGCATAAGACAAAATGCGTTTCTGTCTTAAATTAGTGATACTGATCTTCTAGTACTTATACTCAATTCCCAAAACTTTTTATTCCCAACAAACCTTGTGAATTCCTTGATGAATATTACGGAATTGCGATCTTTCATTTTGAATGAGTGACTGTCCAAAAGGTACCTATTTTATGGGAATTTGTAATTTTTTCTCAATGTACCTACCTTATTACCTCTATTTATGTTCCATTAGAAATCATATTAGCATCTAGGACGAGTTCTTTTGACGAAAATGTAATTTTTCTGACACAATAAACTATCTACGAGGGCTGTTTGGTAACTCCGTGACTATTTGAATAAAGAAAAAAAAATTGGCAAATAAGCGTTTTATTTTTCAACATAATCTCCTTTTAGATCAATACATTTAGTCCAGCGTTTTTCCAGTTTTTTTATTCCTTCCAAATAATAGGTTTTCTCAAGGCCCTCAAAATAGGCGTTTGTTTCGGTTATAACCTCTTCATTCGACCCAAATCTCTTACCACCCAGCCATTTCTTCAGGTTTGGGAAAAGAAAATAGTCGCAAGGGGCTAAATCTGGAGAATATGCTGGATGGGGTAGTAGTTCGTAGCCCAATTTATGAATTTTTGCCATAGTGACTACAAACGTGTGCACTCGTGCATTGTCTTGATGAAGCAGCACTTTTTTTTCGCTAAATGTGGTCGTTTTTGCCTCAAATCAATATCGAATCTGTCTAAAAGCTCTGAATAATATTCGCCGTTGATCGTTCTACCCTTCTCTAAGTAATCTATATGAATGACACCGCGTGCATCCCAAAAAACTGTGGCCATAACCTTGTTGGCTGACAGACGCACCTTAGCCTTCTTTGGTGCACGTTCACCAGTTGACACCCACTGTTTTGATTGTTCCTTGGTCTCTGGGGTATTGTGATGGATCCATGTTTCGTCTACGGTTATATAACGGCGTAAAAACTCGCCCGGATCGCGATTGAACTTTGCCAAACACTCCTTTGAAGTGGTCACACGGTTGCGCTTGTGGTCGAGTGTGAGCAATCGCGGCACCCATCTCGCGGATAGCTTCTTCATGTCCAAATATTCATGTAAAATGTGATGTACTCGCTCAGTTGAGATGCCTACAGCCTCAGCTACCTCACGTACTTTTATTCTCCGATCGTCCAATATCATTCCATGGATTTTATCGACGATTTCTGGCGTGATGACCTCTTTTGGGCGACCTGAACGTACGGCGTCACTTGTGCTGGTACGACCACAACGGAACTCAGTAAACCACTTCTTAACCATTGAAATTGATGGTGCAGAGTTCCCATAGTATTTATCAAGTCTTTCCTTGGTTTCAGTTATGGTTTTTTTACGCAAAAAATAATGCTTAATCAACACACGAAATTCACTTTTTTCCATTTTTGTTAAAATTCACGAGGTTGTCTGCTTCTAATTGCTGTCAAACACAAACCAAATGTCGCAGCTTGCTCAAAATTTGACAGTAGTCTATTGAAAGATGGTGGTTGACAGCAGCAGTGTTGCATTTAAAGTTACTGCGCGGGAAATTTAAAAAGTCACGGACTTACCAAACAAGCCTCGTATCTAGTAATAACACTCAAAATGGTGGAATGGGGATGCAGTTTAGGGATTGAAAACGATTTTTTGTGATTTGCTGCAAAACGTGATCTCTTAGCGGAAAATGTTCAAGGAAAAAGGCGTAGATAATGGGTGGTATGATTAAAAAGAGTATTTACTTGTACTTCTAGTAAGAGCTTTTACTTCCTAGTATTTTGTGCAATATAAGTTTTACATGGGAAGTGTTTACTTAGGTTAGAAGTATAAACTACTAGTAAACACTAGTACGTGATTGACCTCAAATTGGTTCGATTGTTGTTGTTTGTTCTGTGGTACTCAATAGTCATGAGTGAGAGTAATGATAGTGTTGAACCAAGTGCCGAGATTGCTGAAGATGTGGGAGTACACAATTTTTTGTGAAACTTCTTTGATTACTTTTGACACAGTTGTTTGATGTACCCCGATATCTACACCCACTCCTTGTTGAAACCCCGGATCACTTAGAGCTCTTAAAAATACCTCCATTTTCGTTGATAAAGCTGCTCCCCTCATCTCAATATGATTTCCTAAAAGCTCTCTAGCTATCCATTCAACATTTTTTTTATTGAACCTAAAAGTACAGAGCTTAATAGTAGCAATCTAGCTAAAATAATTGACTTACCGAAATAATTTTATATATTGTACCTTCCCATGCGTTCTACGTTCACACAGGAAAAGAACGGAATCCTACCATAATTCATAAAAAAAGCCATAACACCGTTTCAATTGAATATAAGAAGTTAGTCTATGAGTAGCTTCTTAAAAACTACACCAAACACTCCCAAATGGAGGAAATACTTGACAACATTAGTAATTACTGTAGTATTAACTTCTATATATCGAATTAAATAAAGCAAAGTATAGAGTAATTGCTACTAGTACTTACTTAAGTGTTACTTCAAGAATTATGTGGAGTAAATGTTTCGATTTTTTGAACTGAAAACTACAACATGGAGCATTAACTTGAAGTAAAAGCAAATACTCTTTTTAATCATACCACCCAATGAATAAATCAAAAACTTTTGTATTCAATACCTTTCGACATAACCTCATATTAGCAGTAAAAATGGCAAAAAATCGATTTTTCAGTATTTGATTTTTTTCTCGCGTATGAATGATTTAGCTTACATGAAAATTAGTAATAATATGATTATAATTATATTTATAATATAATTATAATTATACATTGAGAAAAAAAAAATTATAATTGTAATTATAATTTTTTTTCTCAATGTACATCTCAATGTTAATGTTATTACCTATATTAATGTTCCATTAGAAATCATATTAGCATCTAGGACGAGCTCTTTTGACGAAAATGTAATTTTTCTGACACAATAAACTGTCTATCTAGTAATAACTTGGGATGAAAGGTCAGGGGGTTGACCATTTCCTGTTCTTATTGGAGAAAAAAACGCTGAACGTAAGCATTTTTGGGACATGGGTCCATGGCTCGTTTCTTTCATAAACTGTAACTTTCAATGATGCCTACTTCTCTAGTTTTGATTTATTGGGAAATATACGGAAGGTGGCTCGCTCCTATAACTTTTTTATTTATGAAGATAATGGAATGAAAGTTAAAGGATCTGCACAGGACATAAAACTGCGTTTTTTGACGAACAACTCAAGTTCATGTAACTTCTGGTTTCTCCGGAAGTGACATTAACTTTCTATTTTTGAATGGGACACCCAGTATATTTTCACTACTTTTGTCCCCATATGACATTCTGAATACAACTATGTATCATTCATCAGTTTCTGTAACCAATTTTATTTTTTAATCTAGAATGCTATGGATACGTTGGAATCACTAGTTGCTACACTAAAATTTTGGGAAAAATACAACTTTACTGTTTTCTGTCAAAATGTGTGTGCTATGTTAAACTTAATTTTAAAATTGAAATTACTATTTTTTTTCAAATGGCTACATGTTAGCTCGTCGTGTTAGGAAAAAAGACCATTTTAATAAGATTAATTTGATACCCCACACTAATAGGTTTTAGACACAAATCCGCTAAAAAACTTTGAAAAAACTACGTTAGATGTTTCATGAAATAAAGCATCCTTTGGTATTAAAATAAGATTTGAATGCATCGAGTAACCTGTGACAAATACAACTGATAAAACAAAATCATTAAATAGGCCGACTTCTTATTTTACCTCGTTTCCGCAAAAGTAAATTGGGTATTTATTGTGTAATTATTTAAAGTGAGAATATTTAGGCGCGAAGATATTTTATTTTCTTTTGGATTATTGATCTTGTTTCATCAGTTGTGTTGGTTACAGGTACTTCGATGTATTTAAATCTTATTTTAATCTATTAAGATCCTTAATTTTGAGAAAGGACTCCGCAAAATCCTTATGGAAATGGCTCTCGGCTAAATTCGCTGAAACTTTGCAAAAAGATAGTATTCGGTGTGCTGATCAAAAGTCTCAATGGGCACAACCCTCCACTTTCAACCCCAGACCCTCTATAGCCCCCAATGTACTCTTTCCGGTGTGTTAATGCGTAAGTTTCAATTCATCTTCAAAGCGTTTTAAGAGGGTTAACATTGAACAACAACACCTCAAAGTTGTTTTTTTGAATACGAAATAAAGTGTTTTATTGACGCTGAAATTTCAACAGCGTCTCAAGGTTCATATAAACCCATGAAAAAATTAACTACAATGTTAAAAATTCTAAAAAAAATTCGAGTAATTCTGGCATCCAAATTGAATAATTAGAAAGATGTAGAAGAAAATCTGAGGAACAGTTTTCGAAGAAAAACTTAATTTTAAGAGTTTTTTTAAGTTTTCCCAAAAACAATTCATCAGATTCCATTTAAAATATCATAACATATCAATGTCAAATATCACGATTTTTTTCAGAATTTTCAAATTCAACGTTCTCTCACAATTTTAAAAAAAAAATTTGAAAATATTATTATAAAATCAAAGACAGTTGAGAAGATTAGTTTTTGCAAGTGATATTTATATGAAATTTAGAAGACTGCACATTGAGGAACTGTTTATACTATTTTTCAGACATAAAATCAAACGATTTATATTTTTAACAATAATTTTCAAAACCACGTACAAAAAATGGTAAATTACTCCAGTAAGTGATTCCTTTGTAGTACATGAAAGAAAAGACAAAAATACTTCTGCTACTGTCCACAAGGTATTGCACAGAATTATTGTCACTGTCATATTTACTGTACAGCGTTGCCAATAGTTCTAGACAGCGATAACCGATGTAATTTGTTTAATTTTTCGAAAATGAAAGTTTCGTCGATAGGGGATTGTCAGTTCATCAGTTGGATGTTGGATTGGTCCGCCTAAAAGTCTTGGAGTCCTTGGACACGAAGAAGTATGTAAGTAATTTTATGTTTTGCGATTTGCCAACAAAGAGCGAAGACACTACAAATTCAACCAAATTCGTTGACAGGACTCAGCAGGAAAACGAGGTCCTCGAGGTCTCCACCAAACAAAATTATTTAGGCACTGAATTCCACCAAATTCACAGACAGGACTCAACTGATCACGAAAAATTATTTCCCTGAGGTTTCCGCCCAACCAAAAACTAGAGGCCATGTTAGTTTCACTTAATTCACGGACAAGGCTCTATAGAGGTCGCTAATCAACCCGCGAAGTCTACATTTAGAAAAAAACGGCAAAACTGAAATATTTTGTAGACCACTGAACAATGAGCCAATACGAAGAGCTGGAAAAGAGACGAAAAGAAAGAAAGAACCTTGAAAACGTGGCCCAAAAACATAACAATGAACTCATAATTCCGAGAATCAATGGAATAAACCACCAAATTACAAACGGTAGAGAAGGTATACAATCGTTTCTAGTCTCCTTCAAAATTGAAGAAATAATAGAAGAGAGAAGATGGCAGCTCACCCTTTCTCTCACAACCCACTTGACAATATAGCTACATAATGCATTAAACTACATTTCCACAATTAATACCAGATAATATTTAATAATCCTGTGAGCTATTTCGCAGTACTTTGAATAATGTTGAGATTTGGCAACAATGCATTAGCAGTAGGGTTGACCGTTGGATATTCGGTGGATATTCCAGCAGAAAACTGTAATTTATTTGAAAATATAAAAGATCGCTGTCACTATGGTATGAAAACATATCTTGTTAGTGCCATCTTACAGTTCAGAAACGCGAAATATTTGACTTCATATGAACCTTAATTGCATATAGTAAAAAATAATTAAAATACTTTTTCCGGGTTAGTGGCAAACATAAAAATAAATGTTGTTTGTAATATAAAGAGAGAGGCTGCGCGTAATCTTCATTAGAGCTTTTATTAATGGGAAACGAAGCCTAGTTTATAATTTTGATTGTATCCAAAAAGTAAGACACAAAAACCTCTTTTTCATGCTTTCAACACTGTTTTTTTGAGTCCAGTTAGGAAAATGGTTAAATTGGTTTTGATACCATTCTCGAGATATGGCTGAAAGTTGTTCCAAATTGTCAACAGCTGCAGCTTATAGAATGCTATCGGGTATTTCTTCATCCGAAGATTCCAATTTTTTGCAATTTTGAAGAATTGAATTTAATTGAAGAATTTTTAACCTTGAAAGTGAGTAATGGGGCGTTAATGAAGGGTAGGGTAGGGGTGCAGGGGTGCAAGTGAGATGTGGTGAGGGTAAAATGTAGGATTCGGTTGGAGATAGTGGTGGGCAGTGAAAAGAAACGCTTTGAAGATGAATTGAAACTTATGCATTAACACACCGGAAAGTGTACAATGGGGTTAAAAATGGAGGGTTGTGCCCATTGAGACTTTTGATCAGCATACCGAATACTATCTTTCTGCAAAGTTTCATCGAATTTAGCCGAGAGCCATTTTCCATAAGAATTTTACTGGGTCCTTTCTCATGTAATCTTTTAAAGTTTTTTAACGCAAGTTTGTTTGAAACTTAATAATGTGCAGTATCAAATTAATCGTAATCAAATGCCCTTTTTTCTTAACCTAATGAGACAACATGTTGCTATTTGAAAAAAATAGTAGTATTAATTTTAAAATGAAATTTTACCTAGCTTAAACATTTTGATCAAAAACAGTAAAGTTGTATTATCTTAAAATTTTAGAACTGAAATTAGTGATTAGGAGATATCCATAGCTCTCTAGAATGAAAAAATTATTTCAAAATAAACCCTAAATTTGGTTACAGAAAGTGACAATTAATACATGGTTATATTCAGTTTGTCACACGGATACAAGATAAGTGAAAATATACCGGGTGTCTCATTTGAAAATCGAAAGTTCATGTCACTTCTGCTGAAACTGGATGGTGCATGAAGCTGAGCTACTAGTCGAAAGATGCAGTTATATGTCTTATACAGATCTCAAATTTCAGTCCATTATCCACTTTCCGCGGAAACTCGGGATAGTGCACTTGAATGAGGTTCAATTGGAAAAACGTATATCCTGTACCGAAAGCATAATGAAACAATTGAATTTATAATATGAATTTATTGAAGAGTATTCGAATTCTAAATGATGGTAACAAATGAAAGCGAGATGAAACCCAATTAACATTATTTTAATATAATTCTTTCTAAAACTAAAGCTGGAGCCTCGAAAGCCAATACCCATATGATGGCTAAACCAAAACTGAACATGAATATTCCACAAGTAGAGTAAACCTGAAACAAATAAATATTATGAATTTATAAACTTTCAGTTATTGAAACTTGGTGTATTTGGATGGCGGAGCCTTAAAATGTGAGCAGGAACTTTAGCAAATATAATGTCAAAGCATTAAATGATCTGCTTCTGCACTGTAATTGAGACCTGAATTCTGCAGACGTTGATGTGATAAATTCTAACATTGAGCAAAATTTGAAAACAAATTTTGTTACTACTTCCCCTATGAAAACCTTCAACTTGAAAGAAGGTCAACTTTCTTCGTACAATAATGAAGTTAGAGACTTAACCAAATGGAGAGATAAAGATTTTCAAACGTGTTCCACTGAAGTTAGTTAACAGCTCAAATGATTTATTTATAAAAGTTCCAGAAATGGAGTTGTTAATTTGCTGATAATGAAAAAGACCAATTAATTATACTGATAAAATCAATAATTGTTTGAACGATTCAAAAGAAAGAATGGTCGAATTATTATATTGAAGTCGACCGGAGAAAAAAAGTAAATTGTCCACAAACTAATTATAAGGGGTAGACTCCTAAAAATCACCAAAAAAGGGAATGAAAGGTCGAAAATTTTAAATTGCAGAAGTTCCGTAAAAACCCATGTAGAAAACCATAAAAACATTATTCGAATAGAAAAATTATTCACTACACTCATACAATATTATTTCCAACATCCCAAGAAGTCAGTCAGGTCACCCATGCTACGAGGATGTATTGATATCTAGTTAGCCTAGACCAGTTCCCTGCATAAACAAAATATTGCGTTACTATAGCAACGAACAATAACTTATTAGAAGTGTCAGTGTAAAGTTTGACGTCAAAAAAGTAAACCAGAGTTACGCAATAAATGAAAAGAAAAAATATCTCCACCGAAATTGTGAAAATCGAAAAATTGGAGTATCGAGCCATCATCAAGTACGAGTATTTAAAAGGGTTAAGAGTTAAGCAGATTTACGAAGATATGCCTAATACCCTTGGTGATCAATGTCTTTCCTATGCGACCGTGAAAAATTGGAATGCAAGCTTCAAAAGAGGTAAATTTTCCATTGAAGATGATGACCGATCGGGAAAGCCAGTTTCTGTGTCAGTCCCCGAAAATATCGATGCAGTTCATGACATGATTTTAACAGACTGTCGAATTGGGCTAAAACGGATATCTGAAGCACTGAATATTTCATACGAACGCGTTCATCATATAGTTCACGTCAATTTGGAAAAGTAGAATGATGTCCCTACATCCCTTTATTGATGATATAGTTATTCTCAGGGTTGGGGGCAGACTAAGACATTCTCCATATGAATTTGATAAGAAGCACCCGATAATCATTTCAGCAAGTCATCATTTTTCAAAGTTACTATTCCATAACAAGCATAAAAAGCTTCTTTATGCTGGACCTCAGCAATTGCTTTACTCAATACGTGAAACTTATTGGCCCATTCTCGGGAAGAATCTTGTGAAGAGAACTGTTCATGAGTGTATCGTGTGCTTCAAAGCCAAACCGATTTCTATAAATCCTCTTATGGGAGATCTTCCTGAAGCAAGGGTCACTCCTTTTCTTCCATTCATCAATACAGGGGTGGATTACGCCGGTCCTTTTACGTTGAGAGACAAACCTGGCCGACGTTATAAAACCTACAAGAGTTATGTTAGCCTTTTCATATGTTTATCAACAAAGGCGGTTCATATTGTTATTTCTGCTCTTAAACGGTTTATAGCAAGTATCTATTCCGACAACGGTACAAATTTCGTAGGTTCCAAAAATCAGTTATTGGAACTGGGTAAATTTTTGAAAAACCACAGCGATGAAATCGAATCCTCTACCTCGTGTCAAGAAATATCATGGCATTTTTTTCCTGCGTACTCCCCACATTTCGGTGGCATTTGGGAGGCAGGCGTGAAGTCAATGAAAAGACATTTGAAACGTGTTCTCTCAGAAGCGCTTCTCACGTATGAAAAGTTTCTAACTGTTTTAGTGCAGGTAGAGTCTATTTTAAACTCCCGTCCTTTAACTCCTTTAACCTCAGATCCATCTGATCTTACCGCCTTAACTCCTTCCCACTTCCTCATCGGCCGCACGTTCACCTGTATTCCTAAGCATAATTTCATGGACATCAAGGTAAATCGATTGGATCAATTTGAGAGACTCCAGCAACTACGCCAGCATCTTTGGAAAAGATGGGCTCTCGAGTACATATCAGAACTTCAAGGCCGACAAAAATGGAAAGAAAACAAGTCACAAATGAACATTGGCGACCTAAGTCCTTCACATTGGAAGCTTGGTAGGGTCATCCAGTTGTTTCTTGGTTCCGATAACATTCCGCGGGTTGCTGCTTTACGTACGATGAATGGTGAAATTCGAAGAGCCATCTCTAACCTGTGTCCTCTACCTCTGTCTCGAGAGGCTGTCCCGCTGAAGCTGAGTTGAAAGGCCACTCTTTCAAGGTGGGGGGCATGTCCAATTTTCTTCCCAAGTCGGCGCCCATGACTGCTCTTGGCGAACGTGACGACGGATAACAAATGCATTCGGACAATGTCAATAATTAATTTCAATTTCACTGAATTGTCAAATTTTACATCTTTGTAAAATATCTTCATTAAAAGAAAAGAATTGCAACTAGCGCGTTCATTCTTCATCTACATTTCTACATTCACAGTGTGAAATGATTAGTATTTCAAGTAGGTCGTCGGAAAAATATATAATTCACTAAAAATACGACATTAGAGTAAGACTCATATACTATATCATTTATTTTTGTAAAAAAGGGTTATACGCCAATCTGAGTGGAACCAGTAACTTTCGCTAAACTGGATGGAATCCGTCAGATATATATTTACTGGTTCTGATATTTTTTTCAAAAGTTTGCTATATCTGATAGGTAGTACCTTCAAACCGGTCAAACGGTTTGATCAAACTGCCTTAAAGTGGCGTCATTTTAGTAGTTTATTTCAAATTATGTGGAAGAAACTAATAGAAATTACGTCACTTCAAGGCCGTTTGACCAAACTATTAGACCGTGGGCCACGGGATTCATATTGAGCTACATTTTTCTCGTATCTTGAAGGCTATTTTCATTAATGAATTCGCAGTTCCGACACTGAAAAATTTCATGGATACTTTCAGAACTGGATTCACCAAAAACTGCCATTTTTATTGATTTCGAATAATAATAATAATCCTAATATATGTCGGGGAGTGGCGCAGTGGTTAAAGCGTTCGACTCTGAGTCGAAAGGTCCGGAGTTCGAGCCCCAGTTGCGGCTGGGATTTTTAAATTTGATTTGACCGATTAAATTATCTAAATCTCGTGGCTGGACTGGGGTGAGTCCTGCACGATTCACTGTTGCTTTCCAATTAACAGTGCTGCTCCTAAGGTGGCGCATGGAGTTAGTAACAAGGCCTATCAAGAACACGCGGCTAATGACCATAGCAGTCGATGCCAAAACACCAAAGAAAAAAAAATCCTAATAATGTCGGGGCCGTGGCGCAGTGGTTAGAGCGTCCGACTTTGGGTCGAAAGGTCCGGAGTTCGAGCCCCAGTTGCGGCTGGGATTTTTAAATTTAATTTGACCGATTAAATTATTCAAATCTCGTGGGTCCTGCACGATTCTCTGTTGCGTTCCAATTAACAGTGCTGCTCCTAAGGTGGCGCATGGAGTTAGTAACAAGGCCTATCCAGAACACATGGCTAATGACCATAGCAGTCGATGCCAATACACCAAAGAAAAAAGAAATCCTAATAATCTTGCGACAAGGCATTTTCTAGTATCTCATAAAGTATCTCCTATGATTAGCATTTCAAGTAGGCGCGGTCCCAGCCCAAGATTTTGGGGGGGGGTCAAGTCAGGGACGGACCGAAGGCAAATTGGCAAATTAATGAATTCTTCCAACAACCAAAAAATAGGTCGACACACGTCAATATTGTTCATGTGTTTGAATCTTTTCATTAGTTACACCCAGTCCGCGTCAAACTTGAACTTGGCTCAAGCCGCTCAATTATAGTTCCAAGGGAACTTTATCAATGAGTGAAACATATAGGAATAATTTTTAATAAAATGAAGGTATATTGGGACATAACATAAATCTCAATTACAAACTAAAAGGAAGCCTTCTATTTGTTTTAGAAAATCGGGTGATTCTTTTAGACACATCAGGGGTTATCTCTGGGTGTATATTCAGAAGTGCTGAGGCCCGTCAGTCTCTATTCTGACATATTTGCTCTTAGCCAAGTTTTTAGACGACTTAATTTGGAAAATGACCTTTCCGAAGTCGCCCTTATGGAGAGGGTTGCCAAAATTTTACGAAAAACATTGATATTAGGATAGAAGTCTGTCACAAAAGTCAATGGTAGAAGTCACACAACTAGGCACTTCCAAACTATAGTCTGCAAGCTCCCGCCTCCACTTCAAAATACACAGCTGGTACTCTATGACAGTAGAAGCAGCAACCCCCAGATAATGGGTATAAAATTCTGCTGTATTCTTCACATTAAGGTCTTCTTCTGTATATTCAGATTTTGGCAAAAGAATTCCCAAGATAAGGTTCAAAGTATCTTAAGATAGGCAGTCTTTTAGATCAGTCATTATGCTGTCTAGCTGTGGAATATAAATAGTCCTCCTAAAATTTTCCTCTTCGGTGCCTGGCTGATTGGATCGATGAGTTTGCCGAGGTACAATACGTGATACCTTCATCTCTTTATCTAGTTTTATATAGCTAGATCTTGTGTCTCGACAAATGAGTCTCCAATGAACTCCTGAACTCTTTACTGCCGTTTTCTGTAAAAGCGTGGAAGTGTGTAAATATTCACTATGCGCGAGCGTCCATTAACTAACATAAGTTAGAAAGAGATACATAACATATACGTATGCAAAGTATCATGGCGACCATGGCGTCAGATGAGGGACAGGTAGCCGAGTGGTTAAAGCGTCAATGTTTAAATCATACTTTTGACTGCCGGTTGCTGGTTCAAACCACAGCGATTGCAGATTTTTTCTGATAGCCCGACAAAGTGGTATGGGAAGATCCAATGGGAATCTGCCTACGTGTCAACGAGTCAACCTGGGTGGCTGGATCATTGCTTTTTTTACATACAGTATAGTCACATTTTTCAATTGTGGATAGTGATTTCATAGCTTAGAAGTTAGTAGTAATTCATTTTGAAAGTTCGTGAATTTTAGTATGTTATTGGAAACTGCGGATTTGTGGATTATTTTGGTGGTGGGGAGTCATGACCGCGCCTGATTTCAAGTGTAAACAGAAAGTCCACTGCTAGGGTTGGGAAGCAATTAATTTGAATAATTTAGGTTAGGTCAAAATACTCACCACATTCAACACCGAGTATTGAAAAGCAGCTTTTTGAGAAAATACCAATATAAATATTATCAGGTAATGCAGAAGGTAGATATTGTATGTGAATTGGTTCAGGAACTGGAATAGTTGATGCGAAAGTATGCTATTGATTACACCTGAAACAAAATACACAAATCTAATATAGAATCCAACAATAACAAAGTTGTTTCAATAGTTCAAAATACTACTTTTTCTTGAATGAGAAGCAGGTTGCAGGACAACGTATGTAGAGGTAGAGCGGCTATTTCATGTACTTATTTATTAGTGCTGAGTACAAATTTTTTTTTGAACTAGTGATCTGGAAAATGTCTCGAATGACTGAACCATTGAGGTAAATTTTGAAAATATTCTATGACCATTACTTATTTTATGAGGCGAATGTTAATTGTAAACATCGTTAATGAAATTTTTTAATGAAACAATTTTCAATGCAACAAAAAATTTTTTTATAAAAACTCACCTACGCCACTGTCTGAATCAAATAGCAATATTGCTTAAAATACCAGACTAAAAAAGTACAAAATTGTGAATTATGATTGTATAATGGCTTTCATATATTTTAGGCTTATACCAGTATATCCACCATTTGGATAATAGTGCCATACCATAATATCCGCGTGTGAATAATAGTGCTATACCGTAGTATCCACATTTGTAAGAATGGAAAAGCCGACATCTACTTTGGACCAGATATGAGCGCAATGGTCATTTCCAATTCATTCTCTCGTCTCCTGGACTATGAAATAATGGAATAAGCGGTGTAAGCAGCTTTTCGACTCTATTTTTCAGTACCCAATAAAACATCAAAGAGTCTTAAGAGCAAACACTACCTTGGTAAAACGGAAATCGGTTTTACGCCTACAGTTTTTGTTTTTCTTTAGCAAAATATCTTCATCATGGTTTTGCAACGAAACGATTCTACGATTGGGAAATGTGTATCTGATTGGCGCTGTAATCAAGAAAGGACAGGCGCTGTTTTGTCAGTGTTCAACGAGTTCATTATCTCCGCTCCCGCTCTTGATGTATGAATACAAAACTTAGGAGGGAGGGGCGAGGAAGAAATTCTACTGTTCGTTATGACGCGCTGATGGTGGCTCTTAACTTTCCAAATATACTTTACCTCCGCGATTGGTGGCACAAGCCCAAATTATCCATCCTACACAAGCGCTCCATGCCGGCTTTTGGAGTGCTATGAAAAATGCGTTGCCTGTTCTGTCATCATCTGGGCTTCTCAAGATGGTGTGAGCACCAAAAACGCATATTGTCATTACCACGAAGCTAAATATCCAAGCGAGTGTCGTTAAAACCTGTAAAAACAGTCATAAGCTATATTTACAAAATTATAAGTTCTGGGTATAGGGCAGTGTGTTATAACTAGGGCACATTTCATAATAGAATTAAACCTTGAAGAAAAAAAGGGGGTTCTCAAAAGAAAAAGTTGTGATTTTTTATTTTTCCCATTCACTTATTGGACCCACATTTTTGCGCACCCTGTGAATCATTTATGGTGGATATATGCAGCAGTCTTAAATCATAAGTTTTGAGTCATAAGGAAGAATATTGGTTGAACCGTTTATTCCAACCAATCATTTACGAATACTCTTCCTTATGATTTAAAACTTGTGACTTATTACTGCTGCATAAATCCACCATTTATTTATTTATTTACCATTTTAGGTTGCTAACAGAACAAAGTTCCAGAAAGCAGCATCCACTATATAAGAATTATTCTAAGCTATTTCCAAAATTATGCATAAACTTTACCTATCGGTATAAAATTATCTGTCAGTAATACAAATACGTGACTTAAAAATATGGTGTGAAATGTTTTTATATTAATAATATAGTCAAAAATAATAGAACATAAAGATCATAAAAGAACAAGTACAGGGAATGAGGAACCATACCTATTGATCTGAATTGAGAAATATTTTTTTCAAAAAATATTTGAATCGAGGCAGTGACATCGGGAAAATATCTAGAGATGAATTGGGATCGTGACAGTGTGTATTGAATGCTTTTTGCATACGAACTAGTGGAGAGTTTTGTCCTAGATTGGTTCTACAATAAGGGATATTGAATGGTGTATAATATCGAAGATTGTTTCTACTGGGAACTATGAAATTTATTTTTGCAAGTAGATATGAGCAATCGACTTCATGTCTAACAATTTTGAAAAGAATAGTACGTCTTTTACTAAGTGGCATAATTTCAAATTGTTCTCGAATCGGCTGATAATTGTGGTCCTGAAAGCGATTCTTGTTTTGAAATGCTAGGAATCTTAACAATTTATTTTGAACACTTTCTATCCTTCTTGAGTGTACTGCATATTGAGGGTTCCAAATTGCTGACGCAAAAGAGAGCTTGCTGTTGACGAACGCATAATATAGAGAGATGATAGTGTCAGAATTATTAAAATATTTCCGTTTCTTTTTATGAACCCAACCATCCTGTTTGTCCCGTTGATGAATTTGTCTACATGATTGTTAAAAGTCCATTTAGTGTCAAGTGTGACGCTTAGATCTTTGATTTCACTGATATATTCAAGGTTGGAATTGTTAGTTTTGTAGGTATGCTGGATGAGATTTCTATTTCTTGAATATGTTATGGCAAAACATTTGGATGGGTTCAAAAAGAGACTATTATTTTCGCAATATTCAGCAAGTCTGTCAAGGTCACTCTGAATTTTCAAGCAGTCGTCGAAACCTTTTACCGGGGAAAATATTTTCAAGTCATCAGTGTATAGTAGTATTCGACAATGTTCAAAACAGTTCTTTATATCATTTATGTAGATGATAAAAAATATTGGACCAAGATGGCTACCCTGCGGGACACCGGAAACTGCTTTGAAGGTATGTGAATTGAATCCATTCTGACACATTCATCTCCCTATTAGTTAAGTAGGACCAGATCCATTTTAACAGCGATCTGTGCACACCGACTCCCGCCAGTCTTTCTACAAGAATAGAATGGTCTATCTTATCGAATGCTTTGCTGAAGTCGGTGTACATAGTGTCTACCTGCATTTTTTTATCTAGAGCATCGGAAATAAAATCAGAGAAACATAATAAATTCGTCTCGATACTTTTTTTGGGAAAAAAACCGTGCTACTCCTCCACAATTACGTTTTTCACGGATGCTAATATCTCTTCATAAACGATCTTCTCGAATACTTTTGCGGATATACATAATTTGCGAATTGGTCTATACTTTTTTACCAAGTGTCTGTGTCCACTTTTGTGTAACGGTGTAATAATTGCCACTTTCCATTGAGACGGATAAGTGTTTGTTTCAAGTGATTTGTTGAAAATTTTTGTTAACGGATAACATAGAGTGTTTTTACATTTCTTAATAAATAATGGTGAAATGTTGTCGGGCCCAGCCGATTTGTTTTCATCTAATGATGTAAGTATGGAAAGAACGGATTCCGCAGTGATCGTCCCAATACAATTTGGTGAAATATCTGTCAAATTTGGAGCATCAGTATTATTTTCGACAAATACGCTACTGAAAAATTCAGCAAATAGACCACTAACGGCTCGTCTGCCCCGAGCCACTGCATCGTCGTAATACATAGTTTGTGGTATAGCAGTGTCAGTTTTTTTCCTATTGGAAACAAATTTCCAGAATTTTTTTGTATCATGTTTTATTTCATTTTCAATATTTCGAACATACGTTTGAAAGTCCCGGCTAATGAGCTGTTTCGATTGTCGTCTGAGATTGGCAAAAGTATTGTAGTGCTCTAGATTATTCGTGGATTTAAATTTTTTATGAATTTTGTTTTTCTTCACTATAGTTTTGATGGTGTCAGCCTTGAGATAAACAGGATAATTACCTTTAATTCTATAGCTGGGAACAAACTCTTCCACAGTATTTTTTATTTCTTTTGTGAAAACATCAACTGATTCGATGACATCTCTATTTTTAAAAAGTTGATCCCAATTTAAAAGTGATAAAGAATTATTGATGTTGTCATAGAGGATATTAAAATGATACGTGATCCGTTCAACCTTCAGCAGTAATGATTCACTAACTGCATATTTTTTGTGTGTTCCAGAGGCTGCGTCTGTCACTTTTTCAAAAAAAAACTCAAACAATAACTCGAATAACTCAAAATTGGTTAATTTAGGGTATACGGTATGATCCATGAGTTAAAACCTAAATCATGTGGTAGAATTACAAAATGAGGTGCCCTTAAAAATAGGAAATATTACGTCACTTCCTGTAAAACCGGGAACGTCACAATAACGAAAATATTTGTTCTTTTCACATATCTGAAAACACTATATTTACATTTTTATTTAGCATACCGAAAATGGGTATTTTCCGTGCGCCCGCACGGAAAATTTTACGGTGCGCTGGAGACATTATAGCTGCCTATTTACATGTCAAAATTAAATAATATGTTGTTGACAGTTCTCTAGGAATCGCATATTGTTTGAATATTTCCTTACCAATAGGGTAAATAACGCTTGTTTTGTGGATATTTTTGTACCATAAATATTTCAATTAATAATACATGTTTTTGTTCCTTCATCATTAAAAATAAATGTTTCTTAACAATTTGTGGGTTTCAGGTAGAATTAATGAAAAATATCGTTCATAACTCGTCCATAATAGTAATTTATGTAACAAGTCAGGAAAATTCTGTTTTTTTGGACAAGTAGACCAAATTCTAGGACGAGCGTCAGCGAGTCCTGGAAGTCTGCGAGTCCAAAAAAACTGTTTTCGGACGTATTGCGTACACTATTTTTTCTGCAACCATGTAGAATGACAAATCAGTGAGACGCATTTAGTCTAAGAGACGAACAGAGGTCGACCTTCACCCATCTGTTAACCGGATGAAACATACTTTTTATTAAGTTACATAAATAAACGAATACGCCTAAAGTTGGTTATTAGTGTGAAGTTAGCCACACTTTCCTGGCCACAGTTTCTGACGTGGAGTAAATCTTAGTTGAGATAGAGGAGTGAACGTCCGCGGTGTTGCCACATCAATTATTTTTACAGAAGTGTTCCGAATCAGTTTAATGTGTTATTTGGAGCTAGCGAGGAGGGTAGAATGATAATTCATGGAATTATTGAAACTTGTTTGCAAGCAGAATTTTTGGAAAATTCATAATTTTACATCTACTGAAAATATTCTAACTACAAAACCAATTAAACCGCAATTCCAGAACATTTTATTTCTCATAAAAATTGGTGCATTACGGAATACTTGTATTCGATTTATCAAAATTCTAAATTTCCAAACGGTGTACGCAGGGGAACAAAAAATAGAATTTTGATCAAGAGTAAACTACCCTGGCTGTGATTCCAAATTTGAATATTTCGAACATTTCAGTTCTTATTTGTATTATACATTGAAATTCGAACAGAAGATAGGTACCAACAATAACATTCTAATTCTTAATAACGAACAGTCGTTGCCGACCGATGATGAACCCTTTACTCCCATAAACACCTACTACGTAGGCTTATTAAGGCAAGTACCTGACAGAAATTAACTACTCCCCTGGCTAAGATCACGACGGGTATTGAATTGAATCTAACAGATACTTGTGCAACGTTCCTCAAAATATCAGAGGACGCAATCGCAAGTGCGCTCTGTAACCAAACAGCAGAATTATGTTTTGATTTGGACAGGATGACCACCTGCAGACTAGTTTCGAGGTTGTTGCCTCTCATTAGTGCAAAGGGTAGGTCAACACAGACAACACTGAAGCCATCTGTTCCCCGTTCAAACCATTACACACTTCGTTGCTTGGTCAAATCTGGTTCACGCGATGAAGCGGTTTCTAGGCCGCTCCACCTAGCGAGCAGAGGAAGAACACTCCGAATCTCCGGGTTGAGAGATTTATGTGAAGAAAACCGAATACTTTGGGAGATCGTTTAATAACGAACAGTCGTTGCCGACCGATGATGAACCCTTTACTCCCATATACACCTACTAAGTACACTTATTAAGGCAAGTACCAGACAGAAAACAACTACTTCCCTGGCTAAGAGCACGACGGGTATTGAATTAAATCTAACAGATACTTGTGCAACGTTACTCAAAATATCTGAGGACGCAATCGCAAGTGCCCTCTGTGACCAAACAGCAGAACTATGTGTCGATTTGGACAGGGTGACGACCTGCAGACTAGTTACGAGGTTGTTGGCTCTCATCAGTGCAAAGGGTAGGTCAACACAGACAGCACTGAATCCATCTGTTCCCCGTTCAAACCATTACACACTTCGTTGCTTGGTCAAATCTGGTTCACGCGATGAAGCGGTTTCTAGGCCGCTCCACCTAGCGAGCAGAGGAAGAACACTCCGAATCTCCGGGTTGAGAGATTTATGTGAAGAAAACAGAATTCTTTGGGAGATCGTTTAATAACGAACAGTCGTTGCCGACCGATGATGAACCCTTTACTCCCATATACACCTACTAAGTAGGCTTATTAAGGCAAGTACCTGACAGAAAACAACTACTCCCCTGGCTAGTTGTTTTCTGTCCGGTACTTGTCTTAATAAGCCTACTTAGTAGGTGTATATGGGAGTAAAGGGTTCATCATCGGTCGGCAACGACTGTTTGTTATTAAACGATCTCCCAAAGAATTCTGTTTTCTTCATTCTAATTCTTATTTATATAAATATTAATATTAAAATTCGAGCACTTCCCGGCCTAGTCCGGGAAGTACGTACTTCCTAGGACTAGGCCGGGAAGTGCTACTTTCCCAAAGGAAAAGTGTCCGAGAAATGAACATTTCCCGGATGGTTGCCGAAAAATGCTTTTTCTGAAATCGTTCAAGAATGCCCACTTTCTCGGAGCAACTTCAGGCCTCAAAATACGCTAATCTAGTATTTCAGTCCGTTGCTAAGCAACGAACTATCTCGGACCGTTTTCGGACCTAAACGGTACGGGAATAGTAATTTACGTAACAAGTCCGGAAATTACTGTTTTTTTGGACGAGTAGACCAAATTCTAGGATGAGCGTTAGCGAGTCCTGGAAGTCTACGAGTCCAAAAAAACTGTTTTCGGACGTGTTGCGTACACTATTTTTTCGGCAATCATGTAGAGTAACAAATCAATGAGACACATTTAGTCGAAAAGAAGAAGAGAGGTCGACTTTCACCCATCTGTTAACCGGATGAAACGATTCCAAATTTGAATATTTCGAACATTTCAGTTCTTATTTGTATTATATATTGAAATTCGAACAGAAGAAAGGTACCAACAGAAACATTCTAATTCTTATTTATATTAATATTTGTATTAAAATTTGAGCACTTCCCGGCCTAGTCCGGGAAGTATGTATTTCCCGGACTAGGCTGGGGAGTGCTACTTTCCCAAAGAAAAAGTTCACTTCCCGGATGGTTGCCGAAAAAGTACCTTCCCGTATCGAAAACGATACGGGAATATTTTTGCCGGCTTATTTACATTTTAGACAGTTATTGAATTCACGCAAACAATATGTAGAATTCCTTAGTTTTTGATAACGCTGATTGCGATTTCAGAAAAAATAGTATGTGTACCTCGTAGTAAAAGCACATTCCCAGACTTCAGTGCTTGTTGGCCTCGGCTTAACGCTTTGGCCAACAATTTACATTGTCGTCCGGGAATGTATTGCTTTTACTACTAGATACACAATATACTATTTCCGTGCTTGCACGACTTCCCGTGTTCGGCATCGGCTCCCACGGGAACATGTCACGCACGCATGGAAAAAGCCTATTTTTTGAACTCCTACTGAACTATACTATAATTGAATTCTTTATAAGTTCTTCACCTACCCTACCAATTTTCAGAATCGCCCTACTTTTAGTTTTTTATATTCAGGGTGGTCCATTAGTGTGAGGAAGTACAGTATCTCGTCTATCATGAGGAGTATGAAAAAATGTTTCAGACAAAAGTTTGTTGATAATTAAAAATTCGAAACATACAGGTTGTTTCTTTAAGTCGGGGCAACACAAAGCATAAATTTTTTAAACGAACCATCCTGTACATATTTTCACCATTGAACTGAGCGAAACGTTATACATAAGGTAGTATTTTCTTTTTCTGAAACATTTTTGGCGTTGTCAAGATATCGCCGAAAGAAAGAAAATCTTCGGAAATACAGACCATCACAAATGCCATCATAAAAACTTTACGAATAGAATTTAAGCAGAAATATTTGAGTCATGCAATACCAAGAGTGGTTTAAAATGTCAGTATGGATTGAAAGTTATATTTCTCAAACAGGATATTTTATACAGAGGCATAAACTTGACAAACTTCAAATATCAATAACTTGTTTTTTTTTTAAATGAAACACCCAGTATGTTATTCCACCATTATGTGGAACTACTTTATTCCTATTTTGCTGAAGTCACTTAGCCCCTAAAATCAACAAATTTTGTGATATTTGCAATTTTATTTTCATTCAGACTAAAACTGCGTGTTTATTACTATGACATTTACAAAATTTTAGAACTAACCCGGAAACGAAGCGTTTGAAAGCTTACTTCTTCGATTTGTTCGAATAGGAAATGTATATGAAGAAATAGAAAGAACCAAAACTGCATTAACTGAAGAAACTGAAATGACTGTCCTCTCAAAAGTTGCTGAAGATCCTCATACCTCGCAAAGAGAAATATTCAAACAAACTGACATAAGGCGGACTGTCATACAAAGAATTATGAAGAAGAATAAGTTTCATCCATCGTATTCAGTTACATCAAGAGTTATTGACGATGATTTTGAGAGAAGAGTAACATTTTGTGAATGGGCTCAGCAACAGTTGCTACAAGACAGAAGCAACATTTCATAGGAATGAGCTTGTAAATGGACATAATTTCCATTATTATTCGACAGATAACCCCCATTGCTTTCGTACCACCATTCAGACAAATTGGTTCCTAAATGTATGGGGCGACATAGTTGAAGCGGCTGAGGTTGAAGAGGCCCTTTTGAGTGGCCATCTCGCTCACCAGATTTGACTAAAATATATTTTTTTATGTAAGGCTACGTTAAAGATAGAGTTTATAGAACACTCCCATCTACAAAGGAGGATATGAAAAATAGAATTGAGGACGTATTCCAAAATATTACAGTAAATATGTTGAGGCGGTTTAGTGAAGAATTCGAAAACCGAATAAGTACATTATTGTTTGAAAGTAGCCGGTGGTCACTTTGAGCAGTTGTTACAATTTTTTTATATTTTTTTCAAATTATTGTTTCAATTATTTTCTTTCATAAATACATACTCCTATAAAGTTTGTTTCGCTCAAGATAGAATAGACATACATACGAGGATATATTGAAAAATTATTAGCCTACTATATAACCAAACAAAATTTCAATGTCAAAATATTTTATTACTCAACATATTCTCCTCTTAATTGGATACATTTATTACAGCGAACCTGCAACGTCTCTAGACCTTTCAAAAAATATTTCTTCTTGCTTTGCAAACCAGATCTCCACAGCTTTTATTACCTCCTCGTTGGAAGAAAATTTACGACCTTTTAAACTTTTTTTCGGTTGAGGAAAGAAATGATAGTCGGACGGAGCCAAATCTGGTGAATAAGGGGGGTGTTCTAGTAATTTAAACCCTAAATAACGAATTTTTTGCATGGCAACATGAGATTTGTGTGCAGGGGCGTTGTCCTGCAAAAACAAAACACCTTTGGATAGCTTTCCGCGTCTTTTCTCTTTAATTTTTTCCCGTAGAGTGGTCAGTAATGTCGAATAGTAATCTCCAGTTATTGTTCTACCCTTATCCAAAAAATCAATAATAATTACTCCATGGCAATCCCAAAAAACTGAAGCAAGAACTTTTTCAGCAGATTTTTGGACACGAAACTTCTTAGGTCTTGGAGAACCAGAGCGTCGCCATTTCATCGATTGTTGCTTTGTTTCTGGATCGTAGAAATGTACCCAAGTCTCATTCATAGTAAAAATTCGGTTTAAGAAGTCTTTATCGTTTTCAAATCGAGCACAGATCGAACGCGATGCTACTACCCTTGCACGCTTTTGGTCAACATCCATTTTGCAGCAATTTTTTTCATGTCCAAATTGACTTGAACTATATGATGAACGCGTTCGTATGAAATATTCAGTGCTTCAGATATTCGTTTTAGCCCAATTCGACGATCTGTTAAAATCATGTCATGAACTGCATCGATATTTTCGGGGACTGACACAGAAACTGGCCTTCCCGATCGGTCATCATCTTCAATGGAAAATTTACCTCTTTTGAAGCTTGCAGTCCAATTTTTCACGGTCGCATACGAAGGACATTGATCACCAAGGGTATTGCATATCTTCGTAAATCTGCTTACCTCTTAACCCTTTCAAATACAGGTACTTGATGATGGCTCGATACTCCAATTTTTCGATATTCACAATTCTGGTGGACATATTTTTTCTTTTAATTTATTGCGGAACTCTGGTTTACTTTTTTGAGGTCAAACTTTACACTGACACTTCTAATGAGTTATTGTTCGTTGCTATGGTAACGCAATATTTTGTTTCTGCAGGGAACTGGTCTAGGCTAACTAGGTATCAATACATCCTCGTAGTTCAACAAAAACATGGTTTTCTGGACTTTAATCTACTGGTTTTCAATTTAACGTTTGACAGTACAATTATGTTGAATCACAGTAATAGAAACCAAGTATCAAAATCCTAGTCTACGTAAATAGAAAGACAATTTTTGACAAATTGAAAATTGAATTGTAAATTTCTCAAAAAGTTCATATCATGTTGTCCAAATATGTATCGATCAAATAGTTCTAAAAACTGGTGATATAACATACTGAGTGTTTCATTAAAAAAAAGTTTTTGATACTTGAAGTTTGTCTGTACAAAATTTCCTGTTTGCAAAATGTAACTTTCAGTCTATACTGACATTTCAACTCACTATTGGTGTTGCATGACACAAATACTTTTGCTTAAATTATATTCATAAAGTTTTTATGATGGCATTTGTGACGGTCTGTTTTTCCGAAGATTTTCTTTCTTTCAGTAATAACTGGACAACGCCGCAAAATTTTCGAAAAAAGGAAATACCTCCGTAAGTAAAACGTTTCGTTCAGTTCAATGGTGAGAAATTGTACAGGATAGTCCATTTAAAAAATATATGCTTTGTGTTGTCCCGCTTTAAAGAAACACTCTGTATATTTCGAAATATTTTTATGACAAGCAACAAAGTAAACCGTATAACTTTTATCTGAAACATTTTTCATACTCATGATAGGCGAGATACTGTTATCCTCACAATAAGAGTGGATTTAGTCAACTTTAGCACAAGCATTATCATAAACATAGCGGTAACATCAAAGGTTTTTATCATAAACTTAACATTGTTGTATAAATGGCGCCATTTGATATAACAGATTCAACCTTCGTTTTTGACATATATTTAAGCACAATTTTAAAATGATGTTGACTAAATGCACCTTAAGAGCCACCCTGTATATGTGTTAACATGTCAAGATATAACCTATACATTATTATTTTTGAGTAAGTTGAATTGCATGATTCCAAGAAAAGTATACAAAGCGTTGAGTTTTGTGAATTTTTGAAGATGAAGTTGTGTTTATTTTAATTTTTAAATTAAAACCTTTTATTTAAGTTGCGCTGAGTGTGTTTGTTAGATCGATACAAATCTTGCAAGCTGAATTAGAACCACTTCCTCTTATCCTATGAAATTGAAATTTTACTCGTTGGTTCTGTTCCGATGTCAATACATTAATGTCGACGAAATTGTCCCCCCTGTCCCCCGAAAGCTAGATAGAGAACGCGTAGGGTGTGGGACGTTTTCTTGACGGATTTGGACGTCAAATATTACAGCGAAAATAACAAAATAGGTAGGGGGCTAGCCCCCATTTTAAAAATTTTGACTCCCCTGTCCCCCCTCAAAAGCTAGATAAAGAACACAAAGAAATTCGGAAAATGTTTCAACAGTTTCGGACATGGAAAATAATGATGAAAAAAACTCGATCGGGGTTCTCGCTCCCCTTTCCTGTCGCGACAAAAATAGGAAAACTCGCGAAATAGAAATCGAAAAAATCCGTAAAAATAGTGAAAATTAATTGAGCATTGAATGATACGGTTTCAAAAAAAATTTACCCCCTTTCCTCCTCGAAGGCTGGGATAGAGAACGCGTGGAAATTCGGAAAAAATTTCAACGGTTTCATAGATGGAAAATTACGACTAAAAAAATGTCTGCCGATGAGCTTGCTCCCTCCCCTCTTTTCAGAAAAGTTGCGAAAACTAGCGATAACAAAATCGGAAAAATCCGTAAAAATAGTGAAAAATATCCAACCATCAAATAATATAGTTTTGAAAAATTTTACCGCCCTATCTAGATTGAGAATGCGTAGAAGATTGAAAAATTTCCTGATTGTTTCGGACGATGAAAATTATGACGAAAGGGTGCTCAGACCCACACGAAACTCAAATACGTAATAATTATTATGAACATAGAATCATATATTACAATAATAAATACTATTTCACTGGAAGTTATCCTCATTGAAGAACTAGATTGTAGTAAATTAATAGGCAAGCGACCGTGAAACATTGACACAATATTTGAAATGAACAGACTAAGAAACAAATCCAAAAAATGAAAAAACAAACTTAAAAAAAAAGTTTTTAGAGAAAATCTTTTATTTGAATGCACTAAAAAGAACCCATCATTTGGCTACATTATAAAATTTTAAATGATACGAAAGCTTGTCGCGAGAATAAATCTAGAGTTAATTTCAAATTTATTCAACAATAAGAAATAGATAGATACTTTTTTGTTTTATTTTATAATGTAACAAAATTATCGGTTTAATTAATTAATTTTCTTCTTTTTAGTGCATGTAAATAAAAGCTTTTCTCTAAATAGTTTTTTCAAGTTTATTAATTTATCATCGGTATATGAATCAGGTAAAGTAGAACCAACAATCTATTGAGGTCATAAATCACCAACCACTTGAGATATCAGCAGGCTGTCAAGCATTCGATTCTACACAGAGTTGTAACTGCCCTAGCCATGAAATTTTAGTTATAATGATATTCGGTTAAAGAGCCCACTTTTATTAAAATGCAAAATTATTTCATGAGGTATTTCAATCCAGACCTGGGAATCTTTTAAGGGACACTCACTTTCATTGCTTATTTGTTTCCGAACAATGGGTAATGATTAGGGTTGTCGGCTAATATTGATTTACGGGGTCACTAGATTGTTGGTTCTACTATACACGTAAATATTCGCTGGTTTAGCATAAAATAGTGTACTCAATAGGATACATCTGAAGTTCAACAACATACCTCAATGGTCCCTTCATCTTTTGTTAGTGAGTTACTCACCATCGGTATCTTCACAAGTGTAATGGTTTCTTTCGTGAGTAGGTAGCCTAAGATGACTCCCATGAGCCAAGGTGCTGCCCTGAAGTGTGTCAGGAAGTAGAATTTCTTCATGTATATTCCGAACCTGATCCTGATAAATCATAAAATCAATTGAATTATTTAGATTGGTAGCGTGAAAGAGTCTGAGATGGAAATTTGAATAAAAATTACCAACTCCTGAAAAAAGAAGTCAGTAAACAATTAGAACCCGAAAAGAAAATATCACAAAAAACTTATTGACAAATTCAATAATAAAAACAAAACGGCATGGTCTAGCTAGGGTGAACAATGCGAAGGATAAACAAAAAAAATAACAGAAATTATTTATAAAAACAACGTAATAAATGATATTCCTGGAAAAGCGTTGCTTTCGGTGACTACTTATCGACTGATAACCAGTAGAAATAATTTGATTAATTACTTCATGCTCCAAGAGTGATTTTGCCATACGATCTTATTTCCCACCTGTAAGTGAAGAAGACGTACCTAATAAAAGTGTTCGAGAACATTTTCATTATGTGCCCTTGGCAGGACCAGATGGTACACTATAGTTGCCTCATCTGGGATCTCCCATTTGCGATGCCAGAGATCATCACGAATACGTGGGAAGCCTAGTATCCTGTTGGCAACTGCAGTAAACTTGGAAATTTCCAGTCTCTCAGGAATAACGTCAGTACCCCCCTAATTATGGGTGAGAGACTCTCTAAACCTCTGTAAACGTAATCTTAATTTGGTTCGAAATTCAGTGTCTTTCCTTCACCGGCAGGCAATTGCCTTTTCTGGTCTGGAAGGATGGTGGACAGAGGTTCCCAAAATGTCGACCCACATTTCACAAAAGGTTAGATCACACCCTGTATAAAACACCGACAAAGAGTCGGATCCAGATAGCGGAAGTTTGTAATACGAAATATCTTAAACTTTCAAATGAACATCAAAATTTTACATTCTGTTTGAACTGATGACAGATTTTGGAGCGAAAATTTTGCATCTAGAATTCATTGAAGAATTTTCATTTAATCAATAGAATACGAGGTCAAATTTGGTTAATCGGGCATTACAATCTATAAAAAAAATTACTTCCTTACGAGGAAGCTGCTATTTCCCTTGACATGAATTATATTCACTAAAAAAAACAGCATGAATTCGTTGTTTTTGTGATTGTTGAAAGAGGGAATTTAAAAAAAAAAGTACTGTTTTCAAATGAAGAAGTGTAAAACTGGTGAATCAAGGTGTAAGTATTGTGCCGGTGAAAATAAGGAGGAATTTTGAGTGAGCCTAGAAAAAGCCAGTAATCATTAAAAAATAGGCCGTATCTCCGAAATAACTTGAGACCGCCAAAAATTTCACTTCGATTTTATGTTCAAGAAACCAAAATACGTATGCCTCAAAAATTTGTTTTTATAGCTTGCAGCGCCCAATTAATCGAATTTAACCAAATACATGCATGACTCAGTGAATTTGTCTTACGCAGATGCATCTTCATAGATAATTCCAGGTAGGTGATAGGCATACGCTTGATAGAATCCTGCGAATATCACTGCTAGAGTGGCTGTTACTAGTGCGGCTATAGCTGATTTGGGGTGCTTCGTCAGGAGAAGCAATATCAACGGTGAAAACATAAACAACTGCATGTCGACGTTGAGATACCAACTTGGAGAAAAGCACTGAAGAATAAATTAAAAAGTTATGTAACGTTTCAACTTGGTTCTTCTGAAAATTGAAGACATCGTTGGTAGTAGTAGTACCTATTAGTATTTATCATTCAATAAATTACATAAATTTATACAGTGTGACCTATGTAAAATAGAACCACCCCTGTAGAATACGCATTTTCGAATCAATCTCAAAAACGAACAACGAACAACTATCATTTTTATTTAGATTATAGACATATTTAAAATCTGGCAGCACAACACAAAAAAGTAGAACACCAATGAACTTGTTCAGTGAAAATCCTAAGTCAATAGCTCATTCCGTTCTGCAGTTATTACTCCTGAAAATGTGAGAGATTTGTGGTGGAAGCGATTTTGTAATAAAAATGTGACTACACCACTGGAAACGTAAATTGTATCCCCTCAAAATCATTTAGAAACAGACACAAGTTTTAAAGTATTTATCCAGCAATGAAACGCCATTAAGACGCCATGAGCGCGATCACATTTGGGCGATTTTAAGGCTAAAAGAGTCAGTTGATGACTCGTATCGATTTCAAACAAAAACAGGATTCTAGAAGACGTTCGATTCTAGGTACGTGATGTGAGAGAAATTGAAATTTCAATCCACTTTTTCACAATAAAAATCTCAAAAATGTCCTTAAAATGCAGTCACTTTGAAGCAAATGTTTGGGTAAATGAACAAATAATTTCAAAAAAACATTACAGCAAGATTGGATGAAGATTGCTTCAAATTTCAATGGAAGAGAAATACCATTGCAGCTACCTCGATTATCTGTGGAAAGCATCGTAAGGTGCTGCCGCAGACGTAGGTACATAGAATCAAACGTCCTCTAGAAGCCTGTCCTTGTTTGATATCGATACGACTAACCGTTTTTGAGTTATCGACTCTTTTACCAAAAAACCCGTCTCAAAAATAGGACTGCGTCAATTGGTCGAAAGTTAATTTATCGAAAGTCATTTGGTCGAAGTCAACTGAAGTCAATTAGAGTAAATTGGCGGAATACGTCAATTGGACTAAATTGGCCGAAATATACAGGGTGTCCGGTAAACCATGGATCATACTTTAGCTGGTGATTAACAAGTTCATAACCTATCAGAAAATCACAACTTGACCTCAGTAAAAACCTCACGGTTTTCGAGATATTGGAACTTTTATAAAAAAAAATGTATTCCTATCTCAGATCATTCTTTTATGTTCTAAGCAAATAAGGAGCGTTTCATGTTAATTCTTATTTTAGATAAATTTTACTGAATAGTAGTTGTAACTATCACAGAAGGCAGATTTTCAATAGCAGTCATTACGGTCTACAAAAAAAATTATCCTCCGATTTGGATCTCTCAAGATTTCTATTATAAAACTTTGAACTCTTTTTGTGACAAATTATTCTCTAACAAATAGTTCAAAAATGTATAGAAGTTGCCATGATTCTTTTTTGAAAAATAGATATTGCTAATAGAGTACGAAAGGGGGTATTTTACTATGGATCACAAGGATTGCAGTTTCGTTCAAAATGGGTTTATTTTCTATTTTATCGAAGTGTGAGCTGCAATTATTTTATCACAGCGACTGATGAGCTGATAAATCTTACACAGGTACTTGGACTGATATAACAGTTAAATGAACTTTAAAAATTATATGAGAATAGGTTGATTCTTATGAAAACAACACAACAATGTACACCTCAATATTCCTCTTGTACATAATTAAGAGACTACAACAAATGTTCGAATTGTTTTCCTTCTGCTCTGATACAAGCGCGACATCTCCTTAAAAACGACCTTTTCAATAAACGCAGAGCTCTTGGGTTATTGTTGATTTCTTCGGATGCATGTCGTATTTGGTTCCGTAGTTCCCTTTCGCTAGTGATTGGGTTGTGGTAAACCTTTTCCTTCAAACATCCCTAATAAAAAAAATCTAACGGGTTCAAGTTCGGTGAACGTGGCGGCCATAGTATTGGCTCAAGTCGCCCAATCCATCTCTGAGCATATGTCCTATCTAAATACTCTCTTACTTGTCTGCCGTAGTGAGCAGGACACCCATCATGTTGAAACCACATGGTCTGTCTGACTTCCAGCGGCACATCTTCCATTAGATGGGTTAATTGGATTTGCAAAAATTCCAAATAATTTTCGGAGTTCAATGTCTGCGGAAACTCGAACGGACCAATCACGTGGCCATTCAGTATGCCGGTCCAAAGATTTATTTTAAATTGATGTTGGTACCTGTATGGTCTCATTATACGAGGATTTTCAAAGTGCCAACTGTGGAGGTTGTGGATATTGAAAACACCCCGACGGTGGCATGATGATTCATCTGTCCATAATATTTTATTGAAGAAATCTGGGTCCTCTCGGTGTTTTCTCAACATACGGCGACAAAAAGTTATTCGTTTTGGGTAATCTGTTGGCAACAAAGATTGAACACGGTGTACGTGGAAGGGGTGCAGTTGATGTATTTTCAAGATATCATGAACGGTTGATTTTTTTATGCCAGTTCTTCTCTCGATACTACGAACGCTAGTGGACGGATCATTCTCAATTTCTTCAAGGACCTCATCTTCAAGGTCATCACGACGTGGTCTGCCTGATCCACATTGAGCACCAGGAATCTTGCCCACCGTATAAGAGTTATGTACTCTTATGAACACACGATAATCAGGATGTATATTCCTATTGGGATACCTTTCACGGTATAATGCAGCAGCTCTCCTTGCGTTGCCTCTACATTCACCATAAATAAAATGCATTTCGGCATACTCACGTGGACTGTACGGCATTTTGATACTGTTGCAAATAGATTTTGCCAAGTTATCAAATCCTATCCACAAAGCACACTAACAGTCTAAAGAGAAAACAATACACGATAACGTTCAATAAGGAATTATATGGTAAATACTGCAACTCACGAAAACACGGTGTACTCTCTGGCGACCTGTCATTCAACTGACAGATCAGCCTAGATAAAAGAGCAACGAATTGCAGCTCACACTTCGATAAAATAGAAAATAAACCCATTTTGAACGAAGCTTCAATCCTTGTGATTCACCGTAAAATACCCCCTTTCGTACTCTATTAGCAATATCTTTTTTTCAAAAAAGAATCATGGCAACTTCTATACATTTTTTGACTATGGGCAAAACGAGTTTTCAAGGCCAATGTTCAGGTTTTCGTTGGAGAATAATTTGTCACAAAAAGAGTTCAAAGTATCATAATAAAAATCTTGAGGGATCCAAATCGGAGGATAATTTTTTTTTGTAGACCGTAATGACTGCTATTGAAAATCTGCCTTCTGCGATAGTTAAAACTACTATTCAGTAATATTTATCGAAAATAAGAATTAACATGAAACTCTCCTTATTTGCTTGGAACATAAAAGAATGATCAGAGATAGGAAATTTTTTTTTTTTTATAAAAGTTCCAATATCTCGAAAACTGTGAGGTTTTTACTGAGGCAAGTTGTGATTTTCTGATAGGTTATGAACTTGTTTCACCAGCTAAAGTATGATCCATGGTTTACCGGACACCCTGTATTATTGGCAATCTATATTTTATACTTGCTTCATATACAATCGGTTAGGATATTTGATCTGACTTTCTTTCTTTCTACCATTGTTTATATAGAGGCATTGTTTATATAGAAGATAGTTAGTCAACCTTATATGATTATAAATGGATCAAAATGGATGCGACATGTAGATGGCGATAGTGAGCTCGCATCCAAGTCATGTCGTAACTTGATTGAAAAAATGGGACAGCATTAAAATCAGGGTTTTTTGAAGAAACCTGCATTAAAATGACGTCAAATATTCATGTTTGTAACTAATCACGCTATATGACACTCGCGTTTGCGTCCAACACCAATTACACAGGCATTGACTATCTTACTTCTATATAAACAATGAGAGAAGTAAGATAGTTAGCCAACCTTATGCGATTTATATTGGATTCAAATGGATGCGACATGTAGATGGCGACAGTGATCTCGCATCCAAGTCATGTCCTAACTTCAGTGATCTGGCCTCCAAGTCATGTCGTAACTTGATTGAACAATGGGACAGCATTGAAATCAGGGTTTTTTGAAGAAACCTGCATTAAAATGACGTCAAATATTCATGTTTGTAACTAATCACGCTAGATGACACTCGCGTTTGCGTCCAACACCAATTACACAGGCATTGACTATCTTACTTCTATATAAACAATGAGAGAAGTAAGATAGTTAGCCAACCTTATGCGATTTATATTGGATTCAAATGGATGCGACATGTAGATGGCGACAGTGATCTCGCATCCAAGTCATGTCGTAACTTCAGTGATCTGGCCTCCAAGTCATGTCGTAACTTGATTGAACAATGGGACAGCATTGAAATCAGGGTCTTTTGAAGAAACCTGCATAAATGACGTCAAATATTCATGTTTGTAACTAATCACGCTAGATGACACTCGCGTTTGGGTCCAATACCTTTTCTACAGGCATTGACTAACTATCTTCTATTTAAACAATGCTTCTACTCACTGACCTCATCACTAACCTCTACTGACATAAATTCTTAAATGAGTAAGCAATTCTTCTAAATAAATTATAGGTTTATTTTATTACAACTTCTTTTTATTCTTCAACAATCAATTAAAGTACATATATTTTGTATCAAATCAAATATTAGGTATCAGTATTATTTAAGATTATGTGCGATACTTCGCAAGTAATCAATTGCTTCGGTCACTTCAAATTCTTGGGCAACAGATTTTATTCTATTGTCTATTTTCCTTTCAAAACATTCCTGTGCCTTCCTTATGTTTTTTAATATATACCATATAGAAGGTTGACTACAATAAATCAAACTAGCAAACCTTCTATGCCATGCTTCCAAAGCATTATTTGATCTGGAAAAATCATTCTTGACTCTATCACAAAAATTCCAAACATCGATGGCAAAATCTGGTTTTCCACGTCTTTTTCCACGTAGGCGACCTATATATGTATCTTCGAAGTAGTCTAAAACAACACATGCTTCTGGAGGAAAAACTTCGGAGAGGAATTCGAAATATTTTACAACGTGGTCACATGGAACAAATGCCAGAGAGGACAGCATTCTATCCTTTAATGCAAACTGCACGTCAGTAGCATAGACACCCTGCAATCCATTGTTCTGTATATTCTTATAAACATTCTGACTGAGGTGGAATGAACAACCTCGAATAATAATATTTGTAAACGATTCATGGAAAGCATTAATTGCTCCATTTTTAAAATCACATATCGCAGCCGTCTCCAGAGTCACATAATTCATAACATCCCGCAGAATATTGCTTGTTGAATTCAATGTTTCTCTTGCATTCTTCCTTAGGAGGATTGCTGATACTATAGCTTCCTTTCTTCGAGCATCTGGTTGGTGTGAATGCTCACCCCTCACACATACCTCATCTCCATCCTCCGCTGATATCACTGTATGTGCGCTTCCTTTACAAGATTTTTTCAACTCACATCTCCAATAGATTTTTCCATTTCTATCTGAATCTCGTACATAAACAAAACCTGACAGATTCCTTTTGAGTTTTTTTGTTTGCATGAATAATGCCATTTCGCATTCAAAATCGACTGTTTGACAACAAGGTGACATGACAACAAGGTGACATGACAACAAGGTAACATTTAATGGAGCGTTTTATTGTAGGCAGACATGTTCTACTCGTAGAAGTAGAATTTGACATAGCTGTTTTTTTGATATCAAATATATCTACTTTTTCTACTTTCGCTACGATCAAATTTGAGGGTAGCAGAAGTAGATATTGGTTGAAAAAAGAAAATTCCTAAATCGTAGCAGAAATTGACATTATTGATATTTCAGTTTGGTTGTATTTTGAAGCTTAAAAAACTTCATTTACTCACATTAAAACGATTTTGGTAGTGAACAGCCTCTAGTTAAAATGAATATGAGTGTTATGGACGTAATTAAAGTTATAGATGAAAATGTTTAAATACGTATAGGTTGTGAAACGAGTTTTATCTATATACTTAACAAAGAAGGTGGGTTCATATTGATTCTCAATCCATTGAAAACCTCTGTTGGATACCTCAGTTTTGAAATCATATACTAAAAAATATACAAATAGATACCAAAAAAGAAGATGATGACCCCGGAAGTATAGCGTAAGTTCAAAAACATCAGTGGGATATGATATAGAAGTGTCTAATCGTTTTATGTATGACAAATAGAGAAAAATTGTCCAGATACATATCAAAATAGTTATTTGTATGCTAAGGCCGCGAAATACCTTTTTAACGTACCGAAAGAGCAGTTATCGCCGAGGCCGCTTGCGGCCGAGGCAAGATAATCTTGAGGTCGTTAAAAAGTTTCGCGGCCATGGCATACACACTATTTTTCGTGCAATCGTTAAAATTATTAAAATAGATAGTTGTAAATAAATACATTTTTTCTACAAACGTCAAAAAATGACAAGGTTCGCGCATAACCAACAGTATGCGAAGTGGCACTTTTTTTCATTTTCATTCGTTACCATGACACCGTGCGCGAATTATTGTGCGAAATATATTTCGCACACTGCATGTAAACTATATGGGATTTTCATATTCTAACCTATATGGTCCTCAACTCCTCAATCAAGCAAAAAACAAGAAATCGTTCATTTATTAATGTAGAACAATAATTAAGGCTTTCAAATTGTGAGAGATATTTTTCTGGCTTTATTTGCTTCACACCACTCTTTAAATTGCTATGCATTTTCATACTGCCGCCTCGATTTCTCCGGTAAAAGGTTGGAAATTACGGAATTGGCCGCATCTATCAAGTTAGGTGGGGTACTGCTTAGTTCATCGTCGCTCGAAATTTCCATTCTTTTACAATAATAAATATCACGCACGAAATTGACGCGAATAAAAAGTCACTCCAAAATAATTATCAAGAACTGTCACTTTGAAATAATTGTCAACAAATGCCATTTTATTTCCATAGTTACAGTAATTACTTGATTTGGAAAAATTATTTAAGCCAGTTCAATACTATTTTTCATAGTTATTACTTATTTTAGAACAATATTTTTGACATTTGTAGAAAAAATTTTGTTTGCATCTCATGCGCGAAATACTTTGGTAATCTCGACTATTTTTTTTAAATCAGTTCTCGATCACCAAAGTAGCATTTCGCGCACTAGATACAAAAATAACTAATTGCTCTAAAATCAACAGCAGTTCAATTTATTTAACAATATCACCGTGTGCTATGGAAATGATATGTTTCAATATATACAAAATATTTTGACAGTACTTGTCAAAACGCAAAATGTGTGATACTGATAGCGATATTTCAGTACCTTCCACTCCTCCTGAACTCAAAAGCGTTGTAAATTCGGCGCTTTCCGTTTTAATACCCGAAAAATCTAAACGGCAGTACGAAAAATGTTACGGCGAGTTTAAAGATTGGTGTGACAAACAGAATGTTAAGACGATGTCTGAAAACATTTTTGAAAGTGACGTTTGGTTTCGCGGCCGTTGCTATGGGTAACGGCCGCGAAATTAAATTTCGCGGACTGTGCTGAGAACGCGAAATACTGACTTCGCGTGCGATTGCACGAAAAAATTATTATCAGTTCCTATTTTGTTCCCAACTTTCAAATATGCTCCTATTTTCTAAAGATTATTCCGGCTTATTTGCTGGTTCACTCAAAGCTGCCTTGGAAGTGGAAGGTGTGAAGGCTTAGGAATCACTTCTTCATAAGAATTTTTATATTCTGAAAAAGTTTTCTGAGTGAAAATTATTCAAGGAATTCACATATATGATGAGATAATTATTGCACTTGAAATATTCCCGCCTAGATCGAATCTTCGAATAGATATAAAACTGCACGCGCCTTCTTCCATTGTTTATTTGGGCTGTGGTATTTGTTAATGTAAGAAAATTATTCATATTGAATATATCATTATTTATAGTAATGAAAACTAAGTTTCAAACTTTTTACAAAGATTTAGGAAATTTTAGAATTATCTGACTAATATTGGAAACCCTGAAATTACGTCTGACGAAGTAACATATGAATTTCGACGAATTGACATCTTGTCCAATTCACCAGAGTTGCCAATCCAATATTGTTAGATTCCCCGAAATTTGCCTGGCAAATACCCAAAATCCTCAATGAAAGATTTAAAAATCCTCACATAATCCTCACACCCAAAAACTATGGAAAATAATTGAGCATGACAATGTGATTCAAAGTATTTTCTCTTAGTTCAGTTGAATTAGTTTGGCTAGAACGAAATAAAAACCCTTTTAAAGCAGCAAACTGAAAACTTTTTGTGTAATGTCTGAGAAACCTAGGCCGTTTTTGTCGTATAACTTTTTTTAAATTATTTAGGCCGTTTTAAAAACTTTTCATTTTAGCGTTGAAACAGTGACGTCATAGACAGAATGTTTTAAAACGAAATGCACCATTTTGAAGCCATAGTCAAATCTATGACGTTGAAGTTTAAAACATTATTGAATACGGTTCAACGACAAAAAACAGCTCTAACAATTTGCTATATTCGTTTTAGTTGTCAAAAGTCAAACGAAACAGTAAATAACAAATTAATGCATGGAATTGAAAAATAGAAATCAAACCTTAAACCCACTCTTGTTTTCTGATTTAAAATTAATCCAAAATATTCCAAAACAAAAAGCCTAAAGCTCCCTTTAGGTTTTGTTTTCACGATTCGTTTTCTGATTGGTGAAGCAATGTGAAAATACAGCTTTTTGTTTCAGGTAAATTAAAAATTCTGCTTCACTAATCAGTATACGAAACGTAAAAAGTTTGTTTGTGAACCCCCGGATGATATGTCAGATTAGTTTGAAACGCAGTCAGCTGTCACATGTCATTTCACACATAGAACCACCGATACAGAACGATAAACCGTAGAACACTTTTGTTCTGTAACATCCAAGAGCAAGAACCGTTATATTTACCGTTTACATTTCTATCTTTCGGCTGAAGTTTATTGAATTTTTCGTCCACTGATTATTCTCAAAATTGTAAGATGCCAATTTTTTGTGGTATAATATCAAATTCGAAATCCTCACAAAATCCTCACATTTTTTCAATCCCCAATGAATTCCCCAGCACCACACCAAATCCTCACAAATTGGGGAATTCCTCACACATTGGTAACACGAATACGTGAATTATTCACGTATTCGGCCAATTGACGTATTCGACCGACTGACTTTCGACCAATTGACTTCGACCAAATGACTTTCGAAGAATTGACTTTCGACCAATTGACGTGGACCCCTTAAAAATGATCGCGCCTCTTGCGAAATCTGAAATGAACAATGATGTAAAACTAAATATGTAAATTTTTGTGACGGTTATATTGGTTTTGAAAATTTGTATTCAACTGAGGGGTGCTACGAGGTGGTGCTATTTGGAAAAATAATGTTTTCAATTGTTGTTACCCTGTACAGTGGAGCAGTAAACAAAAGCAGAACGATTCTCACTAGGCAACCAACATAGAATCTTCCTTCAGATATTAGACCAGGGACCTTATGTTTGAGTACGCGCGATAAATTTCGAACGTGATATTTACATCGCCAAAAATTCGCATGTGATACTCTTCTCGTTCGATACGCTATTCCCGAACTGAATGCGATACAGAGTTGGTCGGTTTCGAAGGGTGTGAGGGAAGTCTTAGCTTGGGTCACGAATTCAACCAATAGCTTAAAGGTATTTAAATCACATGACGTGGCGCGTCACGTTGACAACTGTTCTGCTTGTATTTCTTGTGTTGTTTTACTAATCAATCGATTAAAAATATCTGAAAATCGCATGCGATATTGCATCGAGTGAACTCAAACATAGGGTCCCAGTGCTGATGCATTTTTGAGATACAAAAATTATTAACAGCATGAGACCTACTGGAAGTGGAGAGAAATATTGTTCGAAAGACGGGAAAAATAAATCGAAAAAATGGATAAGGGTGGAACGGGGTGAACTTTTAGGGGTTGAAAGTGATATTTCACGGTTTTTCGAGAATTGCAACGAAAGTTGACATCCTATCGAAAAAATTTGAACAACAGAGTTGTTGATAATGAAAATATCTGGAAATTTCGTTTACAACATTTTTTCGCATACCCTCAAATTTCAGGGGAAAATCTAAAAAACCAATTTTTCAGTTTATAATTTTTATCTCGCTTAAAAATAATTTTTTTCCACGAAATTTGGTATTATGTTTCGAAGAATCTGTGATTTTTTTGTAGCGGAGTACAGGTTTTTTCCTATTTTGTTTTCGACAAATTTAGAAAAAACGACCTCATTTTCAACTGAAAAGTTTCAAGCTCGCCAGCCGCCAGTTTTTTCGTTAAAGCGTCAACTTTTAGATTATGTAATGAAAGAGTAGCACTACCATGGAAATTATTTTCAGAAAAATCAAAAATAAATTTTAATTATTGTTATTCTATAATCATCTTTGTTTATTAAAATTATTGAAATTAACTGTTGAAACCTGTCGAAACTATTAATGAGGATTTGATTATCATAGAAGGGAGAAATAGACCGGGGGATAGTGACAGATTTTAGGACACGATTTTACTCAGTATGCCTTTTGGAGGGCAGTACTGTCCGTATATCCTCGTGATAATAATGCATGAATTAAAGAGTCGTCGTAGGTTCTTCATATTGAAAAATAATAAAAATATTTTCGAAAAATTATGTGTTTCGGTACGATTCCAATCAGGTTGCCATGTGTTTTGTAATAAAGTATTAGACGTAAAATACTCGAAAAACCATTGGCATACCATCAGGATGGGCGGAGAATTCCATTTTCCAAATACAATCGTTTTTCGAATATTTTAGTTTTATTATTTCATCACGAAACACATGGCAGTCTGATTAAAATAGTACCCGAATAATAATAATAATTAAAATTATTATTATTATATTTTAATATGAAGAACCTACGACGACTCTTTGATTCATGCATTATTATCATGAGGATATACGGACAATACTGTCGTACAAAAGGCATACTGAGTAAAATCGTGTCCCAAATTCTGTCACTATCCCCCGGTCTAAAAGGTGAACTTTTGGGGGTAACAATGGTTTCTCACAGTTTGCAGCGAAAATTAACGTCCTACACAAAAAAGTTAAAGGAAAAATTGTTGGCAATGAAAAGATCTACAACTTTTGTATTCAAGATTTTTCCACATAACCAGAAATTTTCAAAAATCGGTTTTTCGCCATTTTGACGGTCAATTTGAGGTTAGGTTGAAAAGTGTTGAATATAAAAGTTTCCGATCTTTTCATTACCCACAACTTTTTTCTTTAACATTTTCTGCTAAGACCTCACGTTTCAGCGCAAATCGCAAAAAAATCCCTAAACTACTTCCCACGTTCACCATTTTAAGTGTTTTCGTGTTTGAGAGGTTCGAGAAAAATGAATATTTCGCTGCAAACAAAAAACATCTAATTAAGAACATGAAAAAGTATATTTCCACTAGATTTTGCGACAAACATACAATTTTCATACAAAAAAGTCAAACCAAATTACAAAGGTTTTTCTGATTTTTCCGGAAAAATTGAGGTTATGTGGAAAAGTTGTAGATCTTTTATTGCCAACAATTTTTTTTGTAGGAAGCTCATTTTCGCGCAAATAGTGAGAAACCATTTTTACCCCCAAAAGTTCACCTCTTTTCGCCCTTCTATCATAATTAAATCCGTATTTATGTCTTATTTTTTGTATCTATTGAGGTAACATGAAATTTTTATTCTCGAAAGGTTTCAGCTATTAATTTCAATAATTTTAATAAATGAATATGAGTTTGGAACAAAAATTTTTGAAAATCTGTTTTTCCATTTTTTCGCGTTTTCTGGAAAAAAATTCCACAGTAGTGCTAACCTTTTATTACATATTCTGAAAGTAGACGCTTCAACGAAAATACTGGCGGCTGGCGATCTTGAAAAGACGAACTTTTTCGGTGAAACTTTTCAGTTGAAAATGAGGTCGTTTTTTCGCAGTTTGTCGAAAAAAAAAGGAATATAATCTGTATTCCGCTACTTACTTGAAACATGTTGAGTTATATTTCCACCAAATTTTGTGGAAAAAAAAGTTATTTTTGCGCCAGAAAAAAATAAAAAACTGAAAAAAATTTTTTTTCGATTTTCCCGGAAAATTTGAGGTAATGTGGAAAAATGATTAATACAAAAGTTGTAGATCTTTTTATTTTGAACAACTCTGCAATTCAACCTCTTTCGAAAGGAGGTCAACTTTCGTTGTCAATCGCGAAAAACCGTTAAATATCGCTTTCAACCCTTAAAAGTTCACCACGTTCCACCATTCTCCAGGTTTTCGACTCCGATTTATTTTTCCCGTCATTCGAACAATATTCTGCTACTCTTCCAGTAGGTCTCATGCTGTTAGTAATTTTTTCCGCTTTTATATTTTTTGTCGTCCATCAGCTAGCACTGGTCTGTATATTGACTGTGAGTGGATAAGATAGATAGATAGAATAAGGTATGTGGGCGGAAGGAGACATAAGCATGTATGCCTCTCAATCCAATGACATATTACGGATATACTTCGTTATTTACATTTCGAGTTGCGGTCACATTCTAAGCACAATTTTTATCGCAGCTTGTTTCGCGGAAAATAGTTGCCAATCAACCCAAAAGTCGGCAAAGCTAAGTTTCTGCTGAATTATCTGCTTATACACAATGTATATAAGCAGATACTATCCGCGAAATAAGCGGCAGTAAAATTTGTGCTTAGAATGTGACTCTGTGTTGACCGCAGCTGGAAATGTGAATAACGGAGTCTAACGGTAATGCCATTGTCTCAATCGGGCCCGTTATGCACCCACCACTGCTGGAAAATGGTTCAGTTTTGAAGGAAGCCTATCTCGCGAGCAAAAGAGGCCTGCCTTCTAACGGATATCTCCCTCACACTCCAGGTTCAGTACGATGCTCCCGAGGTGTGCTTCCCGTATTGCTGCCACTGCCGGGCATTCCGTGAGGATGTGGGTGGCTGACTCCTCATCCTCCAAGCACCACCTGCTTTCGGTATCATCCGTGATACCTAAAATGTTGAGGTGCTTGTTGAGATGACAGTGTCCCGTCAGGAGCCCTGTCACTAATCTGATTTCCTTTCTGCTCAGTGTGAGCAGTGTCTTGGTCCTCCCAGTAGAAGGGCCTCCGATGTGGAGTCTCGATTGCCTCATGCCCGGTGCATGTTTCCATGTATCCTGGAATTTCATTTCCAGGATTCCCTTCATGGTTGAGACGCACCATGATCTAGAAACTCCTAGGATAGGTTCTGGACTGGGTTTTTCGCTCCTTGTCTGGCCAAATAATCAGCCTGTTCGTTTCCAAGTACTCCAGTATGACCAGCGACCCAAAGTAGCTTTACTTTATTGGCGGCAGATAGCCTTTGCAGATCATCGATACATTCAGATACCAGCAACGAAGTGACTCTATACGATGTGAGAGCCTTGATTGCCGCTTGGCTGTCGGTGCATATCGTAATATGCTGGCCGCGGTTGAGATTTTCTCTTACACAGGCGAGTATGGCAAACATTTGTGTCTGAAATACAGTAGCAAAAGTGCCTAGAGCGTAACAGAGTTCCGCTTTCGTAGGTGCCCGTATACCCCGGCGCCGGCTGACTTACCCATGCAGGAGCCATCTGTGTACCAGATGATCCCCTTAGTGGGAATCAGGCAGTGCCCGATCCGCTCCCAGTCCTCCATTTTGAGAATGACTGACTGCGGCCTTTTACTGAATCGTATGGCAGGTAACGAACTATGAGGGAAATTTAACTTACCATCTGTTCTGGGTCCTGGTTGACGTAGTTTTGAATGTATAATAATACGGACCACCAATGTGTCTTGCAGGGTCTTACAATCGCATTTTCTATGAAGTCCCATTTAGGCCCAGACCCCAAGTAGTTCAATAAAGGGTAGGTAATTAGAGCACCTACTATAGATGGGGTTAATCTGAAAAAGACAATATTGAATAAGTAAATCGTACATTTTGTATTCTTGGACAATTTTCATAGCTCAAAACCGCTTTCCAAAAATTTCACCAAAACAAGTCCTGTGCTTCACGAAAAATAATAGCTGTCTATACAGTGGGGGACTCTTCTGTATCTATTTTGTAGGACAAAGAGTTTTTCGAGTACTTTATCCAAATATCTCGAGGTTCAACTGAATAACTAACTGTTATAATAGCTATATATATATATATATATATATATATATATATATATATATATACAGTGCGACGCTAAATTATGGAACAAATTATTATTTCTGAATATAAAGATATTTTGGAAAAATCCTCGGACAGGTCGATTTTCTTTTCTGATGGACCCATTTTTGAACCCCACCCAAAATATACAGGGTTATCCGCATTTGAGTAAAAATGACTTAGGTGATATTTTTGAAAGGAACACTCAGTATATTTTTACAAATTTGGTTAGAGATCGTCATTACGAATCCAGTGATACCAAGTTTGATGGGATTATGTCAAACGGATGCGGAGATATGGGCAAAATACTTCTCCATATGCCCAATGAGTGTGACAGAGACTTTCAACCTTCTAAATCGTGTGGAGTCTCGCAGTCGTACTCATTAGACATACGAGGAAGTTTTTTTGACACAAATTCATTATTTCTGAATGTAAAGATATTTCGGAAAAATCCTCGGACAAGTCGATTTTCTTTTCCGATGGGCCAATTTTTGGACCCCACCCAAAATATATAGGGTTATCCTCATTTAAGAAATAATGACTTTGGTGATATTTTTAAATGGGACACCCAGTATCTTTTTCTATACTTGGTTAGGGATCGTCATTGCAAATCCAGTGATACCAAATTTGAAAGGATTATCTCAAACGGCTGCGGAGATATGATCAAAAAACTTCCTCCTATGTCTAATGAGTACGACTGCGAGACTCCACACGATTTAGAAGGTTAAAAGTCTCTGTCACACTCATTGGGCATATGGAGAAGTATTTTGCACATATCTCCGCAACCGTTTGACATAATCCCATCAAATTTGTAAAAATTTAGTGGGTGTTCCATTTAAAAATATCACCTAATATCATCGGAAAAGAAAATCGACCTGTCCGAGGATTTTTCCGAAATATCTTTATATTCAGATTTGATGAATTTGTTCCATAATTTAGCGTCGCACTGTATATATATATATATATATATATATATATATATATATATATATATATATATATATATATATATATATATAGCTATTATAACAGTTAGTTATTCAGTTGAACCTCGAGATAATTGGATAAAGTACTCGAAAAACCTTTTGTCCTACAAAATGGATGCTAGGACAGAAGAGTCCCCCACTCCCAACATGTACCAATGACGTAGTCATAAGAAATTATCAGTACCCAGCGGATTTTTCTACCGTTGTTTGCTTTATATTTGTATAATAAAATGGTCACATTGTCTCTCCTAGGTAGGTTTTTCCAGTCCTACGTGCAAAAGCCGTAGTATACAGGGTGCTCCATTATGTTCTTGTACAAACTTCAAATGGGAAATCTTTAACTAATTACAGAATGAAAAGTTCATATGAACATGTGTCCGCAAATGTTTCTTTTAGGTGATACAGAGTATTGAAGTTAAAATTCAATTATTTTGAATAACTTTTTGAATAAAATTTGATGAACGGGGTTTATTTGAGGTGGAAATCGAAATTTGCGATCAATTTTTATGTAGAACTCAGAGGGCGCTGCACATGCTCTCATTATTTATTTTAATTCTCTCTAACTTTTCTTAGAGTGAACTTTAGGGACCTTTCAAGTCGAAATCTTAATTCCACACTTTTTCTCAGCAAAAAAGGTATGGTTGTTCAACAACGCTAGGGGCAACCGTTTTTGGGAGATTTGCAAATTTCTGCATCGATGAAGGTTATGGGGTCACCTAGGCGCCAAAAATCTGAGTATGTGATTGATCTCGCTAAAAGAAATAACTTATTTTCATTAAGATACATCGAGAAAATGATTCGTTGTCAAAATACAGGGTACTAAATTTTGAAAAAATATTGGTTTTTCAACATTTTGTATCATGAGGATTATATCTCGATACATCTTTGTAGTAAAAAACTTGTTCATTTTAGCGAAATCTATCACATACTAAGTTTTAAAAAGTCCTGTGCAACTTTGTCAGGCGTCTAATAAGTGACCCCGTAACCTACATCAATGAAGAAATTTGAATATTTCTCAAAAACGCGGTTGCCTCTATAGCGTTGTTGAACAAGTAAACTTTTTTGGTTCAGAAAAGGTGTAGAAATGAGACTTGAACATAAAAAAACCCAAAAGTTTACTGTCAGAAATTTAGGACAAATTAATATAAATAATGATAGCCTTCTAAGATTAACATAAAAATGAATACCAAATTTTGATTGCGCTTCTCAAAAAAAACACAGTTCTTTTTGAGGCCTCTGTAGACACCATACTTCCTATTTTACCGTAGAGCAGATTTTCACAATTCGTCTGAACTCTTTGAAAGTTTTCAATTATAAATTTCAGCTCTTCAGACGATGTGGTGTTGTAGGATTTTCCGAGTTTCTCTGCATCTCTGAAAGCGAATGCGCCATCATTTAAGCCGCCCCGGAGGGCAGATTGATTATTTCAATGTTTTCACTCTGTTATTTTTAGTTTCAATATGTTTATAAAAATTATGAACGCTAAACAAAATTTCCCACTTTTTTCACGTAAATTATGATATTTTTGAATTGAACAAATAATTATAAATTGAAACTTACATTACTTCACGAATAAAAGAATATTGAATTAGCTAAACCACAATTTCGAAATAATTCGTTATTTTGAATAATTTTTGTAGGACTAGCGATACATACCCGTTTTTTTGTAGGACACTGTATTACTCGTATTTAGGTGAAGATTACACTAACCTTTCATGTGTTATCATTGTCCTACAGTTACTAATACATTTTTTTTTACCATGGAATTGACAATTTCGGAGCGTAGGACTGGAGACACCTACCATTCAGTTTGTAGGACAATATAACAATTCAATTATACAAATATCAACCAAGCAACGGTGAAAAAATCTGCTGGTTACTAATGATGTCTTATGATCACGTCATTGGTACATGTTGGGAGTGGGGACCTCTTCAGTCCTACCATCAATTTTGTAAGTCAAAAGTTTTTTTCGAGTACTTTATCGAATTATCTCGAGGTTCAACTGGAAAAGTAACTGTTATTAATGACTTTTTTGCACTCAACATCGACATGATTGACGCCTGCGCATTTTATTAGCTACCACTATCGAGAATTTTCGTAGGGGAAAAAGATGGGCGGTTCGGCAAAATGAAGCTACTCAGGAAGATTCAGCCTGTTATTAATAATTTTTGAAAATAGGCGTGGAATCCTGGTCTGATACTAAAAAATTACTCCTCACAAAATATATTTTTACAATGAAAAATGGTTCGGTGTACGGCAAGAGAAGTCGAAAATGGGTTAAACGAAATATTTTAGGTACATTTCTGAGGTGTACGATTTGTGTTTCGTGTGTACTCTCGTTATTCAATTTGGGTAAAAAAATGTAATCCATTTGTAAACAGAAATGTTCCTTGGGATCACTGAATGAAATAAAGTAAAGTATATGCGCTATATATATATATATATATATATACAGAAAGTTACTCATGACATCTACAGTCACTAGATGAAACTTAATTTGACACGAACCAAGGAATCCAAAGTTAGATGTTTATCTACTCATTGACAGGCAGCCAACAATCCGTTGTTCTGACCAACCCAAGGTTCAATCAAGTTTCTCGTACGTTAAGAGGAACGAAAGCAGAATCTAAGTGAAAATAGAGTATATTTCGTTTTAATTCCGAGAGTTCTAACCTTTGACAGCTGTTTCGTGGTAACCCACTCATCAGAAAGGATTTATGGAGCTCTCGAAATCAAAACGAATCCACTCAAGAATTAATACCGTGAAGGCAAGACAGATATAACAGAAAGTTACTCATGACATCTACAGTTTATAACTAATAAGAATTTTTATCGATGTGTCCAAGTCTAAGTGACTATGAAGATATTAATGTTTTTAGTTGTGCACGTTCACTTTTACTTCTAACCTCAAGTTGTAAGTAATGAATTTATTTGTTTTTACCCACCATTTTGTACAACATCCAAAATTTCGTTTTATAGATCTGTCCCGATGAAGGAATAAAATTTTTCCGAAAGCTTCACAATATAACAAAGAGTTTTCTTTGACTAAGCCCAGTGATTTGACTGCATCCTCAAGAATTTACCAGTTTTTTTATTTTTTTATTTACATATATATATATATATATATATATATATATATATATATATATATATATATATATATATATACAGTGTCACCGTTAAAGTCCGCATCATATGGGATTTTTTTTATTAGTCAGTTATTGCAAATTTAGAGTTCGTGAACAGTTTCTGCTTTGAAAATTATGCAAAATGACTTTTACGATGTCTTCCTATTCATCGGCTACACCTGTCAAATATGACATTTTTTCTAAAAAATTACTAAATGTCAGGTAATTTCTCAATATTTCGAGAAATATTATATGAAAAAGTTGTTTATTTTTAGATTTCCTACCAGTTTGAACAACTTTGATTTTTTTCTCGTTTTCTTAACCTTACAATTTTTCAGCTAATTTAAATTTAGTCAAATCTGAAAAACCAGTTGAGATGTAATACACACATCTTCTGAAAGAATTTTTTTCTGATCAAAATGTTTCTAATTGGATATTTTCAAATAAATACAAATATGCTGAAAGAATTATGTCTAATACTTGATGCAAAGTGGCTCTAGTTTCAACATAGCAAAATTCACTTTAATAATTTTTATCACATGAAGACATTTCAGATAAGTGCTATAACTCTAGAAATATCAAATCAATTTGCCATTCAAATTCTTGCTAAATCAATTTCATACAATTATTCTCTGAACTTATACTCAAAAATTAATCATCAATCAAGGTGCTGTTGAAATGGGAAGCATGCTATGGAAACAATAGAAGTGAATGTTATGAAAATTGATATAAAGTGTTTGACAGTTTCAAGGTTATGAGACAGTAATTTTTATCAAGTAGTAGATTCAAAATGCTGACTTTGCAGGAAAAAATAGAAATTGTACGCATTTGCGGTGAAAATACAAGTCATAGACAAGTTGCGAATATTTTCAATGGACGGCATCCTGAAAGAAATATTCACCAGTCTACTGTGAGCAGGATTATCTCAAAGTTTGAATCGACGGGTTCAGTACAAAATTCTTTCAAAAGACGTCATAATCCAAGAGTTTATGATGAAGAAGCTCAATTAAGTGTATGCCTAGATGTGGTAGAGCATGGGCAAACTAGTATAACAGATATTTGTAATAGGACCGGTGCTAAAAGGGAGGCCGTGAGAAAAATATTACACAATAATAAGTTCAAGCCGTTCAAACCAAAATTTATAAACACGTTAAAAGAGCGAGATTTTGACGTTCAGAGAATAATTGTATGAAATTGATTTAGCAAGAATTTGAATGGCAAATTGATTTGATATTTCTAGAGTTATAGCACTTATCTGAAATGTCTTCATGTGATAAAAATTATTAAAGTGAATTTTGCTATGTTGAAACGAGAGCCACTTTGCATCAAGTATTAGACATAATTCTTTCAGCATATTTGTATTTATTTGAAAATATCCAATTAGAAACATTTTAATCAGAAAAAAATTCTTTCAGCAGATGTGTGTATTACATCTCAACTGGTTTTTCAGATTTGACTAAATTTAAATTAGCTGAAAAATTGTAAGGTTAAGAAAACGAGAAAAAAATCAAAGTTGTTCAAACTGGTTCAAATTTGGTAGGTGGGTAGGAAATCTAAAAATAAACAACTTTTTCATATAATATTTCTCGAAATATTGAGAAATTACCTGATATTTAGTAATTTTTTAGAAAAAATGTCATATTTGACAGGTGTAGCCGATGAATAGGAAGACATCGTAAAAGTCATTTTGCATAATTTTCAAAGCACAAACTGTTCACGAACTCTAAATTTGCAATAACTGACTAATAAAAAAAAATCCCATATGATGCTGACTTTAACGGTGACACTGTATATATATCAATAAAATAATAATTGAGGATAAAACCTACCTCATGTATCTGTGGAAATAATGTTTGAAAATGTTGAAATCCTTTTCGTATCTTTTTTGTTTGAAGAATACATAGGAAACGAGTACTCCACCAATCAGTAGAAACGTATCAACAGCCACGTTGGATTGCATAAGTATGTCGAACCAAAAGTATGCTGACTGAAAAATTTAATAAAAATGAGAGGCGGGTTAGTACAGTGGAAATAATAGAATGAAGGAATCAGAGAAACGATTATTTTCCTCAGAGAGAGCAATTTTATAGTTGTATTAGGAATTGTTAAAATTGTATCTGTCAATCTAACTTGAACCTGAAAAAAAACAATAAAGGAAAGAAATATTATTGAGATAATTGTTTTCACTTTTCACAAGTCGTATTGAAGGATGAAATAATTGTTTCCTGAAGTGTGTGACGAACATCACGAAATTTATATAATTCAAGCTAGGTTAAAATAAGAAATGCTTTTCGGCTTGTATTTCACTTCCTCTAATACGTTTTGAAACGGAAAACGATATATGTAATGCAAATCTACGGCAGAAGTGAGTGAACTTTGGGTAAGTGTCTAAGATTATTTTACTAGCAGTTAGCTCTTATAACTATACTGTAAACCTACAACGAAAGTAAGTAAATTGCAGGTAAGTTTGCAAAATTGTGTGTGCTGGAAGTTTGTATCTGTAAGCTTAGCGCAAAGTCGTGACAAAATTGAGAAGTTTCAGATAAGTCAACAAAATATGCATCTGCTGGAACGCAGCATTTGTAACTGTACCGAAAGTCTCTGACAAGTTTGCAAATGATACCTTTACAAATGTAATGCTATGAGGGGGAAGATCTGCTGTTTGCAGGGCACTTGCTGAACGTTGGCTGCAATGGACGTAACAATTTTACAGTTGCTCTCGATAGGTTTTGAAAACTTTATGCAACCTCACCTTGCTTAGTGGGAATAGTAATAATACTCCCTCATAATTCACCCAAAGGCATAGCCTGTGCGGGTAGACGACGGATATTATTATTATTACCTGTCGTGGCCGTGTCCAGATACACGGGATATAATAACATCTTATGTATGCTCGCCAAGTATACCCAATGAACGTACATGAAATTCGCCCATTAAATGTGTGAGAAATGCATTCAATTATCTTTAATTGAAGGTACAACATGGATCTTAAACACATCTATTAATATCCAACCAATGTTCAGATACGAAGGTAGATTAAACTTTGGAATCGGTACAAGTAGGTTTTCAATGATCCTAAATGGAAGTACGTCAATACATTCTCTGAAAAAATTCCATAACAGTAATCGTAGTTGTTTACGATTACAGCTCACAAATGAAGTTACCCACTTTTTATGTTTTGGTTAAACGAAGAGGAAAATTCTGTAATGTCAAAGAACATCATGAGATCTAAGAGGAAGTGGGTAGGAATTGGTGTTTCGTCAATCTTTATATCGTGTCGATTTTCAATTTCGTTACTAGATATCCCTACTGTGGGATTTCAGTTGGACATCTTGTATTGAATCATTGTAACCTGTAAATCATATGTAACCATATGCAAATAAACACTAAATTCTAAATCCTTATAATAATTAATGGCGGAATAAGACCCACAACAAACAATAGCCAACAGTATCAAAACACCATCAAACGGGGACTAATGAAAATTTTCTGAACTCACATCTGTGAAATCTTTCAAATTGAAAACTGGCCCAATGCTATAATTGTATCGTGTGTGTAATATAATAACCCATATTATACTTATGCATCTCATTCCATTCAAAGCAGAGAGTTTATCGTGTTTCTTTTCCATTTGGAAAAGCTTTCCGCAATTCGTGTAAACAGACCATGCTATCAGTGAAGGATGAGCTGGAACTGAAAAATGTAAAGTGTATGGTTACGAAACTGTTGTATTAATCAGAGAGCTGAGTAGCAAAACATGTTTTTGTTTGACTTCATTGTTCACTTTAGTGAAAGAGATCTGAAAAGAATCCCAGTTTTTTTGTGATTATAACAAAGAAATTGATGTCGGGGCGTGGCGCAGTGGTTAGCTCGTCCGACTTTGGATCGAAAGGTCCGGAGTTCGAGCCCCAGTTGCGGCTGGGATTTTTTAATTTAATTTGACCGATTAAATTATTCAAATCTCGTGGCTGGACTGGGGTAAGTCCTGCACGATTCACTGTTGCGTTCCAATTAACAGTGCTGCTCCTAAGGTGGCGCATGGAGTTAGTAACAAGGCCTATCCAGAACATGTAGCCAATGACCAGCAGTCGATGCCAGAACACCAAAGAAAAAAAAAATGGGAAATTGCAGTCATTGCCTGTGATTAGAAACTTCAAATGTCTTTCCACCAGGAGCCAATTATTCGACAAAACTCTTTACTTAAAGCATAGTTATAAAACAAGATTCACGCTTATGCATAAAGCAAGATTGCATGCAACGATAATGCTTACCTTTTGCTTTAGAGCAACAATATACATCGTAGCAAGTCGACAGTATCATTGTGAACAAAATCACAGTCAGGATTGATCTGAAATGAAACATGATTTCTATTAAATTATTCTAATAGTGATTACACTGCTGAGCAACGATATGAATAAATGATAATTGTCTTCTGTCAGAATTTTTCTTGGTATCCTACTTTGTATGTTCAAAATTTTGTCTGAATCGCATTCCTCGACACATTTCTGAACTTTTCCGAATATTTTAACCTCCCTGTACAGAGGGGTGTATAAAGGCATGTTCAAACATGCCTTCACAGGAGTGCAAGAGGTTAGATTTCACCCTGTAGAGTCCCGGTAAATATTCAACTTTACAATTATAAGTAAAATAATGGTTTATATCAGATATTTCATGCATTATGTTGAAAGAACTCAACCGATACGTACATTTGTGTGCATAAAGAAGTCGTACAGCAGTTATAGGCTATTGCGAGTCAGGCTTGTCAATCTTAATTATTGAACTTCTTATAGACTTTGACAAATAGTGTCAAAATTCAAACTATTTTTGTCATTAACGCGCTTTTGACATTTTTCTAGTGGTATTAGTGTCGTACCTTGTACGACCTTTTTATGCACACAACTGTACTCATTACTGTACTCATTACTATATGATATATCAAAATTAACCCAATGCACGTCAAACGTTCGCCTTCACATTTCAATTATGTTGAATTTTTGATCAAATTAAACAGTAATCATGATCATACGAATATATCAAAAACTATGATAACTTTTAAGATTGCATAAACACATATTTTTTCCATACTTTCTCAAATATTGTCTCTCCAATGATTCGCAGATATCAAGACAAAAATATTCAATTTTTTTTAGTATAACTGTGATTACATCTTTGTCAATACAATTCAATTTTCAATTTCAATTTTTTTTGTTATTTCCGTCAACAGATTGCACCCCTACGTGCAACCCTCGGAAGTCTTCGAGAGACTTGTGTGAGCTAGGGAAGACGGCAGCTCTTACCTATTAATAATAATAATAATAATAATCTTGAGAATGATATCTCAATATATATCACATAAAGAGTACTTAATTTTAAAATTATTGAATAATATTCACAGGTCATATTATAAGAGTACAATATACGTCTTTAAAATACATATAATAGTAGTAAAATATAGGAGTATAATATACGTCACTGAAATACATCAGGCACTACAGTCATTTATTAAAAATCCATCTACTGTATAGTAACATTTACTGATTAGAAGCTTTCTCAATTTGTTTTTAAATATTCTATAATTCCTCTCACTCGCAATTTCTTCAGGCAACTTATTGTATAGTTGTACCCCTTTAAAAGGGGGGGCATTTTCGAATATGGTAGTTCTATGTTGTGGTATCTGCAAACGAGTACCGTGTCTGGTATTATAATTGTGATTATCCCCACTTGTGATGCCATGCGGGGATTTGAACCCTTCGCTCCAAAGGCAAACGCTCTACCAGCACGGCCACCACTGCCCATGTCGATATTTTAATATATCTCTTAAGTGATGATGATTTTGGAAACCAAATATAAACATATTATTTTTATGTGTTTCCAAGTATCATCTCTCCAAAGTTTTCCTGGCATCAGGCAAATAAGCATATCTTACATATTTCGTAATATAGTAATGAAAATATTATATACGACCGAATAACTATGTATTTTTGCATATTTTGCCTGACATAAGTTGAATATCTAAAGAAACATGTTCATTTATTGATCAAAATAATCAATATTATTCAATCACGGATATATCTCCTCGGTGATGATAATTTTCCTAGAGTAAGTTGAATACGTACAAAATTATGTTCAAATGATCAATAGAAAGTATTCTATCATGAATCTATCTCCAGGGTAATGATAATTTTGAAAATCGAATTCGAACGTATTATTTATATTCATGGTGAGTCAGAATAAAACCGACAAACTCCGACTACAGATTCTTCACTTAATTTCGAGGTGAAAAGTTCCCATCAAGGTATGTCCTAAAATGTATCCCCTCTGAGATACAGGGTGTCAAATGTACGGAAAAAAATGAATTCATTTTTTCTGCCCAAAACTCCTGAAGGAAAAAATACCAAACTTTGTACACTAATCAAGGTTTATCAACGTAATAATTTGATGTTAAAATTTTCAATTTTCGTGATCCAGTGGCGTAGTTACGACCTATCCAAGTGTCCTCAAAGTAATTTATGATAGGTACCAGCAAATCTTCATTCTGCACATAAAAGTCACTATCGAGAATTTACTGAAAAGCAGTTATTACATCGTTTGGTGGAACAAAGGCTAGAGCTGGCAGTAAGCGCTGGTGTAAAGCAAACTCTGAATCTTTGCTGTATTTTTCTTGAAAGCCTGCCTGCTGTATATGCCTCCATATGCACTGGCTTAAATGGAAAAAGCATCCACGTATTGAGGCGTCAGGAAATTCATCTTGTAGAGAATTTATTGCAGCTATTTTAAAATCCACCATAATTGAAGCCGGTCGAAGGCCCTATTTAAGCGCTTTTAGAGCTTGAAAAATTTGGACGATTTATATTGGAAGAAGGGCATTTGCCGGAACATGGTCTGTCCTCTGTCGTACACGCTGTATGGTTCTCTTTAAGGAAATGACTGAAGGCAACTGAGCTGATACTAATATTAATTTCGTATTCAAAGATTGATCGATTGACTTAATACATGTTAGCCCTTTGGGTCACTAGTGGGTGAAAATAAGTAATAGAACGCGGTTACGTCTGACAGTCGACAAATTGTCAATTCGCCAACACATTTTTTGGACTTCATGTTTAATAACAATAATACTCACATGGAAACTATAGCAGCTACAGTCAATTGAGGGTTTAAATCATCCATTGTTTGGCACGACACAGATTCAAAACCCATACCATTGTCCTGCATGACGCTCAGTATATTCCACACGTCATCATCAGAACAATTGCTGGGAATACAAATTGCCCATGTTGGAGTTCCAATCGGTGCAGCTTCAGCAATCGATATGAGTTTTCTCCAATAAAACTGTGAAGTAAACAATGATATTTGGTAATTTTTTAAGTAGAATTTTGAAATTTGCAAATCGATAGATACACCAAAAATGTGCGAAATGACGTTGAAGAAGCTACTGAACTAAGATACACTGCATGCTAGTGTTACAGTAGGCTCTGTTATGTATTTTCGGTGCACCCTATATACGATGGTCCTTAGGTTGAGAAAATCTTTTTTTTTCGTGTTCAATTTAACATATATTCTGCGTGAGTTCAGACTTATATCGTGGGAGTTCATACATCTCGTCTCATATAGACTAAACAATATCAAATATTGATAGCAATGAATAGCTTCTCTGTTGCTCAAATCCACGAGTTGTCTCGAATAGGGGAACCCGGGGCGGAACGGACCGGCGGGGCAGAATGAGATTCATATTTTTCTCTGGCTGCACTGTGTCACCATCTATGATTACATGCATGAAGCCACGTACCGAGCCTGCCGTTCATAAGCCGTAGTAGCCATACTTGTATTAAAATGTAGAGGTGTCTTTCGGGAGATTGTGTCAGTTTTGCAATTAAGTTATATCTCTAGCCCTTTTGTTATCCACAGGTAAGTAAACATATTTTATCTGTAACTCATTTAGCATTATGTAGTGATTGAAATGCGTTGTTTGGCTTTCTCTGTAGTCATACAGATATCAAAAATAACGTGGGTTAACATCATTAACGAAGTTCAAAAGCAATGACTTTGGGGCGGAATGGAACAGGCCGAACGGGGCAGAACGAGACGTCTCATTCCGCCCCGTATGTTCCAAACTTCATTCAAAAGGGCAATATAACTGTCATATTTATGTTGTTGCAGATGGTTCGCAACTACGTAAGAAAAACGAGTAGGCATCAGTGGTCTGTAGATTCTATGGAACAGGCCATTTCAGCAGTTATCAATAATAAAATTAGCTTAGACAGAGCTTCAACTGAGTTTGGAGTGCCAAAGGCCACATTAGCTAGATATGTTCAAAAAAACGAGAAGATCCAGATCACCTAGTCAATAAAATGTCGGGAAAATTCCAGTGCATCTTCACTGAACAACAGGAATTAGAGCTCAGTAGTTATGTAAAAGATATGGAAAAAATATTTTTTGGACTGTCCATGAAATATTTACGAAGCTTAGCATACCAGTTAGCAGAACGCAATAAGATAGTTCACAATTTCAACAGAAATTCTGAAATGGCTTGACAGGACTGGATGAATGGTTTTTTGAAAGGCATCCAGATCTAAGTGTGAGGAAACCTGAGGCAACTTCAGGAGCTCGTGCCATGGAGTTCAATCGGATAGCCGTAACACAATTTCAGGCACTATTGAAAGAGAGTATTGATAAATATAAATTATCTCCTGAGAGAATATTCGACAGTGACGAGACCGGTATTACAGCAAATCCTAAAGGACATTCCAAAATAATCGCGACGAAAGGAAAAAGGCAGGTTGGAACACTAACATCATGTGAAAGAGGTGAAACTGTAACTGTTGAGTTATGCTTTTCTGCCAGTGGGGCGTATATGCCTCCCATGTTGATTTTTCCCAGAAAAAAGAAACAGAAGGAGTTTGAGTTAGGTTTGCCACCTGGAGGATGGGCCGAAGTGACTGATTCAGGATGAGTTACCCTTGAAACATTTCTTGGTTGGTTTAAGAAATTCATCACCTTTTCCAAAGCCACACAGGAAGCTCCTGTACTGCTCTTGTTCGATGGATATTCAACGCACACCAAAAACATTGAGCTACTTGAGCTTGCTAGAGCCAATGGAGTGATACTCCTTTGCTTCCCTCCCCACTGTTCACACCGTCTTCAGCCCTTAGATGTTTCGCTGATGAAACCCATCAGTGTTTATTACGAAGAAGAAGTGCGAAAATGGCTGAGATGTAACCCTGGAAAAGTGGTGTCTTTATTTCAAATTTCAACGCTCTTTGGAGCTGCATTTCTTAATGCAGCTACAATGAAAACAGCAGTGAATGGATTAAAAAAATCGGGTGTGTGGCCTGCAGATATCAGTGTTTTTACTGATTTTTTTCCATCTGCACCAACAGACATCCGGTTGCCTGAGAGTTCAATTTCAAATAACTGTGAAAAATTATCAACGCCACAGGAAGTAGGCAATAAGAAGCGAACTAATCAGAATGTTGGAAACACTCCGCCGAAGTCAGTTAAAACAACTTCTGAATCCACACAACCTCAGTGTTCATGGATGCCAGACATTCCTCCAGAGCCTGCAATTACAACTATTAGTTCTGCCTTTCAAACTGCTTCTCCTCAATTAATTTTGCCCATACCTGAAGTTCAACAGAATAAAAAAAGAAGTTCAAAAAAGGGGGAAAACAACAATTTTGACGTCATCTCCTTACTTGGATGAATTGAAAAGGGCAAAGGAAGAAAAAAGAATCAAGGAGATTAATAGAATAGAGCGTGCTAGAAGAAAATTGGATTCTCCGAAAGAGAGCGTTGCAGCACTTGGAAAAAAGAAGAAGGAAGTGCTAAGGAAGAAAAGGCTGCCAGAAAAGAAGCTGAAAAATGTTGCAGGGCTAGCTGATTCTGAATCCGACTCTGATAATAGTGATGCAGAATGTTTATATTGCTAGGAGTTTTATTCAACTTCCAATGAAGGATGGATATCATGTTCATCATGCCACAAGTGGGCACATAATTCTTGTGCTGATATTGATAGCGAGGATGATGAAATAATTTTCAAATGCGAGTTATGCGTCAATTAGGCCTAATGAAACGATATATATGATCTATTTTCCTTCTTTATACCTTTTTTCAAATATTAAGTGGGTCTTGAATTCATATAATATTGAAATCCCGTTCTACCCCGCCCAAGGGGCAGAATGGGAAAAATGCAACTTTTCACAAATGGATAAATTTCTGCACTGTGTATGCTTTTTTCGGTATTCTTCATGTTTATTAGAATGCCAAATGAAACGAGTCACACATTTCTTGAGTTTCTGTTGACTTCTTTTATTTTTTGTTAGGTTAAAACTATCTTTAAAGTTAGGCGTGTCGTTCCGTCCCGGGTTCCCCTATAACGAATACGGCTTTTGCTGATTCTTAAATAATTGCTGATCTTGTGGAATTAGTACGATCGGTTCATGGGAACGAATTTGAAGGGAGCTTTGGTGACGCGTTCGGATAGAGTAGGTTCAGATAGCCGGAACGGAGGCTGGTCTCGGTACCACCCCCACGAGGGGGTGCAGTAAACGAGTGTAACATTCGATGGGTTCAACGAAACTTTTTGTTACTTTTTTTTAATTCGTATCACCGTTTTTCTATATAAAATTCGAGACAGTTCTGTTTGTTCAGAAATAATAATGATAATAATGATTGAAGTGTAGTTATAAATTGTGGTCGTAACTGGTCTATTTCAACGCGAGGAAAGTTTAAGTGAGAATACCGGGTATTAAGTTGAATCGTCAAAAGAAGTTTTAAAAGTGCTTCTAGGACTAACAAGAACGAATTTGCGAGTTCTGATTCCAAGTAGGAGAGAGATCAGCAGTGGGATTCTATTTCACGAATCGAGTTGAATCCGCCATTTTGAGTCGATTATTGGTATTCCGTTTCTCGATTACGTCGTATAAACTCGATGAGAATACTCGATAGCTCAAGAGGAGTCGAGTTGTCAATTTATCCTTTTTTAACAATAAAGCGTGGAAAAGTGATGGTTCTTTCGTATTTTAGTGGATTCATTGCAGAATTAACTTCTTTTATTCTTTTTGCTACGTATTTAGCGATTCTATCGAAACATCCCATGGTCATCGCTTCCAAATTGAAAGATGCCCATTGGGACATTTCTCGAAGAACGCAGCAACATGGCCACAGGGCGTGTTTTCTGAAGAATTATAAAATATTTTATTTTAGTTGGAGAAAGCCATGTTGTTGTTTGTATGGTGAATATGTTAGACTACTTTTATTTTTTTGTTATAATTACCTATTTTTTAAAATGAAACTGAATTATATTGAATATGAAGAAATTCCCTACTTTTTTCATCCTAATTTTTTTTTAAATTCCTCATGCATTATTCTTGATAAGAATAAATCTCATTAAAAATAATTAGATCACAATATTATTATACATAATATGATACTACCGTCTACTAGTAGATTTCATCTTGATTCCATCTCATTGAATCAAAATGTCATTACGTTCCATAAAAAACTCGACGATTTCCGAAGCTAAATTCGATCGTGAAATAGAATAAGGTATAAATTCCATATCGAGTTTATCATCGTGTCGTACGATAGTCGACTGTCATGAAATAGAATTTTATTTTCATGAGTTGCCTGCTTCTAGACCGTAATAATAGTAGAGCAAGCTACTATTTTCTTTATGAGAGGGCGACCATTTCATTTGACAAACTGACATTTTCGCTTATTTGCAATCACGGAGTGTATGAACTCTTTCTATAAAATCTACATTAGGATTCATTCATCTGTACGAATTTGGTTATTTTATTTGTTTCGCACGTTTATGATATTCCTCGTGGGATATTTTCCATTATTTTATTTTATTCATTAAATCTGTGCGTTTCAAAATCTACATGAGAAAAACTAAAAGCTCTACATTTCGAAGATTACTGTAGCAAAACATCAAGTGTGCTACATTTTTGAAATAATAATTCAATGCTCTAATGAAATATGCAAGAACATGTATTTTATAGCAAATTTCCTCAAAATTTTTAGCACTTTGAAAGTGTGTAATAAAATACTATCCTTTTAACAACTTTAGACTCGTCTGACAAGGACTTATACCTGTCCGAATCAACTGGCAATTTTTTTGTTTTACATAAAACCGTATAAATTGAAACATTTCTAAATCTTCGTAGAAGGACAGTATTTTTTACAATTATGTTACATTTTCAGACATTTGTTTGCACCCATGCAAATGCAGCTATTTTCCAGCTGTTTTCCATTTAAATGCAGTTTCAGCCTTGTAGTCAAAATAACTGCAAGCTCTCAGTATAATACTAACAAGGCAATTTATATAGAAGGTTGTAGAGAAATAATAATGAAGGAAGTATACAACTTACATGCTCTTGCTGAAGAGAAGTATCGTTTTTTGATATATTATGTGAAGTGTTGGTGAATTTTATGTTTCCAATGCAATGTTTGCCTTCAATATTTTCTGACACGGACTTTGTTGTCACGCATTGATCAAAGTTACCCATTTCTCCAAAATTGTATGACATAAGCCCGACTGGAGCTTTGGAAGATGCATCCCACACTGAAAAATTGAAGTTCTTTATTGAATGTATTTTATAGACAGTTGGCCCATGACAGAAATGTCCATTATCTACGAAGCTGAGCCCTTCAAGGGATGAGAAGATTAGGTTGGATTATCGGGGGTAATACCACGGGTGTTCGCAATACTATCGATAGTAATTCTGTCAGAAATCAACGAGATCAAACTGCTTGGTAACAACACGAGTTCTTTAGGACGAGTGGTGTTACCTCAAAGAAAATTCAGAAATTTGATGTAGAGGATTTCGTATTAGTTTCCTATGGAAATATCAGGTATTCAGGAAAAATTATCACTTTTGATGACAACGGTGAAAGTGAAATGAAGACCATGGAGAAAACTTCGAGAGACAACTGGAAGTGGACGAATCGTTCTGACCAGATTTAATAAAGAAAAAGTGATAGGTATTTTAAAAAATCGATGAGCCTAAATCTGTGAATTTGAGGGGAATATACAGGGTGTCCGGTAAACCTTGTACAATATTGAAACTGGTGATAGACCAGATCATGACTGTTCAGAATATCGGCATTTTGCCTTAGTAAAAATCTTACTGTTTTCGAGAAATGAGCATTTTTTTAATTTCTGGAAAATCACTACCTCACCTTGGATTTTTTAATGCCATGTATACAAATTGGGATGAATTTAAATATCTTTGCTGCTGAAGATTACTGATGAGTGATGCTTTCAGACGTACGAAACAGTTTTTCAGAAAACAAAACAATTTTTCAGGAAATGAGGGTAAAATGACAGATTTGAGTTACACCAATTTTTTTAACAACAGTTTGACATTATTGTTTGAAAAAACATAACCAAGTGGAACTGGATATGTTTCTTTCAGATAATAATGTCAAACTTTTTTTAAAAAAATTGATGAAACTCAAACCTGTCATTTTACCCTCATTTCTTGAAAAATGTTTTCACTTTCTGAAAAACTGTTCTGTACGTCTAGAAGCATCACTCATCAGTAATCTTCAGCAGCAAAGATATTTGGATTTGTCCCAATTTGTATACATGGCACTCAAGAATCCAAGGTTAGGTAGCGATTTTCCAGAAATTCTTAAAATGCCCTTTATCGAAAACGGTGATATTTTTACTGAGGTGAAATTCCGATATTCTGAACAGTCATGACCTGGTCTATCACCAGTTTCAATATTGTACAAGGTTTACCGGACACCCTGTATAAAGTACCTGAAATGTTAGTTACAGAGATTGAGTCACCAGTTTGAACTAATTGAGAGCGTTTCAGTCATGTTTTTCTTTTTAAATTACTCCACTGAGTGTTTCCCATTTGGAATTTATAAGGATAACTAATCATTTTTTTGGCACTTCAATCGAAATTGGAACCGTTCTGAAGAAGAATAAAATAGGAAATTAGCCAAAATGATACTTCTTTAAATTTTATTACAATAATCAAATATCAAAGTTGTCCTAATTGTTCGTTTACCCTATTTTTCCCCAATGAAATTTGTGAAATAACCAGCGCTTGTGTTACTACTTACAAGAGATAATAGTTTGGCATTCCAAAGTTCAACCCTTTCAAAGAAAGGAATAATTGATAATATTTTTGACTACTTACAACTACCTGGGTGAATCCTTTACAGAATTGAAATAGAATCATTAATATTTACTTCTCAACGCCCACATGTCATCGTCTGTGGAGTTTTCCAAGTTGTCGGCATACAACTCCAAAGCTGATCGACAATTTATGTTAAGTTTTGCCATTCTGTTAGCATTCCTGATAGTTTCCATCACTGCGTCTCCAAAAATATCACCCACCATCACGCCCATCAAAACGATAGCAAATAAGATTATTTTCATTTTTCTAGCTTTACCGATATAATCTTGCTTTACATCAATTTCACGAATGATATCTCGTCTACTGGATCCACCAAATGCCCTTATCTGAACTGTAAAGGGTTGCACTTTGAACTCTCTCACACCAATATTCTATTTTTCTTATGACTTTGGATCTTCGTAACTTTTTGTCGAGTTGGGCACCTGTATAGGTTGAGGAACTCAAATGAATGCGAGACAGCTATTACGGTCTGGAACCTATTGAACCCGGCTGAGTATAACTCGTAATCGCCTATTATCATTGACATTTTTAACTAAATAGCAAATTAATGTTTTATACCTATCCACCAGTAAGGGCTAATGAACAGTGGCACAGCTAGTATTTCAGTTTGAGGGGTACTGAACATAGGAATTCCCAGACGTTCTGTTTTTATTTTGTTCTTTCCCTCAACCAGCTGCACCTTTACGAGAGACTTGTGCGAACTAGAAAAAATGAGGACCTTTTAACGTGTGGTAGCAGCAGCAGATGCAGTCAAAGAAATCATCGTAATGGCCAAATTGGCACGGGAACTTGGAATTATAAGATTTACAAACAGAATAAAACAATCGAGACTAAGAAAATATACAAACGATGTAGAAATAAGGCGGAAGAGGGTGGGCCAAATTGGACACTTTTAAATGGAAAATCTTGTTTTCACACTAGATAGATGAAAACTGATGGCTGTGTCTGAGGATCTAATTTTACGACAAACTTAATGGTGAAAACCGCATATCGATATCTACACTGAGAAAATTGTTTTAAATTTGTAATGTATTTTCAATGCTTAGAGTGGAACATTATTATAGATTCATGGGAATCTTACTTCTATCGTTCAATTTTTGAACGACAAGATGTATCTATACGCACTTGAAATGATATTTCATTCAGCACGTAAAATCTCCTTCGATATACTGAAAATAATTGTGTGAATATCCCTCGACTATTAGAACATCCACCTGCAACTGTAAAGTCAGCTCCTACACGTTCCTGTTCCTTCTTTTTTATGACCCACTGAGGTATTGCAAGTAATAAGTAATGAGTGTATTTTGTGCATTGCATCACCAATACAAGGTAAGTATCGCATCAAAACTTTTAACGCATCAAAACTTTTGATTTCGAAAGGTTATTTAAAAGTTATATATGTTTTGAAACGTGTAACTTTCGATTAATGAATCCCAAATTATGGAAAAACCAATGAATTCCTTGGTCGTTTTTTCTTAACATATAATAACTTTTTTTAGAAAATGTTGGCTGTTGCAGAGTTTATTTGTGACACTTGCTCCCAAAAATTCGAATTCTTTAAAAAAACAGCGTAAAACAAAAACTCCACAAGTACTTGTTCCATCATTGTAAAATGACATTTTCTCGAACAGAAAGCATCTAGCTGTCGACTAATAGTCCATATTCTATGATAATTTTAATTGAATTTTATTGGTCTCTGCCCTAACTGTTTCAAGAATTAACAAGACGATGAAAATTGAAAAGCCTGTGGCTTGTTGTATAATACAACTTTTTTTTTGTTTTTAGGACAATCGCACTGAATAGGAAGACCAGCCCATAAATATTAATAATGATTAATGTTAGTTTGATATGCAATGTATTATTCGAAAATGTTTTCAGTTTTTTGCCATGTTGAAATTAAAAATTCAGTTTATTATTATTATTAACATAGCAATAAGGGCAGAGGAAATCCTGTTATGCCAAAAACTAATAAAAAATACAAATTTTAAGAAACTTAAGTATAGGTTTATAGAGACACTTCACAAAATCTGTCATGTCTGTTCTTGAAGGTGTTGACGCTGGGAGCACTCACAACTTCTTCAGGTAGAGAGTTCCAACCGTAAAATACTCTGTTGGGTAGAAAGTGTTGACGTCCACTTGCGTGGAAGTGTTCACGTTTTAGTCTGAGACTGTGGCCGCGGAGACGGGGGTCGTTGTTGAGACAGAATAGGTTCGCCATGTTCACGCTGAAGGAGTGATGGAGCATGCGGTAGGTTTGTATGAGATCCCCTCTTCGACGTCGTTGAGTTAGTTCGGGTAGATTAAGGAGTCCAAGGCGATCTGTGTATGGGCGGTCTTTCATGTCCTCGATCATTCTGGTTGCGGATCTTTGGACTCTTTCGATCAATGAGATGTCCTTTTGTAGAAAAGGGTTCCAGATTGAGACACCGTATTCTAGCAGCGGGCGAATATAAGACTTGTAGAGGCGTAGAAACAGGGGTGGGCTGGGATTTGGGAAACATCTCCTTATTAGGTAGAGTTGTTGGTTGGCCTTTTTAGTGATTGACGTGATGTGCTCGGACCAGCTTAGTTTATTGTTGATTACTATTCCAAGATCAACTTGCTTGGTTACTGATGCCACCGGAACTTTTGACGTGGAATAGATGTGTTTCGGGTTTTTATTACCAAGATGGAGGACAGCACATTTACCTTCGTTTAGTGGTACTGACCAATCCTGACTCCATTTTTCTATTGCCTCTAGGTCACTTTGTAAAGCGGCATGATCCGTTCTGGGGTTGTTGAATATTTTGCTGTCGTCCGCGTACATGGCATGGGGGGATTTTAGAACTGTTGGTAGATCGGCTGTGTATGTTTGAAATTTATTTTTATTTACAATTAATAAAGAGAACTGTACATAATTAACCGAAATGAACACAAGGACGGAATCTGTTTGTAATTATAAAACATAGAATTTTTGTTTTGCGACTGAACGCCACAGATTCAATTATTTTCTTCTAGTACCTACATGAAGTGTTCTAGACGATTCTTACCCAGATAATACAGGGTCAATCTGTCTGCCATTCAGCCAGAGTGGTTAATAAAGGTATAGAAGTGGATGGAAAAATATTAAGGATTTTGGAAACGTTCAATGTTAAAAAATTTGAGCAATATATCTCCACTTCACCAAAACACTTTATTGTTATGAATACTCATCTGCAGACTATTATTAGTCTTGATGATGCTAGTTTTATTAGCGAAACGTAAATCGAGTATAATATAATGAAGTGCTTTGGTGACCTGGAGATGAATTTCTCAAATTGATGGATACATCTATGATGTGTTGAATGTAAGACAAAATGTACTTACTAATACAATAAAAAAATACGGTGAGGTCTTAAAGTAACGGAAAAATTTTCAAGAAAACCCCCGAAACACGTCAATTCATGTTTTCAAAAAGATACTCTGTGACCTAAAAAAAAATCGCCGCTCCTTCACCCCCCTCAAAGTCGCAGCCACCACTCCCCAATTTTTTTAAATGAAATAGGCGGTCAAGTGATACCTCATTTCGAAGGTTATTCAATTGTCTATACAGCTGTGTGTCACGTATGGAAAACAACAGTGGGTAAATGAACCAAAAAAATAGGGTGCATTGATTATACAGCGAATTTAATAGTATTCGTGGTAACTTTTAACATTTTGAAAATAATTTAAAAAAGTAGACATGGCTGTATAGACAATTGAATACCCTTCTAAATGAGGTATCACTTGACCGCATATTTCATTATAAAAAATTAGTGGAGTGGCTGTCACTTTGAGGAGAGTGGAAGAGGGGCATTTTTTTCATGTCACAGAGTGTCTTTTCGAAAACATAAATATATGGCTAATAAGGTAGATAATGAATTTATCCGTTACTTTAGGACTTCACTGTATAAATTCATGATAATGTAATTATACATTATGAAATTCCAAAGCAAATTCACATCGGAGTGAATTTTTCAAGCTAGAAAATCAAACCGTAATATAACAATGTAAAATTCCACTGCAAATTATTTACGTTAGAGAATCGAACCGTAATATTACAATGTAAAACTCTAATGCAAATTTTTGTTGTGAAGTAATATAGCAATGTAAAGTTCTATCGTAAAATTATGTTACAACGTAAAGTTACATCGAAGAAGTGCACAGAGTTGATAAGAGTAAATATCCAAGGTTATATAACACGTGGTATGCAAAATTCCACTCGAACGTAAATTCCCATTAAAACGGGCGGTAATTAAATTGCCGCTAGTGAGAGCGGAAAAAAATCTACTAGTGTATCATCGTTTATAAGTTACGACGTGTTTTTAGATAAATGTGCATTTACGAAAAGTTGCTGTAACTTTTTCCTGTCGAAAATTCCTTGTTTCTATGAAAGCATTTCCAAAGCACTTTTTTACGTAGAATTCAATGGTGTAAGTGATTTTTTCTACGACCGTGCGTTTTAACCCACTTTCCCGCACTCATTTTAGTTTAGAAAGTGTCACTTTCCCGCACTAGTGCGGGAAAACTCGCTTTCCCGCACTAGTGCGGGAAAGTAAAATATATCAATTTATCGTTATCAAATGTACATTTCATTGATTTTACCTGATTACTACTCAAACTAATATAGGTTTTAATATTCAATTTAACCCAGACTATTTTTTAATTATTGGAATGAAGAAATTGCGATACTTTTACATATCTACTCTTTACATTTCTCAAAATCAATCCACATAACAATCAAACTAAGCTGAGTCAAGTGGTTTGGTGTGGTAACCAAAGATTTGATATGACAACCAAGTTGTCATCAAGACGTCAAAGTTTCAAGTCGAAGCGTTGTCGAAGTGTCCGATTCTGGCATTTTTCAAATTATTTTCAATAAAAGCAATATTTTAATGGATTCGTCAGACGAAGAGCTCCCAGAAGCAATATTAAAGGCCGCAGATGAGGTAAATTCAGACCTGTACCAAGTGAATCACGAGAAAGATACGAACAGCAATACAACCAATTTTTAAACTGGTGTAAGGAAAAAGGAGTGAATAGCTTCAGAGAAGAGGTTTTTTTGCGTATTTTTCCGAGCTGAGTAAGGTCACAGATTAAGTTCATCTGTGGTAAGGTACTGAAATTCAATACCCTATGGTCGCGTTACTCGATGGGGAAATGTTTAGTTAAAATAAAACAAAACCAGGACATAAGCAAGTTTCATAAATTGACATCGTTCCTAAAAAAGCAAAATGTTGCTTTTCGACCACATAAAGCGCAGATTTTTACCAAAGAAGAAGAAATTGTGTTTTCAACACTAATATTAATAATAATTAGTGGATTTTCATGGAATGTTTTGTATGTTGGAATAAAATATATATTTTCAATGTGCTTTTTGAATCTTTATGCGGTCGTAGAAAAAATAATGTTCCTAATTCATGCGTAAAGTGTCTTTCCCGCCCTTGACTGCTTGCCCGAACTCCGCTTCGCGTCGTTAGGGTCAACAGCAGTCGCGTGCGGGAAAGTATCACTTTCCGCACTTGTTAGGAAAATAACTATATTTTTTCAAATAACATTTTGATACTTATTGATGGAAAAATAATTGATGAGACGCCCTGTATATTTCAATAGAGCTTCAAATTACCTTTCCAAAAATATAGCACACTTCATATTTTGCTAGAGTCATCTTTGAATTACAGAGCTTTTAGATTTTTTCATCTGGACTTTGAAACACACATTGTGAACAAGTAGGCTTTGGACGACGCGGTGATAAACTAAAATGCAAATGTTTACAGGTAGCTGTCAAATTTTGATTTGAGCAGTAAAGACGCTCCTCAATTCGTGGTTTTTGTTCAATTTTCAAACACATTCGCAATGAAGTATGAGAATTATGAAAAATGAGGTGATAGTCTGTTTTATACAAACCGGGAAAAATGCAGAAGCAGCAAGCAATTTGTACCACGAGAGGTATCCAGAGAGAAGCTAACCTTTTAGAGACATTTTCGGAAGATTGCGACACAACTTAATTGATGGTGGTCAATTTGAAAAGAAATGACCAAAATATATGCATCAAATAGGGATACGAAGTTGGAAGAAATAGTCGTTTTAGGAGCTGTTGAAAATAATCCCAAAATGTCAACGCGAAATTTGAAAATATCAACAGGTCTACCAAGAACTAACGTTAGGCGGATTTTGAGAAAGCACAAATTCAAGCCATACAGGACCAGAAAAGTTCACAAACTCAGACCAGGTGATTTTGAACGCCGCGCCGCATTGATTTTTGCCAGTGGTTCCTGGAAAATTGTAACCAAGAGCGTGATTTTTCGTCAAATTGTATTTGGACACACGAAGCCCATGTAAGCAGTGCCGGCATTTTCAACCTCTACAATTCTTATAATAGGGAATATGCATAATTTTTTTTTATTTGTTTAATAAATTTTTTACTTCGTTACAACATAGTAAAAAATATAAATACGGTTGAAAGTCTTGGAATTAATTTTTAAAATGGTATATAAAATACTGATTGAATTTGACCTATTTGAACGCCTCCAATTTTTCGCTCTGTGGATGACGTCACATGGCGCGATCAGTGTTGTTCTTCTTCAGTGTCGTTCGTTGAGACGTACTCTGATTGATCTACTTGCTTGAAGTTGATATTTTATAAAAGAGTAAAACAAATTCAGTAAAAGTGTTAGAGAGTGATGAACATATGTGAAAGTGATCTCGATCAACCAGAGCAGTCTTCAATGAACAAGCCTTTCTATAGTTATGGCCATTGACACTATTGACAGTTATTAATTAGGTTAGGGATTTGCAGTTGTAATCGCTATTACGATAATAGAAAATGCTAAAAAACCATTTTATAGGTATTGTCTAGTACCGGAATGCCAAAACACAATAATTATTATAAGTACACCAAGTAAAGTATTTTTTTCTGTTCCAAGAGATGCGAAAATACGTAAACAATGGTGTAAGGTTATGAGAAGAGGCGAAGTATCTTCAATATCACATTTACATTGTTGTGGGAGATCATTATTTCAATGTGAGTACATTGTATTTCGATAGTTAACATGAAGTGAATTGATCAGAAGCAAGTTTTGTATGCACAAATGTTTTGTATATACCTGCCTCACCTAAATTACAAAAGGAAAACTATCATTTGATAAACTATTACTACTTATCAGTTCAGGTATTGTCGGATTGTGCTTTGACAAAACCACTTTCAGTCATTGCTTTTGATAATTTACAATTGTCACTAGACCAAAATCGCACTATGTAATGGAAAACACCACAAATATATAAATAAAAACAAATTTTCTATGAAAGAGGACGCGCGCTTATTATGCACTTTTTGATTAAAGTTTTATGGAGTTAAATACAAACTAATTGATAAACTAATGGTTTAGGTGTAATTTCAAGACAATAAAGTATATGAGGTAAAAAAATCAAGTAAATTTAAACCACTTGCATATTCCCTATTGGGCAAAACAAAATTCTCATTCAATTGTGGAGCAGAGAAGTCAAGGAAGATTTGGAGTTAGTGTGTGGGCAGGTGTTTTCAGGGGTAGAATTATCGGCCCGTTCATTTATAATGGTAGTCTCACATCTCAGAGGTATTTAGTATTATTATTTTAGTATTAGTAATTTTTGCATAGAAAATCATGAAAAAATTAGTAAGGCAAGCGGTTTCTTATACCAACATGCTGTCAGTAATGAATTTGAGTCCTCTGATCCACAGAAGTTGGACTCCTTGTTTATTTATAAAATTTTGAATGATGTGATAGATGCTTCTGAATTATTAAAAGAAATAAAAATATATGTACCTTCTAGGGCACTATACATGGTATTCCATATGCGATGGCCTATTAGACGTTTCTGGGGAACAGAACGATAGCTCATTTCGAAAATATGTGAGCATGGATAATCAAACATGCTCTACCAGTCGAAAATATTTTCGTCAATACTATGTTGCCACTTGTATCAGAAAGTAGTAGATACTTTGTTATTTTAGATAGAACACCCAGTATATTACTTCATTTTTGGAATCCTTATAAGATTCCTCACAACTTTTCCATCAGATAATTTTATATACCTATCTGTGACGGTTTTTGAGATGAAAATTATTTTGTCAAATTTTTGTGTAAAACTTTACCATTAAAAAATAACTTTTTTTTCACAATGCAAATTTACAAAATATTGTAATTTGGGTCAGGGCTGCATAACACCTTTAAGTATTCTGACGATGAACTGGATCTTAGTTTCAGTATACAGGAAGGCTCAGGAGTAAGTTACCTTCGGGGAGTCATGAAAATGAGTGAAACTCAGTTTTTTCAAATTGAACACCCTGTATACTAACTAATTTTCGGATCCAACTAACCAGTTTGGATAAGTTTCATCGACTATGTCCTATACCTATCTCCAACCGTTTATGAGATGAGATGAGATGATTTTATGATTTTTGAGGTCTGTGAAGTATAAAATTTCAGGAATAAATTGTGGAAAATGTATAGAATAATAAATAAGAGCTTCATCTTTTTTGAAAAAGGTGTGATTGAATACATGAACTTTCCTTCATACTGGGTGTACGATAAACATGGTTATGTTGACAGTTTGAAGAATGAAAAATTAAATTGATTGAATTCATTCGACACTAGAGATAATATTACAAAATTCACTTAGCAATAATTATAACACATTTGATACTGAAAAACAAAAACTCAGTAGCTCAGGTACTTGAAATGTTTATCATTCACTTGTGAACATTGATGGATTGACGTTATTACGTGATCAGTCGTGGCTCTGGAGTTCCGATGGGGCGATTTCTCCGAAAGCACATCCTACCCTGTTTTCCAGTTTCTGTTTTATATTCACAGTTGTTCAATGAACCTTTTCTTTTATTTTCCCCAGAAATAAAAATCTAGGGGATTAGATCTGGTGACCGCGGCGGCCAAATCCAATGACCCAAACGTCGTATCCACCAATTTTCGAACAAATTAGTGAGTTCTCTGCTCACTTCACGTGTACGATGTCCAGGATCCTCATCCAACATGATACCAACGATTATAATATAAGTTCAAAGGTAAATTGTCCAAGAATTCACCAAGAGTTGTTATCAGAATATCCAAATATTTTCCGGAATTCAACTATTCTTCATAAATGCAAATTGAAAATTTGTCATCAATAAGCATACAATTTCTGTTGTCCAGAAATGATTATTCCGACTATTGAACACTTCCTCACCACTCCATATATTATTTTTTCATAAAGTTAGGATCTTCGTATGTCCATTTTAATAGCATTTCGCTAAAATCTACACGTTTTAGTTGATCATATCTGTGCAAATATTGCACAATTCTCACGTGAGGAAAAATTCAATCGTCTGAATAATCATTTCTGGTCATCAGAAAATCCTAATTTCATTAGAGAAACGGGAACAAATTTGGTTTCAATGTGTATGCTTATGGATGATAAATCTTCAATTTGCATTTATGAGGAGAAGTAGAATTCTGAAAAATATTTGGAAATTCTGAGAACAACTGTGAGTGAATTCCTGGTCAATTTACCTCTGAACTTATATAATAATTATTGGTATCAGTTGGATGGTGCTCCTGGACATTGTACAAGTGAAGTGAGCAGCGAACTCAATAATTTGTTCGAAGATCGGTGGATACGACGTTTGGGTCCTTGGATTTGGCCTCCGCGGTCACCAGATCTCACTCACCTCGATTTTTATCTCTGGGGAAAAATAAAAGAAAAGGTTTATAGAACACCTGTGAATAAAAAACAGTAACTGGAAAACAGGGTAAGATGTGCTTTCGGAGAAATCGACCCATCGGAAATCCGCAGAGCCACGACTGATCATGTAATAACGTCAATCCATCAATGTTTGCAGGTGAATGGTCAGCATTTCAAGCACATGAGCTACTGAGTTTTTATTTTTCAGTATCAAATGTGTTATAATTATTGCTAAGTGAATCTTCTAATATTATCTCTTTTGTCGAATGAATTGAATCAATTTAATTTTTCATTCTTCAAACTGTCAACATAACCCCAGTATGAAGGAAAGTTCATGTATTCAATCACACCTTTTTCAAAAAAGATGAAGCTCTTATTTGTTATTCGATTGATTTTCCACAATTTATACTTGAAATTGTATACTTGCACAGACCTCAAAAATCATAAAATCATTAATATCTCATAAACGGTAGGAGATATGTATAGGACATAGTCGATGAAACTTATCCAAACTAGTTAGTTGGATTTCAAAATTAGATAGTATACAGGGTGTTCTATTTGAAAAACTCAGTTTCAATCATTTCAGTCTCCGAAAGGAACTTACTTCTGAGCCTTCCTGTATGCTGAAACTGAGATCCAGTTCTTCGCCAGAATACTTAATGGTGTTATAGTGCTATGATCCAAATTGATTTTTTTTTAAATTGCATTGTGAAAAAAGTGATATTTTTCAATGGTCAGATTTTACACAAAAATTTGACAAAATAATTTTCATCTCGAAAACCGTGACATATAGGTATAGAGAATTATCTGGAATAGTTGTAAGGAATCATATGAGGATGTAATATATGGGGTGTTCTATTCAAAATAACAAAGTATTTGCTACTTTCTGATACAAGTGGCAACACTGTATTGACGAAAACATTTTAGACGGGTAGAACATGTTCCATTATCCATGCCACAAATTTTTGATATGATCCATCGTTCCGTTCTACAGAAACGTCTAATAGGCTATCAAATGTGGAATACCCTGTATATTACATTTTCATTGGTTCCACATCGATCGAATTATGATGCAAACATAGGGATGATTAGATTACTGCGACAGGCATATGTTCACTCAAGGGCTATAGATATTTTTTCCGCTTCGCTTTGGCAAATGAAGAGGGCTACCATGTAGCTCAAGTTTTTTTAGCTTTAATTGCACATTTCATTTTAATTTGTTTTGTTTTTGTCCAGTTAGAGTATAAAACTGTTAGACATAGGTACGAGTAGTTACATATTTTTTTCTACATTCATGCAAAAAGCAAAACTTTATTGAACTATATTCAGTGGAAAAAGAAGTTCTTTATTGCACTAGTGCAATAAAGTTTTTATTGCACTCATCTGTCATTCTACTTCAACGTGCTGTCATCATGACAAAGTACTAGTACGTTAACAGCAGTAACAAATCAAGAAGTGGATTTGAAAAGTACTTCACTACGAAATATTCATATTGAAAATTGCACCAATTGTTCATTCACTTTCAACATTGAGGGTAAAAATAATGTTTGAGTTAAATTGTTCGTAACGTATTAGTTCATGTTTCAATGCAAATCGATATTAATAATAAAGTATTCAAGTTGCGCTTTTCATTTTCCTACACCTAGTGCCGCGCCTCAATAAATCATTTTTTGCTTTTTGCATGAACGTAGAAAAAATGTTGTATGCAACTCGTGCAAAAATTGTTTATTGCACTCGACGTGTGCAATAAACATTCACTTTTTGCACTTGTTGCATAAATAACTATTTATATTTTTTTCGTGGTGTTTTATATTATTGTAAATGGTATCCTCTTACCGTGTAATAAATAAATACATATTGTATTTTATGTCATTCGTCCGCTGCCGCTGCCGCCACAATTAAAAGTTGGCCAACTTCAGGCAGCAGTGACAACGAATATGGCAGCTGCTGCGAATTTATAAAAGTTCACATGTTCAAGAGCACAGGCTACTGCAAATCCACCTTGAGAAATATATTTCTCTACGACTATTGTATTCTAGACACCTAACTCATTATTCAACGGCACTCGGCCAATCACAGGTTCAGAATTTTCAGAATCTACGGGAACTGAGAGGTTTAACGAACAAATTTCTCAAGAAGGCTTTGCTTGATTGAACTTTTGTCACAGCTTGGCATCCGCGAATGTCAGATTGATTATTTTCTTAGTTCTAACTTTGATCTGTGTGACAAGTACCTAATATAAAAATGAATAGAGCGGATTTATCAATGAAGCTCTTGACAAAGGCATGTCAAACAATTTTTACTTGAACGTTCCACACTCTCTCAGTTCTTGGTCAGAGTTTCTCTAGTAGGTATTTCATTCAAAAATTTACGAGTGCCCGTTATAGCTCAGTTGGTAGAAGCGTGTACATGAATAAGGCGCCATGGGCCAGACGGACTGGACACCATCCTTATTAAAAACCTACCCAACTAATCCACATGATCAATGCCATCATAAGGTGGCAAGTGTACCCAGATTGTCTGAAGAAAGCTGTTGTGGTGCCAATATTGAAACCTGGTAATGATGGTCATAAACTCGAGAACTAAAGGCCAATCTCACTGCTGAGCGTGATCGCCAAGATCGTGGATAAGATCCTGCTGAGACGAATGTTGAGCCTTGAGGGGAGGCTCAAAATGATCCCTGATGTGCAGTTCGGCTTCCGGGCAGGTCACAACACTACCTCTCAGGTGGTCAGAATTGCGCATGCGGTGAAAGAGTCCTTCCACCATGGCCTCAACACGGTCATGGTTCTGCTGGATATGAAGAAAGCTTTTACCGTTTGGGTTGAAGGTCTGATCGCCAAACAGTTACGAACAGACATGCCAGTATATATGGTGAGACTCATCAACTCATATCTCGTTGGACGAACTTTTGAGGTGAGAGTGAATAGACGCTCTCGTCAGCATATTCAATCGAAGCAGGTGTTCCGCAGGGATCGAGTCTCTCGCCACACTTGTATTCCCTTCATACGCATGATCTTCCTCAACACGGCATGGAGACGGCAATGTATGCGGATGACACTGCCTTATACTGTCACTCCTTCTCTAGCGCTGTTGCCGTGACACGGATCCAGTGAAAACTGGATAGGGAGATCTTGCCGTATTTTGCAAGATCGTGGTGAACCCGGATAAGACCGAGGTCATCAACTTCACGAGGAAATATAGGTTCACCAAAATCTACCGTAAGTTGAGGATCTCGGACAAAATCATAAAGGAGTCGAGTCCTGTGAAATACCTGGAAGTCCAGATGGACAGGCGGCTGACAATGAATGCCCACCTAACTCTGGCGATTATGCGGGCTGCTGCTGCAGTAAAGCGGATATACCCGCTAATCTACAGAATATCGCATCTCTCTCTGGACAATAAGATGCTGATGTACAAAACGATGGTGCGGCTGGCATTGTTGTACGCCTGCCCAGTGTTCTGTAACCTGTACAAGACTCAATTCCAGAGGCTTTACAGGATGCTGAACAAAGTTCTTCGTATTGTCACCAATAGTGACAGCTACATTCGTTTGGATGCGTTGCGAGTGCTTGCGGGCGTCGACTCCATCCCGACATACATTAAGCAACTTGCTTATAAGTTTTATAAGTATTTTCTCTCCAAAAGCCCGCTAACCGCGGGTCTTACCAGGCTGAGAGTACATGACAACCTACCCCGCAAACATGGTGGGGTGTTATATGAGTCGCTGGATATCTTCCAGGAACGCTGGGTAGATCCGGCGCCGTTGGGAATCCAAGTTGAATATCTAAATCGTCAAGTACTTCAACCCGGTTTTTTGCTTCTAGCCTTTTCCGGGGCAACATCCAAATTATGGCCCTCATAAACTATCAACCCTCAACTTTTTACATTGAATGTGAAGACAACACGCGCATAAGCTTTGGAGGAGGCGCGAATACTCCAGTTACCACTATTATTTCTGCCAAAGGTCGACATTTCCACCACACATTTGCACCAGCGGAGGCAGTGACCAGCGCCCTCTCTATATGGGGACCCTTGGCACTGTCAAAAGGCATCGTGCACGTCACTTGAGCTGGCAACATCTGGGTGGTGTGAAGCACACTTGACGTTCCCTTTTTCCTTTCATCCTATCCCCCCGCCGGGCGAAGATGGACCGAAGAAAGAGTAGATGCTTCGGGTAGAAAAATGAATTGTCAATTAATAGCTCTGATTCAATAAACTATTATTTATTTAATATTGTACATGAAGTAAATGTATAACGAAGGTATATAGGCGTGAGTTGAATCCCACTCTTGGAAGTTTTTTTAAAAATTATATTCAATTAAGGCATTTATTCATTCATGAATGAACACCGATTATTCATGTATAATTGTTATTATCAAATACATCTAAAATCCAAAATGAATGAATGAATGAAGCATCTATTATTTTCATAAATATTTGGATTTCATTAAAACTCTGACTATCGTATAGTCGTAGAGAAAGTATAGTCTTCTACTCGCGTATAATAGCTATTATTTTCTCGGATAATTCCGAAACACGCCTTCGACTCGTTTCGGAATTTTTATTCTCGAGAATAATAGCTATCATTATACGCTCGTTGAAGAATATACTATTCTACGACTTTTTTTGGTAATGCATATTTTTAGTACACTAAAAGATGTGTTCAGAGACACGTACTAAAAAATCGACTCTCTGGGAGACATAATTTGAGAAATAGCTTCTTCACTTTACTAAAACTGAAAATGAAACTGAATATACTCGACGTGCATTTCGATAGCAAAGGTGCACTCTCAGGAGAGATATTCGACTCTATAAGGGCGTGTACAGGAGTAGATAAGAGTTCTAAAATCTATGGTATTTTGAAATGATGTTTATTTTTAGTGGACCTAGACATCAGCAGAGCACTGTCTCTGGAGATGTCGAAGATAATAATAGTGATAGCGGTGTTTACAATAACGAATCTCCTGGTTCTAACATTTAGTCGATGAGGCAATCTTCGAACCATTTTGTACGATTCTCATTTTTCTGCTATTACTGCCGCCACTGGAACCACTTTCAAGGTTCCATTGTTGATGCACACAAACTGTGCAATCTAAGCTTCTGAAAAACTGGTGCTCATTAAAGTGAACCTAATTTGAAACTTGAAATATCTGAAATTCTCGATAATTTTTAAGGTCATACTATAACAGACAAGTCATTATTTTACATGAATTATTGATGTTATTGATAAATATGTGTGCATAACATCATTATAGTAACATTTGAAATTCTTCACATTCAGAAATTGTAAACATGAAGGGAACTGTTGAATAGGAAAACATTCTCAATTGAAAATTGAAAAAAAACAGGACTCCACGGGAAATGGAAATAACCTTCGATAAAAATGAAGCTAATTTTTGTAATATCCAACAGAAAACAAATACTTCCATGTCTAAGGCCACGTTGGACATTGAACTACATATATTATATATTGTGAAAAGATCCGAATGTGAAAAGTTTCATTTTCATTCGATAGTTGATTTCCAGTTTCCATTGGAGATTCATAATGTTCATATGAATTCTCTGAAGGGTATCGTTTTTGCACCTCATAATCGATTTTGACATACCTTACGTTACCATCAATATTACGGAAATTCGGAAAATGGACAAAAGTGGGGTTATTTGTAAAAATAGCAAAAAAGGCATTTGAAAAAGTTATTTAAAATCTAATTTTAATCCCAACATGCGAAATTGAAGATTGCACTTTTTTAAAAAATATTTTTTTTGTTAAAACAAGCTGTTTTTTGGACTTGAATAACTTTAATGGATCACTATAAACTTATGTTATTGATAAAATAGAACTTATTATAGAACCAAATTTTTGGTATGGTGTAGATCTGGATGCACTGATCGAAAGTATCCATTGCCCAAAACTCCAAAAATGGACAGTTTTCGAGATATAGCTCTATCAATGTAATTTTTTTTGCATTTTTTGGATTTTGACACATAATCAGTTCACTCTCATACTTAGGAAAAACCGAGTTTCAATGATTTCACTGCAGGAATCGATTGAAAAATTATTCTTTCTTCGTTTCAGATACTGCCATTTGAAGAAATTATTATACACTGCTCGTCACTGACGATGTAACTGAACTATTATTTTCAATTTCTATAGTCCAGTTTTTGTAGAAACAAAAATTTCTGAATTGCTCAAGGTATCACAGAGTCACATATATTCAACACCTTTCGATAGGGGCACTAGAAAAATAATATTTGATACACAGTATAGGAACTGAATCTGAGATACTTTTTTTTAAATAGTGTCCAAGTCGTCAAAGAAATAGTGGTAAATGCAAGATAAGCATATAGAAAATCGTTCATAATGTAGGCTAACGACATAAATACTCGTATCGAGCAGTTTGTTTATACCGAGTGTTAAATATCATTAGAAATAAGGGAATACATACCCAATAATCATTTCTAATCGCTAATCGAACCGTTAAGGCAACGGATCCGTGAAATTGTCTGAATATTTGATATGATGTGGATTTCGATGCACTGATCAAGTGGCTATTGCTACAGACTACAAAAATGGACAGTTTTCAAGATATGGCCGTATCAATATCTGATTTTTTTCATTTTCTAGATTGTGGCCCATACTCGCTTAACTCTTATACCCAACAAAAACGGAATTCTATCGATTTCTGCGCAGGAATTGACTGAAAAACAGTTGTTTTTCATTTCAGATACATTCATTTGGAGAAATTAGCACACACTGCTCGTCACTGGCGATGTAGCTGGGCTATTATTTTCAACTTTTGTATTTTCGTGTTCGTAGAAACAAAAACTCTTGAATTGTTCTAGTTCTAACAAACATACTTATATCCAACACAATTCAATTGTGGCATTTGAAAAAATAATATGCGATACCCACTCTAAATATAATTTGATTTTTTTTTGAAATATTCTCCTGGCCATCAGGAACTGGAGGTGATAGCGCAGTGGGTAAGCGCGCTCATAAAGTTACTCAAAATTCACTAAAAAAGTTCTCATTTCAATTATTTCAAAGCATAATTATTTTTGGTGTGGTTGGCTGTATGGCTCACCCTGTATGAAAAGTAATCATTTCATACTCAAAATTGTAAACGACTAGGTATTAACTTCATGGAATAATTTATCTGTGACGAAACTGTAGAATTTTGAGTATTTGCAAAAACCTATTGTGATTTATTCGTGAATAACCCTGTAACAGTGAATATTTTTAGCTGAACCTTTCCATGTACATCTGACCGAAACTCATATTAAACTCATAGGCCCAACAAAAAATCAATACGGCTTTTCAATTTGAAGAAAAAACTGATAAAATCAGTATTTTCCACTTTAACGCCCTGTATCTCGAAAACTGGTCATAGTATCGGATTCAGGATTCATACCTCTGAAGATGGTATGAAAATCAATATATAGTGAGAAAATAGTTACATTTGACCGTGGAAATTTTTGAATACAGGTGTTCATGTTTTTTGTACTATTCCCAAAATAAAATACCTTCCTATGAATAATCCACCTTGAATATTTTGGAGATTAGAGACACACATATGTTTGTCTTATTACTTTTCCCAAAAATCAATCCATAAATACAGGGTTTCGAATTAATCCTAAAAGAAAATAATTTTGTCTAGTGGTTCTCTCTGTGAAACACCCTGTATAAAAAATATGTACTGTGCAATATTTTCTCGTCAAAATACTTTATCGAAGAGAACGTTCCAAAAATATGCCTCCCTGACGTCACAGTAGAAAAAGTGAATTTTGCCAAAAAACTACCGTTATACATTCGTGAATCACCTTGTAAATATAAATATTTTTAATCTAACGTATCCACTAATTTCATTAGTAGAACATGTAGTAAACATCTGTATGCAACAGAAATCCGATCTAACTTTTAATAAATAAAAAATAAATCCGAAAATTTTGGCAATTTTCAACTTTAACACCCCGTATTTAGAAAACTAGCCATCGGATTGGGTTTGGCCCATTGACACTTTTGGTTACTGAGTCGGGTACAACAACTACCAAAGTTTCAGAAAATTTGACCGGTCGCCACTTTACATAAGAAAAGTGCGGGGTCCTTTCCTGCCAATTGTTCTCTAAGATTAGAAAATAGAATTTCAACAACTTACTGTCTTGTAACAACCGATAGATTTACTAGCACATCTACCGATACATTCTTTTTATGTTAAACTCCATCGATTATTGGGAAATTTTTGGCCCTCGTCCTCAAGATAATATTATCGTTTTCACCATTAGGATTTTCAAGGGCTTTTATCAATCTCTTGACATTATCATCCCTGCTCTTCCTCTGCCATATCTTCATTCGTAGTGAGAAAGGTAGGTAAATCAAAAAGTATAAATCAACTCTTACTCACACTCGTTCAGCTGAATCGCCCATCTGGCTAGCCTTTCTGTGACATGCTCTAAATTCTTCAAAAAACACCAAGTGTGGTGGAAGGTTGTTATCTCTAGGATTTCCAGACATAAAATGTCGAAAATAGGTCAACTCCCAAATTATCGACAGAGCTTCGAGTACCGAAATTGTGTAGTTTTCCTCACTTTTTGTTAATGTGCGGATTCCATGAGCAATAGGGTGCATTTCTCCTTGGAATTCTTGTAAAATTATGACTCCTAAACCTTCTTTGCATGCATCCGATCTCAGCCCGCCGTTGGTTGAAGTACGCTACTGGGGCCTCTGTGCTCTGTGAGTTTTTCCTTCAGAGTTGAAAATCTCTCCTCCTGATTTTCTTTTCAAAAACCCTGATGATATTTCATAGAGAGGTCGTGCAAAAATTGAGATTTTTTGGGTATGTCTTTTAGATTTTGGTTTGGGAATTCGGATATTGCCAATAATTTTTCTAGGACTGGATGTATTCCTTCTTTGTTGATAATGTGTTCCAATACCTTCACTTCCAAGGATCCGAACGTGCAGTTATTGGTTTTTAATGTCCATCTTGCCATTAGAAATCTTTCTAACACCTTTCTCAATCTTTTTAAAGTTCCTGGAAATTATTTTGAAAATATTAGAACTTCATCTAGATAAACCAATTCATTTGACCACTTCATTTCCTGAAATACTCTATCAGCTAGGTCTGAAAACGTAGAAGGGACATTACAAAGTCCGAAAGGTAATTCAGTAATTTTTCCTCTTCGCCTTTTTTCTTTACCAAAACATTAGGGCAAGAATACGGTCTATGGAATATGGTCTAATGATACCCACCTCCAAATTTTCTTCTACTTGATCTTTGTAACACTTTGTAGGGTTTACTTTTGAAGAGTGAATGATCTAGTAACTCAATTTTATGTTGTACAATATCTGTAGATCCCATATCTTTCAAGTCCATAGCAAAAATATCCTTGAATTCATCAGGTAGATCCCCAATTTTCCTTTTCTCCTGTACAGGTCAGTTCCCGATGTGTAACATTTTTCAATGCATTTGAACTCTTCTCTTCCAAACTTCCCTAATGGCCCTCATTAGCTCTAGACATGGCAGAACCTTTTGAAAATTCTTATTTTCTGTTGATGGCACAGTAAAGGACAAGTTGTTTCAAAATGTAACATCTTCAGTCACGTACTGAATTATAAAATGTAACAACATTACCTACGTTGTGTGTACTGAATTATAATGAAATATTTTAATATACGGTGTGTTCGATACATTTTTGAAAATATGAAAAACTTATCATCACGAATTTGAGAGCAATATTTTCGGGAAACAGTTTTGGCAATGGTCCTGATATAGCTTAGTCAAGAGAAAGTACCACTGATAATCTACAAAAAACGGAAGAGAGGAGCCTCTGTTGAAACATTTACGTGATACCGTCTTCTTCTGAAGTGTAAACAATTTTTGGTCCGATCCTGTGGTCCAGTAGTCAACAAAATAGATTCTGTATGTAATCAAACTATAATTATCTCATTATTTTGTTTTTATTTTCATTGGATATAATATATATATATATATATATATATATATATATATATATATATTATTAACGAAGACCTCAGTAATTTGTAGCTGACCTTGTTAACTACAGTACCAAAACAAATGCTGTTCAGAATAGTCTCAAATATATTTCTGAGTAATACGTTTTCATTATGACTTACTACTTGATGGAACTCTTATTTTTGGTGGCTACATTAGGTGTAATAGCAGTGGCTTTCATACAGCATCGATATAATTATTGGAAAAGAAGAAACGTGCCATACTTGAAACCAAGCTTTCCCATGGGTAACAACTCTACCTTTTTTCCCAAAGGAATATCCATCGGAGTGATCTCCAAACATTTTTACGATGAATTCAAGAAAATTGGATGCAAGATAGGAGGTTGGTTGTTTTTTTCTTCTTAAATTTCTTCATTACTGGAAGGTCAACACTGGCATTGATATGAGTCAACCTATTGCCCTAAATTGATAAATCCAAAGAGCTTGCTCGATGGATATCAATCTATAAGCACACCAGGAATACCCAAACTTTTTGCAAAGTTTTGCTTTTTAAAGGGGTTAACTGATATACTAGCAGAGTCGTATTCGCACCCAGGGAATTCAAGATTGTGTTGCCCCTTTCTAACGGGGCACTGTTGTTTATTAATATTCAAATTCAAATTTATTAAATCTTTTTTCTTATAGTATAGGTACAATAGATTGGACGAGTCAGCACAGGTATACAATTTCTTATAAATGAATGTACTAATTTTGTTCTTCCTAGTCAAGCAAAATCAGATAACAATAGTGAAAATCCCACTGTCATTCACGATGATTCTTTTTTAGAAATAACAGATTTCCGAAAACATCCTGTATGGACGATAATTTTAATTTAGATAATTTTATTTTATATTTCAATGCTCAAAGTGTACCTGCACATATTGATGAAATTAGGACGTTTGTGGGTTTAAAAAAAACCCTCAATAGTATGTCTGTCTGAAACGCATGTTACTGACGATATATTCAATTCAGAAATTAATATAGAGAACTATATATTGACTAGAACCGATAGTAGTAGTAGACTGCAATATTGACTGAAAAAAGTTTAACGATAGTTGAAGTGTTTAAGGCATGTATTGATAAAGTGTTTTGGTTAACGGGAGTATCCAAAAAAAAACTTATATTGTCTTTGTTTTATACAGGTCTCCCAGTAGTAGCATAGTACGATTTTTGCAATTGTTTGAAGATTGGTGCGAAGAAAATATCACTGAAAGAAATTCTAGAATAATAATTTGTGGTGATTTTAATTTGAATTGTTTAGAATCAAATACAAACACTATAAGACTAAAAAACTTTATGGATGACATGGGTTTTTCGAACTTAGTTGATGAGATCACACATTTAACTGCTACAGGAGGGTCAATGATAGATCTAGTTTTCACGAATATTGATTTAGATGTTACTGTATTTGATTCACCAAAAATAAGTACACACCGTAATATAAAAATATCATTACCAAATATTCTACCAAACGACACAAAATCATTCAAAATTGAAACTAGGGGAAAAAACATTGATTATGAACAAATTGAGTCAAAACTAAAACTCATAATGTGGAATTATTCAGAAAGGGATTTCATCAACTTTGTTCTACAATATCTCCTTGTTCAATTACTCTGTAAATAGTTGAATGCCCCAAACTGGTGAGATGAGATATCCTTCCGAAAATTTCATTGTCACATTTGTCGTTCATTTCCTTTTTAAGATTTTCATATATATTTAGAACAATTGTTTTTGAATTCCCATTGTTCATCCGGTTGTCCGGAGTCTTGTTACTCACGTTCTTAGAATGTGACTTCATTCAGCTCAATATATAGGGTTAGTTCAAAATAACACATGGTGTAATAACGAATGAAGGATGAAAATGGAAAATTAAATAAATATTATTCCCTACATAAAGAAAACAGTAGACTAGATTGAGTATATTTTACGTGTAACCGTTCGAAGCTGGAAAGCAATCAGTAATGCGATGACCGCCTGTTGCATAAATTACCGTGAATCACCTCTTAATATTTTTATTGCTGTCCGGCAGCCTGATGATATTTATGAAAAGAAGAACAGTAGCGTACTTAATGAACGATCAAACACAACTCAATATTTTCTCTCTACTTAATTTGTTTTGCCGTTAGACTAGGTATAAATGTAGTTAATTATTGACAAACACTATTTGTTATCATAGAGTTATCCGAAAACAGGTATAAAACTGTTCCCAAATTAATAAACATTTTGGGAATATAAAAGAAGGACAAGTATAACTCAGTATACTTCTGCTTGTAGAATCCATTGTATTTGCAAAACATATGTCGCGGTTTTTTAAACTAAAAGTGTGAAAATCAACATTAAAGTTTTAGTATAAACGTTTGTGTATTTAGTTTTGCAACATGGCATTTTGGCGACCATGCGAAGAACGTGAGGAACAAGAGTCACAACCTGATAAACTATACTTAAGTAGCTTCAATATTATGTGATTTGAATTCCTTTCCGAAGAATAATATGAAGGATCCAGATCGGGGGAACGAGGAGGCTGCAGTACTAAAATCCCTAACCCAGCCCATTTATGCGGAAAATCCTAGTCCAAACATACTCTTACTGCAGTGACGAAATGTGGAAGTATTCTGTAATTCATAAACAACATTTTACTCTCAGCACCACTTTTTAAACAATAATGGTTACAGAAATAGAACAAATATCAAATCAAGAGATTTTGCACGATTCCCTTCTGGCCATTGCATTTGCATGAGTTTGGTATTTGAATTGTGAAACAACAAATACAATTTAATGGAATAAGCACCAGTGAACATATTTTTGTTGCAGGTGTATTTATTGGCCTCGATCCACAGCTTGTCATTCTGGATCCAGTTATTGCAAAGGATATTTTGACTACAGATTTTGTACATTTTGTAGACCGAGGCATATACAAAACGGAAAGAGACCCTATTACTGTACACCTTTTTTCTCAGAAAGGACTTGAATGGAAAACTGCAAGGGTATTTATTCCATTCATGTTACAATTTGAGGCCAGTTCACACCTTCGTGAATAAACAAAAATAAAAATAAAACACTGCATACTCATACAGCAAAAAATTGAGTTTATCGATTAAATTATCATAACATGTTACTCTTTGGTAATTGGAGTTAGATGTATGTTTTTTATTTCCTTTTCATAAAATTTCACTATATTTTGTAATATGAAAATATTTTGGAGAAATACTCGGATTTTTTTTCGAAGAATTATTTTATCACCCATACCCAAACTGTAGAGTGTGGCTTTTTATAGCCCCCTCTTTGTTATTTTCTGAATGATGCGTCGAACAGAAATGGAACAAAAATCGTTTTGAATGATATCACTGATACTTCTTTTTAAAATAAATTACATTTTGGTTAATCGACAGATGATGCGGGGGGAGGGGGCACATCAACTTGAAAATTTCAAATGGCATGGGTGGTCAAGTGTCATATCATTGAAAATATAACTCAATTTTCCTTTCGACATTTCCTAAGTTGATGTGCCCCCAGCGGCATCTGTCAAATAATTGCAATGCATCTTTTCTCGAAAAGTAGTATCGGTATGACCATTCAAAATATTTTCTTTTCATTATTTCATATCGAACCATTCAAAAGTTGTCGAGTAAGGGTACCATTCAGACCCGCACCCATACTTAACATTTCAAATGCATATTTTAAAAGACATATTAACAAAATTCAAAAAAAATTTAGAAGGTTTAAAGATAATTGAATTATCCTTTCAACCTTTTAAATTGATGTGCCTCCCTCCCCCTTGCGTCATCTATCAAGCAATCACAATGTCTTTTATTTCACAAAGTAGTATCAGTGATGTCATTCAAAATGGTTTTATCTGATTTTGTAAGTCGTTCAAAAGGTAACAGGAGACGGGAGAGCCGTACTGTATAGGGTTTAACACTTTCGATTAAAGTAATCGGTGTTAATCAAGTGAAACCAGTTTTGATTGGATTCGGAAAGTTAAAGACGATGGACGATGGACAATAGACAATAGACAATAGACAATAGATAATACACAACAGACAATAGACAATAAACGATAGACGATAGAGGATAAACGATAGATGATAGATGATAAACAATAGACAATGAACAATAGACAGTAGACATAGACAATAGATAATAGACAATAGGCAATAGACTATAGACAATGGACAATGGACAATGGACAATGGACAATGGACAATGGACAATGGACAATGGACAATGGACAATGGACAATGGACAATGGACAATGGACAATGGACAATGGACAATGGACAATGGACAATGGACAATGGACAATGGACAATGGACAATGGACAATGGACAATGGACAATGGACAATGGACAATGGACAATGGACAATGGACAATGGACAATGGACAATGGACATTGGGCAATGGATAATGGATAATGGACAATAGACAATAGACAATGGACAGTGGACAATGGACAATGGACAATGGACAATGGACAAAATGCAATGGACAAGGGGCAATCGAAAATGGACAACGGATAATGGATACCTATCATAAGGCAGAGTTAGTTATTTCCGTAGGCAACAAATAAGTGCTATCTTCTCCTAACTTCCACAAAACAAAATTGAACGATCATGAATTGGACAAATTACATTTAAAGCATTCATTCTTATGTTTTTCGTTCTTTTCTGTCATTCTGCTACCCCCTTTCGAGCAACGCTCAGAGGTCTTCTGGAGACTTGTGTGAGCTAGTTATGACGGAGGTCTTACCTTCTTACGTGCGATCTCAAGCCTCAATATCAGAGGAATTTAAGGTTTACAGATATTGTTTATTTTGCAGTCGAAATCCACTTCTCTTTTTACTTCTGCAAAGATGCGAATATTCTTGGAGACGATAAGAAAATGTGGTGAAGAAATGGTAATAAGTTTGGAAAAAAGTGCAATTGATGATAGCGACGTCGATATTCTGGAAGTTTTTGCATGCTATACGACTGATTCAATAGGTAAGGACCTACTTTTTTCCACAGTCCATCAATGAACTTCAATAATAGTGATACGGACCTGGGAATTACTGGAAAATGGCAATCAATCTGGAGCCGTTGTTAAGATGGCTGCTAGAAAGAAACAGAAACATCTAGAAACACACAGTGTTGTTCTCGTTCTCAATCTAGAACCCATAGAATTTGGAATGTTTACGTCTACATTCCCTTTGATACTGGGTTGAATAAATTTACATATGGATATGGACGAATTAAACGAATACGAGCAAAACGTTATACGCGACAATACACAGTAAGATGCAAAATTACTAAATGTGTCTTTATTATAACTGTGTTTGTTTTATTCAATTTTTAGGGAGGGAAAGTAACTTTTCCTCGAAAGTGCCTCTTTCAACCCTAAAACTAGGGAGCAAAAGTCAATTTTCAAAGGAAAAATAAGAACAAAGTAATTCATTGACAAATGCGAAAAATACTAAACTGTAGTCACGTGAGGGAAAAAAATAGTAAAACTCAGACGTTAGAGACTATCGTTAATATTTATTGTAATCAATGGTGTCCATGTTGAAAAGTATTCATTCATCAACAATAAAAAAAAAAACGTGAATGGTTCTGATTTTTTTTTTTGAAAATATTTTGATTTCAGGTTCGGCTGTATTAGGACTGGATTGTAACAGTTTGAGAGATCCAAACGCTGAGTTTAGAAAATTTGGTAAACACGTATTTGAAGAATTTAGCATCGTAGACCAAATCAAACTGTTTTTTACTATTAACTTGCCCAAATTCGCAGAAAAATTGGGAGTGTCGAATATTCAACCAGAAGTGTCAGACTTTTACTGCAAGACTGTTTCAGATCTTGTAAAGTATAGAGAGGAACATGGTATAAAAAGAAATGATTTCTTACAAATGCTGATAGACATGAAGAATTCCTCAATTCAATTGACGATGGATGAAATTCTGGGGCAGGTAAGCGACTTTAACGTAAAATTTGAGAATAAAACCTATAGAGAAGAAATACCGCAACTATTGAAAATCATTGGAATTATTGTGAAAGTCATGATTCAATTTTAAGCGGTTTAACGATCAAAATAAACCACCAAGTTACATAGACCATTTCAAAGTAGACATTCCAACAATTAAAATGATTACTTATAGAACTTCGAAATACAAAGAAAAATATCAAGACAATTGTTCGTGGAAGATTAGGGTATTTTCCTATCGAAAAATGTACATAACTCGAAATCTAGTCATCTGAATTGAGAGAATCATAATTATTCAAAACAAAAAAAAACATATCGCCAGATATTTTCATCTAAATTGAATCATTTGAATGCGACAAAAAAAATACTGAAAAATCGGATTTCCGCTCTTTTGACAGTTTATTTGAGGTTATATTCAAACAAAACGTTTCGATTTTTTTATCATTTACACCTATTCTATTGAACATTTTCCACTAGTTTGTTTGAATGTTTTAGACGATGTAGTAACTTGATTACTTATATTTCGGACGTCCATCATCTTAGTGGTTGAAAGATTTCTATCTCTTTCAAATTTTTCACAACGTTTCAATTGCTTGAATCTGCAATCATCTTCTGGTGAATACTGACAAAATCAGATGCTACGCGACCTTTTATAGGTCTATAATTAAAGTGTAATTATGGTGTAATTACGCGCGGTCTTGTGGCGCGCGTGGTTTCGCGCTTTTTCTCCCTCTAAAACGGTCCATGAGCGGTTTCCATACGTTTTTAAATTCCACGCTTGGTTGACTGAAGGCACTATTGGCTTCTATATAGGTGGTTTCCATAAATTTCCGTTTGAACCAATGTTCCTCTCTATGAAGAACACTAGCTTTATCCCAAAGAATTCGGTGGTGTTTTGTCCAGGCGTGGTCAGCAATTCCCGATTTTGATGTTTCTCCTCGTTGAGTCAACTTTTTGTGTTTGGCTATTCTTACTGATAATGGCCTCTTGGTCTCTCCGATATAGGAATCTCCACATTCACATGGGATTTTGTAAATACAGTTTTTGCTGGATTCTGTTGTGTTCTCTGGTTTCGTCTTGGTAGGAAGCATCCTAGGGTACTGCCGGATTGAAAGCAACTCTTGATGTTGTATTTATTTCCGATCCTTCTGATCTTCTCGGAGATACCCCCGATATAGGGAAGAATGAGAACGAGGTTTTGTGGTCTTTCTTCGGTTGTCTTACAGCCGTATGCATAGTCAATTCCAGCGACTCGCCGGAGTTTCGCCGCTCGCTACACAAGAACTATAATGTACGGTCGAGCTCCAAAAAAGTGGTACATCGCCAGAGTTTCGCCAAAATGTGACTTATCGCGTAGTTGTCACATTTTTGGAGCTCGACTGTGCATTATAATCCTTGTGTAGCGAATGGCAAAACTCTGGCGAGTCGCTGGCGAATGACTATACATACGGCTGTTAGTCTTTTCGAGTTGTTTCCGAACTTCTCCTATGAGTTTCTCGGAGTATCCGTTTTGGCGTAGGTCCTTTTTGATGTGGTTTATTTCCGCCTCTAATGTCTCCTGGTTGTTGCAAATAGACATTGCTCTTTCCACCAACGTTCTTACGATTCCCCCTTTTGTGGAGTTTGGGTGATTAGAGGCGTAGTTGAGGTACTGTCCTATGTGTGTCTTCTTCCTGTAAACAGAGGTGAGGATTCCAGTGTCTGTTCTTTCAGCTTTCACATCGAGAAATGATAGGGTACTATTAGTTTCCTTTTCCATTGTGAATTTGATTGAATCCCTTATGTTATTCATTCTGGCGAAGAATTCCTCAAGGTGTTCATCTCCATGGTTCCAAATGGTTTGTATTTTGCCTCTCTGATAGCCAATTCCTCGAACCACTCCATGTATATCTTGGCGATTACTGGAGAGAGAGAAGATCCCATCGGCAGTCCATCAACTTGGGAGAAGAAACGGCTCTTTTCTTGAAAGTATGAGTTGTGTAGGCAGCACTGCAGTAGTTCCAATATCGCTTGTACAGGGAGGTCAGTCCTTTCATGAAGCTGGATGTCTTCTTCCAGTTTCCTCTTGATGATGTTAATGGATTCTTCTATGGGGACATTGGTGTAAAGGCTCTCCACGTCAAAGCTGATGAAACGATCTTCAGGCCCTAGTTCAACATCTTTGATAATGTCCACGAAGTGTTTAGAATTCTTGACGAATAAACTGCTAGTACCCTGTAAGGGTTGTAGTATCGGTAGGATGTATTTCGCCAGGTTATAGGTCGGTGAGTTACGGGAGCTGGTGATTGGTCTTAATGGCATGTCGGGTTTGTGAATTTTCGGAAGACCGTAGAGATGAGGAGGTTTACTGTAATGTGGCGTCAAATATGACCGTTCTTTGTCTGGAATAAAGGTTTTGTACTTCGTTAGAGTACTGTAGATTTTCCTTTCTATCGAAGATGTTGGATCCTTCTGTAAGAGTTTGTAGTTTCCTGTTTCGAGTAGGTACTGCTTCTAACCTATAAAAGGTCGCGTAGCATCTGATTTTGTCATTATTCACCAGAAGACGATTGCAGATTCAAACAATTGAAACGTTGTGAAAAATTTGAAAGAGATAGAAATCTTTCAACCACTAAGATGATGGACGTCCGAAATATAAGTAATCATTTTCCACTAGGTCACGTTTTGCCCAAAATCGCAAAAAATATATTCAACCCCTAAACAGCATCCTCATTTCACCATTCTGAGTGTTTTCGTGTTTAAATATTTTTTCCTCAAAGTTGAAACCTCAACAACATTTTCCACCTGGTCCTTGCCAGTTACTCTTTTCTTTTTTACATAAATTATAGGCACCAGTCTAAATCCGTTTTTCGCAAATAAGTGCATAGTATGAAGGGTCAATTTATTAAAATCAGGGTATCGCAACATTAGAGGTTTCATTAACACTTCCTCAATGTCATGAACGTTGTCACTTGCTCTTCGTCCCACTGAAACTTTTCATCTTCCTCTATCAGATAAGTTAGTGATTGTGCTATTTTTGCATACTACAGAACATTTCCTATAAAATCCGCAAACTCCGAGGAATGATCGTATATTATATTCTTGACATTTTGAGGTTGTGGGTATTTCTTGATTGCCTCAGTTGTCTTGGGGTTTGTCTGACATCCTTCGTCAGTTATAATACTACTGAGATGTCACACTTCCAATTCTTAGAATCTACACGTAGCTGATGGCTTCAATTCTTAAAAATTGCTGAAATTGTTTTTTAAAGTTATTGATTGCCGCTCGACAAAGAGAGTTACCGTGCGACGAGAACTGTTATTGATAATATAAGAATCAAGATACTTCTGGATTCTTTATATACCAATTAACAATCGACAGTTCAAGTGATTGACGTATACCTTTTCACTGGAAGAACACGCCCATAATTGGCATTTTGTGGGCGTGCTTTAACTTTTCAGCAATTTTAGGAAAAAACCAAAAACAATTTTTTTCTCAGTTTTGGAAGCGTATAACTTTTCAAAGCCAAACCTCACTTTAATTTTTGACAAGGAATCTCCTCCTGAATACTTCTGTGCTTGTTAGTGATTAGTGACCGTCCCGAGCATTCGTCAATATTTTGTTCGCTACTGGTTCGACCGATTACTACTATGGGTCTACGGAAACGTTCCGACCCTTCAAGAGTTTATACCGATTGTCAACGATTTCTTTACAAGCTTTAACTACCAATAGTACTTCTTCGAATTTCAAACTTGTTAAGCTTGGTGTTCCTTAAGAATCAGTTTTGGTACCACTCTAGTTTATCATTTATGTCAATGATATTAGTTGGTTTATGAAACCACATAAATCCATTCTGTTTGCCGACGATACTTACTTTCTTTTATTCTGATAAGGCCTTATTAGAACCTGCGAAAATATCTAAGTGGTGAATATTAAGAAATAAACTTGTCTTTTGCAAATTAACTCATATCGAAATCTATCAAAACTCAACAAATTAATTTTGCTGCTAAAACCACTGCGTCGGATGTGAACAATGTAAAATTACTTGGAGTCATTGTATACAGTAATCACTCTTGAAATGATCACATCAACCAGTAGGTTATGTAGCACACTTTTTCTTCTACGTCAACTGAAAAATATCGCCAACTATGATACACTGAAAACTTCATATTTCTCCCTTTTCTACTCTCACATCAGTTATGGGATTATTCTCTGCGGAAATTCCAGTGGAGCTATAAATATTTTCATCTTCAGAAAAAAGCAGACATAATCTTTACAAATTCACGCTATGGAGATCGTTGTTAACCTTTTTTTCTGAAACTTCAAATAACACCGCCCACTACGTACCTGTTAGAGATTCATAGGAAGACAAATATATTAATAATTGAATAATATGAGATTCATGATCACAATACCAAATCCGAAAATAATAGAGGATATTTTCGTAACAAAAATACTAGTAGGAAAACGACTGTGCCATCAATTGAATAATATGAGATTCATGATCACAATACCAAATCCGAAAATAATAGAGGATATTTTCGTAACAAAAATACTAGTAGGAAAACGACTGTGCCATCACATGAAACACAGTGTGAAATTATATTCTGTTAGGTTTTGGACTAGCAACTGTCATTTATTCTCCAATCGCTTCAGTTGCTCTGAAAGTACCCATGAGCGAAGCTTTCCTCTGGTGAAGTGAAAGACAACAAACCCCTTATGAAATCCGGTGATGTGATCACGAAAAATGACTTGAAAATTGTAGAGGTTGCGTTCAAATCCAAACTTTCAGAAATAACGGACGATACCGACATATTCAGGAACAACTTCATCCACGAAGTCAAGAAAAAAAAAGCTGGATTTTCTGAAGGAAAGAGGCCTTGAAGTAACGCCCGTAAGACCGACGTTAACGAGCCCTTCAAGGGATGGGCGGCCCTCTGTTATTCAACAAGCGGCACCGGTACAAATGAAGCATGTGAGAGCAGACAGCATGCCACCACCTACTAGCACAGCTCCCCAGAGGAGAACACACATGGCACCGCCTCAAACGGGTAATATCCACTAAGCCAAGATCGCCCCTAAAACTCCTACTAAAAAATCGCCACCTGGCAACACCAGTTTTCCGTTCGTGAACGGCGCAAGCCCGCCCAAAGTCGTCCAATCCAAATCGATCTACTCGTATTCAGAGAAACAACCTGTATAGTGACTCAACAGTTGTAAAATACTGAGGAATAAAATAAAATTAAGCAATATTTTAAAAAACAAGCTTTTATTAATGAAGTATTGAACTTGGAAGGAAAACTTAATATTTAGTTTATGAACATCAAAGAACTTTTGAAAATTGAAGTATATCCTTGAAATCTTGAGGTTTCATTTCATGTGCAATGATTTTTCACGCCCCACTCTTTCAGGAATTTTTTTCAAAGTTTTTTGTTTTTCATAGACTAAATATTATTTTCCTACAAATGTCAAAAATGACAATGTTTGCGCATTGACAATAATATGCGAAGTGACCCTTTTTTTCATTTTCCTTCGTTACCATGACATGACACCGTGCTCGACGTAGTGAGCGAAATACTTACTTCGCACACTGCATGTAAACTATATGGAATTTTTATATTTGAACCTTTATGGTCTTCAATCAAGCAAAAATCCAAGATATCATTTATTGTTAACGAACGCCATTTTATTTCCATAGTTACAATAATTACTTGATTTGGAAAAACATTTTAGGCCAGTTCAACCCTAGTTTTTATATTAAGATAATCATATTACTTATTTTAGAACAATATTTTTTGACGTTTGTAGAAAAAAATTGTTTGCCACTCGTGCGCGAAATACTTTGGTTTTCTCGACTATTTATTAGACTCGGCTTTGACTCGGCTGCGCCTCGTTGAAAAATAATCAATTCTCGATCACCAAAGTAGCATTTCGCGCACTAGATACAATGATAACTATTTTTAATTTTTAATCACATCGTATATAAATAAAAACTAGTGTTTAAAATATTATTTTTCGTCATAATTCTCCATGTCTGACGTCAGAGGAAAATTTTCCGAGTTCATACGCGTTTTATAGCTAGCATGCAGGGGAGCTAGAGGTGAAATTTTTTTTCAATAAAATCTTTAAAGATCCTATATTTTTGACTATTTATACGATTTTATTTTCGCTGGTTCTAGTGGAAATTTTTTAAATTCCGACTATTTCTATACCTTGCTTTAAGGGGGACAGGTAAGTAAACTTTTTGCAATTGAATTATCCAACGGTCCGATTTTTATCTCTTTTTACTGATTTTTTTTTATGTTCGCGAGTTTTCGCAATTTTTTTGGAAAAGGGGGCAACTCCGAGCCCCCCTACCAAAATTTTTTTTTGATTTTCCTCGCCCGAATCCGTGTCCGATTTCGTATGCGTTCATATAAAATTTTTACGGATTCTTCCAATTTCATTTTGGCAAGTTTTCGCAACTTTTTCCAAGAAGAAAGGGAGTTGCTATTTTCCATGTCTGAAACCGTCGGAAAATTATTGTTTTGAATATCAATTTTCTAGAGCCTGTGCTACCGGGAATAACTTCTTGTTTTGTACACAAGTGGCGCGGCTTCTGACTTATTATGAGTCTATTTCATCTGTTAATAATAATTATAATGATAATTCACTAATTCATTTACAGACTTTCCTATTTTTTGTTGCTGGATTCGAAACGTCCTCTACAACTGCTACGTTGACTCTCTTCGAGTTAGCACAGAATCCTGAGGCCCAAGACAAGCTCAGGAATGAATTGGAAGAGTGTATGCGGAAGCACGACAATCGGATCACCTACGACGCATTGATGGAATTGGAATATTTAAATGCAGTTATTAACGGTAAGTGTCACGTGATATAATAGTCTAAGAGCCAGTGGTCGGCTACCTGTATCTAGTTGACCAGACCTGAAATTTTGCACAGTGTGTCCCCTACACCTAAAATACATGAGGTGGGAACTCACTAAGTCCAGCGCGGCTGAAGCAGCTGGTGGTATCAAAATTTGACTAATTATAAATGTATTTGATCATGCCTGCTATTTGAAAATTTTATATTATTTTATTATTATCGTTGAAAAATAACAATGTCAGGCGCATCTAACATCGTGGCAAAATAGAGTTGCCAAAAAATATGAAATGTTGAAAGTAATTGGCCAGATCTGCCATTTGTATATTTTGTTCATTACATTCAGAAGGTGAGTTAGTAGCCAATTTGGACCTCGCACCGTTTCAATGGGAAATTGGCTTTCGGTAAAGGACCCCGCACTTTTTATAGGTAAAATGGTTCTTGGTGAAATTGTCTGAATTTCTAGTATATTGTAGTATTCGATGTACTGATTGAACGTGCATACTCGCAAAGTTCGTTGATTGATAGATTTTGAAATCAAGTTAAAAATCAGTAATTTTTATTTAATTATTTTCTCGGGTTTTGAAAGTGCTAACTGCATTTTCTTTCGTTCTTATCTTCAACGTGCCTTCATATTACTAAATATCATTCAGATAGTGGAGATTACATCATTATGTACAGAGTGAAAAATAAAACATTTTAGTAATGTCTGAAAATTTGATGTAATAATGAAATATTCATGAAATTATTTTGGCATGCAATAAACTATTCCTGTTCCATCATTAATCACAATTCATACATTTCGTACAGGGTGATTTGAAAAATTGGTGAAAAATATGTCCGGTTCTTTCGTAAATATCCTGTATATTCAAGTGAATTATCACCCTCCGAAGAGAGCTGATACCGTATAAACATGATTTTGTTGGGATATATAGGGTGATCATGGAAATTTTTTATGATAAAAATGACAAAATATCAACGTTTCAGAAATCACCCTGTAATTCACGATTAACTAGGTGAAATTCCTTTATTATGTTTTAATATATTCATCATTCTGTCCTCAACACTGTTCCAACAATTCAGTTTCGTACTAACACTAGTTTCATATTTATTAATTGAGAAACTTATTACCATTTGCATGACGAGTTGAAGGAACTTGTTCACGCGTACATTCTGCTAGTGGCCAAGATTTTTATAAATAGTGAAACGTGAGAATGTGGAGATCAAAATAAATGTAAAAGAGGGTGAAGATTAGAGATAACAATCACATCAGAAATGTGGATTTAATAATGTCAGGTACAGATAGTTAAGTGAATTTTGTTGCTTTAAGCTTTGTCGGAATAAAAAATGAACTATCTTGGAAAAGTGAAAATGATTGACAGAACGCTTTTATTTCTAATAGGACATTTTGAATCTGGGCAGCGACGGTTTTTTTCCAATGCGTGTTCCACTCGGATAGAGGTTTCCATGATTCTTATATTTGCTGGCTATCAGTAGAAACATATAGACATCTATTATATTTCATCAACGACAGAATCAAAATGTACCCGATAGCCGATAGGGTTTTCTTGTTGTATGAGGACCGTAGCGCTGCTACGGGGGAGGTGGAATCGGTTAGGGCTGTTCCTTGTCACCTTCAGTGATAAATGATGTCTCGTACCGGAGCCTCATACACGATTGGGCAAGTCAAACTATCCAAGCATTAGGAATTTTATCTGGCTCACGCCAGTTATGTAGTTATGTAAGATGTCCGCTCTCTCGGAAGACGCTGATGCAGCTTCGCTGACCAGGCAGTATTCCAGGAATCACCGCATCACGGTTCTCTGGGAGCAAACTATTATAATCACATAATATTATTCTTATTGTAACTCTTGTTAGAGACAGTCGATTGACTTGTATGTAATAAATTGTTTTAAAAAAGACAGTTTCTCGTTCAAATTACTTAATTCGCCTGTGTTGTAAGTTGTAACTGATGTGTCGTATATTCAGTCAGTTCCTAAATGGTAGATGGAATTGGATGGACCGTCATTGCTCATCACCCTGCATATCTATAATGCTACATTTATTTTGATATCCACATTCTCACGTTTCACTATTTGTGAAAAATCTTGGCCACTAGTAGAATGTACGCGTGAACAACTTCCTTCAACTCGCCATGCAAATGGCCATAAGTTTCTCAATTAATAACTATGAAACTAGTCATAGTAGGATACTGAATTTTTGGGACAGTGTTGAGGACAGAATGATGAATATATTAAATAATAATAAAGGAATTTCATAGAGTTAATCGTGAATTACAGGGTGATTTCTGAAACGTTGATGTTTTGTAATTTTTATCATCAAAAATTTCCATGATTACCCTATATTTCCCAACAAAATCATGTTTATACGGTATCAGCTATCTTCGGAGGATGATAACTTATTTGAATATACAGGATATATTCACGAAAGAACCGGCAATATTTTTTACAAATTTTTCAAATCACCCTGTACGAAATGTATGAATTGTGATTAATAATGGAATAAGAATAGTATATTGCATGCCAAAATAATTTCATCAGTATTTCATTATTACAACGAATTTTCAGACATTACTAAAATGTTTTTATTTTTCACTCTGTACATAATGATGTAAACTGCACAATCTGAATGGTACGTTGATGATAAGAACAAAAAAAAATGCAGTTGGCATTTTCAAATTCCCAGAAAATAATTAAATAAGAATTACTGATTTTTTACTTGAACGCCCTGTAACGAACTTTGCGATTCTGCACGTTCAATCAGTACATCGAATACTACAATATACTAAAAATTCAGACAATTTCACCGAGAACCATTTTACCTATAAAAAGTGCGGGGTCCTTTGATAAAATTTTTCGTTTATTGTAGAACTTGTGATGCTGATCAAATGGCTCCATTGCTCTAAATTCAACGGTTTAGATTATACAGGGTGCTGAAGTTGACTTATCCACAATTTCAAATGGCTATTGTGAAGACATTTTTACGAATTTATTAACCAAATCAACTATACATACGGCCGAAATAAATCCACTATAACTTATAATAATTCCTGCACAGACCCAAAATTTACAGGGTGAGTCCAAAGCTAGCAAGTTTATTAGTAATTTCTAAAAAATTGAGCTGTGGAATTTCATTCATTTCCACATATAAGGACACAAATATCGAATCCAATTGATGATGTTAGCATCTCCTGAATCAAACTGACATATATATTATCATTCAGAATCTGAAAATGAAGCATCTGAAATACTCTTAAAATTAATTAAATTGGTGGTTATTACGCCAATATCATGCACTCTATATTAGACTACAAGCCCATATAACGATTTTGGGGGGTCATTTTATACAGCATGAAACATATTCAGAACGATGCTGCTATATGAAAAAATAACTGCAGGTACCATGCCGTCAATTCTTGGTGGGACAAATGACTGTAATAATAATAGTAATTTTTCATCGGAAGATGTGCTCTTCCGACAAAATATTCTTGTACGGCATTCCTCACGTTGGTGGATTATGAAATAATAATCTCCTAGAACCTACTGCCGTACAAAAATAATGGAACCGAAAGCCAGGAAAAATTTTCAATTTCCGAAAAATAAAAATAAAATCCTGGATTTTGGTTTTATTATTTTTGTACGGCAGTAGGTTCTAGTAGATTATTATTTCATAATCCACCAACGTGAGGAATGCCCTACAAGAATATTTTGTCGGTAGAGCACATCTTCAGATGAAAAATTACTATTATTATTATTACAGTCATTTGTCCCACCAAAAATTGACGGCATAGTGTCTAAAGTTATTTTTTCATATAGCAGCATCGTCCTGAATATGTTTCATCCTGGGTTAAATGACCCCCCAAAATTGTTATATGGGCTTGTAGTCGATATACGTATGAATCGTCTATTTTGTAATGAAATATGAGTATATTTCGTTACCTATTATATATTGCAATTCAATGTTTCCATTTATTTTTTTGCAATATTCCACCTCTATCACTCAAGTTATTCTATTACTTGTACAGAACATTTCAGAAGATTTGATTCAACGAAATATGTGTTTATGGAAATGCATTAATAAAATGAATCTCAAGCCTAACTACTCTAAATAAATAATCAGCAAAGGCCACTGTTTTTTATATACTCTGTATATTTTACGTAACTGCAGAGTAAACTTTCATCATAAACGATCCAGTTTATTACCGAGTTATCCAGAATTCCATTTATTTGGATACATATATGGCTCGCACAAGTTTCGACTTTTGAGGGCTGCCGTTCGTAAGGGGACGACAGCTGGTTAACGGAAAAAACAATTTTAACAATATCAACAAGCAAGACGGACTCAGCTTTATGAGCAATAGAATCTTTTGTATATAATATGTCAGTCTGATTCAGGAGATGCTAACATCATCAATTGGATTCGATATTTGTGTTCTTCGAAATATCTGAAAATGAATGACATTCCACCACTCAAATTTTTAGAAATAACTAATAAACTTGCTAGCTTTGGACTCACTCCGTATATCGTGGGTCTGTACAGGAATCATTATACTTTATAGTGGATTTGTTTTGGCCATATGAATAATCGATGCATAGTTGATTTGGTTTATAAATTCGTAAAAATGTCTTCACAATGGCCATTTGAATTTTGGAAAAGTCAACTTCAGCACCCTGTATAATCTAAACCGCTGAATTTAGAGCTTTGGCGCAATAGAGACATTTGATCAGCATCACGAGTTCTATAATATTTAAAAAATTCGATCGAATATACCGAAAGCCAATTTTCCATTGAAATGGAGCGAGGTCCTTTCTTCAATAAAGGGAAGAAAGACCTTTCACCTTGTGAAAATTATGTTGAATTCCAACAAGCTTTCGCAGCTCTTGGTAAGCCAGGATTGGCAGAGGAACAGTTACAAGAATTGTTACCATTATTCAACAGTTCACTTTCCACTTTTGGCTTCTATAAAACTATAATGAACACAATATATTATTGGCAGACCTGGTCAATTACTTTCCAAATTTCATACTTTGCCACGATGGCAGATGATAATAGTAATAAAATTTCAAATTTTGAAATAACAGACGTGGTCGAATACATTATATAATTAGTCAACTTTTGATATCTGTCGCCTGAACACTATCTGTGCCAGTCGCGCTGGGCTTAGTGAGTCCCCACCTCATGTATGGTAGGTATAGGGGACTCACTGTGCAAAAATTCAGGTCTGGTACAGGTCGACAAGCGTAAGGATGCCTCTGAGATGCGCAAACGATAGAAAGCGTGAGTAGATGTGCGACAAAGATCGACTACTGTTTACGGCTGGTTATCATCGGAATGTACAATCGGGAGAGAAATTTTTCTGCAACACGTAGGAACGTAGGTTCTTATCTGAATTTTCATTAATTCCTAATGAACTGTTCGAATAATATAATTGTCTGTGATCACTGGACCGTTTATGAAAATTGCATAATTTTCCCGAAGCCATAAGTGTAAATAAAGTACCTACGACTAGAAAAAGAATGCATCGCCACACAATATCAGAAATAGGTAAATAAATATAATAAAGAACACGAGGAACATACTTACAGAAGTTGACTAACAATATCACATGACCTCTGACCACTGCCGAATCAGCATTGTCCATGGTAACTTTTGATTTTTTGTTTCTCTTTTTATTTGGAGTTGAGAATTGTTCCATTTCACCTTTTTCAATTTTATTCATTTCTGAATTAATTTTCCTAATGCTTCTAACGCAAACCTCCGTTGCGGCAGCAACTCGTTCTTGAACCTTCACAAGAGGAATGCTGGTTTCACCTATCCTTGCTTCTGCCTGCATAAATTTGATGACATTACTGACAATTTCCCTACTTTGTCCACTCAGAATCTTATTTCTCACTTTACTCTTTGAAGGCATTTTCAAACACAACAAACTACACTATAACCTATCTAATAATATTTCAAAACTATACACAACACAAGCACAACACAACCACAACACAAGGATTTCAAATTCAACACACAATCAGAATAACGCCACAATAATTTTATTCCACTGACTGTACACTCACGACGTTAACTGCTTGAATAACGCAGAGCGATTGAGCCCCTGCCCCACTCCAGGGTTGTGTCTACTGCGCAACCAATTCTCGGAGGCATCCTTACGCTTGTCGACCAGTACATACAGGCAGTGTTGCCGATATGTGAGGAATTCCTCACATTGTGAGGATTTTAGACCTCAGCGGGTAATTTGTGAGTGTTTGTTGTAATGTGAGGATTAAGATGTCTAAAAATCCTGGTGTGTCGACTCATACCTGGAAAACTGTGGGATAAAACGGGAGACAATTCGCCAGCTTGATTAAGAGAAAACAAATGAATTCGTGGTCTGTTTCCCAAATATTCCGCATTTGCGTGTACCGCCACGGTCGGTTTTCTTGTTAGGGTAAATTTACAAGAACAGAAGTTTTCAAGTATTGCCGACGAATGAAATGAATAAAGAAACGTAATTATTGGAATTTACTGAAAAACTTCACCAATCAGTTTAATTTGTTACATTTTCGACTTATTTATTCAATTTATTACTGAAATGAAATTCACTACAATAATAACCACGCATTTCATTTAGAAATATTGAAGTTAAGCTTCATGAAAAGTCACCATTAGAACCTGTCAACCTTGTGCTAATAAGCGGGAATGGCGGGATTCCGTGTGTGATATATTCGTGCCATGATTTTCATTAAAATGTTTTCTAATAATACAAGATACTATGTGATAATCTTCATAATATGGTGGTACTTACTATACTCACTTTCGGTAAAGGATATAAATGAATTATTTTGTTCGTCTTTCTGGATTGCCCACAAATGATAAAAAAACGGAAGGAAGGAACATGATCAAATTATTATTGTACAAACCATACAAACTACACAGGAAACGATTAGATATTCACAAATTTTATTTTATCACACAAGTTTTGTCTGCACACTAGCTTCTTCACTGTCTGATTAAATAAAGTTTGTGGAGGATCGAATCGTTTTTAGTGTAGTTTGTACAATTACTATGGATCTTCATCAAGTAAATGACGAGTCAATCAGAATAATTAAATTATTATTGGATGAATGTCTAAGAAAATATACAGCAAAATGAAGAAACACATCAACAATAGTAATCAATACAAGGAAATTGCACTATGAAATTTAGATTCTGTCACCATCATTCACTTTTGGATTAAAGTTTGTTGAAATTCCATAAAATTGACAACAGTCATCGATCACCATATCCGTGGAATATTGACAAGACTAAAATTCTATATAAGGGCGCCATCTCTGGAACCGACCCAAGAAGCAGACCACTATTTCATTTGTTTATTTGTCTTCTGAAAAATCAAAACAAAATCGAATCAAGGATCAACAATATTTTATCAAACAAGTACAGTCGATAGCCTTGAATTCATTTCAAATAATTGGGCAAAAGGGTACATCGATTGGAGACACGAATGCTCATGCATGACTTTAGCGGTAAATTTTAAAGTTACCAAAAGTTACCCAAACAACGCAGACACGTTTAATGGTTTGACGTTTGACAGTTGATACGTTGGTCGTGGATAATTGGAAATAATAACTAGCTGTATAGTTGTGTTCATAGTTATTTATTATTCATTGTGGTTTTTTATGATATTGCAAGTATTATTTGTTAATTTTTTCTTCAACATGTTTTTTATTTATGTTATCAGTATATTTATTTTTGAGTTAAAGGGTTATTTGTTGTTTTTGTAGGTACTGTTCATTGTAAAAATGAAAAATGCATAAAAACCGTGTTTTATTCATCAAAGTGTATCTATTTTATGCACTGATTTTACTGATAATATGACGAAAAATATATTTTTTTATCAATTTCATTAACGTGAGGATTTTGTGAGGAATTTCAAATAAGGGCGCGAAAATGTGAGGGTTTCAGCAGCTGAAAGTAAGTAATTTTGACATCTTGCATTGGCAACACTGCATACAGGTAGCCGGCTACTGGCTCTTATACTATAACTAATAGCATGAAAACTCTCCAAATAGTAAGGTGGTAAAGGCTTTCGCGGACAGATTTGAATCAGTGTGAAGAATGATCCGTCTCAAACTTCATTTTAAAACTAAACACTTGGAAAATACTTCCCCAGAGATCATATAGCATTATTAATTCTCTAAATTTCATTTGTTCACTGACAATATCGATTGTTATTGGATATTTTTCAATATCAATGTTCAGATTGTAGGAGTATGAATGTTTGAATTAATGATATAAATTTTAAATATTTTGATTTATTTACGTGTTTTACTTCATATATTTCGGAATGTGTGTACAAATATAGGTTTCATTCATTTAATTTTTATTATAAAAATGAATTATTATACAGTGTGACCCATTTAAGATGGAAGCACCCTTATAAAACGTATATTTTTCAACCGATTCAGAAAGTCTATTAGGACACCAAATTTCATGAATATACGTCAATTTCCAGTGACAACTAATCTTATTTTTCAAGGTCAAAAATCTAAAAAAATTACTAGCGATTGCTTGACCACTGGATCTGTGACATTTTCAAATGGTTAACATGTAAATTACGTTGATCTGCGTCAATCAATAAAAAAGTTATAAAGGAATGAAATATGAAAAATATGCCGTTTAATCAACCCACCAGTTCAAGTTCATGAATTTTATGGAATTTCTGAATACACCACTGGATTCAGGATATCTTGAAATATTACTGATCACAGTTTCATCGAAATCTGTTCGGTAATAAAAAAGTTATAAAGAAATAAAACTTGAAAAATATGTTGTTCAATGGAATTTTAGCAACGTTCTTACTACACCACTGGATTAGGGCAATATTCAACAAAATATTATTCAAATAAATTCATTCATGAAACATTTATGGGAGAATCAATTTCCTTTCCTATGTTTGTTGAACCATATCAATCAATCAGTTTATCACAACAATCTTTAGTGTCAATAATTTCAAATAAATCTACAAAAAAATAACTGTAAGTACATTTTTCTAATTGCTACAAACTAGCGGAAAACAATCTTTTATTCACAAGCAAAGTAATGATAGAAACCAAGAAGATACCGAATTGAAAAATAAATGAGTGCAATTCATATTCTGGTGGCCTCCACCAAACTTCCATCCAATTCAATGCATTTACCATATCGCTTACGGATATTTTTTAAAGTATTCCTCACTTGTTGTGGAGTAATTGCATTGCAAGCTTGCTGAATTCTAGTGCATAGTTCCACTCGATTCCTTGGTCGTGATTTGTAAACCTTTTGTGTAACATAACCCCAAAGGAAAAAATCGAGTAAGGTAAGGTAGGCATCCGAACTAATGTACTCCCCCTTCCTATCCAACGATTAGGGTAATTTTGATCCAGCCAACTCTTCACAATTCCCGCCATCTAACTGAAAATATAAATTTCTTGTTTCTGCAAGGAAAAGTTCATCTATTGCGTCCGAAAATTCATTCCTTAAAAATGCGGCATTCTTGTTGCCGTCGAAAAAGAATGGTCCAGTTATCCTTTCATTCAGTATTCCACACCAAACGTTCATTTTTTCTCAATACTGCCTTTTACAGTTTATCACCCAGTTAGGATTTTCAGTGGCCCAATAGCGAATATTTTGTGATGAAACCACTCCATTTGTTATGAAACTAGCTTCATCACTGAATAAAATTTTCTTTAAAAAATGTCTGTCATTAAGATACTCGCCCTGGGCCCACAAGCAGAATTCCAAACGTTCTTCTTGATCACCTAGTTCCAGAGTATGTAAAAACTTTGGTCTAAATGGCCTCAATTTATTTTTCCTCAGACATCGCCTAACATTCTCCCTAGGTAAGTTTAAATCTAAACTGGCAACCCTCAAACTACTATTTGGATTATTTCTGAAGTAATCTAATATAGTCTGGTTATTTTCGTACCTTCTTCGTATATTGTTCTTTAAAATATATGTGGTTGCTGCTCCAGTCCGATCGAAAACTTGGTTTATTTTATGTACCGTGCTGTTATTTATGGCTGGACGATTTGGGTGTCTTTCATTGAATATTCTAGTTACTTCTCTTTCACTCCGGTAATCATCACCGGAAAGACGTATAATTTCTATTTTTTCTTGAATTGACAATTGAGCCATTATCTGTTTTTATTTTGGAACATGAATTATTCAGTTCACTGACGGTGTGTAACAAAATGACAATTCATGCACAAATAAATATATGAGACACTGCAAGTCATAGCTAACTTGTTTATTTCATTAATGCATTCTGAATAACAGTCAGTTAAAATTGCAACTCTCATTTTTTGCTATTCAACAAAAGGAAGAAATCACAGCTGATGTTACCTACTGGAATGATAATAATTATTATCCATTGCATATTTTTTTCGTTATAATTTCTATTGGGAGAACATTAGACTTGTCTTATACTGTTGAAATTGTTTTCATGAAGATTAACCAGGAGTTCTCTTCTGATTGTACTTGTTTATGTCTCCACTCCACTTCGAGAAATACCTATAGACCATTTTTACCATCATGAATTTCAGATGTTATAATTGTACGAAATTGCAATTATTACCCCAATAATTATTTCAATAATCAACGTTGTTAAAATTCCATTTTACAATATATTTTTCAAATTTTATTCATTTATAACTTTTTTTATTACTGAACGGATTTTGATGAAACTATGACCAATATTTCCAGTGGTGTATTCAGAAATTCCATAAAATTCATGAACTTGAACTGGTGGGTTGATTAAACGGCATATTTTTCAAATTTCATTCCATTATAACTTTTTTATTGATTGACACATTCTAACGTAATTCACAAGTAAATGATTTGAAAATGTCGCGAATCCAGTGGTGTAGTCAGATTTTTTCTAAAAGAATCGCTAGTTTTTTTTTTTTATTTTTGACCTTGAAAAATAAGAGGCATAAGATGTCCGGAGGGCTGCTCACTGCTAATATCCTATACAATAGGAAAGTTGGGTCGAAAATCCATCAGAAAACAACTACTTTCCTGGCTAATGCCACGACGAACATTGAATTACATCTGATGAAATTTCCGTGCAGAGTTCCTACAAGGTTATCTCTACAATTGCTTGGTTGCATGGGAATGTTCATCGAAACATTCGGACCACCTATGTATCGGGTTCGGAGTGTTGCTCCTCATCAGTATAGGGCAGGTCTAGCAGTCAATAACTAATGACTGCAACGAATGAATCGACGACCAAACCTATTGTATAGGATATTAGCAGTGAGCAGTCCTCCGGACATCTTATGCCTCTTGTCATAAGCTCATTGTAACCTACAGTTTTCTTTTCTGTTTTATATACGGTCTTGACGATCGTGGTCATAGGTATTCTTGGTTGGGCTTCCGGCGCTGGGATGGCGCTCGCAGTTTGGAGTTAATCCACTGTGCGGGCGCGATCTCAGTTTCGGTATTTAAATGGGAATGGTCGTCGATTCATTCGTTGCAGTCATTAGCTATTGACTGCTAGACCTGCCCTATACTGATGAGGAGCAACACTCCAAAATCGATATATGGAGGTGGTCCGAATGTTTCGATGAACAGTCCCATGCAACCAAGCAATTGCAGAGATAACCTTGTAGGAACTCTGCACGGAAATTTCATCAGATGTAATTCAATGTTCGTCGTGGCATTAGCCAGGAAAGTAGTTGTTTTCTGATGGATTTTCGACCCAACTTTCCTATTGTATAGGATATTAGCAGTGAGCAGTCCTCCGGACATCTTATGCCTCTTGTCATAAGCTCATTGTGACCTACAGTTTTCTTTTCTGTTGAAAAATAAGATTGGTTGGCCCTGGATATTGATATTTATTCATGAAATTTGGTGTCCAAATAGACTTTTTGAATATCTACCTAAAAAAAAAATTATTATAATCGTTTGAAAATGTAAGTTTTATAAGGGTGCTTCCATCTTGAATAGGTCATACAGTATAAAAAAATCGATACATTTGTTTAAGTGCACTTATGTGCTCTATCTCACTAATAAGTGAAACCTTCAGTGAGACAGTTTATGTGCTTATTTTACTATTTGTTTTTGATGATCTGATATTTATACACAGGGTGTCCGGTAAACCTTGTACAATTTTGGAACTGGGGATAGACCAGGTCATAACCGTTCAGAATTCCACCTCAGTAAAAATCTCACCATTTTTGAGATAATAGTAATTCTTTTATTTCTGAAGAATCTCAACCTCATTTCTTTTTTCGGGTGCGTCTTTTCAACAAATTATCACATAATCAAATTTCATTACTATTGAATTTTACTGATGAGTGAGAGCTTTCAGACATACAAAACAATTTTCCACAAATTGATACAATTTTGCGAGAAGTGGGGGTAAAATTCCAGATTTGAATTCCACCAATTTTTAGTCACAGAACTTTGACATTATTGTCTGAAATAAATATAACCACGTGGAGGTGAAAATGTATTAGAAAAAATGCGCATTTTATCCAAACTTGAAACTGGTATACATTTTTTAGGAAGGAGTGATATTTCCATAAATTAGAGGGTGCTTTTATTCCGACCACAAAATTTTATTAAAAGAGTTCGGAACCTCACGGTGTTTTTGTAACACAAATAACTCTAGTTCTGATCTTTAATTCGCAAGAAAAAATAAACGAGGAAAAATGTATTGTACAGAAAAAAGTTAAATGCTCACCAAATCCAATAAAAACGTCTAAGTAATAATAATATAATAATAATAAATGGTCTTTACGGCGAAGTTTAGCTGAGCTATGCTTCCACACAACCAGTATCTGTCGATTTCCGAAATGATTCCTGAATTTCAACGGTATCTTGAAGTGAGACAATTGTGATATTATTTACAACTCGTTAATTAGACGTTTGTTTTCTACATTTTCTTGCTATCATACAATTGATACGGTATTCGTAATAATCATTTCATCACTTCATCTTGAAAACAGGCGAAATTATAAGAGTTGAAGTTGGCCCAGAATAACACCATACTCTAATGCAGATATCACTACATCCAAAAATAATTACAGTTAGATTTAAACCATTTTAGAGTCTGGACAGAATGTCCATTTTTTGTAATAACTGTTGTTCACGTGGTCCAAAGTGTATTATTGTGTGTACCCTAGAAATAAATATACATGTATAATAATAATTTCTGTAATTTTTGGGATATTCTTTTCGAACCATATTCGTTTCGCCTGGAACGGAAAACTCCATAACGAAAATCGTCGTATTTTGGTGGTCGAGGAGGACAACATCCGGTTTATTGGCTTATATTTGGCTGAGGGTGGGGAATTATTATTATTATAAATATGTAGGGGGAAACCGAGTCACCGTTATATTCTTCAGCATTTTAATATGTTTTTTTCTCAGAAACTCTCAGAAAATGGCCACCTGTGACGACATTAACCAGGGTATGCGTTAAAGACTACTCTTTCCGAAATACTGATGTCACTGTACAGAAAAACACTACCGTAATTATCCCAGTACTTGGATTTCAACTGGAATCAGAATTTTACCAAAATCCGATGAAGTGGAATCCGGAAAGGTTCATGGAAAAAAATACTACCCATCCGGGATATTTTCCATTTGGAGAAGGGCCTAGGATGTGTGTAGGTAAGTGGTGGAAGTATGGAAATTCTTCCTAATGAACACAGAAAAAAACTACACAAACGTTCTTAATCTCGCTGGAGAAAAATTTCAAAATCTGTTATGAATGTGTCTTCATTTGATTATTTGCTTTCAGATCTAGAATATAGCGATATCATTTTCTCCAAATATTCTTAAGAGTTCCTGTTGAATCATGGTTCGAAAAAAGTAATAAAATATATACACATACGCGGATATACTGATAAATTCTTAGCCTACCATAGAACCAAACAAAATTTCAATGTCAAAATATTTTATTACACAACATATTCTCCTCTTAATTGGATACATTTATTACAGCGAACCTGCAACGTCTCTAGACCTTTCAAAAAAATGTTTCTTCTTGTTCTGCAAACCAAACCTCCACAGCTTTTATTACCTCCTCGTTGGAAGAAAATTTAAGACCTTTTAAACTTTTTTCAGTTGAGGAAAGAGATGATAGTCGAACGGAGCCAAATCTGGTGAATAAGGGGGGTGTTCTAGTAATTCAAACCCTAAATCACGAATTTTTTGCATGGCAACATGAGATTTGTGTGCAGGTGCGTTGTCCTGCAAAAACAAAACACCTTTGGATAGGTTTCCGTGTCTTTTTTTATTTTTTTTCCCGAAGAGTGGTCAGTAATGTCGAATAGTAATCTCCAGTTATTGTTCTACCCTTATCCAAAAAATCAATCATGAGTACTCCATGGCAATCCCAAAAAACTGAAGCAAGAACTTTTCCAGCAGATTTTTGGACACGAAACTTCTTAGGTCTTGGACAACCAGAGTGTCGCCATTCCATCGATTGTTGCTTTGTTTCTGGATCGTAGAAATGTACCCAAGTCTCATCCATAGTAACAATTCGGTTTAAGAAGTCTACATCGTTTTCAAATCGAGCACAGATCGAACGCGATGCTACTACCCTTGCACGCTTTTGGTCAACATTCAAACATTTGGGGATCCATTTTGCAGCAATTTTTCTCATGTCCAAATTGACGTGAACTATATGATGAACGCGTTCGTATGAAATATTCAGTGCTTCAGATATCCGTTGTAGCTTGTAGCCCAATTCGACGGTCTGTTAAATCATGTCATGAACTGCATCGATATTTTCGGGGACTGACACAGAAACTGATCGGTCATCATCTTCAATGGAAAATTTACCTCTTTTGAAGCTTGCAGTACAATTTTTCACGGTCGCATACGAAGGACATTGATCACCAAGGGTATTAAGCATATCTTCGTAAATCTGTTTACCTCTTAACCCTTTTAAATACAGTTACTTGATGATGGCTCGATACTCCAATTTTTCGATTTTCACAATTTCGGTGGATATATTTTTTCTTTTAATTTATTGCGTAACTCTGGTTTACTTTTTTGACGTCAAACATCACACTGACAATTCTAATAAGTTATTGTTCGTTGCTATGGTAACGCAATATTTTGTTTATGCAGGGAACTGGTCTAGGCTTACTAGATATCAATACATCCTCGTAATGCAAAATTTTGCTCAGTTACATAGACAAGCTTCTTATGAATATAAACAAATAGAATGTTAGAAAAGTAGAGAGTTTTGATGTATATATGTATGTTAAAAGAATTCAATTATAAAAACCTTCAATTTATCTTGTCATAACTTAGATATAAGGTTAGTTTTACATTAATCATTTCCCTCTTTTGTTCATATATAATGAGGCACTTGTGCTTGCGAGGGAGCAGTACGAAATTCCAAGTCACAACGTACTGGCAGATACAAGGCATGACAGAACTGATGAAATGGTAGCAATTACTTTGACTGTTCTTGTCTGTGCAGCTTTTTTGGAATTAACAATTTTTTATATTCACAAGTACTTTTCTTTTCAGGGATGCGTTTCGGTCAGATGCAAGTCAAATTGGGTTTGTTGGCCATTTTGACGAAATATCGAGTTTGCAATAGTCCCAGTACAAGTATTCCTTTGGAATTGGATCCTGACACATTCATACTGCATACCAAACAGCGAGTGTATCTGAAATTGGAAAAATTATAAAAATTTTAATTTTCTTCAATACACAATTTATCAATTATCTGCCGTTTTATTTTTATTATAACTGGAGAACTGAAATTGAATATTAGGAGTAATGTGTAACCCAAGGAATATGAAATTTCTTGAAAATTTTCGTCATTTGCATTAAATCAGTTAATTTACTGATATGGAATTTTTTCATGATTAATAAACATTGCAGAACATACAAAAATTTTATTGAAACTACAAATTATTATGAGAGGAGAGTCTGAATTTAGGTAGGAATTTATCAATGGAAAGTTCTTAAATAGTTAATATTTCTAGAAAAAAAAAACAATAGCAATAGCAAATATTTATTTTCATTAATTAAGTTAACACCAAAATTGTTATACTTACACTGCACACACTTTATTTATTGATCCCAAGAAACGTTTCTGTTTAGAGAGGGATTACATTTTTACATAAATTGTTCAACAGCAATACATATGAAATAAAAATCGATGAATATATCAAACAATTATTAAAAAAGGAATGATTAGAATAACTTGTGAAATGATAAATAAATCATATCAAAGCAACAGTCAAAGGTGAAACATTGTTATATAGGAATTGAAATCATCTGTTAAGTATACATTTCTTAAGTTAATTTTTTAATTTAATTGTGGTCCTGATTTCTGTCACAATTTCACACTAATTTATTATTAGTTATCTCTAAAGTATAAGTACCAAAGAAAAAAGTATTCTGCATTATACGGATATTTATGGAATAATTTACAATATCCGTAAAATCAATAACAAAAAAAAACAAGAGCTTTAAAATCTATTCCGCCAAGAGGTTTAGAATCTTTTCTGAATATGACTCATTTTATTTGATAAATAGAAACTACCCAAACACCAGAACTACGTCAAATTTCACTCAACACAGGATTCGCCAACAAAGTTAGAATCTTCAGGAGCTAAAAGCTTATTAAACTACTTATTCTACATTAATCCTATTTATACTATTGCGTGCATATTTCAGTGAGAGACAACAGAAAGTCAACATCAATACCAACTATTCTCGATTCCTCACTTTGTAGTCTGGAGTTCCCCACGGATCCATACTAGGCCCTTCACTGTTTATAGTGTACGCCGCAAGTCCGCAAATATTTTGATTCATCTCGAATACTGTTCTGATTTAGCTTCAGCTTTATTATGATTTCTCAGCATCTAATGTAATTGATGCTTTTGGAAAAATCAATACTTATTTGGAACCATTCGTGAGAGTCGCTACCGACCATTGTTTATTCATAAATCCGAGTATTTCAAGTGTAATTGTCTCTACACTTAGTGCTCAAGATTTCGGAGCACTATTCAACGGTGCTTAGTGCTTAGTGCTCGAAGCACTTTTTGTCATTACTCGGCACAACTCTCTTACATTCCTCGGATTCTATTTTCTTGAATCTCTTCAGATATGTTCTGAAAGCCCCATGGCCTATGAGGACTTTCATCAGGTAGTAGTATACATCGATGTTTGCAGTCTAATCATTTCCCAAGTTCTGGGATTAACATTCCTATCTATCTATCTATCCAGTTGATATATGATATTTCTGTCAATTGGTTGTTCCAAGACAGGTCGGATCTGTGCTTTATAAATCATAATCAGTTGAGAGGAAGTGAAGTTGCTCTTAGCACGTGACATAAAACTGAGGTTCTGAGAGGCATTTTGACCTCTTATAGTAACTCGAAAATAAAAAGTCCTTTGAGAATCTGTTTAGCCATTCCATCTTCTCATTCTTCATGATACACTATGTTGCAGCGTATAATTTCTCAAAAGGGTATTGCGCTTGCAAGTGGTCTGACCCCTTTTCCACTACCATTCTTCAGATGTCCATGTGAACTAGCTGATGCATCATCCAACTGTGAGAATGGAATTTCGGCTTTATTATGGGCTGTTTACGTTTCAGAGCATGTATATATTTACGAAAACCAGTCTTTATTTAGATCATAGTAATTTCTCGAGCCGCCTAGACTGAAATTTATTCAGAATAAATAAAAACACACTATCATTATTTCATAACTTGTTTATGATTTATTAAATTACATTAATTCAGTTGCACTCATTGAGGACAGTATCATTTTTATCGACATACAGAGAGTACCGAAGATTTACGTGTGCTAAGAATAATTCATAATGGCGATGTATCTTATGGAAATTCTATTTGTGCTGACAACAGTAGGTGTATTAGTAGCAGCTTTTGTTCAGCATCGATACAGGTACTGGAAAAGAAGAAACGTGCCATACTTGGAACCGACATTTCCCTTGGGAAACAACTCTATCTTCTTTCCCAGAGGAATATCCATCGGATTGATCTCCAAACATTTTTACGACGAATTCAAGAAGATGGGATGCAAGATAGGAGGTTCGTACATTTTTGTTCAATAATATGTTTCTATGTGTTTATTCCCTATTTTTATCAAAAGTTGGTGCAGGTGTGTGAGAGAGATCCTTGTTGCCATTTTTCCCAGAATTGAAATTTCAGCGACTAAAGCCAGCGGGATGATAATAATAATAAACTTCATTCATGAAAAGTATACAGTGTGTCCAAGATAAGAATGAACAGCATGGGGATATCGGAAACGGTAAGAGATACGGGGTCGATTAAATTAGAGAAAAGTAGCGCATTTATGTGCCCAACAATATGCCATTTAGAAAGTTTTAATATTCCGAGTAGTTACGGAGATATCCGAGGAAAACCGAAATTTGAGAACTTTGTTTTTATTTTCTCCTAGGTTTATTTTCAAAGAAAATGTTAAACAAATAGCACTTGGTCATGGCCACTTTTTTAGGACTACCTGATAACGTAAGCAGAATTTTTCTGCGACGTTTTGTCTTTTAGAAATCATCAACTTTTTATTTTTATATGGGCCGAAACTAAAGTATACCCTGTATACGACCCCATTTTTCATTGTGAATACAGCAACGTATCACACAGTATGATTTCAGAACCATTTCTCGCGCAAAATGAAATTTAGTGATTACTTAACCTGTTTTTCTTCAATTTTAGATAGTATCCAAGTAGCACACCTATATTGGTAAAATATTGGTAAAATATTGGTAAAATATTGGCGAAATATTTGAAATGCAATACTGGCGAGATAAAAAAATGTGAAGATTCGACGATATTGGTCCAATATTACTTGAATAATATTGGCGAAATATTCTTGAACTAATATTGGCCTCAAAATGTTCGGTGATATTGGTACAATGTCGCTGATACAATATTCTGACAATATTGGCACAAAATTCAAAAGTTATAGTGTCGAGAAGTAAAATGTGAACATTTTGCGATATTGGTCGAATATTGTTTGAATATTTTAGAAATAGTTTTGGTGAAATATTCTTGAAGCAATATTTATCGATATTGGTACAATATCATTTGGATATATTGGTGAATATACCTTGGTAAATTATTAAATGTCTTTTAGATGATGGAGGTGACACCGGAGTCTGCCTTTTGATCGCCATAACCACTGAGTGAGCTGTCTTGAAAACAAGTTATGGGAAGTATTTAATATACTTTTGTAGGTTTTAGAAGACGTTCTATATGTAGAGCCACCTAGCGGATTTTTATCCAGGTTTGATCATGATATAATTTCAATGTTTCATTGAATATTCGGCCAATATTCAAATTTCATCTCAATCTAGATCGTTAGAACAATATGAAGACAATATTGTTTTAACGATATCGATGAATATTATTGAAAAAATATTGACCCAATATTAATTAATAAGATTTGTTGAATATTGGCGAAATGATATTCAATCAATGTGTAATCACACTTGGAGATACAATATAGTTTTTATTCCTAGAATCGATATCAGGGAAATATTGGGATTGTGATATTTATTCTAGATGTTAATAATGATGTGAAGACAATATTGTTTTATCGATATTGGTAAATATCATTCAACCAATATTGACTCAATATGAGTTATTACAATTTGTCAAATAAAGTGGAAATGATATTCAACCAATATTCTAACAAACTTGGTAATACAATATAGTTTTTTCCCCTATAATCGATATTACTGGAATATTTGGATTGCAATATTTATTCTAGATGTGGAAAACAAAATATAACCATTATTGCATTATCGATATTGGTAGAAATTATTCAACCAATATTGACCCAATATTTCGTGTGATAATCTACATTCAAAACTAGTTCAACCAATATTCCACCAATATTATTAATATAATATTGTTTTTTGAATATTCACCCATATTGGACCAATATTGATCTTTCATTCACAATATATCTATATTGGCCCAATATGGAACCAAGATTCAGCCGATATGATGTGCTACCCAGGAGGCGCTGGAAAAAATGTCATATTTTGATACATGAAGATTAATTAGTCTTATTTATACAAGTATAAATTTTAACTTACCACTTGCCGGAATTTTTGCGCTGTTGAATACAAAGATAAGTCGCAATATCAAAAGTTTAGTTTATAAATGTAATTGTTATGTAATAACAAGGAGCTAATATGTATTACAGGAAAATAAACAGAAACTTATAACAAGTGTTCAAATAACCCTCCGTTATTTTCTAAACACAAGTACGCTCTTCTCACAGACGAATTTAAAACTAGAGTTAATATATTCGGAAAAATATTGTTAAAGGATGCAGTAACCGATCTTAGCAAATCTTCTTCATTTTGAAAATTATGATTGGAGTACACTTGATTCTTGATATATCCTTAAAGGAAAAAGTCTAATGGGGTTAGGTCGGGGGACCTTGCAGGCCAGGATGTATCACTATGAGTACCAATCCTGGGAAGCGACGGTTCAAATAATCACGAACAATTTTAGAGTTGTGTGCTGGAGCACCATCTTGTTGAAACCAGCAGCTGTGAGTAACCGCTAATGGCAAATTATCTACAGCGTCTTCCATATCATTTACTAACAAATTTATGTACCGCTCTGCTGTTAAATTGTTTTGGTAGATAAAAGGCCCAATTACATTCGTACCGAGAATTACAACCCACATGTTAAAACCGAAACGATGTTGATGTCTGGACACTTTGTGTACACGCGGATTTTGTTGTGACCAATAATGAACATTCCGCTTATTAAAAATACCATTGTTGGTGATCATACTTTCATCAGACCAAATAATTTTGAAGGGGAAATTTTCATCGTCTTGGCATTTTCTAGTGTACCATTCACAAAAGGTTCTTCGCCTTGCATCGTCACCTGGTCTGAGTCCATGACAAATCCTAACTTTATATGGATGATATTTATTTTTTCTTAAAATGAAGTGAGCGGTGGATTTGGCTACTCCGGTATTATCTTCAATGGTGCGAGTGGATATCTCAGGATTTTCGACAACGGCCTGTAACACATCACGCTGACTTTCTTCATAAGAAAGCTTTTGTCGGGAAACCACAGGTTTTTCAAATTATCCGTATTCTTTTAAATTAAAAACTAACCGTCTAAATATTGATTTACCAGGTTGTCGCCTCTCTGAATTTTTATTAGTGTACGCACGTTCAGCATCAACACAATTTCTTTGGCACAAAATGTAACATGACAACATATCAAATTTTTCAGTATTCGAAAAGCTGCCGTTTTCCATTTTTAACACAAATTAGGTAGGTAACGAGATGTAAAAGTAGGAACGGTAATATGTCAAAAATTCTACCAAACCACAGTATTATTATGACAACAGAACATTATGTGTAATTTTTTCCAGCACCTATTATCTAAAATTGAAGAAAAACAGGTTAAGTAATCACTAAATTTCATTTTGCACAAGAAATGGTTCTGAAATCATATTGAGTGATACGTTGCTGTATTCACAATGGAAAATGGAGTCGTATACAGGGTATACTTTAGTTTCGGCCCATATACAAATAAAAAGTTGATGATATTTTCTAAAAGACAAAACGTCGCTGAAAAATTTAGCTTACGTTATCGTGTAGTCCTTAAAAAGTGGCCATGGCAAAGTGCTATTTGTTTCACATTTACTTTGAAAATAAAGCTAGGAGAAAATAAAAACGAAATTCTCAAATTTCGGTTTTTCTCGGATATCTCCGAAACTACTCGGAATATTAAAACTTTCTACATGGCATATTGTTGGGCACATAAATGCGCTACTTTTCTCTAATTTGATCGACCCCGTATCTCTTACCGTTTCCGATATCCCCATGCTGTTCATTCTTATCTTGGACACACTGTATACTGCTAACAATACAATATAAACAAAGGTGAAGTGCGATAAGTACTGTTGCACTTATTTCGCTAAAACGAAAAAAAATAAAAGAATAGAGAAGAATTTAGAGGTGAAGCATTGAATCTAATGAATTATGTATCTATTTATAAAAATATTAATGCAGAACGTAAAATTATAAACTTATAAACTAGTGTACAAATTTATAGACAATGTATGAACATGTAGATATATCAAAATTACATAGATTTTAGACAATGTACGGGGTGTTCCTAAACATCATATACATCCGAAAGAAGGTTATTTCTTAGCTCATTTTACGACTAAAAGTTCATATAAACATAGATCCGCAAACGCTTCCTTACCGATATAGCGTTGTCTGCTAAAAATGAAAGCTGAAGGCTTTTGCAGCAACGATTTATTATACAAAACATGTAAATAACAGACATAAAAGGCAAACAACGTTATAACAATTGTTTAAACTGACCTTCTCCAATCCTTATACATGCGTCTGCTCTTCTTTTCATTGATGCCCGTACTCTGTTAAACACCCCCGGACTATTTCTTACGGTTTCAAATGCATTTAAAATTCGATTTCGTAAGTCACTAGAGATTTGAGATGCCCCCATAAGAAAAAATCTAGTCTATCTAAGTCAGAGGGCCTAGAGGTCCACCCCGTCCTATCCACATCATTTAAATATTGCTGAGCCAGAACAGAAAAATGTGCTAGGGCGCCATCGTGCATATACCACATTTGATTTCTGAGCAAAAAAGAAGAGCCCTCAAGTAATAAAGGCAATTCGTGTTATAAAATATGCGAGTCAGTTGACAACGCGAAAAAAGGACCAATCAAATGATCCCCAACTAAACCATCCCATACATTTAATGAGAAGTGCTCTTGAAAATGCATTTCTACAATGCCATGTGTATTTTTCTTTGACCCATATGCGGTTGTTGTGAAAATTTATAATTCAATTTCTAAAAACGTCTTTGTCGGTAAAAAGGATTTTAATACAGTCAAAATACAGCCTATTGATACTGATAGAAACTAACTTTTTGAATGTGATATGGATATAGAAGAGATTCACGCAATATACGCCAAACAACTTGGTGAGTAGTATTCAAATTTTCACCGATTTTTCTGGTGCTACTGTCTAGATGTTCTTCTATTTCAGTTACAGCTTCGTCGATCTGTAGTGTTCTAACGGTACGTGGTCCACCTCTATCATTAGTGTTTTTATTGAAAGTTCCAGTTTCTGCAAGTTGATCAGGTATTATTCTATTTTTTGATAGTTCAAGGTCTTTTTTGCAATGACCAAAATTTTTCACCTTTCTTTGAACTCTGCTTTGAATACAATAATAACGTAAGTACTCACTTGGAAATGTTCTTCACAATAACATACATTTCCGCTTTTTACACAGGGTTTATTCACTGCTTCGAAACACATTTTACGACGCGCTTCATCTTTAGGTGCATAAAATAGTTATTTTTGTATCTAGTGCGCGAAATGCTACTTTGGTGATCGAGAACTGTTTTTTTTAACGAGGCGCAGCCGAGTTAAAAAAAATAGTCGAGATTACCAAAGTATTTCGCGCATGAGATGCAAACAAAATTTTTTCTACAAACGTCAAAAATATTGTTCTAAAATAAGTAATAACTATGAAAAATAGTATTGAACTGGCTTAAATAATTTTTCCAAATCAAGTAATTACTGTAACTATGGAAATAAAATGGCATTTGTTGACAATTATTTCGAAGGGACAGTTCTTGATAATTATTTTGGAGTGACTTTTTATTCGCGTCAATTTCGTGCGTGATATTTATTATTGTAAAAGAATGGAAATTTCGAGCGACGATGAACTAAGCAGTACCCCACCTAACTTGATAGATGCGGCCAATTCCGTAATTTCCAACCTTTTACCGGAGAAGTCGAGGCGGCAGTATGAAAATGCATATCAGCAATTTAAAGAGTGGTGTGGCAAATAAAGCCAGAAAAATATCTCTCACAATTTGAAAGCCTTAATTATTGTTCTACATTAATAAATAAACGATTTCTTGTTTTTTGCTTGATTGAGGAGTTGAGGACCATATAGGTTAGAATATGAAAATCCCATATAGTTTACATGCAGTGTGCGAAATATATTTCGCACATTACTTCGCGCACGGTGTCATGGTAACGAATGAAAATGAAAAAAAGTGCCACTTCGCATACTGTTGTCAATACGCGAACCTTGTCATTTTTTGACGTTTGTAGAAAAAAATTGTTTACCTATTAGAATTTTCACTGGTGTTCAGACAACCGAGTACAAAGCACTTTTTAGACATGTTCACAGTTATTACAGGATATTTGAGGGACTAAACAGGAACTTTTAATACCTCAGGAATTAAAAGTTAATTGAATCCCTGACGGATTGAAAGTAGTGGAGTACATTATATTTTTTCTACATTTCTACATTTTGTACTTGGACCATTTTCGGAAGTCTGAAAACTGCTTCGTATATATTTCCCAAGCTTTTGTGGGAGGAGCTGGCCTATAGTATCTTTTGCGGCTTTTTCAATGTTCATCTTTAAATTGAATTCTATTTCTTCGACAGAATCGAGTAAAAAACAAATCAAAAGAATGGAGGTTTTGGACAATTTACTTTGTTACCGTGATACTGGCAGTTTTTCTCAAACGCCATAGCAACGCATTCAAGGCATATCACTTTACGATGTCAACAACAATATATGATACACACCCATAAGTCAGCAAAGTTGATATTTTGAAACTAGAGTATCGCTACGAGTACGAGAGTACCTACTGTCTTTCATTATTTTCTTAATCATTTCATTTTTAGTTTTTCCAGTACTGAAGTGCATAAAATAGTAAATAAACCACTGGACTAAAATTATTTTTAATCACTTAGCAAATTGTAGTACTCCCCCGTTTGGGCTACAAACTTTACGCCTAAGGGTTAAAAGTGCTCCTTTAGTCTCTAGGTTTATTATATACTATTATATATTTATTGATCTTAGCATTGTTAGCTGCTTAATGGGTACAGAGGTCCTTATATTCAGTAAAATTAAACTGGAAAATTCCTTCAGGAGGTTTAACAGAATTTTGATGAATGGAAAGTTTTAAAGTATCGATTTTCCGAAAGGAAACGTTGATGAACAACAAATAACGCTAGTCACTTTTTGGGCAGATGTGTTGGTCAAAATATGCATTCTTTTAGGGATACTGAATAAAATACAACATCTTTCCTTATCGCGCATACTATAAAAATTGGGTATCAAAGTTATCGATAGTTGTGACCTTGCATTTCTGTGGCTTTATATCTACTTTTTAAACGCACAACTGCAGAACGTGCGTGAATTTTACATTTGAACGAACTTTGAAACAAAGTATATTTCTATTGATAAAATATCAACAGTGAATTTTTGTTACAGGCGTTTTTCTAGGCCTTGACCCACAACTGGTGGTTTTGGATCCAGACATAGCAAAGGATATTTTCACCAAGGATTTTGCGTACTTTGTTGATCGGGGGATATACTACACTGATAGTGACCCTGTTACTGTACACATTTTCTCACAGGAAGGAACAGAATGGAAAACTGCAAGGGTAAATTTTGCTTACTTTATAATTGAAAACATCATACATAGATTTATGGCTATTGAAGATTTTACAACTCATCACGCTCCCTACAACGTTATTAATGTTTGTCAAGGTAACGTATTGCTGACGTTTCTTAATAAACGTCAAAAAGGATTTATCATCAAATTTCTTTGTTTAACACCTTGACTGCCGAGAAAGGACCCCGCACACCTTATATGGGAAAATGGCTCTCCGTCAAATTTCTTGAATTTTTGATATGTTGTAGAATTGATCATTCCGATGAAATGTTTCGAAGGGCGCAACACGATCCTATGACTAGTTTTCGAGATACAGGGTGTTGAATATGAGAAACATTCACTTTTCATCACTCTGTATCTGCCAAGTTACGATTTAGTTCGGATTTATCTTTTGTGGGATCATCATCACATCCGTGTATGATGAATTCATGAGAAATTCATTTCTAAATCTTTTCGTAGTACAGGGCGATTTCACTTGAAAACAATGCTATTTTGAGACTTTCATAATTTAGTTGTTTTATAAAGAGAAAATGCGAGAAAAGGTAGAATTATCACATAATATTATAAATTCATTTCATCTAGCATCACAGTTGATACAATTCATACAAGGCGATTCACAAATATGGAAACAAAACGAATTTTGGTTTTTGGGACACCTTGTAGTAATAAACCAACCTAAAATGACAAAATTCACTTGAAGAATGTTAAATGATATGTTCCATCGTATACAGAGTCGAATGATATCAATTTGAAAAATTAGTTATACTTTAATAAATAAAAACCTTGATTTTTTAAATCACCCTATATCTCATAAGGGAGTCCGAAAAGAATTCAATATTTTTTCATGGGAGAACTCGAAATACTTTCATCCATATTGTACAAAATTTTCAGCGGAATCCCATGACGAGTTTTTCATATACAAGGCGAAAAATGTATGAAAAAAGCTACGATGTACATTTTCCCATTGCTATATTTTCAGTCCAGTTTTCGGCGGGTTTGCTGTAGTTCTTCCTCGTCCGGCCGCTTTTACTCGAAATAAAAATATTTCAATAAAATAGTGATCAGTTATTATACCGTACAATAGCGTACCGCATCCCTCGAAAAAAAGCCATAACTCGAATTATTATCTGCACAAGCATCGTCTAGTCGGCGATTCAATGGAAAAGTTATTTTTTCATGCTTAGTGTTTCTCAGAAGTTATATTATACTTATTACATCCGCAGAAGTTCGTTTTTTCGAATTTTCACTCTATAAAACAATAAAATAGTGAAAGTCTCAAAATAGCATTATTATCAAAGGAAATCGCCCTGTACTACAAAAAGATTTGGACATGAATATCTCATGAATTTGTCACATAACGAAAATACCACATAGGATAAATCAGAAAAAAATCATAATTTGTATGTAATTATTTCTATCGGCTTATATAGATATATATTAAATCAAATTCTCGGCATATTTTTACACCAAATTAACGTTTTATGTTTCAATTATGTTCTTATATCTTCGAATCGTATATATGTTTGTATATAGTATATACCCCCTTTCAGAGAACGTTTCTCTTTCTTTTTCTTATATTTGAAACATCATCTGAATCATCTTCGAATACCTACTTATTAATATATTCCTCTTATTTCGTAGTAGGCATGGAGAACAATTCAAAGAGGATAAAATCAACAAAATTCTTATGTCAATAGTCGTTTTCTTGTTGTCATAAAGCCCGAGAACTCTTTTTGGGTTATTGGACTAATTGAAGTTTCTTTTTTACTGTTCAAGTTTATGTGATTTTCAGTGTTTGTTGAACTTTGCTGAACAATATGGCCTTCGCAAATAGAGTGAGTTGTTATGTTTGTGACCGAAATGTTATTCCTAGACTCTCAATGCGTTTGAATAGAGGAGATAATATTGATGTTTTGCAAATTGCAACATATCGAAGACAAACTGCGGGAAATCCACCTATTGATATTCAGGATGATACAAAAATATGTTTCAATTGTAACAACACAGTAATGAATGACATTATTGCTATGGAAAATAACCCGAATTGCCTTCGTCTCAATGTGTTGTCCCGCGTATCAAGTCGTGCGTGCATTATTTGTAATGCTCGTCAAAATATTCAAAGACTTTCTTTAGAATGTAGAGTGGATATTTTTGTTGCTTCTGATATCTATGTCCCAGATTTCTTGAGAATTTGTGGTCACCATCTTGATCATCAAGGTTTCCTTCCAAATTACTTGCATGGAGGTTTGAATTTTGTGAATAAACCATACATAATTTCCAATCTTCAACATTTTCTTCAAAGAATGAGGACATTTGCTAATAGAAACAGGCCACTCCGTAACTGGAAAGATATCAATTGTTTCACTGAAGACGAATTTAAGTATCTGACATCAATCTCAAAAAATCATTTTCGACAATTACTAGAATTTTGTGATATTGTTGAACAAGGTGGCAAGAGAAGAAATGTCGAAAGAAAACATTTGCTGACATTTTTGATCAAAATGAAACATGAAGTTTCAGATGAGTTTTTGAAAATATTATTCAGTTATCCTTCTCGACAAACAGCAAGCTTCATTATTTCTAATGTGAGATTATCTCTTTTACAAAGGTTCGTACCGAACAATATTGGATTTAATTCAATAACAAGAGAAAATTATATTAACAGTCATGTATCCCCTTATACGAATCAACTGTACAATCCCACACCAGATATTCCCAAAGCAATAGTTTATATAGATTGTACCTACAATAAAATAGAAAAGAGCAGTAACTTCCGGGTATTGAGGCAATCATACTGTTTCCACAACAAGAATGAACACTTGGTCAAACCAGAGATCATAGTTGCCCCCGATGGATATATCTTAGCAATCAACGGGCCGTACTTCGCAGATGCTAGGAATAATGATGCAAGTGTTCTAAATCACGAATTACAAGTTGATTTGAATGGAATGAAAACATGGTTTCAAGAAGGAGATATTGTGATAGTCGATAGAGGCTACAGAGATTCAATCAATAGTCTACAAGAACTTGGCTTGCATTACTATATGCCACCATTTCTACCGCCGAATCAAAGGCAATTAACGACAAATGAAGCCAATCAGGCACGTTTAATAACCACTACTAGATGGATTGTTGAAGCTAGAAATGGACATTTTAAGTCAATTTTCAAATTTTTTCGTCAACCCATAACAGCAATACATGCTGCGAAGCTACATGACTATTACCTGATTGCTGGCGCTCTTATAAATAAATTCCATCCATTGATAAATATGCCTGGAACGTTGGATACGGCCACACAAATGTTGGTTGATTCCGATGATGTCAACATTGTTCAGGCACGAGTTGAAGCTGAAAACCTCCGAACTAGGAATGGTCGATGGATTCGTTTAAATCAATACCATATACAATCGTTTCCTCGCCTTGATATTGAATATTTAAAATTACTTACTGGAACATATCATTTACACTTGGCTGCGTCATATATCCAAGATACAACTCGTAGAGATGGTGAAGTAGACAACATTTTAGAAGTCGATGAGTTACATGGGGAACCCAATTTCCTAAGATTCAGAATATTTTCTCGGTTCAGGAATGCTGCTAAACACATGCTTTGGGTTGTTTTCACTGAAAGAGGTGACGAAAATCTAGAAGATCCTGCTCTCCCCATTACGGGGTATTATTGTACTTGTAAGTCCGGTGCTAGGACTTTAGGAACTTGTGCGCATGTTGCTAGCGTGATATGGTTTTTGGGGTACGCTAGATATCAAGAAAACATACATTTTCCATCCAATCGTCTTTTAGATTCCATAGGAGATGCTGCAAATAGAATGCTTCCAGAGGACATGGATATCGGTCCAGAAATAGTTTAATTTTATTGGTTATTGGTAAGAATCTCCTTCTAATTCGTATTTGATAATGTTTTTTGATTAGGGAAAAATTCAGTTATCCATCATGTATTTTCCTTGTTGTATTGTCATGCACATGCTCGTGCCAACCCAATATCCGAAAGATATATCACATCCCGTTGAACTTCTATCAATTTATGTATAGATTATATATATATATATATATATATATATATGTATATATATATAGAAGTAAATAGAGTGATTTATGTTTTGATTCCGAGAGCCACCATCATCTGTCGACAGCTGTTTCGTGGTTTCCCACTCATCAGGACAGCTTTATGGTTGCTCTCGATTCCATGGTTCGTGCCAAATTAAGTTTCAACTAGTGACTGTAGATGTCACAAGTTACTTCCTGTTATATATATATATATATATATATATATATATATATATATTCACTGTTTATAGAACTCATTAAATTAAACAGCTGTTTCAGATTACTTATTACTAAGGTATCAACTGATAACACTAGTATCCTACGACATACCTCCATAATGACATGTGCCTGAGATTTATCCACTTGAAATGTTCCTTATATCGTTACATTTAAACTATTTAGCAGACATCTTGAACCTCCTGCATTATCCATGACGGGCATCTTTAAGACAGGCATACATTATGCAATTTCCATGCAATGCAAGTTTGGTGCTATGCAAGAAATTCTTGCATAGCTATTGCATATCTCTTGCCGCGCACATTACATTATGCTGTTTCAGTGCAATTCTGATTTGTTTTGACATTTTGACATCACTGAAATTAATGAACATGTCTTGTTTCGTCCCTTTTTCCAGATGATGACCAAAATCACGTAATTAAGATGCCTGGTTACACGTAATCAATAGAGATACACTCTGCTCAACATATCAGTCACAACACAATGAAAATAGCTAGAAGATAATAATACTGTTTTTGAAGTTCACGTTGGTGACGCTGTTACCACTAGAAAAATTACTAGAATTGCATAAAACTTGCATGAAAAATAGAGCAGATGCTATTTTCAAAACTTGCATGGAAATTACACGCGCGCAAGCGCGTTAATGTAGTTTGGACTTGCATGGCACTTGCATTGCACGGAAATCGCATAATGTATGCCTGTCTTTATTATTGGGAATTCAAAATTAGATGCCAGCGCCAAAGTGGCAAAAAATGGAACCTCTTTCGCGAATTTATGTCGAAAGAACATAACCTCGTTGTCCTTTGTGCTATTGTTGTAGAAATGCTCAAAATGTCAAAATCATAGTTTCAACCTCATTTTCACGTAAGTATAGATTCAAAACCCGACACCAGAGGGAGTATCCCTTATCTTGAATTCCCAATAGCCATGGGATACATATTATGTATGCCATCTGGCAAGGCCGTACAAGTTGTTATGAGTTGAAATAATGTTGATTTCACTTCACTGAATTCCTTACTTTCACGTTTTGAATAAATGTCAAATAAGTATATTCTCAATCACATCAGGAGACTTCAATGGATAGGTAGAGTGGTCATTTATTAGCGTAAAATAGTGAAATATATGGACTTTTTCAGAAATTTTTCGCCTTGTATATGAAAAACCCGTCATGGGATTCCGCTGAAAATTTTGTACGATATGAATGAAAGTATTTCGAGTTCTCCCGTGAAAAAATATCGCTATCTTTTCGGACTCCCTTATGAGATATAGGGTGATTTAAAAAATCAAGGTTTTTATTTATTAAAGTATAACTAATTTTTTAAATTGATATCATTCGACTCTGTATACGATGAAACATATCATTTAACATTCTTCAAGTGAATTTTGTCATTTTAGGTTGGTTTATTACTACAAGGTGTCCCAAAAACCAAAATTCGTTTTGTTTCCATATTTGTGAATCACCTTGTATGAATTGTATCAACAGATGAGATGAAATGAATTTATAATATTATGTGATAATTCTACCTTTTCTCGCATTTTCTCTTTATAAAACAACTAAATTATGAAAGTCTCAAAATAGCATTGTTTTCAAGTGTAATCGCCCTGTACTACGAAAAGATTTGGAAATGAATTTCTCATGAATTCATCATACACGGATGCGATGATGATCCCACGAAAGATAAATCCGAACTAAATCATAACTTGGGAGATACAGAGTGATGAAAAGTGAATGTTTCTCATATTCAACACCCTGTATCTCGAAAACTAGTCATAGGATCGTGTTGCGCCCGTTGAAACATTTCATCGGAATGATCAATTCTACAACATATCAAAAATTCAAGAAATTTGACGGAGAGCCATTTTCCCATATAAGGTGTGCGGGGTCCTTTACACTGACTTACCCATGGTGCCACAGAAAACGTGTACAGTGTAACAATGATATATGAGATTAGCCTACCATTCAGTTATCGCCTCATATAGATATTTCAAATTTGAAATAGAGGTAATGAATTGAAATATATGAAATTTTATTGAAACGTTCCTGGCAGGACGAGTCAGAAGTGCTGACAACTTTTTTATAGAAAATTGCACCTTTTCTATTTTCATAAACTTAACTATTTTCTCAGAATACTCATCAGAAAAATGTATGGTTTGTTAAGATTCGTCCACTAGATGGAGCTGAAATCGAAAAAGTTTAATATTTGAATCGAACAATTCGAATGCAGTGAGTAGGGTGTACGGATGGATAAATACACATATTCCTGTCTTTTCAGTCCAAAATAATAATAATAATAATAATAACAATAATTACAAAGTAATATTTATTTACTGCCAAATATGACGAATAATAGTCCACAAAAACACTAAAATTCAAAACGGATATAAATTATTACCCGGTAATTCAGAAGTGACTTCTAATGATGAATTGATGAATTCTGGTATTCATGGACGGATAGACCTAGCCACATGAACACTTTTGAACATATTGTAAGTTTGATTTTATGGAGGACATTCGTCTCCTGAAATGTATTTTGTGGGTTTGTAACCTTCCAAAATCTGAAAATGAGATAATCTATAAAAGTGTAAAAGGACAAATGAGTAAATTGTATATTGTGCAACTGGAAGATATCCTACTTTGAAGTAAACTTTACAAACTGGAAGTTTATGAAATATAATATCCAAATTGGCTCTTCATATGGCGGTAGTGATCAAGTCAGCGGTTGCAATTGTTTTTTCAGTAGAATGTTGTTATTATTCAAAAAAGTAAATTCACTCTGGTTTACTGCTTATTCATAAGATTGTTAAAACAACTGAGTGTCATTCATATCACGAAGAAGTACTGATTTTACGTAATCTGAAGATATTTGGGAAGACTTAGTTTATTTATCAACTGAAAGGAAAACGTTCCGGCACGCCCAATAAATATCTAGAAACATTCAAAAAAGTTAAAAAATTCGTGGGCTTCGACATCGGAATGATCCAAGAGAGATACAAAATGATGATGAATGATGAACCAGGAAATTAAGAAAATATGATTGATTTTTAAAATGAAATAACGGACGAACCTGAAGCCATTGCCGATAATGAAAATAATGAAATTTTTCAGTTTAAAAACGAAAAATCTGAATAGCTGAATTCTGTTTGGTTATTGTAAAGGAACACCATTGTGTTTTTTTCTGTATATCAATCAAATTTGGTCGAATAACAATGGTACTTCTACTCAGTCAAGGCTTCATGAATGATCATCAACCATTGGAAATGAAATCCAGGGATTTATCAGACTCACAGGGTATATGAAGTGTTAAGATCATAAGCTACATGTTGCCAATTATTGGCCAACCGATATGTCTTTTCGAAACCTGTTCGCTCCACAAATCATAAGAAAGAAAGGATTTCAATACTTCTTGGAAGTGTGGAATTTTTCATTTTTACTAGCACTTTCCATAAAATGAGATTCATAACTGGACAAACATTATGTAAGTATCAATTAATCGCCAGTTTCATTCAGAGGACGGTTGATTATGAAGCAATATTCCCCAGAAAAGGTTATTTAGTATGGAATAAAACTATTCAACCTGAGTTATGGAAATGAATATACCTTCCTACTTGAAATTTGAAAATATATTATGTGAAAGAACGTGATTCTGATACGCAACAAACAATGTGTTGTTTTCGTCTGATAAACTTTTATATTCCAGAAGCAGGCCCATTGCTGATAATTTCAATAGTACTGAATCGCTGGCTACTTTTTGGTGAAAGAACTCACTATATTATATTTTCTGGCACTTAGAAAAAGTACTTATAAATGACGAAATCAAAAATAAAAATTTGCGAAAAGGTGATATTTGTTCAATACAGAACGATCTCGTAATTTGTGTCATTTAGTGGAAGGTTGAATAGGATTTATTCGGTCTTAGTACCAAATACCGCCAAACACGGTATCAATGAGTCCGAAATTTCCGACTTAATGAAAGCGATATGGAAATCAAATATATTACCAAATTTAGATGTGCAATTGATGAACCAGAAGCAAAATTATACAGAATAATAAAAGAAAAGCTTCTGTAGATGTTTCTGATGTATCACAAAATTTTTTTAAAAAAAATAGCACTAGAACTAATTTTCGATATAATGCTAGTTCACCACGATAGATTCATTCTAAAATAAAAAAGCCCATCAAACAATCACAACTCCTACGTGTGACCCAAGAACAAGATACACCTTAATCAGTTATAAAAGATCTTTGAATGAAGTCCATCGTCTGCCCTAACAGAAGGAAATGCCGTGAGAGTCTAAAAACATTTTAACCAATTTTTCAGTAGTAGAATGTACTTACTTATATATTTATCTGAAAACTCATTTTATTTTGAACACTATCTATAGTAACAGACTGTATGCCTATTTCTATCCTAGCCTGCTTTCGGTGAGGTAAAATATTCTTGCAGTTTTGAGGTGAATCAATACCATTACCTCTCTATCTCTACTATTAATTGTGTTGTGAAGTTTACAATCATTTATATAGTGTTCGACAGAACCCCTCCCCCTTTCTAATATTTGAACCAGAAAGATAGAGAATTGAAACAAAATGGAGTTGAACAGATTTTCACAATGACTTGAAATTTTGAAAGTGGCCAAATTTGCCGGCAATGTAACCGACTTCCAATTTAAGCTTTCTAAGTCGATGATGTTCCATTCGGAGCATATAAAAGATCGATGCCGTTCTCTTTTCAACCATTTAAACATATATAATTAGACGATTCATGTGTTGATTTATCCTGATTCAGCACTTACAATCTGACCTATATTCTATATCACCCCGTATAATGACAGAGTTTTAAGAAGTACCAATATAAGATTAGATGTATTCAAATAGATTAGCATGTCTACTTTGTAGAAAAAGTGTTTAAAGCAGCCGTAGTAGAGGTGCAAAATCGGAGGTCATTATGACCGCTATGGCACCACAGGAAAGTATCGTAGCGGTCATAATGACCGCTATGACACTCAAGGTGTTATTCATAGCAAATATACCACTCGTACATACGAAAATAATCAATTATACTTCCTCCTTAACTTGACATATTCTTTAAAACACCACTCGAGCTAACGCTCTCGTGGTGTTTCGCAGAATACGTTGTTCCTTAAAATTTTGAAAAAGTGAGAAAAAGGGAGCATAGATAACATCTTTACCAATATTTACTTACTTTTTAATCAACTCAAAGTGAAAAATTAACCAAAAAAGTTAGGGACTACCAAACCCTTGCATACACTGTTTTATAGTATAGTACAACTTCCTCTTAAAGTATGCAGGAAATCATCAATTCATCAGACAATACCAAATTTATTGGCACTTATATTGACAGCAACATAATCTAAAACTCTAGTAAGAGTGTGAACAGTGGGTATACTATGATATAATAATAATAATATACTAGATGCAAATTAAGTCCCCTTGCTGAGAATATACCGAATCTAAATAAAATTAATAATCTCAAACCAAACCTCAGAAAGTCCCTACTCTCTTGGGGTATATTGTGATTTTGCAATTTAAATTGTGAATTATGAATAGTTTGAATTATAATATGGCAAAATCTTGTAAATAACTGAGTGAAATACTGTGAATTCACAGTATGGATAATATTGATTTTATAAAGTGAATATGGTAATATATTCATATGAATAGAAATAGATAGTTCACATCCACAAAATAAAATTTTAACTTCAGTTAAGAGGTGCAAACGTGACTGTAAACCTGTTAATTTAGTCCTTGGTAAAAAATGCCCATCATTACATAAGTAATATAATTTAACAACATGATTTTTTTCATGTTATATACCGGGTGTAACAGGATCATGGTACACCCCCCATATCTTCATTAGTTTTAAAGGTGATAGATTGAAATTTGGGATATCCCATATACATAATAAGCGGCACTTAAACTGATTTTTTTTTCACTCCCGGCTTCGCCGGAAGTGAAAATTCAATGATACCACATAAGTGACATTTCAAACGTCGACATTTTTTATAATTCAATTTTCAGTTTTCCATTTAAGTGTGCCATGATGGTTCCGATTTATTCCAGTTGACCCGTCTAATACTAGAAAAATCGAAATCCCGTCAAAAATACTAAATTGCGTTTTTTATGAGCAAATAAATTTCACCGTAATCGTTTTTGCGGTAAAAATCAATTTTTACAAATAGAACCATATTGGTACCGTGGTACCATTTATTACTACTATTAATAAGGAATTTATCCATACCTGGTAATAAAATGTGCGATCAATACAATCAAAATCACAATTAATTTGTTCTACTTTAATACTAAGAAGTTACTAAGGTGACTTTGAAAACAATGAAATTATTTCTTCAGATTGTCAATTAAATATATGTTGGTTAATCGGTGTTTTTATTGTATACCTATTGGAAAAGTCTTTACATTTGTTATTATTTTTGTTCAAAATGCCACACATTTATACAAGGAATGAAAACGTGGACATGTTAATTATTTATGGAGAATGTAGGAAAAATGCCGTTGCGGCTAGAAACCTTTATGCCGACCGATATCCTCATAGACAATGTCCAGCGAGAAATTATTTTAATCGTCTTGAATATCAATTCCGAAGAGAGCCTAACCATAATACCGAGGAAAACGTTATCATTGACGAAGGAAAAAAATTAATGTTTTAGCTCGAATAGAAGTTGATAAGACTGTTTCTTTAAGGTGAATTGGGTTTGAATTGGAAATTAGTCACCAAACAGTAAGCCGAATCTTGCACAAACATAATTATAAATCTTTCAAATATCAATTGCACCAGCACCTGTACGAAAATGATTATGAACGTAGGATGGAATATTGCAATTGGATCTTGCAGAATAATGTGCAGCCAAACAATACTTTTTGGGAAGGATTTTATTTTCGGACAAGTCTAGGTTTACAAATATGGGATTATTCAACCGACAAAATACATGGTATTGGTCAAAAGAAAATCAAAATTTATTGCGGGAGGGTAACTTTCAAGCGCGGTTCGGTTTCAATTTCTGGCTTGGAATACTCGGTAGTAGAATCATTGGTCCAATAATATAGGAAGGACCCTTGAATGGAGTTAGATCCTTAAGATTTCTGCAAAATGAAATTGAGGACAGTTTAACTGAATTACCTGTCCTTTAACGACAGGGAATGTATTTCCAACAAGATGGAGCTCCTCCCCATAATTCAAGAACAGTAAGTGATTACCTTGAACAGGCATTCGAAGAAAACGTAATTTCGACGAATGGTCCTGTGCGATGGCCTCCAAGGTCACCTGATTTGACACCTCTTGATTTCTTTGTTTGGGGCCATTTAAAAAACATCGTCTATGCAACCGCCGTTACAAACCGTAAGACGCGCAATTAATAGTATAACGGCTCAGCGAATTAGCAAACGTTCTTCAAGAAACAGCTAAGCGAGTTCAGAACAATTGTTGTAATGTTTTGTGTTAATTTTTTGTATTTCAAAGCCACCTTAGTAACTTCTTAGTATTAAAGTAGAATAAAATAATTTTATTTTCTTATTTTCCTTTAGCTGTAATTTTGATTGTATTGATCGCACATTTTATTACCAGGCATGGATAAATTCCTTATTAATATACTAATAAATTGTACCAAGGTACCGATATGGTTCCATTTGAAAAAATTGAGTTTCACCCCAAAAACGATTACGATGAACTTTATGTATCTCTTCACTTTATTCAATAATATTTTTAGTTCTGAAATAATACCAGTTTCGTGGTGTAAGACTATTTTGACAATGCTGCATAAAAAAGGTCCAAAAGATGATCCATCAAACTACCGAGGTATAGCCCTCATTAATTGCATACCCAAATTATTCTCATTACTACTACTGAGCCGACTATCAATACATTGTAACAATAATGAAATCATCCCAGATTGCCAGTCGGGGTTCAGAGCAAACCGCTGCTGTGAAGATAACATTTTCATACTTAGTTCTGTTGTACAAATCAATTTACGTCTTAAAAAAAAGGAAAGTTTTTGCAGCTTTCGTAGACTTCAAGCGAGCCTTTGATTCTATTAACCACAACCTTATTTGGCATAAACTGTATCAACTCGGTATAAGCTCCAAATACTTACGGATACTAAAACAAATTTATGATAACGCACATATGTCGATTAAAAGCAATGACTCACGTACCAAAATATTCGATATCTCCAGCGGTGTTCTACAAGGCGAACCTTTGAGTCCAATACTATTCTCACTGTTCATTTCTGATATTGAAACTTATTTTGAAAACATGGGATGTGTCAATATAGCTGGTAGTAGAGATCTGAATTTGTTGCTGTATGCTGACGATCTTGTTATTCTGAACTGCTCCCAAATTGACTTACAGCACAAACTGACAATGTTATCACAATATGCCCATGAAAATGATCTAACTGTAAACACAGAAAAAACAAAAATCGTAGTTTTCAGCAGAGGTGGATTTGCTGCTAACAAAAACTTCAGATTCCGTTACTTGAATGAACCTATTGAGGTTGTTAATAAATTCACATACCTAGGAGTGGTATTCTCTTCCTCATCCCTTTTTCTCGAAATGGCCAAGTTAACTGTCTCTAAGGCTAAACAAGCTCTTGGAGCCACTATGGATCTCATGATTCGCTCCAAAATAACATCATGGGATGCAAGAATCAAACTTTATAATTCAGTCATCATCTCATCTCTTTCGTACTGTGTTGATATTTGGGGCCTCAGAAACACAGATTTATTGGAACGATTTCAGGTCGCATTCTTCAAGAGGCTGCTTTGCTTAGCTAAAAATACTCCTGATCATATTGTTAGACTGGAATCCTCCTCAACAAAATTGAGTCTCATAGTATTGAGGTGTGTCATAACATGGTTGACCAAACTAAAAACTATGTGCGATTCTCGCCTCCCAAAAATTTGTTTTCTACGTCTGTTTCAACTCAACATGACAGAGTCTAAATTTAACTGGGTGAAACAAATTGGTGATTACTTCTCTACTCTTGATAGACAGGATTTATCACATGATCTTCTCACAAATGATTTTAAGAAGCTATCTCCCATCATTATATCCTCCTCTCAATCCCTCTCACTTCGTGAGGATAAGAATAGACTATCTCACTCCGAATATCCCTACTTGTATGGGCTCCTTACCAGTGAAAATGGACTATTTTATCTCAAATTATCCATTCCAATCTCATCCATCCGATTAATTGCACAGTTGAGAACATGTAACAAATACCATCTCAAATTAACAGCTAATGGCTCCACTCACGTAATAAAAATGGATCAAACCTGTTCTATCTGCAATCTGGGTACGAATGAAACAATCCCACCTCTATTCTTTGATTGTCCTATTTATGAGGGACTGCGAATTTTATTGAAGCCACAGATCACAAGCATGAATGATTTTATGGAAACTCTCAATAATGGCACTCCGAAGACATTACAGAATGTAGTACATTTCCTAGCAGGCCTACTGAAGCTTCGCTCTTTCATTTTAAATGAATAATAGCAGTGCACCAATTCTACTTTGTTATTATAAGTTATTATCATAAGCTTCTGAACATTTCAACATTTTGTTTAATTCTTTGTAACAATAGGTACTCCTTTTTCTTTTTTCTGTCTTGTTTTTTTTTGCAACTCTTGTTAAAATATTGTTAGTACTTTTAAGTGATTTTTGGCATTGACTGAGCTTATATGCCATGATTTGTACTTTATTTATTTTTTCTGCTTACTTTTACTCCGACCAGCCAGGTACAGAACACAAAACTCATTGTTATAAGAATTGTAATTCTTTAGGAACAATAAATTTATATCTATCTAAATTTATATCTATCTATCTACGATGAACTTCATTTGCTCATAAAACACGCAATTTAGTATTTTTGACGGGATTTCGATTTTTCTACTATTAGACGGGTCAATTGGAATAAATCGGAACCATCATGGCACACTTAAATGGAAAACTAAAAATTGAATTATAAAAAATTTCGACGTATGGAATGTCACTTATGTGGTATCATTGGATTAAAAAAATTATGCAGATTTTAGAAATGTAATAATATACAGGGTGTTCCTCTTAAAAATCGAAAGTTGGTACCACTTCCGGCGAAGCCGAAAGTGAAAAAAAAAATCATGTATAGGTCAAAAAGTGCCGCTTATTATGTATATGGGATATTCCGAATTTCAATCTATGAGCTTCAAAACTAACGAAGGTACAGGGGGTGTACCATGATCCTGTTACACCCGGTAGTATAGCGTTGTGGAATACTCTGTACGGATACAGAACCATAATTATAATCATTTAAAGAGCATTTGTCTGACAAACAATATACCTTTGAATGTATTGACATTTTGTGTTAAAGTTACTGAGTTTCTATACTTAAGTTTTCATTATTAGTAACTCAGCATATAACAGCACATTACGTATTACGTATGATAGCATTGCAAAATTCGTATTCGGGCAAACATTTTCCATCTCTACATTGAAAGGTGTCAGGTGGGCAACCTTTTCTTCCCGTTGCTTGACACCTTTCTTCATCTTCTCCGAGAGAACAGTATTTGGATCCATCGCACCGGCTAGCTTTTGAAATACATTATCCTGAAGATTTACATCTTCAAGTAAAAATTTATATCATATTCCACTTCAAAAATAATAGTCGTTTCATAAAATGATGCAATGGGTAGAGAGATCAGATCCAATTTGAGCATGGTCCGCATTCTAATGACACATACATTTAAGTACATTTGAGATTTTTTTTTTAGTAAACTGATGATCTCGATCATATACTAATTCAGAATTCTGCAATTTTGCAGAACGTGGAAAGTATTTATGCGAACCTTGAATTATGAGACAACAATCTCCAAATAATTTGGAATTGTCATCTATTGAATATTCTGGAAATGTCTAAGAATCCCTTAGAATCCATAATCATCGTTCATTGGTTATGCGTATGACCTCAACATTTTCTGTTGCGGATTACATTTTTCTTAGTGTTCAGTAACTTTGAGACTACCATAATTGGTTCGTGCTTATCAGGAAGGGACCCACTGACATTTTTGTGAAAATGTTTTTTGGCATTATATGACAAATAAGTACTCAAAGATCACGTTTCTAAACATAACCAAGCGCCAGATGTGTAGGTATACATTATTGGTTTTGTCTAGGAACAAGATCTTTGAGTACTTATTTGTCATGTAATGCAAAAAACCCATTTCCACACAAATATCGCTTAGTCCCTTTCTAATAAACATGACTCAATTAGGAACAATTACGTTCGTGATATAACCACCATTATTATGCAAACTGTAGGAAAAGAAGAAAACATCCTAACCTATCACTACAGAGCCTGAAAAAAATATATTCTCACCAAAAATGATTCAAATTGAAAAATTAGCTCTTTTTATTATATTTGGACTTTGTAAGTTCAATCAGTATTTTTAGGATCACGAATTCATTCTAGTAACAGACCATAAAGCTCTAACGACAATTTTTCACCCTCTCAAAGGAATTCCACAATTTTCATCCAATAGATTGAGGAGAAGGGCGGTAATATTGGCGAACTAGCAATACGAAATAGAATTTGTAAAATCCGAAAAAAATTGTGCTGACTTTCTATCGCGAGCGCTGATAGAAAGTAATAAAAATGACGTAGAAATGTAGATGTGAATTACGTAACATATTTTTCTGAAAATTGTCATTTTCCAATAAATTTTGAAACGGTAAAAGCCGCTACATTGAATGATACAATTTTGTGTGACATTAAACAATTTTTGCATCAGGAATGGTATATTCTGACTGTATTTTGTGGAACCATCGATTGATTATACCCAAAGTGTTACAAAAAAATATTTTGAATGACTTGCATTCATCACATTTGGGTATAGTCAAAATGAAAAGTTCAGCTCGTTCATACTTTTGGTGGCCTGGGCTAGACAAGGACATAGAGGAAGTTTGTCGCACCTGCGAAAATTGTTTAGTTTAAAAAAAAAACAAATAAAGCTATTTTGGAATGTTGGCCACTCCCACCTGAAATTTTGCACCGGCTACATATTGATTTCATGGGGCCTTTCCTGAACAAACAATTTCTGATTATAGTGGACGCATATTCAAAATGGTTGGAAGCTTTTCCATTAAACTCGATAACATCATTCGACTTGTAGATCATGACAAATTGCTATTGAAACTACATAATTATGGAATACACAGCTCAGCAAACAAATGGATAGAAACTTTTTTAAGAAATCGACAGCAGTATGTCAGTATTACAAACATCAGAAATAATATCAAACGTAATGTAAAATCCTCAGCAATTGACATTTTCCTTGGAGTATCGCAAGATTCAGTGTTGGGACCGGTACTATTTATTTTATGTATAAATGACTCAACCGTGTCAACATGTGATAATCCCCTCACCATATATGCTGATGGTACATCAGTGATTGTATCTCAAAAAAACGATATTTCACTACAAAAACGGTGTAGTGACATCTTCTAAAAGTTGAATGTGTGGTTCCCGGCGAATTATCTCTATTTAAATTCTGAAAAGACACACTTCCTTAGATTCCGGAATTACCAAAAGTCATGCCCAGAACTGAATATCGAAATTAGTGATAATCTAGTAGCTCAAAATTGTAAAAGTGTTAAATTTCTAGGTATCCATTTTGACAGTACTTTGAGTTGGAAAACTCACTGTGATAAGCTGGGTCAAAATCTTAATTCTCAGAATTACTTATTCAGAAACTTAAGGAAAATCTTGAATGCAAAACAAGCACTCAACATTTACTACAACACTCGTAGAGCCGCGTTATGCCTGTGGATATAGGCTGAGACCGCATAACGTGGGCATGCTGATAGCAGATGCATTACGGTCACAGGTGCCCCACGACATGCTCTGCATCGGGTGTCAGGGACGTCTATACCCATCACGCGACTACGGTAGACAAGGGTGTTGAAGACACCATCCTGGCAGGCCATTATGAATCCCTCGGTCTCCGACTTTAGCTCACTCGACCTGAGGAAGGCAAAGGTCAAGCTTTTGGATAAGCCAATGTCTTCGATGTTGTGAAAGAAGACACCATGCATTGGCTTATCCATATGTAGCTGTAGCAGGACCTCTGTCTCCGCAGCTTTGATGTGAGCTTTTTGCTGAACGGGTCCCAACTCGGTGACAGAGTTTGGGTTAGCCCGTTCAGTGTCGAATACGAGACCGAGTTTATCGGCCGCACGGGTTGCTGCCTTAAAAAGAAATGCTCCAATCCCTGCTTTTTCATGGTCGCGGACCATGCAGAGAAGGGGATTTGAAGTCCGGATGACTTTACAGGCCCCATACAGAACCATTCTGTTATGCAGACACTCCAAACTCAAAAGTCCACGGCCTCCCCGTTGTCTGGGAAAGTATACCCGTGGAACAGACGATTTAGGATGCAAGCTCCTATTGAGATGCATCATTTTGCGAGTTTTTACGTCGAGTTGTCGCAGCTCTTCCTGAGTCCACTTCATTAGTCCGAAAGAGTAAAGAAGGATCGGAACGGCAAGCATATTGGTTGCAGCAACTTTGTTCTTCCCCGACAGTTCTGATGACCAGATCTGTCGTAGTTTATGCTGATACTTGCCGCGGAGAGAGTTCTTAACTGTGAATACCTCTTGGGAGTGGCGTTGCTCCACCCCTAGGTAAGTATACGTCTCTCCGGCATCCAGATGATGTAGGATGCTTCCGTCTACGAGCTGGACATCCTCTCCGAATTCCTCGCATCGTCCTCTTTTGAGATGAACCGTGGCACATTTGTCGATCCCAAATTCCATTCCGATAACATGCGTGTACTCTTCCACCACCCTAAGGGACTGATGTAGGTCCCTTTCTCCAGAGGCATATAATTTTAGGTCATCCATGTAAAACAGATGGGTGACTTTATGCCTCCGGTTGCTGGGGATGCCGCAGTTGTACCCACGGGTATTCCTGAGTACAACGGACAATGGCAATAGTGAGATGCAGAAGAGAAGAGGGCTGAGGGAGTCTCCCTGAAACACGCCTCTTCTAATGATGACCTGCTCTGTTTGGACTGTGTCTCTACCAGATCTTATGGTGAAGCGAGTCCTCCAGAGTGGCATCAGTTGTCCAATACATCCCACTATTTGATCGGGTACCTCAAGACATCTGAGCAAATGCATGATTAACTCATGCGATGTTGTATCAAATGCCTTGCGGTAATCGATCCAGGTCATCGAAAGGTTACGCTTATACTGCACGGAGTCCTGCGTGATACATCTATCGATGAGCAGGTTCTCCTTGCAGCCGGCGACCCCTTTCTTTGACCCTCTTTGCTCATATATCCGTTCGTACACCGGATCAACTGCGGAGAGAATGCGCGTGTATAAGATGCGTGTAAACACCTTATAACACGCATTCAAGCATGTTATCGGCCTGTAATTCTTTGGATCAGACAAATCTCCGTTTTGGGGATGAGCACGGTTCGCCCCTCGACAAACCACTCCGGAATCTGCTGCTCCCCATCTAGCCATGAGTTAAAAACTTTAGCCAGATGGCGGTGGGTTGTTGGAAGCTTTTTCCACCAATAGTTATTCAACCTATCAGGGCCTGGAGCAGCGAAATTCTTAGAACCTTTTAGGGCCCTTCGAACTTCTTCCGTGGTTATCGGACTGCGCAGATCATTGTGCTCATGCTGCCGAAGCGTCCTGCAGTAAGCTTCGAACTGTGCTAGGGCTGGAGTGTCTACATTGAGTGGTTGCGGAAACTCATAGATGTTCTTCCAGAAGGTTTCTACCCGATCAGCAGCCGGCGGGTTATCGACAACACGCGGAGGCTCTTGGAATAAGCGAGAAGGTTTATCGCGGAACTTTATGTTTTCCGCGATACTTCTCGCCCGCCTCACTAGTGACTTCTTTGCAGCCACTAGCATTCGTATCCTATCAAGACAGTGCTGTTTTATGATAAACAGCACGCCTTGATTCAATGTGTGGTGAGCTCGTCTTAGCTTTGCAGCAATTCGCCGCACTGCCGGCGTGAAAGGCCTATTGGCCGACATGTAGTCCACCACACACTGGATACGAGACGCGTGTTGTCTCGCCGACTTGATCTTAGCTTCCATCTTGTGAACGCGTCGCTCATGCCTCCCAACAAGAGCGGTGGTGTCCCTCCTCTCCGTCTGGGATAGAGCACGAGCGGCGTCGTACACGACAGAATGGATCTGCCAGATGGTAGCCTCTTCTGAAAGAACATCGCCAATATCCGCATCCACTCGTGCCAGTTCTTGCGGCTTCAGGGGCTTCATTATTATTATTATTATTATTATTATTATTATTATTATTATTATTATTATTATTATTATTATTATTATTATTATTATTATTATTATTATTATTATTATTATTATTATTATTATTATTATTATTATTATTATTATTATTATTATTATTATTTTTTTTTTCCCGTTGGGAATGTACCAGTCAGGCCCTGTCTCCGGTGCTCCGATACATCCGGAGGGCGCGCTGGTGTCGTTAACCCCAATAACCACTCCCTACGTCCGTAGGGTGAGTGACTATTGGGTCCGAGAATCATGTGCCCTGAGTAGACGGAGCGAACCAAGGATGACGGCCTTCTGCATTCGCGCTGCTAAGATTTCTGCCATATTACGGCAAGCAGGCATTATCTTCAAGTTGGAGAGCAGTGTGTCCATCATTCCACCAAGGACTCCTATGATCAGAACCACCATTTTGACAGAATGGTCCGGATATAACCTGCGGAGTTCAAAGAGAAGATCTCGATATTTAGTCCGTTTTTCCTCCTCTTTTCGAACGATATTGATTTCGCCTGGAGCGGAAAACTCCATGACGAATATCGTTCTACTTTGGTGGTCGAGGAGGACAACATCAGGCTTATTGGCTTGTATTTGCCTGAGGGTGGGGAATGAGTAGTTCCAATAGATCCGGCACCTCTCATTCTCCACCACGGACTCAATATCCCCCGGAACATAAGGCAACACCGGTGTCTCGTCTATACCGTACGAGTGTCGTAGATGGTAGTATAACACTCGTAGCGCCGCGTTATGCCTGTGGATATAGGCTGAGACCGCATAAGATGGGCATGCTGATAGCAAATGCATTACGGTCTCAGGTGCCCCACGACATGCCCTGCATCGGGTGTCAGGGACGTCTATACCCATCACGCGACTACGGTAGACGAGGGTGTTGAAGACACCATCCTGGCAGGCCATTATGAATCCCTCGGTCTCCGACTTTAGCTCACTCGACCTGAGGAAGGCAAAGGTCAAGCCTTTGGATAAGCCAAGGTCTTCGATGTTGTGAAAGAAGACACCATGCATTGGCTTATCCATATGTAGCTGTAGCAGGACCTCTGTCTCCGCAGCTTTGATGTGAGCTTTTTGCTGAACGGGTCCCAACTCGGTGACAGAGTTTGGGTTAGCCCGTTCAGTGTCGAATACGAGACCAAGTTCATCGGCCGCACGGGTTGCTGCCTTAAAAAGAAATGCTCCAATCCCTGCTTTTTCATGGTCGCGGACCATGCAGAGAAGGGGATCTGAACTCCTGATGACTTTACAGGCCCCATCCAGAACCATTCTGTTATGCATACACTCCAAACTCAAAAGTCCACGGCCTCCCCGTTGTCTGGGAAAGTATAACCGTGGAACGGACGATTTAGGATGCAAGCACCTATTGAGATGCATCACTTTGCGAGTTTTAACGTCGAGTTGTCGCAGCTCTTCCTTAGTCCACTTCATTACTCCGAAAGAGTAGAGAAGGATCGGAACGGCAAGCATATTGGTTGCAGCAACTTTGTTCTTCCCCGACAGTACTGATGACCAGATCTGTCGGAGTTTATGCTGATACTTGCCGCGGAGAGAGTTCTTAACTGTGAATACCTCTTGGGAGTGGCGTTGCTCCACCCCTAGGTAAGTATACGTCTCTCTGGCATCCAGATGATGTAGGATGCTTCCGTCTACGAGCTGGACATCCTCTCCGTATTCCTCGCATCGTCCTCTTTTGAGATGAACCGTGGCACATTTGTCGATCCCAAATTCCATTCCGATAGCATGCGTGTACTCTTCCACCACCCTAAGGGACTGGTGTAGGTCCCTTTCTCCAGAGGCATATAATTTGAGGTCATCCATGTAAAACAGATGAGTGACTTTATGCCTCCGGTTGCTGGGGGTGCCGCAGTTGTACCCACGGGTATTCCTGAGTACAACGGACAATGGCAATAGTGAGATGCAGAAGAGAAGAGGGCTGAGGGAGTCTCCCTGAAACACGCCTCTTCTAATGATGACCTGCTCTGTTTGGACTATGTCTCTACCAGATCTTATGGTGAAGCGAGTCCTCCAGAGTGGCATCAGTTGTCCAATGCATCCCACTATTTGATTGGTTACCTCAAGACATCTGAGCATATGCATGATTAACTCATGCGATGTTGTATCAAATGCCTTGCGGTAATCAATCCAGGCCATCGAAAGGTTACGCTTATACTGCACGGAGTCCTGCGTGATACATCTATCGATGAGCAGGTTCTCCTTGCAGCCGGCGACTCCTTTCTTTGACCCTCTTTGCTCATATATCCGTTCATACACCGGATCAACTGCGGAGAGAATGCGCGTGTATAAGATGCGCGTAAACAACTTATAGCACGCATTCAAGCATGTTATCGGCCTGTAATTCTTTGGATCAGACAAATCTCCGTTCTTGGGGATGAGCACGGTTCGCCCCTCGACAAACCACTCCGGAATCTGCTGCTCCCCATCTAGCCATGAGTTAAAAACTCTTGCAAGATGGCGGTGGGTTGTTGGAAACTTTTTCCACCAATAATTATTCAACCCATCAGGGCCTGGAGCAGCAAAGTTCTTTGAGCCTTTGAGGGCCCCTCGAACTTCTTATTATTATTATTATTATTATTATTATTATTATTATTATTATTATTATTATTATTATTATTATTATTATTATTATTTCCTTTAAGAGTGTACCAGTCAGGTCCTGTCTCCGGTGCTCCGACCCATCCGGAGGACGCGCTGGTGTCGTTTACCTCAATAACCACTCCCTACGTCCGTAGGGTGAGTGATTATTGGGTCCGAGAGTCATGTGTTCTGAGCAGACGAAGGGAAAAAAGGATGACGGCCTTCTGCATTCGAGCGGCTAGGATTTGTGCCATATTACGGCAGGCCGGTATCAACTTCAAATTAGAGAGCAGTGTGTCCATCATTCCACCAAGGACTCCTATAATCAGAACCACCATTTTGACAGAATGGTCCGGATACAACCTGCGGAGTTCAAAGAGAAGATCTCGATATTTAGTCCGTTTTTCCTCCTCTTTCCGAACGATATTCATCTCGCCTGGAGCGGAAAACTCCACGACGAATATCGTTTTACTTTGACGGTCGAGGAGGACAACATCAGGCTTATTGGCTTGTATTTGCCTGAGGGTGGAGAATGAGTAGTTCCAATAGATTCGGCACCTCTCATTCTCCACCACGGACTCAATATCCCCCGTAACATAAGGCAACACCGGTGTCTCGTCTATACCGTACGAGTGTCTTAGATGGTAGTACAACACTCGTAGCGCCGCGTTATGCCTGTGGATATAGGCTGAGACCGCATAAGCTGGACATGCTGATAGCAAATGCATTACGGTCTCAGGTGCCCCACGACATTCCCTGCATCGGGTGTCAGGGACGTCTATACCCATCACGCGACTACGGTAGACGAGGGTGTTGAAGACACCATCCTGGCAGGCCATTATGAATCCCTCGGTCTCCGACTTTAGCTCACTCGAACTGAGCTTTTGGATAAGCCAAGGTCTTCGATGTTGTTGAAGATAACACCATGCATTGGCTTATCCATATGCAGCTGTAGGAGGACCTCTGTCTCCGCAGCTTTAATGTGAGCTTTTAGCTGAACGGGTCCCAACTCGGTGACAGAGTTTGGGTTAGCCCGTTCAGTGTCGAATACGAGACCAAGTTCATCGGCTGCACGGGTTGCTGCCTTAAAGAGAAATGCTCCAATCCCTGCTTTTTCATGGTCGCGGACCATGCAGAGAAGGGGATCTGAACTCCTGATGACTTTACAGACCCCATCCAGAACCATTCTGTTATGCAGACACTCCAAACTCAAAAGTCCACGGCCTCCCCGTTGTCTGGGAAAGTATACCCGTGGAACAGACGATTTAGGATGCAAGCTCCTATTGAGATGCATCATTTTGCGAGTTTTTACGTCGAGTTGTCGCAGCTCTTCCTGAGTCCACTTCATCACTCCGAAGGAGTAGAGAAGGATCGGAACGGCAAGCATATTAGTTGCAGCAACTTTGTTCTTCCCCGACAGTTCTGATGACCAGATCTGTCGGAGTTTATGCTGATACTTGCCGCGGAGAGAGTTCTTAACTGTGATTACCTCTTGGGAGCGGCGTTGCGCCACCCCTAGGTAAGTATAAGTCTCTCCGGCATCCAGATGATGTAGGATGCTTCCGTCTACGAGCTGGACATCCTCTCCGTATTCCTCGCATCGTCCTCTTTTGAGATGAAGCGTGGCACATTTGTCGATCCCAAATTCCATTCCGATAGCATGCGTATATTCTTCCACCACCCTAAGGGACTGATGTAGGTCCCTTTCTCCAGAGGCATATAATTTTAGGTCATCCATGTAAAACAGGTGGGTGACTGTATGCCTCCGGTTGCTTATTATTATTATTATTATTATTATTATTATTATTATTATTATTATTATTATTATTATTATTATTATTATTATTATTATTATTATTATTATTATTATTATTATTATTATTATTATTATTATTATTATTATTATTATTATTATTATTATTATTATTATTATTATTATTATTATTATTATTATTATTATTATTATTATTATTATTATTATTATTATTATTATTATTATTATTATTATTATTATTATTATTATTATTATTATTATTATTATTATTATTATTATTATTATTATTATTATTATTATTACTATTATTATTATTATTATTTTTTTCTTTGGTGTTCTGGCATCGACTGCTATGGTCATTAGCCACGTGTTCTGGATAGGCCTTGTTACGAACTCCATGCGCCACCTTAGGAGCAGCACTGTTAATTGGAACGCAACAGTGAATCGTGCAGGACTCACCCCAGTCCAGCCACGAGATTTGGATAATTTAATCGCTCAAATTACATTAAAAAATCCCAGCCGCAACTGGGGCTCGAACTCCGGACCTTTCGACCCAAAGTCGGACGCTCTAACCACTGCGCCACGCCCCGACATATATTATTATTATTATTATTATTATTATTATTATTATTATTATTATTATTATTATTATTATTATTATTATTATTATTATTATTATTATTATTATTATTATTATTATTATTATTATTATTATTATTATTATTATTATTATTATTATTATTATTATTATTATTATTATTATTATTATTATTATTATTATCTAAAGCAACACTTGAAGTCCTCAGAGCAGTTTTTGCTAGATTTGGCTTACCAAAACAGATTGTATCTGATTACGCATCAACTTTTTGCTCAAAAGAGTTACAAGACTTTTTAAGAATGAATATTGTTCATATTACATCCCCACCATCAGCAAACGGCGCAGCAGAAAATGCCGTGGAAACAGTCAAAAATGGACTAAAAATTGCTTGGGAGCGAACAAAAATGTTTCTCTCAACAAAGCTCTGTTTAATTTTCTTTTCTACTACAGGAATCCTGCTCATTGTACCACTGAGCTGAGTCCTTCCGAAGTAATGTTTCAAAGAAAAGTAAAGACACGTTTCGACAATTTGAAACCTCTCCACAGTCTCCAGATTTTAAAAATCGCGTTTTAACAAAGCAGGCCAAACAAAAACATCATAGTGGAAAAAGATTCGTAACATTTGAAATTGGAGAAATTATTACTGCTAACGTGGATTAGGGCAATTATTGATAAAAAAATCGGCAAATCTAATTATATAGTGCGAGTTCCAGATTTAGCCAATTTAACGTGGGATAGACATCTGAATCAATTAAAAAAATATCAGTTCAAAACATCGAATGTTTTAGAAAATAATATTACTGCAAGTGGAAACTGAAAAAGTAGATTTGACGGTTGTTGATACCTTTGATGAAAGTAGTGATAGTGGGGTGGTTGAAAGACCCAAACGAAATATGAAACCTATTGATAGACTTGTATATACCGAACTGTTGACGTTTAAAAAAAGTAAGGGGAATAATGTGTAATGTATTCACACTGTATTGTGTATGGCAGTTCCTAGTAGAGGAAATGTCTGCTGCGCATGACCATGTCATGATACACCTAACCAAACAACCTGCAAACCTGAGTAATATATGATTCGTGAAACAGAAAACGTGTTTCCAGTATTCTCACCTTGCAGGCATAATCCTGTGTACCCAAATATATAACAATATCCTTTCGCCACGCTTGTCGAGCGCCAACCATCATGTTGAAATGTCTCCTCCAGCACTTGCTAAGAGAGACGCAGATGTTCTTCTCAATCTATGTCTGGTATAAATAGTGTTCTGGATTATGCAACTTCAAATATTTGGCTACGTTAAATGGGCTTTTTGACAAGGTATTTTTTCCTATAACCTGTATTTTTAATCTTATTTTCTGTAACTCAAGAAGAAACGACGATGATCCGTTTTCGCTGGACTCAGAACTGCATACTTTTTGATTGTGTCAAGGATGTTGACATTGCCAATGGTATTGTATGTAACAATGAATTCCCTCTGTATTTTAGTTTTGGTGTCTGGCAGTTCTATTAAAATAATATCATCCTTATCTTGTATATCTTCAACGGTCATATTTTAAAATTCGTCACATCGACATGCACCACAGATCGCAACTATTAAAGCAACCTATAAAAAAATAACCAATTAGTCACGAAAAACTCACCAATTACTAAAATATACCTTCATCATTACGTACTAGTCATCTGGTGCTTCGACAATAAACTTACTAATTTTTCTCTGGAAAAAACAATAGATTTCTTATGGCTTTATACAGAGTCCCTAATTTGTTTAAAAATGCTATCAATCAGGACCTTCATATCTATTTCTTTCTTTATTGAAATAGTAGCGGAGCATAGAATGTTTTGACCATAATGTGGGAGGTTAAAAGGTGAAAAGAGTTTTAAAAAATACGCCAAAATTTTCTCTTCACCAATTTCATACCTTAATCTTAATTTTTTTGGTAATCAAGTCACATTCAGTAATTTTGCATCTTCTTGTATGTATAACTTTATTAAAATCAGTAACAGATGGATATAGACGTCAAAATTAAAGTCAAAATTTTTGAGGTTTGTTTTTTTAATTTTTTACTTTGGTGTTTATAGTGGCATCGACTGCTATTGTCATTAGCCACTATGAGTTTTGGGTAGGCCTTGTTACTAACTGTACACGCCACCTTGGGAACAGCACTGTTGATTGGAATGCAATAGTGATTAGTGCAGGACACCACAGTCGAGCCACGAGATTTTAATGATTAAATCGGTCAAATTAATTTTAAAAATCCCAGCTCCAATTGGGGTTACTCCGGACCTTTTGGCCCAGAGTAACTATGGATATGAATCGAACATCTTGAAATAACCAGATTCATTTTTATCGTGGATTTTGTTCCATTTCCATAGGAGTCTTGTTTGTAAATTCTCAATTGGGTTACATTTTTTTTTCAATCTAATGACTATTTCAGCTTTGTTAGTGGGTGTTTAAAATCTGGGAGTATTTATTGTATTCATTGAAAAATACAAAATTGCCAATATATTGGAAACACTATATTCCTTTTTGTTAATTTGTGATTGTATGCTGTATCGAGTATCATCAAACTTTACAAAAAATCAAAAATCTGAGTCAGAAAAACCACTATTTGCTGCCTTCGGGAGGTCGGGCCCTACGGGCAGCAAACCTTGCAAGCGGGAGGAAAAGTGACACTTTCCTCCCTAGTTAAACAAATAGCTATTTCATAATTTTTCCTCACAATTGTTGTCTTCTGTAGGCGAAGTCCACTCCTCTCTTCACTTCTGCAAAAATGCGGACATTTTTAGAGATGATCAAAAAATGTAGTGTGGAAATGGTTGCCAGTTTGGAAAAGAGTGCTAATGAAAACAGCGACGTGGATATGCTTGAAGTTATGGCGTGCTTTACGACTGATATTATTGGTAAGAACGGATTCCTTCTTAGGGTCAATCATTCACAGGTTTCCACCTTTCAGACAAACTGCTGGAGGGAAATATACAGAGTTAGTCATATGTATGGACCATTTTTCTCAGTTAATATGAAAGTTATCGAAAATAAGTTTGGATGAAAGTTGAAGGGTATTCCACTTTGCACCTTTCTGTGAATTCAAATATTTTTTCGATGTGCCGTTGGTGGAGAAGTGACGTCATCGGTATTTTTTTTCAATTGAACCATATGTCATGTTTTTATATCGCTAGATAGCTTGTTTCTTTCTAATTTCGTTAGTACTAATATTATTTTAACTCTCTTGATAGGTACAGTGTGCTTCGTATATTTGTGTCCACCTTTGTGATCCACTTACTTATTGCTTAACTTGTTCAACAATTTTCTGTATTGGGGAATGCGACCAGTTGGATATTTCAAGCGATATGGCATTTGGAATCAGACAGTGGCGTACGTGTGTATAAGTTTTTCTTATTTTTCGAATAACAATTGTAGTTATTTTTCTATTGGAAAATGTCAATAAAAATTTTGTTCCAGAATAATTGAATTGCCCTAATCCTGAATTTTTTCTAAATAGAACGTAAGAGAAATAAAACAGAAATAGTTATTTGTTTCAATAGTTCAAAATATTACTATTTTTTTTAATGAAAAGAAGGTTTCCGGACACAAATGTGGAGCGGCTATTTCATTTACATATTTATTAGCCTGAGAACTAATTTTTTAGTTGAACCCGTGATCTGAGATAAAAAATGTGAAGTCTCGAATTGAGGTTAATTTTGAAAATATTCTAGAATCATTACTTATTTTTATGAGGCGAATGGTAATTGTAAACATCGTAAGTGAAATGTTTCAATGAAACAACTGTTAATGTAGCACATAATTTTTTTTTTAATAAAAATTCACGTACGCCTCTGTCTGAATCAAATTGCCATATCCATGGGGATACCTCGAACGGAGAGCACCGGTTCACCGATATCTGAAGCCAACGGACCTCCTTCCGATATTCTCCTCGGATCGTGCTAGGAATCGCACGTAAAAAGGTAAGACCTCGTTAATCCTTGGCTCGCACAAGTTTCGACTTTTGAGGGCTGCTGTTCGTAAGGGGACGACAGCTGGTTAACAGAAAAAAAATATCGCTTGAAATATCCACCTGGCAACATTCTCTTGTTGCGAAAAATTTTGACGAAATTAAGCAATGGGTGAGTGAATTACAGAGGTGGATACAAAAATACGAAACACACTGTACCTATTTAGTGAGTTGAAATGATATCAATACTACTGAAATGGGAAGAAACAAGCTATCTAGCGATATCAAACATGACATATTATAGTTCCATTAAAAAAATGCCAATGACGTCACTCCTCCACTCCTCCACCAATGGCACATCTGAAAAATATTGGAATTCATATAAAGGCGCAGAGTGAAATACCCTTCAACTTTCATCCGAACTTTTTTTCGATAACTCTCATATTAACTGAGAAAAATGGGTGGTTCCATACATTTGACTATCTCTGTATAATTTTACTTCGAGTGGCCACATTCTTAATATCATCATGTAGCATGGTTCATCTGCCAAATTATGTGCATATGTTCAAAATATTTCCCCACATCTGTTCCCTTCGTCGCTCCTACCAGTTCCTGCTACTGCGGTGTCATTCGTGATCTTACACTCCTTTTGTGTGGACGTGTGTGTGTGTGTGGGGGGGCCGAGAGAGAGAGAACACGGTGCAAGCTGAAGAAACAAAATAATATCTAATGTAACTACATATATTCACATGCCTGTTGTCATCCTATATTATTATGATTTCAATAAATAAATATAGGTTTTCAAGAAACATTTCTCTGTTATGAAATATCTTGTGAGAACCTTACAAGGTTGCCAGCATTTATTTTGGGGCACTACATATGACGCAACATCAGTATTTCATGATATAGCATTTTAATAAATTGATGGATGTAGCCGTTACTACGTGGTAGGAAATCATCACGAAAAATGAGAAATAAAACTTTCTGTTTTTATACCACTTCTATTTGTAACCAACGTTACTGCAGTTTCGTTCTATATGGACATTATCAAACATTACAATAATCTGAAATAAGAAATAATTACCAATATGAACCCCTCCTGTCCCAAACTGTATGGCCTAATTGAAACACACAAAGAAGATAACCCCATAAGACCGGTAGTTTCATATATAGACAGTACGGTAAGAGAATTAGGAATACGACTCAAGAAGTTGTTCAAAAATATTACCAATTTTGTTCAGCACCATAGCGTAAAAAACTCACTAAGTCTAGTAGAAAGAGTAAATAACGAAACCACGCCACATAATTCAATTTTAGTTTCATTCGATGTGAAAAGTATGTTCTTCAACATACCATATAACGAATGTTAGTCTCTCATTTTAAATATATTAGATCAGGCCAAAGTAGACCATATCACTTCTTTTGAAATTTCGATAGCTTTTGATGTATGCCTAGATCATAATTATTTGCAATTCAATAACAAATTTTATAAACAGGATTCAGGTTTACCAATGGGTTCCCCCCCTTAGTCCACTTTTAGCAGATATATTTATGAACAACTTGGAGACCACTATACTAAATTCCGAACTTGATAAAAAACTTATTCATTTTTGGTATAGATATGTTGACGATATTCTTGCCTGTTTCAGAGGTACTGATATTTATAAATAATCTAAATAGTAACATACAATTCACACTTGAGACAGAGATAGAGAGACAAATTAATTTCTTAGACCTAACCATCACGCACAATCATAATAAATTTGAGTTCAATGTATTTAGAAAACCGAGCTACACGGAAATTACAATCCCAAGTGATTCTTTCCATCCCGATAGTCAAAAATTAGCAGCATATAATTCAGTGTTACATAGAGCGTTCTTGTTACCTTTGTCTGCTAATAACCTAGATAGAGAAATTAAAACAATCATACAGATAGGACAAAATAATGGTTTCAAAGCGGCCACAATTCAAAAGTTAGTCAGAAAGTCATCTTAAATTTTTGCACAAATTAATATACCCCCAGGTCAAACATTCAGAAACTAAGAAATTTGTAACCTTAACGTACTTCGGGAGAAGAACAGATGCTATTGCGGGATTCTTTAGAAAGAATAATATAGAAGTGGCATGCAGGCCGCATACCAGGTTGTCTAATTTTCTTTTCAATGCCAAAGATAGAATAGCAAAAATGAAAAAATCTGGAGTTTATAAGCTTCCAGAGTGTCCAGAGTGTCCAGAGTGTAACGATGTTTATGTGGGACAATGTGGACGTAATTTTTCAAAAAGATACGCTGAACATGAAAGGTCCTTCAGACTAGGAAAAAATGATTCGACGTTTTTCAACCATTCCTTGGAATGCAACCACAAGTTTCCGAGTCTGAACGATACGGAAATTTTGCACTATGCAAGCAAGGGTTGGAAACTGAATTATTTAGAATACCTAGATATTCATAAACACAAATATCAACTGGATTTGGATTTGGTAAAAGTCATTAATGACCGTTAGTCACTAAGACAGGCCTCGGGTAGAATTAATGGTATTTAAGGAGTGTTATTTATTATTTCAGATTATTGTATTGTTTGATAATGTCCATATAGGATGAAACTGCAGTAACGTTGGTTACAAATAGAAGTGGTATAAAAACATAGAAAGTTTTATTTCTCATTTTTCGATATAGCATTTTCTACGTGTGTCACTGTATTGATAGATCCTGCATTTTTTTGGGGTATCACCGGACCACATCTTTAACTTTCGAGAATGTATAGATGGGGTCATAATATCACCAGTACTCCATAAAACTTTTTTCTAGAATCCTCCGTTACTAAGTTACGCGCCCTGAAAGTTACAAAATGAAAAATGTTTTTCTTTGGTAACTTTTCAAGTGAATATTGAAAATCGACCAAATTTTGGAGATCGACTAAACAAATGAATTCCTTCGATAAGCTCCATGCATGAGTCAGTTGTTTTGCTATCAAGTCAGGAACGGACTCTCCCCGATGGTTCACACCCCAAAACTTTGACATGACTCGTGTACCAGACTGAAGCATCCCTTTCCAGTTGGGGACCGTTCTTTGCGTAAATTTGATAGTGGTTCAAGGCCACCTCAAAAGTTCCAATATCTTCAGATCTCCGATCAGATTTCCTGCTTTTAAGGTTACTGTCTGGCGCAGACTAAAGTCACCGATTGTTGCTTCTTTCATTTCACATAGGTGCAACGGCGGAATGTTAGGCAGTATCTTTGAAGCTGCAGTAGGGTACGTAAATATCACCCCTGTGATTCCCAGACATGCTGGCCGCTGTACTGTATGCAGCTTGACTCATGCCTAGGTTGGTTGCATATTTGGCCACCATATCAGTGAAGCATGATGAGTTATTTAAATTTATGTCGTAACATCTCGTAGATTCCAAAAATTTGTTGAAAATTGTGATATTTCCTTTGAAAGGAGAACTTTATGTTATCTGGTCTGTTTCACACGTCACACAACGTAGAGTGGGAGTCCCCTGAGTACGAATTGATTCCCACTCAGATATACCCACTAAACACTCCACCTCGAGTTTGGTTGGCTCGTCCCGTCTCCCAGGCTGTCTTGATGACACGTAGGCCTGAGGCCCGTTGTATCCTACCAGGCTATCAAAAAAAAATTGCAGTTGCTAGGATTTGAACCCACGACTGGCAGCCAGAGTGATTGAATTAACGGCGCTCACTAGGAAGAGGATCTTGGGTATAACCGGAAGTTGTTTTCGACCACCAACCAGCTCAATGCTTATACTAATTAAAAATGAATGATTGTACTCATTAGTTCCGAACTGAAGAGTAATTACTCTTTGAAATGTTATTAATTTCAGGATCGGCAGTGTTAGGACTAGACTGTAACAGTTTCAAGGATCCAAATGCTGAGTTCCGTGAAATGGGCAGGCATGTGTTTGGTAAATTTAGCTTCGCCGACCGATTAAGGTTATTTCTGACCGTTTTCCTTCCAAAATTCGCTGGAAAATTGGGACTGTCGAATATTCAACCCGAAGTATCAACCTTCTTCTGCAAAACTGTTTCAGATCTTGTGAAGTATAGAGAAGAACATGGTATACAAAGAAATGACTTTTTACAGATGTTGATAAACATGAGGAATTCTTCAGTTCAACTGACAATGGATGAGATCTTGGGACAGGTAAATAACTTGTATTTGATGATTCCAGAATTTGTTAGTTTGGAAAAGATAATACAGGATTATTTTCCATTTTACGGATTTATTCATAAGCTACATGCTATTTTATTGATAGCATCAGACCCATCACTAACAAGCGGTAAACTCCTTACTGCTGCAGTGATTAAACTGTATATTGTTTGAACTTTTTCACAGTTCTGATTTTATGTAAATTATTTATGGTTTAACAAGTAATATTATTATTATTATCAATACGCATTAATTACCATAAAATATGGATCAGTTTGATGAATTCACACGATATATTTGACGAATTCATTTTCACGACAAAGAATAACGAACAATGATAAAAAGGTTATAGCCCAAGAGCTGCGACGAAATTTGGGAATGTCCTTTTGGCAAATGCAAATTGCGAAAAACTTTAATTTGGTCAATCGGTGAATCCAGACTCGCGAGTCTGAGAGAGTGTTTGTGGTTATTTCGTTACTGCACAGCATATAAAATTTGCGAAAAATAATCCAAAAAATATATTTTTAGCGACTTGATTTTTTTAAAAATATGAATCAAAAATAAAATTACCAGACTTTTTTGTCGGTTATAAAGAATCACCAGACCAGTCGAATTTTTTTAAAATTAAAATTCCTGAAAAATGTATTATTGAAAATCAGAAATTTCAATCAAGTATTTATTGAGTAATTTTGATAATACCTGGAAAACGACAGACAAATTTAGCGGTTCTGAACAACTCCCAGATGTGAATAAAGTTTTAAAATAAAATTTTATGCGTAGCCATAGATGCAAGAAAGATAGCTTATCGATGCATGTCGGCAGTGGATGGGGACCCAAGCTCCTCGCGCTGTGATTGGTTATTGATAAACCACGCGCGTTCACAACAGAGTATTTTGTATTATATATAGATCAGCAAACCACCTTCATTAAGAATACATAACATCTTACGCAATACTCTTGAAATTTTATATTCTTTTACAGACTTTCTTGTTTTTTACCGCTGGTTTCGAAACATCTTCTACAACAACCACGTTGACTCTATTCGAGTTAGCACAGAATCCTGAGGCTCAAGACAGGCTCAGAAATGAAATTGAAGAGTGTATGAAGAAACATGACAATCAGATCACCTACGAGTCATTGATGGGTTTGGAATATTTAAATGCAGTTGTAGAGGGTGAGTATAAAACACTGTAATAACGACATGATATAATGACAATATCACACCATTAACTTGGCAATCCTTTGGAGGTTGCGGAACTTTGGTAAACGAAGGAGCAATGATAGGTCATGCCGAAATTGCGAAGTGGACAGAGCAGGAGATTCCTAGTTCTGCACTCAGAGTGGAAAGGTGCACAAGAAAGGCTGCGATAAAATAGAAAGCTAGCTCTCTTTTCAGAGAAGAGAACTTTTAAAATGGAAATATAGTGGAGTTTCGCCCAGGAAGCCTAATATATTTTAGGGACGGTTCGCGTCTGACTGAAAAACATGCTTCGGATGCAGCAACTACGGGACTTATAACACAATACTTACAAATGTAAGAAGTCTACAAGTTATCAGTAATTCGCTTGTACCTACAAGTACCTCGATTTTCTGTAACACTAGATTATTTTATTCACTTGTAGGTACCAGTGAAATATTCTACACTTGTACATGTCGTCGCTACTAGAGAACTCTGTTATTTTCGTGTTCTTGTTGATAATGCGCATCGTGGTAATACTGTAACATGCCTTAAAGTGTTTTGTTCAACATTTGTGGTGAAGTTAAAGTAAAATAATATTGGGATAGGCACAATAGAGTTAATTTTACTTTTGCATACTAATTTATTTTAAAATAATCAATCTACTGTTGAACTCTAGCTCGAGCTGCAATTGGAGGTGGCTCGTTATCTTCGGGGTTGTTTTCTCCACCTTCATTATCATCATCACCATTTAATTCCACATCGTATTCATTGTTTTTTGTTATATTGCACAATGTTAGGTTTGAACGTGAGTGGGCCTGGATCAGGCCCTCCACTGCGGCCAATGGCCTATGGTGGCACAATATTGCACAACATTCAAAAATGTTTGTTGCGAAGACTGGATCAACCCGTAGGTGGTTCGAACATGGAACTTTTTCCTTCAATACGCCAAAAACGTTTTCTATTATGCGCCAATTCCTTTCATGACCTCTATTCTCTCTCTCTCTCTCTCTTCAATTACTGTCCGTCGGCTTCCACTCGGCGCCATGTAGACATGCCCTGCTGCGAGAAATCCGTTCCCATCCGGCCTTTAACCGGCGTAGACAGCAAGGTTTTATCGGAGGAATGCATTTGTCTTGCTCTAGGCAATACTGCATTCCATATTTTAAACACTTTTTAATTTTTAACAAAACACTTCAATTCAATCTGTCAATGCACGTCTTTAAGGCTGCGTACATCACACACATTAACCTGACTTCCAACACGAGACCGCCGTTTGACCTCAACCGCTGCCGGAAGTCGAATGTTCCTGTGCGGATACAGAGTGGATATCAATATTTTTCGCCGGAACACTCCTAGGCTATCTACTGATTATTGGTTGTGCACTAAGTTTACAACTGCAGAAAAGCTCCATCCCCGTGCAATTCAAGCAAGCAGTCTACTCCTGAAATGGCATTCAGGCTTAAGTACATTATCGTTATTTCAAAAAAGCCCCACTAGGAGGTTTCGTATGTACTGGCGAAGTCCAGATTAGGTTTAGTTTTGCTGAATGACGAATGAAGAGCATTCATTCATGATTGCATCATTCAAAATAAATTCAATTCAAACTCAAAACACTGCTATCAAAAAAGTTCCATTGGTAAGATAAGGTGAGGAGGATAGCCACGTTTCTCATGCCAATGTTGAGTCAGAGAGCTACCGTCTGTGGGTTCTGTTCCAAACTATTTTTTTTTCAAAACCTGTCTGGTAGGGTGCTTCTGTGAAGGGGAAGGTTTCAAAGTAAACATGTGGCTTACACTCCCAGTGAAGTTGGAGGAAAATCAGTTGATCCACGATCATTCGCCAAAATTTACCATTTTCCAAACTTTATGATATCTTTATGTGTTTTCTGTATGTTTTGGTTTACACGAAGAGAATAATTAGTTATGGAAAACATTATTCGCAAATGGTAAATAAAAAATCTCAAATGTTATGTGTACTGGAGGACACAAGGTGACTGAACTACTAAACTTTAGCCGTTTCAAGTTGAACTTGACAAAATGCATGCATGCACCTTACTTTACCTACCTTGGTTTATGGTTCAGAAAATACGTAGGGTTCAGAAAATAAGTGAGGGGAGACCAAGTCACATAATCGTTTTATTTTTCAGTTTTTTTTTTACAGAAACTCTCCGAAAATGGCCACCTCTGACCACATTAACAAGGGTATGCGTTAAGGACTATACATTCCGAAATACTGATATCACTGTACAGAAAAACACTACCGTTATAATTCCGATACTTGCATTTCATCTGGAATCGGAATATTACCCAAATTCAATGAAATGGGATCCCGAAAGATTTATGGACAAAAATGCTAACCGTCCCGGATATTTTCCATTTGGAGAAGGGCCAAGAATGTGTATAGGTAAGTGATGGCAAAAAAAATCAACCATTTTCAGTAGGTAATCGTCAGAGTTTGTATACATTTTGACACAAACAAAAGTTCAAGATGGCAGACGGTCACCATTTCTGAAACATTTTATAATTGAAAACCTTATAGCCGTTATAGGTGTTTTTAATCACCAGTGGCGCCTCATAATTTTCTAAAAGATGGTGAAGTTGCCAATTCAGAATAAAAATAGCGGGCATGAGCATTTTTAGGTTCCTTCCTTTAATTTTTTAACGAGACATGTAGGTGGAGTCAAATATTGGTAGAAATATGAGATTTTTGCTATGTCCTGAGAGCAAACTGGCTCGCGTGACATCACCTGATGCCAAGAGGACACTATCACCTTTTTCATGGTAAGAGGGTTTTCTGATTTTTCCATTGGCTATTCAACGCCACTTTATATCAAAAAATTGGCAAAGCCGTTTGAAAGTTATGAACAGGCGAGAAATAATATTCTATATATTTTATTGACTGTTATTTTACTAAAAAATACTCGATTAAAATACCATTTCTTTGTTTGAAATACTTGAGATAAATGGACGAAGAATATACTTTCTTCATGCCATTGACTATTCTGCAGTTGCAGTCGAAAAAATTGTTGTTGTTTTTTTTTGTTTAAAATTGTTTTTTCCGTTAACCAGCTGTCGTCCCCTTACGAACGGCAGCCCTCAAAAGTCGAAACTTGTGCGAGCCAAGGATTAACGAGGTCTTACCTTTTAACGTGCGATTCCTAGCACGCTTTCATATTTTAACCAATGGAGACCACGGCAAATCCCAGGAAACCAACCATTTTTAATAAAATGTTTAAAATAAATATCAATTGTTTATGCATTTCGAACGGCTAGTCCGATTTCGAAGAATGAATTAGCGTTGAGTAGAAAATAGAAAATCCTTCGACAGAAGCCGTCACAATACCTCTCTCCCATAACAAAAAAAAACGGTGATAGTGACTCAGAGTTGCTTCGTGTCTGAGATACAGGGCGTTGAAATTTAAAGGAAAAAACATTAATTATAAAATATCATGAATATCCTACAACCGGTTTGGTTGAAATTTGGTGAATTCATTTTAACTAATAAGGCACTCATTTAGCCCTGACTAGATTGCAATTTTGAAGTCCAGTGGCGTCTCAGTGGGTACTACAGCCAACAACATTGTAAAAAAGTACGCCACTGATTTTTTTTCGTAGATTTCCATTTTTTTTAGATAGAACAACTAACAATACATCTTTTTGGTCTCCTGTTTTCCTTCTGCGTTTTCGAGAAAGAACCAAAACCATAAAATGAAACCCAAAATAAAAATTTTAACAAATCCGATATTACAGTAAATTAGCCAAATGTCCACCTTTTGTTAAAATACACTTATATAGCCTAATGACAAAGCGACCTTACCTGCATTTAATTGCCATTATTCATTTCCGTATGAAGGAATGCCTATCATGGATTAGGCTATTGAATTGTTACGGATGGTGAACAAATAACAACCAATAATCCAAAACAAAAATGAACTCCCTCAATTTTGAATGAAATAAATGTAGGAAAAACCCTACTATCAATGTCAGCTGGTCTCCAATACAGGTGTTCATGATTTGCAATAGAGTTGCTTTATTTTTTTTCTCGCAAACGAAGCTAGATATAAAGAAAATAAAAGATCCCCTGAAGTATTTTCAGTTGCTCAATCTGAAAAGATAAAAGTCAGTGGTGTTCTTTTTTTAACAATAATGGTGGCTCTGCATGGTGCCCACTGAAACGCAACTGGCTCTAATAATTTCAATCTAGTTAGGGCTGAATGAGCGCCCCATTAGTTCAAATGAATGTACCAAATATCAACCAATTCGGTTTTAGGATATTCATAAAATTTTATAATTACCGGTTTTGTCTTTCAATTTCAACGCCCTGTATCTCAGAAACGAAGCAGATCCGGACATATGTTTATGGGAACTTTTCTACTTAAAATGACCTAACAAATCACCCTCTGCAGTAAGGAACCGTAGTTAGGAATGATCCTATATTTGACATTTCTGGTAATTTCCAGAATGGACCTTTACATTTATGAAAAATTAATTGCAAAACTCTTTCAAATCTATAGATTCTAGTCTGAAACGTCCATTTAACAAAGAGTTCCACTATATTTTTTTCATTTTGTGAGAATATCTCATTTGAAAGTGTGCCGCTGACGTCACGTTCATCGGAAACAACCCCCACCGTAATCCACGTTCCGAAACATTCAATACCGTTCTCCACAAAAATATAGATTCTAGCTTGATATAAGCCATTGAGAAATAATTGAAACTTCGTCACTTGATCAACTCATAGAAAAAATCCACATATTAGCTACTTTTTATTGTATTTGTAACTTTCAAATTTCCTGAACGGACCGTCCTCTCGATGAAGAACGAGCATTGACAACACCGCAAATCATTATGACAGTTCTCATGCGATAAAAGTGATCACGAGATTTGAGGTTAATGATTGTTTTTTTTACATTCGACATTTACCTGATACAATAATTAATACTGTAGCGAGGTGTTATTATGACCGATTTGGTGTGAATTTATTTGTGTATTAAATTGACAGTGTTATGCAACAATGAGTCAAGGCCACATTTTTGAATAATTGAGCTACCTATCAAAGTCATTGGAATCGCCAAAGTGTAATTCTACAATAAGCAAAAATGATTCAACCCGCAATTGTTAGGGGGCTCCATCCACTGACGATAGTATTAAGCCACATTCCATCATTCCATGATCTTCTAAACTATTTTGATATTTTTTACGAAACTAGCTGACTGTGGCTTGACCCATTAATGTATAACATCATCCAAATATGAACAGGCTTCGTGAATGGAAGTTCGGATAATTTACCGAGGGAAGATTATTAGATGATTGACTCTTTCTATTTAACAAATATGAATTTATTTTTTGCAATAACTAAAATTTTAAATCATTCCTTGAACGCTGCTTGAATACATTAATATTCAGTTGGAAATGTTCTCCACAAAAACATAATTATATTTCCGCTTTTTACACAAGGTTTATTCATTGCCTCGAACCACATTTTACAATGCGCTTCATAGGTATTTAGGAGCATAAAAAATTGTTTATTAGAATATTCACTTGTGTTCAGACAACCAGGTACAAAGCACCTTTTCGACATGTTCACAGTTATTGCAGGGATACAGATGCAGGAATTAGGAAAAAAACTTAGAGCGGAAACAACAAAAACATTATAAAACTATGAAAACCGCATTAACCTCAAAAAAGAAATAAGTAGGGCCTGTTCGTTTGCAGCATACATATTTCATGGAACTGCTCTACTTGTATTAAATATTAAAGTAGGCAAACGAGTTAAACAGAGACAAACGATTCTTATTGATGTTCCGTAAAATAAACGAACGAACCCATCTGGTATTTTAAAGAGAAACATTCTCAATTGAAAATTGAATCAACACATGACTCCTCTAGAAATGGAAAAACCCTACGATAAAATTGAAGTTACTTTTTTGTAATATCTAACAGAAAACAACTACTTCCCCGGCAAAAGCCACGCTGGACATTGAACTAAATCTGATAGATATTGAGAAAGACCCTATATAACTTGAGAGAAAAAAATCTGTAAGTGAAAATTTGCATTTTCATTCAGATAGTTGATTATTTATTGAATGTCCAGTTTCCATTGGAGACTCTTATCTATGAATGAGATAAGGGATAATGTTATTCAGAAGTATCACTCACAGAAAATCGCTCATTCCATTGATGTGTGGCCTCCAATACATTTTGGTCGACAAAAATCTATTTCACTCTTCTAAGATCATCAGGGAGGTCGGAAGAATTGGAAAACATACTCTTCAGAAGCCACTTCACACTGTAATGAGGAATTGTTGGACTATTTCTTGTGGGGTGAAACTTTCAAAATATTTTTCTGACATAAAACCTGTCAGAAAAATATTTTCAAAGTTTCACTTTTCTTCTGTTTATAGAGAAAGTAGCGGCCAGAAAAAATAAATAAAAATTCCCGAGTGATATTAGCGTATACACTTTTTAATTACAGTATTCTCTCATATGTCGTGGAAAGGTCCATTGTAGTGTGCCATCTACCAGCAAGTTGTGCAGTCGTTAATTCTTACCTACAAATAATAAATATATTTTTTCAATAAACTAAAAAACGTGCGAAATTCAAGAACAAAACACAACGTAAACATTAATGTGAACACACCTAAAATTTTTTGATTAGGTGGCTGTGACTTGATATTCAATAGGCACCCTCACACAGTTATAAGTTTTTCCTTTTTCTAGAAAAACAAGTTCAGCGTTTTATGAGAAATGAAGAAACTTCCTATTCACAATTATTTTATATATTTCATGACCCTTATACAAAATTTAAAAATCGATCTGGTATGAAATAGCATAAATTAAGATTTTGAAATTTTGAGAAAATACTATTGAAAATTTTATATCAGTTAATTTTACCCAATCAGATGCCTGCATTTTGACATGTTGCTATGACAATAACCTAATTTCTTCGGAAATTTCCCTGCGTAGAGGGAAATTAATAAGTGGAAATTTCCCTCTGGCTTGACAGCTGTCATAAACACAGTGGCGTAAAATATTTTTGATAGATATTTATTTATACTTAATTAAAGGTACATGTTATTATATGTTACAAATCTCAAATGTATTAGAAATTCCTTTTCAACGTATTTTCTCCTCAATGGCGAGTAAGGTAAGGATCCGTTGTTTTTTTCCATTAAATGTCTATGCTTCATGAAATAATAGTAATACTTAGACACCACTTTGTTTTTTTCCACACAGGATTTATAGGTGAAATATGGAATAGTTTCACAAAGAATATTGCTCATGTTCTTAAATAGATCTTCTTGTTCAGGTTTTATGCCAGATTTTTTCACCAAATCAGTTGAATACTTTACATTTTTATGATAAATTTGAATATGCTCACATTGCTCACATTGACCACATTCTGTACAAAAGGAACAAAGATTGTACGTGTCGCCATTCGTTTTATTAATAAATATTTAATTAATTATCTGTATTTTACGACACCCAAGTGTTAACAATGCAATTAATTATAAGAAACCATAGACATAAGGAACTTGTCACTGTCAGTACATATAGCCAACTTTGATTAATTTTACAACTCTTAAAATTATCATGTATTTTGTATGCGTTATTATTTTTAATTCTTTTAATACTTTCCCTTGTTTCTAGTAGTATAAAATTAGGAAAAGTATAAAGACTAATATTTATTTTAGGTTATTATTTGAACCTTGTTTTACTAGAGCATAGGGAAATTACAATATTTGACATCAAATCCGAGGTTAATAAATGAAGGTGTCGCCGATGTAATTCATTAGCGTCCGATAGAAGTTGACCTTAATTTGTTGTCCCTTTCCTCTAGTACTATAAAATTATGTGATTTTGGTAGAACATTTGCTCCTTTATTTAACTATTCAAACCACATTTTAATAGAGCATAGGGAAATTACAATATTTGACAACAAATCCGAGATTAATAAATGAAGTTGCCACCGATGTAATTCATTAGCGTCCAATAGAAGTAGACCTTAACTTTCTTCCCCTTTCCTCTAGTGCTATAAAATTATGTGATTTTATATATATATATTTTATTTAATTATTCAAACCACATTTCACCAGAGCATAAAGAAATCAAAATATTTGATATCAAATCCGCGATAAAAGTAGGTATACCTACCTATTTAAATTTTATTCCCTTTCCTCTAGTTCTATAAAATTGTGTGATATGGGTAGAATATTATACATTTTATTCAATTATTTAAACCACATATTACTAGAGCACAGGGAACCCAAAAAAAAATTGGTAATAAAACTATTTTCATTGCTTTTTATATATTGACATTTTAGAGATTTGATTGAATTTGTTTCTTTAATCTTATGGTAACGTAGTTTGCATAGATCAGTATGTTAGCTATATGGATAGTAGACCCTTTTTCTTTTTCCTCTACTAATTCAAAATTAAGTCGTATAAGCACCTTATCGTGATTTTTATGTATTTTTTTAACGTAACCACCTTACTAAAGCACAGAGGAAAAAGTAGAACTATAAAAATATATACAAATAAAAACAAATTATTGAAAAGGTACTTTATTTAACAATACAAATTAGGAATATTGAACTTACACGAAACAAACTTGAGTTTAATTTTTATTTCCATTATTGTAATAATTTTTTGTATTAAATACACAGCTATTATAAACAATATTACTAGGTTGTATGGCTGTCTGTTGGCACTGGTTACTTTCTGACGTTATTACTGACGTATTTTGGTTGTTTTCCAATGAATGATCACCTCTGATGGCCTGAATTATATTTTTATGGTGCTCAACATCCATTTGAGGATATGGTTTTATGGACTGGGGATTACTGTGTCCGGTAATCTTAATAAGTTGCTGTTCCTGTACACCATTTTTTGACAAGTTTGATACTGCTGTAGCCCTTGCTGAATTATTTGTGATCTTCGTTTTTTTGTATCAATTCCTATTTTAGAGGCGGATTCCTTTAACCAAGAATATATTGTGTTTTTACCTACAGGACTATTATTATACAATCTGTATAAAAGCTGTGCGTTCCATTTCGGATTGGGAGTTACAAACAATCTATCTATTATTAGGTCCCCACGATTTTCCATATATTTGTTAAATATTCGTATGGGACACTCGTCAATATTTCTAATGTTTCTTACTAGCCACTTACTGTGAGCAAGTTTCTTTGAACCACCTTGAGTCGTTTTCGTAAAAGCGCGATTGTATTCAATCCTTCCAGTAAAATTTCCATCGTGATCTAATTCACGAACAAAATGGTCTTACCTTTGCTGTAACCCCTTCACCGCCTCTCCAGTTTAGTTCGCGTGAAATAATGTGAAACAATTTTCGCTGTAGACCCACAGGTTCACTTTCATTCCATATTTTAACTATTTTTGTGTATTCATCATTGGTAAAGGCAGCTGCACTAGACTTCCTTTTTGTTGGGTCTCTTTGTAGGTTTCTTCGTTTCGCATCCCGTGCAGCTCTTGCTGCTACAAATTCGACATCGGAAAATGGGATAAATTTGAGTCGAAATTTGGCAAAGCACATTTCTTGGAGCTGCTTGGCTGCAGAATTCCACATAACCTGAAATAATAACAAACTTTCTTGCTTAAAATAAATAGTAATCTCCAGGAAATTTTCTCCTACCTTCACAACTCTGTATAATCTTCTGAATTTCTTTTTTCATGTTGAAGCCCCAATCTTCTAAAATTCTTCGACAGAAGTTGATGCCTCGATGTTGTATTTTCTTTCTTTGCAAAATTCAAGAAACTGATTCCATGTCATTGTCTTTGATTTTTTTGTATTATCTGGAATTAATTTATCCATCCCTTTTCTTATCGTCTAACAATTTTCTTTACCAAAACGCGACATTTTAATTTTGTATCTGATGTACAGTGCATCCCATTTTGGGTGAGACAGCCAGGTTTCTCGCTTTTTATTTAAGATAGAGCCTTGCGGTTTTCACGTTCCTGTCCTTCTTTTTTGTGAAACTCAAGTTGGCCTAATCAGATTTTGCATAACTGTTTCCGTTTATGAGATACAGGGCGATTTTGGAAATTGATACTTTTCGGACCCCTTCTTTATCTCCGAAGTTATTAGAAATAATGCTGAGCTAAAAACTATATCTGATACAGAATTCTGCGTAGAATCCAGTGGCGTACTTATTTTTATTTTTCGGGGTATGGTTTTGAAGATACGACGCAAACCTATATTTTTTTCAATGGAACACCCTGTATTTTATTACTTCGTTGAATTCGCTTTTTTTTTCCCTTCAAAATTATGTATAACACTATATAGGTAGGATGTTCAGAAATGCTATAAATCACTAAAACATCACTTAATGATAATGTTTTGTTAGTGGGCCATGGATTTCCCATATAAAAGAAGAATTAATTGAATAATTTTCATTTGTGTTTTTTTTATAGGAGAGTAAGCAAATAAAGATAATACACTAATACGAAAAACAAAACGTAGGTACCTACCTTATAGCAAAAAATAAATAATATAACAATTGATAATACAAATTAGATACAAAAGAAATACCCAATAAAATATTTATCATTAATAAAAATTTTCAACATTACATAATATCTTACTGATTGAACTGTTCAAATTGCTGTCCATTTACCCTAATACATAATTGACAAACTTTTTCAATTCGCCTGAGTGCATTTAATATTATAAAAGGGCGGTTTTGTAAATTTCGTAAAGCTGCCGCTGTTGATACACGAAGTTCTTCGGGACTGTTGTGTCTGTTACTGTATATTTTATTTTTCAAAAAGAAAAAGTCTAATATAGACAGATCAGGTGACCTTGGAGGCCACCTGATGGGTCCATGAGTTCCAATCCAACAACCCTGAAAATTATTTTCTAAAAACCGCCCGATCAATCTTGAATTATGGGCAGGGGCGCCGTCCTGTTGGAAATGTATGGAATGAAGAAAGGCGAGGGGAACATCTTCCAGTAGTTCCGGTAACACGTCTTCTAAAATTGTCAAGTACCTAGTTGCGGTAAGAGATCCTTCAAAAATGCGGTATATGATTTTTGTCCCCAATATGAAACATGCCACATTAAAACCAAATCTACCCTGTTGTTGTCGTTCAGAAATCAAGTGCTGGTTTTCATCATACCAATGCCTTGTATTTTGCCTGTTAAATATACCAGCACTGCTTATATGTGATTCGTCTGACCAAATAACTTTTTTTGCGAAATCAACGTCTCTCCGAGCATGGTTCAAAAACCAATTGCAGAAATTCACACGTCTTGCTGCATCACCAGGATATAAGTGTTGGACAATATTGACTTTGTAGGGTTTTAACTTATACTTTTTTAAAATTCTGTGTACCCGTTATCTGGAAATAGCAGTATCATTCTCTAATTTTGCACAAGAAGTCTGATGATAGGCATGAACGCCAGCTAACACATTTATTTCATCTACTTCTTGATTCGCTTTATTATATACCTTGGGTCGAGGTTTAGAATATGCACCATAATTCAGTAAATTATACTTTAGTCTGAATATAGTTGCTCGACTAGGTTGATGCCTCTCAGGATATCTGATAGTTTTTAAATCACGATGTAAGGAAATGTCTTGTGGTAAAATTCTCGACGTCATACCTGTTCAAATAAAGTTCCAAAGCTTCGCCAACGTTTTCATTGGATTGATTCAAACATTGTATAATGTCATATTTTTCATTGTTTTGAAAAACCAAATCTCTTCCAGCCATTATCAGTTCTCAATCAACAAATTCACAAACAATTATTTCTACAATACTCAATATTCCTTCAAACCCAAACACGATGAAACACAATAATAATTCATAGCGATGACAGCTAGATCAGATTTGTTTTTTTTTCTCTTCAATGCCTATTTGATAAAACAATGCTTCCAAATGCATAGTAGCCATAATAACAACAAGGATATTCGTATCATCCATGACCTACTAATGTTAATAATCAAAAGTAATAATCCTCTTATTGAAACTTGGAAAATTCATGGCTTACTATCGAAAAATTATCATTATGTGATGTTTTAGTGTTTTTTAGCATTTCTGAACATCCTACCTATATAGTGTTGTACATAATTTTGAAGGGAAAAAAATTGCGAATTCAACGAAGTAATAAAATACAGGGTGTTCCATTGAAAAAAATATAGGTTTGCGTCGTATCTTCAAAACCATACCCCGAAAAAAAAATAAGTTCCCCACCGGATTCTACGCAGAATTCTGTATCAGATGTAGTTTTTAGCTCAGCATTATTTCTAATAACTTCGGAGATAAAGAAGGGGTCCGAAAAGTATCAATTTCCAAAATCGCCCTGTATCTCATAAACGGAAACAGTTATGCAAAATCTGATTAGGCCAACTTGAGTTTTACAAAAAAAAGGACAGGAACGTGAAAACCGCAAGGCTCTATCTTAAATAACAAGCGATAAACCTGGCAGTCTCACCCAAAATGGGATGCACTGTACATAACAGATAAAACGCGACTACAAGCGACTATGCTTTTGAACACAAAACACATACCTACTGACTTTGAAACTTGTCATGCAAAACGTCAAAAAACTCGTCATCATGCACTCATTGGTTGAAAATACACAAAATGTTACTTTTTGTGTATTTTCAACCGATGATATCAAATCCGCAAAAAAAATTATTCGCAATTCGCTGTTGTGAGACAAAGCCTTAACAACGGCCTACTATGATGTCCGTTACATGGATAATAATATGTCACCTAAGTATGTCACCAATTTAATTTCTATTTTAAAAAAGTTTTGGTATAAAATTTTCTTACCGAATCTCCCGGGAGCATGAATTAATATTCCGGAAATTTTCCTCAGTTCCGAATTTTTTAAGAAAATTCGCACTTCGAGAAAATTTCCGAAAATAGTTCATGCTCTAGGGAGATTATAAGTGATTATACCCAATAGAATTTTGAGTGATTCTTTTTTTTAAGGAATGCGGTTTGGTCAAATGCAAGTAAAATTGGGATTGATAGCCATTTTGAGAAAATATCAAGTCTATGTGAGCCCAAGTACAAGCACGCATTTGGAATTGGATCCTTACACATTCATCATGCGTACCAAACAAAAGGTGTATTTAAAATTGAAAAAATTATAACAACTTACTTTTTATTTTTTCATTTTCCTTGTAATCCCTGAAATATCTAGGGTAAAAGTGGGGAATGCTGGCCCTCTAAGCCATGACTACAATGGTCTCTCAAATTTTCAAGTGGGATGACGATAATCGGGTAAAAATAAAACGAAAATAATAGTGATATTATTTTTTTATAAAGACCTTAAGTGACTTTTATTACCTGCCACTGTAGGGAAATGACAAAGAAAAATGTATAGTAGATATAACCAGTAATATTGAAATGTCAACCAAAATTTCTGGTACATATGTGACTGGGATAAATTATGGTTAGTACTGAAATAAAATGATTTGAGAGAAATATGATAGGTGTTAAAAACCGTAGATATATTTTACATAATTTCACATCAAATGTTATTGTTGGTACTCAACATCTCATATTGTAGTGACATTATATTTATAATATTAAAAATTCATATATCTGACAGATATTTTATTTAGAATTTGAAAGTAAAATATTTAAAATCATGAAATTATTCAATTTTAATAAATATTATTATTTCAAATGTAAGTGAAATGTATGTGCGTCAGTAGTATAAGTTTGGTTTATTTTACCATTACTATTTAGTTATCAGATCATATGTTTCTTGTTTATGATTGATACACTTTCGTCACAGAATAGAGTCCAATATATTGAATTTGGAGGAATTCCGCTGTTGCTCGGAATATTCGGCGAAATAAAATAATAATACAAGTTGAAAGTTTATTATTTATCTATTTGGTTTCAAAATAAACACTCACTTTCTACACACATAAAACAGCAATAGTTACACACATATGCCCCACTTAGAACATAATAGGAACACAATCAAAACATCAATAGCAGATATATACAGTTGATGAATTGAAATCTAACCGCGAAATATTTTCAACCCAAACCATAGAAGACAACGGTCAAAACAGAAAACAAGCGTCAACAAGTGAACAACCTCCCACCAACCACCAAAGAAAACATTGAGACCTATTCCGTCACGAGTAGCAAGAAATCAAGAATAATATATTTTTTTGTATCTTTTCTTTTTTCGTTCATGTTCGTTACTTACATTAACTAATTTCATTAAACGCCATTTCATTGTCTTTCTCAATATGCCATGTAAATAGCAGGTCATTATTGAGTCACGTTGCGGAATTCAATACTCAAAGTATTTGAAATATATGATATTATCACCATCTCGGAGACTTGGTTAACCACCGATATAAACGATCATATGATTTATCTTCCGGGCTACACTCTCTTTCGTCGCGACCGTGGACAGGGTCGCGGAGGAGGCGTGGCAGTCTACATCCGCAGCATCTTACGAGCACACACACTAAATTCGAATATAATAGAAACAATTGAACAACTTTGGATACCTTTTACGTTGAGCAAATCAAAGTATGTTATAGGTTCCCTATATAGACCACCCAATCTTTCACCAAATGAGTTTATCGAGCAATTCGATGAGGTTCTGTCTATACTAGCCCCAAAATATGATCACATCATTTGTGCTGAAGATCTCAACATTGATTTCCTTGACCCGCTCAATCAAATTCTCACCCAACTAAATAAAACCCTTAGCTCACATGAACTGGTCCAAATCGTCGATGAACCTACTCGCTACAGCGCCACTTCCAATAAACTTTTAGATTTTATAATCTGCCCTGAAGCCCTAAATGTCACCGACCGTACTACGGTTGACTGCAGTTCTTTCACGGATCATTTTTTTAGTTTCGTGTAAAATAGGCCCGACTACTCACTTAAATAAAGACTTCATGTATACATACAGGGATTTCAAAAATTTTAATCCGGTGAATTTTTCAAGTGAATTATCAAGTTTAGAATTTGAAGCTATTTATCGTCTAAAAACCATAGATGAAAAAGTGAATTTGTGTAATGGTAAAACAACAATAAACTACCGTAAGATGGGGTTACTTTGATCAGCGTGACTACTTTGAACAAAAAATAAATTTTGTTATATTGACTCCTAGTGAAATAACCATTAAATTTAACGACATCTAGTTTTCACCACTCAATTTGTGACACATTTAAGAATGATATGGCAACACTGGTTGAAAATAATTTTTGTGACGTAGACAAACCTGACACGCAACTTCTCTATATGAGTTTCATGATTTTCTTCTCGCAAAAACAAGTAGTTTCTAGCTTTCAGGTGGTCAAAGAAACACTATTTGCGAGGTTACATCGACATTGCATTATTTCATTATAGGTTTTCAAAGTAACCTCGATCTTACATAAGTATAGAATAGATTTGGACCTGATTTGTACGTCCTGAAAACGTTTTCATAGTACGTCCCTAAAACGGTTGGAGTCGTACATCCTCAGGTCATCCATAATAGATATCACCAGGACGTTCGGCTATAGTTAGGACATCAAATGGACATTCTCGGGACATCCTGTGCTATCTGGGTTGTAATATAGTGGAATCAAGGTTCACGCTAAATAACCTCCCAACTTAATAATAATAATATTTATTCAATAAAAAATTACAAATATATAAAACATAACACACGATCAGAGAATAAATATAGAGAGTGCGATAAGTGCGGAGCACTTGTTTCGCATTTAAGACAATATTGAAATCATCTTTTGTATAATTCAAATCGAATTGATATGAAAATTATGAAATAAACAATTTAAAAATGTATGCAATATACTACAAAAAATATGTGAGAGTAACTCTATAAAACAAATGCATAAAATCTATAAAAAAATTAATATCTAAGTAAATAATTATAAATATCTGAATATCAAGGATGAAATGGTTAATGTAGTTTAAAAAAAATCAATTTGATAATTAAAACACAGTACAATAATCACGAATATTTTAAATGACTAATGTTCTTCGCTAATACAGTAATATCCATTCTTAAACAATAGCAGCAACACTTGTGCAAACATGCAGATTACCGCGATCATGCTGAGGAAACACTGCTAGCAAATAGGGATATAGGGAAATAGGGATACCCCGCACGTGGGTCGCTCAAGGCACATAAACAACCTCACTCATATCATGAATCGCCGGAATAAGCAGACAGACTATTCTTAAACGAATTTATACAAAGTTAAAGTTGAATAACATAGAAATATTTACCATCATTGTTATAAGTTTATTCGTTTTTAATTATTTTTTAGGTCAATCATACAATGCACGTGTTTTCTAGACATACTTACTATCCATTTTTTCACTCTGTATTTGAAAAGTTGGGTAGAGTTCAATATTTTAAGTTCAGGTGGTGAAATATTATAAGTTCTTGGTGCAAGTACAAAGCTTCTCTGCCCTTATGGTTTTTGACATATTAGGCACTACTAGTGCGTTGGACCTTGTGAAATAACGATGCTCAGGATGTTTACTGGTGAAATATTTTTCTTTGTGGTGTGTAATAATGCATAGGAGAAATATTTGAAGAAGTAGTCCTGATTCTTCATAAAGTTTATCGCTTGGGTAGGTATGATTTTTTTGTGACATTATTTTTATTATCCATTTCTGCATTATTTCTAGTTTTTTCAGGTGGAGATTGGTTGCACCTCCCCGAGCCACGATACCAGAAAATGAGACTGAATGAGAGCATGATACATTATTTTCATATGATGAAAATCAAAGAAGTTTTTAAAATATTTGAATTTTGATAAGTAATATCGAAGTTTATTCGTCACGATATTGATATGTTTGTCCCATTTCAGGTGACTATCCAGTGTTATTCCCAAATACTTAACTGTTTTATTACTGCTGATTTTAACAGGCTGGCTATTATAGAGAATACTGATGGATGTAAAGTTTGGCAAATTCGTCTCGTAGCTAGTGAATGGTAAATATAAAGTTTTTTTAAAAATTGATCGTTAACAATTTACTACTAAAAAAATCTAGCAAAATTTTAAGACAATCACAAACTTTTTTTTAGGTCTGTCCAGTTTTTGTCCCTAAAAAATATAGTAGTATCATCGGCAAAGCCAGTTATTTCACCCGAGACGGTAAGTCAAATAATACATTCGCGTATAGAATAAAAAGAATGGGACCAAGAACCGTCCCCTGAGGTACTCCATAACGTACATATTTTTTACTGCTGATGGTATTATTGATTTTTATACATTGCTCACGATCGCTCAAATAGCTTTTCATTAAATTCGAGGCTCTTCCACGAATTCCAATTGTTTCGAGTGTTTTTATCAAATCTTGATGGCTGACGGTATCGAAAGCTTTTGCGAGATCTATAAACAAACAAATCGCTGGTTCCTTTTTGTCTAAAGTCTAATACACTTTTCCATCAGGTCAGTAATTGCATCTTGTGTAGATCTCTGTTCCATAAAACCATATTGATTATTCGATAGCAATTTATATTTTTTAACAAAATCAGTTAGTCTATTTTTTATAATTTTTTCCAAAATTTTACTAAGATTTGAAAGGAGTGAAATTGATCTATAACTCGAAACTGTCAGCTTATCCCCCAGCTTTGAATAATGGTTTAATGGCTGCATCTTTTAAAGTGGTTGGGAAAACTCCGGTTTCAAGAACCTTATTGACTATGTACGTAATTGGTTCCTTCAAAAAATCTGCACATTTTTTAATTATTATCAATATTATCGAGTCCTGGTGCTTTTTTCGTTTTAAGTTCACCTATTACTTTTCTGATCTTAGCTTCATCAGTTTCGCGTAGATATATGGAATTTTGCACTTGTTACTTACTGTAACAATTCGTGCTAGTCCGGTCCTGCTGCGGACCTTGGCTATTGTTCCATCTCATCACTTGAACTTCATCTTTGATGCCTTACTTATCTTATCTTATGCAGTTCCACGAAGCTGATGCATAGTGTGTGTAGGTTACTAGAATCGCCCAATCTTTACAATTGTGCTCAGAGAAATTAACCAAGGTAGGTCATGAAATAGTTTATAATAAAGGTAGTCTTTTTTATGATGCACCTTTGACGTTGAGAACATTTTGTCTTCTAGCTGATGCTTCAAAGAATGCGCTTTGGTCATGAAGCAATGACATTTTTCCAACTTATTTCCATTTCACGTCTTTATCCTATTAAACAAGAAATATACTAAGAGTTTACTATTGAGAAATTGAAATGCAATTGAAATCTATAGTCAGTGATGGGACCGGTCAATGAAGTAATTATGGTACAGTGTTGCCAGAATTATTAATTTTCGAATTATCTTACAAATTCTTTTCCACAATTAAATGAAAATGCACATAATGAGAAGTTTATTTGGTAAAACTTCCGTTACATTGTGCATCTGAATTTCCAAAAAAATACGTATTTTGACCTGAACAAAAAATCTAAATGAAATTTTTGGCGGTCTCAAGTAATTTCGGAGATACGAGCCTTTTTTTGAATGATAACTAGCATTTTCTAGCATACGTTTCTTTCTTGAAAAACACACTCAGATGCCTTCTTATTTTCACCAGCATAATATAACACCCTAATGGGCTAGTTTAGTGAGGTTGATGTGAAGGAAATAATACATTTTCTAATTTATTTTTCATCTTTTACCTTGGGATTTTCGATCAAAAGTCGGAGTGGATGAATTTTTTTCCTTCTCTTTAATTTTTCGATCAAACGTGAAGTTTTTTGGAAAAAATGTATGTGAGTTTTTTTGTTCCCAATTCTCCTAGATTCATTTTTGGTCTCCTGCTATTTATTCAATTTCCAAGTTTTTTCCGAGTTACATCCGGAAAAGCATCGGAAAATTCTTTGAACCGGATTTTCTTTAGATTTTCACAAAGTAGAGTACGGAACTCATTGGATTCCTGTTCGTCTATTATTACAATAACCGTATACCAAATTTCATGAACTTCCAATTTAATTTGAAGTTTTAGTAATTATTTTACTCTGAGAGCTATACTATGATTTTTCAAAACAGTTAAATCTGCTTGTAATTCTCTATCACAAGCAATGCATTTTGCTCGACAGGGGTTTCCTAAATTAAAAATATAATAAAGTCATACTTTCACATCTCAAATACGGACGATGTCAACAAAATACGTGAATGCCAAACTAGAACAGAACCGTATTATGCTTGATAACCCCGTGAAGTGAATTTAAAATTATATACGTATTTCATATTCCTTTGTAATTTCGTAAATTTTAAGTTTCAGGCAAGGACCATGGCCATATTTTCCGAGGACTTTCTCAGCTACTTTTTGTTGATAGTGTTCACCACTTTCATTTCAATCTACAGTTACTTCATGATTTCCTACCAGTACTGGAAGAGAAGAGGTGTACCATATTTGGAACCCAGGTTCCCACTGGGAAACAGTTCGTTTTTAACGACCACCAGAGTTTTTCCCTTGCAAACAATGGATTTCTATCCAGAAATCAAAAAGAGGGGTTGGAAATTTGGAGGTATCTACACTGTTTTGCGCCCTGTACTGGTCATTGTTGATCCAGAATACATAAAAGACATTCTGTCGAAGGTAATATGATTCATGCTTCCTTTCGTACCGATTTTGAAATCAGTTTGTAACACTTCGTTATGCTCATCAACAATGTCAAGAAATAATTCGAAGATTACGTATTTGAATGTTATCATGCATGTAGATTAGGTGATTAGGTACTGTGTTTGTGTTTGTATATGGTTTTTCTAGTTATCCTCTTATCGGCCGCGATTATTATTATGCTCATTAGGAAGCCACTGATAAAATTATTTAGCTTTTTCGTAACGATCTTGGAGTTAGAACGCATGTAGCAAGGATACACTTAATTAGGTCTGATTAAGTTCCGTATAAGTTTATTGTCATACATTTTTGTGTCCACATCCCCACCTCGAATTTCACGCTTAGACGACTTACGGCGCAACTAAATCAATCTGAGATCGGAACACTGCACGTAAGACCAAGTGAGACAGAAAAGCTTTCAGCCGACCACTTTTGCCCCACCGTATGCCAGGTACAAATAAAATCTCAACCCAAATACATCAAAGGAGCCGACTTTGAGTGCGCATACTTCTATTTACCTATGAACGGCGATAAACTACTATGTTTTTCACCATGATAGATTCTATATTTCCACAGTTTTTTGGGTATTAGGTCATAGTCTAAGAAAAACACTTTATTTCAATTCGTCGAAGTTTAGAGTGTAAAATCAGTCATCCTCGGGAATTTGTCATTATATGTAATGAAAATGCGTATTTTTGTGGGAAATCAGTCAAGGCAATTATGTTTTGAGAACGCGTTTTTTTGTGGGACATTAGTCAAGACAGTCATGTATTGAACGCGTATTTTTGTGGGAAATTAGTCGAGTCAGTCATGTATTGAAAACGATTATTTTTGTGGGAAATTAGTCAAGACAGTCATGTATTGAAAACGCGTATTTTTGTGGGAAATTAGTCAAGACAGTCATGCATTGAAAAGGCGTACGTTCCTGGGAAATTAGTCAAGACAGTCATGCATTGAAATCGCGTACTGTTGTGGGAAATTAGTCAAGACTGTCATGCAATGAAAACACATATTTTTATGGGAAATTAGTCAAGATAGTCATGTGTTGAAAACACGTATTTTTGTGGGTAATTAGTCAAGACAGTCATGTATTGAAAACGCGTATTCCTGTAGGAAAGTAGTCAAGACAGTCATGTATTGAAAAAGATTGTTTTTGTTGGAAAGTAGTCAAGACAGTCATGTACTGAAAACGCGTATTTCTGTTGGAAATTAGTCAAGACAGTCATGTATTGAAAACGCGTATTTCTGTGGAAAATTAGTCAAGCCTGTAATTTATTGAAAACGCATATTTTTTTGGGATATTAGTCCAGACAGTCATGTATTGAAAACGCGTATTTCTGTGGAAAATAAGTCAAGACTGTCATATATTGAAAACGCTTATTTTTTGGGGAAATTAGTCAAGACAGTCATGTATTGAAAACACGTATTTTTGTGGGAAATTAGTCAAGACAGTTATGTATTGAAAACACGTATTTTTGTGGGAAAATAGTCAAGACAGTCATTTAATGAAAACGCGTATTTCTGTGAGAAAATAGTCAATGTAGTCATACATTGAAAACGTATGTTTTTTGGGAAATTAGTCAAGACAATCATGCATTGAAATCGCGTAGTGTTGTGGGAAATTAGTCAAGACTGTCATGCAATGAAAACACATATTTTTGTGGGAAATTAGTCAAGATAGTCATGTATTGAAAACACGTATTTTTGTGGGTAATTAGTCAAGACAGTCATGTATTAAAAACGCGTATTCCTGTAGGAAAGTAGTCAAGACAGTCATGTATTGAAAAAGATTGTTTTTGTTGGAAAGTAGTCAAGACAGTCATGCACTGAGATCGCGTATTTTTGTTGGAAATTAGTCAAGACAGTCATGTATTGAAAACGCGTATTTCTGTGGAAAATCAGTCAAGCCTGTAATTTATTGAAAACGCATATTTTTTTGGGACATTAGTCCAGACAGTCATGTATTGAAAACGCGTATTTCTGTGGAAAATAAGTCAAGACTGTCATATATTGAAAAAGCTTATTTTTTGGGGAAATTAGTCAAGACAGTTATATATTGAAAACACGTATTTTTGTGGGAAGTTAGTCAAGACAGTCATTTAATGAAAACGCGTATTTCTGTGAGAAAATAGTCAATGTAGTCATACATTGAAAACGTATGTTTTTTGGGAAATTAGTCAAGACAGTCATGTATTGAAAACGGGTATTTTTGTGGAAAATTAGTCTAGTCAGTCATGTATTGCAAACGATTATTTTTGTGGGAAATTATTCAAGACAGTCAAGTATTGAGAACGCTTATTTTTGTGGGAAATTCGTTAAGACAGTCATGTATTGAAAACACGACTTTTTGTGGGAAATTAGTCAAGACATATATGTATTGAAAACACGTAATTTTTTGGGAAGTTAGTCAAGACAGTCATGTATTGAAAACGCTTATTTCTGTGAGAAATTAGTCAAGATAGTCATATATTGAAAACGTATGTTTTTTTGGGAAATTAGTCAAGATAGTCATGTATTGAAACCGCGTATTTCTGTGAGAAATTAGTCAAGATAGTCATATATTGAAAATGTCTGGTTTTTTGGGAAATTAGTCAAGACAGTCATGTATTAAAAATGCGTATTTTTGTGGGACATTAGTCCAGATAGTCATGTATTGAAAACGCGTATTTCTGTGGAAAATAAGTCAAGATATTGAAAATGCATATTTTTTGGGGAAATTAGTCAAGACAGTCATGTATTGAAAACACGTATTTTTGTTGGAAATTAGTCAAGACAGTTATGTATTGAAAATACGTATTTTTGTGGGAAGTTAGTCAAGACAGTCATGTATGGAAAACGCGTATTTCTGTGAAAAATTAGTCAAGATAGTCATAAATTGAAAATGTATGTTTTTTTGGGAAATTGGTCAAGACAGTCATGTATTGAAAACGTGTATTTTTCTGGGAAATTGGTCAACAAAGTCATGCATTGAAAACACGTATTTTTGTGGGAAGTTAGTCAAGACAGTCATGTATTGAAAACGCGTAATTCTGTGAGAAATTAGTCAAGATAGTCATATTTTGAAAATGTATGTTCTTTTGGGAAAACGCGTATTTTTGTGGGAAATTAGTCGAATCAGTCATGTATTGAAAACGATTATTTTGTTACCTGATCAATTCCTTTGGGAGGAAAGATGTTGAACGACCTTTGGTGATATAACAAACGTTTCATAGTGCCTTACCTAACCTATTAAGGCCAGACACTTGGCTAGCTCAGTGGGTGGTATGGTGGGTAAGGTTGGTCACTAAATGAAACGTGGATTGTTCACTAAAAAAAATATAATTCAATTACTCCTTATAAAGGAGATAACACCGGGTTGTCCTCCGTCAGGTTCAGAAGACATGCACCACTATAAAATAAATGAAATATCAACCAGTGCCTCTGGTTACCAATACCTAAATATTCAGGTGATAATTACCACCTGTAATGACCTCTTAAATATATATCAACTAGTTATACCCAACCGAGGTGCTCACCGCAGTTCACGAAAAGTGGGTTGGTATGTTCAAGGGTCTTAAAATGTGTTCTCCGAGACTTCCTGATGCTGAGCCTAAAGGGTTTTCCCCCTGGGTTCCTGAAGGGCTTAAATTTTATGCCTGAGGGCTCGAAATACAGGTGCTTAATGAACTAAAACTAAATGCCTGAGGGTTAAAAATACAGGTGCTTAAAGAGCTGAGGTATATGGGCAGTAAAATAGGTTGATAGAAAAAAAAAGGTGTGAATAGTTGCTGGTTCCCCACTATGCATATACTATACTTGGCAGTGACGTCCACAACGACTCGTGGTGAAACAGGAGTCTATAGAGTATTCTCGGGATGCTCCTTCGATGGCTGTGTTAATTCTCTTCAAAGGAATTGTCTTCCACCACTCTGTCCTATGTCCCTGGGGCACACCTTCGCCGGAGGAGTCCTGCACACCCCCAGAAGAAAATGGAACCGCTGTTCTGATTACATGTAGATATTTACAAATCGGTCATTGACAGCGTACAACGCGCCCTGTCTCAAAATCTTGTACGACGAGTCGAGTATTGAAAACAAGTATTTTTGTGGGAAATTAGTCAAGAGAGTTATGTATTGAAAACACGTATTTTTGTGGAAAGTAAGTCAAGACAGTCATGTATTGAAAACGCGTATTTCTGTGAGAAATTAGACAAGACAGTCATATATTGAAATCGTATGTTTTTTTGGGAAATTAGTCAAGACAGTCATGTATCGAAAACGCGTATTTTTGTGGGAAATAAGTCAAGATAGTCATATATTGAAAATGTCTGGTTTTTTGGGAAATTAGTCTGTCATGTATTGAAAACGATTATTTTTGTGGGGAATTAATCAAGACAGTCAAGTATTGAAAACGCTTATTTATGTGGGAAATTAGTCAAGACAGTCATGTATTGAAAAGGCGTATTTTTGTGGGAAGTTAGTCAAGACAGTCATGTATTGAAAACGCGTATTTCTGTGAAAAATTAGTCAAGATAGTCATATATTGAAAATGTATGTTTTTTTGGGAAATTGGTCAAGACAGTCATGTATTGAAAACGCGTATTTTTGTGGGAAGTTAGTCAAGACAGTCATGTATTGAAAACGCGTATTTCTGTGAGAAATTAGTCAAGATAGTCATATATTGAAAAAGTATGTTCTTTTGGGGAATTAGTCGAAACAGTCATGTATTGAAAACGCGTATTGCTGTGAGAAATTAGTCAAGATAGTCATATATTAAAATCGTATGATTTTTTGGGAAATTAGTCAAGTCAGTCATGTATCGAAAACGCGTATTTTTGTGGGAAATAAGTTGAGTCTGTCATGTATTGAAAACGATTATTTTTGTTGAGAATTAATCAAGACAGTCAAGTATTGAAAACGCTTATTTATGTGGGATATTAGTCAAGACAGTCATGTATTGAAAAGGAGTATTTTTGTGGGAAATTAGTCAAGACAGTTATGCATTGAAGAGGCGTACGTTTGTGGGAAATTAGTCAAGATAGTCATGCATTAAAAACGCGTACTGTTGTGGGAAATTAGTCAAGACAGTCATGAAATTAAAACACACATTTTTGTGGAAAATTAGTCAAGATAGTCATGTATTGAAAACACGTATTTTTGTGGGTAATTAGTCAAGACAGTCATGTATTGAAAACGCGTATTCCTGTAGGAAAGTAGTCAAGACAGTCATGAATTGAAAAAGCTTGTTTTTGTTGGAAATTAGTCAAGACAGTCATGCACTTGTGGTCTAAAACGATTAATTCAAGAAATACCGGTACTTCAATATCCTTTGTCCCAGTACGATTTTTAATAAAATATGGATGATTAATTTAATTTTGCCTTGTTTTGATCATCACATGAAATATAGGACTGCCCAAATACACAGGGTGACCCTAAACCTAAATAATTTGGCAATTGCTCGTTTCAGACGTCGTGTGACAGATGATGTTGAAGTACCTGTACTTTTTGAATTGATCGTTTTGGACCACAAGTGTGATAGTTTGTTGAAATTGTTTCATTGGGAGGAACATAAAAATGCCAAAATATACAGGGTGTTCCATTAATAATTTTGAATCTGATGTCACGTGAACGAAAACAAAAAGCTCATAAAAAGCTGCACCAATTGCTTTTATTCAGAACCCCAAAATTACAATTCTCCACTACTTTCGATTTCCGAGATATTTCCTGTTCTAAACTTCGTGGACCAACCTGTATATCTGGTTGAGCCTATACTGACAGAAGTATATGGTTACCGTAACATTTTTTTTGTTACCCTAACCAAAAATTTTTTTCATTGTAGAACTATACGATGACAGACTTAGATACCTTCTATTAAAGTGCCTCAAGAACGACCTTGTTTGTTTTCGTTGGAAAAAATATCGATTTCCGTTTTTTTTCAATAATTCAAAAACTGAATTAAATTTTCTTTCAGAATTGTTCACCATGAAAATGCGCACATTGCCATAAATCAAAGGAATGTGAAAAGATTACTCATACCACCGATTAAACACTGCAAAGTAACCTTCTGCAAACATTTTGTTTATCGGCAAGATTTTCAATTCTGAATCAACACTAATGGTGGATTTATGCAGTAGTCATAAGTCCTTAGTTTTAAGTCATAAGGAAGAATATTCGTCATTGATTAGTTGGAATAAACGGACCAACCAATCATTGACGAATATTCTTCCTTATGACCTAAAACTCATGACTTATGACAGCTGCATAAATCCACCATAATAGTGCAGCTCCCAGAGTAAATAAATCACTAAAACTTCAAATTAAATTGGAAGTTCATGAAATTTGGTGTGGGGTTAGTTAATAATAGATGAACAGGTATCCAATGAGTTCTGGGCCCTACCTTGTGAAAATCTGAAAAAAATCCGGTTCAAAGAATTTTCCGACGCATTTCCAGCCATAACTCGGAAAAAAACTTGAAAATTGTAATAACATCAAGAGACCAAAAATGAAGATAAGAAGATTGGGAATAAAAAAACTCCTACACACTTTTTCCGAATGAAAATCCTCACATTTGATCGAAAAATTGAAGAGAAGGAAAACAAATTTATCCACTCCGACTTTTGATCGAAAATCCCAAGGTAAAAGATTAAAAAAATTATTTCGAAAATGTATTATTTTCTTTTACATTGGTTTACATTGAGGAACTCAATAGATTTATTTTCAATAATTATTCTTCATCGCTAGATGTCTCGAGATCTATATCATCGGGATCGTCTAGCTCTTCTTCAATATTTTCATCAGAGTTCCCGTCAACGTCACAAATAGTAGGCATATTACTGTAACCATTGGTGTAGCAAAGATTACATGCTGCCGTGCACAACAGCCCGGATTTTCGACTGGAACAGTTATCCTTTTTGCATCCTTTTGTGCACCTGCAGTGCATTATCTCTAAAATTTTCATATTTCGGAGAAGAACCGTACTAAATTTTATAAATTCTTCACTATAAAACTCTTTCTATTCTTTATCATAGATCAAAATCCAGTTAGATATATTTCACCAAAACATTTCCTGATCAACATGTGAGTCGAGGCCTCACTTTCATAATATACACATTAAAGTTGAGAAATATGTAACACTACACAGGACCCTTAAAACTATCGAAACTCTACAAAAAAAGTAACACAACACCTTTTCACTAACTGTCATATAACAGAATAACCATTCACTTTATAAAATCTCTCTTCAATTCAGGAATATTTCCTGTGACTTACATAAAACGTCACTTCTCTTATTCCCAGGGATTGATACCCTAGCATATGCACTTCATCAGTTAAGCATGAATTACCTTATATACAATAATTTTGGTGATATGAATTTGAGTTCATACAGGAATCCACTTTAAAAGTTCTTTTATTAAAAATCTGCTCACAATACTGCCAAAACTACAATATATACTTTAATTTTGGTTGAGAAGAACCTTAGATGTAATCTAAGAGAAGAACCTAAAAACCTACTTCGGAACTGACTTTTCACGCTGGTTTGTTTACACGCGTGATGTGAACAGACAACTGCAACCGGGAATGGCATGCGCAGAATGCGTCAGTCCGAGCTATTCAAAAACGTGGTTCCAGTCCGCCGCAATACTCCTTGAACGACACAAAAGAAACACATAGCCTTTGAAAACCAGTGCACGAAAAGATATATCACTATATTATGGGATTTGAAAAGTTTCACTTTCCACCGAGAACGTATTCAGAATAGTACAATACAATGGGCCGTGCTGGCCGTGCTGGTAAAACGTTCGCCTTTGGAGCGAAGGGTCGAGGGTTCAAAGCCTCGCATGGTCATCGGTCTCGTGCATGGCATCACACGTTAAAAGGTAAGGGCTGCGTCTTCCCTAGCTCACACAAGTCTCTCGAAGACTTCCGAGGGTTGCGCGTAGGGGTGCAATCGGTTGACGTAAATAACAATTTTAACAACAACAATAACAATTTTAACAAAAATAACCAGGAGAAAAAGTAAAAATATGGATTTTCGGCTGAATGTTTAAATAAATTGATTACTTGATTTTTTCCTGCTATTCATTTACAGGGTGAAAATCACAAATGGTACTTGATGGATTTCGGATCATCCTGGAATTTTTTCAAAATTTTCGCTTGCATCTTTCACATCTAAAAAACACTCGAAAAGTAGGAAAATTGTGTCCTCAAAAGAGTGTGTTTACTCAGTAAATGTCAGAGACCGATTTTTCAAAAACGAGATCAGTAGGCAGAGTTTCGTTAGCTGAAATAAAATCACATAGTATGAGCTTCAAAACTGGTAAAGAACTGCATGAGATACTGGGTGAATTTTCTGCATAGGTCCCTCAAACAATTGTACTAGAAAACTCAATAGTTGCGGAAATTCATAGAAGAAGTTCTGGGTGATGGGTTCTGGGTGATGGAAAGATGTATTCCATATTCTATACCCAGGATTCTGATAGTTCAAGTCTTACCCTTTGCCAGTTTTAACTTTGAAAACATTCTCTCTTATCTAAAATTGTGAGCGTTTCCGACACGAGCGTTGTTATGACGTTCCAAAGTAATTTCAGAGAAAACCTTTGATTTTTGGCAAAAAATAAATTGAAACTTTTTTGTTCTAAATTTTCACAGCTTCATTTTTAATTCTCTGATATTTTTTCAATTTCCACGCTTTTTCAAGTTACAGCCGGAAAAGCGTCGGAAAATTCTTTACACCGGATTTTCTTTCGATTTTCACAAAGTAGGGCCCTGAACTTATTGGAAAATTTTTCCTCTATTGTTAACCGAAGCTCATACCAAATTTCATGGACTTCCAATTTCTTAAGAAGAAGAAATCCCTGGTTACTGTACTGTAACACTTCGTCTTCTTTTTAGGATTTTCAATACTTCATAGATAGGGGATTCTATTATAATGAGAAGGATGACCCAATATCAGCTCATCTCTTTGCTTTGGATGAAAAGAGATGGAAAAATATGAGAATAAAACTAACTCCTACATTCACTACTGGCAAAATGAAAATGATGTTTTCAACTGTACTCGAAAAATGCGAATTTATGGTCGATGCTATCAACGAGTGCGTTGACAAAAATCTAGATGTAGACATAAAAGAGGTAAGATATTCCATTCTCATATTCATTGGGAAATATCGGCACTGACTGATGGAAAATGGCTTTCGTACAAATAGTTTTGTGGTGGGTGATTGAAATTAGCTAAATAGTCTACGCACTTCGATAATAACGATTTTATTTCAAAATAACACAGGAAACATTCAACAAACTCATATTTTCAAATTGCAGTTTTCATAAAGTGCACTAGCTGCGAAAAATTACTGGATGAATAAAACAACAAGCGAATCAGAAAAAAATGGGGTTGCCATTTGAATAAAATTAAGCAAATTCTTGCAATTTTTACAAATGTTTCCAATTTTTTTTTTGGAATGGGCTGCAGATGACAAGATTTTCAAAAAAATTTAAATAACTGAAAGCCCTTCAGAAATATGATGTTTCGAATGAACTTACATAAAAATTCATCCTAGATTCTAATAACGTATTGAAAAGTAGGATGTTCCATATGAAAAAACAAATTTGGGGTCCACCTCCGGTATAACCGGGAGTCGTAGACAACTGAAAATATTGACAAAATGGTTAAGGCTTTCGCGGCCGGAGTTTTCAGTGTCACAGTGTCACGGAGTTTTCAGTCGTTTTTTGGAATTTCTTCCTAACGTTTCGCTAGCGCGAGTGGCTAGCTTCTGCAGAGGCTTATACATCATGAATAATCTACGATGACTGGAGATTCCATCTGCGAAGATTGTATTTATTCTGACTTAGGTAGTCTTGTGCGTTAATTACCGTATCTAGATTTGCTACATTCCCACCCCTAATTGACCCCTTTCTACCGGCCGGTTTAATGTCGTTGATATCCTTTGTTATTTCAGAATTGCTTATAACCGTAACTGGGTTAAGCATATTTTCGATAACATTAATTGACACCTTTTTGCCTGCTGTCTTAATGTCATTTGCCACTGCCGACTTGTCCGTTTGGCCCAATCTGCAGTTCTTCTGATGTTCCTTCAGCCTTGTTGTCATCGATCTTTTTGTGGTTCCGATGTATACATTTCCTTAGCCGTGCACGATTTCACCCTTAAACTACCCCTCAAACAAGTCCGAAAAATCGTAAAATACCAAACTTGAAAAAATCCGCAACAACCTAAATGCAGGTACAGTCAATATTTTTTCTATTAATAGGCTCTTTGGATACTAGTGAAAGAGACCTTTACCAGAGATTACTTTCCTGGGCACGATTTTACCCTCCAACACGTCCGAAAAATCGTAAAATCACGAAATTTGAAAAACCCTCGACAAGCTAAATGGAGATAAAATGAATGCATTTTTCCATTAATACACTCTGTTGATCCAGCTAAACAAGATCTATACCTGAGAGTATTTTGCCGGGCACGATTTCACCTTTAAACTACCCCTCAAACAAGTCCGAAAAATCGTAAAATCCCGAACTTGGAAAAATCCTCAACAACCAAAATGCAGTTAGAATCAATATTTTTTTCTATCAATGGGCTCTGTGGATACTAGTGAACGAGATCTATACCAGATATTATTTTTCCGGGAACGATTCCACCGTTAAACTACCCCTCAAACACGTCCGAAAATCGTAAAATCCCGAACTTTGAAAAATCCTCAACAAGCTAAATGCAGTTAGAATCAATACTATTTTTCTATAAATAGACTCTTTTGATACTAGTGAAAGAGACGTATACCAGAGATAAATTTGCCGGGCTCGATTTCACACTTAGACTATCCCTCAAACACGTCCGAAAAATCGTAAAATCCCGAAATTTGAAAAATCCTTGACAAGCTAAATGGAGATAAAATCCTTGATTTTTTCTACGAATGTAGAATAGAATAGAATAGAATAGAATAGAATTTATTGGTCCATTTAAAAGAACTTTCACAAGTTATAGGACAAGTCACTAAAAAACTCATACGAGTAAAAGATAAAACTTTGTCAATTTTACAATTAAAACGTAATATTTACATATATACTTATACTAATATAATATACATATACATACTCACACATACACATATAACATTTGAAAACATTCAAAACCAAAGACACAACAAAACGACTATTTAAAATAACCAGTGAATTCCTCAATATTATAAGGACTTATGTCTAACATAATCAATTTGAGATTTTTCTTGAATTGATCGAACTTAGTAAAACATTTATATTCGTATGGTAGAATATTATACAGCCTAAGGCCCATTATTTCGTAGGATTTTTGATACAATGATGTACGATTTCTAGGAATATGAAGATCATTTTTTATTCTTGTATTGTAATGATGTATTGATTCATTTTTCATAAACTGATCACGATTTTTATGTATATACGTCAATAATTCAACGATAAATAAACCATAGACTGTGAGAATATTATATTCTTTGAATAATCTTCGGCAGGAAGTCCTTGAAGAAACATTAGCAATGTTCCTTAATATTCTTTTCTGTGTAATGAATATATCTTTCATAGAAGATGAGTTACCCCAAATTAAAATACCATATATCAGTCTGGACTGAATTTGACCATAATAAAACAACAATAATGCTTGTTTATCCAAAACATTTCTCAAAATTCTAATTTGACAACACTTGCTATTCAGATTTTTCATGAGATTCACGCAATGAGTGGTGAATGAGAGGTTAGTATCAAAATCTACTCCTAAGAATTTAACACAGTTTGATTGTTCTATTGATTTATTATTTATATTTATATCTAGTTCTGTCGTACTATTACCATGACGTTTTTGAAAAGACATATATTGAGTTTTGCATGGGTTAAGGAATAAAGAATGGCCAGATAACCAGCCATGGAGACTTTGGAGAGTGAATTGAATGGTATCCTGCAGAGTACACTCATTTCTTTCTCGGAACAAAAGTGTTGTGTCATCAGCATATAAACAAGAGAACGCATCTGGTGAAATTGCAGGCAACTCATTAATATAAAGTACAAACAATACCGGCCCCAGAACAGAGCCCTGGGGTACACCTATTCCATTGGGCATAGGTGTCGATACGTACTGAGTTTGAATATTTTCTACTCTATGATTTATTTTAACACTTTGCGTACGATTTCGAAGATACGATTCGAACCAATCATAAGATTTTCCTCTGACTCCAAAAGTAAAAAGTTTTTGCAACAAAAGATCATGTTGCACGCAGTCGAAAGCTCGACTCATATCACAGAATACAGCAGTAGTGATTTGATTTGCTTCCATACCTTCCAAAATTTTTTCATAGAGAGAGTATATAGCAGTCATCGTTGAACGACCCTCATGGAACCCGTGTTGGTTTTGATGAAATATGTCGTTCTTCATCAGGAATCCCATTATAGAATTCAGCATAGTATATTCAAAAATTTTCGATATTACAGGAGGTTGAGATACTGGTCTATAATTTTCCATATTCTGTTGAGTGCCTTTTTTAAAAAGTGGCGTTACAAGTGACATTTTCAGTCTGCTTGGGAAAATCCCTTCCTGAAAAGACTCGTTTATGATATGACACAAGGGTTTTGTGATTTGAGTCGAAATACGTTTTATAACATATGCAGATATTCCATCTGGACCAGATGTACCAGATGTACTCTGTGGATCCAGCCTAACAAGATATATACCCGAGAGTATTTCTCCGGGCACGATTTCACCCATAAACTACCCGTCAAACAAGTCCGAAAAATAAAAAAATCCCGAAATTTGAAAAATCCTCAAATAGCATGGACATTTTTTATAAATGACTCTGTGGATACTGTTGAACAAGATCTATGCCAAAGAGTATTTTGCCGCGCACGATTTCACCCTTAAACTACCCCTCAAACAAGTCTGAAAAATCCTAAAATCCTAAACTTGGAGAAATCCGCAACAATCTAAATGCAGGTAGAATCAATATTTTTTGCTAAGTAGACTCTTTCGATACTAGTGAAAGAGGATTTGAGGATTTTTCAAAGTTCGGGATTTTTTGATTTTTCGGACTTGTTTGACGGGTAGTTTATGGGTGAAATCGTGCCCGGCAAAATACTCTCAGATATAGATCTTGTTGAGCTGGATCCACAGAGTACATTAATAGAAAAAATCAAGGATTTTATCTCCATTTAGCTTGTCGAGGATTTTTCAAATTTCGGGATTTTACGATTTTTCGGACGTGTTTGAGGGGTAGTTTAAGTGCGAAATCGTGCCCGGCAAAATACTCTCTGGTATAGGTCTCTTTCACTAGTATCCATTGAGTCTATCTATAGAAGAAAATATTGACTCTAACTGCATTTAGCTTGTTGAGGATTTTTCAAAGTTCGGGATATTACGATTTTCGGACGTGTTTGAGGGGTAGTTTAAGGGTGGAATCGTGCCAGGAAAAATAATATCTATAGGCCTCGTTCACTAGTATCCAGAGGGCCTATTAATAGAAAAAAAATTTGATTCTACCTGCATTTAGGTTGTTGCGGATGTTTCCAATACTCTTCGATATAGATCTTGTTCACCAGTAACCACAAAGTCGATTAATGAAAAAAATTATGAATTTTATGTCCATTCAGCTATTTGAGGATTTTTCAAAGTTCGGGATTTTTTTATTTTTTGGACTTGTTTGACGGGTAGTTCAAGGGTGAAATCATGCCCGGCAAAATACTCTCAGGTATATATCTTGTTCAGCTGGATCCACAGAGTACATTAATAGAAAAAATCAAGGATTTTATCTCCATTTAGCTTGTCGAGGATTTTTCAAATTTCGGGATTTTACGATTTTTCGGACGTGTTTGAGGGGTAGTTTAAGTGCGAAATCGTGCCCGGCAAAATACTCTCTGGTATAGGTCTCTTTCACTAGTATCCATTGAGTCTATCTATAGAAGAAAATATTGACTCTAACTGCATTTAGCTTGTTGAGGATTTTTCAAAGTTCGGGATATTACGATTTTCGGACGTGTTTGAGGGGTAGTTTAAGGGTGGAATCGTGCCAGGAAAAATAATATCTATAGGCCTCGTTCACTAGTATCCAGAGGGCCTATTAATAGAAAAAAAATTTGATTCTACCTGCATTTAGGTTGTTGCGGATGTTTCCAATACTCTTCGATATAGATCTTGTTCACCAGTAACCACAAAGTCGATTAATGAAAAAAATTATGAATTTTATGTCCATTCAGCTATTTGAGGATTTTTCAAAGTTCGGGATTTTTTTATTTTTTGGACTTGTTTGACGGGTAGTTCAAGGGTGAAATCATGCCCGGCAAAATACTCTCAGGTATATATCTTGTTCAGCTGGATCCACAGAGTACATTAATAGAAAAAATCAAGGATTTTATCTCCATTTAGCTTGTCGAGGATTTTTCAAATTTCGGGATTTTACTATTTTTCGGACGTGTTTGAGGGGTAGTTTAAGTGCGAAATCGTGCCCGGCAAAATACTCTCTGGTATAGGTCTCTTTCACTAGTATCCATTGAGTCTATCTCTATAGAAGAAAATATTGACTCTAACTGCATTTAGCTTGTTGAGGATTTTTCAAAGTTCGGGATATTACGATTTTCGGACGTGTTTGAGGGGTAGTTTAAGGGTGGAATCGTGCCAGGAAAAATAATATCTATAGGCCTCGTTCACTAGTATCCAGAGGGCCTATTAATAGAAAAAAATTTTGATTCTACCTGCATTTAGGTTGTTGCGGATGTTTCCAATACTCTTCGATATAGATCTTGTTCACCAGTAACCACAAAGTCGATTAATGAAGAAAATTATGAATTTTATGTCCATTCAGCTATTTGAGGATTTTTCAAAGTTCGGGATTTTTTGATTTTTTGGACTTGTTTGACGGGAGTTTATGGGTGAAATCGTGCTCGGCAAAATACTCTCAGAAATAGATCTTGTTCAGCTGGATCCACAGAGTACATTAATAAAAAAAATCAAGGATTTTATCTCCATTTAGCTTGTCGAGGATTTTTCTCTCTCTGGTATAGGTCTCTTTCACTAGTATACATATGGAAGATATTTTTGATTTTAACTGAATTTAGCTTGTTGAGGATTTTTCAAAGTTAGGGAATTTACGATTTTCGGATGTGTTTGAGGGGTAGTTTAAGGGTGGAATCGTGCCCGGCAGAATAATATCTGGTATAGGTCTCGTTCACTAGTATCCAGAGAGCCTACTTATATGTTGCGGATTTTTCCATGTTAGGGATTTTAAGATTTTTCGTACTTGTTTGAGGGGTGGTTTAAGTGTGAAATCGTGCCCGGCAAAATTATCTCTGGTATACGTCTCTTTCACTAGTATACATATGGAAGAAATTATTGATTCTAACTGCATTTAGCTTGTTGAGGATTTTTCAAAGTTCGGGAATTTAAGATTTTCGGACGTGTTTGAGGGGTAGTTTAAGGGTGGAATCGTGCCTGGAAGAATAATATCTGGTATAGGTCTCGTTCACTAGTATCCAGAGAGCCTATTAATAGAAAAAAATATTGATTCTACCTGCATTTAGATTGTTGCGGATTTTTCCAAGTTTGGGATTTTACGATTTTTCGGACTTGTTCGAGAGGTAGTTTGAGGGTGAAATCGTGCTCAGCAAAACACTCTTTTGTATAGATCTTGTTCACCAGTATCCAAAAAAGTCGATTGATAGATGAAATTATAGATTTTATCTCCATTTAGCTATTTAAGAATTTTTCAAAGTTCGGGATTTTTTGACTTTTCGGACTTGTTTGATGTGTAGTTTTTGGGTGAAATCGCTCCCGGCAAAATACTCTCAGGTATAGATCTTGTTCAGCTGAATCCACAGAGTACATTATTAAAAAAAATCAAGGATTTTATCTCCATTTAGCTTGTCGAGGATTTTTCAAATTTCGGGATTTTACGATTTTTCGGACTTGTTTGAGGGGTAGTATAAGGGTGGAATCGTTCCCGGAAAAATAATATCCGGTATAGATCTCGTTCACTAGTATCTACAGAGCACATCGATAGAAAACAATATATATTCTAACTGCATCTAGGTTGTTGAGGATTTTTCCAATTTCGGGATTTTACGATTTTTCGGACTTGTTTGAGGGGTAGTTCAAGGGTGAAATCATGCCCGGCAAAATACTCTCAGCTATATATCTTGTTCAGCTGGATCCACAGAGTACAGTAATGGAAAAATGCATTCATTTTATCTCCATTTAGCTTGTCGAGAATTTTTCAAATTTAGGGATTTTACGATTTTTCGGGCGTGTTTCAGGGGTAGTTTGAGGGTGAAATCGTAGCCGGCAAAATAATCTCTGGTATAGGTCTCTTTCAAAGAGCCTACTTATAGAAAAAAATATTGATTCTACCTGCATTTAGGTTGTTGCGGATTTTTCCAATTTTGGGATTTTACGATTTTCGGACGTGTTTGAGGGATAGTTTAAGGGTGAAATCATGCCCGGCAAAATACTCTCAGGTGTAGATCTTGTTCAGCTGGATCCACAGAGTACATTAATGGAAAAATGCATTCATTTTATCTCCATTTAGCTTGTCGAGGATTTTTCAAATTTCGGGATTTTACGATTTTTCGGAAGTGTTTGAGGGGTAGTTTGAAGGTGAAATCATGCCCGAAAAAGTGATCTCTGGTAAAGGTCTCTCTCACTAGTATCCAAAGAGCATATTAATGGAAAAAAATATTGATTCTACCTTTAGGTTGTTGCGGATTTTTCCAAATTTGCGATTTTACGATTTTTCGAACTTGTTTGAGGGGTAGTTTAAGGGTGAAATCGTGCCCGGCAAAATAATCTCTGGTATAGATCTTGTTCACCAGTATCCACAGCGTCGAATAATGAAAAAATTATGGATTTTATGTCCATTTAGCTATTTGAGGATTTTTCAAATTTCGGGATTTTTTGATTTTTCGGACTTGTTTGACGGGTAGTTTAAGGATGAAATCGTGCCTGGAAAAATAATCTCTGGTACTGTTTTTTTCACTAGTATCTAAAGAGTCTATTTATAGAAAATATATTGATTCTAACTGCATTTTGGTTGTTGAGGATTTTTCCAAGTTCGGGATTTTACCATTTTTCGGACTTGTTTGAGGGGTAGTTTAAGGCTGAAATCGTGCCCGGCAAAATACTCTTTGGTTTAGGTCTTGTTCACCAGTATCCACATAGTCTAGTAATAGAAAAAAATTATTGATTTTATCTCCACTTAGCTTATTCACTATAATCTATAAATAAATGTCAAGTATCACAAATAAATGAAAATATTGCATTCAAATATTTCTTCAAGCTCTTGTTAATTTTTCAAATTTTGTCGAGAACAAAACAATTCAATGTTACATTACCAGAGAAAACGAAAAACATTCGCTGAAACACATTTATCGCCAACCACGAATTCATGGCTTAGCCATGTTTCAGACTTCATCACTCGCTATTATCAAACCCATGGCCAGCCATGTACTTCGAAGACGACCGTTGTTGGTCCGGATTGCCGCTGTATCGAAGCGGTGGTCACTCCCGAAGTCATGGCTGGAACTCATAGCTGTTTTCACGCTGATGCACCATGGTCAAAACTGCTACAACAAACTACAAATTCCTCTTGAGTCGTCGTCACCTATTTTCACTCTTTTGTACTTTTTTTTAATAATTTTGATTATATCCATGTTATACCATGTTATACCATGTTATACCATGTTATACCATGTTATACCATGTTATACCATGTCTACTGTGGGAAAAATTTTTGTTCAGGTAAATATTATGATTATTTGTGGAACCCAGTATTTTATGTTTAATTTTTTTTCTTCGGACATTCATTATTTGATAATAATAATTGATGTTTAATGTTTAATTTGATGATTAATTTTCACTAAGTACTTACTTGTTTATGTATACTGAGCATACGTTCTGATTATATGTGCAGCGGCTGAATTCCGCCTTTTTCTATCAATAATTATGATATGAATAAAGTCAAATTATTATTATTATTGTTAAATTTGTGGTGTCATTCCATTTCATCATATGATCACCATCAGGTGTGAGAATATGTTCAGATATTTTGGAACCTATTTTCCGATTTTTTATTTAATTTTTATGTTTTTCCTCACGCGCAGTCAATGGTCTTGATGTTTCACCTATACAGGGGGTCCCTCCAGGAACTGCATCGATCAATTTATAGAAAACCATAGGTGGGCCGAATTTGAAAATTTGGAAGTTCACTATTGTTGATAAGTGCTATCCGGCTAAAATATTTTGAAGATTGTGGCATTTCCGGTTGTACCGGAAATGGACCCCAACTTCGTTATTTTAAATGAGATACCCTGTATATTATCAAGGTTTTAGATTTTACGCATGATTCTGAACATCTTTCATTCATAATGTCCTATACCCAAGTCTAACCGTTTTCGAAATATTTCAAATTTTAAGTTGAAAATTGCGTTTGCAGAACGAAAAATATTTTTTTTTTAATTGCTGAACATGATCATTTTTTTTCGATTGTGTATCAATTTATTTGTAGGAGAGGACCCAGTTCAGTAGAATTTCAATATCAATTCGATTAGAGTTATACAGGGCGTTCACCAGAAAATGATATAGATCCGGTTGAAAAAATTATTGAAAGTCCACTTTTTCAAATGGCGAATTAACATGTCTCAGTTCCAGAAAATCTCGTATTCTTGGGTTTACTTATTCTTAGTTGGCCATGGCGCCCGCAGTTGCGTTGGAAACAATCAACTGCCACAAAAATGTCATTGTAATCAATCATGCCGGCTCGTTTGATTTATTCGAATAAAGATTACTTAAATTTATTTATTATTTATGGCGAATGTAATAGGGTTATTTCAAGAACATGTGATATATTTGCTATTCAGTATCCGCAGAAGCAGAAGCCCTCACAAAATACTGTTAAACGATTCATAGAAAACTTCAAAAACATTCCATCTCTGCCAATACAACAATTAACGATATTGAGAGGTATACAAAAATTATTTGGTCAGTAAATGTTCGAATTGGCGCCCTTCAACTTCCAAACATTTTTCACATCTCACTAATAATTCTTGATGAGTCGCTTTTCGTATTGAATCGGGTCTGAGATTCTCAAATGAATTCCTCACTCGTTGCATACAATCTTCCATGGTAGTCAATTGAGTTTCATAGACTTGATTTTTGATTGTACCCCAAATGAAAAAATCGAGCACTGATAAATCTGGAGAGCGGGGCGGCCAAAGAAATGGTCCATTGTTGGTTATCCACTGGTCATGAAACAATTCTTGTAAACGAGATTGACTAAGTGACCGTTATGCGGAGGTGCCCCGTCATGTTGATAAAATAGGTTTCTATAATCAGCAATTGGTAAAGTGTCCAAGTACTCATTTTCGAAATTATGCGAAATATTCAAATATCCCTCACCTGCAAAAAAGTACATCTCATCCTATTCTTGTTTCGAAATTGACATCTGTTTTTGATAAAGGTGAGCTTATCGGGCTTCTGCGCAAATAAAAAAAAGTAATGTGTCTTACGTAGTTCTGGCTCCTGAACACGAATCTGTGGAATTATTTTGCGGCGCTCTCTACTACTTTCCAAGATATGGCTCTCCAAACATTGAAAATTGACCCTTTTCAAACACGAATTTTTCAGTCAAAAATCACTCAAAGTTTTTCCTTCTTATGATAGGCCCGTTCTATACACACTAATCAACCGATATTTCACAATTACAAGCACTAAAAACATTTTTTTAAACAAAAAATCCACCCTTCTTTAGGACAACACATAACCAAAAAATCTGGATATTTTTATCATTTTATTTGTAGTGTTTTGGCAACTGCTCGCGCTAACTATTCATTGACATCGATACAACAATTTATCTTTTTCCAGATGTATTTCCTTTGCACTGAACCCAAAAACACTTCCAATTTAATTAAAAAAATTAAGTGCCAATCTATTGTTCACCTAAATTAGAAATTCGTAGAATTTCAACATTTTCAGTTTATGATATTTACGTTAAATAAAACACCAAAATGGCGAAATTTAAACAATTGAACATAGTAATGAAGGGGATGTTATTAAATTTGAATAGTTAGCACGCGCAGTTACCAACCCACTACATAAAAATATCCAGATTTGTTGGTTATGTGTTGTCCTAAAAAAGGGTGGGTTTTTAGTGATTGTAATTGTGAAATATGGGTTGATTAGTGTGTAAAGAAAGGGCCTATCAAAAGAAGGAAATACTTTGAGTGATTTTGACTGAAAAATTCGTGTTTGATAACGCAGAAGCCCGATAAGCTTACCTTTTGCCTGTTTTTTACTTTCCATTTAAGTAGTTTTCTTGATAAAAATGCAGTGCCACGACGCTATCACTTCTTATCGCACAATAAACATTGAACTGCCAAGACTCTTGAAAATTCAGTTCCCTAAATACATGCTGATTTGAGTCACTCCAATAATGGCAATTATGTCGGTTGAAGATACCATTCTTTGTAAATTTAGCTTCTTCTGTCCAAAAATAATTCGTTCCCTTGTGACCAAGTTAAAACGAATTCACAAAATCTCACTCTTCGTGGAAAATCTGTTTCTTTCAGGTACTGAACTATGGAGAACTTATATGGGTGGAATTTATGTTTGCGCAGTATCCTGATTCTCTTGCAACCTGTATCAAAGATATTGTTGGATATGCAGCAAAATATCCCAAAATGGCAATTTCAATATCTTCATCATAAACAATTGGCTTGTTTCTCTACTCTCTTGCTTTGTCGGATCCAAAGTTTTTGAAGTTTTCTATAATTCTAGTATTTTGTGAGGGCTTCTGCTTCTGCGGATACCGAATAGCAAATATATCACATGTTCTTGAGATAACCCTATTACATTCGCCATAAATAATAAATAGATTTAAGTAATCTTCATTCGAATAATTCAGACGAGCCGGCATGATTGATTACAATGACATTTCCGTGGCAGTTGATTGTTTCCAACGCAACTGCGGGCGCCATGGCCAACTAAGAATATGTAACACTCATCAGTGTTTTTTGGACACCATTTTTCAAAAATTCATAATTTTTATAAATCTGAAGATGGACAAACAATATTGCGGAAAGTGATAGATAGTTTCTGATCGATGGGTGGTTTTTGCACAATCGCGTTATAAACAATTTGAGGGCAAATATTTCTAAATCCGCCTATTTGAAGGAAATCATCTTATTCACATTCTATAAACGGTATTTGGAAGTAGAGATCAAAATGTACAATTTGTGTATTTTGGAATTTCACTTGAGAGGCGGGAAATGTGTTGAAAATGTCACTGGAAGTTACTCTAAATGCTTCAAAGTGCACCCGAAGTGGCCCGAACTCAACTCGAGTTAACTTCAGTACGACTTCGGGTGACTTCGGACGCACTTTGAAGCGTTTTGATCAATATTCATTGACATTTTCAACACATTTCCAACTTCTCAGCTGAAAATCCAAAATATTCAAATTGTAGATATTAATTTTTACTTACAGATGCCGTTCACATAATTTGAATAAGACGATTTCTCTTAAATCTTGAATTGTTTATAACGCGATTGTGCAAAAACTACACATCGGACAGAAAACATCTTGCGCACAGATGAACTACATATTATTTTCTATCAGTTTCCGCAATATTGTTTGACCAGCTTCAGATTTATAAAAATTATAAATTTTTGAAAAATGGTCTCTTTTTCTTAAGTTTTCTCCGATTTTCTCTGTGGAAAATGCACCGATCTGGGGCCCTAATCTCAAATGTCGACTATCATATGTCGCATGCGACAAAATATGCCCATCTCTTTTCAATGCATATTCAAAAAAGGCGATGGACATATTTTGTCACATGCGACATATCATAGTCGACATATGAGAATAGGGCCCCTAGTCGTATGAAAATTCATTTTGTTGGTTTCATAAATCGTTACAAAAATTCCATAGGCCATTTGCGTCTTTCATTTTGTGAGGGAAAAACCTCTATATCTTGGTCTAAGGTTAAAATTCTCAAAAAGGTATGTCAAGAAATACAATAAAGTGATTCTGAAGGTTGTCAATGAACAGTATGTTTGGAACCTGCCACAGTTGCGACAAAAATTATTTGACCTAAAAATATTTTCCATCAACCGAATTGAGTACCTTTCTAGATATCATGGTGATATAAGAAACCTAGTTTTTAGCAAAATTCACAACAGATGTCATTGGTAGTGTTGCTCTAGGAATTGAATGTAACAGCTTCAAGAATCCCAATGCAGAGTTCAGGAGGGCGGGAAAAAATTTCCGTGAAGTGAAAGACTTCCTGCATTTAGTGCAAGCCATGATAACAAGTAATGCCCCAGAATTAGCTCTCAAACTTGGTGAGTAATGCTAAAAATATTTGTATTGAAGACTCTATATATTAAGGGTCTTACATGTCAATTTGGATAAAGGGGTATACAGTGAGTCTGCTTAAGTTGGCTATACAAAGCTGAAAGAATTTTTGATTAATGGTTGTTTTTATAGTACTACTGAGTATTTCAATCAATGATGTGGTTATATATTGTATATATTTATATTTATTTTGTGGAACTGTTATATTTTGTGGAAATGTTATATTTTTATGTATATAAATGTAGATTGTACGTATGTATGTATATTTGTTGTCTGACGTATCCTATATCATTTTTTATGATCGTAAAGGATTTAATAAATTTTATTATTATTATTATTATATCTACAATTTGTATATTTTGGAATTTCACTTGAGAGGCGGGAAATGTGTTGAAAATGTCACTAGAAGTTAATCTAAATGCTTCAGAGTGGCCCGAACTCAACTCCAGTCGACTTCGGGTGACTTCGGACGCACTTTGAAGCGTTTTGACCAACATTCATTGACATTTTCAACTTATTTCCAACTTCTCAGCTGAAAATCCAAAATATACAAATTGTAGATATTGATCTCAACTTTCATATGCCGTTCACAAAATTTGAATAAGACGATTTCTCTTAAATCGGCGCATCTTGCAATATGTACCCTTGAATTGTTTATAACGCGATTGTGCAAAAACTACACATGGGACAGAAAACATCTTGCGCACAGTTGACCAGCTTCAGATTTATATAAATTATAAATTTTTTAAAAATGGTCTCTTTTTCTTAAGTTTTCTCCGATTTTCTCTGTGGAAAATGCACCGATCCGGGGCCCTATTCTCAAATGTCGACTATATGTCGCATGCGACAAAATATGTCCATCTCTTTTCAATGCATATTCGAGAAAGGCGTGTAGAAAATTCAGGAGCGTGTTGCTGACATCAAAATAAGAAGAAAAGTTCCTATAAACATATGTCCACAATTTATTCGTTTCTGAGATACAGAGTGTCAAAGTTGAATTCTTATTTTTATTTTATGTGAATAATTTCAAAATAATTTTGATATTTGGGTAAAGTTTGATATCTAGGAATATTTATTATTTGGTTTGTGAAAAAAATATATTCTTGCGAGCAACTGTTTTCGAGTTATTGAGATTTGAATTAATCGATGCAAGTGATTTTGAATGACAAGATTTTCAAATTTAAAATAAATTCAATTAGAAATTAGTTTTTTCACAATCAACATTAAATTTGATTTTGTAATTGAAAAATCATCCCAGATACCAAACATTACTCGAATATCACAAATATTTTGGAATTTATTCACAAAAAACAAATATAAGAGTTAAACTTTGACACTCTGTATCTTAGAAACAAATAACTTGCGGACATGTGTTTATGGGAACTTTTTTTCTTATTTCGACATCAGCAACATGCTCCTGAAGTTTCTACACGTACTCAAGAAACACCCTGTATATGGGAAACTTTTTTATTATTCATTTTACGAAAAAAGTTATTGCTCATAAAAAGTTTTGCATAGTCTAAAACCCAAGATGCAATCATCAGATATCAAATTTCATCAATCTTATTCGAGGTATGTCAAAAAATATGAAATTTTCTCAGGTGCAAAGTAACTTTATATTTTACAATATCGAAAATTTTCATTATAAAAAGTTAGTTAGAATCAAAAACTGCGTTTCAATTTGCAATTACATCCTTCTAATTGTAAAAATAATTTTTATACAAATTTTTCTCAAATTATCAATACCGAACATTTATCATTTATAAAATTTTGTTTCATGAAAATTTGCTTTTTTAATTTCTAAACAGAACGGAAAGGATCACATGTTTGTAATAAATATAAATGATACATGTAATATTGATGATTAAAAAAAAATTGTAAAAAGTTATTTTTCAATTAGAAGGATGTAATTGCATATTGAAACATAGTTTCTCATTCCGAACAACTATTCATAATAACAATTTTCTATATTGTGAACTATAAAGTTACTTTACTCTTGGGTAAAATGCATATCTTGTGACATACCTCGTATAAGATTGATAAAATTCAATATCTGATTGTTGCATCATGGGTTTTAGACCATGCAGACTTTTTTATGAAGAATAACTGAGTAGTTTTGTGAGTTTTCGTATTGTATTCATATACGAAATGTACGCAGTATTATTCTAACGTATTCAATGTATAACTTTGTCTGATCTAGAATTGATTACACGTAATTGCAAGAATTTCAATTATCAGCATAGGGTTTTTCACAAATATGCTTTCCGAATACAATTTTTTTATATGTATTTTTAGGACTTCCATCAATTAGAAGTGATGTATCAGAGTTCTTCTTCACGGCAGTAGGAAAGAACGTAGCATACAGAAAACAGAACAATATTACAAGGCCAGATTTCCTTCAACTTCTCATAGATATGATGGACGAAACTAAGAATTCAGAAAATCCATTCACTATGGACCAGCTGGTGAGTAATAAATACTTGCCAACCTTTAGTCCAGTTAATATGGAGTTTTGCCCTACACAAGCTGGGGTAGTAACGATTATTTTTATTAATAGATACAATGAAAATTTGTCTTCGCAGTTAGTTTGTGCTTGAAAAATAAGTAAAAACAAGCCTATTTCTTTTTGTCATGTGCTAGCCTAAAACCTGTTCAATTTGACATTTTTTCGAAAATCCTCAAAAAACAGGGTTTTTTTGGAAACTTGCCAAGGAACAAAGTTGCTCAGTTTCCAATTTTATATCTCTGCTCCAAATTTAAACTCTCTACTGTCACTTCGACTTTTTTCCAATTTGTTTAATTTTTCGAATCTTTCGCTCCACCGATTCGAACGAAACTTGATTAAAATTTCGTACTTTTGATGAATACGAGACGTCAATGTCATATCTTGCCCAGAAAATACCCACATTGGGCTGTTACCAGAAAAGAAAATACACCTCCAGAAATTCGTCTCTGTTGCAAAGTTCTTCTGGTTTTTTCATTACATCGTTAATATGTCAGTAATCGAAGAAACGAATTTCTCTTCACTCTCATTACACTCGTATCTCTTTTTTCAATTGATTTTTATCCAGTTTGATTATTTTTTTGACAATAATTCATTTACAAACAAACCCGAAATTTACTTTTCTGTAAACTAAACAATGACCTACAGTTTCATAAGTGTTCAAAAGACTTTCGTTCTAGCGATTTGTACTAAACATGACATAAAATTTCGTGATTTCAAACAATACTAGACTAATGCAACATCTCGGGAAGAAAATAGTACAATTGATCGATTCGAAATGAAATTTTCCCTTAGTAGGCTTTTGAAACAAGTTTTTAGTTTTGGTTAATGTGAAATTATTGCGTTTAATAAATAATAATTGTTTTGTGTGCAGATTTTTGTACATTCATGATTCACAAATAAGTTTTATGTACAATGTTATCCACACAAGACAAAGTGGAAATCGTTCTTCTATGTGGTGAGAATGTGCCATCAGATCGGCATCCAGGAAGAAATATTCACTTTAGTCCGTGGGAAGGATATTGAAAACATTTAAAGAAACTGGCTCTGTGGACAATAGTTTCAAGAAACCGCATAATCCAATAAGGTATAATGAAGAAGAACAACTCAATGTTTGTTTGAGCGTTGTTGAAAACGGAAAAACTGATATTAGGAGTATGGCAGAGCTTGGCAGAGAAACTGTGAGAAGAATTTTACACAAAAATAATTTCACTACGAGCCAAAGTTCGTACTCACTCTTCAAGAAAGAGATTTCGATATTAGTAGGATTTTCAACTTGGTTCCAAGGAGAGAGAAATAATGATTTCACATTTCCATACAGGATTTTATGAACAGACGAAGCAACTTGCACGTCGAACGGGACAGTTCCCAAAATTGTCAGTGGTGGTCCAACAATAACCTAAATTTTGTGATAGAATGCCGTGATCAATATTCATTGAAGACACATTTGTAGTGTGGTTTATTACATGAAAAAATAATTGGACTATATTTTTGCCACCTTTGATGATATCAAATCAGTCCTCCATCTTGGATTAAAAGTACAAAAAATTGTTTTTCCCAACTCAATTCCTCACGGTTGATCCCACAAAGGACCACGCACGTTTCTTATGGAAAATGGCTTTCCGTGAATTTGTCCGAATTTTTGGTATGGTGTAGATCTGGATGCACTGATCAAAAGTGTCCATTGCCAAAAACTCCAAAAATGGACAGTTTTCGGGATATGGCTCTATCAATTTTTTTTGCATTTTTTCGATTTTGACACATAATCAGTTCACTCTCATACTTAGGAAAAACCGAGTTTCAATGATTTCACTGCAGGAATCAATTGAAAAATAATTCTTTCTTCGTTTCGTATACTGCCATTTGAAGAAATTATTATACACTGCTCGTCACTGACGATGTAACTGGACTATTATTTTCAATTTATATAGTCCAGTTTTTGTAGAAACAAAAACTTCTGAATTGCCCAAGGTATCACAGAGTCACATATATTCAACACCTTTCGATAGGGGCACTAGAAAAATAATATTCGATACACACTATAGGAACTGAATCTGAGATACTTTTTTTTTAATAGTTTCCTAGTCGTCAAAGAAATAGTGGTAAATGCAAAATGAGCATATAGAAAATCGTTCATAATGTAGGCTGACGACATAAATACTCGTATCGAATGCAGTTTGTTCATACCGAGTGTTAAATATCAATAGAAACAAGGAAAAACATACCCAATAATCATTTCTAATCGCTAATCGAACCGTTAAGGCAAACGGATCCGTGAAAATGTCTGAATATTTGATATGATGTAGATTTCGATGCACTGATCAAGTGTCTATTGCTACATTCTACAAAAATGGACAGTTTTCAAGATATGGCCGAATCAATATCTGTTTTTTTTCGTTTTCTAGATTGTGGCCCATAATCGCTTAGCTCTTATACCCAACAAAAACGGAATTCTATCGATTTCTGCGCAGGAATTGACTGAAAAACAGTTGTATTTCATTTCAGATACATTCATTTGGAGAAATTCGCATACACTGCTCGTCACTGGCGATGTAGCTGGGCTATTATTTTCAACTTTTGTATTTCCGTGTTCTTAGAAACAAAAATGTTCTAGTTCTAACAAAAATACTTATATCCAACACAATTTAATTGTGGCATTTGAAAAAATAATATGCGATACACACTCTAAATATGATTTGAATTTTTTTTGAAATATTCTCCTGGCCATCAGGAAAATAGTGGAAAATGTAAAATGAGAAACTAGAAAATCGTATTTATAATGTACGCTGACGAGATGAATGCAGTTTGTGTATACCGAGTGTTAAATATCAATAACACCAAGGAAATACATACCTAAAAATCATTACTACCATTATTTTTATTTCTCGACCTTCATTTCATGACAGCATCTATGTGAGCTGAGATATTCAAACGTTAGAAATGTGACGGATGGAACACCATTTCCGAAAAACCTATCTGAAAAAAAGGACAAAACGACTGTAAAGATTTTGAGCGATTCATTTATGGTTTGCGATTCACTAGTAAATATTCGAAGATTGTCAACACTCATTATCAAGAATAGTTATTCAATGTCAAGATTTTACTCCTGCAATTCAGTTGAAGACTGTTGCTAGATTATTATTGCCAGGATAGGGGTCTACAAACCGATCCACAGTTGCAAATTCTACTCCAATACGGACAAAGTAACTTCTCGATCTGTTTACAGAAGATTAATTTGGGACGCTTTTCAGAAAAAAAATAAAAATATGCAAAATCACGTTTCGTCCCTCCAAACTTGGATTTGCCGTCAATTACCAGAGAGATATTACAACACTTGCAAATACCATGCATAACCAAGAACCGTACCTATCAATATAATTTTTGTGAAGAATCAATATGTTTGATGAAGTGAACACGGTTAAGTAACTGTGGTTCAATCTGTCCATTAACAAATTGAATATTTTTCTTATGAAATGTCAACTATTCTTGACCTCCCACTCATAAATTGTTCAACTGAAAAAGCTATTGCCTGTACCGAATAAAAAATTCAGATATTTTTACGAATCCGTTTGCCTTAACGCTTCAATTAACAATAACAGTAGTAATGATTTTTGGTTGTGTATTTCCTTGGTGCTATTGATATTTAACACTCGGTATAAACAAACTGCATTCATTTCGTCAGCGTACATTATAAATACGATTTTCTAGTTTCTCATTTTGCATTTTCCACTATTTTCCTGATGGCCAGCAGAATATTTCAAAAAAAATTCAAATCATATTTAGAGTGTGTATCGCATATTATTTTTTGAAATGCCACAATTGAATTGTGTTGGATATGAGTATTTCTGTTAGAACTAGAACAATTCAAGAGTTTTTGCTTCTACGAACACGGAAATACAAAAGTTGAAAATAATAGCCCAGCTATACCGTCAGTGACGAGCAGTGTATAATAATTTCTTCAAATGGCAGTATCTGAAACGAAGAAAGAATTATTTTTCAATCGATTCCTGCAGTGAAATCATTGAAACTCGGTTTTTCCTAAGTATGAGAGTGAACTGATTATGTGTCAAAATCCAAAAAATGCAAAAATGCAAAAAAAAAATTACATTGATAGAGCCATATCTCGAAAACTGTTTTTTGGGTTTTTTGGCAATGGACACTTTTGATCAGTGCATCCAGATCTACACCATACCAAATTCGGACAAATTCACGGAAAGCCATTTTCCATAAGAAACGTGCGTGGTCCTTTGAAGAGGACATTTTTTGAAAGTCTGATGCGTAACGAGTAACAGCGGTGAACGCATGAACATCCTTTCAAGAAATCGTCCATGTTAATCCTCTGGGATGTTTTGTAAAAATTAATTATTTCGTAATATTTTTAACGTCTTTCCAATTCAGCTTCAAATTGTAGTGATTTTTCTAGTTACTTATAATTTTTTGTACTGCTACTGTGGCATGATTTTATACGAAGTGTTGTCAATATGGGTGTATTGCTTTTTCGAGCCCTGTTCCATAGGTTTTGTAAAAGCCTCTATTTCTAGAGCAGGTAAACGGCTCAAATGAGCTTCCTGCCCCTTGAATTTTATCATAGATCACCACCTTTTTACCAATTTTTCAACTTTCCCTAGATCAAATCCTAACCTCAAACAACCCTAGAAACAAGGCAACGGGAATGGATAAGATAGACGCAGCCCTATTGCGAAATCTTCCAAAGAAGGTTCTCGTGCAACTGGTTCACATTGTAAATGCATGGGATCATAAAATGGCAACAATACCAAGAGTGCCTAAAGCTAGCGGAGATTATCCCAATCCCCAAACCGGGCAAGCCGGAAGCAAGGGTTGAGAGCTACCGCCCCATCTCATTGTTGAGTGCCATAACCAAGTTGGTGGACAGGATCCTGCTGACGAGATTTGTGAGCCTAGAAAAGAAGCTGAAACTCATGCCGGCGGAGCAGTTCGGGTTCCGGAAAGGACATTTCACCTCCTCTCAGGTGGCCCGGATTGTCCACCAGATGAGGGAGGGCTTCCAGATATGCCACAATACAGTTATGGTCCTGCTGGATATCCTGAAAGACTCTGATACCGTCTGGATAGAGGGGTTGGTCACGAAGATGCCAAGAGCAGGCATGCCTGAATGTCTGCTACAGTTTCTTGACTCATATCTAGTCAACAGAACTTTCAAGGTTGAAGTGAACAACACCAGCTCAGCAATCATGCGAGCCAGAGCAGGTGTGCCACAGGGGTCGAGCTTGTCTCCACTTTTGTATTCGTGATACGACTTTCCAACGAATGAGGCCACGAGCATGGCTATCTATGCCGATGACACGGCAATTTATGCCTAGTCATTTACAAATATGGTAGCCGCGTCATGGGTTGAAACTCACTTGGAAGACTATGTCGTGCGTATCTAGCGAAGAATAAAATAGTATTGAATCCAGATAGAACAGAACTCATGAATTTTACATGGAAACGCACTAATGTGAAGATTCCTGGGATTCTGGGAAATCAGATTGACGAGTCCGACTCTGTGCGGTACCTGGGAGTACAGCTGGACAAAAGGCTAAAGTAAGCATGTCAGCCTTGCTAGGCAGCGTACCCTCTGATAGTAATAAGAAGCTCAAGGCTGGCAGCTGAGAGCAAAATACTACTTTACAAACAGGTCATCAGGCCAGTGATGACCTATGCCTGCCCAGTGTTTTGCAGCCTCCCCAAGTATCAAATGTTGAGACTGGAGAGGATGCAAAACAAAGTATTCCGTATCGTCACGAACAGTGACAGATACGTTCGGCTGGTAGCATTGCGCGAGCTGGCCAATATACAATCACTATAAGAATATATAAAGCAAATCTCTGAAAAGGACTATCAGCACATTATCCTTGGAAGTCTGTTGACAAGAGATATAATAGCAGTCAGAGCCCACCATAACACGCATTGGATATTTTCCAAGAAAATTCAGAAGAAGAGCGATGGACACTCAACACACCATGTATAAATCCGGTTTTTTCATTGCTTTTTCGGACAGTTCCTGGGTCGCCAGGATACTAAAACCCCGATAAAAACCATTCAATAGCCTGATGTCTTACCCATAAGTCAAGGAAACCTTCCGCATAACTTGGAGGAGACGGAAACACCAACAAACCTAAGATTTAGCGCTTGTGGCGGAGGACAGCCTACATAACACTGTAGGGCAGGTGTGAGCTGGTTTGCCCGCCCTCTGAAAGCCTCAGAAGGGCAGGAATAAACCGCCACCCCCCGTAAAAACATAGTTAAATTCCCTTCTTTACCTCAGCTCTGTTGCAAAGTCATTATACTGTTTTATTGTAAAATTGATTGATATAGCCTTTTTGCTTTTGCTTTTTTGCCTCAACCATAACCCCATTCCAGCAAGTCTACTTCATGTGTATCCTAGTATGGTTTTCTAACTTAATCTCGTAAATGATCGATTTGCTGAGTTGACTTGACCTGGATATGTTAACTCAGGAAAGTGATCTTCAATACTTCGAATTCCATGCAAATTTAATTTCTGAAATTATTTTCAATTCTAACAGGTTTCCCAAGTGTTACTTTTCTTCGTTGCTGGATTTGATACTTCTTCATCTACGATGAACTTTGCCTTGTACGAGTTGGCTCAAGCCCCCAATATCCAAGAAAAACTCAGGAAAGAAATAAATTCTGTGTTGAGTAATCATGACGACAAGATCACCTATGAAAATCTGAGAGAGATGCAGTATCTCCAGCAAGTCTTAGATGGTAGGAGACTATACGATAATTATATATATTTTGCTATTTACTTAGTAGCAACAATACAACCACAAAATGTTTCTGAGTATCTCCCAACTACTTTTTTCATTTACAGAAACCATGAGGAAGTTTCCACCAGTACCTTTACTGCAAAGAAAATGTGTCAAAAATTATCAAATGAGAGATACCAATATGGTGATTGAAAAGGGTACTGCTGTATTGATCCCCATCATAAGTCTCCAGACAGACCCTGAATATTATCCAGACCCCACCAAATTTGATCCCGACAGATTCACTCCAGAAATGAAACAAGAAAGAAATGCTTTTCTACATCTTCCATTTGGCGAAGGTCCCAGGAACTGTATAGGTTAGTGGAACATACTGATGTACAGTTTTGTGTAAAACATATAAATAGAACGATAAAAAACATTGTTAATTTTTTTTTAATGTTGATGAATCATAACACGATTTATGAGGTTTCATGTATAATTATTTGAGGAAAACGGAACTTGAAATTATTGCCAATCAAATATATGGTTTCAATTAAAACCATAAAACTTTATCATGTAAAGAAACAATAAAGTTACAGCAAAAAAATTATAAAAAATAATTGACTCTCCGGGGCTGTTTAAATTGATTCGGTGTGCGCATTCGCTTTTACAGCTGCAGGAAAATCCGGAAAAACCTGCAACACCACATGGAATCGGTTGAATGATAACTCCCAAAGAAGTCCGTCGAATTTTGACTATCTGCCTTCCGGTAAAACAGGATGTTTGGGGTCTCCAGAGGGTCCAATTCAAAAGAAAACATTTTATTCACGCTATTATCAAATGTATATCAGTCCATTCTGTCCCAAGCCAAGGTATAGTGGCGGCCAGAATCAACTCCAGAAGCACAATGGACGATGACTGCGTAACGCTCATAACGGCAGTCGGCTAGATAGGGGTGTTCCTCCAGCTTGACACGTTGAAATAATTTAATACATCTAAAGAGCTTAAAGTCAGGATCAAATTTGCAGGTGTTTCAACAATACTGGTTATTTTATTTTTATCGGTAGTTTTGGCGCAGAATTGGAAATACAGTTGCCTATCATCTGTTAGGTGTTCGGTTCTCAAGTGATGATTGATTAAGTTCTGCAAGGACTGGATTTCCAAAAGATTGGGGAACGCGAGCTCTAATTCAAAGAAGTTACTGGAGTTTCTGCTTTTCATTCCGCATCCTCTGCAACTCAAAACTGTAAGAATTTTCTCTCCAAAAGATATTTGTACTGAAGAAGCGATAGTAAATGATTCAACAACATCAGGACTCTCTCAAGAATTGATCAAACTATTCTCCTGCTCAAAACGTGAACTCAACAGGAATCCCAAAAATTCGAAACTGATGAAGAACTAGTTGGCCCCAAAGACTTCATAAAATCAACCGGAGAAATTGGAAGAAACCCTGTCAGAAAATTGAAGTTGGTTGAACATGTGCTTCAGTTCGAAGAATAACTGGGAAATAACATTATTATTGGTTGATATATGGTCCCTATAAGATTCCGTCATAAATAGCTCTTATAAAACGCTATTCATTTAGTAAGTATTTCCCAAATTGCTCAATGCAACTATGATTTTTAAGGTAACTTGTAGAACTATCTGAAGTCTTGACTGGCAGAACAGCTGAATCTTCAACCAAACTCGGCACGCAGCAATCAATCCTTCCTACTGAAGTGGAATCTTCTAGAGGGGTCAACCCATCGGCTTGTGAATGATTGAACTTTTCTGAAAAGGAAATTGGATCAACAACTGTGATTCGTCAAAAATTGGAGTCTTTAAATGCACTGTTTTCTGCTTTATCCAGAGAGATTTGGGTTTCTTACCAAAATGAGGGTAAAACATAATTTCGTCCAAAACAATGAAAGGGGGGAGTAGTTCCAAAAACCGAAGCCGCATTACCACGCTGGATAGGAATACTTATTCTCTCTATCAAGAAATTAGTTGAACGACAATCATTCGCTGCTTGGTCTCAAGTCTCCTTCCGAGTTCATGAATAAAAGCCAGAGATTCAGGACCGTAAACACCGTTTCAACAGCTACAGGATAGAACAAATAGTTGCTACCAATATTTTAGTACTTTTTAGCGGACTTTGAGCTCTCAGTGGAAAGCTGCTACTGTATCAACACACATAAAATCCCAGACAACAGATTTACCTTGTTTCCAAGGTATGAGACACACTATCTGGACGTTTACGTCATCACGACTAGTACCTAAAGGTTCCTAAATTGCAGGGATACCTGCTGAAACCATAGACCGTTTCAAGATGTCATTAACTTGATGATGTCGAGATAAACGACCTGCACTTCTTCTACAACTCAAACCGTGCAAACCTTCTCATCAACTTTACTACCATATATACAAGTATTACCTGCCTAACCTAACCTGAGACCTACTACAATTCTAAAAGATTCCTTATCCAATAAGGTCCCAAGAGATGCGACCGGTTATACATTCAACCATGCACCAGTTTCCTTGACCATGGCTGCTTTCAGACAAGCTTTTTCATATACATTTGTAGACAGCAAAAGTTTGTCAGTTATAATATTGAGGAGAGGACGATCTCAAACTCTTTGTGAACCAGCATAATCTGAAGGAGGATCCATATCTGTTAGTGAGTGCCAAAGTGATTCACCTTCAGCATAGAAGTTATCTTTCATATCGACAAATATCCAAGGAGGAATCGAATTGATAAGATCAGAAACGCTATTAACTAAAGATAGAAATGTATGTACAGCTAAAGAAGAAGTCGAACGTAGTCCCAATCCAACAAGGTTTATAGGAAGGGTAGCTTGAAGCCAAGATTTCATCATTGAAATAATTATTTGTAACAAATTCCATGGTGTTACGAAGTAAATGATCAAATTTATCAAGTTATGACTGACTAGTCCAAGTGGGTGAACATCTAATGGAATGATTCTCTTTTAGCTTGAAGATGTTCAGATAGTGGTTTCAATTGGGTACATACATACCTTTTTAAAATCGAAGTAGTTTTAAGTCTATTGTAGGATAAATTACTGACGTCGTATTCATCACACCACCCGGACGAAACATGTTTGCAATCGACATGGAACAAATGATATTTCCTCTTTCCTAAATGGTAGTACAATCACTTGTTAGCGGAATAATCAAATTAAAAGTGTATGGGTTCATATTTATATAACTAATGGTTTTTATGCATATAAAGTAGCTTGTTATGTCGTGAATTGAGGTCCTGTACATCGGTTCTGCAGTATACAGTGTCATTGAAAAAGATGAAATTATCTCGCTCAAGACTCATTTTTGATATTTGTTTCCCTATACAGAACCTGTACTGACTAAAAATTAAAATTATGGCCAGTGGTAAAGAGATGATTACTCAATGATGTGCCCTCTTGCTTTGTTCTATTAATTTCACAACAATCTTATTGGTGAATTGGTGTTGATATACCACGAGATATACCCTTTTTTACTTTGTCCTGTTTGTCCAATTTAACACTTTTCACAATTGAAGCAAGGGACTTTATAGATTATGTTAGACCACATATCTTTACGTACTGGATCTTTAATAGTAATAATTATTAATTACTTTGATTATTCCGCTCATTTAGGAAAGATCATTTGTTCTATGTTGATTGTAAACTTGTTTCGTCCAGATAGTGAGATGGATACGTCAGTAATTTATAGTACTTGAAACTACTTCGATTTTAAAAAGGTATGTAATCAATTGAAACCATATACAGGGTGGGTCACGGTCGATGGTACCTTAGACGTTTACGGAGAACGGGACATAGGATCATTCTGAAAATTTGGTTTCTCAAGTAGTTGCTCTTGGTCTATCGATCTAAAATATTTTCAGCAATGCAGCGTTGCCGCTTATACCAGAAAGTAGCAGCATCTTTGTTATTTCAAATGGGTCACCCTGTATTTTACCGCATTTTTGAACTTGTCATTCCTTTCTGATTATTTCTGCCTCATGCTCCCTTATACCTATCTCTAACGGTTTTTGAGATATTGGTTATTTTCCATATTTTTTACCCAAAACATAGCTCGAATTGAATGTTTATTTCTGCGGTATTTGGATTCTTAGGAAGTTGCAATTTTGTGATTACTTTATCAAGATCATGTACATTGATTCTGTATAGAGAAGTTTGTTCTGCGTTATACAGGGTCGTTCAAAATTCATGATCTTACTGCTAGATACGAAAAGGGTTGAAAGTGCGTTTTTTTAAATGGAACATCCTGTATATTATGAAATATCCTGAAAGATGACTAAATTCCGTTCGAATTGATATTTCATGTTCCTATACCTAAATAGCCAGAATTCCGAGATAATAGCAATTTTCACTTGTAATCTCCCAAGTGCTTGAATTATTGCCGGAAATTTTTCGAGTCCATGAATTTTCTTTGAATCGTGCGTGACCTAGCTAAAGTCACCACTATCCAAGACCACATAACGAATCTTTCATATAAATTTTACAAATATCACATTCCCAAGAGTTCATTCACCAGGAAAATAACAAGAGTAAGGGCACACCACAATGAGCCCCGCAAACACGGCGGGCTCATTTACCAAAAACTGGACTTGTTCCATGAACGCCAAGACTAAGCACCAAGTCACCTCTATAGAGGACTAAGACCAGAACCCGGTTTTTTGCCGAAAACTTTTTCCGGGATTCCACATAACACCACTCACAAATCACACTTCTAATATCTGACAATCAACCCCTGTATTAGCATAGCGGGAGACACGGTATACTAATACCATGATGTAGGAAGGTAAAATCTGAGTTACACTCGTCAACACCAGCGGGGGTGCCTCACCTGTTCCTCTTGAGGAGCCGAGGAGACACTACATTCGGGACAACGCCGACCCCTGGCAACAGGGGTCGACGGAGCCCCCCCACCCGAGCACTCCCTCACAACCTGCGGGATCCCTATCAGCCCACGGAGGTGGGCGGAAAATATCAAGCAGAGTTGTGTTGTACCTACATAGATTTCACCGAAATGCAATGTAAATAGCTAAATATCTGAATATACATGTTTTTGAGTTTGAGTTTGAGCTCAGCGGTAGTGTTGCGGCCTATGAGTCGCTAGGTCGATGGTTCAATCCACGATAAGAACATAACTTTTTTATTTTTTTTTTGTTCCAAATTTAAACACATTTATTGATGAAAATTTTGTTAAGTATTTTACATATCAATATTCCAGTGGTTATAAATAGTTCAGGTGAAACCATCGTTAGTTATTTCTTATGAATTGTTGGATGATTTTCATTTTTCGCTGGAAAATTTTCTTACCGAATCCCCCTCGTGCTTGAATTAATTGCCGTAAATTTATCTATTTCTTTGAAAATTCATGTACTCGAAAAATTTCCGGCAATTATTCAAGCACTTGGGAGATTACAAGTGAAAATTGCTATTATCTAGGAATTCTGGCTATTTAAGTATAGGAACATGATATATCAATTCGAATGGAATTTAGTCATCTTTCAGGATATTTGATAATATACAGGATGTTCCATTTAAAAAAACGCACTTTCAACCCTTTTCGTATCTAGCAGTAAGATCATGAATTTTGAACGACCCTGTATAACGCAGAACAAACTTCTCTATACAGAATCAATGTACATGATCTTGATGAACTAAACACAAAATTGCAACTTCCTAAGAATTCAAATACCGCAGAAATAAACATTCAATTCGAGCTATGTTTTGGATAAAAAATATGGAAAATAACCAATATCTCAAAAACCGTTAGAGATAGGTATAGGGGAGTATGAGGCAGAAATAATCAGAAAGGAATGACAAGTTCAAAAATGCGGTAATATACAGGGTGACCCATTTGAAATAACAAAGATGCTGCTACTTTCTGGTATAAGCGGCAATGCTGCATTGCTGAAAATATTTTAGATCGATAGACCAAGAGCAACTACTTGAGAAACCAAATTTTCAGAATGATCCTATGTCCCATTCTCCGTAAACGTCTAAGGTACCATCGACCGTGACCCACCCTGTATAAGATTGGCAATAATTTCTAGTTCCGTTTTCCTCAAATTTTTTAGACAAATTTAAAAAATTTCATGGATATTTTTTTAATTTTTTTATTGTTCTACTTATGTTTTACACAAAACTGATGTTATTGTTGTCTACATAATCGCTCCCATCGTAAGTCTTTTCTTTTATTTGTAGCATTGAGAAAGATCTAAAATAGATATCGAAACGTCGGCGATTTATAAAAAGCAACGAGTTTTTTTCTCGTACTAAACCCGCCATAGCATAAAACGTCAACCTCGGCACAATTGTTTTTTTATGAGTAAGTAACTCCAATATGCTAGTAGCTTAAAAATCATCAACAAAAATTAGTTTTTTTTTAGAAAACAAGAATTACTGCTGAAAAATTATGTTACATTTGAAGCAGAGTTGACGTACTCTCAACATTTATGATACACATTTAGTTTAATCGTTTTTTGTCAGTCAAACTCATTAATGAAAAAATTATCGCAGTTTTTCATGTATCTAACCAAATTATAGGACTTTTTACACAACAGTCTCTGTGAAAAATGTCAAAAAATTTGGTTAGATACCTACGTTAAGTACTTCTACGATTTGTTTATAAAAGTATTTGGCATCATCTTAGTACTGAGAAAAATCGAATTAACTAAATCGCTATCCTAAATGCTTGTCGATATGTCAACTTTGCATCAAACATATCAGAAATGTTCAATAGTAATTTTCATTTTCTAAATAAAATTATATTTTTGTTGATCATTCGTAATAGAAAAATAGGGGCATATCGGAGCTACTGATATAACGTGTTTTTTTTAGAATTATCAAAAAAATGGCGAAAACTAAAAGTTGCCATAGAATATTCAATTTCGAAACGTAGGTGTAAAATCGAGATATAAGCAAGTTTTTCATTAGATTTTTTTTTAATTCGAACAATTAAGCCTATTTTATGCGATTATTTTGAAAAAAAAAATATAACTTCTGACAGGTAGCGAAAATCAAGAGACATAATCCGATCTCTTGATTTTCCTCCTTTTTTTAAAGCACAAGTCAACGTCAAAGTCTAATTGCAAAATAAATGAATAATAAAAGTTTTTCCCATATGATGCCAACTCTTCCACATCATATCTTTCAAAATTATCAACAGTAATACCACAAGTGATTGAATTTTCGCGATAAGTCTGTCGATTCATTTCTGAACGAAACTGAATTGCTTCGAGAAAACACCACGTGGTGTTTCCTCGATACAATTCAGTTTCGTTCACAAATGAAAAACAGACCTATGAGATAAATTCAATCACGAGTGAAATTGTATTAGACTATTTCACAAACAAAGTTCAATAAACAGGAAACATTGATTGATTTGATAGAATTTATCCCAAATCTGCTCGTTTTTAAATGCGTGCATAGCGTCATTACTTATATTTGACATTCAATTGTCACATATACCTACGGAGCTGAAAACACCGAACTTGACAGACCAATCAAAGTCAAGTTCGGTATTATCGATATTCTGAACTTGACTAAAGCTCCTGATTGGTTCATTTGGCAAGTACGTGGAATGGTCAAGATAATGCATTTAGATAGGTATAGGTACTTGATATTTCGAGAATATATGGTAAAAAACGTTAAACAAAATCCGAAAAAATGCATCAGGTTGAAAAATTTAATTCTCTTTTCAACGATGTGTATTTCACCCCCATGCCATACAAATTTTTTTAATTGATTTACCCCCCTGCCCTCTTTATCAAGCAGTAGTATCGGTGATACCATTCAAACCGATTTTTGTCCCATGTTTGTTCCTTGAACCGTTAGAAAGTTTTCAGGGGAGAGGGGACTGTGAAAAGTCGCACTGTATAAAACTCTTTTTACATTAAATAGATAAGAGTGACAAGAACTATGTGCGATAGTTTCGTTCAAACTTCAGTTCTTTGCATTCTTGATGTATTGATTGTATGTTCTAATTTTTTGTTTTTGAATTTCAGGTCTGCGCTTCGGTTTGATGCAGTCGAAAATAGGTTTGGTTCATATTCTGAGAAATTTCAGACTGAGTATAAGTCCAAGTACGAAGATGCCGTTACATCTAGATCGCCGAGCCTTTTTGCTGAAGTCTGTCGAAACTTTGTATTTGAAAGCTGAAAGAATTTGATTGTTTTTATTGTTCAATAACAAATAGAACGCATATAGAATCGGAAATATATTAGATTATTATTATTTGGCGTGGCTGGCCATCGGCTGAGAAACAGGTAGTTTTGCTTAGACCCTATATGCTCCCCACTGTCAGATCTATCTCCTATGTACTTCAGATCTTCTAATGAAATCCTGTAGATTTTTCGTGAGGTTTTCGTATAGGATAATAATTCCTCCACTACAGTGCCCGAAGATATCTATTCAAGAGGTTTGCATTCAAGTAGTATGTGGGAGGCTGTTTCGTCCTCCACATTACAGAACCTAAATGTGGGGTCTTTCATTAGAATTCGAATCATTGTTCGAATTTCCGACTTTGATTTTTTGTTCTGAACAATTATAAATAAAAACAAATATCAAAAACAAAAAGAAAAGTATTTTGAAGTGTAAATTTGAAAATAAATTTGAAATTATGTATTTTCAATTGTAGTAAATGTAAGTACCTACAAGAATAAACCTTTTGTCACAATTTATTTCAGTTTTTTGCTCAATAGCTGTTGATATATTTATTGTACAGGAATGAGAATTCTTGTTACAAACACGATGTCATGGATAGCTGAATAATAATTAGAGATAAAAAATTTAAATATCGAGAAGATTGTCATTGTTTCATAAAATAAATAAATTTCAAATATGTACATATATACAAGAACTAAGACTAATAATAAAAATAGGATTTTTCCCACAGTACACTCACAAATTAAAATGGAAAGATGGTGAAAGAAGTTATAAATTACAGGGCATCTTCGTAATATTATTGTGGGTCGTAATAGGCTTAATCTCTTGATAACTTTTTCGTTTTTTTTTTCAATATAATAAGAGGTGTCTCTTTCATATCACTGGAAAGTTTCTTATAAATCAATGAATTTTGAACAAAATGGGTTTTTGGCATAGGAAGCCTCAGTTCATATGACTGTTTTGTGTGGTGTATGGCTATAGATTCGTAGTTATCCTTATTATTGTGTATAATTAATACGGTTTCCAATATGGATACTGAAATGACTATAATGATTATGTGTTTACAGAAATGAGGTTTAAATGAATTCTGCCATTTGACTCTACCGCCCTTTTATGTAAAACAAAACCCGATTGCATAAGCTGTTTACTGCAAATGTCCCAAAAGGGTATACCATACCTTCGATGAGAACAACTTTCGCTTCGACAAACTAGGATTCCTTTGCGATGTTTGTCAATGGGAAACATCCTGAAGCCTTTTTTTCGGTGATATGAATAATATGCTGAGCGAATTTTAAATTTTCATTTAAATAAACTCCAAAAATGTTCAAATTGGACCTATTTTCTATTATGATGTCGTCTAGGGGTATATATCGGATGTGATGCATCTGAATGCTAAGACATTTGGTTTGCATGTATTCAGCGATAGAAGATTTGAATCACACCATTTCTTCACTTTTTGCATGTCTGTTATGCAGGCAGTTTCTGTCTCTGCCATGCCACATTAATGTGGTGTCATCAGCAAATAGGGTAAAGCTTCCTGTAATTGGTTTATTAGTCAAATTATTTATTCACAACAGAATAGTATAGGACCCAGTACAGAGCCTTGAGGTACTCCACAATTGATTTTTCCAACGTCTAAGTTAGATAGCGTTCTTACAAATATCTTTTTCTCTCCCTACTCGGTCTCTGAGACAGACGTTACCTCCGAAACGGCAAGTTTTTGCACATGTAAAACGTTTAGACATCGTCCATAGATATACTAATTAGTATATCTATGGACGATGGTTTAGAGGAAATATTTCGGAAATTTCAAACTGTTAACGCATTTTTTGATTACCATGACTGCATTTTATTTTCAGTATTATAGGAAATTAAACATATACAGGTTGGAACAAATTCGTTAAAACCTTGTTAGACATTGGGGAAAAAAGCTCAGACATATCGAGTTTCTTTTTAAGTTACGCACTTTTTGGCCTACTTACATTTTTGATGATCACTCTTTAAGTTATGACGTCATTCAAATGGCAATACCCTATTTTAGTAATACTGCCATTAAGCACGGATTTTTCTGTGTATGAATGTCATATTGTTTCTTATATTACATAACCGTATGTTCTAGAAATAAAAGATATTTCATTATTCCTAGTTTTTCGATATATCACAAGTAGGGAAATTCCAATCATTATCTGAAGATCCATTTTGTCTCAGTACCTGCATTATACCAATTAAGCGGTGCTTCTCTTCTCTTGGAATTTGGGAATTGATGAAGTAACCGTCCCTTACCCATATTATGCAAATTTTCATGATGGTTAACTATGCATTTCCAATGAGGTGAAAATTATATCATTCAGAAGTATAGAAGCCGCTAGAAAAAATGGATTGTAAAACCTTAATCAGATATAAAATCTGAGACTCGATTCTGAAAGTCTACCACCACATGTCGCATGCTTCAAAATATCTTCATCTCTTTTCAATGCATATTCAAGAGAGGCGATGTACATATTTTGTCGAATACGATAAGGGGTGTAGACATTTGACAGACAGGGCTCTGGATCCCAGACAGGATAATACTTTTTATTACTCTGTAACTAATAAAATGGACAAGGCGTCATTTGGATTAGGTGGCCCAGCTTATTTGAATAACATCTCCGTATAAAATTAACGCCTTGATCATCATCATCCATGACATTGACATATATACTGCAAAAAGTCACAAGAACAAATACATTGAGAAAAAAAAATTGACAAAAATTCTTTTGCACATAATATCGCAACACTATTTTTATTTTCGGATTGACACAAGCAGGACAACTATAATACAAGTCAGCCTAGCTTTAAAGCACCCACAACGAGACGAAGGACACGACGCGAACTGGAGAGACCTTGAACTTTGCGCGTGCTTTAATGGCATTCCTACAAGTGTGTCACATGCTATTTTTATTATGCCTGCATCGTGGAAGAAAAACAATACTGGAAATGAATTTTAGATCAGGATAATATCAAATATATTTTATTATCGAATTGGTTATGGGCAGTTGATGTCACCTTTTGAGACTTATTTGACATTTCATATAATAAAACTAATGACTTGGCGTTGCAATAACTTTTCTAACATGGTGTATTTGCATCTTGACGATTTCGCACGCTTTCCAGAGCATTTTACAAGAATTATAACTCAGGTATAATAAAAAAATATTTTTTTTACTCAGATAAGTGAAATGGCATTTATCGTACCAGGCTAAATGATCGAATAATCACAGGACACATCAAACGACACATGAATTTTTAATCACTTATGCTAAAAAGTTACACTTTATGCACTGGAAACACTGTAAACAGTGGGTGAAACTTTAGTTTACGTACTGTCGTAGAAAACGTACGGTTTTGAGCTCCTTCGCTACGCTGCGTGCTTGAAATACTCGTTACGAAAAGGATGTTTATAACACGTGTTACATAGTAATATATCTTCCTCGACTGTCATACCGAAACTAAATGTCTGAATATTCGACAGAAACCGTTTTGAGAACATACATTATTTTGATACTGGCAATATTACCTTCCAGCTCGAGCTCGTATTTTGTAGAAGTTTTGTCAATAATCTGACGAATATAATTCAGCGTCGTAAGAAGCAGTAGTTGTTTTCTGATGGATGGCTGTCTACGAAATTCGTATTGTGCTGAAGATCCTCGTCCATTTTAAATTTGTTACTGTTGTAAAACTGAAAAAATTGTGCAGGAAATATTAGTTACTGTAGGAAAAGGTGAGACATTCCACTAATTTTCTAAATTCATTCTACTAAAAACATACCATTGATAACTGAAAATAATAAAAATCCAAATGGAATTAAAGTAATTACTAATAGGTTGGTAGACAGGTGGTCTGACCTGTCTCCAGTTTAACACTCTAATTGCAATAATATTGGGCTTAATCTCTTTGAATGCCTCCTTCATTACCCAACTTGGTACTGTGTACCTGCAAAATCAGTGAACAATATTTCAGGAGCTATCATTTTCATTAATGTGAGTTCTGTGGTGCAGTGGTGTGCAAGTGAAAAATAATTTGAAATGGATTACGATTATTCTGATGAAGAGTTTGATAGCGAAGATGAAGGTGAGTGCCAAGATAATTTCAGTTCATTACTAGGTACAACAAATTAGAAACCCTCTGTCGACAAAATTTAATTGAAACATTTTTTGGATTGAACAAGGAAAAACATGATAAATAAATGTAGTGATTGATAAAAAAATCCTACCAGATAGTGGGAAGATCTCGTGAATTGAATCAGTTAGCAATCTAAATCATCATATTACACAAATACTCAACATTTCATTTTCGATGTTGATTTCAACATCTATTTGTTTCTTACCAATATGTTCACCTACCTATAATTTTGGTTCCTGTTTTCCCGTTGCCACATATTACACTCACAAAACAAACCAAATTCCCAACTTTTTTGTTGGCTTAGTTTTCAATATTTTGCATGAGGTGTGCCCGTCACTTTTGTATAGTTTCTGTCATAAAGAGATTCCATTCCAATGAGTATATTTCCCTTCATACTGTTATGAAGTATCAAGTCTGTCTACTTTTTAATATTTTCAATAACAACAAACCCTAATTTATTCGAATCATTCCTGAATCTGATAATACATTGAATGATGAGAAACTTAACAAGTATTGGCCTCAATCTAGCTTTCAAATTATGGTAGTGAGTTATTTTTGCTACTACCTCAATGGAAAATTTGGCTTTCCTCCCTGATTTTAGTGAGGAAATAACCATTTTACCCCCTCTGTCGGCCGAGCGTACCAATTATGAACAATTTTTTTTGATTAATTTTCTTTCAATTTCATTCATTTAATCCAAAATCAGTTAACCAATCCAAGAGCATTGAAATGAGAAAATCATTAAAAATACCTATTCACAATAAATTAATAAAATGTATTGTACATTTGGTTGAATTAAAAGAACCAAGTACCACCTCTTTTTACGAGCATATATTCATAATGTTTTCTTCATAATTCTTTTGGAACAAATGCAGTAAGGATAATAACTGCAATTGTTATAGTGCACAGGGTTTTTAATTGTTGTGAAATACAGGGATTGGTACAAAAATTGTTTTGGAAGATAATGGGATATAATTTAAATGATCTGTATAAGACATAAAACTGCGTTTTTGACGAATAACTCAAGTTCATGCAACTTCCGGTTAAACCAGAAGTGACTTAAACTTTCGGTATTTAAATGGGACACGCAGTATTTTTTCACCTCTTTTGTTTCCACGTGACATTCTGAGTACAACCGTTTATAATTTGTCACTTTTTGTAACCATTTTTTTTTAAATTACAGCCCTGAAATTTTGGCAAATATACAAATAAACTGTTTTCGTTCAAAATGTATGTGCCATGTAATATTTTATTTTAAAATTACAATTTTTTTCAGATGGCAGCATATGGTAGCTCATCGAGTTAGGAAAAAGACCATTTTATTACGATTCATTTGATACCGCACACTTATAGGTTTTAAACAAAATTTCGACAAAAAAACTTCGTTAGATGTTTCATACAATGAAGCGTCTTTTGGCATTGAAATAATATTTAAATGCATCGAGTAACCTTTGACAAACACAACTGATGAAACAAAATCATTATTCTATTTTACTGCGCTTCTGCAAAAGTAAATTGTGTAATAATTATCCAAAGAATATATTCATGATAATATTTATACAAGAAGATATGTTATCAGCTTTTGGATTATTGATTTTGTTTCATCAGTTATGTTAGTTACAGGTTGTTCTATACATTTAAATCTTATTTCTAACGTAATCTTGTGTATATTATTACGGAAGTTTTTTTTGAAACCTATTGATGTGCAGTAACAAATTAATCGTAATCGAATGTTCTTTTTCCGAATCCGACGAGCCACTATGTTGCCATCTGAAAACAATAAGTTAGTAATAGAAATTTTAAAATGAAATTTTGCATCAAAAACAGTATTTGTTTGAAAGTGGTTGACAATGTTTCACTTTGAGTAAGGTTATTCTGGACTTTCATTGTCTAAAAAAGAACAAAGAAAAATTCAATTCTCTGCAATTTTTAATCACGACGTTTCAACTGTTAAAATCTACAGTCGTCATCAAGTGTATAGTGCGACAATCTCAAGGATACTTCTTATATAGGCTATGGATAATTTTTTGTCATTAGCCAAAGGGTAATTTGCCGGTTTTCAGGTAAGCTTGTTAATTACAGTGCCGGGCCCCTCCGGTACAGCATCCATGCCACTAATTAAGGGTTTCCACACATTACGGATTTCTATGCTAGCTTGACTGAAGACTTTGTTGTTCATAATATATGCACTCTCTTTGAACTTCCTTCTATACCAGCCCTCTTCTTTATGGATGACTTCGGCTTCAGTCCATTTTATGTTGTGTTAGGTCGTCCAGACATGATCCGCTATCCCTGACTTTGATGTTTCTCCTCGTTGGGTGTTTCTCTTGTGTTCAGCGAGTCTAACGCTAAGTGGTCTCTTAGTTTCTCCAAGATAAGCTTCACCGCATTCACAAGGGATGCGGTAGATGAAGTTATTGGAGTCAAGTCAGCGATACGTGGTCTCGTCTTTGTGAGATGGCTGCGAATAGTGTTACCTGACTTGAAACATGTCCGTATTTTGTATTTCGACCCAATTCGCCTTATTCTTTCCGATAGACCTCTAACATACGGAACGCACAGGGTGGCTTGTGTCGGCTCGTCTGGTTTCTTGTTCTTTTCTCCCCTGCGGGCTAGAACCTCTTCTATATGTTTTTTGGGGTACCCATTTCTTCGCAGATCTTTCTTGATATTGTCCAATTCGATGGTAACACTTTCATCTGTGTTACATAGGTTGTAGGCACGGTCCATCAGCGATCGAATAACCCCTCTCTTTGTAGCACCATGATGGTTCGATTCGAAGTTCAGGTATTGTCCGGTGTGAGTCGGCTTTCTGTATACTGATGTTTGGCACATATCCTTGTTCTTTTGAATTTTCACGCCTAGAAAAGGTAAACCGTCTTGGGTCTCCTTTTCCATCGTGAAGTTTATGGACTTTCTGATGTTATTCAGATGTTCCAAAAAGACGTCAAGTTCCTCGTCTCCGTGGTTCCACATGACAAACGCGTCGTCAACATATCTCAACCACATCTGAGGTTTCTTATGGGCTGCCTCTGTAGCAAAAGTTTCAAACCATTCCATATAGATGTTTGCTACCAAGGGCGATAATGGGGATCCCATCGGTAGTCCGTCTTCCTGGGAGAAAAAGCGGTCTTTTTCTTAAAAGTATCAATTTCGCAGGCAGCATTCTAGCAGGTCCATAATGCCACGTACTGGTAGGTTCGTACTGTTCTTCAGCTCTGTGTCTTCTTGCAGATTTTTCCGAATAATTTTTAAGTCCTCTTCTACCGGATCGTTAGTGTAGAGAGAGAGAGAGAAAAATTGCAGAGAATTGAATTTTTCTTTGTTCTTTTTTAGACAAGGACAGTCCAGAATAACCTTACTCATAAACAGTATTGTTGTATTATTCTTAAAATTTTAGGACTGAAATTAGTGATTTGAAGAAGTCCACAGCAATCTAGAATGAAAAATGAATTTCAAAATAAAAATAAAATTCAGTAAGTGTTATAGTTGATACTACAATTATTGTAAGTAATATTGTAAACATTTGTATTTGCCTTCTCCATCTGAAGTTGATTTTGAACCTCCTTCTGGCACGCATGGATTTAGATTCTCATTTCCACGAATTTTCTCTACAATATCATGATGGTGTTCTTCATCTATCTGTAGATAGCTCGCAATAGATTTGAAGTTGGCATGTCCTTTCATTCATCAGTCAATTCAGTTGAATTGGTACCTAGTGAGCTGAATTACAGCGACAATTTCCCTCATATTATATAAACCAACCAAATGCCATAATTTATGGAATTCAAACCAATGAGAAAAGGACTTTTCGAAAACACTGTCTCCAGCCCGTGGTATTTTCAAATCGGTGTTTCGCTTCTTCCTTATTTATACGTTTCCATAGTTACAACAATTTCTGTGAATAGTGAAACGTCAGTTTGACGGTTCAACTCTTCAACTGACATTAATGACACATGATGAACCGTTTCTGCAACATGCATTTAGTCCATAATAATTTAATGTATTCGTGGAATTGCCTGATCGAATATCCCTTCAAATGCAGAATTTTCGAAATACTTTCACCCTACCAGTCGCTCAAACTGTGTTGCTGTACAAAACGCCACTCGAGCAAGCTCTCGTGGTGTTTCTAAGCAACAGTTTTCGTGACAGCAAGGTGATGGTATTTTTTGAAAATTCAGCATTTTATTGGGATATAAAGTGACAAGTATCAAATGGTTGTATTCAGTAAATCATATGAAGAAAATCTAAGTGAAACTATACCGGTCGTTCCATTTGAAAATCGAAAGTTTATGTCACTTCTGGTGGAACCGGAAGTTGCATGAAACTTAGTAACTTGTCAAATGATGCTGTTTTAAGTCTTATACAGATCATCTGAATTTCATTCCATTATATTGAAAAACAAAAAGTTATAGGGGCGAGCCACTTTCCGCGGACACCCGGTGTAGTCTTAAACAATTTAAAATAACTGAAATACTTTGCGTTTTATCACGAACGTGTCTAAACGATTCCGATAGTTCAACTTTCTTGCGTTACCTTGCCTTACGTTTACATAAACCAGCCTTAATGATGTATGATGCATGTAAATAACGCAGTTGCCAAGGAAATATTTCTATTTTATATACCTCATTAAAAAAAGTCCTACTTCACGAACTTGTATTGTTGTATTATAAATACCTTTTTGCTGAATCTTCAAGGTAAATCCAAATTACTTGAGAATATGATCAAATCTGCAGGTAGTGTTCCATATTGAATTTTCTGAGAATGGTTCGAGTACGGTATGCATTCATTACTTTTGGTATATAATTCAATTTTGTGTAGTAACCACTGTCCAGCGTTACCAAGCAGAAATTCTAATAATATCATCATTCATATTATAGTTCCAAATGATATGCATGTAGAAGAGTATCGGACGATACATCTCTTGGAAAGTCATTTCCCAAGTAGCACACCTATATTGGTAAAATATTGGTACAATATTGTGAACATATTGGCGAAATATTTTAAATGCAATATTGGCGAGAAAAAAAATGTGAACATTCGGCGATATTGGTCCAATATTACTTGAACAATATTGGCGAAAAATTCTCGAAGCAATATTGGCTTCAAAATATCGCTTGTACAATATTGGCACAATATTCAAACGTTATATTGTCGAGAAGTGAATTGTGAATATTTTGCGAGATTGGTCGAATATTGTTTGGACATTTCAAAATTAGTATTGGTGAAATATTCTTGAAGCAATAATGGCCTCAAAATATTTATCGATAATGGTTCAATATCATTTGGATATATTGGTGGAAGTGAATATACCTTGGTAAATAATTAAATGCCATGTCGGGGCGTGGCGCAGTGGTTAGAGCGTCCGACTTTGGGTCGAAAGGTCCGGAGTTCGAGCCCCAGTTGCGGCTGGGATTTTTTAAATTTAATTTGACCGATTAAATTATTCAAATCTCGTGGCTGAACTGGGGTGAGTCCTGCACGATTCACTGTTGCGTTCCAATTAACAGTGCTGCTCCTAAAGTGGCGCATGGAGTTAGTAACAAGGCCTATCCAGAACACGTGGCTAATGACCATAGCAGTCGATGCCAAATCACCAAAGAAAAAAAAATTAAATGCCTTTTAGTTGATCAAGGTGACCCTAGAGTCTGCCTTTTGATCGCCATAACCACTGAGTAAGCTGTCTTGAAAACAAATTATAAGAAGTATTTAATATATCTTCGTAGGTTTTAGAAGATGTTCTATATGTAGAGCCATCTAGCGGATGTTTATCTAGGATTTATCATGATATAATTTCAATACGTTTCATTGAATATTCGGCCAATATTCAAAATTCATCTTAATCTAGATGTAGGAAGCAATATGGAGACAATATTGTTTTAACGATATCGGTAAATATTATTGAACCTATATTGACCCAATATTAATTGATAAGATTTGTTGAATATTGGCGAAATAATATTCAACCAATGTGTGATCACACTTGGATATACAATATAGTTTTTATTCCTAGAATCGATATGAAGGGAATTTTGGGATTGCAATATTTATTTTTGATGTTGAAAACAATGTGAAGACAATATTGTTTTATCGATATTGGTAAATATCTTTGAACCAATATTGACCCAATATGAGTTATTACAAATTGTTGAATAAAGTTGAAATGATATTCAACCAATGTGCAGTCAATCTTGGAAATAGAATATAGTTTTTCATCCCTAGAATCGATATGACTGGAATATTGGGATTGCATTATTTATTCTAGATGTGGAAAACAATATATAGACAATATTGTATTATCGATATTGGTAGAAATTATTCAACCAATATTGACCCAATATTACATGTGACAATCTACATTCGAAACAGGTTCAACCAATATTCCACCAATATTTTTAATATAATATTGCTTTTTGAATATTCACTCATATTGGACCAATATTATTCTTTCATATATAACATATCTATATTGGCCCAATATGGAACCAAGGTTCAGCCGATGTGATGTGCTACCTGGGTTATGAAGAATAGAAAGAGATGATCGTTCAGTGCACAGACTTTCAAGCATTTTCAAAACTAGTACCTGTATCATTTGTCCTGGTTAATGAATTCAAATAGTTTTACAGGACAGGTGAGTGCTTTTATCTATTTTTTTGTAAATTGGTGTTATTTCAGTCTGTTCGAGCCCATCAGGAAAAACAGTAGTTTTCAGTTATTTGTTGAAAATTACTAGATACTTACAAATAAACCAGAAAATCCTTGAAAGTTTTAAAAATGTTTCAGCGCCTGAAGATCTTTTTCAGCTTCCAATTTTCTATCTCATGCAGAGGAAATGTAGTTTTTCGAGTCAAGATAATGTTAGATGAGGTTGAAAGTCTGCTCGACTCACTGCAATTGTCCTCCCGTAATAAATAATGCAAAAAAATTAGGATAGTAGCAACTAAAATTTCATTGTGAATATAACAGAGAATTAGCTCTTCATCAACAACGCTCTATGCCATGGACCTATAATATCGTGTACAATACTTTATAGGTCCATGCTCTATGCAGCTAGTGTTTCAAAACAATTTTTCTGAGAATGATTCCATTAGGTTTGAATTCATTAAATGTGTTATATTTTTCAATATCTTGCAGTAACCACTATCCAATGCTACTGTAAAGGTCACTGTCCATTAGTGGACCAAGAAACGGAAGGCATATGCGAAGTTACATCTCCTGGAGGAAAATGTTTCGCATCTGTCGTCGTAGAAACGGATGAATATGAAGACGATTATCCCACTTTGACTTTTGGATGTTTACCAGACGCCCAAATGGCTACTTTACAGGTAAGTGAACAATCCTCTCGTATACATAAAACACTGAAATGCCCAATTATTAAAATTTCGTCAGATCTACTAGACGCACATTTTTCCTTCAGAGCTTGCATGAAACAGCATAGAAATTTCAAAAAGACCCATAAAACAGCATAGAGCAAATATGTTCAGAGAAAAAAGTTCTTTTTGTATACCAGGTAATTCAGTTCGAAGGCCGCCATTGGGATTTCGGAAACTATAAGAGAACGAAGATGCCTAAATTGCGTAAAAGTTGCACAACTATGTGACCAACAATATGCCGTTAAGTAAGTCTCAAAATTCTCAGCAAATCCAGAAATATGTAGTAATAAACTTCTATCCTTTTTCTGAAATATTCCATTTTGCAACTTCTCTGTTTTTTTAGATCAATATGAATCAGTCAGTTTTAACATATGAAGTTGCTTTAAATACAGGTGCGCCACAGACAAGTATTTGGATGAAAAAATTCGAACAAGTTCGAATGTTTTGCCGGAGAGTACAAATGAATGATAAGAATAAAATCGACAATATTGAAGTGCCCTCCTCTCCAAATATTTGGAGAGAAGGGTACTTCGACTTTGTAGATTTTATTCTTATCATTTGTTTGGATGGAGCTTAGATGAAATGGTCTAAAGTTCTACAAAATTCATATTTGCCAAAAATCATAACCAGGTGATCTTGAACGGAGGCTGTTTTTTTGTTATTGTCTAACGAATAGAAAAGATTTTCCCTAATTTCTTTCAAACGTTATTTGGACGAATGAGAGCACTTTCACTAATTGTGGAATGTTCAATAGAAATAATGTATGTGAAGAATCCCAGAGAGTTTAGAGCAGTTAGGCCACAGTTTGAACGTATGGGCTGGAATTTGTGATGATCAAATCCTTCGTCCTTATTTCTTTAATGGAAAACTCAATGAAGAAAATTATCTGGAGTTACTCCGCGGCGCTTTTGATCATTTTGACATTTTACCTCTTGCCCACCTTACAATTTCATCTCTAATCTTTTTTTTTTTTCATATTCAACTGGCGGCGAACCAGTATTGGTCCTTACACGCAGAGAAAAGAATCGTAGGAATTACTAGAATTGTCAATACCACGAAAAACATTAAGAGTATGGACAAACTTTGATCGTAGTGAGATGTACTCTTTAAAAACGTTTATACAACCATGAGAAATTATTGCTAGGTAATGCAGTAATTTTGAACGCGAAAAACAAAAATCGATCAACGGAGCATCGTGGTTATATTTACCACGACTACATAAAATCGAATAACTACCCTCTGATTATTTTTTACTATAATTTATTAGCGAATCTGGAATAGGAACCCCCACATATTCAACTGTTAGATTTGATCAGATAATTGTTTACTAAAGTTCGCGGTATATGTTTCTTCCATCTGTAATATCGCCTGTAGAGTATTTTTTACCACGACTAGCTAGTATACTGATTATCGAACAGTTTACCACACTCTCGCCAAATTGTAACCCAGTTCAGTATACAATACCAATATCTAAATGTATAGTTGTCGTCAAACATATAAGATAAATAAAAAAAGGCGCAAAAAACGGTCGATTAGCACGAAATTGACTCCCATGCCGCCAACCAGGGTCGGACTAGTACATATATGCCACTAAATATTGTGATGCGTGCAGATTAATCAAGTTAATTCAACAAGAGCACTGTAACTTTTGTATTCAGAATAAACCAATATTACATTTCTTCAGCTTGAAAATTATCATCGTCATCCGAGTCATCATCACTATCGTCTCCTACATTTATGATGAATTTTTCACCATTATTGATATGATAATCACCAAATTCCTTGTACTGATTTTCATATTTCTTGACTTTTTCTACTACTTTCTGCCAATCGCTTGCCTGAATTTGATGTACTTCCTCACTGATTAATTTTATAACTTCCTTATCAAATTTTGGGGTGACATTTTTTCTGCGAATCCGTTTCTTCAGTTGTCCCCAAATCAGTTCTATGGGATTGGATATGCAATAATAAGGTGGTAGCCTCAGGACTGTATGTCCATTCTTACTAGCTATATAATCTATAATAAATCTTTTTTCAAATGATTTGGTACCTAAGACTTCAAGGAGTTCGCGTTTCGTATATGTTTCTTCAAAATATAAATCATTTTCTAAAAGAAAGTTTTGTATGTCAGATTTGGGGCTGGAACTATTTGGAATTTTCAGTGACAGTCTAGAATGATAAGAAGCATTATCAAGGACAATAACACTATTCGGATCTATTGCTGGTATTAAAACTTTCTCAAACCACTCCTCAAATATATCAGAAGTCATATTCTGATGATAGTCTACCTTACAGTTTGCCAAATTTTTGCCGCACAATTTTAAAGCATTTGGAACCCACCCTTTTTCTGATCCACAATGTAATATTATCAAGCGAGTTCCCTTGTTAGGAGGTACACTAACTTGGCAGTGTGTTGAATTATCAGCCCATCCTTTTTTTTGCAGTGTCATGGGTGTCATACCAAGTTTCATCTAAATAATATATAGTTCTATTTTCAATTCGAAAAGAATTTCTCCAAATAATCTTCACGCCATTGAACAATCCGCTGACTCTCCATAATTGATGCCCTCTTATCTATAGTTTTAAATTTGAAACCCAATCGAATCAGTTTTCTTCGCATGGTTGTTTCACTAAAATCAATTGGCACTTCCATAGCTTGCAGTTTTTGAAAAATTATTTCAATTGTCGGAATTATATTCGACTTATAACAATCATATATGAGATTCTTCAATAATTTGGAGAATGAAGGATCCAAATGATTTTTCTTCCCTTTATCTGCACGAGTTTTACGTCGTTCACTTCCATCTTTGATCAACTTATAAAGAGTTGATACAGGAATTTCTGTATAAAACGAAGTTTTTTCAATTGCATTTTCTTTCCCCTCACTGTCAACAATATTCTGATAAACTTTTAAAACAATATTTTTGGAATGAAATGTTGACGTGTATTATTTCTCACTGGTCTTTCATTTTGCGTATCTGAATTAATACTTGAATCTGATTCCGAACTGGATAAGTAATTTGGCTGATTTGGCCTATTAAAAGACCCATCAGTTGATTCCCAAGGCCTGAAGAATGTTTCCATATTTTTATAATTATTAATATTCTTAGATTACGTAAACAACAAAACAACTGCCCCGTCGAAATCTAATTTGCTAATAGCTGCGCGTACCGCATACAACTAAGCCCGACCCTGCATTGAAAAAACATACCTAATTGCTGTGCGGGCCTTTAGATCTTCCGCGGCAAGTGTTACGGGGGGGGGGGGGGCGATATAAGTGTAATAATTTGAATGAATGCAGAGATTTGTCAATAATTCTGTTTGTTGATTTATTGCAATTTTTGTCTGAAAAACTGTGTTTGGTTATTGACAAAATAGGAATTAATTTCCTGAAGGTATGTAAGTAAGTATTGATATTGACTCACATTGAATTTAGCATATATTCTCATGTGATTGCCATATAAGATGCGTATGGCAAGGTACTCATTTTTGGCAGAAATGTTTATTCTGTGGTCGATAACTTGCTTAATTTTTTTAAGGAAATGTAAGGACTAGCACAATATCTGCTTATTCAGAATAATTCATAAGGTAACTACGGTATTATTATGACAACAGATTATTATGTGTCATTTTTTCCATCAGTGCCTACTATCTAAAATTGAAGAAAAACAGGTTAAGTAATCACTAAATTTCATTTTGCGCGAGAAATGGTTCTGAAATCATATTGAGTGATACGTTGCTGTATTCACAATGAAAAATGGAGTCGTATACAGGGTATACTTTAGTTTCGGCCCATATAAAAATAAAAAGTTGATGATGTTTTCTAAAAGACGAAACGTCGTAGAAAAATTCTGATAACTTCATCAGGTAGTCCTTAAAAATTGGCCATGACAAAAGGCTATTTGTTTAATATTTCCTTTGAAAATAAACCTAGGAGAAAATAAAAACGAAATTCTTAAATTTCGGTTTTTCTCGGATATCTCCGTAACTACTCGGAATATTAAAACTTTCTAAATGGCATATTGTTGGGCACATAAATGCGCTACTTTTCTCTAATTCAATCGACCCCGTATCTCTTACCGTTTCCGAAATCCCCGTGCTGTTCATTCTTATCTTGGACACACTGTATTCCCGAATTTGATTTTAGGATATGAAAGAACATTCAATTTTATGTAAGAAATAAATATGATTGCACTAAAACTTGATAGAAATCACCGATGAAACTCGAGAAAACCATATTCGGCACCAAAATTTAATGTAATTGTGTCGCATGAAAAGTCCATTCAAGACACCCATATGATAAATATAATTTTGGAATTTTAGCACAATTGATCATTGACATACCATACTGAGAGCTTCCATCAGAGAAATTCACACAGATGGCATCATCTATTAGAAAATATTCAACCGCAAAAGTATTATTCCAGTTCAAATTGAAGTAATTTTTCGCAATAAAATCTGTGTAATAATGATAACGTGGCAACGCACTATTCGATCTGAAAACATAGGATTACAGAGAGTTCATATAAGTTAAATACAGTGCGATCATTTGGAAAGTTGAATTTATTTTCATGGAAGACCATGTAGGTATATGCACTTATTTGAGAATTCCCTTCTCTTGATTCTTTTTAAATTATATGAACAAAAACATCTGAATTCCTGACAATCCAGATGTTGAGTCGTGAAGAATGCAGTACTGAATGAACACCTTGTATATACGAGAATTTTTTAATTTTTTTTATTTGTTATTCTTTTTGTTGAATAACCTTTTAATGAATGATAAATCGATTCATTATACTGGATAAGTATATTTTTCAAATTACTTGTATCTATGTACTTAGTATCAATCTCTAGTATACTCGTTTATCTAAACAAAAAGAAGTAATTAACCCTCTCTCAATAATGAATTTGATGCAATAGAAAAATTTTGTACCCATGGCAAATTTACCTATAATGCACTTAGCTATTTCAAACTCTTGCACCACTTGCCCCCAACATTATATGGCCCTTTCCAGGCAGAGATGGACAAGATAAGACTATTTTTTGCGCCTTTTTTTATTTATCTTATATGTTTGACGGCAACTATACCATTTTTGCTATTTTCCATATCAGTTTTAGTCTTGTTTCAAACCACGAGTATGGCAAAATTTATGCTTTTCCCCTCAAAATTCTTGACTATTATTGCCATACTCTTGGTTTGAAACCAGACTAAAACTAATATGAAAAATAGCAAATGGTACATTTTGATATGGTATTGTGTACTGAACTGTTATAATATCATGGGGTTAAACAACCTGAAAAAATATCAATAGCTGATATTTATGATTTATTCAATAACATTCAGAATATACAGTACTTAAAGTTTATGTAAAACATGTACTTGTACTTGACTCACATAGGTAGGCAAATAATTATAATATAAATGAAATCACAATTAATAAAATATAGCTTATCCTAAATATAACAAGTTCTGTCCTGTGCAAACATCATCTTCCTCAGAAACAAAATATTGATTGTGAGCAATCAATATTGGTATCGGTTGAATAGCTAATTTCAATGTGTCATTTTCGTTTCATTTATAGAGCAAATTGGGCTGTATATCTGGAACAGTCTGAAAATTAAATTCCAACAAATAGGAGTTGAATCGAATAAAGGACCCCGCAAACACCTTATGGGATTTGGGTCCCGGTGAATTTTTTTGAATTTTTAGTATGATGTAGTCCATGTTATTCTAAACCAATGTTACCATTGCGCCAACTCAAAAAAATGAACAGTTTTGCTGCTATGGGGCGTTGAAATCGCCCCTTGCGCAGATTAGACTATTTATTTTTGAACCCGGTAACAATATTTTCACTTGTTTCATTGTTGCTAACGTTGCACAATATTGTGCTGTTTTATAAAAAAAAATGTTACCCCCCTCCTTCTTCCCCCCAACTCCTATTACGTAACGAAAAAGAAAATATTTCTTGGGTGCTTTTAAATGTATCGTCGAACGTTTAAATATGCCTTAATATGGGAAATAGCAGTTTTGTATGATTATCCCCCCTCCCCCCGAAAGACACAAAATGAAAAAATTTCGGTGGATTTTTCTGAATTTTTAATATGATGTAGTTCAAGTTATTTTGAATCGAAAATAATTGGGTGACAAACCCCGAAAATAAATAGTTTTGATGCTAGGGGGCGTTGAAATCTCATTTTGCTCAGAATAGACTATTTATTAATATAGGCTGAAACAATTTCTCTACGTATTGTAGTTTAGATTATGCTGAACAATTGTGTGATTTCTTATAAAAAAAATCTGAAACCTCCCCCTTACCCCCAACCCCTATTTTAAAACACGATATTTATTGTAAATGCTTTATCAAAATAAATGTTTAAATCAGCTAAAATTAGGGAAACTGTACAGTGGTTCAATTTCACCTTTTCCTCCATTCAAAAAAATATTGGTGGATTCAAAGGAAGAGGGGAGAGATTAAATTAAACAACTGTACGATTTCCCTCATTTGAACTGATTAAAACATTTATTTTGATAAAATATTTATTTTGATAAAGCATTTACAAGTAGTCGAGAATAATTTTTTTTTGTGTTTTAAAATAGGGGTTGGGGGTAAGGGAGAGGTTTCAGATTTTTTTTTATAAGAAATTACACAATTGTTCAGCATAATCTAAACTACAATACGTAGAGAAATTGTTTCAGCCTATATTAATAAATTGTCTATTCTGAGCAAAATGAGATTTCAACGCCCCCTAGCATCAAAACTATTCATTTTCGGGGTTTGTCACCCAATTATTTTCGATTCAAAATAACTTGAACTACATCATATTAAAAATTCAGAAAAATCCACCGAAATTTTTTCATTTTGTGTCTTTCGGGGGGAGGGGGGATAATCATACAAAACTGCTATTTCCCTTATTAAGGCATATTTAAACGTTCGACGATACATTTAAAAGTACCCAAGAAATATTTTCTTTTTCGATACATAATAGGAGTTGGGGGGAAGAAGGAGGGGGTAACATTTTTTTTTATAAAACAGCACAATATTGTGCAACGTTAGCAATAATGAAACAAGTGAACATATTGTTACCGGATTCAAAAATAAATAGTCTAATCTGCGCTAGGGGTGATTTCAACGCCCCCTAGCAGCAAAACTGTTCATTTTTTTGAGTTGGCGCAATTGTAACATTGGTTGAGAATAACATGGACTACATCATACCAAAAATTCAAAAAAATCCACCGGGACCCAAATCCCATAAGGTGTTTGCGGGGTCCTTTGGATGAGAATATGGTCCAAAAATTAGGGAAAAACTTAGACGCTAGGCGTTTTCTTGAACAAACCTTTCATTTTAAATTTTTTTCACATACATTTGGCAGGTATGGATATTTTCTATTACTCTAAGTTTACCCTAAATTATAAGAGCTTCACTTATATTTACCTCAACAAAAAGGATAAGCCCCTTGCGCTGATAGCCTGTAGATATTAGCATTCCTTATTTTCTCTGTGAATACAGTCAGTAAAAGGGTGGCAATACTTCATTACTGGCTGTTTCCTTGAAAACTGGGACACGCTCTATAGACTTGATTTGTTTTATATTGGTAGACATCAAGATATCCAACAGCTCAATTTTCTTCAAAAGTCTGTTCAGGTAGAGATTCTTATATGTTGTTATATCTTGCTCCTAACATCTTCTGGAGGTGTTATTTAAACTGAAACAAAAGGTTACTTTGCCTAAAAATGGATTTGTAGAGCTACTTACCAAACTATATTAATTTCGTTGATGTTTGAACGCAGGTCAGTTTCCAATTATATCTTGATTTGGGCTTTTCTCTGGCGGCTGGAGTCAACCACGCTATATCTTCCTGTTCTCTTGGGGATAGTTCAGTAGTGAACTATTCTAGAAGGTGATTAGACTAAATCAATATCCAATTTGTTGTCCATAAGTATAAGGATCAGAAAAGAAATAAATGATCATATCTGAAATAACCAATTCACGTTCTGTTTCAGATCAGGATTAGTATTAGAAATTAAATTATTCGATATTAAAATGTATAGTTACCAATCTGATCTTATTTGACGAATTTGCTTCCACGACTCCATTTGTCTTCAGTTCGAATTCTTTTCTAGTTTTTATGAAAAATTCATTGTCATTCATGGTTCATATCAGCAGCTACATGATTATATCTTTGATATATGTTCTTATATAGGGGTACAGTTGAGATAGCAAATAATAAAACTCTGAAATGAATGTAAAGTCAAAAAGGTATACGTTGCATTTTCATTTAAAATGAATACAGTCACTCCGATCTTATAGATATGACGAAAAAAAATACATCAGGTTACTTGATTTTGCTATCATTACTTTCGATGAATATTAAAAATTCTATCATCATTAAATGAATATTATCTTTATCAGATGCATAAAGACTCTGAGTTGAATTGATAAATTATGATTCTGTGTTTGTCTACTTTATTAAAATATGTGAATTATTCCTGAATAGTGTCTGCTTCTTTCATTATGAAAATTGTTGTTTGTACTTTGCGTTTCTTCCTGTGAAAATATGCCTAATCTTCTACCAATATAATACCTCATGATTTTCTCAAATTTTAGTTATTTTTCTTTTTCACAAAATCAGTGCAGATAGAATACCACTACAGGAGCAGTAAAAACAACGTCATCATATTTGAAAAGGTCGTTTCACTGAATTTGTTCAGTTCTATTCTTCAAGAAATATTATTCAACTCAATAATGTGAAAAGTAAACTAGTTACATACCTTCAAGTGAAGGAAGTGAATGAATTCCAACTGTCTTCGTAATTTTGTTAATTTGTTTTCCATAATCAGGTTGTTTATTGTTCAGAGTTACTATTCTCTTCCGCCACCTTGATGACCGGTATACTGAAACAGGAACACAAATTTGGAGATTTAAGACTTTTATCAATTTTTTATTTCACTTTCTCTTATTGTTCAGCCCATGGAAGCATTTACATTCAATTTACGTCCAGTAAGAATTGGATCATCTAAATTTTCTTCAACACTATGCAGTCATTCACTGAAATCTTGTCCAGCTTATGTATGAGCACAATATGATGTTCAATTATTGACTTCGGTCCATTGAACGTATAGAGAAGCGGCTAAAACAAATCATATTTGAATGAGTCCTCTGAAATGTTAAAACCGTATAGAATTATAGAATCCATATTCAGAAAACTATGTTTACATGAAACTCACCTTCAAGATTATTAATAAATTTCACTCACGATAATAATATACTCAGACCTCTCGCCTCAGACGTTAGCTCCTAGAAAAATTAAACTTCACTAAATCTTCATAGGTGTACGAACTCTCTCCGAAATAGCCCGACAACTCAACTGAACGTTGAACGATAATTTTAACAAATATAATTTTATGTTTACCATACTGTTCTGTAAGTATTACTACAAAACGCAATGAATTCGGGTGAATAATATCCATCTTGAATGAAAAGTAATCTCAAAACTTTATTCGAGTTCAGATTTACTGAGAATGTGGTTATTACTGCTGTTATCCCTTATAAATACAAAATCGTTAGTAATTCTTTTCTTCTATAGGCGGTAACTGCTGTTATCAACTATAGTTGATAATACTGGTAGCGGAAAAATAAATACGACTGCGTTTTTGCCAGGAGAGGATGATGAAGTGTAACGCATCTTAGAGTGATTTCTACCGGAGAGAGATGGTTTTATTTACCAGAATATTTGGAGAACACTGAAAAATCTCAATAGTATTAACTGTTATGGTACAAAGTAACGTTAATTTCAGTGGAAAAGAAATCTGTAGTTCACAATGAGCTTATGACAAGAGGCATAAGGTGTCCGGAGGACTGCTCATTGCTAATATCCTATACAATAGGAAAAGTTGGATCGAAAATCCATCAGAAAACAACTACTTTCCTGGCTAATGCCACGACGAACATTGAATTACATCTGATGAAATTTCCGTGCAGAGTTCCTACAAGGTTATCTCTGCAATTGCTTGGTTGCATGGAAATGATCATAGAAACATTCGGACCACCTATATATCGATTTCGGAGTGTTGCTCCTCATCAGTATAGGGTAGGTCTAGCAGTCAATAACTAATGACTGCAACGAATGAATCGACCACCATTCCCATTTAAAGACCGAAACTGAGATCGCGCCCGCACAGTGGATTAACTCCAAACTGCGAGCGCCATCCCAGCGCCGGAAGTCCAACCAAACAATATCCGTGCTCCATGATCGTCAAGACCGTATATGAAACGGAAAAGAAATCTGTAGTTCACAATGAGCTTATGACAAGAGGCATAAGGTGTCCGGAGGACTGCTCATTGCTAATATCCTATACAATAGGAAAAGTTGGATCGAAAATCCATCAGAAAACAACTACTTTCCTGGCTAATGCCACGACGAACATTGAATTACATCTGATGAAATTTCCGTGCAGAGTTCCTACAAGGTTATCTCTGCAATTGCTTGGTTGCATGGAAATGATCATAGAAACATTCGGACCACCTATATATCGATTTCGGAGTGTTGCTCCTCATCAGTATAGGGTAGGTCTAGCAGTCAATAACTAATGACTGCAACGAATGAATCGACGACCATTCTCATTTAAAGACCGAAACTGAGATCGCGCCCGCACAGTGGATTAACTCCAAACTGCGAGCGCCATCCCAGCACCGGAAGTCCAACCAAACAATATCCGTGCTCCATGATCGTCAAGACCGTATATGAAACGGAAAAGAAATCTGTAGTTCACAATGAGCTTATGACAAGAGGCATAAGGTGTCCGGAGGACTGCTCATTGCTAATATCCTATACAATAGGAAAAGTTGGATCGAAAATCCATCAGAAAACAACTACTTTCCTGGCTAATGCCACGGCGAACATTGAATTACATCTGATGAAATTTCCGTGCAGAGTTCCTACAAGGTTATCTCTGCAATTGCTTGGTTGCATGAAGCAATTGCAGAGATAACCTTGTAGGAACTCTGCACGGAAATTTCATCAGATGTAATTCAATGTTCGTCGTGGCATTAGCCAGGAAAGTAGTTGTTTTCTGATGGATTTTCGATCCAACTTTTCCTATTGTATAGGATATTAGCAATGAGCAGTCCTCCGGACACCTTATGCCTCTTGTCATAAGCTCATTGTGAACTACAGATTTCTTTTCCGTTTCATATACGGTCTTGACGATCATGGAGCACGGATATTGTTTGGTTGGACTTCCAGCGCTGGGATGGCGCTCGCAGTTTGGAGTTAATCCACTGTGCGGGCGCGATCTCAGTTTCGGTCTTTAAATGGGAATGGTCGTCGATTCATTCGTTGCAGTCATTAGTTATTGACTGCTAGACCTACCCTATACTGATGAGGAGCAACACTCCGAAATCGATATATAGGTGGTCCGAATGTTTCTATGATCATTTCCATGCAACCAAGCAATTGCAGAGATAACCTTGTAGGAACTCTGCACGGAAATTTCATCAGATGTAATTCAATGTTCGTCGTGGCATTAGCCAGGAAAGTAGTTGTTTTCTGATGGATTTTCGATTCAACTTTTCCTATTGTATAGGATATTAGCAATGAGCAGTCCTCCGGACACCTTATGCCTCTTGTTAATTTCAGTATCATCTATCCACTAATACACGAAATATTCAACCACATTTAATTGTTCATGTTCACTTTTGTAAAAGTACAGCTTACTAGTCAGAGCTGCGATTTGTTCTACTATCGGTTTGTCAAGTAACACGATTTTCAGACGCGAAAGTGTGGTGAATCAGTCTGCCGGATTTTTCTGCGTGTAGGCTTGATATCGGGCAATGGGACTACGTGTATGTAGTTATTGCCAGACTTGCTACTGAATTATTACTCATCTGATCATTTATTTCAATATCAAGAAACATCACTGAATAATGATTTTTTTCAGTGCAAAGGTGCCTTGGTGCCACATTTGCAAAGCAAAAACATCGAATGTTGTGACGATGCCGATTTCTGCAATAGCAAGCTCTACCCCATGTTCACAATCAAAAACGTCAGCTTACACCAGAAACTGCCCTACATTCTGCTGTTCACATCTTTTGCCGTTGGTTTCACGGTACTACTTTTGGTAATCGTAGGGCTTCTGATTAGATATCGAAAAAATAAACAAGGTACAGAAGTCAATAACAACAGCAATGAGGAGGATACGAAAGCCATTTCCAGTAGTAACAATGATAACATCAAAGCTGAGAACGAAGTTATTCATCGACATCAACTAAAGAGTCTGCCTGACCTGATTGAGGACTCTAGTGGATCTGGTTCCGGACTTCCTTCGATGGTTCAGAGAACTATTGCCAAACAGATAGAAATGGTAAGATGGTTGTCAGTTGAAGTATTTGCTCCAAATGTATTTTTAGTCATTGTTTTTTGTTCTTGCATAACCACTTATTGGCATTTTTTCAGTCATACAATTTTTGTTTATTGGAAATTTTCTTTCTTATCAATATCACAAATACCTTGATTAGCACCAAATATGCGTCCTCCATATTTTTTATACTATTGAAACTCGAAATACTCTTTGTCAGGTATTTGCCCACATCCTACCTGATAAGATAATAATGAAGGAAATGGTATTTCGACACTTTCCGGCAAACTTATTTCATTCAGTTCTTAAGTTGACCTTGTTTTCTCTCGTGATCGTAAAATGCTGGGAATTTATACAAGCTTTCTTTCAGAGGTTCCGTAGTCACTACAAGCCGCTATAGTTTTGTCGTGTACTTTTGTTTGTTTGTTTGAAAGGCACGGAAATTATTTTTCATTAAAATTCGCTGAAATTTCACTATATTGGTCATATAATTCTCATCAAAGATTACTACTGCGCCAACCTTCTTTATGCCATAGTTTCGGATATACACATGCTCAAAATGATTCCTGAATCTTGGGAAATAACAGAATTAATTCACTGATTCTATTTCCATCATTACTTGGTTGTTTTTTTCAGCAAAGAATTGTTGGCAAAGGTCGATATGGTGAAGTCTGGTTAGCGAAATGGCGAGGTGGAAAAGTTGCAGCAAAAGTTTTCCACACCACCGATGAAAAGTCTTGGGTCAGGGAAACAGAAGTATATCAAAATGTTCTCATGAGACACGAAAATATTTTGGGTTTCATAGCATCGGATATCAGAGGTGAGATGACACAAACCTTGAACATTTTCTCTTAGTTGACAACAGTGGTACTTATTTATTTCTCTCTTGTTAGGAAACGGCGGTTGGACTCAAATGATCCTTATCACAGATTTTCATGAATATGGATCTGTTTTCGATTATCTTCAAACGAACACTCTGAATCCAGACTCTTTATTGACTATGGCATGGAGCATATCTAGAGGATTAACACACCTTCACGAAGAAATATTTGAGGTAAGAAAATTGCAGCAGGTTTTCGATTTTTATTGAGTACCTAGCTCGTATTTTCGGACTTTTGGATGGGTTACGCTGTGTACACTTCTGAGTGTACATCAAAATAGTTCATTGAGGAATTGTAGTTCTTCAAGAAGCCTAGAGAAAAGTCACGAGTCATATATCTATCTCATAAGGTTCACCCACAGTGTGATCTTTAAAATCAACTTTTTATCTTCAATAATAACTAATTTTGATATTATTCATTTTTTGCCATAAGTTTAAATATAATAAGTAATAAATAAATGCTATAAAATAAATACAATATTTTCTTGCTAAGCGCACTTTGGTAACAATGAACTATCAATATGAATGATGATTCAAATATTTGTGATGCAAGTTGGTCTTCTTTTTCATTGCCTCCTATTCCCCTATGTCCAGACACACACAATAGTAACCTTGTTGTGTTTTGCCAGCTTATTGAGGCTCTGAAGGCCTTCCCAAACTTGTTTTGACTTTGTCTGTACTGAATTCAGAGCTTTTGTTCTGCTCTGGCTGTCGGATAGAATATAGATGTGTCTTCTATACCCACTGTCTAGATTCAGCTGTATGCATGTCCTTATGGCATGTGTTCAGCTTTGCATACTGTAGTGTTTTTTCCAAGTGGAACTATAACATTTGTTTTTGGAATCACTCCATATATTCCTGCTCATCTGTCTTTATACCATCTTTATACCATCTATATACCAGATTATGTTTCCAGATGATGAGTCACATTCATTCCACCTGAGCTGTGTTTTGAATGGTTTTTCGTATGAGTATTGGGGTAGCATATACTCCACGTTATTTCAAAAGCTCTTCTGCACATCATGAACGATGATTTACTTTAGTTGATTACATGTTATAGATGCATGTTCCAGGTTAGTTTTTTTTCTAAGAACAGCCCTAAGTATTTGAGTGACCAGAAACTTGTTGTGTTACACCAAAGAATGTGGGTAGTTTTCTTTCCTCCAGGATTATTTTCAGTTTGAAGGGACTAAGTGTACCTTTGCTGGGGATTGCCCTTAGCCCTTCTCTTTCACATTATTCCTCTTTGGTCTTCAGTTTGCATTGGCTCAGAGGCATACTTTCCCTGTACGAGGATTAGCATGTCATTTGCGTTCCCTTGGCCTAAGCATTAGCTTAGTTATAATACCAGATGATCTTTCCAACTCCAGATAATTATAATTAACAATGGTATGTTAAATAGAAATTTCTGACTTTTTGGAGTCTTTGTATCTCTTTACTTGGTGCAATTCTCTTTAATTTCACTTAGGTGACAAACATTTCAAATGTCTCTGCCAACACATGACTATCTATATTTAGCAAATCTGCAAATAGCAAAAGTTCCCGAAGAGCCCCTATATACTTCGAAAACTGAACAACGCCTGTGACGCGTTGAAAAGCAGGACATATCATAATACAGGAAAAAGGGGAATGCGTTTAAAAAGCCTGCATTCGTTGTTGTCCAATGAAACAAAATTACACGTTTCTGCATAATCATCTAGTAAAGCGTTTCTTAACGGTTTGTTCTTTAAGATTCTCAATATCAATTTTGTGTATAAAAAATGTGATTTAACTGAATGAACGTGCATAGTTTTTCAATCATTCGTCCCAAATGAATAATATCGCATCATTTCGAAATATTTTCGAAAAACCTTCTGTGATCTTTCAGGATCCTCCATTCTCGAACGTCCATGGTTGGGTACTTTCTCAAGATCTTCTTATTTCCTTAAATGATCAACAAATGTATGTTTCAGATTCACGGCAAACCAGCAATAGCTCACAGAGACATCAAGAGTAAAAACATTTTGGTGAAATCCAACGGAGAGTGTTGTATTGCAGACTTTGGATTGGCTGTGAAATTCCAGACCAACAAAAATGAAATCGACCTGCCTTCAAAGGAAATTAGCGGTACCAAAAGGTACTAAAATACAAAAATCAAATAATTTCACTGTCGATCAAATCGAGAAAATTGATTGAATATTTTATTAAAACAAAAAAAATGTATTCAAACGTGAAATTCGGAAATAAATTGTACTTTCCAATTATCACATTTACTGAAAAAAATTACATCATTATATTGTAATTGCGGAAACCAGTCGTGACGAATATACAGATAGACATTTACTAAAAACGAACCATTATACATTGGATTGACATGTCAAGAAATTAGTGATGTAACACAAAAATTTTATTCAATCACAAGCGGATACTTCAAAAAATCACCATGAAAGTATGAAATTAAACAATATAAGTATAAAATTCTAAACGAATTCCTAAAAACATTGAAAATTAGTTGATACACTTGATTTTCAATCTTGTTCTTAATTATGTGAGTTGGCAGATTGGCAATACAAAATTCAATTTTCTTTATTCCATAAGTTAAAATATACACCATGATAAAAATTCGTGACACCGTATAATTGATTGAAAAAATAGCATCCTGTTGCAAAAGTGGTTTAAATAGTAATTTTCTAATAGACCTGTAAATTGGGGTTGTCATTCGCTTGTCGAATTCCGTAATTATTAGTTTATAATCACAATAGTAGAACCTATTTGCCCCATTGCAAGGTTATTTTCTTATGTTATACTAAAAAAAACGTTTCAATCACAATACGTTCTTCAAACTGTTAAATTTAGTTTTTGAAACCATTCTGTTCGTGCTACCATCCATAAATATTGATTCCACCCTTTTATAAGTATGGTTCATACCTGTAACTTCCGAGAAAATGTTTGCAAATTAGGGAATATTCATCAGATTATCCCAATTAAGTTTGAAAACTTTGTTATTAATATCGGTTCATTTCCTTTCCCTCGAAAGGGTCATTGAAGTAATGATGTATTTCCCAACAATGGTGCAGACAAGGGGTTTTCAATTAGAATGATTTCTTCGAATTGACTAATTTTGTTACAAAGGAAGTTAGTGAATTGATTCTCGTAATTTCAACAGAGGATTTCATGTTTCATAAATTCAAAGGAATAATGCCCATGGAACATACTTGAAGCAGAAGTTTTCGAGAAAAAACATTGCATTCCTATTTGCAATACCTAAAACCACAAAAATACAGATTAGTCAGTCCCGTGAATATCATGTATTGTCATTTTAGAAAGCGCCGGGCAATCCCATAACAACTTTCATCAATAAAAATTTGTCATCCGCAGTATCAAACAAATATTTTGTTATTTATCTCTTCTCTCGCGAAAATGTTTCGTCCTTATAGCTTGCACTTATTCTTTTAAGAAATTCCATTACTTTGGTATACTCATCGCTGGAATAAGCCTCACCACATCCCCAATTAACTTCTTTATTTCCGTAAATTTTGCCAGGTAAATTCCCAAACTGTTTTAATTTGATTCGGGATTTGGACACCTTGTATAATTATCAATAACTTAATCGTTAGTACAAAAATGTGCTCTTTCAGAATTCCCTATAAAAATTTGGGGTTTCTATTAAAAAATAAATGACGATAACGTCATATTTCCTACGTACGACGGCGTAATGGTGCCAAGGCGAAAATAAAAAATCTGTCAATTTACACATTTAATCTGTCAATTGACACATTTAATCTGCCAATTGACACATTTAATCTGTCCGTTGACACATTTAATCAGTCAATTGACACATTAAGTGCCGGTATTATAAAACTATTTTGACAGATAACTAGAAGTTAACTTGAGGAATGACGTCACATCTTACAGTTAACTTCAAGATGTAGGAGTTAACTTTATTGGTAGGAAGGGGTATCTGTTAAAGTTAACTTTCTCGAAAATGGTGGTTTTCGACAGTTCTTCTATTAATAATTCAGAATAAAACCTCAATTTGATTGTTTTTTTTCTCGCAATAATGTTAGTAAACGATTTCCTGGTTATTTTCTAGGAACTTTCAAATGACAATGAAGGAGATGCTGTTATTATTATTGGAGGCCCTTGGCGTCGAAGGATATTTAGAAATCGGTTAAACCATTTTATCTTGTGGAACGAAATAGAATTTGAAAACAAATGAAAACGGATTTCGATCATCAAGAAAGTCTGTATATGCTTGTTAAAGAAGCACATATAGTGAGGCAAATTTGCAAAGACCAACTAATAAGTCAACATTTCTAGTTCTAATCACTGTGGAATTATAAGTATTTTCAATTTAATAAGAAATCATCTTCTATCGCCAGTAATACAAGTGTTAATTACAGTCAGATTTCATACAAAATGTTCATTCTTGGTAGTTGTTGGAGTTTTGGAGGATTCTCAAATCTATTGCTAGCAGTTTTATTATTTATTAGAAAATTAGAAATGTCACAAGAGAAATTGCGATAAATTCTAGGTTACATATTTGCCTTCTTCTTTTTATTTCAAAAATGGGACTTTTATGAAACTGCAATTTCAAAGCTGAAGTTAACTTGACTATCAAGATTAAAGTTAAATTCGAGAGATGTTTATAATACCGGCCCTTAATCTGTCAATTGACACATTTAATCTGTCAATTGACACAATTAATCTGTCAATTGACACCTTTATAATATGTCAATTGACACATTTATAATATGTAAATTGACACATTTAATATGTCAATTGACACATTTAATCTGTCAATTGACACATTCATAACCTGTAAATTGACACATTTAATATGAGGTCATTAGAGCATATCCATGATGAAAATTGTGAAAATTGTTATTTCCGTCAACCTGTTGTGCAAGCTAGGGAAGACGCAACACTCCTTTTAACATGTGATGCCGTGCATGAGACCGATGACCATGCTGGGAATCGAACCCAAGACCCAATGCTTGAGAGGCGAATGCTCTACCAGCACGACCACCACGGAGTGGATAGTTTGAACATGACCAGTGAATAGCCATGAACCAACTCATCCGTAGATACTTTTCGATTGGGTTGAGCAATAACGAAATTTTATTATTTTTGGAATTACGTGATGGTTGCGAAACGAAACGAAACGGCTCGTTACGAAAACTTCTCGCGCGTGCAAACAAGAGTCTCTTTATATTCTTGATGTTTAAATAACAATTTTGTATTAATTGCAAGATTTATTTCCTCTCATTTATCAGTTTCTATTTTGTGAATATTAACAACTATTTGCTGATTTGGTCGAGACAACCCCTCAATTTTGGAAAAATGTTGTCCAAACTATCCATGTTCAATTGCATTGAAAAAATAGAATAAACTCCGATTGGGAATATTTCAAAACTGCAAATAAAGTAAACTAGTATTTTGAAGAAGTTTTCAAGTGATATAGGTACCAGGCAAAACCACTGCTTTTTCCTCGAATGGCAATGATCACGAGAAATGAAATAGTGTGCCCTGCCCTTTTGTCGAATTTTTGAGATCCATCACAGCGCCCAACAGTGTCACTAACACTTATTTGAATGTATGCAGCACACAACTCACACTGTTGTATCGTGGCTTATATATGCGCACGGGGAGTATTCATATTTATAACTGAATATTCAGCCACCCCATAGAAACATAATTTTCTATGAGCCACCCACATCTTTGTTCATTGTCTTATTCTATTTCAATCGAAAATTGTAACAGCTATTGTAAAATCAAAGTAGAATCTGAAATAAACTATGGGTGGTCTGGTCTTGTTTTGAAAACCGTTTCCTGTGTATACAGTCAACATCAACCATTCTCTTAGATCTAATAATACATTCTTTCTTACCTTTTGAACGATTTCATTTCAGATATATGGCACCAGAAATTTTGGACGATGCCGTCGATAAACAAAATATAGATGCTCATAAAATGGCAGACATTTATGCATTTGGATTGGTGTTATGGGAAATATCAAGAAGGTAAGTGGCATAGGTATTTATGTCTGATCTACTATTTTTTTTAATTCTTCGCCATTCAGTCACTGTGTTTACAAAATTATTTGATATTGAGCGTAACGTATCGTATTCTGAATTTGCATTTCTCAATAAATAAATGAAAGAATACTTCTATTTCTCAAAAAATGTTAACGTTGCGGAGACCTTATCTGCCTCCGTTTCAAAACTTGCTGAAAACTTTTTATTACGAGGATATATTGACAAATTCTTAGCCTACTATAGAACCAAACAAAATTTCAATGTCAAAATATTTTATTACTCAACATATTCTCCTCTTAATTGGATACATTTATCATAGCGAACCTGCAACGTCTCTAGACCTTTCAAAAAAATGTTTCTTCTTGCTCTGTAAACCACACCTCCACAGCTTTTATTACCTCCGCGTTGGAAGGAAATTTACGACCTTTTAAACTTTTTTTCAGTTGAGGAAAGAGATGATAGTCGGGCGGAGCCAAATCTGGTGAATAAGGGGGGTGTTCTAGTAATTCAAACCCTAAATCACGAATTTTTTGCATGGCAACATGAGATTTGTGTGAAGGGGCGTTGTCCTGCAAAAACAAAACACCTTTGGATAGCTTTCCGCGTCTTTCATCTTTAATTTTTTCCCGTAGAGTGGTCAGTAATGTCGAATAGTAATCTCCAGTTATTGTTCTACCCTTATCCAAAAAATCAATCATGATTACTCCATGGCAATCCCAAAAAACTGAAGCAAGAACTTTTCCAGCAGATTTTTGGACACGAAACTTCTTAGGTCTTGGAGAACCGGAGTGTCACCATTCCATCGATTGTTGCTTTGTTTCTGGATCGTAGAAATGTACCCAAGTCTCATCCATAGTAACAATTCGGTTTAAGAAGTCTACATCGTTTTCAAATCGAGCACAGATCGAACGCGATGCTACTACCCTTGCACGCTTTTGGTCAACATTCAAACATTTGGGGATCCATTTTGCAGCAATTTTTTTTCTCATGTCCAAATTGACGTGAACTATATGATGAACGCGTTCGTATGAAATATTAAGTGCTTCAGACATCCGTTTTAGCCCAATTCGACGGTCTGTTAAAATCATGTCATGAACTCCATCGATATTTTCGGGGACTGACACAGAAACTGGCCTTCATGATCGGTCATCATCCTCAATGGAAATTTTACCTCTTTTGAAGCTTGCAGTCCAATTTTTCACGGTCGCATACTAAGGACATTGATCACCAAGGGTATTGAGCATATCTTCGTAAATCTGCTTACCTCTTAACCCTTTTAAATACAGGTACTTGATGATGGCTCGATACTCGAATATTTCGATTTTCACAATTTCGGTGGATATATTTTTTCTTTTAATTTATTGCGTAACTCTGGTTTACTTTTTTGACGTCAAACTTTACACTGACACTTCTAATAAGTTATAGTTCGTTGCTATGGTATCGCAATATTTTGTTTATGCAGGGAACTGGTCTAGGCTAACTAGATATCAACACATCCTCGTATGTCTGAAGATTATAAGATATTCATTTGACAAATTCAAATGATAGCTGTCAAGAAATGCTCTATGGTGACATTTGCTATTTTGATTTGTTTGATTGATGATCTATTTATTTTATAATTCATGATGAAATAAGAAAAGGAAAAAAAAATATATAACTTTGTCCAGTTTCCACTAACACTTTACTACTTTATTACGACCGGTTTCGGCTTTTACACTATTTTCAAGTAACTACAGATTTCATCAAGTTCGTGAATATTTATACATAAGAAAGTAATTAAAGAAAGGTTGGGTTTAAATTACCTAACTGATGTTTCAAAACAAGTTGGGAAAATACCTGGAATCTACCTGATGAGTCAAACTAATTTATCTAATAGGGGTTCCTACAATCGGTGGGTCCAACTTTATTATCAAAAGTCACAAATTCAGAAGTGGAGAGCTACATAATTCTAACTGGTCACTGAGGGTATCAAAATTGGGGTTTTTAATCAATTTGTTTATTTCCAAGGCTTCCAACAAGTTCATTTCTTCATCCTTCATACGTGCAATAAAGGAAGAGAAATGAACTTGTTGGAAGCCTTGGAAATAAACAAATTGAATAAAAACCCCAATTTTGATAACCTCAATGACCAGTTAGAATTATGTAGCTCTCCACTTCTGAATTTGTGACTTTTGATAACAAAGTTGGACCCACCGATTGTAGGAACCCCTATTAGATAAATTAGATTGACTCATCAGGTAGATTCCAGGTATTTTCCCAACTTGTTTTGAAACATCAGTTAGGTAATTTAAACCCAACCTTTCTTTAATTACTCTCTTATGTATAAATATTCACGAACTTGATAAAATCTGTAGTTACTTGAAAATGATGTAAAAGCCGAAACCGGTCGTAATAAAGTAGTAAAGTGTTAGTGGAAACTGGACAAAAGTTATATTTTTTCTTCCTTTTCTTATGCTATCTTGATAAATAGGGTGTAACAGGTATGAGTCAATCATCATCACGTTTTAAAATTTGTATTTGGCCTTTATAGTGGCCATCATTATGTAACGAAAATTCGAACAAATTTCGATTTTTTTGCAGGAAACTATCAACTAAATGAGGAATGAAATTGACAATTTCGAATTAGGTACACTACAAATATTTCCAAGAAGTAGAAAATATGAAGCAAACATCTGACAGAAAAGAACTACTACCCTGGATAACCATTCCGCTCACAACTTTTTTCCAATAGGATAGAAAATCTGAAATTTCCCCACCTAAAAGTTCGATTTTTAAAAGATTGCTTGGTAAATCATTCAAAGTCGTATATCAAACGTCGTTTTTGACTTATTTTTTAATTTTTAATACGCAAGCACAAAGTTATCCATGAATTTATTGATTGTCCTCAATAGAATTGGGTTATATGTTATCGTGACATTCAATAACGTTATAGTTTGTTAACGAATACTCAACCTTACAAAAAAGTACGAATTTTCGTACATCTCATACGGTAAACCCATAATATTAGACACAACGATATTAGCACAGCTACATTTGAATAAATTTTAATACATTTTATCTTCCAAGCACTAGATGGCAGTGCGTTGTTCGTTTTGGTGTTATGCGAATATGTATATTCAAATGAGACATTGTTAAAAAACGGTATTATAAAGAATTTATTTTCATAGTTGATATTGAAAATTAGTGTCATCAATTGATGACGCAGTTGTCGAAAGAGCTAATACCACGTCAGATATTGAACTACATCCGACATATATGTATGCAATGTTGCTACAAGAGTTGAAAGTGTTTATTGCAATTAAGCAGTAAAATGATATGGAGAGCTCGGCCAATTCTCGGCCTGAAACTCTCTTATATTTGACATGAGTTTAATTATGATTCAACAATGACTTTCCTTAATGTGCATGATGGTGCCCCCTGAAACTGGCTGAAAGCCTGAAAAACACTTGGCGAGAGCCAAGTGTTGTGTATTGAGTTAACTGAGTTTACTACTTGGTCGGTTCTTTTTGGAATCTGAAACATAAAAGCATGATTATCGAAATTTAAGCCTGTTGAAGTAGACGTTGGCGTCGCCGATGGTTTTGCTTCCGTCTTACTTCAGGGGTGTCGTTGTCTCCCTGGTTCACTGGTCGTCTGTATCTGTCTCTGTCGTCTTGCTCACGTCTGTTCTCGAGGAGCTCCGTGAGCAGCGGGTTCGTGTGGGTCTCTACTCTGTCTAGAGTAGTCCCCACGTGATTCCTGATCAGTCTGTCAATGTAGTCCGGATGGATGTCTAAGTCTCGATATATAAACCTGTTTGGCATATATCGTGGTGCGTCTGTTGCCATTCTTAGGCAGACATTGAAGAAGGCCCGCATCGTCTGCCTATAACTGTTCGCGCATTGCCCCCAAGCGGTAGAAGCGTATAGCATGATTGGCAGAAGGATTGTCCTGATGAGGCGTAGTTTCAACTCGAGTGCCATGTTTCTCCTACGTCCGATGAGTGGATATAGCTTATGCCTTGAACAGGTGTGGCTACAGTACTGCTCCCTGCTATCGAAGGCCTTGGAGACGTCTAGGAAGACTGCTCCTGAAAGATGTCCTTTTCTCGTGCGGTTCCAGCTCTGGATGGTGGCGTCCACTATCCGAGTGATCTGGAGTTCTGTTGAGTGTTCATGTCTGAAACCGAATTGTTCATCTGGTTGGATGTTCAATTCTTCAGACATTGTCTCAAGTCGAGTCCTGATCACCCTTTCTGCGATCTTACTCATCGCAGGTGTTAGGCAGATGGGGCGGTGGTTTTGCGGAAACGTGTGGTTCTTGTTGGGCTTCGGAATCATTATGAACGTTGCTTCTTTCCAACTGGAAGGAAAGTGTCTAAGTCTGAGTACAGTGTTTATGATGTTTGTCAGGGCTGCTAGTCCTTTCCTAAGGATTTTAGTGCCCTGACTGGGATGTTGTCTGGGCCCGATGCTTTCCTGGTCTTGGCGTGTCTAAGTATGTCCTTGATTTCCTCTGGAGATGTCGGCTCTAGAAGAATGACTGAGTCGTCAGTTCTTCTAAGCCGTCTGATCGTCTGTGCCCTACGAAAGATATTAAATTTTTTAACTAATATTTCCTCACGAATGAAGCAGCGACTTACATTAAGTCAGTCGGAGCGCCACCTGTGATGAAAATCAAGAAACACTCATCGGAAGCAAAGACTCCAGGAAGAGTGATTTGCGAGAATTCGAACAAAGTTAAAAAACGATTTTTTTTTGAATTCTCGCAATTACTCTTCTAGGAGTCTTTGCTTTCGAGGTGTGCTAATTGGTTTTCCTCGCGGGTGGCGCTGCGACTAACTTATTGTTAGTCGCGGCTTAACCTCGAAACATGGCTTCAGGTGGTTATCCACAGCCAAATGAAGAATAATCTAGTATTTTATTACAATAAGCACGTGCAACTGGGTCCGTCCACTTGGAGGAACATTGCACAAATATCTGTCAGATGTAGCTCAATATCCACAGTGGTATTGCCAGGTAAGTAGTTCGTTTCCGTCAGATATTTTCCTCATGTTTTCCTCTTGGTGGAAATATTGAGAGAAAAGGGTACTTCGACATTGTCGATTTTATTCATACCATCATTATGTTATTTTTCATTCATTTTGCTTAATTTCTTTTCCAGAAAACTGCTTAGTTTTCAGGTGAACTTATTTTGAATTGTTTTCAGGTGAACTTATTTTGAATTGTTTTCAGGTGTGAATTCGATAAAGAGCTCGATTTGGATTATCAAGTACCTTATGAAGGCTACGTTTCGAACGACCCAGAATTCGAGGAAATGCGGGAAGTTGTGTGCATAAAAAAAATTCGACCCGATATCCCACATATGTGGAACAGCCATGAAATTATGAAAATTCTTGTGAAAATGATGCAAGTAAGTGATGATATATGGCGTTGCAATGACCAACCTGTTACAATTATAGCAAGGTTATTTTCACTAAAAAAATTATGTTGGTTGCTATAATTTTCAGAATCCAATGATAATTCAGTCAAAACTGGAAAAATCTATTTTCCTTCTTGTATACAGTGTTTCCCACTTACCCTGCTCACCATGCGTATCTTTTTATCGGTTTGAGATACGAGGAGGGTTAAATTACAGCAAAATGAAAACTGCCAAATTATCAATGCCAACTATAATGTGAAAAAATATAATATATTTTTGTTTTAAACGCAAAAAACAGATTTTGATAATTTGCATGTTTTCTCCGTAACTTTTTTTCTCTTCCAGATGACAAATGTCACAGTTGTAGTTTTTTGTTGATAACAAAGGAGTTAGCATTATTTGAAACCAAAAAAAACAGCAATACATACTCCCTTTATTCTGAAACTAGAAACAATCGAAAAACTATATGAAAGGTACTCCAAAAATCTAGTTTCACATTCTACGCACTTGATACATCTTCGTACACTCAAAATATTAAAGTTAATTGCTCTTTCAATTCCTCAACGTTGTTATAGTTTCTCTGATGTACCTTATTCTTCATATAACCCTAGAGAAAATAATCCATTTGGGTGCAATCAGGGGATCTGTCAGGTCATAAACAATAACCTCTATTAGCAATCCATCATGACGGAAACCTCTCTCTCAGATAATTTGAAATCATAACAGCGTTTTGCAATGGGCCCCCATCTTGTTGGAACCATATTCGTTCTAAACCAGTATCTCCGCGTGTGTATTGTGGAAATAACCTAATTTGCGTTCAGAACAGTACCAATTTGGTTTAAAATAGAAAAAATCGACTGAATTTAATATTTCGACTTGTTTTAGGAAATGTGGCATGACAATCCTGCTGTCCGACTCACGGCAATGAGAGTGAAAAAAACTTTGAACAAACTGAGAGCTTCGAATGGTCACGTTGCAATAGATATATATGCTGCTGATAATTCATCAAAATATATATGAAAATGGGCGCAGATGCCGATACATCGAAGTATATTATGTTCAATGAAACTTGTTGAAAACAATGATGTTCATCATGAAGCAGGATGCAGAAAGAGTTTTGATAAAATTATTGAAAACAATTCGAGAACAAAAGCAGTCAAGAATATACTTACATGATAATATATTCGTCAAATATAGATATAATGGGTTGTTAAATAAAATGTTAAAATATGCAAGTTTTTTTTACTGTACTGTATTGTTGACATCTTCCACGAGTAGATAAATGTATTCTAGTCACAAACCTCACAGTTCATGTGTTATTGTAATTTATACAGTTATTTGAAAACCGACCGATTCATACAATCCTTTAAAATACAACCAACGCAGGAATTTGCAAGAATATTATAAAAAAATTACATTTGAGATAATAGATGCAAGAGTAATGAAAAAAACACTTTAATATCTATTTCTATATGAACTACAAATTTTAATAATCTCAGACTGAATATAGGTAAATTATAAAAAAATCAGTAACACTCAAACAGGAAAATTGTTTAGCTTTCAGTTAAAAAAATGTATCGAGCTAAATGACCTTGTACGAGAATCAAACACCTTCAAATGAAGTGCTTTAGAACATTCCCATTCGTCCCTAAATTTGTGTCTAGCATTGACCTTTCTTGTGATTGTTGATTATATTTTGATCCCACAATAACCATTCGTCTTTTTACTCTTTATAAAAGTGTAAACTAGGGTTATTCAACAGTGTCAACGTTGAAAAACTTGCTACTATTGATACATCATCACTAATTAATGCATTTTTTCGCCCTATCTATTAGTACATCTGCCATAATATATAAAAAAAAAGTTTAAGAGATGAATCCTCACAAAACTCCTCACTTCCATGAAATTCTCACACTTTTCCTCACAAGTCCAAAAAATCTTCACAAATGAGGACTTTTCCTTATAGTTGGCAACGCTGCTCTAACATCTTGATCTCACTCGGTATTCGGCCGATGCTTCTACCATTACGAGTTGCCTACCAACTGGTTCTCCGTTGACTTTATCATGTAAGAGAGTGGATGTTTATATCGATATCTCTCGGACTTTCGAGACAGTCTTTCGGATCCATATAACTCTTGTCTATGTTCGGATCTAACAGGACTCCATGGGAACCAGGGGTCCAATTAAAACTCATAATCGATAGATCAAATTTTTTTCTTCTACCCCACGAAGTTTGCATATTATATACAACATTTGTGTTTGCTATGACTGTGTTCAATAGAATAAAAGAGATTCGAGATAACAGATGGACTGATATGGTATAGGTATTCATTACTGCTTATTGTACTGTAACTCTGTTTTTTTCTTGCTGGCCATAAGCAAACTCTACCATGGCACGATGGAAATCTAACTTTACTATTCCCAGAATAAACTAAAGTGCAATACAGTGTCATCCCCAAAGTATGCACCATATGGGAAACTTATTTATTAAAGGTTTTTCGACGAAAAATTATTCCTGGTAAAAGTTTGTGCATCCCCTAAAACTAAACATACACCAACAAAATACAGTAAAACACACGTAATGTACGAGGAGCCTTCAAATATTTGATTTTGAGACAAGAGGAGACTCTTACTTTGAAAAATCTCGAGAAATGTTATTTTAAAAAGTTGTTCAGCATTGAAAAATACATCTAGTTTTGGAGTCATGGCCATCTACGTGAAGTTTTATTTTTTTACCCATTTTTTTTTAAATGGGGACTACGAAAAAAATAATTTGCTAAAACGATAAATAGACAGCATCCTGTATACGACGGTTCATTTTAAAAGCCTGTGATATTACAAATTACACAACTATGGTGTTAACCACGGTAAATTTTTCTGAGGAGTAAAATAATTTGCAAATTTTTTGGTGCAAAGTTATTTTTATTTTTTGTTAACACCGAAAATTACTCAAAATTATACAGTTTTATAACAAGAACTTAATATTCAATCATATCAAATCACAAAACATCAAAATAAAATAGGTATTTCGGAACAAACTCATTGATTTTCTGGAGATTTTCTTGTCCAAAATAATTCTTATATTCGCTTTAAAAACAAAAGCATGTTTCCGAAAGAAGTATTTTACATCTCAGTATGATGTCCATCCCGCAACATGCACAGTTCGGTTCTTCTTACACAATCCTTGACTGCAATCGTAATGTGCTTCGGTTGAATGGCCCTGACACAATTAGTAATGACATTTTTTAAATGTTCGCTATCCCTAAATGGACGATGGTTGTAAACTTCGTTCTTCAATGAACCCCATAAGAAGAAATCCATTGGGGTTAAATCTGGTGAGCGCGCTGGCATTGGATACTCTGAGTAACGTCCTATCCATTTTCCATAGAATGTTTCATTTAAAAATTGTCGTATTGCACTACTACAGTGAACACTAGCTCCCTCTAACTGATACCAAATTCTTTCTCTACGCGGCATTTGATTTAAAAGTAGTAATAAATCTTGTAAAAATTGCAAATATCGGTTGGCATTAAGGTTTCCATCAATGAAGAAGGGACCAATCACAGTATTGTTTAACAGTCCACATAAGACATTTACCTTATGAGTATTGGTCCTTGCACTCTATAGTGAAATGAGGGTTTTCTAAAGTCTACCATCTACAGTTCAGTGAACTTACGTTTCCATTAGTTGTAAATGTTGCTTCATCAGTCCATAAAATATTTATCGGGAACCGTGCGTTTTCTTCGTATTCTCCTTGATACCATGCGGAAAACTCAAATCTTGGAATAAATCTCTTTCTTTTAGGGTATTTACAAATTTTTGGTTTGAAAGCTTTGAATTTATTTCTTCTTAAAAATTTTTGTACGGTAGTAATAGGTAGGTACATCAAGAGATGTTGATATTTGTTTAATTGATGTCTTACCATTTTCGATAACACTGAAACACACTTCTCTAGATACTTTTGCAGCTGAGTGAGGTTTTTTGATATTGTTATTAATACTGCCTGTTTTTTTAAATTATTTAAAATACGGGTAACTGTAGTGTGATTTACCTTGCGATTAGGATGCCTGGCATTGAAAATTTGCTTGGAGTATTTTCCCCACACAACAATATAATCTCAACTTTTTCTTCTTTTGTAAGCATCTTGATATTATTTAAATATTCCACCACTCGAGCAAGCTCTCGTGGTGTTTCTAAGCAACACAGTTTTCGTGACAGCAAGGTGAAAGTATTTTTTGAAAATTCACTATTTTGTCGGGATATTACTACTGAAAAGCCCCTTCCAAAAAGTTGTTTTCCTATTTATTATAAACCGGTGGCCTTCGTAGCAGGGCGTTACAAAAAATACAGGAATGCGATGATGGCTCTCGTAGCAAACTATGACAAAAACTAAAAAAGTCTTCTTTTACTTTAAAAGGAACCAAAAATATTCGAGTGAAAAACTGAAGTCGAAAACCTATATGAAGGTGAATATTTTCGGTACAAGAAGTCAACAAACCAAAAAAGGGACAAGTGGTAAAGTATAAGATAATTAGTGAGGTTATATTCTCAGAACTTGCTTTCTTGGTAATAACCTTTTATCTGAACTTATTTCTGACAAAGTAGTAGATACTGATCCCAATATTATCCTATTTCACTTTAAAGTCAGCGAATGTAATCATTAATTTTTTCAAATGAGTACAATATAATTTCTTCTTAATTGTTTCTGATAGATGATTTTTTCAGTTCAAAGCTGCACAAGTTGATTTTTGTGCAAAATCAAGAAGAATATATGCACCTTTTTAAATTTTCTTTTATTGGAATCGATGATATGTAGCAAAATATTTACTGATTATTCATTCCATTTTTATTTGTTGACAACAATTTATTTTTTCTATACATTTCACTGTCACATACATGCATTTATGAAAATATAAAAAATAATGTTTTTAATTTTCAATTGAGAATCACTTCATATTTTCAATGAAATCAACAAAAAATAATATTGTGTTGATTAACTACATTACTATTTAACTATTACAAATATAATAAAAAAAAAACATCACATTAGTTATATAAAATCATTGATAAAAAATAAATATTGAGCTAAAGGAGAAACCAAATCTTTGGTAAAAAAGGTACATTTATTTTATAGGAGTTGAAAAATAAAAATTATGTATTGATGCAGTAAAAAATAAAAATCCTATTGATACATAACTACTAAACTAAAAACAAAACATGAAACGTCTTGATAGTTATATAAAATATTCGGTAAAAAAAGAACATTATTTATTCTGGAGCAGTTAAAAAATAAAAATAACAGTGGATTGACATATAACTATCGAACTAACAAAATCAAAATAACATAAAACAAAACAACTTATCAGTTAGCAATATCAAATCTTCGGTAAAAAAGGAACTTTCGAACATATCTATAATAGGTAAAAAGTATTTTGGACAAGCAAAAAGGTTTAATTTATAGAAGGAACCTAACTTAGCCGCTATGTTGATGAGTTAGTCTCTCATATAAGTTGTCTTCCATACTTTTCTGATGTTTTTGTCAATGCATCAATAACATCGTCATAATTCAGATCATTTAACATATCGATTTCAGTGTTCATCAGAAGAAACGCCTGCAGTCTTTCTTGCCCTAATAAAGACCGCAGTCTGTTCACAATTATCTTCGTCTTACTAAAAACTCTCTCGCAACAAACTTGAGTACATGACAGAGTCAATAGGTACTTGTAGGCAACGTATATATTTGAATATGTTGCAGAGTGTAGATTATAATTATGTTTCCAAAATAATTAAACAACAAACAAAGCAACCAGAACATGAAGAATCTTTGTGAACGAAACTCTCGGTGGTTTCGCTGAAATCTGCGTTATCCTTATCAGATTGTTGCTCTTTAATGCCTTTGACAGAAGAATTATTCTTCAAATTCTCAAAATTTTGAGCAAATCTAATAAGATCTTTCATTATTGAAGATGGATCCAGGCCAGTTAATTCAGATATTACCAAAAATGAACGGGACTGCAAAATAAAATTTTCAACATAATTTGGAAATTACGCGGATCAAAGTATTAAAAGTCTTTGTAGGAATTTTCATGATCTGCGTAACGGTTTTTCAAACTTTCATTTACTTGATTCACAATGATTTTGTAGGTCTCTATTTCAAATTTTCTTGTTGGGTCCTGTACATTCTCATCAGAGCACTTCTCACCAGGCATTTTTTAAACTTTTCTTTGGCGAGTTACTGGAAACTCTGTTTCGATATAAATTTCACTGTTTATCAAGGAAACGTTCTCACTTACGTAATCTATGAATGTATTTACTTTGTTCAGAATATCTGGAAATTTATCAAACAAGACTGCTATATTTTTCTGGGCGTTTTTTATAATACAGAATGCAGTATTGAAATCAAGTCCTTTGGTTTGTAAATAATTAGAAGCAAGTGTGAGATATTTAAAAAGTGACAAAAATGTGAAACCTAATGCTAATGTTTCATAACTTTTCCAAGCATTTAATAGACTGTTAGCTTCAGAAGTGGTTTTGGCATCAAATTCATCACTAATGGATATGGTGTGCAGTGCAATCAAAAGTTTTGAGTACCTATAATTCTTTATAATGATGTTGAAATGATCTAAATCTAGTCTCCAATGCTTTAGTCTTGCTCCACCAGCGGGTGTTGCTGATTTTTTCAGGCGTTGAATTTTGGATCCAATCTGTTGTTTCCATATTGCGTCTCTCTTATAGGATTCTGACATAAAGATACTCGTTCTATTCAACAATCCGAAAAAGGATATGCCGGACTAGCCGGACTGATGGTGGGGTGGGCCTCAAACATTTTCTTATTAATTTATGTTATGAATAATTTGTAACGCCCAAAAATGTTAAGAATCTAGAAAAATTTAAATTAATTAATTCCTTTTTAAATTGGGGCCACTTTGAGGGCCTCCGCGAGGAAATTTCCCGGTATCCCGGTGGTATACAATCCGACACTGAGTAGATAGTAAACGGAGAACAGTTATATAAATTCAAAAACTTATCAGAAATATCAATGCAAATAAATTCAACAACAAGCTTTATGTGAAATTCAGAAACGTTATCGTTTGATAAGCCAAATCAAGTACAAAAAACATGCTTCATTACAGTATACAAAATACGTATACTACCTGAGTAATCCGAAACATGCCAGCATGTGACTTTTGTTTTCAGAATCGAACATAAAATCAGAGAAACTACAGTGTGTGCGATTTGAAACTGCAACACCCTGTTATTCTGGAACCCATGAACCGATTGTGCAAAATGAAAATTTCAAGTTATAGTACTGAAAGATGTTGATACATATGAATTTTTCTTATGGGAAATGGGTCAAAATTTCGAAAAGGACCATTAAGAATTTTTTTCTTGAAAAAGTGGATAGCCTATTCGATTTGGGCATATTTTTAACACTTATATACCAAGTTTCAGCCCAATAGCTCATATAGGGAGTCAGTTATATTATAACAAATTTCCAAATTAATGCTTTTTTGACTGACCCTGTATGAAAAACTGTACATTTCAAAGAAAAGATAAAGTAGCCCTTCAACTGAGAAACACATCGAATATTCAGATACGAAGTTCCATCTTAACCTTAAATAGTCAATCAACTATTGTAAAAATATCCTTTACCTATGTTCTATTTTTTTCGAAACATTTTCAAGATTTCATTTCATACGGCCAATTCATATGATTAAATCATTAAGCATATAATAAATCATAAATTTTTTATAACAGGCTTTGAAAATAAGTTGTCTGTTTTTTCTTTGTTATAATTTTGGGTTTTGGTACAGTTGTTCCCATAGTTGAGGAACAAACTTCCCCTCGTTCATTGGTGTTAATTCAGGATACATTTGGTTAAATTTTCTGCAAGTTCTAGCAATGACTTGGTCACATTCTTCGTGTACAATGAAAAATTTCGTAATAAATTCGTTTGAATAATCAATATTTGCATAACTTTTTGGAGATTTGTTCAAACACCGTCAATAACTATTCATAAATTACTAATAAAAGACACCAAACTATTTCCAAGGCTACCTAAAATTAAATTCTTTAAAAAATAATTTTTCCCAAAAAGGGCCTTATTCAGAAAACTTGAGGATTTAGGGATAGGTACATAATATATCATCTTGAAGCATTTTTCTTCAACATCCAACTTTTCATGAATTGAGAGTATAGTAATTTACTTAAGTTCAATTAGCGTTATGTTTTGGACCACATTTAAAACAAATTATTTTCTAAGTCGGAAACAGATAAAGGTATAGGTATTATAAGTATAAATAAGTATTATACTAGAAGGGCGATTCTAAATATTTGTTTCTATACGAGGTGTTCTATTTAAAAATAAAGTTTCTAGTACTTTTTTATAGAAGCGGCAACGTCGTAATGCTGAAAAGATTTGAAATCGATAAAACATGCAAGGAAATAGAAGATGTGAAATTTTCAGTAGTAATACCACAAGTAATTGAATTTTCGCGATAAATCTGTCGATTCATTTCTGAACAAAACTGAATGGTGTTTTCTCGATACAATTCAGTTGAGTTCAGAAATAAAAGACAGACTTATGAGGTAAATTCAATCACGAGTGGAATTTTATTAGACTATTTCACGAAGCATTAAAAGTATTATTATAAACATGAACAATCAATTCATCATAACCATAATCAATCAACTATAAACACAAAAAATGTATTATAACTATCAATAATTTATTATATAGTTACGATGCGACTCATTTTGACGTTTTCGCCTACAATTATGATCTGTCAAAATGTCAAACTTTGCTTTGTCATCTATGGTTACATCGTTGAAAACATCAACGCTGACAGACCAATCAGAATTGAGAGACAGCTGGTGTTTTTGCGATAATACGAGTTGTCTTTGATTTGTAATTGGTCAGATTACGTGAATATCTTGAGAAGAGTGGAACAGTCAGAGAAATCCTGAGTTACTTTTTCTATAAACGTCTAACCTATCATCGACCGTGAGTCACCCTGTATATTTAAATGTTGTCCAGTACTATTCAATTTTTATTGCTTTTTGCTTTGTACCTAGGTGGACAGGAAATGCGTACAGACGGCAATTTTAAGGCACTTTGTAGATATGTAAACATACGCCCTCATTCGATATCGAATTTTAATTTGTTTTTGTTTGTGTTATAAAAGTTCAAATTCTAGTGTGATTACATTACTTTTATCTAACTCATGTCGTACTGCACAACTTAATTTACATGAAATACCAATAACCTTCACCATATCGTAACAACATAATTCCCTAATACTATACAGGGTGACCAGAAGAAAACGAAATAGTCAATCATCGATGAGGCTTTGGAACTTAATGTCTGAGAAAATGGTTTCCACAGCACCTCTTAAAATTCAAAAACAAAATAAACACCTGCCCTCGTTTTCTCATTTTCATATGTTTTTCGGTTTCATGTAAACTTTCATTTACTTTATTGTTCCATGTATGGTGAATTAATTGTCCCTTTGCTGTGTGAGATTGTTCCGTGTTTACCCTAATTTCGACATGCCTTAGGGTGGCTTGAACCGCACCCTACAAAATATCACAATACCGTGATGAATCACCGGAATTATTCAGTGGCATTTGTTTGATCAATATGAATAATTATTTTCCGTTTTGGTTGACTATTATTTACCAGAGGGTGTTATGTTTCACTTGAATGATCTAAGGTCGTAGGGGAATCAAAACTTCTTCTTATTTCTGCTCAAAAAACCGTGGTTCCATTTTGAACAGTTTCGAAAGAAAAATTGAGTGTTAGGTATAACAGAGTTCAGACCTCAACCCATTGAACAAGAAACATCCTCAGGAGGTTTTATTCGTCAACCCGTGACGATGTAGCTGAGAATATGTCTTGGCTGAAAATGGTTGCTGAACTCAGACATGTCTATCTGGTTCTCGATGTCAAATTGCATTACCGGGCTAGCTTGTCGAGTGGGTTGAAATTCAGCCAGACGCTTTGCTGTGGCCAAAGATGGTTCAGTTGGGAACATCTCTGTACTGTGTGAGGTATAGGACGGCTAAGAAACGTGAACTATAAAAAAAAATATGTATCAAACCAAAAATAATTCTTATTTCTACTGGCAATCTGCAAATAGAAAAAATCCGAAACTCCGCAAGTCTTGGTTCCTCGAGCAATCTTACACAAGAATAATAATTTCTAGCCTCAAGCTAATTTTTATTAGGAAAACACAACTTCACAAAAGTGGTATTATACGACAACAATAAGAAAAAAAATTACAAAATAATATTTATCCTTGCCGAGAATCGATCTGGGGCCTCTGGACTCTCGAGCAAACACTCTACCCAGTAGTTCACCAGGGGAACAGAGATAAAGTTAAATTAATTTACTAAACACAATTTACAAAAAAAATTGTTTAACGGATCACGAATGTTTTAATTTGCAAGTATTTTCACCGACAAATAAACACAATGAAGTCACAGTGGTCCAATCAGCATCCCACGGACACTGGTAGGTATAAAAAATTTAAATACCTAAATGCCAATTCGCGGTCCAAGCGGAACCAGAAAGTTTCTGGGAGGCCCCAGGTCTTACCCTTGTAGCAGTCCTGCAGCAGCTCTCGACGATATAGAAGTTCTAGTAGCCTTTTTCTCTTCTTTTGTAATTCAGGTCAAGAAAGAAAACAGTTAATTTCAGGGTACCACAACCAAACCTCTTCGAGAAACTGGATCTTCGATTTGTGCTGGCAGTAGACTAATCGGCGAGTACCCAAACTATTTCATTTGCGAAGGCAACTCAGGATCCTTCGGTTCTACTGACTATGGCCAACAGCCGTTGTTTCGAGTAGAATAATAAAACTGCGTTGGATGGCAAGGTGGAAATTCGCTTGGCTAATCAATGTTGCAAGCACTTGCACAAACACTGGGAGAATATATCTCAAACTTCAAATGCACGTAGCTCGCGAAATAATCAGAATAAATAATGCTTGAAGTAGAAAAATTGACTATGTCGAAATTATTGATGTTTCTTGTCAGAGAGATCTGTCAGACCAACAAATTCCATTGCATTCCAGCGAGTTTGCCCAAAAGGGCCTTGCTAGATGCGCAATACGGTTTCCTCGGCTGAGGGCGTAGATTCTGCCGACCCGTAAATAGTATGACAACTAAATGCGTGTGCACGGAGGTACGGAAATCGGAGGTGACCACCTCATCCGGCTGGCTACGCTCCGCGCACAGCATCGTCGCAATCCAGCAACTCCAGAACTCTTCTTACTGGATCAGACAAGAACAGCACGAATTCTTTTTTAATTGGTTGGTGTTACCAACGGCGTCTCATACGCCTATGCCAGGCTGTAGATTTCTCAAAATGCTACACCTTGGCCAGAAATACATTTGAAAACCATCATCGTGGATAACCATTAATCGGAATTGACATTAGCTAAAATAGCTTAAAAGCTCGGGTGAGCCATCCGAGTACCACTACCCAGCAGAACACTGTCCGGACTCTCTCGTGGCACCCGAACGACTGTAGATATGACCACCATGCACCCCCTAAGGTTGAGGCCCGGAAGGATGAACTCCCCAGCACTCGTACGTACTCGAAAGCTCACCCCCCCTATCCACCACCACCGCTCGTTAAAGCGGTTCCTCATCCTGATGACTGGCGATCAGCAGAATAAAATCTGACCGTTTGATATGGAGTGCCCAGCCAATTCTCGGCTTGAAGCTCCCTTATATCTGACATGAGTTGACTTTTAAACAATGACTTTACTTTACTTTATTGTGCATGGTGCCCCCCTGAAACTGGCTGAAGGCCTGAAAAAACTCTCGGCTGAGGGCCGAGTGCTGTGTGCTGAGTTAATTGAAATTGAAATTATTACTTGGTCGGTTCTTCGTGGATCTGAAACATAAAAGCATGATTAATCGTGATTTGGTGCCTGTTGAAGTAGACGTTGGCGTCGCCGAAGGTCTCGCCTCCGCCGTACTTCTTCAGGGGTGTCGTTGTCTCCTTGGTTTACTGGACGTCTGTATTTGTCTCTGTCTCTGTCGTGTAGATTTGAGTAATCTCTCGTCTTCATATAGGAAAGGCTGACATTTACTCCGGCCAATGCCAGAGCAAAGCCGCTGGTGAGTGCTGGTGGGCGGAGCCTACTGGGCCTCCGCGCCCAGATATACTCTCGAGTACAACATTTTTATTTTTGTATTTCTGGCCGAGGATGACAGCCGCTCGCTCTAAGCAGGCCAGAACGTCACCGTCCAGGATTCACTCCGTGTGCCTCTCTGGCTTTGAACAAAACCGGAGAACCTTTTGTGACAGAATACTTTGACATGAAATCCAAACTGAAATAATAAGCTGAGAATTTTACTTTTAATGAATAGCTGAGTTGTCTGCTCTATCATACACTAGTAAAGCCCTAAAAATCATCGCAAATTCATTTCATGCTGAATGAATTTTGAGACATCTTTATAATGTATCGGCCATTCAATTCATGCCACGTCTCATTCGCATCTTTATCTGTTTCAGTGTCAAAAAAGCTAGTTAACAATAACGTTATTGGGCAATTCGAAAGTTACATTGTTGTATCATTGTCGATTGGTTCTTTTTATAGATATAAATCGTATCAAAAACGAAACTACTACGTGAATGGGTACGAAATAGTTACCAATCAGTTCCTTAAAAAGTTCGTACTGTGTGATTGGTAAAAGACGAGTAGTTGGCGCCAAATGTAACCTCAAAATTATCTAGAAGGTGTTTCATTTCAATCTGTAATTATTGAAACTATGATATTAATGGAGTTATTTCAAATATTAGTTATTCCAGTGTTGATATAAAAGAAAAGATTGGAAATTATAGTGTGTATATATGAAAGGGCGGGTATTATCTCTGACCCTGATCAACTCGCCAGCATCATTATGTTCAAGGACAAGCCAAAGCATAATGCCAGAATGAAGGATACGAATATAATGCAAAGAAGCAACAAAAATATATCAGACATCACATTTAATTTTTTGGTACCGGGTATACAATTTTGTTGAAGTTTGTTGTTCAAGTTGATGGTTCAATATATTCTTACTTGTATTTATGTTTTACTTGTGGATACCTAAATACGTACCACATTAAAATACACTGTCTGTCGAAACCTAGAGAAATTCAAAATCAGAATGTGAAATATTAATCATTCAACACAGAATGATATATTTATCGAATATTGTTCAGATTTCTCCTGAACTTTTTACCTTATAATTGTACAGGGTGTTTCTTAAGTACGTGTAGAAAATTCAGGAGCCTGTTGCTGACGTCAAAATAAGAAAAAAAGTTCCCATAGACACATGTCCGTAAGTTATTCGTTTCTAAGATACAGAGTGTCAAAGTTAAATTCTTATATTTGATTTTTGTGAATACATTCCAAAATATTTGTGATATTCGAGTAAAGTTTGGTATCTGAGATGATTTTTCAATGAAAAAATCAATCTTGATGTTAATTGTGGAAAAACTAATTTCTAATTGAATTTATTTTAAATTTTAAAATCTTGTCATTCAAAATCACTTGCATCGATTATTTCAAATCTCTATAACTCGAAAACAGTTGCTCGCAGTGACCTCTACCAGGAATATATTATTTACCCAAACTAAATAATAAATATTCCCAGATACCAAACTTTACCCAAATATCAAAATTATTTTGAAATTATTCACAAAAAAATAAAAACATGAATTCAACTTTGGCACTCTGTATCTCAGAAACGAATAACTTGCGGACATTTGTTAATAGGAACGTTTCTTCATATTTTGATGTCAGCAACACGATCCTAAATTTTCTACACGTACTTAAGAAACACCCTGTATATAACTATTGAAAATCCCGTATGCCCTTCTACACCTATTTTTTGTTCTGTGCCTCTTGTTGGTATTAGTCAGAGAGAGTAAACTAACAGGAGGGTTTAATAAGCTCTAGCCAATCAGAATCTTGTAGCATCGACGCGTCATAGTGACGTACTTGGATATGAGTACAGAGTCGAACTCGAACCAAGAAACAAAACTGTCACATATAACTCTCATATACCAAGAGCTATAGTCCGTCACTGCCTATGGAGAATGGCGGTCATGATATGTCCCACTACGTCACATTTCGTCACAAATGTTCTTTCATCTCTTTCTATAAGTGCCCCCATTTTCTTATGGAGATTAAACTCTTATAGTCAAATAACGTTTAGTCTCCTTGGGTATTAGTGACTTTTCGATTGACAGTTGATGGAATTAGGTAATTTTATTGTCACTTTTGGAAATAGACGCCGTTTTGTTGGTAGTTGTCATGGTAACTTCTCTCCCTTGATACTCTCGGCTTATGTCACAGCCATTTAAAAAACTTAATTGGATCTCATGTTAGCTCACTTATAGCTTTTAGTTATTAAAAAATAATAGCTAAACCCTCAGTAATTTACCCTAAGTTGATGTACCTGACTTGACTTCTTGAAATAGTGAGCATATTTCCAGCTTATTTTATGAGAAACTGTTAAAAGTTACGGATAAATTTAGTACAACGTTTGTAAATTATATATGGATTAGACCGTTCAGAATATAAAAGAGAAAAAGTACTTCAGGCTTTTACTGAAACTAGAACGTGAATTCCCAAACAAAATCTACATAATTGGAAGATCAATCCAATTTCTTGTGTTGGATCTTTGGAGTAATAGAACCCGAGATTCTACAAATATGATATTACCTTATTATTTCAATTTTCTGTTGTCTCTAAACTTCTTTTAAAGAAGTTCTTGCACAGTGTTTCGGTATGAATAAAAGGAAACAGATGATTAAAAATGAAAGAGCCTAGCATTTTCAATTGAAAAATTAAATGAAACGAAAGTATTTGAAACAATACTTTTGTGCAGGTGTCAGGTCTCAGGTTAAAATATTCAAATCTGAGAAGTTAAGCTTTGTTCAATTTCTATTAATTTAGTCTATTTAAAATCTGAAACAAGCAACTCGATTTATGTAGGTCTCCACTCTTGAATTTGTAAGTTTGACAATCCAGGTAATTTCTATAATCTCCAGTGTTACATTCTTATCGTTGACCCCCTATTCACTTAATTACCTGTCCATCCTGCTTACCTGCAAACTCTCTATATAACCACGTTTTAAGATTCCAAATGTATTAGTTATCATACTTGATAATGGGATAAAACCCAAAACCGGTCGTAAAAATAAAATAACTAGTGAAAATTAGACAAAAGTATTTCATGCAGTTCATTAAAGTGATCATAAATTTCCACAAAATAAACAAGTCAATTACCAATAAAGTGTTCCATCAAAGGAGTAGGTGGAAGTCATTTTGTCCGACGGCATCTTAGATGTGTCAATTTTTCATGACGTCTATTTTGGTGGAGTGGCCTATGTCATTATTCTCGCCTCCGCTGCAATATGCAAATGCAGAGGAGGGATATTCAGTATCGCCTCCAGGTTGATCGTAGATGTGCTGGACATAGCACCAGTAACCACGAGCATGACCAGTCATTGGAAACTGGCCAGCCACCCTCTGGTTGTCACCTGTTGATAAACGCCGTTGCATTTTCAAGTGACCAAAAAACCATTTGCACATACAATGTTTGGCCAATGTTTTCGCCTCTTTCAACACCAGCATGTTCATTGTTCTCCAGTCCCAAATATGCCTTCATCCATAGGAAATGAATTTGTGTTCCACTGAGATTTAAGTTTTTCACCAGTTTCTTATGCTTATACTTCATCTTGAATGAAGATTTGCTTGAGGGGGGCAGTAGATTATCCCTGTTCATTCCTTATAACACCGTTTAAATTGAAATATGTTTATTGATCTTTGATTTCAAATAAACAAAATGGATAGGACTCATTTCGAAACAAGAATACCCAAAATAGTTATGTGGTTATCACAGTAGGTGGGACAAGAACAAAAAATCGACCACAATCAAAGTGGAGCGCAGATATGGAACAAGATATCAAACTTCAACAAATTACCAGATGGAAAAATGGAGCAAAGTACAGGTCTACAATAAAGCCATGAAATCCCTTTATTGACAAATCAAGATATCAACAATAAGTGTAATGCATATCAGGTAGAACCTGTCTTGAAGCTATACGCACTTTGGAAGGATACATTAGTCAATTCTTACCTGTACCGGCATAACACAATACTTTCATTAGGTGCTCATACGTCAGAACCAATAATTCTCCAATCAATTATAGCCTACTTTTATTTGCGTAATAATAAAAAGCGAGTGTATTTTTATATACTGATATGAGTCATTAGCCTAGTAAGATCTAACGCAATTGAACATGTGAACAATCACCCGCACCACATTACAGAATATAATAAAGCAAAAGTGGAAAGTGCTCACTCAGATGCTGGAGGCACAAAACTTTTGTCAAGGATGATATTTATGGTTAAAACACATTTGGGGCAATTATCAATAATAGGCGAGGACACGAAAAAATATTCACTCCATCTATGCTCAAAAATACCCAACCCATATACAGGGTGATTTGCCACCGCTAACACAAAATTAAATGGGGTATTGGTCTATAATGAAAGAAAGCGCAGAAGGGCCACAAAGAATTAAAAAATATAATTTCGACTTTGCAACTCGGAATTAGAATAATTCCACTTTACAACTCGGAATTTGTATAATTTCGACTTCACAACTCGAAAGAGGAGAGTTGGCACTGGTGCACGTATGTATGTCACCCGTCAAAACATCGTCAGTTTGATTTGGAATAGTGATCGTATTTTGACGATTTCGGTACTGTTCAATATGCCAGCGTTTTCCGCTAGCGAATATTGTGGTATGATTGTTACATATGGTGCAGTGAATGAAAATGCGCGAGAAGATTTCCAAATAGACACTATTTAAACTCTATTCGTCGCTTGGAATTGTGTATTTATTTTTGCCTTTTTGTAATGTGAGTAACATCCCAATCTCACTTCTAACCCCACCAGCTCTGTTGTCAATCCCAAGTCTGATGGAGGAGGTAAAGTGAGCCTGCATGGTTCCACGTTGGCACTTTCTATCCAGTGGCGGCGCGTTTCTAATTAATCAGGTAAGTGTTTTGTTCCAAATTCCTATTGGTTTTCAACTTATTTTGGTTACAAACTTTTTGTAAGTGGTGGTAAATCATCCTGTATAAATAAACCATTTGAATATTGTCGACTTCGAATTTTTTTAATTCAAAAATTAACCAAATAAGAAAATTTCCATCGAAGTTTTCACAAGCTGCAGAATCCATTAAATGTATTTGTAAAATTTCGTGTTCTCGCCTACTGTAATAAAAATTAGAAAAACGGAAAGCCAGAAGTGTATGTGTTTTTCAAAGGACCAGGCAGCGGCCCTATGGAAAATATATCAACTATGTAGTAATTTTTATGAATTTTTGAAATCTTGTAGAGTTTGAACTCATAAAAATGTGTCGATGTGCACAACTCAATCCTATGACTAGTTTACGAGATACAGGGTGATGAAGTTGGAAAGTGGTAATTTTTTCTTAAACGTTTAGCGTGACTAATATTGCTTACCCACAAGACGTTAATTTTACGTTTTTTTATGAAAACAATTTTTATATAAACGGGTAATTCAAGCATCATTCAATATGAAATTTTTAGTTGACCCTATAAAGTGAAAATTTTACCAAACCAACTAGCACTAAAATGTTAAAAGTCACTTTTTTGGGGACATTTTGTACATATTTTTATTATATCTTATACTTCTTGGATACTTGACTAGGTACTATTCAAAATACTTCTTGTACGATTGATACACAGTATGAAACAAACGCTAGGTGATGATAAAAATTGCGAAAAACTTTATTATTCAACCCTGTGTTTAAAAACTTCGTAGACTAAATTTTGAAATTTTTGTCATTACTTTTAGTCTAAGTACACAATTATAATATCAGACACTCATGGTTTTGCTGTGACCAGAGTTTGAGATACACATTGTAATACATTGTGAGAGACGCCGTCCGGCTATTAATATGTCTTCGAAGCGATTTTCAAATTGTCTTCTCACGTTGATCAACATTTCTGGAGTCACTGCACGATACTCCACAACAATTCTCATTCGTAGATCATCAAGCGAAGTTGGCTGTGTAATATAAACTTTGGATTTCAAATGACCTCATAAAAAGAAGTCTTATGGTGATAAATCAGGAGATCTTGCCGGCCATTCTATTGGTCTTCGCCTTCCAATCCATCTCCCAGTGAAATTGTCATCTAAAAATTGACGTATAGGTGCAACAAAATGTGGAGGAGCTCCATCTTGTTGAAAGGTGAGCTGACCTTCAAGTAGCCTACCATCGTCTTCAAGTAACAGTGATTCTTGGGTTCATAATTGTATCAAAAAGTTCAAGATACGTTTGTCCGTTGAGGTCAACATCAATTAAATATGGACCTACAATAACCGAGGTGATCTTAGCTCTTGGCAGGCCAGCTCCAAGCGCCACTTTTCCACCACGGTCAAATATTTTCATAAATTCCATTCTCGCTTGTTTAGATCGATGTGTACTGGCAATGTTTGGAAATTCTTATTCTACCTGCCGAACAGTATCAACTAATATCGAAACAATTCCAATGCAATTTGCATCTTCATCCTACAGTATTTAAATTATTCTTAAATCTCATATTGAATAATCACATCGTAGATTGTTGTTATAATTGATTTGATAATGTAAACGAGCATTGCGATTCATGGGTTTATTCATGGGATGAGAACATACCTTGGGACAGGGCAGTCTAGTATTGGCTTTCAAAGCGGTTGTTAGTTATATTTACGTTGGGGGAATATATGGTGTAACTAATTATTGTGTGTATCATTACTTTGTTATTCGAAAGACAGTGATTATTCCACATATTCTACAATAAGAGGTTTTATAGAGAGAATTTCACGCAACTGTCAAAAAACCAATGAAATTGTTCCTAATGACAAAACACATCCAATGAGGTTGAAGCTTTGTTGATTATTTTCTCCTGCAGCGAATTAATATACGACTATACCACTATCTGGATTTCCATGGTAACGGAAACTCTGACGCATAACTGACGTTTGAATATCGTTTCGCTTTCGGAATACTATTCGGTAAAAGGTGCATTTAGTCAACATAAACGTAACTTTAGCACAAGCACTGACATAAATATAACCGTGAAAATAATTTTGTATGATACCTGATATTACACGAGTTTTACATTTAGGCATACATTTAAGAATGATAGGTACATTTTATGACATAAAACTTTAGGTTCACGTGAATTAAGGATAATATTTTCGTCGTAAAAGTAAGATTCTTATAAAATTGGGATTTTCAAAGTGACATGTTTTTAGCATAAACTTAATATTGTTGTATAAATGGTTGATTTAACAGATTCAACTTTCGTTTTTAACATATATTTAAGCACAATTTTAAAATGATGTTGACTAAATGCACCTTAATTCGAAAAAGAAATAGAATCCAATATATGGGGAACTGCTACAAATATCAAAATTAATTTGGCAATTGCACAGAATACGCCAAAAAATACAAGGAAATCTAAAGATTATGCTTGGAAACAATTTATGGACTTTTGCCGAAATAGGAATTATGTTGTCGAAAAGGAAACTACCCCAGTAGAAATTGCGAATATATTGAAAGATTATGCCTTCAATATGAAGAAGCAGGATGGCAGTGAATATAAAGAAACTGTTATAAAATTCAATTGGAATGTTGTCGCAAAACTGCTCCAAGACAAGTTTTATAATGATTATAATGTGAAAATGAATCCATTTGCTGACATAGAATTTAGATCAGCCCGTGATGCAAGAAATGCGAAGAGAAAATTACTTCAAGGGGATGTCGAAAAGAGGAAAACGAGTTCAACTGCTTTTACAATTGAGGAAAATATGAGATTACTGAGATATTGAAAAGAAAACAATCCGGAGGGACTCATCAAGAAATTTTTTTTCATTGCAGCCAAAGAACTTGCTTGGAGGGGCAATGAAGGATGTTACTCGAAGGTTAGTTTTTTTATAGTGGAAAAGGATAATGTTGGACGGCCGACTGGACGTATTGAATATAATCCCATATTTAACAAAACCAATCAAGGTGGGTCAAAATCATGTACTTCAAGAAAATGGTTAATAAAAAATACTGAGGATCCCGATATTTGCCCTGTGATGGAAAAACGCCCTGGACATATCACGTCCGACCGCTTTTTCCTAACTCCGAATCCTAGATGGAAAGATCCTGACAGTATTGGTTGGTACAAAAATTGTCCTATTGGAATAAACTCTATGTCAAAATGGACTGAAGAAACTTGTCAGAAAATGGGTTTGGATATTCAGAACAAAAAATTCAGCAATCACAGTCATAGGTCTACCGCTGTTACTCACCTTGCCCAAGCTGAAGTGTCTGAACAAGAAATGATGAAGATCACAGGACACAGCATTTCCAGTTCTTTACAATCCTATATGAACATGCAGCCAAAAAGACACTCTGAAATCGTCACTAAAATGAGAGCGAGTTCAAGTTATTCATTCAGCGATGCCAACAAAAACGTCTACTCTTGCAGCAGCTCTAATGAGACGAAAAATGAGCAAACAAATTCAAAAATAGTGTTCCAGAATTGTACTTTCAATGTTCAAAATTTCAATTGTAATGAATTGTAATTATCTATGTATCTGAATGAGTTGAAATAAATAATTCTAGTTCCAATTATTATTACTAAAAAAAAAAGCAAATTTTGTGAAATTCTCATATAAAATACAACTCGTGCCAATAAAATTTTCCTGATTATTCTCCTCCTTCACAATTACTCGTTATCATAAAATTTTAGGTAATACAACTCGTGCTACGCACTCGTTGTATTTCCAAATTTTATGATAACTCGTCAAGTGAAGTCGAAGAATAATCGGCAATTTTATCGGCACTTGTTGTATTATACATGATAATCCAATCAATTAATTCTGATGGAATAATCGAAGGCTAGCTGCATAATATCTTATCTACTTTTGGGAGAGATATGTGTGAACGAAGTATTGTGCGTGAATACTACTTTCATTCCCCTATATGATCTGTTGACTTTCCTGAATTCTATTTCTATGAAAATCTTCATTTCCGTTCATGAAGCTGGCCCACGGGGGTGGGAGGAGAAATATTCAAACGAAAATGTTTGCGTGAATAGTTCTTTCATTCCCTATTTTATCAGCTGATTTTTTGTTCGTGGCAGCCCAATCCCGAAGCCACAAAGTTGACCCTTCTATTATGCAGCTAGCCTTCGATTATTCCATCAGAATTAATTGATTGGATTATCTCTATAAAACCTCAAACACTTGCTGGTCAACTCTAAAGATAAAATTCCAATGCTTGATAAATCTGGAGTCTATAAATTGAACTGTTCTAACCTTGATTGCAAAGCTTGCTATATTGGCCAAACAGGTCGCAAGCTTAGAACTCGTTTAGCAGAACACGTTAGAATTATAGAGTCCAACTCCAAAAAAGAAGAAATTAATTCAAATTCTGTTTTTTTCCAATCACATCATAAATGATAAACACAATTTTGATTCCAACTCTGACTTAATTTTTTTACATATTGGTGATAAAGGCAAGAGACTCAACTTACTTGAGACTCTTGAAATTAATAAAGCGATTAAAAATTCAGATTTACAATGTTTGAACGAATAGACCCAGTTTGACAGTTTGAAACTTTTTAACTCGTTACTATTTTGATACCTGTTTCATTCCACTTAATTTTCAATGATTCACTTAAATTTTTTTGGTTAAAGTTTTTATTAAATACCCAATAATCTTTACAAATGAAAACATTAATTCGTTCGTTCTATGGTTCTGTCTGTAGATGTCATTTTCTTAATTTTCTTGTTCTATGAAGCATGGGACATTTCACTCTCTTCTCTGTCACCTTGAGTCAGGACTGTCCACATGACAGATGTTATTCATGTCAAATTTATTGTCACTTCCTCTTCCTACTTGTTACTTTGTAAACAATTGCTGCATGGACACATTTTAAAAAAAAATTGATTTATTATGAAAATGTTTGTTGTTGGATGGACCAAACATGGTCCCTGACATTGGTGGTTGTGGACTCCACTCCAGATGCGGACCACATGGTCTTGGTTAGAACCAAAATTTTAGTTTAAGAATTTTTTTTAAAACCTTTTTATATGGTAGGTTCACACATTTTATTGTTATTCATTACTCTTTGGTAACCATTTTGTTTTTCCTTAGATCGACTTGTAACTAACTCATATATTTTGCTGAAGATGAAGGTTTAATCCTTCGAAACATGTCCTCCCCCTTAATGTTAGTCTTCTGACTACATGATATCAACGTGATGTCAGTCTTCTGACTGCATGACAGCTGCAATAAAGAATATTTTTGGTGGAGATAGACTGTAACTTTTTTCAATTTCCTATTAAACCTCTTATTGTAGAATATGTAGAATAATCACTATCTTTCGAATAACAAAGTAAAAATACACACAATAATTAGTTACATCATATATTCCCCCAACGTAAATATAACTAACAACCGCTTTGAAAGCCAATACTAGACTGCCCTGTCCCAACTCCCAAGGTATCTTCTCATCCTATGAATAAACCCATGAATCACAATGCTCGTTTACATTATCAAATCAATTATAACAACAATATACGATGTGATTATTCAATATGAGATTTAAGAATAATTTAAATACTGTAGGACGAAGATGCAAATTGAAATTGAAATTGTTTCGATATTAGTTGATACTTTTCGGCAGGTAGAATAAGAATTTCCAAACATTGCCAGTACATCGAGCTAAACAAGCGAGAATGGAATTTATGAAAATATTTGACCGTGGTGGAAAAGTGGCGCGTGGAGCTGGCCGGCCGGGAGCTAAGATCACCTTGGTCCTACAATATGGTCTCTCAGAATACCAGCCCAAATATTCAATTTCTAGGAAGTTTGTGATTGAGTTTCCCTGTACCAATGGGGATTTACGTCACTACAGTATCTGCAGTTGTGCCTGTTCACATGTCCATTTAAATAAAAAGAAGCTTCGTCAGAAAAGCACACATTGTAGAGGTAGTTAATATCACCAATCAATAATTGACTCATGATTTCACAAAACTCTGTACGTCTGTCAGGATCATGTTCATTTAATTCTTGTACATTCTGCATTTTATTTAGCTTCTTTCAGAATTCGATGTACGCTGCTTTTAGAAACTCCAGAAATAGTCTCAAATTGTCTTAAAGATTGAATGTTGTCCATCTGCATGCCATACAACTGCAACAGCGACCCCTTCTTTCTCATAGGGTTCTGTCGTTCATGTTTTTTATTCAGCACTGATCCCGACTCCATGAACTTATTCATCAATTGAAGCACGCACTGATATGATGTGTTTTTTTCTGGATGAATTTCATTGAAAATTTCACACCTCTACTTTTTAACCAATAAGATGCCTTAGTTTTGACTAGTTACCATAGCAACTAAAAAAATTTCCGGAAATTTTTTCGTGGCGCCACGATATTTAAGTGGAAATTTTTTGACAGTTGAAAAGGTAAACATATGATCTACACCCATTAAATATTGCAGATATACCTGTGAATAATGTAAAATTTCTATAAGAATTAACATTGTTATTTATTATTCGCTATAAAGTTTCATTAAGCAGAAAACACAAATTTGTTTAATTATTATGCATTAACAATTTAGGTATATTTAAAAAAACGTAGGATCTACAATAATAGTAAGATTTAAAAGTTGCTTGAATTCTAACCCATCCTCTCTTCTTAATGGTGAATAGGAAGGTGACGAATTAATTAGATGTCTGTGTTTTAAGACATATACCGGGTGGCTACGGAAGTATTGCCTACGGAATATCTCCGTTATTGTATGAAGTAGGTTTGTGAAATTTGGAGCGTCGAAATAATGACATAAGAGCTAGAATTTGAGCATATTGACATGTCGAAGTTAACTTCCGGTCTTACCGGAAGTAACATCAACTTTCTTATTTTAAGCGGAAACCCTATTTTTTTTTCTTTTCGCTTTATTCAACATTCAATTCCCTTTCTAATGACATATCACAAGTTGGTATCTAACAAAAAACTAGATCAGAAAAAAATTATTATTGAAATTCACCGAGTAGGCCGTGGAAGCAAAATGAAAGCCAAAAATTGAAAAGTTGGCTATGGAAACCATACGTCACTTGATAACAGTTGCTACTACTGTGATATTTTATTTTCATTCGTCGGCGTTATAAAAAGCCGCCAAAAAATATTGGAAAAATTGGGAAAAAAACAATACTCTGTAGGTCCATAACTTAAATAGGAACATACAACTTTTTCTTGCCTGTACTATTCAGCATAACCATTCCTTTCTAATGATATAATAGAAAGTAATTTTTTGAAATGAAATACCAAAAAATCCAATTATTATTCTTCAAATAACGAAAAAACAGATTTATCGAAAAAAAATATTCAAATTGATAGGATTAAAGATAAAATAAATTCAAAACAAATGTTCGAATTGCATTCCCTCAGCGTCAATACATTTATTGACTCTGGTGATATTTTCATGTAAAACGTTTCTCAACATTTGGGGCGTGATATCTTGGAAAGCTCTACGAATTTTTACTTCTAGCTCATGTAGAGTTGTAGGCTGTGTGGAATACACCCTATTTTTAAGGGAGTAAGATCAGGTGACCTTGGTGGCCAACTGACTGGACCATGGGTTGTTATAAGTCTCTCTTGAAAGCGATTTTGAAGATAATTTCTCGCTATTCTTGAATTATGCGGAGGGGCGCCATCTTGCTGGAAGTATATTCTCTCAGTTATTTCCGCTGGTAGGTTGTTAATGAATTCCGAAATTTCATTCGTTAAAAAATTAAAGTATCTCTCTCCGGTTAGTTGGCCTTGAAAAAGAATGGGGCCAACAATATGAGTTCCAACTATTCCTGTCCAAACATTCACACCAAATCTCTCCTGGAAGCCGCCTTGTCGAAACCGGTGCTCGTTTGCTATCGCCCAGTACCTGGAACAAAAGACTGTTCACACTTTTAGCACTTTACACTTCGACTATCGACAATAATCCAAATAAAGTACAGTACCTACCTTGTATTATTCCTGTTAAATAATCCATTGTTGGTAAATCTTGACTCGTCCGTAAACAAGATATAATAGTTAAATAGGTGATTCTCAGCATTTTGTCGAAGAAACCAATTACAATATTCCAGGCGCCTTTCACCATCATTTTCATACAAATGTTGATGCAACTGATACTTGAAGGATTTCAATCGATGATTTTTCAAAATTTTCCTTTCTTATAGCTAATTCGGCGCCAATCTGCCTTGAGGAAATTGTGCTATCATATTGTACTAAAGCTAATACATTAATTTCAGTTTCCTCATTAATAACAAATGCTTCTTGGTCTTCGTGAACATCAGGCTCAGTTCATAATTTTTCTTCAAGCCACTGGAAATACCTTCTTGACGGTTGCTGCCTCCCTGGATATCGCTCTAAATACAATCGTTCAGCGGCATAAGAATTTTTTAAACATTCACCATAAATGAGAAGCATGTCAATTTGTTCGGTTCGTGAATAACGGGGCATTTTTTGAATATTCCACTAACTGATTTCGATTTCCAAACCCTTTTAAAATGGCAGAATCAAAAACACTACTTCGAACGTCAAAATAATATGGATAGTAGCGTTCGTGACAGCTCTCATTTCTTTTTTGTTTCATTCCAAAATACATCTTAATCAGCCTACTTGTTAATATTTTGGTTCGAATGATTATTGCAATGGAATGATTATTCTGAATAGCACAAACATCGTCCATAGGTAGATATTAGAATATCTATGGACGATGGCACAGACCAAGTACGTTTATGTTCCTATTTAACCTAGAACCTACAGGATATAATTTATCATTCCACATTATTTTTAATTTAATTTTTGCGTATGGCGATAATCTGTTTTGTTATTTGAAGAAAAATAATTGGATTTTTCGGTATCTCAGTTCAAAAAATTATTTTCTATTATATCATTAGAAAGGAATGGTTATGCTGAATAGTACAGGCAAGAAAAAGTTGTATGTTCCTATTTAAGTTATGGACCTACAGAGTATTGTTTTTTTTTCCCAATTTTTCCAATATTTTTTTTTGGCGGCTTTTTATAACGCCGACGAATGAAAATAAAATATCACAGTAGTAGCAACTGTTATCAAGTGACGTCTGGTTTCCATAGCCAACTTTTCAATTTTTGGCTTTCATTTTGCTTCCACGGCCTACTCGGTGAATTTCAATAATAATTTTTTTCTGATCTAGTTTCTGGTTAGATACCAACTTGTGATATGTCATTAGAAAGGGAATTGAATGTTGAATAAAGCGAAAAGAAAAAAAAATAGGGTTTCCATTTAAAATAAGAAAGTTGATGTTACTTCCGGTCAGACCGGAAGTTAACTTCGACATGTCAATATGCTCAAATTCTAGCTCTTATGTCATTATTTCGACGCTCCAAATTTCACAAACCTACTTCATACAATAACTGAGATATTCCGTAGGCAATACTTCCGTAGCCACCCGGTATGTATTATTTTAAAACAATTTTGTTCAAATCTCTTTTACGCAAAAGGCCATATTTAATTGACATCTGCAGCAGACATTCTTGGATTTTCGTAAACAAACCATTCGACTCTAACGCTTCCTGGTCGCAATCTTCCATCAAATTCGTTAAATATATTAATTTTGGATGGCATATTTGCACTTGACTCAACTCTTTGCAGTATTTACATAAATTGTACTTTTCAAAGAATTTCATTTTTCTCAAATTGTTTAACGCAAATGCTTACAAGAAATGTTTTACATCAGAATATCTTTGTTTGATGGTTTAGTATACAGTAACTCAATGCAATTTACCAATATAAACCTCATCTGTCAAAAGCATCGCCGCCTATATCACGGCCACCTAGTGCAACAAACCATGTTAATATTATATTTTTTACATTAGAAGTGTTATGGATTACTTTAACAAAAAATACATTTCTACCACCTTTAGTAACCTAAAATTATGAAAGGGCGATAGACTGATCTAATACCCATCTGAGTTTTAGCATTTGGTCTAACTAAAGTTGGTAACATTTTTTATTTAACGAAACATGGTAGACTTGACAAGCAGTGAAATTAATTTAAAATGTCAGATTGGATTAATAATTTTTTTCCAAATTATGGCGTGAAATTTTCTTACCGAATACCAACACGGAAAAAAAATTTAATAGTAGCAAGTAAAATTTGCATACCACCAAGTGAAAATTTGCATTATATATGGGACAAGTGCACGGCTTTATTAGCCATTAGAAAAATTAGATTCCTGAATTTGATCACTTGCTGTTATTGATGTAATTTCAGGAACGCAATGTAACCTAACGATATTGAACTCTTTACTAAAAGCAAACTTTTTATTTTATAAGCCTAAATCTACGTTTTATTTGCAGTAGGTGCTCAGTTTGATAGCTACTAGTGACAAGTAAATTTACCATTGATGAAGAATGATTTACTCTCAAATAACTCATATACTTAAATCTACTAAAAAATATAATAGTTGCTACTATACAGTATTCTACTGCAGCAACATTTTTAGACTATTACAGTAATTTTAGTTTACTTGGCCTTATCAAATGACTCACTTGTGGGTAGTTTATTATTGTTTTACCTTTAATAGCTTTCATTCCATCTTTGGTATCGGGATACAACGGACTCAATTGAAATATCCACTTGCCCTCAGTTTAGAGTTATTAGTTCTTCAAAGAAGGATCATTTGTTTTCTATAAAGGCTCATTTTCAACACATTCGTTTCATTCTTGAATTTGAAATGGTATGAAAGGTTCGGTTGCAACAAGGTAGCAATGATTCAGTTTAAAATATGAATAAACGTACTTGCATGGCATATACAGGCTAGCAAAATACACTACTCAAGAAAAACTGGAGAAAGAGATTGCAGTTCCATGACAACATTTTTTCGTGTGGAAAGTAGTATAAAACATTTTGACGGTTCTTTTAAATCATCGCCTCTGGCCATACCCTTACTGGATTACCCAGTACCGCCTGTATCTTAATTAAAAATTTCGGAACTTTGTTGAATCTGTTTGTATTCATCAGTATTAATGCTAATGCTAATATCTTTCCTCATTATGATCATAACACACCCAAGTTATGCATAACATGATGTAGAATTAGAACGTTCTGAAAATTGGAAATAAAAGATGCCTAATGAAGAAATGAAATAAAAATATGTACATTTTTAATATTTTAATTGAAACAAAACTGTTGTTCAGTTTTTTGGGAAAATTATCCTTATTCTATTATACATAAAATGTCAATATTCTAGAAATGTTAGGGAAAAATCCACATTCTACATACCAAGTAAAATACATAAATCAAACTAACACTATTCACACAACTCACAACAGTAATAATAGTATAATTCCGGCACACGAAGTAACATGCCCACACACAACTACTAACTCAAATGCTGGAATTGGAAAGAGGCCAGTTTTGCGAAAACGTTGATGATCAGTGCAACGGTTACTACCGATTGATCCCGAACTGGTCGCATATCAACAAGTAGGTGAACAGTTTCATTATCGTAGGAACACCTAGCTCTATTTCAAATAAACTGTTGTATTGTGCCTGTAACACGAGTCTCTGTTGTTATGATATACTTTTCAGAAACACAAAGTAGATAAATATGAATATACAATTTTCCAGCGCTAGTAAAATATTGACCTGACATTATACAAAGTGAATTATCTAATATTCAAAGCACTTGCTGGATGTAAACAATATTATAGCTACAAGTTCATGCGATCAGAATACTCATTTTTTTAGAGACAAAAGGTATTTTTTTTTAATATAGGTATTAATTTTCTTACCACAATCGAAAAAAAGTCAGGAAAACGTTTTACTTGGACCATTTTTTTCCGTGCACGCAAGCTTAAATTATTCCTGGAAATTTTCTTTCGGGCACGAATATTATCAGAAAAATTTCCGGAAATAATTTAAGCTCTTGTGATATTATAAGTGAAAATTCGAGCCGTAGCTCTAGCACATCGTTCATTTTCAAAATACGCAGCTACAATGGATATTATCTCTTATAAAGTATAAACCATTTTCGAAAAGTTTCAAATTGTTTAATGAAGTGACTCGAATACATCAAATACCAATGGGTAAACAAAGATACTCGTATACAAAAACACATGGCGACAATTTTTTTTTCATAAAAACGTCTGCCTCACCTTCTGAGCGATTATTTCTGACAGCACATTATTTTTCAAAACAGTGGCGTACCCACAGTAAATCTTTCTTACGGTGATAACATTTTAGGTGATGAAAAATTAAAATATCTTGGTAAAACTTAGTTTTCATTAAAACTTCAACAACACTTGATCGATCCTCAATTTCAGTACACCGATGTATTTGTGATTGAATTCCCTACAAAATGATGTATCACAAGTATAGTAGTCCCATTGAAAATTATGAAGTAGGGGGTGCTGGAGCTGATGGGGATAACAACACAATGATGATGTTTTGGTGAAAGTGTTCCCACTTGAAGTGAAAATCGACGGGTCTGGGCGATTTTCAATTTTTTTCACGAGTTCGGAGATTATTATGAAAGTTATCAAAAACAGTTGCATACAATGAAAATGTCATACGTGATGCATAAAGAGTAAAGATTTTCTGATCATCATGTACAATAAGAAATAAGGAAATGTAAGTACAGGTTATTTATCAACGCAAAACAGCTTAAATTGGTGGAAAACCCAAACATTTGCTGAAGAAATTGAAAATATTTCTGTAGTTGATGGTTCGGAGAATAAAACATTTTTTTTCCTATGCGTACGTCAAAAATGTGTAATTTTTGGTGAGTTTTAAATGTAAAAGTGGATTATTTGTGAAAATATTGAAAAACAAAAGTACAGACCTACGTTGTTTGAATACAGGTACTAAACAATACCCATCATTCTCATTTCAATCGTTATTTATTAAACATATTACAATCATATTCCATCAATACTATTTTTTTTACAAAATTTATATCAATAGTAGAATTGATTTTTATTATGATTTTTAAGGCACACATCCGACCCGTCCTGTATTACCGTTTTCATATATGGAATGCAACCCCTACACACAGAGAAACTTTTGGACTCTGTCCAAAAAATATTCATTCATCTTATCGTTGATCCTGTGTTTACAAGCTTGCTCACTTCTCTGGAACACCGCAGAAAAGTTGGCGATCCCTATCTGTTTTATAGATATTTTCATGGGAAATGCTCTTCTGGACTATCACCAGTCATTCCACCGTTAGCGGTCCCATTGAGACTGACCCGTCGAGCTCAGTCTTCACATTCCTTTGTCGTCACTTTGGAGACATGCCGAATATCTCTTCCCAGGGCTTGTTCTTCCAACGAACGGCAAAGCTTTGGTAATTACTCCCTCGAGAGGTGTTCCAGAAATTATATGCACCCTGACAACCTAAAGTTTTTTCTAATCTTTCCTGGTATTGCGATTGTTTGAAATAATTTTGCCTTATGTCTCTGTCACTGCCAAAACAATAAAAATTGTACATTTGCTTTCGAAACGTTAATGAATATTAAAACTCGAATATAAATCCTATTTTTTGCACTTGCTTTCATAATTCGCCTACGGCTCGATTGAAACTTTTTGCGCGTGCAAAAAAGTCGCTATATATTATTGTTGTATAAATAACTGCTACAATCCTCTCTCATGTTCTATATATTATATAAAGTGCTACTGTCTAGTTGCTTGTACTGTTTGGAAATGGCCACCGTCTTATTTACTTTTACTTAAAAGCAGTAGTTATCTAGCAGCAATAAAAGTTTTTATGATTAAAAAGCATCAATTAGTTGCAACACTATCATAATAATTTCTGTTTGAGAATTACTACACTTCAAAGGATTGTTTCAAAACACAAGAAAGATTACAATCCATGAAGTGGGTGGAAAATAAAATGAACATTAATCGAGCTCTGGTTGAGTGAACTCAGCGATTACTTCTTTCAATGGATTTTTACATTTAGAATTTACTGGACTTAAATTCTGTTGACTGATAATTGATCACTATGAAAAATAGAACACGTTGAGAACATAATAGGAAAAGCTAAGGTTTCACAGTACTGCCCTTTTCCATTTTTCAACTACTGTTCTCGGTGAAAAAGCTGAATAATATTTTTTCTACAAACGTCAAAAAATGACAAGGTTCGCGCATTGACAACAGTATGCGAAGTGGCACTTTTTTTCATTTTCATTCGTTACCATGACACCGTGCGCGAAGTAATGTGCGAAATATATTTCGCACACTGCATGTAAACTATATGGGATTTTCATATTCTAACCTATATGGTCCTCAACTCCTCAATCAAGCAAAAAACAAGAAATCGTTTATTTATTAATGTAGAACAATAATTAAGGCTTTCAAATTGTGAGAGATATTTTTCTGGCTTTATTTGCTTCACACCACTCTTTGAATTGCTGATATGCATTTTCATACTGCCGCCTCGATTTCTCCGGTAAAAGGTTGGAAATTACGGAATTGGCCGCATCTATCAAGTTAGGTGGGGTACTGCTTAGTTCATCGTCGCTCGAAATTTCCATTCTTTTACAATAATAAATATCACGCACGAAATTGACGCGAATAAAAAGTCACTCCAAAATAATTATCAAGAACTGTCACTTTGAAATAATTGTCAACAAATGCCATTTTATTTCCATAGTTACAGTAATTACTTGATATGGAAAAGCCAGTTCAATACTATTTTTCATAGTTATTCCTTATTTTAGAACAATATTTTTGACGTTTGTAGAAAAATTTTTGTTTACATCTCATGCGCGAAATACTTTGGTAATCTCGACTATTTTTTTTAACTCGGCTGCGCCTCGTTAAAAATAAATCAGTTCTCGATCACCAAAGTAGCATTTCGCGCACTAGATACAAAAATAACTATTTTCATCCAAGATCTTCCACAATTAACTGGATGGATGGTCATCACATGTTTTTCTCCGAATTATCTTGGGTTTAAATGATATAAAAACAAATGGACCTAAAACCAAGCTCTGTGGAACTCTGATATCCACCATGTCATTATATTTCCACATAAATAAAACAAGTTAATTGAACATGGTTGTTTTTCCAAATCTAAAATCTAGGAAAGCTGAAACTGGCTTGTTATTAACAGCAATATTTATAAAGAATTTGCTTATCTGAAATCTAATTTCTGATTGCATTTTTTTTTCTTGAAACAGGTTGCCTCGAATTGACCTGTTTTGTTTTACATGTTTGTTCTTTGGCGGCATTCTGGAAGTGCCTTACAACAAATATGACAATCGAGTTTCACTTTACTTTGGAATTTATTTTGGAATTTAACGTCCCTTAGTGGAGTTGAGATATTTTGGTTCGATGATCGTAACAGATTTGCTAGTATTCGGACCGTCATGTGTTTGGCCCTTCAAGTAATCAGTTGATGAATTAAGTTTATTCATACCTCTAGCTTTCACTAATGAAAAGTGCGTATGTTTTTCGATCAGCTTGAAATACCTCAACGTCTAAACTTAAATCTTACCAATTTGACCAAAACAATTTTTCTACCCGGATTTTTGGGACACGCTGTAGACATTTGTAGAAGTTAACGTGGATATTGGTGAGGTATGCCTTCACTGCAAATTAGTTGTAATCGATCAAGATTTAGGGTCCAGTGAATTCATTTTTGGGAGAAACTTTACTGAAAGTAAAAAGATAAATTATTGTAGAATGTGTAGTGAATTTCTTTTATCCAACACAAGGAGTTGATAGAATAAACGAAATAATCAAGTTTAATGAAAATAACGCTATTCAAAATCTGATGTTATATGAATATCGTGGTATTCTTTCTTTCTCTTTTGATGATATAGGTCAAGTTATTTTTGAACCTATGAAAATGGTGTTGACATCAGATAAGCCTATTTCTCAAAATCCATATAGGATAGTCGAAACAGAGACACTTAAATTAAATGAGATCATTTCCAAATCATTTTAAGCAAATATTATTCAAGAAAGTAAGTCCATCTACTTGCGCCTCGTTCTTCTGGTGAAGAAAAAGTATTCCGATGTAAAACGCCCTTGTTTTGATTTCAGGGCAATCAATGCCATAACAGGTACAAGTTGTAAAGGGAAACATTCTCAATTGAAAATTTAACCAATACATGACTCCTACGGAAATGGAAAAAACCTACGATAAAATGAAGTAACTTTTTTTTAATACCTAACAGTAAACAACTACTTCCCCGGCTAAAACCACGCTGGACATTGAACTACATCTGATAGATATTGTGAACGACCCTATATAACTTGGGAGAAAAAATCTGAAAGTGAAAATTTACATTTTTATTTAGATGGTTGATTATTTCTAAAATGTCCAATTTCCATTGGAGATTCTTATCTATAAATGAGATAAGGGATAATGTTATTCAGAAATATCAGTCACATAAAATCGCTCATTTAATCGATGCGTGAATTGCATCTCTTTCGCTAGGCCTCCAATACATTTTGGTCGACAAAAATCTATTTCACTCTTCTTAGATCATTGGTTCAATTTTCAATTGAGAATGTTTCCTTTTACATGGATCATGGATCCCTTCCAAGAGAGGTTATCTTGTACAGGTCGACAAACGTAAGGATGCCTCCAAGAATTGGTTGCGCAGTAGACACGACCCTGGAGTGGGGCTAGAGCTCAATCGCTGTGCATTATTCAAGCAGTTAACGTCGTGAGTGTACAGTCAGTGAAATAAAATTATTGTGGCGTTATTCTGATTGTGTTGAATTTGAAATCCTTGTGTTGTGGTTGTGTTGTGTATAGTTTTGAAATATTATTAGATAGGTTATAGTGTAGTTTGTTGTGTTTGAAAATGCCTGAGCGGACAAAGTAGGGAAATTGTCAGTAATGTCATCAAATTTATGCAGGCAGAAGCAATGGTAGGTGAAACCAGTATTCCTCTTGTGAAGGTTCAAGAACGAGTTGCTGCCGCAACGGGAGTTTGCGTTAGAAGCATTAGAAAAATTAATTCAGAAATGAATAAAATTGAAAAAGGTGAAATGGAACAATTCTCAACTCCAAATAAAAAGAGAAACAAAAAATCAAAAGTTACCATGGACAATGCTGATTTGGCAGTGGTCAGAGGTCATGTGATATTGTTAGTCAATTTCTGTAAGTATGTTCCTCGTGTTATTTATTATATTTACCTATTTTCCTATTTCTGATATTGTATGGCGATGCATTCTTTTTCTAGTCGTACTTTATTTACACTTATGGCTTCGGGGAAATTATGCAATTTTCATAAACGGTCCAGTGATCACAGACAATTATATTATTCGAACAGTTCATTAGGAATTCATGAAAATTCAGATAAGAACCTACGTTCCTACGTGTTGCAGAAAAATTTCTCTACCGATTGTACTTTCCGATGATAACCAGCCGTAAACAGTTGTTGATCTTTGTCGCACATCTACTCACGCTTTCTATCGTTTGCGCATCTCAGAGGCATCATTATGCTTGTCGACCTGTACGATGGAAAATAGCAACTAAAGTCTATCTTTCAGTAGCAGATAATAATAATAATAATATTTTATTGTTCATCCGATACATACATATTGTATAATATAAATACATGATTATAAATATAGGGTGGAACACATAAAAAAATACATATCAGATCTGATGAACAAACTGCTTCTTGGTTCAGATATCAAGGGCCTTTGATTCTGCTCTTCCACCAGTGCCACGAGAATATGAATAAATGTATGGAACGAAAATGGCTAGAAAAAAAGAAAGGAAAGGAGACTAAAGAGCAGAATAGAGAAGAGAGATAGAAGCTTAGGGAAGAAAGGATATTTCAGCTTAAATGCAAGTGGACTCATGTTGACGTCAAACAAACTTAGTTTAATCAAATTATTGAGATTAGCGGCGATGTTGTAGGATAAAGATTTCTTGAAAATTTCTTTTCGATGGGTTGGTATTGTGAGTAAGTTTTTTTGCCGAATATTCAAATTATGAACGTCAGTACGATATTTCAATTTATTATGTAAGTATGGTGGTGTCTTATATTTTATAATTTAATAAAATAACCATGACATATGTAAATGTCGACGATTGTGCTTGTTGAGCCATTTAGATTCCTTAAGTTTATGAGAAACTCGTTGTGCTCGACGACTGCCGTACATCAAACGCAGACAGGAGTTTTGAACTTTTTGTACATGATTTTTGTTAATATTGTCTAAATAGGGACCATAGACATTATCGCAGTGATCGAAGTGGGATAGTACAAGATGATCACATAACATCTTTGTGATACTTAAATTCAAGCAATTTCTCTGACATAAATTAATTTGAGAGTTGAATAAGCTACTTGTAATTTTTTCGTAACTTGATCCTTGAATCGGATTTTATTGTCAATAATAAGACCAAGACTTTTGGCATTATTCATGAAAGGAATATTATCTTCTCCTATTTTCAGATCTAAATTTTCCAGAAGAGTGGGTCGAACTGAGTTATTACAGAAAAGAATTGCATATAATTTGTTTGCATTTATTCGAAGTAAATGATCCGAAGATGTTCTATATAAGTCTTCCAGGTCGGTGTTGATCGAATTTACAGCATGATCCAAATTTTCATATTTGAAAGAGGTGTATATTTGGGTATCATCGGCGTAAAAGTGATAGTTGCAGAATATGAGTGCGTTTTGAAAATTTGACGTATACATAGTATATAGCAAAGGTCCCAAAATACTTCCTTGGTAAGGAAGGATCCCAAAAATCGCGTAGAACTCAGTGAAAATCCTAAATAATGAGATAGAGAAAGAAAGATGATTAATCATATAAAAGGCTTTTGTATAGAATAGAATAGAATTTATTGGTGTTTTTTTATATTAAAATCATTACACAAGTCACAAAATAGCATAGTACATTTTTCTTAGTATATAGGGATAAAAAAATGACAGACAATTACAGTATTCAAGAATAAACACGTTAAAATTAAATCAGTAAGGTGGTTGCATAATAAATAGTCAAGTAGTATCAGTATGCTCATTTCGTTTCGATCTTCTGCTCTTATCAGATCATCAACAATGTCCGTAAGAGCAGTTGCACTACTATATCCTTGACGAAATCCTGATTGTTTTAGGGGAAGGAGATTAAACTTTGACATTTGTTCTCTAATTTGGATTTCCATAATCTTTTCTAGAATTTTAGAGAGGGTTGGCAACAGACTTATAGATCTCAAAGGACTCATTTCAGTCGGATGACTGATTTTAGGAAGAGCTATAACATTGGCAAATATCCATGCATCAGGAAAGTGTGATGCTGAAATACATTCGTTTATAATATGAGTGATGAAAGGTACGATGAATGGACATAACAGAATTATAATATCTATGTTTAAGTTATCTGTACCGAAAGCATTGGATTTGATATTTGACAGAATTTTAGTTACCGTTAGTTAGTCTTCCGTCGTGGTTTCAAAATTGAAGGCTGAATTTATATCATTTTTCAGATTACTATTGTAGAAACTAATGATTCCACAACTGACTTTATGAACATCCTGTTCATATTTTCAATAAAATCAGAGAAGTACAACTTATTTCATTACCCACAGTAAAGGACCTCATCGATAAACTGCGAAACTGCAAATATTTCAGCAGTAGGCCACCAAATTCCAAGGCATCCGGATTCAGATGAGGAAGCAGCATTCAAAACATAAATGGTCATGTCGGATACCTACATTGGCCTTGCCAATGCACCTTCCTTGTTTCAGAAAGCATGTATAAGTTATTTGGGAGTATGATCTACGAAAATGTCAATATGTACTTGGATGATGTTCTCAATGTTATAAAAACGAAAGAAGAGAACCTAAAAACACTTAAAAATCATTTCAGCTGTTGCTAGAGCATAATGTTACTCTTATCTGACTTAAAGGCTTATGCTTTAAATAAGGTATTACATTTTAAGGTTATCAAATAACAAGTGGGGGCGTGTTGCCTGACACGCAGAAGGTTGAAGCAATGAACAATTTTCCACAACCCAAGAGTGTGCATCAACTAAGCCAGTTCTTAGGCCTGATAGGATACTTCAGAAAATTTATTTTTAATGTTTCTGAAAGGTCGAGCCTAGTAACAAAGTTGTTGAGAAATGACGAACATAATTCTAGAACACTTCATAGCTAAAGTACTGTAGAAATATTGAAAACACTGGCTTTTACAAGCCCAGCCCTGTAAAAATATGTCCAGTAACACTTCATATCTGAAGTAAAGTAGAATTGTTCTTGTTGAAAATTTCAAAAACACTGTCTTTCTCTGGCACAGTCTTGTAGAAACGGGTGCATTAATAGTCAATGAACTCTTCATATCTGAAGTAATAAAAGAAATATTCATGTTAAAGATTGCTATAACACTGGTTTTCACAAGCCCAGTTGAAATATGGACAGCAATCAGAATGAATGATTAACATACTTCTAGAAAACTTCATATCTGAAGTAACGTAAAAATGTTCATGTTGAAAATGTCTTAAACAGTGTGTTTCACAAGCCCATTGCTGTAGAAATATATAGGTACATTAATCAGAATGAATGAATAACATACTTCTAGAAGACTTCATAACTGAACTAACGTGTCCTGAACAAATATATCCAGCAATCTGAATTAATAACTCACATGCTTCTAGAACACTTCATATCTAAAGTAACGTAGAAATGTTCATGTTGAAAATTTCTAGAGAACTAATTGGCTTTTGCCAGCCCAGTTCTGTAGAAATTGTGAACAGGAAGATAAAAAAAAGAACATGTGTAATAGAAAATATCAGATTGCGACCTTGGGGAATACCAGGATGGCCGAATGTTATAAACAAGATAATAGGTATTTCGCCACCACTGTGTACATAAATCTACCGTTCATTTATATTCCCAAAATTGTTTATTTTGCGATAAATGATATTGCTGAGTGAGTTAGGGGGAATTGGAAAGGATGGGCATTATACATTTTTTATTAGTAAAAGCTGTGTGTGTTAGATGGATACAAATCTTGCAAGCTGAATTAGAACTACTTCCTTTTATCCTATGGAATTGAAATTTTACCCCGAAAGCTAGATAGAGTACGAGTAGGATTTCGGAAGTTTTCTTGACAGATTTGGACTTCATCGATAAACTCCCTCAAAAGCTAGATAGAGAACACGAAGGTATTCGAAAAATGTTTCAAGAGTTTCGTACATGTCACGGAAAAAATTAAGAAAACTCGCAAAATAGAAAGGAAAAAATTCGTAAATAATAAATTTTAAAAAAAACTTTGTAGAGTAAAGCTTTTATTTAAATGCTCTAAAAAGAAGGAAATTAATTTTGAAGTGAATTAAACCCTATCATTTTGTTACATTATAATATTTTAAATGATTTAAAAGCTTGTCCCGATAATAAACCTTGAGGTAATTTTAAATTTAATATACATTAAGAAATACATAGATACTAATCGTGACAAGCTTTCATATCATTTAAAATTTTATAATGTAACACTTTGAAGTTTATTTTCCTCTTTTTAGTGCATTTAAATAAAAGCTTTTTTCTTTTTTTATAAGTTTATTATCGTTTATGAAAAACTGATCAAGAATAAATACATTATATTGAAAAATTAATGGATTGTCTCTCTTGTCCTTCATATTCGTGTGTTTCCTTATACAGGGTGGGCTAATGGAAACTTTCCACCCTAATTTAATTTGTAGGATTTAAAATCAAAATTTTGGAAAACGCTCGAACACGTTGATATTCGATTTGAGATGGAACTAATTTTCAGTTTTTTTCACCCCCGTAGCTTTAAGCCTGTAACTGAGGGGTGAACAACCCTCAAAATTTGAATAGGGAAAAGAGGTCGTGCAGTACTTCCTTTTGAAGGTCTCACTGAGTTCTTCATGACCCTATGATTTTGCCTTATGATTTTCATTGGCAACGAAATGACAGGTTGTCGAAATCTTGGAATAGACTACTATTTTCTTAATAAAAATACCAAATAATTAGAGTTACTCGTTCAATAATCAGGTGGACACGTTGAAGTCACAATAAAATAAATTTGACATTCACACCTGATTATTAAACTTGAAACTTCAATTATTTGGTATTTTTATTACGAAAACAATAGTCTATTTCCAAGATTTTGACAACCTATCATTTCGTTATCGATAAAAATAATAAGGCAAAATCATAGGGTCATGAAGAACTCAATGAAACCTTCAAAAAAAGGTATGGCACGACCCCTTTTCCCTTTTCAAATTTTGAGGGTTGTTCACCCCCAGCTACAGGTTACGGAAGTGAAATAAACTGAAAATCAGTTCCCCCTCAAATCAAATTTCGATGTGCTCGAGCGTTTTCCAAAATTTTGATTTCAAATCCTACAAATTAGGGTGGAAAGTTTCCATTGGCTCACCCTATATTAGATTTGAGTTCTCAGCTTTATGGAAAGTCATTCACCCGAAAATCGTGCCAGATATAAATACTTGCTTTGTTTGACAAGACACTACTTCAAAGGCCTATCCAAATTATTCGTATGTGTGTGAAGCGAGAACTGACCTATAAAGTGGTTTATTTTTGTTGCTCCATCTGACGAATCGTTCAAAGAGACAGAACATTGCTTTACCCTACTTTCGGAGTTTATATATGTGAATCGTGTTGATAGAAGCTGGATAATTCACATGTGGCCATTACTCATGGAGAATTACGATAGGAAAAGTTTATCATTATTCAACAAGCCTCCGCGCAATGTTTTTGTTAAAGCTCTCGGTGTAAGAGAACTAACTGAAATGTAGAAAGGAATTCACAGAGTAGATATCTTTTATTGATGTAGGGGTTTTACCAACAATAAAACTCCGACATTATTTTTATTTTCCGAAGAAAATAATGTTTCACATTCCTAAATAAATCTAAATTCAATGGTCCTTTGTCCGACTATTAATGTTTATTATGGGGAAATAACTTCGAATTTCATAGTTATGTTTCTGGTAATCAGATTATCTACGATTCCAAGTCCTGCCAGCAAGCAATTAGTTTTATGATCCTTCCGTAAGCCGGACGGACACGGGAAATTTGGAATGACTGGGTTTTTCCTTATTTCTGACCTGTAATGAAAACAGGAGTTTGAAAGATGAGAGAATATATTCAGTTGTTCTTGAGTTCTCAATCCGGCATGTTCTCCGTTTTCCGAGCACCTCGACTAGCATTTATTTGGTCGAGCTCGATAGTCATTATTTAGCAATTGTATATACTTTAATTGTTAAGTGTTTATGTAACAAGTGTAAAGGTATCGTTGTCGTCCCTTATTAGATGCTGTGTCTGTTCTTTCATTACAACAACTCACCCGTCACCCCTAACCTCCGATAATTGATTTCCATAATTGTTTATATTTTTGTAAAAGAGCGATTTGAAGTTTCGAAACAATATTGATGTAATGGATAAGAGTACTGCTTTTCCACTTTTCAACCAGTATATTTATTCCTTTCAGATGAAAGCATTTATTTGAAGACGACATTGTATAATTGTACTGTGTTGGAATTTCATTTACATAATATTTGAACATTCATCCTAGTCATATCATTTTCTAATATTTCAAGAGTTTCTTGGATGAAATCCACTTGAAACTGATGTCTCACGCGCTGGTGGAATCACGACTAACCTATTGGTTGGGGCACTGCTTCTGCAAATTACATAAAACAGCTCGCAGTCATCCAAAGAGAGTTCCTGAAGATTGTATTTGGTAGACCACAAAGTTATATGAGATTTTTTTAATAAAATATTCTTAGCATCTATTTCATACGGAGTTTTATTTCTGACTAACTGTAGTTAAAAAAATAAATAATAGTTGTTTTAGTGACTGTTTATTTGTCAAAGTAATTTTGAATATTGAAAGTTGTTATTTCTGACCACTTTATTTATCCACTCAAAACACTATAAAAGGAATATGTTATGGGCCCAGTACAATACTGAGTTTGGTGAAGTTATTCAGCTGAAAGTCAAAATATGATTTATTGTCGAAAGTTAATACTAAACTTATTGACAAAGCTTCATTGCATTAAAGATAATGTTGAAAAATTTATGGAAATTAAATTAATTCTTAAAAAGTATAATGGTGATACCCCTACCATCGGCACATCATTCCTGATGAGAGGGAACACCACCACTATATGCGCTCCGGGGCGACTTGATAAATAAAAAAGAAAAATGGGGTGAATTTGCTATTTCAACCGCAGGGAAAAACCCGGAAAAAACCTACAGTACCACCATATGGTCCCTGGTGAATGAGGTAATGCTACAATACAAAAATTAAACATAAATGCTCTTTCATCAAGGACTTCTCCATCTCTGCCATTCCAGCTCGATCACCATTTCTTCATCAGATGAGGAGTATGCACATGAAACCAGAAAAGAGGAATACTTCTGCAGAATCCCGAAGTGAAAAATACAATGAATTATTCAGAACGAAATGAAAACGAAGTAAATGGAGTTATAACTCTCGATGAAAATTGGTTGAATTATGCAGCATGGAAGTTTCAGTTAATCATCGTTCTGAAATCTTCTGGGTTCTGCAATACCATTGAATCCACTTCGACTACTGAAGGAGAAAAAAAAACGGGATGAAAACAACCTTCGAGCTCAAAATGTCTTTATGACTTTAGGACAAGGTTACGCATTTGATCGCTTGAAAAACTACAGGTGAAATGGGGAAAAGAATCCAAGCGCTATATGGAAAAACCACAGAAGCCATCTTACATTCTCTCCAACAAAGACTTTTTGCTTATTCTTATATCAGTATAGGATGGACACAAATTCAATACCAGGTAAAATACCATTCGAATTGGTATTCGAAAAACGAGCAACGAGTGATAATTCCATAATATTTGGAGTCCCTGTATATTCTCATGTTTCGAAACAATGGACCTTTCCAAGAGATATGAGGTAATGCCGAAATTAGAAAGTAAATACGCTAATATCACTCGGGATTTTTTATTTATTTTTTCTGACCGCTAGTTTATCTATAATCAGAAGAAAAGTGGTTTCGTGACGTCACGTTCATCAAAACTAAACTAGGCAACGTTGTTAAAGTTGTGCACCAAATTCTCATTCAAATATAATGTGTCGTATGACAGTTGTCATTTGATACCAGATGGGTTCTTTCGTCTGTTTCACGGTGCGATCAATAAGAATAGTTTGTCTCTGTCTAACTCATTTGCCTACCCATTTGATACAAGTGAAGCAGTTCCATCAGATCTAAACTTCAACGAACACTACCTTGATTTATTTTTTGAGGTTAATGCAGTTTTGAGAGCTTTTGTTGTTTGTGTTCTAATATCTCCAGTACCCAAGTAGTACACCTATATTGGTAAAATATTGGTACAATATTGTGAACATATTGGCGAAATATTTGAAATACAATATTGGCGAGAGAAAAAATGTGAACATTCGGCGATATTGGTCCAATATTACTTGAATAATATTGGCGAAATATTCTTGAACTAATATTGGCCTCAAAATGTTCGGCGATATTGGTACAATATTGCTGATACAATATTGGCACAATATCAAAAGTTATATTGTCGAAAAGTAAAATGTGAACATTTTGCGATATTGGTCGAATATTGTTTGAATATTTTAGAAATAGTTTTGGTGAAATATTCTTGAAGCAATAATGGCCTAAAAATATTTATCGATATTGGTACAATATTATTTGGATATATTGGTGGATGTCAATATACCTTGGTAAATTATTAAATGTCTTTTAGTTGATGAAGGTGACACCAGAGTCTGCCTTTTGATCGCCATAACCACTGAGTGAGTTGTCTTGAAAACAAGTAATGAGAAGTATTTAATATACTTTCGTAGGTTTTAGAAGACGTTCTATATGTAGAGCCACCTAGCGGATTTTTATCCAGGTTTGATCATGATATAATTTCAATATGTTTGATTGAATATTCGGCCAATGTCCAGATTTCATCTCAATCTAGATGTAGGAAATAATATGAAGACAATATTGTTTTAACGATATCGATAAATATTATTGAACCAATATTGACCCAATATGAATTAATAAGATTTGTTGAATATTGGCGACATGATATTCAACCAATGTGTGATCATACTTGGAGATACCATATAGTTTTTATTCCTAGAATCGATATTAGGTGAATATTGGGATTGCGATATTTATTCTAGATATTAAAAACGACGTGAAGACAATATTGTTTTATCGATATTGGTAAATATCATTCAACTAATATTGACTCAATATGAGTTATTACAATTTGTCAAATAAAGTGGAAATGATATTTAACCAATATTCTAACAAACTTGGAAATACAATATAGTTTTTTCCCCTATAATCGATATGACTGGAATATTTGGATTGCAATATTTATTCTAGATGTGGAAAACAATATATAACCAATATTGTATTATCGATATTGGTAGAAATTATTCAACCAATATTGACCCAATATTACGTGTGATAATCTACATTCAAAACTAGTTTAACCAATATTCCACCAATATTATTAATATAATATTGTTTTTTGAATATTCATCCATATTGGACCAATATTGATTTTTCTTTTACAATATATCTATATTGGCCCAATATGGAACCAAGATTCAGCCGATATGATGTGCTACCTGGGATACCTGTATCCCTAAATAACTGAACATGTCGAAAAGGTGCTTGGTACCCGGATGTCTGAACACCAGTGCAAATTCCAATAAACAATTTTTTTATGTACCCAAAGATGAAGCGCGTCGAAAAATGTGGTTCGAAACAGTGAATAAACCTTTTGTGAAAAGCGGAAATATATGTTTTTGTGAAGAACATTTCCAAGTGAGTACTTTACGTTATGTTATTATTGTATTCAAAGCAGAGTTCAAGGAATGATTTTAAATTTTAGTCATTGCAAGAAAGACCGTGAACAATTAAACAAATAAATTCACACCAAATTGTTTATGAACACCTCACTACACTATTATCGAATTTATCAGTTGAATGAATTAACCTCACATCTCCATATAACAATTGAGAATTGAGTACTGTCATTACGATTTGCTGTGTTGTCAATGCTCGTTCTTCATCAAAAGGATGATCCGTTCAGAAAATTTGAAAGTTACAAATACAATAAAAAATAGCTAATACTTATGTGGATTTTTATTTATGAGTTGATCAAGTGACAATGTAATGATTATTTCTCAACGGCTTATATCATGCTAGAAGTTATATTTTTAAGGAGAACGGTATTGCCTGTTTCGGAACGTGGATTATGGTGGGAGGTATTTCCGATGAACGTGACGTCAGCGGCACACTTTAAAATGTGATATTTTTTTAAAATGAAAGAAAAATAATGGAACTTTTTGTTAAATGGACTTTTCAGACTAACTACTATCGATTTAAACGAGTTTTGTAATTTATTTTCCGTAAATGTAAAGGTCCATTCCGACATGGGACTATAAAGGCGAAGGAGAACTTTTCGTAGGCTACTCCGAAAAAACAAAAAGACATAGAACATATTTTCCAAACGATCGACGTAAGAAGTGTGCACACAGATGTAATTCCAAAGAAAACAAAGAACGACATTACTACGAGACTATCGATAAAAACCGAATAGAAATTAACCCATACCACAAAGACCAGAGAAAACGATGAAAACAGAAAATTCTGATTATATCGAAACAACCAATGATGAAACTGGAGAAGATGAAATATTTGACGATGAGAGGTGCCTCAGAGACAGGAACTTGATAAAACAACAAGTAAATACAGTGAATATATTTGTTTGATTGCATATCTATACAAAAGGATGAATGGAAATTTGAGTGTAAAAACGAAATGGATGCTTTACATAATAATGGAACATGGACTTTAACTCAAAGTCCAGAGGACAGAAAAGCCATAAGGTATAAGTGGGTATTCAGAAAAAAGTTAAATTGGGTTCACAAGGCACGGTTAATTGCAAAGGGCTACAGTCAAACCTTCGTCCAAGAATACTATGAAACGTTCAGTCCGGTGGCTCAATATAAATATATTCGATTGATAGACTGCATTTATCAATGGTGACTTAAATGAAGTCATTCACTTGGAACAGCTAGATGGATTCCACGATAGAACAATTAGGGATTGTTTATTGAGGAAAGGTCTTCATGGTGGAACAATATCCACGCAATTGGAATGCTGACTTTGTAGACACTCTCAAGAAGTTCAATCTGACCCAGTGAATGAATAATCCGTGCATTTTCTACAAGGAAGACGATGTAACAGTATATTCAGTAATTTATGTAGATGATGAGTTAATTGCATCACATAGTAGAAGTGAAATAGAAAGACTATTACAGAACTTGGAAAATAAATTCGAAATAAAAAGAGAATGAGTCAAACATTTTCTGGGAATGGAAATTGTGAAGACAGAAAGTGGAATTTGTATGAGCCAAAAAAGACTATTACGGAACTTGGAAAACAAATTCGAAATAAAAAGAGAATAAGTCAAACATTTTCTGGGAACGGAAATTGTGAAGACAGAAAGTGAAATTTGTATGAGCCAGAAAATACAAATATACAGAATTATTGGGAAATTCAGCATGATATCCTGTGAAGCGGTCGATATACCAGGACCAATGAAGGATCTGAATAATGAAGAATGCCCTTTTTGGAAAGAACCATACCGTGAGGTGGTCTAGGACATTTGGGCGCGGCCAATTGGGCGCGAGTCAACTGCGCGGCCAACTGGGCGCGGCCAACTGGGCGCAGGGACAACTGGGCGCAAGGACAACTGTGCGCATGGACGACTGGGCGCCTAAAAATATCTACTAATCATAATTATTATCATAAATTCATTTTGAGTGTAGTATTTTATTAGTCTGATCTAACCTGACCGAACTAACCTAGCTCGCAAGTTGGGAGCTTGGAACTTGAAGAAAAATTCATTTTATTATTATTTTTTTTTCTTTGGTGTTTTGGCATCGACTGCTATGGTCATTGGCCGTGTGTTCTTTATAGGCCTTGTTACTAACTCCATACGCCACTTTAGGAGCAGCACTGTTAATTGGAACGCAACAGTGAATCATTATTAATTTTGTGTTTTTGGCGCCCAGTCGTCCCTGCGCCCCGTTGTCCCTGCGCCCAGCTGTCCTTGCGCCCAGTTGTCCTTGCGCCCAGTTGTCCCTGCGCCCAGTTGGCCGCGCCCAGTTAACTCGCGCCCCGTTGGCCGCGCCCAAATGTCCTAATACCCCGTGAGGCAACATGAAGTTTTCTTTTTCTGGCATCTGTGACTAGGCATTTGCCGTCAATAAACTGAGCAGATTCGTGAAAACTCCTCGTTTAATCCATTGGCATACGATATTTGAGTGGAGCAAGAACATAATGAAAACTTAAATAAGAGACTTGTAGTAGGATAAAGCGATTCAGATTTCACAGAAGACTGCTGAAATATCTGGGTTCGTCTCGTTTTTTTCGCAGTAATATCCATTCAGTAGTATGCGAGAAGGCAGAGTATAAATAGTTACATAGCTGAAGCTGAATACGTTGCAGCAACTGAAGCCAAGAAAGAAGAAAATCATTGTAATGGGCAGATTATGTGAAGAGCTTGGAGTCAGAGTGCCTCAAAAATGTTAACTAATGATTCTGATCAGAAAAAGGCAAAACACAATGTTTCCATTTTTTTTTGAGAGAAGTTGTTGTTTTCCACTACTCCATTTATTCACTTAAATCACTGCAAAACAAACAGATTTGCTTTTTTTAGAATCTCAAATATTGGATATCCGCCAAATGTATTTGCTCATAGCATTGAATACCTTTGATTAATCATAAATGCGATAGAATATTGAAATTGAAACAGAAAAATAAACTTTTCAGACAAACCATAATTTTTGTTGTGTCTCTTTACAACCCTTCACTAAACTTCTAGATAATGTAAAAAATTAAATAAAACTATTCTTTCAAAATTGCAACGTTACAGTTCTTGCATGGTGTACCAAGGAATGATTTTCAGCTCCAAAACATTTCTCAACATACATGGGGGAACACCTTCGGACCGGTTTCATGGTTTTGCCAATCAACAGCGCAGGGCAGCTCACCCAACGCAATCGAAAAACATCTTGACCCCAAGATTCAAAGAGCACTCCGACTATGGTGTCAACTTCGTCTGAAGACAAACAATTTCAGAAAAAAAATTCGATGACACTACTTGTGATAAAAATGGATTAAGCAATCCAGATTTCTGCATTTAACATATACAAAAGGTATAATCGTCAGAAAGTCTCCAACAGAAAACAACCACTGCCCCCTTACGACCATTGAATTATATCTGTTAGATTCTAGGCAAAGTATTCTACAAGAACTACTCCCAATCTCAACGCCAAAACATGTCCCAACCCACATGGGTCCGGTTTCATGGTTTTGTCAATCATCAACATAATCATTGTGGAAATTAACTCAGTTATAAAACCCTCTCTATTCTAAAAATGATATTACCTAATAATCATTCTCGTAGTCGGATAGGCAGGTTACAGGGCCGGTTCGAAGAATCGATATTCACGAAGATATATATACGCACTGGTTCACAATATTCTCAATAACTCTGATAATATTGATTGCATTGACTTGATTAAAATTCTACTAGATTATAAATAAACTCAATTTGCTTTGGTTGGTTTGTTGTTGTTTAGACGATTTGGCAAATCAAATTACAAAATGTTATTATGTGTTGACATCTTACACTAGCCCTTCCCTCCCTGTGTCACTACTCCTGTGCAGAGGGTGATGTAAAACAGTTGAATACTTTCCTTTCGCAAATAAGGTACCTGTACTTTCAACATTTTTAAGAATTTTTTAATATGCGTAATGGGATGCAAAATTTTAAATGAGCCTCTCTATATGTTGTTTTCGAATCGGAAAACGAAAGATTCAACATCGAATTCGATGAAACGTTTTTGTTGGGAATTTTTCCCATTAACCTGAAGAACTGTATTCAGATGAATCCATTATTTTCGTATTCATTTATGTCAGGAAGCCTTTGTGTCGAAGAGACGGATGTAGATAAGAATGAATATGTTCAAGCCTGCAGTGAAACAATAGCGTTAACCTTGCTCTAAATAAGTAGCCAAGTAAGTACGTTACAGACAGGCGTGGTTTGTTGCGTTCTCAAATCAGCCACACCGATTGTGTCACCAGGCATTGTGTTCCAGTGACTAAACAGTTGAAAATGTAGCAGGAGTTTTGTTGCCCACGCAGGCTAGCCATGAAAATGGGTTCGATTTTTAGAAAATTATCGATGAGAGTTGTCCACTTCTGAATTTGTGAATTTTTACTACCAAAATTGGGCCCGAATTATTTGGGGCCTTTGCTATTGGTTACTTGCTACAAAAGCGTAGAGCGGCAACAAGAAATTTTTTTCTTTAATTCTGACATAAAACTCAAAATTATCATAATTCCGAATTATACATACGAGGATATATTGAAAATTTCTTAGTCTAATATAGAACCAAACAAAATGTCAATGTCATAATATTTTATTACTCAACATATTTTCCTCTTAATTGGATATATTCATTACAGAGAACCTGCAACGTCTCTAGACCTCCCAAAAAAATTTTTTTCTTCTTGCTCTGCAAACCAGACCTCCACAGCTTTTATTACCCCCTCGTTGGAAGAAAATTTACGACCTTTTAAACTTTTTTTCAGTTGAGGAAAGAGATGATAGTCGGACGGAGCCAAATCTGGTGAATAAGGAGGGTGATCTATAGTAATTCAAACCCTAAATCACAAATTGTTTGCATGGCAACAGGAGATTTGTATGCAGGGGCGTTGTCCTGCAAAAACAAAACACCTTTGGATAGCTTCCCGCGTCTTTTCTCTTTAATTTTTTCCCGTAGAGTGGTCAGTAATGTCGAATAGTAATCCCCAGTTATTGTTCTACCCTTATCCAAAAAAATCAATCATGATTACTCCATGGCAATCCCAAAAAACTGAAGCAAGAACTTTTCCAGCAGATATTTGGACACGAAACTTCTTAGGTCTTGGAGAACACTGGTGTCGCCATTCCATCAATTGTTGCTTTGTTTCTGGATCGTATAGAAATGTACCCAAGTCTCATCCATAGTAACAATTCGGTTTAAGAAGTCTACATCGTTTTCAAATCGAGCACGGATCGAACGCGATGCAACTACCCTTGCATGCTTTTGGTCAACATTCAAACATTTGGGGATCCATTTTGCAGCAATTTTTCTCATGTCCAAATTGACGTGAACTATACGATGAACGCGTTTGTATGAAATATTCAGTGCTTCAGATATCCGTTTTAGCCCAATTCGACGGTCTGTTAAAATCATGTCATGAACTGCATCGTTATTTTCAGGGACTGACACAGAAACGGGCCTTCCCGATCGGTCATCATCTTCAATGGAAAATTTACCTCTTTTGAAGCTTGCAGTCCAATTTTTCACGGTCGCATACGTAGGACATTGATCACCAAGGGTATTAAACATATCTTCGTAAATCTGCTTACCTCAACCCTTTTAAATACAGGTACTTGACGATGGCTCAATAGTCCAATTTTTCGATTTTCACAATTTCGGTGGACATATTTTTTCTTTTAATTTATTGCATAACTCTGGTTTACTTTTTTGACGTCAAACTTTACACTGACACTTCTAATAAGTTATTGTTCGTTGCACACGATACACTCATGAACAGTTCTCTTCACAAGATTCTTCCCGAGAATGGGCCAATAAGTTTCACGTATTGAGTAAAGCAATTGCTGAGGTACAGCATGAAGAAGCTTTTTATGCTTGTTATGGAATAGTAACTTTGAAAAATGATGACTTGCTGAAATGATTATGGGGTGCTTCTTATCAAATTCATATGGAGAATGTATTAGTCTGCCCCCAACCCTGAGAATAACTATATCATCAATAAAGGGATGTAGGGACATCATTCTACTTTTCCAAATTGACGTGAACTATATGATGAACGCGTTCGTATGAAATATTCAGTGCTTCAGATATCCGTTTTAGCCCAATTCGACAGTCTGTTAAAATCATGTCATGAACTGCATCGATATTTTCGGGGACTGACACAGAAACTGGCTTTCCCGATCGGTCATCATCTTCAATGGAAAATTTACCTCTCTTGAAGCTTGCAGTCCAATTTTTCACGGTCGCATAGGAAAGACATTGATCACCAAGGGTATTAAGCATATCTTCGTAAATCTGCTTAACTCTTAACCCTTTTAAATACTCGTACTTGATGATGGCTCGATACTCCAATTTTTCGATTTTCACAATTTCGGTGGACATATTTTTCCTTTTAATTTATTGCGTAACTCTGGTTTACTTTTTTGACGTCAAACTTTACACTGACACTTCTAATAAGTTATTGTTCGTTGCTATGGTAACGCAATATTTTGTTTAAGCAGGGAACTGGTCTAGGCTAACTAGATATCAATACATCCTCGTAGTTAGGAGATGGAAATAGGACTTATTTTATTATTCGAAGATGAATGTGAGAATTAGTATACCTAATTCCGAGAATTCGAGTAATTATGAGATGTAATTAGGAGATAAAAGTCAAAATGTGTAGGTATATTTCCGAAACACCAGTCAGAATCAGTATAACTCGGAGATAAAAGTCAGAATTAGTATAATTCCGAGATGATAGTCAGAATTAGTATAACTCGAAGATAAAAGACAGAATTGGTACAATTTCGAGATGAAAGTCAGAATTATATTATAATTCTGAGATGAATGTCAGAATTAGTATAATTCGGATATAAAAGTCAGAATCAGTAAAATTCCAAGTTAAAAGTCAGAAAGAGTACAAAGTCAGAATTAGTATAATTCCGTGATAAAAGTCAGAATTACAATAGTTCCGAAATAAGATTAATAATTACATTATTATTTGGAGATAAAAGACAGAATCATATTATGATTCGGAGATAGAAGTCAAAATTAGTATAATTTGTAGAGTAGAACTGGCTTTCTGAACTCATAATAAAACGATCTCTATTTAGATGGACGTATTTCAGGCACGAGCATATATACAGGGTGTTTCTTAAGTACGTGTAGAAACTTCAAGAGCATGTTGCTGACGTCGAAATAAGAAAAAAAGTTCCCATAAACACATGTCCGCAAGTTATTCGTTTCTAAAATACAGAGTGTCAAAGTTTAATTATTATATTTGTTTTTTTGCGAATGAATGACAAAATATTTGTGATATTCGAGTAAAGTTTGGTTTCTGGGATGATTTTTCAATGACAAAATCAAAGTTTGTGTTAATTGTGAAAAACTAATTTCTAATTGAATTTATTGTGAATTAAAAAATCTTGTCATTCAAAATCACTTGCATCGATTATTTCAAATCTCAATAACTCGAAAACAGTTGCTCGCGGTGACCTCTACCAAGAATATATTTCTTACACAAACTAAATAATAAATATTCCCAGATACCAAACTTCACCCAAATACCAAAATTATTTTGAAATTATTCACAAAAAATAAAAATAAGAATTCAACTTTGACACTCTGTATCTCAGAAACGAATAACTTGTGGACATGTTTATAGGAACTTTTCTTCTTATTTTGGTGTCAGCAACACGCTCCCAGATTTTCTACACGTACTTAAGAAACACCCTGTATATGCTTGGCACTGTCATTGTATTTTCAGATTTAAAGAAATTTCTGCATGATTCTGTGTATTTCAGGCCACAATACTCTGATAGCTTTTTTTTGGAGTATAAAGATTTTTTCGCTTCGGAGGCAGTCCCCCATAGGAGTATACCGTAGCTAGTTATGCTATGAAAGTTAGCATATTATGCTACTTTTGCTGCTTGGTGAGTCGATACAGATTTGATTGTCCTCATGGTGTATATAGCTGTACACAACCTCTTGCTCAGAGTAGAATTATGAGCTGCAGTTAAGATTATTATCTAACATCAAACCTAGGAACTTTATTTGGTTTCCTGTAACGCCTCTTGGTAACATCAACAGGTGTTGAGTTTTCTCAGTATTTTGTAGGAGAATATTTGCTGAAAACCATAAATTGGCCTTTGTCAATGTGAGCTGTGATTTATTTTTTATTTCTTCAACAGTTTTACCTTTCACTAGGAAGGTGGTATCATCTGCATATATTGTAGCACTAAATACGGCAATGTTAGCTAGCAAGTCATTCGTATAGATTATGAGGAGAATGGGCCCTAAGATTGACCCTTGTGGTACTCCTTGAATCACTGATTCTGCTTTTGTTAAATCATTTTTCCAACAAGTTGACTGAAATCGATCAGTAAAATAGGACTCGATCAAACGATGCGGAATTCCTCTTATTCCATATAGAATAGCTTATCAAACAATACGTTATGACATACTGTATCAAAAGCTTTGCTAAGGTCACAACACAGCATCTGAACAGATTCGTGATTGTCAAAGGATTCTAAAATTTTCTCTACGCTCTACCTTAGCATGCTTCATTTCTGATGGAAATAGTCCGTCTCTTATGCATATGTTGATGAGGATAGTAATTGGAGTTGTAATTTCATCGATGCATTGTTTTATTATGTTAGTTGATATTCCATATATATCTTCTGTTTTCTCATTTTTTATTTCCATGATTATGTGTCTAATCTCATTCTCCTCAACCTCTGATAAATAAGAGGAGTTCAAGTTGTTGATTTTATTATTCTCCAGAAGTTGATTTGGAGTGACTTGAGTTTTTGTAATTTTTTCAGCTGCTTTCACTCCAACGTTTGAAAAAAATGTATTGAGTTCATTTGTAGTTAAGTTGATTTTTTGGTCAGAGCCATTTGCTGTCGAACCAGTTTCTTGCTTGATAATATCCCATATATCTTTGGTCTTATTGTCTGCTTCGAGATGTATTTTTCATTTTCTGTGTTTTAGTTTCTTTTACTGTATTTACATCCTTTTTATATGCTTTGTAGGCTAGCTCTGATTCCTCGTCTCTTCTCGTCATTTTTATCGTATCCAATGCGTCTAATCTATTTTTCATATCTCTAATTTCTTCACTGTACCATTTCAGCATTTTTCCTCGGTCGTTGGTTTGTTTGTTTTTCACAGAAAAGTATTCATCATGCAGTGTAATAAAGATTTCATTGAAACATTTATATGATTGAGAGGCATTTCCACAACGCAGCAATAAATTCCAGTTTATAGAAGATAATTCCATCCGAAACATATTAGCATTGTTAACATTTACGTCTCGAATTGTAGTTTTGTTTTTGATCGGTTTGTCGTTTGTCCTCTGTGATCCGACATATGAAGATTCACCGAATATACCTGGTTATGTTCAATATGATTGGTGAAAATATTATCAATGCAGGTCTCTAAAATTTCTGTAATACGTGACAGTTCTGTTGTTTTAAAAATGCTATATGAAGATAGTATATTTTCTAATTCTTCCTTTTCTTTAGATTCCGCTGTGAAGTTCATATTAAAATCACCAGACAGGTAAATTTTTTCTTTACTATATTTTGTGGTGACTGACTGCATAACAGTGTATAGTGTTTCAATAAGCACGTCAATATTTTCTGTTGGAGGTCTGTAGATAGTTATTATTATACCATACTTGGTCTTGATCCCTATTATTTCAGCGTGATTTTCATTTTTGCAATTTCTTATCTCTACAAGTTCTTCGAAAAACAGATTTTTCTTAAGTAGGATGAGTACACCAACATGTTTTCTTTCTGTTCTGTTGAATACGCTAGCAACATTGAAATAGTTTATTTTGATAGCTTCCATCTCCTGTGCTTCTAGCCAGTGTTCAGTTATTGTCACTATATCTACATTTTCATTTTCAGCTAACCAGAAGATCCATCTCTCAATTTTGTTACGCAGACATTGTGTATTTTGATTCAGAAGTTTCTTTTTGGGATTCTGGAAGCATGGCCGTGAGTTCATAGGTCCCGTGGAGCAACCTGGCTCAATCAGGGGTATAAAAAATGTTGACCTTGTTCTGATTGTATTTCATAATTGCGAATTTCTTCGGATAACGACTTTGCATTGATATGGGTATATTGTTCTCCTACTTCGCTTGTTTTAGTGTTTGTTATTTTTCCATCCTTGGAAGTGCTGTTGATGAGAAAGGTTCTATTTTTTTACAAATATGCCACTTTCCTGTATTAGTGATGTTGAATATATCCCTATGATAGTTAGATCTTCTCAGGATATTAATACATTCTAGAACAGTGGAAGTCATGTTTGTATGTCAAGCTTTTTTAAGAAGTGTTAGATTATTATTAGAAATCGGTTATTATTAGGATTATTATTAGGAAATTGGTTATACGTGAATGGTAGGATATACAAACCAGAAGATTTAGAAAATCAAGAAGATATTGAAGAAGGTATTCAAGAAAAACCCCAAAGTGCACCTGGAACACCGATACAAATAGCAACCAAAGATCTTCAGCGTCAGATTACCAAACCTGCTGAACCGTCAGTTAAAAATCCTCAGCAGAAAACGAACACTCCAACCCAATTTGCTGGCAAGCTCACTAAAGAGGTAGGCGAGAAACAGAAAATAAGAACCCGCAGCGTCACTGGAAAATAAATTTTCACACATTGGTGCTTATGATGAAAATAATAAATAAAATATTGTAGTAATCAGTCAATAATAGTACATAAATGTATTATAGTACTACTACATAGTATTATAAATGCTCGCCCATACCTAATTAATTTTTAAATTGGGAAACAAATAATATTAACGTAAAAATAATGGATCCATTCATTAAAGATTATAGCTATTCAGAATTTCCTTCCAAACTACTGAAAGATGCCTCCGAATATAATGAAATCATAAAAGAGACTAATTGTAAATTTAAACTGATACATCAAAATATCAGAAGCATTTCAAAAAATCTAGATAACTTTGAAATTACGCTAAATCAGTTTGATGATTCTTTTGAATGCATAATTCTAACCGAAACTCGAAATGATTTTGATATAGACTTCATGCAGAGACAAGGATATGACTTGTTATATAATTACGGTAACATCAACAAATGTGATGGAACTATTGTTTACCTAAAAAGTAATATTAACTATACATTCAAAATTGTAACAATATCAGAGTGTAAAGCAATTGAGGTCACCTGTAAAAAAGAACAAAAAACCATCAAAATAACAGCCTTATATAGATCACCAGCAACCAATGATAAAGAGTTTGTAAATGGATTATATGATTATTTTTGTAATAATGATATGGAAAGCAGTGATGTACATGTAATTGTAGGCGATATAAATATCGACTTACTCTCTAAGGATAATACGATTGTATCTGAATATCTAGACATAATGAGTATGTTTAACTTTATCTCAACTGTCAATAGCAATACCAGAATCCAAGGAGACTCTAAAAGCTGCTTGGATCATATTTTTGTACGAATAAAAAAAGGTGAAGTCAGCGACTACTTTTCAAGCTTTATTTTAGATTCACTTGTAACAGATATTGAATACAAACATTTTTGAGGATACCGAGTCTAACTATAGGGAACTTGTGATAAAAAATATAAATTTCACAAAATTAAAAAAGGATCTGAATGATATCAACTGGGATTCATTGTATAACATTAAAGACGCACAAAAAGCTACAACCTACTTTATAACCAAAATTGAGCAAAGTATTGAGAAGAATACCAAAACTTATAAAGAAAAACGAAAATACATAAAAAAGAAAGATTGGATTACGATAGGGCTAATAAAGTCTATAAAAAAGCGCGACAAACTATATAAGGAATGGCAAAAAGATAAGGAAAATATAAGGTTAAAAGAGAACTATATTAAATACAGAAATCAATTAAATAAACTCATCGATGTTACCAAACTCAACCATCATAAAAATCAAATTGAACAAAATAAAAATAATTCGCGAAAACTCTGGAAAACTATAAAAAATATTACGAACACCAACAATAAACCTACCATAATAAAACAGCTCAAATCAAAAAATAGCGAGTACTTAGACTCCAATATAGAAATCGCCAATACATTCAATGATTTCTTCTCCAACGTAGGGCAAGAACTGGCACAAAACATAGAAAGGCCCCCTGTTTCACCCTCACCCAGAGTGGTAAATCCCTGCTCATTCTTTCTCAAACCTACGGACGAAAAAGAAATTAGCGAAATTATCTTATCCTTAAAAAATAATAAGACACCTGGTATAGACGATATTAAAGCAGAGACATTGAAAGCAATTAATAAGGAAATAGCAAAACCCCTATGTTATATTATCAATAATATGATGGAAAATGGAATCTGCCTTACTGAATTTAAAATCGCGGTAATAAAACCTTTGCACAAAAAAGGCGACAAAACCTTACCGTCAAATTTTAGACCAATATCTCTGGCAACTAACTATGCTAAAATCTTCGAGAAAGTTATTAAAATTAGACTCGAGCTGTTTCTGGAGAAACATAAAATAATTGCTGAAAATCAGTTCGGATTTCAAAGCGGAAAATCTACAGAAGGAGCCATTGCGTCACTAACTCAGAAACTATATGATGCAATCGATAACAGCCAACCTGCCATCGGCGTGTTTCTGGATCTTGCAAAGGCGTTCGATACTGTCGACCACGAACAGTTGTTGGAATCCTTGGAAGATATAGGAATACGAGGACTGGCTCATGATTTATTCAGATCATATCTGTACGATAGGAAACAATCTGTCAAAATTGACGATACATATAGTAGATTTAAATTGGTTAAATGCGGAGTGCCGCAGGGGACGGTCCTCGGACCAATTCTTTTCATCATATACATAAATAATTTACTCACCATTAGAACCTCTGGACACATTATAAGCTTTGCCGATGATACCGTTATATTGTATACATCAAACAGTTGGAATGACCTAAAGCATAAAATTGAATCAGAAATGAATAATATTATTGATTGGTTTAATTATAAATTACTTACCATAAATTTTGACAAAACAACGTTCCTCCCAATAACAAGCTACAAAAACAAACTACCTCACTACAACACTCTAGAGATAAATAATCACAATAAAACAATAACAATAAAACTTACTGAGAATGTAAAATATCTGGGCATTATTATAGATTGTCATCTTCGTTGGAATAATCACGTTAATAACGTTGTTAATACAATCAGAACCTTTTTGGGACGATTCAAATACCTCACAAAAATCTTACCTTTACACCTACTCAAAATGCTTTATTTTACTCTTGTAGACTCCCGTATAGCATATGGAATTATCGGATGGGGTGGCATCACGAATGTATATCTAGAAAAATTGAACACACTACAGAAATATTTCTTGAAAATCATATTAAAAAAAGAAAGAACCTACCCATCAGATAACCTATACAAGGAAGCTAGGACACTAGATATTCGACAGATATTCTTTCTTAAATCAGTGTGTTTTTTACACAAAAATAGGAAAGAAAAAGGAAGAAAGTCAATTCTTTCGCATAATTACCCAACAAGGGCTAAATATTCGAATAAGGTTAAAACTACATCAGCGATAAAAACAGTGGGTACAAAATGTCTTGCGTTTCTAGGACCAAGATTTATAAATATTATTTCAGAAAGCTCCCTTTTGAACAATTCTAATTCTGAAATATATTATAGGAATAAGGTTAAGTCATTTCTATTAAGCAACCAGAGACAACTTATTCATAACTTCTTTAACTAAAAAAAGCCAAGATAATTATATGTACATCAACTCAGTCATATTCTTACATAGATCCTTTTTTAATTTTTGTATATGTATGTAGTAATTATGTTGATATATAATATGTGTTTGAGTATATGTGTGCTTCTATTTAAGATATATTAAGATACGGACAGCAAAATTCTTGTTCTTCTTCTATTCATTTCTTTGTGTCATAAAAACCTATATCTAATTCATTATTATGTTTATTATATTATATCTATTGTGAGTATTTCCATTTCCGGTGAGATTCAATTATTTTGTTAAGTCATTATTAAATACCTCTTAGATTATAAGTATTTTATATTGGAGAAATGCTAGTGAAAAATAGACATTGCAATGACTAGTTCAACCTCAATTCTTAATTTTTATTAACTAATTTTATGTATACACATTTGCACCACGGACAGCCTATGGCTTTGTGGTTCTCCATGTTTATTTATAAATTTCTCTGATGTAACTTATATCCATTTTATTGAAATAAACAAACTTATTATTATATTATATTATTATGATATATGTAATTGCCGGAATATTGCAGGCGCAGCAAGAGCTTAGTCGCTCATTAATTGCCCCTTATACAAATATTTTCTCCCTTATCCGCTTTGTTTGAGTTCTGTGCCTTCATCTTGCTAGGCGTTACTGATAAAACAGGACACAAAACTTTGGATTTGACATTTAACTACTCGATCTGCTGAACCATAGATCCTTGATACTAGTTATAAGATAACTGCGTTATCTCTCTTGCTGTAGGTACTTAGTTTTTAGTGACAACATGAGATCCATGTCCTTTGCACAAATTTCAATCAAAACATGTAATGTTATTTGAGAAACACTGAGTGAGCAAAAATCTTTACAGCCAACGCGTCCATGTTCAACTGATATTTCAGAAAAGGAAAAAACAAGCAAGAATGTATAACCCCACATACCAAAAAATACATGTTTATGAAACATTTTTTCGGCGTATAATATGATTCCGACTTTATCTTTAGACTTTAATCTTGGAATTATATTAATTCTGATTTTTATAGAATTAAAGAAAAATATCTTTCAGTGGCCGCTTTCGTATCTTGCAGACACCAGTCAGGAATTTTATGTTAATTTGTTTACATGTGTTGATTATATCTACTTGAAATAGGAAGTGGACAGTATTTGAATTCCATTAATTTTGACCACACCCACTGAATCGAGTATTTCTTTCTTGCACTAGTTAGTTACCAATAGCGTAAAAGCCGAGACCGATAGTAAGAAATAAACCAATACTAAATGGAAAGTAGGCAAAAAGTATAGTTTTCTCAATTCAATTACTCTGTTTTATATATGAGAACAAATGGTATTTTGAATTCTATTATTTAAATAAATGAAAAAATTGTGGGATAGCAGCTATTGGTTGGGTATTGAAGAAAACTCTTTTTACTTTTGAGAAAGCTTTCGGAATAGCTTTATTCCTTCTTCAGTCTCTCTAAAATTGGACTTAACCATAATATTTGTATAAATGAAGACGTAAAAAAGTACTTACAGTAAGCGAGATTGTAAAATAAATAGTAAAACAGAACTTTGTAGAGCAAATACATAAAACTGATGGACGTACCAAAAAGTAAATGAATATTTGAAAAGTATTTTACCATTTTCATGTACCTATGAATTCTTATGCATGGTTTTTTGACCAAAGTGTTTCTACGAGTTGATTTAATTTAAATTCTACCAGACGATGATATTCATATGTACGAATTTTTTTAGTATGTTGATTTTATTTATTTCTACATATATATTTACTTTTGTAAATGAATTAGTTTTCAAGTAAATGAAGATATATTGTTATAAAATATAATATAATGATTCATTGTTTATAAAGATATTTTTAATTCAATATGTTGAATGATTTTTATGTTATTAATTGATTAATTGTAGTATACAAAAATTGTACATAATTTTCTTTCAGATTTCCCAGGCCAAATACTTACTTCCAGTCTTCTAGTTCTTACCTTCTCTTTTTTATTAAGCTTCTCAGCTCAGTCGGTGCTCCAACCATGTAGTTCTCTTGATCCCAAGTTGAGTTTTTGGAAAATGGCTTGTAGAAAAATAGTTTCCAATGCAATTGCAATAGTAATAACGTTTTCAAAATAAATGTAATTGATTCAAACTTAATTTTTGTTTTATTTTACCAACCAATGCAATAAATGTGAAAATGTGAACACTTTATCTGTTTTTGATATTGGAAGTTTTTAAAAGAGTATTTGATCACTGAGTATGAATTTTGTTATTGGTAAAGTTTCTGTTGTGAAACTTGATTGACTGTAACGGAAAAGAAAACTATAATTCACAATGAGCTTATGACTTTAGGCATAAGATGTCCGGAGGACTGCTCATTGCTAATATCCTATACAATAGGAAAAGTTGGGTCGAAAATCCATCAGAAAACAACTACTTTCCTGGCTAATGCCACGACGAACATTGAATTACATCTGATGAAATTTCCGTGCAGAGTTCCTACAAGGTTATCTCTGCAATTGCTTGGTTGCATGGGAATGTTCATCGAAACATTCGGACCACCTATATATCGATTTCGGAGTGTTGCTCCTCATCAGTATAGGGTAGGTCTAGCAGTCAATAACTAATGACTGCAACGAATGAATCGACAGCCAAACCCATTTACATTTGATTGACTGTGTCGGATTGACGAAAATTCGATGGTAAACAAGGTATTCAATATGAAGTAATAAGATTTCCTAGTTTTTGTGAAAAGTTTGTAAAAGAAATACCAAGGTACCTTTTTGGTTGGAGGTTGGTTCAAGGCGTTGTCTGCTCCTTTCTGGTCAGCTTTCCTCGTAGTGGATTTCTCAGGTAAGTAGTTTTTACTTTTATTTGTGCTATCGATATTTCTCTGTAGATTGTAGTAACTTATGGATCGTTGTTATAACTTTCACCTAATGATTTTTGATTTTCTAAAACATATCCCCGTGTCAAATCAACAAATCCTTGGTTACCGTTTCTAGGTGTCTTTTCACTGCACTCACGATCACTTATCATTTTGGTTGTCACTAATTTTACTATCTACGTACCACTAATAAAATTAAACTATGTACAATTTTTACTTATCCTAGTTCCTTAAATTACTCAATATTAATTGTTTTAGAATTTTCACATTTTTAATAATTTTGTTTTAAAAGACCCCGCAAATAACCTTATGGAAAATGGCTCTCGGTGAAATTGGCTGAAACTTTGGGATATTGTAGATATCAGCGTCCTGATTATATATCTCTATGGGCGCAAGGTCGAAAAATGGACAGATTTTGAGATAATCAAGGTCAAAGGCTATCAAATTGACGTTTTCAGCTTATAGGTCTCTTATACTGTTTGTTAATTGAATCAACTCACGGAGACTCCAAAACGTTTTTATTAAACTTTTAGTTATTGAATATTGTATTCCAAATAGAAATTGTTATGACATTGTTCAAAACTCAAATCTGACTTTTTATTTTCTTCTGTCACTTCTATATTTTCTGTCGTGATAGTAAAGTGCCTATATCACATCAGTAATAGTCAGGCTTCTACACAGCTATTAGGAGAAGTTACGAGTCGATTGTTCAAACTACTCGATATTCCCCAAACTCTATGAAAACTTGACTAGGTGGTATTTAGGGTGGATGATCACATATCTGGGGCCAGAATTGGAAAATTCACGTCAATGGTCTCAAAATAGCCCCCCAAAATTGTCCCATTTTTGGATTTTCACGGAACTCGATGAAAACTTGAACAAAGTGGTTTTCAGGATCACTAATAACAAATCTTGAGTCATATTTGGAAAAATCAAGGGGTTGAGGTGGGCTGTCTCCTTAAATCCTCCTAGAGAATTCTTATTTATCCGAAAACATCGAAAAGTGATCCTTTTTGGGGGCCATATTGGGATCACTGACGTCGAATTTCAAACGCTGTCTTCAGATACGTGTTCAGCGACCCCGAAAACCCCCTGGGTCGAGATTTCATTCAGTTTCGGTAATATCAAAAATCAGGTCATTTTTGAGTGCGGGTAAACGATAATAATCGTCTTTATTATTTTCAAATTGACTACATGAATAGTAATTAACAAACATAGATTATAATGAAAATAACAGGTGAAGTTTATTTTTGATTGAGTGCTAGACTCAATGACATAATTCAGGATTGACGTGGCCTTTACTTGATGGAAATTCATAGTATATGACACTTATGTATTACATTCGCTTGAAAAAGATACAGTGTATCGAAACATGTCGCGAAGACAATAAATCTGTGGAAATTTAATCGTGTTTACCTTAGTGTCATATTCAATGACATAAGTTCTCTAATTCTTACCCCAGGTACCCAAAATATCCTGGGTCACGTGTTGCGTGGAGAATATTTTAATAGGGATTGAGACTACCTAGGTTACGCTTGACATGAAATATCCCGATACTTACAGGTTTATTGAACCTTATAAACGATGCTAATTTAGATATAAAGCAAGAACCCGCAATTGTGGAATAATAATTTAATAATATATATTCATTCGATTATCATAAAAGTGATTCACAAAATCTGTCTTTTCAAGAACCACAAAAAAGATTTGTTCAAACTAATGGCGATGTCTGCACCAACTCTATTATTGATAGGGTTTTCGGGTAATAACCGACCCTGAAAACCCCTGGGCCAAGTTTTTATCAAATTCAAGAATTCCGAAAAAATTACCTTTTTTGGAGGGCCATATTGGTAATACTGACTTGCATCTACCCATCCTGACCCCACATTTGTTATCAGCGACTCTGAGAACCCCTTGGACCAAGTTTTCGTCAAGTTCCGAAAATATAAAAAAAATTGACGTATTTTGGGGTGCCACTTTGGGACCACTGATATGAGTTTTCCAATTTTGACCCCATAATCGTTATCAACAACCCTGAAAACCTACTGGTACAAGTTTACATCAAGTATCGGGACTATAAAGTCGTTGGAACAAGCAATATGTTCATGGCTTACGTCAAACCTAACCTAACTATACTGACAGCCTTTGACCTTGATTATTTCAAAAACTGCTCATTTGTTGACCTTGTGCACATTGAGACATTTAATCAGGACATCGATATCCACAATATCCCAATGTTTCAGCAAATTTCACCGAGAGCCATTTTCCATAAGATTTGTTGCGGGGTCCTTTGATTTAGAAGCTATAGACCAGTCCAGAACACGTGACTTTGACATTTGCTGGAGGGCACATATATCAATTAGTTGGTGTTTAACCCTGTGCATTTGGTTCAATCAAAAGTTTTTTTTCTGGTTTTATTTTGATAAAATTTTAACAAATATGCCTCGAAGAACTTATTATTTATTCCTTAGCGGTGATATCAAGTATTATAGACAATATCGCGATCCGTACCAAAATTAACTGATCAACTAACTAACTTTCTATAAAATGTCGAGAACAAGAAGCTGCAGACTCATCTGGATTCCCACTTGTGGTGTAGCTCATATTTTGGGTAGGAATCCTGTCAGGATACATGTTTTCCTTTAAGGCACTAGGTTTTCCTAAAATTATTTTTGAAACTCATTTACGTACAAGAATTAACTGATATACACTAACTAACCTTCGATAATATGTCGAGAATATACACGCCAAGTTTAAATTTGTGATTTACTGAGAGGGCCCCGTTGTAAAGCATTAATCCAAGCATCGCAGCGTTGTGCAAATAGATCATTTAAATAGTCACCATGCTTCGTTAAAACTGTCGGAAATCGAAAAAAATATTCCTCGTCTCTTTCTCCCCGCATTCCACACTCAACAACACTTCAAAACGATGGAATAATAATACATTTAAGAACTAATTACTTATTAAAGTATAACTATTGACAGTTGTTTACCAGTAAGGGCCGGTTTTTCAATGCAGTGTTAAATATGAGTGTTAACTGACACTGGGGTTAAGCTATCCCCAGGACAAAGTGGGTGTTAGATGCGCATCCGTTTATCAATTACATATTACGGTGTTACGAAACCCTTAAATATCGTGTGGTTGGTAATACTTGCGATAGAGTTGCCGCTCCCTGTGGATTAGGATTGGTTGAAAAATTCTGACAGCCACCAGGATACAGATTCAAATATTCAACTTCAAACTGTCATACAGACAATCAAAAATCAAAATAGCAAATTTAAAACTACAAAAGTAATACATTGAGGTTCAAAGATAACCATGAATGTAGTGAAAAGTGCCTGGGGTCCAAATTTCTCTCCATCGGACAGGTTGCTGTTGATTGAAGTCGCCAATAAATATAAGGGCGTAATATCTCAATGTGAGCAATAATTTATTCGTAGGAGACACAGAATGATTCCCTCAATTACATTCAAGACATTTTATTATGGAGCCTTTCAGCTGGATATGAAAAATGTATTTTACCTATCAGTTGAAGACTCAATAGCAGCTTCTATTTGTGCTAACATCCACAACACCGTAGGTTTACGTAGTCTAAACCTAGTGAAAGAGTCGACATCATCGCATTCTTCAAACGGATTATTCCGTTGCCTCATTGTGTAGGGTCGCCTCCTTTATTCAATCATTTCCAAAATATCCCCATCATCGTCACTCATCTCATCAAACGCTTCCATAATTATATTATCACTGTTTTTAGTACAAGACACGACACACGACTTCGCAAACGTTAGATTTCGCGAAACTTTTGTAGGTTAAGTCGGGGATAAAAGAGAAAACTTCCACCTTGAAGCTGGAGTTAAATTAACTCCTGACTTTGACCCTAAGTTATTTTTAACCTCGACTTGATAAACAGTTTATCCTGGAGTTAGCATTTACCCCAGGGTTAAACTAACCTAACCCTGCATTGATAAATCGGTCCTTAAGGGCAGGATAAACTGTTTATCAACTCGAGGTTAAAAATAACTTCGGGTCAAAGCCAGAGTTAATTTAACTCCAGCATCAAGGTGGAGGTTTTCTCTTTTATCCCCGACTTAACCTACAAAAGTTTCGCGAAATCTAACGTTTGCGAAGTCGTGTGTCGTGTCGTGTACTAAAAACAGTGATAATATAATTATGGAAGCGTTTGATGAGATGAGTGACGATGATGGGGATATTTTGGAAATGATTGAATATAGGAGGCGACCCTACACAATGAGGCAACGGAATAATCCGTTTGAAGAATACGATGATGTCGACTTTTTCACTAGGTTGAGACTACGTAAACCTACGGTGTTGTGGATGTTAGCACAAATAGAGGCTGCTATTGAGTCTTCAACTGATAGGTAAAATAAATTTTTTATATCCAGCTGAAAGTTCCATAATAAAATGTCTTGAATGTAATTGTAGGAATCATTCTGTGTCTCCTATGAATAAATTGTTGCTCACATTGAGATATTATGCTACTGGTAATTTGGACACCTGGCTCTTTTCACTACACTCATGGTTATCTTTGGACCTCAATTTATTCCTTTTGTAGTTTTAAATTTGCTATTTTGATTTTTGATTGTCTATATGACAGTTTGAAGTTGAATATTTGAATCTGTATCCTGGTGGCTGTCAGAATTTTTCAACCAATCCTAATCCACAGGGAGCGGCAACTCTGTCGCAAGTATTACCAACCACACGATATTTAAGGGTTTCGTAACTCTCACCGTGATATGTAATTGATAAACGGATGCGCATCTAACACCCACTTTGACCTGAGGATAGCTTAACCCCGGTGTCAGTTAACACTCATATTTAACACTGCATTGAAAAACCGGCCCTGACAATGAAAACTAAATAGACTGTGCCCTCCAGCAAATGTCAAGTGACGTCATTCTGGAATGGTCTATTATGACTATTTTGCTTTGAAGTTTCTTCCCAAGTTTTTCATTGTTGGAAACGTTTGCCTTGTGTTGTTTTTATTTACATTCTACTCAGATTTTTCTTTCAATTTTATTTTTCTTTACTTTTACATTTCTTTGAGACTTCTTTTTGTTTGTGTCATTTATTAATCATGTAAAATTCTTTATAGGAAATTGAGCTGTTGTTGGAAGAGTTTTTTTTAAGCAGCGTAGACTGGACTCGTACTCTCCTGTTTTTGGTACTGAATTTGGAAATGCTGACTTTTTTACTGCTTTTAAATGTAACTTTGGTACGTTGCTGATATTGTAAGGTCCTTCAGATTAGAGGAATACTATTTGCTTGGGGTTTTTGATGATTTTTATTGAATTTGTACTTTTTAATTGCACTATTTTTCTATACTACAATATTTCATAACAATATATTCCCCTTTACCACACAAGTATTTTCACTTCTAGATGCGCATTTTGATAACCAAGTTATCTTTATCAGTAGGAATTCCAAATTTGTGTTCATTGAATTTCTGTTAGAAATAATTCAACACCCCTTCCAGTACTAGCCAGTGGAGCAGCTGTTTCCTGACAGATATTAGCCATAATAGCCTACACTGTAGGTCGTTAACAACTATCATTATTAGTTGAGCAATTATTTTTTCGGAGAAGCTGTCGAATTAAACCATGAGATTCATTGATTGATCGTCTTCGGCGGATATAATTGACAGTAATTAGCACTAGGCATAAGACGTTCTTCTCAATAAGCATTCATTAAAACGAAAATTGCACAAGACCAGACGAATTAATAAATCAAAAATAATGAAGATCTACTGACAGAAGATTGATATCAGATTGACTGCACCAGTATGTTGTTGAAATTAGGTATTAGCCAACAGATAAACTTTCCAGGCGACCGCATGATGAAAGAGTGATTGAAGAGTAGTTCATTCAGGTATAGAACTCGAAAGTAAAGTTACTTTATATAAACATCTTGGATAGGATGGCTTCATATTCAAAAGCGATGATCACATTAGCAAAACTTGGGCGGTAGCTTGAAGATTAATTTCGAATAAATCAATATGCTTTTCTTTGTATATAGGATCATGTCTCTCGGAAACTGTTTCCAAGTTAGAAAATTCTCCGAAACGTTTGTTTACAATAATTGTAAAATTCTTAACAACAATCGACAGTAGTAATACTTATCTTACCTATTTGAATAAAAAATGCCATGTGGAAGAAAACAAAAATGAGAAATCAATCGCATATTACAAAGAAAGCGTCTGGAAATTTCAAAAAAGTGTCAACGAAAAGATAAGTTGAATAAAATTGTTTCAAATATTGATAAAATATAGATATATTTGATATATTTTTTTTTCGATGGACCTATTCATTGTTGAAATGCAAGGAGTACTCAAAATATTTTCAGACACATTCGAAATATCTAGTAAATACATATAATTATGAAGTATTATTTCCTTTCATATGAAAAATGAAATTCCTTTCGTACATAAAAGCAAAATGTCAATTATCACATGTCAAATATTTGACAGAAGAATTTCCACTTATTAATTTCGCCCAGGGTACCCTGAAGGATAAAAATTTCCGGAAATTTTTTGGGTTGCCATGGCAACTAAACAAAAACCAATTCTTTGATTGGCTAAAAAAGCGAGGTGTGAAATTTTCTACAGAATATTTCAACAAGAGATATTTTTTCGATTCTGTTTCAAAGTTTGGTTGTTGAACAAGATATAATATCAGACCAATATTGTTTGGAGATTTGAAAGTGAGCATCTTCTTAGTAATAGGTAGATGTTGATTGACCTAGTATTAAAATTACGAATCTGGGAATTTTTCAAGAATTTTCTGATATTATAACAACAACAACAACAAATTATGGACATATACACACGTTTCGAAAATATATGGATATGCAAGTGTTAATGCTTTCAATTCTTCAATAGCATTTCTACAGCAATCAGAACGTGACATATTTAATATTGTTCTAATAATTATCTTCTGAGCAATTCCTCAGCAGAGTAGTGGGTTGACCATCCCCAGAAGCAACCGTATCGTAAGAGCGATTCAACTTGGCCATAATACACCATCAACTGTTGCGTGTTCAAAATTCCACGTAGGTTTTTCATGAGAAAATTCTGGGAAGATAATGCACGGTTCAAGTTATCACAGTTAATTTTCCAATTTAAAACATTATCCAAATTGAAAGCCAAAAATTTAACCGATGATTCTTCAGGTAAATATTCATTTTGGTTATATATGATATCCAAATCTGAGCATACTTTATAGGTACTACGGAACCTGATTTATTGTGTATTTTCATTATGCATGTAAAGAACATTTTCAGAAAACCAATCATTTATATTCTGAAGTGTTTTATTGCAATGACTTTCGCCAGTTTCATCAGATTTGTGGGATATTATTAAAGAAGTTTTATCTACAAAAAGAGTAAAAAGCACATTGTCAGAAGAGTTCTATATATATCATTATTGTATAAAACGAATAATATTGGTCCCATTACTGATCCCTGTGGTACGCCTATGGCCGTATCAAGTACAGAAATTTTGTGTTCTGACAAACACATCTATTAATGAAAATATGATTAAAATTGTTTAATATAAACTAAACTGAAAAAACAGTTTATTCATAGTTAACGAAATTAATTAACATCTAATAAATCATTTATTCGAATATTGCGGAATAAACGTTTATTTATTAGAAACAAACAATGCATTTAAATTATTTAAATATTCCTCATTAATAGTTAATTCAAATCAATTTTCAATAAACTATAGATTTATCAACTGTAAATAAAACATTATTTATAATAAATAAAGAATATTTATTAATAACCAATATTTCATTACCATTCAATAAACACATATTCATTATTAATATGTTTTATTTATTAAAAATAAACGTTTGAACATAACAAACAATAAACAAAATTCAATATGGAAGAAATTGGAATCAAATCACTATCAATATCAATATTTAACAAATCAACAAAACTGTTATCATTCAGAAACTTTTCCAGCTCCTGAACCTGGTCCATGCTTATGACGCGAGACCGCCTTGATGAACTGCGTTATTAAGTAGGTATTTGTGATTTTTCCAACAGATGTCTTATTGTAGATTAGATGCACAAACCACGCATATAATTATTATAAGTGTTATGTCTTCTAGTCTTTTTAGTTACACTTCGAACACATTAAAATAACACGCGACCTAACCTACACAACATTCACAAATAGCACCACACACACCACACGACTTGAAGACAAACAACGAGAGAGACTCAGACGTACGACGTGACAACTGGCCCATCATAGCGAAGCCACCACGGCACCTATCGCGGAGATTTGATAATAATGGCAGCGCGGTATTTTCAATGAATATTAATTTATTATCTATTACTAAGACTTATTCACTTTGAATAAACTCATAATTAGTAATGAATACAATTTTAGTAATATCACCCAACAAATGATTTCATTAGGAATAAATTTATATTGTTAGTTATAAACATATCAACCTCAAACAAACTATTAATTTTTTTATATCATATTATCGCATTTACTAATATTAAATAAAATCACCTTGTACGAAATAAAATATTCTTTTCTTTATTCATTGTAAATAAAAGGCACCCAAACAAATATTTATTAATTCAAAGCCCTATCTTTTTTTTCAGTGTATAATGGCGATAATCCCCCCCATCTGAACATCACTCCAGAAGAGAGAGAGTACACTTATGTGTTCGCGATTTAAAAGTGACTAAAATACTGACAATCTTGTTGGTTCCCTATTCGATTCGAGGTCATTTTGAGGTCGGTTTAAGGTATATGGAATATTTCAGGTCACATTAAAATCAGTTCAAGGACAATCCCAGAGAAACGTCGTTATATGCAAAAATATTTCCAGCTACTACATCGGTTTACAACAAAACCGACAAGCAGCATGCGGGACATAAGGGGATGGAGAGGCAGTACTACAAGTAGTACAAACAATTCAGAGAGGAATTAATACATGTGGTACACGTGGTAGCTTGTTTTCATCAACCTGATAGTAAGTTTCAGTTATTCTCTTAATTTGAAATATTTTTGAAATACTGCCTTCCACAATATATTTCAAAATTCTTCCGCATATTCAATAGAATTCATAACATATTTGGAGGTAGGAGAAATTGTTCCTGCATTAGTTTAGTTGATAATGTAATGTTGTATACTTAAAGTCTAAATAGTTTTAATTTATTCATTTCACAAACTATAATTACTTACTAGGTAGTTTAAATGACAATATTTATTTAACTATATTTTATTTGAAACTGAACTGTCTATCACTTCAAGACGCCAAGATTTCTTTCGAATACAGTCGAACTTCCTCGGGTGGTGAGGCGTCAGCTGCGCTCATCAACTGTTTGCGAGATCGTTCAGGTCCGGCTTCGGGGGAATTATCGTGTAATTTGTTTGTTTTTTTTTGTTTAAAATTGTTTTTTTCCGTTAACCAGCTGTCGTCCCCTTACAAACGGCAGCCCTCAAAAGTCGAAACTTGTGCGAGCCAAGGATTAACGAGGTCTTACCTTTTTACGTGCGATTCCTAGCATTTAATGATAACTTTTCAAGACCGTCTTGAACAAACAACAGTAGAAGCAAATGAACTTTTATTGTAACCAAACGGTCAATCGACTTTCTAACGGAGACATTTTCACTGTTTAGACTATATACAGCAAAGAAAAATATACAAGCATTTCACACCGTCCATCAGGAATACTCATAGGAAAAACACTTTACAATTTTATCAGAGAGGAAAGTTTACGTCATAACTGAAGGGCTCAGACAGAATACAATTAACATTTAACAAGTTAATTGAGTTTAAACATAACTCGCAACAATAAAATCTATTTTGAGTAAGGTTATTCTGGACTTTCATTGTCTAAAAAAGAACATAGAAAAATTCAATTCTCTGCAATTTTTAATCACGACGTTTCAACTGTTAAAATCTACAGTCGTTATCAAGTGTATAATGTGACAATCTCATACACTTGATAACGACTGTAGATTTTAACAGTTGAAACGTCGTGATTAAAAATTGCTGAGAACTGAATTTTTCTTTGTTCTCTTTTAGACAATGAAAGTCCAGAATAACTTTACTCAAAGTGAAACATTGTCAACCACTTTCAAACAAAAATAAAATCTATAGTGGACATGAGCTTGAAATTTGTATTTAGAAAGTTTGTACAGGAACGAGGTCATATGATTATCGTCAGTAAGATGGAAATTGTGAACTTTTTCAAAAAATCATATCCCAACGCATTTCAGAATCAATGACCAAAAAAAATATGTATGTCCTTTATTAACACAATTACAAATAGTTTACGTGATATTTTCATAAGCATATCGTATCCTGAATCGAATTCATGTGCACCCCTAGAAGTGCAAGCTGAAGCTGAATGAAGTTGGACTTCCGATTTTTGTTTTTCCTTCATTTCTTACATTTTTCGTTGTACATACACCACATATTATAAAACTGATGATTGAGAGTCCTTCCATTTAGCTGTGATAATCGTTCTCCCACCAGTATTTGTTGGTAAAACGGATACTCATCTCAAAAATGGAAAGACTTTTTGAAGAGTGTATTCAAATGCGAATGAAAATGTAGGATCATCTTTAACATATTTGAAGCAGTTTGTTTGTCTAAAACGTGTTTTTTTTTTAACTTCCAATTTCGGATATTTATTAAGGGGTCCAATTTTTCAAAAGAAACAAATGTTTATTTCTGTCGTCAGAATCAGAACTACCTGATGAAGGAATATAAACGTCTTCCATGTCATGGCACAGTCGGTTTGCTACTAATGTTTTTGTTGAAAAATCACTCATTTTATGCTCTATTGATTAGTGCAGTCATCGACAATGCAACAAAAAGAACGAACTTCGAACAGACAAGAAGGATATAAAATGAAAAAATCAAAGAAACAAGAGGACATCAATTAGAGAGAACATTGATACTTTCATGTGACGAGGGCTTTACTTTCGTAGATCATAAATATAAACAACAGGACTTAGTCTTTTGTGAACCCTCGGGTATTCATATTATTAACAGCTCGTTTATAAGTGAATGGCGACAAACAGCCTTATGCAACGATGAGACAACAATAACCTCGAAGCGGAATACAAGAATCGTCTTTGATTAACACGAATGGAAAGTAGTTAACTCGGTAGGGAATATCACGATCTCTACTTGACTGTGCAGAATATCTCGGATCTTCTGCATGCATTGGCTTTCTAAATCTTCCCGTGCAATTTTTAATGAGGAGAATTCGATAAACGGGTATTTGGTGATTTATGAAAGCAAAATTGCGCTGCTGTTAGATCACATATGTTACCAAATTTATTTCAAGAATGACATCGTTACTGGGCGATATCAAATTAAACGAGTTTATTCTGATCAAATTAATATAAGCTTTGATAACAGATAACAAATCGAGTAATAAAATTTCTTTTTCTACGTTCGTACAAAAAAAAACTTCATTGAACTGTATTTGGCGGAAAAACTGGTTTTTTATTGCACTGAGTGCAATAAAGTCTTCTTTGCACTCATCTGTCATTCTGCTACAGCGTTCTGTCACAGCTTATGTGGTTCTGTCATCATGACAAACATAAAAGTCAAATCGACGCCACATTTAGCCCATTTCTATGAGATTGTATTACGTTTTAAACAGTTGCATATTTTATATTATTGTCATTCATATATTTATTACATAGGTACTGGGATTACAACATTACTAGAAAATGCAATTTAAAAAAAAAATAATTTGTTTATTTGAATATTATTATACTACTTTCAGCAGCTATATTTAAACAATTTTTCTCTTAAGTGAGAAACAATTGTGTCACTCCATGTTTGCTCTACCTCATTATCATTCTCAGCATTTTCTGTATGTCTTATTTTTTCAGGATTTGGTCTGGATTGAAGGGGACTATCCCACATGCCTTGAAGCCTGCTTTCGTGTTTTCCCCACTTCTGAAACCGACTTTATCAATAGTTGCGTTTAAAAGTCTGGGAAAAATGGTTTTTGGCAGGACTCCCCTATTTTTAAGTTTCCACTCTTCTAAGGTCTTTTTCCACGCATATTTGAGGGGGCGAAAGTAGGCAACATCAAGAGGCTCGTGCTTGACTTAGAGACATCAATAACTCTGTGGGCATGTTTTTTGCCTTTTCTGACCACGACAAAAGCTTGGCCTGGATCATCAGAAAAGTTTGTCTCGTCATAGTTTATAATATTAGTGGGAGGAACGCCATCGATGGTAGTGGCCAATTTGGAAAAATACTTTTGAACTACCTCATATGTTACCGCTGCTCTGACCCTCTTTGTGTTTTCTGCTAACTTTATGGTCAAATCCTCGTGTCTGCCCATAAATGATTTGAACCAGTCGACTCCTGGAAAATTGTTCTCAAAGCGTTTCTCGGTTCTTCCAGCCTTAGTTAAGTATTGTTGTACCATGTACCTAACATCATAGCTCTTGAATGGGAATCCCCAGTCAGCACACAGGAGAAGAGTGTCTGCTAGCTTCCGTTCTTCAACAGCAGAGAGAGCCGGTTGGCCTCCAATTTTTCTTTCTGCAGGTGTACGGAGATTATCGTACACCGTGCTATATGGTACTCCAAAATTTTCAGCTGCCCTTCTTATAGCCATCCCTCGTTTAACCGCATCGACAGCCCTTTGAAAATAGACTGGGTTGTACACTTGTTTCCTTGTGGGGCCCAGTTTTTTCATATATTTTCGGGGCATTTTAACCTGAAACTAAAATAAAAAATATATAAAATATTGGCTATAACCTCGGTTATACCACAAAGGGTGAGACTGGGAGGGGATGGGGGAGATTAGTATGAAAGACTTACTGAAAGTACATCGATTTCCTACAAAACAAATTCACAAAATTCTTGAATATCAAAAGAGAGTCTAATTTACACCAAATAATTCCCAACTTTCTATAAAAATGTAAATAAAAAAAGTGATAATGTTGATAAAAAACTTAAATCTTTTTATTATTAAGGCTAGATAATAGTTGAAATCAAATTTACTTACCACGTTCTCTCAGCTCTTTTCTGTGACACTACACAACCAATCGTTTACACAAGTTTCCAAAAAAAAACATTTTCGACACCTCTAAAATAAACTACGTATCTCGACTGACCAACAAAATAAACCTCCTTCATGCGTACTGTCGTGAAGACTGATATTTCCTGTAGAAACAGGTAGAAACTTGTCGGCTTTCGCCGCGCGCTGAGTGCTAATACTATCACTACTGAAAACAAAGCCAAAATATACGTGATGTTTGGTTTCACCCCTGCCGATCGGATTCACCCCGTTTGACGGTACTCTTAAAACGATTCGATCTTCACAAACTTTATTCAATCAAACAGTAAAGAAGCTACTGTGTTAACGAAACATGTCTGATCAAATAAAGTTTGTGAATATCGAATCGTTTTCTGTGTAGATTGTTCAATAATAATTTAATCATGTTCCATTAATGTATCACTATTGTGGGCCATCTAGAGAGATGAACAAAATAATTCATCTATATCCAGTACCGAAAGTGAGTACCACTATAGTATCAAGATTACCACAACCACTAATATTAAAATATTATTACTATTATTACAACTATTGTCTATAATTACAAAACTTTTTAATGAAAACCCTGACACGAAGATATTACACTCGAAATCCCGCCAATCCTGCCATTATTAGCACAAAATTGACAGGTTCTAATGCTGCATTTTCATGATGTCTAATTTCAATACTTCTAGATTGCATTTTCGAAAAAAATAATATAAATAACTCGAAAATGTAACAAATCAAATTGATTGGTTACACTGATTCTGTAATTCCAATAATTATGTTGTTTCATCGATCTCATTCGTGGGCAATACTTGAAATTTCTGTTCACAAGGAAACCGACCGGAGCGTTATCATAGCAATATTGCGGGATATTTGGGAAACAGATCACGAATTAATTTATTTTTTCTTAATCAAGCTGGCGAAAGTCTCACATTTATTTTGATCATACAGTTTTGTAGGTATGAGTCGATACACTAGGCTTTTTAGAAATTTTTTTATAGTCCCAAGTTGCATTTTTGGCACATATTTCTAATATATGAACAGCAACCTTCACTTGTGCCATCACAGAAAACCTGATTGAATCAATAACGATAACGTTGATCCAAACGATTTTCTATAAGGTACGCCTACACTGTGATCATCCTTTTTTTAAAGCCAGTGACAAGACACGAAATCATTGATTCTGTTTGCAACTTAAAATGTTTAGTGTACTTACTACGTGTATGGGATGAACAGTGATCTTCTGAAACAAACTTTTGACCTGATAATCGATCTGCTTGTTACTCTCTTCATTACGTGATTTCAAAAGCAGCATTTCTTGATGTCTTGAAGGGGACAAAAGGAATACCTATGCTCAAAAAAGGGGATGATACACAAACATCAAACTACTGTCTATTATCTATATTTCCTTCGTTCTCCAAAATTAATTGAATCAGAGAATTATGAAATACTTTGAATTTCTCAACTGCTGTCAATTTGGTTTGAGGAATTAATGCAGCACCACAAATCCTGTTCTCGAAGTCGTCACTGAGATAGTCGAAGGCTTGGAAGAAGATGAATACTCCTATTACTCTATCTATGTGATCTATCAAGAGCCTTCGACTGTGTCTCTCACTCCACTCTAGTGGATAAACATTGTTTTTATGGAGTCAGAGGTGAATCTCCTCGATTTGGTACAGTCCTAACCAAGCAATAGAAAACAAGCGGTAGTTATAAATGAGACATGTTTCGACTTTCGAACTATTTTACATGGGGTACCTCAGGGATCCGTTCTTGGTCCGTCACCATTGATTATCTACGTGAACGATCTCTTTCACTCTGTCTCCCAATAGATGTGCTACATACGCCGACGACACGACATTGATGAACACTTCTACTCATGCACATAGTCTTTTGAACAATATGGCTGATTCTTTGAATGAGGTACAGAACTGGATTAGTGCTACACAAAGACTGTTTTTTTTCAATGGAATTGCAGGTAGTTGAAAGAGTGCCAAGCTTCTAGAAGTAAATGTCGATGAGTATCATGCTCATCTCATATAGAGGCTATAGAGCAATTATGTCATAAATCATCCAGTTCAATACTTCTGTTGCGCAAAGCATGACAAATCAACTCTGCGACAACAATGTACGGTCTTGTTATTCCTTTTTCGTCAACACGTACACTAAATTACGGCAAACTGTTATGGGGAAACTTTGTTCACTCATATACTGTCTTTAAAATGCAGAAAAGAGCGATAAGAATCACTTATCACATAATTCTAATAACATTGATTTGATTTCCTTTGGAATAGAGTCACTTATTACACATGTGAAAGCTGAAGGATCTCTTGAAAAACTCGGTGTTGAATATGGGTGACATCAAAACAATTTTGAATCTAATATTTATATTGTGAATATCAGTACGGAATGTTACTTTCGTATGTAACGATTTTTTGATATACATGGTTCTTACGATATGAAGGGGCTATAAAATAAGTGAGCATTTGGATGAGGGTAAGAATGAAGAAAGGTAGAGACTACGTCATTGAAGGGAAATTAAGTTGGCTAAAGTTACGAAAGCCCATGATTCATATAAATCATATTCCTAATTGTTGTATTTTCTACAATAAGTTCTTAATTACTTGTTTACCTTTGTTATATTGTTATTATCAGTGAGATTAGTGAGATTGGTTATGCTTTTACTAGAGTTTTTTGTAAAGTTAGAAAAAAATCCTGGACACTCCAAGTGCTGTGTTAAATATTGTAACGATACTTCTACATCGTCCCATGATGATATATCAACATTCCATAGACTCCCCAATAATAATACACTGAATTATTGTAGTAGTTCCAAAGAGTGGGTAGGTATAGGTACCTAATGGTTTCCAGGATTAGATAGGAACATTTTAATAAAAGTGATTTTGAAACCAATCTTCAAGAATCTCCTACATGTGAAGTACACGAAGGCCTAGGAGAAACGGTGAGATCACTGTTCTAATCCTGAAACAGAACTTAATTTGGTTTTGGATTGAAACTGTTGAAAGCCAATATTTTTGCTATGACATTACGATGTTGGGTTCCTTTTTAATTATTCCTACCAAGACGTATAGGCAAAAATCAACTGCAGGTCTGTCCACTGGGATATGGCATCAATCTGTCAAGGATAATTCACCTATTAGATTTCAAGAAGCACCTTCATTTCCATCAGAGATAGAGACGAGCTTGTCCCAAGGCCAATATTTTACCATCAAATGATGGTTTGTACATTATATTGATAGGTTTTTATGCCATTTCAGACGAGGATTTACACCTCTTATTAACAGGAACTTGCAAAGAACGAGAAAAACTCATTGCACAGTTAAAACTGTGCAATATTACCGTACAACAATTATCAGAAAAAGAAACAAAACTAATCGCTTGGAGAAAATTATTGAAAAACAAAACCAGCAACTGCGAAGAAGCATGTACTCTTACTTGAATCATAAAATTAAAGACAATTTGTCTGGGATTTTATCACCCACCCAGCTCGATTTGGTTCTGAAACTAAAAAAAAAGTGAGATGTTCGAAGGAAAATTTTTCAAAAGCTGAAACTTTGAAATATTTCAGCAAGAAAGCTTAATTATTTCTACAGAAAGAAAATTTCCCTTTACCAAGTATGAGAACTCTCCAAACCTATTGTGGCAAGATTGATCTGAACTCAGGAATGTTGAAGGATGTACTAAAATTCATAATGGAATCATTAGGGAACTTTGCAGTAACAAATGCTATGTGCAGCTTTAGTTGAAATTTTAGATATGCACAATTTTACTACTTACCATTTAATTAGAATTTTAGGCAGATATATTTTTTCTACATGAAACAATGCACAAATGATACCAAAATGTATAAAATAAAACATTGATTCATATCATTAATAACAGTATTCAAGACTACCTATATCAAAATACAAATCATTCTACAGAAGTTTATTTTACTGCTGATGATGATTTATTTCTGAATGTATACAAATGTTGATGAAATGTGAATTAGTTTTGATGACAATGCGAAGTGAATCATAGTGACTTATTTGATGTGTTTTTATATGAATATGAATAAACTTCAAAGACAATCATTTACCCCATTTCACATTCACACGTTTTAGAATAAAATAGAAATCAAGCAGATTACAAATCACACTTTTTTCTGAAGGTTCTAGAATAATGTCCACATAAGAGAGTGGTTTTGATTTCTTTCATTAGACTGTCAGATGTTGGAGAAGAATTTCTCTTTTAAGAGTGAAATTTATTTAACTAGCGTTACAACAGATATATTGAAGATTAGTATTTGAGATATATTTCCACTCTCAATCTCAGCTTATATGATTCTTCAATCTTTTCCGTTTTTTAAAACAGCTGCCTTTGTTTAGAATTCACTTTCTCATCTTTTTAATAATTTAATAATTATTACCTATAAACTGCGACCAACATTCAGAACCTATAAAAAATATCAAATATGTGTTTTTTTTTCTTCAACCGAGAAGTATTCGAGAGACTTGTGCAAGCTTGGGAATATATTAATAACAAATATATATTACTCACACGCACGTTTTTCAATTTGCTCCCACCGATTGGTTTCGAATTCAATTCAACTTAAAATGACGAAACAAGATGCCTGACAAAATCAAAGGACCCTGATGATAAAGCTAGACTGCGTTGATCACAAAATACTGTTCAGAAAACTTCAACTGTACGGATGCCGAGGAGTGACTCTCACATCGTTCGAGTCATATCTTTCTGGGCGATAGCAGATAGTTAAAACAACGGAACTATCAAATAAAAAGGAAATCTCATCAGGAGTTCCGCAAGGATCTGTGCTCGGACCTATTCTCTTCCTGTTATATGTTAACGACCTCACTAAAAACAAGATTTCTGGTAAATTCACTCTCTTTGCAGATGATACCACTATACTGTGGAAAAGCAAGAAGACCAGGGAGTTGCATGATATAATAACAGAAGACTTGAAATCTGTGAAAGAGTGGTGCAATGCAAATAGATTATCTTTCAATGCCGAAAAAACCCATTTAATATCCTTTAGATGCGCAATTGATGAACCTTCGTTTGGTCGAGGTATCACAGGAAATAAAAATTACACTAAATTTCTGGGTGTGCAACCCGCAACAGTAGTTACAGTCTGAAACTTCCATTACCAACTAAAAATCTTACTTGAGACTCTATTTTCTATAATGGTGGCAAGATGTATAATTACTTACCAGTTGATATTAGATCGGCGAACTTGAGTGAAAATGAATTTAGAAAAACTGTCAAAAATTTTCTCTCTGAAAGACCCTACTACTCCTTGCAGGAATTTTTCCATTCATTACATTAACTGAATATCCAATGTCTTATATTTTGTGTACTCTGTATATCTGTATATTATTTTGATATAATTTTTGTCTACATTATTTATTTATTGAATAATTCTTACTGTCCTAGTGTCATGTGAATATGTTCATGTTTTTAATCTGTACGTTTTATACAGGGTGGGTCACGGTCAATGGTACCTTAGACGTTTACGAAGAACGGGACAGAGGATCATTCTGAAAATTTGGTTTCTCAAGTAGTTGCTTTTGGTCTATCGATCTAAAGTATTTTCAGCAATGCAGCGTTGCCGCTTATACCAGAAAGTAGCAGCATCTTTGTTATTTCAAATGGGTCACCCTGTATATTACCGCATTTTTGAATTATTCTGCCTCATACTTCCCTATACCTATCTCTAACGGTTTTTTAGATATTGGTTATTTTCCATATTTTTTATCCAAAACATAGCTCGAATTGAATGTTTATTCCTGCGGTATTTGGATTCTTAGGAAGTTGCAATTTTGTGTTTAGTTCATCAAGATCATGTTCATTGATTCTGCATAGAGAAGTTTGTTCTGCGTTATACAGGGTCGTTCCAAATTCATGATCTTACTGCTAGATACGAAAAGGGTTGAAAGTGCGTTTTTTTAAATGGAACATCCTGTATATTATGAAATGTCCTGAAAGATTACTAAATTCTCTTCGAATTGATATATTATGTTCCTATACCTAAATCGAGTCGCGAAGAATTTTCTTCACGTTCTTGCTATGATTCCCTCACATTTTCCATGAAGAATAAACAATTTCATCAGAACTTCGTTTGAATAGTTAGGTATTTCCCTCCATTTCAATTATTTTTGAGTCACTTTCGTTAGGAAACACACAACGGTATTATTAATAGTGCACTAATTGTCAAATTTTCATAATGTCATGTACCATCATGACATTTAATAGCCACCTTAGATGAATATGAGAAAAATAAATCGATTTTTTTGAAAATTTCACACCTCACTTTTGTAGCCAATCAAAAAATTCGTTCTTGTTTAGATACCATGGCAACCCTAAAAATTTCCGGAAATTTTTATCCTCCTGGGTACCCTGGGCGAAATTAATAAGTGGAAATTTTTCTGTCAAACATTTGACATGTGACAAGTTGATATTTTGCTTTAATGTACAAATGGAGGTCTAGTTTTCATATGAAAGGAGATAATTATGTATTTACTAGATATTTGGAATGTGTCTGAAAATATTTTCTCCACGATAATTGCAGAAATTGTCAATTCTGAAATCATATTTCAGAAGAAGTTCAATACACCATTTGTCACAAGTTTTTATCACAAGTCCCGTAGCTCAGCTATCGTCCATAGATATACTAATAAGTCCGCTCACTCTCGCAAATCATCCCCTCCGGTCCTCGCGCGTCCCTTGCCCTGTCTGTTTGGCTTGAGCGCCGGCCAGGTGGGCTACCCAGTATCAGTTCGCATAGCAGCAACGATGTCCGTATGATTTACGACCGCTCACAAAAAGAGCGGCACTTTTCGACCACATCAAAGGAGTTACCAGACTTATTAGTATATCTATGGACGATATCTATGGACGATGGCTCAGCGGTAGTGTTGCGGCCTATGAGTCACGAGGTCGATAGTTCAATCCACGATAAAAATTTTGTTAAGTATTTTATATATCAATATTTCAGTGGTTATAAATAGTTCTGGTAAAACCATCGTTAGTTATTTCTTATGAATTGTTGGATGATTTTCATTTCTCGGTGTGAAATTTTCTTACCGAATTTCCCTCGTGCTTGAATTAATTGCCGTAAATTTATCTTTTTCAAAGAAAATTCATGTACTCGAAAAATTTCCGGCAATAATTCAAGCACTTGGGAGATTACAAGTAAAAATTGCTATTATCTTGGAATTCTGGCTATTTAGGTATAGGAACATGATATATCAATTCGAAGGGAATTAAGTCATCTTTCAGGATATTTCATAATATACAGGATGTTCCATTTAAAAAAAAACGCACTTTCAACCCTTTTCGTATCTAGCAGTAAGATCATGAATTTTGAACGACCCTGTATAACGCAGAACAAACTTCTCTATACAGAATCAATGTACATGATCTTGATGAACTAAACACAAAATTGCAACTTCCTAAGAATCCAAATACCGCAGAAATAAACATTCAATTCGAGCTATGTTTTGGATAAAAAATATGGAAAATAACCAATATCTCAAAAACCGTTAGAGATAGGTATAGGGAAGTATGAAGCAGAAATAGTCAGAAAGGAATGACAAGTTCAAAAATGCGGTAATATACAGGGTGACCTATTTGAAATAACAAAGATGCTACTACTTTCTGGTATAAGCGGCAACGCTGCATTGCTGAAAATATTTTAGATCGATAGACCAAGAGCAACTACTTGAGAAACCAAATTTTCGGAATGATCCTATGTCTCGTTCTCCGTAAACGTCTAAGGTACCATCGACCGTGACCCACCCTGTATATTACTTTCAAAATTTCCGGCAATAATTCAAGCACTTGGGAGATTACAAGTGAAAATTGCTATTATCTCGGAATTCTGGCTATTTAGGTATAGGAACATGAAATATCAATTCGAAGAGAATTTAGTCATCTTTCAGGATATTTCATAATATACAGGATGTTCCATTTAAAAAAACGCACTTTCAACCCTTTTCGTATCTAGCAGTAAGATCATCAATTTGGAACGACCCTGTATAACGCAGAACAAACTTCTATATACAGAATCAATGTACATGATCTTGATGAACTAAACACAAAATTGCAACTTCCTAAGAATCCAAATACCGCAGAAATAAACATTCAATTCGAGCTATGTTTTGGATAAAAAATATGGATAATAACCAATATCTCAAAAACCGTTAGAGATAGGTATAGGGCAGTATGGAGCAGAAATAGTCAGAAAGGAATGACAAGTTCAAAAATGCGGTAATATACAGGGTGACCTATTTGAAATAACAAAGATGCTACTACTTTCTGGTATAAGCGGCAACGCTGCATTGCTGAAAATATTTTAGATCGATAGACCAAGAGCAACTACTTGAGAAACCAAATTTTCGGAATTATCCTATGTCTCGTTCTCCGTAAACGTCTAAGGTACCATCGACCGTGACCCACCCTGTATACACCTGTAGCTTTGTCAACAAGGGATTTCTTCTGACAATGAAGCATATTTATTATTATTATTATCATTAGAGCTTAGCCAGTAGATACTACTACTACTCATATTGAGCCATCCAGACCGTTTCTTTGCCATCTTGTTACAAAATATCAGACGAAGAGAGTTTTGTACGGTATGAATTTTACGGTTGAATATTCTGCACTTTCGTTAATACCACAACAGACTGATGTTTCAAGAACAATTGGTCATTATTGAGAGAAGTGCGGGATCCGTTCCCACCGCCTTCACAAATAAACCATCTCTAGTAATTTCATGGGGAATGTTCCCTGGTTTCCATAACATAACAATAATAAATGATTATCATATCCGAGCTCCGTATCTGCCGACATCTGCTGGTAGTTAAGGTAGTTTAATGAAATAGCATTCTGGATTCGGCCGTACGTGCAAGCCATAATTGGCACGAATAAACAGACTGAAACTTCCACAAACAGGCAGGCAGGCCATCGTTCCTGCTAATTCCGTGCGCACTAATTTGCTATAGATGCACTCGCCGCCTGCGGCAGAGAAAATACGAAAATAGCTCGACTTCCAAGGTTACGTGAATCATGTGGGTACATCCACTAGATAAATATAGCTTTCAAGATCGTATTTTTTGTTCTTGGTGAACGGCGTTGAAGAGCGTTCAGCGAAACAAGATGCTGTTCGTGAGATAATTCTTCTGTTTCTGGAGAACTTTGATCTTACTTTTAATACGGAAAGATGCGTAATCAAAACTCCTGGGCGCAATAATACTAATTTGTCAAAGTAGGAACCTGATATAATGATAACAAATTGTGAGACGTTATAAAACATTATTTTTCCAAGAACAACTTTTGTTTCAAGGAATTATTTCATACCGCTTTTTCTTCCAAAGTTTCGTTATCAGCAAGTGAAACCAAAAGACAACGGGGAAGGAACGTGAACGATTTTAATATGGAATTAACAATAATCCTAGAATGGAGATCCAATAGAGGATACACACCAATAAAGGAATGTTTCAACAAACGGAATGTTTCAACACACGAAATTGGTATACAGTGAGCACGTAGAGCATTAGGGAAAATAACCTCAGACACTTCAATTTTATTTTTCAGAGGCGCATTTTTGAGCTAATCATACTTTTGATGACGTCATCACTGTTCGAGTTATAACGTCATTATAATTTTTTTTAAATAGCGTTACCCTACTTTGCTAATTCTTTCGAAAAGAACGCATTTTTCTTTGTATATATGTCATATTTTCTCTTATGTTACATAACCGTATGTTTTAGAAATAAAAGATATTTCATTATCAATAACAATGTAATTTTAGTTCCGTTAACGTGAACTTTTGACTTAAGGTATCCCCACAAAAAAATCTAGTGGGGTTAGATTAGGAGATCTAGTTGGCCACTCTAAAAATCCTCGACTACGACCGAAATCATCTTCATTAAGTTCATGAATCATTTGAGGATTTTCATGAAATGATAGTGATACATCTAATTGTTAATCTACCGTAACGCCTGGATGACCTTTCGTATAATTATCACCAACATCGTCAAAATTTCAAAATTTTGCTTCGACTTTGCTCGCCGTCGAACGTGTAATAGTTCTATCGCGATATTTACTGTTAAATAAGTCACAAACCTCAGCTTGCGTACGGGTCTTATCACCATAACTGAAATCTCTTTGCGTTGCTTTTCGCTTTTCGCGTGGTGTCGATAACTTATTTATACCAAAATTATTTGATAGCTTTTATTATTGTCTAGTCGAATTACAAAAACATATTCACAGTCAGTGTCAAGTTGCCTTGGAGCAATCAATGTGTCAAACGTTTGTTTTAAAATGACTTAAAAAGAATAAGTGGCACCCATATAAAATGAAAGTATTCCAGTAAATTATTGAAGATGATTTCCATCGTGTACGAGGATTTTTAGAGTGGCCAGCTGGATCTCCTGATTTAACCCCACTAGATTTTTTTGTGAGAATACCTTTGGTCAAAATTTTACGTTAACAGTCCTTATATTACATTATTATGAATAATAAATAAATAAAATTTATTATTTGGTAGTAGACTTTTTATAGACCATCCGCAGCACGTGAAAAAGTGGGCGTAACTTCTTTGCTTGGAGGATAACCATCCAACTGATTCCATGCATTTTAAATGGGTGGAATGTGTTTCAAATGCTTTTTCCAAGTATTAATGTGTCATTTTCATTAAAAATTCAAAGGAACTCATGTGAATCAGGATTAAAAGATCTTGGAGAACGTCCATGAGGCTTGATTATGTTTCAATTATATCTTTGAAATTGAATTCATGTATAATTGTGGGATTTCACATAATTATAAAAAAAATAATAAGTGATTTTATTGAATATACATAAAAGTACATAACATTACACTAAGACTAAATATGCCACTCAAATAACACAGTTCAATTTCACGATTAAATCGCTAATTGCTCTTCCACTCAACCATGAAAAGGAGCTCACTCTTTAATAAGAATGAGCTCCAACTTGAGTGCATATACTTTTGCACAATTTCAAAAATAAGCATTACATATACATATGTACATGAACAAAAAATAAAAATATAAACAAGTAGGTAATAACAAACATCAAGATTTTTTTTTAATCTATTGAATAGCAGGAATGAAAATCTATGATCAGGATTTTCAAACAGAAACTTCTTCAACTGAATCTTGAATTTCGAAAGAATTCAACAATTGAATTCAAATGGGAAATTATTACATACATTGGCAAATTGGAATGAGAATGATGATCGAAACAAGACAGTTCTATGAGTAGGTATTGTCAACTTGACTTTGCGACGAAGATTAAATTGTGTTCGTCCGTCCTATAGTTTATTTTCCGATTGAGGTATTTTGGTTTATTTGTGGTGACAAGTTTCTAGAAAAATCATTCTAATAATGAAAATGGATCATATAATCCAGTCTTCCGCATCAACCTATACAATAGGTATATTCACCGGCAACTATATAATTACTTTAACTAGAACCAAACAAAAGTTAAACATACAACTGCCACCAATGTTTATCCTTCAAGCATCTGACCTTGTAGACTGTGACGTCAGTCGCAGATGGTCTATACTTACTAGCCCCCCCCCCAAAGAAAAATTTTAGCTACGCCACTGGCACAGGAACGTTTAACAGCGATGAAAGCAATATCAGAAACATTATTAATAAAAACCATTTCAATTCCATACTATAAAGTTCTATAAAGCAACGGGCTTTTTTGGGAAAACGCGATCACTTTGTATGATCATTAATGCGGAAATATATCATTCGCGCATTTCACTAAATGGCATTTATTATATCATGAATGATTTATATTGTTAATAACACATTATTCAATCAGATTAAATTGTCAAAATATAGAACGCAGCTTTATTATTCAAGTTGTGACCCTATTTGGAAGGTGTGACGTAAATGTAAATCGTCTGCATTGCATAAAAACTGCAATTTTCGCATCAAGTAGTCTGGTCAGTCTACACCCCGCATAAAATGTCAAGGTAGACCATGAGTATGTCGAAAAAATTTGATCGTTGATGCGAACCGAATTTTATTGCCAATAATTCCTTTAGTGATCTTTTGGTCCACATTAAAAAGTAAAAGGAAGTAGGCCAGTCAGAATGAATAAATTTAGGAAAGATCTATGTACCGTGCGTCTGGTTTAAAAAATTATTCTAGTACTGCAATATGAACGTAATAATAATGAATCGATTACATTTCATTTTAAGTCTAGATCCACAGCTCTTGCATGAATATATTATAGAAAAAGTGCAAAGTATGAAATAGTGCCATCAGGGTCACTCTACCTGAAAAAGAAAAATGCATTTATTAATGTGGATAAATGCATTTTTCTACAATAACTAGAGATTTCTTCTTCTCAATAAATTGGAAGTCGATGAAATTTGGTATGAGCTTACGTTAACAACAGAGGAAAATGTTTTCAATAAGTTCCGGGACCTACTTTGTGAAAATCGAAAGAAAATCTAGTGTAAAGAATCTTTCGACGCTTTTCCGTTGAAAACTTGAAAAAAACGTGGAAATTGGAAAAATATTAATTATCAAAAATAAAGCTGTGAAAATTTTGATCAAAAAAAGTTCTATTTAGTTTTGACCAAAAATCAAAGGTTTTCTCTGAAATTATTTTGGAACGTCATAACAACGCTCCTGTCGGAAACGCTCACGTTTTTAAATAAGAGAGAATGTTTTCAAAGTTGCTGGCATTACTCAGGTTCTGCTCAAAGGATATTTATTTATCAAAATCTGTCAAACGTTCAAAAGTTAACAGGGGGGGGACTAAAAAAGCCGCACTGTATATATAATGCTTAATTTTGAAATTGTGCAAGAGTATTTGTACTCAAGTTGGAGCTCATTCTTATTGAATAGTGAGCTCCTTTTCATGGTTGAGTGGAAGAGCAATTAGCGATTTAATCGTGAAATTGAACTCTGCCACTTGAGTGGCATATTTAGTCATAGTGTAATGTTATGTACTTTTATGTCTATTCAATAAAATCATTCATTATTATTATAATTATGTGAAATCTCACACTTATATATGAATCTGACTGATTAAAACATAATTAAGCCACTGTCAACAAATGCGTGCACTTGGATCGGAAATTGGAGGACAACTTGCCTCATCCGGCTAGCTATAGCGTCTCCAAGTGCAGCATCGTCGCGATTATCCAGCAACTCCGGAACTCTTCTTTCAGGATCAGTCATGAACAGTACGAATTCTTTCTTAATGTCGTTGGTGTTAACCAACGACGTTTCATCTATCTAAGCCAGGCCGTAGATTTCTAGAGGAATCTATGACCTGGCCAGAAATAATAATTACACCAGAGCCACCCGAGCTACCACTCGGTAGGACAACTACACACTGGTCTGTGGCTCCCGGATGACTGCTTAAAACAGCCAAAAAGGAGCTCTCAAATAGGAAATATGCACATTTGCTTCGGCCGATGCCGAAGCAAAGTCGCTGGTGGGCGGAGCCTATCGGAGCTCCGCTCCCAGATATACTCTTCGAGTAAAATTTTATTTTAGTATTTCTGGCCGAGGATGACACCACATGGACATTCTCCAAGATCTTTTAATCCTGATTCACATGAGTTCCTTTGCATTTTTAATAAAAATAACACATTAAAACTTGGAAAAAGCATTTGAAACACATTTCACCCATTTAAAATGCATGGAATCAGTTTGGATGGTTATCCTCCAAGCAAAGAAGGCACGCCCACTTTTTCACATGCCGCGGATGGTATATAAAAAGTCTACTACTAAATAATATATTTTATTCATTTATTATTAATGTAATATTAGTATTGTTAACGTAAACTTTTGACTTAAGATATCCCCACAAAAAAACTAGTGGGGTTAGATCGGGAGATCTAGCTGGCCACTCTAAAAATCCTCGTCCGCAATTGAAATCATCTTCATTAGGTTCATGAATTACTTTCATTTTATATGGGTGCCACTTATTCTTTTTTAGTTATTTTAAAACAGACGTTTGGCGCATTGATTGCTCCCAGGCAACTCGACACTAAGCAAAGCAACGCCATGAGTTTTCAACGATGTTATGTTATGGAGATAAGAACCGCACGTAAGCTGAGGTTTGTACGTAAGCTGAGGTTTGTAAGCAAGCTGAGGTTTGTGACTTATTTAACAATAAATATAGCGATAGACCTATTACACGTTCGACGGCGAGCAGAGTCGAAGCAAAATTTTGAAATGTCGGTGATCATTATACGAAAAGTCGTCCAGGCGTTACGGAAGATTAACAATTGGATGTATTACTATGATTTCAAGAAAATACTCATATGATTCATGAACTTAATGAAGATGATTTCGATCGATTTTCAGAGTGGCCAACTAGATCTCCTGATCTAACCACACTAGATTTTTTTGTAGGGATACCTTGAGTCAAAAGTTCACGTTAACAGACCTAATATTACATTGTTATTGATAATCTTTTATTTCTAAAACATACGGTTATGTAACATAAGAAAAAATATGACATCCATACACAGCAAAATACGTTCTTTTCGAATGAATTAGCAAAATGGGGTTATGCCATTTAAAAAAATTATAATGACGTCATAACTCGAACAGTGATGACGTCATCAAAAGTATGATTAGCCCAAAAATGCGTCACTTGTTAGGAGTTTTCTATTGCCGAACGCCTGCCTATGATGTATATATTAGTCATGTGCCGCGCATCGTCATATGCCGGTTTTTAGGGATCTTCAACAAAAACGTTTGGCTGGCGGGAGGCGAGAAAAATAGCATGGGAATGGGAAGTAAGTTGGTGTTGACTCGAGAGTTGGTATTGAGTTTCTGAAATCATTGTTCTTGGGGTGATTGTTTAAATATATTTTTGTGTTGAAGTGATACCTATGGTTGGAATAAAAGGTAGGAGTTATATTTGTTTGAAATTGCTTGGAATTATCTTCGACAAATGGCTATAATACCTGTTTGAGTGAGAAATTGTTGGAGTTTACTTTCAATAAAAGAAAAGCAGGTTGTTATTCAGAATCAGTATGTTTCATTATATTTTTCTTGGATGTACTTTCCATTGCTTGTTGATTATTAAACAAAATAATTATTAAAGAAAAACATGTGGGAGTTCCGTTCGTGGCAGCATAAACATTTTGAAGAATTTGTGTTTTGCTCTTACGATCATTGGTACGGAGCTTTCCTTCAATACTGAATATTTAATACTTGTTGATATTTGTATTGATGTTTACAAAAGTAATGTTTTGAAAAGGGGTTTTATTTGGGTATTTATTGGTTGTACATGAGTCTCAGCACATTGGAATTGAGTGAATATATTCAGTTTAGCTATCGAAAATTCAAGGACTTGTAACGTGCCTGTGTGAGAAGTTACATGTCATTCGGTGATTTGCAACGTGCCTGTGTGAGAAGTTGCATATCACCGTTGTATTCATTTCAGCCTGATGGTTTGTAACGTGCCTGTGTGTGAAGTTACCTATTATTGGGCTGATTTGAGTGTTTATTGGCTTGCAACGTGCCTTTCTGAGAAGTTGCCTGCTTTTGTTGGATTTTCGAGAAACCAAGGACTTGTAACGTGCCTGTGTGTGAAGTTACATGTCATTCGGTGATCTGCAACGTGCCTGTGTGAGAAGTTGCATATCACCGTTGTATTCATTTCAGCCTGATGATTTGTAACGTGCCTGTGTGTGAAGTTATCTATTATTGGGCTGATTTGAGTGTTTATTGGCTTGCAACTTGCCTTTGTGAGAAGTTGCCTGCTTTTGTTGGATTTTCGAAAAACCAAGGACTTGTACGTGCCTGTGTGAGAAGTTACATGTCATTCGGTGATTTGCAACGTGCCTGTGTGAGAAGTTGCATATCACCGTTGTATTCATTTCAGCATGGTGATTGTAACGTGCCTGTGTGTGAAGTTACCTATTATTAGGCTGATTTGATTGTTTATTGGCTTGCAAAGTAGCTTGGTCAGGAGTTGCCTGCTTTTGTTGGATTTCCGAGAAGCGAAGGACTTGTAACGTGCCTGTGTGAGAAGTTACATGTCTGTGAGCTGTATTGGAAATATAATAATTACTAACGTGCCTGTGTGAGAAGTTACGTGTTATTATATGTACAGTACTGAGATGAGGTACATTGACTTGCAACGTGCCTGTGTGAGAAGTTGCAAGTCAAAGTGTTCACTCATCAGTTAATTTTTATGAGTTTATTAAAAATGAGATTTGCTTGATTTGAAAAAAAGCTCTAGCATTGTTAAAGATAATCCATTGTGTTTTGGCTCATGATATCAGCCTTTCTGAAGCCTACCCAATAATTCTTTGGATTATTGATATTTGATAATTCCGCTGGAAGAAACCATTTCCTGATGTATAAGTGTGTAATTAAATTCGTAGCCACAACTGTTTCAATAAATGAATCCATTTTTCAGAACTAGGTGCATTATCAATATGAAGTTCCTAAACCCCACAAAAAAAAAAAAGAACCTATCACACTGAAGAATAAAATTGACGTGTCTGAGGTTATTTTCCCTAACGGCCATATCAATTTTTAACGAATTTTTTCCAACCTTTACGTGCTCACTGAATACCAATTTCGTGTGTTGAAACATTCCGTTTGTTGAAATATTCCGTGTGAATTCAATTCCGAAACATAAAAAGCTATCAAATGATTTAGTATCATCAAGAGGAAAGTTTTCTATTTGTTTGATGCAATTCACATAAAAACGTATAGATCACAGTAGAGGAATAATTAATCTCAAACTACAGAGGTATTGCATTGCTGTCTTCATTCTCAACTTAAAAAAAAAACCTGTCTCCACGAACTTGTATTCTTTTGTAAAAAGTGTAACTCACTCTCGAGTCAATATTTATTCCAAGTTTTTAAAATTGTAGCGAATATACGTGTTGTGCTAGTGGATGAGGAAAAATTAAAAAAAATTTAATGCAAATTTAAAGTATGTAATGATGATTATGTTTTGTCAAGGACTGATGCGACAAATTTACAATCAAGTTTGTACCTCACATCTGCAGTTGTAATTTTATTCTGTAAAATATAAACTTAACAATGTGAAAATATACTGAATATCAATTGATTTATATTCATATGAATGTATTTTCATGTTCGCAATTGCATTCAACTACTACCTCCATACCCATATTCCTCCCCCTCCCCCTGACCCCTCACCACACTCCTCCCCCACACCAAAATTATAACTCGAGAACGGTTAGAGGCAGACGAATGTGGTTTTCGAGTATGGATTTCTTTAAAAAAATGCATCTAACCGCTACTCTACCGTACCCCATCTTCCCATCCTCCCTTCTTATCATCCTCCTTTTATCGGTCCCTCGACTCGCTAAAATAACCCCATCCTCCCTCCACCACCTACTCGACTCGCAAAAACCCGCTGAAACGCGAAAAAAATCAAATCTGGCTCGTTGGACCAAAATCCGTCCCGAAGGACCAATAATTGCTATCTCGAGAACAGTAAGAACTAGAGGGATGAGGTTATTATTGGAGGGTTTCTATTAAAAATCCGCATTCAGTTAGTGTGTGAACGTCATTTTCCACCGATTAGGGATAAGTTGAAACATGAAAAAAAGAAAATCCGGCTCGTTTGACCAAAATCCGGCTGAAGGAAATCGAAGGGAATGATACAAAATCCGGTAGCGAAGTGCCTGGAAATTTTTAACGAAGGGAAGGAGCGGGGAAAATAATCAAAAATAGGGCGCGAGCCCGGAAAAGGACCCCGCACCGTTTTAATGGGAAATTGGCTTTCGGTAAATTTTCTCTAATTTTTTATATATTGTAGAACTCGTTATGCTGATCAATTGTCTCCATTGCGCGAATGCTCTGAATTCATCGGTTCAGTTCATACAGGGTGCTGAAGTTGACTTTTCCAAAATTTCAAATGACCATTGTGAATCCATCTCTTCGAATATGTGAACCAACTCAACCATGCATGGATTATTTATATGGCCGATACAAATCCAATATAGAGTATAATAATTCCTGCACATACCCACCATATACAGGATGAGTGCAAGGCTAGCAATTGTTTTTGTGATTTGGTGAAAATTGAGCGGTGGAATTTAATTCATTTCCAGATATTTAGAAGGGTACTGAGAACAAATTCTATTGATGGTATTAGCATCTCCTGAATCGGACTGCAACACAAGGTGTTTTATTTCTCTTGAAGTCGCACCCGTCCTGCTTGTTGATTTATCCATATGCCTGGAATTCCAAATAACTTGGTAATAAACTCGATCGTTTTTGATGAGAGTTTAATCTGCAGATGCACAAAATATACAGGGTCTTTCAAATATAATGGCTTTTGCTGATGAATTCTTTGAAGAAGTTATAGGGTTCTGAAATTCATTTTATTCGTACATTTCGATAAACACGTTCTATTCGACATGTGTCATCGATATATTTCAAACAATTAACTGAGGAATATTGCAAATGATACGTATAAATCTACATTTACTACAAGTAGTAAACTTGAGTGATAAAGGTTGAATTTAAAAAGAATTAAAATAAAAATATTGAAAGACGCAATTGTTTAACAACAACCAATTTCATTATTTCTCACAGAATTTCATCAGATGCTATATTTTCATTTGCTATATAAATGTATGTGGAATTTTAGAATGAACCATAATCGTCTCCCAACAATGATATGCAAAACTTCCTATTTGCAAAACATATTCAATGCTGGAATTCACACCTCAATGGGTGAGTTTATTTTTGTTAATATATTTTAGAACTTACGACGCTGATCAAACTATTGCACAAACGCTCCAAATTCAACAGTTTCACCTAATCTCCCTGTATATGGAAAGGGCAATGTTTCGTAGCCAGCTATGAACAATTTGATGCCCATATATATGAATGCCTTTCTTCATTACGAAAGAATATGGCCCAATAGTGGGTTACTCACACTTGCCATCTGTAAGCCTATGCCAGAAAAATCGTTAAAATGTTCTACTTGCTCTCACTCTCGTATCATGTATGCTCTACCATATCGACAATATATTAATTTGAAAAGTACTCGCACTTGGGTGGGAGATTGACTAGCTGCTTCTTCAGTTTTGTCAGGACGGCTCTGGTTTGAATTATAATGTTATATTGCAACCACATTCATTTGTTTAACGAATAGTACTGTATTGTCATTTTACAATCATTTCAATAATAAAAATCAATATCAATAATCAAAATGGCTAATCGTCGCCGATTGAATTGTTTTGCGTGTAATTTATTATTCAATACACAAAATATGGTGCGACTTATTGGAGAACCAAATGAATTTAAACGAGAAATTGCCATTCAAAGACGCAACCAAAGAGGTTTACCACATGTCGAAGAAATTGATGAAAAACGAATCTGTATGACATGCAACCAATCAATCGTTCAAGAGATACATCGCCTTCAAGAAGATCCAGAATGCTTACGATTGAATATTTTAAAACAAACATCAAGGCACACGTGTATCATTTGTAATGGTGTAGATGATCTGAACAGACTAACAACATAATGCAGAGTCAATGTGTTCATAAATCAGAATATCTATATACCGGAAAATACTCGTTCTTGTAGAGTCCACCTTGATGATCAGGGATTATTATTTCCATTCCTACAGTCAGACCTTATGATCTGAAAGGTCGGGAACTTCAATCTTTTCTGAAAGAACTCAGAACTGCCGCTGAGCGTAAATTGAATTACGTAGACGAGAATAGTTTTTCTGACGAAGAATTCAAATCTATTGCCCCGCTCACAAAAGAACAATTCAATGACTTATTTAATCATTGTGTACCTGTACCAAGACAAGATGGAGGTGAGAGACATATTACCAAAAAGGATTTATTGGCATTCTTGTGCAAACTCCGTCAAGGTATTTCTGATGAGTTTTCAACTATCATATTCAGTTATTCCAGCCGCCAGGCTACAAGTTTAGTAATATCCAAAATGCGAAAATCCTTGATGTGTCGTTTCGTAACAACTAATATAGGATTTTCCGCAATATCAAGAGAACAATTCATAGAACGTCACGTTAGTGATTTCGCGAATCAGTTGTACAACCCGCAACCTAATGAACCAAAAGCGATAGTATATATTGATGGAACCTATTTGTACATCGACAAAAGTTGCAACTTTCGAGTATTACGACAATCATATTACCAACACAAAGGAAGACATTTAATCAAACCAGTCCTGATTGTAGGTACTGATGGATACATTTTGGATATTCAAGGCCCATATTTTGCAGACGCAGGAAATAATGATGCACACATACTTCAAAATGAATTGAATATAGATGTCAACCAAATGAGAAGATGGCTTCATCCAGGCGATATTTTTATTGTAGATAGGGGCTACAGAGATGCTCTTCCTCTTCTACAGAATATCGGTATTCGTTGTGAAATGCCTTCAGTTCTACCTCGAGGACAAAAACAACTACAAACTGACGAAGCCAACAAGTCCAGAATTATAACTAAAACTAGATGGATAGTTGAGGCTCGGAATGGTCATTTGAAGACTATGTTCAAATTTTTTTATCACAAAATAGAGACAAGTCATATTAAAAATATAAAATGTCTCTTACTAATTACAGGTGCAATAATAAATAAGTACCATCCGCTTATTGAAATGAGAGATGCCAACCTAGAATTAGCCAATATGATGTTGGAAAAAGCTAATGAAGTCAACATCGTGCAAGCCAGAGTTGAGGCAGAAAATCTGAATATGAGACGTGGTCAGTGGACATTACTAAGGCAAGATCATCATAATGAATTCCCAAGATTGAATTTACAAATGGTACGAGATTTAACTATTGGCATATACCAGAGGTATAATTGGCACCATCGTATATACAAGATACTGTGTTTCATCATGACGAAAATGTATTTCAAATTGATACAAATATGAATGAGCGTGGACTTTTACGAATGAGAATTCATTCAAGATTCCGTAATGCCATCAAATATCAATTGTTCGTAGCATTTGAAACAGATATAGAGGATATTGAACAAATTAATAGTGTTGATGATGTGATTTTTGGGTATTATTGTACTTGTCGAACTGGAACCAGAACCCTTGGATGTTGTGCTCATGTGGCCAGTGTTATCTGGTACCTTGGCTACGCACGTCATGAACATAAGGTATCTGTCGAATGCCATTCTCATTCATATAGAGGATGCTGCACATAGAGATGGACAAGTTAATTAGGTGCTCTGACTTCATCATTTTCTGTATGTTTAATCATTTCTTTTTTTGTTTATAACGGTTTCAACTGCTGGGGTCATTCTCTTCACTATCAAAAATGAATGAATTGGATTCTCCATTTCTTGATTTGTCAAGGTTGCTGTAGCAACTTCTGAAGACATTTCAGGTGTGTCCTCAACACTAGTTATATTATTTGAATTGTTCCCACGAGTATTCCAGAATTGAGGTCCATTATGGCAGTGCTGATTTACCACGATAAGGCAAGCAAATCACCGAAGGATGCCAGGTATCTGGGTGTCGCCGTTTGAGACACACTGAGGCAGTTTCATTCATCTTATGAGTACGGCTTCCACTTCAAAATTGAGGATTATTTTTTCGAGGTCAACTCCTCTACGGTTATGCTTTTAGTCGCCTCTTAGGACAGGCAGGCTTTACCATGGAGCTATTCGTTTCAGTTTCCATCAATCTCGTCGTATAATATATAATATTATATAATAAAATATGCTATCGTACATGCCGAATTGTTTTGTAAATATAGATGATAAGAAATATTCCACAGTTGTTAATATTTGAGCTATTTTATAGTGATATTTATATTTATTTATTGTGATAAATCGACAGTTAAATGAACAATGATCAATCGTAAAAAAAAATGTGGATTGATCTCAATTGATGTTACACATTAATTTTTTTTCTGCAATTGTACAGAGTGTGTGTATATTAGGTTTGCCTATTTGAAAGAAGATTATTATTATTATTATTATTATTGTTCAAAATATTTTGATGACTTATGTAGAATAGAATGTTTTTATCGAAATATACGAATAAAAAGAATTTCAGAACCTTAACTTCTTCAAAGAATTCATCACCAAAAGCCATTATATTTGAATGACCCTGTATATTTTGTGCATCTGCAGATTGAACTCTCATCATAAACGATCTAGTTTATTAACAAGTTAGTTGTAATTCCAGGCATATGGATATATCAACAAGCAGGACGGGTGCGGCTTCAAGAGAAATAAAACACCTTGTGTAAAATATTGCAGTCCGATTCAGGAGATGCTAATACCATCAATAGAATTTGTTCTCAGTACCCTTCTAAATATCTGGAAATGAATTAAATTCCACCGCTCAATTTTCACCAAATCACAAAAACAATTGCTAGCCTTGCACTCATCCTGTATATGGTGGGTATGTGCAGGAATTATTATACTCTATATTGGATTTGTATCGGCCATATAAATAATCCATGCATGGTTGAGTTGGTTCACATATTCGAAGAAATGGATTCACAATGGTCATTTGAGATTTTGGAAAAGTCAACTTCAGCACCCTGTATAATCTAAACCGATGAATTTAGAGCATTCGCGCAATGGAGACAATTGATCAGCATAACGAGTTCTACAATATATAAAAAATTCGGGAAAATTTACCGAAAGCCAATTTCCCATTAAAACGGTGCGGGGTCCTTTAGGGGAAGAGGAAGGTTTTCGTAATTTTTTTACAATAAATTGATAGCGACTACTACTTCATTTGCTTTTGAAGTTACAAATAGGAATTTCATTGGGACTTTTTGTAGACGTGGTCAAGTACTATAATAAAACATCACTGATTTTTTTGAAAATCACATTTTGTTTTCGAGTTTTTTGTGATTTTAGGAAAAAGTACAGATTTAACAATTTTAAATTTTTTCAACATTTTCTCACTTTTTAATCGAATTTGAATTTGAAGAAGTATACGAAGCAATTTTTAGATTCTCATTTATTTCATTAGTAGGTACGGTCAATATCTCGATTTTCCATTTTTTTCAAAATATTTCCCGGACTATTGATTCAAAGAGAAAATTAAACAAAAAATTTAGTAGATTTCCTGAATACGGTCAAAAAATATATCTCGGTTAATTGTGAAAATATCCACTGTTTCTGAGATATTTCGTATTTTCCAAATTGAAAATTTCAATTTTCAGATTTTTCAAGTTTTTCTGTTTTTCTGATCATTTTCGTGAAAAAAAGTTCCAGTAGGATTTGTTCGTCTATTCGAGCTCTACCAGTCGTATGTTCAGTTTAAATGAACGGTTCGGCGTATTTGAATTTTCCGGAAAATCACCGGGAAAACCCTGTTAGCATTTTTCGATCATTCTCAAAACTATACACTTCTGTAGGACATATTGAGGTATTCCTTGAGAAAATACGGAATGTATTACTTAAAACAGTTTCTGAACCTTTATAAAAGTAAATAGAACCAAAAAAATTAAATTGGAAAAACCCCGTAAAAGTATTCCGGATTTTCCGATCTCGAAAAAAACTGACAAATCTTGTCCGCGTGTTATTTCAATGATTCAAATTTCAAAGCGATATCTCCAAGGGTTTAGAAATGAGAATTTTGAAGTGCTCACGACAGACGGACGGACAGACAGATCGACATACACGGGTCTCCTCTGGAATTAATCGTAGTATACAACTCCTTGGAGAGTTGTATATAATAAGAAGAAAAAAACAACTGCAGTGCTTCCACAAACGTTTCCGAGTGTTGTCCGAATATAGTATTCTGCATCATGTGGTAGTGAGAGGCATCATTTCGTACTGAAATTGAAAATGATCACTTCAGATTTTCACTGTTTGGTTTTTGTCCAGGTGATTTAATGTAGTTGATATGTACAAAAATCACAAACATAAGTGTATTGACCTTTTTGAACATCAAAAACAAACAAAGCAAGCAACACAGAGTAAAATACGTCTTCCCTATCTAGCACAAGTCTCTCAAATACTTCTGCAGGTTGTTTGTAACAATTTTAACAACAATTACAAGTTAGATTTCGGAATTGCAACATGGATTAACATATGATATAAAATCTGTACAAAGTTATGTCATTTGTGAAAGAGTTGTTTTCGATTGTTTTGTATTTTATTATATTTGTATCGTCGGAATTCCGAGATCTAATTCAGAAATCCGAGATCTAAATCGGAATTCCGAGTCGGAATTTCGAGATCTGAGTTAGAATGTTGATGATTGAAAGAAGACTGTCAGTCTGATAATTTCAAAGATGATTTCAGTAAATGATCTGAGTTGGAATTCCGAGTTCTAAGTCGGAACTCTGAGATCTAAGTCGCAATTCTTATATCTAAGTCAGACTTCCAAGATCTAATAGAATTTCGAGATCTAAGTCAGAATTTGGAGCTCTAAATAGGAAAACGCTCTTACATCTGTCATATTAATTGTATATTTTTCTTTATATTTGTATATTTATGTTACATTCATTTGTTCTGATGTTGAAGATTGAAAGCTGTCAGTCAGTCTGCATGATAATTCCAAAGATAATTACGAAGTATAAGTCACAATTCCGAAATCAAATTCCAATAACGCTCATATATTTTTAATCAGAATTGACGACACATGATGCGTCTACTGAAAATCACTACAAAATACTGGACTATATCAGAGTAGAGCGATTTCGTTAATACCTGTAAAGGTTAACCTGTGTTTTGAATATGCTGATTTGCCAACTTTCTGTTCCACCCATGATAAGAACTAGATATGATCCGAATTAATTTTATTGTGTCCAGCAAAACAATAAATTTTATCTCAGTCACAATCTTGTATACCGTAGGTTAAATAAAAAGTTGTGTCACAAACTAAGAATTATTTATTTTGTCCAAGAACGTCAACATATTCAAAATGAAATATATATATTTTGGACATATTCAGTTTTGAAAATGCCAACATATGCCAGACATTATTTCTATTCATATTTTGGATCACGTTTCTCCTTCACAAACCTAAATGATGTTACACTTTGAAATTGTACCAACATTATTTACAACGTCTAGAAACAACAAATTCAAGTATAAGACTTGAGACTCATCCTGTTCATTTTATCCAGTGCATTGAATCTTTAGAGTTCACTCAAACAATCGGTAATAATCTTTCAAAAATTCATTCAAACAAATGATTTGTAGTCTGAAATCTACCCAGAAAAAACAAAAACATCTCAGATTTGTTTTTGAGTTCTATTCATTCAACTGCAACTGACTAAAATTTCAATAAACGTTGTTGAAAAAGCAGAAATACAATGGTGAAGTGATGGACCTCCATGTGTACATATGGGAAATAAATAAAAGAAATTTGATCATTCGTTTTATTAAAATTTCTTTGAAGTCACAAAAGATGTAATTCGTATATTATTGCCAAACAGTAATAATGAGGACCTGTCAGAAAATACATTATTTTATTTTCATACGTATAAAAGTTTCTGACATGATAGAAAAAATTATTATATGTAAAATGAATAACAGGACTTACCTACTATTGAAAATATTTATAATTTGTATTTGAACTCAATTCACTATTTATATATAATACGAATAATTTGCAACGTATGTACAAGAAATAAAATATTGTTAGTCAAATTATAAGAATTAATGAGACATGAAACCTCCACTGCGATGTTCTGTTCATACATGAATAAAACGTGTATTTTCAGGATGTTCCTGAGGCATCACAGAAGGCACTTTCTTCTTGGTCTTTTCAGAGCTTTTTTAAAGAAACAACATAACATTTTCAAAGTTTCTTGCCTACATTAAATCATTGTTTATAAAACATTGGTAGAAATTTTCCTGGCTTATCACAAAATGCATTTATTCCGTCTTTTCAAATCCATTTTAAAGGAACAACATAACATTTCCAAGGCATTTCTCCTACAATAAATAACTTTATATAAAATATTGTTAGAGATATTCCTGGGACATCACAAAATGCTTTTTTTTCTTGATTTTTTCAAAGCCTTTTTAAAGACACAACATAACTTTTTTAAAGCTTTCAGCCTACATTTATAAAACATTGTTAGGGATGTTTCTGGGATATCACAAAAGGCACTTTTTTCAAAGCCTTTTTAAAGACACAACATAGCAAAAACAATGTGAGAGATATCCCTGGGACATCACAAGTAGCATTTTTCTTTGTTCTTTTTTAAGCCTTTTCAAATACACGACATTACATTTTCAACGCCTTTTTGCCGACATTAGATCAGTGTTTATAAAACATTTTCAGGGATGTATCTGGGACATCACAAATGCACTTTCTTCTCCTTTTTTTAAACCACTAACTGTACAATATCAACAATAGTCAAAGTATGCATAAATATATTTATATGGCCATACTGCTACATATGGAATAGTAGGCCATTTTTCAGAATAGCATCGATATTGAAAATATCTATAATATAAGTTTACTGACTTATAATTTGAACCGGTTCAGATATTATTTGAATTGCATCAGATATTAGTTGAACTGCACCTTTATAACTTTTCCACACAGTATAAATACAAAGAATGTTTTCCTCTCAACTACTCAATTAGAAAGACAGGAAATCCTTATTTGCCAAATAGAAGAAGATGTTAACATTACGGTTTGCCATATTTGTATAATTATTATGCAACATCAGAGGCCGATCACTAATTTTTTATGTACAGACACTATCTTAAGTGCTACCTTCATGTTATTCACTCTAGGTAATATTGAAGGAAGGAGGTGCAATCAATGTGCATTATAACTGAGGAAAAGGTTGTTTATTTTTGAGAATATTCCCATGGCAAAATTCATCGTCCTTCCTGCAAGGTATCAAGAAATTTGAGAATAAATTAATTCCGCTACATAGGATTTACTTTTCAAAATACATATTGAATCTAAGATTCAGTGGCAACAAAACTCAAGGTGAGGCGGAACGTTATTGCATTTTCAGGACTGTTGTCTTGAAAAAAATTGTCAATTTTGTCATTTAGTTTTATTTGTTATTCTATTACACTTGTATTGTGAATTTGCCTATCTGAGAAGTTCAAAATATCTAAACGATACTCTTCTTCATTTAGAAAACGTTGACGTTTCGAAGGCTATATCTATTAACAAAAACATGTATTGATCATATTTTCATTGAATATGATGAAAAAATAAATAGTATCTCTCCAGTTGTTCTTGACACCAAGATCACTGACTACTTCTCGCTCGCTTTGCAACTGAAAAAAATAGCAACAATGTATACAGAAGTTTGTTGGTTAAGAAAAAACTAATAAAAGAGGTTAAGAAGGAGAACTGGTCAGAGGTCTATACTGAATTCAGCTACCAACATCTTAAATGTAAATTACAAAAATCAATAGAGTGCTGTAGAAATGCCAAACTAAATTACCAATCTAAAAAACGAACTTGGATCAATAAATCTGTCAATGAAAAACAAATTCTACTTTATACAACTAATACAAATACAAAAAATGCAGACATAAACTAAACGAACTTCTGAAGAATGCGAAGGATACGTATTACAAAAATAAAATCCATTCAAACAGAAATAATCCTATAGGATTCGGAGAGTGGTCAATGAAATCAGTAGTAATAAGCATTGTGAATAAGAATCTGAAATAAAAAAATCTAAAAATTAACGCTCAATAACGGATACGAAACAAACTGTGGATACTTTCAATGATTTCTTTTCAAGTAGGTATTGAATGAAAAACGGACAATAGAACCGACTACTTAGACCGACTTCCTAAACACCTTATTATTCTTGGAAACCAATCAGCAAGAAGTAAAATATTGTATTTTGAAATTAAAAATAAACTATACATTAAAGGAAAACAAGTTTAAATTTCCACGGAATTTATTATACTCGAGATATGTTTTGCTACTCTGTAGCTTTTTCATTCGATTTTGGTATTCCATCATATTTTTCTTTGGAACCCTTATTAAATACTTTTTCATAATGCTTATCTTCAGTTACTAGGTCTATGTTTACAACATATCAATCAAAAACAGTGTACTTAGGAATTGATTACTAACTTTCCTAATCATTATCTAAATCAATAACAAATAACAGTATGCCTGGACAGGCCTGGACAGGCATACTGTCGAGGCATACTGTTATTATTGATATACCAACTAGATAAAATAAGACACTGGTATGACAATAGTTGATTTATACTTTTTAGTTTTCCTGAGATGTATAAACTGTATTTTTGATTCCACTTCCAAAAAAAATCTCTAAATTTAGTTTACGCATATGAACTGATCAAAGAAGAGAAAATTCTGTTACAATTCACAATAAGTTGTGGAAAGAAATAGTAAGTTCGGCTCAAAAATCAACTGTCACTTTGGAAAAACCAAGAATATCTGCTCGAGACGTAGAGACAGTAGAAGATTATTATCGAATAAGTATTTTGAATCCACTTTTTAACGAAATGATTTAGGATTTCAATTGTCGCTTCAGTGATGAAACTATATTAAATACATTTAATTCTACAATTTTGTTATTAACAGCCGATGAAAATAGTCTCACTATTTTGTGGCAAAAATTTGAACTTTTATATGCAGTAATATTTTGCGCAGTAATAACTCAGAAACTTTTTCAAAAGTGAATTTGAATTTTGGAAAGCAAAATTATCTCGACATGGACAAGTACAAGAAAATCAAAATTCAATGGATAAACGTTTATAAATTATGCGTTAGGAATATATTTCCAAATTGTAACATTATATTACAAATACTACCTTTTGTGTTGGTATTTATTGAGTTTATGTATTATTATTTTGAAATAAAATTCTACAGTCGGTCATTGTCTACGAAGCTCCGACATATCTGGAGGGCGCGCTCATCATTTTCTCAATAACCACTTCCCAAACCATGGGGTAAGCAGCTATTGGGTCTGGGAGTCGTGTGCCCTGAGCAGATATAATGAACCAAGGATGACATCCTCCTGCAATCTTCCGGCTATGATTTTTGACATCTTGCGGCATGCCGGTATGATTTTCAGGTTCGAGAGTAGTAGCGAAGTCATCTCACCGCCAAGAGACCCATTACTATTATTATTCATTATGTTTTTTTCAGTTAGGAATTTCCCAGTCAGGCACTGCCTCCAGTGGGCGCGATGGTAATGTTTACCTCAATTTCCATTCCCCACTACCGTATGGTAAGTGACTAGTGAGTCCGAGAGTCATGTACTCTGAGCAGACGAAGTGAACCAAGGATGACGGTCTTCTGCATTCTTGCGGCTAAGATTTCTGCCATATTACGGCAAGCCAATATAACCTTTGAATTCGAGAGCAGTGTGTCCATCATTCTACCAAGGACTTCTCTACTTTTATAGTAATGATAATAATAATACATTGCTTTAATTAATAGTGGGACAGTAGGTTAGTACTCTCTCACACTCGAACGGTATTTGTTTGGCCTGGAGAGGAAAACTCTTTAACGAAAGCCGCTCCACTTTGGTGGTCGAGGAGGACAACATCAGGCTGATTGCGCCTTGTATCTGCCTGAGGGTGGGGAATGAGTACTTTCGATAGATTTAGCACTTCTCATTCTCCACAACGGACTCAATATAAAGCACACAGGTTTCTCGTCTATACCGTACGAGTATCGTAGATGGTAGTACACATTATTTTTATTTTTTTGTTTTGTTACGAATGTCCCAGTCAGACCCTGTCTCCGGAGTACGCACTGGTGTCGTTTACCCCATTAACCACTGCTCACGTCCGTAGGGTAAGTGACTATTGGGTCTGAGAGTCATGTGCTCTGAGCAGGATGACGACCTTCTGCATTCGTGCTGCTAAAATGTCTGCCATATTACGGCAAGCCGGTATTATTTTCAAGTTCGAGTGCAGCGTGTCCATTAATCAATCAATCAATAAATCAATCAATCAAGATATATACTATATTGTCGGAAGAATCGAGTTCCTAAAGACGAAGCATGTGTAAGCATGTAAGGTATAACTAAAAATAAAAATAGGATAAAAATAACAATATATGATACAACTATAGATATCTAAATAAATCTCTAAAATATGGTGTATACAGACATATAGGACATTCGAGAAAATAAAAACAAATAAAAACAGGGGTAAATAAATAAAATAAAATGTTGATTATAAACACAAAATATGTAAGGTCTAGGTACATATAAAAACAAACATATATTTTATTTTCTATATTCAGTCATAACAAGTTCTGCAAGGGTTCCGAAATAATTCCTAAGCAAGGAGAACTGAGCATGTCATAGGTTTGAGATAAAATAATCTTCTATTTCATAGAATAATTGCTGTATCAGGAGGTTTTTTATATCCCTTCTGAATTGACTAATACATGTTGTATCCTTAATGTTTATGGGCAGGTGATTATACATTTTGATGCCGTTGTATATTATTGAGTCTCTCACAATGTTGTTAGTTGGTCTAGGTAATCTTATGAAGTTACTTCGACGTGTGTTGTGGTGAAGCTCATGGGATACAAGGAGATTTATGTTTTAGTGTATTAGGCTAACGGATTCTAAAATGTAAATAGATGTTACTGTTAGTATTCTATGATCCTTGAATATCTGTCTACATGAATCTCTTGGCTTTTTTGCAGATATGCCTCAGAGATCTTTTTTAGAGTAAAAAAACATTTTCATGTAGGTAAGAGCTGTATGCACCCCAAAATGCAATTCCATACCTCAAATGTGACTCAATTAGGGCGAAATAGGCGGTTCTGGCTGCGAAGTAATCCAATTCTTTAGATATAATTTGAATTGCGTAGCATCCTGACGATAACTTGTGGCAGAGATTATCAATGTGAAAATCAAATTTTAGTTTATTGTCGATATTTAATCCAAGGAATCTTGTTGTTGTTTTGTTGAGAATATTTTCATTGCCCATAGGTAAGTAGGGAATATTACAGCGAAATGTGATTATATTACTTTTTGTTTATGTTAATTTCCAAGGAATTCGAGTAGCACCATTGTTTTATTAGCACTAACTCTTTTTCAATCTTGTCCCCAGGTAGCTCATCATATCGGCTGAATCTTGGTTCCATATTGGGCCAATATAGATATATTGTGAATGAAAAATCAATATTGGTCCAATATGGGTGAATATTCAAAAAACAATATTTTATTAATAATATTGGTGGAATATTGGTTGAACTAGTTTTGAATGTAGATTATCACATAAAACATTGGGTTAATATTGGTTGAATAATTTCTACCAATATCGATAATACAATATTGGTTATATATTGTTTTCCACATCTAGAATAAATATTGCAATTCAAATATTCCAGTCATATCGATTATAGGGAAAAAAACTGTATTGTATTTCCAAGTTTGATAGCATATTGGTTGAATTTGATTTCCACTTTATTTGACAAATTGTAATAACTCATATTGAGTCAATATTGGTTGAATGATATTTACCGTTTTCAACATCTAGAATAAATATTGCAATCATATCGATTCTAGGAATAAAAACTATATTGTATCTCCAGGTGTGATTACACATTGGTTGAATATCATTTCGCCAATATTCAACAAATCTTATAAATTAAAATTGGGTCAATATTGGTTCAATAATATTTATCGATATCCTTAAAACAATATTGTCTTCATATTGTTTCCTACATCTAGATTGAGATGAAATTTGAATATTGGCCGAATATTCAGTGAAACATATTGAAATTATATCATGATCAAACCTGAATAAAAATCCGCTAGGTGGCTCTACATATTGTTGTTTTTTTTGTTAAAACGTCTTCTAAAACCTACGAAAGTATATTGAATACTTCCCATAACTGAAAGACATTTAATAATTTACCAAGGAATATTGACATCCTCCAATATATTCAAATGATATTGTACCAATATCGATAAATATTTTGAGACCATTATTGCTTCAAGAATATTTCACCAAAACTATTTTTGAAATATTTAAACAATATTCGACCAATATCGCAAAATGTTCACATTTTACTTCTTGACAATATAACTTTTGAATCTTGTGTCAATATTGTATCAGCGATATTGTACCAATATAGCCGAATATTTTGCCAACATTATTCAAATAATATTGGACCAAAATCGCCGAATGTTCACATTTTTTTTCTCGCCAATATTGCATTTCAAATATTTCTCCAATATGTTCACAATATTGTACCAATATTTTACCAATATAGGTGTGGTACTTGGAGAAGATGGTGCTCTGTTTTGTCATGCCAAAGGAAGGTTGTATCATCTGCAAAAAGAGTGATCTTGGCAGTGATATTCGCCTGGATAATATCATTGATATAGAGCAAAAATAAGATGGGGCCGAGTACTGAGCCCTGTGGTACTCCAAATGCAATATCAGCAATATTTGAGTCAGTGTTACATTATTCCACCATTCCAAAATATCATTATTATTATTAGAATTATATGGATTATGCGATGAAAATTTGTTCCCTGTAATTTATTCTTCACTTCAATCTTCAACTCTGACTAATTGCCCCCCCCCCCCCCCCCCTTAGAGACATTCTGGATCTGCCCCTGTGTGCCTCTTATATTTTTCCAGAGATATTGATTGTAAGCTCTCTCCTGTATCCGCAAAACAACATTTTCAAAAATTGGAAAAGTTCACGGTACGGGACTAGCTCACATTCTCGTGCAGATCCGCTATCCGAAGCACCTTCGACCTTTGCATGGCGCAACACAATGCACGATTAATAGGAATGTCACATCGCTTATTTGTATTCCTGACTCTCACTTTCTATGGCGCGATGGCATGTTGCCTTATCTAATAATGAACAATAGACGAATGCACGTCAGATTCGATGCAATATTAAACCTTTGATTGTTCGACCTCCTTCTTGATTTTACATTTTTCGACACCCACCTAGACGAGCCCATAACTTCTGATGAATATATTTCTATCTATTTATGCGATTCCTAACCAGATTCAGCAAAAAATATATGAGTAATAGTCGAAGGAGAAACTCAGACTGTTGAATTGGTTCGCTCCTATCTGTGTCTATATGAATAAGATCACATATGATTTTGATGGTGTTCCTCAAAGTTCAGTCCTCGGTCAACTATAATTCATATCTTATATGAAATAAGAAATAAACCATGAGTTTGGTAGAAATTCGACAAAAATTGCTTAAAAGAAAATTGAATAGTAACGATGATAATGTTACCATATTTTTTTTTAAGCGTAAATTCGATTTGCTCTTATTTTCTTAATGAATTTTTTATGGTTCCAATTGTGATAATCCGTTTTCATTTCGAATATGTTTATACTTTCTGTAATAACAACACCGCAATCTATTGACATTTTATAACTATAGTTATTGACTTGACTTTTCAGTTCATATTATTGTAAGAAACTTAGGAAAAATCAGAAATAGGAGAAGGAACTTTTTCGTCATTACTTATGTGTTTAAAAAAAGGCCAAGAGTTCGTTTGAAATTCTCTTCCATGAAACAACAATTCTGAAATCTTGCATTTTATTTCAATGTTGTTCCTATCACATTTAACCGTTTGTATTCTATGATTTATGAATACGTGAATTTTATACTTGGCGAGGAATAATATTTTTTTTTACTATTCCTATGGAAGCGAAATATTTCTTGGTACATTTCTATGAATAGTATCGTATATTCTAGCGTTTAGGCAAATACATTGAGAAATTTGGCGGGTAACCATATTGATGTACTTACTATGTACTATGTGCATTGGCTCGCACAATTTTCGACTTCTGAGAGCTGCCGTTCGTAGCCGTTCGACAGCTGGTTAACGGAAATAAACAATTATTTTATTTCTGGGTATAATTGACCAATAAACAGTAAATTCCGAATTCGGTATGTACAATGATGATGTACTTACATAAAATTTATGCAAAAATTACGGAAATTAATTTGTAAAAAGTATGTAATTTTACACCAATTTTTCTCAGTGCCCTAAAAATTCTCATGCCTGTCATTTTGACTTTGACCAAATCCACCAAATTTCAGTAAAGTGTTTCCGTCTAAATAATAATTTAAATGGTGCCTGCCGCAATCTTCAACTTTGGAACCACATTAAATTTTATATTCAAAAGTTAGCATGGAGGAGGGACAAAGATAAAATAAAGAGTTTCTGTCGTAGGAAATATCAGCTGATATTTGGCTTTCCTCGTATGTACCGCAATTCAAATAGAAAAAGAAAACCCATTATTATTATTATTACTTTCGACCGCAGAATATACGTTTTCTATAATTCCTACAAGACATGTAAATCGAATGTTCCACTGACATTCTTCTGTAATTCCAAGAAAAATGATAATTTTTTATGTTTTTGGTAGTTCACCTTCATATTATTCAGCTTTATCAAAATGTTGGATTTGATGTTTCCTGTATAATCGGACACGAGAAGCATCATCGAATGATCATTTCCTTATGCTATTTGCATGATTCATACCATTCCTTAATAATTTAACATTCATCATTCAAATCCATATCGATAATTTTTTTCATAACCGAAGAGTTTAATACTAATACTGCTGTGAAAACCTTCCCAATACTGAAAATTTTGAAATAAGTCGGTATCATTCAATTTGTTTATTTGACTTCAAATAAATTACATAAAAAACGCAATAGTTGGTAGTTTTGTCTTTCCATGAACAGATACCAACAACTATAATAATACTCAACAATTAATTAGTTAGGTCAACCAATTCGCCTTCTTCAGCTGACACAATATCTTCTGTTTCTTCACTATGTTCTTTGATCACGAACAGATGATTTTCTGTATCAATATCTGATCTACTTCCTTTATCCAACGTAACATTCTGAAACAAAAAATATTTTCCGACTAGGCTCGAATTCAATTTGATGCGATTGAATATTTCAGCTTGTGAATTCAACTCTGAATTGGGCATACTTGTCAAAAAGCCATAATTCCATCAAATCAGAATGGAATAATAAATATTACAACCATTTACAATTTTTTTATGCTTTACAAGTATTTTCTCTCTGTCCTGACTTAGTTCTCAATGGAATCTAGGAAAAAAGCGTCATTGAAAAAAACGCAAAGGAAATAAAGGCACAGAAAAAAGCCCACAAGAAATATCCACACGTGGCAAAAACATCTCATATATAAATGCGCACATAGAAAAAAACACTATTTTCCGATAATAAAATTAGGTGAATAATAGGGCAAATGCAGACGAGACGTTAAATCCCTGAGAGGGCTCCTCTATGCGCATGTGCCGATGGAAAACTAACCTAGCATGCTAGTTAAATATGCGTGAATTCGATTTTCGCTCGCTTGCAAGTTGAAAATACGTCTTTTCCTTTACTGTTGACACCTCCATTGTCACATGCGCAATCTAGGGCCCTCTCATGGATTTAACGTCACGTTACAGACGAGACACGAGAGACGAGACGTTACATCCATGAGAGGATTGTAGCCAATTCAGTAGAAAAGTATTATAAAACAGAGGACAAGTAATCTTATTTAAGAATAATAGCTAATCTACAGTGGTTTATATTTCCGTGTAATAGTTATAATTCTTTCCTTCTTATTCTTTAGAAATTTGGTTTCCTTTAAAAATAAATTTATGATTTGAGTTTGCGTTTTTTTCTATGTGCGCATTTGTTCATGAGAGGTTTTTGCCTTGTGCGATTTAATTCATGTGTGCAATTTTCCACGTGTAATTTCTTGTGGGCTTATGTAATATTGCGCTTTTTTCTGGGAGTTTGTATCCTTTGGGACTTTTTCAATTGCGTTTTTTTCCGGCCACGTCTTCAATGATGGTCGGTGTCCGCGGAAGGTTGCTCGCCCCTATAACTTTTTCGTTTTTGTCGATAATGCAATGAAATTTGGAGGATCTGCATTAGATAAAAACTTCGTTTTTTGACGACTAATTCAAGTTCATGAAAATTCCGGTTTACTTCACTATTTTCAGTCAAAATGTGCTACCCAGTTAACACAAACATATAGGAGATGTTGCTTTCTTGATATTATGGTAACAAAATGAGTCGTATTTAGACATCACTGTTACTTTTTAGTGATGCCCAATGTTATGAATTGTTCTCAATTTTCTTCTCGCTAGTGTCGCTTTGAGGCACAAAATGTGTAGAAAACTGCAAAGCACATCAACATGAATTTTGGTTTCACTGCGATTTTGTCGGTATAGAAGAAATTAGGTTGTTAACAAAATTGAGCATGACATCTCCATCACGACACAAAATGGCCAGAGTGGTTTGTCGAGTAGAGAGTCTAGTAGAATTTGTATTTTGCTGACGCCATTCTTTAAATGTTCTATAGTTACTTCTGATAGTGTGTAATGTTCTGTTTGATTCTTTTTATTTCAAAAGTTAAATTATTTCTACCAAGAATTGTATCCCTTCAAGGACCGGAACGGTGAGTAGAACCTAAAAAAGGTAAATTCAGTAATTTACAGAATTTGGCATTTTCAGGATAGGTACCTACTGATTTTGCCGCGAAGAAAATGCTGTCCAGAGGATTGGAGTTGAATTATAGATTTTTCTACATTTCTGTAAATTGATTTTTTTATGATTTAGACAGTTTGATAATTTCTTTTTGTTTGTGGAAAGTTTACTTATACTACGAAATCATCTCACGCGTTTGTTTTCCAGCATTCCATTCCATATGAACCGTAATTCATTAGTAAGAATAATAATATTGAGGTATAATTTCTATGTTGAAACATGGTAAGCTTTGTGTTATTCTTGACATACAGGAGAATCAGAAAGTGAAGCTCATTTTCTAATAAGTACCAGTCCATTCAATTTCACATTATTACATCAAAAGGGTCTCAATGTGCATTCGATTCCAAGGTATAAATGGAATGTCACATTGGGCTAATTTCGAGTCACATTTGGCATCACATTTTGATGTCTCGCACTGACCAACGGGGCACCGACTACACGTTTAGGCGATAATATTAGAAATCACTTTGCAATTCACTGGTGTGATCTGAAACATGAATGTGAATCCCACTACCATCTCCGAGACCATTCTGCGTTGACTTTATAATGATTTTATAATTGAAATTACAATAATTTTCAAATGACCATATGGTGGCTCGTCGAGTTAGGAAAACATACCATTTTATTACAATTAATTTGATACCCCACACTATTAGGTTTTACACAAAATTCCGGTAATAGTTATTTATTCTCAACAGATGATTTCCCATAATATAACAATATTTCACCTTTGACTGTCTTTGCTTTTGTTTCTTTCTGATTGATATGACTGATTTACTCATATTTCACAGATCATCTGCATCATTCCTTTTTTTAATAATTGTACCAATTGTAGTTACCTATACAATTTATGTTAAAACTTAATCACTCTATAAACAGAAATGTTTCTTGAGATAAATAAATAAATAAATTTATGCAACAAGTGCAAAAAGTAAGTCTTTATTGCACTCGAAGTAAAATTGTCTGACGAGGTTGTCAGGCCGAGTTGGACAACACGTCGAGTGCAATAAACAATTTTTGCACGAGCTGCATACCATATTTTTTCTACGTTTGAGCAAAAACCAAAGACTCTTTCATTCAGGTGGTACTGAAGTTTAAGGAAGGCATTCTTTGTTCAAATCTAGCTGCTAAAAGTAATATAATAATGTTCAAAGAAACAAATTTTATTTTTATTAAATTGCATTGCATTGTAATGTTGTAATCCCAGTATATAATCAATATGATTGAGTATTTCACACCTCGCTTTTTTAGCCAATCAAAAAATTGGTTTTTGTTTAGTTGCCATGACAACCCAAAAAAGTTCCGGAAATTTTTTTCCTCCAGGAGTGGAAATTTTTCTGTCAAATATTTGACATGTGGTAGTTGACATTTTGCTTTTATGTAGGACTGGAATTTTATTTTTCATATGAAAGGAGATAATATTTCATAATTATGTATTTACTAGATATTTCGAATGTGTCTGAAAATATTTTGAGGATTCCTTGTATTTCAACAATGAATAGGTCCATCGATAAAAAATTATATCAATCAAATGTCTACCTATACTTGACTACATGAATTTGATATTTGAAACATTGTTATTCAATTTATCTTTTCGTGAAAACTTGGTTGAAATTTCCAGACGCTTTCTTTGTACTACACTGATTGATTTCTCATTTTTGTTCAAGGATTTCAATTACAGTTGACTTCTTTTAGCTACGCAAAATTCTTCACAATATGAATAATGTATATTTTTGTTGTTTTTCCATTATTTCTTAGCTAATTATAAGTATTCTCCGCAATATTGTTCTTCTGAAACCTTGAAAACAACTTTTCAAGTTTTAAACCAATACGAACTAAAAAATTTAGCGTAACTGGTTAGTGGTTAAGCTGTCAATACTCAATGGGTGCGTCTAACAGCATGCAGCGGCTGCAGCCGCTTTACGCTTCAGGTGATAGACTGCCGACTGGTCGTCCAGTTGAAGCGGTTCAGTGGTCTGTAATTTGAACCATCTAGTAGACTTGTAAAGCGCTTTTATGCTTTATTCAGTAAAGCGTTTTCCGCCTTTTTCTGATAGACACATATTTTCAACACACTTCGAATGCATCTGACATTTCATTGTGTCAACAAAAGCTATCCATGGCCCACTGATGTTATAACTTGTTTCGTCTTGAATAATCTCTAAGTCAGATGAAATTTGCATTAATTTAATATATTTTGGTGTGAAATTTTCTTACCGAATCCCCCGCGTGCTTGAATTAATTGCAGGAAATTCATCTCGTACATGAATTTTTTAAGAAAATTCATGTACTCGAAAAATTTCCGGCAATAATTCAAGCACTTGGGAGATTACAAGTAACAATAATATAAAATATGCAACTGTTTAAAACGTAATGAAATCTCATAGAAAATGGGCTGAATATGGCGTCGATTTAACTTTTATGTTTGTCATCATGACAGAACACTGTAGCAGAATGACAGATGAGTGCAATAAAGACTTGATTGCACTCAGTGCAATAAAGAACCGGATAAAAACTTTAAAAACTACGTTAGGTGATTCATAGAAATAAAGCATATTTTCTTATTGAAATAAGATTTGAAAGCATCGAGTAACCTGTTACAAATAGCATAAAACAAAAATTTTACCTCTCTTCTGCAAAAGTTAATCAGGTATCTATTGTTTAATTATGTAAAGAACATGTTGATGATAATGTTTATGCAAGAAGATAATTTATTAGCTTCTGGTCTATTGATCTTGTTTCATCAGTTGTTTACAGATTGCTAGATGCATTTAAATCTTATCCTTCATTTTGAGAAATTGTTGATGTAATCTTTTAAAGTTTTTCAGCGGAAGTTTGAAACCTAATAATTTGAAGTATCAAATTAATCGTAATCGACGTAATCAAATGCTATTTTTTCCTAATACAACGAGCCACCATATTTGAAAAAAATTAGTAATAGAAATTTTAAAATAAAATTTTGCATGGCAGATACATTTCGATCAAAAACACTAAAGTTGTATTGTCTCAAAATTTTAGGACTGCAATTAACGATTTGAAGATATCCACAGCCCTCTAAAAAGTTAATTTCAAAATGAAAATAAAATTCGGTTGTAAAAAGTGACACATGCTTGTATACATATGTCATATGGAAACAAGTGCAGTGAAAATAATATTTCGGGTGTCTCATTTGAAAATCGAAAGTTTAGGTCACTTCTTGTGAAACTGGAAGGTGCATAAAGTTGAGTTACTTGTCAAAAAATGCAGTTTTATGTCTTATCCAAATCTTCCAAATTTAGTTCCGAAAAAATTTGGATGGTTGAATGAATTGAATTCTCTTTTCAACGATGTGTCACCGGCCCCTCCTTGCCATTTGGTATCTTTGAATTGGTGTGTTCCCCTTCTCCTCCGACCCCTCTATGAAGCGATCACAATATCTTGTATTTCTTCAAAAAGTAGTATCGGTGATACCATCCAAAACGGTTTTTGAACCATGTCTGTGTAAGTCAAACCGTACAAGAGTCAACAGGGGGCCTAAAAGAAAGCCGCACAGTATAGCGTTTCGACAAGTATGCTGATTCCACATGTCTATTTTACTTGCGGAATAAAATATATTCTTCACTTTTTAGGCTTGTGTAGACAGAAGGCTGGGTAAAGGTAAGCTCATCGGGCTCATTTTCGAAACAAAAAGAAAAGTGGTGTTACTTACGTAGTTTTATCTCCTGAACACGAATCCGAAAGAATTTTGTATAAAACATTTGATTTTAGTTCTTGTAATTGTGAAATCTGAGTTGATTAGGGTCTCAAAAAAGTGTCAACAAAAAGAAGGAGGCATTTCCTTCGATTTTTCATCGAAAAAATCGTGTTTGAAAATGGTCGATTGTCAAGATTCAAAAGGTTAACTCGAAAAGTATAAGAAACCCCCACGAATTTTTTTCGAATTCGTTTTCAGGAGATAAAACTACGTAAGTAACACCACTTTTCTTTTTGTTTCGAGAATGAGCCCGATATATAAGCTTACCTTTACCGAAGGCTGTTTTGACGTTGTCGAATTTATTCATTTAATTTTTTTATACGATATATCTGGCACACTTTCTCGAACTTAGTTCAAACTATTTCATTATTTCAACTTCATATATTATTATGTTGTTTGTTGGGAGGAGATTTCTCAAATTTGGGAACGATGATGGGATGATTGATCAGGACTCACTGTGTCATCGCTGATACTGGAAGTTGATGGCGTGGATTCGTTCTCCTTTCCATACATTGGATTTTCGAAAGCTTTCTCCAAGCTCACCACAGATCCCGCCATGGATCGCCCTTCAAAAATGAGACCAGCATCCTCCCCCACGCTATCATATCTCGCAAAAAATCTGGTCGTGAGGTCTGATATCGGCCTTGATCCGAAATTGATTCTGTGGAAAATTGTAAGCTTCTTAGTTGGAGAGTGAATTGAAAAATGAATATAAAAAGTATAGAAATGAGTTGAATACAATAATCAGGAATACCAAGAATGAATATTACAAAAGCAAGCTAAATGAAAATAATGGCAATTGTAAAAAAAATATGCGAAATAAATGAAATAACCAATAAAACAACTAGGCATAAAAAAATCGGCAATATAAAGAAAGATAACAAGTTACTGACAGACAATAAAGAAAAAGCGAAAACTTTCAATGAATATTTCATAAACATTGGGATTGAAATGGCCGAAAAAATTGATAGATCTAAAGGGGCTCAAGCAAACTTCTTGAAGAATGAAATCATCGAAAATATAGCGAAGCTGAAAAACAATTGCGCTCCTGGCACAGACAGGATCACAACAAAATTATTAAAAGAACATCATAGGTTCCTAGCGAAACCACTTATGCACTTAATGAATCTGTGTTTCGAAACTGGTATCATACTAATATAAGTCAATTGAAAGAATCCGTAGTCACTCCTATACCGGGTGTCCCAGAGCTTTTAGGCCAGCAGATATCTCAGTTACCTGCGGAAAAAAAAATTGAAAAAAATACTTGTCGTAGGAGACCATACGCTCTTTCATGCAGCATAGCAAAATCCACCCCCTGACAAACAACCCCTGAGAAACCACCCCTAACTTTTGTTTTTCAAATGGCACCCCCATGTTTGGTTTGCTTCAACTTACAGTCTTTTTCATTTCTCATTCAATGATGTATCATGGTAGCTAGAATGGCATGCAGAATTATGGAAAATAAAAATACAAATGAAATATGAATTTATACGCTCAGCTGTATTGTTACTGCAACATTATACTAAAGAAAATGTTCAAAATGTTGGCCAGCACTTGCCACACATGCTTCAAGTCGCCGAATCAGCGCGCGAGTACAGGAAGCTCGAATCATTTCCGGAGTAACGGTATTACAAGCCTCTGAAATTTTCTGGGTTAAATCTTCAATATTTGTTGGTTGAGTTTCGAAGACAACTCGTTTCAAATATCCCCATAGGAAAAAGTCCAGTGGCGTGAAATCGGGAGAACGTGCAGGCCATCGAACAGGTCCACTATTTCCAATCCAACGGTATTGAAAAGTATTATGGAGGAATGTCGTAACTATGTTATGGTTATGTGCATGAGCACCATCTTGTTGCCACCACATTTGTTGTCGTTCTTCAATTGGAATATCTTCTAGTAGTGCAGGAATACAATTTTCCAAGAAATGTAGATATCGGTGGCCCGTCAAAGTGTCGGAAAAAATGAGGGCCGATGAGTCGTCCATTATGTAAACCACACCACACGTTCACACCCCACATTGTTTGGAAATTGGTTTCTCTAATCCAGTGAGGGTTGTCCTGTGACCAATAGTGCATGTTATGTCGGTTAACAGTACCATTATTCTGGAAGCGGGATTCGTCACTCCACAAGATTTGATTGAGGAAGTTGGGATTGTCGTGGATGAAAACTTGCATGTGAGCAATAAATGCCAGTCGTCTTTCGAAATCTGTAGGTCTGAGTCCTTGGTGTAAATGTATTTTAAAGGGATGATATCTGTACTGTTTGAAAATTTGTTGCACAAACGACTTACTGATCTCAACCTCCACCGCCAATGCACGAACCAAAATATGAGGATGTGCTTCGGCGTAGGCCAACACATTTATGCAATTTTCCTCAGTTCGCACAGGAGTAGGATGTGCTTGATCTGTTTTTCCGGGAAATGATCCTGTTCGCATGGTATTTTCTGCATACGAAAACGTATTGCGACCTGGTTGTCGACGACCAGGAAAGCGCTGCTCATACAGCCTCTCCGCAGCACGTTTATTCTTTCGGCATTCACCAAACATTAAAAGCATATCAACGTATTCGTTGGGAGTGAAGGTAAAAGGCATTTTGATATACAACAACAATATCACGACTGATACCACTTTGTCATCCAGATACCGTAGGAATAAAACAAAACACAAAAAGTTCTAACATTTTATTGACTCTTTTTTGTCAACATCCACTTTTTCTTGTCTCTACAATGTGGACTAATTCGATCAGTCCAGTTAATAGTACCCACTAACGAATTCAATTTTATCGAGTGACTATCTTCACAACTACATATTATGAAATATCATTGATTGAGAATTAAAAAGAGCTGTAAGTTGCAGCCAAACAAACATGGGGTTGCCATTTGAAAAACAAAAGTTAGGGGTTGTTTCTCAGGGGTTGATCGCCAGGGGGTGGATTTTGCTATGCTGCATGAAAGTGCTTATGGTCTCCTATGTCACATATTTTTTTCAATTTTTTTTTCCGCAGGTAACTGAGATATCTGCTGGCCTAAAAGCTCTGGGACACCCGGTATACAAGTCAGGTCATAAATATGAACTGGGTAATTACCGCCCGATTTCAGTAATTTGTAACTTTGCAAAACTTCTAGAGCATTAATTGATTTCTTTGAAAGAAACAACATAATAACTAACAGTCAATATGGCTTCATCAACAAAAGTAACAGAGAGTTGGCTGTAGTGGATTTATTCAAACGAACAACAACGCCTTGGACAATTCAGAAAGATGCCTAGCTATCTTTTGACACTGTTTCACTTAACAAACTTTTTGAAAAGCTTTACACATACGGAATTCGTGGTCCGACATTAAAAATCTTGAAAGATTACCTGACACACAGAGTTGAATCTGTAAAAGTTGGCAACTATATCAGTGAACCACGTAAAATATCCCTAGGTGTACCTCAGGGCATAGTGTTGGGACCGATACTTTTCTTGATAACAGTTTAAGTTGTATCAACAATTTTAAAGGACACCTTATCTCTTATGCCGATGATACAGCAATTGTTTATAAACGAAACACATGGCAACAGGTTTATAAAGACGCAGAAGATGCATTGAAGAATATAAAGATGTGGCTGAATGATAATTTACTCAATCTTAATATAAGTAAAACAAAATTCATAACCTTCACCATATTAAATAGTGACCAACCAGATGAAAAAAAACTAAATATCCACACCCCAAACTGTACTGGTGACATGTGTACATGTCCAACAATTGAAAAGATTACTAAAATTAAATATCTAGGGGTGTTTTTGGATCAGAATATGAGATGGGATGTCCATGCTTCTCACATTGTTACCAGGCTTAGGCACTTAGCGTATATATTTTACAATCTGAGAGATATTGTTACTAAGAAATCGCTATTACTTATAAATAAATCATCATCATCAATATTTGAAAATGTACTGAACGGTGTCCAGAACACAATAATAAAAATCATCTCCAACAAATCCAGACTATTTGATACACAAAAACTCTATGGTGAAAGTAATCTACTCAATGTAAGAGCCTATACGCCACAAGCTGTCTTTTCTGGAAGTCCACATTTCACACGACTAACTAATAATACCAGGAGTATGCAACATCTTCACGTATATGTTACTCTGTTTAAAAGAGGACATACACAAAGAACTATCTTTTACTTTGATCCTCAATTGTTCAACGCATTAAAAAATAAAACTCATTGTAAAAAATATAAAAAATCAATGAAGCAGTTCGTAATTGAAAATAATTTGCTAATAATCACCGTTTTACAAAATAATACATTCTAACTAACGAAAGAAAGTGAATATATGCCGACTTTTTCTGTGAACTCTTCCAAATTTTACAAAAAGGAATCGAAATACTATAACCTAACCATGGTACAAATGAAGCCATAAGCGCTTAGGTACCTGTTTTCAGTCTCCAGGTGGTAAAATATATAGATAACATTACTGTTCTGAACAGCATTTGAATAAATTGAATTGAAATTGAGTTATCCGACTTTTTTGAAGGAACATTAAAAAAAACAGTTCACAATGAAATCTCAACATACTATATGAAGGTAGAGTGTATTGATATTCACATTTTGCAACTCAAAAAAATCAAGCACTTTCGTGCAATAACATTTCAAAAAAAATGTTGTGGTTATGCCATCAATATTAATAAAATTAGTTCATGTGTTTCATGTGCTCATATACTTCTGTTAATTTGTTCTGAATTTGTAATCACCGTCATCCGACTGTATCTTTGCGAGCACCCTCAGAAGTTTTCGAGAGACTCCAAAAGAAGCCAATGGCTTCACCCTTTATCGTGCGATCCCAAGCGCGACATGTTATTATTATTGTAATATTTCTGAGGACGGACATGTCGCCTTCACTCATGAACAAGCTTGTTACCCGAAGGAATGTTCGGGAATCTTCGTCACCCGTCATCCAGAAAGTACGACATCTAGATGCGAATAGAGGAGGTAGAGGAGGTTCGAGAACTTTCTAGTAGATTCCCTTCATGTATTTAAGAATGGCGGCAAGCAGACAGCGGCAGTTCTTGATACACTTCCAGAGAGTTAGATGCCGCGCCAGACAGTCTAGTTGAAATAAATAATTGTGACGTACTTATGTGACATAAATGAATAACAATTAGGTTATAAGATTAGAAATGAATTATGTAAAACAATTTAGCCTTCAAATATACAACATTATTAAACTTCTTGTGAACATGTACTGTATAGATTAATAACTGGTCTCTCCTACTACTCTGTCCTTGTCTTGTTTCTTCAATAGTCAATTTTTTACCGATGAAAGGAGGAAATTGGCGAGTCTCATTCATACAAACCTGTTTCTCAATGTTGCTGCTGGCCCCTCTGTTGAATATATCAGGAAAATAGTCGCAAATACCAAACCAACTCCAAATAGAGTACCAAACAATATTCCTGCTGCATTTTTACCAGTTGCTCCTTCTTTGTAATAAGCGCCTGATGTATACAATTGTGCTTGTTCCAGATGAAATCTTGGATCTGAAAAAATCGCAATTTATACAAAAAAATTGCATTCACATATAGGTATAATTCTACCAGGTGGCCAATTCCATACAACTAAACAAAGTGAATGTAAGTTTGAGAGACTCTACAGCAGGTTCTACCATAACTGTCTTAAGATTAACTGGGAAGGAATCCTATTCCGAAATTAACCATTCCACATATTTCGTAATGAGTTACTGAATGTATTCGAGAAATCTTATCCTATTCAAAAAAATTTTAATAATCAAGAAAAGCATTGAATTACAACAGGTTTGAAAACTTCGTCGGAAATTTACTGGTAACCAAAGCTTTCATAACTACTTCAACAAGTAAGTATCGCAGAATGTATAGGTCGACAATCAAAAAAGCAAATACGACAATAAAATTGGTAACACCCCCACATTATGGACTCTCTTTTTTGGGTACCTCAGTCAATGAGATAATAAGTGTTTTGCATGCATTACATCCCAAATACCAATGTGGTATGATCAAATTCCGCCAGCAATTCCAAAATAAGACTTAGATTCCATCAGCAATGTTTTAGAAGACATTAATGAATACTTTCTGACTGGTTCTTTTCCAGATGATTTAAAGATTGCTAAAGTTGTCACAATCTACAAATGAAACTATAATGTGAAAAATAGCAGGCGTGAGATTACTTTATTACAGAGGTGCACTATTAAATTTATTGAGGTCCTACCTTAGGCTTACCACAGGGATCAATCCTGGGTCCCCTTTTTTCCCCTGTACATTAATTAACTCTCTACCATCTGTTCTCTCCGGTTCAAACTGAGAAACTTTTCAATTTCCTGATGTTACCTCGGTTATTATAAACAGCACTAAGATTAAGGATCTTGCTGACTCAACATCAAGTGTGACAAAGAAAATGGACGAGTGGTGTACAGATAACTCTCTTCTGAATATGAATTTTGATAAAACTGGACTCATAATGTTCAACCTGACTGAAAATATACTTGAATGTTAGATTAAATGAAAAAGCAGTGCCGGTGCTGACATCTATAAAATTCTTGGGAGTGTATATTGACTCTAATATGAGCCGGGAATTATATGTGGATGTCTTGGCTTCGGTCTACGGTGTAATTAGATTTCTGAGAGAACAGGTGTCAGAACATGGGATGAATACTTTTTTGGGATTCCAGTTCAAATCAAATTAAATATTCATTTTGCAAAACCGAATATTGAGATGTATTCTTGATCTTGAGTATAATACCTCCTGCAGATCATATGTTGCAAATCGTGGGTTATTAACAGTACCTTCTTTATACTTTTTATCTCTGTTATTTTCGTAAAGACCCAATACTTGTTCTCTACAAACTCGTAACCGCGGGGATAGCTCGAACGGAGAGCGCCGGTTCACCGATATCCGAAGCCAAGCAACGGTGAGCGAGGCCAGGGTTTGTATGGGTGACAACGGACCTACTTTCGATATTCTCCTCGGATCGTGCTAGGAATCGCACGTTAAAAGGTAAGACCTCGTTAATCCTTGGCTCGCACAAGTTTCGACTTTTGAAGGCTGCCGTTCGTAAGGGGACGATAGCTGGTTAACGGAAAAAAAATTTAAACAAAAACAAAACAATTTTTAAACAATTTTTAAACAAAACAATCTCAGGATTCCACATCACAAAACTGCCCTTTTCAAACGGAGTACTGAATACAGAGCAAGGAAGGCTTATAACAGGCTGTCAACTCAGTTGAAAAATATTAGCAATATTCAGAAATTCAGAAGTTCGGTCATTAATTACTTGAAGGAAGAAGTATTCTATAAGTCTGATTTTTGTGAATGATTATTACTGTTTCCTGTATATTGAGCAAAGTTTTATATTCACAACATGTATAGTCCGTGACTTGTCTATTTTTGTAATGTTTTACTCATTATGTAACGTGATCGGTGTATTTTACTCTTTTCTGACCTTGTCCATGTCCTTGATGATTTTATGACAATAAAGATTTTTTTTTCTTCGGTGTTTTGGCATCGACTACTATGGTCATTAGCCACGTGTTCTGGATAGGTCTTGTTACTAACTCCATGCGCCACCTTAGGAGCAGCACTGTTAATTGGAACGCAACAGTGAATCGTGCAGGACTCACCCAATTTCAGCCACGAGATTTGAATAATTTAATCGGTAGAATTAAATAAAAAAATCCCAAAGTCGGATGCTCTAACCACTGCGCCACGCCCCGACATCAATAAAGATATTATTATTACTATCATTATATCATTATATATTAATGCATTCGAATCATTAGTAACACTCATTAACAACGCCTTCCACGAAGAACAATATCAGTGTTTCCTGAAAATCTCTGTTGTCATTTCCATACCAATCTCCCTCATTCCAACAATGGGGAAAGTCATAGAGAAACTGGTGAAATTACTGATTTCCTGGAACGCCACAGTGAAAATCAATTTGGTTTTCAACACAAAACTGAAACGCTTGATGCAATATTCTTCTTCATTTATAACATTTATCGTAAGTAAAATTCTGGTAATGTTGTTGCAGCCAGTCTTTTGTCATCTGTCAAAGGCGTTTGACTGTGTCAACCATAAGTTTTTGCTAGGAAAACTCTACCATTATGGCTTCATAGGAATCACATACAAATGGTTTGAATCAAACATTTTAGGGAGGAATCAAATGGTGAGAAGAACAGAACTCTCGACAGGTGTGCCTCAAGGATCGGTCCTAGGTCCCATATTATTTTTACTATATGTCGATGACTTTACAAATTCAAGTATCTCTGGGCAATTCAAACTATTCGCAGGTGAAACCACGATATTATGAAATGGCTAATCATCGAATTAATTACCACCATAATTGGCGATATGAAAAAAATTGAGGAATGGTGCAACGCAAATTTATTAACCTAAAATTGGTTTCGACAAGGTAGTGTTTTGACTGACAGGTTTATTTTTTCTTTGTTGCTATGGTAATCAAAATGTCAGATATTTATTATTGTTCGATGAGGCCAGGGCAATTAAAAAATTATTCAAATATACTTGACACATTTTCTTTTTACTAAAAATCATAGCAGCATTCTAATAAATTAAATTTTTCAGTAATTTTGTAAACTACAGCAACATAAATAGATTTTTAAATATTTGAATGTCAGTATACTCCCCAAAAACTAAACAAATTTGCTTTTCCGCACTAGCGACCATTTCAGAATTGAAATGAATGCGGAATAGTGGACTTTTCCGCACGCTAGCAGAAAAAATTATTTATAGGTACTTACCAGTGGAAATTTGCTGATGTAACGAGTTTGCTTCATCAAGACTACTACCAGTGAACTCCTTTTCGGCAAAAATGATTTGTATCAGTTCTTGACCTGTGGAATTCTTCACTTTACTAACGTAGGTATCGGAGTTATATGTCAGAAGAGTCTGTTCCATTTCTGCTATTTTGAACTTTTCGTTAGGCTCGGCGAGAATACTGGCACCTAAAATGGCAAGCCAACAATTTTAGTCACCCAATCATGAGAATCACTAACGAGTACGAGAACCGATAGAAAATATGGGTAAAGTAAAGAAATAGAGCTAAGTAGACCTAGATACGTAAAAACTGGAAATATTAAAATATGAAATATCAAAAATTAAAAGATATGCCATTGAAACAACCAACTGATACTGGCATTTAAAAATGTTTAAGCAAAATAGTTCCTTATACATTAAGGGCCGGTTGTTCAGTCAGAGATAATCTGCAGTTTTATGTGAATCTTGGTTTATGGAGTTGTCCAGTGCATAGTTAGAACATTAATCCTGGTTTGATTCCAGGTTTCGCTATACCATCAAAATCGACGGATTTAAGCACTCAATTTGACATAACTGACTGATATAACACTAGAACTGCAATATGAAATAGTATAGAAAAATAATCGGAAATCACTTTCACAAAAATGCTTATGATATAACATAACTGATTATTAAGATAATAATGAATTGTTAAATATCCTAGCTCATATTAGGGCACCTCGTACTTATGGATTACGTGAAAATCATTTCGATAAATGGTTGCATGAGGAATTTGTATTAAGGTTTAGATTATCAAAATACACTGGCATGCAAAATTAACCGGACAAACAAAATTTTGTTCAAATTCAATCTTAAATAACTTTTAAACCTTTTCATCAATTTCGATACTTTTTTTGCCAAGTTGTAGGTACTTTCATTGTTATCATTCTATACTATCGATTTTGCAGAAAGTTCTTAAAGATTTGTCGTTATACAGGTTATGATAAAAGGTGCACTTTACCCCAACATTTCTGAACACCCTGTGGAAAAATTTGAGTACTGAATGATAGGTCTTCGTACGAGATTTTAAAGCCTGATCTTTCGTCAACAGTTCTTTTTTTGATTCATATCAATAACTGCATTCTTAAAGAAACAACGCATTTTTAAAGAAAACCATGCGATTCGTAATCATAAAAAAATTTTATTCAAAAAATAACAGTGACAACAATGGTAATTAATTGGTATCAAAATCGAGTGTTTCCTCCCCGGGCTTGAATAACAGCTCTCATCCTTTCTGGCATAGACTGAATTAAACCAGCAACTGCGTCTTGGGGTATTTGCTCCCACTCGTTTACCAGCGCCTGTTCCAACGCAACCACAGTTTGAAATTCTCCATAGTTCTGCCTAAGCCTTCGTCCTAATTTGTCCCACATATGCTCTATGGGGTTGAGATCCGGACTCCTTGGCGGCCAGTCGAGTACTTGGATACCAACATCATTGAGGTATTGCCTAGTCATTCTGGCTATGTGCGGCCGAGCATTATCTTGCATTAGGAGAAAATTTTCTCCTATAAAGGGCATATAAGGGACTACATGTTGTTCCAAACACTCCCTGATGTATCTGTCAGCATTGAGGCTCCCTCCCCGTAGCGAAACAAGATCTGTGCGTGCTTCCAAGGAAATACCGCCCCATATCATCACTCCTCCACCACCAAATTGAACTCTAGGAGAGAAACAACATTGAGCATAGCGTTCTCCAGGCCTTCTCCACACTCTTTGACGACCATCAGGTGAATATCTCGTAAAACGAGACTCGTCTGTGAAAAGAACATTTCGCCAATCGTCCATATCCCAATCTGCATGAGTTCGAGAAAATTCCAAGCGCTGCCTTCGATGACCTGCATCCAATAGGGGACCTGTAGCAGGTACAAAAGATGATAGGTTTTGTTCCTTCAACCTTCGCCGTACTGTGTCAGGTGGAACTACGGTACCATGACCATCTTCCAATCTTCGAGCCAAAGCTGTAGCAGGAATTGTTCTTTCTCGAAGAACTTGGAGTCTCAAAAACCGATCTTCAACTGCGTTTGTTGCTTTCTGTCTTCTCTGCCCAGGTCTTCTTAAGTACGAACCAGTTTCTCTGAATCTTTCTATCGATATATCGAATGGCACGACCATCATCTTATAAAGCTACAGCTTGCGCTACTTGTTCCGGTCTCATTTTTTTAAAACTTTCTCGTTAGCGGTATACCTCCGAAACACAAATCACCTAGAGACACAACCACAACCACCTTAACATACACTATAAAGCAAATAAATCTGTGAATAATTGTTGACTACTGCTTAGCAAAAATCTTTTTGACAAGCCATAAAAAATGCTTTACTGAAACTTGTCATAACAAGCAAAGCCAACTTTAAAAAATCGCTTGTTTATGGTTACGAATCGCATGGTTTTCTTTAAAAATGCGTTTTTTCTTTAAGAATGCAGTTATTGATTTGAATCAAAAAAAGAACTGTTGACGAAAGATCAGGCTTTAAAATCTCGTACGAAGACCTATCATTCAGTAGTCAAATTTTTCCACAGGGTGTTCAGAAATGTTGGGGTAAAGTGCACCTTTTATCATAACCTGTATAACGACAAATCTTTAAGAACTTAGAGAGTACCAACCTGTCCTAGACGGGTGAAGCGCTAACTCTGCCTTTTGATAGTCTCTGTAACCTGTCCTACTATCAATAAAAGCAATTTATTATTATTATTATAACTTTCTGCAAAATCGATAGTAGAGAATGATAACAATGAAAGTACCTACAACTTGGCAAAAAAAATATCGAAATTGATGAAAAGGTTAAAAAGTTATTTAAGATTGAATTTGAACAAAATTTTGTTTGTCCGGTTAATTTTGCATGCCAGTGTATATTGTGAGGATTATTGTGAAATAGTTTCTCATAAAATCGCTAATAAAACTAATTGGTAATTGCATTATGTAATTTGATACTATCAGGTAATTTTGTGATGATTCCGTTAATGAAAATTATTTTTCTGATAGACATAACATACACCAAAGATTACAATGGCACATCCCATTGCAGGATTTTCCTTTTCGTGAGAACCAGCTGGGACATATTTCCATATCTATCTTGAACAAATCATTGGATCTACCTTAAAAGATCCATCACATAGGATGGTTTGCTCTTTGCTCATGAATTTGATCCCGTTTTTTACCAAGCTTTCCAAAAAAACACAGGAAAGTAAGAAACTACGAGTGGAAATTGTTTGGTCATTGATGTGATGATGTGATGATGAGCGTAAGTAGAGGTACAAGCGCTCGTTTTCGTACCAGTGTCTTCTCGTCTCCTCAGGTGTTACTGTATGGTTTTCCAGATTTTTTCTGTATGTGGAATAGAAAATACGCCACTTTCTATTTGTTAAGTTGCCCGGAGCGATTTGGTGGTGGTAGCCTCCTTCGTCTGCCCTTATGTTCAGATCGGGGAGACCAACACCTCTATAGTCTATAATACATAAATATTTCAATTTACATTTTTATTCATACTTAAAAAGCTTTGTCGATAAGTCGAAAAACTTCTGACATTAAAGTATATTTTGAATTCGAAATAGTTCAGATGAACTGCAAAATCTTGCTTTTCATTATCCATGGTCGAATTTCTACTGAACAACACATTTGACGGTAATCTAGGATTCGACTCCAAGCCAAGTTTGATAAATCTTTGGATTTTACCATGCATGGACTGAACAACCGGCCCTAATAATGCATTTTACCATTCATCAATCCAAAGTTAAGGGTCAAAATTCCGAAACTATGTTATTTGTATCATGAAAACTCTAAAAAATTTGAATTGCCGTGGCGGCTGAATTTTATATTAAGTAGTTATAATTGTTTATTATTGAGTCATAGGAATCACATACGGATCATTCTAAATATTCGATTTTTCGAGTTATATACGTGGTTTTGAAAAAAGCTTCATCAGTAAATTTTTAAAAACTTTTATTCTTGAAAAAACAAATTGTTAGAATGGGTAAAACTGCCAACTGAATTCACCAATTTCAAAAAAATTATCACTTTCAATGGTATCAGCAGTTAAAAAATTGGATCTAATCAAGTTATGATGACTAAGTTGAAATTACAACTGCCAATGTATTTGAACTAGAGGGCAATTAGCCAAAAATAGAGCAATATGGTAGTACAGTTGCAACATGATCTGTTAAACTGTCTTTCTGAGCTTCAAGCAATTCCCAATATTTACTACAAAAAAGACCTAGGTCATAGTAACATCATTCCTCTGTCTGACAAGGAGTCAGAAAAAAACAATATTTATCCAATTCTCATACGGCGGCAGTAGAATGGAACAAAGACATATCGAAATAAAATTGGGAGACAAAAATATATTGATAAAGGCATTGGGAACTACACGATTTCTTGGAACATTCATTGACAGTCACCTTAATTTTAAAAAACACGCAGAAAATATCTGTAAACAATTAAACAAAGCATACTTCATGTTGCATTCCCTTAAAAACGACATGTCAACAAAATCCCTTATTGAAATTTATTATGCTCAAGTTTATTCTCTACTGAGTCAAAACATAATCATCTGGGGTTCAAGCCTCAGAATGCTCTCGCATATTTACCATGCAAAAGCGCATCCTCAGACTTATCTTTAGTATGGGCTATAGAGACAGCTGTCGCAACATATTTAGAAACAACAGTATTTTAACCCTTTCGTCAATATATGTTTACAAACTCTTGTCTTTCATTTTTGGCAAAACAAATAAATTGCTGAAAAGCAGTGATATACATGGCTATAATACTCGAAATGCCCAGAACTTACACCAACCATACTGCAATCATACCAACTACAAGAAATCACCTGTCTATGCTGGTTCCTTCATTTATAATAAATTACCCCAATGTTTCAAAAATCACGGATCACTAAAAAGTTTTCAAACAGATCTAAAGCGATATTTGGTTAATAACGTGTCCTATTCAATAGACGAATTCTTGGAACATGTGTCCAGCAGCTGATATATTGGATTTCTCTTGAATATTTTATTTATGTCAATTTTAATGTCATGTCATTGTCATGTTAATGTCATTTTCTGTTTTTTTTGTTGTATTGTACTATACCGGGTGGCTACGGAAGAATTGCCTACGGAATATCTCAGTTATTGTATGAAGTAGGTTTGTGAAATTTGGAGCGTCGATATAATGACATAAGAGCTAGAATTTGAGCATATTGACATGTCGAAGTTAACTTCCGGTCTGACCGGAAGTAACATCAACTTTCTTATTTTAAATAGAAACCCTACTTTTTTTTTCTTTTCGCTTTATTCAGCATTCAATTCCCTTTCTAATGACATATCACAAGTTGGTATCTAACCAGAAACTAGATCAGAAAAAAATTATTATTGAAATTCACCGAGTAGGCCGTGGAAGCAAAATGAAAGCCAAAAATTGAAAAGTTGGCTATGGAAACCATACGTCACTTGATAACAGTTGCTACTACTGTGATATTTTATTTTCATTCGTCGGCGTTATAAAAAGCCGCCAAAAAAAATATTGGAAAAATTGGGAAAAAATCAATACTCTGTAGGTCCATAACTTAAATAGGAACATACAACTTTTTCTTGCCTGTACTATTCAGCGTAACCATTCCTTTCTAATGATATAATAGAAAGTAATTTTTTGAAAAGAAATACCAAAAAATCCAATTATTATTCTTCAAATAACGAAAAAACAGATTTATCGAAAAAAAAAAATTCAAATTGATAGGATTAAAGATAAAATAAATTCAAAACAAATGTTCGAAATGCATTCCCTCAGCGTCAATACATTTATTGACTCTGGTGATATTTTCATGTAAAACGTTTCTCAACATTTGGGGCGTGAAATCTTGGAAAGCTCTACGAATTTTTACTTCTAGCTCATGTAGAGTTGTAGGCTGTGTGGAATACACCCTATTTTTAAGATGCCCCCATAGAAAAAAGTCGCACGGAGTAAGATCAGGTGACCTTGGTGGCCACCTGACTGGACCATGGGTTGTTATAAGTCTCTCTTGAAAGCGATTTTGAAGATAATTTCTCGCTATTCTTGAATTATGCGGAGGGGCGCCATCTTGCTGGAAGTACATTCTCTCAGTTATTTCCGCTGGTAGGTTGTTAATGAATTCCGAAATTTCATTCGTTAAAAAATTAAAGTATCTCTCTCCGGTTAGTTGGCCTTGAAAAAGAATGGGGCCAACAATATGAGTTCCAAGTATTCCTGCCCAAACATTCACACCAAATCTCTCCTGGAAGCCGCCTTGTCGAAACCGGTGCTCGTTTGCTATCGCCCAGTACCTGGAACAAAAGACCGTTCACACTTTTAGCATTTTACACTTCGACTATCGACAATAATCCAAATAAAGTACAGTACGGTTGCGGCCAAAAAAAAGGGACAGTTGTCTATTTTTGCGATTATTCCACCTTTCGTCACTGCATGTATATGCGGCATGATTACTTCCTAATTTGGAATTGTTTGATAGATGTCAAATATTCAATGTTGCCATGTGACATATTCATAACACAAATTCAAGTAGCTAGAAATAAACAAAAATCTGCTATAAGAGTTATCCCATTTTTTATTGGCCACAACTGTACCTACCTTGTATTATTCCTGTTAAATAATCCATTGTTGGTAAATCTTGACTCGTCCGTAAACAAGATATAATAGTTAAATAGGTGATTCTCAGCATTTTGTCGAAGAAACCAATTACAATATTCCAGGCGCCTTTCACCATCATTTTCATACAAATGTTGATGCAACTGATACTTGAAGGATTTCAATCGATGTTTTTTCAAAATTTTCCTAGCAGAGTCCTTACTTATAGCTAATTCGGCGCCAATCTGCCTTGAGGAAATTGTGCTATCATATTGTACTAAAGCTAATACATTAATTTCAGTTTCCTCATTAATAACAAATGCTTGGTCTTCGCGAACATCAGGCTCAGTTCTTAATTTTTCTTCAAGCCACTGGAAATACCTTCTTGACGGTTGCTGCCTCCCTGGATATCGCTCTAAATACAATCGTTCAGCGGCATAAGAATTTTTTAAACATTCACCATAAATGAGAAGCATGTCAATTTGTTCGGTTCGTGAATAACGGGGCATTTTTTGAATATTCCACTAACTGATTTCGATTTCCAAACCCTTTTAAAATGGCAGAATCAAAAACACTACTTCGTCAAAATAATATGGATAGCAGCGTTCGTGACAGCTCTCATTTCTTTTTTGTTTCATTCCAAAATACATCTTAATCAGCCTACTTGTTAATATTTTGGTTCGAATGATTATTGCAATGGAATGATTATTCTGAATAGCACAAACATCGTCCATAGGTAGATATTAGAATATCTATGGACGATGGCACAGACCAAGTACGTTTATGTTCCTATTTAACCTAGAACCTACAGGATATAATTTATCATTCCACATTATTTTTAATTTTATTTTTGCGTATGGCGATAATCTGTTTTGTTATTTGAAGAATAATAATTGGGTTTTTCGGTATCTCAGTTCAAAAAATTATTTTCTATTATATCATTAGAAAGGAATGGTTATGCTGAATAGTACAGGCAAGAAAAAGTTGTATGTTCCTATTTAAGTTATGGACCTACAGAGTATTGTTATTTCCCAATTTTTCCAATATTTTTTTTGGCGGCTTTTTATAACGCCGACGAATGAAAATAAAATATCACAGTAGTAGCAACTGTTATCAAGTGACGTATGGTTTCCATAGCCAATTTTTCAATTTTTGGCTTTCATTTTGCTTCCACGGCCTACTCGGTGAATTTCAATAATAATTTTTTTCTAATCTAGTTTCTGGTTAGATACCAACTTGTGATATGTCATTAGAAAGAGAATTGAATGTTGAATAAAGCGAAAAGAAAAAATATAGGGTTTCCATTTAAAATAAGAAAGTTGATGTTACTTCCGGTCAGACCGGAAGTTAACTTCGACATGTCAATATGCTCAAATTCTAGCTCTTATGTCATTATATCGACGCTCCAAATTTCACAAACCTACTTCATACAATAACTGAGATATTCCGTAGGCAATACTTCCGTAGCCACCCGGTATACACCAATTTCATTTATTTTTCAACTGACGTACCTTATTCATTTTATATGGCAACCAAAGGTCAATAAAGATTATTATTATTATTATTATTATGATACCAGAGAAATGACGATTCTCAATGTTTCCGCGAAATAATTCACGTCGCCCTAATTCCATAATCTCACATTTTGCATAAGGAATACACGAGATATGAAACTCTGTATAATGTTTGAACGGAAACTGTACAATTAATGTTCCTGAAATAACTATCATAGGAATGATATTTTTGAGTGTCACTCACCACGATTTCCTTTTAAATCCACCAGTAACAAACAACCACGACAATTACTTTTATCAATAACCCTATTTTTCAACTCATGAAATCTCAACTTGTCTTCTGTAACAGCCACAACTGAAAAGGCTTCATCTAATGTGCAATTAGTGAATTTTGAAATTGTGGCAGATGAGTGACGATTGATTCTCACTTAATTTACTAAAAATCTAAAAAAGAAAGTGTGAAATAATTTCCAAAGTTTGTTTGCTTCATATTCAAGTGCTTCATTAGTTATTGACTTCTATGAAAGTTACTAGTGTCTGGACATTAAACACCACATTATACTATAGCTTTAATATAGTGACAGTCCAGAGGAATAATTTTTGATTGCTTGCTTGAACAAATAAAATATTTATAGTCGAAATTTGTTGAAAGTTTTTAAATGGATAAAGCGGGAATGTGTGTCTGAGTAGTATACCTCACTTACTCTTGTCTAAAAGTTGCCGATTTTCTTTTAAAGACGCCGGACATCAAATATCATAGTTTCGTACTTTTGACCCTTCAACATACATACCACAAATTTTGGTGCAGAATCCTATTGGTCTCACGGGATTCAGGCAACTGAAAGATAGAACTGGTGGTACCTCTTGACACCCTCTATTATACCAATTGGTGTCCTCATTTCCACAAACACAGCCACCAAGATCCTCACAGTTTTTATTGGTTATATCAAAAGTGATCGCCAAACCAAAGGTGATTAACATTTCTGTAAAGAGAAAACCATAAAAAAACTTTGTACCCCATCTCCAGTGAGAAACATCAGAGTCGGGAATAGCAGATCATGTCAGGACAAATCAGCACATTATTAAATGATCTGAAGCCGAAGTCATCCATAAAGAAGAGCATTGGTATAAAAGGAAATTTAAATAGTCGGCATACATTCTGAATAATGACGTGGTCAAACCCAGCATAGAGATTCGGAATGTGAGGAAACCCCTGATCAGTCAACTACTTCAGATGAAATTTGCATTGTTATCTCGTTGCACGTAATTTATCCCATCCATGGACGTATAATATCGCATAAATACAGATGGACTCAGAGGGGAAGAGAGAAGGTAACGATAGACTGTCACCTTTCCACAACCGACAGGAGCACACGCATTTGATAAAAATAGGGTTCAATCACAAGAAAAAGATGCTGAATTGAAATAATGATGAAAATATTAACGAAAGTAATAGAAAAATAGAAAATACATCCGATATGACTTTGCGAGATAGAAAAACTCGTATGACAGACCTGATGTTAGGCAATACTTCATTGACTGAGATAGAATCGATCCTTAGAAAATTAAGTTCACAAAGTTTGCGAAAAAAAAAATAGACTTTTAAGACTTTTGTTTTCAATGAATGGAAAGCTGGAGACAGTCGGCTGAAAAAGAAGAAAAAAAAAGGAATTGACTAAAAATGGTAATTTATATATTCAGTAGGTAAATACATGGGCTGAACTTTGGTTTACTGGAAATCTGATATGGAAAAAACAATTCAAGGTAGCAATTTTGGACCCTCAGCCAATTGTAATGGTACCTTTTTTGTTTTGCAGAAATGCCCTGTTGCCAAGTTGACCTCTTCGGATTACTGGAAATCTGATATGAAAAAAACAATTCAAGGTAGCAATTTTGGACCCTCAGCCAATTGTAATGGTACCTTTTTTGTTTTGCGGAAATGCCCTGTTGCCAAGTTGACCTCTTCGGATTACTGGAAATCTGATATGAAAAAATCAGTTGAACGTTTCGATTATGGACCCTCAATCTATTCTAATGATACTATTTTTGTTTTGTGGAAATTCGCCGTTGCCAAGTTTTGGTCTCTTTGGATAACTGTAAATCTGATGAAGATAGTTTTGAGTGGATACCATACTAATCAATTGGATGAATTGCGCAATGAAATTTGAACCTTTCAGAAATGTGCCAAAGTCGTGGGCGCTGGAAATCATTGAAATAAGATTTAAGGAAATTTTGCTCAAAGAATATCATTATAAATATTCTACTTATTAATTTTTATGATCAATTTTTTGAAAATACTTATGGTTATCTTATGACGTATGGTCCAAAAAACATTTTTATTTCATTTAGATTATCTCACTTTAAGTACAAATCCTATAGGTACTTTAGGAATTCTTGAAATAACTAAATGGTGCGAAACAACGTTGAAATGCTGAAGTACTGGATTCTCAGGCACAAATTATCATACTACTTACAGCTCACGGACTATAAATGGTCAGTAGTTTGACATCAACTTCATTTCCACGGAAACAAAAGTTACAGCGTGTCTCTTTCTGTTGGTAGTTTATAAAATGCGAGCGCAGCGAGCATCTTCTGTCATTTCATCTATTCATCCTAATCAGTGATCGAATTACCAGCAACTTGGATAGCTAGGTTGGTTCGGTTAGGTTCGGTTAGGTTAGGTTGGAAGACAAAGTGGGCAGTCTCTTCGGCGTGTCTCTTTCTTACTGTAATTCACAAAATGCGAGCGCTGCGAGCATCTGCTGTGATTTCACATTTTCATACTGATCAGAGATCGAATTACCAGTAACTTGGACAGATAGGTTACTTCGGTTAGGTTAGGTTGTCTTACTTTTCCACGTTTAGAAATTCGTAAACGTGGGCAGTCAGAAGAAAGAGACACGTTGAAGGCCGAAGTCCGAAGGCGTGTCACTTTCTTCTAGTAATTTAAACAGCGCATTTCCTCAAAACAAAAATGGCACCACTAGAATCAGCTGAACTGAAAATTTATATCAATACTCTCTATTGAAATTTTCTATGAAGCTTCTCTGAATGATTTCCCGCATCTATAACTTGGCAACAGCGCATTTCCGCAAAGTCAAAATGTCATAGCAGGAACCACCTGATTTGATAGTATAATGTCCACTTCGATCCATCTTGGAAACTTGGCAACAAAGCATTTTCCAAGAAAAACTTGATCGCGTCAATGTATGGTGCCTCGAGAATAACTTATTCTTTAATGTCTCCAAACATCATGTTATGTCCTTCACCGCCAAGCTGAATCCATTTCTTTACAATTATGAAATGAACAATATTGTACTGAACCGTCCTGAAACCCTCCGAGATCTAGGAGTAAATTTGACAAAAAAACTTTCCTTTAGAAATCATAAAGAGCACGTCATCAAAAAAACTTATAGATCATTAGGATTCATCATCAGAGTGACAAAATAATTTCGAAGAAATAAGAAAACGTTTCTGCAACTATATTTCACATTTGTTAGATCAAACTCAGAATATGCTTCAATAGTATGGGCACCGCATTATCAGATCTTGAAAATATTCAAAGAAAATTTTTGAAGTATGTATGTTTCAAGCTTGATGGTAACTACCCGACTGTAGGCTTTCCGCATGAGCAACTTCTTTCTAGATTTTCAGAGGATTCACTTGAATCTCGACGAAACAGGTCACATATGTTATAATGTTTTTCAATCTTATTCACAACAATTTGGACTGTACATGTTGAATTTTCGTATTCCTAGGCTCACATCTCGAAGAAATGATAATTTTTACTTCCCTCTTTGTCACACAAACGTTAAGTTATATGCACCTGTATATAAAATGTGCTCTACATATAATAAAATGAATTAAACCAATAATATTTTCTGCTGCAGTGTGGCCTCTATAAAAAAGTGGACTCTTCTGTTTTTACCACCAACTGATATTGTTAAGTAGGTGTTATTAGATTAATAGTTCATCCTGTATAGTCCTATACTATAATTGGATCTTGTATCTGTTGAATAGTTCCAGAAAAAAATTCCTTTATTTCAACAAGAGTGACGAAGACGGAAAAATATTAAAATGCGATTAATACACTAGTTGATTAAAAAACTATTATAGGTCCATGATCCCATCTATCAAGATTGATGCCTGAGAGGCCCCACGTCAGAGAATAATTACCTCAAGGCCGGTATATTATTCGCATGATAATGGCACAGATTGCTACATAAGAACTATCCTAGATATCATGCCGCATTAACACACTTGATAACGGCAGTGGATGCCGAAACGTCGTGACTAAATCAAATGCAGAGAAGATTTTTTTTTTGTTTTTTAAATAAAAATTACACTAATACTGATACATTGTCAACCACTTTCAAACAAGAGAAAAACAGGTCTATTCAAACGCAGAGCACATCAATAACTAGTAAAGTAGTCTATAAAAAAGTGTATAAACGCTTTTGGATATTCGTTCACATGATCTAATACCAGTCATACCTACCTCTAAATATCCAGAGTTGCCCATTTGAAAGCAGGACATCCCTCTAAAATTGTTTCTTCCAACAGATGAGCATCAGTGGCTCTAGTTCAGAGCCATATTTAGTTAAATTCAAAATTTCAAAGCCTACTTGGAATAAATAATATTCTTTGGCTTTAGATGCTGGCTTCAAATGTGTTCTGTAGGTCCCCTAGATGGATCTGTGCCTACATTCTGAGTAGTTACTAGAGTTATCGTAGGACCATTTGACAAAAGCAAAACGAAATCAACTACAGGATGATGGATGGTAGCATTAGTTCTCCGTCCTGACCGGATCTGCACTGATGATCGGCAGAACTGTAAAACTAGTCTGCAGATATTGACCTGTTTCAATTAACAGTTACTTATTGTTACAGGGAGCATTAAAAAGTGTGTTTTTTGTAGGAAAACTTTGCCAGTTGTTGGGAAGGGGCGATTCGGCAGTCGGGTTGTTTGATTATTTCTGTTCAATGCTTGCCGACGAAATTCCTATATAGTAAAGGAAATTTGCGAAATGCTGGATTATCCATTTTTACATGATGTGTTTATCTTATAGCACTGTACAGGGTGTCCCAAATTCGAGCCTCAACATTGGGATCTCGGAACCAGAAGAGATACGAGGTAGGTTAAATGGAGGCAAGGTTGCGCAATTTGGTGCTCATTGTAACGCCGCTTTCATATTTGAAAAATTCCGAATACTTCCGAAGATTTTTGGAAAAAACCGATTATTCGCGATTTCATTTTTATTTTTTGTGACTCTATTTGAATAGATATAACAAAACAAATTTCTCATTCTCATTGCTACTTTTTCTGTTCTACACGTTGGTGTTATCAGATTTTCAAACAGACGTTTCGTATTTGAGCTGCCATCATCAACTTTGTTTTTTTAAATACGGCCCTGGATTTTTTATTATGGATTTTAAAATCTTCTAATGTCCCAAAACAAATGATGTATCGCACTTATTCGAAAAGTTTATATTAATAGCATTTTCCATAAGAACTCATGTGTTAGAGAGAGACAGAGAATAGATATTTGGTAAGATCTTAGCAGGACATCGTTAAAATATTTTTTTCGAAAAAGAACGATACATCATTGTTTTAAGGGCCTCAGAAGTTCCTAAAAATTGATATAAAACAATGTGTGATGTTCAACAATAGGCATGATGTTTTTAAAAGAAAACACCACTGGTCTGATTCTAATCCTTATCAGATACAGGAAATTCAGTTCCAAGGTAGAGAGTCCGTTAGTGTATGGTGCGGATAATTTGGTGAACGTGTAGATCCCATAAGTTTTGATAGTTCGTTGACAGGTTAGGTTTATTTGAATATGCTGGAAACAGAAATTGGAGACCGCTTTGACGGTTTACCTTTAGCGATATCAAGATAATTAATTTGGCAACAAGATGGAGCGCCGCCACACAGTACTATCCCAGTAAAATTGTTCATGGATAGAAAATAATCACAGTAGATTGGAAAATCAGGTTCTATGAAATGGCCTCCTAATAGTCCCGATTTAACACCATGCGACTTCTTCTTCTGGGGTCACGTTTAAAATATCGTTTATTCTACACCGTGATATTCTTTGAACGATATGAAATTAAGAATTAAGGATGCCGTTCTAGAGGTGCAAAATAATAGATCCATTCTGTCAAATATTAAAGGAAATACAGAAAAGTGAAAAAGTGCATTGAAAATGAAGGAGGTCATGTTGAGCAGCACCTATGAATGTGAAGAAAATTTTGTTCCAATTGTTTGTATTGTTATATTCGATTAATTCCATTTTTGAATAAAGTTATATTTCCTATATTTGAGTTATTTACTAAAATATTGTGAGTTTACGAACAGCAAAATCCTCTTTATCTTGATAAATTTCCCAAAAGAATAAAACTATCAAGAAATACTACAATTGAATTGAAAACAAAACAACAAATTTAGGTATCTTGATGATGTTGTAAAATTACGATTTTGATCATTTTTTATCAATTCAGACGGAACTACTGAAAAAAAAGGGCATGTATGGCATATTATCGTAATCAGATGAAAAATGGCTTTTCAAATATGTATACAGGGTGTCTCATTGAAAAAAAAGTAGTTTATCTCAATAATTCTGACACTTGACAGATGACATTTTTTTGACAAAACAGCATAAAACTTTACGCCAAATCCTACAATATACTTTTTTATTCAAGCTTCTATCTTAAAAACTGAGTATTTTACAGCCATATAAAAGTGGGATGGGACAAAACAAAATGAAAGCACTGTACATTCGAATGGTGTAGGCATCATGTGAAATATCAGTTGAGATACAAATTCTTGGATTCATTTGATGTTTTCTCTATAAAGTTATTGGTTTCCAAAAATGAACACAGTTTCAGACGATTTTAATTCACCTTTCATAATAGGCGAATTTGTATAAAACCTCATATCTCTGTTGGTCCATTCCTCTTCTCCGAAACGAAAACTTCTCATCTTCACTTTGTCTTCTGTAAAGTGTACTATAGTACCGGACCTAATTCCATGCGGCAGGTGTACATCATCATGCTCACAAGGCGCTCGTTCTACATGTGGTATAGCTACATTTCCTTTTTTGTCTGTTATTTCCCAATTGAATGGAGATGACCAATCATGAGCTTGGAGATCTCTTAACTCGACACCTGAAATGTAATGAAATTATCACAGAAACGTCCGGAATAACGTTAAATAAGCACAGTCAGGTAGCGAATAAACTGCTCATTCACTCGACATAAAGGTGCAAAGATAGTGGAACAACGCAACAAGACAACCAACGGTACGCGTCTAGCTACGATTTTAAAAAAGTTGGCACATATCTCGGTTTGAAACTCTCGATGGTTGAAAATATGAATTCGGGCAGTGAAGGACTTTAGTAACTTGCAAAGGACTAGGATAGTGAAAATGCCGGGCCTACTAAAAATCAAAAACGAAATCGATTGGTATGATATATTATTCCCTATTCTTGACAAAAGAAAAACATCCAGATACAAATTTAGAGTTTCTCATAATAAATATAAACATTCACAAACTGAATTAGTAAGCTGAAATATTTCGATAATATCACATTGTCATGACAACCTACAGCACCAATACTGACTGCCACTATCATGTTGACAACAGTAAAAAGTGTCATGGATTCATTAATGGTTCTTTTGTGCCCTCGAACACAAATCGCACTAATAGCTAGGGAGAAAAGGCCTTTAGGGCCCAAGGGCAGCAAACGAAAAGGGAGAAAACGACACTTTCCTCCAGTGTAAAACATGTTTTTTTCTACGACAGTGCGTAAACTAAGGTTTTACGCACTGTTCACAGTGCGTAAAGTGATACTTTCTAGCACAAGTGCGTATAAAAATCAACTGTGCGTAAAATCCTCAACTGTACGTAAAGTAATATTTAACGCACTGTTCATACATTTATGCATTTTTGAAAAATAAAGTTATTTGCGTCAAATATAAGTCTGAAGTCTTATTTGATAATACGACGACAATTCATATCATTAAACATTCAAATTAATGATATAATTACTACAATTTGGCAATATAATAACTGTCGAAGAAAAAACTTTCTATGAAACACTTTCGTAAAGGGATTTCGCCTCATTCAACAAACGTGACATTCATACAAAAAAGTCCCACTTCACGAACTTCCCAGTCAACACAGAATGGTCTCAGAGATGGTAGTGGGATTCACATTCATGTTTCAGATCACACCAGTAAATCGCAAAGTGACTTCCATTATTATCGCATAAACGTCTATTCGGTGCCCCGTTAATTATGTCGAGACATCCAAAATGTAAAGCAAAATGAGATTCGAAATTAGCCCAATGTGACATTCCATTTATCCTTCGGAATCGAATGCACATCGAGGCCCTTTCGATGTAACGATGTGAAATTGAAAGGACTGGTACTTATTCAAAAATGCGCTTCACTTTCTGATTCTCCTGTATGTCAAGAATAAAACAAAGCTCACCACGTTTCAACATAAATAGAAATTATACCTCAATAATATTATTATTCTTACTAATGAATTACGGTTCGTATGAAATGGAATGCTAGAAAACAAATGCGTGAGTTGATTACGTAGTATATACTTTTCAGAAACAAAAAAAAATTTATCAAACTCAGTCTAAATCATAAAAAATAACAATATACAGAAATGTACAGCATTTCAGTACCTATCCTGAAAATGCCAAAGTCTGTAAATCACTGAATATACCTCTTTACCTTTATACTCACCGTTCCAGTTCTTGAAGGGATACAGTTCTTGGTATAAATAATAATTGGGCAATGTTAATAAACACATTTGATTTAAGTATTGAAATAAAAAAGAATCAAACAGAACACTACACACTATCAGAAGTATCTATAGAATATTTCAAAGGATGGCGTCTACCAAATACAGATTCTACTTGACTCTCGAATCGACAAACAACTCTGGTCATTTTGTGTCGTGATGGTGATGTCATGCTCAATTTTGTTACCAACCTAATTCCTTCTATACCGACAAAATCGCAATGAAACCAAAATTCATGTAAATTTGCTTTGCAATTTTCTTCACATTTTGTGCTCAAAGCGACACGAACGAGAAGAAAATTGTGAACAATTCATAACATCTGGCATCACTCAGTGGAAACAATGATGTCTGAATGCAACTCATTTTGTTACCATAATAATCATGAAAGCAACATCTCCTAGATGTTTGTGTTAATTGGGTTGTATCATAAATAGCTATTTTCTCACACCTCTAGCATAAAAACATGTCAGGAATATCATTCAGCGTAGCCAAATATTTGAAGTTGCGTCTCTTTTGGCAAATGCAGGAGGTGACATTTTAACATTAACCCTTTGCGGTCCAATTATATTTTAATAGCTTAACTTTCTGTCGGGGCTGTCGCGACAACGGACCGCAAAGGCTTGAAGAAACGTGCTGGTTGTCGCTCTACAAGCGTTTCGGAAGGATATATGATCAGTAAGTCCTAACATTGTTAATTTTTGTTAATAGACTTATTGAAAAATGAAATATTATGGAAATATAAAGTAAAACAATACCTGTATTTATGTGAAACTTTATTTAATTTTTAGAAAGAAAAAGTTACTTTTACTTCCTAAGGGGAGAAAAATTGCCACTTTCAAACCCAAAACTAGGGAGGAAAAGTCTATTTTCGTAGGAAGTGTTGAAAAAAAATGTCACTAATCGGGTCGCTTGCCTCTTTTCGCGTCGTTCCACTATGTTTATACCTATTAGAAAATTAGGAACATAGTGTAGAGAAAGATAAGTGTCGTAACCACGTCATAAAGAAATTTTATACAACTTCAGGTATCCAGTGTGTCATAAGCCAAATTTTGTTGTTATCGATCTCTGAATATCTGAAATATCTCAATAGACCAAGCTCTAGAGGTTTATTCCCCCCACAGGATGAAAGATGCAAATGGCATATCCTAATTTTATAAGTTTTCAGTTTTCGCCCACCGAAATCGCTTTGTGGAATTATTTTAAAAAACGAATAGTGAAAAAAAATTACTACTCTTCTGGTTTTTTGGAAATATCTCAAATATTATTTTAAGAATAGTTTCACAGTCATTGGAATTTTTGTAGAGATTTATAAAACCTACAAATTGGATTTTCATACTACCGGGTCGGTACATTTTCCACTGAGAAAATCTGGGAAAACCTCGAAAAAGAGACCATTTTTAAAAAATTTATAATTTTTATAAATCTGAAGGTGGACAAACAATATTGTGGAAACTGATAGGTAATAAAATGTGGTCCAACTGTGCACAAGATGGATTCTGTCCGATGTGCAGTTTTTGCACAATCGCGTTATAAACAATTTAATGGCACATCTTGCAAGATGCGTCGATTTGAGGAATATCAACGTGTTCAAATTCTGTGAACGGCATCTGGAAGTAGAGATCAATATCTACAATTTGTATATTTTGGATTTTCACCTGAAAGGTGAGAAACGAATTGAAAATTCTGAAAAGACACACTTCCTTAGATTCCGGAATTACCCATGCCCAGAACTGAATATCGAAATTAGTGATAATCTAGTAGCTCAAAATTGTACAAGTGTTAAATTTCTAGGTATCCATTTTGACAGCACGTTAAGTTGGAAAACTCACTGTGATAAGCTGGGTCAAAATCTTAATTCTCAGAATTACTTATTCAGAATCTTCAATACAAAACAAGCACTCAACATTTACTATGTACAGGTAGAATCACGACTGAGATATGGTGTGTGTTTTTGGGGTTGTTCTACACATGCAAATAATGTTTTTCTTGTCCGAAAACGAATTATAATAACTATCTCTGGTGTTTCAGGACTGCACAGTTGTAGGGATCTATTCATAAAATTGAATATCCCAACGTTACCTTCACTTTATATGTTTCAATTATGTAGTTATATTTTCAAAAATAAAGACCAATTTATTGAAAGATCAGAAATTCATGATAAAAAGACTAGGTATAAAGATAATTTTCATATTCCACAAACTAGATATTCAATCTCATACCGATCTCTAGATAGTGCTGGTTTGATTTTCTTCAATAGGTTACCAAATGAGTTGAAACTTTAGGAGAAAGTTGAAATTGGTCCTTATTGATAAATGTTTTTATTCAATCAATGATTTTTTTAATGTGTGATTTTATTTATATGGTTGTGATTGTGACAGTTACATAATTTTTATATGTACGTATTTACGTTTGTAAAATTATTTTTAGTGCTTACTGTGACTATTCCTATACAAATTTGTATTTGTCTGAAAGGAAAATAAAGTTTATTATTATTATATTATTACTATTATTATTATTGAGTCGAGTTGAGTTCGGGCGACTTCGGGTGCACTTTGAAGCATTCAGAGTCACTTCCAGTGACATATTTATTTATTTAATTACATAGGTTACCCAGCAGGACGAGCCCAATAACAGGATAACACACGATAACAATAAAAAATAACAATTGTGTAATCATGAAATAGCAAGAAAAAAAACTAAATATAGTTTACAGATCTAAAGTAAAAATTATAAATTGGACTAGTTGAGCATAATGTAAGTGGTTAAGAACGTTTTCAGTTTCTTTTTGAAACAGTTAACACCAAGCTTAAAAATGTCCAGATCTTCAGAGATCATGGTGTTGATTGTTACCGTACATCTAATCATTGGAGAATTACCAAAATAATTTGTGGAAAAATAAGGAGTAGAAAATAGTTGAATGTTATATGAAGAACAATTCAGGGTAAAGAGTGTTGAGCATTCTTTGGAATCTATGAGATTATTAAATATTTTGTAGACGAAATATATATCATTGAAATCACGCCTAAGAGATAGGCTCACTAGGTTATAGAATATTAGGTTACTTTCATATGGAAAGTAGTGCCTATACCAGAAGAATCTATAATTTATAATATTGATTATCTTCTTTTGCACAAACTCTAGTCTCTTTATGTATTTTTGATATGACGGGTTCCAAACTACACTACAGTATTCAAGGATAGGTTTTATCAAAGTGTTAAACATAATCAGTAACGAGGAAGAATTCTTGAAATCCCTAGTACTTCACGATATGAATCCGAGAGTTCTTAGGGACTTTCTGACAATTTTTTCTATATGACTGTCAAGGTCAGTTTGGTATCCAAAGTAACACCTAAGTCAACTATCTCATCTGAAAAGGACAGTTTATCATTGTCAATACTGAGCGAAGAGATGTGTGGATTCGGGCTACGTGTAAATATGATTTGACTACATTTCTTAGTATTTAGTGAAAATTTATATATTTTACAGTAATCCGAGAAGTGATCGAGGTCCTCCTGTATTTCAGTATAATCCGAGAGAGAATTTATAGGACAGAAAATTTTCATATCATCGGCATATAATGAGATATTGCAGTGATGGAAACAACTCCCGACATCACTTACATAAATACTAAATAGTAGTGGCCCTAGATGGGACCCCTGAGGTAACTGGCAACATGTGAGACTTTGTATTATTCAGTGCTATGTACTGAAATCTGTCCTGAACATATGAGGTAAGAAGTCCCAACAGGTAACCATGCACACCGAAATTTCTCAACCTTATTAATAAGGTAGGATGGTGAACCTTATCAAAAGCCTTTGTAAAATCGGTGTACACCGCACAAGTTGAGATTCCCTTTTCCATATTGCTATAAATATCTTGTACATAGGGCACCAGGTTTGTTAGTGCAGAGCGCTTTTTGTAAAATCCGTGTTGAGTATAGTGGTGATAGAATTTTTTACCATAAAAAACATTGTCTTACAAATTATGAATTCGAATAATTTACCAAATAAACTTAGCAATGATATCGGCCTGTAATTTGTAGCTTCGTTGATGTCACCCGATTTGTGTATCGGTAATACTTGAGCTATTTTCCAAACTTTGGGATATGTACCTTCATGCAGACATTTATTGTACAGTATGTGAAGAGGTTCAACCAGACTTTCCTTACATGATTTCAAAAATACTGCAGGGAATCCATCAGGGCCACTTCCCTTATTATTATCTAACTGTGACAATGCAGCAAGAATCTCTTCCCTAGTGATTTGTTTTATATCGAAATTATTAGATGTGCTTGATAGTTCCAGAAGGGATGGGGTTGAGTTGGACTCGTATACACTCCCAAAATACTCACCAAATATTTCACAAATAGTGGCACAATCAGTACCATGCCTATCATTGAAGTTTATGTGTCGAGGAAAGGAGCTACATTTCTTTTTATTTGACACAAATGACCAAAATACCTTTGAGATTGACTTTAAATTACTTTCAGATATAGCAACGTACTTATTAAAATCTTGTTTAATGCATGTTTTAATATTTTTCCTTAATGTAGAAAATTGTTGATAATCAACTTAATTTCTATACCTAATCCACTTATTATTTCTTATCTTTAGCACAAATCATTCTAATAGTTCTCTTAGCAAACCAGTGAGGATATGAGCCTTTTGTAATAATTTTGTTAGGGACGCACTCCTCGACAATATCATTCAAAACATCGTAGAACTTTTGAACGCTCACTTCAATATCTGTAGCTTTGAGGATATTATTCCAATTGATGTTATCGAGAAAAGTGTTAATTCGATCGTAGTTAGCTTTTTTGAATAACAATTTCTTATAGTTATTGTTTGACAATGATTTGTGATTCGACAGTTTAAGTACAGCCTCCAAAGATTTGTGATGTGAGTCCTCTTTGACAAACGGATAATTACAATGTGTTACGAGCATATCGATTTTGGGGGACATCACCAGGTCTAGTATCCTACCGTTAACATTTCTGATATTATTGTATTGTTTGAGTTGTAACAAAGAGAAAAAATTAAAAAAATATTCACTCATGGTATCCGTGGCATTGGACGGGATGAAGCTATTCATGTCGGCTTTAGGTTTCCAATTGATATTAGCTAAGTTGAAATCTCCTGTTATTATGATGGTATCATGACGATTTCTATCGAAAATATGTTCGACTTTATCAAAAAATTCAACTAGGTCATGAACTTTTGCATCAGGAGGGACATAGGTACAACATAGTAAAAGCTTCTTACCCCCGTTCAAAACCACAGATATCCAAAGGTCCTCCACTTTGCCGTTCGTGCACCAGTTTGACATGGCTTGAGATTGAAATCTACTATCTACACCGATCATTACACCACCGCCATGCGATTTACCACTTCGAACAGGATCACGATCTCTTCTGTGTACGGTATATATTGGAGGAAATATTTCAGAGTTGAGAACTTCACTATCTAACCACGTTTCAGTTATGCACACAAATTGGTACTCAGCATCACATACCGATTGGTAAAAGTTTTTGGTTTTAGTTTTTAGACCCCTCGTATTCTGATAGAACAATTTTAGCTCGAATTCTGTATCAAATATCCCCAAACAATAGCCTAAGAACATATATAGATGATTTATGCTGTAGAAATATTCCTGAGGCTACTTTCATTAGTTATAAGGTAGGCACGAGAAGATTCATCCTTCTTCACAAATATTTTGGAATGTTTAATCCAGCTAAACTTGAAATGATTTGTGCGGCAGAATTCTCTTGACTTCTTGTGAATCATTTTAAAATATGGAGACAAGTGATCATTCATATAAAACACTCCTTCACCCTGGAAACCAACATCACGTAATTTGATGCTACGTCCTCGTGGTACACCTGACGATTCCACTACTTAATTCTTCTTGGAATGTGATGAAAATTTGACGATAATGTTTTTTATTGAATTACAACACATTTCCCAAGTCTCAGGTGTAAATCCAAAATATACAAATTGTAGATATTGATCTCTACTTACAAATACCGTTTACAGAATTTGAATAAAATGATTCACCTTAAATGGGCGCATTAAGAAAGATTTGCCCTTAAATTGTTTATAACGTGCAAAAACTACACATCGGAGAGAAACCATCTTACACACAGTTAAACCATAGTATATTGTGCAACAAGTGCAGAAAAGTGCTAATTTCTCACGAGTTTGTAAAAGTTGCGGCACGAGCGCAAGCATTTCTGCTCGTGTTACACACTATACTTTTTCTACAACACCCTTTTTGCTGAAAATAATACTATACTATAAGACGGAATGAAATGTCAGTGACTCATTCTTAGCTTTATGATGCCCAAGAGAAGCAAGGGAAGAGGGAGAGGATTTTAAGCTGTTCTCATTCTTGTTTTTTCTGATATTTCTAATATTAATAGTCGATTTTAGCATTGAATATATTGACCAGAGAGTAGGCAGGCTTTTCTTGATTTGGATAGTTCTTCAAAATATGCCAAAATTATATTTTCAGAAACACTTTTAGTTTTGTATTTTTCCTTCCAATCCATAAACTGTTTGTAAGCATTTTCATATTTTCCTCTTGAAGTTGAAGGTAGTAAATTCAATGACAATGATATAACTTGTTCTCTGAACTGTCGCTATCCATTTTAGTTCAATCTCATTAAAAAATGACGGGACAAGAATATTTTATGCTTGACGTTTGTTGACATTCAAATGATTCGATAGATATTGCTCCGTTGCCTAGCAGTGGATAGTGTGTATGTGGGTATTTGAGACAGCAGTAGTGATGTCTATGATTTTTGTTCAGAATATTATGAATGTGTACGACAATTTCCCTCATATTATATAAACCAATATACTTTGTCTATTCATTCTTGAAGTTGCCTGATCGAATATCCTTTCGAAATGCAGAATTTTCAAAATATACTTTCACCTTGCTGTCACGAAAACTGTATTGCTTAGAAATTAGGTACTGAAAAATTTTGGCACAGAAATGTCACTTTGTGGCACAGAAATGTCACTTTGCGGCACACTAATGTCAAATTTCAATTATTGTGAGAAATAATCATGTTTACGAACGTAAAACTATGCAGAAAAGCATGTTTTGGAGTGTGGTTGTAGAAAAAATGTTATTATGTCTCCGCAATATTGTTTGTGTTTTCAAAAATAATATTGATGAACAGATAATGAAATTCCTTTTGAACAAGGTGCCACACGACCCTTTTCTCATTTAAATGTTTTGAGGTAGTGCTCATATTTTAGAGAGGGTGCAATAAGAAGGAAATATTTTCACACTGTAAATTGTCAAATTGAGAATGTAAATCGACCTGTTTCAGGTTTTTTCAGTATTTTTCTGTTTACCTCTCTTATGTCTATGTTTTCATAAGTTATAAATATTGTTTAGTACAGCTTGGCAAATATTGCTCCGCATCTGAATATTGGGTGCACAGTTGAACAGCCTGTATCTGTTCTTGTCCTTCTCGATTAAAGTTGGTAGTGGATATTTACCCTCTTTATTTATCGTTCGCGCATCTCAGATGCAGAGCTACATTTGCTAAGCTGTACCTGATATTCATTATTGTTTCTCTGAATTTCTTGTCATGAATTATCTTATTAATATTTTTCAACTGAAGAATGCGATCCACATCTCAAGCTTCAGCTTAGATGGCTCATTTCTCAGTTTATTCTGGAAAGGTATTCGTGGACATTTTCGATTAAATTTTCAAAAATAATTTTTTACCATATCTTTATTCAAAATTTGATTTTATTGATCCTGCGGAATAGGTCACCATTGCATTGTTGAATAGACTGTAACAGTTAGGTTTATGTGTTAGGAAACTTCAATAATGAAAAATTGAATTCAATGATTGTGTCATTGCACTATCTGAAATGGACAATAAATCGATTTGGTTGACCTTTTCTTTGTTCACATCTTGGTATCTGGTAGAACAGTTACTTTCACAACAATCAGTGCTTCCTTCATTATTACTCCCATTGATTGAAGTAATGAATGGCGCACATAGTTGGTGAAGAGGAAGTAATCATTTATTCTAGAGCAATTGTATAACAAAATACTTACAGTTCATTGGCGATTCGGTGTTTTCATCAAATACAATCTCGAAATCTTCGGCAAGGAAAAACTCTCCGTTGATTGAAGGCAGCACGATATTTTCAACTTCTAATTTGCCGAGTTGTACAAGGCTTGAAGCAACTTCAGGAAATATTAGTCCTTCACATGTTTTTTGAGGTTTTCCACCGACCCAATGGTTGGAGCTGTAGATGTCGATAACAGGGGTGAATGATTTGGTGACACAGTTGGAAGGGATAACTGAAACTGTGAAACTTATTTCAGTGGTAACTCATACAAATTTTGAATGATTATTCTCCTATCGATTTGGAGGGGGAACAATCTTAATACCAGTAACTTGCAAACTTCCCGAACTGTATATTCATATCTTTGGAATATAGTCTTCCTTCTGAGCTATATTCAGCGCTCAATATTCAGATTATAAAAAGGTAAATTGCCACACTGAACTATTTTTTAGGCTGCTTCAAACAATTCATTGGGAAACATAATTATAATATTTTCTTCGTCACCGAATTATAACTATATTTTATTATTACAATTAATTCTTTCAATATTAATGGATATGGTATGCTGCAAAAATATCCTACAAGTACGGCATGGGCTCAATATTTCCAATGATTTTCAATAGTTTTAGAAAAACAGTAACAGGCAAGGAACAGATGGGGGATTTTTTTGAGGTTCCTACTTTAGGGAATAGAGTATTCAAAAATTAAAGACTCAAAATGGTGAAATAGGGATGCAATTTAGGGGTTGAATACGTATTTTTGCGATTTGCGGCGAAACGTAACTTCCTAGCAAAATATGTTCAATGAAAAAGTTTTAGATAATATAAAAATCTAAAACTTTTTTTACCAACACTTTTTGACATAATCCCATTAACCGTCAAAATGGCAAAAAACCGATTTTTCAATTTTTTTATTTCTCGTATAATTCATTTTCTTCAGATGAAAATTTTTAGATATATGACTTTTTTTGTGTCGATAAGCATGATTTTTTCGCAAATGAGAAGACTTTTAGTTCTCGAATTATTTACATTTTTCGAAAAAAATACCCTTATTATCCACAAACAATTGTCTTGATATTTTCTTTATTTCGGAGGGCTATAAGTGATCATTTTAATTTTTGAAATGACTACTTTGAAATGGTCTATGTAATTAGAAAATATTCTCTCTGAATCATGATTTTCTGAATATTTTCAATTATTTTCGACTTTTTTCATTATTTTTATAACAAAAATTTATTTATATTAGATTATTGATAATAAAATATTGAAATACATAATTACACTACAAAATTAATTTAATAATATAATTTTTATTCTTTCCTATAACTACTGAAAATCATTGAAAATGTTGTTGTTGGTTTTTCTCAATGTTAAGCGGTTTACCACGAAGTTATCCATTTGAAAGTAGACATTTCAACAATTGAAATGATCACCAGAATGAACACCAGAACAATTGTACGTAGAAAATAAAAGTATTTTTGTCGAAAAATTTACCTAACTCGGAAACTAGTCGTCTTCTGAATTGCGAAAAAATCGTACTCATTCGACACCAAAAAAGACATATGCTCACGAACTTTCATGTAAATTGAAACTTTTACAGCCAAGAAAAAAAAATAATGAAAAATCGGTCTTTTACTATTTTGACGGTTAATTTGAGAGTATGTCGGAAAGTGTTTGATACAAAAGATTTTGATTCTTTTATTGTCTACAACTTTGCCATCGAATATTTTTCGCTAAGAAGTCACGTTTCAATGAAAAAAAAAAGTTTTCAACCCCTAAACTGCATCCCCATTTCACCATTTTGTGTGTTTTCGTGTTTAATTTTTTTCTCCAAAGTTGAAACCTCAGCAACATTTCTTACCTGGTCCTTGCCTGTTACTTTTTTCTCCACAAAAGTTAAAGGAACCGATCTAATTTGAGAAGGTAGAACTATAATATATATTTAATGATAATTAATGATGATAATGATGATGATGATGATGATAATTAATGATATGGCGATGCAGCAGTAAACATCGTCTGTGTGAGCTCGTCGTTTATTTCATATTTTCAGTGGTAAATCGGCCAAAATAAATTATGAGTTTAACTGAATGAACCGTTAACAAACCATAAAAGTGCAATATAAGAAAAAAGTTTCCGAAAATATTGTTGTGAACATAGTTATGAAGTGAAGAAAAATAATTCAAGTTCATCGAATCATTTCTGTATAGTACAGTGTTGCCAATTGCTCTGATCCTTCGTAGTGACTAATATTTGAAATGAGCCAGAGAACTAGAAGTGTCACAACTGTTGATGAAACTATGACAGAAACCATAATGAACCGGATGATGCCTAAACTCACAGAAAAGTTCAATGAAGGTAAAGAAAGACTTGAGAAGACATTTGATAGCATGGAGGAAAACATGAATGGAATAGTATCAAAACTATCGAGCTTGGAAGGAAAGGTGGAAAATATGAGAACATCGATCATAGATCTAGAAAAGACTAAGGATAAAAGTGAGTCAAATTTTTCTAATATATTCTCTAAATTAACAATTTCGGAGAAATCTATCACACATAATAAAACGAAATTGGACGAATTGGAGGGAAAGCAAGAAAGAACATTAATGAATTTCACAGAAAATAAACTGAGGCTCGTAGGAATCATAGAAAAAGACAATGAAAATTTGCTGGCTAAAGTATTAACATTGTTTAATGATGGAATGAAAATAAAGTGCTCACAATTCGAAATATACAATATAATTAGGATTGGAAAGAAAGATAACAATTTATTGAAGCCAAGACACATTATTGTTACTTTCGTGTCTCTTTTGAAGAGGAATGCGATTCTTGAAGCAAGAAGTTCGCTGAAAGGTACCAAAGTATTTATTAACGAGGAGCTAACTCATGCATCGTACAAACTTCTACTTGCAACAAAATTGCAATTCGGCAGTAAAGCCGTATGGACCAAGAATTGCAGAATTTTTGTAAGAATTGGCAACGTTGTGAATTGGGTACGCGTAGGCACCGACTTGGCAAATCTAGAGAAGTAGCAGTGTAGAAACTTTTGGTTTTTCTGAACTTTACTTTTTATTCATACCTATTGCTTCTGCAAGGAGGAAATATCTTATTTCCACTTGGCGAATAATAAAATAGATAGTACTCAATGGGATTTGCAAAAAATATCAGTATGGTCTGATTACAATTTATTTATCCAAATATTTTTGGTTATTAGTTTTAGTCTGTAGTAAATTTCTAATTACTTGGCGAAACAGATATAATTCAAGTGGGTTTCACAGGAAATATTAGACTGGTCTGATTTATCATGTATTATATATCAAATAATTTTAGTTTGTAGTAAATTTCTATCATTTATTTACGTATTTTGATATCTTAACGAGTAAAGAGCTCACAATTCGATTTTTAATTGATGTTAGCTGAACTAAAGGTATATTTTCAAAATTTGTAGAGGTTTAAATACAAAGTGTAACGATTTTTTTAGTAGCTGTTTGAATCAAGACTTTGATATTGTGGTGGTGGTCGAAACATGGTTGAAACAAGGAATTAGGGATGGGGAAAATGTTGATAATAATGTATATAACTTACTGAGAGCAGATAGGAATCTGGAATTAACAAAAAAAACAACGGGAGGTGGTGTTCTCATTGCATTAAAAAAAGAAATACAAATTTTGAGAATTGTTACACAAAGTACTACATTTGAAGCAATTGTTGTTGAATCAAGGACAACGGCAAGTATATCTTTTGCGCCATATACAGGGTGGGTCACGGTCGATGGTACCTCAGACGTTTACGAAGAACGGGAAATAGTATCATTTTGAAAATTTGGTCTCTCAAGTAGTTGCTCTTGATCTATCGATCTAAAATATTTTCAGCAATGCAGCGTTGCCGCTTATACCAGAAAGTAGCAGCATCTTTGTTATTTCAAATGGGTCACCCTGTATATTACCCGCATTTTTGAACTTGTCATTCCTTTCTGATTATTTCTGCCTCATACTTCCCTATACCTATCTCTAACGGTTTTTGAGATATTGGTTATTTTCCATATTTTTTATCCAAAACATAGCTCGAATTGAATGTTTATGTCTGCGGTATTTGGATTCTTAGGAAGTTGCAATTTTGTGTTTAGTTCATCAAGATCATGTACATTGATTATGTATAGAGAAGTTTGTTCTGCGTTATACAGGGTCGTTCCAAATTCATGATCTTACTGCTAGATACGAAAAGGGTTGAAAGTGCGTTTTTTTTAAATGGAACACCCTGTATATTATAAAAGATGACTAAATTCCCTTCGAATTGATATATTATGTTCCTAAACCTAAATAGCCAGAATTCCGAGATAATAGCAATTTTCACTTGTAATCTCCCAAGTGCTTGAATTATTGCCGGAAATTTTTCGAGTACATGAATTTTTTGAAAATTACTTGAGTCGCGAAGCGACGAGGCTAATTTTCTTTGAAAATTGATGTACGATATAAATTTACGGCAATTAATTCAAGCACGAGGGGGATTCGGTAAGAAAATTTCACACCGAGAAATGAAAATCATCCAACAATTCATAAGAAATAACTAACGATGGTTTTACCTGAACTATTTATAACCACTGAAATATTGATATGTAAAATACTTAGCAAAATTTTCATCAATAAATGTGTTTAAATTTGGAACAAATAAAAATAAAAAAGTTATGTTCTTATCGTGGATTGAAACATAATAAGTGGAAATTTTTCTGTCAAACATTTGACATGTGACAAGTTGGTATTTTGCTTTAATGTACAAATGGAGGTCTAGTTTTCGTATGAAAGGAGATAATTATGTTAATTATTATTATGTTAAATGTAAATATTTACTAGATATTTGGAATGTGTCTGAAAATTGCTATTATCTCGGAATTCTGGCTATTTAGGTATAGGAACATGATATATCAATTCGAAGGGAATTTAGTCATCTTTCAGGATATTTCATAATATACAGGATGTTCCGTTTAAAAAAACGCACTTTCAACCCTTTTCGTATCTAGCAGTAAGATCATGAATTTTGAACGACCCTGTATAACGCAGAACAAACTTTTCTATACAGAATCAATGTACATGATCTTGATGAACTAAACACAAAATTGCAACTTCCTAAGAATCCAAATACCGCAGAAATAAACATTCAATTCGAGCTATGTTTTGGATAAAAAATATGGAAAATAACTAATATCCCAAAAACCGTTTTAGAGATAGGTATAGGGGAGTATGAGGCAGAAATAATCAGAAAGGAATGACAAGTTCAAAAAGTGCGGTAATATACAGGGTGACCCATTTGAAATAACAAAGATGCTGCTACTTTCTGGTATAAGCGGCAACGCTGCATTGCTGAAAATATTTTAGATCGATAGATCAATAGCAACTACTTGAGAAACCTCATTTTCATAATGATCCTATGTCCCGTTCTCCGTAAACGTCTAAGGTACCATCGACCGTGACCCACCCTGTATATACCGTCAGGAAGCGTATGTGATGTGTACCTAGAGTTTTTGCAAAATAATTTGATAGGTTGTGATATGGATAAGGTATATATTATGGGAGATTTCAACATCAGGGATATCACTGGAATGAACTATAAACTTCACTGTAATAATAATAATAACTTGAGGTGTTTTGAAGATTTTGTTGATTTCAAAGGATTTCAGTTATACAATGATATAATAAACCATCAAGGAAGAACGCTGGATTTAGTCATCAGTTCTGAGAGTAACTCCACCTCTTGTTATGTAAGAAGGGACAATATCCCTTTTGTTATGGACGATGCTTATCATCCTGCATTAGATATTACAATTAAAATAAATACTAATAAACATGAACAGAAGCAAAACCTGAAGAAATTTAATTACAACTACAAAAAAGCTGAATTTTATAGACTTTGCGAAATGGTGAGGAACACTGAGTGGTCCAATGTGACTATGGAAAAAAATGTTAATGTGGCAGTGGAAAATTTTTATGGTAAATGGAATAATATTATTGATGAATGTGTACCAAAGTACACATGTGTATAAAAACTCTAAAAAGTATAAGGTTTGGATCACGAATGAAATTAAAGAATTTATAAAAGAGAAAGACAGGTTTAGGAAATTAAGATTTATATCTGATTACTATGCAGTACAGTTCAACATTTTGAGAAAAAAGATTAAAGCGTTAATAAGATTAGAGGAGAGACTGTAAATTAAAAAATTCAAAATGGTTTGGGTACAGAAATAAATAATTTTTGGAATTTTGTAAATGACAGAAAAAAGAATAATGATAGTATTGGGAATTATGTATATAAAAAAGAAAAAATTGAAGAAAATGAAACAGTAGAAGCATTTGCAACGTTTTTTGCCTCTGTTTATTCAAAGACCAAGTCATCATATCAGTCATACTCCGATGGTGTGAGTGGTACTCCTGTAACAAATAATACACTCAATATGCAACTAGTCACACAGTCTGAATATAAAGAAGCAGTAAAAAAACTGAAACCTAAGAAGGCAGCTGGAGTAGATGGTATTCCACCCTATATATTAAAAGGTGTAAGTGAGTGGTTGGCAACACCTCTGCTACATATATTTAATTTAATCCTGACGACGAATGAATTTCTGAGTTTATGGAAGACAGCTGTAGTTACTCCCATTTTCAAATCAGTTGACAAGATGCACAATGAAAATTTCAGGCCTATATCCATAATGTCGGCACCTTCTAAATTATTTGAACAGATAATATATTCAAGATTGTATGGATATGTTGAGAATAGTATAATGCCTCAGCAACATGGTTTTGTTACCAAAAAATCTGTTACTACAAATTTATTCAGCTTTGCTTGTACAGGGTATGAAACACTTGAGAGTAAGCCGCAACTTGATGTAATATTTACTGATTTTAAAAAGGCTTTTGACAAAGTTGATCACGATGTACTACTAGCAAAGTTGAATGAATTTGGACTCTCTGATAACACACTCAAAATGGTCGGAAGTTATCTTGAACATAGATTTTCAGTCGTTAAACATAATGGAAATACTTCAGGGAAATATGAAGCTAATTCTGGAGTTCCACAGGGTTCCAATTCAGGGCCCTTACTGATTGTTATGTTTATTAATGACTTGCCCTCAGTTCTCAAGTATTCAAGCTGTTTATCATTTGCAGATGATCTCAAAATTAAAAAAAAAATTAAACTTTCAGAGATAGTATGTTGCAGAAGGATTTGCAATATGTTTGCGAGTGCACCTGTAAGAATAAACTATTCTTCAATTTGAACAAATGTTGTGTTATGAGAATAACAAAGTTGAGAGAGCCCATAATATCTGATAACATGATGCAAGGGGAAGGGTTACAGAGCATTAGGGAAATGAAAGATCTGGGTATTACATATGATGATAGACTATCTTTTTCGAACCATGTTAAAAATGTCATTAAATTAGCAAACCGTATGTTAGGCTTTATAGTGAGGCAAACATCAAATTTTTCCAATATAGAAGCTATAAAGATTCTGTACTACACTCTAGTCAGATCAAAACTTGAATTCGGATCAGAAATTTGGTTAGGAGAATATCAAATTACACTTTTCGAAGTAGAAAAAATTCAAAACAAATTTTTGAGATTCTTGTACTACAAAAAATATCGTATCTATCTTGACTACAGAGTAGTTAGAACTACACAATTGAGAAATGAATTCAGAATATTGCCATTGGATAACAGAAGAAGTCAAAATATATTAATATTTCTATTCAAAATATTGAATCATAAAGTCAACTCTCTTGAACTCCTTTCACGGATAAGATTTAATGTGCCAGCAAGAAGAACGAGAAATTCTTATGTTCAATATGTTCAGTCATGTTGCGACTAACCAATACATTCAATTTATTAATGGATATAGATTGGACAGTTTCATTGAATGCTTTCAAAGAGATCGTTACACTGTATATCAGTAACTTCAAATAATCTTATGTATTAGACTGTAAGCCATACAATTAAAATTTAAATGTAAATTATTATTTAAAACTTTTTTTTATTCATATAATAAGGCCTTGTAGGCCTAGTTGAATAATAAATAAATAAAATAAATAATAGACAGTGAATGAACCAGCTCCCAGTTCATTTGTAATTATAATGTGGATTTTCCTGATTGTGTTTTTACCACTGTTTACCACCTGCTACTAATGAGATTTGAAATGAAGTATATAATCGTATCTCACCAAAATTTACTATGCAAATTGCCAAAATCCACATAATGTCAGATATGTATTTCACTAACAACGACAAACGAACGGTTATTACCTCTATACTGAGTAATGATGAATAACTAATATTTCACTGGGGAAATCTGAAACCGTTTTTGGAGGGCGTATCGTATTGTCGTCGACTGATAATTTGAATTCCTCATCAAGTGAGAATCATGAAGCCACCATTTCGGAGTAATCACAAGTATCTTTGATACAAGATACGATCTAAGACACCGATTGAAAAGAAGTGTTAATGTAAAAAAATATAAACTTAAAAAATCTTCACTCTTGAAAAGTTTAATATCGTATGGAACTTCCTTCGACTCACCTCGGTGCTGTTATTCTATTTGAAAGACGCATCAAATATTCTATGAATTCCGATTTATTGCCTGTTTTGATAGTGGTAACGAATGAAGATTCACCCTTCTCTCTAAATCAAACTACAGTGTACACAGTAAGAAGAGTATCGAAAAATACATTCCAAAATGTAATATATACATACTCCTCCTAGTATTATAACTTGATTCCACAAGTAATTCAACATTTTAATGTAATATTTGGTAAATGTCCTCCATTTTTCTCGTGTTTTACAGTGAGCATGTAATTCAATGCTTAATTACATGTAATTTCCGCTGGTTTACATGATGACTGTATATGAATGTAATAATTAGTAAAACGACGTATTGTTACAGCGGAATGACGCCCGTTTACAGAATATTCCAGGTAATGTGTGAATTCTCTTTTGTTTAAATGTAATTTTCCGTGACGCTATCGCCATGCGCACCTACCGGCATTCGGCCCAATCCTCATTCACAGTTCATGTTGGTATAGGATGAACATCGTTGGGCATCTGGCGAAGATACGTTTTAAAAACAAACAAGCCATATTTTTTATTTTGTGTGAGTATGTGGGTGCCAAATTGTCATCGGATTGTATATCAGGTGAGTAAATAGGTACCGAGGAACAAAAAATATCAAAAACATTGATTGTTCGTTCCATAATATTATGAATAACACCAATAGTTTCATAGGAAATCGAATCGAAAGTTCCGATGTCGCAAAACCAACTGAGTATTTACTTTACATTCAAATTTCACGTGGATAGATATCATCTCAATTCGATTCCAGGACATGATATCGGTCAGTGGGCAATCTCATGAGGTCAGCTAAACTATTTAGTTAATTTCAAAGAGTTTAAGTATATAGTAAAATATTTTGATGAATTATTGTTTGTGGTACCATATTTAAACGATTTGAGAGTTTTAGTTATTTTTCTTCTATATATAACAATATGTTATGATGAATAAAGTGTTTTTAAATTCGGTCTTATGTCATTTTTACAGATCCCCCTCCCCCCTCTGTACTATTATGGAATATTGTAGTATATATCACAATCTGAAGAAAAATATAACACTTCTCTGTAACCGTTACATTTGAGGCAAAAAAAGATCTAAATCTGCTGGCATAATCACGATTTAATCTAGTCTATCAAATATTTCGCTTCAACTGTAACAGAAAAGAAAAATGATAGATTTTTTTTCAAGGTGTACTATGTTTCAATTCACTCAACGTTAAAAAATGGATAATTTTCTTACTTTTTTTTCTCTATTGATGTTATTACATTTATAATTTTTTATGGTTGACTTTAGATGTTCTTATAATCAGTCTTCTCTCCTCCGGATAAAAAAACGACACTAGTTTTTACACAATGTAAATTTATTTGACACTACTTGAAAACAATGAACAAAAGAGACCTAAACAGACTTGTAACAATTTCCGTTAAATCTGTAGTTAGAGGAAAATCACATGAAAATACTAGTAATTATAGGAAAATATGTGGAAAATCACATTTGTAGTGAGTAATGGATGTTGATCCAAATTCAATTTACAACAAAAATTGCATCTTCCCTAAAAATACTTTAATATATACCCAATAATACATACTAAAGCATGTATGTCTATTGGCACTACTTGAATATAATGGTAGAAACACTTGAACAAACATGTATAAATCGCCATTAAATCTGGAATAATAGAGAAAATTACATAAGTATACAAGTGATAATACATGGAATATATTGGAAATTCACATTTAAAGTCAAGTAATGACTTTACATAATATTGCATGAGTTATGTAACTTTACATGTATATGCATGGCAACGCATTACCCATATGGGATCATGTAATCTGATGGAGACAATATTTACAGTGTAGGCCATAATGGCAAATAACTGCAAGAACACAACTAGTCCCTTGGCTAATACTACGACGGGTATTGAATCAAATCAGACAAGTACTTGTGCTATGAAATAAAAAAGAATAGTTTCGACTATAGAGGGTCTTTCACGACGAGCGTTCATCAGAAATATATAAAGAACCATTTAAAAATAAAAACTTGTGGTAGTGGGTTTAACAATATGGCCTTCTCAAATAAAATATCGTTAACTTCCGGTTTCTTTCTGTTATACCGGAAGTAGAGGACAACTCCATTATTTCGAATGGAACACCCTGTATTCCATTACATTTTTGAAATTCCCAGCAGGCCCTCTTTGTATAACAATGCCTATACCCAAATTTGTTAGTTTTCAATATTTTCCAAAATGGGATGTATGTTGCCAGAAGTGTATTTTAGGTATAGTGTACTCTTCATGAATTTGAAATGTTTTTTTTTCGTAGTAGGTATCCAACAATAATAGAATAGTGTATGATTTCCATTTGAAAAAATCATGTTTTCTCGATGTTATGATTTAGGTGGAAATTTTTAGTACCCTCTAAATTATTTTTGAAAATTCGATGGATATATGAAGGCATAGAAGGGCCAATAACAAAACATTTGTTTCCTAATGGTAGCGCCAAAGGACCCCGCAATAAACCATATGGAAAATGGCTCTCGGTGAAATTGGCTTAAACTTTGGGATATTGTAGATATCGATGTCCTGATTAAATGTCTCAATGGGCGCAAGGTCAAAAAATTTACAGTATTTGAAATAATCAAGGTCAAAGGCTGTTAAATTGATGTGTTAAGCTATCAGTGGTAGTTACGTAAGCCATGAACATATTGCTTGTTCCAACGACTTTATGGTCCCGATCCTTGATGCAAACTTGTACCAGTAGGTTTTCAGGGTTAATGATAACGAATATGGGGTCAAAATTGGAAAACTCATTTTAGTGGTCCAAAAATGGCACCCCAAAAAACGTCAATTTCTTTATATTCTCAAAACTTGACGAAAACTTGGCCCAAGGGGTTCTTAGAGTCACTGATAACGAATCTGGCGTCAGAAATTGGAAGATTCGAGTCAGTGGTACCAATATGGCCTTCCAAAAAAGTTAATTTTTCTCGGAATTCTTGAATTTTACAAAAACTTGGCCCAGGGGTTTTCAGGGTCGGTTATTAAAATGTTTATTAATCCTTTCAACTATCGATAACAATAGATAGGATAAGTCAATTTACAATTTAAAATTTAAAAATAGTGAAGAACAGTGTTTCAAAAGACATACAAGACGGAATACAGAATTACAATGATAACTGACATAAAATGTAAAATACCTCGAATTTATTTCAAAATTGAAAAGTAGGATTCGAATTCCTCAATGGTATAAAAAGATTCTCTCACTAGGAGCTCCTTAAGTCTAGTCTTAAAAATAACCGGGGATACCGCGTTTCTTATTTCATTTGGCAGACAGTTGAAGAAACGGCAGCCTGCATTAATGGGAGATTTTTTGTAATAGGAGTGTTTGGGCTTGTTCAGTTTTATATTATTTTTATTTCTGGTATTGTAAGAGTGTGAATCACTGTTAATGGGGTATGAATGTTTATTATTGAAAATATATGTTAACAGTTTCATCAAATAAATGGTTGTTACCGTGAGGATCCTTTTTGTTTTGAAGACCTGTCTGCATGATTGGCGCCTACTGATGTTGAAAATGAGCCTTATGATGCGTTTTTGTGCAACAAATATCCTTGTAATATCCGATGCCTGACCCCACACTATAATGTTATATGAAATTGTAGAGTATACAAATGCGTAGTAAACCTGTAATAGTGAGTCTGTGTTCAAAATATTTTTCAGTGTTACCAGTATTTAAAAGCTTTTGTTCAGTTTTTTACAAACTATTTGTATTTGTTCTTCCCATGTTAGGTTGCAGTCGATTAGCGTCCCTAAGAATTTAGATGAAGTGGAGTTGCTAACAATATTATTATTGATTTCAAAAGTGAAATTGAAAGGTATTCTATGTTTTGTGTGGAATTCGATAATCACTGTTTTATTATGATTTATTATAAGAGTATTGCGCATGCAGTAGTCTGCGAACTCTTTAAGAACTGAGTCTACTTTTTGCTGTAGCTTTTGGCGGTCAGGATCAGATACCACAATAGAGGTGTCATCGGCATACATGAAGACTCTACCATTCTTTATGTAATGAGGCAAGTCATTAATAGGTTAGAAAAATCAAGGGACCTAGGACACTTCCCTGTGGTGTTCCGAGGTCTAAATCGTATTCCTTTGATCTGGTTTCACCGATTCGCACAATGATTTTCCTGTTTTCAAGAAAGGACGTTATCCACTCATTCACAGGGCCACGTAGACCCAGGTAGTTGATTTTCTTCGAAACGAAGTTACGACTAACCGTGTCGAATGCTCGTGTTAGGTCGAACGATATAACAATTACATGTTCATTTTCATCCATTAGGTCGTTGATGTGTTGAACGAAATCTGTTATGGTACGGTAAAATCAAGTGTTAGTTGTTGCCTTGTAAGCACAAGGTTTTCTAACCGAAGCCACAAATGTGTGGTTGGCTTCCTGTTGTTGACTTCCTTTGTTTCTATTTTTACATCCAAGTGTTGTACATCTTCGCACTTGATTTTACCGTACTGATGAGAGCTTGAGCTCGAAACACGTGTTTACGGTTGCAAAACATTTTGAGGGTTATACCCAATAACTTTTTTACTTATATTTTCATATATTGCCCCTCACTATATACATCCTTATTTGTATTTTCCTGGGTAGGATTGTCACGCTGGTAGCTATAGCTGCCTCCGTGGCGACGTTAGTTGTTGCCTTGTAAGCACAAGGTTTTCTAACCGAAGCCACAAATGTGTGGTTGGCTTCCTGTTGTTGACTTCCTTTGTTTCTATTTTTACATCCAAGTGTTGTACATCTTCGCACTTGATTTTACCGTACTGATGAGAGCTTAAGCTCGAAACACGTGTTTACGGTTGCAAAACATTTTGAGGGTTATACCCAATAACTTTTTTACTTATATTTTCATATATTGCCCCTCACTATATACATCCTTATTTGTATTTTCCTGGGTAGGATTGTCACGCTGGTAGCTATAGCTGCCTCCGTGGCGACGTTAGTTGTTGCCTTGTAAGCACAAGGTTTTCTAACCGAAGCCACAAATGTGTGGTTGGCTTCCTGTTGTTGACTTCCTTTGTTTCTATTTTTACATCCAAGTGTTGTACATCTTCGCACTTGATTTTACCGTACTGATGAGAGCTTAAGCTCGAAACACGTGTTTACGGTTGCAAAACATGTTGAGGGTTATACCCTATATATATATATATATATATATATATATATATATATATATATATATATAAATATATATATCATAATATTATAATGGAGCCGTTGTCGTTTAGAGGGTCCTGGCACAGGTTGTTCTGTCGTCAGCGCCGGAGTTTGTTCATCTAAAAAAAAAGAGGTGATGAAGAAGAAACAACTTGTGATGAATAATTACGAAAAGGATGGTGTAGGCATCTTTCTTCACTTTGTTCTCCGCCTCTTTCTTCCATTTCTTCTTCATCTAGTCAATGCCATCTTCCGCGATCTCGACGTTATCACACATACCTTCGCACGATGTGCAGATCGGGGAGCACTGAAGGCCCGCTTACGTTTTTACGACATCGCTGATGAACCTCAACTGCAGATTTTTTACTCAACTGAACATGCTGACCATCCTTCCTCTTCTTGCTTGACTCGATGAAAGATTTCAAACCTTTTTCCAGTACCTCTGTCACCTTCTCTACATCACTATTCAGCAATTCATCACAAATAAAACACACGTTTGAAGCCATTTTTAACACTACACTTGAAAGTTACTTGTTGAATTGAGTTAGACTCTAAACACTTCTTTCGTATCGAACTGTTTACTAGCAGTCACCGACATAACTAGACTGTCAAAGTCCTATGACTGAATATTTTCGATTTGGTTTGGTTGTTTTTTTGGTGTTGACGGGCGAATAAAAATATTTTTTTACTTTCAGTTCTATTGCAATATAATTCCGTGATAATCAATACTAAGAGTTTTGACGTGAAAAAAATGGGTGTTTGCTGAATCAGCAGAAATACGCCAATTTTCAAATAGCGTTTGAGGCCGAACTGTTTGTCGAAAAAAAAAAAACAAATAGTGAAATTTGTAGGAAATTTTACGTACTTTCATTTTGAATAAAAAAATTATCAAGAAAAAAATTATAGTTTTCGAGATATGAGCGAAAAACTACGAAAAAATTGATTTTTTAAATTTTTTTGCATTTTTTTCAATTTTGCGTCACGAAAATTTGTTAGCAAACCTCAAATTCGGATTCAGCACCCCAAAATACATGTAGAACGGAAGAAATCTAAACTACCCCACAACTTTCCCGCTAGGGGCTCTGTCGAATACGAATTTACTGAATTATAAATATTGTTATTTTCCATGTTTTTCAAACAATAAGGTACACAATAACTAGCTAATTGACTTTATAGAAGAGATGTCAATTAATATGTCAACACGTCAATTTTTATCGCAACAACTTAATAATTTTGTTCCAGTTGTGTTGGTCACAGGCTACTCGATGATTGTAAATCTTATTTTAACCTCAATAAAATTCTTCATTTAACAAAAGTTACAACGTTATTTGTAATATTATTAGTTTTTTATCAAATGTTCTCTAACAATATAATAGAGTGCGGTATCAAATTAATCGTAATGAAATGCTCTTTTTTTTTCTAACCCGACGAGCCACCATGTTGCCATTTGAAAAAAATAGTAATGAACATTTTAAATAGCTGAATCAATTTAACCGAAAACAGTAAAGTTATTTATTTCCAAACATTTTGGAACTGAAACTAGTTTTTTGAACGTATTCATGGCCCTCTTGAATAAAAAATAAATTAAAATAAAAAAATCAAAAATGGTTACAAAAAGTAACAAATGATACATGGTTGTAATCCAAATGTAATATGGAGACAAAAAAACTGAAAATATGCCAGGTGTCCCATTTAAAAATCGAAAGTTAATGCCACTTCCGGTGAATCCGGGATTTGCATGAATTTGATTTAAATGCAGTTTTATGCCTTAATCCGATCCTCCAAATTTCATTCCATTATCTTCGAAAACAAAAAAGTTATAGGGGCGAGCCAAATTCCGTGGACACCCGGTATATTAGATAAAAATAACTTTTGCAGGAAATTGGAAAATATGTCAATATTGTTTGTAGGAAACAAACCTTCAGAACTGGAGGATTTTACTTCAACTTCCCTCTTCCGCGTATAAAAGGTTCAATTTGAGAACGAAATCGTCTGCTTTAAAAAAATTCTCCATAAAGTATTTTGGAAGTATTTGAGGTATTTCCTCTTAAACGGTTCACCAAAGTAACATTTCACTTCTGGTAGGTGCACTTCTGATAACCAAAAATGCATATAACATAGTTTTGTGAAGAGACTTTTTTTAGGAATTGTTCATTTACACCATTCAGAAGTAATTGACAAGTCGACTAATATTACTTGAAATATTTAACGATATAATAGCTATTTATGATACAAGTTCGTAAAGGACTTTTTTGTATGAGCGTGAAGTTTGTTGAATGAGGCGCATCAATTTGAAATTTTTAAATAGCATGGGGGGTCAAGTGAGTGAGAATTCAATTATCTTTTCAACCATCTAAATTTTTACGGATTCCGTTATATTTTTTTTACCATATTCACTCGAAGTATCAAGTATAAGTGCGGATCTGAATGGTACCCTTATCTCGATAAATTCAAACGGATTGATGTGGAGCAATGGGACAAAAATATTTTGAATGGTATTACTGATGCTAGTTTTTGTTAGAAGATACATTGCAATTACTGGACAGATGGCGCTGGGGGCACAACTTGAAAATTTCAAAATGCAAAGAGATCGAAACTGTGAAAATACTCATTGACGAAAATTCAGAAAAATTATATGGTTGAAATGATAATTGAATTCTCTTTTCAACGATGTGTAATTTGACCCCCATTGCCATTTAAAATTTTTCAATTTATGTGCCCCCCGTGCCCCCTTTAATGCAATCGCATCACAGAAAAAAATTCACACTATAAGCAAGTTTAGTAGTCTTGACTGAAAGCTAGGATAGACTCATATATCCGCAAAGAGAACTATGCTCGATTCAAAATACACTTTACTCTTATACCTATCCACTAACTTTATTCATAATACAAATAAATAAACTTGATTATTTTTCGACATATCTTGCAACCAATAAAAACCATCAATTTAAAGCTATGATGTACTTTCAAACCAATCAAAACATTATTATAGTGGGAATTTTCTACTTAGATTATTGCCTCGGGAATAGTCGTGGTATTTTGTTTTTATTGTGTGGCAACTGATACGTTTGATTTGACGTCTGTCATCAGTTTGCATGCAAATTGAAAAATGAATGTAGATAACCGTAACGAATAAAAATGTTATATAGAGAATGTGTCTATGATTGGGGCATCAAAAAATAATCTATCGAACACCACACAAGAGTTCGATAAAGTAGATTATTTTTCGACATATCTTGCAACCAATAAAAACCATCAATTTAAAGCTATGATCTACTTTCAAACCAATCACAACATTATTATAGTGAGAATTTTCTACTTAGATTATTGCCTCGGGAATATTCGTGGTATTTTGTTTTTATTGTGTGACAACAACTGAAACTTTTGATTTGACGTCTGTCATCAGTTTGCATGCAAATTGAAAAATGAATTTAGATAACCGTAATGAATAAAAATGTTATATAGAGAATGTGTCCATGATGATCAAAAAATAATCTATCGAATACCACACGAGAATTCGATAAAGTAGAAAATAATTCTACACATTTTTTCTCAAACTTGTTGCCATTTGGCAATAGCCACTCGAGCCCTTTGGGCTCTCGTGTCTATTGCCTGGCAACAAGTTTTCGAAAAATCTGTCGAATTATTTTCACTTTATTCTCACTCTCTTGTGGTATTATAACTGAAAATAATTCTCCACATTTTTTCTCAAACTTGTTGCCATTTGGCATTCGAAAAATCTGTCGAATTATTTTCACTTTATTCTCACTCTCTTGTGGTATTACAACTGATAATAGTATATTAACAATCATTTCAAAATGTAGCAAAACTTCAACTGAGAATAAGCCAAATTGAATAAAAGATAGCATTATCTTTCAGCTAAAGTTTTCTTATTTTCCGAGGAAACAAGACATACTTTCTATAAGTATATGAAAAACTAGTTTTAAACACTATTTTCACTTTGATTAAGAATGAATTCGGTTGAAATTACTCTAGAACCATTTGTTATCAATGTTTTTTTCACTCTACTGAAAGCTAAGTAAATTTCAATTAGGTATAGTTACTTTCGAGGGACTATTTTCTAAATCCCAGATCAAAAATAAATATACCTGAAATATCAACTCTTTTCGCCGTTGTTACGATTATAAATATTCAACAACAAAATGTTGTGCAAACTTAAGAAGGATGGCAGGGCATAAGGGTTAAAATGAAACTATTCAACAGTAAACTTTCAAAACATTATTTATTTATTACAAAAAAAACATAATTTACGACAATATCGGATAATGTATAGAGTGTAATAGAGACAAAACTAAATTAACTCAATGATTTCGAAGCTGTTGCTCAAAAATAAGATAGATACTAAAGGCGCTTCTCTTGGCCTATAGGTACTTACCGATGACTCTTCTGTTAGTTTCCTTCATTTTCCATGAAGTACCTATAATTAATTTTTCTGTACAACGAATCACTTGTTTTATCAAATCTTCAGATAGTTTTGATACTGTTACTGAAAAATAAAGATGCCTCTAAATTGAGTATACTTGATATAGTATATTGCATTGTCATAATATTTTGTCTACAAGCAAATGATCAGTCTTAAATTTTTTAGAATATGCATAGAAAATAATCAAAGACACGCAAACATGAACTGATTCATTCTGATACCAATGTAATTTACGATTATTATGAATAAAAATTACCGCAGATCCTGTTTCAACAGGACGCCATATTCTTTTTTACAGTTACAGAGTTGTTATCATCACTGTTCTGGTTGACTAAATTTACTCACCGTTAAATACTAGAATGAAGCCTTCCGAATTCCATTGTCGTAGAAGGTTCTCCATTTTTCAACACACAATTGATGGTATAAATAAAAGATGCATCAAAATTTTTGCAGATTTTCACCTAAACACTGCCTGTCGCGTAGCGCCAAGACAATCGGACAACCTCGATCGATGCGACAATCACCCCCACCACGTCGACGATTGTTCTATTAACTCCATCCAAGCAAAGAATATCTACAATGAACTATTGTAGATATTCTTTGATCCAAGTACAAAATATTGCAACTAAGAATAGACCATTCTTGGGCGGATCTGAGCGTATTACCCATATAAGTTTTCATTGATTTCAACCGTAATATAATAATTCTTACTGAAATTATTGAAAAAAATTCTATCAAGAGTAAGTTTATTTCTCTTGATCCAATGTTAAAATTGAAACTATGATTTAACTATAATACATTTTGACGCAAGTTTTTAATTTTCTCAAAAGAAATCAAATCAATACTCGAATAAACTGTATATCCTATCTTTTATTTAGATAAGTAATCTTGTTGGATTAAGAATTCAACAAATCCCATTTAATGGATCGTAATCTTGTCAATCAAGAATATCCCTCTCTTCAAAATGATAGTAGGATTTTCTTCCTTCAAAACAAATTCTTTCAATTTAAATATAATAGAATTTAGTTTGAGAATATTTCATCAAGACTATCGTTATACTTCAGTGCAAACCAGATTTTTTTTCTGTGCAATGTCTTTTATTTTAAAATACTATTCAGAATGCTTTTTGTTTCATGCTTTTACGTCAAACCGTTCGAAAGTTAACAGGGGAGGGGGGTACTAAAAAAAGCCACAATGTATACATGCTGCATTTTTTTGAACAAGTAGACGAATGAATTCGTGTTTCCTAGTTCCAGTTTTATTGGCGATTGAAAGTACAAAAATTGCTTCACGATTTACGTGGTTTCTTCAAAGTATGCCACCTCTTCCTCATTCGCGCATTTTTCATGAACTCATGTCTTAAAAATAAAATCATGGCGTGATTGAGACAGGATTTCAAGAAATCAGATAGCGCTCGTTAGGAATCCGTCAGACCTTGCACCTTTGCGAGATTACTATATGCAATAAAAAAAGATGACTGAATACGGAAGGTCGTTACAAACAAACAAATACGTTTACTTGCTGATAATTACGAGATATAAAATGTAAATAACTCGAGAATAAGTTCCGGTCAGAGCTTATCCTAATGATTTTTTTATATTTTCTTGGTTTTGATTAGGTACTCGAACCAAGGTCGTCACAAATTTTTTTTTTTTGGGAAGGGTAAAGCCTTTTTTGTTTAGGGGATGAAAAAAAAATCACACCGTAATATAGAACCATGAGTAACATATATTAGAATTAGAAACAAAAAAACAAAACTAAACTTCATTGGACAAACAAGTCACATATCAAACAACCATAATGTTCTTTGGAAAATATGTACTTACAAGAAATAAAGTAAAAAGAAACTATAAAATACAAAATAAAATCTAAATGCTTTTTTTTCAGTTGGCCAATCTCTCTAGTTCATAGCATACAGACTTAAATATATGACGGTAATCGTACCATAAGTTATACCGGGTGACACAGTAGACATGTAGCAGCCTGTAGTTTTTTTATTTGAAGAGATACAAATTTGAAATTTGCAGAAGTTAGATAATCAATGATAGCGCTTCATTTGAATCTAACGACAACTTTTTTCAACTACCTGTTTGATCGGAAGTAACTCCAACTTCTTTTTTTTGAATGACACCCTGTATATTTATCTAGCTTATCTTATTTGTCTTGAAATTCACTATTCAACCTTGAATCAAAAAGTGGCATTCGTTCCTCAGTTCGCAGATAAATTGCATTTTATTGAAAAACATCAAGTTGGCTGTTACCCGAATTCGATAATCTTTCGATGCTTGGTAGGCTTGGAAATCCAAAGAGTATCAGTTACACGATATAATTTCAGTTTTTTCCATACCTGATCACTACCTACAGATTGTCAATAATTTCTTTAATAAAAAAAAACATCTGAAAATAACTCACTATATTGCGGAAACTGAGATAAGAATATATTTTTTCAATTTGGCTACTTGTGAAGAAACTATCTGCCTTTCTTTTTGGCCATTTGGAACCATAAAATTAAAATTGTTCCCCTGATCCAGAAGTCTATTAGTCTAAGTATTTGCAATAATATTTTGCCTAGTCGGCGGTGTACACAAAATGTTTTGTGTTTGAAAGGTAAACATCATTTGATTGCAATGATTATCTTCGTCAGTTTTATGCTGATTGAAATTGCATCGTTTAATTAGATACCAAATATGTATTCAAATAACGAAAAGGTCGATATGTTGTTGATATTCGGAGAGTGCAAGAGAAATTGTAGACAGGCTGTCGAAAGATTTCCGGAAAGACGCCATCCACCTGATAATCATTTCCCTAGAGTAGAAGAACAGTTCAGAGCAGTTCTTTTCAAAACTCTTCTAGCTGTCTCTCGATTCACGCCGATTTCGTCCTCAATTTGTCTCAGTGATATCGTCGGATCTGCATGTACTATGGCCAAAACGTTTACTTCCGTTTCCTCGTCGACAATGTATTGGAGATCGTTTTGATTTTCTGGTTCTCTTCTGAACTGCTCTTCTACTCTAGCGAAATAATTATTAGGCGGATGGAGTCTTTCCGGAAATCTTTCGACATACAATTGTTCAGCCTGTCTACAATTTCTCTTGCACTCTCCGTATATCAACAAAATATCGCCCTTTTCATTCTTTGAATACATATTTAGTATCTAATTAACGATGCAATATTAATCAGCATAAAACTGACGGAGATAATTAGTACATTCAAATGATGTTTACTGTCAAACACAAAACATTCTGTGTACACCGCCTACTAGGCAAAATATTATTGCAAATAGCTAGACTAATAGACTTGTGAATTGGTGGATCAGGAGAACAATTTTAATTTTATGTTACCAATTGGAAAGATCATGATATGGCTACATGGCCAAAGAGAAAGACAGATAGTTCCTTCACAAGTAGCCAAATTGAAAAAAAAAATGTTACTATCTCAGTTTTCGCAATATCGTCAGTAATTTTCAGATGTTTTTTCTTTTTATGAAAGAAATTATTGGCAATCTGTAGGAAGTGATCAGGTATGGAAAAAACTGAAATTATATTGTTTAACTGATACTCTTTGGATTTCCAAGCCTACCAAGCATCGAAAGATTATCGAATTCGGATAACAGCCAACTTGATGTTTTTTAATAAAATGGAATTCATCTGCGAATTGAGAAACGAATGCCACTTTGTGATACACGGTTGAGTAGAGAATTTAAAGACAAATAAGATAGGCTAAATAAATATACAGGGTGTCATTCAAAAAAAAGGTAGTTGAAAAAAGTTGTCGTTATATTCAAATGAAGCGCTATCATTGATTACGTAACTTCTGCAAATTTCAAATTTTTATCTCTTCAAATAAAAAAACTACAGGCTGCTACATGTCTGCTGTGTCACCCGGTATAGTAATATTCATCGCGATTTAATTATGCACTGATAAAAGAATGTATGACCTATCAATAAATTCCTATTTAAGTATTTTATTGTTTGATATTCTCATTTTGATCTATGCTAAGTTATTAGAAATCTTATTGTGGATTTATGCAGCAGTCATAAGTTTTAGGTCACAAAGAGAATATTCGTCAATGATTGGTTGAACCGTTTATTCCAACCAATCATTGACCAACATTTTTATGACTTATGACTCAAAACTGCTGTATAAATTCATCATAAATACTATTCTCAACTAGTCTTGAATTGCTTCGAGCCCAGATTAACTCATTTAAATTACAAATACGCATTTTGAAAAATCTCACGTGAGAGTAGGGGAGGGGGTCGAGCAGATACACACGAAATCTTACCAATGGGTGAGGGGGTCGAAAAATCGCCAAAATTGTCTCACGTAATTGGACGCCTCCTAAGACGGGCTTGTGCTGCTCGATAGTGTAGCAAAGAGTGGAGATGAGCTTGTGGTCGGAGTTCCCAAGTGGAGAACATACTTCTATACTGTATGGATAAAGATTGGCGATGAGAAAAAGATAAGTGTTTTGACATACTGGTTGTTGACATCAGGAATGCGTGTGGGTATCTCTACGTGTGGATGGCTTACAAGTAGAATAGTGTTGGTGCTAAAAAGAAAAAAATTCGTAGAAAATTTCTCACGTTAAATATTGTCAACTTCATTTAATGAAGGAGAAAATTTTGTTGTACCGACCATTTTAGAAATATAAACTGAAAATAAAAAAAGTTACTATTTTTGCCATGCCCTTTAGTTAACTTCCCAGACCCTAGGATTATTGGTATATTCATCTCCAAACTCCTCCGAACACAGCTCCCAAGTCGAAATATGTGATTTTATTTATTTATTTATTTATTTCAAATTTGGGATACATACAGGTTAAAAACCCAGAAAAGTATCCGTTAATTCCTAGTAATTACACTAGTAGGCTAGTTTCTAAGTTAGTTCTAATTAGTTCTAAGTTGGTTTAATTAAAAAAATTACATATCTACGAAAAAAGCGCAAATTGGTAGAATAGATTATGCTGGCTAAGATGAGAAAATGTAAAGATAAATTGTATATATCTAGGTTGTTACAGAATTTATTAAAGCTAATACTTAGTCTAATGATTGGAGAATTTCGGCCTAAATTAGTATTTCTATGGTCGATGTTGAGAAAAAATTTATATCGAGTATTTCTAGCAGGAGTGTGTATAGAGATTAAAGATAATAATGTGGGAGAGTCGTAATGATTCATTAGGATTTTATAATAAAAACAAGGTCGGTAATTGTTCTTCGTTTTTCCAGTTCTAAAATGCCAAACGACTGTCTAGTACTGCATATATTCTCGACATCATAGGTTCCATTTATTTTTAAATTCAGAAACCTCACAAATTTGTTTTGAACTCTTTCTAACCTGATTTTATATATATTATACCCAGGATTCCAAATTACACTAGCAAAATTTAGTCTGCTATGAACAAATGCAAAATATAGAGATTTTAGTGATTGCAGAGATTTAAATTTTTTGCAGATCCGAGTAATGAAGCACAACATTTTATTGCATTTACTGATAATATAATCATAATGTTTGACAAAGGTCATTTTAGAGTCTAGAATGAGCCCTAAATCCTTGATTTCGTTTACCCTGTTCAAAACGAAGTCCGATAGCCTATACCTATAAATTCAAATTTCTGAGCGTTTTTCGTGAAAGAAATAGTGGAACATTTGTTTAGATTCAGAAGTAGTTTGTTTTGTTGACAATACTGCGAGAACCGCATTAGATCAGAGTTCAACTTGGCACAATCCTCCCATGATTTAATTCCGCAAAAAATTTTCAAATCGTCTACGTAAAGTACGAATTCGCTATATTTGAAGCATTCTTTGATATCATTAATAAATACTAAAAAAAGCAGAGGGCCCAGGTGTGATTCTTGGGGCACTTCAGATGTAGCAATGAAAGCTCTAGATTGATACCCATTCAAATTCACAATCAGTGATCTGTTGAAGAGATATGAAGCAAACCAACGCAGCAGTTCTCCATGAACACCGACTTGAGCGAGCTTTATCAATAATATATTATGATCTAATTTGTCAAACGCTTTGCTGAAGTCAGTGTAAATGGAATCTACCTGAGCTCGTTCATCCATTGATTACAGATATACTGGGTGTATGTCACTAAATTTGTTTCGATTGCACGCTTCGTAGAGAAGCCGTGTTGTTTCTGGATAATTACCCCTTTCAAACGGTTAAACATGATGTCATATACCAGACTTTCTAATAGTTTTCCTAGAATACATAGCTTGCTTATTCCGCGATAATTTGTAACTTGCTCTCTGACTCCCGAGTTTTTAAAGATCGGAATAAGAAATGAAGATTTCCAGAGGGTTGGGAACTGGCCTTTCTCTAGTGATACATTGAAAAGTTTTGTTAAAGGGGTGCACAAGCTATTAGCACATCGCTTTATTAAAAGAGCAGGTATGCCATCCGTGCCGCTTCCTTTTTTTTCATCAATAGACTTAAGTTTATTCAAAACTTCGTATTCAGTAAAAATAAATGTGTTAATAGTGTTAATATTTACGCTCATACTTTTGTTATGCAGTGATCTCTGGTGGTAAGGTTCATATACGCTTTGGAAATATGTCGCGAAAGAATTGCAAATATCTTCTCCTTTAGAGAATTCTTTGCCGCCGAATTTCACCAGCGACGGGTATCCCATGCTTTTTTTAGAGCTGTTGGTGAAATTCCAAAACTTTTTGACGTTCACCTGTATCTCAGATTTGATTCCAGATATATATGAGTTGTAGTCTGATGAAATGAGGTTCTTGCTACGACGTCTCAGAAATTTGAATTCATTATAATAATTGAGATCTTGTGTTTTTTTCCATTTTTTATGAATTGAACGTTTTTGGTTTATTGTATTAATTGTGGCGTCTGTAAAATATAATGGGTATTTTCTGTTTTTGTAGAGAGATTTTGGAACAAATTCATTAAAGACTGAGTTCAAAACATTGTAAAAACTTTCAACTAAATCATCAACAGACTCATCATTGAATACGATAGACCAGTCAATATTTTCCAAATATTCGTTGAGTTTTATGTAGTTGGCATTTTTGAAATTAAAGGATGCGTTACAAATCCGATTCAAAGTGTTCGGTTTAGTAATGTTGATATTGAATTCAATTGGAGGATGGTGGGTGTCGATATTAACTAAAGGTAAGTCACTAAGGTTAAGATTACAAATTTCATTATACCTATTGTAGAAAATTAAGTCTAATAGCCTGTTATTACTATTATATATAGAGTTATATTGCATAAATTCACTAGAAGTCAATAGATCCACCACATTAGCATTATTCTCATCCACATTTGAAGGTCTACTAAAATTATTTTTTCTACAAACGTCAAAAAATGACAAGGTTCGCGCATTGACAACAGTATGCGAAGTGGCACTTTTTTTCATTTTCATTCGTTACCATGACACCGTGCGCGAAGTAATGTGCGAAATATATTTCGCACACTGCATGTAAACTATATGGGATTTTCATATTCTAACCTATATGGTCCTCAACTCCTCAATCAAGCAAAAAACAAGAAATCGTTTATTTATTAATGTAGAACAATAATTAAGGCTTTCAAATTGTGAGAGATATTTTTCTGGCTTTATTTGCTTCACACCACTCTTTAAATTCCTGATATGCATTTTCATACTGCCGCCTCGATTTCTCCGGTAAAAGGTTGGAAATTACGGAATTGGCCGCATCTATCAAGTTAGGTGGGGTACTGCTTAGTTCATCGTCGCTCGACATTTCCATTCTTTTACAATAATAAATATCACGCACGACATTGACGCGAATAAAAAGTCACTCCAAAATAATTATCAAGAACTGTCACTTTGAAATAATTGTCAACAAATGCCATTTTATTTCCATAGTTACAGTAATTACTTGATTTGGAAAAATTATTTAAGCCAGTTCAATACTATTTTTCATAGTTATTACTTATTTTAGAACAATATTTTTGACGTTTGTAGAAAAAATTTTGTTTGCATCTCATGCGCGAAATACTTTGGTAATCTCGACTATTCATCAGTTCATCAGTTCTCGATCACCAAAGTAGCATTTCGCGCACTAGATACAAAAATAACTATTGTTTCACTCTCACCCATTCCATATGCGGCATATTAAAATTCCCGTAAATCAGGATGGGGTCGTCCGAAATAACATTGATCACAGAAGTATGTGTACAAACCATGTTCAAGTAGTTGTTGATTGAATTATTAGTAAACGAAGCTATTTGCATCAGGCAATTGAGGACACAGAAATGATAAATCCATAAGCGTTAATGATATTTGTTTCACGTATAAAAACAGAGACCTTTACTCAATTCTCTTGGATGTCGTCACCTAACACATTGGAAATAATCAAACAGTGTTATTAGCTATTCGAAGAAGATTTGGTATGCAGCGAACAGTGAAGGACGTGGCTGAAAACAAACATAATCAACCTTTTTCGAATTCAATACTCCCAATGCCATCGTTTTTTTTTCTGCAATGTTATTTTAATTTTATCCATTTAGAGTTTTAAAATTGTGCATGCACTTTGTTTCGTTCAAGGTTTCATTTTAATTATATACCTTACACGAATGGTTCCATATTTGAAGAGGTGCGATTGCAACAAGGAGTAGGAACTGAATTGGTTATCGAGAATTGAAATATTCATCCAGTTCTACGGAAACATTAAAATCTCATCACCTATCACAGCTGCTACATGCTTTCTTCTGCGTGAGACCATTTGTGAGAACACGAGAAGAATACAAATGATACATTTCCAAAATATTCCAGGTAATTTTGAGTAATGGCGTTGAAATTGTTTGAAGGTTTCTCTAGAAAAGAAAAACGAGTTGGATCGGCAAGTTTTTATTAAATCAGAAAAACGGGAAGTTCAGTATCTAGCCTAGGAAGATAAACATTGTGGTTTTGCCACGAAAAATTATGGCATGCAGATTGAGTAAAATACCTATTTGTTATGAGGAGTTTGAATAGATGTAGCCGATAAAAATCCTTGTCAAATTTTTTTATTTCTATAGTGTTAGTGTGAATAAATGTTTGTATCACTAACTAGTGTTTTGTGTTGTTTTAAGTTAACTGTGTATTATATAAATCATGTTGAGTATGTTACTAAGGTTACAATATTTTAATCATATATTCAAAAAAATATAGTGTTCGTTAATATATGTATCACCTACCACTAATTTAGGTTTTAATATCTTTAATGATTGACTTTATATTATTTTAATCATAGTGTGTTATAATTGTAACTATCTTGTATAAGTTTTATATTTCCAAATGACCTAAGTTCTCACATTTAGGGCCAGTCTTTTCAGTTCCAGTTAAACTCCAGAATAATTAACTAATGGTTAGAATGTGATCCTTCAATCGTCATTTAAGAATATCATTCACCATCTAAACTATTAGTTAGTTATCTGGAGTTTAACTGGAACTGAAAAGACTGGCCCTTAGAATCATAGTCTAGCTACTGGCTAAAGTGAACCTAAACACGACACAACTAGCACCTACCAAGGAAAAAATCATTTTGAAATACCTGATATTTATTCACGATTTATAAATCTTTTAATTGGAAATGAAATTAATAAAATATTGTCTTAAGACTACAATGCTAATACTTTTTCCATTATGGATGTCCTGTAAGCACTTTAGGCACTGTAACAAACCTATCTGAGTTGCGTAACCTGACAAAATTTCGACCACACCTTCCAATATGCTGTAACAGATGGCGCAGCGTGTTTTTGCCGTAAAATGTTAGTTTAACCATTGTTTATATAGAAGTAAGATAGTTAGCCAACCTTATGGGATTTATATTGGATTCAAATGGATGCGACATGTAGATGGCGACAGTGATCTCGCATCCAAGTCATGTCGTAACTTCAGTGATCTGGCCTCCAAGTCATGTCGTAACTTGATTAAAACAATGGAAAAGCATTAAAATCAGGGTTTTTTGAAGAAACCTGCTTAAAATGACGTCAAATATTTATGTTTATAACTAATCACGCTAGATGACACTCGCGTTTGTGTCCAATACCTTTTCCACAAGCATTGACTATCTTCTATTTAAACAATGGAAATGTCCGTGGGCCGGTGTTACCCTCTTGGCCGGTATTCCTCACCTTTACCTAAGCACTCCTCTGAAGGTCGTAAAACAGTATATTTATGGAGGATTTATGCCTGTAGAACAGGAGTGTTTTATGCAACATTTGTACAATAGATACTCTGTTTTGGAACTATGTAGCTGACTCAATAGAACTTCTATATCACAAACCATACAACACCCTAAAGATGTTCCACGTAAATGGTCAAGGTCAAGAGAGCAAATTACTCTCCTTTCCAATAAAAAGATGTCACCTTCTTCTGTCACTTGTCTCTTGTTATATTTGAAAACTGACAACTAGATTATTATTTTTGACAATTTTTTGGTGGCTTTGCACGTTTTCAGTACAGTTTTTAGTTTTTACTATACGTTCTATTATTCTGTGTTTTCGTTTGTTACAAATTATTTCAATAGAAGAGTGTGCTATCAACATTTCGAGCAATTGTAATCCCTTTGACTTGTCAATTCAGTTTTTTTTTCAATACACAGATGCCGTTATTTTTATCCAAAACAGTAACATGTCAATGGAACGTCTATAGGGGGTTGTATGGTTTGTGCTCTATATAGTTAAACGACTAAGGGCGAGTTGTACAAAGCAGGTTCACCATCAGTTTAGCTAACCTTGGTTCAGTTGAAACTTCTAGTTCCTTAGCAACAGAACTCAGTTTAGTTGAACTGTTGGTGAACTTGTATTGTACAACCCGCCCTTAATGTACACTGCTTCAACGCTCATATTTATATTAATTGTGGTAGTCACTTTATCTATTTTCATTTTAGCCAGTATGATTTTCAATTTTTTAGAGAGAGAGCCCTTCAACTCGTATTTGAACGTTAAATCTGCTAGAAAAGTACCTGGACACTTCGCCATACCCCTGGGAAAGAAGCCCAGATGGTCTATTTTGTATATAAACACGGTCAAAGGCGTCTAGCAGAAGCAGGTGAGCGTATCTGCCTCTATTCAGCACTATGGTGGCTTCCGAGCTTGCACCTCAGAAAAGAGGTTCCTTCTGAACCTGAGTAGTTCATCAGGTAGAACACTCCTATCTTCAATATTACCTGACAGCATTTCTAGAAGGATCTTTTCAGCTAGCTTTCTGGCGTAGCTGAGAAGACACTAACAGGCCGTTAGTTCTGCGGGAAAGTAGGGTTTTCGCATTACTTCAGGATCATGTCCACTATGTGATATCTCCACCTCTTTGGGAAGTACGAGTACGAGTACGGGGCCTTTTTCACATTGAGTTACCTTATGTGCTACCTCAGGCAGAACGAATAACATCGTCCTCAATTTCCTCAAGCAGTACCTCTTCCCTGTCTTCCAACAAGGACGCTTCCTGGGGCGCTATTCTCGAATCATTCGATTTCCAATTCGTATACGAATATATCAGACTAATATGTACATTTCATGTGTGTTAGTGTAAAACAATAAATCAAATTCGCATACGTACAAACTCGAGAATACGCGTTTTCAATACATTTATTGAACAAGAAATACAAACAGGACCCTGTTGCCTTGTCCTCAGAGGAATCAGTGCACTCCGTGGATAGATAGAGCTCCACCATCTTGTTCTTTCTGCCTTTAACAAATCGCCTAATCTCATTGTCTCCAGTGTCCAGACCCTCAAGGGCTACGGTCCTCTTATCATTTCTGTAGTCACTGATTCTGCGTTTGACTTTATTAGAGGTGTTGAGAAAATCACCCAGTCACAATTATTATAGTTAATTACAGACCCATTAGATGAATAAACCAATAAAGTATATTTCAAATAGTGAGGTCAGTGGAATATGGCAATTGAGAATAATCAAAAATAAATTAATTTACATTCGAAACTTTAATCGAGTTCATCACTCCATAAAGCAGATGACTGTGGCAATCATGTAATATAATGAAACGCTATTTAATAGAAGTACTTCGTATCAATGAGTATCAAATTAAGAAGGCATATTGCAGAGCTGTGAGGTTGAGTTTCGAAACACTGTAACAGAAGCCATCAACATCTGGTTTAATTTAATTATTGACCACGACTGTGGACTTTTTACATTCTTGGTTCGTACACTTTTAGGCCAATCAATAGATGACTTTCACGCGATGAAAAAACTAGAAGGAAACCTATTGTGTCTTCACATGGAAGACAGTCCGTAGTTATTTTCTGGTATGTTTCGACTGATATTATAAATCAGTTATAAAGTTTTAAACTCGAAAATCGTATTTATTTTAAATTCATAACTCTCCAATTATTTAAGTTGCGAGGTTGGCCATATATAACTACCTATACATAAAACTAGTGAATTATATACAGGGGATCCCTCCAGGAATTGCATCGATCAATATATAGAAAACCATAGGTGGGCCGAATTTGAAAATTTGGGATTTCACTATTGTTGATAAGTGCTATCCGGCTAACATATTTTGAAGATTGTGGCACTTCCGGTTGTACCGGAAGTGGACCACAACTTCATTATTTTAAATGAGACACCCTGTATATTATCAAGGTTTTAGATTTTACGCATGATTCTGAACATGTTTTATGTATAATGTCCTATACCAAAGTCTAACCGTTTTCGAAATATTTCAAATTTTAAGTTGAAAATTGCGTTTGCAGAACGAAATTTTTTTTTTTAATTTCTGGACATTTATTTTCGATTGTGTATCGATTTATTCGTAGGAGAAAACCCAGTTCAGTAGAATTTCGATATCGATTCGATTAGAGTTATACTGGGCGTTCACCAGAAAATGATATAGATCCGGATGAAAAATTTATTGTAAGTCCATTTTTTCAAATGGAAACCCCCCAATTTTATATTCTCATTCGATTCGGCATCGAAAATGAAGCTAACTTTGAATAAGGTTATCTATGCCTACACTCAACAGTTTTCGAAATATTGGCGAATTAACATGTCTCAGTTCCCGAAAATCTCGTATTCTAGAGTTTACTTATTCTTAGTTGGCCATGGCGCCCGTATCTATCTTAAATCTATTTATTATTTATGGCGAATGTAATAGGGTTATCTCAAGAACATGTGATATATTTGCTATTCGGTATCCGCAGAAGCAGAAGCCCTCACAAAACACTGTTAAACGAATTATAGGAAACTTCAAAAACATTCCATCTCTGCCAATACAAAAATGTAGATAAATAAATTCTAAAACAATTCGAATGAAAGAGAACAATTAACGATATTAAAAATTATTTTGTCAGTAAATGTTCGAATTGGCGCCCTTCAACTTCCAAACATTTTTCACATCTCACTAATAATTCTTGATGTGTCGCTTTTCGTATTGAATCGAGTCTGAGATTCTCAAATGAATTCCTCACTCGTTACATACAATCTTCCATGGTAGTCAATTGAGTTTCATAGACTTGATTTTTGATTGTGCCCCAAATGAAAAAATCGAGCACTGATAAATCTGGAGAGCGGGGCGGCCAAAGAAATGGTCCATTGTTGGCTATCCACTGGTCATGAAACAATTCTTGTAAACGAGTATTGACTAAGTGACCATTATGCGGAGGTGCCCCGTCATGTTGATAAAATAGGTTTCTATAATCAGCCATTGGTAAAGTGTCCAAGTACTCATTTTCGAAATTATGCAATATATTCAAATATCCTTCACCTGCAAAAAAAGCACATCTCATCCTGTTCTTATTTCGAAATTGACATCTGTTTTTGGTAAAGCTAAGCTTATCGGGCTTCTGCGCAAATAAAAATAAAGGTTTTTCTCCTGAGCATGAATCTGAAATTATTTTGCGGCGCTCTCTAATACTTTCCGAGATATGGCTCTCCAAACATTGAAAATTGATCGTTTTGAAACACGAATTTTTCTGTCAAAAATCACTCAATGATTTTCCTTCTTTTGATAGGCCCTTTCTTTACACACTAATCAACCCATATTTCACAATTACAAGCACTAAAAACATTATTTTTTTAACAAAAAATCCACCCTTCTTTAGGACAACACATAACCAACAAATCTGGATATTTTTATCATTTTATATGTAGTGGGTTGGTAAATGCGCGCGCTAACTATTCATTGACTTCGATACAACAATTTATCTTTGTCCAGATTTCTTTCCTTTGCACTGAACCCAAAAACACTCCCAATTTAATTAAAAAATTAATTAGTGCCAATCTATTGTTCACCTAAATTAGAAATTCGTAGAAATTTGTTAGAGATGAAGAATCTCCTTTACTATTGTTGCTAGACACGACTACTATAAAGACGTCCTGGACTATAGGCAGTTGTCAGCCACCAATATATTTGACGGATAGAAATGTCAATGTTGATCGTTCAGATTGTAAAGTTTACGTTCATTAAAACTCCGTTCATTCTCGTTTTCTCACGTACTGTTTCATTGCCCGAATACTCTGGTCAACAGGTTATGTGCCCAGGAATACCAGGAGCATAAGAAAGTCGTTGAATTTTGAAATTTGCAAAAATCTCCATCGTTTGTGTCATTGCTACTATTGAATATGAGTCTTTCAAGCATGTCTAGAATTGAACCTCTCAATACGGAAAATTATGATACATGGAAGATGCAGATGGAAGCTTTGCTGGTGAAAAACGATGCATGGGTGTATGTCAGTGGTGATTGTCCGAAACCAAAGCTGTTGGTGAATGACGAGGAATCCAAAAAGGGGGTGGAAACATGGACGAAGAACGATAATAAAGCTAAGTCAGATATAATCTTATCGATTAGTCCCGCACAATTAGAGCAAATCAAGGGTTATGCGCGATGTCTGGCAAAAATTGGAGAATATTTATCAATCCAAAGGACCTGCTAGAAAAGCTACACTTCACAAACAGCTAACCCTGCAACGAATGAAACCGATGACGAGAACACATCAACAAATTTTTCGATGCAGTGGATAAATTGAACGAAATGGAAGTGGAATTAAACCCCGACTTGCTGGCTATTATGTTATTGTATAGTTTGCCGTCCAGCTTTGAAAATTTTCGATGTGCAATAGAGTCTAGGGATGAACTACCTACTCCAGAAATCCTTCACATCAAAATTATCGAAGAAAGTGACGCTCGGAAAAATGATACGCGAACTGGAATGCAAAATGCTATGTTTGCTAATAAGAACTATAACAAGTGGAGACACCAGAATAATTCAGTAGCTGAAAAACCTGGAACAAGTAAAAATTTGAATGGAAATGATATAAATACATTCAAGTTTCGTTGCCATCGATGTAGAAAGTTTGGTCACAAATCTTCGGAATGTAAACGTAGACGTGAAAATGTCCAATCTTCTGCTCAATGTGCCGAAAATGTTTCTTTATGTGTATCAGACGCTTTTCAAGTTGGTTTACCAGATTACAAACAGAAATGGTGCATAGACAGTGGTGCAACTTCGCATTTGTGCAATGAACTGCAAAAATTATCTGGTATTTGTCATACAAACGATGATAAACTCAATCTCGCAACAAATGTGTCAACGGAAATCATTGCAAAAGGAACAGTTTCATTTACTGCAGATGTTTTTGGTGAAAGACATTACTTTGAAAAACACTTTGCATGTGCCGGAATTGCGGGCGAATTTGTTGTCAGTTGGAAAAATTACCAAGAACGGTTTTGATGTTTTATTTCAAAAAGACAATGCGTTAGTTCTTGACACTGACGGAAATGTGAAAATTGTCGCAAATCGCATAGGTTACTTATATTATGTTTGTGAACAAGTCCCTAGTTCGAGTGAAATCATATCCAATTCAGCATTGATTTCACGAACCCCTTCAGAAACTCTTGCTATATGGCATCGTCGCCTTGGGCATTTGAATATCAAGGATATGCTGGAAGCCACAAGGAAAGGTTTTATAGAAGGTGTAGAACTAGAACAGACAGACGGAAAAATTGAGTGTGACGTTTGTTTGAAAGAAAAAATTACAAGAGCTCCTTTTCCGAAGAGAACTGAAAGAAAAACCGTATTATTGGAGCTGATTCACACGGATGTTTGTGGTCCCATGCGTGTTCAATCCAATGGCAAATCGAAGTATTATGTCACATTTATCGATGATCATTCGAGATGGTGCGAAGTACGATTCATTTCTTCAAAAAGCGATGTCATCAATGTTACCAAAGAATTCTTCAAAATGGTCGAAAACCAAAAAGGAAATAAGATCAAATGTCTTCGTCAGACAATGGGACAGAATATAATAATAAAAACTTTGACGAACTGCTGAAACAAAACGGTATCGTACGACGATTGACAGTACCCTATAACCCAAAACAGAACGGTATAGCCGAGAGGAAAAACAGAACACTTGTTGAAACTGCACGTTGTCTTCTCATTCAGTCTGGCCTTCCACCCTCATTCTGGGCTGGAGCAGTGAATACTGCAAACTGTATACGAAATCGCTGTCCAACTAGGAGTCTTGATGGAAAAACACCATATGAATTATGGACAGGTCGGAAGCCGAACGTTAGTTACTTTCGAGAATTTGGTTGTTCAGTATATATCCTCAACAGGAAACAAGGTAAAGACAAATTCGATGAAAGGGACAAGGAAGGCAGATTTTTGGGCTACTCGGAACAAACAAAAGGCTATCGAGTTTGGATACCAAGTGAGCAAAGAGTGGAAATCACTCGAGACATTAAATTCTTGGATAAATCGGAAATTTCAATCAATGAATATTCTGAATTTCTCCCAGATGGTTTGTCAAATTATTCAGAAGGCGAGAAATATTTGGAACCTCTCACTTCAGAAATCGAAATAAAACCTCTCGTAGATATTAGAAATGTGAAAATCGAACGCACAGAGAGAGAATTCGAGGAGCATGCCACTGAGGAGAATATATCCGAAATTGAGAATATTCCTGAAGAATTACCTACAGATATACCCGATGAATTATCTACAGAATTTATTGAAACTAGACGAGGACCCGGGAGACCGAAAATTATCAGGACCGGTTCAAGGGGAAGACCTAGGAAAGAATACCACCAGTTGCCTCCAGTTACCATGAACATTGAGGAACCAGAGGAAGTTTTTATTGCCGAAGTACCAATGATACAGGCGATAAGCGGATCTGACGCCAACCAATGGTACAGTGCTATGGGGGAAGAAATTAAGTCATTTTTGAAAAATGATACCTGGACACCTACGGATCGTCCTGAAAACATTGATATCATAGGAAGTCGAATAATTTTAAGAAACAAGTACAAAGCTGACGGTACTCTCGACCGAAGAAAAGCACGTCTAGTGGCTCAAGGTTTCAGCCAACAACAAGGAGTTCATTTCAACCAGAGTTTTGCGCCGGTTGCCTGTTTGAGTTCTATACGACTTGTTGTAGCTTTAGCAGCTCGCTATGGAATGCACATTCATCAACTTGACGTTACGTGCGCGTATTTGAATGGTGAGCTTCAGGAACAGATATTTATGGAACCACCCAAATAACTTAACAAAATTCTGAAAACGATTACGGAAAACGAAACCGATGAAGTTGAAATCCGAACAAAAGCAAAAATTATGTTGAAAGGTCTACAGGGCGGAAATAAAGTTTGTCTTCTGAGAAAATCTTTATATGGATTACGCCAAGCCGGAAGGAGCTGGTACGAGAAATTGGACAGGGTTCTGAAATCTATTGGAGCAGTACCTACGAATGCTGATCCATGTGTGTATCGTTTATACAATGGAAAAAATGTAGCATTGATTTCCATTTATGTAGACGACATTTTGATTGCTTGTCGAAATCATGAAGTAATATCCGATGTGAAAAACCAACTTTCCAAGATATTCGAACTTAAAGATATTGGAAAAGTAGGTTACTGTATTGGAATTGAATTTTCACGGGAAGGTAACATATTTTGTTACCTTCTCTCTACATCAGAAGGGCTATATAACTGATTTACTACATCGTTTTGGAATGTCAGATTCAAAACCAGTTAGTACGCCGATGGATTCAAATGACAGAAGCTGCCAAAGAAGCCATATACTTACGAAGATTTTTGTGCGAGTTAGACTTCAAAGACTTGGAGAATGTCACAGTTTACAACGACAATCGTAGTACTATGATGCTTGCAGAAAATCCCACTTTCCTTGCAAGGAGCAAGCATATAGATATACGACACCATTTTATTCGTGAAGCACTCAGAGAAAAAGAAATTCGATTGCTTCATACTTCTACTGATCAAATGGTCGCTGATATATTGACGAAAAGTTTGCCACGACCAAAACACAATATTTGCGTAGAAATGTTAGGCCTGGGAGTCTCGATGAAAATGATGCCGCCGTGTCTCGAGGGGAAGTGTTAGAGATGAAGAATCTCCTTTACTATTGTTGCTAGACACGACTACTATAAAGACGTCCTGGACTATAGGCAGTTGTCAGCCACCAATATATTTGACGGATAGAAATGTCAATGTTGATCGTTCAGATTGTAAAGTTTACGTTCATTAAAACTCCGTTCATTCTCGTTTTCTCACGTACTGTTTCATTGCCCGAATACTCTGGTCAACAAAATTTAACATTTTCAGTTTATGGTATTTACGTTAAATAAAACACCAAAATGGCGGAATTTAAACAATTGAACATAGTTATGAAGGGGATGTTATCTGCACAGAATCAAATTTGAATAGTTAGCGCGCGCAATTACCAACCCACTACATATAAAATGATAAAAATATCCAGATTTGTTGGTTATGTGTTGTCCTAAAGAAGGGTGGAGTTTTTGTGAAAAAATAATGTTTTTAGTGCTTGTAATTGTGGAATATGGGTTGATTAGTGGGTAAAGAAAGGGCCTATCAAAAGAAGGAAATACTTTGAGTGATTTTTGACTGAAAAATTCGTGTTTGAAAATGCAGAAGCCAGATAAGCTCACCTTTACCCTGTTTTTTACATACCATTTAATTTTTTTTGATAAAAATGCAGTGCCACGACGCTATCACTTCTTATCGCACATTAAACATTGAACTGCCAAGACTCTTGAAATTTCAGTTCCCTGAATACATGCTGATTTGAGTCACTCCAATAATGGCAATTATGTCGGTTGAAGACACCATTCTTTGTAAATTTAGCGTCTTCTGTCTATATAATATTATCCAAAAATAATTCGTTCCCTTGCGACCAAGTTAAAACGAATTCTCAAAATCTCACTCTTCGTGGAAAATCTGTTTCTTTCAGGTGCTGAACTATGGAGAACTTATATTGGTGAAATTTATGTTTGCGCAGTATTCTGTGTACTGAGTTTTTTGACAATCCTGATTCTCTTGCAACTTGTCTCAAAGATATTGTTGGATATCCAGCAAAATATCCCAAAATGGCAATTTCAATATCTTCATCATCAACAATTGGCTTGTATCTCTGCACTCTTGCTTTGACGGATACAGTTTTTGAAGTTTTCTATAATTCGTTTAACAGTATTTTGTGAGGGCTTCTACTTCTGCGGATACCAAATAGCAAATATATCACATGTTCTTGAGATAACCCTATTACATTCGCCTTAAATAATAAATAGATTTAAGTAATCTTCATTCGAATAATTCAAACGAGCCGGCATGATTGATTACAATGACATTTCCGTGGTAGTTGATTGTTTCCAACGCAACTGCGGGTGCCATGGCCAACTAAGAATAAGTAAACTCAAGAATACGAGATTTTCTGGAACTGAGACATGTTGATTTGCCAATATTTCGAAAACTGTTGAGTGTAGGCATAGATAACCTTATTCAAAGTTAGCTTCATTTTCTATGCCGAATCGAATGAGAATATAAATTTGGAGGGTTTCTATTTGAAAAATTGGACTTTATTATTTTATTATTTTTTCAACCGGATCTATTTCATTTTCTGGTGAACGACCTGTATAACTCTAATCGAATTGACATCGAAATCCTACTGAACTGGGTCCTCTCCTACGAATTAATCGATACACAATCGAAAATAAATGATCGAGTCCAGAAATAAAAAAAATATTTTTCGGTCTGCAAACGCAATTTTCAACTTAAAATTTGAAATATTTCGAAAACGGTTAGACTTGGGTATATGACATTATGCATGAGACATGTTCAGTATCATGCGTAAAATCTAAAACCTTGATAATATAGAGGGTGTCCCATTTAAAATAACGAAGTTGGGGTCCACTTCCGGTAAAACCGGAAGTGCCACAATCTTCAAAATATTTTAGCCGGATAGCACAATAGTGAACTACCGAATTTTCAAATTCGGCCCACCTATGGTTTTCTATATATTGATCGATGCAGTTCCCGGAGGGACCCCCTGTATACTTCGTGTATGCACAAAATAGGCCTATAATATATGCCCCTAAAGTAATTCACAACCGTTGTGGTGTAACTACGATTTTGGTTCAAAAATTTCAATTTGCAGTAGTGTAGTGAAAAATGCAAGCCAAAAAAAGCCAAGGCATAAAAAATTCAAATTGTAATTGTGTCAAAAGTAATGGTCCATCAGTGCATTCTCAAAGTATATATTATACTATACTACTTTTACACAAAGGGCTAACTCTACAAATAAAAAAATTGAGTGGGGTTTTCTTCCTTACAAAATGATCCGATCGGATTGTACCGACTCTTATCTGTTCGTGTTGTAGTGAAAATAGTTAAGGTTTTATACTAATTTGTTTTTAGTCATAAAATATAAGTACTAATTCATATTTAGACCAGTGCCGATGCATTTTTGAGAAAAAAAAAATCAACAGCATGACACCTACTGGAAGAGGAGGGAAATATTGTTCGAATAACGGGAAGAATAAATTGGAGTCGACGATATGGAGAAGGATGAAACGGGGTGAACTATCAGGGGTTGAAAGTGATTTTTCGCGCTTGACAACTAAAGTTGACCTGCTATCGAAAAAATTTGATTGGCAATTGTTGAACTTAAAAATATCTACAACTTTTGTTTCAAACGTTCTTCCACATCAGTTCAAATTTTCCGGGATAATCGGAAAAACAAAATTTTCTGTTTTTAATTTTTTTTTCTCGAGCAAAGTTTGGTGGAAATATTTTCAACTGAAAAGTCTCACCGGTAAAGTTTGTCTCTTCGCCAGCAGTCATTTTTGTGTATAAAATTACTTTATCCACAAACACCTTATAATTGAAGTTTTATCCACACTTATGAACCGTATAAAGTACCACTTTATCCACTAGTGGAATAATGAAATTACTTTATTCCACTAGTGGAATAATGAAAAATACAATCTTGAATATTAATCACATTTTACTTATTTTCACCAACTTCACAAATTTTTACAAATGGAGTCGATAAACAATCGAAAATACATAGCAACCATTTAACACCTCCCGATATTTTTGTATGTTATTTCAATGATTTTTGAGGAGGTGACAGCCGCTGTCAGAGCAAAACGTCAAATCATTTTGTGATGAAAAATTTCCGCGATTCTGATTCTAAATGAATGTGATTGTGAATAAAACGTTGTATTGCATGCGTGTTTTAGATACATTTTATTTGCTTAAAACCCTTAATTTTGCAATGCAATCTATGAGATACATAATATTCGAACCACATAATTCAGCTAAAAATGTCATTCAACGGGTGAATTCAACTTGCTATGTTTTCAAACACACTTTAATTGAACAGAATTGGTAACTACTTACGCCTCATCTCGACGCGGATGTGAACTAGGCGATCATGTTGTAAGATGGCCGCGGCAAGAAACGCGTGATCTTGACGCCAGTTTAGGTTTTGCTTAGTTTTTCACAAGAAAACAGTTGTGTGGGAAAAATAATAGGTAAATTTTGTTGATACATGTTGTCTTCGTAAGAATAAATAAATATTTTGTTACCAATTTCAGTTTTTTTATGGAAAAAAGGCATTTGTTTTGTATGTATCCTATAGTTCACATTACCAATTTCTCTCATGTCCATGTCAGATTTATTGTGTATCCAATAATACACATTGCCAAGTTCTCACAATTTCATATGAACCTTAATGTGTATTCTATTGCCTTCATTGTCAAATTTTGAATATGAGTTCGTTATGCCAAAATACACATTTATTAGTGAGAAATACTCAAACTTGGTAGATGAATATCAATTTTTCTTTTACAGAATAAAATGACCACACGGAAAGACAAGATAATAGCCTTATTATTGCCACCTCCCGATTCGGATGGTGGAACAAGCGACGATGATGCAGAGAATTTTGAGGGTTACGGTGACAGGTATTCTGATGCATCCGAAGCACCCTCTATTCCTGATTCTGTAGTTGCAGAATTAGAATCAATTCTGAGCTATTCCGATACCGACACTGAGGCCGATACCGACACAGAGGGTGTTTTGACAGGAGGTGACATTAACTGTGAAGCAATCGTATTCAAGTCACCTGTCAAAAATATCGCTCAGTTCACATACACTCCAACACCTAAATCTATATTTACTCCGCTCAAAACGAGATATCAATTGAAAAACAGTAGTGATAATAGAAAAGAACATAATAAAGATAATACAGATCCTGATGATTTAGAACAAGAAGAAAAAGAAAGCAGAAAGAAGCAGAATGGGCAAAATATGGAAAATTGTGAAAAAAATACAAAGGGACACAAAAAAACGAAAACCAAAGAGTATGATTACAAGTGGTCCAATGAAAAATTCAGTTTTCCTGTCGACATACCCAGCAACGATTTTACATTTCCGGAGGTAATGAAGTCACCTATAGAATATTTCAAAATGTTCTTCTCTGATGACCTCATACAGTTATGTATAGAGAACACAAATCTATACTCAGTACAAGTGACAGGAAAATCCATAAATGTGACTGAGGCCGAAATCCGTGATTTCATAGCCATTCATATTTATATGGGTATAGTCAAAATGCCTTCATACCTGGATTACATACTGGAGTCAAAAATTTCGGTACCCAGAAATTGCATAATTGATGCCAATGAAACGATATCAGCAGATAAGGAGATACATTCACTTTGTCAATAACAGAAATCAGAATAATGATCCATATTTCAAAATTAGACCTCTTTTGAATATAGTAAGGAGGAACTGTGTTCAGGTAGAAAATGAGAAAAGACAAAGTATCGATGAAATGATCGTGCCGTACAAAGGAAAGAAAGCTGGATCTAAGAGCCAATATATCAAATCAAAACCAAAAAAATGGGGCTACAAATTTTTTGTAAGAGCTGGCATATCTGGATTTGTGTATGTTTTCCTCGTGTATGAAGAAAAAGAACTGAGTTTGAAAGAGTACAGATACTTTGTTGCTAAGGAGCTGGTAATGAAGGATAGAACAAAAAGGAAAAGAACATCTACCGAAGAAGACAAACCTGTAAAAAAAATTAAAAGAGCAGTAATTCCGAGGCCTACAAGTGACGTGAGACACGATAAGGTTGACCATTTTCCCATATATACCACCAAAGGTCGTTGTCGGCTATGCAAAACAGGAGAAACTCACTGGATCTGCTCAAAATGTGAAACACGATTGTGTTTAGTCAAAACGAGGAATTGTTTCTACTCATTTCATGAAAATAACAACTGAAAGTGTTCTTAATGTTTTCGTCTAATTACTTTCTTTCATTTTCAAATATGTTTTTCTATTATAGTTATTTAAGCTAGGCAATTGTTACTCTAGTAAATTCAAATGAGTGTTCTAAAACTGAAATAAATATTGGTTCAGAACTCTTAGGTTACTTGATTAATAGTTGGTAATGTATCCTATACAATACAGAACATAATAACATCTTGTTTGTTATATATTGGCAATGTATCTCATAGGATACAATTCATTTTTCGTCCGCTTTCCACCTAATCTCAAATTTTTTGATAGAATCATGTTTTTTGTGAGATATACATTCAGGAAAAATCAAATTTTACGAGAAAATCTAGGTAAATCCTATCCTGCCAAATTAAGGCTTAAGAAATTTAAACGCTCGAGCTTCGTTCTCGCGTTTAAATATTCTTCCGCAAATAAAATGATATCTAAAACACTTATACAATAAATAACTATTACGCACAGTTGATGATTTTATGCACAGGTGATTTTTTATGCACTTGTGCAAGAAAGTATTACTTTACGCACTGTCGTAAAAAACACATTTTCAAGAATCAATTATTAAATTTTGTTCTAAACTTATACTTATTTATTAAAATTATAGAAATTAACAGTTGAAACCTTTCGAGATTATTGATTTGATGTTACCTTAATGGGTACAAAGAATAAACAAGGACATAAATAAAGATTTGATCATGATAGAAGGGCAAAAGGAGATGAACTTTTGGGGGTAAAAATGGTTTCTCACTATTTGCAGCTAAAATTAACCTCCTACAAAAAAAGATAGGGAAAGAGGTTGTCGGTAATAAAAAGATCTACAACTTTTGAATTTGAAATTTTTCCACGTAACCTCAAATTTTCCGGGAAAATCGGAAAAACCGTTTTAATTTGCTTTTAATTTTTTTTGTGTAAAAATTATTTGTCGCAAAATCTAGTGGAAATGAAAACCTTTTTATGTTCTGAATTAGATATTTTTTTGCAGTGAGATATTAATTTTTCTCGAACGTCTTTGAAGTATTCGGAAAGGGGGAGGCTCCTATTTAGGCTGGTGCCAAAACGAATTTTAAACGCCTAAAATGAGAAAAAAGTAATTGGCAAGGACCAGGTGAAGAATTTTGTAGAGGAACTTTGAGGGAAAAATATATTTAAACACGAAAACACTCAAAAAGGTTTTTTGAGATTTGCGACGAAACGTGAGCAGATAATGTTCAGAAAAAAGTTGTAGATAATGAAAATTAAAAAAAAATTGTATTCAACACTTTTCAACGTATGCTCACATTGGCAGTCAAAGGGGCGAAAAACAGATTTTAAAGCATTTAATTTTTTCCTCGCCTATAAATGATTTAATTTACATGAAAATTTGTAGGAATATATCTCTTTTGATGTCGAATCAGCTTTTCGCAATTCAGAAGACGACTAGTTGTCGAGTTATGTACATTTTTCGAAAAAATACCCTTATTTTCCACGAACAACTGTCTTAGTGTTTTTTTGTATTTCGAAGGTCTATCAATTGAAATGACAATTGAAATATCAACTTTCAAATGGTCTATGTAACTTGGTTGTTTATTGATCGTTAAACCGCTTAAAATTGAGAAAAACCGACAACAAGTCTCTCTGAATCATATAGTTTTCTCAATATTTTCAAAGATTTTCAATAGTTGTAAAAAATACTGATATCAATATATTCAGCCAATCTGTAATGTGATACTTTCAACTATTGTGTTGCATTTTTCGCTGAATTATTATTATTATTATTATTATTAATTTAGAAAATGTTGAAAAAGTCCATATCTCAAAGTGGAGTGCATAGTTTTTATGTGAGAATAAATCTCGAAGTCATCTCCACAAATGTTTATTAAAGTTTATCAAAAAGTTTGGTTTCCCAAACAGGCGAAACATGTTTCGGGTTCAGACTGAAGATGGGTTTGTCTGAACCCGAAACATGTTTCGCCTGTTTGGGAAACCAAACTTTTTGATAAACTTTAATAAACATTTGTGGAGATGACTTCGAGATTTATGCTTACATAAAAAAAATTAGTTTAGTATAGTACAATTATGCATTCAAATATTTTATCATAAAAAATTAAATATAAACTACTTTTTGATATAAAAATAATGAAGGAAGTAGAAAATCATTGAAATTATTGAGAAAATCATGATACATAGAAAAACAAAATAAAGAAAATTGTGGACTTTTCATCAATAGACGACGAAACATTGATCTTTCTAGCCGATAGAACAAGTCAAATTATGATAAAAACAGTAAATCAGACGAGCTTTCAGTAGACAATAAAACAAGAAGACCAATACTAGACTTGATGACTCTATCACATGGCCACAGGACTATGGACGAAAACAGTCAGCCGGTGTCATGTCAAAAATTCCGGAAGAAAACTCTTCCTTTCTTTGTATAATCTCCAAATTGCAAAACAATTCGGCTATTTTAGGAGTAATATAAATGGACTAAATGACAATAATACTTAAAATTAACGAAAATGCACATTTCATTGGTTTATGTTAAGATGTCTACAAACCCTGGTGTGTCAAGTGATTCGATTTTGTTTTGATTTTTCAGAAGACAAATAAACAAATGAAATAGTGGTCTGCTTCTTTAGTCGTTTCCAGAGATGGCACCCTTATATAGGAATTTAGTCTTGTCAAGATTCCAGGGATATGGTGATTGATGAATGTTGTCAATTTTATGGAATTTCAACAAACTTTAAATACAATCCAAAAGTGAATGATGGTGATAAAATCTAAATTTCATAGTGCAATTTCCTTGTATTGATTACTATTATTAATGTGTTTCTTCATTTTGCTGTATATATCCTTAGACATTCATCCAATAATAATTTAATTATTCTGATTGACTCGTCATTTACTTGATGAAGATCCATAGTAATTGTACAAACTACACTGAAAACGATTCGATCCTCCACAAACCTTATTTAATCAGACAGTGAAGAAACTACATAGTGTGCAGGCAAAACATGTCTGATAAAATAAAATTTGTGAATATCTAATCGTTTCCTGTGTAGTTTGTACAATAATAATTTGATCATGTTCCGTTTTTGTATCATTTGTGGGCAATCCAGAGAGAAGAACAAAATAATTCATCTATATCCAGTACTGAAAGTGAGTAGTAAGTACCACCATATTATGAATATTATCACATAGTATCTTGTATTATTAGAAAACATTTTAATGAAAATCATTGCACGAATATATTACACACGGAATCCCGCCATTCCCGCTCATATTAGCAATATTAGCACAAGATTGACAGGTTCTAATGGTGAATTTTCATGAAGCTTAATTTCAATATTTCTAAATGAAATGCGTGGTTATTATTGTAGTGAATTTCATTTCAGTAAACAATTGAATAAATAAGTCGAAAATGTAACAAATTAAACTGATTGGTGAAGTATTTCGGTAAATTAAAATAATTACGTTTCTTAATTCATTTCATTCGTCGACAATAGTTGAAAACTTCTGTTCTTGTAAATTTACCCTAACAAGAAAACCGACCGTGGCGGTACACGCAAATGCGGAATATTTGGGAAACAGACCACGAATTCATTTGTTTTCTCTTAATCAAGCGGGCGAATTGTCTCCCGTTTTATCCCACAGTTTTCCAGGTATGAGTCGACACACCAGGATTTTTAGACATCTTAGTTTATGTAAATGTACAATGAAAATACCAAAATCTCCCCCCCCCCCTCATCTAATTGAAAAATACTTAACATTTTTTTACACTCTACTTCCATTACCAATATATGTAATTTTCTCCGCGGCTAAATTACAATATGTCCTATTACAATTAGATACTTCTTCGGTTTGCTGTAAAAATTGTCGAAGAAACGGTACCGCAAACGGCGTACTATCATATTCTCACTATTCTTGCAGATATAATAAAAATTGCATACCTAATAACCTACCTCTTCGTAAGGAAACACCGTTCCAAGTGATTATTTCAGAATAACGTTTTTGCTTGATTCTCTATTGGGTGTCCAATGATTACTGTACATTCTGCTAGTGCATAATTCATAATTATACGTATGGAAGAAAATGATTTCAGAAAATGATGCAATGATGAACTCGATTATACTACAGTGAATCGCTTTGCTTCTTTCGATTACTGCGTTACTGGGTTCCCACAAATTAATGGTCCATTTCATCCGAGATCCTAATTGATTCGATCATTAACGAATAACAAGTAATAGAAAAACACATTAGCAGTTTTGCCTTTCAGAGTTGATTTCCTCATTTGATGTATTCATTTCGTCAGCTTACTCAAGAATCAATTTTTGAATTTATCATAATGGGAGTGGGAACTTATGTAGAAACCTATTCTCTCAAAAGAAATGACATTAGCCTAGTAAGTTTTCAGAAACTCCTTTAAAAATTATTAGTTACAAGTGAATGAATGTTTATTCAAGAATTGTATACATACACAGAGAGAAAAGACTACAGAAGGTTCATGCACAACGTTGTGTAAGACACAGTTGTGTAGATATTTTACACAATTGTCCATTCTTTTATCATACGCGATTTGTGAAATTCAATAAATATTTGTGCAAGTCAATTTGTATAGTATTCATGCACTTCCACATTGCTGAAATATACACAAAAATATGCACATCTACCATAACACAATTTATATGGAAAACATCTACAACGCATTGAACTCATCTTACACCCGTTGTGCACTTTCTATTTGATATGCACAATTGTGTAATTTGCCACAACTTGACCAAGGCACTAAATTCGCATGCGCGGCACTCCAAATGTCCAGTCCATCTTTTTTTGATTGTTTCATGCTTATCGAAGGGCGAAGCTTGTTTAAGTGTACTTACCTATTATTTATTATTTGCTTATATGTATGTGGTTTTGTGTCAAATGGAAGTGTTATGGTGGATTTATGCAGCAGTCATAAGTCATAAGTAATAAGTCATAAGGAAGAATATTCGTCAATGATTGGTTGGTCCGTATATTCCAACCAATCACTGACGAGTATTCTTTCTTATGACTTAAAACTTATGACTTATGACTGCTGCATAAATCCACCATTAGAATATTTTTTGCAAACTGATACCAATATTTGAAGGTTAGTATTGCTATTATTTTTTGTTATAACATGAAACCTACAAATTGACTCATTTTCATCATTTTGAAAGGTGCATCCTCGTACCTACTTCCTACTTGAATAAATATAGTTTGACGCGAAGATTACTTTAAACTTCATTATTATTTAACGTGTTCTAAAATAACAAAATGTGTGGTTCATTTATGCTCTGTTTGGTATTTTGTGTTTCTGTTATTTTATTTGTAATTAGAGTTTGTTCAGTTATTTTTGTTATTAGTTCTTTGTGATGAAATAAACATTATTTGAGTGACATTCAATTTTATTTCAACCTTCTGGAAAATGGAGCTAATAATTTCTGAACAGAACGAGATATGAAGAAGCGAGTAGGTTGAAACTGATGCTTATCTTTATCTTATTCCGTTTGGATGTTATGTGCCTCAAGTGTATCCTTTCTTAAAATTGGCCTTGCTTTGTACACAAATATGTACAATATACTTACACAATTCATGTATGCGGAGTACACAAATTTGTGACAATTTTTGCATCATATATTTAAAATACCTACACAATTTGTACAAACTAGGTACACAAATTGTTGCCATTCATTACAATTTATGCATAAACAGTACACAAGTTGTTGACATTCGTCGCACAACATACCGGTTAATTTTGTATATTTTGTGTATAAAATTAAAACAAAACTATTCAGAATAATACAACAATGAAGTGTATCGTTTATACACAATATCTCTAATACAATATTATAAAAGAAAAATTAACAAATTGGTGCTGTCAACTTTTTAGAAACAAATTGTGCTGAAATTATTCACAATTGTGTAGAAAACATACATTTATTTCTCTCTGTGTATCATTAATATTACAGAACACATATTATAAAATTTAGATTGAATAAACACAGCTAATCGCTAAAGAATACTCTTGAAAGCGATATGATTAGGAATTATAATAGTAGTACTGGTTAACTTAATTATAAAAAGTATTAGTATAGTTAGTATAGTTGAATAGCATTAAAATTTTGTATTAAAAAAGTATAACAAAAGTAAAAATGGGAAGTGAAAATAAAAATGGATCAAGTGGTTATTGAGAACAGGAATTAGAGTCTTTCTCGATAATTATATGTATTCGAAACATCCACATACTGATGAATTTGCTGTCGCGAGGATTCTGTAACATCCACAGCTTTATTTTCGTTTTAAATGTATGAATTGAGATAATGTTTTTATACTCGTCGGGTATAACAGTGTACAGTTTTGGCGCTAAGTGTAAGTACTATATTTGCAGTGTATTTTTTTTCTGGTCTAGGAATTATAATTTGAATTTACTTCTGGTGTTATGGTTACGTTGGACGTATTTCAGATCATTTTTATATTTATGTTGTCTAGAAGTTACCGTGAGAAGGAATATTTGCTGTATATCTAACATTTGCGATTCTTTATATAACTGATCACAAGGATGATTTGGAGGTTTACTGTATATTATTCTGATTAGCCGTTTTTTGAATTTTTTCAAGTACAAATTTGCAGCTGCTCCCCATGCTACTATTGCATATCTACGAGGATGTATTGATATCTAGTTAGCCTAGACCAGTTCCCTGCATAAACAAAATATTGCATTACCATAGCAACGAACAATAACTTATTAGAAGTGTCAGTGTAAAGTTTGACGTCAAAAAAGTAAACCAGAGTTACGCAATGAGTTAAAAGAAAAAATATGTCCACCGAAATTGTGAAAATCGAAAAATTGGAGTATCAAGCCATCATCAAGTACCTGTATTTAAAAGGGTTAAAAGGTAAGCAGATTTACGAAGATAACCTTAATATCCTTGGTGATCAATGTCATTCGTATGCGACCGTGAAAAATTGGACTGCACGCTTCAAAAGAGGTAAATTCTCCATTGAAGATGATGACCGATCGGGAAGGCCAGTTTCTGTGTCAGTCCCCGAAAATATCGATGCAGTTCATGACATGATTTTAACAGACTATCGAATTGGGCTACCTGAAGTACTGAATATTTCATACGAACGCGTTCATCATATAGTTCACGTCAATTTGGACATGAGAAAAATTGCTGCAAAATGGATCCCCAAATGTTTGAATGTTGACCAAAAGCGTGCAAGGGTAGTAGCATCGCGTTCGATCTGTGCTCGATTTGAAAACGATGTAGACTTCTTAAACCGAATTGTTACTATGGATGAGACTTGGGTACATTTCTACGATCCAGAAACAAAGCAACACTCCGGTTCTCCAAGAGCTAAGAAATTTCGTGTCCAAAAATCTGCTGGAAAAGTTCTTGCTTCAGTTTTTTGGGATTGCCATGGAGTAATCATGATTGATTTTTTGGATAGAACAATAGCTGGAGATTACTATTCGACATTACTGACCACTCTACGGGAAAAAATTAAAGAGAAAAGACGCGGAAAGCTATCCAAAGGTGTTTTGTTTTTGCAAACACAGAGTATCATGAAGGAATTTCTTCAAAACTGAAAACATAATGACGGTGCCAAACAAAAATATATTTACATGTCTGAAATACGTACATCTAAGAGGAAATCGATTTACTATGGACTCAGAAAGCCACTCCTATCCTACAAGATTGGGAAACGACCTCAGAATCCAATTTCATCGGTTGGAAAAGACACAACAAGGAATTGATTCTTGGGGACCGAAACTGTATAATAAAATTCTTCCACTATTGAGAATTAAAACAGAAAAAATCTTCAGTTCATGGGCGAAATTACACTTACTGAACATGTGCTGCTACTACATTGAGGAATTCTTAAATAGTTGATGAATGTACCACAAATAGTTTAATCAACATTAATTATTGATTAAGTGTTAGTTTTAATGTATTTTTTATGTTGTTTATTGGGTGTCAATGTCATATATAAACAAAAAAGTTTGCTATTTCATTTTATTATTATCATTAGTCCTAATAGACTTTTCTTGTAAAAATTGCATTTACAATGAATAAACTTATCTATCTATCTATTCGATCAGTTCCATATGGAAATTGGCCTTGAAGAAGAAGAAATTACTACAGAAAAGGGCAACAAATTATAACGAAAATCGAAGAAAATTTCTAACTATGAAGAACAAAAAGACATATATTATAATGAACACCTAAGTCATAAATGGAAATATTTTATAAGTAGAAGTTCTAGAAGGTCATAGAGAAGAGATGGCGACAATATTTCCCGGAATAACTAGAACGTGACATTACCCACAGAGGAAAACGGTGATAAAACGAAATGTTTTGACAAAAACTGAGAACCAAACCAAAACTTAGAAGTGAACAGTCAAAGAAAAAGTTGAGGGAGATCAGCTGAAATGGTACAGCATTTTGCAGAGTCATCAAATTCTAGAGATGAAATAGCCTCCAAATTGATTACAGTGTCTTTTTGTTAGGAAGAAAGGAATGCGTTTGATGCTGTTATCGAATTCATTTGAAATAATTAAACTATCAGTCAGCAAAGCTATTCAAAAAACATTTAATTCCTGAGTAACAGAACACTCCAAATGGAGATATAATTCAGTATTTTGCATATTCCTTATCGTCACTGGCTTTTAATTGGTACTTCTATTAATTTAATGTGAACACCTGCATTAGCTAAATGTTAACTGTACGCTGTGAAAAAATAAAACTTTTTTCGAAAATGCAAAATGTTTGCGGATCCAATAACGAATAATTTCGTATTCAGTAGGATTTTTGTTTCTATTATTTTATTTATTTTATACATTACTTAAATCATAATGATTATTATGCTTCTGTTAAATGATTCATTATAATTTCATGTCTAATACTTATTGCACTCATTATTCTATAATTACACACTGAAACCTATTAGTTGACTGAATTTTATGTCTTTTGTGATTGTGTAGTGGGTGAAAAGTTTGACGTTTCATATTTTTTTTAATCCTTTGAATTTATTCTTTATTGTTTTCATTATTTCCTTTTTTTTGTTCAGATAATGTTATACCGGAAAACATCATAATGTAGATTTAGTAGTAGTTTCTAATGGAGGCAAAAGTTGTCATGAATTCCTCAAATTCGTTTTTTTTTTAATCATCATGAGTAAATATAGGTATACATAATCAAAGCACCGATTTTAAAGATAATTTTATCGACGATAAACGAAGATCAGTAAAACGAATTAACTTTAGAAAAATTCAAAGGCGCATAAATCTACCTATCAGAACAATGACAGCTTGTAGTCTTCATGGAATGGAATGAACAACATTATTTATTATTCTTTCGGTATAACAGTACGATATTCCTCTATCAGTGACAACCGTAGCTCTTGCAAAGTTTGTGGTGGCCTAAAACGACGATGAACAACCCTTTCGAATTCTTCCCATAAATAGTCTATAGGGTTAACACCTGGACTACATGCTGGTCATTCCAATCTTCGTAAACCAACTTCATCCAAAGTCAGAGTTCTGACTTAAAATCTCAAAAATTTGCTAATTCCAAGATACTAAGTCAGAATTCCGTCTTCGTATCTCAGAATTAGCTAATTCCGACATACTAAGTCAGAATTCTATGACTTATTATCTGAAAAATGTAGTTACTACGGTAAGTTACTGAATGAGTATTTCTTCATGAACTCAATTGATTGATTCCAGGTCTTGCATGAATTGAAGTGTGAATATGGGCAACTTGAGAACATCACTAACTCTACGTAAGCATTACTTTCCTCCTGTAAAACCGGGCAGTAAAGTATACTTTCGCCAGGCGATAAAGTAGTCCGCGGGCGCTAAAGTGCTACTTTACATCCGCAAATCCGGGCGATAAAGTGCTACTTTACGCCCAGTCGTGCATAAAATAAATTATTCAACCCAATCAATCTTTTATCTACAAATTGTATTCACTAAGTCTATGGTGATGCATTCGAACTGAAAGCTCCAAAATTAGATTCCCTTTCAACGTCGTCCCACAATCGCTCATGTTTAATCCTTCATTTGTTTGTTATGATTGACTACAAGCATCAACCGCTTAACGGGAGAGCAATAAAAGAAGAAGGGTTAATGAATCTTACAAAGGTTAATGCATTTTCTGGTGAATGCTGTGTTTGTGTGGGAGCTAATAATAAACATTTAACGTGATATTTTTGTTGCATGTCTCGACTGTCTGAACGAAACATGTGTTCGCTATTACATCTGAATTTTTTGCTCTGTGTCTGTGAATCCGAATCGGAGCACACATTTAGTACCATGACAAACCTCACATGTTTCCGATTAAGATTGAGATAATTCCTTACAATGTTGGAATGCCATAGACGATGGGTTTTTCTATGTCATGTTCATTGAATTATCCAATAGAAATACTGATTTCATTCATACTTTTTCATTCATTACTATTCAACATTGTTTCAATGGGTTAAAGTATTGTGAAATGTGTGGTTGTATATAATTTATTTTATGTATTGAATCTCATGAAGAGGAAAATCCTGTAATGTTCAATGAACATCGTGAGAAACTAGGGGAAGTTGGTAGGAATTGTGTTCTTCTTAAATTTCTGCAGCATGAATGCATTAGGGAACACCTCCCGAGGCAGTGAGTTTCAAAGCTTTGCCGTTCGTTCGAATAACAAGCCATGGGAAAGATGTTCAGCATATCTCCAAAGTGAAGACAAAGAGATGTGAAGACTGACCTTGATGGGTCAGTCTCGATGGTACTGCTAACGGTGGAACGATAGATGATATTTCAGAAGAGCCTCGTCCATGAAAATATCTGTAAAACAGAGACAGATCGCCAACCTTTCTGCGCTGTTCAAGAAAAGTGAGTGAGCTTGTAAACCCAACATTACCGACGAGCTAAATGGCTCCATTTTGAAAATCTGAAATGTTCTCAGAATCTATGTTCATCACTTGCTTTCTTCTTCCAAATACTCTCTGATGGTTCTCCTTGTCCATGAAAAGGTTTGATAAAAAACTAGACTTCAAATTACTGAATTTCGAATTGGATGGAGATATGTCGAATCTTTTTCATTTTGGAGAAATCGGTATATTTTCTTTAAAAGATTGCAAATCATTTGGCTATAAATTTATGTATGAGTCTATCTAAAACTGGAAAGAAATCTCTTCCATTGGAAAGTTTGGATGTATGTGCGAATTCTAAGGTTGATGTTTCGTTTCCAAAGAACACCTACCCGGTGAACGAAAACGTCTAAGGCTGAATTCCCACAGATCCGACGTCCGATGATACGATGGTACGAAAATGTTCTGATTGGTTGGAAAAATGACCTGATTGGTTGATTTGTTGTGTCACCTGCCAATTCAACCAATCAGAACATTTTCGTACCATCGGATCATCGGACATCGGATCTGTGGGAATCCAGCCTAATACTTCGGAAAATATATTCATAAAACTGACATCAACTTATCAATAACACGTTCGTTTGACAATGACAATTACTACTATGAATTTACAGGGGGATTCTCAACAGTTGAGTTAAAATGTAATCAAGGATTTGGAAAGAACAGATGGTGCCAAGAATAATTGATGCAGCATTTTCTCTTACAAAGGCAATACTGATTCGTTGTATCAAAAAATCAAAAAAGATCTTGCTCTGGCATCACCTATCACTGCAATCAGCATGGACTACAAAGTTTACAAAAGTACGGTCCCTTGAGGTTCGCATGCGCATGAGAGAGAGAGAGAGAGATCCTTCAAATCGTATTTGGAACGTTATATCTGCTGGGAAAGAATCTAACCATTTCACCAGACCTGTGGAAAGACCCAGGTGGTCAACAAGAAACGGAAGAAATTTACCGGCATATACGATTCTCAATGCATTTGGTTGAAACGTCGTGTAGCCAGTCGACCAGTACAAAATATAACAATGGAGATTCATTTATTCGACATCTCTACTTTTTGGTGTTATGAAAAAATTATGCATATGGCAAATTCTCTCAGAAAATGCAAAAAAACGAAAATACACGAATTTGACAATTTTTTCAATCATTATGTAAATTTTGAGCAATTTTTTTGAAATTTACACTTTAATTACTCGAAAAATGTAAGTTTCCATGTTACATTGATAAACTAAAATGTTGCAAATCTATGAAACATAAGGAGATTCCAAAAAAATTTGATCTGAAATCTTCAAGAACATCTTCGTCTTCGTCTCCAATATTTTCTCCAGTCTGCATTGGTTCTTCATCCACAATTTCATCTGAATTATTAACTTCCTCGTAGGTTTTTTTCTTCAACATTGTCGCATTTTTCAGAACCATGACAAATTGAAAAGTTTGTGCATTTTTTAAACTATGTTTTCGGCAGCCACATTTTAGACTGTTACATCCAGTTTCACAGCAGTATTTCTATAAACGATGTTGTTCACTGCTCTGAGTCTCGAATACTGGCTAACGGTTTTTGCAGCTGCTATGACCTAATCAACATATTAGGCCCAGAGCCTCCTGGCCCCTTTTCCACTTCTCTGTGAAATATCTTCTGATGGGCAAAATTTTTCCGTAGGCCATTCAGGTATACAAGTTTTCTTAAAATAGCAATAAATAGGCACCCACGTGTGCATGTAATTCAAAAATTATTTTACAAGTTTCTCAAAATATTGTAGATGTCTTATAAAGTATTAACTTTATTAACTTATTGAATTTCCTAGCGGGTGGCGATGCGACTGACTTTACTGTAAGTCGCTGCTTCATCCGTAGGGAATTATTACATTAACAATAAATTATAATTCATTTGGCAGGGCAAGACAACTCAAAGTTGTCCGACCTACCCTTGCACTGATGAGAGGCAACAACCTCGAAACATGCCTGCAGGTGGTCATCCCTAGCCAAATTAATGATAATCTTTTGTTTGTCTACAATAAGCACTTGCAATTGAGTCTTCTTGGAAGAACGTTGCACAAATATCTGTCAGATGTAGTTCAATATCCGTCGTGGCATTAGCCAGGGAAGTAGTTATTTTCTGTCAGATTTTTGCCTCATATTATCCACTTTGTGGAAATATTTGGAGAGGAGGGTACTTCGGCTATGTCGATTATATTCTTATCAACTTATTTGGTTGTTAATCATAGTAGTATATTTCGATTTGCAATTTTTTTATTTAACAATGTAATATAGAAACTTACATTTTTCTAGTAATTCAAGCGTAAATTTTAAAAAATTGCTCAAAATTTCAAATGATGATTAAAAAAGATTGTCGGATTCGAGTGTTTCTTCGTTTTTTTGCATTTTCTGAGAAAATTTGCTAAAGTGATATATATTTTTTATACTATCAGAAAGTAGAGATTCCAACGAACAAAAAGCACACTGATTTTTTTCAAAAGCAGATATTTTGAAGTGAAAATTTTCGATTGAAAATTGGGGTGCTTTTTAGATATTAAATCAAATTAAGGCGAAACTGTGAATATTTTCAATTCAAAAAATTACAGTGAGTTTGGGTCATAAAATGGTAAGTTTTCACCAAATTTCCTGAAAAATATGTTTTTTGTGGGAGAAAAAAATAAAAAACTGTAGTCTTTTTTGGATTTTTCGCATAAATTTTGAGGTTGTGTGAAAAAAGTGTGGATACAAAGGTGTGTTTTTTTTTTCTACAACTTTGCTATATACCTTTTTTTGATAGGTGTCGTAGTTTTGTCGGAAATCGTACTAAACCGTTTTCCTCATTCAAAATCTCACCCTCTTCCACTTCCCGACTTTAAACCGTCCGTAAATATTTTTTCTTTTATTTTTGATATATTTTCTTACTTTTCCATTTGGTATTATCCTGTTCTAATTTTTTTTCAGTTTTTGCCATTTTCAAAGGCTTCGGCACTCGTATAGTAGTTACTATCTTTCAGACTTCCTGAAAGATAATATGCGGAAAAAATCTTCTTTTCGCAATAACCTGTACAATTGTGTGCAATACGGCTAATTGAATACGTTGATACCGAGTCTTTTATTGGCACTTCACTCAACTTCGTTTAATTGTTAGTTTTTATACCGATTCATTCAATAAACCCACTTGATAATTATTGAGTAAACAACAATTTCAGTCTATTACAAATGACGTGACATAAATAAAAAATCATTATACGGAACGAATTTCTAATTTCGATTGTGACATAAGAGTTGAACAGATAGCACAACATGCGAGTAACATTTTAGTAATTATATGGGTGACATGATTCAGATAACCTAGTATTTGACAGCTGAAGTATTTTCATGAGGAATGTATCCATGATCGAGAGTTTACAGGGAAACTTATCTGAAAATGCGTATTCAAATATCTTGGGAAATGAGTATGGGACAATTACTGGCCTTTAATTCTTTATCATCTTTGGATTATTTTTTTTTATGTATCGGAACAACCTTATCTTTTTTAATGATAGTAGGAAAATTACCGTCAGAGATTGAATTAGAAATGTTATTGGATATATTATTGAATGAAGCATTTTCTTCAGTAAAAATAATGGTACTTCGTCTGGGCCAGCGAACTTCTTGTTTTTCAATCTATTACATAATATGGTACATAATTCTTGTTCGGTATACGGTTGAAGGAATAAAGTATGCAAGTTAAAGTTATCACTGTGGTTTTTTATGTATGATTTCACATTGTTTCTTTAGGAAAAAAGTTTTAAGCTCATAGTTGCAATGGTTTGAGGATCTTCTTCAATTGGTTTTCCATCTTTCTCAATAACTACATTTTTTGGTTAGGACTTCCTTTTTGTTAGTTCAAAAACTACACTCCATGGCTCTATCGACTTATTATCGTATTTGACGATTTTGTTTCGGTAGTACTCTTTTTTAGTTTTATTTGTTAATGAAATGTGAACTTTTTCACCTTTTTGTATCCATTGATCAGAGAAGGGTACACAGTTCAGAGTCGCGCCAGTTATAAAATTTTTGTTTAGGAAAGTTCGTTTCGAATGGAAACATGAATATACTATAGAAAGATTCAAAAGTTTCATAACATTAGTGAATTTCGTACATGACCAACTGTCATTCATTACAGCTCTTTCAAAATTTTCCAAATTAGATATGCTGAAACTTCGTCTAATCCAACTAAAGATATTATGAGGCCTTTAACGGACGGTCAAGTTCAAGTGAAGTTCAAGTAATATACTTCTGTGGTCAGAAAACGTATTGTCTTCTATTTAACATAGGAATGCCATTATTACTGAAGTCCAAGAAAATGTGATCAATTATCGTGCAAGTGACTCTAGTAGGCCAATCCACCATAAGTAAACAGTTAAAATTCGATAATACATTGTCTTGAAAAATAGGGATCATGTCTGTGAAAATAGGCCTTAGCCTGAAGAGGAGGGGAGGATGGAAGCTCTACTTGTGTTTGGCGGTTTTCACGAGCTTTCCTCATTTGTTTGAATTCAACAAACCTCTTCCATTCCTCTTTTTCCTCCTCAGACATCACTTGCCGAATAGCAGGGATTTCACTATTCGTGCGGGGCCGTTTGATGAATGTTTCCGCGTGAAAGTGGGCCTCCTTCAAGCCTATTCCTGGTACTAGCTCGAGAGACATTGAGACCCGATATTACTGAAATATTGTCAGGAGTGCGAGGGCGGTTTTGTACGAACATTCTTGTTTCGTTCATTCTTGAATCTATTTGCAAGTCTATCCAAATATTGAGTGGACTGGAGGTCCCTGAACGTAACGTATTACGTTCTAAATTCTGGAATGCTTCCAAAATTCGTCGTGGAGTGCCGGTATTTTTAGGGGTTTGAAATTCCCCAGTGGGTTGACCGCCGAAAATCAAAAAACTAGGTGAGGCCCTCAAAGGCCTGTTATACAAATTTTGAGCTGAAATTTCCCTTAGACTCAGATCACGCCTTGCATTCTGATCAACAGAAAAATTGATTCGAGATTCATCATCATTGTCTTCATCAGGACAGCCACAACGTGACTTCTATTCACATTCACATCATCCATACTACAATGCACAGGATTTAACCTGAGATGCAAGTGAATTCAAATGAACCGCTTTTTGAGAATCCAGGTGGTAACTAGATTCTATGGCGTTTTTTCGACGCGACGCGATTCAACAACCACTTGTGAGCTCTTCGGGAAGAATGCGTGGAGCCTGCCTTGTTTGACAGCCACGCGTGATGAAACCCTTCGGTTTCTATTGATTATGGGGCTCTCCAAACTAGAGCCAAAAGAAAAATTATTGTCAGCAGAAAATGTACCACTTATAGAAGCATTTAGGATGGGCTGATAGGCCAGAAACAGAGAACAATCAAGAGCTTGGTTGGATATAAAACGCGTTAAATTTTCAGCGGGGAAGTACACATGTAGTTGGTTGAACTTTTGTTTGTCTGCGAGTCCTCGGATGTAAATTGTAGGACATTATGGGAATGTAGAAAGTGTAAGAAAAAAATAATCGCGTACCGTGATTTATAACATAGTAAATTCCCCTAAGACAGAACTAAATAACGCGTACAATGCTAAACCCTATATTCAAATAGTCTCTAAAAAAAAATGGGTGAATATCACCTGTGCGGAATTCACACACAAGCACTTATGCAGGAACGCTGTATAAAACAGTACCCTCAAATATTTACTGAAAATTAAAGGTATAGTTATATTATACGCTCTGTACTAGGGAACGCTAGTGCCAGGAAGGCTCTATATACATAAAAAAATCCCCTCAAATATTTGCTGAAAATAAAAGATATAGTTATTCTATACGACCTGTACTCGGAAATACTAGTGGTACAACCAATAGCTCAATAAAAACCCTCAAGGAAATACACAACACTGCGCTGCAATAATCGCGAAACACCAATAATAATCGCACAATAATTAAGCCGTGGCTAGAACTCTGTTTCGTTGACGAACAGTAATCACTCAAAATAAATGGCTCGCGTATCGTCGCGCTAATCTGAAACGTCTACTATGTCGTTTCCGTCCGAACCGATGCAAGTCTGAAAATGACGCTCGACGCGAAGTGTACTATGCCCGTCCCGTCCGATCCGACGTCCGACGCTGAGTGCCCTTTTTCACCATTCCAAAAGTCTCTGCTGCCCTTCCGAAAACTATGACATCCCACACTTTCGTTTTCTAGAACTTTCTTCAAGTCATTAAAAGAACCGTTACTCTGCACACCATGTGTCTCACTTTTCCACAGACCTGTATTCAAAAACATTACTTGGCTTTCTCTTTTTCTTAAAAATCATCAACATTCGTTCAAGAGGCACACAGACACAGACATAAAATGATATTCTATAGAACAACTTCCTTTGTTTCTATTTTTACATCCAAGTGTTGAACATCTTCGCACTTGATTTTACCGTACTGATGAGAGCTTAAGCTCGAAACACGTGTCTACGGTTGCAGAACATTTTGAGGGTTATACCCAATAACTTTTTTATTTATATTTTTATATATTTCCCCTCGCTAAATCCATCCATATTTGTATTTTTCTGGGTAGGATTGTCACGCTGGTAGCTATAGCTGCCTTCGTGGCGACGTTAGTTGTTGCCTTGTAAGCACAAGGTCTTCTAACCGAAGCTACAAATGTGTGGTTGGCTTCCTGTTGTTGACTTCCTTTGTTTCTATTTTTACATCCAAGTGTTGAACATCTTCGCACTTGATTTTACCGTACTGATGAGAGCTTAAGCTCGAAACACGTGTCTACGGTTGCAGAACATTTTGAGGGTTATACCCAATAACTTTTTTATTTATATTTTTATATATTTCCCCTCGCTAAATCCATCCATATTTGTATTTTCCTGGGTAGGATTGTCACGCTGGTAGCTATAGCTGCCTCCGTGGCGACGTTAGTTGTTGCCTTGTAAGCACAAGGTCTTCTAACCGAAGCCACAAATGTGTGGTTGGCTTCCTGTTGTTGACTTCCTTTGTTTCTATTTTTACATCCAAGTGTTGAACATCTTCGCACTTGATTTTACCGTACTGATGAGAGCTTAAGCTCGAAACACGTGTCTACGGTTGCAGAACATTTTGAGGGTTATACCCAATAACTTTTTTATTTATATTTTTATATATTTCCCCTCGCTAAATCCATCCATATTTGTATTTTCCTGGGTAGGATTGTCACGCTGGTAGCTATAGCTGCCTCCGTGGCGACGTTAGTTGTTGCCTTGTAAGCACAAGGTCTTCTAACCGAAGCCACAAATGTGTGGTTGGCTTCCTGTTGTTGACTTCCTTTGTTTCTATTTTTACATCCAAGTGTTGAACATCTTCGCACTTGATTTTACCGTACTGATGAGAGCTTAAGCTCGAAACACGTGTCTACGGTTGCAGAACATTTTGAGGGTTATACCCAATAACTTTTTTATTTATATTTTTATATATTTCCCCTCGCTAAATCCATCCATATTTATATATATATATATACATATATATATATACATATATATATATATATATATATATATATATATATATATATATATATATATATGAAAATATAAGTAGAAAAGTTATTGGGTATAACCCTCAAAATGTTCTGCAACCGTAGACACGTGTTTCGAGCTTAAGCTCTCATCAGTACGGTAAAATCAAGTGCGAAGATGTACAACACTTATAAGGTCTTCTAACCGAAGCCACAAATGTGTGGTTGGCTTCCTGTTGTTGACTTCCTTTGTTTCCATTTTTACATCCAAGTGTTGTACATCTTCGCACTTGATTTTACCGTACTGATGAGAGCTTAAGCTCGAAACACGTGTCTACGGTTGCAGAACATTTTGAGGGTTATACCCAATAACTTTTCTACTTATATTTTCATATATTGCCCCTCGCTAAATCCATCCTTATTTGTATTTTCCTGGGTAGGATTGTCACGCTGGTAGCTATAGCTGCCTCCGTGGCGACGTTAGTTGTTGCCTTGTAAGCACAAGGTCTTCTAACCGAAGCCACAAATGTGTGGTTGGCTTCCTGTTGTTGACTTCCTTTGTTTCCATTTTTACATCCAAGTGTTGTACATCTTCGCACTTGACTGATGAGAGCTTAAGCTCGAAACACGTGTCTACGGTTGCAGAACATTTTGAGGGTTATACCCAATAACTTTTCTACTTATATTTTCATATATTGCCCCTCGCTAAATCCATCCTTATATATATATATATATATATATATATTTATATATAAAGTGAAAATAGAGTATATTTCGTTTCAATTCCGAGAGTTCTAACCTTTGACAGCTGTTTCGTGCTAACGCACTCTTCAGAAAGGATTTATGGAGCTCTCGAAATCAAAACGAATCCACTCAAGAATTAATACCGTGAGGCAAGACAGAATATAACAGGAAGTTATTCATGACATCTACAGTCACTAGTTGAAACTTAATTTGACACGAACCAAGGAATCCTCATAACGTATTAGAAACTTGATTGAACCTTGGGTTGGTCAGAACAACGAATTGTTGGCTGCCTATCAATTTGTGGACAAACCTCTACTTTTGGATTCCTTGGTTCGTGTCAAATTAAGTGTCAACTAGTGACTGTAGATGTCATGAATAACTTCCTGTTATATATATATATATATATATATATATATATATATATATATATATATATATTCACTATTTACATACAATTTTTTTACATAACCATTGTATTTACTTATATCAAGTGACGTTTTATTTATATTAGGAGAAATTTTTGTATTGTTGTATTTTTCTGACTTGAGTTTTTTCAATTGTTTAAATTGAAAGCTACAATAAACTTATCTATCTATCTCAACTCAACATTGGGTTTGAATAAATAATTCATAACAGCTGTTAAATTATCCAAGAACAATTCGTCTTGGGTCCGGGTGCGAAGGGTGTTTGAGATTGAAGTCGGGGGTCCGACTTCAAAGTCGGGGGTCCGACTTCAAAGTCGGGGGTCCGACTTCAAAGTCGGGGGTCTGACTTTAAAGTCGAGAGTTCTGAGATTAAAGTTGGGGGTCCGAATTAGAATCGTAAAATATGAACAAGGAACGAACCGAAATTTGGAAAGGATAAATACAATAGTTGAAGTATTTTAGAAATTTTCTAGTCACTGCATATCATTCATAACTTTTCTACTCACAGTATAATAAATCATTACGTCAGTCAAAATCACTTCGCCGACAAAAAAGCTCGACCATATAAATGTTGGACAATATCGAAACGATAACATTAAACAGATAACCTTAGAGAAACCTAACTTGAATAGTTTTTGCTACTCTTAAAACATGATAAATTATCACAGAACAATAAGACAAGAAGTTTATATTCACATTTACATAAAAACTGTCTCAAGAATATCACTTGAATGGTCGTTGGAAGCATAAACACAGAGTAATTATGCTATAAAAGATATTATAAATTTCGAGATATTATCTAAACTGGCAGCTAGGAATATCAACCGACAATAATCTTTGTTGTTATTCCGTCTGTACCTTCAGAAGTAATCAGATAATTATAATTTATGTCAATTGGAAACGTCAAACTATCACCAAATCTGAAAACGATCTTATATTCTGGCAATTTCAGAAAAACTTTCTTTTCTGTTTCGTGACAAAGGTAATCATATTTCTTTTCTCCTCGGGCACACCTAATTCAATTCTTATAACTCTTGATAACATCAATCACGGCAGTAATCAATCTATTTGACATCATAACATTCTGAATAAATTCTGAATAAAATTGTACCTGTGTGCGTTTGAAAAAGTGACAATTTCGTCAGCTGCACTTGGCGTTCTTAAGTGGTATTTCTATCGACTTTCCTTCATTTTCCAGCTTATTTATTCATCTTGAACGAATTGCACTTTTTCCGAAAAAAATTATGAATTTTTATATGAAAACCAAACCTCAAGAATATATCCAGATAAGAAAGTTACTACAAAGAAAGAAATGGGATAAATGTCTTTCGGAAAACAACTACTTTCCTGGCGACCACCACGACGGACATTTATTTAAATCTGACAGATGTCCAGGGTATTTCATGACGAGCGTTCATTAGTGATATATGGAGAACCATTTAAAAAAAAACTTAAAATTTTGTGGTAGCGGGTTTTACAGTATGGCTTTCTCAACTAAAATAATTTCAAATTTCGGTCTCTTATACGGGAAGAAGAGGGCAAGTTCCATATTTTAAATGGAATACCCTTCATTCAATGGCATTTCCTGGTAGATTTAAGGTCCACTTTGTGTAATAATGCCTATCCCAAATTTGTTAGTTTTCGAGAAATCAATTTTTTTCTGAAAATGTTGTCAGTTACAGCACTACTCAGAAAAAATAATAAGTCATAGACAGCAACAGAATCATACCTGAAGCATCAAATCAAGAACAGGTCCATAGAGAAAAATAATTTACAGGGTGGTCAAAATTCACACCTGAAACATACCATCGATAAAACTGATGAAACACAATTTTTTAACCGGAAAACATACACTATTCAATTATTTTTGAAACAGAAAAAATATATCAAATTCATGAAGAATACCCTCAACCTAAAATACACCACAGGCAAGATATATCCGATTTTGGGAAACATCTTGAATGTAAATCATTCGAAGCAATACCCATACCAAGAGAGCTTTGAAAATAATGGACTGATATTAGAGAGATATTGCAGTACTAAATAACGCCAGGTAGTAATAAAGTCGACGTTATTTTGACATGTACGCATGCGCACTGTGAATCTGGAATAAGGAAAACTTTATTAAAATACTGCCTGCCTTTATTAGTGGACGTTTAAAGGCGAGGATTAATATTCCTTTATTTCCATTTCGGTTGAGATCGTAAATTATCGTGACATGATCAGTGGATAAAACATGGCTCTGAATGATAAATATATTAGATTTTCAACAAGAGTCGACGTAGAAGCTCGTTTGGGCAATTCTATTATCAGTATAATTCCTGCTAATTCTGAAAATAATTATGCAGATAGGAAAATCCAAGAGACAAATTTGGTTGAGGTTATGATCGCATCTGTCAATCACGAGTAAATAAGGGACGAACAGATGAAACTTGCGATATCTCTGTTTTTAATTACAGAATCACTATCGAAATAAAGTTGCCTTAAATACTGACTGGCGTTATTGCAATATCTCTCTATTAACTCTGGCAATTCCACTGTCGTTGGCAAAAGGTTTACTCTAAATGAAAATGAATGGTTTGAAATAAAATACTACCAGAGAGGTGATTCATATCTTTGTTTATTGATATTGAATACAGTCATTTTCTTCTTTTCACTCGAGTTCATTGCGACAGATGTTAGAAGACATTGCCGTTTTGTTCTAAACAAGAATTGATCCTTTTTTGCATACCACTATTTGTAGCTTTCTGTATGGAGTCAGGAATCAAATTATTGAAAGCTTCATATCATGTTTCCTTTATCACTCACAAGATCCGCATAAACATTTTCTTTGATATATTCCCAGATAGAGAAATCCAGTGGAGTCAGGTCTGGAAAGCGAGAAGGAAATTTAAATGGCCCATTCGAACATGCCTTAAGGTTCCGTCAAACCGACGCGAGAACGCGGGAATGGAACTTTGGAACCGTGCAAATTGCTAGAAAAACAGTACACGTAGCAAACCATTGTATGCATTTCGGAATACGAATAATCACACCGGTATGTCCCACTATGGATTTTAGTATCGGATTTATCTCGTTTCCGCTCCCGCTCCTGCGTTCCAACGTCGGTTTGAGGAAACCTTTTGGGATTCACGAACCACATTCCTAATTATATACGAAAATCTTATCTACTGAAATTGTCATCATAAAGATATAAACATAAAATTCGGTTATCCATTACAGCACAAAAAACAAAGGAAATAACTGTGTTGTTAGTCGAATTAAGACAATTGAGAATCGAAATATATTTATCGGAACTCGTTAACATGTCCTTTTATGAATCTTATTGATGATAGTACATTTGGGTATATACGAGGCATGGACAAAAAATATATTTTTCGGTTTTTTTTCTCTAGCACTATTCCAGAACCAACAAGTTATATTTTGAGAAAATATAATTCTTTCAGTATATTCTAGCGGTAAAAACGTGTTTTGTTTCTTGATAACCCTCTCCATTTCAAATACGAAATTTTAAAATTTTGCGTTATACCTCTACACTTATAACAATCAACAGGTCGTTTTTTATGTAGGAAGCTAGTATACAACTCTCTCATCAAGAAAGGTAGGTTTCTATTTCAATAGTGAAGTTGATAAAATCTCCCAGTTTATCTTCATATTTCCATAAAGCGAAGGTGTCATCCACATAACTCAGTCACAGTTTAAATTTGTATTCTGTCTGTTCGATAGCCAATTCTTCGAACCAATCCGTATAGATGTTGGCGATTATTGGAGAAAGGAAAGAAAGGGAAGATCCCATTGTTGATGTGAAAGTATGGTAATCTCTTGTGACATAAATGTTCAAGTTTGAGAAAATTGGTGAATGGTATATTGGTAGTAATTTAAATTATGAAATTTTTTATTTAGTATTGGCAAAGTCGGATGTTATCGAATTTTGTCGCACCCGCATCTTACCTACCTTCAACCTTTGATGTGTATCTTTACATATGCAGGTGATTATAATAACATATGTCATTGAAAAACTAACAAGGATGATAAGTTAAATTGGATCAGGAACATTTGAAAGGTAATCCGTCTATCACTGGTATTTCAAACTGTGCAATACTTGGAGCTGCAGAACTCTAAGCTGTTAAATGCATTTTCGTTACATGAACCGAAACATATTTCGGGGTTTGACCAGTACAGTTTGGCAAACATAGCTGAGACTGTTCTCAAATCTGGCGCGAACAATCACGTGAATATCACTGGATAGTCCGTCGTACGATTAATGCGCATCATGGGCGTGCCTATTTTCACAATTGAATCTATGTTTGTCAAGCTGTACGTACACGTGTTATGAGATTTTTAGAGTAACTACTGATGCAAAGTAGTTCAATTCAATTGGATGAGCTGGCAATGTCCTTGAAACCGGTAGGTAGGTGGTCCCCGTTTGAACCGAAACATAAGTAGATCGATAGATAGGTATATTCATTTTCAAAGCTAATTATACTCATTTTTCAAATCAAATTAAAAAAATGTATTATCGACTTTTTAGATAAAATCTGACTGCACCACTGGATTCACTCATTTTCGAATGACGTTTGTCAAAATTACGTTGAAATGCGTCTATCAATAAAAAAGTTATAGGGGAATAAAATTTGAAAAACACTCCTTTTAGTGAACCTACCACTTCAATTCTAGAACTTTTATTAAAATTCCGACGATATCATTGTATTTCCTGAAATCTCAAAATATCATACACCAGAATTTTATCGAAACTCATTTATCGTCGTCCCTTTCCGACTCAGTCATACAATCATACAATACTTCACAACCCTGTTTGAGTATTCGTCAGATAAAGTGATTTATATTGTCGGAGGTTAGGGGTGACGGGTGAGTTTTTGTAATGAAATGACGGACACAGCATCTGATAAGTAACGATAACGATATATTTACACTTGTTATATAAACACTTAACAAAACCTTCCAGTGGTGGCGCCAAAGCTTGTTGCACCAGGGGTTGCGCTGGTGTCACAGACCGAATGGGGAGGGGGTGGGATTTTCGTCAAAAAAATTAAATGACTTTCAACAAAAGGTTCATTCAAGAAACTGTACTACAATTAGAAATTAATTTTTCCAAATTTACACGTCAAAAAAATTTTTGTTTGTTTAAACAAAAACAAAACAAACACAAATTTCTAATTGTAGTACACTTTCTTGAATGAACCTTTTGTTGAAAGTCATTTAATTTTTTTGCCGAAAATCCCACCCCCTCCCCATTCGGTCTGTGACACCAGCGCAACCACTGGTGCAACAAGCTTTGACGCCACCACTGGAAGGTTAAAGTATATACAATTGCTAAATAATGACTATCGAGCTCGACCAGATAAATGCTAGTCGAGGTGCTCGGAAAACGGAGAACATGCCGGGTTGAGAACTCAAGAACAACCGAATATTTTCTCTCATCTTTTAAAATCCATCTTTTCATCGCCGGCCAGCAATAATGAAAAACCCAACTATGTAATTCCAAATTGTACGGCTTACGAAAGCGCAGTCATAAAACTATTTGCTTGCTGGCAGTTTCGTATCGTAGGTAATCCGATTACCAGAAATTAAAATATGAAATTCCCAGTTATTTCCCCATAATAAACATTAACAGTCGGACAAAGGACCCATTTCTATTATCTTTGAATTTAAGAAAGAAAAGAAATGAATATGAAATATTTAGAAAAAGATTATTTGCTTTGCAAATAAAAATTATGTCGGAGTTTTATTGTTGGTAAAACCCATACAATATTATTTTCTTCCTGATCAGAAATATTACTATTCTCATCGGTCTGAGCTTTAACATTTTCTGGCGGCTTAATATAAATGCAAGCATCCTTTGTATTTGAAAATTCAGGAATGTCATCCTCTCCCATAGTTTCGAGAAATTCGTGAAGAGGCAATCTACCCCCTTTTAACTTTTGAACGGTTCGACGTACAGATTTGAAAAACGTTTAGAGGGTTTCACCAATACTACTTTTTTGTACAAAAAATATAGTGATTGCTCAACAGGAGGCGCGGGGGGGGCACATCAACTCAAAAATTTTAAATGGCATGGGGGGTCAAGTGTCACATCATCGAAAAGAGAATTCAATTCTCTTCACAACCGTCTAATTTTTTTTGAATTTGGTTAATATTTTTTTTGCAAATAAAATTCGAAATATCAAACATAAATGCGGATCTGAAAACTACTCATACGTCGATAAATTTGAACGGTTTGTTGTGGAATAATGAAACCAAAAACATTTCGAAGGGTATTAACGATACTACTTTTTTCGAGAAGAAATATTGCAATTACTCGACAGATGGCGCTGGGGGCACATCAGTTCGAAAATTTCGAAAGGCATAAACATCGAAATTGGGAAAAAATTTCTCAACAAAATTCAAAAACATTTAGATGGTTGTGAAGAGAATTGAATTCTCTTTTTAACGATGTGACACTTGAACCCCCATGCAATTTAAAAATTTTGAGTTGATGTGTCTCCCCGCGCCCCCTGTCCTGCAATCACCATATTTTTTATTTTAAAAAGTATTATCGGTGAAACCCTCCAAACAGTTTTTTTTTTCATGTTTGTACGTCAAATCGTTCAGAAGTTAACAGGGGGGGGGGGGGGACTAAAAAAAGCCGCACTTTATAAAGACCTCAAGCATACTGCGCCAGTTCAGTTGTATACAGTTGTATACAGCTGCCTAATAAAATATCCTTATTGAAGGATTACATGCACCTATGGGTTGAATACATCGTTTTTTATATATAAAGTGTCAAATTTGTTACACACTTTGCATATAAATTTGATTTTTTGCAAAGGCGTTTGTTTTTTTAGATTAGTGCGCCTCAACCCTTCAGGTTATTAGCAAAAAAATAGGTGGTAGTAAATGCATTCTGTATATTCTACATATTATGGTATTAAATCATATTGTAAAAGTTTATGTGGGCCTGATAAGACATTAGGTTTTATTTGTGGCAGTCTTCTCCTAGGATGTTGTGAAATTCTCTTGGTAGATGGAAAGTTTCCCTCGAATCTGCATATATTTTACATTCTATAAGCATGTACTGTTATGGTCGTTTGGCAGCTCACATCTTGGTTGTTAGGTGCAGAGCAAGATATATTCGAGTGAGAACCTTGCATGTCCAATTCGAAGACAGGATAATCTAGTCTGGTGTTTTCTATTGCTCGAGGAATGCCCACTCGGTTCCACAGATTGTTTGATCTCTGCAAGTATTGGATTTGGTTGTTTCCATTTATTCTGCCATTCGTTCAGGATGGTTTTTTCGGGGATAATACCACGAGTGCTCGCAATACTATCGATAGTAATTTTGTCAGAAATCAATGAGATCAAATTGCTTGGTAACACCACGAGTCCTTTAGGGTGAGTGGTGTTACCTCAACAAACAGCACCCTCTCCAGCGCACCTGCACCATCAGATGAGGTGGAAGAGGAAGAAACCAATGAGTTGAACGTGTCACAGGACACCCAAGAAGCAAAGTAGGATGAAGAAGGCGAGGTAACCCAGCCTCAGCAAAGAGTAAGTAAGAAGAAAGGGAAGAAAAACGAACCTCCCCCTCCTATAGTAGTGGAAAATAGAGTTCGGAATAGCAACCTACTCTTGGAAAATCTACGAAGGGAAAACCTAAAGTTCGAAGTGAAATATACGGAAAAACACTCCGTATTTCACTTCGAGCTGGAAGAACAAAATTGAAAGGCGAAAGAGCTATTCCAGATGATGGAAATAGAATTCCACAATTACACCCCCCAGAGCCAGAAAGAACATCTCTTCGTCATCAAGGGCCTAGACCAGTCCCCTGATCACGAAGAGAACAAAAAAGCCATGATGAGAGAGCATGGCATAAAAATATACAAGATCTTCACGATGTCCAAAACCATGAGACCTATGTTTATGGTAACAACATCGGCGAAGATCACACTGCGAAATATCAGACAACAGGCCAAAACTCTTCTAAATACTAGAATCACTTGGGAACATCGAAAGAACGGAGCAACCATAACGCAATGCCGACGGTGCCAAACATGGGGGCATGCAGCAGGCAACTGCTACCACGCCTCAAGTGCAGCCAGATACACCTGACCACCACCAACGCCTAACACGAAAACACCAATCACTACACCTGGTCACAAACCATAACACAACAAATACCGGCATAAGCTAGGCAGGAGGTCGGGCCACTGAACTTGCAACGCATCGATGGGTAACAGCTGAGCTAACGGCCAGCAATGGTAGGGTGGACGGTGAACCCTCTGAAGGGGTGCCATTCATGGTAAAACCCCTCCACATAGAGGGTAACAACCGTCACCAAACGTGGCACATAATATTATTTATAGTATGTAATAGCTATTATCCATGACATGTACACATTACTATAATTTATAAAATAAATATTTTTGGATTTGACAGAATTATCGATAGTATTGTGAGCACAAGTAGTATTTATTAAGATAATTTCACGAACCAACGAACGAACCGTTGTTGTTTGGATTCGTGGTCGCCACGACAAAGTGGTATTACCGGCTCGAAAGCTAGGAACTGCGTATTATCGAGGCATATGTTCCTCATTGGTCCTAATATTGCAGGAAATGAGGGTTTCATACGGCGAGTGAAATTATCCAGATTATTTTTCTTGTTCAATGGTACTGATCTCCTAATTGGGTGAGATTGTGGGCTTAATATCGCCAGGTGTGTGGCTGCTTCTGCATTCTCGTTCTCTTGTATTCCTTTGTTGGTAGGAACCCACACGAATTTCACTATTTACTTTTCCCGATGTCGTGTTGATCGTTTTGAATTTGGAGAAGAATGAGATTCTGTTGCATACTTTTTATCGCGCTAAGTAAGTTTGATATTATTAAATATCTTCTGTGGTTATCAGTTTTGAGAAAAACCAGGGCTTGTAGAATATCATAAAGTTCTCGTCTGTAGGTGCTTGTCATGTCCATCATTTTGAAAAAGAGGGTGGAGCTAGGTGTCACTACGACAACACCAACTCCTAATTCTGTTTTTGATAAGATTTTCCTGCATTTCAATCCGTTTGAAGAATATAGTAATCATCCGTTCCATGTTGGTTTCTGTTTTCTTGATTAGGGTCATGATTAGGTCACATTTTGGAGATTGGATGAGCCAAGGGGGAGCTGTTGTTGTTTGGGGAAATATGGGAGGAATAGAGATCTGTAGTTCATTGAGAATTCTATTGATTCTCTGATAGTAGGGTGGATGGGATTGGAAAGTGCGGAGATAGCGCTGGCGTATGATGGGCTCAAGTATCTTTTGCGAAAGTTCAGCGGGTTTTCGCCAGCTTCACAGCAAATACTTTCTGTGGGACTTTTGCGGTAGGCTCTCAAGGCAATACGTTGTGAATGGGATCGAAAAGAGAAAGGACTGATTTGATGGAAGAGGCGTATGCTATAGAGCAGTAATCGATTTTGGATCGGATCAGGGATTTATATAATCTTGTGAGTGCAGTTGAATCAGATCCCCAATATGTGTTACTTAGTAGCTTCAGCATATTAAGCCGTTTTTGGTACGTTTGGATCAGATTTGTGATGTGTGATCGATCCCTGTGGGGTACGTTCTCTTGGGGTAGCTATTTTGCCGTTCACCCTAACCTGGAATGAATGCTAGTATATGCCTTGTTTGTCGGAAGTTTCTTCAGAATATAATGGTTCCATGCAGTATCAAAAGCTTTCTTGATATCGAAGAGTATCGGCTATGCATTTCTGCTCGTTCGCAAATGGTTCATTCTCTTCAGATTCTAAATCTATAACGGTATCGATTGTTGACCGCTATTTTCTGAAGCCACTCTGTTAGTGGCATATCATGTTGTGTGATTCCAGATACCAGAGCAATCTTCTATTGATGATTTTTTCCAGTAGTTTGCATTTTTGTTATACAAAGTTAGTCAAATGTATTGACCCGCCCATTTTTCTCAGTTAATATGAGGGTTATCTAAAAAAAGTTAGGTTAAAGTTGAAGGGTCTTCCACTTTGCACCTTTCTATTAATTCAAATATTTTTTACATTTGCCATTGGCGGAGAAGTGACGTCATCGGATTTTTTTTTTAATGGAAACATATGTCATGTTTAGTATCGCAGGAAAGCTTGTTTTTTCTCATTTTAGCAGAACTAATATTATTTTAACTCTCTCGATAGGTGCAGTGTATTTCGTATTTTTGTGTACCACAGCTCTGTAATTCACTTACCTATTGCTCAATTTGTCCTAATTCATTTTTCAATCGGGGAATATAGCAGTTAGATATTTTATGCGATATGGCAATTTGATTCAGACAGTGACATTTTTATGTGCTACATCGACAGCTGTTTCATTGAAAAATTTCACTTACTATGTTTGGGATAATTTCGAGTCTTAAAAACTGAAATTGATGCATTGATAAAATGATAAAATTTTTAATGGAACAGCTGTCAATGTAGCACAATTTTTCTTTTATAAAAACTTCTAACTTTATATCTAACCAGATTGAAAAAAATTTGAACAAATCAAGCAGTAGGTAAGTGAATCACAGAGCTGGACACAAAAATACGAAACACGCTGTACCTATTGAGAGAGTTAAAATAATATTAGTACTACCGAAATGAGAAAAAAACAAGCTTTCCTGCGATACTTAACATGACATATGATTCCATTTGAAAAAATGCCGATGACGTCAGTTCTCCACCATTGGCACATCTAGAACATATTTGAATTTACAGAAAGGTGCAGAGTGAGATACCCTTCAACTTTCATCCAAACTTTTTTTCGACAATCCTCATATTAACTGAGAAAAATGGACGGTTCCATACATTTGACTAACTCACATACGAGTTAGGTGAGAAAGAGGTCATTCAGTAGGACCGAAATTGTATATCTATATACCGTTTTCTTGAAATGCCTAATCCTGGAACAACTGAAAATTTGAAGCGGAAAGGTTCATCCTTTGCCGAGATAATCAAGCTTGAAATTGTATTCTTCGGAAATTGGCGCACAGACCTCGTGCTTTTGTTCTTTCGATGTTCCCTAGAAAAAGAAGCAGCCAACCTGAAAAGATCTTGCTTGCTTCAAATTGTACTAAGAATTAGAATAAACAAATGATCTAAACTGTTATCAAATTGAACACATACGTGAAGCAGTTACTTCAGTGTCTCATTTGTTATAAATAAAATTTCATTCTGGTTCACGCCGAGTTTTAGACTAATTTGACTGCAGTATTTTAACCTTATGTTAGACGTAGATCTTGACCGCTGGAGAGAAGAGTGAAATGGAAACTGACTGTACAAGAAGTATCATCCGATATTAGAGGAGATGATCAATTAGTTTTTGCTGATGCGATGACTTGCGCAATTTTTTACCAAATGTGATACAAGAGTATTTACTGATTATAAAGTCTCATCGCGTTAGGAATAACGAAGAAAAAACTGATTACTTGTACTTCGGAATGTTATTACCCGAACAAGTTCGTTTCATACTTTTTTCTTGTGATGTCATCTGAAAGAGTCTCTTCCTTTTCTCAGATTTCTACTTTTTCGGGTATGAAATAGCCCCACAACACAACGCCCCCTACATTTTGAGGAGATAACCTGTAGTATTACTAGTACCTTCTATTAGTGATGTTACTTACCTTCCCAAAATATGCATCACCGTATTTGCATAATTTCTTATTTTAATTATCTCTTCAAAGTCAATTTTACGTTCAATGTCTCTTTTACATATCTCAGAACTCGGACAACTTACAGCCGTACATAAATCAGGTCGGGTTCCCAACATCGGCCAACCAGTGAGATATTTTGTAGAGTTTGTCGGAAGTTTCCTTTTCAGCCTCAGATATTTTGAAATTGATTTCCACCGGTGTTACTACTTGATTACATTCCCCGTTCTGAATTTTCCAAGTATTCCAATTGACTGATTTTCTGAATTGCTTTTCTCTTTCATATTCAATTTTCATTCCCAGAATTTCGTTCAGTTCTCCTCGGTCCTCCATTTCCACTCCATGTGATGGAATATCAGAATATATTTATTTAAATAAAACATACAAAACAAATACAACATAAAAAAAAACAAGGAAAGAATAATTAAAGAATCTATTTCTGTTCTCACCGCTTTGCATTCTTCTTTCTTCACCGAGGAATTTATATCGTTCAGAGATTTAGGAATTTTTTTCTGCTAAGTTTCTGCTACAATTGAGTTTTCTAAATCGTCTGGCCATCTTGGTCTGATATTTCCTGTTTTACTTGAGCTGTATTAGTGTTAAGATATCCATCCTACACCAAGAGCTTTGCATTCAAATAGTGTGTGGGAGACTGTTTTGGCCTCCTCGACACAGAAATTGCATAGTGTGGCGTCTTGGTGTACCCCTAACAGATCCAGGGGTCCCCACATAGGATCCGACAAGCTCGATCTGTTCCAATGAGAGTTGTTGCTATCCTCGCACTCGCTAGGGCATCTTCCCTCTCATTTCTTGACCTAGTATCAAGTTTTACGGTGTTATGTGCTTTTGGGTCATTGAGGTTATTTTGTGTCTACCATACTAATTCGAAAGAAAACCTGCAGGGTCTTTATTACTGCTTGATTGTCAAAAGAAATGACTTTGGCCCCTCTTGGCATTTCGAACAAGTATGTTTTTCGTCATCATCCATTATTTCTTCTTCAGTAAAAGAATCCAAACAATGTGACAGATATATGTAGTTTGAAGTTATATTATTTAGAAATCTATGTTGTACATGCACGTTCAATATTTTGAGAATGAACTTTTTGTAACAAGGGTTCCAAACCAAAGAGCAATATTCGAGGTGAGGTCAGACCAACGCACATAAGGTTTGTGAAGTCCAATGTTATTCTTTTTATAAAACCAAGAAGATTAAGCGCTTCTATCACTGTGGAGCAAATATGTGAATTTAGGTTCAATCTTAGATCTTAGAAGTATGACACCCAGGTCTTTGAGGTTAGGAACATCATCCATAACTATGTTATCGATATGATAGTTGATAATGAATACACAGGTTTTTGTGAAAAAGCTTTTTGGCTTTCATGGATATTTGCTATGACTCATTTAACCGGATGTAAATGTTGTATTGTTCATTGGCAACTAAATTTATTATTATTATTATTGGATTTTTGCAGCGGTAAAATTTCATCAGGTGGCATTTGACTATAACTTACCAAATTTCGAATGGTATAAAGATGAATCAAGTGTATCTGCAGCATCTGATGATACCTAATAATGCAGCACAAATTCTCGTTTCGTCATCTCTATAAATCAAATTCCATTACAACCTGTTTTGGTGTTATGTTATACAGGGCAATTCAAATTCGACCCCCACCATTGGAATCTCCTAAGCTATAGGAGATACGTCGAAGCTTAAATTGGGGCAAAGTTGCGTATTCTGATGCTTAACAAAATACTGTTGAAACTTGGAAAATTCCGAGTATTTCCGGAAATATCGGGAAAAAACTGAAAATCGGAATTTTCGTTTTTTCCATAGCTCAAAACCAAAAGTACGTTTTCATTGATACTTTTTTTCAGCTACACGTTTTCATGTTCAGATTTACTATCCGACGTTTCGTCTTCTGGCATTCATCATCAACTTTTTTTTCTGTTATGGGCGCCATATTGTTTTTTTATACAGAAAAATAGTGATTCTCATTCTGATTTCATTGATGCATAATTTGTTATGATTTGCACTTCTGAATCCACAGATATTAAAAAAAACATCTTCTTCGAAAAATTTTGTTTAATAAACACTAGTTGTCAGAACTCATTAAACATAAGTTTGCACAAATACTTCAGTCGAAATGTCCTCATTCTCAAATGAAGAAAAACGAGATATGTTGAAACTTTATTATAAATTTGATAGGAATAGTACGAAAACAACACAAATTTATTTTGAATTATATATCCGGAAAAACAACAGCCGGATAGAACATTATTCGGAATTTTGGACAAACACTTGGCTGAGTACGGTGCGTTTCAAAAACCAAGAATGAAATATGGAAGCAGAATGGAACAAAATATTAGACGTAACTTATTATCCGAGGTAAAATAATTGTTCATTCCGTATTCGAAGAAGTATAATTATTTTTGGTACTATTTTAGATAAATGCAGATCCTTCCAAATCAACACGTCAAGTCTCGGCAGAAATGAATGTGCCACAGACGAGCGTTTGGAGGGAATTCAAAAAAAGTGGTTTGAAATGTTATAAGATACATATTTCACAAAAATTACATCCAGGTGATCCTGAGAGAAGGATGGAATTTTGTAGCTGGCTCTCGAATAGGGTAGACCCTACAAACTTCTTGAAAAACATTATTTGGACCGACGAAAGTACTTTTTCGAACTGTGGTGTTTTTAATAGAAATAATGAGCACATTTGGAGTGAAAATAATCCACGACACTTCAGAGAAGTCAGACCACAAGTTCGGTTTGGTTTGAATGTGTGGGCTGGAATTTATGACGACCAAATACTTGGACCTCATTTCTTCTCTAATACTTTGAACGGGGAAACCTATCTTCGGTTCTTAAGAAACGAAACGAAGAATATATGGATACGTTTCCACTTGTTAATTATAACAGCTGCTGGTTTCAGCATGACGGGGCTCCTCCACACAATGAAAGAGCAGTTTGCGAATATTTACACCAAAGTTTTCCTAATAGGTGGTTAGGAAATTCTGGACCAGTGAGGGGCCGGCAAGGTCACCCGACCTTACAGTTTTGGATACTTTCTTGTGGGGCACTTTAAAGAACAGAATCTATGGAGAGCAAGAATATGACACAGTAGATGAACTTAGAGACAATATCATCACGCAATTCAGGTCTATCAGAAGAAGGGATATTGTTAGGGCTGTTCTTAATTTGAGACGACGAGCTCGGTTATGTATTCAAGAGGAAGGCCATCATTTCGAACACTTGTTGTAATACTTTAAGTGCATTTTTTACAAGCTCATGATTTCATTCTTGTTTTTTGAAACGCACCGTACTCAGCCAAGTGTTTGTCCAAAATTCCGAATAATGTTCTATCCGGTTGTTGTCTTTCCGGATATAATTCAAAATAAATTTGTACTGTTTTCGTACCATTCCTATCAAATTTATAATAAAGTTTCAACATATCTCGTTTTTCTTCATTTGAGAATGAGGACATTTCGACTGAAGTATTTGTGCAAACTTATGATGTTTAATGAGTTCTGACAACTAGTGTTCATTAAACAAAATTTTTCGATGGAGTCATGACCATCTCAGATGAAGTTGTTTTTTTTAATATCTGTGGTTTCAGAAGTGCAAATCATAACAAATTATACACAGAAAAAAAAGTTGATGATGAATACGAAACGTCGGATAGTAAAAAAAGTATCAATGAAAACGTTCTTTTGGTTTTGAGCTATGCTGTCAAATAACGATAGGAAAAAATAAAAACGAAAATTCCGATTTTCAGTTTTTTCCCGATATTTTCGGAAATACTCGGAATTTTCCAAGTTTCAAACCAGCATTTTATCAAGCACCAGAATACGCAACTTTTCCCCAATTTAAGCTTCGACGTATCTCCTGTAGTTTAGGAGATCCTAATGGTGGGGGTCGAATTTGAATTGTCCTGCAGCATCAATTACCTGTAACAAAGATTTCAGCGATCTGAAATTTGACAACTTTTACTTCAACTTTAAAAGAGGAGATTACATTGGAGTAAATTTCTACTTATATACAGGCATAAACAATTGCATTCCCTATGTGCAATCCAAAATTTCCTTCTTGGTTCAACAACGATATGGAATATTTGAAAAAAATAGCTCATGTAAGATATAAAATTATTAACAGCTGGGATGATTATTCTGGACTTAAAAAACAGTGTAAAATAATGAGTAAAGAATGTTATGATAACTATATAAAATGTACAAAAAATAACGTAGGTAGGAATAAAAAAACGCCATGGCTTACCATTTACTATGTAATTAGGAGAAAAATCATGTATGACAGGAAATGAAATAGCTAAACGCTTAGCACAACAGCTCCAATCAGTCTACAAACGGCACTTCAACTACGAGAAAACTATCGATATTATTTCGTGTAATATCAGCTTTGAAACCATATTGAATAAATTATACCAATTAGACTCCAACAAAGGTTCGGGACCAGATGGAATAGCTCCACTTTTATTAAAGAAATTCCTACTATCTACTGCATCATTGAACTTCCACTCTTGTGGAAATGTAGTTTTATCACCCAAATCTTCAAGTAAGGAGATAAAGCAATCCTACAAAATTATAGACCGATCATAATTCTGAGAGTGCAATACCAAAACTACAAATAAAAACACTAATAAACCAAATTTTTAAACAAGAGCAGCACGGTTTTTGCCTGGGTAAATCATCTACTACAACAACCACAAATTTGCTAACAATTACCCAATTTGTGTTGAGTGCATTGGAACAGAAGTATCAAGGAGATGTAATTAACACAGACTTTTCCAAAGCCTTCAACACAGTTAATCATACGGTCTCCCTTGAGAAATTAGAAGTCATAGGGTTATGGAAATTTACTGAACTAGTTCGCAAGCTTTCGTAGAGACAGAAATTAATATGTGAAAGAAATTCACATCTGAGGAGATTCACGTCACTTTAGGAGAACCGCAAATCGCAATGAAGCCACCTAGGCCCCTTCTTGTTCAATATATTCATCAATGATATTGAAGAAATGACTAAACATTAAAAATTTTTGCACTTCGCAGATGGTCTGAAAATATTCAGCTATGTCAACAACGAACAAGATTGAGACAATGTTCAAAAGGAACTTACTTCAGTTGTCAAATGGTGTTCTGAACATTAAATGGAGTTGATTGTAAACAAATGCAATGTTATGTATTTTTATCGATCACTTGAACTTATTGAACTTGAATATACTATACAGGGCGTCCCCCCAGGAACGACATCGATCAATACATAGAAAACCATAGGTGGACCGAATTTGAAAATTTAGGAGTTCACTATTGTTGATAAGTGCTATCCGGCTAAAATATTTTGAGGATTGTGGCACTTCCGACTGTACCGGAAGTGGACCCCAACTTCGTTATTTCAAATAGGACACCCTGTATATTATCAAGGTTTTAGATTTTACGCATGATTCTGAACATGTTTTATGAATGATATCCTATACCCAAGTCTAACCGTTTTCGAAATATTTCAAATTTTAAGTTGAAAACTGCGTTTGCAGAACGAAATTTTTTTTTTTATTTCTGGACATCTTCATTTATTTTCTATTGTTTATCGATTTATCGACCAATGACCAATGAGTAAATAACATTATCACCCGCGCCAATGGAGGAATTTTTTCCAAGGATAACCCTGACTACAACAATGTTTTATTAATGTTCAAGATAGCTATAAGCAATAAAATCGTATTATAGTTATGTATGTATATATGTGTATGCTGACTAATTGTGAATCTGTGGTCCTAATTTGGTTGAGTATGAGTAGCTATAACCTAGACTTCGCCAAAATTTTGGATCATCTTATATCATTTATATTATTCCAATTATTTCTATTAATAAAAGCCGATTTATTATTATTATTATTATTATTATTATTTGTAGGAGAGATCCCAGTTCAGAATGGTATGGAATGCTAATGAAATTCAAGTAGATCTTTTCAATATCTGCGAAAGTAGGTTGAATCAAATATTGCAGTCACTGATTAATTTGTAAGAAAATCACATTTTATTCAGTCATAGTTTTTAGGTTGAATCTTCATTATAAGTATTCATATATCTTACACCTTTGTAATAATTTTTTTTGAACTGGGTGGTACCCGATAATAAATAAATAAGTAATAAAATGTGTTTATATTTGTCACCATACCATTTCAGTAACACCATTTGGAGATGAGCTTCATGATTAAGAGCGTCATTGGCAACACTAATCTTGGAGAATATTTTGATATTGTTAGTAATTAAGAGAGTTGTTCCACTAGAGATGCCCAAGTGGGAACCTTGCTTAACTCCCGATGCTACTAAAATTTATCTGGATATGAATCTTTGTACAGATCGACAAGCGTAAGGATGCCTCTGAGATGCGCAAACGATAGAAAGCGTGAGTAGATGTGCGACAGAGATCGATCACTGTTTAATAAGGCAGAGCGATTGAGCTCCTGCCCCACTCCAGGGTTTTGTCTACTGCGCAACCAATTCACGGAAGCATCCTTACGCTTGTCGATCAGTACTTTTATGGCTTGTGTTCGCACGAGGAGATAATCCAGAAACTAGTTCAGAAAAGGCCCAGAAAGTTTCTCAACTCTTCGAATTTGGACAGTGTGACTTGCATCCTTCTAGTTATTCCCATACATTTCAGCTGCTTTCAATGAGTAATTCAAACAGAGTACTTACCATGATATGTAAAACGCTTATCTATATTCCGATCGAAAATGTATAGCGCCAAAAAAAAATACAGTTACCTCATCGCATATTCAAAACTGCTCTTCCGACGAACTCGGAGGTATCTGAAGTTACCAATCTCTCAACTTCCATCCTATTCGAATTTGACTAGACTAAAAACAAACCACCGGCAACCGATTGAATGGCCTCCAGCCACAACCGAACCAAGAGACTTGTGTAAACAGTCAGCTGGTTTGATCCCAGTCCCAGTTGGCCGTTCGACGCTGAGACGGTCGGTGTCGATTCTCGATTGTTAGCTGGTCTCGCCGAAGGTTACGTTTCGTGGTCGTCTGACAAGAACCGGTCGCACAGGCATATGTGCACGCGAGAAAACGTTGCGTATACGGTGAAATGTTTATGCTAATATGTCCTTAATGAATTTTCCCATATTTTTCTGCAGATAATCCGGATGTGATGTGATTTTTGTGAGGATGTACTTTGTTCTGTTGATATTTCCAATAATTGAAAGTGTCTTCACTTAGGATTTGTTCGTTCAACTAGGTAAGATTGCTTTCTTTGGTCTTTGGTTCTTTGGAAAGTGTACACAAACTCCTTATGCACATTCCTATGCTGTTATGTCTGTTCTGATTGTGAATGGTGTATTATTGTATTAATTCAATTGAAACTATGAATGTTGTTTACTTACTTGCCAGTTCTTTGGACTCAAGTTTCTACTAAGACTGAAACTTCTGAAAGTTATTGGAGTAGGTAACTAGATTGTCCAGCCAAGTTACTTTCATCACGTACTCGTATAATATATCATTAGAACAAAAAATCCATCTATTTCTGCAAAACACCGGTTTCAAAAACAATAAATATTCAGCTCTTATAATTTTTCAATGTGGTGTACTCCAAGGATACTTGATAGGGCTAATCCACTAAAAGTTATCCTCCAATATTCCGAAAGTAATTCAAGTTACTCGTAACATCGCCTTTAATATTATTTTCCATTGCCATTTGTGTTTTTTAGAAAAAATTCCTACGCTTCTTGTACACATTTCTTCAAAGTTATGGGTCAATTTTGGTTGTCTCTCTTGTGAGATGGTCAGCAGTCTTTCTAGTTTCAATATTTTGTGCTTCAACTAAAGAACTGATAAATCAACTTAGGATATAGACTAAACTAACTCGTTTTAACAAATAGAAAATATATCTCCAGAACTCACCGTTTAGATTGCAGTTGTTATATAAAAGTGTTTTTCTACTATAGTGCGTAAACTAAGGTTTAACGCACTGTTCGCAGTGCGTAAAGTGATACTTTTCAGCACGAGTGCGTAAAAAAATCAACTGTGCGTAAAGTAATGTTTTTAGAAAAACAGTATTCAGCGTCAGATTGTACTCGGAAGTCATCATTTCATAATACTACGAAAATTGAAAACTTCATGTACTAAAAAATACAACAATTGCTACAATTTCTCAATATAACTTCAATAGAAAAAAAATTGTTTGATACACTTTCGTAAAGAGAAGAGCTTTTCTGTACTCGCGTGTTGTGTGGAACTTGTATCAGAAACTGCTATTTTCAACGTCAGTTCTTAAACTAACGGCACTATTCAAAGTGCGTAGAGTAATAGTCTTCAGCACAAGTTCGTAAAAAAATCAACTGTGCGTGAAAATAGAGGTGAAAACATCAACTGTGCATAATCTTTCAGGCACTGTTCATACATTCAAGCATTTTGGAAAAATACAGTATTTTGCGAAAAATGTTAGTGGAAAGTCATCATCAGATAATACGACGAGAATTGAAAAGTTCATAAAATATTGAACAATTGCTTTAATTTGCTATATTCATAACTGCCGAAGAAAAAATTATGAATGATACATTTTCGAAAAGCACACGCGTGTTTTGTTTAACTAGGCTGCGCCACAATCAACTTAGTTCACGCTCATACAAAAATGTCCCACTTTACGAATTTGTGTTATAAATAACTATCATTGAATTATCGCTTCAACATACGAAATAATCTTCATTCAGACGCTGACATCTGACAACCATTCTAGTTGTAGTGTCCACGGTCCTGTAATAACATATAAAAAAAAATTATTATCGAGGCATACTCACTTAATGTATTTCAAAGTTTTATCATAAAACATTCTTTATTTCTCATTATCACATTAACATACTATTCATACAAATGTATCTTCATCGCTTATTGAAACTGTCTTACAAGCAGTTCAGTTGCAGTGTCATACTTCCCATAACAAGTATATTCCTATAATAACATATATAACGTATCCCTTTCCATCATCATCGAGGCTTGCTTTACGTTTCTCAAAGAAAAGTTCTACTGTTTAATATCACATTAACATACAAACTCATCTTCAATCGGTTATTGACCACTATTTGACAATCAGTCTAGTTGTAGTGCCCTACACTGTACATTAAGCATGTTCCTATTATACATTTATAACGAATCTCTTTCATAATTTCAGTAATTAAAGTATAACTCATCCCTTTCTTTCTTCATCATCGAGGCTTGCTTTACGTTTTTCACTTCAATATCACATTACAAACTTATCTTCAATGAGTTATTGACCACTGTTTGATAATTAGTCTGGTTGTAGTGTCATACTCTCTATATGAAGTAATTAAGTATGTTGCTATAATAACATGTATAACCCTTTTTCTACTCCTATGTTAGTAAACATTGTTTTACAAACAGTTCACTCTATAAGTAAATCCATTCTTACGCACAACTGTGCGTAAAGAATAAAAACGCACAACTGTGCGTCATGATATGATGGCTAGTATAATAGGTAACAATCAAGTTGCCTCTTGAACCACTCAAATCGTGACATTTATCTGTCTTGCGTTTTAAATATTTGACAGTGACATTGTCACTTTTTGAGAATTTCTGATACAAAAAATAAAATACCTAGATCATTCATCGTTTCCGGAATTTTCTACAATATCTGCAAGAAATATATGGAAATGAGAAATGCTGTAACAGGGACCAGTATTAGTGAGTTTTTCCTAAATTATCAAAATGGAAAACTGACAAGACAAGTAGTGGGGATAAATAAACTGGGAGCAGTGCCGAAAAAAATTGCAGAGTACTTGAAATTGCCCGATGCTGCTTCGTACACCGGTCATTGCTTCAGAAGGACTTCGGCTACCATTTTGGTCGACGCAGGGGGTGATTTAATGGCGCTGAAACGACTCGGTGGGTGGAAGTCTTCTACCGTAGCAGAAGGATACGTAGACGAATCCACTGTAAACAAAAGAGCCACTTCTGAAAGAATAATGCAATCCATCAACAATAATTTACCATCCACGTCGGTTATAAATAATGATATTGAGATTTCGTCAAATATTTTAACAATGAATAATTTATTGGAAAAATCAAATGCTCCCATTGTAATAAAAAACTGTAAAAATTTTACTATTAACTTTAATACAACTGATAGTAATAATTAGTAATTCATAATTATTTAATAACATTCAAATTTGAATTCTTAAATTCATCATTTCTATGCTATATAGTACAAAATTGTATTTTCTTAGATTTAATTTGTTGTTGTTGGAAATTAAACCATAAACTGCGTTAGTTACCTTCATTTTTTTATTACTTAAAGCTTAATCAAACGCACCATCCAGTATATAAGAGTCGTAGAAAAAGTATAGTACGTATTGCGTGTTGTAAAGCAATTACGCACTCATGTAATTACCGCACTCACCGCTACGCGGCTCGTGCGCAATTTTTCCATTCGTGCGTAATATGCTTTTTACAACACTTGATACGTAATATACTATTCTATCATAAACGAGGTTTGCTCTATGTAAGTATTTTAAAGCGTCTTGCAAAGTTTTTCATTTTAATAACACATTAAAAAACAAACTTATCTTCAATCGGTTATTGACCACTGTCTGACAATCAGACTAGTTGTAACAGTGGCGGCGATAGGGATTCGGGGGACCACCCGCCAAATTTTGTTGGAATATTCATACATGTGGCAATAAAATCTTGAAATAGGTCGAAGGGGCCCCTTCTGGAGCTGGGGCCCCACCGCACGGCGGGCTCTGCGGGCCCCTTATCGCCGCCACTGATAACGGCGCGAGTCACCTCGAAGAAAACAAAAAACACAAAGGCTATCAAACACATCAATACTAATGCGTACACATAGAAAAATATCTGTACCAAACCGTACGGGAGATGGAAATCGCAAAAATATTTATAAAAAATCATTTTCTCGATTATTACGGCGCGAGTCACCTCGAAATAACACAGAGGCTCTCAAACACATCAATACCAATGCGTACACATAGAAAAATATCTGTAACAAACCGTAGGGGAGATGGAAATCGCAAAAATATTTATAAAAAATCATTTTCTCGATTATTACGGCGAGAGTCACCTCGAAATAACACTGAGGCTATTAAACACATCAATACCAATGCGTACACATAGAAAAATATCTGTACCAAACCGTAGGGGAGATGGAAATCGCAAAAATATTTATAAAAAATAATTTTCTCGATTATTACCGATTATTATCGATTTATGTATTTTGAAATGTTATAAAAATTGATTCATTTAAATATCACATCATCATACAATCGAATCTTCATTCAGTTATGAAAAACTGTCAGACAATCCAGTTATTCATTCACATGAAGTATTTCTTCCTTTGATAAAATATATAACGTGTTCCTTTCTATCGTTATTGTGGCTTGTATTATTTATTTCAAAGTCTTCATTCTGAAGAACACATTTTTTTAAGTTTGGTTACAAAAAGTTCATTATTTTATTACTACATTGACATACAAGCAAAAAATTGACAACGATGCATCAACCAGTCCACTTGTAGTATCATGTAATATGTATCTATAACAAAAGATTCATTATCTGCAAATACTGGTAGCTAACAATATATTAACATCAACGGTGGATTATTCATTCATTAAGTATATAAGAAAGTAGCTACTGGACCCCGTGAAATGTTCGCCCACTCATGAGTTTTAATTGTCATGTAGGTGGTAATCTTCTCTTTATTTATTGAAAAACTTCATTTCTCAACTCACAGTTAGAAACTGTTGACAAATGAATAAATCACTAACCAGTTTATAACTGTTATAATACTAACATGAACAAATGAATGTGAACAATTGGAAAGCGGTCCCCATATCAAGTTTCAGGCAATTGTTGAACGTATCCTTTTTTTTAATGTCATCAGGAGATGTTTATATCCTGTTCATGACAAGGTCTCATGTTAGGCGGATGTCAACCCCAATATTTCACGTTGTATGATAATTACTATCAGGTTAGTTTGAGATTCGGTTACGTACAATTTCTCTTGCTTGAGAACGGTGTTCAATATCTGCCCCAGTTACTCCATTCAAAAATGAAAATGGATTATATAATCCTGTCTTCCGCATTAATCTCTACAATAGGTATATTCGTCGGCAAGTCTGTAAAAGAAAACAACTACTGCCCCCTACGACCGTTGAATTATATCTGGCAAAGTTTTCTTCAAGAACTACTTTGCAGTGCTCTTTAAATACCATAGCTGAAATTATTTTTTGATTCAATTAGAGGAACACCTCCGTACCGGTTTCATGTTTCTTTCCAAATATCAGCGAAGTCTGGTTCTCCCAATTAAACCGAAAGAGTACTTCAGCATTTGTTGGGAATTTCTGAGATAAACACTGAAGTATGAATTTAGCGCCATTTCTAAGTTCCAGAGAGCTCTCCGACTTTTACTGGTATTTAAAGAGCACTGCAAAGTAGTTCTTGTAGAAAACTATTCCAAGAATTTACAATATATAACATATTCAACGGTCGTAGGGGGCAGAAGTTGTATTCTGTTAGAGACTTGTCGACGAATATACCTATTGTATAGGTTAATGCGGTTATTAGATTAATGGTCTTATGCCAAGTAGGTAGCATTATTTTCTCATGTTACTCCATTTATTCATCGTTTGTGATTCTCAGAGGCCAAGCTGTTCTGAGTTCTCGTTGAGCTATATTTAGGTATAATAGTGTTGATTCAATATCATCAAAACTAGACGGAGTGGGCCTTTCAGCCCGAAATACTCAATTTTGGGGGCTCTGATTTAGTTTCGTCTTATTATTTGTTCAATATATGTTTCAAACTGTTATCAATTCGATGGGAATGAATCCCAAAAATTTGGAGCAACCTGTACTAGCTCAACTAGAACATGAGTAATGATCATTCGTTTATTCTTCTTCCTCAAGATTTTATCAGCTCATTAATAATAATAATAATAATACTGGATTTTATTGACAGGTTTGTACAAACAAAATACATCACAATAAATACAAAATACCTAAACAAATAAGAACGAAACCTATCAAAAGGCAGAATTCAAGTTCAGATCACGTCATGTGTGAGATAACGCAACCAGAACTTGCTCTTCCATTGACTCATGTGAAGTTGGCGCCAACTTTTTGCAAAAATACAATTTTTTTTTGGAGTTCTGGGCACATTTGATAGAGTGCTGGAGTTCCTGATACAAATTTTGAATAGTTCCAGCTAACTGTGGATTTTGATAAGAAAAATAAATTAGTAGCGCTAACTTCACGCGGCGCCATATTTTTCGAAAAAATGAGTTCTGGTGGTATTTTTCGATGAAGATGGAAGAGTTCTGGAGTTCTTGACCATTTTTGAAAATAGTTCTACCGAAATAAAAAAGTTATTGAAGAAAATCAATTTTTTACTTTCGAAAACCATCATTTTGAAAGAAAAATAACAGATATTTCAGTTTTGATGGAAGTTCTGAGTAGCACTTGGCAAGTTCTACAAAATATGTCAATCGAGTTTTATCGAAAAAGCAAAACTTTTCAATTTATTAGCTTTCACAAGGTGTGAAATCCGAAAAACCAACATTTCGACTGAGGACAGAAAGAAATCTCAGAACAGTTCTGATGGGAGTTCTGAGTAGCACTCGGCGAGTACTACAAAATATGTTTATCGAGTTTTGTCGAAAAAGCAAAACTTTTCAATTTGTTAGCTATAATAGGGTGCGAAATCCAAAAAAAACAATACTCAGAATGAATACAGAAAGGAATCTCATAACAGTTCTGAGTAGGACTCTTCGAGTTCCATAAAATATATCAATCGAGTTTTATCGAAAAAGCAGAACATTTCAATTTATTAGCTATCATAGGGTGCGAAATCCAAAAAATCAACATTCAGAATGAAGACAGAAAATAATCTCAGAACAGTTCTGATGGGAGTTCTGAATAGCACTCGGCTAGTTCTACAAAATATGTCGATCGAGTTTTATCGAAAAAGCAAAACTTTTCATTTTATTAGCCTCATAAGGTGCAAAAATCGAAAAAACCGACATTTTGAATGAAGACAGAAGGAATCTCATAACAGTTCTGATGGAAGTTCTGAGTAACGCTCGGCGAATTCTACAAAATATGTTTATCAGGGTTTTCGAAAGTAAAAACTATTTTTAAAAATGGTCAAGAACTCCAGAACTCTTCCATCTTCATCGAAAAATACCAACAGAATTCATTTTTTCGAAAACGATGGCGCCGCGTGACGTTAACACCACTAATTTGTTTTTCTTATCAAAATCCACAAATAGCTGGAACTATTCAAAATTTGTATCAGGAACTCCTGAACTCTATCAAATCTACCCAGAACTCCAAAAAAAATTGTTTTTGCAAAAAGTTAGCGCCAACTTCACATGAGTCACACATTGGCCCTTTACCTCTAGAATTACAAATAAACAATACACCAATTTCACGAAACATACTTTAGTTCTGATCATTCAGTTCATCATATTACATTTGATCCTACTTGCAAAATCATAAACTGAACTTGATCAATCTATCTACTTTTCTTCTTTCAGTAGGTAATAAAATAAAAAATCAGACATTATATTATATTATTTTATCCAAGTTATCAAAAGTTTACACTTTTAATCTTCCTTGAGTTTGGATCATTTCCGGTTATTAATCCAAGGTTATGAGAGATTGGGTGAGAAAATTTCACACCAAAATATATCTATCAAATTAAAAATAATATTTTCGTTATGACAGATACAAACAGTTCCACCCATTTTAGTTCGATGAAATTGTTCAAAACAAATCTATTTTAATGGTTTGTTTACTAAAATAGGTAAAACATTGAAATCTTTTGCCAGTTTAAAAAAATCCCGAGAAAAATCCTATTAAATCGAAATAAGTAATATGGAAAAAGTTCAGTACTTACACATTGCGAGCTGTTATCTCCACCACCAAAATTCAAAATATTTTTTGTACTTCATTGATGAATGTAACTTGAAGTGCAGTTTTAACATAAGAGAAGAATTTACTGAATGTGTCAACCGAGTTTTCTCGAATTTATAGAGTTAAGTTTAACAGAATTGTTTCAAAATATTGAGTATATTAATTTACTTAAGCATAAACATTTAGGTATTACGAGTTTTGTACTTTCTTGCTCAACACTGAAAAATGAAAATTTTTCAAAAGATTTTCTGCTAATGATAAAGAAATGTATGATTTGCACAGAAAGTAAAAAACATCCGATTTTTATTTTTAAAGCAAAAACTCAAATCCATTCCATGTGTCATTGAATTGACATAAGTATTTCCTCTTAGTATTATCGCCCAGGGTACCCTGGAATGGAGGAATGATATTTCCGGAAATACTTTGGGTTTCTATGGTAACCGAACAGAAAATGAGTCTCTGATTGGCTTGAAAATGTACATAGGAAACTTTCATTTCAATTCATTGTTATGCAAAAACTATCACAGACAGAAACAATGAAATTAACAGAGATTATCGAATGATCATTTCCATAGAGTAAGAGATCAATAATTGGGTCTGGTGAAAACACCCAAGGAAGGTTGTAATTTATTATTAAAACTTCCATAAAAGTTGTATTTTTGTGATCAATGAAGCTATACTTACAAATTTTTCCCTCGTACGACGCCGACGCCGGCAACATTGTTAAAAATTTAAATTATAAACAATTGTGGTTATTTTGTAGATAAATAATGCAAAATAGTCGCAAAATGGAGAAAACAAAGAAAATATACTTTATCGACCATTTCCAATTTTAGCCTGATTATAAACAAATTATTTATTCATACTTTTGATAGTGATTTGGCCGAAAAATTTGCAAATATGGAAATTTAAATTTGAAAGGAATGAAAAAATGGCAAATTGTTTTTTTTTTATTTGAAATCAGTTGTGGTGACAAATTTTATATGTTTTCACTTACAGCCTCCCTGTGCTCGAATTATTGCCAGAAATTTTTGGATGGCATGATTCTTCGAAACTTGCAGACGAGAGATAATTTTCGTAAAAAAATGTTCACAATTACTCAAAAGTTTCCAATATAAACACTTTTAGGTAATAAACTAATTTTGGCACCGAACTAAGTATCTTTCCAAAACATTAGTAATAAAAAATATATTTTATTGACCAAAGAAGAAAACGAAGTACTAATTTTCGTTAAAATCTTATTACTAAAGTTAACGGAGATGCATAATAATATATCATTTCATATTAATTATTTAATATCAATTGTTTGTTAAATTTTTCGAGCAAAAATGTGATTATTTCTTCAAACTTTATGACAACAAATATAACAAACTGTATAAAATCATTTATTGCCATTGATTTGACCTAAACTTGTGTTACTAAAGTCATTTGAAGTATTTCTTAAGAATGCAGTTTTGTGTCCTGAAAAAGTCACACTCATTTTTTTCCGTTTTTTTTCACAGTGTTTTTTGGATTGGTACTTAATAAATTAGGTGTTTCCCAAAACTTAAGTAATTTTTTATCAAATATTTCCGTCATATATACAATTTCTCATATGAGGAATGCAATTGTCGAAAAATTACATAGGTAATTGCACCTAGGAGCGATAATAACACTGCAAAAACATCCTGTCGCAACAACAATACTGAAGAGTGCGTCAGATAAACTACAAAAAGAAAAAAATGTCGCATGTCTAGCACAATTTTATCTAAAGTTTTTGACAGTACTATGATATTTCTCAAAAAAATTTTTCATTTGTGAAATATTGCAATGAATTATAAAAATTGCACTCAGTTATGGGCTGGGGTGGCCGTGGTGGTAGAGCGTTCGCCTTTGGAGCGAAGGGAGGGTTCAAAGCCTCACATGGTCATCGGTCTCGTGCATGACATCACACGTGAAAAGGTAAGGGCTGCGTCTTCCTTAGCTCACACAAGTATCTCGAAGACTTCCGAGGGTTGCGCGTGCAATCGGTTGACGGAAATAACAATTTAATAACAATTTTATTTTTATTTTCATATTTTGTTATAGAGCCCTCCTCCTTCGGGCACGGGCTTCTTCACCAAAATAATAAAATAAACTCGTGCAATTATCGGTAATTTTTATGCACGTGTGCAAATATAACCGAAAACATATTAGACCCTAATTTTTATTCAAAAATGCGTTACTGGAGTTTGAGGAAACATGATTTTTTGATAAAAATACGAAAGCGTAGAAGGGCCACATAAACCATACATTTTGTAGTCGTCCTGAAGAAGACAATAAACATTGTCGAAAGCTCGACAAATTTCAAAGAGTATTTGTAATTAGCTCACCAATTGACTGCAACCTCACGAATTTACTACCTACTTCATATTATAATCAATCACGAAAACTTCCTACTGTAAAATAAAAAATATATAATTCTGACTTCACAACTCGGAATTATCCTAATTACAACTTAACAACTCGGAATTAGTATAATTCCGACTTTACAACTCGGAATCAGTATAATTCCGACTTCACATCTCGGAATTAGCCTAATTCCGACTTCGCAACTCGGAATTAGTATAATTCCGACTTCACAACTCGGAATTAGTATAATTTCGACTTTACAACTCGGAATTAAGTAGTGTAATCATTGTGATTCCATTGAAATTATAGTGAAAGTTTAAATATTGATCCCTAACGTCCAAACTCGTCAATTCATGTGTATTTGTGTATATAGTTATTACTTAATATTATTAGAATGTTATCGGTAGTAGCTTGCGGGAAGGTACCTATAACTTTCCGCACTTGTTAATTATTTTTATTGGAGAAGATTCATTCAGAGAAAATCGTAAGAAAAGTACTACTTACCAACTTTTCTATTTAGCAACACGTTTATTATTGATAATTGCCTTATTTCATCTTGCCAATCTGAGAAATTTTCCTTTTATTAATTGACGCGATTCCATTTAAAAAAACTACGTGTTCAATTCATATGCCGGGTCCACAACAAACCAACAATACAGAATTAAAAAATCAACTCAATGTTTTTCAAGAATTCTGAAACTTTTCATCGTCAAAACGTAATGTTCCGATATGACTCATTATCTATATCTATCTTCTCAACACTCTGTAAGTGATTAAACAATCGTGACATTAGATAGTGACAAACCACGATAGAGAATTATAAACAACTAGAGAAAAGTCACTGTTTTCCAATTGGAAATTGCTTGAATTTCGTAATTATAATAAAGCGAAAATAAAGTTGTTCAGTTCGTTGATTCCAGCCTTTTATTCACTGGTCAATATAATACGTGTTGTGTTTTTTATGCAACAAACTTTTCGCGTTTCCCGTTTCCAATAAAAAAGGGCAAAAACACGTTTTCAACTCTTATGTCGTGTCCACATCAAACTAAAAAAACAAAACATCGACTCAATGTTCTTCAACAATTTAACAACAAATGTGAAAATTTTCTTCAACAAAACGCGCCTAATGTGTTTTTGGTTGCAACAAACTTTTCGCGTTCCCGTTTCCATAGGAAAAAGCAAAAAACACGCTTCCAACTCTTATGCCGTGTGTCCCCATCAAACCAACAAAACAGAAACAAAACATGTTTTTGAACAAATTAACAACAAATCTGAAAATGTGTTGCTGCAAACTTTTCGCGGTCCTGTTGGAAGGGTTTCTGTTTTGTTGTCATTGCTGGCAACATTTTCGGTGCTGTATGAACTTAATAGAAAAACAAACAAAAACAGAAACCCCTACAGTATGTCTTTGCGGACTCCTAGGTGTTGTGGATGAGGTCAGAAAATAAATATGCAGTATGTCGAGTGAACTGATACATCAAGCTATGATAAAAATCTACAGTTTCCAAAAATCTTAGTGGTACCGCCAAGCATTCAACCTCATAGCATATCTAAAATTGGTGTATTTTCTTCATAGATCTTAGAGCCAACCATCAGCTGTATTAAATATTCAGTGTTCTCGCTGGATGGTCCAAGTTCACATTTTCACATAACTACAATGCCAACTCGTGGAATCGTAATGATTATACTAATTCCGAGTTGTGAAGTCGGAAGTAGGCTAATTCCGAGTTGTAAAGTCGGAATTATACTAATTCCGAGTTGTAAAGTCGGAATTATACTAATTTCGAGTTGTAAAGTCGGAATTATACTAATTCCGAGTTGTGAAGTCGGAATTATACTGATTTCGAGTTGTGAAGTCGGAATTAGATGAATAATTTTTTTTTATTCTTTGTGGCCCTTCTACGCTTTCGTATAAAAATGTTCATCTGAATTTTAATTACAATAAACTTATTTCCTATCGTAGTAATTCATATAGGTATCTATATTTGTTACAGCCAAAAAAGCCTATTTCCGCCAAAATTATCTTAAAATATACTTTGGTAGATTCAGAACATTTCAAACCCCAAATTTTACTTCAATTCGTATTAGTATAAAGTCGACGAAAGTACCTATAATTTTTATCGAAGAAAGAAATTGCCATGAGGGCAATGAATAAATCTATGTACCGTAGACACCGTTGTAACAAAAGAGTGACAGTGATTGACATTTTGTTGTTGAGATATTTACTCTCATACCTAGCGCAGTGAGGGTGTAGTGGCTTCAAAGTGAAAAATTATTATTACATGAGTTATCCTTGTATGAAAGTTTCGTGAGATAATGGATGATATTAAGACCCCCGTAAAGCTAGCAGAACCACTTTGGAATTTTCAAAAAAAAATTATGCCATAATTCTAGGCTAATTTAATACCCTATTCCCAAATTTTTTGCTCTTCAATTGTGGGAGATATCGCGGGTTCCGCTAGCTTAACGTTAAGCTGGCAGAACCAAACCGCCAAATGAATGATTTTGAAAAGTCTGAATACACCATAATTTTGGGCTCATTTTAGGCTCGTTTTTTTTTTAAATCCTGGGTTCTGCTAGCTTTACCGTTAAGCTAGCAGAACCCAACCATAAAAAAGCAACTCAGAACAAATCCAATTGGACAATAATTTTAGACTCTATTCAGGCAAATTCATTACCCAATTATCCCAGTTGGAGGAGATATCATAGGTTGTGTTAGTTCAACACTGAGCTGGCAGTACCAAAAGGCTAACCGAATCGTTATGGAAAATCTGATCGCATCATAATTTTATGATCATTTTAGGCTCACATTTGAACTCATCGCCGATTTTTTTGGAATTCGTTTTTTTTTAAATCCTGGGTTCTGCTAGCTTTACCGATAAGCTAGCAGAACCCAACCATAAAAAAACCAACTCATAGGTTGTGTTAGCTCAACACTGAGCTAGCAGTACCAAAAGGCTAACCGAATCGTTATGGAAAATCTGATCGCACCATAATTTTAGGCTCACGTTTGAACCCATCGCCGATTTTTTTGGAATACGTTTTTTTTTAAATCCTGGGTTTTGCTAGCTTCACTGTTAAGCTAGCAGTCCCGGATTAAAAAAAAAAAGTATTCCACAAAAGACCGCGAAGGGTTCAAACGTGAGCCTAACATGAGCCTAAAATTATGGTGCGATCAGATTTTCCATGACGATCCGGTTAGCCTTTTGGTACTGCCAGCTCAGTGTTGAGCTAACACAACCTATGATTTCTCCTCCAACTGAAGAGCAAAACAATTTATAATTGGGTAATAAATTAGCTTGAATAGAGCCTAAAATAAAATTATTGTCCAACTGGATTTGTTCTGAGTTGCATCTTTATGGTTGGGTTCTGCTAGCTTAACGGTAAAGCTAGCAGAACCCGGGATTTTTTTTAAAAACAATTTCCAAAAAAATTGGCGATGGGTTCAAACGTGAGCCTAAAATGAGCCTAAAATTATGGTGTGCTTAGACTTATCATAATCATTCGTTTGGCGGTTTGGTTCTGCCAGCTTAACGTTAAGCTAACAGAACCCGCGATATCTCCCACAATTGAAGAGCAAAAAATTTGGGAATAGGGTAATAAATTAGCCTAAAATTAGCCTAAAATTATGTCCTAAAAAAATTTTGAAAATTCCAAAGTGGTTCTGCTAGCTTTATGGGGGTGGTATTAAGATATATCACAGAGTATTGCCTATTGTAGGATGCTTCTACGTTCACTTTAGAAGAAAGTATTTTTACTGTAATTAAGAATTCGTAAAAACTCATTTTACAAAATAGTATATCAAAGTATAAGTGGATAAAAAGGCCTTTCAAACGAAATAGAGCAAGTGTTTGAAAGACCACTTATCCACGAATACTTTACGCGATTTTTTTTTATTGGTACACGTCGAAATCATAAACACTCGCAAAAATCTAATGATGCGTATAAAAAGGAATATGACAAGTTCATCAAAAGGATTCATTGACCAGATATTAATGAACGAGTTGAGCTGTCTTGCGTCCGTTAGTAATATTTTATTTGACTTTACAAGGTACTCCTGTCAGATCAATGATCAAAATATTGTCATTTAGACGTCTTCATGTTTCTCGAGTTGTTGGTGTTGCCATGGTAACTCTAAAAAACGCACGTGTTTTAAAGTTCACCAATAAAATAAATATATATTTTACCTATTTCAAGCACGCGTCAGCGTGTTTAAATCGAACTTTCAAAAACGCGCGTTTTTTTAAAGTTTCCATGGCAACATTACAACTCGAGAAACGTGAAGTCTAAATGACTTTGTAACGTTAAATAAAATATTACTTACAAATCCAAGACAGCACAACTCGTTCATTTATATCTTGTTACCTTTTCAATCCATCTGATGAATTTGTCATAGGTATTCTTTTTTATACGCATCATTAGATTTTTGCGAGTATATTTATGACTTCAAAGTGTATACCAATAAAAAAAATCGCGTGGAGTATTCGTGGATAACTGTTCTTTCAAACACGAAAAATCGTGCTTGTTTGAAAGACCTTTTTATCCACTTATACTTTAATATACTATTTATTCCTTTGGAGCGAAGGGTCGAGGGTTCAAAGCCTCGCATGGTCATCGGTCTCGTGCATGGCATCACACGTTAAAAGGTAAGGGCTGCGTCTTCCCTAGCTCACACAAGTCTCTCGAAGACTTCCGAGGGTTGCGCGTAGGGGTGCAATCGGTTGACGGAAATAACAATTTTATAATTTTCGCGAATCCTTCTTTTAGCACTGTTAACCCAGAAGTAGGTAAGCAGAACAAAATGGTATTCAAATATCATAATAATTTACTCAAACAAAAACATTTAATGGAATCCTATTAAATTTTGTCCGTCTCCATTGCCGCCTTTGAAAAAAGAAGGAAAGTGTTTCTCAGTTTGTTTATTCGTACGATAAAGGAAAATATTTTCTTTATTTTCACCATTTTGAGACTCTATTGCATTCTTTCTCTACAAAATTACCACAATTGTTTATAATTTACATTTTTAACAATGTTGCCGGCCTTGTAAGAAGAGGCAATTTTTTTGTAGTTCCATATTAAGCATAAAATACAACTTTTTTTAAATATCGCATTGTTTTCCCCAGTTTTGCCGAATTGATTGGCCTATTACATCTTCGTTACTCTGTTACCTTGTTCAGCATACTTATTCATTCAACTTTCCGAGATCTATAATCATATTCATATTCAAATATAGAAATTACTGGAGATGAGTTCTGGATAGATCACACAGAGAATGTATTCGGAGAATTCACATTTATTTCTTTGAAAACATTTCAGTCACATACCTATCATACGTATAGCTACTGATTTATTCAGAAAATTATTTATGGTATTTCCAGTTATGAACTGTTGGCCAAAGGAATATATGACTAACCAGTATCTTGTCATCTGAATAAAACTAACAAAATCGAAGCAGTTGAAGTAAAAGTGGAAGAAATTATGATTTTCGCTCAATCTGATACGTAATTTACGTACTTACTTAGAAAAAAGAAAATACTAATTAACGTCTCCTTGAAGATGATGCCACTTCGGCAAAAGAGGATTTTTGACTATAAAAATGACACTGCGAAGACTACTACAGAAACAAGGTATTTACAAACTTTCATACTGTTTTGAACGAGCTAGAGCAGAAGGAAACTTTGTTAGTGTAAGATTTTCCCATATAAACCCCCGAAGACTTTTTTTTGTGTCATAGATAAAGTAATTTTCGTTTCCCATCACGAACAATCAATAACTTTGACCAGAACTACACATGTGCAACATTCCGTGATTTTTGAATTGGGTGATTTTTTTTCTACAGACATTCATGTTTTTAATTTTTCTTTATTCAGTATAAGTTATCAATTTTTCAGAAAAGTTATTGATTATAGTGATTTTCAACAATGTCATTATCTAACAGTACATCTATTAGTTGAAATCTGAAGGAAATCATATTAGTTTTCTTTATGTTTTAAATCACACCATTCTTTCATTGTTTTCAGATCAAATAGTATTAATTTCATCAAGATCTTTTTTGTTCTTGAGGTGCCAAAATATAGTGCGGTCATCAGCAAAAACAGTAAATGGATCTGAGATCTGGAATTTCAATAGGTCATTGATATACAATAAGAATACAATTGGCCCAAGGATGGAACCCTCAAAAAATCGAATTATTTTTCTCGTATTCATCTAAGGTGGCTATTAAATGTCATGATGGTACATGGCATTATGAAACTTTGAAGATTAGTTCATTGTTAATAATACGTTTGTATGTTGCTAAGCGGAAGTGACTCAAAAGGAATTAACTATTCAGAAAATTCAATGGAACGTACCCTGATTTACAACCAAAGGAAGTTTGTACGATTACACAATGATTTCAAAAATGTCAAAAATTAGATAACGTTCACAATAAATTTTCAAAATTCCGACCATTGGCTTCCAAACATTTCAAAATACGGGTATTTGTAGATACAGTTGTAGCCCTCCTTATTCACTTGAATCTCTTCAATGCAGTTGATCATTCGTTGGCGCAAGTCTTGTTTTTACTGTGCACTGGTGTCATGTGTACTTCTCTTTAGATTTTGAAGATATTTCTCAGAATTCAACGGTTCATCGTGAATAACGAAACTTATTTGGTTATCCTTTAGAAGGCAAAATACGTTAAAAGTGAACTTTTCGTGATAACCCATTTTCTTGACAACAATAGCCGTATGCATAGTCAATCGCCAGCGACTCGCCAGAGTTTCGCCGTTCGCTACACAAGGATTATAATGCACAGTCGAGCTCCAAAAAAGTGACAACTACGCGATAAGTCACATTTTGGAGAAACGCTGGCGATATACCTCTTTTTTGGAGCTCGACTGTGTATTATAGTTCTTGTGTAGCGAGCGGCGAAACTCTGGCGAGTCGCTGGAATTAACTATGCATACGGCTGTGAGATTTTCCCATATAAACCCTCGAAGACTTTTTATTTGTATCATAGACAAAGTTATTTTCGTTTCCCATCACGAACAATCAATTAGGTACTTTGACCAGAACTACACATGTGCAACATTCCGTGATTTTTGAATTGGATGTTTTTTTTCTACAGACATTCATTTATAGAAGGTTATCTTTCATTTCTATGCAATTTTATTTCACAAAAAAATAATGTTTTCAGTTTTTCTTTATTTTATTTATATTTATTAGTTATTAATTTTTCAGAAATGTTATTGATTCAATTGTTTAATTTTCTCGACTCAAAATTATTTGAAATTTTCATTAAAAACAGACAACTATTTTTTGATTATCTTTTTTTTATTAAATATTACAATATTCATTTGAATTTGATAAAAAGTTGAGAAGAAGAAGGCCCAGCACTGCAACCCTCCTGTAGAGAGAGAAATCTTTATGTTCATTGACGAACGTACTGAAAAATGAATGAGGATATAAGAAATATATAAGTATCAAAGCCCGGCTAATTTATCGAACATAATCGAATATAAAATTTCTATGCAACAATTTTTCACCAACATTGTCATATCATAACAATATATAAATAAAGTTTCGAAACAACGATTTTTCAATACTTGATTTTCTTCTACTTCAACCGAATTTTATCAACTGAAATCATATCAGCGGTCGCTATTCTACTCAGCTATTACTCATGCTACTCATGAATTCCTATCATATAAGTATGTATAGTAGGTAAGTAAATAGTTAGTTAAAAAGCAATTCAAGTCACCGAAGCTAATTATTCATTTATTTAACGGAAAACCACTTATGCAAAAATTTCAACATCGAAAAAATGTATGTATTCAGGTCCAAGATGTTCAGTTACTAAATCAACGTGAGAATCAAATTCGAAATGCTTGTAATCGACAAACCCAAAACAAAGTACTGATGATAAATTATTCCAAAGGCAAGTGAGGTGCTTGAATATTCTTTTGCCGTCCATTCCGATTCCTAGATCGATCAGATCCACGTGAATGAACTTTGTTTAAAAATTTACTGAACTTAATTGTCCCGTTATTTTATCTGGTTTCGAGGATAACAAACCTATTAGTTTTTTTATCAATATATTGCATCTTGGATTCCATCCAACATCACATAGAAAATAGTTTTGAAGGTCAATGGTCGTCACAGCGTGTGGTTTGCGGCTTTTACCGGTGAACTGATTAGCCAAGAATTTGTCGTACGCAATAACTCATTCAAGATTCAGTTTTCTATTTAATTTTTCATAAAATTTTGTATTCAGCGGTTTTCCCACACTCCGTTTGTCACTGTCATTCGTATCTTGTCAAAATTCACATTTTTTTCAAAATAAATGGCATTTCTTGAAAAAAGTCGTTAGAAAAAGTCGTTTCTTTTGCAATTGTAAAATTTTGTAAAATTTGTTTTTTACGAAACTCCCAGGTTTTTCGGAGAAAACCCCTCAAAAGCAGAGCTTGTGCGAGCAAGGGAGATTTTTATGACTACAATAGATGATTTTTTCGTAACAAATAGTATATTCAAGTATAAGTGGATAAAAAGGTCTTTCAAACACGCGTGATTTTTCGAGCATGACGGCGCAGACGGAGTGCTCGAAATAGAGCAAGTGTTTGAAAGACCAGTTACCCACGAATACTTTACGCGATTTTATTGGTACACTTTGAAATCATAAATACTCGCAAAAATCTAATGATGCGCATAAAAAGAATATGACAAGTTCATCAAAAGGATGGAAAAGGTAATCAGATATACATGAACGAGTTGTGCTGTCTAGCATTTGTTAGTAATATTTTATTTGACGTTACAAGGTACTCCTGTCAGATCAATAAAATCAAAGAATTTTCATAAACGTCTTCACATTTCTTGAGTTGTTGAAAGTTTGATTTAAACACACTGGGGCGTCTTGAAATACGTAAAATGGGGCACCAATAAAAAAAAATACTAGTAGGAAACCGACTATGCCATCACATGAAAGACATTCCATAGTTATATTTTGTTAAGTTTTGGATAGCAACTAGCATTTTAGGCCAAGCTGTACATAAAAATAAGAGGCTTTTTTCACACAAAATAAAAGACTCAAACGGCCTATACTACTTTTTATAAGAGTTCGTAAATGAAAATCCCGGTTTTCGCCCCAAAAAAATCGCTTTGTGGATTCTTTTAAACAAGAACTTTTTTGTTTTTGGCGAATATCTCAAAAGGTATGTATTGGAGGAATTGTTTTAAAGACAAAAGAACTTTTGTAGAGACTTATAAAACCTAAAAAAGGTTTTTTATACGACCAGATTGGTGGAGTTTTCACTGAGAAAATCCTGGAAAACCTCCAAAAGAGACCATTTTTCAAAAATTCATAATTTTTATGAATCTGAAGCTGGACAAACAATATTGCGGAAGCTGATAGATAATAAGATAAGAAAATGTGGGAGGGAGAGGTAAATTTTTAGAACTACTAGCTGATTATTTACAAGGCCGAACCCAGAGGGTTAAAATAAATGACACTTATAGCCATACACTACCAGTTGCCATGGGTGTACCGCAGGGTACTGTCATGGGCCCAAATTTGTTCCTTATATACAGTGTTTCCATAAAATAACCTGCCCCCTGTTAACGTTTAAACGGGGTGGAATTTTCTTGTGAATTTTTTTTTGGTGAAATGGTATGTTATAAGCTACTTTTTGACAGTAATAAAAAATGTCTATCCTTAAAAATGGCGGCCAGGAGCCATTTTGAAAGATTTTTTAAATGGCATGGGGGGTCGAGTGATACCTCATTCGAATTGTCTTTTGATTTTCCATACGACTACAAAATTTCAGACAAAAATATTCATCCAAAACAAAATGGCGGCACATTATGTTAGAACTTTTATACGCGATTTCTTTGAACAAATGGCTTCAAACGAGCTCAATTGAAATGAAAAAATATTTTTTGATATCTACAAATGTTCTCTGTCCCTCAGAATCGTATATGGGACATGATTTCTGAGATTTGCTGAGATTCTTATCCACTTATTTGAGTGACAAGATCTGCCATTTTGAGTGACAAGAAGCTCTTGCAGAAACGAAAAAATATTTTATCATTGCACTAAAGCTCTTTAATAGCCATTTATTCGACAGGATCCTCTCGTGAGAGTTCTAAAATAATGTACCGCCATTTTGTTTTGGACCAATGTTTCTGTATGAAATTCTGCTGCCGAATAGAGAATTGAAAAACGAATCGAATGAGGTATCACTCGACCCCCCATGCCATTTAAAAAAATATTCCAAAATGGCGCCTGGCCGTCATTTTGAAAGATAGAATTTTTTATCAATGTCAAAAAGTAGCTTATGAACTACCATTTAACCAAAAAAAAATTTCACTCCGTTCAAAAGTTAACAGGGGGGGGGGGGGGGGTTACTTTATGGACAGACTGTATATATCAACAACATTTACAATTTGAAAAACATTGAAGGTGATATTGTTTCATTTACTGACGACACGGCATTGATTTTCTGCGGTGATACTTGGAATACTACTTATGAAAAAGCACAAAACGGACTGAACATTATATTCTCCTGGCTGATTTCTAGTCTTCTGAGTCTAAACATCGATAAAACAAAATTCTTGACCTTCTCATCAACAATCAGAGACCAACCACCACAGGAAAACATTTTCACACAGACCCCCGATTACCAAATTCCCATTATTTGTTCTTGTCCACGTATAAAAAAAACTGATTCAATGAAATATCTGGGTGTGATGCTTGACCAACATGTACGCTGGGACAAACATATAGATTTCGTCGTAAAAAGACTTTCAAATTCTATCAACTCAGAAACAAACTAAATAAACATTTACTAATGGCATGCGATGCATTAGCCGAATCAGTTATTAGGTACTGTATTATTGTTTGGGGTGGATTGAATAAATCACATTTACATAATCTTCAAGTCATACAGAACACATTGCTGAAAATAGCACTAAAAAAAGATAGAAGACATCCAACTGAAAGCTTATATGAAGAGGCTAGTTTGTTCAATATCAGAAAATTATACACCTATCATTGTATACTATGGATGATAAATTCACCTCTACATATCTGAAACACTCATACGACACCCGAGCCAAGTCTGAGAGAACAATTAGTGTTCCTTTTTGAAAAAATGTATACTTGTACCCAAAGGTTTATCACTTATTTCGGACCAAAACTTCTCAATCAAGTTCCCACTGAACTTAGAAATATAAAAAAATTGAAAAACACACGAAAAAAATTAGATACTTCGTTGATCACAATTTTGATAGTTTGAAAGAAACATCTGATACAATATACTGAAACATGCCTAAATAATTTATAACTTAATTTATACCTGTATCATTTTCGCATGATTGTCCATTCTCTTGTAAGTTGATAATTGACTTTCGATTTTATTTTTTACTTAACGAAATGAAAAGTTAATTCTTACTTCCATTCACGGTTGTGTACAGATCTAGGAAAACACGCAACACAAGCTCTGCTTGGGCGTTTTCCAAGAAATGAACACAACCACTAATCTATTGTTATTTTATTTTTACATTTATTTAAGATAAGCCTCAATCATCTTATATGATAATATGTATCTGAATTGAATAAACTGATCGATTGATTGATTGATAACATGTGGTTCAACTGTGCGTAAGATAGTTTCTGTCTGATGTGTAGTTTTTGCACAATCGCGTTATAAATAATTTAATAGCAAATCTTTCTAAATGCGCCGATTTAAGGGAAATCATCTTATTCAAATTCTGTAAACGGAATTTGGAAGTAGAAATCAATATCTACAATTTGTATATCTTGGATTTTCTTCTGAGAGGTGGGAAATGTGTTGAAAATGTCACTGGAAGTTACTCTAATTGCTTCAAAGTGCACCCGAAGTCACCCGAAGTCAACTCGAGTTAACTTTAGTGCGACTTCGGGTGACTTCGGACGCATTTCAAAGTCAAGCTAAAATCATTGGTTTTGCAGACGACACGGCACTGTTTTACAAGGCAACAAACTGGACTGACCTCAAAATCAAAGTAGAAAATGACTTCGTTATCATTAGCTTCTAACAATAAATTATGATAAAACCAATTACATACCCTTCTATACCAGTAATAAATGTCTACCATCATTCGACAGAATCGACGTAACACTGCAAAATGAGGTAATAACCATCTTGCCTGCGACTAAAATCAAATATTTGGGTGTAATGATTGACTCCCACTTAAGATGGGATTTGTATATAAATTATGTAGTAAGGAAATTACAGACAATTTTGTTCAAATTCAAATTTCTGAAAAAAGTAATACCTGTCAAACACTTAAAAATACTGAATTATGATCTAGTCGAAAGTCATGTGAGGTATTGTATAATAGCTTGGGGAGGGGCATTAAAAACACATCTCAAACCACTGGAAGTCATTCAGAGAAGATTTCTGAAACTGATTCTCTTTAAAGAACCAATATACCCATCAGAACGACTTTATGAGGAAGCAATGGTTTTCGACCTGAAACACTTACACTTTTACAATGTTGCTATTAGATATCATCAGAGGAAACACTCCGCGAACCTGCCATCACATACTTATAATACACGTCAAAAGAATCAATACTCATTACCGCATATGTCGAAGTCCCTTGGCCAAAGATCATATAATTACATTGGTCCAAATTTATACAACACACTTTCAGAGGCAATACAAAATATCACAAGTCTGTTCGCATTTAAAAAAAGATTGAAATCGTACCTCAAAGAAAATGAACTGAAATAATAAATACCTACTGATTATAATTGCATCGATATCTATGAAGACGTCCAGTAATATCATTTACATTTTATATTTACAATTAGTTTAATTATACATTTTATTTCCTTTTTTTTATATTTTCATGTCTTTTCATTTTTACATCTTTAGATATTCACATTTTTACATTTTCAAGCTTTTACATTTTTATATTACAATGTTTTTATATTTTTGAATCTTTATATTTACTTATTCATTTATATTTTTATTTTTGGTATATTTTTATATTCATAATCTTTACATTTTTATATTTAAATGTTTTTATATCTCTATATATTTAAAAGAAAAATTGTACATATAGTCTTTAAATTTTTATATTTTCATGATTTATACTTTTTTCACATTGATATATGTTTGAGTTTATATTTTTATGTAATATCTCTTCGCGAAACCAGTGCTTTGCACTTATCGCCAAAATAATTTATTCCTCCATGTAGCCATTGTCTTGTTTGTATTAATTTTTGTGTGTGAATAAAGTTATTATTATATTATACTTTGATCAAGTTTCAGTTTCCCACCTCTCAGGTGAAATTCCAAAATATATGAATAGTTGATATTGATCTCCACTTCCAGGTGCCGTTTACAGAATTTGAATGCGACGATTTCCCTTAAATCGGCGCATCTTGCAAGAGCATCTTGCAAGAGTATCCTGGCACGCTCCAAAAAAATTCAAATTGCATTTGTGCCAAAACGAATGGTCCGACAGCGCCTGTTTTGTGCACACATAAAGTACACATAATTCAATACATTCATGAGAAAAGCCGACCCAACAACTTGAAAAATGGCAAAATCACAAAAAAATTTGGTTTTTCCAGTTTTTCTCCGTTAAATGATCCGAGCTGGTCGTAAAAAAATCTAATTTGTTTGTAGGTATTTCAATTCTCTACAATTTTTCTCTTTAGAGCAGCTACATAGCTGTATCAGTTTTCATTTTATGAGCATAAACACAAAAAATACACCTTTTTGTATATAAATATTTATAACAGATAAAAAATGACAGCTGCTAATCCAAAACACGAAATATAAATACGGACTGTTTTTCATGTGATGACACAGTCGGTTTTCTACTAGTATTTTTGTTAAAAATCACTCATTTTATGCTGTTTTGATTGCTGTAAAATACCAAACCAGGACAAATATGATTTTTTTGGAATATGTTTACTTGGAAACAAAGCTTTCACTTCCGAGGTTTGTTGTGTAGTTTTTGGTTCAAAAATGATTTCGCCCTATAGAACTTATTCATTTCCGTCAAAAAATCTCTAGCAACAGGTATTTCAACTGTTTCAAGATTTTTTCTAATTCAGAGGGCTGTTGAGGGGTAGTTTTCAGAACACAAATCATTTCACCCTCTATAACGTATTTAGCAGGTGTAGAAAAGTTCAATTCCGTCAATAAACCTTGAGCAACGAATATTTCAACTGTTTCAATATTTTTCTACTCCAGAGCTAGGTTGAGTGGTAGCTTTTGGTTCTCTAATTATTTCACCCTGTAGAACGTATTCAGCAGGTGTAGAATAATTATTAATTTCCGGTAAAAAACCTCGAGCAACGGGTATTTCAACTGTTCCAAGATTTTTCTACTTCAGAGGGTTGTTGAGGGGTAGGTTTTGGTTCACTGATTATTTCACCTTGTAGAACGTATTCAGCAGGTGTATAATAATTCATGTCCTTCAAAAAACCTTGAGCAACGGGTATTTCAACTGTTTCAAGATTTTTCTTCTTCGGAGGATTGTTGAGGGTTAGTTTTTGGTTCACAAAGTATTCCACCGTATAGAACGTATTTTCAGAAAAATAATCCGTTACTGAATGAAGGTATATCTGTTTGTGTATTCAGAGCGCAAAGTGATTGATTGCCACTCAACAAAGAGTTACCTAGTCTTTGGAGAGCGGAAATTACACTTTGCGCTCGAAATATACACATGATTTTTTCTACAAACGCAGCTCTTGGACAAAAAAAATCAATCAACACCTCATTCAACATAGGCACCTAATATTACCTAAGAGAAAATTAACACTCAATAGAAATCCCAAATTTATAAGCTATCCAAATATCCAATAATATACATCTCTAACAAAAAGAAAAATATAAATTAACTTGCTTGGAAAAAAATAAACCGAATGCCGAGATCGAACCCCAAGCCTTCAGTTTACTAACAGCGACGCTAACCTCCGCTCCACCAGTGTCTTAGAGTACTTTGAATTTATTGTCTATACTTTCCATCAAGCAAGAATAGGTTCGTTTTCGTTTTCTACATATTTAAAGCCCCATAACGTTTCATGCATATCGATTCTTATAGGAAATTGCCAATTATAGCGTCCTTTTGAAAACGGGTTCATTGTGTTGACGACACATCTAAATTTTCCGTTCATATCAAGTTATCATCCACAATTTTTCGAATTTCATAGACTGTTACAATAAAAAGCCAGTTATGGAGATATTCTTACTTCATAGTTATGCCCATTATTATGAACATTTCCTTTCAAAATCCTTTCAGAGAAATGTTTTTATTGACCCATTTGATACTGAATTGTAGAATGGTTTACAATCACTACTGTACCAATGAAACATTAATGTCTCATTTAATTCGTGCGGCACTAAATTTATTTATTGAATTATGCAGTTGTGTTTCAGTAGTTTAGAAACATTGTACGAAAGGGTACAAGAGCTGAAACTGAATAAAAGTTTCACTATAGAATAAAACCAAGAATAATTTTTCGTCCTTCACGATGATGTTACCAAAAGCAGCTTCAGATGCTCACGTTGGGTGACCTTCACTTTTGTGAATACCTACCTAAAGAGCAAGACACCCGTCTTATGGATAGTTCAAACACAACCAAAGTTGACCCGGTGTATGAACGGACATATAAGCAACGAGGGTCAAAGAAGGGAGTCTCTAGAACATCTTCATCGACAGATGTATGACGCAGGACTCCGTGCAGTATAAGTGTAATCTTTCGATGGCAAAGTCTAAATAGTTTTACAGTTTCTTGAATGAGTAACAAAACCTTTTTTCTACAAACGCTTACCAAAGTAGCTTTGGCCCTTTCAGATCTCAACGCGAGGTAGACGTTTTCCCAGAAATGTAATTTTGTGACAGCTTTTTCGCTCTGGAGCGATAATATTGAAAACCCGCTAGATCTTCACAGCTTTTGTTGAAAATGAACCTATTCTTGCTTGATCGAAAGTATAGACAATAAATTCAAAGTACTCTAAGATACTGGTGGACCTGAGGTTAGCATCGCTGCTAGTAAACTGAAGGCTTGGGGTTCGATCTCGACATTCGGTTTCTTTTTTTTCCAAGTTAATTTATATTTTTCCTTTTGTTAGAGATGTAAATTATTGGATATTTGGATAGCTTATAAATTTGGGATTTCTATTGAGTGTTAATTTTTTCTTAGGTAATATTAGGTGCCTATGTTGAATGAGGTGTTGATTGATTTTTTTTTTGTCCAAGAGCTGCGTTTGTTGTATATTTCGAGCGCAAAGTGTAATTTCCGCTCTCCAAAGACTAGGTAACTCTTTGTCGAGTGGCAATCAATCACTTTGCGCTCTGAATACACAAATAGATATATCTTCATTCAGTCACGGATTATTTTTCTGAAAGTACGTTCTATACGGTGGAATACTTTGTGAACCAAAAACTACCCCTCAACAATCCTCCGAAGAAGAAAAATCTTGAAACAGTTGAAATACCCGTTGCTCAAGGTTTTCTGAAGGACATGAATTATTATACACCTGCTGAATACCTTCTGCAAGGTGAAATAATCAGTGAACCAAAAGCTACCCCTCAACAACCCTCTGAAGTAAAAAAATCTTGAAACAGTTGAAATACCCGTTGCTCGAGGTTTTTTAACGGAAACGAATAATTATTCTACACCTGCTGAATACGTTCTACAGGGTGAAATAATTAGTGAACCAAAAGCTACCCCTCAACCTACCTCTGGAGTAGAAAAATATTGAAACAGTTGAAATATTCGTTGCTCCAGGTTTATTGACGGAATTGAACTTTTCTACACCTGCTAAATACGTTATAGATGGTGAAATGAATTGTGTTCTGAAAACTACCCCTCAACAGCCCTCTGAATTAGAAAAAATCTTGTAACAGTTGAAATACCTGTTGCTAGAGATTTTTGACGGAAATGAATACGTTCTTTAGGGCGAAATCATTTTTGAACCAAAAACTACACAACAAACCTCGGAAGTGAAAGCTTTGTTTCCAAGTAAACATATTCCAAAAAAATCATATTTGTCCTGGTTTGGTATTTTACAGCAATCAAAACAGCATAAAATGAGTGACTTTTAACAAAAATACTAGTAGGAAACCGACTGTGTCATCACATGAAAAACAGTCCGTATTTATATTTCATTGTATTGGACTAGCAGCTGTCATATTTTATCTCAACGCCAGTGGATTCGACGGTAAAAAATAGGGGAAAACTAAATTTCCCGGTAATTTCGTTAGTTGGGAGATCGGTAAGGTGTGCACTTTGGGTGGGGGTTGAGCCCCTTTCACTGTGTGCTGTCCCTTTGAGTCCGACTTTGCCAACCTGAGGTTTGCTCTCCAAGCAGTTCTCCTCGCCATGATATGGAGAGGAGTGAGGACCAAAATGATCTCTACAGCTGCTGTTGGAGTCGAGCTCATTGCTCCTGTTATACAAAGACATGCTAGTCTTTGCACTTTCTCCAGGATTTTCTTTGTTGTGGCGAGTTCGGTTCTGCCGTGCCACACTACTGCTCCGTAGGTGATCATAGGTCTCACTATCATGGTGTACATTCATCGCTGTAGGTACTGATGGGTTACAGCCCCACGTTTTCCTGCAATGTTCCTGCACACCATCAGTGATGATTTTGCCTTGTTAGTGATCTTTTTTACGTGTCTGTTCCAGAGTAGTTTTGAGTCTAGGGTAAGCCCTAGATACTTCACCTCTTGCTGCCATTCTAAGTCTTCTCTGGAGGCGAACAGTCCTTAGGTGCTGAAACTTTTTTTTTTCTAGTGAATGGTACCACTGTGGTTTTTGATGACCAGTGATAGCATAGTCCGGCAGCCAACAGCTGACATGGAAATCACGATTTGAGGCAAAATGTGACTTAACACGTTCTTTTCCTGTGGCCTTCACTTGTTGTCATTGGTTCAGAGAAAATTATGACATTTGATTGGTTTTTATAATATAAGAGAAATTTTCAGTAGTAATATTCTGACAAAATGCAGAATTTTCGAAAAATACTTTCACCTTGCTGTCACGAAAACTGTGTTGCTCAGAAACACCACGACAGCTTGCTTGATGGGTGTTTGGTACAGCAGCACAGTTTTGTGACAGGCAAAGTGGCAGTATTTTGAAAATTCTTTATTTTGAAGGGATATTCGATCAGACAATTCCAAGAATGAATAGACGAAGTTAAAATTTATACGTTTTGCCAAAACGGTCCATTTTGCGTATTTAGCGTCTTTCATCAGGCGTCAAACTGACGTTTCTATATTGACCGTGATTGTTGTAACTATAGAAATGTAGAACTCAGAAAAAAATTAAAGAATAATTTTCATGTGGCTTCTGATCATCAAAAAAAACGGATAAATAGTAGTATATAAAAAAAATCCAATGATTAATCAAGCTTTTTAATTTTTAACCTAAGTAAATTGTTGATAACAAGATTTTTTTTAAACGGGAATCTCTTCTGAGACCTTTAAAAAATAGCTACAGAAAAGGAAAAAATCTCAGATTTGCTATTCAACAATTATCGCAATTGCAATGTTCATACTCGGAAAGTATTGTTAATTAACTAATGCAATTAATAGATAAATTGCGATATACATTTTTTGACCGCGGATCATTGTTCATTGATCTATCCAGTAGATGCCTGAATTTTTTCAATTCTAAATTTTCATTTCAATAAGTTAACATAATATTCATTCATTAAAGGTCCGTTTTCGGCCGTATTTTAAACCCCCTGGAAAAATCGTAAATATTGGTCCTGTCCGGAGGTTATTGAATATTTTTTCAAATTTGAAAAATGCGTCAAATAGTTTTTGAGATATTTGCAAAAAACCAAACTACATTTTGTTTTTTCAGATAATTGTTAATAACTTTTGCAATTTTTGCAAGCGACTCTTCAATTTTTTTCAAAATACGCTAATCCGAATTGAGACGCGCCTCGTTCATATTTTTCGGAGGCGGTGAAAAAAGTTTGGTCCAAAAAGCACTTGTTGACTAGTCTATTTGTCCCAGCTTCTCTTTATTCATTGTCAATTACATTCCAATCATGATTATTTTACGGTAAACAAAGGAAATCTCTGCTCCACGTATCTGCACTTATCGAAACTCTATCGCAGCATTGAACACGCCTTAGCAAAGCACATCAATAATAATTGTGTGTCCGAGTTATTTTTAATTGCAATTTACGACTAACTTATGCATGGCAATGATCGTGCCCAATTGAATACGTTCATGAACATTTTTATATTGTACATAATATATGTGGGATACTATACACAGATTTCAAATTAGATCGACCCCATATAGACCAGTGATGATGGACGACAAAAAATATAAAAGCGAGAAAAATCATTAACAGCATGAGACCTACTGGAAGAGGAAAAAATGGAGAAGGGTGCAACTTTTAGGGGTTGAAAGCGATATTTAACGGTTTTTCGCGATTGACAACGAAACAAGTTGAAGTGTAAAATTGTTCAAAATAAAAAGATCTACAACTTTTGTATCGAACATTTTTCCACATTACCTCAAATTTTCCGGGAAAATTGGAAAAACCAATTTTTCAGTTTTTATTTTTTTCTCGCTCAAAAATCAGTTTTTTTTTCACGAAATTTGGTGGAAACATAACTTAACATTTTTTTTCGACAAATTCCGAAAAAACGACCTCATTTTCAAATGAAAAGTTTCACAGATAAAGTTTGTGCCAGTATTTTTGTTGAGGCGTCTACTTTCAGATTATGTAATGAAATATTAGCACCACTGTGATTTTTTTTTTCCAGAAAACGCGAAAAAATTAAAAAACAGATTTTCAAAAATATAATTTTTTAATGTTTGTTCTAAACTCATATTTAATTATCAAAATTATTGAAATCAATAGTAGAAACCTTTCGAGAATAAGAATTCAAATAATAATTTCATGTTTCCTTAATAGGTACAAAGAATAAACAAGGACATAAATAAGGATTTGATTATGATAGAAGGGCGAAAGGAGGTGAACTTTAGGGGTAAAAATGGCCTCTCACGATTTGCAGCGAAAATTAACTACCTGCAAAAAAAAATCAAGGAAAAAGTTGTTGGCAATAAAAAGAACTTTTGTATCCAGGAGTTTTCCACATAACCTCAAATTTTCCGGAATAATCAGAAAAACCGTTTGAATTTAGTTCGTATGAAAATTGTATGTTTGTCGCAAAATCAAGTGGAAATATACCTTTTCATTATTGAATGAAAGTTTGTTTTTGTGGAGGATATTCGTTTCTTGACATACCTTTTTGGGAATTTTAACCTTCCACGGTCTAAAAATGAAAAAATGTTAATTCAAAGAAATCTGTACAAATGTATAGAGGCAATAATCAATTTAACCCGATCAGTTACTGCGTTTAGAAGACTGTTGTCTTGAAAACAGTTTATTATTTCGTCAGTAACGTATCGAATACTAAATTTGCCTATATGCCGAGAAAAATTTAAATTGACTAAAAATACTTCTCTTTTTCGAAAACGTTGACGTTTCGGAGACTAAATCTGTCTCCGTTATCAAAACTCGAAGGATGAAAACTTGCTAAAGGATTTGTTTTGACAAAGTCAAATGAAATCTGCCAAAATATTTTTTATGATGACATTTTTGCTAACTGGATACATATAGGGTTGTCTGATATCAATGAATCAATCTGTTATTTATCAACTCTTCTCTGAGGAGAGGTAAACATGTGCTATCCATTTCTACTGAGTTGGTCGAAAAACAGTTCGTCGATAATAAAATACAGGCAGTTTCCTTCAACTTTCTCTTGATTACTGCCGCTCTACACTTGTACAGATTTCTTTGAATTAACATTTTTTCACTTTCAGACTGTGGAAGGTTAAAATTCCCAAAAAGTATGTCAAGAAATACCTTTTCATGTTCTGAATTAGATGTTTTTCTTTTTGCAGTGAAATATTTATTTTTCTCGAACATCTTTGAAGTACTCGGAAAGGGATCGGCTCCTAGTTAGCAAAACGAATTTCAAACGACTAAAATAAGAAATAAAATAACAGGCAAGAACCAGCTGGAGAATCTTGTAGAGGTTCCAACTTCGACGAAAAAAAATATTTAAACACGAAAACACTCAAAATGGTGAAATTGGGATACAGTTTAGGGGTTGAAAACGGTTTTTGAGATTTGCTGCGAAACGTGACTTCTTAGCAGAAAATGTTCAATAAAAAAGTTGTGAATATTAAAAAAATTAACACTTTTCGACATTTCCTCAAATTGACCGTCAAATTGGCGAAAAACCGATTTTTGAAAATTTGAGGTTATGTGGAAAAATCTTGGGTACAAAAGTTTTCTGTAGTAGGTTAGTTTTGCTGCAAATCCTGAAAAACCATTTTTACCCCCAAAATTTCACCTCCTCCCGCCCTTCTATCATAATCAAATCCTTATTTGTGTCCTTGTTTATTCTTTGTTTCTATTAAGGTTAATTTTTTCGCGTTTTCTGGAAAAAAATCCACGGTAGTGCTACTCTTTTATTACCTAATCTAAAAGTAGACGCTTCAACGAAAAAACTGGCGGCTGGCAAACTTGAAAAGAAGAACTTTATCGGTGAAACTTTCCAGTTGAAAATGAGGTCGTATTTTCGGAATTTGTCGGAAAAAAAAGGAAAAATCTGTATTCCTCTACAAAAAAATTACAGCTCACTTGAAACATGATAAGTTATATTTCGACCAAATTTCGCGGAGAAAAATTGATTTTTAAGCGAGAATAGTATATTGTGCAACAAGTGCAGAAAAGTGCTGATTTCTCACGAGTGAGAAATTGCATTTCTGCTCGTGTTACACACTATACTTTTTCTACAACACCCTTTTTGCTAAAAATAATACTATACTATAAGACGGAATGAAATGTCAGTGACTCATTCTTATATTTTCCTCTTGAAGTTGAAGGTAGTAAATTCAATGACAATGAATTAACTTGTTCTCTTAGTTCTGGCGGAGTATTTTCAATTTCAGAACTGTCGCTATCCATTTTAGTTCAATCTCATTAAAAAATGACGGGACAAGAATATTTTACGAATATTTTATGCTTGACGTTTGTTGACATTCAAATTATTCGATAGATGTTGCTCCGTTGCCTAGCAATGGATAGTGTGTATGTGGGTATTTGAGACAGCAGTAGTGATGTCTATGATTTTTGTTCAGAATATTATGAATTTGTACGACAATTTCCCTCATATTATATAAACCAATAGACTTTGGCTATTCATTCTTGAAGTTGCCTGATCGAATATCCTTTCGAAATGCAGAATTTTCAAAATATACTTTCACCTTGCTGTCACGAAAACTGTATTGCTTAGAAATTAGGTATTGAAAAATTTTGGCACAGAAATGTCACTTTCTGGCACAGAAATGTCACTTTGCGGCACACTAATATCAAATTTCAATTATTGTGAGAAATAATCATGTTTGCGAACGTAAAACTATGCAGAAAAGCATGTTTTGGAGTGTGGTTGTAGAAAAAAAAAATTCCTGAGCAATTTGAGGTTATGTGAAAAAATGTCGAATACAAAAGTTCCAGATCTTTTTCTTACCAACAATTTTGCAATTCGATTTTTTCCATAGGTCAACTTTCGTTGCAATTTTCGAAAATCCATGAAATATCGCTTTCAACCCCTAAGTTCACCCCGTTCCACCCTCCTCCATTTTTGCGCCTCCAGTTTATTTTTCCCATTATTCGAACAATATTTTGCTCCACTTCCAATAGGTCTCATGCTGTTAATAATTTTTTTATCTCATAAATGCATCAGCACTGGTCTAATAACCAGCCAACACATGATATCATTTATAACCAACATCTGATATGTTATTGTTAGGATTGAATTTCAAAGGTGTGATTGGAACTGGGACGTCGCAAAAAGGGAATATACGTTCGGGATGGGAATTATTTGTGCAGGTGTACGTATACGTGCACATGCATATAGGCCAGTGAGATAATGTTTCTCTTTCAAAAACCTCACAGAGAAACTGGTTGACAGGCATATTTATATCAATTTCATATACAATATTTTTACTACTGCTTATACATGCTTCGTCGACAAGAAGAAATTTTGATGACAATAAATTATATTTATTATTATTAGTGAAGGGGTATGGTCTTCAATCACAGGACAGGTAGCCGAGTGGTTAGAGCGACGTTGTTTCAAGCACTTTGGCTACCAGATGGTTCACCATGGCGACTGCAGAAATTTTACTGATGGCCCAAGAAAGTGCTAGGAACCGCACGTAAACAGGTAAGACCTCGTTAATCCTTTGCTCGCACACGTTTCGACTTCTGAGTGCTGCCGTTCGTAAGGGGACGATAGCTGCTGGTTACCAGAAAATACATTTTTTATGGAACAATTTTAAACTGTCAAGTGTCAAAATCAATTTTTCAAAATTTGAATTCATTAAAAAATATTTGCAAAAAAAATCGAGCCTGTTGCAAATGTTGTGTTCCACTTTGCTGGAAAGTGTTCGATTACACAAAAAAAACAATTACATGTCACCGAAGAAAAAACTTTCGCAGAAATGGTTGTTCCATGTGAATCTTCCTATCGACGAACTAGAATTCTTTAATCATGAAGAATTTTTGGAGATCATTTCAAGTAGAGTGAAAGATTGAAGAAGCGGAAGACATCGTTTATGTCAAAACTCTGTGATGTTGAGTTCAATTCTCATGGTTGAATTCGAAATTAGAGAAAATACTCTCATTATGTTTCCTTTCTAGACCCCATTATTTGAAAATGATCCCGATACTTCGAACAAAGAAAGTGAAAGAATAACTGATGATTGTAGTTTTTGTTACTCTGAATTTGGTAAGATTTACTTTTGTAACTCTGATGTTGGTGAGTTAACTAAATTTGAGTAATTTTCTGTTAGGAAATGGTAATGAAGAAAATACTACTATTGGTTGTGTAGAGGAAGATAGCCCTTATCACACATGTCTGTTGACTGTTCTCTTTCTGTACATGGTTATAATTGTGCAGAGTTACTGCATAGTTGTTGCCTGACGCTGAGAGAAGCACACAATATAGAAAATTTGGAGAAGAAAATGAATTACTAGGATTATATTTTCCAAATTTGGATCCATAATCAAATACAAGGCACCAGTAAATGAAAATGAATGCAGGATTGGATGATGAGGATGCTGCTACAGCTGAATATGAAACAGAAAATGCAGGTATCAGATGTTTCTGATGTTGAGTTGTTATTAACCCAGGAATCCCTTTCTTAGCAACGTCCCCTGAAAGCGTTGTTTTTGATACCAGTACCAATATCTACCATTTGTTGGAAATAAATACATTTGTATCTAGAGGATTTCAAAAAAAACAATGTGAGAATAGGGCAATTTCTTGACTACAGTAAGGGAGCGTGTGCTTTAAAATAAAGTATTATTTTCAAATACTAGGGCAATTAGCTGTAACGGGACTACATTGTTGTGGAATAGGTTTTGGATCCCGTACCAGTATTAACACGATTCTTTTTCGAATATTTCAAAACCTATTAAGTATGAGCATTATACATTCATCTTTCACTGTGGTTTTGGAGTTCATTCTGGCCCTTACGTCATACTTTGGCCATGGTCAAAACGAACTTGTACACATTTGGCAAAAGTTACTTAAATAGGATGTTTTCTTTCCAATAGGACCTTTTGGGGCCTCTGGAGACACCATACATCCTATTTACCGAAAAAGAGCTATTTGACATAATTTGACAGACCTCATTAGGAGTTTTCTTTCAATTAATTCCAACTCTGAGTATGACTTGGTGTTGCAGGTTTTTCGGGTTTTCTGCAAGTGTAAAAGCGAATGCGCCACCGAATCAATTTAAGCCGCCCCGGAGCTCCGAAACATTTTTTTTCATTATTTCTTTGTTATTGGTGTATTCAATATTTTAATATAAGTTCTTATTATTATTGTCAATAAAAATTGAATTCTTTTTTTGAAAATTTTTCAAATGAGTTAGTTCACCAGTTTTCTGCTATATCGTAGTCCCAAATACTGATCTTTTTCAAGTCCGATAGTTGAATACGAACACAATTTTTTTCCAGTTCTCAATCGTTTACTACTTCATATAGATCATGTATAAATGTATCGATGTTTCTCTAAAAGCCTAGGACATCGATTCGATCAATTTTTCATTATATTTCAACTTTCAGATATACAGGGTGTTTCTTAAGTAAGTGTAGAAACTCCAGGAGCATGTTGTTGACGTCAAAATAAGAAAAAAAGTTCCTATAAACACATGTCCGCAAGTTATTCGTTTCTCAGATACAGAGTGTCAAAGTTCAATTCTTATATTTGTTTTTTGTGAATAAATTCCAAAATATTTGTGATATTCTAGTAAAGATTGGTATCTGGGATGATTTTTCAATGACAAATCAAATTTTATGTTAATTGTGAAAACACTAATTTCTAATTGAATTTACTTTTAATTAAAAAATCTTGTCATTCAAAATCACTGCATAGATTATTTGAAATCTCAATAACTCGAAAACAGTTGCTCTCAGTGACCTCTACCAAGAATATTTTTTTTACACAAACTAAATAATAAATATTCCCACATACCAAACTTTACCCAAATATCAAAATTATTTTGAAATTATTCACAAAAAATTAAAATCAGAATTCAACTTTGACACTCTGTATCTCAGAAAAGAATAACTTGCGGACATATTTTATATAAATTTTTCAAACAATTTTTAGATATCAGCCACATGAAAATCATTTATTACGCTCTCGTAGAATCCAGGATACAATACGCAGTCCTAGCATGGGGAGGAGTCGCGAGCTACCACTTGAAAAAACGATTCCTCAAAATAATGTATGGCAAACAGAGGACATATCCTTCGGACCTATTATTCTCTGAAACTAAAATTTTCAATATTAGAAAAATATTTTTACAAAAAATTCTTACTCACCTATATAAAAACCGCTTTAATCTCAACTTCATGGATCACTCCTGCTCAACTAGAAGAAGACTTGGTACATTCTTGAAAACAAACATTGTTAAAAAAACTGTTGGCCAAAGATGCTTCACCTATATTGCGGCAAGAGTTTTCAATATACTGCCGGAAGAAATGAAAAAAAAATTATTAGAATTGAATCAAGTAGATATGTTCAAAAGAAAGTCCAAAAAATACATCACCTCAATGGAGGATCGGGTCATCGAACAATTTTTTTGATTTTTCATCATTCATTTATTTTTTGTTTTATTGTTTTACTACTGAAATATATAAATATAAAATTATAATTTTTAAGACATTGTATCACTATTACTATCACTAGGTTATTATTATTATTATTAGTTTGTAATGTTATATGTATAAGCAAGTTCATGATGTTACCTCTACAGCAAAAAAAGGAAAACTTACTTATGCAGATAAGTTACCACGCACAACTTCAAGTTTTTGTGAAATGCTTTGACCTGCGTTGACTAGATCGTAAGATAAAATATTTGATGTGAATTGCTTCATTGTTAATAAAGGTTATTATTATTATTATATGTTAACAGGAACTTTTCTTCTTATTTTGAAGTCAGCAATACGCTCCTAAATTTTCTACACATACTTAAGAAACATCCTGTATAAATTATAATTGACCTGAATCAGTGTTTCCAACATTTAAAAACAACCTGGCAGCGGAAAAACGATCTGAGAATCACAATAGTATATTTCATTACGAGTTCAGAAAATAGGCTTTTTCTGTGCGTGCGCAACATCTTTCCGTGGGAGGCAAAGCCGAACACGGGAAGTCGAGCAAGCACGGAAAAAGCATTTATGGACGAGTAAGGAACGATATTTTCAATTATATCTACCTGAAAACCACAGATTGTTAAGGAACATTTATTTTTAATGATGAACGATCAAAAACATGTATTATTAATTAAAATATTTATGCTACAAAAATATCCAGAAATTGCTACAAAACAAGCGTTATTTACCCTGCTGGTAAGGAAATATTCAAACAATTTGCGATTTCTAGAGAACTGTCAATAACATATTATTTAATTTTGACATGTAAATAGGCAACTACAATGACACCAGCGCACGGAAAAATTTTTCGTTCTAAATAAGCATGTAAATATAGTGTTTTCAGATAGGTATAATGAAAAGTATTTCTCTCAAAGTGTTATTCAAAATGTGTTGATTGCAGCATAACATTTTGAGAGACAAGCAAGCGTAACTACTAGCTGAGCAATTGCTTCATTGCAATTCCAAATTGTTTTTAGCAATTTAACGATTCTTATCTTTACCAGATTGAGTTTCAAGTCGTGTACTTGACAACTCAATATGTAATTCCAGATCTGCGTTAACCAATTCTTGTGCTCTAGCACAATCTTCAATTTTGAAGGTCATGTATAATTGTTTATCATCTGCATATGTTTCAATTTTCCACTACTAGCTGAGCAATTGCTTCATTGCAATTCTAAACTGTTTTTAGCAATTTAACGATTCTTATCTTTACCAGATTGAGTTTCAAGTCGTGTACTTTTGACAACTCAATATGTAATTCCAGATCTGCGTTAACCAATTCTTGTGCTCTAGCACAATCTTCAATTTTGAAGGTCATGTATAATTGTGTATCATCTACATATGTTTCAATTTTCCACTACTAGCTGAGCAATTGCTTCATTGCAATTCTAAATTGTTTTTAGCAATTTAACGATTCTTATCTTTACCAGATTGAGTTTCAAGTCGTGTACTTTTGACAACTCAATATGTAATTCCAGATCTGCGTTAACCAATTCTTGTGCTCTAGCACAATCTTCAATTTTGAAGGTCATGTATAATTGTGTATCATCTGCATATGTTTCAATTTTCCACTACTAGCTGAGCAATTGCTTCATTGCAATTCTAAACTATTTTTAGCAATTTAACGATTCTTATCTTTACCAGATTGAGTTTCAAGTCGTGTCCTTTTGACAACTCAATATGTAATTCCAGATCTGCGTTAACCAATTCTTGTGCTCTAGCACAATCTTCAATTCTGAAGGTCATGTATAATTGTGTATCATCTGCATATGTTTCAATTTTCCAACTTCTGATGGAGGATATGGTGTATAAATTATGAATGAAAGGGGCCCTAATATGGATCCCTATGGAACCTCTGAGAGAATGTCAAGAGGAGAGGAATATTGAAAATAAACACACATTTTTTGTGATTTTCCAACCAAATATGACCAAATCAGATTGGCAGTCTCATCAAAACCAAAATATTTCAGTTTTGTATAAACTAGTTCATGGGTGATAATATTAATTGCTTCTTGTCCAAATCAATTTATTTAATTCAAGTTAGGTTGTCAACTTTGTTGACATCGTCTGATATCTCGGACAGAACTAATCTAAAAAGGATCAAGGAAATATTTTAACATGATTGAAATGTTTGCGGATAGCACAGCGTTTAAGTGGCCGCGTAAATCCTGCTGGCTATTTGATTACATTCCAAAACTTATCGATCGACCTCGTAACTTGACACTGAGAATTCCATTGAGAATGATAAATGTTAGTTTGAGATCTTGTCATGAGCTCAAAGTACCCAACAAAATTGTCCGTAGTTATAATAAATACCTATGTTCAATAGTAAATGAATAATTGCATAACTTCGTCATCGTCGACAGGATGGAAATGTTGCGTGATACGAATACTTTTGTGTTTATAATAATCATTATTAGGCTCACGCCAGGCGTTACGTTGGTGACATAACTTCAAATTCGTGGAGGTACATGAAATGATTACTTGAAAAGTATGAGATAGTGCACTCGATCTCTTCGAGAGCTTATACCTATTGGAAAGATAACAAATAATATCAGTGGGAGCATACATGTTTGCCCCCACTAATATATAAAATTGGTCCTCTTCAAATTATTAATTATGCATGGGTAAAAGAAATAATTTCAACGTTGTCGAAATACCCTTTTCTTCTCACACTCCCACAAAGTGATTTCATTTCACATTCTGAGTTTATCAAAATTCAAAAGTGCCTCAATAGTATACTATTATACAAGTTTTATAAGACACCATTTTGTCGCACGCATAAAAATATATATTATATACTTACTCTAGAATGCTAATCCCCATGTAAGAAGTGTTGTAAAAAGTTCAGGCTAGTCCGCAATGCGCATGCGCGTCATCAGTGATTTTTGTAACCGGCCCGGTTTTAGTAACATATTATGGTACTTGTGAAGATTAACAAACGTTAATTCTGAATCTCGAAGAATAAGGTTGGCAACCTCATTGTACTTATACCAGTTACTTGTATTTAGCCGATTTGAATAACATACTTATGATCCCAAATATTCAGCAAAGGCCATCAGAAAGTTTTTATCGCTCTGAAGCGACTGATTTTTGGTATCACATTCACTTTTCAGCTATAGTTAACCAACAAAAACCTACGGAACCACCCCAAATCGTCGGTGCGAATTTCGAGGAAGCACTGGATTGGAAAATAAATTGAAAGTACAAAAAACTATGAAAATTTATTTCAGATAATATCATGAATAATTTCAACTCAAATTGGATTTATAAAATTGGATGCTTGGAAGCTCGAGGGTTTTTTTCTCGATTCATTCAAAATATGCAACTGCATTTAACTTAAATCATTTGAAGAGATTAACATAATAATAGTCTTTATTGGAAAACAAAAAGATAGTTTTACCAAAAGGTGAAGTTCAAATCTGAAGTGCAAAACAGAGCAGCGTTGTTCTTCCACTTAACCCCCAAAAGCCACTTTTTTCTAGTGGTAGTATTCAGAATAATTTAACAATACCCCTCAGGAAAAAAGTGGCGGATTTACAATAATTGTAGATAGACATAGGTAATAGATAATTCAAATACATATATATGAATGGTTATAGCACCCATACAAATAAAAAAATATTTCATATATAATATACATACATTGTTGGGTTATATACAAGACGCACTGACAACAGCTTACTTAGGTTTCAACTAAATAAATAATATTGTAAAAGGAAAAAGGATATCGGAAAGTACATAATAGTGGAATAATAGTGGAATTGACAGTGAGGTTTTCATCATTGTTCAAGTAAGCTTTTCTTTAATTTTACTTTGAATATTTCTTCATTCAATTTCTTTAGATTATTCGGCAGCCGGTTATACACAGAGCAGATTTGGTATGTGAAGGATCTTTTAAAATATTCATGGTAGTGTGTAGGAGGTGTGAGAAGATTTTTGAAACGTACGTTGAGATTATGTATATCCGTACGGAAAGTGATTTTATCGTAAAGATATGGTGGTGTTTTCGTCATTATTATTTTGTGATATAGGCATGATGAGTGTAGTTCCCTTCTTTTTTCTAAGTTTAGCCATCCTATTTCCTTCAACTTTGAAGAAATTCCCTGTCCCCGGCGAATCCCATATATGAGACGTAAACAAGAATTTTGAATTTTTTTAATCCTCTGCTTGTTAAGTGAGGTTAAACTCGGGCCATACAAGGTATCAGCAAAGTTGAGGTTAGATAGAACAAGACTTTCACACAGAATAATTTTGGTTTCTTTTGTTATGAATTTCCTATTGCCATATATAAGTTTCAATGAGGAATATGCTTTTTGAATGAGTTTATTTATATGGGAATCGAATCGGAGATCAGTGTCCATGATGACGCCCAGGTTTCTGGCTTCCTGTGTAATTGATAGCTCGCTAGAATCAATGTTTAATTTTATCTTGACTTTGATCGTATTCTTTGCGTTTTTCGGACCGAACACTATTGTTTGTGTTTTATTCAAATTGTTTATCAAGCAAAAATCATTTGACAGAGAAGTGAATTTATTTAGATCGTGGTTGATATGATTGCACGCCTCGTCTACGTCATTCGGGTCGAACGAGTAGTAGACTTGGGTGTCATCGGCATAGAGATGAGCTCGACAGTACTGCAGACATTTCACCAATTGACTGGTGTAAATGGAAAACAACAAAGGACCTAGAATGGATCTTTGAGGCACACCGGAACTCAGATTGAGTATTCGTGAGTGTGCATCATCAATTACGACCTTCTGCTCTCTATTGAGCAGATAATTTTGTAGAAGATGAGTTGCACCATCGGAAAATCCTATATAATGAAGCAGAGCTAGCATTATATAGTAATTTATGGTATCAAACGCTCTACTAAAATCTAATAAAATGAGAACAGTACAGTGGTTATTATCGGAGGCTCTCAGAATGTCATCAGTTACCTGCAATAAGGCAGTAGTGCAGCTGAATCCTTTTCTGAAGCCTGATTGGATCGATGGTAAAATAGACTTCTCATTTAGGTAGAACACGATTTGTCTCTCCATTATTCTTTCGATTATTTTGGAGCAGGCGGGAAGTATGCTATTTCTACGAGTATTTCTGGTTGTATTACCTTAGTGCAATTTCCACAATGGGGGTGCATGAAAAAGTGAGGCCAGAAGCATTTTCCTTACCATCAAAGAAAGGTACTTCCATATTGACATTAATTTTCTGAGACGATTCTATGCTTGTTTAGTACTTTTTGTAGGAAATTAGAACTCAATATAATAAGAGGTGTGGCAGAAAGTTGCATCACTCGCCATGCATGCTTACGCAGACACAGTGTTGGTACTGCACTAGGTTTCAAATTATTCTATTGTCGTTTTCACATGAATCTTCATGAGAAAAGTGTATGCCACAAATTACAATTTTCTCACTCAAATGTTCTGCTGAGGTCTCTTATTGAGAACAATAACCAAAAATCATGCCTTTTTTGTCAAGCTAAAATAATTAAAATAAAGCTATTTTGAGCAAAACATATAGGTACATAAAAAAATTCATTATCTAACAAAAATGATTTATTTCAGGTATTTTTCCTCTACACAACACTAAACAATTCATTGTTTATTTGTAGGTAGAAACGGCTTTATTAGAAATTGTCTTTAAAGGAACAAGATTAATGCAAATTGACGAATTATGAAAGAATAACCAACGACAACAAACACCACACAAAACGACAAGAGAAAATCAGAAATTCTGAAAACTGTCTCTGATCTCTGACAAGAGTGACAGATCTTAGTGACAACTCTTCCTGTTGAAAAAGCACTGTTGCACGGTCATTTTAATTACAGTAACATAGGTTACATTAATGTTTTAAATGAGTTTCTTTCGCGCCTAAAATTCGGAGTTATCTATCTCTAAAAGGTTCTTTTCGGTTTTGTAGTTTTTGTAGTTTTTCATTGAAAAAAGTTGGATTTAATATTAATAAATAATATCAGAGATATTTGAAGGATGCTGTCAGGTAATTCATTTGTTCACATAAATTATTTAAATTTTGAATGCAAATATCAATTTTTAAAATGCCTGATGAAGAAAGTTCGTTGCGCCCTTCCTGAATTGAGAGTAATTGCTCAAACGGGTGTGAATGATTTGTTGCCCAAAAAATCTCGTTCAGTTTACGAAAAGGAACTTCACAGTTTCCAAGTATCCGATGCCTCACCACACTCCCACTGCAGGCAAAATAACTTTTCAAACAATCGGACCAGAGCATAATTTTGTAAACCCAGTCCAAACCACACCAGCTAATTTAATTATAAACGCCCGAGAAACCAGTCATGTCACAATTAATAGTTATTTATTCAACTAGGGTATTAATGAAGGCGATTAATGATCGAGATATTTTAACGCGTGAGCGAAGCGAGCGCGTTAATGTTCGAGATCATAAATCGCATTTTAATATAGGAGTTGATTACAATACTTTTTCATCGAAAGAAAATAAAAAAAAAAGTTGAGAAATTTTCGTGGTTCAGGATTCGAACTCCCCATCTATACATCCGGATTGTCTTCGTTCACTCGCATTTCACCTCTGCGCATTTCACCTCTGCCCGTGTATAAAATGTCGCGTTTTGATGAGTTGAGTATCTGCTACATTTTCCAAAATTACTTGCTATACATAATAATGAAAATAATTAGTTTTTCATAGATTTTTCTGCTTTTATCGGGCAATAAACTTAAAGCTTCCACTTTAGCGGTTTCCGCAACATCTGGCGGTGTCAACGTGAAATTATCTTCAATATTCATTATTTAGATTGTAAAATTATGTGTCAAAATTTTACAGCGCACATAAAATCTGAATCCGTTAATGTCTGGTTGCCATGCAACGCGCAAAATCATGCATTTACAGAGAAATCGATCATTAATGACAAATTGAGCATTAATAGGGGTCATTAATGGTCGATTTCGTTTGCATTGAAGCATATTAAACAGACATGTAAATACGAGGTCGGCGGAAAAGTTTATAATAACTGCACCACCCAAGTCAACGAATAACACCACAACATTCAAAGGTTATTCTTATTCTATGTTCAATATCTGAAAATCTCATCCCTCTTGTCTGACGTTCATCTGACAGTTGATGTTACCATTGTTACCAATCTCGAAAAAATTTAAAATGCATATCGAAATAGAAGTCATTCCGGTACGCGTTTGGGTTTCATTGACTTCATTTTAGACTCCAAATAGAAAAAAATTATTTCTTGAGCATATTTGCTGGATCGTTCCTTAACCTGAAAAATCAAAATAATGAACCTAGAAATTCTGAAAAGTGTCGAAGGGCACACTACTAGTCTATAATCTACCCCGATAAATGCGTTTTCGGAATCATATTTCCTTTGTAAAAAAGAAATATCCACTTCAATCATGCATCATACTTTCTGGATGGAATTGTATGTGTGCATGAACCTATCCATAGAGTCAATTTGTTAATTATTAAAATATAACTGCAAACGCAAATTCACTAGACTGGAACAATCGTAAGCAACACAATACCGTCAAGACAACCAGCACATGTGGATTTGTCATTTGTCAGTATAAGCATCATTAGAGTGAGAGGAACGTGTGAATGTGCAATGAAATACCACATATTCTTATTCCAGCAATAAACAGCCACATTGGGAACATGCAGTGACGCCCTCAATAAGAACTTTAAATATCATCCAATTCATGTTAACATTGTGATGTTTTCGAATAAACTTCGATGCGAAGTTGCTCTATAACATTATTTATAAATAAAAATTTTACACTTTCTGAGGCAATGGCATTGTGGTTATTTATGATTATCCTCAAATTGTTATCACTATATCCGCGATTTTTTGTTATCAAAGCAATGTCTCAAAATACCTACGTTTTGAACAAATAAGCCAAATCTTAATGAAGATATTCAATGTGTCAATTTGAGACTTTGCGAAACTGACAAGTTATTTCAATCACTTTGGTTGCCAGCACAAGTATGCAGAAATTTTTCTAATGGCCCGATAAAGTGCTAAGAATCGGACGTTAAAAGGTAAGACGGAAAAAACAATTTTAAACATTTTTTTTAAACAATGTATTGTGTTTTCTGGGTACCCAATAAGAAAATGGGTACAAAGCCATCCGTAGGATCCACAGAAAGCATTCAGTTTTGTGAGTAATAAAGACGGTAATTATTATTATTGTTAACACGTTGACTGCCGTGCTAATTTTTTCATTTTTGGTATCAGAGCCGAAGCAAAATCGAAAATTTTGTCCCAGAAACCATTATGGACTCTATGTAGGTGCAGCCTACAGAAGATAGTATATCGTTGAATTTTTCGGAAATTGAGACTCTGAGTTCAGTATTCATCTTCCAAAAATTCGTTGTTTTTACTGATTTGTCTGCCACGCCGACTCGGTCTGTGCGTCGAATGAGAACAATTTGCAACGCAAACTTGTTACTGAAGCCGTCTCGGTCTGTTTTCGCGATATTATCGACAATAATTTAGACCGATGGCTTCAAGAACAGTTCAATTGGCTCGGTCCCATAGACCGAGTTGGCCTGGTGTATCAACCTCAACCTCGGTCTATGAGACCGAGGGGCTCACCAGAATAATGTTTCCTCGGTCTCATAGACCGACATGGCAGTCAACGTGTTAATTTTATCACTGTCAGAAATTCATAGAGCTCTATGTATCTGTATCTGACTTTCCAGTGAAGCATCGTTGGTTGTCACAGCATTTCAGTATCGGGCATTCAAATGAAAAATCAACAAAAATTGTTAATCAGCAATAAAATGTTATAGGATACATGCAACATAATTACATTTAATTTAATTTCCATCGAGTCGAATATAAAATATTTTCTATAAATAGCATTCACGTAGGAACACAAAAACGAAGTCTGTAATTTAATGCTGACGAACAAGATTGAAAGCAGATTTCTCAGAAATAGACTTGAACGTCATTGCTATTACACTGAATTGTTGATTGATTTGATTTTCCATTCGAAAAATTCACAATAACAGGTGTAATACCCATGCCTACAAATACCTATACAAAAGAATGTTGTCCCATACCAACCATCTACAATGATCATACCTACCTGAAATGGTCTCAGAACGACCTTTACCTGCATTACCCCACAGGCAAAATATTGGATTACAGAAATATCGGGCGAAGTGAATAGCATATTTGAACTGAATTATTAAATAATAAATAGCCCAGGCACTGAAGGCATAAAAGGGGGTTTCCGCAAAAAAAGGTCAAGGAAAGTTCTAATTTGGTAGATTTGTACAGTTCGGTGTCCTAATTAATACTTCAAGTTGATGACCTTGAGTGACCGCCGCTCGCGCCGCCATATTGGAAAAATGTTTTCTCGAGCACCACCCAGGTTGAAAATAATTACTTGTTCCCTAAATCTGTAGTGGTTGCAATTCTTAAACGTTTTTTGAGAAATTACTCTCTACGATCGCAAACAACTCAAAAAAGTTTTGCAATATTTCCATAAACAATTCAGGTTGCAAACACTTTTTTAGTGTAGAGTAAAAAAATGTGGCCGTTATCGGCCGAGGTAGCAAAAATTCTATGAGGCTTATGACATAGAGAGAATCGTATATTTACGTTTGCCACTCTTTTGCATATTTTTCGGCCTAGTTATCAACAAAATTATGAATAAATATTATACAGTACGGTGCAAATGTATGGAATAAATTCATTATTTCTGAATATAAACATATTTTGGAAAATTCCTCGAACACGTCTATTTTCTTTTCCGATTGACTGATTTTTGAACCCCACCCTAAATATATAGGGTTATCCGCATTCGAGTAAAAATTACTTTTGTGATATTTTTTTTGGGGTACAAAAAACTTCCTCGTATGTCTAATGAGTGGGACCACTGCTTCTAGCCTCCTTCGTGAAGAGAGAGCATTTCCGACTTTTCATCGGTAATGTCGACGTCTGTGGTGTATCTGACATCCATTAACTTGGTGATCAGTCCCTCCATGCCAAACTCTATCAAAGGCCTTGGACACCTCTAGGAAAACTGCTCCTGTAAGGTGTTCTTTGGTCGTGCGGTTCCAGCTCTGACTAGTGGCGTCCAATATCCGGGCGACCTGGAGTTCCTTTGAGTGCTCATATCTGATTCCGAATTGTTCATCTGGTAGGATGTTCAAATTCCTCAGACATGGCCTCTAGTCGTGTCCGGATCACTTTTCCTGCAACCTTGCTCATCGCAGGACTTCGATAGTATAATGGGGGCCCCTATATATATATACTGGTTTTAGGATTATTACCAATCATCATTTATTCACTATTTTTGCCCTAGAAAAAAAACTCCAAAGAAACGTATCACATTCACGAAGACATTTGGTAGAAATGCTGCAGATTTATTCGTTTAGGAATGATTTATCTATTTGTAACACGTTGCTAGAGAGGAAGAAAACTAGTGATTACCTGGTGTCAATAGTAATAATGATCAAACTGCGAAGGTGAACTAAGTTACAGTTCGATATGTGATTTTAAATGCCTCATAAATTGAAAATAATTCGGGCGTGTATGCATAATTACGCCTTCAGATTGGAGTGTCGTTTATTTAATTGCAGTACGTGCAGAATTTAAAGGAGTGTTCGAATACCTCTGTCCCGTGGTATTCCAACCATTGGAATTACATTGAACATTGGTATTTATTTTATTAAAAAATGTCACTTCTTATTTATTTTTATTAAAAGAGCCATTCAGCCAAGATCGAGAGGAAGGACGAAGAAATTCAAAAATTAGAAGAAATATACTTGCACGAATGAAACTAAATACATCTATGCACTGTTGATATATTAGTGAATGAAAATATTTTGCACACAAAAAAAAGAAGTTTTAAAGAATGCCATTTTAAAATCTTACTTTTCACTAAAATATTTATTTCGATTGATTGTACTTATCTGATACAATCAATGAAAAGCAGAATCATTGCGGCGACTCTTGGGAACAGTCAGTATGAAAGCAGAAAAAGGTTGTCTTCAAGAAGAAGTTCTATCGCCTTTGCTGTGGTCACTGGTTGTCGACAACCTGAGAGTGAAGCTGCACGACGCTGGTTCCACTACTCAAGGTTACCGCCGATGACCTAGTCGTCACCATCATGGGCAGACATGAAGCAGTAATTTCCAATCGCTTGAAAGTAGCCCCAAACGCAATCAGAAGCTGGTGTGTGCAAAGGAGGGACTAAATGTCAAACCTGGCAAAATAGTGTTGATTCCATTCACTAGTAGGCGAAAGTGAGAACTTAAAGATCCATCTCTGAAAGGAACCCAGCTAACATTTTCCAAATATGTTAGATATCTGTAAAAATCTGGGCGTTATAATTGACCAGAAACTGACATGGAACAGCCAAATCAACCACACTCTTTCCAGGGCTAAAGCGGCAAACTGGTCATGCCGAAGAGTATTTGGTAAGACATGGGGTCTGTAAACAAAAATGATTTATTGATCATACCAAACGATCGTTAAACTTCGCTGAAACTTGCTGAAATTTGTTTGCGAATGCTCAGAGCTTTTCTTCAAGAGGCTCAAGCTTCTGGTAGGGGCCTTCTTAATGCCCTCCGATGTGAGCAAATTATCTCCCAGAAAACAGATCAACTTTATACGGAGTCTCGGAATCTCGGGCCTGGAATTGATTAAGGGTCATGCACAAAAGATCTAATAGGCCGAAGTGCTTGTGAAGCCGCATAGCCTGTACAACCCCCCTACAATCTTGTTAAGAGAGCTGTGGCCTCCGTATCTCGCCTTGCTTTGTCCCAAACGGTCTCTATTAGGAAATTGTTTTTCCGCATATCGTTCAGAAATATTGAAATTTTTTACAAAATATCTTTAAAAGAAAGCTACATTTCATATATCTAGTCGTTGGACAAGATTTTTCCATTGTCAGGAAATGATATAGAAGTAATTTGTGCCATGCGTCAAAAATTCGATTTTGTGATACGTTTAAACTATGTAGAAAAAAGTACATTCTTAGACGTTGCGTTACATATGTCGGTTTGCACCTCGACAAGCAATCCTCACGTCGTTCAGGAATGTAAGCGTTTTCTATTAGGTATACAATACATACTATTAACTGACCTTACACACCAAACATACTTCTACTAACTGGTGCGAATCTCCTGAATCGTGAAGAATATAAGCGTGCGGTCATGGTTTTTGAGTTTGTCACCATGTTAATGTGTTACAAAACTGAGCTGAGTGAATCGTGCGGAGTAAGTAAATTGTCACCGTTTAAAATATTGCGACAATCAACTATGTCCTGGTCAAATTTCAACTTTGATTCGTTTGTACTAGCTTTTCTATCAGCAAGTCTTAATCAGGTGGATTGAATATATAATTAAGTGAATATCAGATAAGAATTACTCTTAATGTCACCTCCCTTTATTTATTTATACATACAATTCAGAGCGCTGGTTGGCCGTTGGCGTGTGAATTCTTCAAGCTAGTGAATTAATATGTTTGGTTCTATTAAGTTCAAAATACTCTCATTTAACAAACAACTTCACAGAATAACCCTTTTTGTGGAGATTAATTCAGCTAGAGAAACCCTCAATGTGATCTCAATCATTACAATAATTTTACTCACCTAAATGCCCTGTCTCCTTCGTCTTATTGGTGGATACAAGAACTGGTTCGAAGTTTACACATACGCGCACATACGTGAGAATACTGATTCCGTAGTATTCTCAATGACTATGAAAATATTGGTTGTTTTCACTAGATTCAAATTGTACTAAATCATAAGAAAACTCAATTGGCTTTGGTTGTTTTCAAATTTATTGGCTAGGAAAAGTCATGTGTGAAAATAGAATGAATATTGAATAAATAGATATAAATATGACTAGACAATTAAAATATTTGAACTAAGAACTGGAATTGATTTATCAACATTTACTATAGACTTTCTGAAATACTTCTAATTACCATAACAATGAAATTGAATCTGCAAATAGGTTATTCAAAACTCGAAAATGACAAAACCAACCCTGAATGCAATCCTACGTATTCATCTGTACCAAACACCTTTTCACAACACAGATGGATATCAAAACGCGTTTCTACACGGCGGCGAACTAGTGACTCGACTTTAATGACTTTGAATACGAAATTGCTTGGTTCGGGATCCGAGGCCCGAATTGTTGTTGTTAAAATTGTTATTTCCGTCAACCGATTGATGAAGTCTTCGAGAGACTTGTGTGAGCTAGGGAAGACTAAGCCATTACTTTTTAACGTGTGTTGCCATGCACAGACCGATGACCATGCGGGGATTCGAACCCTCGACCCTTCGCTCCAAAGGCGAACGCTCAACCAGCACGGCCACCACGGCCCAAATAACTATATGAAAACTACAATTTACTTGAATAATGATAAAAAACGCAACTGACTCGAAAAATTATTGAAACTCAACTTACTGGTTCGGAAACTACATTGCAACTCACTTTTTGTGGATTCTCAAAATTAAGCTCGTCCTACTTTCTCCCCCCCTTTACTTTACTTAGTTTTTAGCTACACCCTTCGTCATAGTCGTCGTGAAGGGTTTTTTCGATACGGATGAATCGTTTTGTGTGACAACTCTAGACTTTCCCAAATGATAGCTTGGGTGGACAACCCCGTACACCTTGTATCATTCTTGAATATTCAGCTTGGAAGAAAAATTTCCAAAAAACTTCCATATTCTTTCGAATGACTTGAATACCATCATCGCCCCTAAGCCTAGTATCAAATATATATTTACATATGACATATCGATTCGATTCCGTTGTTTGATCGATTACGTATTCCCGCATTTTAAGTTCGGAGAAACTGTATCAATCTGTGCTATTTCGGCTTCTTTGTCCGCGGTTTTAAAAAGGATCATAAAAAGTAGAAATCTCTCTTCAGAGAAAGAAGGAGTTTATGACGGCAATACTCGAGAATATCCTTCCTAACATTATTTTCTATTGTGATGGGTTTCGACTCGCAATACTACAGGAAATATCTGGTAATGGCTTATTACGTTAAAAAATGTGTCGAACAGATGAGCGAGAGCTTCAATGTGATCTTATTGAACGATATCTCAAGCAGTGGCGTACTGAAAGAGTTCATTTGTAGGGACTGCACCTACATAACATAAGCTGAGAAAAACACTCCATCCTTGTTTATAACAAACCAAACCAAACAAAGCGAAGGTCTCGTCCGTGGAACTGATGTACCTTAAACACAGGCCACTTTGGCCCTGGATCCTTCTTTCATAACTACCCTTAGAACATGTAGTTGGTTATTTTTAACTGCACGCTTTCATTTTTAGATTGTTGAAGATGCCGTATAAATACGAAAGTTTGCCTGGAAGCCGAAGTTATGCCGAGTACAGCAATGGACATGTACAAAACTGTTTAGATCTCATGATATGACGCAAAGAGATGCCGCAGATCACTTCAAAATACGCTGAATTTCAACTAAAAATAAATAGAAAAATTTGTTTTCAAGCATTCTAGGTTACCCAAGAGTTTTTAATCTGCAATGCCAAAATGTGGATTTCCTCTTGACTTGAGATATATTGTAAAAAACGATATTACTAGGCAAAGGAAGACTATTCAAAGTTTCAGTAACAACATGACTGGTCCTGACTCCTCAAAATATTTCTTAAAGAGATACCCTCAGTGACTGCCATGTTTTCATCAAATATAAAAACATCAAATAAAAAAAATGGTGGTTAAGGATTTGTCACCTGAAAAAATTCATAACCAGCACGATCCAGGCAGAAAAAAAAACCTCTGTCGGAGAGGCTGCAAGTATCCATATCGACCGACGGAAAATGGTTCTGAAGGAGCACGATACAACAGAACTAAGCAAGGTTTGGTTGAAGATTGGTTGGAAGAAGATTGGTTGAAGATTTACACCTAACTCAACCTCTTGATGTTGCCTATTTTAGGCCTCTCAAAATTAAATGCATGAAGGTTCTAACTCTGTGGAAACAATCTGAGAATGGCAAAACGGTTGCCATTTTGCCAAAAGACCGAGATTGTTGAAAAAAGCTTTGGATGAGTAAGTGCCCAATGTGAGAGACAATTATATAAAGGCTAGTTTCAAGAAGGCTGGTATTTATCCAATCGATGAAGATGAAATTACCTTCTGAGAATGTGCCTATCAACTTGGAACTAGTTCGAGAAATATTCATCAGCCATTTGGAACAGAATAAAGAAGAATTTGTCAAGCCACGAACTACAAATTGACAAAAACTTGAAGTCCCTCCTGATCAAAGTATTTGTGCCAATATTGTTGTTGAGTATCAAAAAGATAATAAGAACCAGAAAGACCAGAAGAAAAATGAAAAAGAAGAACAAGAGAGAGAAAAGAAGAAACAGCAGAGAAAAATAAGAGGATTGAAAAATAACAAAACAATAAAGCACAATCCATGAAGGAAAAAAAGGTGTTATGTGACCAAGGACCTCTCATCAACCGATGAAGATAGAACTATGGTCTCGTGTGTCATCAGGTTACAGAGACGTGGTTGTTATGAGTGATGAGGAACAGGAACTGGATATGGTTGTTGACAATCCGGTTCAATCCAGTTCAAGTAACATTAATAACAATTCATGAAAGCATAAATTTTAACTTGAATGAATTTATAACTGAAACTAACATTACTACTAAGAAAGATGGCCAACTTTCAACTAATAACTTAATTTCTTCCATAAATTAGAAACAGGGCATACGAGGTCTTGCCCTGGGGAAGATTTACAGCAGTCACAGCCAAAAATATTTGTTCACAGCTGATTGCTTTCAAAGGGTACTTTGTGTGGTTCTCTATTTTCGTTTTTTTAACAATAAATTGCAAATCGAAGCAAAATGAATACTGATGCACTCAATCCCTGCATGGCCCGAGACCCACATCAGCGTTATTACCTTTTCAGTCGCAAGACTCTCCAGGGCATCTCTGCACTCCTGAACCAGTTTTGATCTGGTTCTGGTTGCATTCAGAGCTCTGATGGCGGCCTGACTGTCCGAGCAGACATATGCATGTCTCTCTGGGCCAGACCTCACCTCTTTCATTCTGGTTGCCTCCAGGATGGCATACACCTCTGCTTGGAAAACTGTTGTCAGAAAACCTAGCGCATAGGCTCTTTTCTCTCCGTTTTCCAAGTAAACTCCTGCTCCGGCTTGTCCTTCCTCCAGTTTGGACTCGTCTGTAAAACAGACCAGGCTTTCTGGGGGAAATATCATCCTTTCCTCTTCCCACTCTCTCCTGTCTGGGAAACAACGGACTATAGTATGGAAAGTTTATCTCAATCGACACAGACTTCCAAACGTTATTATCTTAAAACCAAAAAGGATTTTCACATTGCAAAATAAACCCGTAGCAATACCCTGCCCTTCCTGCAGTGGGAGAATTTTTCCTTTTTCCTGCAGATCTGACGATAATATAGTAGTCATCTGCATTGCACCATGCCCCTACAAGAATATTTCCTGCATTACTTACTCGTCTCGCTTCCTTCCTTTTCTGGCGTCTTTCCTGGACACGTCCTTGGAGAACAATGAACAATAACTCAGTGCCACAAAAAGACTGACTGCGTCGCGGAAGATTCAAATTATTATTCATCAACAGCCAGCATGACGATTTAATTATCGAATCGTTTTAATCCGAGATAACCCGCAATGAGCAGGGAAAAATTGGCGTATCAAGAAGGCGATTAATCCGAATTCGTTCTGTCCTCCGCGTCGAGGAAATGTGTTCCGTTTATTCAGATTTTCAAGGTCTTCCGACGCAGCCGGTAATTAAGAGTTCGCTCGCGAGTTTGGCGACTGTGTTTACAAATCGGAAGTCTGTAAATCGTGGCGGTAATGATGGTAATTGTGGATTTGAATTGGTCATAATTAGGATGGATGATACAAATGTATAAAGCAGCAGCTTCGGTATAATAATATGCTAGTTAGGTTCCGCCATAAATCATAACTCATATTTTAATGAAGGTAGCTCGACCATTTTGTCAGAAAATAGTGGTAGATACTTACAGAAATAGTTTCGAAAATTGAATTATGGGAGAAACATGTGAAACTGTAGAGACATGTGCAAGCTATTCCTCAGTCTCAATTAACTCACTGGCTGCTCATTGATTTCCTTAAATCAATATTCGTTCATTTGTTAGTTGAGCACAAATGCAAGATTTTCCTATTCGTTATTCCTTCCCTGTTAAATTTTGATCCATCAGTCCATATGATGTGTGATAAAAACTTTTGGTCCTCTTCCACCTTTATGTCCTTCAGTAACATTAAATATTCAACTTTTCCTATATCAATTTCTGAGAGATCATCATACTGGGGATGAAAACATATCCGAAAGGTCATAAACGAAATGCATGTCGGCCAAATGAGCATTATTGTTTAATTAATCCATTTTTTTCAAATAAAGCTCGATTTATAAACTCCGCTGCCGTAGCTACAGTTGACGCAGACGAATATGAAATATGCTTGAGTACAACTGTTTATAAACTCCGCTACACTTGCAGTTGCCGCAGGAAGATAACCAACTTTCATCTCTGAGAAGCAGGATTTATAGATTGAGTCGCAGCCGCTTCCGCTGCCGTAGCTGCAGTCAAAATTATTACCAAATTATAGTTTTATTCTGTGTCCATTGAGCGCACGCGCAGTTATCCAACTGAAATGCAATAATTTGATTTTTTTATGAAAGTATATTTTTGAGGTGGAATACGCCTATCTCTATATTTTCCTCATATTCTGACATTTCTGAATAAAAATAATTCTTGCTTTCATGGCTGGTTGCACTACTTCGATTAGGTTGGACTTAATCTAGGGATAACCTTAAGTTTGGAAATCTGTTTGCACCGGTTTCCATTAGAGGTTAATGGCCGGTTGCACCGCTTCGATTAGGTTGCACTTAATCTAGGGATGACCTTAAGTTTGGAATTCTATTTGCACCGGTTTCCCTTAAAGGTTAAATCTAATGTGAACATTAATCTGAGCCGAGCTTTAGCTGAGAGAGCCACTTAAGAAAGTTGGTGCAACCCGCCATCAAACTTTATAAACAAATACCTACATAACCAAAATCATGTGACCTTCCGTTTATTTTTGACACGGAAATTTTGAGTCTCGTCATTTTTCGTTGCCGCTGCCGTCCGAAATAGAAGTTGGTTAACTACCGGCGACAGCGATAACAGCAACTGCAACGGAAGCGAATCTATAAACACGGGTTTATAAATTGAGCTTAATAAAGGTTCCGTCAAACCGACGCGGGAACGCGGGAGCGGGAACGGAAAATGGGAACCGTGCGAATGGCTAGAAAAATAGTAAACGAAGCAAACCATACAAATTTCGCTGCATGCATGTATTTCGGAATACGAATAATCACACCGGTATGTCCCACTATGGATTTTAGTATCGGATTCATCTCGTTCCCGCTCCCGATCTCGCGTCGGTTTGAGGAAACCTTATAGCAGGATCAATAGATTGTGTCGCAGCCGCAGCCGCTTCCGCTGCCGTAGCCGTTGCCGTAGCCGCAGGAAAAATGATGACCAATTTATAGTTTTATTTTGTGTTCATTGAGCGCCAACTGTTTTCCTTCATGAGCGTATTTTTATAATTCTTGCTCTTCAGATTATATAGATGTGGAAATCATTTTAGTATGTTCAGGAATACGCCTACATCAACATCTATATTTTCCTCATATTCTGACATTAATTCTTGCTTTCAAACTATATTAACAAATACATAAACTTAATTATGTGACCTTTCGTTTATTTTTGACACGTAAATTTTGAGTTTCATCTCATTTTTCGCTGCCGCTGCCGTCCGAGATAAAAGTTGGTTAACACCGGCGGCGGCAGCGCAACTGCAACGGCAGCGAATCTATAAACGTATGCATGAGCAACGGCACATTTATCTCCGTAAGGCAAAGTCAACTGCAACGACTGCGGCTGCGACTCAATCTATAAATCTAGCTTTAGTGTTGTAAAACTCACAGAAACAAAACGTTTAACTGTCACATAATATGTAATTACCAAACCTACTTACTCAAACGTCAAATTCATTTCCTAAGCAATCTTGTTAAAAATGCAAAATAATGGTAATAACTTAAAATAAGAAATGTGCTAGAAGTGCGCTCAAAATAGTTATGAATCTTAAAAAAAGAATACTTTGTAACTCGCTCGTCAGTCTCTAACCAACCAAACCAACACACCAAACCAACCAACGAACCAACCAAACTAACCTACCAACCAACCAAACCAACCAACCAAACGAACCAACCCAACCAACCAAACCAATCAAACCAACCAAACTAACCAGCCAACCAAACTAACCTGCCAACCAAACCAACCAAACAACTATACCAACCAACCATACCAGCCAACCAAACCAATCAAACCAACCAATGGTTTAAAGATTGACGAGCGAGATACCGGGTTTACCTTTGAGGTTGTCCTTAATACTAAGACCAACTGGGGTCTATTGTATTGTTCTGTCCTCAGTGGTTTCTAGTTAAATAGGCCTGTGTTTTTTCACCAGGTTTAATAGTCTATTTACTAGGTGTTTCGGATTCATGCCTTTTTCTAGATTGATCTGTCCGAATATCCTGTTGCGCTTGTTAAGCAGCGCGTCGCATTCGAAGATTATGTGAGAGGCTGCTTCCTCCTCGTCACCACAGAGTCAACACTCCACGGTTTCTCTATTTATTCCCATGGTGTGTAGGTGTTTTCTAAGGCCGCAGTGTCCGGTTAGTAAGCCGGTGATTGTGTGTATCTTAGATCTTCCGCATCGGGTTTTGCATATTCTAAACGCTGGTTCTGGGCCTGTGGATGTGAAGTTGGTCTGCTTTTTCATTGTCTTCAGTTCCCCTATATCCGAGCACCCACACAAGTGTAACCATGTTGTGTTTTGACAGTTCATTGAGGCTCTTAACGCATTCCCAAACTTGCTTTGACTTTATCTGTATTTAATTCAGACCGTTTATTGCGTTCGGGCTGTCAGATAGAATGTAGATATGTTTTCTTCCATGCCCACGGTCTAGATTCATCTGTATGCATGTGTCTCAGCTTGGAATACTGTGGTGTAGTTACCAAGTGGGACCATTACGTTCCTTTTTGGCCTCACCCGATCTGTATACCAGATGATGTTTCCAGATGATACCAATCAAAATAACCAATCAAACAAACCAACCACACCAATTAAACCAATCAAACCAACCAACCACCCAAACCAACCGCCCAAACCAACCAACAAAACCAACAAAATCAACCAAACCAACCAATCAAGCCAAACCAACCAACCAAACCAACCAAATCAACCAACCAAATCAACCAACCAACCAACCGAACCAACCAACCAACTAACTAAACCAAACCAACCAACCAATTGAGTTCAATATTACATTCAACTTATTTATACAGTGCGGCTTTTTTTAGCCCCCCCCCCCCCATGTTAACTGCTGAACGGTTCGACGTAGAAACATGAATAAAAAACCGTTTGGAGGGTTTCACCGATACTACTTTTTGAAATAAAAAATATGGTGATTGCTCGACAGGGGGCGCGGGGGGACACATCAACTCAAAAATTTTAAATGGCATGGGGGGTGAAGTGTCACATCGTTGAAAAGAGAATTCAATTCTCTTTACAACCATCTAATTTTTTTTTTAATTTAGTTGAATTTTTTTTCTCAATACAAATTCGAAATATCAAAAATAAATGCGGATCTGAAAACTACACATACCTCGATAAATTTGAACGGTTTGTTGTGGAATAATGAAACCAAAAATATTTTGAAGGGTATTACCGATACTACTCTTTGAGAGAAGAAACAGTGAAATTACTCGACAGATGGCGCTTGGGACAGATTAACTTGAAAATTTCGAAAGGCATATAAATCGATATTGAGGAAAAATTTCTCAACAAAATTTGAAAATATTCAGATGGTTGTGAAGATAATTGAATTATCTTTTCAACGATGTAACAATTGACCCCCCATGCCATTTAAAATTTTTGAGTTGATGTGCCCCCCGCGCCCCTTTCGAGCAATCACCATATTTTTTGTCTCATAAAGTAGTATCGGTGAAACCCTCCAAACGGTTTTATATTCATGTTTCTACGTCGAACCGTTCAAAAGTTTACAGGCTAAAAAAAAGCCGCACTGTATAATTCGTGACAGCTTGCATTTTTTCAATTCCGAATGTCCTTTTTCACTATAACGACTACAAAGCTATACAAATATCAGTCGATCGCTTTGCTATTGATTGTACTTTACATCTGAATAAATCATTTAGTAAATCAACCAATGTATTTTTTTCGAAAAGCCTTAATTGTAATTACATCATGATAACGATGAGTAAATTCGTATCCAAACTTTATTTTCAAACTTTTTGTCCCTAGTGGAACGTTCATTACCTACTAACAGTCGTGCTGACATTTGTAAATCAATCAATCATGACTCACGAGTGGGGTGGATGTGAGAGGATGACGAAACCTTAAGCTTCAAGTTTTAATGGCAGATGGTATATTGAAAAGGATTACTTGAAGTTGTTCGTCTGAATACTCATTATCTCCAATTACACGTGCTGCGCTCTGTCAGGAACGGCTCCGACTGAAATTATGTTTCCTCATCTTTATAGCCTCTACACAAAAATAACTAGAAGTCATTAATGTCGCCATTGCTTCTTCCTACAATTTCGAGAGCTTTCCTGGAGATATTTTTACTTGTTACCGACGATATGGAAGCCAGGATGTATAGCATATCTCAAATTAGACTGATGTTAAAACAAAACTCAAAAGTTATAAAGTAAGTTTTCCTAGACCTACTACACTTCCAACCGACGTACTGTAAGTACCACGAAATTAAGAAATTGGAATCAGATTGCGCTATACCAAAACCATTCTAACAAGCATCCTTGAACAGCTCACGTCCCTAAATAACAAGGTTGAAAAAAACCAAAACACATTAGAAGAATTGAAAGAAGTGTTTACTAACACTAAATCAAAATGTGATAACCTGTTCCTGGAAAAAGACAACGAAACTTTGAAACCACATATTAAACAACCAGAAACCAAAAGCAGAAAAAATAATTTAATTACATTTGGAGTGCCAAAAAATAATAATGAGCAAGATACGAGGGTTGCTATTTATTTATTGAGACTGAAGAACTAAAACAATAATTGGGGTGTAGAAACTTCTTTATTTATTTTCAAAATACTCTCCTTTCAAATCTACACATTTTTGCATTCGATTAAACCAATTGGCAAAGCAGTTTTTCCACTCCGAAGTAGGTATCTCCAAAACATGGTTTTTGAATGCATAAACAGCGTCTTGTGGCGTCGAAAAGCGTTGAACACGTAATTTGTTCTTCATTTGATGGAACATATAGAAATCATTGGGTGCTAAATCATGGCTGTACGGCGGATGACCCATCAATTCAACGTTCTGAGTGCTCAAATAGAGGGTTGTTTGAGTCGATATGTGTGAGCTCGCATTGTCATGATGGAGAATTATCCTTCGTCGACGGTTCGTTTTCCTTATTTCATTGATGACTTCTGGCAAACAAATAGTAGTGTACCAATCAGAGTTTACCAATCTACGTTGTTCTAAAGGCACGGTTGCCACATGACTGTTTATACCGAAGAAACAGGCCACCATTTGCTTCGAAGTGCTGCGAGCACGAACAACTTTTGTTGGATTTGGTTCACGTTTAGTATGTTAGTTTGTTAGTGGGGCTATTTGAAATACGACAATGGGGTTTCTTTTCAGTTATTCACGATAAGATTGAAAGTATAGGAATATCGTAGTTCACAAATATTGGGTTGTACATCGAAAAATGTGGTGCTCACTTGGCCGATAATAGTTCCTTCCTATTGTAATGAATCAATAAAACTTGTTTTTCTTAGGTTTGAACTGTTATCTCTCGACAGGGACCACGAGAAGGTGTGAGCGCCCCTGTCGGGAAGGTGGACAAGGATGTTAGTGTAGAAGTGACATGTTATGTTCAGAAAATGTCATGAAATCGAATTCTACACATATCAAAGAATTCGAATTCAAGATAAAATAAAAATATTAATTTATTCACATACAATGCTGTAATTATAAAAAATTGTATACAAGTATATCAAGAACTCAAGCAAGAACTCTATGGAAAATAAACTGAAGAACAAAAACAAAGTGACATAATATACTATGATACTCGAATTCACGTCATATAATGAAACGTTCATCACCTGTTGTGGGTTTTCACGTTCTGTCCAGGAAGCTAGTGGCATAATGGCTTGTGAGTGATGAGAAAATTATAGGCTTTTTGATCTCACCTGACCCGAAGCGGTGTCAATTCAGATTTCTAGAAACGAGAGCAAAAATTGGACTGGACAATACAGAATACGAAACGAAACAAGAATAGAACGGATATGCTGTTGGAAGTCGAAACCGGATTCCTGAATGAGTTTCTATTGGAGCAACTATTCCGTGTGATAAGTTCTGCTCCACGCGAAACCGTCTTCAATGATCGGGCTCCCGTATATATAGGCCTCTACGGGTGAGCATGTCAGCCACTGTGCAGGGTTCATCTTACCGTAGCTGAGCTACAGCCCTTACCACCGATGTAGACGGTATAACGAATGAAGCGGAGTTTGCCACACGGAGAATATGCCCCCGTCGATTCCCATTGAGGGATTTCGTTCCAAACAGTTTTCCCATTTCATTCTTCATCCGTTTGGTACCAGAATTCTCCAAACTAATTTTTTCTCTCGTCCCTTTCTATCCTAATTGAGAGTTGTGTCTATAAGTAACTGAAAATTAGAAATATGTTTGGAAACCAACATGTTAGGACCCCATGACTGTAAATACGTATTGTATATGATTGTTTCTTACTAGCCTAATGTGCCAAAACTCCTCTTTGCAGATAGATAAATATCCTCCATGAGTTCCTAGAAAAATAACTTTTCACGTGTGGAACATATCAATATGGTGAATAATACAAGAAGCAATAAAATGAAATCATGAATAATACAGAAAATATTGCGTTTACATCAAAAGTCACAAATAACATGGTTATCACATGAAATTAGGTGTAGGAGATAAAACGTGTCAATATAAAAAAAGTACAAAATATAATCACACGAAAAAAAAATCTGTAATGTTCCCAAAGTTAGATCTGAAATAATTGATAAGAAAAAGAGTTGTTCACACACAATAAACATATGATGGAGAAAGAAACCCATATTAGCTTCACTGTTCCTATACTTGATTGAATCCTTTGATCACGCCGAGAAAATACACAACCCATTGTTAGCATTCAAACAGGGGTGTTATCGAGGTAGTTTAGTATGTTAGTTTGTTAGTGGGGCTATTTGAAATACGACAATGGGGTGATTCTTTTCAGTTATTCACGTTAAAATTGAAAGTATAGGAATAGCGTAGTTCACAAATATAGGGTTGTACATCGAAAAATGTCTTAATCTACAATACATTGGTGCTCACTTGGCCGATAATAGTTCCTTCCTATCGTAATGAATCAATAAAACTTGTTTTTCTTAGGTTTGAACTGTTATCTCTCAACAGGGACCACGAGAAGGTGTGAGCGCCCCTGTCGGGAAGGTGGGACAAGGATGTTAGTGTAGAAGTGACATGTTATGTTCAGAAAATGTCACGAAATCGAATTCTACACATACCAAAGAATTCGAATTCAAGATAAAATAAAAATATTAATTTATTCACATACAATGCTGTAATTACAAAAAATTGTATATAAGTATATCAAGAACTCTATGGAAAATAAACCGAAGAACAAAAATAAAATGACATAATATACCATGATACTCGAATTCACGTCATATAATGAAACGTTCATCACCTGTTGTGGGTTTTCACGTTCTGTCCAGGAAGCTAGTGGCATAGTGGCTTGTGAGTGATAAGAAAATTATAGGCTTTTTGATCTCACCTGACCCGAAGCGGTGTCAATTCAGATTTCTAGAAACGAGAGCAAAAATGGACTGGACCATACTGAATACGAAAGGAAACAAGAATAGAATGGATATGCTGTTGGAAGTCGAAACCGGATTCCTGAATGAGTTTCTATTGGAGCAACTATTCCGTGTGATTAGTTCTGCTCCACGCGAAACCGTCATCGATGATCGGGATCCCGTATATATAGGCCTCTACGGGTGAGCATGTCAGCCACTGTGCTCGAGGCAAGGTTCATCTTACCGTAGCTGAGCTACAGCCCTTACCACCGATGTAGACGGTATAACGAATGAAGCGGAGTTTGCCACACGGAGAATATGCCCCCGTCGATTCCCATTGAGGGATTTCGTTTCAAACAGTTTTCCCATTTCGTTCTTCATCTGTTTGGTACCAGAATTCTCCAAACCAATTTTTTCTCTCGTCCCTTTCTATCCTAATTGAGAGTTGTGACTATAAGTAACTGAAAATTAGAAATATGTTTGGAAACCAAAATGTTAGGATATTCCAGGCTTCTCGACCCCACATGACTGTAAATACGTATTGTATATAATTGTTTCTTATTGCCCTATTGTGTCAAAACTCCTCTTTGCAGATAGATAAATATCCTCCATGAGTTACTAGAAAAATAACTTTTCACGTGTAGAACATATCAATATGGTGACAAGAAGCAATAAAATGAAATCATGAATAATACAGAAAATATTGCGTTTTCATCAATGGTCACAAATAACATGGTTATCACATGAAATTAGGTGTAGGAGATAAAACGTGTCAATATAAAAAAAAGTACAAAATATAATCACACGAAAAAAAAATCTGTAATGTTCCCAAAGTTAGATCTGAAATAATTGATAAAAAAAAGTTGTTCTCACACAATAAACAAATGGTGGAGAAAGAAACCCATATTAGCCTCACTGTTCTTATACTTGATTGAATCCTTTGATCACGCCGAGAAAATACACAACCTATTGTTAGCATTCAAATAGGGGTGTTATCGAGGTAGTTTAGTATGTTAGTTTGTTAGTGGGGCTATTTGAAATGCGACAATGGGGTGATTCTTTTCAGTTATTCACGATAAGATTGAAAGTATAGGAGTAGAGTAGTTCACAAATATTGGGTTGTACATCGAAAAATGTCTTAATCCACAATACATTGGTGCTCACTTGGCCGATAATAGTTCCTTCCTATCGTAATGAATCAATAAAACTTGTTTTTCTTAGGTTTGAACTGTTATCGCTCAACAGGGACCACGAGAAGGTGTGAGCGCCCCTGTCGGGAAGGTGGGACAAGGATGTTAGTGTAGAAGTGACATGTTATGTTCAGAAAATGTCACGAAATCGAATTCTACACATACCAAAGAATTCGAATTCAAGATAAAATAAAAATATTAATTTATTCACATACAATGCTGTAATTATAAAAAAATTTATACAAGTATATCAAGAACAAGAAAATGAAATCATGAATAATACAGAAAATATTGCGTTTGCATCAAAGGTCACAAATAACATGGTTATCACATGAAATTAGGCGTAGGAGATAAAACGTGTCAATATAAAAAAGTACAAAATATAATCACAAAAAAAAAACTGTAATATTCCCAAAGTTAGATCTGAAATAATTGATAAGAAAAAAAGTTGTTCACACACAATAAACAAATGATGGATAAAGAAACCCATATTAGCCTCACTGTTCAATTAATTACTCTTCAGATTAACAAAAATAAAATTACAATTTACATTCAATAACCTGAGGTCATAGTCAGCCAAAATAATTTGGTTGGTTTTGAGGAAATTCCAGGCTTCTTGATTACACCTGAAATCATTCGATGTCTCAAATGATAAAGGAGTATTACAATATCTTATGAAATGATAGGACCAGTTAAAGTTTTTAATGTTTGTAAAAATCACAAATGACCAAAACCGACCACAAAAAACAACCAGCTGGTGAACATCAAGTTGGCGTCAACTGAAATGATTAGCAAAATTATTCGATTCTTCAAATTAAAAAGCAGTAGTACAATTATAATGAAATAACAGAAACACTCAATGTCTACAAAGTTTATAAAAATGACAATCATCCAGTGAAAACCTCAAAAAAAATCAGTACAGTGATTCATCGAGTACCGTAATTAAACTTCACGTCCGCTATCTCTGCCAGCCAGCCGAAAATTGAATCGGAGAGTGATATGAGCATGATTCAACCGTCCCCACTCTGTCGGCCCTCATCGGTAATTTTCGTCGATGCAGCGTTGTCACGTTTGGAAGATTTCTACTTTTCTATTAGATTTTACATTTCTTAGCAAAATTTTGGTAGCTTCTTCTTTAGAATAGATTTTTGGCAAGTTTATGTAAATCACAACTAACCAGAAACAACCACAATACACAATCAGCTGGTGACCGCCATGTTGTGACGTCACCTGGTGTCATTAGCAAAATTGTTCGATTTCTCAAATAAAAAAGGAATATTATACTAAATAATCAAATAATAAGATCTCTAAGTGTCTGAACAAATTATAAAAATCACAATTAACCAGAACCAAGTACAAAATACTATCTGATGACCACCATGTTGTGACGTCAACTGAAATTATTAGCAGCATTATTCGATTCCTCAAATGAAAAAGAAGTATTACAATATATAATAAATTGATAGGGTCATTCAATGTCTGTAAAGTTGATAAAAATCACAATCGTCCAGTGAAGACCACAAAAAACAATCAGCTGATGACAGCCATGTTGTGACGTCAGACGACAGTGTAGTGATTCATCGAGTTCCGTAATAAAACTTCACGTCCGCTATCTCTGCCAGCCAGCCGAAAACTGAATCGGAGAGTGTTATGAGCATTATTCAACCGCCCCCACTCTGTTGGCCCTCATCGGTAGTTTTCGATCCAGCGTTGCCACGTTTGCGAGATTCCCACCTTTCTATAAGGTTTTGGATTTCTTGACAGAAATTTTTGTAGGCGCCTTTTTAAAATAGATTTTTAGTTATTTTATATAAATCACGAATAACCAGTACCAACCACAAAAACAATCAGATGCTGCCATGTTGTGACGTCAGCTGATGTCATTGAATAATTGTTCGATTTCTAAAAGGAAAAGGAATATTACTATATATAATCGAATAATAAGATCATTAAATGTCTGGATAATTTATAAAAATAATAGTTAACCAGAACCAACTACAAAATACAGTATTTTCTGGTGACCAACATGTAGTGACGTCAACTGAAATTATTAGCAAAATTATTCGATTCCTCAAATGAGAAAGCAGTGTTACAATATATAATAAAATAACAGATCACTCAACATCTATAAAGTCTATAAAAATCACAATCAACCATTGTAAACCACAAAAAAACAATCAGCTGATGACCGCCATGTTGTGACGTCAGATGACAGTGCAGTGATTCATCGAGTACCGTAATAAAACTTCACGTCCGCTATCTCTGCCAGTCAGACGAAAAGGCGAAAACTGAATCGGACAGTGTTATCAGCATGATTCAATCACCCCCACTCTGTCGGCCCTCATCGGTAGTTTTCGATCCAGCGTTGTCACGTTTGGATGATTTCTACTTTTCTATTAGATTTTACGTTTCTTAACAAAATTTTGGTAGCTTCTTCTTTAGAATAGATTATTGGCAAGTTTATGTAAATCACAACTAACCAGAAACAACCACAATACGCAATCAGCTGGTGACCGCCATGTTGTGACGTTACCTGCTGTCATTAGCAAAATTGTTAGATTTCTCAAATGAAATAGGAATATTACAATAAATAATCAAATAATAAGATCAATAAATGTCTGAAAAAATTATAAAAATCACAATTAACCAGAACCAAGTATATAATACAATATTATCTGATGACCACCATGTTTTGACGTCAACCAAAATTATCAACAGCATTATTCGGTTCCTCAAATGAAAAAGGAGTATTACAATATATAATAAAATAATAAGATCACTAAATGCCTGAAAAATTTATAAAGATCACAATTAACCAGAACCATGTACAAAATACAATATTATCTGGTGAATCACCAGTTGACGTCACACTGATATTATTAGCAAAATTATTCGATTCCTCAAATGAAAAAGGAGTATTACAATTATAATAAAATAACCAATGTCTATAAAGTTTATAAAAATCACAATCAACCAGAGAAAACCACCAAAAAACAATCGAGTACCGGAATAAAACTTCACGTCCTCTATCTCTGCCAGCCAGCCGAAAACTGAATCGGGGAGTGATATGAGCATGATTCAACCGTCCCCACTCTGTCGGCCCTCATCGGTAGTTTTTGATCCAGCGTTGTCACGTTTGGAAGATTTCAACTTTTCTGTTAGATTTTACGTTTCTTAACAAAATTTTGGTAGCTTCTTCTTCAGAATAGATTTTTGGCAAGTTTATGTAAATCAGCTGGTGACCGCCATGTTGTGACGTAACCTGATGTCATTAGCAAAATTGTTCGATTTTTCAGATGAAAAAGAAATATTACAATATATAATCAAATAATAAGATCACTAAATGCCTGAAAAATTTATAAAGATCACAATTAACCAGAACCAAGTACAAAATATAATATTATCTGGTGACCACCATGTTGTGACGTCAACTGAAATTATTAGCAAAATTATTAGCAAAATTATTCGATTCCTCAAATCAAAAAGGAGTATTACAATTATAATAAAATAACAGGATCACTCAATGTCAATAAAGTTTATAAAAATCACATTCAACCAGTGAAAACCTCAAAAAAACAATCAGCTGATGACTGCCATGTCATATGACAGTGCAGTGATTCATCGAGTACCGTAATGAAACTTCACGTCCGCTATCTCTGCCAGCCAGCCGAAAAATGAATCGGAGAGTGTTATCACTGTTATCAGCATGATTCAACCGCCCCCACTCTGTCGGCCCTCATCGGTAGTTTTCGATCCAGCGTTGCCACGTTTGCGAGATTCTCACTTTTCTATAAGATTTTGGATTTCTTGACAGAAATTTTGGTAGCTTCTTCTTTAGAATAGATTTTTGGCAAGTTTATGTAAATCACAACTAACCAGACAATCACATTGATCATGATTATGCAAATATCACTTTGATTTCTTGAAAAATTTATGATTTTTGATTGAAACAAATATATCGAACTATGGGCTTTCTGTCGCAGATAATTCCTGATCTAATTTTATGAACATTTTAATTTCGGAAAATCCGAAACATATATGAATAAGCAAATAACTGATTGATTCTCATTATAGAAAATTCTTACTGTAACATGCAGTGAATATGCACTTTTAACATCTCAAATCGATACGAAAGAAAAAACGGAACAAGTAAAACAAAATTTTATTGATGACAGCAAAGTAAAAATATTGATTTATTTTTTTTGTGGAGGAAATTCACTTCTTGACAGGTTTATTCGGGTTTGCAACTTACACAGTTTAAAATGAAAATTTGTCAACGTTCTTTCAAAAAATGAAAGTTATTTTAATTTTTTTCTTGCAGGCAAATTTTGAGAATACGCCAAGTTACTGACAAAATTATATCATTTTCTCAAGACAATAGTTTTTGAAACACAGTAACTAATCAGGGCAAATGTATTCATTTTTTCTTCTACACTTGTATAGAATTTTTTGATTAACATCATTCATTTTCTGTCTGCGTATGGTTAAAAACCCAAAAAAACTTGACTAGAAAAATGATATGCCTGAGTTTTTCAGGCCGTCTAAGAGGGTGGAAATGGGGTTGAAAATCATAAAAAAACTATATTTCGGAAAGTTGACTTTGTACACCTTCCATTCTCGAATATGTTGTTCCTCGTGGTCGAATTGACTGGAAAAATGCTACTTCTGAGTTTTTCATGCCGTCTAAGGGGGTGGAAATGGGGTTGAAAACCTTAAAAAACTATATTTCGGAAAGCTGAGTTTGTACACCATTCGTATTCAAGTATGCTGTTTCTCGTGGTCGAATTGTTTAGAAAAATACCATGCCTGGGTTATTCAGGCCGTCTAAGAGGGTAGAAATGGGGTTGAAAATCATAAAAAATCTATATTTCGGAAAGTTGAATTTGTACACCATTTAAATTCAAGTATGTTGTTTCTCGTGATCGAATTGACTATAAAAATGCTACGTCTGAGTTTTTCAGGCCGTCTAAGGGGGTCGAAATGGGGTTGAAAATCATAAAAAAGCTATTTTTCGGAAAGTTGACTTTGTACACCATTTAAATTCAAGTATGTTGTTTCTCGTGATCGAATTGACTAGAAAAATACCATGCCTGAGTTATTCAGGCCGTCTAAGGGGGTCGAAATGGGGTTGAAAATCATAACAAAACTATATTTCGGAAAGTTGACTTTATACACCATTCAAATTCAAGTATGTTGTTTCTCGTGGTCGAATTGAATAGAAAACTGCTACGTCTGAGTTGTTCAGGCCGTCTAAGGAGGTGGAAATGGGGTTGAAAACCTTAAAAAAACTATATTTCGGAAAGCTGACTTTGTACACCATTCATATTCAAGTATGATGTTTCTCGTGGTCGAATTGACTAGAAAAATACCATGCCTGGGTTATTCTGGCCGTCTAAGAGGGTGGAAATGGGATTGAAAATCATAAAAAATCTGTATTTCGGAAAGTTGACTTTGTGCACCATTCAAATTCAAGGATGTTGTTTCTCGTGGTCAAATTGACTAGAAAAATGCTACGTCTGACCACGAGAAACAACATACTTGAATATGAATGGTGTACAAGAAAGACAACTTTCTGAATTATAGAAAAACTCAGGCGTAGCAGTTTTCTAGTCAATTCGACCACAAGAAACGACATTTTCGAAAATGGAGAGTGTACAAAGTCAACTTTCCGAAATATGGTTTCCATTATGATTTTCAACCCCATTTCCACCCCCTTAGACGGCCTGAAAAACTCAGACGTAATAATTTTCTAGTCAATTCGACAACGAGAAACACTTGTATTTGAATGGTGTACAAACTACAAAGTCAACTTTCCGAAATATAGTTTTTTTATGATTTTCAACCTCATATCCATCCTCTTAGACTGCATGAATAACTCAGGCATGGCATTTTTCTAGTCAATTCGACCACGAGAAACAACATACTTGATTTTGAATAGTGTACAAAGTCAACTTTCCGAAATATAGTTTTTTTTATGAGTTTCAACCCCATTTCCACCCTCATAGACGGCCTGAATAACTCAGGCATGGAATTTTTCTAGTCAATTCGACAACGAGAAATAACATACTTGAATTTGAATGGTGTACAAAGTCAACGCTCCGAAATATAGATTTTTCATGATTTTCAACCCCATTTCCACCCTCTTAGACGGCCTGATAAACTCAGGCATGTTATTTTTCTAGTCAGTTCGACCACGAGAAACAACATACTTGAATATGAATGGTGTACAAAGTCAGCTTTCCGAAATATAGTTTTTTTAAGGTTTTCAACCCCATTTCCTCCCCCTTAGACGACCTGAAAAACTCAGACGTAGCATTTCTCTAGTCAGTTCGACCACGAGGAACAACATATTCGAAAATGGAAGGTGTACAAAGTCAACTTTCCGAAATATAGTTTTTTTATTATTTCAACCCTATTTTCACCCTCTTAGACGGCCTGAAAAACTCAGGCATATCATTTTTTTAGTTAATTCGACCACGAGAAACAACATATTTGAAAATGGATAGTGTAAAAAGTCAACTTTCCGAAATATAGATTTTTATGATATTCAACCCCATTTCCACCCTCTTAGACGGCCTGAATAACTCAGGCATGGTATTTTTCTAGTCAATTCGACCACGAGAAACAACATACCTGAATAGGAATGATGTACAAAGTCAGCTTTCCGAAATATAGTTTTTTTCAGATTTTCAACCCCATTTCCACCCCCTTAGACGGCCTGAAAAACTCAGACGTAGCATTTTTCTAGTCAATTCGACCACGAGGAATAACATATTCGAAAATGGAAGGTGTACAAAGTCAATTTTCCGAAATACAGTTTTTTTATGATTCTCAACCACATTTCCACCCTCTTAGACGGCCTGAAAAACTCAGGCATATCATTTTTCTAGTCAATTCGATCACGAGAAACAGCATATTCGAAAATGGATGTTGTACAAAGTTAACTTACCGAAATATAGTTTGTTTATGGTTTACCACCCCATTTCCACCCTTTAAAACTGTTTGGAAAACCGAGGCACCATGTTTTTTACTGAGATGACTGCCGGAAGAAGCATATTCAATGATTAGAGGTTCACAAAGAGTCTAGTATAGAAATAAAAAAAAATCGATATTTTTTTCTCTGTGTATCTTGTGGATGTGGATAACTTCACACCCGTTGACAGATAGGCATTCGTATTGTGGCGATGTGTTGAAAATATGTGTCTATCAGAGAAAAGCGGAACGCCCTTTGCTGGATAAAGCATAAAGCGCTTTACAAGTCTACTAGACGGTCCAAATAACAGACCACTGAACCGCTTCAAATAAATCCAATGGAAAATAAAGCGCTTCATTTATCTGTAGCGGCTGTAGCATCTATCACGTGAAGCGTAAAAGCGGCTGCAGCCGCTGCATGCTGTAGACGCACCCTAGTTCGTTTCGTATTGTTGTAAAGTTGTTTTCAAGGTTTCAGAAGAATAATGTTGCAGATAATACTTTGTAATTGGATTTTAAATATTGGAAAAACAACAAAAATATACATTATTCATATTGCGAAGAACTTTTTGAAGATAAAAGAAGTCACCCATAATTGAAATACTTAATGGGAAATCAATCACAAAAATGCAATGTGGAAGAAAACAAAAATGGGAAAACAATCACCGTAGTACAATGAAAGCGTCTGGAGATTTCAACCAAGTTTTCACGGAAAGATGAGTCGAATAAAATTGTTTCAAATATTAAATCAAGGATATGTAGACATTTGATTGATATTTGATTGAGATGAATTCTGCACTCGGTAATTTTTTTCGTTGTTTCAAAAAATTTCCCTTCATCTTTGGAGTCGGGCAATTTATGCTATGAAACAACGAAAATAATAAACTCGTGCAGTTTTTAAAAAACATGTGGTTTTCAGAATTATCGGAAATTTTCAAAGCACTTATGATGTGCCCCAATTATAGAACAATAGATTGTGAACAGTGAATACGAAGAAAAAATTTCTCCTCTAGTTTAAAATTGTATAATTTTTTTTACCAAAAGTAGGTATAGGAATGATCCTTCAGTGTTCGACAAAGTGAGAGGTAACAAGCTAGAATGATGAAGCTGAAGAATTTAATAATGAAATATAAATTAATGACCCAACAGGCAATTTGTAAATGGCGGTCATTATCTAATATGAATTGTAGAAAGTAAATTTCTACGCAATGCATAAATTGTGATCATCCTGCTTCCTATTGAAAGTTCGCAAGATGAACTGTGAAAACAATAGATTGGCGCCCAATACCATCTCGCAAAACCTTTGTTCGAAAGTAAATGCCGACCAGGATGTAAGGATGCTGAGATAATGCGATTGTTCTCTAGATCATTATATCTTTTCAATACGGTTACTTACCTAACTCTCATCCGAATTAAGTCAGATCTTTTCAAACTCTGTTCAGGATTGAGTAACTATCGAACGTCGAGACGTTGTAAGCGGAGAAAAAGAGCGATCGGTTTGTTTTTTGTTCGTTATTGGGAAACCAGTTCCCAGCGAATTACAAGAAACAATCGGCTGATGATGGGTTGTCTGTCGATCTAAGATCTTAGAATTTCTCGAATCCCAGACATGTTATAGATGGAATGGATGCTTGGACGCTTTCAATCACTCTTTTCCAACTCGGTTTTCATCAGATCGACAAATTCAACACAAAAGAAGATGAGAAAGTAACGTTATTCAACACACTCTTTCGTATCAATAAAGAGGAATTATTGCCATCAATTTGCTGTGTACGGATGAAATCAATTACTAGTAGAATATATAAATCTAAAGAAGAACTGAAACGAGCAATTTTTAATTTCAAAATGGTCTTATTCGCGAATTTAATATCTGCTTCTGATTTGTGCCAATAAAAAAACGTACTTTTCATTATAAAACGAACATTTGACAATTGAATAGGAATGTTTCCAAATTATACAGGGTGGGTCACGGTCGATGGTACCTTAGACGTTTACGAAGAACGGGACATGGGATCATTCTGAAAACTTGGTTTCTAAAGTAGTTGCTCTTGGTCTATCGATCTAAAATATGTTCAGCAATGCAGCGTTGCTGCTTATACCAGAAAGTAGCCGCATCTTTGTTATTTCAAATTGGTTACCCTGTATATTACCGCATTTTTGATTATTTCTGACCCATACTCCTCTATACCTATCTCTAACGGTTTTTGAGATATTGGTTATTTTCCATATTTTTTATCCAAAACATAGCTCGAATTGAATGTTTATTTCTGCGGTATTTGAATTCTTAGGAAGTTGCAATTTTGTATTTAGTTCATCAGGATCATGTACATTGATTCTGTGTAGAGAAGTTTGTTCTGCGTTATACAGGGTCGTTCCAAATTTATGATCTTACTGCTAGATACGAAAAGGGTTGAAAATGCGTTTTTTTAAATGGAACATCCTGTATATTATGAAATATCCTGAAAGATGACTAAATTCCCTTCGAATTGATATATCATGTTCCTATACCTAAATAGCCAGAATTCCGAGATAATAGAAATTTTCACTTGTAATCTCCCAAGTGCTTGAATTATTGCAGGAAATTTTTCGAGTACCTGAATTTTCTTTGAAAATTTATGTACGAGATAAATTTACGGCAATCAATTCAAGTACAAGGGGGATTCGGTAAAAAAATTTCACACCGAGAAATGAAAATCATCCAACAATTCATAAGAAATAACTAACGTTGGTTTCACCTGAACTATTTATAATCTCTGAAATATTGATATGTAAAATACCTAACAAAATATTCATCAATAAATGTTTGACTTGAGACATGTGAAATTTGACATGTTGATATTTTGCTGTAATGTACGAATGGTGGTCTAGTTTTCATATGAAAGGAGATAATTATGTATTTACTAGATATTTGGAATGTGTCTGAAAATATTTTCTCCACGATTATTGCGGCCTATGAGTCGCTAGGTCGATGGTTCAATCCACGATGGGAACATACCTTTTTATTTTTTTTTGTTCCAAATTTAAACACATTCATTGATGAAAATTTTGTTAAGTATTTTACATATCAATATTTCAGTGGTTATAAATAGTTCAGGTGAAACCATCGTTAGTTATTTCTTATGAATTGTTGGATGATTTTCATTTCTCGGTGTGAAATTTTCTTATCAAATCCCCCTCGTTCTTGAATTAATTGCCGTAAATTAATCGAAATATCGAAAAATTTCCGGCAATAATTCAAGAACTTGGGAGATTACAAGTGAAAATTGCTATTATCTCGGAATTCTGGCTATTTAGGTATAGGACCATGATTCATCAATTCGAAGGGAATTTAGTCATTTTTCAGGATATTTCATAATATACAGAAAGTTCCATTTAAAAAAACGCACTTTCAACTCTTTTTGTATCTAGCAGTAAGATCATGAATTTAGAACGACCCTGTATAACGCAGAACAAACTTCTCTATACAAAATCAATGTACATGATCTTGATGAACTAAACAGAAAATTGCAACTTCCTAAGAATCCAAATACCGCAGAAATAAACATTCAATTCGAGCTATGTTTTGGATAAAAAATATGGAAAATAACCAATATCTCAAAAACCGTTAGAGATAGGTATAGGGGAGTATGAGGCAGAAATAATCAGAAAAGAATGACAAGTTCAAAAATGCGGTAATATACAGGGTGACCCATTTGAAATAACAAAGTTGCTGCTACTTTCTGGTATAAGCGGCAACTCTGCATTACTGAAAATATTTCAGATCGATAGACCAAGAGCAACTACTTTAGAAACCAAATTTTCGGAATGATCCTATGTCTCGTTCTCCGTAAACGTCCGTGACCCACCCTGTATAAACACAAATCTTTGAAATTTGATATTTCCACCTACAGGTTTTCATTTACCAAGCCTTACTTTTTTGGATAAAGTTTCCTATGAGATTAAAAATATTTTCCTACAACTTTAAAAAAAGTTTACATTATTTTAAGGAAAAGTGCGAAAAAAGTGCACTTTTTTCACAGTTGTTGCCAGGCGACAATGTGGAGAGATCGTTCGTCTAGACTTCAGCGAGATAACAGCGAACAACAAACACGCTAGTACAAAAAAGCCCTTTACGAAAGAGTTTTATACAAAGTTTTTTCTTCGACAGTTATCTATTATATTGCCAAATTGTAGCAATAATTATATCATTAATTTGAATGTTTAATTGTCGTCATATTATCAAATAAAGACATCCGAGTTATTTTTGACGCAAAATACTGTATTTTTCAAAAATGCATAAATGTTTGAACAGTGTGTAAAAAATTACTTTAAGCACAGTTGATGATTTTACGCACAGGTAATTTTTTTAAGCATTTGTGCAAAAAAGTATCACTTTACGCACTGTCAGCAGTGCATAAAAGCTAAGTTTACGCACCGTCGTAGGAAAACATGTTTTTGATAGTATTATGTTGATACAACCTCGTTTTTGACTCGTTATTGCCAAAGATGCGTTCACAACAGCTCCCCTTCCTACCCTAGGGGTGAAATATATATTGTGGAGACGAGTTTTACTTAGTTTCTTTATACTGAAACTCCACTTTGAGGATGGACGAGAGAATGGACAACTTCCTTCATATAATTGAATGAGATTTCAGTTTTCCAGCTGGACTTTCCGAGAACAAAGCAATATTATCGAATAACGGTAAAAATATTTATAAAAACGAGAATATGAAGTTAATTAAACTGAGGAGTTCAAAACAAGTCGGACTGGATCATAATATCACGTAGTCAGCCCACCTTAATACCGTGGAAAACAGAAATTTTGCACTTATTTATTTTCAAATCAGTTCGAGAGTCATTATAAAATGATCCGGGGATAGAAGGAAGACAATTTACCAGATGATGTTGATACACTGGATGTATTAATCTGAAATATTACATTACCTACTTCCGAGGGGGAAGTAACTCTTTCATTAGGTGTACATCATAACATTTTCATTACTTCATTAATCATTTCATATTCAACTTAAAATCGAAATCTATGTTTCTGGGGATCCGTGATATGATTTTTTTCGGTTCCAAGTTGGCAAATTTATGCCGTCTGACAATCGGTAAGTAATCGCCTCGGTGATCGCTGAGCAGACGCGGATTTTAATCAGTGATTTTCCGATGAATAGTATAACATCATTAATGGTAATTATTTTTCATTAGAGTTAATTACTGCATTATTTTCATTAGGTGTACAAAAAATGGCTAGTTACTTCCCCCTCGCCTACTTCCTTATCCAATTCTGCTTCAAATAATATTTTCGAAATTTTCATTCGGATCATTTAAGTGTGAAAATACAGATAGATACGATCGAAATTTTGATTCTGCTGACTTCCAGTCGAATAAAAAACTCTGATAAGGTGAAATGCCACGTTTTCTGGTGGGGAAAAGTATGTTTGTAATAACTTCATTTCCTGATCAAGGCGTGATTTGATGAAGTGAAGTCGGGTAGTTTCTTTATATGGATTAGTTCGTTCTGATATGATGGGTGTTTCCGATATCCATCTCATATCTGAATGAGACTTCAGTAATTCCATAGATTTAATTCATATGAATCCTAGTAATATGTATTATTTTATTTCAGGTAAGAAATAAGGCTGGCTGGCTTTAGCTCAGCTGGGTAAGAATAAATCACGATGTACACAAACTGCACCAAAATACCATTGGTTCTGTATTCCCTCAACTGAATTGCACCACTCGATTGAAGGATGAGTACCTGTCCCTTTAAACCGGCACATGAACTGCATCCAGATATTCTCTAGCCCAAGTGCCTACGTAAGGTTAGTTCTCCTCACAAAATTATTGTTGTTCGCCATTTGGTTGCCTGGTGGCGGTTTTCCATCAAAGAATTTGCCAATTCTGAAAACGAATTTGATAACTGAATGCAAACTTTTTTATCCATATTTTACTGAAAGAGATTCCTGTAGCCAGGATTTTTCATCAGAAAAGAGCTGGTGCCAATAGATCTCCTTGTTGAACACTACGCTCAGACATTAGAACATTTTTACCAAAAGTTCAAAAAAAATAATGGCGATAACACTGGAAAATAAAAGAAAAAGTTTTACTGGAGAATTTTGTTATGATGATTGATATAACGTCGGACTGCATGCACAACAACTTTACCGACAGCTGTAGTGTCGAAACCAAATTGAATTGGATGAAAATATTCACTAATTTTATCCCTCAATATCAAACAGGCACGCTTAGTAACCAACCGTTAGTAAAAAGTACCCACAACTATAGGACGAATTCCACCATATTTTTTCTTCAATTCGCAAAATTGGTGTTGAGTTAAGCTCGATTCATAAACTTTCCGTTCCGTTCGCCGTTACCGTTGCCGTCTGCGTTCGCCGTTCCGTTACCAGTTCAGTACATTGAAATGCATAAGATCATTCATAAACTCATGCGATCGGTGGACGGCATCGGTCAACGGAGTTTATGAATGATCTTAGTCATTTCAATGTACTGAACTGGTAACGGAACGCCGAACGCAGACGGCAACGGCAAACGGAAAGTTTATGAATCGTCCTTTAAGTTTCAGATCATCTGTCATCATCTGTCAAAATATTGTGTTCTGATGATTAAAACGGCTGTCAGTTGCTGAATTTGTTGATATAAAAGCTGGATTTATAGATCGAGTCGCAGCCGCAGTCGTTGCAGTTGACGTTGCCGTACGAAGATAAATGTGCCGTTGCTCATGTATACGTTTATAGATCCGCTGCCGTTGCAGTTGCTGTTGTCGCTGCCGCAGGTAGTTAACCAACTTTTATCTTGGACGGCAGCGACAGCGGAAAATGACATAAATCTCTAAATTTCCGTGTCAAATAATTTAGTTTATGTATTTGTTTATATAGTTTGAAAGCAAGAATTTATTTTATTGAAAAATGTCAGAATATGAGAAAAATAAAGATGTTGATGTTGGCGTATTCCTAAACCTACTAGAAGGATTTCCACATCAATATAATCTGAAGGACAAGAATTATATATGTTCATGAAGGGAAACTGTTGGCGCTCAATGAACTCAAAATAAAACTATATATTGGTAATAATTTTGCCTGCAGCTACGGCAACGGCTACGGCAGCGGAAACGGCTGCGACACAATTTTTTATCTTGGACGGCAGCGGAAATGACATGAAACCAAAAATGTCCTTGTCAAAAATGAACGAAAGGTCACATAATTTAGGTAATGTATTTGTTTATATAGTTTGAAAGCAAACATTAATTTTAGTTCACAAATGTTAGAATATGAGAAAAATATAGATGTTGATGTAGGCGTATTCCTACACATACTAGAAGGATTTCCACATCTATATAATCTGAAGGACAATAATTATAAAAATACGTTCATGAAGGAAAACAGTTGGCGCTAAATGAACACCAAAGAAAACTATAAATTGGTCATAATTTTGCCAGCGACTACTGTAACTGCTACAGAAGCGGAAGCGGCTGCGACATAATCTATAAATTCTACTTAAATCTTTTTGGGCCAGTTTTTTTCAGTTCGAGTTAAACTCCAGATAACTAACTAATAGTTTAGATGGTGAATGACATTCTTTAAATGATGTTTGAAGGATGACATTCTAACCATTAGGTAATTAATCTGGATTTTAACTGGAATTGAAAAAAAACTGGCCCTTAGAACTACAGCCATTCCTCAAAGAATCTCAAATGGAGTATCAACCAAGATCATAAATTATCGAGCAAATGTCCTCAGGGACTAAACCGAAAAACAGAAGATTGCAGAGGGTTGTCAGAGAAGATAATAGATTTTCATCTGCTGAACCCATTCTATTACCGGCCATGCCCTGTCATGATCTCAGTCCAAACGTCCAGCTGGACTGGTCCGAAAATATGTCGATGCTTGGCGAACATCTTCTATAAAGTTACATTCAAATGAGATCTTGGTTGACATTCCACTTGAGATTCTTTTGAGGGATGGCGTGGTTCTGGAAGATTTATAATAACAAATTCAGCAAATGAATCATCAGAACATAATATTTTGACAGATGATGACACATCACCATCTGAAACTTCAACACCAATGTTTTTGTACACATATGAGGTGTTTCGATGCGATTATATGATTCTCCTGATGACACTAGACCAGTGAATAATTTTTCACCAGAAGACGATTGCGGATTCAAGCAATTGAAACGTTGTGAAAACTTTGAAAGAGATAGAAATCTTTCAACCATTAAGATGATGGACGTCCGAAATATAAGTAATCAAGTTACTACATCGTCTAAAATATTCAAACAGACAAGGACTAGGTGGAGAATGTTGTTGGGGTTCCAACTTTAAGAAAAAAAATATTTAAACACGAAAACACTTAAAATGGCGAAATGGGAATGCAGTTTAGTTGAAAACGGTTTTTGAAAATGACAACTAAATGCGTGTACTCGGAGATCCGGGAATTGGAGGAATCCATCTCATCCGACTAGCACGGAACTCTTCTTACAGGATCAGTCAGGAACAGTACGAATTCTTTTTGTAATTTGATAGTGTTCACCAACGGCGTCTCATACGCCTATGCCAGGCTGTAGATTTCTTGAGGAGCTACAAAATGGCCAGAAATACTTTTGAAAAATATCGTCGTAAATAATCGTACCTAAAATAAAGCTGAAAAAGCTCGAGTGAGCCATCCGAGTACCACTATCCCAGCAGAACACTGTCCGGGCTCTCCTGTGGCACCCGGACGACTGACTTTTCGAGTCGTCTCGCATTCGTTTATAGAAAATTGGCACATTTGCTCCGGCCAATGCCGAAGCAAAACCGCTGGTGGGCGGAGCCAATTGGAGCTCCGATCCCAGTTATAGTCACTTGCATCAAAAATTAATTTCATATTTCTGTCCGAGGATGACATTTGTGATAATAAAAAAATCGGAAACTGTTGTATTCAACACTTTTCGACATAAACTCAAATTAACCGATAAAATCGCGAAAAACAGATTTTACAGTATTTAATTTTTTTCTCGTGTATAAATGATTTAATTTACATGAAAATTTGTGAAAGTATGTCTCTTTTGGTGTCGAATGAGTATGATTTTTTCTCAATTCACAAGACGACTAGTTTTCGAGTTATTTTTCGTTATTTTTTTGTATTTCGAAGGTCTATAAGTGATCATTTTAATTGTTGAAATGTATACTTTCACATGGTCTATACAACTTGGTGGTTTATTGATCGTTCAATCGCTTAACATTATTACCTACAACTTTTCTTCTGAACATTTTCCGCTAGGAGGTCACGTTTCGCCACAAATCGCAAAAACCGTCTTCAACCCCTAAACTACATTCGAATTGCACCATTTTGAGTGTTTTCGTTTTCTTGGAACCCCAACAACATATTCGACATGGTCCTTACCTGTTACTTTTTTTTTCGCAAAAATTATGGGAACCAGTCTAATAGTCAATCGATTGATTGATTGTTAATGCAGCAGCAGCAAGCATTCATATAGCTTCAGGTATCCTTCTGTGCATTGCTAACGTAATATTAAATGGAACAATTTGATTCCATTTTCCCAAAGGTTACATCAACACCACAAATATCAGGGAGAATTTGTGAATTTTCTAATTTATGTAGGTATCTTGCTGTAGTGGATCTTCAAACCAGCAGAGTTCTTGAAAGATTTACAGAGAAATAAGAGAAATAAATAATTGAAATTTCTGATTATAACTATCGACTTCTGGTTCCAAACAATCGAGTTAACAATCTTGTCCATGACCAATTGCATATCTTATTGTATTTCGAGCACTTTAGTGTGACTTAATTTTGTCTACGAGTGATTGCAACATTATAATCTGCATTCCTTCATCTCTAGACAGAGAGTGTAGGTGAACGTGAGACTGCTCTGTGCTGCATTCCGATAGGTACCATCCATTCCAATCGGTACCATCCTTGCTCTTCGAAAGGCGGCCGACACACTTTAAAATTACGTTCACTTTGTGATCAAATCTAATATTGTTCGGTATTGTTGGTGCTCAGTTGCTATTGCGAAACAGCATCGAGTGAAACTAATTGCATTTTTTGCATTCACGAGGATGAATCGACATATTTTTTGGCGCTGTTTTGGATAAATCTCTTAGTTTAAATGAATTGTTTTTCGGAAAACAACAGTTTTTCCTTCAATTGTCGAAAAACATATTTGTTTTATTTTTAAGTTAAATAAGAAGAAACACTTTTCATGTATGAAGAACATTGCGAATAGCAAGGGTTGCGAAAAAAATTATATAGGATTTGGAACTAAAACCCCCAGAAAAAAAAATCTGGAAAAAACCATTCGAACAATATTTAGCTATTCTTCTTTTTGTGTGTTTTGACATCGACTGCTATGGTCATTAGCCTTGTGTTCTGGATAGGCCTTGTTACTAACTCCACATGCCACCTTAGGAGCAGCACTGTTAATTGGAACGCAATAGTGAATCGTGCAGGACTCACCCCAGTCGAGCCACGAGATTTTAATAATTTAATAGGTCAAATTAAATTAAAAAATCCCAGCCGCAACTGGGGCTCGAACTCCGAAACTTTCGACTCAGAGTCGGACGCTCTAACCACTGCGCCACGCCCCGACATATTTTGCTATTATATTACATATTATCTATTATACAGATTTAAATCTTATATTATGCGATATGGCATCTAAAAAACCATCTATATCTCTTTGCTAATCATTATATTGTTGACATAAAAGTTTCAATCTATCCTGTAGTATCTGGTAGGTGGCCCGTTTTTCCTTTACCTCGGGCTGTAATTCTGCATTCTGCAACTTCGCTGAATCCACAGCCAGCTCCATCCTCATCTTCTTTATCAACGTCCAACAACAACAAGGCTGGAAAATCTGTTGATCCACTCCTCTGTTTAATTGTTGGTTCTGCCTTCACCTGACAAGGTGAAATTATGAATATTCCACAATTTCGGTGCGAACAAAGAATCAACTTTTCTAATCTTTATATTTGGAATACTTCCTATTTTTCTGAATGATCCCGAAACATAAGTGGAGTCAAAATTATTCAGTAGAGCAGAAAATTCGTGTGCCTCCAAATTGTCTTCAGATATGTCATCCCTTTGTCTACGGCATCCACTGGTAGAAAAGCCAGTACATCCAGTTTTCCGCAGAAACTATTCAATTTTGGATTTTCCATGTATGTTATTTGTAAGCCCAATTCTTGAACTTTTCTGAAAGCGCTCTGGCAAAGGTGGTAAAAGCAGCCTGTGATAGAAATATGGTCTCCCAGTATTCTAGTTGCTGCCTGCATAGCTGCCTTCTCAAAGTCCATGTAAAGAACCGCTGGATCGGGAAACAACTCACGGTGGGCACATTCGCCCAGCAAAGTTAGCAGCATATTCTCATAAGTTTGCTGGGTCTTTCTTTCCAGCAAACAGTAAGCAGCCGTAACGATGGAGCCTGAAGGTGCTACGGAAACTCTTATAACATAGAGCTGTTTAAAAAATTGAGGTGCCAGTGAAAAGTTTCCATCAAGGTACCACGTGGTTGCTGCTGCTAAATATCTCAAACAGGGATAATCAGCAAAAATCAAAATTCTTTCTTCGGCGTCTGCATCATTGTCATTCAAAAGAAATCTTGCATTATCCAATTTTAAGTTTAAACCAACTTCAAATGTAGCTCAGAACTGAATGACAATGGGAGCAATAATTTTTTTCTGTCAGAAACTTAGGTTAAAAAAATTAAATAAGTATATACTTACAGTTTACCTTCGATTGCATTCATCCTGTCAGTGGTAAAAACAATATTACACACTACTGATGATCTGTTAAAACCTAATTTTCCACAATGTGTAATGGATCCTCAACAAAAGTAAGTTGAATATCAATTTTGTTAGGCCTAATGAAGAGATAACTAAGTCTTCAATTTAGTAATATTTTGTTCAGCGGTGTTGAAAAAACGTAATAAATATAATTTTTCATTGAAATGATATTATTCACTTATCTACATTTTATGTAGTTCAAAATAAATTTTTGGTAGAGGTTCGGTTGATTTTTACGAATGGTAACGCGATAAAATATCCCTTACAAAAATAGCCTGCCGAAAATATCCTGCCTGAAATCCCCCGATCCTTAGGCATTAATATTCTGACCAATAATATCCTCAATTTCGTCTCGCCCAAATGTCTACGTAAGGTTAGTTCGTTCTGGTAAGACCAGACTAAATATAACTTCTCACAAACTGTTATATTATTATTGTTCAGTATATTATTACCTGAGGATATTATTGAACGGGGGATTTTTGGCAGGATAATTTTGAACAATATACTTGGATGAAGTACCTTCCCAATACACTCAATATTCATAAGAACAATGTCGTCACTATTCATTTATTCAGTATTCAGTTCATTGATTTTCACATTTTGAATCGACTATTTATGATTTCTGTTATGATATACACCTATACCCGCGAGGATATCGATCCATATTTATACAGGTCATATGAATTTTCATGGGTTTTTTTGAAGAACCAAGGGAAATGAAAAAACTTGCACATTCCTCATTTCCTAATCAATATTGCGAAGATAATGAGCAGAGAGCTGCTAAGAAATATTTCATTATTGTAATTCAAGAAGAAATTGCGATCTAGATCGTCACATGTTCAGCCAGTTTCTCATATTCGCGGCAAAGATCCGGCAATATGCGTCTGTGTGATCAGCATTGGTGCATGGAATTCGGATCAGTTAAGTAAACCATATAGATAGTCGCTTTCTTAATGCAATGGCTTAAATTATAACAATTTCCATCATCTTAATCACATAATTAGTGCGTAATGATCTTCTTTATTAATGATAATTTTCTAATGAGAGAGCCGCGGTGTGTTTCAGTCGGCCAAGAAACAAAGCTGATTGTCAGACTTAACCATCTTTTTAACATACAAAACATATAACGATATGTTAAGTTAATTTTTTCAAACTTCTTCTCATTGCCGATCACAGACTTCAAACCCGTAGCTCACGGTCAAATAGTTTTTTGACACTAAAATGTACTAATTTTCAGTTGTCATTATAATGTGAAAAACGTCACTTTGAAGGACAAGTGCAAGATGTATAGCTGTGAAATTGTCACCCAAAACTGTCGATGTACGGCCAACATGATTTCTGATATTTTAATGCGGTAGGATATCTTACGCATCATAACATAGATGGCGGATAATCATTACAGATTCATGACTTGACAGGATGTCATAAATCACTAACTTACGAACGAAAGAAAAACAAGAATCAATAAAAAACTAGGTACCCAACAATATGAATAAGTCGCAAAACTATCGAACTGAACGAAAAGTATTAGTAGAGCAGAAAATACACGATAAATACCAAGATGAAATTCAAATTTGAATACGTTGATGCCAATGACAATTAACCAAACAAAATCAATGTCAACATTCGAATACTCCAAAATTTCTCAGTAGTCAGTAGGCACTCCGGTTCGGAATATTGGAAACGGCTATTTTTGACGGATGCGCCATCCATTGACGAATGGAACAGTCATGCCCATTGAAATTACAGAATCGAGAACTTTATGTGAAACAATATCGAATCAGTTAACACACCATGGTTTCTATACATCTAAGATATATAAAAACCCTGGTGTGTCGAGTGATTCGATTTTTTTTTGATTTTTCAGAAGACAAATAAACAAATGAAATAGTGGTCTGCTTCTTCAGTCGGTCCCAGAGATGGCGCCTTTATAGAATGTTAGTAATGTCAATATTCCAGGGATATGGTGATTGACGACTTTTGTCAACTTTATGGAATTTCAACAAACTTCAAATACTGTTAAAAAATGAATAGTTGTGACGGAATCTAAATTTCATAGTGCAATTTCCCTGTATCGATGACTATTATTAATGTGTTTGACCATTTTGCTGTATATTTTCTTAGAAATTCATCATTCATTCAATCATGATTCAATTTGTCTGATTGACTCGGCCGTAACTTGATGAAGATTCATAGTAATTGTATACAATACACAGAAAACGATTCGATCTCCACAAACTTTATTAAATCAGAAAGTGAAGAAGCTGCTGTACTGGCGAAACATTGAATAAAATTTGTGAATATCTAATCGTTTTCTGTGTAGTTTGTACAATAATAGTTTGATCATGTTCCGTTTTTGTATCATTTGTGGGCAATCCAGAGAGACGAACAAAATAATTCATCTATATCCAGTACCGAAAGTGAGTACCACCATATTATGAAGATTATCACATAGTATCTTGTATTATTAGAAAACAATTTAATAAAAATAATGGCACGAATATATCTCACGGAATCCCGCCATTTCTGATTATATTACCACAAGATTGACAGGTTCTAATGGTGAATTTTCATGAAGCTTAATTTCGATACTTCCAAATGAAATGCGTGGTTATTATTGTAGTTAATTGCATTTCAGTAAAAAATTATAAAAATAAGTCGAAAATGTAACAAATAAAACTGATTGGTGATAGTGATTCAGTAAATTTCAATAATTAGGTTTCTTTATTCAGTTCATCCGTCGACAATACTTGAAAACTTCTGTGCTTGTAAATTTACCCTAACAGAAAAACCGACCGTGGCGGTACACGCAAATGCGGAATATTTGGGAAACAGGTCACGATTTCATTTGTTTTCTCTTAATCAAGCTGGCGAATTGTCTCCCGTTTTATCCCACAGTTTTGCAGGAATGAGTCGACACACCATTGTTTCTAGACATCTTAGACAAGTGCGAAAAGTAATACAATGGAACAAAGTAATTAATAATCAAAGTAATCAGCTATTTCAATATCTACAAAATCTCACAGATCACGTTGTTTCAATATCAATTCATATTTACCTAACATCTCATTTATCTAAGTGAAAATAGAGTATATTTCGTTTTAATTCCGAGAGTTCCAGCCTTTGACAGCTGTTCGCACTCATCAGAAAGGATTTATGGAGCTCTCGAAATCGAAACTAGTGACTGTAGATGTCATAATTAACTTTCTGTTATATCTCATTTATCTGTGTAACACAGTTGGAACAGTTACTGATACTGATCCCTGACGACATCTTGGATGAAATTGAATGTAGATTTTTTTTGGATCCTGTTGCAATTCTATGATCCGAGGTTCAGCTATATCTTGAAAGCTTCTCTAATGGTCACTTTAATTTTCACTTTTTCGTTTATTTTCAAGAAAATTTTCTACATTTCCCTCGGCCACGCTACTCGATTTCCAACCATCATAACGTTTCATCATGAACAATTTTTTTTTCAACAATTTTTAGGTACCTATATAGCTCCAAAGGTGTTGATACCAACTGGTTGTTCATAACATCGGCCTTTTCTATGACTGATAAAAATACCCTTGTGGTCTGTATTTTGGGGACGAATATTGCGTATTATTTCTACCAAGTTTATACCTGCTATATTTCCACAGGTAACGACAAATTCTCTTTGACATTTTGTCTTTGTACAGTGTGACAATTTAAAAACTTACAATGGGCTATATCTCACGAACGAAAGATGATATCAAAAAATGCTCAAAATCGTTTCTAGGGTAGGAAGGGGGAACTAAAATGACATAAAAAAGAACTCGCCCCCATCAACCCCCTAGGCCCCACCTACCCCAACAAGAAAAGTTTAAATGGCAGACCCCTACTTGTGATACATCATTGAAAAGCCTATAAAAAATGCTATCCAATGGTATACATAATAATTGTACAGGGTGTATCAATAATTACCAAATTATTATCCAACAATTTTAAAAACAAACATAGGAACCCTACTTGTGATACAATGTTAAAAATCTTTAAAGGCAAATAAAACCTTATTTTCATTGATAAGTGTCCGAGGGGACTTTTTGTTGTTAAATAAAAACTTTAATTTGCCCACTTTGCAAAAACAAGTTGTAAACATCTGGTTTCTGTCGCTGTCAATAATTTTTTGGTTATTTGAGACATTTAAATGTCATTAGTGTCACGATTGTTTACAGTATACCTGAACGTGTGGAGATAATTTTCATATTTGGCTCCCAGAACCAGTGTTATTTACGAACAGCTCAAATATTCAATGAGAGGCATCCGGACAAACATGTAAGTCACGTGTACATCCGCGATTTAGTTGAAAAATTTAGAGAAACGAGATCAGTGCAAAATAAAAAAAGGGATGCCCCAAGATTACTGAATGAAGCAAGCCAAGTTGAGGTCCTTGGGCAATTTGCAAAAAAGCCTACTGCATCAACACGTCAGGTATTTACAATGACAGGACTATCACGTGAGTCGGTCAGGAAGGTGTTGAAATTACATAGGTTTCACCCGTACAAAACGCAAATTCTTCAAGAACTAGGCGATGATGACCCAGACCGACGAATTGAGTTTTGTGAACTAATGACTGAAAGAATTCGCGTTGAACCTAGACTATTGAAATTTATTTGTTTCAGTGATGAATGTACTTTTATGCAGAATGGCAATGTAAATAAACAAAACTGTCGGTACTGGAGTGATACGAACCCGCATCGATTTAGAGAAGGTCACACTCAATATCCTGAAAAACTTAAAATCTGGGCAGGGATATTAGGGGATTATTTAATTGGCCCCTTGTTTATACCAGGCAATTCAAGTGGCGACATTTATCTGGATATGCTGGAAAACACCATCCAACCTTTAATTGTGCATGAATCAGATAATCAAAGGGATGACCAAGGCAATCTAGCTCTAGAAGAAGATTTGCTGCACTACCAACAAAATGGAGCACCTCCTCACTATGCCGCTGCAGTTAGGCACTGGTTGGATACTAATTATCCGAAAAAATGGATTGGAAGGAGAGGTTCTATTGAGTGGCCACCGAGGTCACCAGACTTAACGCCACCTGATTTTTTTATGGGGTTACCTCAAGTCAGTTGTGTATAAAACTCAACCTGCGTCACTTGGGGGAAAATTACTCAAGCATGTCGCGCTATTAATGGAACATTTGTCAAAGTTCGTGCAGAATTTGAAAATAGGCTGTACTATTGTTTACAAATCAACGGAACCCACTTTGAACATTCACTTCATTGACATTTTTAACAAATTTGTAGTTCAACAAAAACTTCATTAAATTTTCCTTTTAAGGCAAGGTTTTGTAATTATTTATTCACCCTGTACCATTATTATTCATACCGTTGGATAGCATTTTTCAATGATGTATCACAAGTAGGGGTCTGCCATTTAAACTTTTTCAGTTGGGGTAGGTGGGGCCTAGGGGGTTGATGGGGGCGATTTTTTTATGTCATTTTAGTTCCCCCTTCCTATCCTAGAAACAGTTTTGAGCATTTTTTGATATCATCTTTCGTTCGTGAGATATAGCCCATTGTAAGTTTTTAAATTGTCACACTGTATATTGTAAAGTAAAATGATGATGATGATGATATCCTTCTGCGACTCCAATGATTAATACAACCTTTAAGAGAAAATATTTTAATCGAACCATTTTGTAAACCTACCTTCATCATCAAAAAATGTTCATCATGTGAAAATATGCGATTTCTTTGGTCTGTATCCTTCTGATAGTCTTTTCAGGAATGCTATTAGATTATTGTACCTTCTTATGTCTACGTTTCTGTTCTTTGATAACATAATAATAATAATAGTTTAGTTTAGTTGGTATAAAAAAATGTGTAAATACAATTTCATTTAGATGACGGCGATAACAATTTTTTCACAAATAAACAGAAAAACACAAAGTCAAAGACTGTCTGTGGTGTGAGTGTAGCCTATGTTTAAGATTAGTATCGATAAATACTGAGTAAAATAAAAAATATGTTTAAGTTCAAATTAAGATTCTCTAACATTACTGGATTTGATAAAGAACACATGTCCAGTATTCAAGCAACAAAGCAACAAAGCGGTCACCAAATGCGAAAATGTAAATTACAAAACACATACAATTCAACACACATCTTTTTCATTGAAGTTTTAAAGTCAACAGGATTTGATAAAAAACACATGCCTAGAATACAACCAACATAGTGGTCAATAAATATGAAACATGAAAATTAGAAAATAAACATGCAATTTAAAACATAGAAAATACATAAGAAGTAATTGAAGGAAGACAAATGAGCTGAGATGGAATGAAATCTCTTTACACCGTTATACCAGCCTCCACCAGCTCATGAAGTCTGTTTGAATCAAGTAAATATTTTTTTAGCTTTTTCTTTAATCCTCTATAAGATGATTTCTCTTTTATTTCTACAGGAATAAAATTGAAAAATCTTGGTACTAAATACGAAAAGCATCTTTGTCCTATAGATTTTGAAGCAAGCGGTGTTTTGAAATATTTGGATTTGTGTCTTGTTTCGTAAGAATGTTCTAGTCTCCGAAGATTAGATTTAGCTTTGAATTCAAAGCAGGTTGATATAAAGAAATAATGTTGATGAATGTCAAGGATTTTAGATTCGGAGTATATCAAATCAGATGAGTATCGTGAGGGCTTGTTCAGTAAAATTTTCAAAAAGGTTTTTTGAAGAACTTCTAAATTTTTAATATGTTCTTTTAGTGCACTTCCCCGCCCTATTATCCCATATGTCAATCTGGATTCAACCAATGCGTGATAAATCATTCTGAGATGTTTTTCTTCGAAAAATTTGGCGATATATTTGAATCGGTATAAGATACTTCTCAGGGTATTGCATAGTCTCAAAATATGTATGTTCCACCTTAGATGTTTATCGATAGTTACTCCTAAATATTTAATCGTCTCGGTCTGCCTTATTCTCAAATTATTGGTAATTTTCAGATCATTGAATGGGAGATTGGTGTTTTCATAACATGAAAAGGGCATATAAAATGTTTCGTCGAAATTAATTGTCAGTACCTTATAATCGAACCAATTTTTGATGAGTTTCAAGTCATTCTCTATGATGATTTTTGAATTATCCCAATTTTCAGCTTCGAAAACTATGGCGGTATCATCTGCGAAACTGATGACTTCTCCAGGTGATTCAATATTAAAAAGATCATTTATGTAGAGTATAAAGAGCACTGGACCTAGTACAGTTCCTTGCGGAACGCCATACTCAACAGTGCACTCTGTACTCAAACTACCATTGAGTGATACCTGTTGTTTCCTGTCGCTTAAGTAGCTTTCCATTAATTTTCTAGCTACCCCTCGAAATCCCAAGTCCTCCAAAATATCTAATAGTTGTGAGAGGTAGACCGTATCGAATGCTTTAGCAAGATCTAAAAATACACACGTAGATTTTTTTCCAGTGTCCAAACTTTTTGATATCTTCGCTGTCAAATACGCAATAGCATCTTGGGTCGACTTATTTGGTTGAAATCCATACTGACGGTTATTAATCAGTTCGAATTTATTAGTAAAGGATGTAATCCTGTTTTTTAAAGCTCTTTCGAAAAGTTTTGCAATATTGGATATTACTGATATTGGTCTGTAATTTTTAGTCAACTCTTTTGAACCCGATTTGTGAATTGGTTTGATTATTGCTTTTTAAAACTGCGGCGGACAAACACCAGAGGAGAAGATATTATTGATTATGTGCGAACTAGGTTTACAAACATAATTTTTGATTTTTTTTTTAAATTTCTTTTTCTGATTTCTTTTTCATCCGTATGTGTTAGAAATAAAGATTGTTCCTTGATATTCCTTTTTGGTTGATAGTTCTTATTTTTTATTTTACTAGCAAGATCAGCTCCAACATTGGTGAAATATCTTATCATCGAGTATTGACTTCATAATGAAGACGGTTTCTGTAGTCTTGATTTTTTTGAATAAATAAAACGATTTCAGTGGGTTGCTTTATTCTTTCATCTTCACACTATTTTTGGAAACGTTGAAACGTTGCCTCGTATTGTACTCGGGATTTTTCTGGTACAAGACTGTTCATAGCCAATGTTGCTCCTTCCTTTATGTCGGATGCTTTGCCAATTTCCTCGATTCTTTCAGAATTCATAAGCGCGAACGTTATTACGTCCACCTTGTACCTTTTATAAGTTTTTAGTTTTGTTTATTCAACCTGTCAGGAAGAGATCACGTTTCTGTGAAGATCAATCTTTGAAATGGTTGAAAATGGAAATGAGAAGGAAACATCACTTGGCTTGTCAAATCCACAAAATTGTTACCACTTCTGTACCTGGCTATTTAAAAAAATGTCTGAGACACCGATCCTCCTTTCATAATCGAGAACTAAGAACCTTTTTAACATACCCCAGCACTCGTCGGCATTTTTTAAAAAGTATTTCTCTTACGCAGCTCCTTCGCTCTATAACTCAATTCCAAATCATATTAAAGAGAAATCACTGGTAGTATTTAGGACTCTTTACAAAAAGTACCTGCTTGATATGCAGTAGTTATCAAATATTTTGCTGATTGTTTTGTTGAATTTTGTTCATTTGTTAGTTATGCTCAATTCGATATTCCAATTTTGATACTCTAAAAAAAGGGAAAAAGGAAAAAATATGTATATTTGTTAACCAAGACTCTTCATTCTTTTTCTTCTTTTAGTTATTCTAGTATAAGCATGGTAGTCTATATTTTTTACATAAGTTAAGAATTTACTGTAATAACTTCAGGTTGAGTGTAAGAGCAGTCACTGACTGAACTTCGCCTTGAATAAAGGCACTTTATTATTATTATTATTATATTCAATTAGGATAATTTAAACAAACAAACCACTGCAACCAACATCCCTACCTTACTAACGACAAATCCATGAATACGTTGATCTAAAATATAAATGATATACATATACCAGGTGTGTCAAAATTTAGCCTGTTTTTTTAAATCATACTTCCGTGGCAAATTACTTTTTTTATTGGTCCCCCATTTTACCTCAGCGTGTTTAAATCGACCTTTCAAAAACGCGCGTTTTTTAAGTAACCATGGTAACATCAACAACTCGAGAAACGTGAAGTTCAAAGACAAATTTTATTGATCTGACAGCGGTAACCTGTAAAGTAAAATAAACAACTCTTTCATTTGTATCTGTTTTTATGCGCATCATTATATTTTTGCCATATTAACCGCGATTCTGATTTACCACTCAAATAATCGATATTAGAATTCATTTTTAGGCACTGCAGTGACAACAAATAATCTTTGATGACAAATTGCAAATTTATTCCTGTTTTCTCATTTCCATGACAACGAAAGGATTACTGATGTCACATCACGAATTCATCCATTACATTATTAGTACATATTAACATTTTTTATAGTATTAATACCAGTATTTCTGATTTCAAAGTGCACCAATAAAAAAAACTTGAGTAAAGTATTCGTGGCACTCCGGCTGCGCCGTCGTGCTTGAAAAATCGCGCGTGTTTGAAGACCTTTTTATCCACTTATACTTTAATATACTATTTTGATCACTTCTGAAAAGTGTGTTTAAAGCAATGGTGTGATTGTAGAACTCGCTATAAACATACACTTTTCACACTTGTATCATAAATAGCTATTAACCAACTGCTTTGAAGGGACGTCATTGGTTTATTTCATACTGCCAAAAACTTCAAAAAACGCGATTGCAATATTTCAAAACGATTTTTCAAAATCAACAGTTGATACCTAAAACATTTTGCATTTTGGAAATATGGAGAATCTCTCAGAATTATCGAAGAAATTAAATTGGATGAAAATTTATTACACTATGTTTTGTGAAACATACAGTATACAGAGTACAGAGAGTTTACGGAGACATTATTTCAACGTACTTTTGTTAGATGATCGTTCAAAAGGCAGTTATGCGTATAGGTTGAAAGTAATTTGTGCCCAGAAGAATATTATGAAATCATTTCTTTTTGCAATTTCCTATTGGTAGTTATGCTAAATAAAACTTCATTTAAAACCACCAGCTTCAGTCTCACGTTTGATGAAGGAGGAGATGTGAATTTTCCATATTTGATCAAGATATTGTAAGCCTGGGAGTGTTTTTAATATTGTAATTTATGGCGAATAAATATTATTACTACTTAAAGAGAAACATTCTCAATTGAAAATTGAATCAATACATGACTTCTCTGGAAATGGAAAAACCCTACGATAAAATTGAAGTTACTTTTTTGTAATATCTAACAGAAAACAACTACTTCCCCGGCTAAGGCCACACTGGACATTGAACTACATCTGATAGATATTGAGAAAGACCCTATATAACTCGAGAGAAAAAAATCTGAAAGTGAAAATTTGCATTTAAAACATGAATCCCTTCCAAGAAAGGTTATCTTGTACGATGGAAAATAGCGACTAAATTCCAACTTTCAGTCGCAGATGATTCCACAACTGACTTTATATTTTCAATGAAATCAATATTATTATCCATATTTTCGCTTGGTCAAATCGAGTGAAAGAAATTGGAAGGCTCTTGCTGCCTTTGTAGAAATTTTGTATATTTTTTAGGTATCGTAACAGCGTACTTTCCAAATGAAATTAGAATTAATCATAGTTACAAAACATTTTATGGATGGAAGTTATTCAATATCAATTGTCCGTGAAGCAACATTTTGATTACTAAAAATAATGGTTAGGTTCAAAATTACTTCATTTTATTCAAAACCGTATATATTATCAATGAGGAAATCAATTATCCAAAAAAACTTATTTCTGTCGAAGAATTTCTTCTATTTTGTAACAACATTACAATTCCGTCCAATTAAAAGAATGCAGTGCCATCGAGAAGAGAGTAAAAATATTTACGGATATTGCTAATTTATTGTATGTAAAAGTATGCGACTCTTAAAGACGAAGACTCTATACCAGAATATTATATTCTATAACAAGGTTAGAATGAAAATTCGATGCGAGTGGAAAGTTCCGAGTGCTAGCCGATGGCGAGCGTGAGGAACCACGAACATCACGAATTTTCATTCTAACCGAGTAGCAGACTATATTTTCTCCACGATCAAAGATAGGAAACGTGACAGCAATAATTTTGACACTTACTCAAATTTTGCCACTACGATGACAATCAACTGCGTCAAGGCTAATGTTATTATTGCTAACCAGTGTGAGAATATTATTCTATCACAAGAGAGAGAATGTAAATACATTTAAATTGCATGGGGGCAGAGGTGTTGCAGAATATTTCTTCAATCTCAAGAGAGAGAATTCCAGCATTCTGTAATCAAATTTGATTTCAGAATTGGCAAATTCTGTGATGATCGTGGAGAAAGGACATTCTGAAATATTGGGATATGAAAATTCTGAATAATTTGAATTACCGTGGCGGTTGAATACTATATTAGTTATAATTGTTTATTATTGACTTATAGGAAGCACATACGGATCATTCTAAATTTTCGATTTTTCGAGTTTCAGACGTGGTTTTGTAAAAAGCTTCATCAGTAAATTTGTAAAAAATTTTAATCTAGAAAAAACAAATCATTGGAATGAATAAAACTGCCAACTAAATTCACCAATTCCAAAGAAACCATCGCTTTCAATAGTATGAGCAGTAAAATAATTGGATCTAGGTAATCAATGGTTTCAAGTTATGCTGACAAAGTTGAAATTACTACTGCCAATGTATTTGAACTGAAGGCCAATAAGTAAAAAATAGAGCAATATGGTAATTACAATAGCAACATGATCTTTTAAACTGTCTTCCTGAACTTTAAACAATTTCCAATGTTTACTACAAAAAAGATCTAGGTCATAGTAACATCATTCCTCTGGATACTCATCATTCCTCTGTCTGACAAGAAGCCAGAGAAATGACGCCAGAGGAATGACAATTTTTAATATGAAACTCTCTATAACGTTTGAACGGAAACTGTACAATTAATGATCCTGAAATAACTATCGTAGGAATGTTTGAATTTTTTAGACGATGTAGTAACTTGATTACTTATATTTCGGACGTCCATCATCTTAATGGTTGAATGGTTTCTATCTCTTTCAAATTTTTCACAACGTTTCAATTGCTTGAATCCGCAATCGTCTTCTGGTGAATAATGACAAAATCAGATGCTACGCGACCTTTTATAGGTCTATAATTAGCGCGTAATTACGTTGTAATTACGCGCGGTCTTGAGGCGCGCTTGGTTTCGCGCTTTTTCTCCCTCCAAAACGGTCCATGAGCGGTTTCCATACGTTTTTAATTTGGTTGACTGAAGGCACTATTGGCTTCTATATAGGTGGTTTCTATAAATTTCCGTTTGAACCAATGTTCCTCTCTATGAAGAACACAAGATGCAACGGCTATATTTCAAGAAATCAAAGAGTATACATTGGAGGAGGACAACCAACCTATATTTGCGAAAATTAACAACAACTGTACGAGATTTCGCCAAAACCAGGAGAAGAGACATCAGAAGAAATGGAACCGACTGGCAAGAGAAACACGGCCACCACGAACCAACGACGAAGAAATTAAAAGTACCATAATCAATATCTCATCAAAACCCCTGACTCAAGTAGAGGAGTCCCTGCTAGAAAAAGGATTGAACTTCGCAGTTGCACCAAGAACGATACCTATCTTGGACATCGTGAGCTCGGTAGAGTCAACAAGCAACAGAATGAACCCTGTCCATGCAGAAGAATTTAGATGGAAAGTGAAAGAGGTTTTGGAGAAGGAGCGAATCCCTCGAAAAAACATTAACACTGGAGAACAGAAGGCCCTGAAAACCCTGCAATTGGACTCCACCATTAAAATTCTTCCTGCAGACAAAGGAAATGCCACAGTCATCATGGACACCCAGACGTATGATGACAAGTTAGAAGCAGTACTCGAAACAGGGAACTACAAACTCTTACAGAAGGATCCAACATCTTCGATAGAAAGGAAAATCTCCAGTACTCTGACGAAGTACAAAACCTTTATTCCAGATAAAGAACGGACACATTTGACGCCACATTACAGTAAACCTCCTCATCTCTACGGTCTTCCGAAAATTCACAAACCCGACATGCCATTAAGACCAATCACCAGCTCCCATAACTCACCGACCTATAACCTGGCGAAATACCTCCTGCCGAGGACTGACCTCCCCGTAGAAGCGATATTGGAACTACTGCAGTGCTGCCTACACAATTCATACTTTCAAGAAAAGAGCCGTTTCTTCTCCCAAGTTGATGGACTGCCGATGGGATCTTCTCTCTCTCCAGTAATCGCCAACATATACATGGAGTGGTTCGAGGAATTGGCTATCAGAGAGGCAAAATACAAACCAAAACTATGGCTAAGATACGTAGACGATACCTTTATCATTTGGAACCATGGAGATGAACACCTTGGGGAATTCTTCGCCAGAATGAATAACATGAGGGATTCAATCAAATTCACAATGGAAAAGGAAACTAATAGTACCCTATCGTTTCTCGATGTGAAAGCTGAAAGAACAGACACTGGAAACCTCACCTCTGTTTACAGGAAGAAGACACACACAGGACAGTACCTCAACTACGGCGCTAATCACCCAAACTCCACAAAGAGGGGAATCGTAAGAACGTTGGTGGAGAGAGCAATGTCTATTTGCAACAATCAGGTGTCATTGGAGGCGGAAATTAACCACATCAAAAAGGACCTACGCCGAAACGGATACTCCGAGAAACTCATAGGAGAAATTCGGAAACAACTCGAAAAGACCAAAACAACCGAAGAAAGACCACAAAACCCCGTTCTCATTCTTTCCTATATCAGGGGTATCTCCGAGAAGATCAGAAGAATCGGAAATAAATACAACATCAAGAGTTGCTTTCAATCCGGCAGTACCTTACGAAACTTCCTCACCAAGACGAAACCAGATAACACAACAGAATCCAGCAAAAACTGTATTTACAAAGTCCCATGTGAATGTGGAGATTCCTATATCGGAGAGACCAAGAGGCCATTATCAGTAAGAATAGCCGAACACAAAAAGTGGACTCAACGAGGGGAAACATCAAAATCGGGAATTGCTGACCACGCCTGGACAAAACACCACCGAATTCTTTGGGACGAAGCTAGTGTTCTTCATAGAGAGGAACATTGGTTCAAACGGAAATTTATAGAAACCACCTATATAGAAGCCAATAGTGCCTTCAGTCAACCAAATTAAAAACGTATGGAAACCGCTCATGGACCGTTTTGGAGGGAGAAAAAGCGCGAAACCAAGCGCGCCACAAGACCGCGCGTAATTACAACGTAATTACGCGCTAATTATAGACCTATAAAAGGTCGCGTAGCATCTGATTTTGTCATTATTCACCAGAAGACGATTGCGGATTCAAGCAATTGAAACGTTGTGAAAAATTTGAAAGAGATAGAAACCTTTCAACCATTAAGATGATGGACGTCCGAAATATAAGTAATCAATAAAGCATATGACTGATTAATTGTATAAATTAATAAAATATGGATGTAATAATTTAAAACATGATCGGTAAATTGCATGTTTCGATGAGTACCGAAATTATTAATTTCAATACATTGACAATATTAATGTAAATGTTTATTTCAGAGGAAAAACTTTTTTTAGTCACTCCTTTACCCCTATGAAATGAGCCCTTGAAATAAACATCAAGTCTTCCTTTCTCAGTTGAACAAATTGTTTATCGATCTGATATATACGGAAATATAATAAGCAGTACGTGTCAGGAGTATCATATTGCATGCTTTGGGTTTCCAAACAAATAACTGTAATCCAGAATAGATCAGGATTCGATAATAAACTGTACATGATATCAACTCACTTGCCGTTTTTGCTATTAATAATTTTCTAGAAAATGCATAAAAATCGTGTGCACTTAAAATTTCAATCGAGTCTTGGGAAGATAACATTAAATTGACTAGCAAAATTACAAGTGCCAGCAACAACAAATGTTATCGAATGAAATTATCTTCAATAATAATAGCCTACCTGAAGCTCGTTTGAAAATCGATCGCTGAAGTTGTTTTGTAACCTGAATAGATGATGAACACAAATTATGGAAGAAATAATATTATAATTATTGTACAATAAAGCTATCAAACCTGTAATGAAATATATAGAACATTTTAAACTAGATCATAGCAGTCCATCAAAATTGAGAAAGGATTCTCGATGTTTACGAGAGTTCATATTTTTGTTTCGAGAATGAACTACTAAAACAATGATTGGGGTATAGAAACTTCTTTATTGTTTTCAAAATACTCTTCAAGATTAACACATTTTTCATTCGATCAAACCAACGCAACGGCGGGGATATCCAAGATTGCTCCCACATAGCGGTGATGATTTTCTATTTTCTGAAAGCGATCCTAAAAGATGACTTGAAAATTGGAAAAATATCAACAGGAGTTTCCGAGATATTTCATATTTTCCAAAATTAGATTTTCGGATTTTTCAAGTTTTCCCTGTTTTCCGATCATTTTCGTGAAAAATGGTTCCAGTAGTATTTGTTTGTCTATCTAAATAACCTACCAAACTGAATCAAATCGAATATAGAAGGGCGTTCTATGGCAGTTGAGTGCTCCGGGGTACGATCAGTCTTTCATGATGTAAGATTGGGAGTTCCGCAGGGCTCGGTATGGGGACCGTTATTATTTCTTTTGTTTGAAAATGACTTGCTAGAACATAAGAATGATTGTCACATCACAATGATTGCCGAGTATCTGATAAAAATTAATTTAATGTGTTCTCGAAAGCGAATTCAGTAATACATCGTTTCTTTTCCTGGTGTGAACACAAATACAGGTAAGACACGCTCAGGTAATGCAATATACAGGGCAATTCAAATTCGACCCCCACCATTGGGATCTCCTAAACTACAGGGGATACGTCGAAGCTTAAATTGGGGCAAAGTTGCGTATTCTGGTGCTTAACATAATATTGATTTGAAACTTGGAAAATTCCGAGTATTTCCGGAAATATCGGGGAAAAACTGAAAATCGGAATTTTCGTTTTTATTTTTTCTATCGTTATTTGACAACATAGCTCAAAACCAAAAGTACATTTTCATTGATACTTTTTTCATCTACACGTTTTCATGTTCAGATTTACTATCCGACGTTTCGTCTTCTGGCATTCATCATCAACTTTTTTTTTCTGTTATGGGCGCCATATTGTTTTTTTATACAGAAAAATAGTGATTCTGATTCTGATTTCAATGATGTATAATTTGTTATGATTTGCACGTCTTCTGAAACCACACATATTAAAAAAAAACAACTTCATCTGAGATGGTCATGACTCCATCGAAAAATGTTGTTTAATAAACACTAGTTGTCAGAACTCATTAAACATCATAAGTTTGCACAAATACTTCAGTCGAAATGTCCTCATTCTCAAATGAAGAAAAACGAGAAATGTTGAAACTTTATTATAAATTTGATAGGAATAGTACGAAAATAACACAAATTTATTTTGAATTATATCCGGAAAGACAACATTATTCGGAATTTTGTGCAAACACTTGGCTGAGTACGGTGCGTTTAAAAAAACAAAGAATATCTAGAGCATCCTACCATCGCGTAAAGTCATAGCAATTTTATTAAAATAATTAAAAACTATTATTATTTCATATTTCTAATCTTTGACAGTCACCCTGAATATAGAAAAATGGAAAAAATAACACCCGGAGCATCTCATCACTACATAAGGTCATAGATATTTTATTGAGATGATAAAAAGGTATGATTATCATCAATTTTTGACCTTATACAGAAACACCCGGTATATGCCTTTCCACAATATGTAAAATGATAATAACCCACTGAATCAAATAGCAATGATTGCATTCCTTTCGTTCCACGGTACTGAACATAGAAAGAACACAGAAAAATCAATTCCGAGGTATACTGAAGCAAAATGTTTTATGTATAAATAGAAAAAATACTATAAATAAAATAACGAAGACAAATCAATTGAGAAAATGAGTGTTTCATAACGACAGAAACAGCGTCTCCTCATTTCTTTCAATAAAAATTACCACGAATAAAAATTCGGCAAAAGACGGCATGCTGCATTTTCCCAAGAGAAAGTCTCTCAGAAAATAATCAGGACACCTTACTCATAATAATGGCAGTAGAAAAATCAGGACTTACCTTCTTCGAAGGGTTTTTTTCTCTCTCTCAATTTACAAATAAAAACTGAGCTACTATACAGGTAAGTAGGTGGATATTTCAGATATTTCAAGGTATATACAGTTTTTGTCTTGAAGAGTGGACTCTTGTTATGTGATAGCGAAACTCAATTAGCCTCACTAGAAAAATAGAAAGAAAAACGCTGATGTAGTGCCAACAAGAAAAACTGGCGAGTGTGACTTACCAGTGGAGTCTATTAAATCCTCAAAAATGGGTGGTGACCGGCCTTATAAAACTACCAAACCAAATGGAGCTCAAAAGGCACCACGGTCACTGAACACAGCCCTGAAAGTGAAAAATCCCCAAGTAGGTAATAACAATATAATAATAAAACACTTTTCGAACGTTAGACTCCTTGTTTCTCACACACGAGTTCTTGACAAAATGGCTGGAGATTTTCCAATCCAGATTTCACTTCGTCTGCTCACGTCAAAAATTATCACCCAGTCATCAAATCGATTCCTGCTGAAATCAATACTTATCGTAAAACCGATACAGCGTTTTCAATGGATTCACTACTATCGATTCCTGCTGAACTCAATAGTTATCGTACAATCAGATAGATGTCCAGCAGCATTTCTGATGGATTCAATACCATCGATTCCTGCTGATTTAAGAGTTTGGACCTACTCTACTAAATGTAAATAGAAAACCCTATCAGCTACATAAAATAGTTGAAGATATCTACAAAAAGAATTTACACATCTGCATGAAAATAAAAACATGTAGCCCGAACACAACGGCAAAGCCTATTGTTTACGCCAGATGGCGATTTTCTGGTTTCGGATGTACCGCAAAAAGTTAAAAAGTAGGCATACTAATAATGGCAATCTTACAGGGTGGTGCTACAATTGTACGAAGACCGTTCCAACAGAAACGGATTGTGACAATATGGAACTTTGAATGAATTTGACTTAGATGTCGATTACAATTGGTCAAAAAAAAAAGTGTTACAATTTCCTTCAATACCGTGTCTTGGGGCTGTGGGAAAGATTTCCAAAGGGTTTTCATAGCTCAGAAACGCTTCATAAGGCTGATATTTGGTTTGCCTTTCAGGGACAGCTGTAAGCCAATTTTTGTGAAAAAGCAAATTTTAGCTGCTCCCTCAATATATCCGAAATGTGTTTGTTATTTAAGGAAAAATGTGAATTCTGTGCACACTATAAACTCTTCACACTGGTACCAGTCTCGAAATGGTGGATTGTTGAAGGTTCCCTCACACAAAACTTTTAAGTTTAAGTAATCTCCTCTGTACAATGCGATAACTATGTACAATAAATTGCCGAACTCTATTAAGCAATCGAGTTCTGACCAAGCTTTTCGCAATAAGGCTAAGGAGTTTTTTATAGTAATTGTTTTTATAGTATAGAAGAATACCTGAATAATTTGATTATGTAATAGTCTAATAAAATTTGTATGTCTTGATATTGTTAGTATCGAAAATTTTATTGTTTGTACATTTATTTTTGAAATGATCATTATTTCTGTAATCGATTTTTGACTTACCAGATGTACTCTTAGACCAAAAAATGGTTAATGAAGATATTCTATTCCATTCTAGATTATCATAATTATTTAAGTCATCGGTGACCATTATTTACATTTTGGTCAGGTCCGGCTAGAGATCGAAATAATATTATGGCTCCAAAAATACTCAGAAAGTAAAATTTTAATTGCAGATGTTCCCATTCTTTTTTGAGAATCAGCAATTTTCGAAGCTACTTATATTGGCGCTATTGGTGACGTACGTGCCCGAGTAGCCAATAGGTGTACAGCTTGGCAAATCTAGCTGTGTATGTGAAATCGCCACGCTTATCGATGCGCGGTAGCAGAGGAGCTCAGTACAGTCCGTAACAAGTATGAGTTACTGTACTGAAGTTTTATTACTGAATGTACAAGTATACTACCCTCTTTGTCGTTCGAATACTTTCTCATTATAAATTCGCGCATCTCATACGTTTCTCGACATTCATAGCTAGATTTGTCAAGATGTAATCCGGTTGATTCTGATGTAAAACGGCAACGTTGCCATGTTTCTAGAACTGTAAATGACTAAGAACCAGAATACTATTCGCAATGTCGCAATTGCGGATCTGAATGGTGTCAAATCGTTTGAAATGTCATAAAACAATACTTATATTGTCGGTTTCTCAGTACACATAAACAAAGAATTGGATATAGCTGGAGTGGTGAGTGACAAAAAATGCAACAATTTTAGAAAGGCTGAGCTCTAAAACGAAATTTTAACAAGCGGGAAACGAAGTATTAACTCTACAATAATTATGAGACTAGTTAATCTGCAATTGCGAAAAATTATTATTGCTTACGCTTGACCTCAAATAACGAAACTCGCATGACCTCTTGGAGGCTTTACAGTTCAAGATGGGTGAGTTAAACTCGATTAGCACAAATCTAGTAGAATGTGCAAACATCCTTTATCAGCATTGGCGTGCATAGTTACAGGGTGAACTACGACCAATTACGTACACCACCAAAAAAAGTGGGAAATGATGTGAAATTTGTAAATTTGGATCAAAAAAATTACCATTCCAATATGTAGGAAAGCGACAGCCATGGTTTAAAATAGGTGGACAGCCACAATCAGTGATCTTCCGTTTCCGTATCCATCAAACGTGAGACTGAAGCTGGAGGTTTCAAATAAATGTTTAGCATGACTTCCAATAGGATATTGCAAAAGAAATGATTTTTGCAGAGCACAACACAGCAAAATATGAAAGTTGAAGTAAATAGAGTCAGTGTCGAATTAGCTTTCCATGTACGCAAACACAATGTTACTTTAGGTACAAATTACATTCAAGTCGTACGTATCAATGCTTTTTAAACGATCGATTAAGGAAAATAAGTCGCTTCAAACTGAACTGAAGATATTCATTCAATGAATACCAGGAATGAAAAACTGTATTATGTAAAGTAACAATAACAAAGTAAAGGCAAAAAAATGGCGCTCCGGAGCGTCTTAAATTAATTCAGTGGTGCATTCGCTTTTACAGCTGCAGGGACACCCGGAAAAATCACATCATCTGAAGAGTTGAAATTAGTTGAATGATAACTCCTACAGAGTTCCGTCGAATTTTAAATATCTGCCTTCCGGTAAAACAGGATGTATGGGGTCTCCAGAGGGTCCAAAAGGTCCAATTCGAAAGAAAACATTTTATTCTCACAACTATCATCAAATTTTTACCATTCCGTTCTGTCCTTGGCTAAGATATAGTAGTGGCCAGAATCAACTCCAGAACCACAGTGGACGATGACTGCCGTAAAGCTCCTAGCGGTAGTCGGCTAGATAGGGCTAGAGCTTGAAACGTTGAAATAATTTAATACATCTGCGAAATGCTGAAAAATGTGTGTAACCTATAATTCACCCAAATATATAGAGTTGCGTATTTTCAATAACTTGCCAGAAATAATAAAAAACAGTTATTTTGAATGAACTACGAAAGAATGGTACCTTCTACCAAGAAGAGCAGTGAAGAAACTCACCGGACAAGAGATTTTCTAGAGCTCACATCAGCTGGGTTGTCCACCGTGGACACATAAAACCACAGTTGAGGACGGGACCCGAGTGTGTATATATGAAAATTGGTTACAAAGATGGACGAAATTGGGTGCTAAATGATCGGGGTACATATATAGCTAGGAGCTAAGCCTAGAGAGCAATAAGACAACATTACAACAGAAAACAGAAAATACAATGTTTTGGTTGGTTTCCGGGTTTTGCCGTGGTCTTCTTTGGTTAAAATCTCCAAACGTTTCAACTGCAACTGCGGCAGTCATCTTCAGTGGCGTGGTCGAAGTACTCTTCTAGACGTGTCAACTGAAACTGAAGTTCAATTGAAGTGTCAACTGAAACTGAAGTTTCAGTTGACACGTCTAGAAGAGTACTTCGACCACGCCACTGAAGATGACTGCCGCAGTTGCAGTTGAAACGTTTGGAGATTTAAACCAAAGAAGACCACGGCAAAACCCGGAAACCAACCAAAACATTGACGCCAGACGTGAAAGCCTACATTCCTACATTAGAAAATACAATGTCATCCACTTTGTAGAATTGCGTGAAGCTTTTGCAACTAAAGGGTGCGATTTTGTATGGTCTTCAGCAAGCTGCCTCAGGATAAGCAGAGACAAAAACGGGATAGGTCAGTCGATAGGTGCGAATAGAATCTTGCTGTGAAAACCTCCATACAATTCTATGATAATCTTGATGATCATCGGCCATGAAGATCATCTTTTACATCATTTTGATATCAGTTGTCAATGACACTCATTCCTGCACAAGAGCATCCAAGTTGAAATCTCGTCTGCAAAACATATCAAAAATGAATGGACCAACCTTATAAAATTTTGCTTACTTATTGTATCTTCTGGGTCTGATGGGAACTTTGTTCATTAATTGTATCTTCTGGGTCTGGTTAACAGGTCACAGGGGCATTCAGGGGAATGAGAGCCCAGATGCCCTAGCAAGAGCGGGAGTAGCATCAGATCTCATCGGACTGGAACCAGCCTGCGGAATCCCGTTTGGGGATATTAAGCAGGACACGAAGAAATGGGTTCAGAACTTCTTGGCACAGGCATCATCTTTCCCTGCATATGGAAACGAGTTATAAAGCTGGGTTTCACCAGCATATAAATGTATTTTACAATGTTTCAAACTCCTCAATATGTAAGTGAAGTAGATATTAAAAAGTTATAGCACCAAAATAGAACCTTGTGGGACTCCAGACTTAATGTCTCTTCTTGAAGTCGTACTTTCTGTCGCCTATTCTTGATATAGCTCTCTACTAGTGACACGGTATTTTCTGACAGACAGATATAGTATAAAATAGCTAGTAGTAATTCATAATTCAATGTGTCAAATGTCCTACTGAAGTCTAACATTATCAAAATTGTACACAACCCCTGATCAGTAGCTTGAATGATATCATCGACTATGTGACTATATAACATTGTGAAAGCTCCAACATATTAAATAATACATCCAAGTATTTGTTTATTCACCAATACTAAACATGCAGCATGAATCATAAATCAAGTACTATAATTGAATGACATAGTCGTCATAGCTTTAAAGCAAATGATAAATCTGCTCGGAGATACACCAACAAGGGGTCTCCATGAAACTGTTCACAGTGAACCAATTGACGGCATCTCAGAAGATGGAATATTTCTAATAGTCCGTCAGGCCGCTACCAAAATGTGTAATAATTTTATAACGTGTGCCCTTTAGGGTTTTGGTAGTTATAAATATAATGATCAATGAACAAGCAAAATTAGCGTTAACCTGTGGAACTTAACAATAATAATAATACTTTTTTTCTCGAATACATGCATAAACACGTATAGAATTTGTCCGAAACTAGTTGATTATTGAAAATTGCATAAAGAAATCACGTATTTTAATGATAGTTTAGCTTAGCCTAGCATACCAAACGATATTTCATCGAATAAAAATCGGACGCGTTGGTCCGAAGAGTCACCATATGCCCTCAAATGTGTTGAGAAATTGTTGGATCTATACGTGTTTATGCATGTTTTTGAGAAAATAAAGTATAATAACAATTATTATTATTATTATTATCATTATGTTCCACGTGCAAGCGCTAATTTTGCTTTTATAAAATCATTACTCATTTTGGCAGCAGGCAGAAGGGCTATAAAACAAGGAATCACCAACAAGAACAATGTCTTTTTGGATTCGAATCTAAAAGTTTCAGAGTGGGTATAATGTTTGGCGATATCGGCCTTTTAGGACCGTATCACCTGTTTTGTGTTTTTCGTGGGTAACTTTTAACTGCTGTGGCATAGCCGAACACTTGGGGTAACGTTTGATAAATCTTTTTATTGAAATAGCGATGAATCTCAGCCGAGGCACTATGTACATGTGATGTTTTAGTTGAAAGAGGACTGAACGTTTTGAAGTCGAATCAACTGTGTCTGTCGGTTTGCTGATTGTGACTGACTATGTCTAACTGAAAAATTTCAAACCAAACCTTCTCAGGAAAAGAGGCTTTGTTTCGTCTTGAAATCCGAAAATACAATTGCCGTAAAGATTATCCTAGGGATCTCCAATCAATTACAAATTGGGAAAACCGGCCAAGCTTAGGTAATCGTAGGTACCTATTAAATCGGATTATAGGAAAGCAATTTGGTTTCTGGTAAAACGTTATGAGTCGGAAATTCCCAGTCTGTTTTTATGATACAATACCTTGGTTGGACTAAATTGAAATACAGGGTGTCCCATATAAAACTCTGCAAATTATTTCGATTTCGTAGAGTCCTTTTATTTACGTAGAGATCCATCACTAGGCGTCATCTGTTAGTGCGTCGCGACACCGACGCCAATTTTTTCAAATGGCGTCTCAGATTTTTCAATGCTATTTTGGATTCTGCATCTGATTCTGAATCCAACCATATAGCACACTTGTAGTTTCCCTTGAACACTGATGAAAAAAATCCATTTTAATGCATTTCATAAAGAGGGCCAAGAATGATTCAAAATGAAAATTTTACCTGGCTATAGTCTCTGAACCAGATGTATTTTGATGGAATGGAATTTGTTTTTTGATAAAATACGTTGTATTGACGATTTTGAAATTTCACAGTCCATTGCTACTTGTCTGGTAGAACTATGTGGTTCCAATACCATTAGACCTAGCAACAGTGTGATTCTCATCTGTAGCCGTTTTTTGTTTTTTCCGTTTCCGTTCATTAAAACATCCATTTAGTGCCAAAGATTTGGCTAAGCTAGTGAATGTTTTGTCTGTCGGTAATCGTCTGTCGGGATACCCATTAGCGTATATTCTCACTGCTTCTTTTGAATTCCTTATTATTGCTTCGCCATAAATACATATCATATCTAACTTTTCTGCAATCGAAAATTGAACCATTTTTTGATTTTATGAAAATCTAGCAGAAAACTGAATACACTTTCGTAAATGCTGACAGATTTTCTGACAGATCGATGAATACTAGTATTATTGCAATTGCATTTATTTTGACGCAGTCATGGCCATGCATCTTCATAATATGCAATAAAGTTGCTATATTTCATCAGTATTCAGAATAAACTACAAGTGTGCTACATTGCTGAATCCCAAAAGGTATTGAAAAATATGGAGTGCTATTAAAAAAAATTGGCGTTGGTGTCGCAACGCCCTAACGGATGTCGTCTAGTGATGGATCTTTACGTTAATAAGAGAACCCTGTGACATCAAAATCATCTTCCTTAACGACATATGGATATCCTCTTTTACTTTCCAGATATTTGCCGCGGAATTGTATATGGGACACCCTGTATATACAGGAGATACAAAATAATAGTTAAAATTGAAATATGTGAAGTATTGAAATGTTTGAAATACATAAGTGGGATTATTTCCCACAAATGCAAATGCACTTTATTCCCATGTTCTCATCCTTAAACTGCTCACGTATCTTTCCTCGTAACACATCGTTTATCGGCTTCCTAAACAGTTGTCGAAATCCTCCGCCACGACGTGATTCATCGGGATCATCCTTTCTTGTAACCGGAAGTCGTAATGGATAGAGTGCCCTGCGGTCCGTTTTCGGACACGAAACATCGGCCCATCGGCAACTCGTGAAGCCCGATAGCCACTACTGAATAATGCATTTCGGCATGGAAGAGTTCTCAGGCGGCGAAGGAGAATGGTAATTGGCGGATGCCGTTTACGAATCTATCAGCAACCATCTTCTCGAACGATCAGTTCGATACCTACTTAGTTATCGTTGACACAGTGGCGTTACAAATATGTTTAGAGGACTTATACAGTGAGCACGTAAAGGTTGGAACAAATTCGTCAAAAGCTCGATTGGGGAAGAAAAGCTCAGACACGTCGATTTTATTTTTCAGCTGCTCATTTTTTGGTATACTCAAATTTTTTATGACGTCTTCGCTGTTCGAGTTATGACGTCATTATATTTTTTTTGAATGGCATCACCCTATTTTGATAATACCTTCAAAAAGAACGCATTTTTCTGTGTATGGATGTCATATTTTTACTTAGTAGAAAATTGAAAAAACTTACAGTCTATCTCCACCAAAAATATTCTTTATTGCAGCTGTCATGCAGTCAGAAGACTGACATCACGTTGATATCATGTAGTCAGAAGACTAACATTAAGGGGGAGGACATGTTTCGAAGGATTAAACCTTCATCTTCAGCAAAATATATGAGTTAGTTACAAGTCGATCACATTATGGTGGAAAAATCACATTCAATGGGAAAAAGGTTTTTTAAAAAATTTTTCTTGAACTAAAATTTTGGTCCTAACCAAGACCATGTGGTCCGCATCTGGAGCGACTTGTAACTAACTCATATATTTTGCTGAAGATGAAGGTTTAATCCTTCGAAACATATCCTCCCCCTTAATGTTAGTCTTCTGACTACATGATATCAACGTCAAGATAGACTGTAAGTTTTTTCAATTTCCTATTGAATCTCACCTCCACTGTATGCGATGGATCGTCTCCGATATATTTTTACTTATGTTACATAACCGTATTTTCCAGAAATGAGATATTTCATTCATAATTAGATCTATTAACGTAAACTTTCGACTTGAGGTATCCCCACAAAAAAAATCCAGTGGGATTAGATCAGGAGATCTAGCTGACCACTCTAAAAATCCTCGTCTGTGATCGAAATCCGGAGTATGAGGGAATTTTTCTCAAGTATCGATAGGCTACTTCATACTCTGTTGTGAAGCAAGTGTGATGTGAGTTGCCTAGATGCCGATCCCGTCGTCTGGTGTTTGCTCGAAGTGTACAACCGACCACCGGGGGTGGGGCTGTAGGTTTTTACGGGTTTTTCTGCAGCTTAAAAGTGGATACGCCAACAAAAATCAGAAAGTCCTCCCGAAGCGCCACGGCAAATGAAAATAATAGCCGTCCTCTTCCCGCAGACGAGGATTTTTAGAGTGGCCAGCTAGATCTTCTGATCTAACCCCACTAGATTTTATTTTGTGGAGATACTTCAAGTCAAAAGTTCACGTTAACAGACTTAATATTACATTATTATGAATGAAATGTATTTTATTTCTCCAACATACGGTTATCTAACATAAGAAAAAATATGATATTCATACACAGAAAAATGCGTTCTTTTTGAAAGTATTATCAAAATAGGATAATGCCATTTAAAAAAAATTAAAATAACGTCATAACTCGAACAGCGATGACGTTCTCAAAAATACGAGTAGTCCAAAAAATGCGCAACTGAAAAATAAAATCGACGTGTCTCAGCTTATTTTCCCTAATGGCCATATCAAGCGTTTAACGAATTTGTTCCAACCTTAACGTGCTCACTGTATACGAAACAAGCGTTGAAATATTGAATGAAGAAAAATAGTTTAAATAAAACAATTTTCGTCAAAATGCATTTCATTACGTTTTCATTTCCCAGTTTCTATTTGTTGAACTGTTACAGGCGAAATTTGGGGAAGGTGAGCAGAGAATGTGTAAAGATGTTTCACGCCCGTAACTAACCCGATAGCTCAGTTGGACGTGGAGTTGACCATTGAAATAGATTTCGATAGTATTGAAATGTAGGGTTTAATTTTCCGAAGAGCCACGGGTTTATCGCCAGTGAAAAATCCGAAAGCACCCTGATGGATAAATACCACGACCTTTAGTAGGATGAATAAAGTCGCAAAATATGTATTTCAATTTACGTCATAATGTACTTGGCCAATCATTGAGAGCGCTCGAAGACTGTAGAGGCCAAAAGAAATTAGGAAGAAAACGGAAGACAATGTTGCCGACTCAATTAACTCGCCGGGAAATACCACACAATTGAATATTATAAAATGAATATAAAGTGAGTTTGATGACAAGTTCTTGATTCTTCGATAATAAAAATGATATTTATGACAAGTGACATATAGAATGGAAAGTTGAGTATTCTCATACGGAGATATATTTTGAAAAAAGTTTATGGCAGCTTCAGGGTGTTCAGTGGAAAGTGAAAGTTATAATTATGACGGACAGTTGACACTTTATTATAATTTAACATTTTTTTATTTATTCTTCTTGTTACCTGTGAGTATTTTTATGTCTATGCCTTCGATTGACGATCATTTTAATATCAGTTTATTTGACTTCTGTTTAACAGTTTAGATTTGTTGTTTTCCGATATTGCAATTTCGAATAACAATAGCTGTGGAGACGAATATATACACAAATCAAACAAGAAATGATGAATATCTCTCTTCAATAAACACAGATTTAACTTGAACTCACAGCTGAATAAAAACAACGAACCATCTGAAACCAAGAATCTATACCAAGATAGGTTAGAAAAGTTTGAAGGAAATAATTTATAATCGTCACAGCGTTGCCAAACATTTTGCTTCTCAATATGGTGCGTAAAGTATAAAACGATAGAACACAGCTATTTTCACATGCATGTTAATTAACATTAATTCAATATAAGTAGTATACCAAATGAACCCATTATATGTTAATTTACGATATTTCTAAGTATCGTTATTCTCGTTTACAAACGAAATGGTAAGAATTATTTACTTAGTATTCCCTTGAAACATTTCAACCGACAACGCTAAAATAATTAATTAACAGCACATGTAACGTCATCACCTCTTATGCAAGTGGCGCCAAACCCGCATGTTAGAATGATATATGAATTTTTATGGTTTTCAATGGCGTTTGTCGGAATATTGCAAGATAACTTCTTATAAAAATAATGCATACATGTTGTATAATAGCTTTATTTCAGTCATATGCTCATTCCAATCAGATACGCATTTGTGATCTTGCCTGTTGTAGAACAGAACATTGTAGGTGATTAATCAATGATTAAGCAACGATAAATACTTCCTTAAAATGTTTGCTGTAAATCGTCATAATTATCATCATTAATCAGGCCAGAATTCTCATATATTGAGGACCACTTCTCAAAAAAGATGATCTCTGAAGGTTTGTGGACTTAATGAATGGAAGAGTGGTTTCAGATGTTCTTCAAAACCATTTGAGAGTGCTGCTTCTGTTCTGCATCTGTTCGGCATCTGTTTGCCAATGGTTGAATGAGCAATTCCAAGACAGATGGATTGATAGAGGTTGTCCATTAAACTGGCTCGTGAGGTCACCAGAGTTGACACCTTGCTATTTCTTCCTATGCCAAAAGGGATATGTCAAAAGTAAATTTTATTCTGAATCAGAGACATTTGGAACTTGTTTCAAGAAGAAATCCCGTTCGAAATCAATATATTCAGTTAGATTGGTTTAATCTGTTGGTAGTTTTGAAATAAATTTTTGGGTTGAATAACGTGTTTTTAATAATAGTCATATACCTACCAAAAGTATCATTAGACTATAGTTCAAATGGTAGTATTGAATAGCTCATTAGATTAGCTCTCAGAATATGAAGCTATACCTAATCGACAGAGAGCAACAAACAAAAATGAAGACTACAATCAGTGAAAAGCAGATCATAGTATGTGGAGTACCCCAAGGAACAGTCTTAGGACCCCTGCTCTTTAATATATACCTAAACAACCTATTCTCAGTAAATACACAAGGTAATGTGTTCAGCTTTGCAGACGACACTGTTATATTTTCATACAGATTTCATACAGATAAAAGAATGGTTCGATAACAACAAATTAACCTCCAAATTAACCTCCAAAAAACTCTATATCTGCCCTTCTGTAGTTTGTCCTCGAACCTACCGACATTCAATAAAATAACAATACCTTTATTCATACACTTAAGACATAACCTGAATTAATTAATTGTAAATGTACTTAAAAGATGTGAATAAAATTTATTTATTATTTAAAAAATATATATATATATATATATACAGGGAGTTCCATTAAAAAAAAAGAGTGTTAGCCATTTGAAAATATCGAAATTCCATCGTTATTTCAGAAGACCCTGTGTATTCTAGGAGACTTCAAATATAATGTATGTTATGGCGATAGCTTCGGTACTTGCATTCCAGATTCTTTCATTGATCTCTCATAATTAGCTTTTGTTGAATTTTTTTCCTCGTCCATGATATTTCATTAAATTTGAATTAAATGTGAATATCTTGACAACGTTGCATGCTAACTTTAAAAAACGCACGTTTTTGAAAGTTTTGATTTAACACGATGAGGCGTGCTTTGAATAGGTGAAATGTGGCACCACTAAAAAAAATTATTTATGATGCCCAAGAGAACCAGATTCTGAAAATGAATGGTAATCCATTTAAAAAAAGAGACCTGGATTAATGGTGGACCCTGTATCCTCTTAAATAATTTCAGAGAGTAGCACATCAAGTGTCCAATTACTTCCGATCAAATTTTCAGCCCAGCAGCAGTGGTCCGAGCGAGGATAGGAGGGCCACCCTGTGTAAATACAAAAACAAAACGCCTCAGGAGCAAACCATAGACATGTGTTTCGAGCTAACAGTACGATGCAGGTGTAGCCAAGTGTAAGGATATGAATGCAACCCTTGGTTGCAAGCAAAAGAACAAAAAATAAAGTGAAGAAGGGTCTGTTTGTGGTCCTTCGGTCCGCCAATGACCTCAAACCATGGTTGACATAATTTTCTACCTGGTACCTGAATTTCGTGCAGAATTCCGACCCCATTGACACAAATCTCATTCGAATATCATAGAGAGCACGCTTTCTTATAGTTTCATGGTTGTTTCTTCTGCTTACATTAAGTAGTAATAAATGACGTAAAAGACGAGCTAATAGTTGGCCTTTGCACTCTGTGGTGATGTGAACCGTTATATGAGTGATAACATTCGTGAAGAAAGCTACAAGCTGTGGTTTCTATTGCAGCTAGTTTTTCATAATAATTCAATCATGTCGAGAATGGTATTCGAAACGTGACTTCAAATTGACACCGTTGAAGCGTTTATAGTGGCTATTAATAATATTTATACCTATATCTGAAATTTTTATGACTTTAATCGCCGCATTCCCACAATGGCGCGTATCCGGGGTGTTTGTGAAAAATTATAAGAAATAAGGTTAGGACAGAAAATAATATGGAAATTCGTATTTCGGTTGAATATTTGGAGGTTCACGAGCAAAATATCAGACCATTTAGCACAGTTGATATCTCTGAATGATAAAATGACAGAGGAAAATCGTAAGGTAATCATGAGGAGGAAAATATTAGAACGTAGTCAGATAGTAAAAACCAACCATCGCTCAGAAATTGCGAAAATACATAGTGGTGTGCCTCAGGGTTCAATACTAGGGCCAATATCATTTCTTATTTATATCAAAGATTTGACTAGTATGAATATTTCAGGAAAATTCACACTCTTTGTGGACGATATTACCATTTTTTGGCACTCTGGTAGTGCAAATTTTATATTTACTTATGTGAATTGACTATATATTCTTTAAGTCAAACTTGTTTGTTTTACGTATGCATTTTGTACGACTTATGTGTTTCTATACATACAAAGTAACTTCTTAGATCATTATTATTATTATTATTAAAAGTTTTTTTGAACAATTTAAATATTTTTAGATATATACATATGATTTTTTAGGTTAAGCTCCCGCATCCCATCGTTGGTTTGAGGAAACCTTAAGAAGAAAATAATATTAAGAAATTTCAGTATTTTTTCTTTTCTCCCTGTAATTGAAAAATAGACCCTTATTTGAATTTTGTTTTCACCATTGTATTGCTCATTAAAAACTTTTTTTATGAGTCAAAAAAGGGTTCCATTTAAAATTTTGTGGTTGCGGGGCTAAAACTGAGAGAATGAAGGTCATTTATCAAAATTTCGCTCTCCCCAGTAATCTACCAAAGCGCACTCTTTACTACACCATGATTCAAAAGGTACTGCTCTACACCACTCCCTATTTTTAGATTTTCGAAAGGCTAGTTTTCAAGTAAAACATCAAGATGAAAATCTGTGAAGTGTACGGTTTTCTATAAATGTCATGGTAAATGAATTAAGAAAGGGGTAATGTGCACAACAAATGTATGGATCTACCTTCCGTAAGTAGCCGGCATTGCTTTCTTACAATACTCCTCATTGATTTAAGTATGAACAATTTTTGTCCATCTTGCAATAATAGAAAAAATATTCCCTCAAAAGAGAATTACAGTAGTTATTTTGTATTTATTTTTTCCAAAGATTTACAAGTCAAACTGGGTAAAAAAGGACTGTTCAATATTTTTGTTTGTGATTGATCCAGAGAAAAAATGATGGAGTAGAATTTGAAATACTGGTTAAATTCTCGAGAAATATTATTGGTACATCATTGGACGAATACAAGAGACGTCAAAGTCTCCTGCACACATTGCCTGTCTGTTTTCAAAAACAAGTGTACCTTTCTATTAAATTCGATTGAATAGTATCGAAAGAAGATTATTCCGGTGTACACTGTGATTCAAACTGGGAACAATTTTTCCTTGTACAGAAAGTATTCTCTGAGGACTCAAGGACGTTTAGAGTAATACAAGTGACGTCAGCCCGCGAAAATGTGGCGGTTGAAACTCTCTCAATTTGGAACAGTTTGAACTGAATTGTAGTCGATATGAAATTAATAAATAGGTTCGTGAAATGATTTTACATGTATCATATATACAGATAAGATCACTTGTTACAAATAAAACATATTTTTTTATTATAGTTCAATTCCCTATCATGAGGCTCAATTTCGAAATGTTTTTCCAAATAACGAATCGAGGTACGCCACTGACTTTGGGTAAATAAATGCCATTCCTGTGGATTATCGCTTCTTCTGAAGTTGCATTGTCTAATGGTAGATTTATGCAACAGTCATAAGTCATAAGTTTTAAGTCATAACGAAGAATATTCGTCAATGATTGGTTGAACCGTTTATTCCAACCAATCATTGACGAATATTCTTCCTTATGACTTAAAACTTATGACTTATGACAGCTGCATAAATCCACCATAAGTAATTGTATTATTGGAATAAAACTTCCCCAATCCTGAATTTGCTTGACAATTGAATTGTAGTAAAATTCAGTAGGAACTTGGAATTGAGAAACCAGTCTCTGATGGGTTCAAATGTCAGTGATTCCAATCAAATCTCAATTAACCTTTGCGAGAACACCGTTAACCCATATACGATCAATCTGAGTGTTCAACGACCTCGAGCAGAACGTTTTCTTAGTAATATCTTGATTTATTGCTTGTTCTGTGGTAAGTATTGCCACTATACGGAATAAAAATGACAATTAATATTGCGGTATTGTTGAATAAATGCCCAAGCCTTAGACAGAACCAAGGAATGAATCATCCGATGACTAGTGTTGGTAAATTAAGAAGCAAAATTGTGTCTCGGTTTTTCCGAAGCAAGTTATTTGATTCGTTCGTCGACTTTCTGGGAATTCAAATTCCATAATCAAAACAATTTTATTATTATTTCATAATATAATGGTGGGTTAACATGTCATTCAGCATAATAATAAATTTTTCTTCCACCTTCCCGGTACCGTATCGGAAGGAGAAAAATAAGTACAGCCAGTTGATGATACCTAGCGATGAACCGTTGCCAATTCACCCCTCGGTTTCAACACCAAGCTCCCAATCCCCTAGAGGAAGACACTTGAGGCGGCCCCCTCAATGGTAGTGGGCAGGTCCAAGAGTGAATTGGTATCGGGAATCCATGACTCGGAAATTGGTCTTGTTTTAACACGTTGGCTGCCTGTTTCTGGCTCGGTTCTTCATAGCGTTCCTGGGAAATATCCAGAGCTTGATAAATAAAGCACCCGTGTCAATGGGACGTTGTCATACTCCCTAATGCGAGTGAGATTGCTCGTTAAAGAAAAAATCGTTTTTTCTACAACCACACTCCAAAACATGCTTTTCTGCATAGTTTTACGTTCGCAAACATGATTATTTCTCACAATAATTGAAATTTGACATTAGTGTGCCGCAAAGTGACACTTATGTGCCACAAAGTGACATTTCTGTGCCAAAATTTTTCAGAACCTAACTTCTAAGCAATACAGTTTTCGTGACAGCAAGGTGAAAGTATATTTTGAAAATTCTGCATTTCGAAGGGATATTCGATCAGGCAACTTCAAGAATGAATAGACAAAGTCTATTGGTTTATATAATATGAGGGAAATTGTCGTACAAATTCATAATATTCTGAACAAAAATCATAGACATCACTACTGCTGTCTCAAATACCCACATATATACTATCCATTGCTAGGCAACGGAGCAACATCTATCGAATCATTTGAATGTCAACAAACGTCAAGCATAAAATATTCGTAAAATATTCTTGTCCCGTCATTTTTTAATGAGATTGAACTAAAATGGATAGCGACAGTTCTGAAATTGAAAATACTCCGCCAGAACTAAGAGAACAAGTTAATTCATTGTCATTGAATTTACTACCTTCAACTTCAAGAGGAAAATATAAGAATGAGTCACTGACATTTCATTTCGTCTTATAGTATAGTATTATTTTTAGCAAAAAGGGTGTTGTAGAAAAAGTATAGTGTGTAACACGAGCAGAAATGCAATTTCTCACTCGTTTGAATTGCAGCACTCGCTTGCGCTCGTGCCGCAACTTTTTCAAACTCGTGAGAAATTAGCACTTTTCTGCACTTGTTGCACAATATACTATTTTCGTTCTAAGCCTCTCCAATAGTTTGCCATTAGTCCAATTGCTTGTTGGTAAATGTTCTTGTAATCTAGAATGGTTACTCGCGTTGTCCATAGCAATAGTATAGCAATAAAATCGATCACTTGTTCAAACCATTCTTCAAAAACGACACAATTCATTTCTTCGTGATAGTCACCGGTTCAAAAGTACTCTTTCCACAAACCCTTCTGAACTAGCTATATGAACAATTATTAATGTATTAGCCTTGCCTGATGGTGGATTCAAAACCAGTGACTATCCTTCGATGAAAGCTTGCTTGCCTTCTACTCTTAATATTGCTCTTCTGCCAATACTGAGATACAGTATATCCTTCGTTTATCCACGTTTTGTCCAGGTAATAAATGATAGGTTGAGTTTTTGTTTTAAAATTTTCCCTGTCATTTATAGAAAGTTGGGTAATCTGGATCAGCTTGAACTGCAGACATAATTTCATCCAGAGTGGGAATTTCACTTTTTAGGTAAAACGCATGGACTTTACGCCTTAACCTCTGCTTTAATGATTTGTCTATAGTGATCTGGTGTTTGGTGGTTGAAAAGCTCCACATTTCTTTTCTCTCATTAATTTATAAATGTGGACTTCACTAATGTTTTTATCTTATCTTTAAATATATTTAAAGATAATGATCCCAATTTTTGCCGTTTTGATTCTCCTTGTTCAACATCCATAATACTTGAATCCCATTTTATATACACAAGCTAAAGGCGGATTTACCGGATTCATAATGCATATTTTGTTGCAAATGCGTAATTTAAAGGCGGATTTCCCTGATTCAAAATGCGTAATTGTATTGCATAATGCATATAAGTTCAACGCAGGGAAATCTTTATGAATTGTGAAACGAGTGAATCATTTCAATCGAGTCCCAGTATTGAACTTTTATGGATTTTAGGTATGCATCAAGATTGCGCATATGCAATAAATTATGCATTATGAATCCGGTAAATCCGCCTTAAACACAGAAGCACACAAATAATTTCCAGAAAGCACAGTATACCAGCGATACCGAGTACCTACTACTACAATTGCTTGTAACTAATTGGTATACCCTTCTATCAGTAACTATAGTTATAAAAGGGCTGGTCTTCAAAAGATTATTGGTTTCGTACTTATACTTACCCTGTACGTCTATGGAATCGATGCATCTGAGTGGTTTATTACTACATGCCTTTATTTCAGGTAATTCTGGTTAGAATATACTAAAAAATTACTCCTCGTCAAATGTATGTATACTTGGATAAAAAATTTGTATTACGTAAATTGTACCTGTACGCTTGATTAGTTTTTTCAAGTCAACATCTGCTTCCAGAATCACCTGATTGATTATTTCCAATTTCTCGGACCTATTTTAGTAAATAAAACCACCTGCCCTACAGGTAGAAACATATCATATATCGAATGAGATAACAATAATTGAGACTTCCATAATCCCAAACCTGTAATTTATGTATGAATCCCAGTAATATGTATTATTTTGTTTCAGGTAAGAAATAAGGCAGACTGGCTTTCGCTCAGCTGGGTAAGAATAAATCACGGTGTACACAAACTGCCCCAAAATACCATTAATTCTTTAAACCTCAACTGAATTGCACCACTCGATTTAAGGGTGAGTACCTGTCCATGGTACATGAACTGCACTACGGCATTTTCTAGCCCAAACAGACTAAAAAAATACTCCACACAGAATGTATGTGTTCAATTTCCTCGCATGTCTGAGAATAGTTCGTGCTGGTTAGAACAGGCTAAAAAATGGCTGCTCACAAAATTACTGTAATTTGCCATTCGTTGGCGTTTTTCATGAAAGAGTTCGCCAATTCTGAAATCAAATTTGATTTCAGAATGCTAATACTCCCTCTTGTGATTGAAGAAGTATTCCAGAACACTTCAGTTCCTATGCAATATAAATGTGTTTTATTATATCTCAAGAGATTAGAAAAATCTTCTCAATCTGTTTGTCTGGTGGTTGTTTTCAACCTTACCATTAACCATAATAGAAATGAACCTTTTATAGACAGGAAAACGTGGTCCTTTTGACGATCCCCGCAGTGTCAGTTCTTCTTTTAAGAGAACGCCATCCAGATTGGTTTTTCTGATGAGACCCCACGCATTTCATATTATGGCTTCTTATAGCTGTAAGCTGCTATAGTTGGATGCAAAGGAGCATGTGGTACTTTCGTAAAATCTTGAAATTATGTGTTCCTAAGAAAATAATTGATAATACCATGAGAAAAATTGAAATTGACGATGATATAATAATAAAGAACATATATGCAATGCCTAATGCTTTGAATAAGTACTATGTAGAAAGTATACAACAAATCAGTAATAAAATAGACAATGCGGGCCCTGATTTTCCAATTCTGCGTAGATACAGAGAACATGTTCTTGACAGCTTCATGTTAATTGACTATAAAAATTAGAGACACTTATTCTCTCTCTGCCAAATAAAGGTAGCCCATATGATGTGGACACCCTTTTCCTCAAGAACTGTTTTTGTAATATTGCCCAACCTCTGTTAAATCTAATCAATTCATCCTTTGAAACCTGTAGGGTTCCCAATAATATTAAAGTATCCACAATTGTGCCAATCCCTAAAGTAAAAAACTCTACCAAAGCTAATGACCTGAGACCAATTAATATGTTACCCATTATAGAAAAAGTCTTAGAGAAGGCTGCATATGAGCAAATTGTGGACTTCATAGAGCAGAACAGAATGATAAATAGTGTGTAGTCAGGTTTTCGGAGTGGTCACAGTTGTGAGACAGCCATACAATGTGTTCTGGATGATTTTAGAAGAAACTGGGAAGATAATCTTATGACAGGTGTAATCTTTCTAGACCTTCAAAGAGGTTTTGAAACTGTGAATAGGAATAGACTGATAATGAAATTAGAAAGCATTGGTATTATTGGAAATGCATTAGCATGGCTTGTAGATTACCTAGAGAACAGAAAACAAAAACTTAAATTGAATAATATTTTATCCGATGAAATATTGAATGAACAGGGAGTCCCCCAGGGTAGTGTACTTGGCCCGTTACTATTTCTTATATACATTGACGATGTTGTGGAAAATGTTGGAAGGTGCTCGGTGCACTTATTTGAAGAAGACTCTCCGATTCACTTCTCTAATTCAGATATCTTGGCAGTGGTAGAGACCGTGAATGAAACTTTGGGAAATGTTTACAAATGGTGTTGCGCAAACAAACTTAAGATAAATACAAGCAAAACTAAATTCATGATGATAGGTAATAACAAAGAATATAATAAGTTTCGAGAATATGATTGTGAAATAAAAATAAATGATATTTCAATTGAAGTAGTGGATACTTTTAAATATTTAGGAATCATTATTGATCGAGAATTAAAATTCAAAAATCATGCGAATTATGTAATTAAAACAATTTCATTCAAAATTAATTATTTATACAGATGCTCCAGTATTCTCTCGAAATGGTCAAAAACTATTATACATATACAACACACTGATACTTCCTCACTTCAACTACTGCTCCACCATTCTATATTTGCTACAACAAAATGAAATAGGCCGCTTACAAAAACTACAGAATCGAGCAATGAGAACAATATTATCTTGTTCTAAACGAACACCTATTAATGAAATGTTAAGTTTATTGAAGTGGCTACCAGTGGATAAAATGTTATTCTATCAAACCATGATTTTTATATTCAAAATAAGAACAGGTGATGCCCCAACTTATCTTAGGGAAAAAATATCTTTTGTTTCTGAACACCATGATTATAACACCCGATCGAGAAATAATATATTCATTGAGCCTGTTAAAACAATGAAATCACAAAATTCAGTTTTTTTCAAAGGATTGAGTAATTTTAATGACCTCCCGGATGACGGTCGCTACCTATATTTAAAGTAAAATTAAAGAACATCATGCTGAATGAGTGCAAGCCTTGACTTTGATATTTATTTATCGTTCTTTTATTTGTTGACTGATATGTTTCTTGCTGTCTGTTTTTATTTTTATTGTATTTTTATCTAATTAAGTGACTTATATTTTATTTTATTTATTTATACATGTACATTAGTCTTAGACCAAATAAGGGTATAATATATAAGTGACGGTACCTCCTAGATTTTGTCAAAACAGATAGCAACTCATTGATATAAAAAGGGTTGGCATTAATGCAGATCTTTGGGGAACACCTATGCCATTGATTAACTGATCAGAACATAAGTTTCGTTGAGATTATTCTTTAAATACTGTATTTTAAAGAGCCTGAGTACGAGTTGAACCTCTTATAACAATATTGTTCAATTTGTCCAAAAGATTTCCGTGTTGTACACTGTCAAAAGCGCTACTGAGGTCTCATAAAATCCGAGTGGGAATTTAACAAGTTTCAACAGACTGCTAAAGATTAAAATAAAATGAAATAACTGCTGTTGTAGTGGAATGAACGGAATGAAAACCGTGTTTATTTGGAGTTAGAATATTTCATATTCAGAAAGTTATGTAGAAATTTTCACATTATGCATTCAAATACAGTGAGTGATGAACAAACAGCAATAGAAGGTTAATTTTCCAAGTTGTGAGCATTTCCTTTCTTGGAAACTGGAAAAATTATAGAGTGTTTCGAAAACTGCTGCACTTATCGTCTAAATTATCTAGAAGATGTTTCTGACCAGTTCGGTTTATTCAGAACTGTTAGCGTTATAATTGAGATTTAGCTTAGTGGATTGTAGATTGTTTTGTAAGTGGATTAAAAAACAGTAACAAGCAAAAAACTTTCATGTCTGAGGCGGTTAGAAGAGTAGGGCCAAGCACTATACAATTGCGGCTCGAACAAGAACATTCGACAAGTTTCAATATTAGTGTCATTCTCTTTTTCTATATTTCATTAATTTGATGTTTCTTCGTGGAAAAGAATGCAGTTTGATGAGAAGATATACAGTTTTTGACTGCATCCCAGTCGTTATTCTCTTGTGAATTCGTTTATATTCGATGGAGCGCCGTTTCACCAGTCTGACTGACTCTAGTAGGTTTGGTTATTCTGAGACTGAGACCACATGATGTCAATAATTGTATACATTTTTTTAAGTGGTATTACTTATCGAATGCATATTGAATTCTCCGTTTATAGCTTGTAAATTGAAGGCGCTGATTAATAAATCCTCATTCAGTATGCAAAATCCATAAAGGGAAGATCGTGCAAATTTTGATGTAGAACGTTTATAAAAACAGCAAACAACTATTTTTTTTCATTCGCTAGGTATGACCTCTATTGTCGGGTAAGGCCATTGTTAAGGGACTTACCTTTCAGTATAATTTCTGTTTAGAAATATAATGGTGAATATTTCATGAACATATTTAGATTTACGTCAAACATTGCTATTGATAGTTATTTCTTATGGTATAGTATTTTGGAAGTTAAAACCGTGAAATTCAGCAGTCATTAGTTATATAAAAATAACCAAGAAATAATGGGATCAAAGAAGAATGATGTAGCCGACATAAATTATTTCAAAAAATGATTTCTTTGGAGTCACAACCAATTGAAGTTATCTTTAATTTTTAATGAATTCTTTTTACAAAAGTACAGTATTTACTATATTATATAAGAGCCGGAAGAAGATGCATCATCTTTATTGAGGTCCTATTTTCCACTTAGCATGTTCTACGATATTAACATGGTCAATGAATTTTCTCCAATTATTGTCGTTGGTAACTTCACTAACCGCACATTCAAACAATAACTAAACATCTTTCATGTTGAAGGTCATATTTTTCCGGGCTACATTCTTTTTCACTTGATCCCATATTAGTTTTATGAGATTCAGAATGATACGAGGGAAGTCGAAGTACTGATATTCCACGTGAAGCGGCTATTTGGTCAACGATGTACTTTTTAAACTTGTTTTTGTAGATTTGAGCGATACTATAAAGTTCCTTTTTCTGAAATCGTTCAAGAATGTCCACTTTCTCGGAGCAACTTCACTTTTAGGTAGAACGCATGGACTTTATTCTGCTTTAACGATTCGTCTGTCGTGATCTGTGGTCGACCTGGAGATGTTTTTGGTGGTTGAAGAACTCCACTTTTCTTTTCTCTCATTCATTTATAGATTGTGGACTTCGCTATGTACAACATAGAAGATGCTTTTGTAACAGTCTCATCTACACAGGCACTTTTGTTGTTATTCTGCAAAGACCTTAAACAGTTTAAAATTAATCTTTTTTCATTTAAAGATAATGGTCCCAACTTTGGCCGCTTTAATGGTCCTTGTTCAGCATCCATATTACTTGAATCTCATTTTATACAGGGTGTTTCTTAAGTACGTGTAGAAAATTCAGGAGCATGTTGCTGACGTCAAAATGAGAAGAAAAGTTCCTATAGACACATGTCCTCAAGTCATTCGTTTCCGAGATACAGAGTGTCGAATTTGAATTATCATGTTTATATTTCGCGAATAAATTCCGAAATAATTTTGATATTTGAGTAAAATTTGGTATCTCGGAGTAATTTTCAATGATAAAATTAAATGTGATGTTAGTTTTTCTCTTTCGTGGGGGTGGCGTCACCTACATGTCTTTTACGTTTTCTAGTGGATTTTTTTTGAATATTTTTGTGTAAAAAAGATATTCCTGGTAGTGGTCGCTGCGAGCAACTGTTTTCGAGTTATTGGGATTTGAAATAATCGTTGCAAGTGATTTTGAATGACAAGATGTTCAAATTCCAAATTAAGTTAAGTAGTTAAGGAAATTATTATTCTTTAATTTCATTTTAAAATAGGAATCGGTTGTTGTTACAATTTGATACAAGTAATAATAACAGTAATCAAGACCATCCCCGCGAAAGAGACAAACTAACATCAAATTTGATATTTTCAGGGGTAATATAATAAGTGATATGATTATTACCGATAATTTTTTGGAATATTAATGAATTGCAATCCAAAGCTGAAAATACAACGAGTCCGCAGGACGAGTTGTATTTTCTTGCTTTGGGATTGCCAATGAATTGATATTCGAAAAAATTATAGGTTATTAATCATACCACGAATTATATTTAGGACGACAATATATCGATTTGAAATAAAGAAAAATCGTTTCATCGTTTTAATTTGAAGTAATTCACAGATATCAAAATCTGACAACGTGAACACTAAAGAGAAAAATTGGGGTCATATTACAGGCATAATCTTTCAAAATATCAGCCAGCTCCACAATTGTGGTATTCGCATTGACAATATAACCCCTGTTTGTGCAAAAATTGCTGGTAATTGATTCTTTATTTCTGACCGTATTCAACGGAATACTCTTTTCCGCTGTTTCTATGATATCAATAGCCATTTGTCCCCAACGATCGCTCATATTGATTAAGAAATATAACTAGTCAAAACACAAAGATTTGACATTTATAATTTAAATCATAATTTTTACTTGGCAGCTAGTAAAACAAAAACTAAGCAGGTTTATCACCGTGAAAATACAGCGACAAGCTATATTTTCACTGTAATTCCGATTCTATTGGCTGAATTTCAAAATTCGAAAAAGACTGATTGGTTGTTAAGCAAGGAGATATATTGTCATTGAAAAATACTCCCAAATATCAAACTCCACTCGAATATCACAATCATTTTGGAATTGATTCACAAAAACTAATAATATGAATAGAACTTTGACACTCAGTCTCTCAGAAACGAATAACTTGCTTTGGGAACAAATATTTTCCCAAGAATTACTGAAATATTTTCATCAAACAGTTTCCTGATCTAGTTTCTCGTGTTCTCTCAGGTAGTCATCCTTATCTTCATTTCCTTCTCTCCATTGTGATGTATTCTGTGCATTTTTCAATTAACTCGGCTGGGCTATAATACGAGGCTTGTTTGGTAAGTCCGTGACTTTTTAAATTTCCCGCGCAGTAACTTTAAATGCAACACTGCTGCTGTCAACCACCATCTTTCAATAGACTACTGTCAAATTTTGAGCAAGCTGCGACATTTGGTTTGTGTTTGACAGCAATTAGAAGCAGACAACCTCGTGAATTTTAACAAAAATGGAAAAAAGTGAATTTCGTGTGTTGATTAAGCATTATTTTTTGCGTAAAAAAACCATAACTGAAACCAAGGAAAGACTTGATAAATACTATGGGAACTCTGCACCATCAATTTCAATGGTTAAGAAGTGGTTTACTGAGTTCCGTTGTGGTCGTACCAGCACAAGTGACGCCGTACGTTCAGGTCGCCCAAAAGAGGTCATCACGCCAGAAATCGTCGATAAAATCCATGGAATGATATTGGACGATCGGAGAATAAAAGTACGTGAGGTAGCTGAGGCTGTAGGCATCTCAACTGAGCGAGTACATCACATTTTACATGAATATTTGGACATGAAAAAGCTATCCGCGAGATGGGTGCCGCGATTGCTCACACTCGACCACAAGCGCAACCGTGTGACCACTTCAAAGGAGTGTTTGGCAAAGTTCAATCGCAATCCGGGCGAGTTTTTACACCGTTATATAACCGTAGACGAAACATGGATCCATCACAATACCCCAGAGACCAAGGAACAATCAAAACAGTGGGTGTCAACTGGTGAACGTGCACCAAAGAAGGCTAAGGTGCGTCTGTCAGCCAACAAGGTTATGGCCACAGTTTTTTGGGATGCACGCGGTGTCATTCATATAGATTACTTAGAGAAGGGTAGAACGATCAACGGCGAATATTATTCAGAGCTTTTAGACAGATTCGATATTGATTTGAGGCAAAAACGACCACATTTAGCGAAAAAAAAAGTGCTGCTTCATCAAGACAATACACGAGTGCACACGTGTGTAGTCACTATGGCAAAAATTCATAAATTGGGCTACGAACTACTACCCCATCCAGCATATTCTCCAGATTTAGCCCCTTGCGACTATTTTCTTTTCCCAAACCTGAAGAAATGGCTGGGTGGTAAGAGATTTGGGTCGAATGAAGAGGTTATAACCGAAACAAACGCCTATTTTGAGGGCCTTGAGAAAACCTATTATTTGGAAGGAATAAAAAAACTGGAAAAACGCTGGACTAAATGTATTGATCTAAAAGGAGATTATGTTGAAAAATAAAACGCTTATTTGCCAATTTTTTTTTTCTTTATTCATATAGTCACGGAGTTACCAAACAGCCCTCGTATATTGTCGCTTCGTAACAGAACCAACACACTCATCGTAACTGTAAAATTCGAAATATACCGCATCTTCTAATTTCGGCTTCAAGGTTGTAGATTGAAAGATGCCTGGGTTAATAATAATAATGTGGACTCGCCTAGAGCAATAAAAAACTTGGATCGAGGCTTAATTGCCAAACGAAAAGTTGATGATCTTGATCTTTCAATAGCAGATCGCTCCGTCTCTCTAATTGGAATATTCTGATCTAAATAGGTTTTAATTAATTTACATTGAGGATTCGAATTCTGTTAGCAAATAAACAAGTTTGAAAATGAAGTTTTTTTCTTTCAGGTTCTCTCAATTGATTTTGAGGGTCAGACTGATAGTTTTTTTGTGTCACTCGCCAAACAACAAATATGAAGCAATGTTCATCTATTAATATGCTGAAGAAGCCGATGTTTATGGTTTAAGTGCATGAAATTTCTTGAAACTCTTTTATACATTTTGAAAATCTTTAAAGTTGTTTGGCTTTTTGTATATACGTATATTTATAGTGATAATAATATATTGAAATTGAATTTGAATTGAGTCACCTATCTCTTGAATTCAATGAGTGGTGCAGAAGGAACTTTTTTCGGCAACCATCCGGGAAGTGTTCACTTCCCGGACACTTTTTCTTTGGGAAAGTAGCACTTCCCGGCCTAGTCCGGGAAGTACGTACTTCCCGGACTAGGCTGGTAAGAGCTCAAATTTTAATACAAATATTAATATAAATAAGAATTAGAATGTTTCTGTTGGTACCTATCTTCTGTTCGAATTTCAATATATAATACAAATGTTCGAAATATTCAAATTTGGAAACGTTTCATCCGGTTAACAGATGGGTGAAAGTCGACCTCTCTTCGTCTCTTAGACTAAATGCGTCTCATTGATTTGTTATTCTACATGATTGCCGAAAAAATAGAGTACGCAACACGTCCGAAAACAGTTTTTTTCGTAGACTTCCAGGACTCGCTAACGCTCGTCCTAGAATTTGGTCTACTCGTCCAAAAAAACAGTATTTTCCGGGCTTGTTACGTAAATTACTATTTAATAGTAAATACCGAAATAACCGTATGCATGCAGTTTCATTCAAGACACACGCCTATGAATGCTCAGCTCCAAGTAAGAATAAACGACGATATTATAAAGATGACTGATAGTACCAAATTCTTGGGATCATATCTGGATATCAATATGAGTTGGGAAACTAATACAAATTACATTTCGAAAAAAATCAACAATGGTTATTATGCAATCTTGCAGTTGAAAAACACACTGAGAACTTCACAGCTTTTGAATGTCTACTTTGCATTAATATATTCTCGCATATCCTATAATATCATACTATAGGGCAATTCATCACATGCCAAAAGGATTTTCATCTCTCAAAAAAGAGTCATTAGACTCATATTCGGTCTTGGGAGAAGAGACTCGTGCAGGACATACTTCCAACGTTATAAAATCCTTACTCTACCAAGTATTTACATGTATAAATGCATACTATTTATTGAAAACCATCTGGAAATGTTCGAAAAGAACTCGCAAATTCACAATTATCCTACCTAATTAGAGTACCAAAACATAGAACATCTCTATTTGAGAACAGCCCTTGTTATATAGGCATTAAACTTTTCAACTCTCTTCCCACTACTATAAAGATTGAGAAGAGACAAAGAAAATTCGGATCGATGTTAAAAGATTTTTTTATCACCAAATCCTTTTATAGTGTTTCGGAATATTTTGATCATCAGAACTGATCATTTTATATTTATAATTTTATTGTATTCACTTTAACAGTATTATTATTATTATTATATTATTCCATTTGAAGAAAACCCAATTTTGATAATTAATATTATATTTTCTACTATCGATCTTCTTCTATCAATTAAAATTCATTGCAATCCGATTTTCAATCTCTTGGCGTGCCATGTCTTGAAAATATTCATGTGAAACTTTGTGGATACTCAGATTGATATAATATCAACCTTGCAAGAATACAGTGCGTCTTTTTTAGTCCTCCCCCCCCCTGTTAACTTTTGAACTGTTTGACGTATAATCGTGGAACAAAAACAGTAATGGTTTAACTTATACTACTTTTTTCAATAAAAGACATTGTGATTGCTTGATAGGGGGCAGGGGGGACAGGCACGTCAATTTAAAAATTTCAAATGTCGTGGGGGTTAAATTGCACATCATTGAAAAGAGAATTCAATTCTATTAAAAAAAATATGAAAAAAATTAAAAAATATTAACGAAATTCGAAAAAATTTAGATGGTTGGAAAGATAATTGAATTCTCATTTCAACGATGTATCACTTGACCCCCGCCCCCTGTATCAAGCAATGGCAATGTATTTCATGGCAAAAAGTAGTATCGGTGATAAAATTCAAAATGGTTTTTGTTTCATGTTTGTACGTCGAACCGTTCAAAAGTTAACAGGAGGTGGGGCTAAAAAAAGCCGCACTGTATATGAAATGCACTGTAATCTTTGCTTCACTATGAATGCTGAAAACCCTAAGAAAATGGTGAAAAAACTCAACCTGCATTTAAACCTGAAATTCACAGACTAGTGTTTAACAAATTAGTTAGTTATGAATTTTGATATAACTGTTTCTGATTGAAATTTGATTTTCCAGTTTGTCACTGTCAAAGGTATATGGTGAAATATCTGACTGATCAGAATTCTTGAGAAACTACATCAACTGTGAAATGAGCTGAAATTCATGTAGAACATGTTTGTAAAAAATAAAGTTTAACTCAAAAATATCCTCAGTTTAACGCAGCTGTTGAATATGTATTGTGCCATCATCTTGAATTTGAATATGCAACTCTCGTGTACAATGGCTATTGATACACTGTATTCAAAAACTTGGAAAACTACACAAACACCAAAAATACGTCAATTTCACCAGGCGGACGTTTCGTCAACAAAATTTGCATCATCAGACATGTAGGTTATCTCAAATATGTGAAAAACCTAATTCATTTAGAATATTCAATTCGATTCATGTCGTAACTTATATCCTACCCATAGATGATGTTTCTACTGACCATGCTTTGGTAAAACTACTTTTTATTGTAAGATGCTGGGGGGCTCCAACTCTTCAAAATCTGAATGAAAGTTTACATTCCTACAGGTCAAACTTTATTCATAAAATATGAGAATTAAATCAGATTGTTCAAATCAGCAATGTTCTTTAAAAGGGTAGGTAGATGTAGCAATAGGCTATAACATTACAGATGCATGTTCCCAGGTCGTTCCCCCAATCCAGTAACCCGACTAATCAAGACGTTACTTGTAACGTGCTTTCCTTCTCTATCCGGATGTTGCAATGACGCTTACGGGTACTGGATGTATCGGACAATGGTACACTCGGTGCAACACCTACTACTATCCTCGGGCGCCAGTAAGATTATAGTGGTATGTCCCACTTTCTCCCAGATGATCGGAAGCCCAGGGCAGTTTCAGTGAAGAAACCTTATTCCAGGGATCAGCTGTAACGACCACGTTTCGGATGGTGGTAATCGACAGGCTTTGATTGTTCTTACCACTTTCGGAATACCTGCTGTACCCTATTACCCTTCCATGGAAGGTTTTCAAAATATAACCCCACTCTTCCCTAAACCCTGAATGCATCCAGTATACTAAAGATAGTTCAATCTGACAGGCGTACAGGAAAGCAATCGTATCAGCTCAGGGTAATGAATTCGCGCTTTGAATCGATTGTACGAAGCAGTATATCAATCTCAACGGCTAGTTCCGAATCACTGTTCAGAACAGCTTTCAGGGAACTAGAACTCGCGATATAAGTTTTACCCACTCCTGGTTCACCGACTATTATTTTTCGAACATAGATGCCAATCGAATTCTGGAGAGATGTATTGGCCGATTCCTTCAGAATGCGTAATTTAATCATTGCGATATATGTACTAGTTGTAAATGAAATATGCGTAAATCCGTTCCTTCGGGGTTAGATAGCGCTGTACGTCTGTGGTAGAGATACAGGATTGTGGGTACGCGATACCAGATGTCTGAAGGACAAAAAATCGATAGGTCTCCTCCAACAAATAGGCTCATTAATTCCGATAAGCAGGAAGCGCAGGCGTAGGAACTTTGACAAACGTGTGATTTCTCTACTCTTGTGAAAGCAGATTTGTGGATAACTGTATGACGTTGCACTAGATTGACTGTGATGGAGGGTGTCCAACGCGTTCTAAACTTTTACTGAACGGAATTTATTTGGTTCACTTGACTCGGAATTCAATTTTCCTTCTTAGCAACTTGATCGACTCTAGTACACAAACTGAATTCCAGAATGCCGTCTCGGCTAAACCCTTTTGGAACCAGTAATTTAACTGAAAGAATCCGGCTGTAATCAGTATAATTATCCCCAAAAAACTACACTGGGCTGTCGGAGAAGAAATGTATGGATCGAGCCTGTATTCAAGTGCTAAATTTATAATCAAGAACACTTGAGATTCCTCCAAGAAGAAGACTGCGTGACAGCCCTTATCGCTGTACTTGTAGTATTTTTCGGCATTCGAAAAATACTGCATACAAAAGAAGACCCGATTACAGAACAGAAAAAAATTTTTAAGAAAAATATCCTAAAGAGCTCTTTCAGTCATTTTTCAGCCTGCGAAATCGAAATTTATAGAGGGAGGAGTAGTATCCAGATATCATGCAGATAACATTACTGGTGCATGTTTCCAGGTCGTTTCCCGAATTTAGTCAGCCGAAGTGCGATTATATACCTTAAATTATAATAATAATAAACGTTTATATTCTTAGCTTCGCACAAGTGATACTTATTGAGCTTGTTTATTATTCGAAACTCAGTTAGTGTTGACTTTAATGATAGAAATAATCTACTTTTTGATTTGAGGAATAGTTTATCTGTTAATAAAAACACGATACATATTTTTAATTGTATTGGGTGTTTAAATTAGTCAATCAACACTCCTGATTTGTTTTTATGGAGTAGAGATGCTATTTTTCTATTATTGGAGCCTCTTGAGACACCCTACATTTTACTACATTTTATTTTATGAGAGAAAGGACATTGGCAGATCAAGATCTTCAGATGATGTGGTTTTTCCGGGTTTTCCTGCAGCTGAAAAAGCAAATGCGCCACTGGAATCAATCAAGTCGCCCCGGAGCGCCAATTAATTTATGTTGTTGTTTTATATTTTTATATTTAATTATTTTGTATAATACTTTATAAATATAAAATTAATGTTTTTATTATTAAAGAAACCAAAGTTTCAAAATCAACAACATGAACGACGTATGACAAAAGGGACGTATGACAAAAGTGGCAAAATACCATGTAAAATATAATGTTCATATGCTAAACTCTAGTTCTGCTCTCAAATTTCTCATAGCGTATATTGGATCGCCCCTAGAAACAAAAGTTATTACTAATGACAAACTGTCATTGAAATATAAACCTTATAGACTGGGAGATGGTGACAGATTCCAGGTGACGATTTTCTCGTTTGTGTCTTTGAGACTAGTGAAAGATGTGAAAATTCTGAACAAAATGATGAAAAATTTGAGCGGTATCCGCGTGGCCTTCATATAAAAAATTCAATTCCGGCACTTAACCTCACTTCGACATCCGCAAACCTTATGCCACTTTTTTATGGGACAGCCATGATGGAAACTTCCATTATTTCAATTGGCAGCAACGAGAAAATCGTCTAAATTTTTTTTCACAAGTTTACTCCATCATTGGTACCCTTTGGCCACGTGCAACCCTTATGCATTTAATTTTTTCGCTGCCATTATATATCTTAACATGCCGTTGGTGTACATGGCAGCGGCGATACAATCGTCCCAAAACAAATATATTTTTTAATGAAAATCGAATTTTTTATATGAAAGCCACGCGGCGACCTCTCAAATTTTTCATCGTTCTTGTCAGAATTTTCATATCTTTCACTGGTCTCAGAGGCATAAACGAGAAAATCGTCACCTGAAATCTGTCACCATCTCCCAGTCTATTAGGCTATCTGAAAGTAAAGAAAAGAATTCGGCAAAACGGAAATCCACCAAGTATTCATGTTCTAGAAAAATCCAACGATATCAAGATAATACAGATTTCGCTTCACAAATGAGAAAACTACCAGCACTTGATTCTCCTCCCCCAGGCGATGTTGTGAAAGTTTTTGAAGATCAATGTGAAAAATTACCACCAGTAGCAGATTATTTCGAAGATACATACATTGGTGATTTCACACGTGAAATGATATGAACTTTTCGACTGTTTATCCAAGAGCAAATGTACTTGACATTGAGAAATTGAAAATGGAACTTTTCTACACATTTCTACAAAACCGTTATGGCGCACACCTGGTGAATGGTGAATGGGATGGTGAAGTCTTCAGTTGATATTTTTTCTTCAACAAAATATCAGCCTACTCCAATACGTATTTCGCGTCAACAACCTAGACGGAGAAATCGTATTATATTGTACATGAGAAATCTCTTTATTTTTTTTCATAACAGTTACTTTTATGAACGTTCATGTCATCATTGAAAACAAATACATTCAACCTCCACTCTCCCGTAAGACTCCTGCAAGACAGGTCTGCATTTATACTACATCCCAGTCTCCGATGTTCTTGATAGTTGAAATTAACTGCTACAATATATTATCAGGTGCTATACTATCAAACAGACGATATAGAAAAGACTTGATTCGATCTCATATTATATACTTATCATCATAAAGTTCGTTAATATAATGGCACTCCAGTGGCTCATGAAACTCGCAGGAAATTAACATTTCGATACAGCTAGCCGTTAGGAAATGAAAATCAGTAATTCATCGTTGAAGGTTTCTTAATCGAAAACGGGCTAAAAACGTAAGTAAATTTTTATTTATCGTTGTAGAAAAAAGTAATTTTCGAAAAGCTCCGTTCTGAGAAGCCATAAAAAATACAATTTACCACTTCGTAGTGGTCTGCTCATAATCTAGAGCCATAATAATGACTGTCAGACTGTATATTTGAAAAAATATGTCGGGGTCAGCCAGCGTCTGATATTCACTCAATGATTTGTTGTCCACCCATCCAAGTATTATTCCAATTAGCTTTTTTAGATTTCAACTTCTTTCTATAAATATTCATTATGTTAAAATATATGCATTTTTTACATCTCTCAGTCCCAGTGATTGCAAGATATGTAAATAAAGCCCACTTTATTTAATGTAACAGTCACTCTTTTTTTTATTCAGTATAATTTGTATAGGAAAGAACTTTCAGTGTATTCCACGGATAATTGTAGATCCCACCAAAGTATCGTGGCAGATGTTTCTTCTCAGCTTCAGCCGGTTCTCGTTAAAATAGAATCGTTTCCTTCAGATTTATGAAGATTAATTTGCCATCGTTTATATTTATCATTCATTTTATGTTCAGATGATTTGTAACATTCTCATTCTTATTATACTGCTAACACCATTATACTTGATAATGATGTGAAAGCCAAAACCGGTCCAGTGGAAATCAGATTTATAGTGTATTGTATCCAATAATTCACGGACAGTATTCGAATTTCTGCAAAAAAGCGTTCCTGAACGCCTCATCAGCAGACTTGGTTTAATAAGTTGGCCACTTAGGTCGCACGATTTAGCACCCAGTGATTTTTTTCGAGGTTTCTTGAAGTAAATCATTTATACCCATGCATCTGAAAGGGGCACTAACATAGATGAAATAAGGGAAAAAATAATCCAACAGTGTGCATATACTAACACCAGATCAGGTCAGAATATCAGATCTGGCTGATTGGCTCAAGAAGGTGGAATAATTGAACCCTTCACACACTAGGTTTTCTTTTGAATTCACCTTCTTTATGATTTTTTTTTTGACAGATTTTCATTTACCTTTAAAATTATAACTTTATATTATGTTCAGATTTTGTATGAATACTTATTTTATATTCAAAGCACTATGGCTGAAAAAGTTATACCATGTTATTGATTTTGAAGATTAGAGAGTACCTATTTGGCGATGACAAAGATCCTGGGAATGTGCGAGAATTATCTCTTCGTGAGCTTCTTCGTCTTCTTCGTATTTGCCGCAAGTGGATCTGTCTTCTATAACTATCAGTGACAAGTTACAATGATCTTGTAATAACGTTCGCGTTGGACATTGCCAGTTCCATCCTTTATAGTAGAGTTCATAGTGTTCCGTTTGAGATTGTCCGAATCTGTATATAGGGAGAGAGTGACAGAAAGCACGAAAAATGTGATTCCGCAAATATATAAACAGATCATAATTCTTTCAAAATTTACACCGAATCCAAGTTTCCCACTTCTTGTAGTAACGTAGTAAATGTACCCACCTTCAAAACTGGACTCAAAATAAACATCAGTGGAAAATGTAATTTAAACTACCGAATGTCTAGAACACCATAATTTGAGAAATATTCCTTGTGTACCGTGAAAAATTATAAAACTAAATAATTCATCAACTGGTGAACCGCATGACATTAAGATTTCATTCACTGATTTGCATGAAGGCAATGTTATTGAGTTTTGACTTATACTTTCCATTTTATTTTGTTCATATTTTAATGAATATATTACTTGTATACCATGACTGATAGGAAACTAAAAGAATACATAAATCATGCAAATTCCACGAGTTTCCGTAAATAATGAAAAATTCAACATGGTATAGATTAAATTTCGTATCACTACTTGCATTTTTTAATAATAATGATACGTTTCTTGTTTCCTGACTGAGATATCACGTTTGTTTTGGTTCCTTTCATTACCGGTTACCTACTCAAAACTTGTAAGATCTTAACTGTACTACCTGTACTACTACTTTGGACAGTGCTATCACCGTTCCAGCTTAGAACCAGAACAAGCCTAGTTGTGCACTCTTTCATTACATCTTCTTCTTCAATAAATGGCAGTTCTCAAAATGACAACTCAATGACGGCTAACCTTCAATTCCAGTATGATACAATACCTTTTTTTCCACTTGTGGTCCAGCGGTAAACCAGTCTAGATTTGTAAATGTTATGGACTTTTTTGGGATGAAAATAAATTCAAGTGGCGAGGATTTCGACCTGGAAAGAACTGAGGCCTCCTAATCATTGAGATTCTTCAGGTAAATCATTCAATATTTCAATAATTTTTCACATTTCAAAAATTATAAATTGAAGTTCTTGAGAGGCAGCATATCCAGCATCAGCAACGCAAGAAGTGAAAAATACAATTGAAAAATAAATGAAAAATTCTGGATATTTATCATTTGAATTCTAATATTATCAAAGAGATCGCAGTCATCATAGCTTCCCCATTTTCAGTACTGATATCGAACATGGATGAAAGCATTGGAGAGATAAATCATAACTCGGTGATCTAACTAAGTAATTTAGTTGACCTTTGTTTGAAAGTGGTTGACAATGTATTATTGTTAGTAGAATTCTTCTAGAAACAAAGAAAATAAAGTCTTTGGATGTGTTTTAGTCACGACGTTTCAACCTCAAAGCAATAAAAGACATAGAGATGCCATTTCTATAATCACAACACACATTTGTTATGAGAGCTCCATAACACTATCCTTTGTTACAGATTATGGGTGAGGGGTAAAACTCCGAGTTCGGAGGGGGAGAATTGTTATTGTTATGATATTCGGACGTAAGCGTAGAACCAGTGGCGTGCTTATACATTTTCTCATGTTTCATTTTTAATTAAAAATATGTTTAATTAGACACGGTCGGTGCAGAGAAATTTGTTCTCACATGTATTGGTATCGATAGGAGACCATATGCCTGGTAAGAAAGTACGTGTGTTATCAAGATGTCAATCCTGACGTCTAATGCTTGGCGGAAGTGCTGTAGGTTTCCCTAAGTTAAAAAGTGAATGTGCTATCAATAATTTCTAAGTCACCCCGGAGCCCCACGGCAAATAATAGCCGCCATGTACCCTCTCAGGCTATGCCTTTAAGTACACTTTACGAGTGTTGTCAGTAGAGAGTAACATATTTTATTACGATGAATAGTTACAAAAATAAGCGACAATTGTAAATGACATGAGAATTATTAAAACTGTATGTATAAATGTGTACTACCATAAGGCATACACTATTTTTTCTACGATCTTTTGAAAATTGACTTTTATTCGTGTGTAATAGTTACTAAATTGCTTCAAAGCAATGAACACTTACTTTTGATGGTTCAATCAATCAAAAATACTGTATTGTGCGAAAAATTAGTTTATTGCTGATAAAGCATAGAATAAGGTCATAAATACTAAAAAAAAGTGAAAAAGCCGAAATATCCAAATCTCTGAATCACATTATTAAACTATACTATACACTTTATATACGATATACATGAATTATAATACACATAAGAGTTTACGCATAAACTATAATACACATACGAGATTACATTCAAATTTATGATGAAAGTGATCATTGAAATACGCATCCAAAGTGTAGTAAGCTAGTAGCTATCTAACTCTTTTTCTGAATTCAGGTTATTGATATTCTGAGGCAGATGATTGAAATTTTTTTTGAGTTGTCAAAAAGTTATTTCTTAACTTATGTGGAAAGGGCTTAGGGAGCGATCGATATTAAAAGTGTGTCGGTAGAAAATCGATAACCTCTTATGTAGTTATTATTTAACTTCTTGCATCTCCAAAAGAATTGAAGAAATTCAATGAGATCTCCTGAAATTGGGAAGGAGTATGGGCTCCCTCAAGAGATTAAAAATACTACTGAACCAATTGATTAGATTTCAAACCTGCAATGATTCACAGTGTTCCATTCACAGTAAAGAAGTTTATGTCCACGTCCGGTTTTACCAGAAGCGATACGTCACTGACAATATTCCAGATCGATTACTCACATTGATATATGTGATATTCCTTTATATAAAATTTTATTCAAAAGGGAATGTCGACAACTTCTGATGAACGGATTACCTACGTGATAATCCCTGTATGTCAACAAAATATTCCAATACCCATTAGAAATAGCTAGTGGCTTATGATTTGAATTTGGTTAATGAAGAGTTGAGTTTGCTTACTTACTGTTTAGTATACCTACATTTCAACAAGTATTTTCCTAGTTATCGTTCAGTCGATTTACATAGTAAAATAGTTTTTTCATAGCTATTTCAACAAATAGCGTATTTTTGTCTCAAAATCGGGAGGAAAATGAGCAAATTCAATGAAAATCAACTTATTGATACCAATGAAAAAGTCAACTATTGTTTATGCCATGATTACCATGCTGCGACGCCCATGGTTTGATTTGACAAGACGATAAATAAGTCGCAAACGGACGTAAACAAACATGATCGCCAAGTTAAGAGTAAATATAATACGGAATTCCAACCTGATCACCGAGTGCAAACGAATATTTCCGACAATGCCCTTTTTTAAGATGTTTGTAAACAACGTCGGGTATGTTGCTTTCGAAAAAGAGGCAGAAAAGCACTCTCTATATCTTTTATTACTCGGAGGTTTCAACAGTTAACCTCTACTGTCGTTATCAAGTGTGTGAATGCGACGAGATATCTCGGATACTTATTAAATAGCCTGCAACTGATGTACCTGCTATAAAGGTAATTATTATCTTCGTGCGGGGTCTCTCTCAGGTCATTAATGTTAATCAATGTGATACAAAGGCCTTTCTTGGTATGTGTTATTATTGATGACCGATTTTGATAGGTCTTGACACAGAGTTTTTATTGAAATCTCAATCGATCTAGCTGAGTGATAAGTGGCTTCCACACATTCCGAATCTCTATGGTCGGCTGACTGAACACGTCATTATTCTGAATATAAGCCTACTCTATAAACTTTCTCTTATACCAATGCTGTTCTTTGTGGATAACTTCGGCTTCCGACCATGCGATGCTGTGCTGAGTAGTCCATACGTGATCTGCTATTCCCGACTTCGCTGTCTCTCCTCGCTGAGTATTTCTCTTGTGTTCACCGATTCTCACATTTAGTGGCCTCTTAGTTTCTCCAACATAATCCATCCCACATTCACAAGGAACACGGTAAAATTAATGCAGTTTTTGGAGTCACTATTCTCGTTGGATGGTCTCGTTTTTGTTAGTTGGCTACGAATGGTATTACTTGATCGGAAGCATGTTCGGATGTTGTACCTTGATCCAATTCGCCTTATCTTATCCGATAAACCTCTCACATATAGAAGACATAGGGTAGGCTGTGTTGGTTCATCTGATTTCTCGGTGTTGCCTCTTCTGCGGTTAAGGACCGCTGTTATATGTTTGTCGGAGTACCCATTCCGTCGCAGATCTTTCTTGATGTTGTTCAATTCGTTGGTCAGACTCTCATCGGTGTTACAGAGGATGTAACCAACGAGCGGATAATTCCTCTCTTCGTCGCTCCATGATGGTTCGACTCAAAATTAAGGTATTGTCCGGTGTGAGTTGGTTTTCTGTACACTGATGTTTGAAACTTGCCATTTGTTCTTTGGACTTTCACATCAAGAAAGGGTAACCCCTCCTGGGTCTCCTTTTCCATTGTGAAATTTATGGACGGTCTATTGTTGTTTAGGAGCCGCAGAAAGGCCTCGAGTTCTTCGTCTCCATGGTTCCATATGGCAAAGGTATCATCAATATATCTTAGCCACATCCTAGGTTTCTTGTCGGCTTTGTCTATAGCAAAGGCCTCGAACCATTCCATATATATATTTGCTATGACAGGTGACAGTGAGAATCCCATCATCCTTGGCGAAAAAACGGTATTTTTCCTGAAAGTAACAGTTCCGAAGGCAACATTTCAGTAGTTCCGTAATACCAGTTACTGGGTGCTATTCTCGAGTTTCCACGTATACGAATTCGATATCCTGTTTCACACTAATACACATGAATTATGTATATTTGTCTCTTTTATTCGTATACGAATTGGAAGTCGAATGATTCGAGAATAGCACCCCTGGTAGGCTCGTCCTGTTCTTCAATGCTTTGTCCTCTTGTAGTTTTTCGGGAATAACCTGTAGAGAATCTTCAACCGGAACGTTGGTATATAGACTTTCCACATCAAAGCTAACTAATTGGTATTCCGGCACTACGTCGATGTCCTCCAGGATCTCAACGAAATGCCTGGAGTTTTTCAGGGTGTTTCCTTGCAGAGGCTGGATAATCAGTAAAAGAAACTCAGCAAGGTTGTAAGTTGCTGAGTCTCTGGTACTGTTTATTGGTCTCAACGGGACTTCTGCCTTATGGATTTATGGCAGGCCATAAAGGTGAGGAGGCTTATTGTGGTGCGGTGTCAGTGTAGACCTTTCTCTGTCTGAGAAGTAGTTTTGATTTCCTCAATAGAGAGGAAGGTATACCAAACCTTGAGGAAATATCAACAACCATACCTTTTTTGCTGAGAAAAAGTGTGGGGTTAAGATTTCGATTTAAAAGGTACTGTAAGAAAAGTTACGGAAAATTAAAATAAATAATGAGAGCGTATGCAACGCCCTCTTAGTTCTACATAAAAATTGATAGCAATTTTCGATTTTCACCTCAAATGATTACCGTTCACCAAATTTTATTAAAAAGTTTATTCAAAATAATTGAATTTAACATTTTAACTTCAATAGGTACTCTGTATCTCCTAAACGAAACATTTGCGTACACATGTTCATATGAACTTTTCATTCTGTAATTAGTCAAAGATTCACCATTTGAAGTTTGTACAAGAACATAATGAAGCGCCCTGTATACTACGGCGTTTGCACGTAGGACTGGGAAAACCCACCTAGGCAATGTGACGGTTTAGTTATACAAATATAAAGCAAAAAACGGTAGAAAAATCCGCTGGGTACTGATGATTTCTTATGACCACGTCATTGGAATATGTTGGGAGTGGAGGACTCTTCAGTCCTACTATCCATTTTATAGGACAAACGTTTTTTTAATACTAACTGTTATTAATGACTGTTTTGCACTCACCGAATCGACAGCGCATTTTATTAGCTACCACTTTCGAAAATTTTCGTAGAGGGAAAAGTTGGGCGTCTCGGCAAAACGAAGCTACTCACGAAGATTCAGCCTGTTACTAATATTTTTTTTTTATCATTGAACTGACAATTTCGGAGAGCTTTCCAAGATATCACGCCTCAAATGTTGAGAAACGTTTTACATGAAAATATCAACAGAGTCAATAAATATATTGACGCTGAGGGAATGCATTTCGAACATTTGTTTTGAATTTATTTTAACTTTAATCTTATCAACTTGAATGCCTTTTTCGATAAATCTGTTTTTTGGTTATAAAATAAAAAATATATAATTCCGGCTTCACAACTCGGAATTAGCCTAATTCCGACTTTACAACTCGAAATTAGTATAATTCCGACTTCACAAATCGGAATTAGTATAATTCCGACTTCACAACTCAAAATTAGCCTAATTCTTACTTCGCAACTCGGAATTAGTATAATTCCGACTTCACAACTCGAAATTATTGTAATTCCGACTTCACAACTCGGAATTAGTATAATTCCGACTTACAACTCGGAATTAGTATAATCATTGCGATTCCATTGGAATTATAGTTAAAGTATAAACATTGCCTCATTAGGTCCAAACTCGCTAGTTTATGTGAATTTGTGTATAGTTATCACTTAATATTATTAGAACGTATTGTTTCCGGAAACCATTTCTTGCCCGAACTCCGCTTCGTCAGCAGTAGCGTGCGGGAAAGTATGACTTTCCGCACTTGTTGAGTATTTTCAATGGAAAAGAGCACACTCTATTGTGAGAAAATCTTAAGAAAATTACTAGAGTTTTATGGTTAGCAACTTTTCTACTGAGCAACACGTTTATTATTGATCATTACATCTATTTTTCTATTTAGCAAAACTTTTATTATTGATCAATACAACATTTCGTCTTGCCAATCTGACATATTTCAATTCTATCAATTGATGCGTTTCCATTAAAAAAAAGGAAAATACACGTGTTCAACTCTTATGCCGTGTCCACATGATGCCAACAAAACAGAAACAACATCAACAACATCAGCTCAGTGTTTTTCAGCAATTCAACAGCAAATCTGAAACTTTCATCAACAAAACGTGTTGTGTTGCAGCAACTTTTCGCGGTCCTGTTGGAAGGCGTTAAACATCAAAGAGTTTCTGTTTTGTTGTCATTGCTGGCAACATTGTCGGTGCTGTATGTACATAATTGAAAAACAAATAAGAAACAGTAACACATCGAGTGGATGATGTCAGAAAATAAATATGCAGTATGACGGGTGGACTGGTACATCAAGCTATGATCAAAATTCCACAGTTTCCAAAAATCTTAGTGTTAACGCCAAGCGTTCAACCATATTAATAGCATATCTAAAATTAGTATATTTTTTCAAAGATCTCAGTGCCCACCAGCCCTATTAAATCTTCAAAGTTTTCGCTGGACGGTTCAAGTATACATTTTCTCATAACTCCAGTGTCAACTCGTGGAATCGCAATGATTACACTAATTCCGAGTTGTGAAGTCAGAATTATACTAATTCCGAGTTGCGAAGTCAGAATTAGGCTAATTCCGAGTTGTGAAGTCGGAATTATAGTAATTCCGAGTTGTCAAGTCAGAATTATACTAATTCCGAGTTGTGATGTCGGAATTATACTAATTTCGAGTTGGGAAGTCGGAATTAGGCAAAATAAAATTTTTAATTATTTGTGGCCCTTCAACGCTTTCGTAATAAACAGATTTTTCGGTATTTCTTTTCAGAAAATTACTTTCTATTATATCATCAAAAAGAAATGGTTATGCTGAATAGTACAGGCAAGACAAAATTGTATGTTCCCACTTAAGTTATGGACCTACAGAGTAGGATTGTTTTTTCCCAATTTTTCCAATCTTTTTTATAACGCTGACGAATGAAAATAAAATATCACAGTAGTAGCAACTGTTATCAAGTGACGTATGGTTGCTATAGCCAACTTTTCAACTTTTGGCTTTCAGTAAATTTCAGTAAAACTTACTTTCTACCTTTCGCTTGTCTAGCATCAAGCTTACCTGATTTCAATCGTTTAACAATACCGAACAATAGCTGCTCCTGTGAAAAAATTGAAATTGAAAGCATTAACCAAATAAAATATTTAGGTGTATACTTGGATTCACACCTAAAATGGAATGTGCACATTACTTTTGTTATCAAAAAATTATGGAGATTCAAATATATAAAATCCATATTTAATATCGGTCAATTGAGAAGCACTCGTTGAAACCTCATCTCACTTGTGGTATCCTTGCCTGGGGTGGAACCACAAACAATCATTTGAAAAGATTAAAGGTCACCCAGAAATGGATACTGAAAATCATATACAGAAAAGATTACACTTTCCCCACTGAACAACTATTTCATGAATCAAGAATGTTTGATATCAGACAACTTTTTTGCCAATATCTGTTGAATAGACAACATAAGCATAGGCATGAGCTTATAAATCTACAACATGGTTATGGAACTAGGAATAGGGATAACACAAATAAAGTACCGCAGGTATTCAAATCTTTAACCCAAATAAGTTACTTTTTTCTTGCACCTAGAATGTATAACCTCTTACCACCTGAGTTGAAACAAATAGCCTATCTACCATTGTACAAAAAAAGACTGGATTCAAAATAAAAATAGACTGTTCATACATAGCCTGATTGATTTGAAAAATATATATTATATATAATTTAGGTTTTAATAAACCAAGGGAAAAAACTATTTGAAATGTATTAAATTTTTTTTTTATTTGAAAAAATAATGTATTTCCTTGCTTTGATGTAATATGGCTGATAAGTAGTTCTACTACTTTAGCAAATTTTAAGAAGTTTATCTTTCAGAGAATGTTTATACTGTGTTTATTGTAACTATGAATGAGAGAATAAACATTATTATTATTATTATTTTGCTTTCTCGGCCTACTCAGTGAATTTTAATAATTATTTTTTTCTGATCTAGTTTCTGGGTAGATACCAACTTGTGATATGTCGTTAGAAAGGTAATTGAATGCTGAATGATGTGAAAAGAAAAAAAATATGGTTGCTATCTAAAATAAGAAAGTTGATGTTACTTCCTGTCAGACCGGAAGTTAACTTCAACATGTGAATATGCTCAAATTCAAGCTCTTATGTTATTATATCGATGCTCCAAATTGCACAAGCCTACCCATACAATAACTGAGATATTCCGTAGACAATACTTCCCTAGCCACCCGGTATATCAAAATATAATTTCTGGAAATTCTTAGAATATAATAAGAATATTCGACGTTTGATCGAGAACATAAATTAATATTTTGAGATGTTTCCATCAGATTCATCGAAGATTTATTTCTGAGCGTTTCTAGAATAATTCATTATGTTTCCGTCCAATACCAGGTTCGTATACTTCTACATAAAGTTTAGACTTGCTGCAAATGCATGAGTGTATGTAATGTGGTCAATAAATTACTTACTATACCATTTTTTTCATGACGTAATATCTCCACATATCTGGGCTCTGGAACTGTAATAAAATTATCCTTCCTGAAAATATCTGGGGACCGGCCTGTGAATGAAGCTGTAGAACATGTTGCCAGATATTCAGTAGTTATTTCACGCTCATTATATCGGTTTCGAATTCGATACACAATTACGCATAATGATGTGTTATTAACACCAGGAAGTCCAGACAAAACACTGCGTTGATTTTACCGTTTGGACGCTTTTGTTATGATAAAGTTATTATTCTATTGTTTCACTAATTACCCGACTAAAAAATTTGTATTAGAAATCTGCACTATGAAACTTAGTACATTCATTTATTTATTAACCACAGGCCAATTACAATGTAATGGAAAAGTGTCGTCAGTAGCTTCACATATCGAGTGTTTCAAAAACAACATTCAGAATTAAAAACACTTTTAAAATCATTAATTTTACCTATTCATAAAGGAGGAGACTCTGCTGACCCAAATAATTATCATCCTATTGCACTTATACCCTCTCTCGCAAAAATAATTGAAAAACTGGTAAAAATCCGAATGATCGAATACTTAACATTGACTAGCATACTAGCAGAACAACAAATCGGATTTCAGGAAAAAAAGAACACAAATGATGCTCTCTTATAAATAAGGGAACGGTTGCTGCAGCAGTGTTTTGCGATTTCTCCAAAGCATTTGACTGTGTCAATCATGGAATATTGCTGCAGAAGCTGCACCACCTAGACTTCACAGACAACAAACTCCGATGGTTTGTTTTTTCTACTATATATTATATTATTGTTATTTCTCGTCGGGTATGAATGCACATCACAATGTTTGATACAGTTTGCAATATTCTGACGAATAAACATTATTGTTTTGAAAATATGTATCCCGAATAAATTGAGATTTTTTTGGATTTGGAGGTTTCTCTACAAGATGTCCCATAATCTAGATCAATCACAATTCGTAGACTTTTTTTCTGAATTACAAATACACAGTCTGTCTTAGTTAGGGACTTGACCCCACGACGATATTACATGATATTATTGAATGCAGAAACATATTTTTCATTTTTTCTAGAGTGGGGGAAGGGGGTCAAATGAATGCTGCAAAATCAAATTTCACATTCAACGTATTCAACACTTCATTTCTCACCATTCTCCCCTGAAAAAATCCCAACAAGATGATTTTGAAGTCAGAAACATTTTTTTAATTTTTTCTAGAGTGTGGGAACGGGAAGGGGGTCAAATGAATGCTACAAAATCAAATATCACATTCAACGTATTCAAAACTTCATTTCTCACCATTCTCCACTGAAACAATCCCAACAAGATGATTTTGAAAGTCAGAAACATTTTTTACATTTTTTCTAGAGTGCGGGAAGGGGGTCAAATGAATGCTACAATATCAAATTTCACATTCAACGTATTCAACACTTCATTTCTCAACATTCCTCACGAAAATAATCACAGCAAGATGATTTTGAAAGGCAGAAACATATTTTTCATTTTTTCTAGAGTGGGGGAAGTGGGTCAAATGAATGCTGCAAAATCAAATTTCACATTCAACGTATTCAACACTTCATTTCTCACCATTCTCCCCTGAAAAAATCCCAACAAGATGATTTTGAAGTCAGAAACATTTTTTTAATTTTTTCTAGAGTGTGGGAACGGGAAGGGGGTCAAATGAATGCTACAAAATCAAATATCACATTCTACGTATTCAAAACTTCATTTCTCACCATTCTCCACTGAAACAATCCCAACAAGATGATTTTGAAAGTCAGAAACATTTTTTACATTTTTTCTAGAGTGCGGGAAGGGGGTCAAATGAATGCTACAATATCAAATTTCACATTCAACGTATTCAACACTTCATTTCTCAACATTCCTCACGAAAATAATCACAGCAAGATGATTTTGAAAGGCAGAAACATATTTTTCATTTTTTCTAGAGTGGGGGAAGTGGGTCAAATGAATGCTACAAAATCAAATTTCACATTCAGCGTATTCAACACTTCATTTCTCACCATTCTCCACTGAGAAAATCCCAACAAGTTGATTTTGAAAGTCAGAAACATTTTTTTCATTTTTTCTAGAGTGGGGGAAGGGGGTCAAATGAATGCTACAAAATCAACTTTCACATTCAACGTATTCAACACTTCATTTCTCAACATTCCTCACGAAAAAAATCCCAGCAAGATGATTTTGAAAGGCAGAAACATTTTTTTCATTTTTTCTAGAGTGGGGGAAGGGGGTCAAATGATTGCTACAAAATCAAATTTAACATTAAACGTATTCAACACTTCATTTCTCGACATTCTTCACGGAAAAAATCCCAACAAGATGATTTTGAAAGACAGAAACATTTTTTTCATTTTTTCTAGAGTGGAGGAAGGGGGTCAAATGAATGCTACGAAATCAAATTTCACATTCAACGTATTTAACACTTCACCATTCCTCACGAAAATAATCCCAGCAAGATGATTTTGAAGGGCAGAAACATTTTTTTCCAATTTTTCTAGAAAGAGGGAAGGAAGTCAAATGAATGCTACAAAATCAAATTTCACATTCAACGTATTCAATAGATCATGTTTCATCATTCACTATGAAAAAATGCAACAAGATGTTATTTGAAGTCAGAAACATTATGGGAGGAGATCAAATGAGTGATACAAAATCAACTTCTATTTCATTAGTTCAATGAAGAGATACATAGTTTTCTTTGTAGCAATTAATTATACTGCTTTGAATATGTGATCGGTTCTTGTCTCTTCAGCAGGTTCATATAATAATATTTCATCAACACGGACAAAAATTAACGTGATTCAATGACTACCCATACTCCGCCGCGATACCGGGCACAACTTCATCGAAGCGTAGCGCTGTCCGTCTTGCTGGCGATGCCGTCTTGCCAGTTTCACTCCGGTTGTTTCAACAACTTCCTTGTCCTATGGTTCAGCAGCTACTTTGACAGAAAACAATCCATTAACCAGTTGCAATTGAAATATTCGGTCCTCATGCGAAAACATTCATGCATGAAATTCGTTTTCGTATTTCCAAAGAAATGAATGACCCAGAAGCTACGCCTAGCTCCAACCAAAAGGCTAGTTGAATTGGCGCTGGATGTTCCTTTTAAATCAACCAGAGAAAAAATTACCTATAGGGAAGGAGGGGGCACTTTCGGCCCCCTAAGACATTTCCGTAAGGAATGAGTTTGCTATATAAACAGGAATTTTTCAATTAATTTTGGCCAGTTATTATGATACTTGTAAATGCATTCAGAACTCATTTAGTTACCAAACAATTGCATAATGTTCTTATAGGTCATCAAAGAAAACTCTTCACTTTGGCTGAAAGTGCCTCATACAAGGGTACATGGAGCCTTGGAATGGAGCTCTTTCGGAACATTAGTATTAATGAAAAATATTGTTTGGAATTGAATTCAAAATAATGCCACTAAAATTCCTGAAATTTCCATCATTTATTATTAAATCATGACAAAATTAACACAAAAATTGGAAAAATATTCCTCAACATAATGTCTTGGTATAAAATCCAACATTTGTTGTCTAGTTTTGGCTTCATTTTCCATTAAATCAATCAAAATTATAACAGAGAGCAAAAGAGATCACATGATTCAGTATCATCTACTTGAGGGAAGTAAAATTTGTTGCTTGTTTGCATACGTCTATGGTATTTTTTTCTAAAAATGGGATAATTCTACAGAAGATTTTTGAAATTACATTTATCTGAGAAATCAATTTATAGTTTTTGAGACATTTATTTTTGTATACTAGGATAAGTTTATTCAATTTTAAATCGTCGGAAAATTTTCCTGTCTGGAAACATAAGTTTATTCAGAACGTTTAGTATCGATATCTCTGAAAATATATACAATTTCCGGTGTTGTAACGGGAAAGTAAGCAAAACTGTTTGTACAGCAATTATTAGTGGTACAATTGTTAGTATTTTACTATTTTCGTTGAAGAAATGTTTCATTCAACTCCCTGTTTTTGTCATTGAAGTTTGCAGCGAAATGTTGATCAAATGGCATATTATTAGTTGTTATTTCATTATTTATATTTTTAGTTGTATACTATTTATTTTTTGTTTTTACCCACAATATTGTTAACAATGTTACAGATTATTTTCTGTTTGTTATCACGATGTTAATTTAGTAGATGACTGTGTTGTTATTTCTTTTTGGTTATTAGACAATTAAGTATACTTTTTAAACTTTCGATAGTATTCCCAGATGCCCTTATTATTTAAACTGCGAGCCCTATACTATATAATTTTCAAGTTGATCACCTTTCTCATGAATCACAGAGAAGCCTATAAACTTATTGACAGATACATTTTTGAGAATTTTTAAAAACTTGCAACCATTGGTATATAGATTGTTGAGGCATGTAGTAGCAAGCATCCTCCACATTTGAATGGAAGCAGTTGAATATCGGGACATACCTTTTGTACTAGATCTTCCTGATCAAGATCCACGAAGGCAACAACCTAATGATAACGGCTTCCACAATATGAAAGTTTTCCTGCGTATTACCAGAGTTCATGAATGTGAAGAAATTATCTAACACAAACAAATAAGAAACCCACATTTTTTCGATGTCCATCTTCAACCAAATAGATAATAAATATGACTTGTCAAAACCGCAATCGTTAACTTCGTCCGTATGTTACAACTTTGTATCTTCTACATTATTCATTTGATCGCGATAGAAGGACCCCGAACTTATATAATGGAAAAAAGTATTTGCGAAATTCGCTGATACTTTGGTATAATTTCAAAACTCATCATTGCGCCCACCTTCCTTATGCAACTGTCTGGGATATACAGAAATCAGTAATATATTATTCAATCGAAATTATTTAAAGAAACAACGCTGTTGATGCCTCTTGTTGAACTCATGTTGCTGAAAATTTTAAATGAACTCATCGTTTTCTTAGCGCACATCTTCAATCAATCACCAGCTTTGATATCAAAAGCAAGTTAATGAATTCATTACAATCCAGTGGCGTATTGGGACATTTATCGTAAACTTTTTGGGAAAACGATTTTCGAGCTTATCGTGAGCCGTATTGTTACTATTCTTCATGAGTCCTCCAAAATAATAACACTCAAAAAAAATTATTACGTAACAGTTACAATTCGTTCATCAACTCAACTTGAGTTGAAACTGATTTAACTGACTTCCCATCGTCCTGCTTTATTTGCCTCGGGTCTTCATTCTTTGAAAAAAGTTAAATAAAAACATTTTTTTCTTGATTGAAGAAGACATGTATGTGTGTGCATAGAGAAAAACAAAATAAATAATTCAACTGATAAATGAATTAAAATGTATTATTCACCTAATTTTTGGGCATTTTATTCAACTCCTCCACTAAAACGAAGTCATATTTGTTAAAACCCATAAGAAAAAGCAATTAACCTGCAAAATTAAAAGATAATTTTCGGTAACAAACATAAACAATTTTCAAGAAACGATACAGAAAGAAAAGTGGACTGGGATCTATCAGGTAAATTGTTTTGAAGAAGCATTTGATGCATTTTACAATATCTTCTTATAATTTCCAAAACAAAAGTATCATCTAATACAAATCGACAAAGGATTGGTGAATTGAGCCATCACAGAATCTAGTGCCTCATTAAAACAACTGTACAATTTGAAAAAAGTTGACATTTCTTCAATACATGTTTACAACAAAGCACCAAAAGATCATGTGAAACTAATCAAGGATACCAAAAGAGATTCTTCCTATCATCTGCGTTTGGTGAGATTGAAAGTCCATCCCTCGAAAACTCCAAAGTCTAAATATTTTTTAAATCGGGCAGGGCCAACTCCAGTACGAAGGAAAAATGTCTATCGATTTTTTCGACGATTTATATATGTTTTCCGTTATGATGACAAATCGGAAGACGATTTGGTTGAGGCTCACAATTTTGAGACCGAAAATCGATCATCGCAAAAATTCCACGTCTCTATTTGCTTAATTTTGTGTTCCTTCACTTTGTTATGGTCTTCAATAAAAAAATTGAAGAACTCGCGGGAGCGGCTAAGATGAAAAATCTAAAATTGCTCTTGGGTTCAATTTTAAGCTTCCAAATTTTGCATGGAGCATCTTCAGAAGCCAGAAAACCTAATATCTAGAAGGAAGACATTTTAGCCAACTTTTCACCCCTTCTCACCCCTTTGAATTCCCTCTATTTTCTCTGTTTATTCCTGGTAATCTTTTTCTTGGGTGGAAAAGGGTGAAATGTTAGTCAAAAAGTCTTTCCTGGCCCCTGAAGAAGCTCCATGCAAAATTTGCAAGCCTAAGATTGAACCCAAGTGAAGTTTTAGATTTTTCAACTTAGTCGCTTCTGCGAGTTTTTTAATTTGTTTATTTGGTCCACCCTGAGGCCTGCCACCACTGAAAAAAACTTCCACTCGGATTTTCCCGAAGTAAATACTATAACAAAGTGAAGAAACACAAAATTGCGCATATATGAGACTTCGAATTTTTGCGATGATCGATTTTGGGTACCAAAATTGGGCCAAAATTGGGTGCCTCAACCAAATCGTCTTCCGCTTTGTCAGATGATTACTAGTCACTTTCTAAAAAATTCATCATAAAAAAAATTGATGGAAATTTTTCCTTAGTACTGGAGTCGGCCCTGCCCGATTTCAACAATATTTGGCATTTGGGGATTTCGAGGGATGGACTTCAGCTCACCAAACGGAAGGTGTATGTGGGTCATTGCGTCTCAGAACCCGCGGCTCTCTATCAGAATAAAATAATGAATGCTGGAAATAACTCTAAAGCGAAATCTCCTAATTCCAAAAATTAAAATTAGAAAATCTTCGGGTATAGATGAAATACCGGCATTTGAAAAGTTCTAAACAAAATTATGAAACCAATAACTAATCTTGTAAATATGTCATTTGAATATGGGACTTTTCCCTCGAAGATGAAATTGGAAAAGGTCCTTTTCATAAAAATAAAGAACTAACAGTATCGAACATTTTAGATCTATCAGTTTACCTCAAACTTTGTCAATGATTTTTGAAAATTCTTTCCAGAAATAATGTTTTATTAAGAAGAATAATATTTTAAATTCCACACATGGTTTTCAAAGTGGTAAATCCACTCAGGGCCGGTTTTTCAGTCCGTGGTAAAATCCAAAGATTTATCCAACTTGGATTGGTATCGAATCCTACATTATCGTCAAATGTATTGTTCAGCAGAAATTCGATTATGAATAAAGAAAACCAAGAATCTTCAGTTCATCTGAACTTTTTCATGAGACAGAAGATTTTACTAATTCATGTCAAATATAACCAAACATTTTTCTTTTGTAATTTCCCACTTTCCTGTAATTTTTTGGAAATTTTGGTATAAAATGGAATCATTGAAGAAGCCTCAAACAATAAAATAGAATGACACCATCCTATGCGATGGTTTTTTAAGGTAGTTATGATGATCCGTTCAAGATTGATATGTAGATATTATTTTTTTGTCCTGGTTCTCACGACAAGGAAGATCCTTTAATGGGATGTGCCATTGTAATCTTTGGTGTATGTTATGTCGACCAGAAAATAATGTTCACTAATGGAATCATCACAAAAATACCTGATAAAATCAATGTACATAATGCACTTACCAATTAGTTTTGTTAACGATTTCATGAGAAACAATGTTCTCAATAATCCTCACAATATCTTATCAAGAACAAAATCTTCATGTGATCATTTCTCGAAATGATTTTCACGTAATCTATGAGTACGAGGTGCCTCAATAGGGGCTAGGATATTCCCTAGGATATTCAATAATATCTTCATCTGTTATATTATCGTCCATTAGAATTTTTGTGAAACTGATTTCTGATTATTTTTCCAAACTATTTCATTTAGCATTTCTTATGTTGTTATATCAGGGTGGATTTAGTCAACTGTATCACAAGCATTATCATAAACATAACGGTAACGTCAAAGGTTTTTAGCATTAACTTAACATTGTTGTATAAACGGTGCCATTTGATATAAGAGGTACAACTTTTGATTTTAACATAATATTTAAGCACTATTTCAAAGTGATGTTTACTAAATTCACCTTCAGTCAGTTATGTCGAACGTCTTGGTCTCTAACCTTTGTTGAGTGCCTAATCCACCGATTTTGATAGATTAGCGAAACCTGGAATCAAACCAGAATTCAAGTTCTAACTTTGCAGTGAACAACTCGATAAACCAAGATTCACATAAAACTGTAGATTATATCTGGCTGAACAACCGGCCCTCAGTTAGCTTTATTGCATTTTTATAATATTACTGTCAATGTTATTAATGACGGCGAATGTCCTGCTGCAGTTTTATGCGACTCAAGCAAGACGTTTGACTTCGTTAATCATCTAAAATTACTAGATATTCTAAAATCTTACGGTTTCAGAGAAAAATAGGGTCGTTATGTATAGGTCCTACAGGTCCCACAGGTCCATATACTTGAACCGTTTCTCTTTCTATTGTACGTCAACATACTTCACTCAGATTTCGTTGCGTATGCGGACGACAAATACAATTATTATTGAAACAAGAAACCGAAAAATCACTGCAGGCAGCTTGTACATTTTTTAATAACCATAATCTATATTTTAACGCTAAGAAACCACAGGTACCCAATTTTTTAATTGTCGTTATTGATTCTCTAGAGAAATATGACGTCATTTCCTTTCAATTTCGAGCAAAAGGTATATATATATATATATATATAGGTATATATACTTACTTATTGCTCGAAATTGAGAGAAAATGACGTCATATTTCTCTAGAGAATCAATTCCGGCAATTCAAAAATTGGTTCCCTCGTAATTCGTTTTCATAACTATAAACAGCCATCAGTTGAATAACAACTGGATTTCAATTAAACAGTCTGGTCCGATACAGATACTGATAAATTTCTTGGAATTTACTTTGATAAACATATAAACTGGATGTCACACTGTGAGAGTCTAATCTCAAAGTTGACGCATCCCTTTTATATAGGTAGCTCCTTCCACATAGCTATGATTTATATCCCTGTAGATAAGCCCATGGCTCAAGTGATGCGTGATTTGTACAGGGTTGAATGAAATATATTCTTGTGATTATTTTTGGTGCTGTTCTACTTCCATAAGTATTTTCTTCTTATATTCGCTTGACATTGAGTTTTGTGCACTTACAAATATTTGATTTAAAATCCGACAGACTGCTACATCCTATACAATAGAAATTTTGTATAATAGAATAAAATAAAAAATTACTATTGTCCCTTAAGCTACCTGAATCAGATTATTGGCAAAGTTTCCGCAAGAAATAATTTCAGACTTTGCAAGAAGATTTAATTCATCAATCATAAAAGCAATAGCTATTTTCAATTGGATTCTTGCTGACAAAATTCTCATTATATAGGATGTACTGGAAGGTTGGAATTTAAATCCATTTTTCATAATATAGATCAATCTATATAAACTATAATAGTTAAGTGAACTAAGTATTGTGATGTAAAATATTTGACAATGGCTAGACTCAATCATTGAGTTTTTTCAATATTTTGAATGGTTATATACCATAGTCGTCTACTGTATTTTGGAAGAATGTTCTGAATTCACACCTGAACTTGAATAGTAATTTGTATTTCGAAAATTTTACCTGTACACTTGATTAGTTTTCCTTGGTGAGCATCTGTTTACTTTCAAAATCAAGTGATAATTCCCAATTTCTCCAATGCATTTCAGTTTATAAAACCACCTGCCCCACGGGTAGAAACACATCACATATCTGAATGAGATTTCATCTACAGACGATAATTCTTTGCTATTTATAGGTTTCAAAGCCAATTATTGAGACCCCTATAATCCCAAACCTGTCATTTATATAAATCATTGTAGTAATATGGATTATTTTGTTACAGGTAAGAAATAGGCAGACTTGCTTTCGCTCAACTTGGTAAGAATAATTCGTTGTCCACACGAACAGCACCAAAATACCATTAGTTCTTTTTTAATAACTTTTCTGAAGAACTTCCAAGTTAGGATCAGATTTGCAGGTGCTTCAACTATACTCGTTATTTTATGGCTTTCAGTTATTTTGGCATAAATTTGGCAATACACTTAACTGTCACCTGTTAAGTATTCGATTCTCAGGTGATGAATGAGCAGGCTTTGCATGGACTGGATTTACGAAAGATTGGGAATTTGCCACTTTTTTTGTTGTAGTGACGATTTTTGCTTTATTGAAGAATACATGTATGTGTGTATACAGACATGAAAATAAAAAATATCAATTCAAGTGAGAAATGAATTTAAAGGGATTATTGACCTAATTTTTGGGCATTCTCAATCGATTCCACCACTTAAACGAAGTAATATTTTTCAATGATTTCATTCCAGTTCTTAAGTTCACCATCTTACTACTAAAGTGTCTGACTCGTTTTCATTACAAAGAATTAGTTTGTGCCTAGAAGAAAGTGTTGATTTTGCGAAATGAGTTTTATTGAATATTTTTTTTGCTCTGCTCTGCTCTGCTCTGCTTACGAAATAATCTGCACGGAATACAAAATTTTCTTCCAAGTGCATAACCAACTCTTTGAAATCGGAAAAGAAAAAAACAATAAAAAGTTCAAAACGCTTGTTGAAGAAGTCCTTGCAAAATAATTATACTACAATTTAGAAGACTAACAATTAAACTTGGGTTTAATTTTCACTGTATATTATAATATTTATATGTAAGCACCCTTTTAATTTTTTCTTTAAAAATATTTTTAATGTGTTGTAACTACTTTTATTTTCTATTAATGTGAACGGATGTTCCAATTGTGCTCTGTGTGCTTATGACTTTTTTAAAAATATTTTTCACACAATTTATTTACAAGCTTTGTCAATAAGAATGTGTTTTCCTTAGACAATAAAGTCCCTTTCTCTGTTGACTGTTACAATAAGAATTTATTTCAAGTAGACCTGATATACAAACATAACTTTATAAAAATTAAAAGTAATATATCTCAATCATATAAACACCTAAGGTTGCAGACAAAACAGTATTGATTCCGTTCTTTGGAAAAAAAACAGAATATATACCATTAAAAATTATTGTAAATAGTGAAACAATTGAACCATCTGAAGGTACTAAATTTCTGGGTATATTTATTGACCCTGCATTGAAATGGGACAAGCAAATTAGTTACGTTTGCAATAGTAGTTTTTATGCTATACTTCAACTTAAAAATATTCTAGATGAAAAATCGCTTTTGGAGGTATATTATGCAATGGTCCATTCAATATTAATGTATAATATAATTTTATGGGGTAGCAGTAGTGACATCAAAAGAGTGTTCATTGTCCAGAAAAGAATAATTCGCCTTCTGTTCAATCTGAAAAGAACAGACTCCTGCAAACCTTTTTTCAAAAAATATAATATTTTAACCGTACCGAGTATATTCATTTACACCCTTATAATTTATATTAAAAAAAATGAAATGAATTTGGAAACTAATGCTCAGACGCATAGGTATCCAACAAGAAAAGGAAATTTGCTGAAAACTGAAATGCATAAAACCAAACTTTTTGAAAGGTCTCCAGTATATGTTGGATCTAAATTCTACAATTGCCTGCCCGCTTAGTTGAAATCAATTTCAAACTTGGATGCTTTCAAAAATAATGTTAAAAAATGTATATCCACTGAAGGCTTTTATTCAGACGATGAATTTTTCGACTATGTTAAAAAAATCAAGGCTCCATAGATGAATTTTTATTTATACTCATATATCTTCGTACATTATGTCTGTAACCGTTATGTACTATTGGATATTTTATATACATTTTATATTTATATTTAAGTTTGATTTAATTTGTGTAAACAAGTGTGTTTATAATTTCAACGTTGTTTTGACAGGACCTATATCATTGTTATGATCTACTGGTTGAAATAAATATTCTATTATATTCTATTACAAAGTCGAAAACTTACAAATAATATGAATATTCCACTCCAATTTCAAATGGCATTGTTTTTATGGGTGTTAGTTAATTACATCTCAAAAGTATCCTCATCTATTCTGTAATTTCTGTAATGATGCAATGCAATTAGAATCAAGTAATTATAATAAGCTAGCTCAATATTCAAAATAGAGTTCAATTATGGTTTTAAAAAATGTGATGGATTGGATTTATACTAATGGTATTTTTTGAGATCAAGTTTAATCTCCAAAAATTTAAATTCATCAACTATTTCCATATTTAGTGTAGCCACGTCAATTAAAATTCGTTTATATATTTCAATTTTCTTTACATTTATTCTCCAGTTAGACAATCACAACTGTATAGGAGTCGTAATAAACCTAACCTAACCTGAAATCACAGCATCGACAAATACAATTAAAAAAAAAGTCATAAAAATTCTCTCATGACGGACAAGAAGTTCCTTCAAATTCTTTTCGAAATGTGTTAAAGTATGAACATAATGGGCCTTAGCACGCTCCCTTGGGGAACATCTGTTTTGATGACAAGTTCGTTCTATTTAATGTTATCTACTACGGTACACTGTGCCCTATCAAATAATTTATTAACTTCTGGACCAGCCAAGTACCATATAAACCATAATATTGTAGTTTCTTAAGGAGAGAATTTTATTATCTGTGCTTTCGAAAGCCTTTTTAAAATCGAGGAATGCTGTTACAACAAACTTATTATTTATTATCAATATAAAATTTCCATCATCAAGATAATGTCAATTGCAGTGCTGTTTCACAGGAGTGTTCAGATCTTAAACGTGACTGGTGTCCCATTAAAAGTTTATACTGGAATAACAGTACCAGTCTTTCAGTTGTTGTGGAAATTTGCCTGTTATTAGTGATGTATTAATAAAGTTCAGAATAACATGGCCTATAACTTGAACAGCACTTTTGATGATTTTATTATTGATAACATGAGAATATGATTCATTATCCAAACTGATTATTATGGTTCTCAGATCTGGCATAGTCAGACATAGTGCATTCTATATTACATGGGGAAGATCAAGAAGTGATAGGGGGTGGTATCTTTGATATCTTCAATGCTGTGTATGAAGAAAGCATTGAACATTTCGGCTTCAACATCATCCGTAGTTGCAATAATTGTGTTTAGTTGAACTAAATTTCATTGGGTATGGGACAGTGATGATTCGGTTTTATTAAAGTTTTTAGTGTTTGCCACATTTTTGGAATCATATAAATAGTTATTAATTTTTTAATTTCCATGATTTTGTAATTAGTCTATTTGTGTTGTTTATCAATTGTAGAACTGGCATTTATGAATGCCTTTCATCCTTCGTCCTTTTCTGTAGTTTTTATGCATACTTTATGGTCATACCATGGAAGATGAATATTAGTACATGTTTCGTCAACATCAACAGTATCTGGATTCCAGTTAAAATTCATCAGGTGGAAGGTTCCAATCTTATAATATTAGATAGTTACCCAGTACTTTTTTCCCTTTCAAACACTTCAATTCAATGATTCACTATCAACATTGTTCGTGGAAACTAATAACTATAATTATTACTTATTTGATCGATTATGTCCTGGTGGTCTCAACGTTGTCCCTGGGGCAGTACCAACCCATTACGACACGCTTCATTTGCGCCGGTCGACGTATTGTTGATGAGTACCAACCTTCAAGTTATGTCACTGAAGGAAGTAATAATTTTCTAGAATCGTGCTCATCTAGATTATGCACGCTGTTTCGCTCTTTGTTGTCACATAATGAATGATTATAGTGCATCGAATAACGAAATTGAAACTACACCGAACTGCACGAAGCGATCATTAAACAATTGAATTATTCTGCAATGCGTTCTCTAGACTAGAATAAGTTGGAGAAATGGTACTATATTAGTAGCATTTTTGAAGCGAAGACCTGCGAGATCTCTCACCAAAAAATCTTCGATTCTTACTAGAAAATTTTGACACATTTATTAGAGAAGCTGATACCAGGAAGTTATGATCATCAAAGATATAATTTCCTTTTTTTTCAGCGTGTAAAACAAATAAATATTTTCAATTAATTTTCTTGAAGTAGAGATTATTAGAAACTTTAAGGTCACTTGTTTGGGGCGAAATTTAGGGGAGGAGAGCAGTGAATGTGCAACTTTGTTTCACGTCCGTAACACACCCGATAGCTCAGTTGGACGTGGATTCGACACCATTGTAAAGCTAGCAGAACCACTTTGGAATTTCCAATCTTTTTTAGGCCATAATTTCAGGCTAATTTTAGGCTAAATCATTACCCAATTCCCAAATTTTTTGCTCTTCAATTGTGAGAGATATCGCGGGTTCTGCTAGCTTAACGTTAAGCTGGCAGACCCAAACCTCCAAACGAATGATTAAGAAAAGTCTATGCACACCATAATTTTGGGCTCACGTTTGAACCTATCGCCGATTTTTTTTGAATTCGTTTTTTTTTTAAACCTGGGTTCTGCTAGCTTCACCGTTAAGCAACCAAGAACAAATCCAGTTGAACAATAATTTCAGGCTCTATTCAGGCTAATTTATTACCCAATTATATATTTTTTTTGCTCTTCAGTTGGAGGAGAAATCACAGGCTGTGTTATCTCAACACTGAGCCGGCAGTACCAAAAGGCTAACCGAATCAAAAAAAGTTCAACTGATAATTGTCATCCGCAATGCGGGTTGCATGAATTGTTTGAACTTGAACATTGTTTGTTATTATTTACTCTTAGCTCGAATTGGTACGGCAAAGGTAAGTACTAAAATTCGAACAGAGCTGTACATGACAATTACCACGTTATTATTTTGAAAGAGTGGCGTATAGAATGGAAAGTTTATCTCAAAGACAGAGAATTTCTGACGTTATTATATTAAAACATAAAGGGTATTTCTAGTAGTAGTCAGATTGACTATTTTCTTAGTTTTAACTTTGATCTGTGTCAAGTACCTGATATAAAAATGAATAGAGCGGATTGAGAAAGCAGTGATAGTGAGGAAGCTGAAATCAGTCTTGCAACAAAGGTATGTCAAACAATTTTTACTTGAACGTTCCACACTCTCTCAGTTCTTGGTCAGAGTTTCTATAGTAGGTATTTCATTCTCAAATTTTTGAGTGCCTGTTATAGCTCAGTTGGTAGGAGCTTGTACATGTGTGTTCGCGTGTACATGTGTGTTCGCAGTGTACAACGCCCCAAATAGACGCAGATCGACTTAGACAATCTGTGTAATACAGGTCACAAGGTTTTGTTGATCGGGGACCTGAACGCCAAAAGGCCAGAGTGGACACCGGGTACAGCGCCCAATGCCAATGGGAAAATTCTGATGGAATATTCTGTCGATAATGAGATGATAATTGTGCACTCGGACGAGCCAACACATTATCCCTGGAATGGGACCACTCCTACCACCATCGACTTGATCGTTGACAAGAATGTCACGGATCTGAGTGACCTCAAGGCCATGCAGGAGATGACTTCGGACCACTATCCGGTCATGTTTCAACTTAAGTACAAGGGGGAGGATATTCCCCCGACGTTAAAGTACAATTATAAGGAGACTGACTGGCACGAGTTCCGGAGGCTTCTTAATGCTATGACATCTATGAAGTCAAACATCTCTAAGGATTGCATTGAGGAGGAAAAGCTCACTTTGATACGTAACAAGAAAGCGAGACAGAAAACTACCAAGAAGATTTCGGCAAGGAGGGACCGGAATATTCTTCCAGCTGCTGTTAAAGACCTTATCAGCCTGAAAAACTCAACCCGAAAAAGATGGCAGGCCACTCCTGACCCGGCCATCAAAGAGGACATGCTCCGACTCGGAAACGAGATTTCAGAGCTGATCAAGAAGGATAGCTACACACGCTGGAAGAATAAGCTGGAGAAGCTGAATGTTCGTGACAACTCGCTGTGGCGCATGGCCAAACGTATATCAAAACGTTTTGTGCCGGTACCCGCCATGGAGAGGGGTGACGAGCGTGCAGTGCCGGACCCTCAGAAGGCCAAGTTAATGGCAGAATATTTCGCCGTAAAAAGGCGCCTGACGTTAGTGAGGAGCAGACAGCGAAAACAGTTTTAACTGATATGTTTCGCGAAACTCCGCCCCTCATCGATTGGCCAAGATATTGACCAACTTGAGGAGCTGACGGAAGTCATAAAAAGACTTTCGACGAATAAGGCGCCTGGGCCAGATGGACTGGACACCATCCTTATTAAAAACCTACCGAGAAAGGTCCTCACTCAACTAATCCACTTGATCAATGTCATCATAAGGTGGCAAGTGTACCCAGATTGTCTGAAGAAAGCTGTTGTGGTGCCAATATTGAAACCTGGTAAGGATGGTCATAAACTCGAGAGCTATAGGCCAATCTCACTGCTGAGCGTGATCGCCAAGATCGTGGATAAGATCCTGCTGAGACGAATGTTGAGACTTGAGGGGAGGCTCAAAATGATCCCTGATGTGCAGTTCGGCTTCCGGGCAGGTCACAACACGACCTCTCAGGAGGTCAGAATTGCGCATGCGGTGAAAAAGTCCTTCCACCATGGCCTCAACACGGTCATGGTTCTGTTGGATATGAAGAAAGCCTTTGATACCGTCTGGGTTGAAGGTCTGATCGCCAAACTGTTACGAACAGATATGCCAGTATATATGGTGAGACTCATCAACTCATATCTCGTTGGACGGACTTTTGAGGTTAGAGTGAATAGCACGCTCTCGTCAGCGTATTCAATCGAAGCAGGAGTTCCACAGGGCTCAAGTCTCTCGTCACACTTGTATTCCTTTTATACGCATAATCTTCCTCAACACGAGAGTGTGGAGACGCAATGTATGCGAATGACACTGCATTATACTGTCACTCCTTCTCAAGCGCTGTTGCCGTAACACGGATCCAGTGGAGACTGGATAGGGAGATCTTGCCGTATTTTGCGGAGAACAAGATCGTGGTGAACCCGGATAAGACTGAGGTCATCAACTTCAAGAGATAATATAAGTTCACCAAAATCTACCGCAAGTTGAGGATCTCGGACAAAATCATAAAGGAGTCGAGTCCTGTGAAATACCTGGGAGTCCAGATGGACTGGCGGCAATGAATGCCCACCTAACTCTGGCGATTATGCGGGCTGCTGCTGCAGTAAAGCGGATATACCCGCTAATCTACAGAATATCGCATCTGTCTCTGGACAATAAGATGCTGATGTACAAAACGATGGTGCGGCCGGCATTGTTGTACGCCTGCCCAGTGTTCTGTAACAAGACTCAATTCCAGAGGCTTGACAGGATGCAGAACAAGGTTCTTCGTATTGTCACCAATAGTGACAGCTATATTCGTTTGGATGCGTTGCGAGAGCTTGCGGGCGTCGACTCCATCCCGACATACATTAAGCAACTTGCTTATAGGTTTTATAAGTATTTTCTCCCCAAAAGTCCGCTAACTGCGGGTCTCACCAGGCTGAGAGTACATGACAACCTACCCCGCAAACATGGTGGGGTGTTATATGAGTCGCTGGATATCTTCCAGGAGCGCTGGGTAGAACCGGCGCCGTAGGGAATCCAAGTTGAATATCTAAAACGTCAAGTACTTCAACCCGGTTTTTTGCTTTTAGCCTTTTCCGGGGCAACATCCAAATTATGGCCCTCAAAAACTACCAACCCTCAACTTTTTACATTGAATGTGACGACAACACGCGCATAAGCTTTGCAGGAGGCGCGAATACTCCAGTTACCACCATTATTTCTGCCAAAGGTCGACATTTCCGTGAATCAGCGGAGGCAGTGACCAGTGCCCTCTCTATATGGAGACCCTTGGCACTGTCAAAAGGCATCGTGCACGTCACTTGAGCTGGCAACAGCTGGGTGGCGTGAAGCACACTTGCCGTCCTCTCCTTCCTTTCATCCTATCCCCCCACCGGGCGAAGATGGACCGAAGAAAGAGTAGATGCTTCGGGTAGAAAAATGAATTGTTAATAATAACTCTGATTCAATAAACTTTTATTTATTTATTTATTTGTACATGAAGTAAATGTATAACGAAGGTAGTTATATAGACGTGAGTTCGAATCCCACTCTTGGAAGTTTTTTTTTGTTTACTCAAATATATATGATGCCTTTGTTCGGAATTTTTCATTGTTAGGTCTATCCTTCAATCACAAGTACAATATATTTCTTTTATTGCATTTTTCTTCTATTTAATTGTTTGCGACAATAAAACAAATATCTATTATTATTATATAAAACGATTTATGAAAACTCAAGACATAATGATAGTCTTTTATCAGAAAATAATGTAATCTAGCGGGAATAATTGTGAGGAATCCCATCCCATTAATATGATTTCACCTTAATTTGAGAAATTATTACTTCTCGAGATAAAATAATTGTTTAATTATATTTCGAAATTAATTCTTGTGAAAGTAAATTACAAATAACTTTTGGTGCAAACGTATTTTTTGGAATGCAAGAATCAGCTGTTATTGATGACTTAATTATAATTTGAAAATGGAATGTAATATATTTCAGTGAAATACGCCAAAACACGGAATCTACACTATTATATTTAGTTAGTTTATGAGGCTTATCCGATTCCATCCCATTAGTATGACTTCGCCTTAATTTGAGAAATCCTTAATGCAAGAGATAAATCAACTCTAGAATTTTATTGAGAAATACACTAGAATTCCACTTGGATATTGAAATGTATTTGTGGTGACGAAATTCAAAGTATTTCTAGCCAAAGAGGGTTTCTACCAAAAGAGGCTCGAAACAGCAAAGAATAAAATGAAAGAAAGCTGGTCTATTATTAATGACCTCAGGGGATCAAGCAGTAAAAGAAATATGGAGATATCATTGAGCCCAGACGATATAAACAACTACTTCTGTAATATTGCCCGAAAATTAACACAAGGCGTTGATCCAGTGAATAATCCATTAAGCTACCTGGACGAAATTAACATCGAGGATACACTATATTTTGAAAAAACAAATGTGCTTGAGCATAAAACCATTATTACTGACATAAAGTACAAAAAACTGCTGGCATCGATGAAATGTCATTCTGAACATAAAAATGCCAAAATATACAGAGTGTTCCATTAAAAATTTTGAATCTGATGTCACGTGACCGAAAACAAGAAGCTCATTGGGTAACATAATATCAAAAAAATTGCCAATTGCTCTAATTCAGAACCCCGAAATTAAAATTCTCCACTACTTCGTAGGCCACCCCGTATAACTCGAGAGAAAAAAAATTATAAAGTGAAAATTTGCATTTTCATTCAGATAGTTGATTATTTCTAAAATGTACAGTTTCCATTGGAGAGTCTTATCTATAAATGAGATAAGGGAGAATGTTATTCAGAAGTATCACTCACAGAAAATGGCTCATTTCATTGATGCGTGAATTGCATCTCTTTCGCTAGGCCTCCAATACATTTTGGTCGACAAAAATCTATTTCACTCTTCTAAGATCATCAGGGAGGTCGGAAGAATTGGAAAACATACTCTTCAGAGGCAATTTCACACTGTAAAGAGGAATTGTTGGACTATTTCTTGTGCGGTGAAACTTTGAAAATATTTTTCTGACATAAAACCTGTCATGGGTATGGCATGTTGATTTCATTGAAAATATGAACAGGATGTTCATAAAGTCAGTAGTGGAATCATCTGCGACTGAAAGTTGGAATTTAGTCACTATTTTCCATCGTATAAGATAACCTCTCTTAGAAGGGATTCATGTTGTAGAGGGAAACATTCTCAATTGAAAGTTGAACCAATACATGACTCCTCTGGAAATGGAAAAACCTATGATAAAATGAAGTTACTTTTTTGTAATATCTAACGGAAAGCAACTACTTCCCCGGCTAAAGCCACGCTGGACATTGAACTACATCTGATAGATATTGTGAAAGACTCTATAAGTATAACTTGAGAGAAAAAAAATTGAAAGTGAAAATTTGCATTTTCATTCAGATAGTTGATTATTTCTAAAATGTCCAGTTTCCATTGGAGATTTTTATCTATAAATGAGATATGGGAGAATATTATTCAGAAGTATCACTCACAGAAAATCGCTCATTTCATTGATGCGTGAATTGCATCTCTTTCGATAGGCCTCCAATAAATTTTGGTCGATAAAAATCTATTTCACTCTTCTAAGATCATCAGGGAGGTCGGAAGAATTGAAAATCATACTCTTCAGAAGCAATTTTACACTGTAATGATGGAATTGTTGGACTATTTCTTGTACGGTGACACTTTGAAAATATTTTTCTGACATAAAAGCTGTCATGGGTATGGAATGTTGATTTTATTGAAAATATGAACAGGATGTTCATAAAGTCAGTTGTGGAATCATTTGCGACTGAAAGATGAACTTTAATCGCTATTTTCCATCATTCAAGATAACCTCTCTTGGAAGGGATTCATGTTGTAAAGGGAAACATTCTCAAATTTGCATTTTCATTCAGTTAGTTGATTATGTCAGAAAAATATTTTCAAAGTGTCACCGCACAAGAAATAGTCCCAACAGTTCCATCATGACAGTGTGAATTTGCTTCTGAAGAGTATGATTTCCAATTCTTCCGACCACCCTAATGATCTTAGAAGAGTGAAATAGATTTTTGTCGACCAAAATGTATTGGAGGCCTAGCGAAAGAAATGCAATCAGAGGCGTATTATCCATAAGGCAAACAGGCGCGAGGTTATGAAGGGGCGCGCGCGATTCGTTTAGAGTTGACTGAGCAAGAGTTTGCCAAAATAAAAAAAAAACTAATTTCCCTGCAGAATATATACCTTGCTCCGAACTTTCACTTAACCTAGTGGGTGAATGTGCCGCTGAATGCGCTCAAGAAGCTTGTTGCTTCTTTGGTCTCTCCAGACATTTACACGTTTTTTACTGCTTCAACTCAAAGATGGGAAACTCTACAAACTCAAATGATAAAAAACTAAACTACTGTCAAAAATCCATCTGCCAGACGGTGGTCAGCTATCGAGAGCAATTCTAAGCAACAACGTTATGTGAAGCTAAGCATTATATTGAAATTAGAATGACTTGATCGTGTTTTGGGGTTTTATTTTGGTGCACATGAACAAAACGAACGAAATATTGCAGTCCGTTGATCTTGACGTTTGTACAGTTATTCAAATTATGTCAGTCGTCAGTCTAATTCAAATAATTTCTGCTGAAAGGGGAAATTTTAATAAATATGAACAGCAAGCCTTGGAAATTTCATGTGTCAAAGAATGGGAAAAGGACACAAAGAGGGTACGGAAGAGGAAGTTCACAGCAGATGAATCTGCCGAAGATGTTACTCCTTCATTATCTGATTGGGAAATATTCAGAGTTACAGTATATCTAGTAATTATAAATAGATTTGTGGTTGAACTTCGAAAGATACGAGAATCGTAAAGATATTTTTACAGTAAATTTTCGTTTTTGAGCAGTTTCATCAATTTGAACACTGAAGAAATTCAAAATAGAGCAAATATGTTAGTAACGACGTATTCTGGAGATGGAGATTTGGAAAACTGATTTGTTGATGAATGCATCCACCTATACGTTCTTATTTAACAACGATAGCTCAAGACGGTAAACTGTCCCGAACAACCAATGCGATTTTACAGGTTTTAAGAAATAAGGAACTTGAAACAATTTACCCATACATTGACATAGCCTTAAAAATATGTGTATCGACGGCAGTCAGCAATTGCAGTGGTGAGCGGAGTTTTTCTTGTCGAAAGAGAGTGAAAAATTATCTTCGCTCAACTATGACAGAAAAAAGATTAAATTCGTTGAAACAAACTTATTGCTCTCTTTAAACTATGACGATATTATTGACAATTTCACCAACCCAAAAATGTAGACGCAGATTTTTTTTCAATTGTCATTGATTGCGATTAGTACTAATTTTGAAATAAATAATTTATAACTCGTTCTTTTGAGTTAGTAAATATTTTGTGCTAGACGGGCGCCTATGAGGTGCTTGCCTAGGGCACTCTCCACGTTTAATCCGCCTCTGGATGCAATTCACGCATCAATGAAATGAGCGATTTTTTGTGAGTGATACTTCTGAATAACATTCTCCATTATCTCATTTATAGATAAGAATCTCCAATGGAAACTGGACATTTTAGAAATAATCATCTGAATGAAAATGCAAATCTTCACTTTCAATTTTTTTTCTTTTTTTCTCAAGTTATATAGGTTCTTTCACAATATCTATCAGATGTAGTTCAATGTACAGCGTGGCTTTAGCCAGGGAAGTAGTTGTTTTCTTTTAGATATTACACAAAAGTATCGTAGGTTTTTCCATTTCCAGAGGAGTCATGTATTGGTTCAATTTTCAATTGAGAATGTTTCCCTTTACAACATGCTGGGAAATCTTTCAACACAATTTTTGCGAACCTCTGTACATCTAAATACGACATCGAATCGCATTACTGCGAAGTAAATATAATAGACTTATTCCTTTTTCAGGTCAGTATGCTAATGAATTGATTGAGGAAATGATATATATATAAATTTGGACTCGAAGGTCAATGTTGGCATGGGTCTCGTTTTTTTTATTATTTATTATTTGCATTGAATTATTGGCCACACCCACGCCTAGCCGAGAGCAGTTGGTAGTTACAGAGTACCAGATGATGACTAATTTACATTTGATAATTTGGCTTTCTTTCTCTTTTTTTATGAGAATTGCTATTTAATATAGGTATTCATGTCAAGTTCGCAGCTGTGAAAGTTCACTCAATACTTTCAGTTTCAAACGAATATTTCAGTCATTCACGAATTGTGTGATCGTAGAGAAATGCAGTTAAGTATGTGGCAGATTTTTCGTTTAGAATGAATAAATTAGAAAATATGATGATAGAATTCTCACTTCATTTCAAGGTTAAAAATGCCAAGAAACATATCCTCTAAGATAAGTGGCAAAAAATATATGTTTTTCGGAATGTTTTAAATTGAATAATGCTGGATTCAATTTAAAACTTCAAGGCAAATAAATTGTTTGTAACTTAAAAATATGTTTTTTCCGTATCCAGCTGTCGTCCCCTTACGAACAACAGCCCTCAAAAGCCGAAACATGTATGAGCCAAGGATTAACGAGGTCTTACCTTTTTACGTGCGATTCCCAGTAGATCCGAGGAGAATCTCGAAAGGAGGTCTGTTGGTCAACCAACCAAAGCTCGACCTCGCCTAGCGTTGCTTAACTACGGTTTTCAAGATATTTGAATTTGAGTGAGCGCGTGAATTAACTTTAACGAATGTTGATCAATCGTTTTGAAGATAAACTCAAGTATAAACAATACAATCTGAGAGAAGTGCTATCCCGAATAAACACGTACTCATAAAGTATGATTGAATAAGTCATTACTATTTGGGGGGGGGCTACTCTTCGACAACAACCTCAAAAGTCTTCAAGCAATGCAAATACTATCATAAAGATGATTTCCCATAAAGAAGAGCGGTTTTCCACTGATCACCTCTACAATGAAACGAAACTTTTCAATGTAAGAAGCTATTCATGCAACCTAACTGCCTTATATGGGTATACCGGGTGGCTACGGAAGTATTGCCTACGGAATATCTCAGTTATTGTATGAAGTAGGTTTGTGAAATTTGGAGCGTCGATATAATGACATAAGAGCCAGAATTTGAGCATATTGACATGTCGAAGTTAACTTCTGGTCTGACCGGAAGTAACATCAACTTTCTTATTTTAATTGGAAACCCTATTTTTTTTTTCTTTTCGCTTTACTCAGCATTCAATTCCCTTTCTAATGACATATCACAAGTTGGTATCTAACCAGAAACTAGATCAGAAAAAAATTATTATTGAAATTCACCGAGTAGGTCGTGGAAGCAAAATGAAAGCCAAAAATTGAAAAGTTGGCTATGGAAACCATACGTCACTTGATAACAGTTGCTACTACTGTGATATTTTATTTTCATTCGTCGGCGTTATAAAAAGCCGCCAAAAAAAATATTGGAAAAATTGGGAAAAAAACAATACTCTGTAGTTCCATAACTTAAATAGGAACATACAACTTTTTCTTGCCTGTACTATTCAGCATAACCATTCCTTTCTAATGATATAATAGAAAGTAATTTTTTGAAATGAAATACCAAAAAATCCAATTATTATTCTTCAAATAACGAAAAAACAGATTTATCGAAAAAAAAAATTCAAATTGATATGATTAAAGATAAAATAAATTCAAAACAAATGTTCGAAATGCATTTCCTCAGCGTCAATACATTTATTGACTCTGGTGATATTTTCATGTAAAACGTTTCTCAACATTTGGGGCGTGATATCTTGGAAAGCTCTACGAATTTTTACTTCTAGCTCATGTAGAGTTGTAGGCTGTGTGGAATACACCCTATTTTTAAGATGCCCCCATAGAAAAAAGTCGCACGGAGTAAGATCAGGTGACCTTGATGGCCACCTGACTGGACCATGGGTTGTTATAAGTCTCTCTTGAAAGCGATTTTGAAGATAATTTCTCGCTATTCTTGAATTATGCGGAGGGGCGCCATCTTGCTGGAAGTACATTCTCTCAGTTATTTTCGCTGGTAGGTTGTTAATGAATTCCTAAATTTCATTCGTTAAAAAATTAAAGCATCTCTCTCCGGTTAGTTGGCCTTGAAAAAGAATGGGGCCAACAATATGAGTTCCAACTATTCCTGCCCAAACATTCACACCAAATCTCTCCTGGAAGCCGCCTTGTCGAAACCGGTGCTCGTTTGCTATCGCCCAGTACCTGGAACAAAAGACCGTTCACACTTTTAGCACTTTACACTTCGACTATCGACAATAATCCAAATAAAGTACAGTACCTACCTTGTATTATTCCTGTTAAATAATCCATTGTTGGTAAATCTTGACTCGTCCGTAAACAAGATATAATAGTTAAATAGGTGATTCTCAGCATTTTGTCGAAGAAACCAATTACAATATTCCAGGCGCCTTTCACCGTCATTTTCATACAAATGTTGATGCAACTGATACTTGAAGGATTTCAATCGATGTTTTTTCAAAATTTTCCTAGCAGAGTCCTTACTTATAGCTAATTCGGCGCCAATCTGCCTTGAGGAAATTGTGCTATCATATTGTACTAAAGCTAATACATTAATTTCAGTTTCCTCATTAATAACAAATGCTTCTTGGTCTTCGTGAAGATCAGGCTCAGTTCTTAATTTTTCTTCAAGCCACTGGAAATACCTTCTTGACGGTTCCTGCCTCCCTGGATATCGCTCTAAATACAATCTTTCAGCGGCATAATAATTTTTTAAACATTCACCATAAATGAGAAGCATGTCAATTTATTCGGTTCGTGAATAACGGGGCATTTTTTGAATATTCCACTAACTGATTTCGATTTCCAAACCCTTTTAAAATGGCAGAATCAAAAACACTACTTCGAACGTCAAAATAATATGGATAGCAGCGTTCGTGACAGCTCTCATTTCTTTTTTGTTTCATTCCAAAATACATCTTAATCAGCCTACTTGTTAATATTTTGGTTCGAATGATTATTGCAATGGAATGATTATTCTGAATAGCACAAACATCGTCCATAGGTAGATATTAGAATATCTATGGACGATGGCACAGACCAAGTACGTTTATGTTCCTATTTAACCTAGAACCTACAGGATATAATTTATCATTCCACATTATTTTTAATTTTATTTTTGCGTATGGCGATAATCTGTTTTGTTATTTGAAGAATAATAATTGGATTTTTCGGTATCTCAGTTCAAAAAATTATTTTCTATTATATCATTAGAAAGGAATGGTTATGCTGAATAGTACAGGCAAGAAAAAGTTGTATGTTCCTATTTAAGTTATGGACCTACAGAGTATTGTTTTTTTCCCAATTTTTCCAATATTTTTTTTGGCGGCTTTTTATAACGCCGACGAATGAAAATAAAATATCATAGTAGTAGCAACTGTTATCAAGTGACGTATGGTTTCCATAGCTAACTTTTCAATTTTTGGCTTTCATTTTGCTTCCACGGCCTACTCGGTGAATTTCAATAATAATTTTTTTCTGATCTAGTTTCTGGTTAGATACCAACTTGTGATATGTCATTAGAAAGGGAATTGAATGCTGAATAAAGCGAAAAGAAAAAAAATAGGGTTTCCGTTCAAAATAAGAAAGTTGATGTTACTTCCGGTCAGACCGGAAGTTAACTTCGACATGTCAATATGCTCAAATTCTGGCTCTTATGTCATTATATCGACGCTCCAAATTTCACAAACCTACTTCATACAATAACTGAGATACTTCCGTAGCCACCCGGTACAAAAATAATCCTCTCTTTACCACATACACATTCCAAAACACCAAATACACCTCTCCCTATTTAAAAAAAAAATCGCATACACAAAGAACGCTCGTCTACTTCGGTTCCAAGTTATATAAGTCAAAGTTTTCGGAGAAAACCTCTCAAAAGCAGAGCTTGTGCAAGCAAGGGAGATCCGGGACCTACAGTTCAAATAAAATTGGAATCCGAACCACTTCAGCTCAGTGATACGCGACCGGGGATCGAACCCGGACCGCCTGGGTGGAAGCCAAACACTCTAACACCACGACCACTTCGCTGTATAAATTGTCAACCTTCAATCTGTTTTCCCAAAACAGACAATATTTACAGCAGTCCTAACAATCCTGGATGCAGAACAAAACAAATACCTCAAGCATTGAGGTTATCCTCCAGGATCTGGTGAGGGTTTGATAATAACCAGATGACGAATGATGACATTAGAAAGGCGTCATTCTCAGGTCGTTATTCCTCATATTGGTCGTCCTTCGAAATGTGACCTGAAAAAGCCGTCATTTCTGTGATGTTCCTACGACGTTATATCTTGACGTCGGTTCAACTTCATTACTCAGTCAGTTTATGACCAATGTTGCTGTGAGAATTAATTTTCTTACTCATGAAAAAATATTGAACATATAACTTGCTGGCTCAAATATTACAATAGTTCGTTACAACTATCACAAACATCTAAACACTATATTACTGACGAAGATTCTTTGTGTATTATGTTATTATTTAACCACATTTTCTTCGTTTAATGTTTATTACCTTTGGCCAATGGAGCTTACACGTCTGTTTTATTCATTGTCATTGGTGTTCTCAGACGACAGTAAAGTGCACGAAATCAGCGCTATTGGGCACTGCAATAGCGGGAAGTTTAAGTGATATGACAGCTGCATACAAATTGAGTTGCAAATTCGTAAATTATCAGCTTACCTAACCTGACCTGACCAACCGTACGTCGACAAAATAACCATACAAAATTGTTAACGATTCAACGACTATTCATCTAAAATTATTGATAACTTCAGTTGGTCGGAGCGCTTACTTCGTGCATTTTACTGTAGAGTGATGTTCTCACGTATGTTGTCGACAAGAGGGAGATAATTTTATATTGAATTATGATCTGTTATGGGTCAATGTTATCTTTAGCGAAACAAAAATCTATTGGACACACGAGAATTAATAAAAAATTTAAATTCCAAAAATACAGAAGCCCTGAAATCATCAAAAATATGACGTCCATGGGACGTCATCAAGACTCCATATACGTCATGGTGGCGTATCCAAGACGTCATATTCGTCAGTGCTACGTTACCAAGACGTTATTAATGTCAGTATGACAACACAAAGATGTCAGTGGATGACTGATAATAAACAACAGCTACTGAACTCACGGGGCTGTTACTTTTTTACGTGATTGAGACGTCATTAATACGTCATTTGGTGACGTCAGCCAATTTGATGATTTATAGGACCGACCTCGATTTTTCGCCTGAAGACCAGCAAGAGTTTGCTTCTGAATAAACATCCAAAATCTGTTTCATGGATTATACCCAAGTAGCAATTCAACGATGCAGCGACGTGTTTAAAACATTCCGGGACTAACAGTACGTCTCTGAGACCGACGATTACGAATTATTCCGAATACGGCCCGATCGCCAGCGTTACAATTTCGCCCTTCTCAGTACCTTCCTAACTGATCAGTGTCTGCGGAGGCGTCAAAGGTGGATGTTGTGACTGTTTTCCTCATTTGAGATTTTACGTGATCCGTCTCGAAGACCGAAGTTAGTCGTCCCGTTACTGTTTTGATTTAGTAAAGTGGTAAGATGAAAAATTATTTCTTGGAAATGTTATATTTTTTTAATAGTTGGGTAATGGTTTCAGATAAAAATGTCTTCAAGGTGTTACGAGGAAGAAGTCAGAAGACTTCAACAGCTCTTTGAAGAGGTAGATAGCGATATAGAATTAGCTGAAGACAGTGACGTTAGCCTAGAAGAAGATGAGTTATTGGTTCAGGAGGAAAACTCGGATACCGAGCAAGAAATGTCCGACGATGATATAGAAGAAGTTGCTGCAGAACCTGAAACCAACAGGTCTGTTCGTATACCTTGTTTCATTTCCAAAGATGGCACCAGATGGAGAAAACATTTTACCAGATATCCAAATGGAAGAACACGGTCAGATAATATTATAACAACGTTACCAGGAGTAAAAGGTTTAGCAAAAGAGAAAAAAACTGCAATTGAAATATGGAGTTTATTTATCACTGACACCATGTTAAGAATTGTCGTCCACACTAACAGACAAATAGAAAGGAAACAATATTCCAAGGAATATAGAACAGCCAGACTCACTGATATTGATGAACTGAAAGCCCTACTTGGGCTGCTTTATATTTCTGGAAAATCAAAAAGTGGTCGCCAAAATATACGCGATCTGTTCAGATCCAATGGCATGGGAATAGAGATTTTCAGATTGACAATGTCCCTTGAAAGGTTCAAGTTTTTGCTGCAAAATATCCGAATGGACGATGTTACAACAAGAACAGAGAAGGTAAAATTAGATAAACTAGCAGCAGTAAGAGAATTTTTTGATGAACTAAATGAAAATTTTCCCAAATATTTTTCGCTGTCAAAGTATGTAACTGTGGATGAAATGTTGTGGTCATTTAGAGGCCGCTGTGGATTCAGAGTCTATATTCCATCTAAACCCAACAAATATGGGTTGAAAGTTTATTCTTTAGTAGACGCAAAAATGTTTTACACTGCTAAAATGGAGATCTATTGTGGTGCACAACCAGTGGGTCCATATAGTTTAGATACATCCAATATTTCACTAGTGCCAAGGTTATGCCAACCCATATGGGGCTCACACCGTAATGTTACTATGGACAATTTTTTCAGTTCTACTGCCTTAGCTTATAAATTATTGAATGATCATGGGCTGACAGTTACAGGTACACTGAGAAAAAACAAACCTCAAATTCCTAACGAAATGAAAATGAAGAGACCTGAAGGAACAACTATATTCGGGTATCAAGAAAAGTGTACCCTACTGTCGTACATTCCGAAAAAAAATAAAAATGTATTTCTCCTCTCGACCTGGCACAGGGAAGATGATTCGCTTGATAGTGAAACAAATAAGCCACAAATTATAATTGACTACAATCGTACAAAAGGTGGAGTGGACACCGTTGACAAATTATGTGCAGCTTACGATTGTGCAAGAAATACACGGCGTTGTCCTATGGTAATTTTGTATGGTGCCTTGAACATAGCTTCTATCAACTCCTACATAATATACCAAAATAATAATAATGGAGATAAACCTCCGATTCCAAGAAGATCATTTATAGAAGATCTTGAATATCAATTGGTAGAAGCTCATGTTAAAAAGCGTGTCAACTCTAATGGTCTTCCCAGAACAACTAAATTGAGAATACAAGAAATCTACACTATTGTTGAAAATCAAACTCCTACTCTTCCTACACATGGACGTTGTTTCTACTGTTCTTCCAAAAAAAGTAGGAAAACCAGATTTAGCTGTCACAGATGCAATAAATTTATGTGTTTGGAACATCTAACCCCCACATGCAAGGAATGCATCGAAAAATTTGATGAACTTTAACGACAGAATTTCAGTTTCTGCCAATTCCAACAATTGTGTCTATTGTTTAGGTTAAATAACTAACATATTATGAATATATATTGATTTACTTTTTTACGAAAAAGTTACATTTTTAGTTTTTACTACTTAAAGTTGGGTCATACGTTTTTTTTATTTTATATGTTTTTGAAAAGTTTATAATACTTTCTGTAAATTTTCAATAATTATACAACATGCTCTAAATGTCTTTTTATACCCTACCCTAACTATAAAATGCTTCAACTGATAATTATTGAAAACATGAAACCTTTTTTTTGTGAGTCGGTCTCTGAGACCGATGTTAGTCCCCGAATACCACTCAAACATGTTAGTCCCGAAAGGTTAAAAAAGTTGCGCAACCAATAATAAGTTTTGCGTCGCCGAACTCAACACAACGTTGTCACAACCCTGTTTTGCACCAATTTGGTCAATCATTTTTGGGTTTTTAAAACGTTTCATGGTTTTTAAAACATTAATTTATCAACCAAATAATTACTGATGACCAAAATGTAAAGAAAACTTTCTGGTTACTCCTACGGTTATATTTTTATGCTCAAGATATCCGAAAAATAACGATTTCGAAATAGAAATTGGCAACACATTTCATTTTACTGTCAAATGTACTATTGTTTCATGTCAAAAAACACGCGGGCTTTTCATCTGTTGCGAACTTTTTGAAACTCAAGAATAAAAGAAAATCATTTCGATGAACAATATTTAATCTAGATATTGATTAAATCTCGAAGAGAATGGAACACACATGAATTAATTCTAGAAAACTAAAGTAAGGCTTCATAATCCTTTGTTTATACTTGTTTACGTCCAAAATTTGAACGACCGGTCATGTTTCCAAATAGAATTACACTTCCAACATGGCGGAGGAGTATAAAAATCGTCAAAGCGACTTTGGATATCAGATAACTGAAAATATACTAACTTTCGACGTCAGTCTGTCAGGCAACCAACTTTATACCCGGAGCGCGACTGAAGTTGCTTATCCGACCAAAAACTGAACCAAGTACAACTAATGAAAATTTTTAAACTTTAAACTTCAGCTTTAAACTTCAGCTCTCCAAACTGTCGTCATGAGGGCTTGTGTTTCTTCACCACGTAATCTTTTTTTTGCCTGTAATTGGAGGCAGTATATTAGAATACTCCTTTCGTTTCCGATTCAAAAGTTTGGTTAGGATCATTCCAGTTCCTCTTCTTTTACTATATACTTTTTATCAAGCAATTTAGCCAGTAGTACGTCCTCGTCACTGGAATAAAAAAATTAATAAATTGAGTAAATTATTATTATCTAAATATTGCTGGCACGTCCTGTGTAGTAAATATTTGGAAAAAGGTTAGTTGTAGAGATGACTCCACGAAAACGTTTTCAACTTTATTGAAAAATTGCCCACTGCTTAGTTGAATCTTACAAGGTCGCCCCTCCGTCGGGAAAATGTTTCACATAAGTAAAGTTGTCACTTGAACGTTTTAAAAACGTTATTCCCATTCCCAAAATATTTACTAGTTGTAGTCAGTTGAGTAAACGTTCTGACAACGTCGTAGCTTAACTGTTGTCATGCTTAATGTTAAGACAACGTTGTCTGGTGGTTTAGAAAGCATCCTTTCATAAATGACTAATTTCTACACCAAGTACAACGTTAATTTTGGTGTATTAATGTGGTTATAGTCGCCAAAATGCCACTTGGGTAATGAGATAATTGTTTCATTCGTTTTAATGATTGGTAAGACTAGCCTTGATTAATTTTCCGCCTGAAGTCCAGCAAGAGTTTCCTGAAACATCATCTAAATCCGTTTCAAATTTCCTCAAATTTGCATGCCTACTTTCACTTTTGTATGAGATGAATATTTTTTTAGCAACATTATATCAAACTAATTTTATTCAATCAAAGACCTGATCGACTATCTTTTATTTTTCGAGTTGATCCATCCTCTAGAAGAAACTATAATTGGCGTTCGTTTAATGGCACCGCATGTCCTTGTCAAGGTCAATCGATTCCCAGGCCACTCAAGAATCACGATGTAGTAATACACGTTTAATTGATATACATAAGTAATACGATTCCACCTAGACTATTAAGTACTCATATGTAATTTGAATTTCAATTAGAAAAAATTGTACCGGTGTAATGTTTTATACAGGTAATTAAAATGTAGAAGCTAAGTATAGAAGCCATAGGTGTTGCTTTTTTTTAAATGAAATCCTTGAAGTTCCTCTTTTTCACATTCTACACTCTCATTTTCAATCAGAATATTCGCATTTGCAGTGAGCACAACTCTGCAAATCCTAAAATCCTTTGATCTCACACATGCCGTCATTAGTGGGGTGCAGTGCTTATATCCTCATGAATTAACAATAAACCACGGTCTGCTGTGATGCTTTTGGTACACGGAGGTTTTGCTGTTGCGAAATTAACAAATAACATGACAAATATTCCTCTATTTATGAACAAAAATAAATTCCAACAACTCTATTAAGGCGGTTTTCCACCAAAGCAACTGCGTTTTGTTTCCAAAAAGAGCAACAAAAACTAGTTGCTGTCTTTGGAAACAAAAATTCAACTGTGTCCACCAAAGCAACATAAATAGATATTTTTGTTTTCGGTTTGTTTTCAGCTGTTTCTACTAAAGAGACAAGAAACAGTGTGAAAATGTCGACTACGAGAGATGATTTATTTGTGATTACATATGGGTTTTTCGTTATTCAATCAATTTAAAAAAAAAAAAAGCAAAAAAAAGAAAACCAAGAAATTGGGTAAAACCATTTTTGAAGGAACGGAATAAGTATGGCATAGACGGAATGATAATAACCTACGAAAAGATTATTTGGGAATAAAGGGTGAACTGAGGTCTTCATTTAAAAACTTCATAGGACTATCAAGTGCCGACTTTGAGTATTTAATACAACTGTGGGTCCGAAAATTTTTAAGCAAAACACCAACTATAGAGATGCTATTTCCGTAACAGATCGCTTGGCAATTACATTACCATTTTTGGCAACAGGGGATAGTTTTCAAAGCTTAGTGTTATTGTATGTTTCCACTAAGCCAACTGTGTTGCTAAAAACTGCAACCCAACAAGAAAACCTTTTGATCTTACCGCTCCGAGACGGGACTTCCAACAATTGCCAGAAACAGTCGCCAGCGACACAATGTTGCCGAAATGTTTCCAAATTCGGCAACTCCAACTCGAGTTGCTGTTTTGTTGATGTTTTGTTGGTTTGGTGGAAAACCGCCTTTATAGGCCAATCAATGGAGCATTTTTTCCTAACAAAAATACTAGTTGAAAACCGACTGTGCCATCATATGGAAGACTGTCCGTAGTTATATTCTGTTGTTTTCGACTCGCAACCGTCATTTATTAATTTGTTATAAACATTTAAATAACAAAAACCTTTTGTAGATAATTGAAATACGAACAAAATGGATTATTTTACGGAGGAAAACCGGAAAAACCGGAAAATTTTACGATGTCATGAAACTATTGAATCATGTGCACTTTGTGTGTGCACAAAATGAGCTTTGACGAATCATTAATTTTGGCACAATTGCAATTTGAATTTTTTATTGTAGCGTGTCTGGATGCTAAAACAGATTTTGAAAGTAGAAGTACAGTACCACAAAATGTATAGTCTCATTTTGCGCTAAAATGCTGCGAAATGGGTGAAAAATGCTTGCAAACATGACAGAAAACGGCCGAGCTGGGGGAAGAGGTCGAGTGATAGAAGAGAGCGGAAGATGAGGGAAGCGTATTATCACGAAACCTGTTCATTAGCAGAATTCCCCTCATCTCCCGGACTCTCCTACCACTAGACAGCTTATGCGGGCTCGGCCGTTTTCAGTCATGTTTGCATGCATTTTTCACCCATTTCGCACCATTGTAGCGCAAAATGAGAGTAAACGTTTTGTAGTACTATACTTCCACTTTCATAATCTGTTTGAGAAATTGAAATCGGGCTATCACTAGAGCATCCAGGCACGCTGCAAGATAGTGCAAAAAAAATTAAATTCCAATTGTGCCAAAACTAACGATCCGACAGCGCCTGTTTTCTGCAAGTACACATGATTCAATACTCTCATGAGAAAAGCCAATCTTATTTCTTGAAAAATGGACGGAGTCATGAATTTTTCAAAAAATAGCAAAATTTTCCGGTTTTTCCAGTGTTTGTCCGTTGCTAATGATCTGACCGGGTCGTAAAATATCCCATTTTGTTCGTATTTCAATTATCTACAATTCTGTTCATTAGAGCAACCAGACTGCTCTATTATTTTTCATTTTACAAGCAAATCAATAAAAAAACACTTTTTTGTCATTTAAATGTTTATAAAAAATTAATTAATGACAGTTGCAAGTCGAAAACTTAACAGAATATAACTACGGACTGTCTTTTATGTGATGGCATAGTAGGTTTCCTACTAGTATTCTTGTTAAAAACTCACTCATTTTATGCTCTATTGCCTGGTGTATTACTCCACTCGAATACTGCGAAAATACTCTGCGTACTTCACAAGATTCCAGTTTGTAATTCAACTTTCATCTTACGGTCAAACAATTTGATCAAATTTGTTTGATGTGACGTTATTATTACTATATATATATATATATATATATATATATATATATATACAGGGTGTCAATTTGAAAACTTCCCACCCTTAATATCTTCCTTCCAGTAAACAATATGAGTAATCGAAAAAACAGGTCAATTTTATTGTCAAGGGGGACACTTTCAAGGACTATTTGTAGCCCTCGTGGTTCAACCCCCTAGGAGGGGTAGATGTTACCCTTCGAATTTTAAATGGGAAGGGGGGTCAAGTGGCACATCATTTTGATGGGCGTTCAATTCTTGTTCCAATGGTACCCTGACTTATTATTTTGTGATGAGCATTTTCCGAAAAATTGCGTTCTAAACTAACAGAAGTAATTATTAGAACGCCTATACTGAGATGCATGGTTTGGCCAGAACTGGTTAGAATATTAGGTGGTACCGTTCCAACCCTGTATTAGGGGTAACATTAGCCATTAGCTCCAAACACTTTACATAAAAAAGTAGTCTAATAGTAAAACGTAGATGGTAGTAAAGTTGTGTTTATTAAATGCTGAATTTTTAAGTGTCATCGCAGAAATTGTACAGATAGCCTTCCTTTTTTGCTACTTCTGCTGTAAAAAGTTTCTGTTTTCCGGCAAAAAATTGGTTAGCAAATTTGAACTATGTGGTAGTATTGTGAATACCGTTGTACCTGTTGGGCTGTTTAGGAATTACTTTAATAAGTGTGTAAAAGTGTAAAAATGGTTTACATTCTTCAAGACAGAATTGAAATGATTGTAATTTATGGAGAAGTTGGAAAGTGCGCACGAAGGGCGGCATGTCTTTTTAACGAAAGACATCCAAATTGTAATGTAAGTCACCGGTATGTGCTTGATTTGGTGAATAAGTTTTACGAAACTGGTTCAGTGACAAATAAAAAAAGAAATAACCCCAGAGTACTAAATGAAGCAGCTCAAATTGAAGTTTTGGGAACATTTGCTGCAGAGCCCACGAGCTCCTTACGATCAGTATCAGAACAGACGGGAATGTCACGCGAGACTATAAGAAAAGCATTGAAAATGCATAAATTTCATCCATATAAAATGCAGATTCTTCAAGAGCTCCACGAGGATGATTATGATAGAAGAATAGAGTTTTGTGAAATCATGTCTCATCGAGTCAATACCATCCCTAATCTTCTGTTAAACATCTGTTTCAGCGATGAGTGTTCATTTTTTCTGAATGGCAATGTTAATAGACAAAATTGTCGCTATTGGAGTGACGAAAACCCACATATTTTTCGGGAAGGGCATACACAACACCCACAAAAAGTTAATGTTTGGGCTGGTATTCTTGGAAATGCCATTCTTGGTCCATTATTTCTGGAAGAAAACTTGACTGGCAATCTGTACCTTGATATGCTTGAAGAGACTATCGATCCTCTTATAACTCACGAGCTAGAAACTCAAATTGATGCAGAAGGTAATGAACTTTTGCAGGAGGATCTGTTACATTACCAGCAGGACGGTGCTCCACCTCATTATTTTCTTCCCGTCCGACAGTGGTTAAACGAGAGATTTCCGGGTAGATGGATTGGCAGAAGGGGAGCAGTTGAATGGCCTCCGAGATCACCGGATTTAACACCCTTAGATTTCTTTCTTTGGGGGCATCTTAAATCCGTTGTTTATAAAACACAACCTTCTGATATTGACGAACTTAAAAGACGAATTACAGCAGCATTCCAGTCAATTCCTAGTGAAGTTTTCCGTAATGTTAGAGGGGAGTTCGAAAACAGACTGTATTACTGTTTAGAGCAAAATGGACAACATTTCGAACAGCTAATAAGATAAGCGTAAGTAGATTTTATGTTGGAAATGTCTTTCTCGCAAATTAAATTTTATTGTGTAGAAGGAAAATAACCACCAAATAAAAAATCCCATGCGTAATAAATTTATTCCTGTCATTCAAGGGTTGGAGCGGTGACACCTACTCTTCTAACCATTTTTATTAAAGGGAGTCAATACAATAATGCATCTCAGTATAGGCGTTCTAATAATTACTTCTGTTAGTTTAGAACGCAATTTTCGGAAAATGCTCATCACAAAATAATAAGTCAGGATACCATTGGAACAAGAATTGAACGCCCATAAAAATGATGTGCCACTTGACCCCCCTTCCCATTTAAAATTCTAAGGGTAACATCTACCCCTCCTAGGGGGTTGAACCACGAGGGCTACAAATAGTCCGTGAAAGTGTCCCCCTTGAAAATAAAATTGACCTGTTTTTTCGATTACTCATATTGTTTACTGGAAGGAAGATATTAAGGGTGGGAAGTTTTCAAATTGACACCCTGTATATATATATATATATATATATCCGTTTATTTAGTTTAAAAACTAATACATCGTACATACAAAATAAAAATATGTTAAAAGCTTATCAACAATGCACAGTTGTTAAAAATATAAAATATTACTGTTGTGTATAAAGAGATAAAATTAAAATTATTTTACAAAATATATTAGGGATTGCTTCCTTCCAACAAATGTTTTTTCAGAGTCATTTTGAAAGAATTGAGAGAGTGTGCAATTTTTATTTCAGATGGTAACTCATTGAATGCTCTTAAGTCTTTGATAAAAATGGAGTTTTGAATAAATCTTTTGTGAAATTGAGGAATGTGGAAATCTCTTCTAGCTCTCGTTTCATAGTGGTAAAATTCAAAATTATAGTTTACTTTATCTTTCAAGTAGTCTGGTACACTTCCATTTCTTATTTTAAATACAAAAATGAGTTTACTGCTAACCACTGTAGACTGCTCAACATTGATGTAATAGGAGTACGTCGATTGCACGAGAGAATTGTGCGCATTGATCGGTTTTGCAATTTTTGAAATATATATATATATATTTCATAAAGTTAAGTAAAAATATATATATTTCATTTTGATATAGTAAATACAAAATAGTTGAGCAGTAAGTGAAATGGGGAAGTATAATAGTGTTGTATATAATCCTTTTGGTCCATTGATTGAGATATCTTGAACATCTATATAGAGTTATCCACTGTACGGGCGCGATCTCAGTTTCGGTCTTGAAATGGGTTTGGTTGTCGATTCATCTGTTGCAGTTATTAGTTATTGACTGCTAGACCTACCCTATACTGATGAGGAGAAACACTCCGAAATCGATATATAGGTGGTCCGAATGTTTCGATGAACATTCCCATGCAACAAGTAATTGCAGAAATAATTTTGTAGGAACTCTGCACGGAAATTTCATCAGATTTAATTCAATGTTCGTCGTGGCATTAGCCAGGAAAGTAGTTATTTTCTGATGGATTTTCGACCCAACTTTTCCTATTGTTTTTTCAAGGATTTTTTCAATAGAACTTAGCATATTGACTGGCCTCATTTCAGAAGCGTTGTTCGGGTTTACAATTTTTGGTATTGGGATGATAGTTGAAATTTTCAAGTCATTGGGAAATGTGCTCGTCTCTAGTGATGTATTAATGAGGTTCAGCAACGGTTCTTTAATGGTATCAAAGCAATTTTTTATGAAAACCGTATTTATGTCATCGGTGCTTCCCTTGTTGGGCATTGAAAATATGCTTTTTTAATTCATCATAAGTTATGAGTCTAAATATTTGAAAAAATGTATTATTGGTCCTGGGTGTGATGGGGTAGTTAAATGAGTTTATATTTTATTCTCAACAGTATTACTATCTTATATTCAGCAAGGCAGACATTTTCTACTGTTGTAACAATCTGGCAGATAGAGAAAACAAAATTTGCAATGTTTTATGCATCAAAAAATATATATTGTCACTTATATTGATTATAATAGAGCCTCATTAGCATCTTCAGGATCTTCTTCCTCGTCGTTAGAAAAGTGTTCGTCATCCTCTGTTTTCATATCAATATCTGTAATCATAAAATTTGTAAATCGAAGTATTTTTAGAATTGTATTGTAATCACCTGGAGAATCTTCCACCAAATCGCTGACAAGATATGGAAGTTGATCTCCCTCAAACAATTCAAAAACTAAAGAACCTTTTTCCTCTATCCAACCATGTTCCAGTGGGCTCAATATGGTGGGCAATATAATGAGCTCTCAAGAACTGCTGCTTCAGCTCGATTTTGCAAGGTGGAATGGAGGTCGCGTCAAATTTCTAACTTTTTTGCATAATTTCGAAAAACATGCGTTCTATCACGAAATATGTAATAAAGCATCAACAATTGGCTACTTTCGAGTACACCATCTGTCTAAAGTGTGTACCATGCCGCGAGAAAGTGAAATGACAGATGATCGAACTGGCACTCTCTCGCAATCGTAATTTGACAATTTAATTGAAAACAAAACAAACAATAAACGAAATTCAATTATTGGAATTGAGAGAACATTCACACCTAACATCCATGGAATGAAACCACCATATCAAATTTTAAGCACCGATCACGCACATCTACAGATGTATGACATTATAAGACAAAAGTTTGATATCTTACTATACTAAGTGCACGGGAAAAGTCAATGGTATTGAAATAGAAAAGGTTTATTTATACAAAACCTGCTCGTTAGGAAAGAGTCAAAGCTTTGTTGATATGACGAAAATGATAAATTGTCAAAAGGGTTTATTGATTTATCTATTGTATTCAAATATCATCAATTCTTCTCACAGTGTTTGTCTTCTTACAGACCAGAAATAAAAATGAAATAACGTAATTCTCCCAAAGCAAGTTTTAATTGATACAAAACCTTTAAGTCATTTCATTCAAATCTATTACTAGGCACTTCAGCTTCTAGGCATAGGCTCTTTGAAGATCTCCGTACATATTCACTTCTTAATGATCTCCTTCCCGGGCGAATATAATATAATACACAATAATGTAATATACCAAGCTGTAGAGGTTTTTCCCCCTCAAAATAAAAGACGCTAATGGCCTATACTATATATACAGGGCAATTCCAATTCGACCCCTACCATTGGGATCTCCTAAACTACAGAAGATACGTCGAAGCTTAAATTGGGGCAAAGTTGCGTATTCTGGTGCTTAACAAAATACTGTTTTGAAACTTGGAAAATTCCGAGTATTTCCGGAAATATCGGGAAAAAACTGAAAATCGGAATTTTCGTTTTTATTTTTTTCTATCGTTATTTGACAAAATAGCTCAAAACCAAAAGAACATTTTCATTGATACTTTTTTTCAGCTACATGTTTTCATGTTGAGATTTACTATCCGACGTTTCGTCTTCTGGCATTCATCATCAACTTTTTTTTCTGTTATGGTCGCCATATTGTTTTTTTATACAGAAAAATAGTGATTCTCATTCTGATTTCATTGATGTATAATTTGTTATGATTTGCATTCTGAAACCACAGATATTAAAAAAAAAACAACTTCATCTGAGATGGTCATGACTCCATCGAAAAATTTTGTTTAATAAACACTAGTTGTCAGAACTCATTAAACATCATAAGTTTGCACAAATACTTCAGTCGAAATGTCCTCATTCTCAAATGAAGAAAAACGAGATATGTTGAAACTTTATTATAAATTTGATAGGAATAGTACGAAAACAGCACAAATTCATTTTGAATTATATCCGGAAAGACAACAGCTGGATAGAACATTATTCGGAATTTTGGACAAACACTTGGCTGAGTACGGTGCGTTTCAAAAACCAAGAATGAAATATGGAGGCAGAATAGAACAAAATATTAGACGTAACTTATTAGCCGAGGTAAAATAATTGTTCATTCCATATTCGAAGCAGTATAATTATTTTTGGTACTTTTTTAGATAAATGCAGATCCTTCCAAATCAACACATCAAGTCTCGACAGAAATGGATGTGCCACAGACGAGCGTTTCGAGGGAATTCAAAAAAAGTGGTTTGAAATGTTATAAGATACATATTTCACAAAAATTACATCCAGGTGATCCTGAGAGAAGGATGAAATTTTGTAGCTGGCTCTCGAATAGGGTAGACCCTACAAACTTCTTGAAAAACATTATTTGGACCGACGAAAGTACCTTTTCGAACTGTGGTGTTTTTAATAGAAATAATGAGCACATTTGGAGTGAAAATAATCCACGACACTTCCGAGAAGTCAGACCACAAGTTCGGTTTCGTTTGAATGTGTGGGCTGGAATTTATGACGACCGAATACTTGGACCTCATTTCTTCTCTAATACTTTGAACGGGGAAACGAATTCGAAGAATATATGGATACGTTTTCCATTGTTAATTATAACAGCTACTGGTTTCAGCATGACGGGGCTCCTCCACACAATAAAAGAGCAGTTTGCGAATATTTACACCAAAGATTTCCTAATAGGTGGTTAGGAAATTCTGGACCAGTGAGGTGGCCGGCAAGGTCACCTGACCTTGCAGTTTTGGATACTTTCTTGTGGGGCACTTTAAAGAACAGAATCTATGGAGAGCAAGAATATGACACAGTAGATGAACTTAGAGACAATATCATCACGCAATTCAGGTCTATCAGAAGAAGGGATATTGTTAGGGCTGTTCTTAATTTTAGACGACGAGCTCGGTTATGTATTCAAGAGGAAGGCCATCATTTCGAACACTTGTTGTAATACTTTTTGTGTATTTTTTACAAGCTCATGATTTCATTCTTGTTTTTTGAAACGCACCGTACTCAGCCAAGTGTTTGTCCAAAATTCCGAATAATGTTCTATCCGGCTGTTGTCTTTCCCGATATAATTCAAAATAAATTTTTCTCCAAATGACATTAAAAGCGGCCTTTTGATGACACTTGGCAGGCTTAGAAGTTGTACTTTTAATGCCTAGGCAGAAAAAGTCCACTTTTACTGCCTAGGCAGAAAAAGTTCGTTGCTAGGCAACCTTCCAAGTAACAATTTAAATCAAACTGGTTATTAAAATTAACAATGACATTAAGAAAACTCAAAATGATGCTGATGATAATGAACTGGTTTTATTGCAAAACTACAAACTACAACACGAAATTTTTATTTATTAGATATATTTATGGTGAATTGTGAACAATTATTTAATACAATTGAACTCTGTCCTCTTCCCTCCTTTCCAGTAAAATTAACAACTTTAGTATCCATACTTGATACTCCGGAAACGCCAGAAAATATTTTATTGCCGATGTTCGACTTATAGGCTAGCGAGTCCTCAATATAGCCCTCCGCGACAGCGGAAGACTTCCATCCTCCATGTTGCTTCAACATCGTTATTTCCCCACCAGAATGCACCAGCAACGTGGCCGAAGTTCTGCGAAAGCAGTGCCCGGTATACTCTTTCGCATGGGATAGTCCCAGAAAAGTAGCAATTTCTTCTGTCATTTTACCGAATTTGTGAATGCCAATGAATTGATGATGTGCTTTACCGTTCGCATATTTATAGAAGACACGCCGATTATTTAAATTCGAGGGTCTGGAGGCTGCATATTTTCTGTAAACGCTTAAATATTCCGTTACTACAAAAGATCTTGATCTTTTGGTCTTAGTATTTGGTAGCATAATTAGCAATTTGTCGCCCATATTATTTATATCATCTGTTTTCATTTGCAAAAGCTCATCACATCTACAAGCCCCAGCGACTGCAACAATAAGTACAACGGAAAAATTGCAGTTTAGGGTAGTAACCCCGATTTTGACGAATTTTTTTTTGGGGGTTATTTCGAGGTCCTTGAACACAAATCTGAAGTCAAAAAGCCTCGCTCTCACTTACTTTTTGATTTACGACCAAGTGTCGCAAAAAGGGTATTTTCAACATCAAATTTTTTCCAAAAAAAGCAAAAAGTTTGCCTTTGCCTTATATCAGCATAATCTAGACACATCAATTCACGCATTTTTGGCACATTTTGCAGTATTTTCAACTTTGTATTGAAAATATAAGATTTAAATTAACATAACAATACATATGATGAAAATCGTTTATTGACAGCAACTAAAAATGACAGTATGTCAGATATGGATAACAAATGGTCGTGTTCCACCCAAATGAAGGTACAAATTGAACATGTACTAAAATATAAAAATAAAAATTCAAAACTCTTTTTCCTATAATATAGACTAATGTCAGTTACCGCCAATCTGGGCTAAGCACGGCAGTATAATCGAGGATAGTGATGACGTCACAAATGTCATTCTTGTCAAAAACTGATTCCAAACAAACCTTCCTCGAATTAAAATCAGCTTGTCCGATATTGTTTCCGTTAAAGTTTTTCAACTTCTTTTGCTTGAGTAAACAAAATCCAAACAATCAAACACAATTTGAGAAGCAAAGCAGCAAATAATTAACAAAGAATGTCACCAAAAATTCTGTTTGGAATGAGTTTGTGACAAGAATGACATTTGTATTTTATCTACTACTATTTGATCTTTTTATATCCACTTTTTGTAGGAAGGTTTATCCCTTATTTCTTGTTGAAGATCAGTAGCAAGACATACGCGACTACTACTATTTTATTTTTTCTCTACTTTTTGTAGAAAGGTTCATTCCTTATTTCTTGGTGAAGATTCATAGCCAGAAATACGCGAGCGAAGCGAGCGCGCTCGGCCGACATTTCTCAATTCCGCGCCGCGCGCTTTTCTAACACTATTTTTTTTCTCTACTTTTTGTAGAAAGGTTCAATTTTTACGTGGAGAAATAATAATGCAATACTCGATAAACTGCAACATTACGATGTTATACCAAAAAGTAGGGTAATAAAATGCCACGTAGTTATTGCGACGGTTTTTTCATATCGCGAAATAAAATGGTTACCAGCCATGCCCGACCAGTCGTTGATGCAGAACACATGTTTATTCACACATACATTTTATTCGCAGAAAAATTGCAAAATTCGCGCGGGACTTAACAAGGTTTCATGATAGGTAGCGCGAAAAGTGTCTTGTGAATTTCAGAATATCGGAACACGACCGTTTGTTTGTTGTTGTTGCTGTCACTGCTGTCAATAAACGATTTTCATCAAATGTATTGTTATGTTAATTTAAATCTTATATTTTCAATACAAAGTTGAAAATACTGCAAAATGTGCCAAAAATGCGTGAATTGATGTGTCTAGATTATGCTGATATAAGGCAAAGGCAAATTTTTTGCTTTTTGTGGAAAAAATTTGATGTTGAAAATACCCTTTTTGCGACACTTAATTGGTCGTAAATCAAAAAGTAAGTGAGAGCGAGGCTTTTTGACTTCAGATTTGTGTTCAAGGACCTCGAAATAACCCCCAAAAAAAATTTCGTCAAAATCGGGGTTACTACCCTAAACTGCAATTGTACCACATACAGTTCATCTGGGGCATCTGATAAAAATTTCTCGATTTCTTCTCTTTGAAAAACTCGGGATTTTTTTGCATGGAAACCGTCTGACTGGCGTTTCAAAAAAGCCCGTAACTTCAGGTATTTTGCCAAATCAATGTTATTTTTTATGTTCAGGGTAGCTTTCAACATCGAATAGGTAGACCATAACGTTGAAGGCTTCAATATCTTTGAAAGATCGGAAAAATAGACAAACAGCACATTTTCAGAGAAAGATCCTATATTTTTCTTCTGTCTATATTCCATGAATCTGCTGTATGTGAGTTCATATACAGTTCTTGATTTTTCCGGTAAAAGGTTAAATTCCACATCTCGCGCCTGGTCTCTTATCTCAGGTGCTGTCAATTGCATCAATTCATCCTCACTTTGCAGTAAATCCATTTCTAACATGACAACTTTTCAAAATTGACAATGACAAAGTAAACAGTAAACATATTCAACAAACGTCATCAGCGGTAAACATAGTTAACGCAGGGCCCAGTTACCTTTGATAAAATAATTTAGTTATTTGGATATTGATAATGAAACGCAATTTAAATATGAAAAAGTCGGTTTTGCGTGGAATTGGAACAAATTTGAAGAAAAAATTATATGTTTCACACGGCAGAAAAGCAGATTTAATGCCTTGGCTGGTTTCATAGCCGAGCGTAGCGAGGCTATGAAACACCAGCCGCGGCATTAAATCTTGTGCTTTTATGCCTAGTAAAACAAATAACTATTGTGCTGTTTTCGTACTATTCCTATCAAATTTATAATAAAGTTTCAACATATCTCGTTTTTCTTCATTTGAGAATGAGGACATTTCGACTGAAGTATTTGTGCAAACTTATGATGTTTAATGAGTTCTGACAACTAGTGTTTATTATCAAAATTTTTCGATGGAGTCACGACCATCTCAGATGAAGTTGTTATTTTTAATATCTGTGGTTTGAGAAGAGCAAATCATAACAAATTAAACATCAATGAAATCAGAATGAGAAACACTATTTTTGTGTATAAAAAAACAATATGGCGCCCATAACAGAAAAAAAAGTTGATGATGAATGCCAGAAGACGAAACGTCGGATAGTAAATCTGAACATGAAAACGTGTAGCTGAAAAAAGTATCAATAAAAATTTACTTTTGGTTTTGAGCTATGTTGTCAAATAACGATAGAAAAAAATAAAAACGAAAATTCCGATTTTCAGTTTTTTCCCGATATTTCCGGAAATACTCGGAATATTCCAAGTTTCAAAACAGTATTTTGTTAAGCACCAGAATTCGCCACTTTGTCCCAATTCAAGCTTCGGCGTATCTCCTGTAGTTTGGGAGATCCCAATGGTGGGGATCGAATTTGAATTGCCCTTTATAAGATAATTTTTAAATGAAAACCCAGGTTTTTGCCCCAGCAAAATTGCAACAACAACAACAATATAACCTACAAAATGGATGTTCGTACGACCGGATCGGTGCATTTTCCACTGAGAAAATCCGGGAAAACCTCGAAAACGAGACCATTTTTCAAAAATTTATAATTTTTACAAATCTAGAGCTGGACAAACAATATTTCGGAAACTAATAGATAATAATATGTGGTTCAACTGTGCGCAAGATATTTTCTGTTCGATGTGTAGTTTTTGCACAATAGCGTTATAAACAATGTAAGTGCACATCTTGCAAGATGCATCGATTTAAGGGAAACCGTCGTATTCAAATTCTGTAAACGTCATCTGGAGGTAGAGATCAATATCTACAATTTGCATATTTTGGATTTTCACCTGAAAGGTGGGAAATGTGTTGAAAATGTCACTGCAATATTGTTTGCCCAGCTTCAGATTAATAAAAAAATTTGAATTTCTGAAAAATGGTCTCTTTTTCGATGTTTTCTCAGTGAAAAATGCACAGATCTGGTCGTATAAAAAATCAATTTGTAGGTTTTATAATTCTCTACCAAAGTTCTTTTCTACTCCAATACTTTTTGAGATATTCGCAAAAAAAAACAAAAATATTGTAATTTTTTCAATATTTCTGTTGCTTATGGGGCTAAAACCGGGGTTTTCATTCACAAACTATCTTATAAAACGTAGTTTTTATAGGCCGTTGGCGTCTTTTATTTTGTGTGAAAAGGGCCTCTTATTTTTGTCTATAGCTTGGCCTATAAGCGAACATTTCCTATTCAAGTTGCAGTTCATGTATATGGACAAAAAGTAACTGTGCAGTTCTAATTTGAAAACACTCCGCCGCAAACGTATAAAAAGTTGAAAACTACTCGCCGCAAAATGAGGCGCTCTCTAACTGTCTCTATCAGTGTAATTTACAAGTGCAATAATATTTTAATGGAAGACAAATTATGCAAATTAGCGGTGGTAGAGTGTTAAAACGTAAACGTTGAACTCGGACGAGGTTGAAGACACCATGCCTTGATACGTCGTATATCATGCATATTTTATATACATATACTATTGCACAGCAGAAATTTCTTTCCTGATCTCACTAGTTTATTCTTGGACTGCATGTATTAAATATTTTATTGCCTGTTTTTGAGGCACACTTCTCATGAAAAAATTTCGGTAAATTCTAAAAACAAAAAGAAATATTTTTTCCACTATACATCTATAGAATCTCTGGTGTTTCTCCCTGACTTTTCTTCTCTTTATCTTTGTATGAGAAATTCTCTAATATTATTTTTTTTGCCTACGATTGATTAACTTTGAAATAACGCAATTGCCGATAAATGCAAAGAGGGGAATCTTCAATTTGCAACTCATGAGATCTCAGAAGCAAGAAAAATCAGCTGAGGAAATAATGTCAATCGTCGTCAAGATGTGATGAGACCGAAATCATTACAATTTCAACATTTGTTTGCACTCCGATTTTTTAACTCCAGCACAGTTATTGGAAATAATGATACAGGGATGTATTACATCCTATTCGGCCCATATGAACTGACTGAGATGAAAATTATCCTGAGTGACAAAACAGTCACGGTGATAAAAGTCTCGTGTGCGCTAGCCCTTAGCTACATTTCAATTCGAAAGCTTATGCCATTATTACATTTGAAAGCAAAATAGAAAACGCAGAGGAAACCATGTGTTCAACATGTTTTCCTCAAATGATTTCTTCGAAAGAAACTAAAGAATCTCATCCCTGCTTATGATTATTTAGGCTCAGATAATATTTAAATTTCATATTATTATCCTTTCCAATATCTCGGAACAACTGATATCTTTTTCATCGAGTATATTTATTCATAATACCACGTTCTGTTCGCTTATTTATGGTGTGTTGTTTTAATGTTTTTTCTATTTGATAGATAAATGCTATTTATATGATACCTTCGTTAATAAATCATTATACTACCATATGTTCTGAATTTGTTCCACTGCAACTCCGTCAGTGAAATGTCATAACGTAAACGAAATTTTACGCGTAAGTATAGAAGGAAAAATCTAACAGTTATATATATATATATATATATATATATATATATATATATATGTTCCAGTGACTGTAAAACAGTCGAAAACAATCCTTTAGGAACTCACTATACCTTTGTATAGATTGTATGGCATATGTCCGACAGAAAACAACTACTTTCTCTGGCTAATCTGTTGCCGTGGTGGATCCTGTTAGCGATTGCAGTGTTCATCCCGGCGAACGATGACGGGCACCGGGCCCCCGCGTGTATACAACCGTGATAACCTGGACTGCACTGATGAGGGACTTCATCCCGAAACCGGTCTGCAGTTGGTTCCTTGTTTGGATCAGGCGGTGTCCTGCTGTCTGTCTCTGAGAGCTCTTGCAAAGTTGTTCCTTCAAAGTAAGGATCTTTGCACATATGTCTGACAGATATAATTCAATATCTGTCGAGGTATTAGCCAGAGAAGTAGTTGTTTTCTGTCGGACATATGCCATACAATCTATACAAAGGTATAGTGAGTTCCTAAAGGATTGTTTTCGACTGTTTTACAGTCACTGGAACATTTATTGCTCCTTGAAACAAGTATTCAGCATATACCATTTCGCATCCGAAATGTCCTTCTGGAGCGCTCTCTAATCTGTTGCCGTGGTGGATCCTGTAAGCGATTGCAGTGTTCATCCCGGCGAACGATGACGGGCACCGGGCCCCCGCGTGTATACAACCGTGATAACCAGTACTGCACTGATGAGGGACTTCATCCCGAAACCGGTCTGCAGTTGGTTCCTTGTTTGGATCAGGCGGTGTCCTGCTGTCTGTCTCTGAGAGCTCTTGCAAAGTTGTTCCTTCAAAGTAAGGATCTTTGCACATATGTCTGACAGATACAATTCAATATCTGTCGAGGTATTAGCCAGAGAAGTAGTTGTTTTCTGTCGGACATATGCCATACAATCTATACAAAGGTATAGTGAGTTCCTAAAGGATTGTTTTCGACTGTTTTACAGTCACTGGAACATTTATTGCTCCTTGAAACAAGTATTCAGCATATATATATATATATATATAAAAGCCAACAGTTATACCTACCCAATGTTGTTTCAAATTAGTTATGGATGAATGATGAAATTCGTGAAACCAGTCAGAAACTGAAAAGCATACTTGGTCTAAACAAGAACTTTTCCCGTATATTATGTGAAGCTTACACTCAAGTACGCTTTGGCTCCTGAAGATGCTAACTTTGTTGGCGAAACGTGCGTTGAGTGAAATTGACATAGTTTTGGTGTTTCGATAGTTTCTATTTCTTGAATTGTATTCTCACCAAATATTCGACGACTCAACCAATTACAAATAAATAATATCAATCAATCAATCAATCAATATTTACTTTATTGTATTCATGAAGAAATCATGGTTACAAAGCAGTACAATGTAAAGGTAAACTTACAATAAAAATCAGTATAAACATATAAGGTACAACAATAAAATATTTTAACCGAGTAGAGACAATTAATCTACAAATAACACTCAGGTCAATACATCACTAAAATATTGCGTCAATAAATCATGGTCATAAGGATAAATGTACAACAAAATTTAGTATAAAAACATCTGTTAAAAATTCAAACGAGTAGAGACAATTAATTCCAAAAGATTTAAGTGTATATAACTAAATTATTGAGTCAATAAAAAACTCATCCAAACTATAATAGGTTTTTTCCATTAATCTATATTTTAGCTCTTTTCTGAATTTAGTTGGTGGTTCAATTTCTTTCAAATCATTGGGAAGATGATTGAAGATTTTACAGCCATTGTAAATAAATGAGTCTTTAATGAGACTTGACGAGGGTAGCAGAAGTCCTACATCTCTGTTTTGTCGAGTATTGTGCGTAGATGAGTGAGAGCCGAACTTAGTTTTATGTTTTTTTATTATCGATGCTGTTTCCAGGATAAACAGGGCAATTACTGTTAATATTTTATTGGATTTGAACAACTCTTTGCAGGAGTCTCGAGGTTTTGCTTTGCACAAGTATCTTAAGGCTCGTTTCTGTAGGATGAGTACACTGTTCAATAAGTAGTTGTTGCAACTTCCCCAAAATGCAATGCCGTAACGGATATGAGATTCGACTAGGGAGTGATAAACCATCCTTGCAGCTGAGAAATTTAATTCTTGTGCAGTAAGCTTCACTGCATAACACCCAGAAGACAGTTTTTTTCTCATTGCGATCACATGATCAACAAATTTTAATTTATTATCTATGTGAATACCCAAATATTTTGTGTTGTTTTTATTTTCAATGATTCCTGATTCTAGGTTTAAATCATCAAGCTCACATTTAAACGTAATCAAATTTGTTTTATCGATGTTGAATGATAGTTTATTGGAGTCACACCAATTAGTTACCTTCGTTAAATCTTCGTTAACAGCTTCGTTTAATTCGTCAATGTTTTTGTTGTACCATGTAATAGCAGTGAATGTGAATCTACCTGAGATTTTGATATTAGTTATATCATTAAAATATAGTAAAAACAGAACTGGTCCAAGGACCGAGCCCTGAGGAACCCCGAATGTTATCTGCCCCAGTGAAGAATGGATATTAGTCTTGACAATTTGCTCTCTACCGTGTAAATATGATTCTATCCATTTGTAAGACATACCCCTGAAACCATAGTATTGAATCTTTTTAAGCAATATTCCGTGATCAACGCAGTCGAAAGCTTTCGACAGGTCACAGAACACTGTCGCCACAGCCTCACCCTCGTTTATCACAGTATATATATTAAACAGGAGATCAAAGATAGCATCATTTGAGTTTTTATTGGATTGAAATCCAAACTGGTTATCACTTAAAATTTTATGTTTAGAGAGAAAGCTCAATATTCTCATTTTAACCAATTTTTCTATTAATTTCGCTAACGTTGGTATTAGTGCTATGGGTCGATAATTAGAGGGATTATCCGTATCACCACCTTTGTGTAGTGGAATAATAATGGAAGTTTTAAGTTGATCAGGAAATATCCCTGTTTGGAATGATTGGTTTATTAATTGTACCAAAGCCTCCAGTGCTTCATTAGGTAGATTTTCTATTATACGTATCGATATTCCGTCAATTCCAGAGGATTTTTTAGTTAAAATTTCTGAAATAACCAGTTTCAACTCATAATTGTCAGTGTCATGTAGTACAAATGAATCATTTATTCTGTAGCGTATCATATTGTCAAGTGGATTTATTCCTGATTTAATGTTATCGTGGATTTTTTTAGCAATTGTGCAGAAGTGTTTATTCAAGATATTCGGGGAGATAGGAATTTCATGTCTTCTGGAATTTTTCCCTCTGAGGTTGTTAACTATTTCCCAGGTTTCTTTTGTTTGATTCTGTGCTTTGTAAATTTTATCTTTATAATAGTTTTCTTTAGCTAGTGTAATTAACCTTCTATAAATAGAACGGTAATTCCTGAAATGCTCATGGAAGTAAAAGCTATCGGTGAACTTTCTTATAGAATGCAGACAACGTAGGTTTCTTGATGATATTCTTAATCCTTTTGTGAGCCAATGCTTTTTTTGTTTTGTTTTTAGTTTACATATAGGAAAAGCATAATTGAAAACATTTAATAGACGGTTATAAAAGTCAGAAAATTGAACGTTTGGAGCTAGGAGACGGATATTTTCCCAATTTATATTAGAACATTTTTTGAAGAACCTGTCATAGTTTTTCTTACTGTATATTCTACCAAATCTACAATCTTTTTTTTTGTCATAAATAATTTTTACGCTGCAAAGTACCGCCTCATGATCAGAAAGTCCGGCAGGAACAACTTCACAGGAGATAGATTCTTTCAATAAATTAGAACATATATAATCAATAGTAGTGTCTGAAGTATTATAAATAAATCAAAAAGCTTTTGACAGCAAAATGAAGAACTTAATTACAAAAATGTGGATCAAGCGGGTTTCAAACATGGGTTCCCTCGATTTCCAGCCGAGTGCGTTTACCAACTACGCTTTTGCTCCTATTTCGAAAACCGGTGCCTAACATTTCAAATTAGGCTCAGTGGTAGTATGTAAGGATGATGAGACATAAATGTGATGAAGAGTTGTACTAAGAAATAGATATTATACTTACCATAGACGATTCACTACGGACAAATCAACCTAGAAACAGGAATGAATCCGACACACCTAGTGAATAGACTACTGAACCTGGTGAAAGACATTTACCCATTCAACTAAAAACCACTGACGACAGAACAATACCATTTAGACCCCAGCAGGTCTCAGTGTAAAGGGAAACCTCAAAGATAAAACCCGGTATCTCGTTCATCAGGCTTTTACCAACCAACCAACTAAAGAATAGTTTTTTGCAAAGCGTATTGATGTTATCCATTATGTGGGGTTTTATGTTTCAAATATGTAGAACGTATGTTTGACTCAGCGTCATCAAAGGAAATAAACAACAACATTGAATACAAACAATTGAAGGTTGAAAGACACCTTGGCCGCCTTTTTGATATATCTTTATTATTTCAGTCGTGAACCTAGAACCATTGTTTATATAGAAGATAGTTAGTCAACCTTATGGGATTATAATTGGATCAAAATGGATGCGACATGTAGATGACGATAGTGAGCTCGCATCCAAGTCATGTCGTAACTTGATTGAAACAATGGGACAGCATTAAATTCATGGTTTTTTTAAGGAACCTGCATTAAAATGACGTCAAATATATGTTTGTAACTAATCACGCTAGATGACACTCGCGTTTGCGTCCAACACCAATTACACAGGCATTGACTATCTTACTTCTATATAAACAATGATAGAACATAATTGGAAACGAACATCCTCAATTTCAACTGTGATTCAAACCAGGAATCACTCTATTTACAGACAAGTGCGTTTACCAATCTCGCCATTGATCCTTTTTCGGATACCAGTGACTCACATTTCAAATTCAGCTCTATGTCAGTATGGAAAGATCATGAGGGTTAAACGTATTGATGAGCTTTGACTAAAAAATAGATATTTTAATATAAATTATAAAAGAGTTTTTCAAAAAGCGTCTTGATGTTATCCTTTTTGTTTGGTTTTGTTTGGTTTGAGTTTTAAATGTATAAAACGTTTATTCGTTTTATTATTCCTATACAGATGCACTACCGTCCTCAAAGTAAATAAACAACAACATTAAACACAAAAAATTGATAGTAAACAGGTACCTCAGCCGCCTTCTGATATATCTTATTATTTTAATTGTGAACCTTGAACATAATCGGAAACGAACATCCTCAATTTCAACTGCTTATATATACAGAAATTTGCCGTCATTCAAGCAAAATAACAACTTCGCAAATTGCCCGCAATTAACTACGTTGCAGGATCATGATTCCCGCTAACCGCTCATCAAACAATTTTCAAAACTAAAACAATATTTTCATCGGAAAATAACAGTATAGGCCGAGGTTGAAACATTTAACGACAGAAGAAATTAGCTAACCAGCGGTTTGCAGTTAGTAAGAATGTTCAAATAGCTCCAAGGTAAAGGGAAGTATTGTTTCTTTGCTTGAACGATACATACAGGGGTGAAACGACTGTAATTTTCAGTAATAATATTCCGATAAAATGCAGAATTTTCGAAAAATACTTTCACCTTACTGTCACGAAAACTGTTTTGCTTAGAAACACCACGAGAGCTTGTCGGCCGAACTGTAGATAAAAATAAGCGGCTCACACAAAATAAAAGACGCAAACGGCCTATACTACTTTTTATAAGATAGTTTGTAAATGAAAGCCCCGGTTTTTGCATGTCCCAGCAAAATCGCTTTGTGGAATTTTTTAAACAAGAAATAGTGAAAAAATATTCAACTTTTTTGTTTTTTTTTTTGGAAATATCTCGGAGATTATTTAAGGAATCGTTTTACAGTCAATGGATCTTTTGTAGAAATTTACAAAACCTACAAAATTGTTTTTTATACGCCCAGATCGCTGCATTTTTCACTGAGAAAATCCGAGAAAACCCGAAGTCGCTCGTATTTACTTCAATTTGACTTCGGGTGACTTCGGATGACTTCGCACGCACTTTGAAGCGTTTTGATAAACTTTCAGTGACATTTTCAACATATTTCCCACCTCTCAGGTGAAAATCCAAAATATTCAAATTGTAGATATTGATCTATACTTCCAGATGCTGTTTACGGAATTTGAATACGATTTCCCTTAAATAGGCGCATTTTGCAAGATGTGCCCTTAAACACGATTGTGCAAAAACTGCACATCGGACAGAAAACATCTTGCGCACAGTTGAACCACATATTATTATCTGTCAGTTTCCGCAATATTGTTTGTCCAGCTTCAGATTCTTTAAAATTATAAAGGACCCCGTACTTTTTATAGGTAAAATGGTTCTTGGTGGAATTGTCTGAATTTTCAGTATATTGTAGTATTCGATGTACTGATTGAGCGTGCAGAGTCGCAAAGTTTTCTGTTTCGTGCCAAGAGATTTTTCACTTCCCGTCAGTTGATTATGATTTATAAGGCACAGATCCGACTTGTCTTGGAATACTGTGTTAATGAAATTATCTCAACGGCCACTTCTCACATTCATGAGGAAGGTGGTAAACCAAGAACGACGTTTTTCTGCATTCGTCCGGCTAGAATTTCTGCCGTCTTTCAGTTATACAGTAAATATTTAATGTTAGAGAGCGAAGGTGTCATAATAAGATCCACAACTTTGTCAGGTTGATTATGTAAAGCCTGCGATATTCAAATAGTAAATCATGAAATATTGTTGATGTTTTCCTCCTTTATTGAACATGCCTTCAACCTAAAGAAATGTTCTGTTGGATATTGGTGTTAACAACTAGATAATGTTAAGTCATGTAATGAGGGCGAGTTATGAACTAGGATATTCCTCCTCAAGAACAACCAACCTGTTTTGCACATTATGTAATTGAGTTTTTAGGCATGTTTCACAAATGATGTTTCGTTACTAAAAAGCTGTGCAGTACATCTGCAAAGCAGGATATAAAGACGATTGATGTATCTATGGCTCATGGTGTCTCTTCGATATTCTCCAATTTAAATTTAAAAACCGTCATCTTCATTAAAAACTTGAATTGTTTCTGAACTGTCAGGTTTTATAGAACAATCGCCTATGATTCATAAGCAGTGTTGAACGGTTCCTCTAATTCTCAGGAAACCTCGTCAAAGAGGTCTATGATTCTGAAAAGTGGTTTTGTGAGGAAACCTACTACAATGTAGAAGTTGTCTTTGATCTAAATCCAGATAAATAAAACAATGAAGAACATTTTGTTAAACTTTGCACTCAGTAGATAGATTGAAACACATTTTGATCGATTGATCAATTGATTGACTTCTAATTGGAACATTTTATTGCAGACTTCCTTCGGCTCAACATGGTCTGCTCAATGTGTCACCCAACCGGCAAAGGACGCTTCATCACAAAAATCCTAACGTTAGGCGTCCTCTGGGCCTTGATAATATACACCTTGTACAAGTTCCGATCGATATCGATAGATGTCCCCGTACCGCATCTCAACAGCAGGTTTCTCCTCCAGAAAAGGCTAGACCCACTGACGCGACATGCAGACAGCACGACGGAAAGCATGGATCTGGAGCCTTTCGTGGATAAGAGCCCGAGTTTGTCCGAGGATAATCTCATAGAGGATATACAGAAGCGGATGCCGAATCTGCCGATAGTGTATTGGAATAAGAACAAAAATAAACCGATGGGGTTCAACAATACCTGTGCAAGGTACGTTTTCGTTTGTTTCTTCATGTTGTTTCCAATGTCAGTCTATCACCGTTCACCCGAAGGTACTATAGCTTATATATTTTTATCTAATAAAAATAATTCAATATAAATTCATATAGTCATACATTAGAATGCAATAAAACTAGCACAAAAATACTGTTTTACAATTCTTAAGTTAGCTTAATTCTTTTGAGAGTTGCATTACATTGTATTTTTGATACCCACTGAATCCTTCGAATGGGGTAGATCATTTATATAAATGAGAAATAATAGTGCGCCTAATATTGATCCTTGAGATACTCCTCGCAGAAGTTGTAGTTCATCGCTGCGGGTTGAACCACAGTCTACTACTTGAAATCTATCATCTAAATATGAGGTGTTCAAAACCGGTTGTTAAGTCTGTAAAGACCAACCTTTCTGCGATGTTCCATAAAATAGATTGTATGACCTGCTTTTTTTGGACAAACAGCTTCAGTGTATGGTTAGGATCTCGATCATTCACAATTTCTCACCGTCCCTTCTTTTTTTTTCAAGCTCCATGTTGATGGCTTTTTATATGGCCTTCAAAACAATTGGATGACTCTCTGGGAGTCTTGATTGTCACAACTTCTTCCAGGAGTTTCTAAGATTATCCATTTTGGGGAAGGTTCTCTTTGATGCAGTTCTCTCATTTCTGCACCTAGTGACCTAGTTGTCGCATATGTACATCTATTTCTCCGCAAATGGTCTTAGGGTACACTTGAACAAGAAGTCCTGAGGAAATTTTCTAAACAAAAAAACATCAATGAAGCAACCACTTCTCTACAAATTAACCGAGTACCCTACTGGATATTCATAGCTAATGTCGATATAGAAAAAGTCCTCTTTTTTCCATAAGTCAAAGAATTCGACTCCGGGGGCACTGCAGCCAAGTAGGCTTAGTGTGATTTCCTGCAATTGGCGGTGTGGTTTGTAATACTTTTAGCCAGGCTTTTTCTCCTAGAATATGTGATGTATATTCGCTCATTCTGGTGTAGTAATGAATAAACTGGAGTTTTATCCCAACACTAAACCACTATTTTCAGCACAACAGTTAGAGTTGCCTCGAAACAGTCCTATTTTAAACAGATATTCCCCCAGTGGAGGATGCCTAGTGAGAAGCCCTATAATAATTGTCAACTGTCTTCTGCTAGATCTAACAACTGTTGGGTTCATTTTGACTGGTACTTTTTTCCAATAATTTTATTACTTTAGCTGGTCCTGGTTGTTCAGTAATCCCCGCACTGTATATTTTGGTATATCAAGTAGGTACAGGTTAACTTCCTAGAAATAGTGGCAGGAAAAGTGGTTGATTCCCAAAGAGATTAAACGTTATCTGAGTAGGAGAGTCTAATCCCCATAAGACAATGGTGACAATAATAGAAAGAGTTGAAAGAACATTTGTGACGAAATGTGACGTAGTTGGACATGTCATGGCCGCCGTTCTCTATAGACAGTGACGGACTAGCGCACTCCGCACCCTTTGTATATCAGAGTTACAGGTAACAGTTTTATTCCTTGGTTCGAATTCGACTCTGTACTCACTATGACGCTTTGATGCTACAAGATTCTGATTGGCTGCTTATTAAACTCTCCTGTTAGTTCACTCTATTTGGCTGATTGATGCTTGGTAAGTTCGTCAGCCTTTTCATTCCATCATGTCCAGAATAGTTTTACCCTATTCTGTTCTGCTAGAGTTACTCGAATCATTGTTTATATAGAAGATAGTTAGTCAACCTTATGGGATTATAATTGGATCAAAATGGATGCGACATGTAGATGGCGATAGTGAGCTCGCATCCAAGTCATGTCGTAACTTCAGTGATCTGTCCTCCAAGTCATATCGTAACTTGATTAAAACAATGGAAAAGCATTAAAATCAGGGTTTTTTGAAGAAACCTGCATTAAAATGATGTCAAATATTCATGTTTGTAACTAATCACGCTAGATGACACTCGCGTTTGTGTCCAATACCTTTTCCACAGGCATTGACTAACTATGTTCTATTTAAACAATGATTGAATCATCAAGCATCATGTAAGGCCCAAGGTGTTCTATACCGACATGGCGTTGGTTTGAACAAAAAATTGATGGAAGCTGCTAGGGAAAACTTTGTTGTGTAATCCGCAGTTTTTAGCCACTATCAAATTGTGTGGAATTCAACATATACAGCTTCTTCATACCAATGCTCAAGAACGCTTCTTTTTCATGAAGTTACATACAAATTGGTCTCAATCATAGTATGTACAACGACAATGTTTTGTCGAGCAACAGCGTTCACAAAACTCATAAGGAAGCACGACCACGCTTGAATTCTGCAAACTGATTGTTACCAGTAGCATTGGATGGTGCTTTATCTCTAACAAACAGAATAAATCGGTCGATATATTGTTGTTGAGTAAGGCCACATCATCGTATGAAACTGTTCCCGAGAAAATTGAATGTTTATCAATTTCCTGTTCTTTAAAGCAATATTCCACCCAAACGAATGAAGTAAAATTCCTCGTATTAACACAAATGATAGTAAAAACTGACTAATTTTAGTCGTTCTGTCAGAAATCAACGAGATCAAATTGCTTGGTATACCACCTCGAGTTCGTTCAGACAACTGGTGTTACCTAAAAGCAATTTGATAGAGTTCAATATTTCTGACAGAATTTTCGGTAGTATTGTGAGCACGAATTGTATATATTGAGATAATATCATGAACCAACAATGTCAAAAAAGTCTCACCGGCTTAGAAGGAAGGAACTGTGTACTACCGAGACACACCGTTCTTATTGATCCTTATATCGCAGTAAAAGAGAGTTTCATATTGCGAGTGAAATAATCAGTGCAAGCCTATTATTGAATTTTCCCTAATTCAAAATAATAATATATTTACATCTGATGATTTTATTACAGGTTCCCATCCATGTTCGATCTGGAATTCAACAATCTGTACTGGCAAACTTTAAGAACGACAAACGGAACTTTTCAGCTGTACGGAGCGTATTTAGACAAAAGAGCTAATAATAGGCTGGGGCCCACCGTAAGGATACTCGGCATGATAGATAGAATAGAACCGACTGTGATCACCTACTGTCAATTTTGGTTTGACGGAAAGAAAGACCCCATTATCGGAAAGAGCTTTGAGTACAAGTACATTTGGTAAGTACCGGTAAACACGAGAATTAGACAACCGCGCTTATTTTCATCCAACTAACTGTAAGGATATTCCAGGCAGAGGTATATGACATTGAAATGTGTGCAAGGGAGCTGGAAAATGGGCACCACATACGGAAAACAATAAAATATTTTCAGATAGTCAGGTAGCCCTAAAACTAGGAGAAATGTAAACATAGAATTGAATAATACACAACTAATTTGATTATGCCAACACGATGAATATAACGTCATGAGTTTTTTTTTCTTCCATGTTTTGATACTATCGTTAATGCTTTCTTTCAATGTGATATCTAGTGGAGGGATACGGAGTCATTGGGTAAAGCACAATGTTTCAAAACTTCAATGTTACGGACAAGTTTTATTGTGACAGTATTTTGTCACAGTTTTGTCGAATGAGGTAAACCCACCAAAGATACGTATTAAAGAAATAAAATGAGAAATAACTGAAATTTTCAATATTTTTTATTAAATTCAAAAAGTGAATACATCATGAGATATTCTAAGGTTTGTCAGACCTTCTTATTATAATCATTTCAATATTTTACTAAATACTGAATAAAAAATATTTTGCTTTTACCCATCTTCACTACCTAAAGATGACACCTCTGAAATGAAATAGTCCAATAGATAACATGTTTTAGACCAATGGATGACTTGAATAATTCTTAAACTTCTTTAACCGGAAAAACATTACTAATTCTTTCTCCTCTTCTCAAGTTTTCTGGTTGAGATACTTTGCATATTTGTCTATGAATATTAAAGAGATGTCCTCTTTATGTGGAACGAACTCTCACAACTTGAATGTCTAATTTTTTATCTTGCGTCACACATAGATAAACACATTTTGATTGATTACGTTAACAACCTAAAAATCCACACAAGACAAAATACCCCTCCATGAGAAGTTCAACATTAACAGGTTGGTATGACAAATCATCTTCTTCATTGTTGACGTCTTCTAAATCTTCATCCCATGGAGAGGAATCAGCACTTTCAATCGATAATGATTTTGAAGTCGTTGAATCTTTTTACTGTGTTTTTTAATTTTGTTTCTTTTCTTCTGTTAGTCAGCAGATAATTTATTTTCTCTCTTGAAAAGTATCAGACCTTACCATGAGTTGGTCAATCTACAATGGCATGGTTACTGAATTCGTTTAAATAATTGGCGAAGTTGCCAGTCGAAAAATCTATTTGTTGATTTTTCTTTCCGGGTGTATCGGAGCATCGGAGACAGGACTGGGATATTCCTAACGGAAAAAATGAAATAAGTAGATGGTATGAAGAAAAAGTAGTAAAGTATAAAATAGCTGATTTAACACGTTTTCAAAACTGGCCAAAAAAATAAAATAATTTCTCCTAGCTCCAAACACATTTATTACCCATTCAGATTCTTGGCCCCATCCAGATTGTCCTGAAAATTTGTTATTGAAAATGTTTGATAGCCATAAACGGTTCAAATCGGAAAACGTGGGGCGCATGCTGTTACAGCTACTCCCTACACTCCTTACTATTATTAGTTAGTGAGCTGCCTTTATGATTTACTGACAGGTAAGGAAACCGTCTGCTGGGCATGAAGTATTATTCTAGGTGTTGCCCCAAGTCGTCTGGATGTATTGTCAAATTTGTCCCAGGTAAATGGGAGGAAGGGGGATTTTTAAAACCAGTCAGTTTGTGACCGTTTGCTGGTTTCACATTTCGGTAGATAAGGTGATGAACATACCTTCTGCCAAGTTTGACCCGCGTACGAGATCAAGATCCAGAGTTATGCCGAAAAAACCGTGATTTTCGTTTTTTGGCATAACTCTCGATCTTGACCTCGTTCGCTGGTCAAACTTGGCAGAAGGTATGTTCAGCACCATATCTACCGAAATGTGAAACCAGCAAACGTCACGAACTGACTGATTTTCAACCCCCCCTCCTTGACCTTGACCTGGAGAAATTTGACAACTACATCCAGGCGACTTGGGTCAACACCAAGAATAATATTTCATGCCCAGCAGACGGTTTCCTTACCTGTCAGTGAATCATATAGGCAGCTCTCTAACTATTTCTATTGCATGCGACACATGTTTATCGTTTCAAATCTCAGAAGTATTTTCATAGCCATTAATAATTCCAAAACACTAATTTTCCGGGAAAAAAATTAATTAAACGTTGGGACTTCGTATCTGTTCCTTATGTCGAGTTGGACAAGTTAGATGCAAACATTTTAGGGCCTCCTTAAACTTTTGGAACTGTTGGACAACTAGAATGACTAAATATTTAATTTTAAATTGTTTAAAATTGTTTTTCCGTTAACCAGCTGTCGTCCCCTTACGAACTACAGCCCTCAGAAGTCGAAACTTGTGCGAGCTTAGGATTAACGAGGTCTTATATTTTTACGTGCGATTCCTAGCACTTTCTCGGGCCATCAGAAAAATGTCTGCAGTCGCCGTGGTTTGAACCATCGCCGACTGGCAGCCAAAGTGATTGAAACAATGTCGCTTTAACCCGGCTACCTGGCCCTATCGAATAAAGTTATCACTCATTTTTCAATTTTTTGATAAGCGATTCGTCAAAATTATGACGTCAGAAAATGTAGACCCTCACAACTATTATTTTCTGATTTTTAAATTTGTTACCAATATTCCACAACTTTCTCAAATAACATAAAAATTTATTTTCATTAATTTACCTAAATTCTTCGTTCTAGGTACAAAAAGTGGGGCAACTACAAGCAAGGCATCTACCAGCCCTATCTGATAGCGTGCGTCATTCCACAGAAGTTCAGGGACCACATACCTCAGTCGATTTCTTTGGTGGAAAAGCAGTGCGATAACTCCACAAACAACTTGCGGATCATTTACGAAAAACCGAAAGTAAAAAAGGATTTCGCCGTTTGCGTGAAGGGGCTTGATTTCCTGCACGAGGATCTCTCCGTGAGGCTAGTCGAATGGATTGAACTTTTGAATTTGCTGGGGGCTGACAAAGTATTTTTTTATGAGTTGCAAGTCCACCCGAATATCAGTAAAGTTTTGAGGCATTACGAACAGGAAGGAAAAGTGAGTAGAAAGAAAATTGCTTGTTGCTAGTAGATAAACTAAAATGTATTCAACAAAAAACAGAAAATTAAACAGTGTGATTATAACTCAGTTGTCTGCATAGCAATCTCAGACTCACAGAGTTGGTTAAATTAAATCAGAATTACGCAGAAGAAAGTATCAAAAGCCTTAAAGAATGAACTGAAATTCGACATTTCTTTCCACAACCATCTCATCTTTGGTTTCTCTAGTGTACAATGTTCATAGTTAAATGATTTTTTTCTCTAGAATTCAACGTAATAGGTACGCCTGTTGAAATTTGATAATGATTCGGATTCATCAAATTCAATATAACAATATATATACCTGTTCGTTGTCTAAATAATAGTAGTCCATTAGAATTGATATTAATTAATGAATCTAGTATGAAATGGGTGCAGAATTTCTAATTTCCTTCCTCCTGGTAGAATTATTACTTTTGTGTCCAATAAAAATCAATCCGGTTAACAAGATATTTCGTGTTTTTCCAGTAGAAGAATCGTGTAAATTTGACTTCAATTTCGCTACTTTCTGGGGTCTACCCTTTTCAAAAACATTTCAAAGGTCCAATCAAAATCATATTTTAGGGTGACATGTTTGGCGTTGTAAATGTTTTCTGGTATATTTTCAAACACTAAAACGTCCGCGGGCGCTTCATATGCGCAGGTGTTGTAGGTTATCTGCTACCAGGTTTTTTCCTTCATAATTTCCCACCGCAGTATTCATGAGGACAAAATTTTAGAAATATTTGTATCTATGTTACGCCACTGGTACTTCAAAGTCCTGGTCATTTGGCATTCACAGTATCATCGTATACATCCTACGCCGTATGAACTAGCATCGCATATTAAAATTAACTCTTTCATTTCATCATAATACACTAAAACGGACACAGTTGTAAGATTATTTAGAAGCTTTTTGAATGCTCGTTTTTGATATCAAAAAGATCTTGAAGATTTATCAAACTCAGAAATGTTAGTAAATAATGAAAAATTTATTTCAAAACCTTCTGCATAAATCCTATGCAATAAGAATTTTCATCGGTAATCCAAATCTCCTTACAACAGCTAATTTACACCCATCACACTTCCAGCAAAGCTTCTACAAATACAACTTTGCGAGTGCTCTCAACGAAATTTCTTGATTGTAATTATTTTCTATTAGTAGATCATTAACGATGCGTTTACTTTGTCTTCTGTATTCTGTAGGACCTAAACCGTCTGTACTAATTTCAAAAGCCAAAGCTCAAATGCTAACAGTCTTCGTAGAATCCTATTAATATTTGTCTTATCTTTTTTCTAAACCATCATCCTAGTTGTAGAACTGATTGAATTATTTTGTTCAAGGTCCAAGTGACTCCTATAAATTTAGCCGGAGGACAGCCGAACGCTCCCTCTTTTCAGCACCTTTACCTCACGAAGAAAACCAACCACAAAAGGCAAAACGAGCTCATCCCTTACAACGACTGTTTCTACAAGCACATGTACGAGTACAAGTACATCGCCCTTTTGGACATTGACGAAGTGATAATGCCGCTAGAAGGGACCACTTGGAAGGAGCTAATGGAAAAAGTGCTGCCGAAAGCCTTGAAGATTAACAAAGAAGAGAGGGCGTCTTATAACGTCAGAAACGTCTACTTTTTGGACGATTTAATACATAACCACGGATGGTTCAAAGAAATTCCGAGGTGGGTTACATTTCGATCTGTTCTAATCTAAAAGTACTACTTTCAATAACAGAAATAAACTCAACATTATAAGATGGTTGTATGTTTTATTTGTTAGCAAAAATCAGACGTATATGACAGAAAAAAAGGGATTTCAAAAACGTGGAAGAACAATAACTCCGAATGGAAAAATACTTTTTTATTACACCTGCATCATAATCCTTGTCACTATGCAATAAAAAGCTTATGAAATCTTCAAAATTTTACCAGGAAACATACTGATCGACCAGGACCGACCGTCCGCGACCGTCCACTAATTAACACTGTTCGATCATTCTCGACCGGTTTTCAAAGACCGTGTTTGAAATTCCAACCTGCTGGAAATTTTGGTCTGCCTCAGACTACCGTGATTCATTTATTCATTTATTGATCCCAAGAAACATTTCTGTTTATAGAGGGATTAAATTTGAACATAAATTGTATAACGACAATAGGTACATATGAAATTGATGAAGAAATCAAACAATTATTAAAGAAGGAATGATACAGATAATCTGTGAAATATGAGTAAATAAGTCATATCAATCAAAAAGGAACAAAAGCAAAAAAAACAGTCATATGTGAAACATTGTTTTATTATAGGAAGTCATCTATTAAGTATACATTTTTAAGTTCATTTTTGAATTTAGTTTTGTCCTAATTTCTTTTATTGCCTTTGGTATTTTATTATATATCTCAATCCACTCGTAAAAAATAAACGTTTTTCCAAAGTTTGATTTGAAACGTAATGCGTTTATTTTATTTACATTTCTTGTTTTACGGTAATGGATATTCGAAATATGGTCAAAAGTAAGATCTGAATGTTTTTTTCCTGTATAAAGATAGTGGATGAAAATTGAAATTCATAAAATGAACGAAGATTTAGTAAGTTATTAGGTTTATATAATTTTTTGAGGGTTCTAAAAAGGGCAATATGTATATGCATTTTACAGCTTTGTTTTGGAAAGTTTATAGTGGTTTCATAATAGAAATTTTGGCTGAGCCCCAAACAGAAATGAGGTATTGCAATTCTGAATAAATTAAACTGAAATATTTTAGTGGGGTATACTGTCTTATTCGAAATAGTATTCCAATAAAGGTGAGAGTTGTTTTCTCAGATTGTTGATATGATTGGACCAAGAGTGTTGTGTCTAAAAATTTTGTATTGTTGGTATACTGAATTGGTGATTTTTTTAATTTTATTAGTCTTAGAGAATCAGTTGTAATACTTCGTTTAGAAATAAACATAATGTATGTTTTCGAAAAATTCAACAATAGTTTATGAGTGAGTAGCCTTTAATTTGACCTTATAATTTGCGTTCTGATATCGAGTTTATATATATATATATATATATATATATATTTAAAAAAGGATCGGAGGAAGTATAGATCCCTGTGGCACCCCACAGTTTATATTTTTAATTGAACAAAGTGTATTTTTGATATATACTAGTTCTTTTCTGTCAGCCAAATCATTTTTGAACCAAATGTAAATTTTTCCCCTTATTCCAATATCATATAATATCCTCAAAAGAATGTTGTGGTTAACCATATCGAAGACTTTCCGCAAATCTAGTGATAATAAATTTTTTGTCGAATATAATTCCAGTTTTATTCTTGAAATCTTGTCTACTGCCGCAGACTCAGTATCACTAGATTTTCGAAAACCATATTGTTCTTCATACGAAAATTTTGATTTTTTCAGATATTCTCTTAACCTTCTATCCATTATCTTTTCAATGATTTTCGAAAATATTGGCTGAATTGAAATTGGAAGGATTTTCCCAAGTAATTTTTTTTCCACATTTGAATATTGGTTTGACTTTAGCAGTTTTTAATTCATCTGGGAATATACCTTGATTTTAACATTTATTCCATCAATTCCTGCTGCTTTCTTGTTGTCTAGCTCGTCAATTATTTCATGAATTTCCTGATATGTTCCTGGGATTCAGGAACATAGAAGAGGGAGAGGAACTGGTAGAAAATCTGTCTGGGTATCTGCTATATTTCTTGATAATTCAGCTCCAATATTCACAAAATAGTCATTGAAATGTTCGCATTTATGGTGATGTATTCAATCATTGTTTATATATAAGTAAGATAGTTAGTCAATGCCTGTGTAATTGGTGGTGGACGCAAACGCGAGTGTCATCTAGCGTGATTAGTTACAAACATGAATATTTGACGTCATTTTAATGCAGGTTCCTTCAAAAAACCCTGATTTTACTGCTGTCCCATTGTTTCAATCAAGTTACGACATGACTTGGAGGCCAGATCACTGAAGTTACGACATGACTTGGATGCGAGCTCACTATCGCCATCTACATGTTGCATCCATTTTGATCCAATTATAATCCCATAAGGTTGACTAACTATCTTCTATATAAACAATGATTCAATATTATTTCGATATGATTTGCCACTTGTTTTATTTTATAAAAGGATATGTTTTTTGCTTTGAGGACTGTTTATTTCATCAATTTATTATAATAGTCGTATGATTGCAAGAAATTTAATACTCCACGATTGGCTTTCTTCTTGTAATAAAATGTATCTCTTTAAATGATTTAGGCAATTTTGCTATTGAACCATGGTTTTGAATTTGCTTTGAATTTAATATTTATGTTTCTGGAATTTTTTTTCAAAGAAATTGATGATTTTGTTATAAATTTCTTGAGGATCTTGTATACTACATATTTTGTAGTAAACAGTAATTTCAGTTCTGTCTTCAAATTCTTGACGTTACAAGTTTTCATATTCCAAGAGTTTATGTGATTTATAACATTTGCTACTTTCATTTTCATATATGTTATTATAAATTTGTGATCACTCAGTGACGAGTTTATAATTGATACATCGATTTGTCCACTAAAGTTACTCAAAATATGATTAATCAACGAAGCATTCCCGGATGATTCTCTTGCTGGTATTACTGTGTTGCATAGAAAAAAGTCATTCGATTTATAAATGTCACAAAAGCACTGGATTCTAAGCTGGTTGTTAAAGTGTTTATATTAAAATCACCATAGCAAAAACATGTTTTACCTCTAATATTGAAATTCCGAAGTTTTTCATCAATAAAAATCAAGAAATTTTTAGTATTATCTCTTGGAGAATGGTATAGTCCGCATATAATCACATTTTGAGGTTTGATTTCTACTGCTACATAGAAACAAACCTTTTCTTGTTTTTCAATTATGTTTTTTATAAAAATACCAACACCACCTCCACATCTGAGTCTGAAAGAATAAATGAAGTTATATTTGCTCAGGTTATAATAAATTTCTTATTCTCTTCTGATCCACTAAATTATCATTTGAACACATGTTTGTGATAAACTTTCAACAGTTTTTCACATAAACGAAAATTTTAATATTTGAATTGGTATATTTCCTATTGAAAAAATAAAGTATCTGTCAGGAATTCGTGAATACTATATTTACAATTTATAGTTCATTCAAATTTTTAATGTTTTTAAAGCAGCGGAACAATACAGGAACCATGTGGACCGCCACAGAGATGAATATTTTAAAACAGCGGTGAGGAGACACATTAAATCAGAGTACCTAATCTTAATACGTTATCAACATTTCATAATCAATGCTTTGTTGAAAACGTCATAAAAAATCCAAAGCAAGAAAACAAAGAGTTTGTTTTCGACGATGGTATGCGACAATTAAAAAGCACCTTGGATGCTGTTCATGTAATTGCTTGTTCAACTAAAGCTGACGGAGACTTTCAGGTATGCAATACTCTAAAGCAGGATTACAAATACAAAATAAAACAAGAGAAATTAAACGCGAATAGCAAACAACTTTTAACTGCTGATAACAAACAAAGAACAGCATTGGAAATATAACCAATGAAAACAGAAATAATAATAAAAACTCACGTGTGACATCTGAATTGACGCAAATGAATTCTCGGACTATTTCTAGGATGTTATAAACAATTTAATGACGAACTTTAACAACGTAGATAACACGAAGTTAACAAAAATTTTAGATAATGCACCTGAAGCAAATAAATATTTATTTCTATTTTCAGTTTGCAACTTCGAAATAAAAACTATAATATCATAATTAAAAAATAAGAAATCTGAAGATAATTATAACCTCAATAGCGAGGTTCTGAAACTGGTCAACGACTCAATCGCTAAGCCCATTGCACATTTAATAAACACATGTATTGAGAGAGGGATTTATCATAAATATTTAAAATAGCACTAGTCCCTCCCATACATAAGAAAGGTGAGATTAACACGTCAGACAGTTACAGGCCTATTTCTGTCATACCTGTTATCTCAAAAATACTTGAAATTGTCCTAAATAACAGAACAAAATATTTTGAAAAAAAAAAAAAATTGTTAAAAAATGCTCAATTTGGGTACAAAGATGTACTATCGATGCAATCTGCGAAATGTATAAAAATATCATGGAATCTGGGTTCATCTAGATGTAATATTCAAATTACAAAAAAAGTCGTCAGAGTCATGGCACAGGCTAAATACGACGATCATTGCAAATCTCCCTTTTAAAAATCTTCATATATTAACTTTGAGATCTTGCTTCATATACGAATGTTTGTGAAATCTCAAAAAATTTAAAGGGGAAAATAAAGTGACTACGCAGGAGGACATACACCACCATGATACTAGGATCAAAACAAATGTAAGGTTACCCAAATATAGATTAAGCAAATCGCAAAACTCTTATCTATATCTATTTTCATTTTTTTTTTCAATGCATTACCAAATGAGTTTCAGACTCTCGACACGAGTATAAATACTTTTAAAGTAAAAATTAAAAATATTCTTTTACAAAATGCCTTTTACACATTTGAAGAATATTTTGATTATTTCGAGTCGTCGCCAGTCCAATAATAGCTATGTTATGAACAGTTACATTTCTGTATTTTAAGTTGTTTGTCTCTGTCCATGTTTCTTTCAAATGCATGGTGTTAATTAAGTACGTGGCCAAACTTAAAGGGATGATTCTTTGAGTGATTATAAGACGAAAAGTTCATATAAACATAGGTCCGGTAATGCTTCGTTTTCAAGATACAGGGTGTCAAAATTTTTAAAAGAAATCGTTTTTGTCGTAAATATCTTAATAACCCTTCAACCGATTTTATTGAAATTTGGCAGTGTTATTGAAGGTCGTAAAGGGCAAATTTAACCCTAACTATATCAAAATTATCATGTCCAGTGGCGTCCCGGAAGGCACTGTAACCAATATTTTTGACAGAAAACATGTGCGCCACTGATTTTTTTGAAATTTTTGTATTTGTTTCACATTGAGCAACTGAAATTACAACTTTTTTATAACTAGAATTTTTTTCGTATCTTGCTTTGTTTTCGAGAAAAAACATAAAAATCACTTCATTGCACATCCCTGTGACAACACAATAAAACATTTCAACTACTAAACCATCAAAAACTGGGGTCTTACTAATATTTTTTCATATCAATACTCTATTCTAGTCTTAGAATTTTCTATCAAAATTAATGCAATGAAAAAAAAAATATGTATGTATGAATTGCAGCACTTGCCTTCGGCTCTTGGCTTCGGCTCGTGCTGCAAAATGGGCTCATTGTTGTCCATGGACATGCAATAAAGACATTTTTATTCATGATTAAACAATTAATATTACATGGAAGTCATCTTTTAATTTTTTTCGCTCATATTACCTGTTTTCGATGAAACAAATAATGTTGTTATGTATTACTGCAGTGTTTTGAAACTAAAGTAAGAGGGCCATGGAAGGAACAACAAATGTTCAAACAAATTTAACTTCATAACTGTCACAAATTGAAACGGTACATACGTAATTATTTGATAGTAATTATTTGAAGTGTTTTCAAGAGTTTTGAGATAGAACATTTGTTACTGATATCTGAAAATGGTTCGGTTTACAAACTTGGAAATGGCCGATATGCATTTTGTCTATGGAATGGCCCAAGGCAATTCCAGAGCGGCTAGACGCATTTATCAAGAAAGATATCCTCATCGAAATGTTCCAAATAGGCAAACATTTGTGAGAATACATGAAAGGCTGTGCGAATCAGGCACCTTTCAAAGGTCGGCTGCTCTTATTGGGAGACCTGCAACGGTAAGAACAGTGGCGCTGGAGGAAGAAGTTTTACATGAAGTTGAGCGTTGCCTCGATACAAGCACACGCAAAATTGCACAACAATTAAACATTTCTCACTTTACTGTATGGAAGATTTTGAAAGAGTACCAACTGTATCCTTACCACATACAGCGTGTTCAAGCGTTATTTCCTGCGGATTTTCCCAAGCGAGTTGTTTATACTACGTGGCTTTTGCAACAGGTTGCATCTCCGACATTTTTATCCAGTATATTATTTACCGATGAAGCGTGTTTTTCCCACAAGTCAATTATGAACTTTCATAATAACCATATCTGGGCAGAAGAAAATCCCCATGCGGTTTTAGAAAATAATTATCAACAGCAGTTTTCCGTGAATGTCTGGGTTGGTATTGTTGGCGATTATCTCATTGGACCTCATTTTTTACCCCCGAGATTAAATGGTCAAGAGTATCGTTATTTTTTGGAATTTGTATTACCTGTACTACTAAAAAATGTCCCACTGGCAGTAAGAGGAGCAATGTGGTTCATGCACGATGGGGCTCCACCTCACTTCAGCATAGTAGCACGTCAATTTCTGGATGAAACTTATGGAGAAAACTGGATCGGTCGCGCAGGTCCACAGTCATGGCCGCCCAGGTCACCGGATTTAAATCCCTTGGATTTTTTCCTTTGAGGACATTTAAAGTCCCTCGTTTATAAAACTCCAGTCAACACTGAAGAAGAATTAATGCAACGAATACGGAAAAAACAATGCAAGATACGAAAAAAATTCTAGATATAAAAAAGTTGTAATTTCAGTTGCTCAATGTGAAACAAATACAAAAATTTCAAAAAAATCAGTGGCGCACATGTTTTCTGTCAAAAATATTGGTTACAGTGCCTTCCGGGACGCCACTGGACATGATAATTTTGATATAGTTGGGGTTAAATTCGCCCTTTACGACCTTCAATAACACTGCCAAATTTCAATAAAATCGGTTGAAGGGTTATTAAGATATTGACGACAAAAACGATTTCTTTTAAAAATTTTGACACCCTGTATCTTGAAAACGAAGCATTACCGGACCTATGTTTATATGAACTTTTCGTCTTAGAATCACTCAAAGAATCACCCCTTTAAGTTTGGCCACGTACTTAAATAACACCCTGTACTTGTATTTTTATTTTTTTTTTGTTATAAAAATTTATTTATGGAATTTATTAACGCAATAGGATAATTGTTAAGTACCAGTAAAGTTCAACTAATAGTAACTTACATATTTTTTATAGTTAAAGAATTTACGTGCAGGATATAGAAAAAGAAGACATTCCTTGGTGCTCAATCGCGAAGTAATGCCAAGCAAATGAAAAAAGAGAGATTTTTTTTATTGGGAATCTTTGTGGTTGTAATTTATGGACATTCAATAGTAGTTTGGGATAACTGGTTCAAAATTCACCCTCTTGTTCCCGATGTAAATAAAGTTTTCTATTCCACACACTTTTTTACTTTTCCTCATTTACCGATAATGAAAATAATACACTATCATAATTATTTCTTCTCTACTATCACTTCCACTCATTATTCACAACGAAAGCATTAAAAATATGATTTTAACATTCTTCCATTAAATGAATAGAAATTTCACATGAACTTTTGAATGTCAGAACAATGTCAGATTTACAAAATCTATCTAGCGGTCGGTCGTAGATGGTCGATCAGTGTGTTTTTGAAATCACAATGCAGGCATAGTAAAAAATAGCGTATGGTACATGTGTAAAAGTCCGTTCAAAACTCTCTCAACGTTAAGGGCACTCTGCTTCGCGTCAGGTCCTTAAGTGGCCATGAGCGCGTTCATATTTGTGATGTTTTTTTTTGTGAAAGAGTCGATAACTCAAAAACGGTTCATCGTATCGATTTTAAAAAAGGACAGGTTTCTAAAGGACGTTCGGTTCTATGTACCTACGTCTGCGGCAGCACCTCACGATGCTTTTTACAGATAATTGAGATAGCTGCAATGGTATTTCTCTTCCATTAAAATTTGAAGAAATCTTTATCCAATCGAAATGAATTTGATTTCAAAAGAAAGGTAAAACTTTGATCTATGTACGTGCTGTAATGTTTTTTTGAAATTATTTGTTCATCTACCCAAAAAAATTCTTCGGAGTAACTGCATTTTTGGGACATTTTTGAGATTTTTTTTGTGAAAAAGTAAATTGAAATTTCAGTTTCCATTACAGCACGTTCCTAGAATCGAACGTCCTCTAGGATCCTGTCCTTGTTTGAAATCGATGCGACGAACCCTAAAAAGCGCCCCAAATATGATCGCGCTCATGGCCTCTTAAACTCATTGGGCGTACAAAGGCTCATTTGTACAGTTGCATCATAATATACTTTTTGATACAATTATACCATTGACAATAATTTTTCTTATTTTTATAGGTACATGCACATGATGCAACACGTGTACAGAACAAAAAATTTCACAAAACCAGGACAATACGTGAAATGTTTCCACAATACGGAAAAGGTCCTGACACTTCACAACCATTTTCCCCTGAGTTGCCTAGGTAGCGGGTGTACCAGCTACCCCATCGAAACTACGGATGCCCAACTCCACCACTACAGAGCGGACTGCGTGAAAACCCTGAAAAAGAGTTGCGAAGAGTTCCGGAAAACCAGCGTTATGGATACTACGATATGGAAATTTAAGGATCCCCTTGTGGCTAGGGTGTCATCCACTTTGAGGACACTGGGGTTTTTCTCTAGTAACGAAATTAATACTAATTCGAATATTCGAAAAAGATAATCAATGACTGTGAAACTGTGATTCTTGTTTTTTCTTGATCCAAAGACAGGTCCTAAGTTCCATGTGTGTTGATAAACATTCTTTAATAAATTCAGTGGTGAAATCCCAGATCAAATACAAAATCGCAAATAATTGTTTGCAATATTTAGTAAGTTCTCATCCAACGAACATACCGTGCTGTAAAGGAAATTACATTTCAAAAAGACAAAGTAACTTCGTGGCAGCATAACCATAATTTGTTTGCAATATCAGCATTGAGAGTTTGCCATTTTTCACAAAGTTTGAACATTAAACGCAGGAATTCACTCGCTTCTGCTGCTTCTCAGCAAAAGCAAATATGCCCAGTCTCTGTGCCTCTTGAGTTCAGGGACGTCAGTTTCCGTGTTGATAAAAAACTAGGGGTCAACGAATATTCTGTCAATATCGTAAGGAATTGGTCTGTGATTTTTTTTTATCGATTTTATTCACAAACATAGGTTTTCTGTTCAAATCTTCGAGTTAGGTATGACAATTCAACAAGTTAATAGTGCTATGTCCATGATTGACTGTCGATAGGAAGTCAACCCAGTTACAGTGGAATATGAGTATGTTACTACATTTGTTGGATGTCGCAATTGTGTTCCTCGAGATGAACAAATAGACGAAACAAGTCTTTTCTCAAGATGAAAACACTAATATCTGACCAAATGAGAGCAGATATATTACTGATATTATTTCTTAATTTCTGTTGATATTGAATAAAATATTCAATCCACAAACTAGCAAAATATTTCTGATATCTCAATAAAATTTACTTTAACCAAACTAAAACTTATTGAATGGTTTGAAAAGAGGAATGTATTAAAACAGATCCGTTTCTCAAATAATGTAGTTGATGATGGTGATCGATAACGAAACGTCGAACAGTACAACTGTTCATAAAAAGTTGTTGTGAAGACGTGAATCATATTTTGATCTAGCTCTGACGTTAACATCAGAAAAAATATAGTAAGAAATCGAAATATTCGTATAGGTACTCCGAAATAACTTGAAATCCCATTTTTTTTTTTTCAATATTTCATACTGCCATATGTATGGTTCTATTACGCAACTTCCTTTTTGTTTAGCTTGAACTATAACTATTATCGTTTCCGGCATATTAATGGTGGATCCCGGAAAGAACAAATTATTTTATTTTCAAGAGCTAGATTCCAATTCCAAAATAATCTTTATAATTTTCAAAATAATAAATATTGTCTCCCAATTGAAGTATTTGAAAGAGTGTTCCAGAACTATTCACAGGCATTATCCCCGTTACTAGAAAAAATTAAGGTATAAACGAAAATCTGTTTCATTGTCATCTAGTCCTGGATATATCCTAAAATATCATTAGTGTCTGCATCGTTCAACAAAATCACATATGAGAGTTATAAACCATCTCTGATGGAAATTTACATGGGAAACGCAAAGGTTTCTTTGCCAAGAAGCGCTCACACAAAAATGTCCCAAATGTACCTTGACTTTTTCCAATGTAAATTTCCATTAGAGATGTCGTAGAACTCTCATAGCACATCTACTCTTGTAAAGTCGTATTGTGATGACAAAACTATTCACCTTCACTTGAATTTCTAGTAATTTTTAAAGAAGTTGTTAAAAAACTATTATAGATGTTCACGATACCGATACATTATCTGGGGTTTCACCATTCTCAAAACCAGTGATAAACGGACTGAAAAACAGCTTCAATCTCAAACAGAACAAGACTATACTGGATGACTGAGATAACTGTAAATAGTTCTCCATTTGAAACCTTCACCTATGTTAATGAGAAAATTAAAGACTGTTTTCAAATGTCAACGTCAGACGGTAACTACGAGTTCCTTCCAATAAAACAACAAATACTGCTCAAAACGCCAAGATCGTTTCAATAGTATTGGTCCAAATGAACAGAGTGCTTTTCTGGTAGTCGGTATCTATTAGGAAAAAACTGCCTTGACAGGTCAATTGCCAACAATGTCCCGCTCGAAAATAAAGTTGGGCCGCCTGTGTTTTTTTTTTATATTGATCGTAAATACCCAAAGCAGTCTGTTCAATTTCCAATAGACCTCTGAATATGATCATAATGTTTAACATGATCTGACGATTCAGAGTTTCTTGCAGATAGGAATTCCCCGATATTCAGAATATTGTGATGAATTCTTGTTGTGGTCCATACAGTATCGTGGTTTGTACACCGAGTGTTCAGTAAATAGTCCTTATTAGTCGAACATGCCTAAGTTACATGAAAATGCAATAAAGACGCCTTAGACCGCATCTACGTGAATATGCGATAGTCGAAACCCAATCAGATTTTAGTTTGGTCCGTAAACTCTTATTCTTGGAGATATAGCCTCCTGCTCAATGGAGATAAATGTAGATATATAACTTTTTCTAAGACTATGGTTTTGACAGTGCGAAAATGTGCGTAAGAAACTCAACTGTGCGTAAGAAACTCAACTGCGCGTAAAAATGTTTTACGAACTGTTCATACATTTAAGCATTCTTGTAATAGACATTATTTTGCGTTAAATTTTACTCGGAAGTCGTCATTTGATAATACGACGAAAATTGAACACTTCACAAAGTTAAAACATTCAACAATTAATACAATTTTTCAATATAACTGTCGTAGAAAAAATGTGTATGAAACTCTTTTTTGTTACTCGCGCGCCAGTTTTGTTTAATTCGGCTGCGCCTCATTCAATACAATTCTCACTCATACAAAAAAGTCCAACTACGAACTTGCATCATGAATAACTATTTTTCTACAAGTTTTTCGAAATGATCAGACATTATTTCAAATGATTTTTCAGATAGTCAAATTTAGGTGAGGATGTATTTTACTGATATTCACATTCAACTTGTTAAAGTATATTTTTTTCTCTGGAAGTTTGTAGAAAAATAGTTTATGTATCTACACTAAACTGTTTCCAAATCAATTCTGTCACATATAAACAATAAACATTTATTCTGCACTTGTAAATGTATGTACACATCACATATTTTAACTTTTTACAAATGTGTTATCGATAAGTATATTATCGTATTGTAGTGAAATTATGTATGTGATATAAAATACCCCTCCTTGGGGATTGATGGACTTTTGAGATATGATCAAACTTATCTCCATATGTTTGTCATCTAAGCTGATCTATCGATACTTATCAAGATATATTTTACAAAAGTTCTCGAAAAAAACCCATATTTGTGATTAACTAGGGAATTTTCACTTTTACAACCATTATTATAATCCAAAATACAAAGGATTAGCCAGGATTCATTTTGGCTTTCCTTATAATGCAGGCTTGATTTTTTGTGTGGAGGAATTATTTAAAGAAAAATTAATATGTTATGGAGAAACCTTCAATTTGCTTTTAAAAAAATACCCAAAAAATTCAATTCCCAATTTTAGTCTTTGGTTTTGCTCAAATTTTATATTATTTGCCATTTAACTTTTTTGTATTTCTTGATTGGTTAAGTTTGTTAGTTTTTAAGTTATCTACTATTACATCATTGATTTCCATACACATGCCTAATTACTTTGCTCAAATCGCCTGGAATGGTATCACAATATACGAAAGAAAACACACTTTTCATATTTTAGCCTAGATTAGAGTTTCCAAAATAACTTGCTTTTGACGTGAACTATGTTATACCTATCTAGATTTTTGAGTATTTTCCTTTGGTTTTTCATTTATGCTTCGTAATACTTATAATTAGTATATTTATTGTCCCAGTTATTTGTACTATAGACTTTTTGAAATGTAACTACGAGATGTATCAAAATATTTTTAAAACAGTCTTCTTTTACAGCGGTCAAGTTTTTTATTGAAAATATTTTTTTACATCTTTATGTAAATAGTACCCTCGACCGCCAGGGTGTAATTAGACTTATAGTTGTACCTAGCATGTTGATAAAAATGTGCCTTTCAGTGAATTCAAATTTCGAATTAATATAGCCAAGTACTATTTATTATGTATTTATCAGTTTTGTATGTAATTACTGAAATACAATCAGTTCAAGTACAAGCACAAGAAATTTTATTTGCCTCCTCCTATACCCAGTTAACACAGGATTGCATTGACTCTTGTTAATTCTTCAAGCAAGCATGTTACTTGCAATGCTTGTCTCATATATCGTTATTGTATTTTCAAGGTGAATAAATATCTTATCTTAATTTAGGAAAAACTTTTCAACCCCTTTCTCCGATTCATGTAAAATTAGTCATTTCATTGCAGTTAGTGCAGACAAGCGCACTAAGTCTATTGATTGAAAGGCAACAGAAGAGTCGATGAAAAACTGGATACGACGAGCAAACGAAAGGTGTACCAACGAAAAGACTGATTTAGTTTGACAGGAACTAAGCCAATTGTATTTATGTTATAGTTCATTCCAAAGAATGAATTTTGGACAGTTTCACTTTTTGTTGATTAATTCATATTACAAGTTTTAAGAAAGCAAAATATGCGTTGTTAAACTGGGTCACTTGTAGAGTGAAGATATGTTAAATGATCTTATAAGATTAGCTTCTGAACATTCAGAGTAGTATACCTATTGATTTTTCTTATGAGATATTAAGCAACCCTGTATCGTTGAATTCAGACTATGAGTTCTTTAAAAGTGGTTAAAAAAACTTATCATCGATGTACCTACTACACAAATTCCTACGGATATCCATAACAGATTCAAATATTTAAACAGCGCAGAAAATCCGTAACATGTACCATGAGGATATCCAAAAGATTTATTTTATAGATATACATGTAAAATAACCATTATGGATTTTCATAATCAAGATATCCAAAAAAATAAACACTGTCACATCCCATATATGGACGTACATAGAGTATACTAGAACCTTAAACGGATATTTATTATGAATATCCATGAGATATATCTATTATAGGTATCCATTATGGACTTCCATAGGATATCCATAAGATATCCAAAAAGGTCACATCCCATTGACGTCCATAGGATATACTAGATCCTTCAACGGATATCTTTCGGACATCCAACGCAGTGGCGGCGATAAGGGGCCGGCAGAGCCCGCCGTGCGGGGGGGCAGCTCCGTCCTCTTTGCTATTTCCAGATTTTATTGCCACATGTATGAATATCCCCGAACCCTTATCGCCGCCACTGTTATGAACAAATGCGTTGTTTAAAGATAATTTATTTTTTGTGGAAACATATACTTTGATGCAAATTATGATTTTAAAAAAATCGTTCCTCAAAAAAATGTTTATTGCTTAAAAACAGATTTGTTAATTAACAATGTTTTTCTACCACCTGTAATAATTATTAAGGAGCAATTTTTTCTTCAAATCATAATTTATGTTAGTTTACCCTTTTTGTTAGAGACACCCTCGAAATTATTTCGGATTCGAGTTAATGAAATGAAACCATACTTAAGTAACATCACTTTTCTTTTGATTCGGGAAAAAGCCCGATGAACTTACCTTTACAAACTTTGACGGCCATTTTCTCAAAACAGTTTGAGTTCAGATAAAACTTTTTTATTCTAGGGCAACACTATTCTCAGAGGAGATTATTGTGACTATTTCACTCACCTACGAAATGAACCAATCAGAAGCTCTAGTCAAGTTCGGCTTACCGATAATACCAAACTTGACTCTTGACTCTGATTGGCCTATCAAGTTCGGTGTTTTCAGATTTGTTTACAGTGCATGTGACAGTTAAACGTCAAATATAAGTGATTACGCTGTGCACGCATTCAAAAATGAGTAGATTTGGGATGAATTCTATCGAATCAATCAACGAAAAAATCGATGAAAATGTACCGAAAAATACAAGGAAATCGAAGGAGTGGCTATGATGAATTGATTGTTCATGTTTATAATAATACTTTTAATGCTTCGTGAAATAGTCTAATAAAATACCACTCGTGATTGAATTTATCTCATAAGTCTGTCTTTTATTTCTGAACTCAAAGCAGTTCAGTTTCGTTCAGAAATGAATCGACAGACTTATCGCGAAAATTCAATCACTTGTGGTATTACTACTATTTCACGCACTTCCCAAATGAACCAATCAGGAGCTCTAGTCAAGTTCGAATTATCGATAATACCGAACTTGACTCTGATTGGTCTGTCAAGTTCGGTGTTTTCAGCTCCGTATATGTGACAGTTAAACGTCAAATATAAGTAAGATGCTATGCACGCATTTAAAAACGATCAGATTTGGGATAAATTCTATCGAATTAATCAATGTTTCCTATGTTTATTGAACTTTATTAATTTCTCAGATACACTTTTTTGCTAATTTCGTCTAATTCTGCCAAATTTCAGATTGTTTACCTTTCACTCCATTTGTGAAATAGTCTAATAAAATTCCACTCGTGATTGAATTTATCTCATAAGTCTGTCTTTCATTTGTGATCTCAACTGAATTGTCCTGCGGACTCGTGGTGTTTTCTCGAAACAATTCAGTTTCGTTCAGAAATGAATCGACAGACTTATCGCGAAAATTCAATCACTTGTGGTATTACTACTGATAATTTCATTCAAACATGGCTGCACCAATAAAATTCCATGATTGAAGTCACATGATGGATATCAGCGGCTATTTAGGTAAACAAGCGGAAATATAGGTAAACAAATAAATATTCACTGCTCTTTTTTTAGACAAAAACTTATATAGACGTATCGTATAAGTGTCAAAGTTTGACGTAACAGTCACTTAAAATTGAAATTACTCGTTTTGAGTACCTTCCACTACAGAATGGTTGTTAAAATACGGGTTGAATTAAAAGTTGAAACGCATATGAACGAGTACATGGATGATTGTATGGTGTTCATGAAATAATCTTCCTGAATATTACTCGACCATGACAAATAGCGATTACTATTTTTTTTATTCATCTCGAGTAACTTGTATTTTGTGACAATTCAATTCGATCAATATGAACATTAATAATCAAAGAATAACTCCCTCGAGCTAAAGCTCTCTCGGGTGTCATAAAATTGTCAAAATATAAGGTACTCTCGATAGAATTATGAAGAAAATAATAGTCGGCTATTTGTCATGGTCATGGGATTTTACCTACGATTATAATTTCCCTTATATTATATAAACATTAATATCAATTAATATAAATGTCATCATCTCATCACTCTACACTAAGATGTCTAAAAACCCATCTACACCAATGGCAACAAGACTTTCTGAAAACATTGCTTCCAGCTCGTAGTATTTTCAAATTGGTGTATCGACGATTCCAGAGTTCTACATTCCCGTAGTTAAAACAATCACGGTAAGTAAATACAGAACGTCAGAAAGACGCCTGAAATACGCCAAATTGAACCGTTTTGGCAAAAATGATTTTTAACGTCTGTCCATTCTTGAAAATTATCTGATCGAATATCCCTTCAAAATGCAGCCTTATAGCCAGTTATTCAAACTGTGCTGTTGTACTAAACAGTTTTCGTGTCAGCAAGCTGAAAGTATTTTTCAAAAATTCTGCACTTTGTCGGGGTATTATTACTGATTATTCCACTCATACTAAAATACGCATTTTCGATTTATTGAAATTTCTGTTGATAATTTAAAAAATGTTTTTGATTTTGTAGTTCGCTTCAATGTTTTTTTTTAATGTACTTACCAGCTCACCAGCAAGCTGCTACATTGACACAACACCAACCTTTGACTTAACTTTGACCAAAACCGTGACAAGCACTCACCAACAACTCCATATCTTTCGAAAAATTCTAGATCCATGTTGAACAATATAATCACTAATCCAAACCTCAACACCAAATTTTAAGCGTGATAGCGGGACAACAGTAAAATGTATGAAAGACGCGCTCTGTGATTGGTACCAGTAATAGCGGGAAGTTTAAAATTACAGACAGCTGCAGTAGCTGCACGCGAACTGGGTTGAAAATAGGTAAATTATTAGTCAACCTAACCTGACTGTTTTGACGCTCATATTTGATTGTTAATGTATTTCAAGAAGTTGAAATATTTATTAAATCATTAAAGGTTTCCCCAAACCAACGCGGGAACGCGGGACGAGAGCGGGATGAAAGCGAGACTAAATTCGATAGTGGGTTAGCTAAAAATACACACCGAGGTGATTATTCGTATTCCGAAATGCTGACAAGCAGAGAAATATATATGGTTAGCTACGTTTACTGTTCTTCTAGCCATTCGCACGGTTCCCATTTTCCGTTCCCGCTTTGGTTTGACGGAACCTTTATGAAGGCAATTATTAAACGCATTTTAATTTAAGAGTTGATTACAAATATTTTTCCTTCTATCTCACTCTTGTTGAAATGAAGGAATTCTAATTTTTTTCTGGCAAAAAAGTTACTACTTGCTACTTTAGCAGTTTCCGCGACATCTGGCAACATAAATGTATCGTCAATATCCATTTTAGTGTTCATAACATCTGATTTTGTTTATGTTTGGTTGTCTATACAACAATCATGCATTCACAGAGAAATCGACCATTAATGACAAATCGACCATTAATAGGGGTCATTAATGGTCGATTTCATTTGCATTGAAGAATAAGACATGTTAATACGATGTAGGCGGAAATGTATATTATGATTATTCCCCATTTCGTTTCTTTTCAGTTGAACAAAATTTATCATAAAAGAACCAAAAACAAAATTACCCAAAGTGAGAAAACGTGGTGTTGAATAGAAAAGGGGCTTACATAAAGTAGAGTTCACAACCAAATTATTTACGTTTTGTATTCTTATTGGTGAAGCAGAAACTGAAATTTAATTTCAGATTCAGCTTCACAATATCAATACAGATAGTACATCTGAAATTAAACAATTCTAATCATTAACCATATATTGTTACATTGAGATATACAATCGAAACAGTTTTGTATGAAAGAAATAGGTTCATTTCTCCTTAATTAGTGTGATACTCTGGGAATATGGGTGAACAAATTATTAGAATGAACACAAGTCTTGTAAATATGTATATGTATGAAAAACTAAGTCCTTGAAACATAGAGGAAACGTCTCAAGTGTGATCTAAACAAAGCTCCTGGAATTGAAGCAATGTTCATCTTGAAATAATAATTCAGGTTTCAAAAATACTGGAATGTTACCTAGTGACATTAATTGAATTTGATATTTTCCCATATCCTCAGAGCAGAAAGCTACTTAGTTCAACATTTTGAAATGCAATTTCTAGAATAACAATTCTAGATCTGATTTGCAAAGATCAATAGTTCATCAGACATAGGACAAGTTTTTGACACAAGAAAATAAGGAACAAAAAAAATCCAATAGATTTTCAACAGTAAGTCACTAACCCAAAAAGTTGTCATAAATCTGGTGAAGCCCCTTTAGAACGTATTACTAGAAGTCCATTTACTATCGCCTCAATATGAATTAAAATTAGTTCTTTTGGATTAAAAAACTTGTTACCATGTTAAAAAAATATACCGAGATGTTCTTCTCAAACACAGTTTCGTGTTTTCATATTCTGACCCACAATTATTGATGTCTGAAGACTAAAGATGGTTGATTTTTAACATATTGGATTTAAAAGAACTAATTTGAATCACTTCAGAGCATTTGAGACACAGATTTGAAACACCACAGTGGACGAAATTCTTCTTCAAGAAACTCGAAAAAAAAAGCTGAAACATCTCTTCAGACAATCTGCATTGATCAATAAATTCATTTACTTCTGTTGAGTAATTTCCCTAAAATAAAATAAAAAAAATTCAAGTCAAAAAATCGTACCGACCTAAAATATAAACAACGTTTCGTCTATGTATACCATAAATATTTCAAATAATGCACTTCAAATGATTTTTTGACTGGAATTTTCTTTCATTATCCAAATAAAAAATTCAGAATAAACAAAATATCTAAAAATGTTTCCATTAATTCGAGAGATGTTTGCGAGATAAAATCAGTAGAAATCCATAGATCATAACAGGTAAGTACATACTTTTAGTTCCATTTTAGAGTTGGTTTTCAATAATATATTTTTAAATAACAACTTAGATAATACTTTCATAGCTATATACAGACAGAATTATTTTTAAATTGAAAATACCAGAGAGTAGTTACCCTTTTGGTCCAGTTATTTATTCATGTCCTTGCAAAATAGTCCATAACATTTTCTGAATTTTCATTCTTCTCCCCACACCTAAATTTCTGAAATGCAACTACTCGATTGTTTTGTCACTTCACTCAAATTCATCACACTGTAATAAACTTGGTGGAGGGAAAATCAACAGTTCCTATTTTCAAATTCAAAAACAATTCTAGCCAGAAGCACAAATTAGTTCCATCTACTACATAAATAAATAATTGCACGAGAATGGCAGAACAAAAAATGCTTGTGCGTCAATGTTTTAGAAACCCCTCCCAAAAAAATCATCCTGAATAATCAACAAAATAATTTTATTCCAAAAAGTATAAGAAATCCTTAAAGTAAAACTTCAAATTTTTCAAACACACTTTAGACATTTCCGTTAGTCTGAAAGTATGAGAAAACCAAATCGTTAAAATATTCTCAGGTATTGGAAAAATTAAAATCATCTAGTGGTGGAATACATAGAGAAGGATCATTGGGAGCTTAACCACTCTTGAACAATAATATCGCCACCTGACCTAAATAGAAGTAGATAAAGTGGCGAGTTTCGTGCGTAACATAGGATCCAAAATTTCTACCAACGATACAATGCCAAGTGGGATTGTACTTCTTGTCGAATTCCTTCTTTATATATGCAGCAATATCCTGCAAAAAAAAGATGCAATCATAATTTAATAATTTTCGTTTTAAAATATGCTTATAAACACTGTTAAACCGAAAGCCAGCAAAAAAACACGTATAATTAGCTCAAAGCTAAAACTTTTTGAGAATTTAGCCAGTGTTATGAATAACAGGGCGGCGCAAGTATGGCGACCCGTAGTAGGTGTCAGCGTAGCGCTAGGCAATTTTTCAAATGTCTCAAAAAAACTATGCCCTTGGGGGATGAACTCAAAGCTAATTCTTGACAAACACTTTGAACATTTTGACGGCAAACGACAGTTTAGAATTATAGTTGTCAATAATTTGTTAAAGGACCCCGCAAACTCCTTATGGAATTTGGGTTCCGGTGGAAATTTTTCGAATTTTTGGTATGATGTAGTCCACGTAATTCTCATCCAATGTAACCATTGCGCCAACTCAAAAAAATTAACAGTTTTGCTGCTAGGGGGCGTTGACATCACCCCTTGCGTATATTAGACTATTTATTTTTGAATCCGGTAACAATATTTTCACTTGTTTCATTTTTGTTGATGTGTGTTTTATAAAAAAAAATCTTACTCCCTCCTTCTTTCCCCCAACTCCTATTACGAAACGCAAAAAAAATATTTCTCCAGTGCCTTTAAATGTATCGTCGAATGTTTAAATGTGCCTGACTAAGGAAAATAGCAGATTTTAGGGCACAAAACGAAAAAATTTCGGTGGATTTTTCTGAATTTTTAATATGATGCAGTTCAAGTTATTTTGAATAGAAATTAATTGGGTGACAAACCTCAAAAATGAATAGTTTTGAGTCTAATTTTTATTTATTTTAAAGATTTTCGGCCAATTGATTGATATTCAAATAACATGAACTACGCCCTACTAAGAAGTCAGCGAAATCCACCAATATTTTTTTCAAGGGAGGGAATGTTGAAATTAAACAACTATACGATTTCCTGAACTTGAGCCGAGAATAATTTTTTTCGTGTTTTGAAATAGGGGTTGGGGTAAGGGGGAGGTATCAGATTTTTTTCAATAAAAAATTACACAATTGTTCAGCATAATCTAAACTAAAATAAGAGATATTGTTTTGGCCTATAGTAATGAATAGTCTATTCTGAGCAAGGTATGATTTCAACGCCACTTAGCATCAAAACAATTCATTTTTGATGCTTGACACCCAATTAATTGCTATTCAAAATAACTTGAACTGCATATTAAAAATTCAGAAAAATCCACCGAAATTTTTTCGTTTTGTGCACTTTAAGGAAAGGGGGGATAATCATAGAAACTGCTTTTCCCCTCATTCAGGCATATTTAAACATTCGACGATACATTTAAGGCACTCGAGATTTTTTTTTGCGTCTCGTAATACGAGTTGGGGGAAGAAGGGTGAAGTAAGATTTTTTTTATAAAACAACACAGTATAGTGCACCATTAGCAACAATGAAAGAAGTGAAACTATTGTTACCGGATTCATAAATAAATAGTCTAATCTACGCAAGGGGTGATGTCAATGCCCCCTAGCAGCAAAACTGTTCGCTTTTTTAGGTTGGGTTACCGGATTCAAAAATAGTCTAGTCTGCGCAAGAAGTAATTTCAACGCCCCCTAGCAGCAAACATTTTTTTTGGGTTGGCGCAATGGTAACATCGGTTGAGAATTACATGGATTACTTCATACTAAAAATTCAAAAAATTCCACCGGGACCCAAATTCCATAAGGAGTTTGCGGGAAGTCGTCTATGGAATATGACAGAGAAGTTGTTTTCAATTCATGTAGGTACTATATTTCTTATGGCCAAAAAAGTTATATTTCCGTAAACTTAATTATCATAAAATATGTAGATGTAGTAGATTCAGAACATTTCAAACCTCCAATTTTACTTGAGTTCGTAATACAAAAGTAGATTTATGTTGTGTTACTGTCTAATCACGTGACTAACGTCAAAAAATTTCCGGAGTAATCACTTCCGGGTACCCTGGAGGAAAACATTTTCCATAAATCGATGTGGTTGCCGTGGTAATATCTCAAAGAGTATTCGATTGGTCGACAATTGTTCGTGTGAAATTGTCGCAAAAATAAATTTTTCTATTTCAATGCAATGGTCGTGTTGTTCACTGTATATATTAATTTCAACAGTTAATGTTTCTTGGTTTCAGGAACGAGTGGTCTCAGTATAATTATGACAGGAAAATAACTTTTAGATATTTTGAGAAGTTCTGGGCCTAAAAAAAATTAGGATCAAATATGAAGATGATAATGATTGTGTCCAAAAATCATTATTTTCTGATTCTGAAGAGGGGTACTGATGATTTCTCAAAAAAATCATTATTTCTGAGTACTACTTCTTAAGTGTCGCATTATTTTTCCATCATTCATTCTCAATAAATAAAAATTCTGGATGACAGCTTTTCTTTTCATCCTGTGAGAACATATTTCATCAATGCATTCTTTCAAACTTTTTGTCTGTTACGTTGTAGTCAACATTTTGTATTAACATTGAATTTCTACAGTTTTATTAACAATTTATTTAGTTTTTTGGATTACCACATCATTAAAACTACCCTATCTCATACAAGAGATTTTAGAAACAATTTTTCCGTGAATTTGGAGGTTATTTTCTACTCGAACCGTACATTTTTTAATTTTAGTAAAAATGTTTTATTTACTTCCTTATTTTGCAAATTTGAAAAAAAAAATCGATAAATTGGAGGTGGAATTCTAACAAATCCAATGTTTCAGAATTTTAGTTGTTTCTTTTTCCACCTCTTGGAAAACTACCCCAACTCACGAGTGGTATTTTTTAAATTATTTTTTCTGTAGTCCCGAGCTTATTTTGAAACCTCTTCTAAGTTTCATAATTTTGGCCACTGTGTGGAGTCTCGAAGTGTCGCTATATTGAATCAGAGGTGTCATATTTTTATGCTCTCTTGAAATATGAGCTCAAAACTAATTTGTTTACCGATTGATTGAAAAATATCACCAATCATGACCACGCCATACTGTTTCGGTGACCGGAAGAACAAGCCATAAATAATACTAAATTTGAATATAGTTCTGTCGAGTACTTTTGGAAACATTTTTTTTTTTTTTTCAAAAGTTGAAGAGGAGGCTATATTTCAATTAAATTCCTATCTCAAATATCTTCCATCTGATGATGAAAACTGCGTCGTGTTAAACTTGAAAATAGAATCAGAGCTAAAATTTCAAACATGGCTGAGGAACGTTTAGAAGTTCTTGCCCTTTTGCACATCCACGGAGATATATTTAGAAGTTATAGATTGCAAATTTATAGAAACGCAAAACTGAGTTTGTTTTCTACATGTGATTTCAACATTTTGAACTCACATGTTGTTTATTATAGGTAGTTTTTGATTAGGATTTTGGTAATATGATGAATGTTAAATTTGCCCCCAGAATTACTATTTTAGTTAGTGTTGTTCCTATATCGTTTCATACTAAATTTGTTTTTGTTTTTTTTTTTTCAATTTCAAGTTCATTTTTTACAGTACCCATTATGTCAAAGTGAATGAGTCATTTTTCATTTTTTAATTATTCATTTCGTTTCAAATGTATATATGTCTAAATGTAGCAGATTTGTGTTATGAAACGATAACAGATAAATTAATAAATCGTTTTTATATCTCGAGTTTTACAATATATACTTTAAAACAATGTATTTGCATTTTTTTCCAAAATTTGGGCGCACCCCCTGAATATGTTTTACCACTCCCCAGAAAAGTTGACTAGATCCACTATTGCTTCAATGGATTACCATCAGGTGGCCAGTATGGTCGCCTGATTTAACACAACAGGACTTTTCTCCTTGGGAACATCAAAGATGTGGTATACTCTACAGCACTGATAAATTCAGAGGGTCTTATAATAGAACTCCCAAAATGATCAGTGATCACTCAAAAACCAGTGAAGATATTTGAAACAGATTTCAGTGACTTACATAGTTATAGTTCATACAATAATATTATGTGGTTTGTGAAATGACAATAATGACTTATACTGAAAAATTAAAAATATTGATACTGATGTAAGTGGGGAGTTGAGGTCTCTCAAGAAGGGGTGAAATTTTGAGTAGACTATTTCATAGAATATATCCGAAATAATTGTAGAGAGCAAAACAGGTCAAAAATGTCTTTGGATTCGTAATCAGAACAACCACTTTACTGCTGATAATTTGTTCTGAAAAATCCAAAGTGGTCTCTGTAGGACCGAGACACTGTAGTTATACCTACCGGGTGTTCGTGGAAAGTGACTCGCCCTTATAACTTATTTGTCTTTGAAGATAATGGAATGAAATTTTGAGAATCTGTATATGACATTTAACCGTATTCTTTGAGAAGTAACTCAACTTCATTCAACTTTCGTAAAATTTCGATTTTTAAATGGGACACCCCGTATATTTTCACTTCTTTTGTCTCCATATGAGATACTGAATACAACCTTGTATTACTTGTCACTGTTCGTGACCAAATTTATTTTCTGTTCTAGAGTGCTATGGATACCTTCAAATCACTAATTTCAGTTCTAAAGTTTTGGGAAAAATAAACCTTTACTGTTTTCTGTATCTGCCAGGTAATTTAAAATTTTTAAATTTCTGGTAACACTTTTTTCAAATGGCGTCATAGCTCTTCTTTTATTTTGTGGGGGGAAAAAAACTCTATAGCTTGGTGTATCTGCACACTATTAGGTTTCAAACACACTTCCGTTAAAAAAAACTTAAAAATAACATATTTCCTTGAATAATAGTATATTATTCAACAAGCGTATAATGATGGCTATTACCCACGAAGATGAAATTGCAACACGAGCCGGAGGCGAGTGTTGTAACATCTGAGTGGGTAATTTTTTTTGTTTATTTCACCCCAAAATACAAAATGTTACATAGAATATTACTAAGAATAACAATTTTGTCCTTCATGAGCGTGTCAATAAAAAATCACTATATCTAAGGCAAACATATAAGAAATGTACAAAATTAAATTTTAAATACATAAATTCACTACAATTAATGACTCGAACAACAAAATAGTTAGTTATATGTATCACAGTTAAATAGTTAAATTTATCACAATATAATATAGTTAGATATATCACAGTAGTAGAAATCCGTTATTTGGTTTCAGCTAATGTATATGCAATATTACGGTCTACTAGATTTTTAAGGATATATAAGGGGACATGTTTCTTCACAGTGATTTTAAATTTGTTTACGTTTAATTTTTTCATGTTGGAGGGTAGTTTATTATATTCTATGGCTCCTTTATATAACAGTGAATTCAGGCCATGACGTGAGCATATTTGTGGTAATGATATATCTTTGTATTGTCGCGTTTCATATGGATGGATTTCATATCTCATAGAGAACTCTATTTGAGTGTGTCTCACCTGATTCAATACTTGATGAATAAATTCATCAACTTTCACAACATAAAGGATCTAATATTAATTGTTATTAAACGCGTGTTGAATACTATACTTTATCCACAACTATATACGACAATACCTTTGTCATTAGATAGGAATGATCTGGCGCTTCTTTTATAAATTTACTGGCTTCTTCGGGAGTAAAGGTTTTAGATTTTTTCGGTTGATGGCCCTCAGACTGACGTTTTAAAAATGCCTGCAACTTCATGTGAGTCTCTAGGTGGATACTATGGTAAATATTCAATGTACTCTTCAGCATAGAATAATATGCCCACAATGATAATGACTTGTATTTTTTAGCAAGTTCAACAAAATACACTAGGATAACATTTTCAGAAAAAGACGATGTTTTTTGTGCCAGTTGCCAATTCATAAAACTTTTGTACACCGCATCATGTTTACCTTTTGACTAGTTATGTAGGAGATTTTCTGTAGCGCTAGCCGCTAATTTTAAAATGTCTGGCGGTGTACAAGACATATCTTCTAAATCAGATTCACTATTAGACATTTCTCTAATGATACCAGAGATAAGAATGTTCACAACAAATAACTCACAAACCGACTGACAGTATATCTACAAATACAGTGACAAGTAAATTTACAAATTGTCAAATTTGACGCAACGATTGAGTAATATTATTCCATCGATCTGTCCTTATTATTCAATTCTATATGGTAATGCATGGCATTACTTGATAAAATTCGCATATTTAACAGATTTATTAATTAATAGTTGTGGATAAATATCATTATTAACATGTTTTTTGAACAATAACGTAATTAATAACTACCCATTTAACTTTTGCAGAATCGAGATTAAATACGAAGTTGACCTCCTTAATGATTTTGTTTTATCAGTTGAGTTGGTCATTGATTACTCCATGCATTTGATTCTTAATTTATTAAAAGATGCTTCATTTCAAGAGAGATTTAAGGTTATTTTTAAGTTTTTTAATGGCAGTTTATTTAAAATCTATTAGTGTGCGGTATCGAATTATTCGTAATAAAATGATCTATTTTCTTAACCTGACGACAATGTTGCCATTAGAAACATTTTAAAAATTAAATTTTACATAGCACATACATTTTGACCGAAAACAGTGAATCCTTATTTTTTCCAATATTTTAGGGCTGAAATTAGTAATTTGAAAGTATCCATGGCACTATACCAGGTGTCAACGAATCTATTAGACAAGTCATAACTTCTAGACCATTAGGTGTATCAAAATGAGATTTGGTATAGGTAAATGGTATGTGAAGAGGAGAGTTTTCACATATTTTTCACTTTCCGGTCACTTCCGGTTTCAACGGAAATGGTTCCGGTTCTAAATTTTTAAATAGAACACCCTGTATATTGTAACATTTTTGGATTTCTGAGACAATTCTAGATCAGAATGTGACATTTTTGAAAGTTTTTATGACTACTTAATTTTTACGGAATCACTTTTGAAATTACATCTAGGTGGCCATGATCAGAAGTAAACTAATCTAAGAACCTCAGGTGATATCAGAATATTACAATCGCGAAGTTTTAGTGACTAGTATGATATATATGAATAAGACAAGTTGGCAAAATTACATTTTCGTGTCTATTATTTTTCAAATGGCGACCATTTTTTGACAAGCACTTTCCGAAAAAAGGATATTTTGACGAATTTAACGATACTAATTTATTTGCGATTGGATTACAAATAAGAACAAATTAAATATTACTGAGGAAAATACTTCATAATAATTTATTTACTTTTGTCAAGTGTGCCGAGGATAGGCATGATGCATAATATTTTGCAGTTATTTCGATCAAGTCTTCTTTGGAGAACAAAACACTCGCTTAGGTTATGACAGTGACATAAGCTTTAAGAGCAGAAGGTAAAATTTTCTTGATTTTCGTTAAATTTTAGTTCAATTGTCCGTCAAAATAATGTATACTCAAAGTGAAAAAGCGGATATGTTGTTATTGTTTGGAGAATGTCACAGAAATTCAAGGAATGCTGCTGAGTTGTATGCTCAGAGATATCCCAATCGGCAACATCCATTCCATCAGTTATTTAAAACAACAATTTAAACAATCAGTATTTTCCGTATGTTCAGAATCGTTTTAGGCAAGAGGGAAATCGAGAGGCAGAACAGAGGTTTATCATAAATGAGAAGACTGAGATTAACGTTCTTGCTATGGTTGAGCTTGACAAAACGGTTTCTTTAAGAGAAATTAGTCGAGAAATGCAGAAAAGTCACGAATCAGCAAGAAAAATATTGAAAAAGCACGGATATCAATCAAGCATTTAAATATCAGTTACATCAACATTTGTATGCTGACGATGGCGATAGACGAGTAGTGTTTTGTGATTGGTTGCTTCAAAATCATAGAGTTAACCCAAATTTCATCAACTTTATTCTATTTCTCGACGAATCACGATTTACAAATAATGGCTTGTTTAATAAGCAAAATTCTCGGTACTGGGCCCAACAAAATCAACATGCAATGAGAGAGGGCAATTTTCAAGAAAGGTTTGGCGTCAATGTCTGGGCTGGTATCGTTGGAAACAGAATAATTGGACCAATATTATTTCAAGGTCAGTTAACAGGGGCTAGGTACTTAGGTTTTCTTCAAAATGAAATCGAGGATCATCTTAATAATCTACCTTCAGCAGTTTTACGGCAAATTTACTTCCAACAAGATGGAGCACCCCTTTTGATTTGGAAGAAGAGCCACATAACAGTGGGATGTATTTAAACTTTACATCTGATTTGAAAAATCAGCTTGATAATATATTCTATAGTCCTGACAAATCAAAATCTCATTTCCTTATGAATTTGATATATTATCAGTCCATGTGCAGAAATTCGAAAATGGTCAACAAAATGAAAAATAAGTTTAGCAGCAGAGAGGATGATATACCTGTAAGCATTATGAAATGATTTAAAGATTTGGGGTTCCCCAAATAGTTGAAAGGGCCAGTTGTAAAATTAATCAACAAAAAAATTATCAAGAATTAATTATAGCTTTTATTATGAAATTTTAATTTTAATGACTTATGGATTTGCAAAAACACTGTTTTGCTATATTTATAGGTCCACTGGATTCTTTTTAAATTTTTTTTGAATTTGGAATGGGGTCAAGAATAAATGGATTAATGAAGGACTGTCAAATTTTCAATAATTTCCAATATGGGCATTTATACAAGGAAAATGTACACGAACTAATTTCGTCGTTGATTGTGTTAGGTATATTTCTAGATTTAACTAAAGCATTATTATTTAAACCATGAATTTCCTGCTATAAACCTTAACAAAAATGGTATCAGTCCAGGATTGAATTGGAGTAACTAATTTTTGTCTAAAAGATAACAGAGTGTAACCATAACAGAATGAAAAGAAAAAAGATACTTTTCTGAACATCAAATAGTTTGGGAGAGAATTCAAAAAAATGTAACTGGTCCATTACTTATCATTAGATATTCAAATGGTTTAACAAAAATAACAACTAATAGTAAAGAAATCATAACCAATTATGTAGACAACACTATAAGTGGAGGCCCATATGTACCCAGACAGAAGTAATTCAGTGAGAAAATTCAAAAAACTAAGGCCTGGTGTGTGAAATTTTGAAGAATAAGAATAATGAAAAAAAAAACCTTGAGGTCTAATTACTGGCAGAAATAGACACTGATTAATGTTGTTAATCATAATGGTCTTTATTTTCCAATTGTACTGGTACATATCTTAAGAACTAGGGGGAACAAACTAACATCATTCTTTCGAAAAGCGAACTCAAATGGCAAACCTTCTGAGAAGTGAATTTCAACTGAACTGGTTGGTCCAGGGGCTTTCTCCATAATTGCACTGTCTGCTCATAAATCATTTTGTTCTGTCATTTCTCTTTCTTTTTAAATAAATCATAACTTTTTTTTGAAATTTATCAAAACCTTTTCCGGATTCACATCAAGATATTGGATCACTACATATGAACACAATGACCATGAAGTAGTCTAGTAATTTGTGACTGGCAGGTTTGAGAGATCCGACAGAGAAAATAGCTCACCGACACCTACAGAATCAACTCAATTTGATAAATATTCAACAGAAACAACAATTAGAAAGGAATCACAACCCACCTTTTCAATGTTATACTTCTCAATTGCTTGAGTTGCACAGTCTACAGCATCTTGTTGCATGTCTTCGCTCATATCAGCATTCTTAATAACTGCTTTGCGATCAGTCATTTTGGGCTCTTTATCTTTTTGTGTGTCAGACCTGCAAAATAATTAATTGAGGATCAAGGGAGGCTGGGTCGGTACCTTATTGAAAACTTAGGAGAGACCTTTTTCTGTAAGAACTAAGATTCCTTATTTTAACAAGGGCATGAGCTCTCAGCTCGCCCATAACTGGTACAACTAAGAACCATGCTGTTATATCAATATATCATGACATATTATCAAAATCTATCATGCAATATATCAGTGAAAAATTGATTTTAACGTCTTGAGGTATTTGTACCACACACACGGATGATTCAAGTCGACTTTTGTAGAGGAAAACGGTACTTACGTGAATTTTACAATATCTCACCGACTGGAGATCAAAAAAATGTGTGAATTGTGACTTTTCACGTTCTTACAATTTTATTATTTTGTTGAATAAAGCGATATTCAATTTTTTGATACGTTTTTGCCTGCCGCGCACTGAATAATCAACTGCCAAAAATTGTTTAGACAAGATTGGCTATTGGTCAAATTTAGAGGCATCTGGCAGAGGCATCTGGCATATTCGTTCTCATTGGAAGAAAGCGAGCAATACATCAGTGGCGTGCAGTATGCAGAATAATGTAGAAACATGGTAACAAAGATGTTTTTTCCTGGAATGTGAGGAACTTATTGATTAAACATTTTATTGATCAATTTCCACTTAGATTGGGTTTAAAATTATCAAGGGGCACATGCATGTTTCCGACAGTTCGTGCTTCATGCAATATGCAATAGTGAAAAAATTCGTACCAATGTATTGATAATTTTACGTTCTCAGAAAACGATGCTTTTAACTCTCTGCTCATTAGATCATTGCAGAAGAATCTAAAAGCAATAAATCATCTGAAAACCTCTCAAGCCTGTCATCTGATTTCGCAGAGTGAAAAATTAAATGTATCTCAAACAGAACAAATTTTATTCTAAAAGCGAAAATAACGTGTTTTTGCGCTCTAATAAACATTTGAATATGAAAAAGCATCCAACATATTGCTCACGATCAATATAAAATAATAATTAATGAAGATTAGTACCTGCTTTTCGAGATAGTAGGGTTTGATCTGAGAATCCGCTGATGTTACTGGCATGCACTAAAAATCTTCACGAGAATACTTTATGTATCAAATTATCAAAAGTACCTGAATATAATACCTAGGTAGTTACCGTAGAAATTTGAGCAGGAGGATTATAACTCATTCAAAATCTCAATGTTGTTCTGAGTAAGAAATACATTTGGGTGATTTTAGACCATATAACTAATTTTGATTCTTTGCGGGAGCCTCTGTTTAGAAAATCAATGTACCAGTTGGCGCAGTCTCCTTTATTATTCCCTGCATCATTCGTGGTTACAACCTGTTGGTATCTCTGACAGTCAGTCAGATAATGTTAAAGAATAACGCAGCATTCAAATTACCTACGTATTATAACTCAAGCATAGTCAGAAGGCCAAATCTACGATGGGTCTCATTTACTTTTTTTGGGCTTTTGTTTCATTTAAACATAGGAAAAACCTCAGCTTAATGCAAATTGTAGGGATGGTACTTACAGTTAACAATAGAATGATTATATTATAAAGATATGCAGCAAGAAATGACCCATTCAGTTCAAGCTACGGTCCCAGTATCAGAAATATTCGATTTTTTTTTCATCGATTGTAGCTATATATTACAGGTGGCAACAGATCGAAATGCATTATAATGGGGTGGCGTGGATTTATAAAATACTGATCACTTTGATTTCTATTTTGAAACCGAGATGAATACATTTTTCATAACTTTGGTTGCTTCAAATTCTTGAATACGACGGATATGATGCAGGTCGTCAAGCAGGGGCTTCCGTTTTTGTTGTAGAGGTCTGTTACAGTTATTTGTATACTATGATGGATATATATAACTCAACAAACAATGAAGACAAATTATAAGCTTTCACAGTCTATGATCATCTGCTTTGAATCTTCTTTCCTCTACATCAACCGAACCCGTTCATCCAAAAACCACCATCAAAAACAGAAAGCTCTATGGAAAGTTAAAATGAGCAAATAAGAATATCATTATTATATGACCGGGATGAAAAAACGCAGTGTATATGAAATATTTATTAGTGAAATATGAAGAAATGTTTCCCAACGCAGCCATATATACCAAAGATGATTTGGAAAAAAAATTGCCTCTTATTCAGAGAGATCCTACGAAGGCGTAGAAACGCCAGATGTAGTGATTTTTTCTAATTCCCAGATAAATCTGACTATTAGACAGTTATTATAATTGACAGATAAAAGTGTCTAATAGACAGATTTATCTGGGAATTATACTAATTCCTAGATATAAGTGTCTAATAGACAGATATAATCTGTCTAGAAGACTGAAATTAGATGTGTATTAGACTATTAATGTCTATTATCTATTAGACTGTCTAATAGACTTATATTATTATCTATCTATTAGACAGATATTATTTGGCTATCAGACACTTATATCTAGAAATTGGTATAATTATTATAATTATGTCGGGGCGTGGCGCAGAGGTTAGAGCGTCCGACTTTGGGTCGAAAGGTCCGGAGTTCGAGCCCCAGTTGCGGCTGGGATTTTTTAATTTAATTTGACCGATTAAATTATTCAAATCTCGTGGCTGGACTGGGGTGAGTCCTGCACGATTCACTGTTGCGTTCCAATTAACAGTGCTGCTCCTAAGGTGGCGCATTAACAATGCCTATCCAGAACACGTGGCTAATGACCATAGCAGTCGATGCCAAGACACCAAAGAAAAAAAAATTATTATAATTCCCAGATAAATCTGTCTATTAGACACTGCTTATATCTGTCATTTATAATAACTGATGTCTAATAGACTGGTATTATCTGTCTATTAGACACTTATATATCTAGGAATTAGTTTAATTAGTATAATTCTCAGATAAATCTGTCTATTAGTCACTTATAACTGTCAAATATAATAACTGTCTAATAGACAGATTTATCTGGGAATTAGAAAAAATCACTACATGTGGCGCTTCTACGCCTTCGTAAGATCCAGAGCTCATGCAAAAATATTGACGCTTTGAACCTTCAATATATTATTATGAACTAAATATTATCATTTGGGTTAGAGGGGTACGTGTAGTACACACAATAATATTTCACAACACAAAGTATATTGTGCCTAGTGGCCGTCTTATTTGAAACACCACAAAAGTTATTGTAGATCTATATCCCTTTTAGGAATATTTCCATGAGCATTTTATGATGACTTATTGCTCATCTTCAGTTTACCGGAATTGTCTCAACAAAACGGAATGAGGACATTTTACGATATATAATTGAATTGGGACGTGGTGTGGTGGTCATGCTGGTAAAGCGTTCGCCTCTCAAGCGTAGGGTCGAGGGTTCAAATCTCAGCATGATCATCGGTCTCGTGCATAGCATCACACGTTGAAAAGTGAGGGCTGCGTCTTCCCTAGCTCACACAAGTCTCTCGAAAACTTCTGAAAGTTGCACGTAGGAGGTTCAATCGGTTAACGGGAAAAACAATTTTAACACTTTTTTTAACAATAAGAATTTTCAATGTCTTGACAACATAAGAACGAATGTAAATCAAGTAAAAAGTTTAAGAGGTACTCGTAGTTTATATACAGTGGAGATATATAGGTGGTAAAATGTTCCTTTTTATCTAAAGTATTTATGTACATGTTCGATGTTCCCCGTGTTACTCCCATAGCGACGTCCCTGACGTTAATTAATGGGCTACGAGCGCCACTTCAACGCCAATCAGAAGTTACGGAAGGTGCGTTCGGTTAATGAAAGTCCAAGCTGAGTGAGCAGATCTTGATTTGTACCACGTGAAGTCATAGAGTAAAAAGTAATAAACGACCGTTATTTTAGCCACCGATCTGTAGTTATATTATAGGTCGGTGATTTTACCACGTATAAAAATGTCACCTGTCACGTCCGATTGTCATTATTGCAGTAGATTAAAAATTGAAAAATTATATATCAAGAGTGCGGAGTGCGCTAGTCCGTCAGTGTCTATGGAGAATTGCGGCCATGACATATGTTCTTTCATCTCTTTTCTATAAGTGCCCCGACTCTCCTAGTCAAATAACGTTTAGTCTCCTTGGTAGATTGACTCCATTTTTTGGTAATGCAGTAACATAAAAATATTCAGTATATCCAGTACAAGTTCCAGTAGTTTGAAAATTAAGAACACCACAAATAGGCGTTTTCCATTTAGGAGTGTTAAGCCCCAGAGCTTCAAGCCCCTGAGATCGGAAATTACGTTATCACTGACTTCGCCAAAAAACTTTTGTCTACTTGTGCTTCATGAACCAATAAAACGGGTGGTGCTCGAGGGGCAAGAGGAATGTCAATCGGTGCTTGATGAAGCCCCACTAAATGGAACGCAGGGTCATACGCTCTGGGTAGGTCCTTACGTTAAATGGAAAGCAGCTAATCAAAATCATAAAGTGACAACTGACAAGGATCAAATCCGTTCGCCCTGCTGAATCCAGGGAGACTAATGGTGGATTTATGCAGCAGTCATAAGTCATAAGTTTTAAGTCATAAGAAAGAATATTCGTCAATGATTGGTTGTTCCGTATATTCCAACCAATCATTAACGAATATTCTTCCTTATGACTTAAAACTTATGACTGCTGCATAAATCCACCATAAAATTTAACAATGAGGGTTTAATAAGCTCTAGCCAATCAGAAACTTGTAGCATCAACGCGTCATAGTGACGTACTTGGATATGAGTAAGTCGAATTCGAACCAAGCAACAAAACTGTCAGCAGTAACTCTCATATACCAAGAGCTAGTACGTCACTGTCTATAGAGAATGGCGGCCATGACACGTCCTACTACGTCACAAATGTTCTTTCATCTCTTTCTACTAGTGCCCACATTGTCTTATGGGAATCAAACACTCCTTGTTAACTTTTAGTCTCCTTGATGAAAAACGATGTACTTTATAATAGTTCAACGAAATAATTATTGATGTCGCAACTAGCACCCATTGCAAATACAAAATTAATTTTTTTCTTTAATAACAATTAACATTAATACCTATATTAAATTAAAGTTAAACGTTACTCTTGCATGAAATGTGCAATTAGGCATAGTGCAACACAAGAAGACTAAAAACATCTTGAGTGCAACACGCATTCTTTCAAGAGAAATATATGCCTCGAATCATTTGTATCAATCTTTTGATAGGTGGTTGAATGCAAGGAAAACTAGATTGTTCATAATATAAGATTTCAATCGTCATCGGAAAACAAAAATAAATCGTTTGACACCAGAAAAAATATTAGCAATTTGAAAAATATTGAACCAAATTAAAACTATCTATAATTTCAAATAGTGCTAGTCAAATAAATTTGGAACATAAAAAAGAAACAATATAACTATTAAGTAGGGGTTCACCGAATAGTTATGGAAAATACAGAAACGGAGGAGTTACAACTTTTAGAAGTAGAAAAAGATACCATGGATGAAGACATCTACATAGATATAATTCAGAGAATGACAACTTATGCTGAGAATCTTAAAGAAATGTACAACGACATTGTTTTGATGAGATTGGAGTCTATTAAAGAAAAATTGCACTATGCGAAATCCCTTCAACTGTTGGACTTGAATGAATTTGAAGAGCCAGAATCAATTTCTGAACCCTTATCTAGAAGTTCAGACAATCCTGTAGAAAATGAACCCTAATAATAATTATCAAACGAAATTTGGAAACATGATACTAGAATAGTTTAATTAAATGTACCGGTTGTGGAAGTTTCAATAAAATCAGTTAAGTTCATATCAAGGCTTTTCTATAATATGTTGTATGAATCTAAAATCATCAGTCTGAATGCTATTTCTGCACTAGTTTAACCTTTGCTGTCCGGTATTTCCAAACCAATTGTTATCATAAGGGGGTTTTCTTAATGCTCGAGCATTCATAAATATCAACACTACGGTTTTTTCACCAAAGATCAACACGGATCAGATTTCCGAGTGGCATATTCTTAGTGAAAAACCCAACAATTCTGTAACTTTGTCCCGATAAGCGATTTGTTAGCAGTATGTATAATAGCTTTCTGCTGATAAAAAACGAGTACCTATCTTCTAAAACCAACTACACCTACACCGCGATTTTTAAAAATTAATTAATTTTAGGGTTTACACTCTGAATATGAAAACAATCGTTATTCGTACTGCTTGGAAGTAAGTCAGTCATCACAAATGTGTGGATTGTCTATAATTTTTTAATATCAACACGTTAATCTGGAGTATTATGATAATATTTTTTATAGGCTTATTTTGCCATTTTCACAGCATAATGACATATATTCAAATTACAAAAAAAGTCGTCAGAATCATGGTACAGACTAAATATGACGATCATTACAGACCTGTCTTTAAAAATCTTCACATATTAACTTTGCGATCTTGCTTCATATACCTACGAATGTTTGTGTTATGCCAAAAAATTAAAAGTTGAAAATAAAGTGTCTAAGCAGAAGGACATATACCACCATATGATCCTAGGGCCAAAACAAATTTAAAGCTACCCAAATATAGATTAAGCAAATCGCAAGACTCTTATCTATATCTATCTTCAAATTTTTTTAATACGTTACCAGATGAGTTTCAGACTCTCGACACGAGTATAAACACTTTTAAAGTAAAAATTGAGAATATTCTTTTACAAAACGCCTTTTACTTTGAAGAATATTTTGATTATTTCGACTCATTGACTAAAGTTGTCGCCTGTCTAATAATATCTAAATTGTGAACTGTTACATTCTGTATTTTAAGTTGTTTCTCTCTATCCATATTTCTCTCAAGTCGTTTTACTAATTGTTTTCATTATACTTGTATTTTTTTATATTATATAGATTTAATCCCAAATATCATGTATTCCATTTTTGACGTACAATAATGTCTGCTTATAACAACGAACCTCAAGGGACCAACAAAAATGGTTCGCTATAAGCGAAGTTCGTTATAAAAGATAAATGATAGTACATATCAAGAATTAATTGTTTTTATTAAGGCATATTTCAATCATACATTAACAATTAGTTTCAAAATTATTTAAATAAAAAAATCATTTATTTCAGTTTGATTTTTGTGAAATAAATATCTTTAATATGTAATTCCACTTCGGCTAGCCGATCGAGTACATGTTGTGTATTTTGGGTCTGAAGGAAATAGCGAACGCTGTCGATTGTCGAAGTGCGTCTGATATGGTTGGAACTTGTATCAATTCCGTACTCTCGCCCTCTTCATTTTTATCTTCCTCCTCCTCATTATCATAAACAGTATAAACTGCAGAAGACACAGAAGCGACAATGACATGATCATTCAAGTATTCGGCAGTTATAAGATGGTCATCAATATGGACAAATTCATTGAAATCATTTTCATTATAAGGAGATCATCTTGAATGTTGTTATTATTATGAACTTCTTGTTGAATTTTCTTCAGCCATTCGACTAATGGCAGGTCATCATCTGAATCAAAAATTTTATTCAGCCCTAAGGAAACCGCCGTGTTGAGAACAATTAGAAATTGTTTGTTTTGATACTTTTTGCCATACCATATAAATCAAGTGTATCGCATCCAAAAGATTAATAGAAAAAAATTTCCAGTCACTATCAATAAAATCTATCATATTCGAGAAAAGAAGTCGACGATAATTGCTTTTTAAACTATGGATAACACCTTGATCCATAGGCTGTAGTTTCGAACTGGTATTTGGAGGCATGAACACTAACTTGATCCAGTCCAAATTTTGAACATATGGTTGAGCTGGACAGTTGTCTATTAACAATATGATTCTTCGTTTTGCACGGCGTAATTCATCATCCCATTTCCGTAATTCATTCTCAAAAATTTCTGAGGTCATCCATGCTTTTTTATTGGATTTGTAATTTACTGGTAACTGCACAAGATTCTTGAAACATCTGGGGTTTTTTGATTTTCCAATAACCAGTAACTTTCTTTTTTCTGTTCCAGTTATTCTTTCTTTAGAGAGCTTCCCACCTTCACATTTCTCCCCTTTGAATCTCAATGTCCTATCAGGTGTAAGCTTATAGAACAACCCGGTTTCATCTCTATTGAATATGTCATTATGTTTGCTCTAATTATTGGCCACTTATTTTGAATCCAGTATTTTACACAGTCCGTATCAACTGATTTAGATTATCCAACAATTTTTCCACTGGTTATATTATGTCTTTTTTTAAACCTTTCTATCCAGCTTCTACTAACTTTAGGTTCTTCAACTTTTAACAACTTTCTTCCAAGTTCTTCAGCCTTCCAATGCAATATATAGCACCACTAATGGTTAAATTTTGATTTCTTTGCTGAGAAAACCATTTCAAAAGTCCCTGATCAACTTCAGAATTCATGCGCTTTTTAATTTTTTTTACATTCAGGTTTGGCTCTTTTCCAACATTTCTATTATTTTTTGTTTATTTCTCCAAATTGTAGCCACCTGAAATAAAAATTTTGAATGGTAATTTACTCGGTGCTATTTTGGGAGCTACACATGCTTTTATGCAGTACTCACCGTTGATTTACTCAATCCCATTTTCGAACAAACTTCGCTTTCTCTGTTGAAGATGTCATATTTACTACTCAAAGAGCTTTACGTTTTTTTTTTTGAAATTACGTCACTCATGATAGTACGTCTTCAACACATTGAACACGAACAACTAACAGACACACTGGATTGGTAACTAGCAGCACGCGCCGGGCGATCGCCTAAAATATTTTGGGGAATCACCTGCTTTCTCGGTAAAATACCGTTCCTTATAACCGAATTATTTTCCGAATATACCTAAAGTTAGAGTTCGTTTTATCCGAAAGATCGTTATAAACGAGTTCGTTATTGGCGAAAAAATTAACACGTTTGATAATACCTAAGTTCGTACCCTACAGATTGGTTCGTTTTAAACGGAAGTTCGCAATAAGCGGGTTCGTTATAAGCGGACATTACTGTATATGCAAATTTACTTATGTGTACTGCATGAATAAAATTCTATTCTATAACTATATGGCACTGAATATTTATGTATTTTGTGAGTATCTAATTCATTGTAACTATCAATGGATCCCGTTTATTTTGTAACGTTATTTGTGAACCCTGTTACCACACTGTACCATCATGCCATCAAAGTTTATTGTTCCAATGGAAAAAAAGACTGAAAGATGCTGAAACAAGTTCAACCATTTATTTTGTTATAGCTCATAAATGCACATTATGGGTTACATTATTAGCTTTCAACAGGTAAATTATCACAATAAAAAAAATTAAAAATAAATCTTGTAAGAAATGTACTAAAATAAAAATGGAATGTTCAACATTTATTCATCGTTTATGTACAAAATACTAAATTTATCACAGTATGATTAGCAGACCTAATTAGAAATTAGAAAATATATATAAATTCTTATAGAATAAAAATAGAACAGTTTAAAGGATAAAATAAGAAGTATTTTTAAGGACCAAAAAATACTCATGGAAAGAAGCGGGAACATCAGCTACAGGTTATCAAAGTCACACAAACCCTGTTCTACTGTACTTTAATATCCTCATCAATACAGCATAAAATAAGAAAAGATTCAATGACCAATAATACTTACAGAGGACAAACAGTAACTTTTGCTTTGAGATAAATCTCCATACCGATACTCAATTTTTTGTTAACAATATCGACCATGGTGGAGACACTTTCCCGGACATAATGCATTTCACAAAAAAGACTCTCTGATTTATATTTGGCACTACAAATCAATGAAAAATTCCAATAAATGTGTTTTTAAAAAAATACTTATTTTGTGTGGCATTTGTCCCTCCTTTGGAATGTTAATTTTTCATAGTTTGTGGCCCTTAAGTATGTACTGATTTAAAAAAAAATACTTATCTTAAATTTCTCTTCAATATATCAGGATATGACCCTTTGATACCAAATCATAAGCGATCATATTCTGAAGTATAAGTTTCGCAGTTTTGATATGAATGAAAGAAGTTTTGAGATTCTTATTCAAACTTTTATTTATTATATGAGGCGAGTCAACATTTGCAAATGAAAAAAAGTGAAAACCTATGCCTCCTTCATTTATTGCTGAATATGTAAGAGCAGAGTTGAGCATTTCGATCAAGGAATATTCGATCTACACAAACTGTAGACTTTAGAAAGCGATTCAAGACCAGCTGCTGTAACTGAATTGATCATGTAAAAGCTGGTCACCACTAGAACTAGAAGAGTGATCAAAATGTAATTTTTGATATAATTTGAGTTTTGTCTCACTCCAATTTTCATTCTTCCATTTTATTCAATTAGTTTTATTTTTGCTTTTGTTTGTCTTCTTTTTGATTTAATAGAATAACTGCCAATGTGAATGGGACACCTTGTCCTTTTTTTACTTTTAAATTACACAATGATTGTCATAAAGTCCAACTGCATGAAGCTGAGTTTCAACTACTTTAAATTTTAATAAGTACATATTATATTTTTAATCTAACATTATAAACCAAAAACTTTTCATTAATGGAATTTATTTTTTTGGAAAGACTCGGGTCAATACTGTTTTGCGATTAGATGACTAATCCTTTCTAAGTTATCACAAGCAGTATCATTAGTGATTGTTTTGGAATGAACAGAAATGTACTATTGGTTACAAAATATTTGATTTTTTTTACATTTCCATGTTCTTCAATTTCCAAGAGTTTTTTAAAGAGTTTTTGAGAAAATCGAAAAATGCTGAGTTCTGCATCTTTTCATAGATTGAAAACAGAATAGAGAATTACTTTATTTGTGTTCGTATCCCAAGAGCATTTCTGTTCACAGGGCTGGAAATTATTCAGGGTGAACTGCGACCAATAGAAGTAGAAAAAAAGTGAAATTTGGACCGAAAAAAATTCCTTTCAATTTGTATAGGGATCCAGTAGCTTTCTTGGTTTGTATAAGTTTACAGTTGTTTATTGATAATGAAGTTTAAAAATAAATTCAATAATTTTATTTTTTAATGATTTCAGAAGTTTAAGCAAATAGGTCAAAACAGTACTCCCTTTCAAATATTGAAATTTAGGGTATGCTAACGAAAAATATATTCATCTTAGATATTTGAGAGGCAGTAAACTAGGAAGTTTAAAAATAATTCCAACTAATGGTGAAATCTGCCTCCTTAATTCTCTACATGTCTTGCCCATGATACATTTTTATTTAAAAAGAGTCCTAAGAATTTCAGTATTTTATTGAATTTGATCGGATCTTTCAAATTATTGTTTGACGATTTTTTTGTAATGAACATAAATGAGGATTTGTTGAATGAGCTTTTCAAGTAGGTGAATACAATGTTCTTTTGGTCACGAATTACATTTAAGCCATACGTATCACTGACTTTTGAACGATCGTTTAACGAAAATTCGTCGAAATAATGTCTCAGTAAACCTAAAAATGACGGACCGCACGCACAATTGTATGGTGACTAATGTGTGTGGAACCACCATCATTCATAGACACCGAACATCACCGATATATCGTGGGCAGAATTAAAACAAGTATTTGATTCAGTAGCGCATATTCGAGGGTTGACGAACAAAAAAATTATATAAATCATCACAGGAGTGTTTCTACATGATAGACTAATATCCCGTTTTCTTTTACGTAATTGGTCGTAATTCACCCTGTATACAGTGACCGCCAAAAAGTATGTACCATATGGGAAAAAAGTTTATGGCTAGAGTATTGGAAAGAAATTTCTGGGGAAAAATTTGTGACAAGCATCTAACCGTATTATTCTACCTTTGATCCCGCAGTTCCGCATGCGCACTGTGTCCACGCCAAATTTGAAATACCGACTTCGTGGTTGATCGCTATCAGTAATATTTTTAAATAATCGAATTATTTTTAGACTTCTTAGGTTGATTTATTTGATAAGTGTTTTTTTTTTTGGTTGAATAAACTGTTTAAAATGACTTGGTGCACTATTTGTAACAAATCGGTTTACGATATTAGTAGATTGAGAGGGAAAGTAAAAAAGTTCCACCCAGGTTAGAACATAATTATTTTTCTCTGTACATTGATAAAAAGATATAAAAAATGTAAATAAAATAGAATAGAATAGATTTATTTCCAGAAAACATGTATACATGTGTAGGAAAATTCGAGTTTTTACAAATATACCCTTAATATACACACAAAAATATAACAGAAATAGACACATAGTGAACATAACAGATATGGCATATAATGAAAATATGATGAGTACAAAATGAGAAAAATTTAAATATCAGACGGTTGTGGTAAAATTATTATCAGTTAGGTATTCATTAACTGAATAGTATGCTTTTGTTATCAAGATTTCCTTCAATTTATTTTTGAAATTTCTTGAATTGTATGTTTTCATTTCCTTTGGAAGCATATTGTATAGCTTGGCACCCATGTAATAAGCACTCTTTTGGAATAAAAATCTACCCTGACTTCATCAAGGACGGTGGGGAAGGGGATTTTAGCAGCAATTTTTGCAGCTATAGTTTCTTTTAGATTTAGACAAAATTATGTGACCAATTTCTTGATTGTGGCCAACATGGCTATTCACAAATTCTACTTCACATCCTCCATTATTCAAAAACAGTATTTGAGTTGAGCAATATCCGTTGATTTTATTGGTTCCTTGTATATACCTTTAGGTATCTTATGCCATAACCCTCTGGATTGTAGCCAGACGGTGGCATATAAATCTACCTTATTGAAATTTTTCGTGGAGAAAGAACCATATTTTTGTTTATTAATAAATTGACTTTTCGTGTCTTTTTCTACTTCTAATTTCTAGCAATGAAATTCATCATTATTGGATGATTTTAAGTTCAAGGATGAGAGCTTTGTTATGAACTACTTTAAAATGATTCAATATCTTTGATTTTATTTCCTTCGCTACATAAACAACATTTGAATTTTTCTATCTTCTTTACACTCTCATCGGAGGTGCCTTCCAATATTTTTGATAAATATTCCAACATAATACCCTGTAAAACACCTCACAATAAAAAACATTATTTAGCAGAGACGTCTCTTCAAAACTAACAAAGCCGTTTGTGAACGACCAGTCATTCCAGATGATAAAATATGGAGAATATTGCTATCCACCGAAAATTTTAATAGATCTTTAAAGTTCTATATACATTACTTTGTGTTTAAGAGGAAGTTGTACTATACCATAAAACAGTGTATGCAAGGGTTTGGTAGTCTCTAACTTTTTTGGTTAATTTTTCACTGAGTGAATAAAAAAATAAGTAAATATTGGTAAAGGTGTTATCTATGTTCCCTTTTTCTCACTTTTTCAAGATTTGATTCAGTTTTTTCTGAAAAATATCGCAAAATCCATATTTTTTGATGATTTTCCCATTGTTTTTTTTAAGAACCAAAAAAAATTTTGAAAAAGTGAGAAAAAGGGAACATAGATTAGATCTTTACCGACACGTTCAAATTTTTCCATCCCCTAATAATGAAAAATAAACCTTGAAAGTTAGGGACAACGAAACCCTTGCATGACAACATTTTGCATGCGGATAGTAGCGCCACAGTCTTTCAGTTTGCAAGGTACCACTTCCACTTAATATGGCAAGTTAAAAAAAACATTACTCAACACATTAAAAAAGGCCTATGAGATGTTTATTTCATCCCAATAAAATAACTTTGATCGTAACCTAAATGTCAAATATCACACACATGCACAAAATATTTTGTGTACACAAGATTTCAATTTTTCAATTTATTTTCCCAAGAAACATACAGTTTATAAGAGGGAAAAATATCACATAATGCAAATAACATGAAGGTAATTACAACAGTAAGAATAAATTAATGAATAAAAATCATGAAATCAGAATCAGAAAAGATTCAATGGAGCAAGTACTTCTTTAAATTATTTTTAAATCGCAATTTACCATACGTTTTTAAACAATTTGGAAGTTCATTGTAAAACTTCACACCATCAAAATAAATTGATTTCTTTCCAATATTTGTTTTAATTTTGTTGACATATAAATTTTGGGCTTGTCGGGTCAGGTGATTGTGTTGATCATTATTAATTTTGAAAATTAAAGTGGAATGTTTCATGTTATTCTTAACAAGATGAATGAACGTGCAAATTTTCAATTTGTATAGGGAATTTATATCCAGTAGCTTTCTTGGTTTGTACAAGTTTACAGTTGGTTCTTGGTAATCAAGTTTAAAAATACATTTAATAATTTTATTTTCTAATGATTTCAAAGGTTTAAGCAAATAGGTCGAAGCAGTGCCCCAAACTGATATCAAATATTGAAATTTAGAGTATGCCAACGAAAAATATATGGACTTTAGATATTTGAGAGGAAGCAAATTTCGAATTTTAAAAATGATTCCAACTAATGGTGAAATCTGCCTCCTTAAGTTCTCTATATGTCTTGCCCATGATGATGAATTTTTATTTTGAATTTGCCGCTCTAACAATGCACATGCGGAACTACGGGATCAAAAGTAGAATGATACGGCTAGACGCTTGTAAGTTTGTGCACGTCCGATAACCTAAAACTCGATTTTGACACATGTCACATGACCCCCACTTTTGGCCTATTCATGGATTTTTTTTCAAATTTGCCGCCATACTAGTGGTCACGTGACATGTGTCAAAATCAATTTTTATGTTATCGGTCATGCACAAACTTTTCCCTAGAAATGTTTTTCCAATACTCTAATAATAAACTTTTTTTTCATATGGTACATACTTTTTGACGGTCACTGTATATTAACTGAATAATAGCACTACAATAATATGAGACAAAAATTAATGAACAATTCAACCAACCCAAAGCAAAAAGTGATAAGACTAGTTTGTGAAATAAAAATCAAATAATAGCAAAGCAGTACAACCTCAAAGTACTGAAACTGGAAAATTATAATTATTTAAGTATATCTGATGCCGGCTTGTGTCATGAATCACACAAAATTGTCACGAAAATCTTTTTAAACACTACCGGGTGGTCCATCTCACGAATCCATCAACTATAAAACAGTAAACTCGTCAGAGGGACCGCAACTCCTTTTGACACCCGTCAAATCCACTTTAGTGGTACCCGTTACTCTGAGAGAACTCCTCCCGTAATTTCCCCTGCTCCCGAACCCAAGTCCCCCTTTTTTATTGAGAGTTTCCACCATACTTCTTACCACACTACCAGAACTGGCAGCAGTACCAAGTGATTTTTTACTGGCATCACTTGCTGTATCCTCTATATTCAAAAAGCCTGTTTTTCTTTGTAAAAGAGGGGTGAGTTTCGTCAAAAACGAAGATTTCTCGGGAGCGAAGGGAGTTTTTTGTTTGGTACTACTGCAAGTCCTTGTTGCTGTGTCAGCTTGATTATCTCGCTCTTTTGCAGGATCTATGGTGATTCCTGTATGACTTGGCACTCCATGACTTGACGTCAAACTCTTGAAAGACTCACACGGACCCTCATCGATGATCGAACTGTCCAACCTATCAGTTACAGGCTTCTTTGGTAATTCATCTTTCGGGTAATCAGGATGTGAGTTGTTTTGCTTCGTAACTGATCGTCTCTGCAAAATGGGGGTTCTCTTCAACACAGTACTATTTTCCGAATCCTTAGTGTATCTCCGACGCGAACTGGAACGAACGTCGGAAGTTGCTGGCGTAGAATCACTTCGACTGAAAATGTGCTTGCTGATGAAGAAAGGGTTCTTCACCCCCTCGCTGGAACTTCCGCTACAACAAGGCTTCCTCGAGAAAGTTGACGACACCAAATCAGGAACTGAGCTGTCATAACTCTCCTCGTTACTCAATGACCTTTGGTAGTAAGCAGGAGTTATATGCGACTGGGGTTCCCGGTTTTGTCTTTTCAAGTTTACGTTTTTCACGTTGCCGAGATATTTTTCAGTGACCTGTGAAGGCAGCGCAGAGCTTTTCAGTCTTATGCTGTCTAAATTGAGGTTCGACACTTTCGCTGTGGTGCTGGGCAACGGTTTTACTTCAAAGGTCCTAGATTTGCCGAGGAACTTTCGTTTGTCCCTCACCATATTGCTTTCGTCATTGTTTTCTTTCATTTCCTTAACAAGGCGGTTTCTTGTGAAGTTTTTAGGCACTTTCCTCAAATGAGCTCCGAGAGTGTTCTCTCTCAAGTTATTGTCTTGATTCGCCGACAAACTCAGTTTCGCCTTGTGGCCAGCGTCATCTCTTTCCACAGGCTCAACGTTGAGTTGTTTGTCGCTTTTACTGAGTTCAGTCTGATCGAGTTTTCGTATACAAATGGGCTTTTCAAGGATTCCTGCGTAGGCTGTGTCGTTTTTCAAAAAATCAATGTTTTCGTAGTCTGGGAACTTCTTGGAGTCGTGTACAATATCCGGAGCGAATTTGTCGTCAGCAATTTCGCTCTCATACATATTTTCACAACTCTTTGTTGTAAATTCGCATTTATTGGACTTTGGAGTCAACTCATCATTGCTGGAAACCTTAATGATGGGCTTGAGCCGGCAATTTTTACCGTCCAATAGATCTTCAGCCGAAGAGACTTTGATGATTGGTTTCAGGTTTTCGCTGCTCTTCTGCAACCTCTCGCTGCTTTTGTAGATTTTTTCCGAGCTTCTTTTGATATCTGCCATTCTTCCTTCACATATAGGCTCCAAGGCAGGGCTTCTATGCCCCGATGGAATGCCTTCTGGCGTAGTGCTTCCTGAAGAGCTAGGGCTCAGCCCTCGATAATGCTGGATATCGAAGAGAAGGTCAGGAGGTAGGGGCATGCCAACTGACAAATGCATAGAAAGAGATTCCAACCACACTTCCATCACCTCAAAGGGTGGTCTGAAAATTATTTCAATTATTTCTTTGGAATTCATAACAGTTTCAAAATCAACAAAGGTAATGTGAAATTATGAATTGAGTACCTTTTATCTGGATTTAGATCTGTACACAGAAAGGCAACCTTGTAAAATGGCTCTGGACATGAAGTACAGAATTTTTCTTTGAATGTCATTTGATTCAATCCGAAGTCATTCGATCTTGGTAGGAAATCTGGATCAGCCTGCACCCTACCAATAATCTGCAAATAAGTACAGCTTAATAATGATAAAAAGAAATATGTTTCCGGCAATTCAACATGATGAATGTTAAATTAATACAGTAAAATTATGACAATAAATTGATTTCAAAAACTTATAAGCACTAAACAAAAATAGACGATTCAACTAAAATCATTGATGTGAAAACATTGAAGAATAACATGCTTTATTAAAAATCAGACAAATATCAATATGGATTCCAACCCAAAAGTAAAACACAAGAGCTTCAATAGACCTTGTCAATCACATAACCACAGAACTTGATAGTAAAAAATATGTTTTGACAGTATTTGTGGATCCCCAAAATGCGTTTGATGTAGAGGACCACAAGGTACTTCTCAAAAAGCTTGAAGCCATGGGGCCGAGGGGAAGAATTTATAACCGATTACGCAGCTACTTATGGAATAGAGAGAGAGGTAATATGCATATAATATCCAAGATACAAAACCTTATTGTCAAACACTGGTAACCTAACCTAACATATAAATCAATAAACGATCTCAACCAAATAAATATAGTTACAGTATAAAAGTATAAGTAGAAAAGTTTTTAGGTATAAAATGTTGTGCTATCGTAGACACGTGTTTCGAGCTTAATATAGTTGCAATAAAATAATACAAAATATATTAGAGTTTTAACATGTTTATGTCATTCACACTTCGATTAACATTTTTTTCTGATTTCATGTGCATACTCCTCATCTGATGAAGAAATGGTGATCGGGCTGGAATGGCAGAGATGGAGAAGTCCTTGATGAATGAGCATGTATTGTTTAATTGTTGTATTTTTCCCTGCAGTTGAAATAGCAAATGCACCCCATTTTTCTTTTTTATTTGTTAAGTCGCATATAGTGGTGGTGTTCCCTCTCATCAGGAATGATGTGCCGATTGTAGGGGGTATCACCATTATACTTTTTAAGTATTAATTTAATTTCCATAAATTTTTCAACATTATCTTTAATGCAATGAAGCTTTGTCAATAAGTTTATCATTAACTTTCGACAATAAAGCATATCTTGACTTTGACTTTGAATAATCACATCCAGGTAAAGTTATACTAAATAAAATTAAATCAGTATTATACCGCTTCCTCATTAAAATATTCTGTCAAAAATGCTTTGAGAGAATCCGAGTTCTTAATATCTGCTGGTAGTTTATTATACATTTTGACACCTCTGTAGATTATTGAGTCTTCAATCAGTGTGGATTTAGGAATGATCAATGTTAGATTCATTGCATTTCTTGTAGTGCTATTGTTATTTTCGTATAAAGAATTATTCTTGTAAATGAGACAAGTAGCTTCTAATACGTAAATTGACGTTAGTGTTAGTATGCCGTGTTTTGGGAAAAGAGGTTTGCAAGAAGTTAACCCATTTACTTGGAAAGCCTCAGATTTTCCAGGCTTAGGTTCCACTTAACTACTTAACCTCACTTTTCTTACACGAAAATTTTCCTATTTTCTTTATGTTCAAAGTATTTCAAGCACTTTTTCCGGATTTTGCTGATGTGATTGTATTTTTCCCTCTATTTAGGGTGACCAATGGTAATGGTAATGGGTGGGGGACGCAAGCGTCAGCGACTAGGCCCCAGTGGGCCCTTTTTGCAATCCCGGCATCTTCACTCATCCCATGTCGGATAACTGCTCGAACCTCTTCGACCTTCTTATGAAAGTCGAAAAATGTCCTTCCATTGCAACGAGTGCAATTCTTCCTCCTTAATAGTGGCAGCTCCGAAGACGTATTGTCTGAGCCTGCCATAAATACCACATTCGCACAGGAAGTGGAAGGAGTCCTCCTCTTCCCCACATTCCGTGCATAGTGGGTCTGCCTCAACTCTGATGAGAGCCAGGTGCCTCCTGAGGCCGCAGTGGCCGGTTAGAACTCCCACCAACAGTCGGAGTTCTTTGCGGCTTAGCTTCAGTATCTTGGCCGTCCTTGCCATGTCGGGCCCCGATATCATCTGCTTTGACTGCCTGCATCCGTCTATCCTTCTCCACTCTTTTCCTAATGTATCAACCTACAAACCTACAGCTTTCTATATACTAAACCTGATTGAGGCTGATATATCCCTATGATGTGAAAGTAGGAAATTCATTTTCAGATTCAACACTGTACCCATTTCTTAATACAAAATGTCTATTGATATTTAAATTTATATTACTCACGAACTTAAAAATATTCTGTTGCTTTGTGCTAAAGGAATGGAATGGCGAGTCTTTTCAATTTTTTATTCATCCAAAATTGTCAACCACATCTTTATGTTGTAAACATTTTGGATGGATACTTTTCTGTTTACCTAGGGAAAGTCAGGGTAGGGTAGCTAATAAACTACGCACTTTAACTAATGTGCATGCAGCTCTCTTGGCGATATTGTGGCTAGTTTTCCAAATTACTTGCCATACTCCCGCCAGCCTTTCAAATTAGACAGAACTGACAGCGCAATGTGCATATTTTTCAAAACTTTGCGTTGTTGAACGTCTTGTCGTTGGTTACGTGATCATTTTTGAGCTGTTGCTGAGCTGTTCCGATACTCAGGTAAGGTTCAGGTCAGGAGTCAACGGTGCAAACCATCTTTACCTTGAGGTGTACCTTAAGCTGATCCTCCACTTAGCTGACTTTGTTATTAAGGACAACCAGTGCAAATAGCCGTAAGAGGGATATACAGGACAGGACAGACAAGAGAAAAAAGATAAGGCCCCAGAACTGAACCCTGGGGTACTCCCAGAGTAATGTCTAGTAATCCGGAAGAATAGTTTGTTTTTACTAGTTGGTTTCTTCCTGTCAAGTATGATTCCATCCACTCCAAGGCCATCTCTCTGATACCATAATGAGAGAGTTTCTGCAGTAATAATAGAAAACAACATGTTAATTTTGGACCAAATTCTATTGAACTGCCTTTAAATAACTGCGGAGTACCCCAAGGGTCCATTTTATAGGGCCTCTTATTATATTCACTTCATATTTTGAGCTCACGACTGGCAAAACTGTGTGGACGCTACTACACATTTGTCAATGATACTGTATTGGTATATAATGGCAAAAATCAAAAAACACTACTGGAAACAATAAAAGATGACCTGAAAACGTATCGGCTGCTAGAAAACAAACTCAAAATTAATATTTAAAAAACAAAGTATGACATTCCATCAAAAAAATTAATAAATTGGGGACGTAGCTATTAAAATTGACGGCGGCGTGATTGACAAGGTCGAAAATATTAAATATCTGGGATTTAATTTAACTGGCAGAAACATATCGACATATGAGATTTATAGACGCAATTAAAGTCGCGGCATCTTTTTGTCAGAATGCTCCGGCGTCAAATTATCACGACTTGTATTCAAGATAAATTTATTGATGTCATACTGGATGGAGATAAAAACCGTTCGACACAGGGGAGATAATCAAATTCACTGCAGTGTTCCCAAAGCATAGTGCAGTGTAATCAGAGGAAAACCAACATGTAGCGCGTACATCAAGTATAGTGTTCGGCAAACTTATGGGACGTATGATTCAACAAGTTAAATAAATACTATCATCAATGAAAGCTTACTTCGCACAAAACTATGCCAAAACTGAAAATGTCCACCTTCTCATCATACTTGTTTCCTTTCATCATCTCAGGTGCCATCCAATAAGGATTTCCTACGACTGTGTACCGTTTCTTTCGTTCTTGACGCTTCCTTGAATTCTTCGGAGACATCCTTCTGGCACTGTTTGTTGCATGTGATATAATCCGAGCCAATCCAAAATCAGCAACGATTACGGTTTTATCATCACGCACCAAACAGTTATGCGAATTGAGATCTGTAACAGAGCAATCGCTAAAAACACAATCTCTAATCAGACACGACATACCTCTGTGGATTATATTCATGGAATGAAGATAAGCCATACCAGCAGCTATATCCTTGGCAAAAGAAACCCGTTGCTCCCAAGGAAGGGGCTGGGCTGAATCATGCAATAACTCTGTTAATGTTCCTCCTGAAATGTACTCTGTAACGAGATGTAACCTCCTCTCTTTGTACAGTACTCCTATGAAACGAAGAACATTGTTATGATGCAAGCTTCGTAGTACTGCAACCTTGAAAAAACAAAATAGAAGTTGAGAATATTCAAAGAATGCAACAGCTGAATAATTTACTTCTTTCAGGAAATTCTTTTGAGCTTCCTCATCAACACGATAAAGTTCTTTCAGCACCATAACCTCAGCTGTATCTCTAGTTGTTACTTTGAAGACTTGCCCGAAGAAACCCTGCCCTAAAAGCTCCCCTTTCACTAAATCTGATGCCCTGAAGACCCGCTGCTGGGGCCTCGGCTCTAAAAAGGAATAAGCCCTGGACAACTCCAAGCACTTTTTGGAACTAGGAGATCTGAAAAATACAAATGTTCGAAATATCTAATCTATCTGTCCAACGTCAAATTCTGGTGTATCAGTTTCTTTCTGTGTTTCTCACGATTTGTATCGTTATCAATTCTATGCTTCCGTTACTCTTTACATTGTTTAACTGATAGGTACCACATTTCTCAACCACTCATCTTTCTCGAATATTCACAGCGAACGTCAAACCAAAACTCAGGAAAGCATTAAAATGGAAATATTTATCCCATTGTGATTCAAAAAATACTCAGGAGAAATATGATGTAGATGCACAGATAAAGAACTAAGTATAAACTAAGAGCAAAGTGGACTATTATTAATACAAGTAACCACCAGGAAGGAATTTTGGGTTTCTAAGAATGTTTCTCCCCCCGTTATCTCCTCCCTATATCTCTCTTCTCTTCTCCCTATATCTCTCCTTTCCCTATCGCAGTTTTCTTTCCTCCCTATATCGCTTTCTCTTCCCTCAATTGCTTTCTTCACACTATATTTTCTCACTTCCCCCTCTTTATTCTCTCTCTCTTCCTCCCTTCTCTCTCTCTCTCTTCCACCTTCTCTATCTCTTCTCTCTCTTTCCCCCTTATCTCCTCTTCACCTGTCTATCTCTCTCTTCTCTTTATTTCTCTCCTCCATCTATCTCTATCGCTTTCTCCTCTCTATGGCTCTCTATCGCTTTTTTCTACCCATCGCTCCCTCTTCTATCTATCGCCCTCTCGTCTTATACCGCACTCCACTCTCTACTGCTATCTCTTTTCGCTCGCTCTTATATCTATCTCTCTTTTCTTTCTTTCTCCTCTTTCTTCTCTCCCTCCCTTTTCTCTCTCTTTCCCCATTTCTCTATCTTTTCTCTTTTTCCCTCCATTCTCTTTCTCTTCCCCCTCTTTCTATCATCTCTTTCCTCTCTCTTTCTTGTCTCTTCCCTCTCTATTTCTTCTCTATCTGTACACTGTCCCTTTTTAATACTCTCTTCTCTCTCCTCACTCTCTTCTCTCTCTCTTTTCTCTCTCTCCCAATTTTAGTTGAACTTCAAAAATGATCAAAACATGTTTGATTTTTCTTTTGGCGATACAGAAAACAATTGTATATTAAGATTTATATTCAATATGTTGTAAGGTGCTTGACGAGAGAACTTGAAACTGAATAGAAATCCGTTTATTGTAAGTTATATTACAAAGTAGCTGTTTCTTAAGGGTCTTCATCCCTGAAAAAAGGGGTGTCGGAAACGATTTTTTTTTATGAGTAGAGAAGGGTTGTTTGATTGTATAAAGATAAAAATAATGAAAAAAAATATTTTTGACTTTTAAATGAATGAAAAGGATATTTTCCCCCATTTTTGGGCATTTTCGTTCAGTTCCACCATCAAAACGAACGAATATTTTGGTGTTGTTTGTTTTCAGTATCGAAGTCTATTATTCGCCCAGTTAAACGACTTTCTCATTTTTCTCTAGATGTTCATTTTTTTTTGAATAATTTTACAAAAATGTGTTGTTTTCGCGAAATGGGTTTCCGTGCTTTATTCCATTTGAAATTAGAAATATCCAGCTTTATCAAAGTCAACTAATAAAGATTTGGTTCAGCCGTCGACCAGTGAAATTAATTATTATTTACAATTCTGGATTCAGAAATGGAACTAAATTTCTTTTAAATGACACGCCCCTCAGGTTGCTCCTCCCACACGACTGGTGAGGAAAAGAGAGAGTATCATATAGCCAGTATGACATCTGGCACAGGGTCGGATCGAGAATGGGGCCAGGTAGCCGAGTGGTTAAAGCGACATTGTTTTAGTCACTGGCTGCCGGTCGGCGGTGGTTCAAACCATGGCGACTGCAGAATTTTTTCTGATGGCCCGAGAAAGTGCTAGGAATCGCACGTAAAAAGGTAAGACCTCGTTAATCCTCGGCTCGCACAAGTTTCGACTTTTGAGGGCTGCCGACAGCTGGTTAACGGAAAAAACAATTTTAACAAAACAATTTTCAATTTTAAAATCAGGAAAAACCAAGAGGCGGCTCCAAAATGTTGGACGAGATTCGTGATTTCTGATACAATTCCATTCGAAATTGGTATATAGAAGCTTTTGGGTTTGGGATGTCATAATATTTTTGGATAATTCAATGTAGTGGCTCCAAAATAGCGGACGAAATTTCTGATTCTCGGTCTGGTTCTATTTTGAGTTGGTATTGGTATAGGGATTTTTGTGGTTGGAGATCATGATTTTTTTGTCAATGTTTGATAATTCGAAATGACAGCTACAAAACGGTGGACGAATAAATTATTGTCCGATTCCGTTCAAAATAAGAATGTAGGGGTTCTTTGGATCGGTGATTTTGACTTTTATTGTCAAAATAAAAAAAATCAAGATGGCGGCCTCGAGATTTAAGGTCAGATTCTATTTCAAATTTGTTTCTAGGAGTTTTTGGAATAGGAGATGAGTTTTTCGAAACTTAATAATTCAATATGACATATTTTACGAATGATCTAAAGAAAATATTCGTGCATTTGAATAAAATCTTGTCTTAAAAACATTTTTTAATTTATATTTATCAGGAAATACACTCTCCACTTCGTCAGGGCTATGTAGCGAGAATTTCGGAGTTAGTGGCATATTTTTACGCATATTACCTAATAATTTGTTCTTGTGACTCCCATATCGGCAACTCCGTTCAACATTGGTTTCCAATACAACGGTTTATTTGGGCGGCGCGGCGTTTTTGATGTTCCTTTGAAGTTGAAAAGCTACAGCGGAATGTTTCAATGGGGCAGCGCAGCAACGTAAACAATCGAAACATATTGACTTGATACCAGGTGATTGTTACGGCTTTTTTTGTTTCTTTGGCGGCATTTATATCGAGAATCGTAATCATTCCAATTAATTCACTCCGTTTTTTATTTTCATTAATGATTCTATGTTGAAGAAGGTTCACAATTGTTTTTTCAAATTCAAGGAAAACAATATACATAACCAGAAGAAGATATTGCGATTTAGTTATATATACGAGAAATGATTTCAATGTAAAAAGACAAAGACATTTGTGTTTGGGAATCATTAATGCTTCCAAAGCTGAAAACATTTTTTGTAAATTGCATTTTACTTGAAACTTTTAACGGACATCTTCCTAGAGGAATGAGAATTAGGGATAACTGCTTCAAATGTTGTTGAAGCTAGAGAAATAAATGTAAAAAAGAAACAAATATCTATTTTTTTCCAATATTCAGGCATATTACAGTAAAACATCTAGCTAAAACATTGTTTCATTCATTTTTAACAATTGTATTAATTCACATCGGTTGAATTGAATGTTTCACGGGTGACAGAGTCTCATATTGTTTCACCCTTTATAGGGAATAAGACATATGTACCTAAACTATGTACCTTTCCTGCAAAAAATTACATTCAAATCGAGAAAATAGTTTTCAAGAAAATTTCGATCAGATCTTATTGGTAACTATTTTCAATAACTAACATGAAAGTCAAAATCTGATAACTGATTTTAAAAATTTTTATTCATGATTCTACATCAGATTTTATATTTTCGAATCAATTCAAATTAATGCTTTCATATATTTTGAACAGAATACGACCATAACTCAGAAAATAAACCGGTCCTATTGGCCATTTTGAATTATTGAAATTTGATGAAAAATTAATTATCATCATTTCTGAAATTTGGAACATTGAATATGCTCACTATAGAGCACTTTTTGACATATTTGGAAAAAAATCTAAATTCTGTTTTTTCCGGAAATGACATCAACTTTAGATTTTCAAACAGGAAACCGTGTATATTATTACATTTTTGAAATCTGCATAATTTTCTGAATCCAATGATACCTCATAGTTGATATTTCATTCGTCAGAATACCCATTTTATTTTTCGATCTAGAGAGCCATGAACTCCATAAAATTATTCCAAATAATCAAAATAATGCTACACTATCGAAATTTCTGACAGATGAAATATCAACTATGAGGTATTGGATTCAGCAAATTATGCAGATTTCAAAAATGTAATAAATCACAGGGTGTTCCATTTGATAATCGAAGGTTTGATGTCATTTCCCGAAAAACCAGAAATTGTTTTTTTTTCAAATATGTCAAAAAATGCCCTATAGTGAGCATATTGAATTTTCCAAATTTCAGAAATATAGCTACAGAAACGAAGGAGAAAGGGGCGTGTACCATGAGTCTGTATCACACGGTATAGAATTCGACCATAAATCACGAAACTCGTCTGCCATTTTCAATTCCTGAATTTTTACAGAAAAATCATCATCTTCGAACCCAAAAACCACTACATAGGAAGGGTAGAAACCCGCCCAGAAATTACAAAACTTTTCTGTCATTTCAAATTCACGAATTTTAACAGAAATCATCAGGATCTCTCAACCCAAACACCGCTTTTGAATCGAATCGGACATAATCACAAAACTCGTCCGCCATCTTAAATTCATCAATTTTGACAAAAGATTCATCTCTGAGCCAGAAAAACCTACAGACAAATTTTGAATCGAATCGGACCATAATCACAAATCTCGTCCGCCATTTTGAAATTATTAATTTTGACGAAAGATTCACATACCCATTTTGTATCGAATCTGAAACCAAATCACAAATCTCGCTTTTTTGTTTTTTCTTTAAAAACATTTATAATGGATTACCCACCTGCTACTGGAATCATGAACAGTGAACACCTATCAAATATCAAATGATTCGGACGTCTGCAAGTGTAAATTTTGTTCAACGATTCCATATTACAACCCACATACACATATAGGTCAAATCAGTATGAAACGTGTAATAAGAAAAACAAGTTTCCCATAAAAGTAATTCTGGTCCAATACATTAAAAAAATAGAATATACTGCTTACGTCAGCGTTGTATACTTATTTTGAGCTGCATGCATGTCATGTTTTATTTGACATTACCTTTTATCTGATATTTCAGACGTCATTATCTATTTCTATTTACGGTATACTTCTTCGTAAAATTCATATTCAAAACTTTTCCGAGATAGTTCATACAGATTTTGCTAAAATATTTTTCTATTCTTGATATTGTGACTGGATTCCATTATATTCATACATTTGAAATTTTCGTGCAAATTTTCAGATTACCACGAAAACAAATAGGCTTTAATCTAGATTTGTAATTTTGAAGAACGAGCACCGAATTATCTAATTCGGACCTATATCTATCGAGAATCGCCAAGTTAGAAGTGAGGCGGAGTTTGTATTTATTCCATCGGGAGAACACGCACTGCCATCTGGCAATATACGTTTCTTATATAGGAAGCTAAAGAACTTTAAGCAAATCTTCATTTACTCAGTGAAAATGGTCAATTTTTTGTGTCTGCTGAACAATACCGTACCAAGCACCGTACCTCATGGTATACCAAAGACTATTGTCCAGAAACCGCCAAGTGCACCATCAACTCTTATAGGCTGAAATTCAAATAATTCTGAAATAATTACAGGTAGTTTCCTCTGAAACCAGTGTCTTCCCGTGGTGTAAAAGAATCGGATGCCTAATAGAATTGAAAGCATTCAACGTATCTATAAAAAAAGCATTCCATGTTACAGGATTCTGTAATTTCTGAAGCTGAAGTTGAGATTAATTTATTTGTACACCTATTGATAATAAAGTACCATCTCTAGTTTGTTAGTCAAACCAGGCATAACATAGAGACTTGTTTCATGAAACACATTCAGTAAAAGTACTCACTCGTCTAACAGCCGACTCATAGACGAACTCCTCTCTTTGTCTAGGCTCTGTCTATTCTCAGACGAGTTATTCTTCCGCCTCAGCTGGCGAGATCTCGTCCCACTCATGTAGCCCTCATCTTTCCTTTTGAACAGTCTTTCTTTCTGGTCTGTCCTACCAGTCGGACTACTATTATTGTTATTAAATTCGGTGTTAGCTGATAAATTGTCTTCCGAGGTCCTCTGATGAGGTGTTTGAACTTCTAAAAAGTTAGATTTGAGGTTATTGTGTACAGAATCGGTTGACCCGGAGTTTTGGAGATCTGCAGAAATGTTTTTGTAGCTTGGAATGTTGGTATCGCTGGATGTTGTGGTCAGAGGAACACTGGATTGAGTCAGTTCGGTGAATTTTGCGATATTTCTGGATATTGTATCTGGATCATGCTCTATTGTCAGCTGAAATATATCAGTTTTTAATGTAGACATTTTATATATTTTTTTAGTGTGGAATTAACACAGATTTAATTCTTCATACAATTACACAAGTTTTCGTGATATAAATTCTTCATTTGTCATAATATTATCATTTACTAATGATTATTTCGGGCCCAACCGTATTTCTTGACCGATTACTACTTACAGGGATTTTTTTTTATTCCGCTGGAGATCAATTGAAAAACTTCAACATATTAATTTGACGAAGCAGGCTTTTACATAACCATATTTTATTAATGATTGTCTGTTGACCTTTGAATGGCCATGGCCTAACCCCATCAGGACGGTTTGTCAAAATACCCAGTATGCTTTTTTTAGTGATACCATTGTTTATATAGAAGATAGTTAGTCAATGCCTGTGTAACTGGTGTTGGACGCAAACGCGAGTGTCATCTAGCGTGATTAGTTACAAACATGAATATTTGACGTCATTTTAATGCAGGTTCCTTCAAAAAACCCTGATTTTAATGCTGTCCCATTGTTTCAATCAAGTTACGACATGACTTGGAGGCCGGATCACTGAAGTTACGACATGACTTGGATGCGAGCTCACTGTCGCCATCTACATGTCGCATCCATTTTGATCCAACTATAATCCCATAAGGTTGACTAACTATCTTCTATATAAACAATGGTGATACCGATTACCACACAAAACTACTAAACGAACAGAATGCTTTCAAATATGTTTGTGGATATTTGTTTTCGAAATATTTACGTTTACATTCATGACAAGTATGTGACAGATTTGTTACCGAATATTCTCAACATTTTCACCCATTTCAAAGCCTACAACAAAACGAGATCATTTGGTACCTTGAAAACGCTACACGAAAATTTGTATTCCTATATTTATCATTTGGAGAATTTTTTTTTCAAAATGTTTGTTTTAGCTATAGTTTGTATTTGCTCTGCTTAGCCGTAAAAGGTTTTTTCCATCATTGAAGTGATTTTCCCGTAGACTATCATATTAAGTTATTTATACGTTTAAGATTATACTATCTGTCAAAATACAGCAATAGAGATTTTGATGGACTTGTGAGAAACTTGTAGTTATAAACAAGATTACCAAAATATGACAATTCATGTTTGAAATGACCATATAAAATGTAACTTTCTTATCTTGAAAAAGAAGGAGAAAGGGGAGGTGAGAATACTGGAGAAAGGGGAGGTGAGAATACTTTTTGTATCATCTGCCATGTAACTCATTACAATTCCCTGTGATTTTCTACGTTTTGGACCCACAAGAAATGCTACAAATTTAACAAAATGGCATTCGCCCAAATGAGGGAATAAACTCACATTCTAACCTTCAGTCACGTAGCAGAAATATTTTACTAAAAATTGAGAAACCGGCCCTTAAAGTTCCCGTCTCATCGCACTCCAATTTAAATGTCCCTGCTGTTTTGAAGCCACGGCAACGAGTGAAAAATGAGCAAAGGCAGTGGGCGGAGTGTCGCATCTGGTCTCACCCACCCGTTTAGACTTTGGTGCCCCACGTTGGGCGCCAAATTGTAATGAGGATTACTACTTTCCTCGTTTTGATTAATTAATCAGAATCCTTACAATGTAATAAAATATTGAATGTGATAAAAATGATTATTCAGGTAATAAGATATGACTGTTCTATTTCAAATGGGCCAAGAAAACAGAAACATGAAATAGAACTGAAAATGATACCTTATAACATGAATGACAGATTAATTTTGAGGAAACTAATGTTCTCTAAGAACAGAATAAAACACATTTGTCTACTGTACACTAATAATCTTAAAATTTGCGACTAGTTTCGGTTATTACAATGGATTATGATTTATAAGGCTCAGATCTGACCTGTCCTGCAATACTCTTCTCATATATGGAACATCAATCGTCCCATCGTCAGTGGTCCTATCGAGACTGACTCGTCGAGTTCAGTCTTCACCACTATTTTGCCACTTTGGAAACATACCGAACATCTCTTTCCCAAGGATCGTTCTTCCAAGGAACGGCAAAGCTTTGGAACTGTCTGCCTCAGGAGATGTATCCTGAGGCAAACAGCCAGCAGGAATTCAAGAACACAAATTCATATCTACTTTCCGTCGGTTTTCAATGTGTTCTCTGAACAGTACAGGATTTTCCATATTGCCAAAATAAATCTTTTCATAATAATATATCATTCCGAACCCTACAGACTAACATTGTTCAAATTCTTCTTACCTGTATTACTGTGTCTGAATACCTTAAAACATTTTCCACGTTTTCTAGAGGAGTATCTTTTACAGGTATTCCATTTATTTCCAAAATTTTATCACCAATGTGTAATGACATCAAATCATTATTCATGTCCAACCTGTAAAAATCAACTTCCATCAAATTTGATTTTTTATAGAGCTATCGTGTATAATAACTGCATTAGTTGGTTGCCAGTCTATTGTCATCAGATAGTCAACTGAGATCATCTAGCGATCTAGCATCAAAAAGATGTCCTCTATGTTTTACAAAAACGGAGGTAATAAAGGTTAGTAGTAAAAAGAAAGTGGCGGTAATGCAAATATTTAAACCTGGAGATCAATGGTTGTTGTGATGATGATACCAGTTTTGGACTATTTTACTTTAATTCATTATGGTATTTTTCATTATGCCGGTTAGAAAAAACTAATAGTTCTATTTCATCCAAAGACAACAATTGCGACATTGGCTTTTTTTCCAATAACTAAGAATGTTACTCACACTTTCGGCAAGAAGACTAATGCAAAGGATGTAAACAAAATAAATGAAGGAAATACTATTCACGAGTGTAAAACACTTTCTGGATCACCAGAATTTTGCCTCTGATGCTTCAAGAATGCGATGAAAACATTTTCGTCGTTATATTTTTTCCAAAAAAAATGTTTCTTGCATAAACAGTATTCTTTTAAAGAAAACACTCCTTAGGCAAACAATGTCTAATCGTTGCCGCTCACTCCGATCGGAGTGTAGTTTTTCAATATTAAAAAACCATTAATCAGTCTCAAAATTAATAATAATAGAAGGTGTTTATTACCTAATAATGAGTAAATAACATTGAAAAATTACATTAGGAAAAAGCCGATATCAGCTGGTTGTGGCTCACGGCACAGCATCTGTTTTTCATCTTTAGCTCGAATAAAGACCAGCTAAGCAAACCAGCTAAACAACTGAACTCTAAAACTATCACTGGCAGTCAACCTGATAATTGACCATAGAAAAAAGTATGCAACATATTTTTTTTATCTTTTCCTTCAGGACGATAGGGTTGATTTTAAAAACAGCTCATGGTGGTTCTATTTTATGGTGAATAGAGACGAATTGTTATTATTATGTAATAGCTATTGATATCGTAAGAAATTATTTATTTATTAATTACATACTCTTTGAACAAAACAGAACAAATTCAGATTGAAAGTAAACAAAACATAAAATGTTAACATGGGTAAGTTTAAAATTCCTAATAGATACACCAAGCGAATTTTTACATACCTATGAGGAGGCAATAAGTAGCAGCATATGTTAAAAGCAGAGGTTAGAAATGCAAAAGCCACCTGAAGAAGTTTCCCTTGGATTCTCCACAATAACCTGAATCAAGAGAAAATGTTAATAAAAATGTTCACTGCAAATTTTCAGTTAAAATTAGTTGAAAATCAGTGATACATCTGAATAATAATAATAATACCTTTTCATTCAAAATGTATTGTATATACAGTAGATGTATCCCAAATTTTCAAAATTACTGGCTATTAGTTTATTTATTTGAATTATTAAATTCCCCTCGTATAATTCTCGAGGCTGTGTAAAAACGAAGTTTAACGTTCTCGAAGGTGATTGAAAATGATTCCATTGCGTTTTTTCTTATTCCGTCGGAATAGGGGCCCAAAGGGGCCAGAATACTGATTACAGGATAACAGGAAATAATTTATTATCATTAGGCAAAATATTTTTTTTCTTTTAGTTTTATAGCTATTTTTACTTCGTCTGTGATATAAATTAATTAATTAGGTGTAATATATTTTAGGCTAGGATATGTGACAGGTTGAATCTTAACAAAGGGTTTAAAAAAAGGTATTTAGCATGCCTACTCAAAACCAATAATGATGACTATTTCTAGGTATAGGTGAACCACTTCGTGGGAATGTGTGGAAAGAAGGGTATTTCGCTTTGTCAAAATTATTTGTTTTCAATTTAATTGATACTCTCCGTAGACACACTTTCTGAACTTTGTTCGATTTGATTTAGGAATTCTGTGCTAGCGAGGAGTGCTTTGCTCGCAAGTGCCGCTTCGTTCGTAGATGGAGAAAAGGCTTTGACTTGTCATATACCCCAATTGAATTTACTAATATATTAATCAATATTTAATTTTCAGCTTCCTAAATCATACAAAGCCTGAACGCTTTCGTTAACACGATCGCGAGCAGCGAGAAAATTTAGCAATTCGGCTAGGCCACGCCTACCGCGGAGAAATCGGACAGTTACTTGATAGTATCATAAGGCTTTTGACTATTTATCAGATGAACTTCTGTATTTTCTGCCCCTTCATTGCCCGTTTCAAATATTTGATATTTGAAACTTCTTCTCAAAGAGCGTTGAGAGAACTCGGCAGAAAATATTCGAGAACGACAAGCTTGCTGTGCAGCTATCGAATTTGCTGGCTTTTGGTGAAATAGTTCCCGAACTCACGTGTAGCAGTTTTTTATGGTGTTTGGAAACAGCTGGGAACTCTAAAAGCCAGCACCTACCAGAACAGGGCGATCTACGTTTTAAAGGGAAATTGAATTACTCTGAAATCTCTCCCGTTCAAGTTCAAGAATCCTGCTTTCTTCGAAAAAATAAGTTATTCCAGAACCAGCTTGAGTTGAGCTGAAATTTCCTGATTTACCAAGATTTGTGTGATTTTTACGAATGCATGTATCTGATAACATTTACGAAAGTTAAATACTGAATGTCAGTGCTGTCAGTGCATATATTGACCTTTTTAGACAACTATAAAGTTTGAGATCATTTCAATTATTTTTCTCCTGAGTGAGGAATTGGATCGCATGAGCGCGAGGCTGGAAGCCAATAACAGGTGGTTCGAAACAGAGTCAAGGCCAAGCCTTTTCTCAAACCCTAGCTTTCAGCAGAAAGATAGACCGTTATGGTTCATTTGATAGAACAAGACGACTCTAATGTTGTCAGACCTATCCTGGTAAGAACCTTAAAACATGTCATGTATGCAGGAGGTCATTTCCCCAACCAAATGAAGGATAATTAATAGTCATTGCTTTATTATAAGTATCCCTTGCAATTGTATCCTTGAGGTACTATGTACAAATGGGGAAGCAGTTATTTTCTGTCGGATATTTGCCTCATTTTCGGGCGCAGAAAAAAGGCAATAGAAGAAGGTTCAGGAACAGGTTAAGATAAAATTACCAAAAATTACAGGGGCATAGGCGGATCAAGAAGCATCCTCCCTGGGTCAGCCAGTGCCGAGGAGGCCCGTAAATCTTCTGGGCCTAGGACCCGAAATTGCCCTAGACCGGCACTGTTTGTTACCTAAATTGTTTGTGGCAATGAATGTGTATGAAAATCAACTAAAACAAATGTATACAAAACGATGAAGTCACATGATGCGTAATTATACTATGTAAAAATTAATGAACTTATGTTTTAAAGATATAATAACCAGTTCACTTTTTTTCGTATTTGGTAACTCACCAGTATTTTACTATTCTCATTTTATTCATTTCAATTATCTCAGACAGAACAACACATGCAGTTTTGATCAGACAAAAAATTATTAATCATGTAAAATACAAACAAGCACATTCTTGTACAATAAATCATTCAAATATTTCATGCCTCATTAATATGCAAAATAATCAAGAATATACCAATTCTTCAAACACATATTTCATTACTGATGCCACAATATACGAAAAAGTATACAATTGAATTGTATTGTGAAACAAGTGAAACCCGCAGTAGAGCTTTAATATTTTATTATCATGGCACTTCATTGAATGATATCAAATACTTATTAGATACACAATTTTGACTAAATTTGATTGTCTTGGTGGGATAAAGAAATCACTTTGTTGTCTTCTATTTTATTAATGTATTTGATTATTAAATTTTATTCTATTTTTTTTATATGATGGGGCATCTCAAGATTTTACCTTGAACATGAATAACAATACCTGCTTTACTGGCAACCATTGTAAACATTGTTGCATAGCTATTATTGGAGTACCTTGAAAAAAATAGTATCATCATCATTGACCTGATCTGTGCTTCCTGTACTCAAGATAACTCGTTTTGATTCAATATCTTTAGGATTATAGAACAGTAATTCAAATGTGGGAGGATTAATGTTTTGTATACATATAGTTATTTTAGACCAAGTTGATAGATGATGGATGAGAACATCTTGACAGATCATTAACACAATAAACCTCATTTTTGATATTATGTAGTGTATATGACAGTTAATCAACAACAACGCCCAAGTACTTCAATTTCTGAACATATACAGTAATACAATCTTTAATATTCACTGCATATCTACTATTTTGGAACTCAGCTAAAGTTTTGTCGTTATCTACATACATTTGCTTTTTCATGCATTTATTTTGAGATTTTCACATCTATATTATAAATATTTCCTAACCTCATCATTTTGTTAAGAGAATCTCTAAGTTCGTTTGAACATACAAATGTTGAAGTACTTAAGGAAATTTCATAAGGGAAAATGCGATGGAGGGTTGTAAAAAAAATTCTAGAATTTCTGGAAATGCACAATAAACTGAGTCGAATCATGCCATCTTTGACTTCCTGGAAGAGATATACGTGGGGCTAAATAAAGGTGAAGTGTTTTTTTCTAAGGCATTTGATTGTGTTGATCACACATTGCTGTTAGAAAAATTCTTCTCTTTTGGTTTCATCTTATCTTTCGGACAAATTCTAGTCTCTCGAAAATACCTGTGGAGTTCCACAAGGATCAGTGTCTGGCCCCATATTGTTCCTTCTCTATGTGAATGACCTATCATACAAAGAAAGTTCACAATGTTTGCAGCCGATACAACCCTACTTTCGCACGGAAATAGAGACTCTTTGATAAATATAATCGAAGCTATTTTAGAGAAAAGCCAAATCTTGGTGCGATTCCAATTCCTTTTCGGTGTGAATAAAACTAACCTAATTTCTCCTAATTTGCTTCTGGAATTCCAAGACTTTAGAATCATATCAAAGAAAATAAGTTGTGTACCAAATCCTTGGGATTATGGATTAATACCCTGAAGTTTCATGAACATGTATAATACCTCAACAAAAAACTTGCATCTTGCTGTTATGCGATCCGGGTTATTACCAATGGGTTGGGAAAACTAGTTGAATCTCATTTGAGATATGGCATTGCTTTTTGGGATTTCACTTGGTATAGACCGAGAGATGAGGGACCAAAACTGCAAGAGTTTTATAAAAGCTGATATTTTGATATTAGGTCATGAATGGGTTGAATATCAAAAGCCTGCCGTCAGTCAGCCAGTTTTTGGGACAACTGACGTGGGGGTGGTTCCAAACTTGTAAAAAAAACACGTATGTAGCAACTGTTTTATAAAATCTGAAAATTTGTCTGTGGATAGCTAGGCAACCAACAAACTGTGTGGACATAGTCAGTCAGCACCATATTGGAACACGACGCGTCAGCGGTCCGGTAAACCCGTCAAAAAAAATGGGTTCGTGAAAGAGTTTTATAAAATCTGAAAATTAGTCTGTGGATAGCAAGACAACTAACAAACTGTGTAGACATAGTCAGTCAGCACCATATTGGAACACGACGCGTCAGCGGTCCGGTAAACCCGTCAAAAAAAAATAGTTCTTGAAAGAGTTTTATAAAATCTGAAAATTAGTCTGTGGATAGCAAGACAACTAACAAACTGTGTGGACATAGTCGGTCATCAGCACCATATTGGAACACGACGCGTCAGCGGTCCGGTAAACCCGTACAAAAAATGGGTTCGTGAAAGAGTTTTATAAAATCTGAAAATTAGTCTGTGGATTGCAAGACAACTAACAAACTGTGTGGACATAGTCGGTCATCAGTACCATATTGGAACACGACGCGTCAGCGGTCCGGTAAACCCGTCAAAAAAAATGGGTTCGTGAAAGAGTTTTATAAAATATGAAAATTATTCTGTGGATAGCAAGACAACTAATCAGAATATTCGGGCACTTCGCGTCAGCTGCCGCTAAACCCGTCAAAAAAATTTGGTTCGTGAAAGACTGTTCATAATATCAGAAAATTTTCGAGAAACTAGTTCATAGTACCTAAAACAAGACTAACATAGTCAGAAGTTTCATGGAACAAACGCCGTCAGCAGGCAATGGAAAGGCGAGCCGCGCGCTTTATTCATATAGCGTGTTTTATGGCGCAGACTAAGTTGTTCAATATCACAATACAATGATGAAAATATATTCAATAAGAAACGATAGGAAAGAGATATTTAATAATGCAACAAGCAATATCTATATTTTGGTCAACATGCAACATTCAAATAAACAATGGGACAAAATGTGGTTGGAGAAATGTTTTATATAACAATTAGTTCATTCAAAGAAATAGTACTACAGGTTAATTCAATGCAAAGAAATGTTCCGTCAACAATATCGTTGATTTTGTTGAATGAAACAACCTTTATATGATAACGTTAGAAAATAATTCCAGGAATTGACAATTGGAAAACAAAGAAAAAGTGGTTTATTTACTTTTAATTTTGTTGAGCAACAAGATGGTAGTAATTACGAACTATTGTGTCTTCATGTAATCAAATACATTTGTTATGTTACTGAAAAATGCTTACTTACATAAAGAACTAATATTACTGTTCGAAATATCTATATAAATAGTATAGTAGCTATATACGCCTAAACATTATTTTTAGCTACTTGAAATAAATGCTAAACTAGATAGACGCAATTTCATGTTAGTATGCTCTTTTTGGTTAATTTAAACTATTATGTTCTTTGAGTGTTTATGGGATTGGAAATATGAAAAACAAACGTCTCAATTTGAATGTCGTATATACCTCTTTAAAAAAATTAAGGTTATTTCAATATTATTTTTAAATCAATACTTTAAAAATAAAAATAAATGTTCTAATCAGAATCGCTGCTATAATAGGCTTTATCAGACTCTTCTTCGGTGTCGGTCACCTCCGACTCAGCATCTGTAAATTAGTAAACGTATATTAAGTACGTTTGACTAGTTTGTTCATGAAAAAAATGGCTGACAAATAATATGCTTGCACTCATTTATTACAGACCGTCAGATAAGGACAGATTCTGCTGACTTATTAGAGAGATATTGCAATAACGTCAGGCAGTATTTAAGGCAACTTTATTTTAATAGTGACTGCCGCTATTCTGCCAGTTTATATGTGACGTTCATTATTCATAACCTAAATTAAATCTTAGAAACTTCGATTTTTCTTTCTACATAATTCATTTCAGTATCAGATAAAATTATTCTTATGATAGATAGGGGTTGAAACATCGATTCCTGCTAAACATATTATATATTTTTTATCAATCATGAGTCATGTCAAATAAAGGAACAGAAAAGAACATAAAGCAACTTCAATCCTCGCCTTTATACGTCCTCTAATAAAGGAATATTTTAGTAACGTTTTTCTTTTTCCATATTCTCACGAGTACATGTCAAAATAACGGCGCCTTTCTATTGCCTGCTGACGGCGTTTGTTCCATGAAACGTTTGACTGATTATGTTAGTCTTATTTTAGGTAATATGAACTACTTACACAAAAATTTTCATATTTTATAAAACTCTTTTACAAACCCATTTTTTTTTACGGGTTTACCGGACCGCTGACGCATCGTGTTCCAATATTGTGCTGACTGACTATGTCTACACAGTTTCTTAGTTATGTTGCTATCCACAGACTAATTTTCAGTATTTATAAAACTCTTTCACGAACCCATTTATTTTGACGGGTTTAACGAACCGCTGACGCGAAGTGTCCGAATATTCTGATGACTGACTATGTCCACACAGTTTGTTAGTTGTCTTGCTATCCACAGACTAATTTTCAGATTTTATAACACTCTTTCACGAACCCATTTTTTATGACGTGTTTGCCGGACCGCTGACGCGTAGTGTTCCAATATTGTGCTGACTGACTATGTCCACACAGTTTGTTGGTTGCCTAGCTATCCACAGACAAATTTTCAGATTTTATAAAACAGTTGCGACCTACGTGTTTTTTTTTACAAGTTTGGAACCACCCCCATGCCAGTTGTCCCAAAAACTGGCTGACTGACGGCAGGCTATTGATATTCAACCTATTCATGACCCAATATCAAAATATCAGCTTTTATAAAACTCTTGCAGTTTTGGTCCCTCAGCTCTTAGACTAGTACAATCGTATTCTTCAAAAATGATCAGCAAAATATATATACAGAGCTAAACGTTTGGACCACTGTTCAACAAGAATAAAATACTAACCATTTACTAATTGTATTTTCATCCTAGAAACAGTATGACTCAATCAGAGAAGAAAAAACAATTTTCCTTCTGAAAAGATATATAGCATAAGGCAAAACGCCAATATATCTCTGCCAAAACCAACTTCAACATAGAGAAAAGGATCCATATTCTTTGAGAGTCTGAACATCTACCAGCTGAAATGAAAAGTATGGCAGTCTCAAAAGCATTTCGAAAATGTGTGAAAGAACTTTTATTTCCAAACGCATTTTACGGGTTGGAAGAATATTTTGAAGACAGATTTGGAGTACCTGAACAATGGTAGGTAAAATTGATTAATTTATTTTACACATGTAAGCTTTTATGCTTTGTGTTGTCCTATTTTACTTCATTTTATTTATATTTTTAATTTAAAACATTCATGATTTGTCAATAACAATTTTTTCTTTGACAATAAAATATATATTGAAGTGAATTGAAGAAAAATACATTAGGGTCTCGCCAGCAAATAAATGTATGTCTGCTCTATGTCATTTATATAAATAATGAAGAGCTATATGGTCCTATATACTTAATCCTAATATGCAATACAAAGACTTGTTTTTGAAACAAAAAGTAAACAAAATTAAGATCATCAATAATTGCATTATTAATGTCGGGGCGTGGCGCAGTGGTTAAAGCGTCCGATTTCGAGTCGAAAGGTCCGGAGTTCGAGCCACAGTTGCGGCTGGGATTTTTTAATTTAATTTGACCGATTAAATTATTAAAATCTCGTGGCTCGACTGGGGTAAGTCCTGCACGATTCACTGTTGCGTTCCAATTAACAGTGCTGCTCCTAAGGTGGCGTATGGAGTTAGTAACAAGGCCTACCCAGAACACATGGCTAATGACCATAGCAGTCGATGCCAAAACACCAAGAAAAAACAAATTGCATTATTAGTAAAAATATCATTCTCAATCGATAACGTAGAGGAAATCATAGGGGCATGCAGTTATGAAGCAAAATCCCTAAAGTAAAATGTGGCATTAAGCTAATTCATTAGTAATTCTGGCATACTGCATGCAACAATCTTTGGGTAAAAAATGCTCACTCTGAAACTGTAAAACACTGACTATTTCCGCTCTGGACAGAATTTTTAGTCAGCTTGATCCCTTTCTGTCCCCCTGGAATTTCTACAAGCCGAATTGAGTGCGGTTTTCTCATGAAGGAAAATCCTATCGATTTCTGTAGTGGCTGCATTTGACGTTTGTAACACTGACCGCTAAAAGCAAAACTCTAGTATATTTCTGACACTTTCAAGGACACCACTCCCAAATTTGATATACTCTCACCAGTATAATTTGGACCTCTCAACCAGGGCGTAGGAATCTCCATCTCCAATGAAGGCACTACATGAACCACAGCAAAAGCATTCTGGGTGGAATTTGTGTTCGCCTGCTACCATAACAGGTCCAGTGATGATCTATCAAAAAATGTCGTGCTATGTAATAGTTATTCATGTAACAAGTGCCAAAAATAAGTGTTTTCCTCCTACCCCTATAGAAAGTACACACTTTCCTCCCTCAAACCAGGGAGGAAACTCATACTTTTCCTCCCTAGGGAGGAAAAGGGAGGAAAGTACTTTTCCTTCCCCTCATTTCAAGTAAGTTGTAAACGATGAAACTTGTGAATCTATTATAATCAAAATGATTCCGTAATTTCTAGAACATCTTATATATCCTGTATTCCGGTAAAAATCAAACATGAATGTTACTTCTGCTCTAGTTCTTTAATAGCTATTTGTGTATTTAGAGCGCAAAGTGATTGATTGTTGCTCGACAAAGAGATTAATCTTTGGAGAACGACAATGACACTTTGTGCTCGAAATACATACATTATTTTTTCTACAAGCTCAGCTCTTGATCGACACTTCATTCAAATAGGCACATAACATTACTTATGAGAAAATCACTCAATAGCAATCCGAAATGTATAAGCTATCTAAATGTCCAATAATTCAAATCACTAACAAGAAAAAAGTAAAATAACGTTCTTGAAAAAAAAAAAAGTTGTAATTGCCAGGAGATAAACTCGGGACCTTCGGATTACAAGCCCAAGATAAAAAAGATAAAAAGATAAAAAGTATTTATTGGATTAAATAGCATAAAATGTATAAACGACTTGACAACATATAACGAATATAAAAATAAATAAATAAATAAATATGTAAATATAATATAGACGTTGCACAGCTACTATCGCTTAGCTACAGGGTAGTGGTAGGGAGGGAGTAAAAGACTTTGATGTGGAGTTCGACACGGAAGGGCCGAACCAGATCGTACCTGCCGTGCGGTAGGTTCTACGATGTTATGTAGTTCGAACGCTGTAAGTGTTACGTCGCATGGTGTTGTGGGTTCCCTGCCTCCTCCAAGTTATGCAGGGGGAATTATTGCTTTACGTGTGAGACATCAGATCATTGGACGTTTCTCATTGGCGTGCTTGACGAGTCTCCGGGAAAAAAAGGAAGAAAAACAGGATTTAGACATTGTGATGTGTTGTCTTACACGTCTTCTTCTGGGGTTTCCTGGAATATATCCAGTGCCTGGTAGATGAGCCCACTCTGCCTCTTTTGGGGCCTGTTATGGTGGGCTCTGACTGCTGTAAGCTGTTATACCTTTGGTCAACGGGCTTTCATGGATGAAGTATCTGAAGAATTTATCAGACTGTTGTTTGATAAATTCTTCGATGGTGGGAATATCGGCTAGCTCTCTGAGGTCGGTTAGCCGAATGTACCTGTCACGGAGTACCTTGTTCTGCATCCTCTCCAGTCTCGACATGTGAGTCTTGGAGACGCTGCAGAACACTGTTGAAGAACATAGTTGGTCTTATGACCTGTTTATATATCAACACCTTGTTAGTCATAGACAGCTTGGAGTCCCTGGCTATCAACGGGTATGTCCGTTTTATAGCTCCCGCAGCTCGTTGGAGTGCGAAGTCGACATGCCTAGCAAGGGTTAACTTTTTGTCCAGTTGGACCCCCAGGTACCGCTCTCATCAATCTGATTACCCAGAGCTCTGAATCCCCCAGGAATGTGAACGAAGGTACGTTTCCTTTTCCATGTGAAATTCATGAGCTCTGTTTTATCAGGATTCACCAACAAGCCCAAGACCCAAGACGCTAGCCATTGCACCACCGCAGATTCTCAGATACACATAACTGTATTGTCTATACTTTCCATCAAGTAAGAATAGGTCTATTTGCAAACAAAGTCACAAAAAGGTTTTATTGAGTGGGTAGGAGGAAAAATCATATGTATTACATGGGAGTAAAGTGCCTTTTCCTCCCTTGGATGTAAACTACATCCTGCGGGAGGAAAAGTGGCACTTTCCTCCCTAGTAATACAAATAGCTATTATTGCACTCGACGTGAAATTGTGCGACGAGGCCGTCAGGCCGAGTTGGACAACACGTCAAGTGCAATAAACAATTTTTGCACGAGTTGCATACCATATTTTTTCTACGTTCGTGCAAAAACCAAAAACTGTTTCATTTAGGTGGTACTAAAGTGTAAGGAAGACATTCTTTGTTCAAATCTAGCTGGAAATGGGATATTGGACGCCTGTGGTGTCACTCAGTGAGAACAAAAAGTATTTTACCCCTTCACCACACAAGTAATTTAATTCGTAGATGCGCATTTCGATAACAAAGTTTTCTTCATCAGTAGGGATTACTAAAGTAACTGTGAATCGACATACCAGTCTTATTTATATCGCAAAATTAATTACCGTGTGTACTAGGAAGAATCTGATGGACAGGTACAACCCCACCCAATAAACAATACAACAAAGGCACTTACTTAATTATTCCTTTACTTGGAACAAGTCAAATAGTTTGGAATTTAATGGACCATTATCATTATTAAGCAAGGGTTTCGAGCCCCATTTTCGAATAGCAATAATTTCATAACAAACTAATTTTCTGTAATCATCAACAGGTTTTATTAATTTTAAATTTTGGACATTAATTTTGTGATGAGTTTCTAATAAATGATCCGCAACAATCGATTTATTTTCTCACGAATATGCATGTGCCAAATGTTCGCGGAAACGCACAATCGTAGATCTTTTGGTTTCAGATCAATAAGTAAACTTATTGATCTGAGGTCACTTCCCATTTTCACGCTATTAGTGTGACGTCACGACGCTTGATTTGGTTGGTTTAAGTCAGGATTCATTACATAAACAACGTGTTCATTTTCGGCGTTTTAAGGGTAATTTGATTCGGTACTGATTCTAAGAGCTGTTTACTATTGATAATACTGATGATTATTACTCACACGTACACTAGTGAAGTGGTAATCATACTTTTTGATATGCAAAATGAATTTTTATAACTTCTACTCATAACTTCAATAAACTTTTACTGTACCTACATAAGTTTTCGAGCTTCCCAGAAACTCACGAAAAATTGCTTATAATTTTTATACAGTTCTCAATATCACCACCAAAACACTATCTCTTGTAAAACGCCATAAGCAAATACGTTGTTTGGATACTAAAACCTGACTTACATCAACCACAATGGACCTTTACATTTATGATAAATAAATTGCAAAACTCTTTTAAATCGATTGATTCTAGTCTGAAACGTCCATTTAACAAAGAGGTCCACTCTATTTTTTTCATTTTGAAAGAATATCTCATTTGAAAGTGTGCCGCTGACGTCACGTTCATCGGAAACAACCCCCACCATAATCCATGTTCCGAAACATTCAATACCGTTCTCCTCAAAAATATTGATTCTAGCTTGATATAAGCCATTGAGAAATAATTGAAACTTCGCCACTGATCAACTCATAGAAAAAAGTCCACATATTAGTTACTTTTTATTGTATTTGTAACTTTCAAATTTCCTGAACGGACCATCCTTTCGATGAAGAACGAGCATTGACAACACCTCAAATCATTCTGACAGTTCTCATGCAAGAAAAGTGATCTCGATATTTGAGGTTAATGTTTTTTTTTTTTTTACAGTCGACATTTAACTGATACATTCATTAATACTGTAGCGAGGTGTTATTATGACCGATCTGGGGCCCAATTTTTGAATTGTCACAATTAATTCTCTAGAGAAATATGACGTCATTTTCTCTGAATTTTGAGCAATAGGTAGGTAGGTAGGTATACCTATTGAGAGAAAATGACGTCATATTTCTCTAGAGAATCAATTCCGGCAATTCAAAAATTGGGTACCTATTGTGAATTTATTTGTGTATTAAATGGATGGTGTTATGCAACAATGAGTCAAGCCACATTTTTTAATAATTGAGCTATCACAGTCCTTGGAATCGCCAAAGTATTATGCTTACAATAAGCATCCACTGACGATAGTATTGAGCCACATTCCATCATTCCATGATCTGCTAAACTATTTTGATATTTTTACGAAACTAGCTGACTGTGGCTAACACATTATTGCATAACATCATCCGAATATGGAAAGGCTTCGTGAAGGGAAGTTCGCATAATTTACCGAGGGTAGATTATGAGATGATTGACTCTTTCTATTTAACAAATATGAATTTATTTTTTGCAATAACTAAAATTTAAAATCGTTCCTTGAACGCTGCTTGAATACAGTAATATTCAGTTGGAAATGTTCTTCACAAAAACATAATTATATTTCCGCTTTTTACACAAGGTTTATTCATTGCCCCGAACCACAATGCGCTTCATAGGTATTTAGGAGAATAAAAAATTGTTTATTAGAATATTCACTGGTGTTCAGACAACCAGGTACGAAGCACCTTTTCGACATGTTACATGTTCACAGTTATTGCAGGGATACAGGAGTTAGGAAAAAAATTTAGAGCACAGACAAAAACACTTCAAAACTTTGAAAACCGCATTAACCTCAAAAAATAAATCAAGTAGGGCTTTTTCGTTTGCAGCATACATATTTGATGGAACTGCTCTACTTGTATTGAATATTAAAGTATGCAAACGAGTTAAACGGAGGCAAACGATTTTTATTAATGCTCAGTGAAACAGACGAACGAAACCATCTGATACCAAATGACAACTGTCATACGACACATTATATTCAAATAAGGATTTGAAATTCCACGGTACACATCTTTTACAACGTTGCCAAGTCTAGTTTTGATGAACGTGACGTCACGAAACCACTTTTCTTCTGATTATAGAGAAACTAGCGGTCAGAAAAAATAAATAAAAATTCCCGAGTGATATTAGCTTATAGGTACACTTTTTAATTACAGTGTTCTCTCACATGTCGTGGAAAGGTCTATTGGAAGCGTGACGTCATGTTATCAAAGCGCGAACCTTGTCATTTTTTGACGTTTGTAAAAATGTTTAGCCAGTCAATAGAGACACTTGCGTGAGAAAAAAATCATTATTTGAGTAGGTGAAAGTACAAGATAGGTGAAAGTACAAGATGGTTAAAACTGTCATTCGTTCTCTGCTTAAATGGGCAGGAAATTTTTGAAAATTATTTTGATTTTCCCTGTTTGGCGCAATAACGTCGGAAATATTGAAAATAAATAAGAAGTTTAAGACCAAAGTTGTAGTTCTTCATGTTTACTAAAAAAAAGGCCCCGCAAAAATTTTCATTTATGTGACCGAGTAAGAGTTACACGCTGTTTTTTGATAGTTGGTTTTGAACCCCTGTGCAAAGCGCGGGAGTTTTCCGGATTTCAAATGTTCGGGCGAGCTAACCCTGTATCGTTATTATATTAGAGGTTACAAAAAAAACGTAATATCAAGAGAATAGTCTAGCTTGCTCATGGAATCGTTAATAAAAATTCATAAAAATGAATAGAGAAAAAATTGTTTAAAAAACATCAACTGCATGTCGCTGATTCACAGTTTTCTAAGGATTTTTTTCACGTTTCCTTCTGTTCTTGAGCTATTTAGACCAAGCCATAAAGATTTTTTTTCCCACAAAATAAAAGACGCCAATGACCTATACTAATTTTTATAAGATAGTTCGTGAAAACCCCAGTTTTCACCCCAGCAAAATCTTGCAGGATGCGCCGATTTAAGGAAAATCGTCGTATTCAAATTATGTAAACGGTATCTGGAAGTAGAGATCAATATCTACAATTTGTATATTCACGATTTTCACCTGAAAGGTAGGAAATGTGTTGAAAATGTCACTGGAAGTTGATAAAAACGATTCAAAGTGCGTCCGAAGTCACCCGAAGTCGCACTGAAGTCAACTCGAGTTGAGTTCGAGCGACTTCGGGTGCACTTTGAGGCATTTAGACTTTAGAGTAACTGCCAGAGAAATTTTTAACACATTTCCCACCTCTCAAGTGGAAATCCAAAATATACAAATTGTAGATATTGATCTCTACTTCCAAATACAGTTTACAGAATTTGAATAAGATGATTTCCCTTAAGAGGCCATGAGCGCGATCATATTTGGGAAGTTTTTTTTTGGCAAAAAAGTCGATAACTCAAAAACGGTTCGTCGTATCGATCAAACAAGGACAGGCTTCTAGAGGACGTTCGATCCTATGTACCTACGTCTGCGGCAGCACCTCACGATGCTTTTCACAGATAATCAAGGTAGCTGCAATGGTACTTCTCTTCCACTAAAATTTGAAGCAATCTTTATCGAATCGAAATGAATTTGGTATCAAAAGAAAGGTAAAACGTTGACTATGTACGTGCTATGTTTTTTTGAAATTATTTGTTCATCCACCCAAAAAATTGCTTCAAAGTAACTGCATTTTTGGGACATTTTTGAGATTTTTTTTTGTGAAAAAGTGGATTGAAATTTCAATTACGGCACGTACCTAGAATCGAACGTCCTGTAGAATCCTGTCCTTGTTTGAAATATGATCGAGCTCATGGCATCTTACTTAAATCGTCGCATTTAGAAAGATTTGCCCGTACATTGTTTATTACGTGATTGTGCAAAAACTGCACATCGAACAGAAACCATCTTGTGCACAGTTGAACCACACGTTATTATTTATCAGTTTCCGCAATATATAATAAAAATTATGATTTTTTTAAAAATGGTCTCTTTTTCGTGGTTTTCCCGGATTTTGTCAGTGAAAAATGCACCGATCTGGTAGTATAAAAAACCATTTTGTAGGTTTTATAATTCTCTAGAATAGTTCTAATGACGGTAAAACGATTCCTCCAATACTTTTTGAGATATTCGCAAAAAAACAAAAAACCGGGCTTTTTATTTACGAACTATCTTATTAAAAGTAGTTTAGGCCGTTTGCGTATTTTACTTTGTGTTAAAAGGGCTTCTTATTTTTATCTACAGCTTGGCGTAATTTGGATTTCATGCATTACATGTGTTCAATCGGACAACTCTTGATTTCGTAGAGAAGAAGTCTAAGATCAAACTAGACGGTGAATTTCTTCTTGGAATAACCTCGAAATCCTGTACTACCCTTGCAAATTGTGGCAGTAGGAAACGTAGAGCCATAAAGTTTAATTTTTGGAATATCAAGATGTACTCTTTCAAATGGCATTTAACTTCATTGAATATGTGATGTAGTTTTCAAACTACTTTACATTTTTCACACGTGATCAGAAAACGATACTTCTATGAAAGTTAAGTATGGAGAACTTTTTTGTGCCTGAATATTTTCGAGTCGGATTTTCAGTTAACGTGAAATGGGTATCTGCACAAATGATTACATGCAGTGGGACTGGGTCTTTTGTTAAGGCGGATTTAGCGGATTCACAATGCATAATTTAGTGCATATGCGTAATTTTAAGGCGACTTTTCCTGATTTAAAATGCGTAATTTTTCTGCATACTCCATAACAGTTCAACACAGGGCTATCTTTATAAATTGTGAAACGGGTAAATCATTTCAATCGAGTCCCTGTATTGAACTTTGATGGATTAGGTGTGAATTAAAATTACGCATATGCACTAAATTATGCATTGTGAATCCGCTAAATCCGCCTTTAGGGAGCGAATCGAGGACATCATTGAAACTAAGTTATTAAAAAAATCCATAAGTCCAGTGCTGAGAAAAACAAAATCATAAACATTTAGTGAAGAAAACCCACAGCTCTTTACTTTATTCGCCATTGACGGAAAAAGAAGTGGAAAATGAATTTCAAAAACACTTGCAATCAATAATTGATATTGTCAATTCTCAATTATAAATAACATGCACCTCTTCTTAAATTGAAAATGAGTAAATATTTGTCAAAAAATAATCCATGCTTCTGTTATTCTGGCATCTGCACGTGACAGCTGTCAATCTAGGGATTCCCTGACAGGAAAATTATCACATATTCATTTTGCAGCTAGGTCACGTGACCGAAAACATTTTCGGAAAATTCTCGTTTTCGTCATAGCAACCTGACAAAATCAAGACATCTGATTGGCTTAAAACAGGTATAAAATTTCCTCTGTAATTTTTCGATAATTGAATTCCTCTTATAAGAAATTTTATATATGAGGAAAATATTCACTTATAATGTATCCAGTGCTTGAATTATTACCGGCAGTCGCAGACGAGGGATAATTTTCTTAAAAATCGTGCACAACTAAAATTTTCGGTTATTAATTCAAGATCGAGGTTTGGTAAGAAAATTTTACACCTAAATATTTAACAAACACTTTGAACAATTTGAAGGCAGACGATATTTTAGAATTATAGCTGTCAATAATTTGTTAAAATTATCTCAGTTGTCTATGGAATATGAACTCATGATGAAAGATGTTGCTACAACTTCATGTTTCTATATTTGTTATATCCAAAAAAGCTGATTTCCACAAACTTTATTACCATAAAATAAACTTTAATAGATTCTAAACATTTCAAACTTTGAATTGTACTTCAACTAAACTAAAGTCAACAGAAGTAGGTACCTAATTTTTGTTACTGTCTAATAACGTGACTAACGTCAAAAAAAATCCATTGTAGTCACTTCCAGGGTACCATGAGGGGATTTTTTTCCCGGAAATCGTTGTAGGTGCCATGGCAATAAATCAAAATAAGTGCAGTCGATTGGTCAAAAATTGTTGGTGTTAAACTTTCCATAAAACTCCAGTATTATTCAATAGTCATAGCAGGTTGGTACTCAAATAAACAAATGGAATGTATTTACATTATTTAATAATAACCTGTCAATGAAAAGGTTTCAGTACCATGATAAAAATATTGAAATTGCAATGATTATTAGTTTTTCAAAGTAATCACCTGGCTACACTGCTGACAAGCTTCTCCATACCTTGTCCAGTAGTCATCTTTACAAAAAAGTAGACCATCTTTTTCAAAATACCAGTTAGATAAAGCTGCATCACAAGCAGAACATCTGGAAAGATTTATATATTAAATGGGCTTTAAAAGGTGACTGAATGTTAACTGTAACACTATTATTATTACCTGAAACACTCCACATGCCATTCGTGACACAGAGCTGAAATAAATTCATCTTCGTCGATAATGTTGAGACATCCTGCACACACATTTTCGGATGGTGGAAAAATATTCTCTTCTCCTTCTACAACAAAAAATTAATTTAGTCAATTTAGTATTTTACGGCAGTATAAATTATTGGGTTCATGTATATACACATCTGTTTCAGTTTCAACATTTCATTTTAAAAATTACCCATTTTACATTTGGCCAATTATTGGAGTTTTTTTTTTAAGTTGTATTTGTAACTATTATATTTTATTGCATGTTTCAACAAAAACTAGCATTAATAAATCCCTGAAAATATCCCACCACGAAAAAAAGTTATTTCTGTGTGTATGTTTTCCAATTTTTAATAAAAACCTATTTGAAGTAGATATTGAAAAGTAGAGAAGAATAATTAGTTACTAAAGTTGATTTCTACATCAAAATATCAAACACAAATTGAACAAAATATCAAGAAAATTCTTAAATCAGAAGAGGTCTTGTGGTTTTTTGATATCTAAGAAACAATCAGAGGAAAACAAATTTAAGATATTGTCAACTAAAGTTTGTACTCTTTAGTGAATGATAAATAATATGTTATAAAAGTGTCGGAAAAACTCTAGTAATTTTTACATAAAACGTCAATGAGGAAGAAAAACATCATGTTTTTATGATCATTTGATAGAAATACCGCCCACGCATTGCTGATGTGAATAATAATGGAATATCAAAATTATCTAGGACAAAAAATTCTAAAGATGGGCCTTCTTGTGTTGCAGTTCAAAATAGTACTTGCCATTACTTGATTGCTCTTGTTCTTGCATATTTTGTTTTGTTTTAAATTGTTTTCTTTACATCAGTTGACGTTAGTCAAAACTTTTGACACTTTTGTTTGACATTGACAAAGACAACAAAAAGTGAATTTTCATAGACTTATTTTATTACCAAGGAGACTAAAATTTAACAAGGAGGGTTTAATAAGCTCTAGCCAATCAGAATCTTGTAGCTTCAACGCGTCATAGTGACGTACTTGGGTATGAGCTAGTCCGTCACTGTCTATAGAGAACGGCGGCCATGACACGTCCTACTACGTCACATTTGGTAACAAATGTTCTTTCATCTCTTTCTACTAGTGTCCCCATTGTCTTATGGGAATCAAACACTTCTTGTTAAATTTTAGTCACCCAGTGCCAAGTAGGCGAAAGTCTTTTAACCAGAACTGCCAAAATTAAAATCAAAGATTGTACGCTTTTCTACACGAAACACGAAAATGTACTAAAAATGGCACTGTAAAGTGGGATTCACAATACCAAAGTTATGGCGTTTTGCTTTGTACATTTCGTTTCCTAGGTGGTAAAGCAGAATCTGAAATTGAATTTCAGAGTCTGCCTCACCAATTAGAATACGAAACGTAAAAAGAATTGCTTAAAGTTTGGTTGTGAATCCCGCTCTATTCCAAATAAGAATACAGTCCTGGAAGCTCGAGCTTCACGCTAATTGGTTGAATAATAGCCACTATGTACCCTCACAGACTATGCCTTTAAGTACACTTTACGAGTGTTGTCAGTAGAGAGTAACATATTTTATTACGATTAGTTACAAAAATAAGTGACAATTGTAAATGACATGAGAATTATTAAAACTGTATGTATAAATGTGTACTACCATATGGCATACACTATTTTTTCTACGATCTTTTGAAAATTGACTTTTATTCGTGTGTGTGGCAATAGTTACTAAATTGCTTCAAAGCAATGAACACTTACTTTTGATGGTTAAATCAATCAAAAATACTGTATTGTGCGAAAAATTAGATTATTGCTGAATAAGGTCATAAATACTAAAAAAAAGTGAAAAAGCCGAAATATCCAAATCTCTGAATCACATTAGTAAACTATACTGTACACTTTATATACGATATACATGAATTATAATACACATAAGAGTTTACGCATAAACTATAATACACATAAGAGATTACATTCAAATTTATGATGAAAGTGTATCATTGAAATACGCATCCAAAGTGTAGTAAGCTAGTAGCTCTCTAACTCTTTTTCTGATGTTTTTTTTTCTGAATTCAGGTTATTGATATTTTGAGACAGATGATTGACATTTTTTTTGAGTTGTCAAAAAGTTATTTCTTAACTTATGTGGAAAGGGCTTAGGGAGCGATCGATATTAAAAGTATGTCGGTAGAAAATCGATAACCTCTTATGTAGTTATTATTTAACTTCTTGCATCTCCAAAAGAATTGAAGAAATTCAATGAGGGATCTCCCGAAATGGGTTCCCTCAAGAGATTAAAAATACTACTGAACCAATTGATTAGATTTCAAACCTGCAATGATTCACAGTGTTCCATTCACAGTAAAGAAGTTTATGTCCACGTCCGGTTTTACCAGAAGCGATACGTCACTGACAATATTCTAGATCGATTACTCACATTGATATATGTGATATTTCTTTATATAAAATTTTATTCAAAAGGGAATGTCGACAACTTCTGATGAACGGATTACCTACGTGATAATCCCTGTATGTCAACAAAACATTCCAATACCCATTGGAATTATGATTTGAATTTGGTTAATGAAGAGTTGAGTTTGCTTACTTACTTACTTACTTACTGTTTAGTATAGTTATTGATAGGTGATCGTTCAGTCGATTTACATAGTAAAATAGTTTTTTCATAGCTATTTCAACAAATAGTGTATTTTTGTCTCAAAATTGGGAGGAAAATGAGCAAATTCAATGAAAATCAACTTGTTGATACCAATGAAAAAGTCAGCTATGGTTTATGCCATGATTACCATGCTGCAACGCCCATGGTTTGATTTGACAAGACTACAAATGAGTCGTAAACGGACGTAAACAAACATGATCGCCAAGTTAAGAGTGAATATAATACGGAATTCCAACCTGATCACCGAGTGCAAACGAATATTTCCGACAATGCCCTTTTTTAACATGATTCGGGCTGAGATGTTTGTAAACAACGTCGGGTATGTTGCTTTCGAAAAAGAGACAGAAAAGCCCTCTATATCTTTTATTACTTTCTTAACAATAACAGCTGTATGCATAGTCAATCGCCAGCGACTCGCCAGAGTTTCGCCGTTCGCCACACAAGGATTATAATGCACAGTCGAGCTCCAAAAAAGTGACAACTACGCGATAAGTCACATTTTGGCGAAACGCTGACGATGTACCACTTTTTTGGAGCTCGACTGTGCATTATAGTTCTTGTGTAGCGAGCGGCGAAACTGGCGAGTCGCTGGAATTGACTATGCATACGGCTGTAGTGTTCTCAGATATATGTTATTACTTTCAGAATGTTTTCTTCAACCTCTAGTGTGAAAATGGCAATCATAAATTCGTTTAAAAACATTCAATCATGCCAATGAAGAAGGCGTTTCGATTGTTTGTTTGACTGACCAATTCGGTTTTGTACTTTCCTCCATTCTTTCTTTCCATTCCTAACATATTGGTAATATTACATGTTTAAATTCAAGATTCAAAATAAAACATGATACCTATATCATTACATCTAAGATCCAAACGGCTTAAGAAAAACTAAAACAAATGTTGGTTTTTAGGCCGTCTAGAATCTAGCATTTCAAAGATGTTTACCCAATTTTAAATGGGTATTGAAATCGATCATCAACTCAAATATATATGGTGGCATTAATAAGCTTAATTCTCAAAGGCCTAAAACATCATTATTATCGATGCTACTTAGGTACATCTACTTCCTCTTTATTCTTAAACTCACATCGGAACAAATAATTTTTTTCCAAATAACAAAAGCCATCTGGTGAGCACGACAAATCCATGATTAATAATCAGATAATACAATAAATGCTACCTTTGTCAAATCACGAATACAAATTGACTGTTCAATTTTGGGTGTTGCAGCAGGAAAGAGTCGAGCGCAAAGTAGCACTCGATATCGCCAGTCTGTTAGCCAGCCCGCGTGTTACAATCAAAAATACGACTGGGTTCCCGAATGGCGATGCCGTGTGTTACTTACCTCCATGCAGCCGGCACTCTGCATCTTGTGCAAGTCCGATTTTATGCATGTAATGTTTGAGTTTGCAGTGGCCAGTAAGCAAACCTACTATAACTCTGAGATGCGCTCTACTGAGTTCTAGCAGTTTGTCAGAGTCCTGTTTTTTCTTGTACAAGCAATAAATGCTTTGGAATGGGCTAGGCCCGGTAAACTACGCCAGTACTCGAGTCTTTTATTGTCTGCCCAAGCTGTTATGACATTCTTGACAGTGCTCTATGCTAAACCGATTACCGGTTCTGGTCCAGTGAACGTTGTTTCGCCCCCCCCCCCCCCCCTTTTGCTAGGGCGTCCGCTATTTCGTTTCCTTCTAGGCCTGTGTTACCTGGTATCCAGACTAGGGTAACGTTGTTGCGTTGCGCCAGTCGGTTTAAAGTGTCTCTGGAGTTCCATACCGCCCTAGATTTAAAGCAGTTTTATTCAAGTGCTGCTTGACTATCTGAAAATATTTTTATTGTTTTTCGTGTGTGGTGTCGATTTTCCAGCTCCCTGGCACACATTTCAATGGCATATACCTCTGCCTGAAATATCGTAGCTAGTTTACCCATACTGTAAATAAAGTACATTGACTGTAAAACGGTTCTTTGAATAATCTTTGAGATATTTCCAAAAAACTAAAAAAGTTAAAATTGTTTTCACTATTGCTAACGAACTAGCTTATAAAAATTAGTATAGGCCGTTTGCGCCTTTCATTTTGTGGGGGAAAAATCTCTATAGCTTTGGTCTAGTAGGTATCACTTACTATAGATCCCGAAAACGCACCAATACACATACTGTATAAATGGTTAAAGATTTTGCTTGTTTTGTTAACATTGAAAGATGTATCATGTCTATGTTTATGTTAAATAAATAATAATAGGCCATAAATGGATTAAGTAAAACAATTATTTCATCATTTTACTCATATAATAATACAATAAACAACATTATTTCAACAAAGGTATAATAATATAAAAATCACAACGGAAAATTTGTGTACTTATTATTAATAATATATTTTTTCTAGTTTGTGCTAGAAATAGAGTGTATAGTTAGTAGACGTTGTAAAGGTTATTAGATATACGATATTGTGCCTAAATTTGAGCAAATCGAAGTTATAATTAAATTCTAGAAAAATTATTATCAAGTGAATATTAACAGACCAAGTGGTTCAAGAAATATGGTACAAGGAATCCTAAATATTATTTTTGTTTATCATTTTTTGTGTGTTAGGCATTAGATATGATTTAAAAAAAACATGGAAATTTTAAAAAGTATTGCGAGACATTATAAAGTATGTCGGACCAATTGGTTTACGGATAGAATTGTGTGTAGCTAAATTCACAAAATTTAAGTAGGTGAAAATATCACGAAACAAACCCAAAATGACTGGTTCCCCTCCACACCTTTGACTGAGATTTTGTGGGAGAAGTATTTATTCAATTCTATTTGACAAATGTCGTAATTCTAACAGCCGTATGCATAGTCAATCGCCAGCGACTCGCCAGAGTTTCGCCGTTCGCTACACAAGGATTATAATGCACAGTCGAGCTCCAAAAAAGTGACATCTACGCGATAAGTCAAATTTTGGCGAAGCGCTGGCGATGTACCACTTTTTTGGAGCTCGACTGTGCATTATAGTTCTTGTGTAGCGAGCAGCGAAACTCTGGAGAGTCGCTAGAATTGACTATGCATACGGCTGTATGACTTTCAGAGTCAACAAAAAGTTATGAATAAAGCGCACTGAGTGCTTTTTCAGAATACCAGTTCTCATCAGAAATAGAGGAGCAGACATTTTGTGGTTTCATGATATTGTGTTGAAAACGGAGTTACTAAGGCATATAAGATTCTATCTACAGAATATCTGCAATATCAGGTACAGGGAACAGAATTTTCAATTAATCTAAAAAGTATTGCAGATATTGTCAAGTCTCTTTCGGTTCATAGTCGAAACTGTTAACATCTTTTTCTAAAAAGATATTCGGCGTTTCAATCAGTCCCACTGAAGCATGCACAAGCAAGATATTGTAATATTCAGAACTGTAGATGACAATTCTATGCTTTTGAAAAATATAGTTTTCACAAAACTCATATCTAGATACCTACTCTTAAATTTCAGTTCATGAAGGTCTCTAAAAAGTTCACATATACCCAACAAATCAAGGTATGAATTTTTAAATTATAAGGCTATTGTATATATCCTTCTTCCTTCAAGAATTCCTGGTCAAATGCTAGCTAACTTGTGTATACATCAGATATTTTTATGGATCTTTGATCAAATATGGAATCATCAGCAAGTACAAAATTAGAAACTCTCAATCTCAACCAATTATAACTCAATTTATTTAAATTTTAAACTTTCACAACGTTCCAACATTCATGCACAACAGGGTAAAAATATTACAAAATCTGCACCTTCACTACCACATAAACATGCTTATATTCTAAAAATGTAATAGTCTTACATCAATTGACTTTTTTCTCTATATGTAGGTATATAAGATATACTGAGTATATACAGATGATATTCATCTTGAGATACATATACAATGTGACTCACTTCTCATGGAAACACCCCCGTATCTTCCGTAATAATTGAGGTTGAATGATGAAACTCTCAGGACTGATGAAAATGCTCAAAATGCACCTACCACCTGAATGGGGTTGGCCTAAGTGATATACGCTGCCCGCCACTCGCGATGGAACAACCCATTTTTACGGTAAAACATACTAGGGGGCAAAATAGGCTAAAAATTCCTTCAGATTTGTGATCAGGACCACCAACTTACTACAGATACACTTTTTCTCTGAAAAAATTTCAGTCCTGAAAAATCCGAATTTGTCTTACTTCTCATGGAAACACCCCCGTATTTTCCGTAATTTTATACGTAGAACCCTGAAATTAGCAGGATCGATAGATACACTAGAAATGAACTCACTGCACAAAACGGATCATCCTACATGATGTGCACTGCACGTCCGCAGCGATGGAAAAATGGGTAGTTCCTTCGCTGCTGGCGTGCAGTGTATATTACGTAGATTAACCATTCCCGTGCAGTGAGTTCATTTCCAGTGTATCTATCGATCCTGTAAATTTCATGGTTCTACGTAAAAAATTACGGAAGATACGGGGGTGTTTCCATGAGAAGTGAGACAAATTCGGATTTTTCAGAACTGAAATTTTTTCGGGGAAAACGTGTCTCTGTAGTAAGTTGGTGGTCCTGATCACGAATCTGTTGGAATTTTGAGCCTATTCTGCCCCCTAGTATGTTTTACCGTAAAAATGAGTTGTTCCATCGCGAGTGGCGGGGCAGTGTAAATCACTTAGGCCAACCCCATTCGGGTGGTAGGTACATTTTGAGCATTTCCATCAGCCCTGAGAGTTTCATCATTTTACCGCTATTGTTACGGAAGATATGACATGAGAAGTGAGACACACTGTATACTTAATTATTCAAACTAAAGTTTAGACAATTCACTATTTTTGATTTGTGCCTGCTAGCAACTATCTCATTACAGCAATAAAATTTCGTAATAATTTCCGCTTTTGAACTGGATCACTGTTGATAATTTCTGGTATATATATTTTTTAAATTTGCTTTTATTTTTTTCTCAATAATCTGGTGAATCTTCCCCTTATAGTCCGCAACCCTCGTACAAAATCTTGAGTGATAACCAGCAAGTTGTAACTTTGTGTACTGTTTGAATATGCCGAGTCCGACAAGATTTCACAGAGAGGAAACCTTGACAGTGGTAAGTTTTCCCTTGGGCTTTCTGAAAAACATATCAATTTCGCATTTATATGTAAGGTAATGACCAGCATTCAGTTTGTAAGTCAAAGTGAAAGATATTTACCAAAAGTAATTTTTAAAAAATTGTCCGACAAAAAGTTTCGGTACTTCTAGTTTGTCCACTCTAAACGTGTCGATTTCACGACTTGTAAGGTGGCGACAAGCAGCAATCTGTCCGACAAAATTAATAAGGATCTTCAGCAAAGATCTTGATTTGACGACAACAATGTTGGTGATAACCAGCTGTCGGACAAAACTGGCAATTGAGAAAAAAATATAATACTCATCGGAAGTATTGATTGTCCGACAAAAATATTGGACTGTTTAGTCTGTCCGACAAAAAATGTTGAAATTTTGTAGTTTCAATATTTCTCGCGATAGAAGTAAAAATTTAAAATTATATAAAAATGCAATGTTGGTTTACAGTTTATTCCTTAACTTGAAAGATAAATAAACATAAATAATTATAAAAAAGAAAAAGAATCATTCATCATCTTCTTTGGTAGATTCATCGGTCGCACTGAAAGTATCACTTTCATCAATATTTATAGAGTGTGTCCAATTAAGTCGGCACCATTGTTTAAATAGAAGATAGAGTTAGTCAATGCCTGTGGAAAAGGTATTGGATCCAAACGCGACTGACATCTAGTGTGATTAGTTACAAACATGGATATTTGATGTAATTTTAATGCAGGTTCCTTAAAAAAAAACCGATTTTAATGCTGTCCCATTGTTTCAATCAAGTTACGACATGACTTGGAGGCCAGATCACTGAAGTTACGACATTACTTGGATGCGAGCTCACTATCGCCATTTACATGTCGCATCCATTTTGATCCAATTATAATCCCATAAGGTTGACTATCTTCTATATGAACAATGTCGGCACCATATGGAAAACTTTTTTATTATTAATTTTAGGAAAAAAAGTTATTCTTTATAAAAAGTTCTGCATGGTCTTGAATCTAAAATGCATCCATCAAATATAATTTTTTTTTACTTTTTCACATTTATGTTTTGACGAATCGCCATTTACAAATAACCATACCATTTCATCTCTTATGTATATTTCGCACGTGCGAATTTCATTGCGATTACAAAACAAATTATTCAGATATTTTTATCTATTTTTTTTTTTTCAGGAATAAACAGCCTGTATATGTTTACATGCCTAAATGTGTGTGTTTTTGTATAGCTTGGTGGTTTTGGTTAGTGTTAAAACACAAACAGTAAAATTTTATTTTTTTTGGCAGTTTTTTAACAAATTTACCAACTTTATTGTCGGTCAAGTATATCATTGTCGTATATATTCTATTTCTTTGAAAAAAAAGTCAAGACAACATTGCTGGTTATCACCAACATTGTTGTCGTCAAATCGAAATCTTTGGAGCGTCGGACTGCTGAAGATCCTTATTTATTTTGTCGGACAATTCGGCCATTGAAAATCTCATTTATTCATTGTATTTTTCCAGAAAACTCAGATTGCTGCTTGTCGCCAACTTACAAGTCTTGAAATCGACACGTTTAGAATGGAGGACAAACTAGAAGTACCGAAACTTTTTGTTGAACAATTTTTTTTAGATTAGAAAGCCAAATGAAAACTTACCACTGTCAAGGTTTCCTCTCTGTGAAATCTTGTCGGACTCGGCATTTTTAAACAGTACACAAAGTTACAACTTGCTGGTTATCACTTAAGATTTTGTACGAGGGCTTGCGGACTATTAGAAGAGCATCAAGATAATATAATTTTTCTTTTCGTCTTTTGAGCAACAACGTTTCCACAGTTTTTGAATCTGGTTATTATCATTGAAACCAGTATCACACCAATCAAATACATGCAAAATTATGTTTACCTTATATTTTTCATAACGCTATTTATTTTCGAAAATTAAGAGCTTAACGACTCCTATTTAATGTTATAACTATATATATATATATATATATATATTTTTTAATAATTGTCAAATAGAATACACAGTTAGGACCACACTGATTTCATCGGTATCGCCACCAAATCACCGGTGGACGATGGTATACATATCCACATTCCACACCATCGGCACCGTGCATAAGTAAACAGAAGTAAAGACACCCGCCGCCATATTTGGGTCGATATCCCCACCCCGTATTTTACGCTTACCCGACATAGCCGCAACCAAAACAATCTGAGATTCGAACACCGTACGTAAGACCAAGTGAGACATAACAGCTTTCAGCCGACCGTTCTTGGCCCACCGCATTTCAGAAAAAAATTAAATCTCAACCCTATACATCAAAGGGTCCGACTGGGAGTGCACATACTTCTGTTTACCTATACAGGGTGTAACTAAATAAGTGTAAAACATTTAAGGGGGTGATTCCTCATCGAAAAAAAGATAGAATCTTTCATATAAAGAAACTTCATTGGAGCATCCCATGTTAAGATATAGCCCCTTGAAGGGGGTACATAAAATTTGTTTAACAATTTTTTCCACAAGCAAGCAAGAGAGACTCCGGGAATATTTGAGCGAATACGTGGCTCAATGCGAAGACGTCTAGAAGCATGCGTAATGTCTGAAGGTAGACATATTGAACATTTACTATGATTTCTACATGTTGTATGTTTTGTTGCAGGGGTAGTAACTACAAAATAACAATAAATCCAGTTTGCATTTATGACGATGTATCTCTGTAGTTGTTCGTAAAATGATTTTTTGCTGCGAACTGGTTTATTTTGGGCAAAAAATTCAAGGGACATTTTTTGTTTAGAATGAAACAGGCTATCGGAAATAAATTTTTAAATGGTAAACAAATAATAAGACAAAAAGTTACATTGGAAATAAAATTTTAGGGGTTGCGTTTTCCACCCCTTACAACCATGGGGTAAACCAAATAAATTACTGGCTAAGTGTCTTTGTGGTAGTAGAAAATGTCAGGTTAATTTCAATACTGTAACTTTTTTAGTGCTTGTGGAAAAAATTGTTAAACAAATTTTATGTACCCCCTTCAAGGGGCTGTATCTTAACATGGATGCTCCAATGAAGTTTCTTTATTTTTTTTTTGATGAGGAATCACCCCCTCATATGTTTTACACTTATTTAGTTACACCCTGTATACGGAGCCATCGGCATCAGTATCCGCTACACTCCAGACCAATGTTTTTTGTTCAATTCATAGGAAGTTCAAAAAACAATTATTTCTGGAAGATGGGATTTTGTGTAAAACGATTATTCCTACGACCACAGAGAAAATAGCACAATATTTAGGTATCACCCTAGAGTTAAAGTTTAAAATACCACACTAGAGTGATATGTGTTAAACCCTTTCTATCCTGGCTTGCAATTGAGTGGACGGCATAAGTGTGGATTCAAGCACCACCAAGTAACAATTATCACGTAGCAATTGTCAATTATCAATTAACAAGTACAAGTATTAAAGATATAGCATATGGTAGCATCCATACACCCAAATTAACAATTAGCAAGCATGCGCACAGAGGGTAAAAGCGCCGATCTTTTCAATCACTCTGACTGCCGGTCGTGGGTTCAAACCCAGCGATTGCAGAAATTTTTCTGATGGCAGAGAAAGTGGTATGGTAAGAGATTCAATGGACCTCTAGGCCTACGTGCCATTGTACCACACACGAGGTGGAGAGTTTAGTGGGTATATCTGAGGGAATTCAATTCAGACTCAGGGGATTCCCACACTACATTATGGGATGTGTGAAACAGGCCGGATAAGGTACCCATAAAGGGTTTCAACCACCTCATCCAAAAAAAAGCATGCGCACAAATCAGATCAGCGGCATTTAAATTAACCTTACTTTTTCGTGGAGACTGTTTATAAATTCAATTTTGTGCACTCACGGTAGTAAATGAAATGGAAGAAACTAAAGCATTTTTTTGTTGTTGTTAATGCTATTAAAGGCAAGTTTTTTCATTTTGAAGAAAATAAGTACGAGATGGGCTGTAAAACGAAAAGAAAAAGGAATATTTGACAATCTTAAAAAATCAATGGTCTTGCATATACATGGATGACCCCGAATGTATGGCCTCCGGAGAGATTAAAACTTGCAAAGTGAATATACAAACTATCAACAATGAGGGTCGCTGCTATTGTTTTCTAAGCATTATCTCTGGTATTTTTAACTTTGCAGTTCGTATGTCATTATCATACAATTACTGAAATTGCCGTACAAAGATCAAGCATCATCAATTTTCATTTCGATATGAACGAAAACACAACACAATAATACAAACTGCCACCACAAAGAGGAAGGTTAATTTTCATCATTATACTGACCAATCCGCGGTCCTGCGTACTAGTTGCACACTAGAAGAAAATCTCGTTCAATTAGAGAAAGAAGATAAAAGTTGACCAACTTCTTAATTGTCTTCATGAATGTGAAATAAATAAATATTTCAAATGTAGAGTTGGGCATACTTAGCGAAAGACTATAATTTTCTTAGTGAAACTGGATTATAAATAATTCAGCCTTTCGCAAATTTCCTGACTAACTGATGGGCCGAGGCTTTGATTCAAAGCCAGAGAAATATTTCACATATTATACTTGCTGATTGATGATTATTACTCGATAATTGTTAATAGGTGCTGCATGAATCCGCACTTTCACATGTTCTACACCCGTAATGGTACTTGTAAAACGAACTAATAAATACTCTTTCTCTCTCTCTCTTTCAACTCACTATACATGTTTGCCATACAGGTTTTAATATAATTCCGCATATGTTCTGCCATCTATTCCTGGAAAGATGTTGTGAGTTGTGCACCTGTTTGTTTACCGTTGTTTTCTTAAATTTTACCGAGTAGCGTGGTGAATAAAAAAATATTTATTGTTTAAAAGTAGTTAGTTATTGATATAATTACTTGAGTCTATTACGATTTTGAAAATACCTTGGTATTTGTCATCCTGAAAACTTGTGTAGTAGAGTGCACTTCAGGACTAAGTGGAGTATTATTTATAGATATTATTTTTAAGAAACTTGTTTGTATCGGGGATACGGTCCCCGATAGAAACAAGTTTCTTATTACAAGCCGGTCGATATACTTTTTTCAATATTATTTTTAATAAACTAAAGAACGTCCTTGTTTAAAAATTTTGCATACAGTATAAGTAGAAAAGCGTTAACCTATGAAAAGTTGTTACACTATTTAGAAAATGATGATTCTGACACTGACATTCTGAGCGACGAAAATGTTGCATGGGAAGAACGTTCGCACCAACATGGTAAAATTTCCGTTAATTTCATTGTTTGTAGACTAACAGTGTACAATTTCCTTTTCAGACATGTTTGATGAACCCGAAAACGAAGGTTCAGGCGATGTTGGAGATCAGCTAAAGAGTCAAATTTCTATGGTTCATCTGTGCATTTTCAAGAAACTGTATTCATAAATATATCATACTTATGAATAAAGGTTCTAATACTAATTTGTTTTTCACTTATATGTATAAGCCAAAAATAAATAAAATTACTAATTACCCGAAATGTTTCCTTTATCAATTATTATGCACATTTCAAAGGTCAAAAACGGATAAACTTAGGACCTTCAAACAAGTACCAAAAATCTTAACAATGCTATTAAAAGTTTAGTTACTCGTATATATTTCCGCACGCGAGAGTAGTATTTATCCACAGTCGCAGAGTGGTCTGGCAACACTACGAATGTTACAACGCGCGAGACTAGGGAATCCTAGAGTTCTTTTTGTATACCTCCTGCTTTCTTTAAACGGGAATATTTTAAGTGGTATTGACTGTGACATGATCTTGATTGATTAGCAATAAAACTCATATACTCATGCATCGGTCTTATTCCATTTGTTTTCTTTCTAACTGGGAAATGAAAGAGGCCTCGCAAAGCTGATATCGCCGAGGTCTACATTTGATCTAACACCGCCACTGTTCATTAATTTGTTCATCTTCTTTAAAGAAGGCGGGTCTGAAAGATATTAATTATCCGGAATATTAACGTATTTTTAGGCGTCGATCCGTCAGTTACTACTCATTAGCCCACAATGCAGCTATATATTTTACATATTATCGTTTGATCTCTTTTATGGAATTTTATATATTATTTTAACGGTTTTTCATGTAATGGGTTTAATGATGCAGATGCAAAACAGAAAATCCAAAAGTTTACCTGACGTTTTCGCAATATTAATTTCAAAGCACACATATTATGTGCCGATTGGTTAGTTACTCCTCATTAGGCAGTCCACAATATAGCTATATGATTATGCATTAATCTGTGGTCGTAGGAAAAATAGTGTACATTACTTGTGTGGAAGTGCCAATTCACACACATGGGATTGTCGCACTCTTGTGAAATGGGTCACTTTACACACTAGTCATGTTTTATTCATCATGTGTAAAAAAGAGCCACAAAAACCTTCCACTTGTGTTCCCTCTGTTTTCATCAGCAGGTGCAATCTACTATAACAGATATTCCTTATGACATACAGAAAGTGCTGAGATGTTTCTTGCTCTTGTTCTACCCCTAATAAATACTACAGATTTTTAGTTTTTTACTGTTTGTTATTGTTTTATCAATATATCTGAAAGAAATTTAATTTGAATACATATTTTATTGAGAAATGATTACTTTATGTTTGAATTGTTACAGAATTATTTCAGTAATTTTTTAACTCTTTTTTCACTAAACATCGGCATTCACCATCAGTTGAGTCCCAGTAAATTTTGGTCCCCACTGCATTTTCCTGTTTCATACATATTTGAAATATTATCCACACTCTTTTCAAAAATCTGTACTTCGTTTTTGGGCCTTGAAATCTCTATCCACATGTATTAATCACTTCACAAAAGAAACAGGAAATTCAAATTTTCGGGTTGCATGCAAAATTTGTTGAGTTGTTTACATTCAACTTATCATGCAACTACCAAGTACTACATGAACCATTCAGACATCAACTAAAAAGACGACAAAAAACAAAGCTTTCATAGTAAGAAGCAAAATTAATAACCACAAATTTCGCAATTAATCCATTCCAATTAGGTTTTGTGACAAGGATCGATTGTAACAGCACAAAATTTGGCATGATAATAGTTGCCAAACAAGAAAAAAGTAATTTACCAAAAATCTGGAGATGGAACCCAAACAAATTATTTAATTTTGGAAAAATTAAGGTTTATCAAAAATCGGTTGCAGATGGGTGAAATATTTTTCAATGTTCAACAAGACTAGTTCTTAGTTATCCCTTACGAAATATGCCCGTTTTCTTAGAAAATGTGATTAACTCTGACATCAAATTTCATGCTATTGGCACATTTTTAACACAATTATATTAGGTACATATTAAACTACTATTGACCATCCCCATAATATTCATGAATAAGATGTGAGGCCTAAACATAACACCAAAAAGTACTCTCACCTCTTCTCTACAATGGTAGATATTCCTCATTGCAATTTTAGGATGAGTCGCACCGTTTATACTGATCAAAGAGACGGATTTGCTTCAAATGAAGCATTAACCTCATCAAACCTAACGCAACCTAGCCTACTAGAAGTATCCCAGGACTATTTTGTAGAGAATTGTTGTTAAACATTGTTATTACCGTCAACCGATTGCACCCCTACGCGCAACCCTCGGAAGTCTTCGAGAGACTTGTGTGAGCTAGGGAAGACGCAGCCCTTACCCTTTAACGTGTGATGCCATGCACGAGACCGATGACCATGCGAGGCTTTGAACCCTCGACCATTCGCTCCAAAGGCGAACGTTCTACCAGAACGGCCACCACCACGGCCCATAAATTGTATTGCCTTTTATTCTATCAAAGCTCTCTTACTTTCCGAAAAAATCCCAAAAACATTTTTTTTTTAACTTGATGTCAAACTTTTGGGTTCCACCCCAGATTTTTTGGTAAACAATTCTTTTTCTAACTATACATGATGTCAAGAAGTCTTGTGCCGAGTTTCATACTGCTTCAATTCATCCTTCAGTTTTGGCACAAAGTGGTCACTGGACTAAATATGTAATTCATCTCTCTTTCTTTATTTCATAAGGCTTTCTGGGTAGTTGACATTTCTTATGCTTCAACGCAAAGATGGAATTACAAAGCTTTATTTCCAATAATATTTTCAGGCACAAGTTTAATTTCATCGCCAGATGTCAATAAAACTTCCCTTTATAATAATAAATTTTTAAATAAATAAAGCAAACTGAAAGAGCTATTACCTGTCTTGATTATTAATCAATGAAAACTCTAGCCAGTCCATTTTGAATAAAGAAAAATGTAATATATAGCTTTGGCATTCAATAAATGTAAATTCATTTTAAACAAAAATATAACTTCAGTTTACACAAATGAACAAATTTAATAATGCAATTGTTTCCACACAGTGCTGCCATTTCAGAGAGTTAAAAACTAAATTACACCCAAAACATCTTCTCTTCAAATACTGGATGGTCAGTAGTTGATATAGGTAGAGTTAAGGGACTTTCAAAATTTCACTGTTAAAATTATCTTATTATTTTATTTAAGACTTTCATCTTGAATATGCTAAATTTCAGATTGTATAAAGTTGTGATTATGTTCTGAGATATGATAGGTATAGTTTGAATCCTGCTCATTCAATCTGAAATTTCTGAAATGCTCCTCAAATCTCTGATAAAAACAGAGTTCTGTAAACCACAAAATTCATAAATTTCTTCCTTACACACTTATGTCAGCATTATTTGTCATTTTGTGTAAACTGTATATCTATTCAATCAATATTGAAACAAATAATCTCTTTTCAGCTTTCCTGAATCTCATTATTTTGGTTTACAACTTCAAATAGATCAATGATAATAAAAAACTATTTGATCATTTAGCAAAAGAAAATGTAATTTTCAGCCATCGCCAGAGTTCACCTCATTAAATGGCCTCTAACAAGCTTTGGATATGTCAACATCAAACAATTCCTACAATTTTCATCTCAAAATAGAATATTTGGGGAAGATACAACAGTAAAAGTTTATTAGATATTTTTTCAGTTAATGGGGCAACCCTTTTTTAAAACAATGACAGTTATACACACGATTTACAAAATACTAATCAGGCAGATTATCATCCTCAAATAAATGGAACAGATGTTTAAAAGCTTCATACATTCAACAAGTCATTCGTTTTAATCTGCTGCGTGATTTTAGATACACCAGATTTACTATCAACTCTATGCAAATTGATTATGTTTTAGTTGAGTTGATATGGCTGCTTCTGAAGACACAAAAAAGCCTAAGTAAAAAAGCTGACTGAACTGGTCCTCCACAGTTTTTGTCCGGCCAAATAGGTTTTGAGGCAATGCAGTAATATATACCAAGTTCATTTCTCTCCACTTACGCCCCCGTTCCTGCATTGGACTGACTGTTGTCTTCCTCGTGTAGGCGCTTGCGGGAGTTTTTCTTTCAGCATATTGAATTTTGCCTGCATCACTTTCAGTTGAATGTGCAATGAGCTACTCAGTTGCTTTTGTAAATCCTGCACTTCCAGTAGGTCTTTTCTCAGGTTTTGGTAATTAGATCTTACTTCACCGACAGACTTTAAGATGTCATTTACCTGTACTGCTTCGCCAGTTTCTGAGAAAATTCCGCTCTCGATATTACTTACTTGCTGTGCTAAATTGTCCATACGCTCGTCGGTCTGTCTCATCTAAAAACATATTCACTGGGAATTATAAATTATTTAGAAAATTGGTTTTGGTTTATCAATAAATAGAAATTATTGTATCAAAATCAGTTGGTTATTATATGTGGTAGTCTGAAATTTTACATGAAATAAAGTACCTTGCTCTCTAGGTTCTCTACTACTTGATTCATTTTCTTTTTATCTTTCTAGAATGTCATCACCAGGTTCAGACGAATGGATAGTAAATAGTTCGAAATAAATATCAGAAATTATTATAAATAACACCAACACCAAAACTTCTAAAATGTTTACATCAAGACTCAGAACGTCAGAAACATAGACAAGGGTTATATGTCAGAAATCTAAAAAAGATCTTCTAAAGCCTGATTCACATAATGGCAGTAGCAGTGGCACTAAAGGCAGTGACTCCGCCCCTTTTAACGCTGTTATCCGAATGAGTGACATTGGAATGGAAATTTTCAACTAATTGTTTGTTAAAAGCAGTAGGAAGGAATCATAACAGCAATCTCAATTTCATGATGATTTTAAGGTTAGAAATGCGAACACTGCCAGATTTTACTGCAAAAAGTTTAAATGAATCAAACTTTCAGCAGCGTGACCTTGAATTTTCAGCGTCGTCTAAACATGTTTGCCATTGGTTATCTTATCAATAGAGGGGGGTGACGCCACTGCTACTGCCATTATGTGAATCAGGCTTAAATGCTAAAATCACCTAAAATGTCAACAAAAACTCAACATTTTTGCAGATGCAACTTCTTCTTATTTTTGTTTATTATTATTTGACTGTCACTATTCATGCCTACAATCCAGTGCCACCAAAGAGATCATAATAGCTAGCGGCCCTAGCGGGAGAAGTAAACAAACCAAAGTGGCACCAAGATATATGCACCAAAATAATGCAAATTTTACCTATGCAAATAACGCAAGCGACATTCGGTTTGTTTCGCTTGCAACTGAAAGAACCTTATTAGTGTTCGTGTTTTATCACAATTTGTTCTCTAAAAAATATCTATGCGGGAAGTGAGTCTGAATCAGTTGAAAGTTAGCAGAAACATTTTAAAGTCACCTGTAGTGAGGTGAATTTTGTATTTATGAAATATTTATGTAACCATTGTGATAAAATTCTAGTATTTTCGAAACAAATTTTTGGATTATCACACCCCTACCGCACTGTCATAAGCTAGTGGGCTGGTGTTCCCTAGTTGCGTAGGAAAACTGTCAATTGGTTTCATTATTATAGAACCACACAAAGCTTTCACGTTTAAAATAGGTGTGCTACGGAAGCCCGGTCGGGCCATTCAGACTTCAGAGTTCAGACATCCTCCGAATTCAGACATTCTCCGAATTCAGACGCCCTCTGAATTCATACATTACCCCTGAACAACCCTGAGATCACTTCTATTGACAGACATACATGTTATTTATTTAACAGAATCATGTTCTTTCGTGGTCTTTGAGATCACTTCAGTGCTCCTCGGAGTTACCCGGAGCTACCGGGTCAATTGGAAAGCGGCTATGGCTCAAAGAGACTAAACTAACATGAGTCTCCTTGGCTGGGGCTCACGGTCAATCAGTTTGATCACCTGTGACTTCATTCCATTGGTTTGTTCCAAACAATTTGAAACTTACCAATAGAAATGACGTCACTTCAACGCAGTTTCATCAAAGTATTTCTTCTTCTTGTTTTAATGGCCGTTGTTTCCCATAAGGCACATTTGGCCAATCGAAGTATTTGATCGTGAGCCACGGGCTTAATGACAGATGTTTGAACAACTGATTCAGTGGAGTCGGTGGCTTGGAATGATAAAAATATGACATTTTTGATCTGAAATAGTTGCAACCGTTTCTTTGGAGATCTTCATCCTCCCCCAAATAACAATTAAACTCAGCTAATGATTAAATCAATGCTAGTGTCTCAAAGCGCTTTCCATGGCAGAGTTTCGTTCAAATTACCAACACAGATTTAGTTATGATCATAATAAACGAAGATAGTTCAGACATTGTTTATATAGAAGTAAAAGATAGTCAATGCCTGTGTAATTGGTGTTGGACGCAAACGCGAGTGTCATCTAGCGTGATTAGTTACAAACATGAATATTTGACGTCATTTTAATGCAGGTTCCTTAAAAAAACCCCGATTTTAATGCTGTCCCATTGTTTCAATCAAGTTACGATGACTTGGAGGCCAGATCACTGAAGCATTGTCTAAAGAAGTCTTCTTTAGACAATGACTGAAGTTACGACATGACTTGGATGCGAGCTCACTATCGCCATCTACATGTCGCATCCATTTCGATCCAATTATAATCCACTGAAATGAAATTATCATATTATAATTTCATTTCAGTGTTATAATCCCATAAGGTTGACTAAACTATCTTCTATATAAACAATGGTTCAGATATTTCTGAACTATAGGGACTGTACGAGAATACACAACTTCAATTATTTTGAGTCAAGCACATTTCCTGAAAATTAGAAAAAGATTTTTACAACACAGTTGGTCACGATGGGGTCGTATTCGAAATAATGCTCCCAGAACCAATAACGAGATCATATTAACCTCTTTTTAATCTTTTGTTTTCCAGAAAAAGAAAATCTTGCAATGTTCAGAGAACCGAATATCACGGAAAAGTAGTTTCTTGAATTTCTGGAGGCTATTTGTATGCCTCGTGGAACAGACCTCCCTTGGGTAATAGTTTTTAATATCAAAAAGTGTGATTACCACTTCAATTCAGTAATAATCATATAAGTCTATGATAGTAAACAGCTCTCAAAATCAGTACCAACTCAAATATTACATTTAAAACATCGAAAACAAACACTTTGTTTGGATAATGAATCCTGACTTAAACCAACCAAATCAGGCGTCATGACCATAGAAATATATATTATAAATATACTTACTCAAGAATGCTAATCCCGCCAATTCTCACGGAGAAAAGCATGCTGCGTATGCGACCCGTTTACGATGAGCGCATGCGTGTCATCAGTTTAGTTTGGGTAGATCGTTGCCAAGTTTGAAAATAATTTGGTGTTCCAATTCAGAGTTTTTTGTTATGAGGCAATAAAACACATGTCATTTGAAAGAGAGAAATTTGACAGCGCATTTAGTACTTTTTATAACCGAAAAGAACCTTTTAGAGATAGATTACTTCAAATTTTAGGCGCGAAAGAAACTTATTTAAAACAATAATGTGCCCTATGCTACTGTAATTATAATGACTGGTGCAACAGTGGAAGACTTGTTTGTCACTAAGATCTGTCACTCTTGTCAGAGACAGAGACGGTTTTTAGAATTTCAGATTTTCTCTTGTCGTTTTGTATGGTGTTTGTTGTCGTCGGTTATTCTTTCATCATTCGTGAATTTGTATTAATCTTGTTCCTTTAAAGACAATTTGTAATAAAGCCGTTTCTTCCTACAAATAAACAATGAACTGTTTAGTGTTGTGAAAAGCAAAAATACCTGAAATAAATCATTTTTGGTAGATAATGGAATTTTTTATGTACCTATATGCTTTGCTCAAAATAGCTTAAATATTATTGATTGATTGATTGATTTTTGGTTATTGTTTTTAAGAAGAGTGAGAAAATTGTAATTTGTGGCAGACATTTTCCTCATGAAGATTCATGTGAAAACGACAATAGAATAATTTGAAACCTAGCACAGTACCAATACTATGTCTGCGTATATGCATATGCATGGCGAGTGATACAACTTTCTACCACACCGCTTATATTATAACATCTATAGATTCCTACAAAAAATTACTAAACATACACAGAATCGCCTCAGAAAATTAATGTCAATATGGAAGTGCTTATCTTTGATGGTAAAAGGAAAATGCTTCTGGCCTCACTTTTTCATGCACCCCCATTGTGGAAATTGCACTAAGGTAATACAACCAGAAATACTCGTAGAAATAGCATGTTTATCTCTTCAAATGATTTAAATTAAATGCAGTTGCGTATTTTGACATGAATCGATCTAGAAAAAAAACCTCGAGCTTCCAAGCAACCAATTTTATAAATCCAATTTGAGTTGAAATTATTCATAATATTAGCTGAAAAAAATTTTCATAGTTTTTTGTACTTTTAATTTATTTTCCAATCCAGTGCTTCATTGAAATTCGCACCGAAGATTTGGGGTGGTTCCGTAGGTTTTTGTTGGTTAACTACAGCTGAAAAGTGAATGTGATACCAAAAATCAGTCGCTTCAGAGCGGTAAATAATAATAACCGTACTCTACTTTCTGATGGGCTTTGCTGAATATTTGGGATCCTAAATATGTGAAAATATGTATTCAAATCGGCTAAATACAAATAACAGGTATAAGCACAATGAGGTTTCCAACCTTATTCTCCGAGATTCAGAATTAAGGTTCCGTCAAACCAAAGCGGGAACGCGGGAGCGGGAACGGAACTTTGGAACCGTGCGAATTGCTAGAAAAACAGTACACGTAGCAAACCATCCATTTTTCGTTGCTTGTATGCATTTCGGAATACGAATAATCACACCGGTATGTCCCACTATGGATTTTAGTTTCGGATTCATCTCGTTCCCGCTCCCGCGTCGGTTTGAGGAAACCTTTAACGTTTGTTAATCTTCACAAGTAACATAATATTTTACTAAAACCGGGTCTGTTACAAAAATCACTAATGACGCGCATGCGCATTGAGGACTAACCTGAACTTTTTACACTTTTGACATATTAGCATTCTAGAGTAAGTATATAATATATATTTCTATGGTCATGACGTCACACTAAAATGGTGTATATGGATTCTAAGGAGACTAAACATTATTTAACAGGAGAGTTTAATCCCCATAAGACAATGGGGACACTGATAGAAAGAGATGAAAGAAGATGTGTGACGAAATGTGACGTAGTTGGATGTGTTATGGCCGCCGTTCTCTATAGACAATGACGGACTAGCTCTTGGTATATGAGAGTTACTGCTGACGGTTTTGTTGCTTGGTTCGAGTTCGACTCTGTACTCATATCCAAGTACGTCACTATGACTCGTTGATGCTACAAGATTCTGATTGGCTAGAGCTTATTAAACCCTCCTTGTTAGTTTAGTCTCTTTGAATGGATTCCAGTCTTTTATGTCATTTTCCTAGCGATAGTAGCGGCACCATCGGACGATTTACTCTCTAATTTATTTGAATAACGAAAAGCAGTAGCAAAGAGTAGGGATAAAAAAGTACTTTTAACCATAATGTACCAATATTGTTCACATACTCGTATACAACAGAAAAAAATTTGGGATTTTATTATTCAAAATTAGGTTCAGAACATGCAGAACTTTTTATGAGGAATGACGTTTTACCTAAAAATAATTAAGTTTTCCATATACATATTTGTCCCTACCATAGTTTCGATTTAAGTTGGAAGCTGATGATTATCTATTTTTCTAATATGTATATTATAATCTTTATATTCACCACATTGCATTTTGAAGTATTTGGTATTTTGAGCAAATGTATTCGATTTTGATTGTCACAAATATTTCTCAATATTTATCACATTCTCTGTGTTTATTTATGTTAGTTTTAATATGTTTTTATCCCTTCTATGAACATGTAATAAAGTTGATTGATTAAGTTGACACATTGTATACAAAATAAATATAATAATATAAGCGAAATGACTTACTCTACTTTTAACAAAGCTCACAGGGGGTGGTAAAATATTATAAACAAAACTGAATATAAGATAATGTATTTTTTCAGAAATCAAGTCAATACAATAAATGTGTGGGGCAAACTTAGTCTAGTCTATTGATAAGTTTAACAATCTATAAATATTCAATTATTAAAATATAAATGTATAAACCTACCTATATAATATAGTGTACCTACATGGTAGGAAGAGGAGAAACTTTGTTAATATTAATGCACAGAGAGAAAACATATTGAGAATATTTTATCCACAATCAAGTCATAAACACAAATTGCATTATCATCCTCATTTAAGCCTATAAAATGGCATTTTATGCACATGTGAAATAAAGAAACTTCATTAAACTGTTACAAAGTGGCCTCGGCAATAAGCGAACATATTTTTCTGAAGGAATATTTACGTGTGAATTTTGAATGACATTTTCTTTTCATTGAATTCAATTGATTTGGGCTTGAGATTGTGGATAAAACGTTGTATTGCATTCCTGTTTTTGTCGCGTGGAAAAAAAACGCTGTCTAAAACATTCATACAATAAATAACAATTATATTTTATGGAAACAATAAAATGTACCATTTTTGGAGGAAATGTTTGAACAATGTTTGTAATAAGAACAAAATTAACATTATTAAAGCATATTCCTAAAATAAAAATGTCGTTTTTTAATTTCAAATTACAGCAAATTATGACTACAGTATTTAAATATATTATGAATCAATGGACATATTAGTAACCATACAGCACAAACTCTACACAGTAAATTACAACAAATATTAATACATATACAAAATCGAAAAGTACAGTTATTAATAACAACATAAAACCATAGAATGAAAATACATTCATAAATCAAGTATAATGCTTTCTGCAGCAAATTTCTCTTCAGAAGAGTTTTGAATTTATAAATATTGGGTGTAAACTTGACCAATTGATGTTGGATAATTTAATCATTCGTTTGTTGATAACTCGGCCGAAAAAAAATTTAAATGAGTGGCAAACATAACAAAACGTTTTTCTCTAGGTCATAAGTCTCGCCAAAGCTTTGCCACCTCCGCCGATGAACATATTTTTGTTTTACTTTACCCAAAAATGTTGAGTTTGTGACCTGAATTGATTATGGAAATAATGCAATTTTTTTACATTGTTTTGCTATTTCATCCTATTTTTTTTATTTTAAAAGCTAAATTGATTGGTATAGAGAGTAAGATATATGGAGTTTTAACCTCATGGAGTCGGTGATCATTGAATAAATTAGAATGATCATATCTTATGTAAAGGTAGGCCCAGGAAGGGCTTTGGAGTTTTTTAGCAACGACAAATCAATTTGAAAAAAACTGTTTCGGTTCTACGAATTTTTGGTATAACAACAATTATGAAAGTTTGAAACCCAGTAGAACTTTCTTTTCTTGTTTGGGAAAAACAATATTTCATATTTAGTGTATGCTGTCAATTTCTGCAAGTGAATTATTGAAAGTTATAATATTCTCACATGCACTGAATACCAAAAAGTAGCTAACTGATCTTTATAATCAGAAAAAGGATTAGGCTTTATCTAGCAGTGGAATGAAGCAACAGGCCACAAGATCTCTATACATGACACATACACCCGAGACACAAATTGGCTCATTTTAGAAATACCTTCAACAACTTAATTCCTTAAAGAAAAAGAGTATTTTACAAAAATAATCTTTCAGTTGATTTTTTCTTCTACATGTACATTTAATAAAAAAAGCTCTATATTATTATTATATTAGTAAGCTGCATTCATAGTTCAGTCCAATGGGTTCACATTAGAAGTCATTACCACAGCACTACCATTGTTTTCCAAAATTGAGTGATTTAATGACTGAATCTTTTAGAAGTTCAAGTTAACTGTTTAATTTTATTTGATACATATATCAAGAACAAAACAAACAACTTTAAATTAGTTTGTCAATAATTACATTCAAAAAATTATTTGAATGGGACTGGCGAAAGTCTTCTACTAATTTGGTGAAATAAATAAAATAAATAAGATGAAACAATTAATGAAATGTTTTTTTCCAAAAGAGATGTGGGAAAATGGCATATTTCAATTCTAAAATATCACAATAATTCTATTTCTTTTACTTCGAGCTACAACTAGTTAATTTTCAACTTTATTTTGATTTCTATACTTTTTTATTACATTTCAATGTTTCTGAACAATCTGTCTTTCTATTTACTCTCACAACCATATTTGTTTTCAATAACGGAAACTTATTTTCATTATGTTGTGAGCTTTTAATGCGTTTAGGTGTTTACAAGTTATTTATCAATGCTCTGCTCATCAGGCCATCAGCTATCCGTGATCCTGAAATATATCTACTAAATGCATATACAGAGCAATGCAAGTGGTAAGTTTTACATGAAATGGTAGAGCAAAAATGTCTGACAAAACCACAAACAACATTATCCAATATATGATCATTTTGTTGAAGTTACAATGAAAAAAAAGTTTAAATTGATACTATTTATCCACTCCCCTCCCGTCATTGTTAAAAAGCCAACCAAGGGTGATGCTCCAATGACTCCTTCGATCTATCTCCATAATCATAAAGCAATTCTTCTCCAGCTTGGATGTAGGTTTTAGCCATGAGTGCCAGTCTTGGTACTTTGTCCACCATAAGAACCTTTGTGATGAGGTTACCACTCCTTGAGTGGTTCACTAGTCTCCCCAGTTTACCAGACTCTGCTGTTGCATCAACACTGTTAATTCAAATTTAGTATCAACATGGTTTTCAGAAGACTGATTTTCAACCTACCAATACTGCTGCTCATTAAATCTGAAGTAATACATGTAGCATCCCATGCTCTCATCTCGGCTATACTTTTCCTCCCGATGATATGCTTCCTGCATGTCTATAAGGTCTCCACTGTATTCCACAACAAATTCACCCTTATGGAAATTTCTAGCTGCGAATACTCCCCTGCCTTTACCTTTAATATACCTGACCTGTAAACATATATATTCATTCAGAAATGCAATTAAGTTTCTTTATATCAAACTGTTGATATACGTGTCTACCCTTTGCTTCATACCACCCCATTTATATGAAAAAAGTAGATACCTCCAAGCCATCCTCAACACCCTTCCGCAAAGCATATTCCAGTAGTCTCCTTTTTTCTTCCTGAACCTCTCCTTTGGTCCTTCTAACGGATTTTCTTATGTTAAAATATTCTGTGAGTTTGTGATTGAAATGTTCAGGACATTTTTCTTGAACTATGCTTTTTCTTGTCCTTTGTCTGATTATGGCTGAAAAACCAATAGCTCGAGCTACAAATTTAATCAAAAAGAGAAACAATCCACCATAAAAATAAGTTTTGAATCTCACCTCGAACCATAATTGTGCCATTCAAATATATCTGTGAAGTAAAAAACTAGTGAGGAGCATTTAGTGGAAAATGAATTATGGAACTATATTCAAAACATGCAGGGAAATTTTATTTTATTGACCATCACTATTGAGGTCCGCACCACTGGCCTAAGCAATACATTTTAAAAATTGTTTGGAATGATGGTTTTGTATTTTGTTTACGTTTACATAACAGAGTTGCCTTTGCCCTTTGCTATCTTTTTTAACAATGTTGCCACGAGCGGATTGTCAACTGACAGTCACAAGAAGTCACAAGTCACAAGCATAGATCAACACTACACAATAAAATGCACGGCATAAGCGCCCCTACCAAAGCTAAGTTATTAACAATTTTGGATGAATGGTCGTTAAATCGCTGACAATTTTGTACAGTTATTCTGTCTACGTAAAATTAGTCAGGTTAGGTTAGGTTGGCTAGTAATTCACGCATTTTCAACTCAGTTTGCCTTCTTCTTGTCGCTCATTAAAACTTACCACCATTACAGTGACCGTGCACTTTATTGCCGTCTAGGAAAATGGCGTAAATGATTTGGAATCCATTGCCATAAGGGAGGTGTTCCACGTGGCATACATACAGCCTCCAGAAATTCAAAAGAAACGCCAATTTTCACCTACTTGATATTCGGTTCTCTGAACATTGCAAGATATTCTTTTTAATGGAAAACAGAAGATTGAAATGAGCTAGGCGCTAATCAATGATTGATCCTGGTTTGGTTCTGGGGCCATTACTTCGAATATACGACACCATTATGACCAAACTGTTCTCTAATTTTTAGGAAATGTGCACTGAAATATAAATATAACGAAATGTGAAGTTGTGTAATATTGGATACTGAGAGTTATGAAAAATCCGAACTCGCTTTAATAGGGAACACGCATGATTTTGGTTTTTGGGTTTTCTGCATAGATTTGGGTCTCATAAATCACATGTAGTAAAAATAATTCCATAAATCCCATTTGTTTCCGAAATATTAAAATTTGAAATTGCTCTTCGATTCAAACCAAATTTGACCTTGATTCGAATAACTTCCCCCAAACACTAGCGCTCCTTGTGGTTGTTTCTGGAACATTGAGTGATTTTGACAGTTTCAGAGAAATATTACACATGATTACATATCCTTAAAGAGCCCTCTAACAGTGAAAGTTTGAACTGTGTGAAGTAACGATGCAATTGTCCGTCAGAGTCGCTAGGGGTACGTTTTCAAATGGGATGAAAAAAGTAGCATTTTCAATTACGAATTAGAGAAAAGAAAACAATAAATATCAATTTCTGAGTATGTCACTTAGTTTCTCGGGTGTAAATGTTTGTGTGCAAATAATAATATTTCAGAACGGGGACATATACCTGTTCCCTATTGTTTCTTCAAGAGCGCTTGCTACCACAGGGACTTGAGACTTCAGTGAACCTAAACTAATTAATAAGAACTCAACAAATTAGTGTTTTTGTCATTAATCTCTGGTTTGACATTGGCCCATAAGTTACTAGCCGATGTTACATTTGTTGTTTGTGTGCATATAGTCTTGTCATCCATATAGCTTTATTTTGATGAAATAACTATGTTGGAATTTATTTAATTTTTGTGCAACATGATGACATATCAAGGACTCGATTCTTGAATTTATTCGTATAGAAAACCTATCAACAATCTTTGTGACTTTCAGGCCCAATTGTACAGTCCGGGTTTAAGCATAGCTCAGCGTTAAGCTTAGTTCAAATTTCAATTTCAGTTGTACAGAGCAGGTTCAGTGCTGAGCTTGGTTCAGTGGCTGTCATTTTTCATTTTGTAAACTTAACTTAAGCTGTGGATTTTGGTAGTAGCTTGAACCTGTTAAATTTTAGTCTCCTTGGCTTCAAACGTTCAACCTTCAACCACTCAAGTCTGAGAACTGGTAGCACTGATGTCTGATTGTTTAATGCTGTAAACTAAAACTGATTTAAAGTTTTATCTTTTTATCGTTGTGTGCTGAAATAATAAGATAATGAATCAACAGCTACATGATATTCTTCTGGAACTAACAGATGATGAAGATTTGGTGGAAGCAGTAGAAGAAATAGTTAACGCTAGAAGACAGCCAAAGTACTATAGAGATGGAGTCGATCATTTTGTGAAGCGGAATGATGAGGAATTTGTAGAAGAGCAACATAAAATATTGTTTCTTGAACTGAGCTTAGTTCAGTTGAACCTGGGCTTAAACCATGACTGTACAATTGGGCCTCAATGTTCACAAAATAAGTTTGTTTCCAAATTTTCTCTAGAGACCCTCAAAAAGTTGTAACCCCTGAAATTGCAATGGTTGAATGTACCTTATGGAAGCAAAAACCAAATCAAAAAGAAGAAGAAGACCGAAGACCTTTCAATGTCAGAGACTGACAGTTGACACTGACAAAAAGGATATTTAAATTTTAAATGCAAGGTTTGAATGATATGATTTTCATTTCAGTTTCTGTATTAATGAATTGTATATCCTCATTTGAAAGTTGCAGTTTATATTTGTAATGTATTTCAGTAAAATGTGGAATAAAATCGTGTGAGATATTCATTTACTTATTGTCTTCCACTTTACACTGGCAGTGCATCGAGAAGTTAAGTTTCCCTTGATTCATCCCGAGTTCAAAATGGTTAGAGGTGAGTTGTTTTCTGTATAATTTATGAGGCTGATCCACAAACCAGGAAATAATTTGCATGGCTTCTCAGTACTTCCAAATTGTTTACATAACCTAGGATTCTAGAACTAAACTAACCATTAGTAGACATATAATGTATATGAAATACTCCATATACGAAATAGGTCAGCTTTTATATCAAAATATATTGAGGGAAACAGTTAATTAATCAGTTGATAGCTGCTTTGGTGGTCCGCTGGTTGAGCGTTCGCCTCTCAAACGTAAGGTCGTGGGTTCGATTCCCAGCATGGTCACCGGTCTCGTGCATGGCATCACACGCTAGAAGGGAAGAGCTGTGTCTTCCCTAGCTCGCACAAGTCTCTCAAAGACTTCTGAGGGTTGTGCGCAGGGGTGCAACAGGTTGATGGAAATAACAATTTTACCAAAAAAACAATTCAAATATGAATCATTGGACTCAGGCAACGAATCATGTGGAAAAGAAGTAAATTGATTAGACTGAATAGAAAAGAATGCAACAATTTGCAGGGCAGCAGTGACAGTAAGAGAAGGTAATGATTGGGAAAGGTTTCAATGCTATTGGTATTTTTAGTCAAGGATAATTCTTGAACTTTTTAGAACAATCTAGGAATGAAATTTGGAACCACTTGTACAACAAGATCATAATAGAGGAAAGTTACTAAGGTAAACAACAGTTTGAAGAAATCAACTATACAAATCTTGAAACAATAACAGGAAATACTCATGGTACAGCCACATAATAATAATTTGTACTACATAATTCTATCAGGTTCACATTTAAGGAATTTATTATTTCAGGAATGTTTGCACAAATGTTTAATATTCAAAGGAGATAAAAATGTTAGGCAATCAAAGTAATGATGAGTAATAACACATCAAGAGCTTTTAGTCTATTTGATTTATTAAGTTATATGCTATTGACTTCTTTCACTTATGAGATCGCTTGATTCTCTTTTCATCGGTACTTGGTCTGATAGCTTGGTAGGAATTTCTTGGTCTGCTTGATTTGCTTTGTTGATGGAATCTCTTCTTTTCTCTTTCTCTTTCACAAGCTTGTGAACACATTGGCAAATCTATAGGCAAGTATTTATGGTTATTGCTTTTCATATCGTTAATTTTATATTCATTGTCTCATTTGTTATGTTGCTATAAAGCATTGTTCAAATATAGCAACTATCTTACAGCTTACTTCCATTTAAACAATGCTTCTATATAGCTATCTTCAAACTTACTTACAAGATATTGTGATTGCTCGATAGATGGCGCGGGGGCACATCAACTTTAAAATTTCAAATAGTTAAGTGAAAAGATAATTGATTTCTGTATTCTACTATAGTCTGAAAAACAAGTTGAAAAAGGTGAAAAATAGAGATAAAGCTCCTAAAAATATGAGAAATAGCTCATTGGATTCGGAATGGCCACTAAAAAAGTGGCTTTTAAGGATTTTACCGCACGTAAAGAATTGCGATTGTTATTAACAAAATAAGATGAAAGAAAAGGTATTTAGTTTTTTGTTAATATCTATCTCGAAAACTATTAATATTTAAGAAATTTTGAAAACAGTTCCATAAAGAGGAGGAAATTTCCAATAAAAATGTCCAGACTCCAGACCGGAACTCTATCTCCATTATTAATAATTTTAATTTAACGCTGAAAATACTAAAATAGTGCTTCGCGAGGCCGTTAAAGCACGGGCGATACGAAAGCGTAGAAGGGCCACAAAGAATTAAAAAAATAATTCGTCTAATTCCGACTTTGCAACTCGAAATTAGTATAATTCCGACTTCACAACTCGGAATTAGTATAATTCCGACTTTAGAAGTCGGAATTAGGAACTCGGAATTAGCCTAATTCCGACTTCACAACTCAGAATTAGTATAATTCCGACTTTGCAACTCGAAATTAGTATAATTCCGACTTCACAACTCGGAATTAGCATAATTCCGACTTTGCAACTCGGAATTAGTATAATTCCGACTTACTCGGAATTAGCCTAATTCCGACTTCGCAACTCGGAATTAGTATAATTCCGACTTCACAACTCGGAATTAGTGTAATCATTACGATTACACGAGTTGGCATTGGAGTTATGTGAAAATGTATACTTGGACCATTCAGCGAGAACTTTGTAGATTTAATACAGCTGATGATTGGCCCTAAGATCTATGAAAAAATACACCAATTTTAGATATGCTATGTGATTGAATGCTTGGCGTTACCACTAAGATTTTTGGAAACTGTAGATTTTGCAGTTCACCCGACATACTGCATATTTATTTTCTGACATCATCCACAACACCTAGGAGTCCGCAAAGACATATTGAAGGGGTTTCTGTTTTTCTTTGTTTTTCAATTAAGTTCACATAGCACCGAAAATGTTGCCAGCAATAAAAACAAAACTGAAACCCTTTGATCTTTAACGCCTTCCAACGGGACCGCGAAAAGTTGCTGCAATACAACACATTTTGTTGATGAAAAGTTTCAGATTTGTTGTTGAATTGCTGAAAAACATGTTTTTCCTACGACAGTGCGTAAACTAGTCTTTTACGCACTGCTGACAGTGCGTAAAGTAATACTTTTTCGCACAAGTGCGTAAAAAAATCACCTGTGCGTAAAATCATCAACTGTGCGTAAAGTAATTTTTTACACACTGTTCATACATTCATGCATTTTTGAAAAATACAGTATTTTGCGTCAAATATAACTCGGAAGTCTTTATTTGATAAAATGACGACAATTCATATAATTAAACATTCTAATTAATGATATGATTGCTACAATTTGGCAATATAATAACTGTCGAAGAAAAAACTTTGTATGAAACACTTTCATAAAGGGCTTTTTTGTACTCGCGTGTTTTTTGAACTCGGCTGCGCCTCATTCAACAAACTTCACGCTCATAAAAAAAACTTTACTTTACGAACTTGTATTATAAATAGCTATTATACCTCTTTTGTTGGTTTGATGTGGACACGGCATAAGATTTGAAAACGTGTTTTTTCCTTTTTTTATGGAAACGGGAACGAGAAAAGTTTGTTGCAACCAAAAACACAACAGGAGCGTTTTGTTGAAGAAAATTTTCAGATTTGTTGTTAAATTGTTGAAGAACATTGAGTTGATGTTTTGTTTGTGTTTTTTTGGTTTGATGTGGACACGGCATAAAAGAGTTGAAAACGTGTTTTTGTCCTTTTTTTAATGGAAACGGGAACTCGTTTTGATGAAGAAAAGATTCAGATTTGTTGTTAAATTGTTGAAGAACATTGAGTTGATGTTTTGTTTGTGTTTTTTTGGTTTGATGTGGACACGGCATAAAAGAGTTGAAAACGTGTTTTTGTCCTTTTTTTAATGGAAACGGGAACTCGTTTTGATGAAGAAAAGATTCAGATTTGTTGTTAAATTGTTGAAAAACATTGAGATGGATGATGTTTTGGTTTGATGTGGACCCAGCATAAGAGTTGAACACGTGTTTTTCCTTTTTTTATTGAAAACGCATCAATTAATAAAAGAAAAATCTGTCAGATTGGCAGTAGAAAAGTTGCTGAGCATAAAACTATTACTTTTCTTACGATTTTCTCTAAATAAAGTATGCTATTTTCCATTAAAAATACTTAACAAGTGCGGAAAGTTATACTTTCCCTCACGATACTGCCGATGTAGCGTGCGGGAAAGAAACGTTGTAATAATATTAAGTAATAACTATCTACACAAATGCACATGACTTGACGAGTTTGGACGTTAGGGATAAATGTTTAAACTTTCACTATAATTCCAATGGAATCGCAATGATTACACTAATTCCGAGTTGTTAAGTTGGAATTATACTAATTCCGAGTTGTGAAGTCGGAATTATACTAATTCCGAGTTGTGAAGTCGTAATTATAATAATTCCGAGTTGTAAAGTCGAATTATACTAATTCCGAGTTGCGAAGTCGGAATTAGGCTAATTCCGAGTTGTGAAATCGGAATTATACTAATTCCGAGTTGTAAAGTCAGAATTATACTAATTCCGAGTTGTAAAGTCGGAATTATACTAATTCCGAGTTGTAAAGTCGGAATTATACTAATTCCGAGTTGTTAAGTCGGAATTAGGCCAATTCCGAGTTGCGAAGTCGGAATTATAATTTTTTTATTTTATGAGTCCCTTCTACGCTTTCGTACGGGCGCACCGCTGCAGAAGACAGTATATCACAGAAAACAATTTTCCTATAGTAGGCCAATATGTAGATAAAAATAAGAGGTTCTTTTCACACAAAATTAAAGACGCAAACGGTCTATACTACTTTTTATTAGATAGTTCGTAAATGAAAACCTCGGTTTTCGCCCCAGCAAAATCGCTTTGTGGAATTTTTTAAACAAGGAATAATGAAAAAAGAAATTACAACCTATTTTGTTTTTTTTGAAATACCTCAAAGATTATTGAAGGAATCGTTTTACAGTCGATGGAACTTTTGTAGATATTTATAAAACCTATAAAATGGTTTTTTATACGCCCAGATCGGTGCATTTTTCACTGAGAAAATCCGGGAAAACCTCAAAAAGACCATTTTTCAAAAATTCTTAATTTTTATATATCTGACGGTGAACAACAGTATTGCGCAAGATGTTTTCTGTCTGATGTGTAGTTTTTGCACAATCGCGTTATAATCTTTTTGAATGCGCCGATTTAAGAAAATTCATCTCATTCAAATTCTGTAAACGTCATATCGAAGTAGAGATCAATATCTACAATTTGTATATTTTGGATTTTCTCCTGAGAGGTGGGAAATGTGTTGAAAATTTCATTGGAAGTTACTCTAAATGCTTTAAAGTGCACCTGAAGTCGCCCGAACTCAACTCGTATTAACTTCAGTGCGACTTCGGGTGACTTCGGACGCACTTTAAAGCGTTTTAACCAACTTTCAGTGACATTTTCAACACATTTTCCACCTATCAGGTGAAAATCCTAAATATACAAATTGTAGATATTGATCTCTACTTCCAGATGCCGTTTACAGAATTTTGTTTATAACGCGATTGTGCAAATACTACACATCGGACAGTAAACATCTCGCGCATATTTGAGCCACATATTAGTCTATCAGTTTCGGCAATATTGTTGTCCAGCTTCATATCTATAAAAATTATAAATTTTTGAAAAATGGTCTCTTTCTCTAGGTTTTCCCGGATTTTCTCAGTGGAAAATGCACCGATCCGGTCGTATGGAAATTCATTTTGTAGGTTTTATAAATCTCTACAAAACTTCTATTGACTGTTGAACGATTCCTTGTATAATCTTTGAGATATTTCCAAAAAACCAAAAAAGTTCACTATTGCTTATTTAAAAAATTCTACAAAGCGATTTTGCTGGGGCGAAAACTGGGGTTTTTATTAACGAACTATCTTATAAAAATTAGTATAGGCCATTTGTGTCTTTTTTTTGTGGGGGAAAAGTTTGGTCTAATAGCAATAAATGTTAATTTAAAATTTTGAATAAATGAATGGTATCATTAGGATACTTGAATCCCCATTGGAAAAAAATGTGAAGTCTATTTCAAAAAGTTATCCTATTGTTAATTAACACATTTTTTTCCAGTCTCCGTTTTCATAAACAAAGACGTAAAATAATTGACCTACAAATTCTTGGCTTTCTGGAGCCCTTCTAGTTCTAATATACCTACTTAACAAGATCACAGGATAAAAGTTCTTAAAAGTTGATTATTTTGTTTATTATAATTTTTTTAACGAATGTTTTATCATTGCTGTTTTTATATTAAACAATGGCAGTAATTAATACTGGTTACAATTTTTTGCCGTCATTTGTGTATAAATTAGTATATAATATTTAAAAACAAATTTCATTTCCATAATGCTGCCCTGGAAAAACAATGATTTAATCTTGACATTTTTTGATTGTTTATACCTGGGTTCCCACAGACCTGGAAAACCTGGAAAAGTCAGGAAATAAAAAAATTATTCAAAATGTCATGGAAAAGTCAGGGAATTTTCAGTTTTTCAGCAGAAGTCAGGGAATTCAATGACTGTTCTGGAACACGAAACGACTACATGAAATCTACATCAGTTGATTTTAGTTGAAAATTAATCTAGGTTGTCTATCTATATGAATTTTCAATTTCGAAATTTTTCAACAAAAAATAATAACATATTAGAAAAGGATAAATTGTTATTTTTCAAAGATTGTAGATTGTTTCTAAAAGCTACGGTAAAAAAATCTATGAACGTTGCTGTATGAAATATAAATTGGCAAAAGCAATAACAGCACATGCCTTAACCAAATGTGACGATGCTGTTCAGAGAATGCAAAAGTTGCTACAAATTCTATGTGATAAAAATTTGTTTCATTCAAAACATCAGAAATGGTAATTTACGTAACAAGTCCGGAAAATACTGTTTTTTTGGACGAGTAGACCAAATTCTAGGACGTCTTTACAAAAATAAAGTTGATGATGGAATCTAGAACGAAACGTCTCATTGAAAATTGGCTTACATCAGATTATAAAAAATATGAAACATTATTGAAAGTTCCCTTGACTTTTTCTTATATCATTCGAAATGGAGGCGGTAGAGCCAAAAAACGAAACTCGACTAATTTAGTTTTTGGCGAATATCTCAAAAACAACCATTGATATTTAAGATCTGAAAAAAGCTTATTATTGCTCCCTAAAATAGGAAACTTTTTTCCCATTTAACCGACCTTGTAGGTCTCTCCGTTTCCGAGATAGCAATAGTGGGATCAGCTAAAAAAACGGCCTGTATAAACAATCGAAATATTAAAAAAACGATTACTTATACACAATCGAAACTTTTATTTAAATTTTAAATTTTTTTGTTAAATAATTGTTTTTCCAGGATAGCATTACGGAAATAAAAATGTCTTAAATAGTGTATTTGTTTATAACTAATGTATAAACAACTGACATCAAAAAATTGTAAACATTATTAATTACTGCCATTGTTATTTGTAAAAACAGCAATAATAAAACATTCGGCAAAAAAATTATTTAACAACATTTTTTGGATATTTAATTTTTCTTGGTTATAGAAAATTATAATAAACAAAATAATAAACTTTTATCGTATGATTTTGTTAGTGTGGTGCCATCAATTTAATTTTTATCTCTCGGTAGATTTTAGGATGGTTGTTAGATTTTGACGTTTTAGGTGGAGTAATGTGGTGCCATCAATTTAATTTTTATCTCTCGGTAGATTTTAGGATGGTTGTTAGATTTTGACGTTTTAGGTTTTGAAGGATAATTTTTATCTTGATGTTTTTTGGTAACAGTTATTCATTTCAATTTTGAGAATATGAAATGTTGAAAAGTTAATAAACCATTTCATAATATATTTTATTGAATCATATAAACCTTCAAATCAAAACCCATAGTTAGGTAGGTACATTAGAAGGGCTCCAGGAAGCTAATGGTTTATAGGTTAAGTATTTAAACTTTTACAACGTTATTTATGAAAACGGACACTGGAAAAAAATAGTTTATTAACAATAGTACAACTTTTTGAATAATAGACTTACACTCATATTTTTAGGAGCTTTATCTCTATTTTTCACGTTTTTTAATATTTCTGAATTTCGTAAATCTTGTCCCACCATGTTATTTGAAATTTTCAAGTTGTTTTTGTGATTATTTTATCTCAACAATTACATTACCTTCGACTTGGTTGCACTTGGTTGGATGCGTATTTGTTCACCACTTCCATTTTGGTGAGTAGCTCTACAAAATAGAAGTAGAAAATAAACAGTTTTTTATATTAATTGGTTTTTAGAGATTGTCACGCCAATGTGATGCAAAACAATTCATTGCGATTAAGACATTTTTTTGCATTATAACATTGGGATCATATAATAAATCACAATTAAATAAATACATTATATGAAAATTGATTAATAATACTTCAGTATTGCAAAATGTGTTCTTGTAGAAACTTTGCCAGGTGTTGGGCAGATGTAATTCGGTAGTCGTAGAGGGCTATTAGATTCGTTTTTGTTCGATGCTTACAATTTTGTACATGCTTACTGAAACCTAGAGATGGTGCTGGATACATACTTCAGTGTTTATCTCAGGAACTCCCAAGAAATGCTGAAGTGGTTTTTCGGTTCAATTGAGAGAACTAGCCTTCGCTAATGAAGTACCATGAAGCCAGTACTGACACGCAGACACGGAGGTGTTACCCCAATTAAATCGAAAAATAATGTGAGCTATGGTACCTATTTAAAGAGCACTGAAAAGTAGTTCTGGTAGAAAACTTTGCCAAGAATCTAACAGATCAAATTCAATGGTTGTAGGGGGCTGTAGTTGTTTTCTGTTGGAGGTTTTCCGACGAATATTGATTAGGTTAAAGAGGAAGAGTGGATTATGTAATCCATTTTTAATTGTTTGATTAATTGTCTTCCGTCAAGTAGTATCGACATTGTTATCATGTTACTTTTAAGTGTCTAGAGCATAGAAATATATATTTTTCTGTGACGGGAAAAAAAATTGACATTTTATCTCTGTTGCCAGGTAACAAAATATAACTTTTCATGAAATTACTTTTTTCCCCGGGAAAAAAGTGAGTACTTTTTTCCCGGACATATTCACACATAGATAAACGCGGTTTCGTAAATTTTCCGCGATTTAGCTGGCAATAATTTTCGTAACGCTACTTTCGCTGCTTCTACCAACTCCGGTGGAGTCAGAGAAAACTCGGAATCAGACATTTTTCAACTTTATATTATTCAAAATAACTATGAACACTGAGTTCGCAATTTTCAAATCAAATCACAGAATTAAACTGACAGATGTTTGATTACTTTGAAGTTTTCCTTAGCAACGCTGGTCTAATTGTCGCTATACGTACAACAGCTTACTAGTTTAAAAATTCAAATTTCATATCGATAATATTCTGACTTCAATATATTGTGATAATATGTTTTTCTCACTATTGAATCGTCGTTTTTCCCGCCACAAAAAAAAATAGTGTATTATACACGGGAAAAATATTAGATTTTAGCTCTTGGTTTTTTGTCAACAACAACACAACCTCGAGCTAAAATCTAATACTTTTTTCTATAATAAATAACTATTATATACTTACTCTAGAATGCTAAGCCCGCCAATTTTCGAAAAGCATGCCGCGTATGTGACCCGTTTACGATTGAGCGCATGCTCGTCATCAGTTTAGTTTGGGTAGATCGTTGCCAAGTTTGAACTCCATTTGGTGTTCCAATTCAGAGTTTTGTGTCATGAGACAATAAAACCCATGTCATTTGAAAGAGAGAAATTTGTCAGCGTATTCAGGACCTCTTAAACCGAAATAACCTTTTAGAGATAGATTCCTCCGAATTTTAGGCGAGAAAGAAACTTATTTAATACGATAATGTACCCTATCTTACTGTAATTATAATGACCGTGCAACAGTGCTATTTCATCAACTGGAAGACTAGTCACTCTGGACAGAGGTCTTGTCGTTTTGTGTAGTATTTGTTGTCGTTGGTCCTTTTATATTTCGTGAAATTGCAATAATCTTGTTCCTTTAAGATATTTTCTGATAAAACCGTTTCTTCCTACAGATAAAAATGAACTGTTTAGAGTTGTAGTGTGGAAGTAAACGAAAAGTACCTGAAATAAATTATTTTTGGTAGATAATGACCTATGTACCTATGCTTTGTTCAAAATAGCAAAACAAAATAGCTTATTATTATTATAGCTTGACACAAAAGGAATGATTCTGGTTGATGTCTTTAGGAAGAGACCCCAATGCAGAATATTTGAGTGAGAAAATTGTAATTTGTTGTATGTTTCTCATGAAGATTTATGTCAAAAAGGCAATAGAATCATTTGAAACATAATGCCGTACCAACACTGTGTCTGCGTAAGCATGGCGAGTGACACAACTTTTTGCAAACAAATTTCAAGTATTAGCTACACCGCTTATATTAAGTTCTGACTATTCTTGAATTAGTTCTTGATTCCTACAAAAAGTGCTAAACTAATCTCCTCAGAAAATTAATGTCAATGTGGAAGTGCTTTTCTTTTATGATACGAAAAATGCTTCTGGTTTAACTTTTTCATAAACCCTCATTATGGAAATTGCACTAAGGTAACAACCATAAATAATCGTAGAAATAGTATTAAATTATTTTAATTGAAATTAAATGCATCAGTTACATATTTTGACATGAATCGTTCTATAGAAAAAAAACCTTGAGCTTCTTATAATATGGCCGCATCCAATTTTATAAATACAAATTTGAGTTAGAATTATTCATAATATTATCTGAAATCAATGTTCATAGTTTTGTAGGGGTTTTACCAACAATAAAACTCCGACATTATTTTCATTTTTCAAAGAAAATAATCTTTTACATTCCTAATTATTTTATATTCATTTCTTTACTTCTTAAATTCAATGGTCGTTTGTCCGACTATTAACGTTTATTATGGGGAAATAACTGAGAATGCCATAGTTGAATTTCTGGTAATCTGATTACCTCCGATACGAAACTGCCAACAAGAAATAGTTTTGTCACCCTTCCGTAAGCCGGACGGACACTGGAAATTTGCAATGACGGGGTTTTCCCTTATTTCTGGCCGGCAATGAAAGGACGGAGTTTGAATGATGAGAAAACATATTCAGTTGTTCTTGAGTTCTCAATCCGACATGTTCTCCGTTTTCCAACTAGCATTTATCTGGTCGAGCTCGATAGTTATTATTTAGCAATTGTATATACTTTAATTATTAAGTTTTTATGTAACAAGTGTAAATATATCGTTACTTATTAGCTGCTGTGTCCGTCATTTCATCACAAAAACTCACTCGTCACCCCAAACCTCCGATAGTTTCTTTTACTTTCAATTTATTTTCCAATCTAGTGCCTGCTTGAAATTCGCACCGACTACTTGGGGTGGTTCCGTAGTTTTTTGTTGAGTTTATCTACATCTGAAAAGTGATTGCGATAGCAAAAATCAATGAGTCGCTTCAGAACGATAAATAATAATAATAATAACAGTACTCTACTTTCTGATGGCCTTTGCTGAATATTTGGGATCATAAATGTGTGAAAAGATGTATTCAAATCGGCTAAATAGCAGGTATAAGTACATTAGTTTTCCAATACCTTATTCTCCGAGATTCAGAATTTGTTTGTTAATCTTCATCAGTACAATAATATTTTACTAAAACCGGACCTGTTACAAAAAACACTAATGACGCACATGCGCATTGCGGACTAATCCAAACTTTTTACAACCCTTGACATATGAGATTTGCATTCTAGAATAAGTATATAATATATATTTCTATGGTCTAGAGTCCCGGACGCGGCAATTGGGATTCGCTTGACAAGGTAAAAGTGTTTTTTAAAGGAAGGCGTGCGCCAGCATGTCGTGCTGCGGTGTTGCCAAGTGTGCCTTTAACATGAATGATTGGCGGGAAATTTAAATATTGCTTGTACAGGGTTATTGGTTATAAATTGACCATCCGTTTATTTTTTAGTAAGAAAAAAAGTTTAATATGAAATTTGATTTTTTTAAAGCAAGATTTGATTCTAATAGTCGTTTAATTCATACATGGTGATCCAATTTTTCTGTGCGTGTTTGAAGTTTCAAATTTTATTTTTTCTGGTAGATCTATTCTACATTTTTATTTATGTAGAATATACGTTTTTTATTCAACCTCAACAAAGTAAAAGAAGAATTAGGAAGAAATGATCTAACCAAAAAAATTGTACAGGGTGTTTCATTCAAAATTTGAAACTTTAAGGAAATGACGCGCGTCACTCACTAAAGTTGAAAAAATAATTAAAATAAAAAAACAAGAAACTGTTAACAGATTATTGATTACTGGCAGCAGGTGTAAACAGACATCTACGTTGTAAAGAATGTGATTTAAAAATGTATGAACTTCATTAGGTTCCACGTCCAACAAGATCCTGAACAGTTTAGAAGCGTTATAGGTATATTATAATATACATAATATTTTATAAATAAGGTTTCTCTCATTATTCTAGTCTCCAGACGAAAATATTGATTGTATTTCTATGTATTTTATTTGGAGGAGAATTTGATTGAACCTTGCTTTGGGAACCAAATATTCTAGTTCAAAAGGGTGGAGGTTGAGTTATAGTTATCTGGTTCTATTGCCAACAAAACCTTTAAATTCTTTAAAAATGTTGCTGTTTTATATTTGTTAGTATTCCTATATAATAATTTACAGAGTAACTAGCTGATTCAAGTGCCATCAGGCTAAACTTTATTTATTGAAGAAGACTGGTGTAAATTATGTGCACTCTGGTTTATTTCAAACATTTTTTCATTATTATTTTCTGGTTTAGGGATCTCTATTTTAGTACAATTCAAACAAAAAAAATGCTTGCAAATGACTGCTCTAATGCAAAAATCAACACAAGAACACTCATACTGTGTGACCACAGAACTCAGTTTTTTGAGTTCTGTAGCGTTGACTGAGTGGAAAGTAGTTTTTCACAATTAGAGCAAAAGATAGGCTTTTTAAGTCAGCAGGCTACGAACCAACTTCTAACTTTAGAGGGACGAGTCCCTTAAAATAAAGCATCACAATAATAAACAACATAACCTAGCTTTAATGGCAATTTCAAAATTGTCTCCTGCCAACTTTCTCGTATCGAGACTGAATCAAGAATTCATATATACTCACTCAAAATTGGGTGCATCTTCGGTACTTGTTTTTTTGTTGATCATAGATTCCAATTTGTCGAATTCTTTCTTGATTATACCAAGTAAATCACCAGATTCTTTAACCAGCCTTGAATAATTTTCTTCGATCTCATTGAGAGTCTTATCGTAACTATTTTTAGCCTTGATTCTCTGTGCCAGACTTTTGTTTATCTGAAATTACTTTCATAAAAAATTGATTCAGTAAAATATTGATCTAGGCGTTTTCTATTTGTTTTCAAACAAGTTCTTCCATATTTTCAAAAATATGGACCTTGAAAGAGAATTTCGATGTTCAAAAATTACGTTTCTTCGCGAAAATGAGCAAGTAATCATTTCAATCACTTACAATGTATATTTCAAAGTATCTGTGAGACATGATTTTCAAAATTCTTTTGAAGGTTCGAAGCACAATATACCAAGAGATTGCATATAGTGCTATAATTTGACTTCATACCTTTCTTTAACAGAACGAAGTAGGTATGTTACAAAATGCCAAGAAATCCGAAAAAAATTGATTGATGTATAGCCGTTATACTACGAGGTGGGAGATAATCATGGAAAATGAGAAATAAAACTTAATACTATATTTTTATACTTCTTTTATTCGAAACTAACGTTACAGCAGTTTCGTCCTATGTGGACATTATCAACCAAATACTTCAACCTTAAATACCCTTAAATCTATCCAAGACTCATTTACGACTAATTGTTCATTGTCATTATCCCATAATAAATTTATTATCCCATTACTGTTTTTATAACCGGACCCTGTTTACGTGCGACAATGTGGGCACGCTGCGTTGAAATCTGGTGAAAATACTTTCTAGTTCATCATTCGAGTTACATCCGCAAAGTATATGCTTATACATGTCTAAGGATTCTAAATAATTTAGTTTCCAACCTTTGCTTTCGAATAGTGCAAAATTTCCGTTTCGTTTAGATTCGGGAACTTGCGATTACATTCGAATAAATGGTTTGATAACGTGAATCACTTTTTCCGAGTCTGTAAGACTTTTTATGTTCGAGATATCTTTAAAAAATATTCCAACCACAATGTCCCGTATAACCACTAACTCTGGACACTTGAGCTTATGAACTCCAGATTTTTCTATTTTGTCTATTCTATCTTTGGCATTGAAAAGGAAGGGATCGAGAGGCAGGCTTTTTAAAATCATTATTTCACTTTTGTTAGAAATGATCATTGAAATTAATTAATATGCATTTTTTTCAAATTTGTACATCTCAAGGCAAAATTCAGAAATCAACACTCAGTAAAATCATATCGGAAAAACGTCAGAAATTTGAAAGAAGTAGTCAAAAATTGATAAGATATTGAAAAGGATTCTGAATTTTGCTACGAGATTATAGCTTGAATATATATTAGGGGCAATCGTAAGTTACCCTCTTTTAAATCTTGATTTGTTTGTATAATTGTATAATTTATAGGAATTTGAGTGCTACTAGTCAGTGGAAATCTTGGTTAAATAAACCAAAATTATAAAGTTCTTATTGACTAAAACTGCAAATTGGCCTCTTATTATCCAGTGTTCAAACGAATCTATCTCCTACAACTTTCGTAAGAGTAACTTTTAACTTTAACTTTTAAGTTGCGAAATTGGCCATCGTTTTGGTAACTAGAAAATTAAATGAAATTGCACTGTACCAGACATAATTTGTAAGTTATTCTTTCCATCTCAGTCTCCAATTTTTTCCTTTCTTCTTGTTGTTTATCAATGATAAAGTTCAACTCATCTCTCTGTTCTTTCAGAAGTAAAATGCATTCAACAATTCTCTCATTGTTTTCTCTCAACTCTTTTCCCATATCTTCGGAACCCATTTTTCTCAATTTTTTTCACAAAAAACTTTTGAATGGCCACGAATCTGATGATTAATCCCGACATGAAATTTTTTCTGATCATGAAATTCTGTTGACACTTTCTGTGATATGACAGTTTTTGAGCTGTGGCAGGTTCATGGTTGTCTTAGATATATGGGTGGTGTCACTTGATTGAATATCTATACAGGGTAAATCATATATTATATCAACAATAAGAGATTGAATGATTGATTCATTCTCAGTAAATTTTTCAACTTCTAGAAATCATAATATCGCAATTGCATTAAGGATCAGCATCAGCCCTAATGGTGTTTGGTATATTTGAAATTGTGTTATAAATGACTAAGATATCGAAACATATGAATTCGATACGGCCAATCTAGATATTTCTGGACATCTTACATTGTGTGCTGATCATACCACGATTCTCTGGCACAATTAAGATCGTGGAGTGGTGTGAGGCTAACGTGCTGACATTAAATTTTACAAAAACAGATCTGGTCACTTTCAAGATGGATCTAGAACAAGTACCTGTAGGTTCTCAACTAATTAAAAGCAAGTCCGAAACAAAATTTCTTGGTGTATGTATTGACCACAATCCGAAGTTCGAGGCTCATATTATAAAATCAGTTAAACAACTTCTGATATGGAAGATGCTTCTATAATTTAGAGGAGTATCTTGCATGTGCATTCTAGTCGTTCTATATTTGTTATCCTATAATACTCAATAACTTTTCTACTTATATTTTCTTACTTTATGGGAGATTATCTCCTAAGACTTTGTATGGATGCTAATATGTAATGATTTTGATTTGTCGACAAATGTTTTCATTTACACAATGAAGTTTATTTATCTATATTATCTGTCTATAACAGTTTTTAGACTACAAAGAAGGGCAGTGAGAAATAATGAGGTTGCCAGATTTATTATTTTCCAGGCTCTGAGTAAATTAGGATATGTGATTAAATTTGACCCTTTCTGTGTTGCTTCATTTTAATATTTGTTTCAGTTACATCTGCAGACCCAAGCACTCCAGTGATTCGGACGAGGAGTCTTAAAACCTGTGAACAACTGCTTTCCCCACCTACTCCCCATAGGATCGAATTGAGAAATAACAGTTCCGAAAGCAATGACTGCAAAAAATCCCTCTTTAAATCGTTCCAGCCTGTTCCGAAGTCAAAACGCCGGTTAGTATTCATATGCGTAAAAATAATTTACATCAATTCAAGTTTGTAGTAGCTTGCCGGTAAAGGGCACCTACTGCTTACAACACACCTTCGAAACAACGCACTTTTTAAATATCATCAGAATAATCTGATGACGAGCGGAATGCGTCGAAACGCCGATTTGTTTTTAGGAAATCGTTCCGAGCGGCTGCCACGTTTTCTTCTGTACGGGTTTAAAAATGAGTTGTCTTCTGAATTAGTTGCTTGGGAGTAGGAAATAAAACAATGCAGGCTTTAATAATTAATTATGAATATATTGGCTAACTAGTAAACAGATGAAGATTCTTTGCTTATGAAGAATCATGGCTCTCATAACCAACTCGCTCACCTGAAGTATCATCGAATGCCTTTGTAACATCCTATAGAGCACTACATATGTAACGATACTTAGACGGGACAGCGCAACTTTATTTCTCCAAGAGACTAATCTGATGTTAAAATAAAAGTCCTGAAGCATCTCAGCCAGTGATGTAAAAATACCGTATTAAATTTTTTTCGTAAATTACTGTCGTAAATTACCGAAATTAAAGACCTTTTTAAAATACTAGGTATTTTATTACTTTGGTAGATTACCATATTAGTAAAATACCGTTCAGGTTTCCAATTAAAATAATGTGCATATATTGAACATTCCGTTCATCATGGTTGAAAAACATATCAGTAGTATGAAGTTGGTAGCTACAAATTATGAAAAAAAAAACCTCTGTGCATAAAAGAAATATAATTTGCAGCCTAACTGCTTTATAAATTATAATACAAAAAAAGTGTATCCTTTTCTTTGGTTTACAACAACAAAACAAACATTCTTGAATATATAACTAGGTTAAAGATAGATAACAAGTGAGAGGCAGGTTAGGTGTGAATAATTCAAAAACCTTTGAAACCTCCAAGAATCTCCTGACTGATTCCTTCTCTCTCTTCCTCTTCAATATCAGCTTCATCATCTGAATTCAAAATATCAAGTGCAAGTCCTTCTTCGAAATCATTGTTACTGTCACTGTCTATATCATCATCAGGATCATCGACATCCCTGATAAATTAAACAATTCAAGAGTACTGAAACGATTATCTGTTGATGAAATATCGACGGGTAGATTCGCTTCACTATCAAAATGATCTGTGTAATCTCGATCTGTGTCCCGTTGTTTAACATGATTTTTGACCTCGGACAGGCTCAAATTGTTTTTAAAATAAATCAGTTTCGAAGCTCTTTCATTGGTTAGTCGGTTTCTAATTTTATTGTGAATATTTGCATATTGGGGGAATGACCTTTCCGTGGCAGCCGTTGTAGTGGGGCAATTCAAAATTTGTGTTGCTACTTTGCTCAATGCCGTAGTTGCACATATTGATTTCAACCACACCACGGCTCCTAATTTTCCGTCCTTCAAACTATTCCACACAAATTGGTTATTGAACAAATCTTCTTTTACTTTATAATTCCCCATTTCCCTCATAACAGTGGAAACACCATTCTCCCCAAGTAAATAAGAAGATAATGTGTTGATGTAATTTAGGGCTTTAATGTATTCTTCATGTTTTAGATTATTTCCCATGTGATAGGGATCTAGCAAATTGGCTGCTAAATGTATAGGTTGCAGAGCCATTCGTTTTCTTTTCTCTAAAAGTCTGATTATGGAAGTTTTCAGATTGCCTGAACAACTTTCAGAAAATTTTAGGTTCAAATTATGGAAAATTTCCAAACGTATTTTTTTCCACAAAACTGACATACATAGACGGTCTTGGTATCCTCGACCTCGTGTTTGAAAGCATTCGTAACGATTTTTTTTATATAATCCTTTCTACCCATGTTCCAAGTCGAGTCCGTATCTACAATCTGCAATATTTTCATGATTATCTAAAGAACTGTTTGTTTACCTTAATAAATTGATTATTCTTGTAAAAATGTATAACTATCTCATTACTTACCATCAACTTCTTAATATTTTTTGTTAATTTTTTTTTGTTTGAAACTCGTGACAATTAAAACAACCTAAAATCAGTTCATCATCAATCAACATTCAACATAACCACAAAGCTACCTCTAAAGAGGCGACCAATATTCGCCTGCTCGAATATAGCGACGCAATTTGTGAGACGTTCTTCAAGGTTGTTCGGACGGTAAAATACTGATGGTAAAATACGGACTGGTGGTAAATTACCCCGTAAGTTACGGCCAAAATACGGTAAATAAAATTTGGTAAATTACGGGTAAATTACCTTTTTTAATTTGGTATTTCACCCCGTAAATTACCGACTCACATCACTGATCTCAGCATCAGAAATCAGTACTCCAGCGGCTGAGTAATGATTTAATAATTTGACGTGCAAGGGTACTCACGAGACGTGTATATTATGCTTGGCAATTTAGGACAGTAAAAGAAACTCAGAAAAACTGTACTTAATCTTAATTTAATTCAATCTAAAAAAAAACATATAAGATTATTGACCACAGTAAACAATAATCAAACTCGTCTGGTATAATGAAGAAACATGACATGCAAGAGCTATAGATTATTGTTCGCAACACACTGCAAAACTCAAAACACCACTTATATAGAATTCACATATAGAATTCACAAACAATAATCAAGAAATGTCGGGGCGTGGCGCAGTGGTTAGAGCGTCCGACTCGGAGTCGAAAGGTCCGGAGTTCGTGCCCCAGTTGCGGCTAGGATTTTTTAATTTAATTTGACCGATTAAATTATTTAAATCTCGTGGCTGGACTGGGGTGAGTCCTGCACGATTCACTGTTGCCTTCCAATTAACAGTGCTGCTCCTAAGGTGACGCATGGAGTTAGTAACAAGGCCTATCCAGAACACGTGGCTAATGACCATAGCAGTCGATGCCAATTCACCAAAGAAAAGAAAAAAAAGAAAAAAATAATCAAGAAATTTTCCTTGACTCGAAATAAATCGAAACTGACTGACTGAAAATTCGTTTCGCACGGCCTAGTATATGATAGTGACATCAAATAACTTGTGGGCTAAACTATGTTTCTCTTTACTAACGGAAAAGAAACTTCAGTTGCAGTTATTTAAAGTGACGCATTCATAATTGATTTGTAACCAGAAAAACAATGTGACAAATAAAAACTACTCAACAAAGGGTAATACGATATTAAAATTTCTGCGGCAGGCTAGAATGTCAGCTGAATTAGAAAAGTAATTTATAGCGCATCACTTACTTAAGAAGAGTATCTTGAGGGTCATTCCCTCTTTCAGCTGTGAATGCTGGCACTAGTTGAAAAACGAAAATACACTTTGGTTTTCGAGGGCTGGCCTTTTTTCGAAGGAAAAAAACAGTACGGCCAAAACTTCGGGAGAACACTTCACTTTCTTTGTTCTATTTGGACTGAACTTAACTTGATTTGCAATTCGGAAACAAACATTTGTTTCATCTTGAAACTTGCAATGTACGTTTGAAAACTTTCATCATGACTTTTGAACGTTTCGTATCTGGATAAAAAGGGTGTGTTCACTGGCTTGAAAAACTAGTAGATTCGACTACATTTGCTGATTCGTCATGGACTTTTCAGCGGATATTTGGCAATATTAAATCTGATCCTTAACAACCAGCACACTGTTTCTTTTAATCAAAAGAAACGCTGTCGATTCTTATTATCGACTTTTGGCTTTTCGCACACTCGCAACTGGACATCGCGAACGGATCATTGAGAAACACAAACTTTGAACTGCTAATTGGGACTAGACATCGCGAACTATGAACTGCTAATTCGGAACTTGCCCACTGAGAACTGGCTGACTAGACATCGCGAACTGTGGATAAGGACCACAAACTATATGAACTGCTTTGAACACTTTGATAGTCTTTTTATCATATATTTCATGATGTTAATCGCTTACATGTCAGTTTTAATGCACTCAAAACGCGTTTAATTACCGGGCAGTATCTGAAGCCTCGTAAATTCGTTTTGTTTATTATAGTCTATAAATTCACATGACAGTTATTATTTTTAGTAGAATTCTTCTGGACTTCCATTGTCTAGAAACAAAGAAAATACATTCTTTGCATGTTTTATCAAGTGTGTGAATGCGACCAGAAGTCTCTAATACTTATTATATAGCATGCAACTAGTGTACCTGCTATAAAAGTAATTATGATCTTCGGGGTATCTCTCAGGTCATCAATGTTAAATAATGTGATACAACATCCTTTTTTGGTGATTGTTATTACAGAGTCTTTTATTGAATTCTCAATCGATCTAGCTGAGTGATAAGTGGCTTCCACACATTCCGAATCTCTATGCTCGGCTGACTGAACACGTCATTATTCTGAATATAAGCCGACTCTATAAACTTTCTCTTATACCAATGTTGTTCTTTGTGGATAACTTCGGCTTCCAACCATGCTGATTAGCCCATATGTGATCTGCTATTCCCGACTTCGCTGTTTCTCCTCGCTGAGTATTTCTCTTGTGTTCACCGATTCTCACATTTAGTGGCCTCTTAGTTTCTCCAACATAATCCATCCTACATTAACACGGAACACGGTAAATGCAGTTTTTGGAGTCACTATTCTGGTTGGGTGGTCTCGTTTTTGTGAGTTGGCTACGAATGGTATTACCATTGTTTATATAGAAGATAGTTAGTCAACCTTATGAGATTATAATTGGATCAAAATGGATGCGACATGTAGATGGCGATAGTGAGCTCGCATCCAAGTCATGTCGTAACTTCAGTGATCAGGCCTCCAAGTCATGTCGTAACTTGATTAAAACAATGGATAAGCATTAAAATCAGGGTTTTTTGAAGAAACCTGCATTAAAATGACGTCAAATATTCATGTATGTAACTAATCACGCTAGATGACACTCGCGTTTGTGTCCAATACCTTTTCCGCAGGCATTGACTAACTATGTTCTATTTAAACAATGGTATTACTTGATCTGAAGCATGTTCGGATGTTGTACCTCGATCCGATTCGCCTTATCTTATCCGAGAAACCTCTCACATAGGGAAGACATAGAACATTCCCTATGTTAACTTATCTGATTGATTTGTCGCATATCCAGTACGTATTTCTTAAGAAATGTATAGTCATAATAGTTACCTATATGTTTCAGACCGAACAATCAAAAGACAATTAAAACTTTAGAAAGAGAAAATCACAAACTCACCGAATACTTTCCTGAGAGGAGGTCCAACCGAAGAAATCCGAAGACCGTTCTAGAAGAAAAACAAAGAAACTTAGAAGAGGCGCTAAAAAGTGAACAAGAAGAAGGACTTGAGGTAACTTGCTGTCCCATATAAGGATATATTTAGTTTTGATGTTCTTTTCTATATTCTTTTGCTTACAATCTTTTGTTTCTCAGGTTAGAATTTTCGAAGGTAAAGGACGAGGTGTAGTAGCAGCGAAAGACTTCACCAGAGGTGACTTCGTTGTCGAATACTCTGGAGATCTGATAGATTCCGTTGAAGCAAAAGAGAGGGAGGAAAAGTATTCTCGTGACCAAAATACTGGTTGCTACATGTATTATTTTAAATATAATAATCAACAGTATTGGTAAGTTCGTAAAACTTTTAGTCACATCTCAAATGTATTGAAAAACTAATCGGAGTGTTTTCTTACATTGTCGTCGTTAAAAAAATATAATAGTCTATTAGTTTGTGAAACAACCAAAGAAGAAGCATTTACTTTGCAACCAACCAAACATTGGCTGAATAATTTTTTTTCATGAAAACATTTATATACCATAGTGAATTAAGCCCACAAAAAATATAAATAAGTATCAGTTATATTTTAGCTCAATGCAATAATTATTTTTCAAGGTCCTTAACGAGTTTAGTAAAATTCCAAGAGAAGTAATGAATTCGCCAGTAATTATACGTTTTCCTAAGTCAACTTATGGAATTTATTTCAATGTAAATACATATCGTTGAAGTATAATTGGAAATTACATTATTTGCTAGTAGCATGACAATCGTAACTATGGAAGAAAGTAACTGCATTAGCTGATGCATCAGCTGATAAAATAATAAGCAAGAGGAGAGGTACACTTCAATTTTGAACTGACACAAAGAAATATTTACAGATAATGTGACCAATACGAAGAAAATAAAAACTAATTCAAAGTACAATTTGGTGAATATAAATGTAAACATATACATTACAAAAATTGATTCAATTATCGTTTTCAATCTAAATCGAAAATATTTTAATGTTCAAGTGATCAAAATCATTAAACAAATCACCTAAACATTTCATTCTCCATTGTTTTTTTAAAATTAGCAAATGGCAATTAATTATTTCAGCAGTTTGTAATGGCTTGCGAAAGCATGTAATGGACAAGTCAAGTTGTATAAGATCACTGTACTAGTATATTACACTATACAATAATATTTACAAATAGTGACTCGAAGACATCAAACAAATTGATCCACGTCACAGTCTGACATAAACTCCTCAATGCAGTAGGCTTTGGAAGAAATTATTGAGTTCATTTACTCTGATTTTGAATATTTTTTTATTAAGATTTCTCATCATCTCTGGCAAGTGGTTATAGAATATTATCCCCTGGTAAGTAGGTAATCGTTCAAATTTTGTTGTGTTGTGTTTCGGAATAAATAAAAGATTTCCATTCTTAGTAGTATTATCGTGGTAATGTGTGAATTTGTTTTGAGTTTTGAGCAATTTTCCTTGATGAGTAGTAGGCATTCAAATATATACAATGAAATTCCACCTCAGATATCTTGAGATTCTTCAGAAATGGTTTATTATTAATCATATTTAAAATACAAGGAATGAAAAATTCCAAATATTTATTGCTATTCTACTATGATTTTATTCCAAATTATATAAAAATGATCGAATCATTATTCTCTTTCAAAAAACAAATTCAAGTGACTTGTTCGATTTCATGAAATCTTCCACTTCAGTTAACTCAGTGTATTTTTGATTACTATAGTATTCAGCTTTAAAAATTTACAAAACGTAGATATGTAATTCTTAAACAAACGTTGGAACAAATAATCAGGTGTCTCCCTGTTTAAACTTTGGCGGGACAGTTTATTCACATAAATAAATAAATACAAGTACAAAAAGTTTAACACGTTTGTGAAACATAGCAAGGTCCAATAAGTGTATACACACTTGTTTCGGAATGAGGACAGAAATTTGATAGTAACAACAATAATAGTAATTATAATAGATATATAGGTATACCACATGATAATTTTTTAAATATAAAATGGTATATGCTTGAAAGGCAGGTTACTTTAGTAAAATAACAGAAGAATGTAAAACGTTATAGTTGTTAATCTCATAAAACCCTTTCACGGGTATGTGACAGAGATAATTCAGTGGTTGTAGAGGACAGTAGTTGATTTCTCTTAGATACTTCCCAATGAAATTTCTAGTGTACAGGATTTGCTGAATATTTTGAAATTCCTTCACCGTTTATTTATCAATTAGGTATATAATTCAAAAATAACTTGACCAATACATTTTTTTTACAGTATTGATGCAACGGCTGAATCGGGTAAGCTAGGTCGTCTGGTGAATCATTCGAGGAACGGAAATCTCTCCACAAAGACTGTCATGCTTGACAATAAACCCAGGCTGGTACTTATAGCCAAAGATAGGATAAGGAAAGGTGAAGAAGTCCTTTATGACTATGGAGATCGATCGAAAGAGTCTCTGAAATTCCATCCTTGGTTAGCCAACTAAGTGTAATTTGTGTAGTAACTTGGTGAACACGTCGGGTATATTTTTCTTGAATTGTTGCAAGTCATAGTGTATTGGTGTGATTTTTTGAGGGTACTATGGATTGGATTTCTAGGACTTGTCCAATACATTGAATAATTCATATTAATAAAATTATATGACTGTTACCAGATAAAAGGCATTTGCTTGGGGAGTATCTTATCTTATCTTTTTAGTGTATTGGTGTGATGTTTTGAGGGTACCTTGGGTTGAATTTCTAGGATTTGTCCTATATATTGGATAATTCACACCAAACATCCAATAATATTTTAGAACTGTTACCAGATAAAAGGCCTTTGCTTGGGAAGTATCTTATCTTTTTGGGTTCCTACTGAAACTCTAAGAACTGATTTTCTGTGACTTGTAGGATGTTAAAGCACTGCCAAAAAAGAATATTATTCATTGTTCACCAAGTTGTTAGAACTAAAATTGTATTTATTACATTGTAGTAGTATCGAATTATTTAGGGGAATGTAAATGAATTTTTTTGTTTAGCGTGCAGCATCATACGTTTATTAGTAGGATTTAACAATAATTTTTGTCTGACAATGCCTGTGAAGTAATTTTAGGTTGATTTTGTGCGTAACCACACTTGAATTGATTATTTTTCGAATAGAAAATTGTATTGTATAATTGTTAAAATTCCTTCATGTTGAAATTAATTAAAAATTGAGTAATTGTATCGAATATTCTGAAACTAGTTTGATTTAATTATGTTGATTGTGAGCTTTAATCATTTATAAAAATGAGCTTCTGTGACAAAACATTTTTTATTATAAATTGTGAATTGTATTTGCCAGAATCATTAAAGAAAAAATATTCTTGCATTTTATGAAATATTTAGACAACAAATTGTATGATTTTTTTATAAGTTCTAATCACTTGACAGTTTATTTGATGAATGCCTATCAGGGCACAACTTTTCATTTAAAAATCAATAAGTGTTTTTTTCGAGATGCACATTCATGCAAATAATGCTTTAACATAAATATTGATTGGAAGAAAGATTTGATTTTGTTTGTGATTAATTCTCTTAGACCTTTATTATCTATCCAATGTGTTGGAATCTCGAAAAATTGTTATAAAAAATATCGATAATTTGCTATTTAAGGTCATAAAATTTTACAAATGTTGATATGTAATCCAATTTAGACTGAACAATTAAATGTTTTCACTGCCTTATTTCTAAATGTTTTATTTTCGACCGTCTCCAGAAGAAATGGGAGGAATGTTTGTGTGAGATGTTTACCCATTAATGTATTTCTTTATTCATACATTAATTTTTATACAGGATGGGGCACCCCAAATGATATAGTCTCTGAACGCCAAACGAACTATTTTTTTCGGAAATCTGTTCATTTTAATGTTTAAACGCATCTGCAACACGAAGTGATACCGTATCTAGCGAAGAACAAAATTGTGGTGAATCCTGATAAAACAGAGCTCGTGAATTTCACATGGAAAAGGAAACGTTCCTACGTTCACATTCCTGGGGGATTCAGAGCTCTGGGTAATAAGATTGATGAGACCAAGACAGCGCGGTACCTGGGGGTACTACTGGACAAAAATTAACCCTTGCTAAGCATGTCAGCTTAGCAATCCAACGAGCTGCGGTAGCTATAAAACGGACATACCCGTTGATAGCCAGGGACTCCAAGCTGTCCATGACTAACAAGGTGTTAATATACAGGGTGTCCGGTAAACCTTGTACAATATTGGAACTGGTGATGGACCAGGTCATGCACTGGCGGATCTAGGGAGATTTTCAGGGGGGGGGGGGCATGAGCCATGAGTTGATGGAATTTTGTAACCAAAGTAATAAACTCCAACATGAATGATATAATATACAGTGAGTCTGCTTCGAATTATTGGTACTAACCTTTTTCTATTTTCTTCTACTTGTCTTTTCCTGCCTTCCGATAATACATTCCGTATATCAGAAGTTGGATTTGCATAACAATTAACAAACATATTTGAACTCAAAATAGCTTCTTTATGATATTTATTGGAATCGTGAATATCCAAGATACCATCTCTACCAAAAAGTTTGGCAAATTTTGTCGTAGGCGTTTGAACCAGACTCTTGAGACACTCTGTCTTATTTCTGCCTCCAACTTGGTCAAAGACAACACATTATTTACAATATATTCCTTTATGGAGAAGTGAATACAGTAACCATTCATATTTTGTTAAATGATCATGATTTAAATAAGGTTTAACGATTCGGTTATTTTTATTGTGTTCCGAAAACGGCCACACATGGTTACGAGGCGGATGCCAAGTATCTTTTATGAAATTGTATTTCTCATAGTCATTCATTGTTCGCCCAACTGCTTTACCTATATCGAAAATATTTTCATTTTCTATATTTTCCTCTGATATAAAAGGGTTTTGAGATGACGATGATGGTTTCTCCTCACTTTGGATGCTTTGAGATAGTTTTTTAATATTTTCCTCTGATATGTAAGGGTTTTCTAAAGCTGAAGATTACGGTCCTGCCTCGCTTTGAATATTTTGAATTGGTTGTTCAATTTTCGGCCTTTTTTGTACTGGCTAAAAGTATGAATTAATCTTCCTTCTATCCATCTGAAAAATTAAACAGCTCAGCTAAGTTCTTCAGATCGAATAGGAGGTTGAAATATTTTTTTCACAATGGCACCATGATCATTAAAATAACTTTTTAGTTGGAATAAATTCAGGAATGTAGACATTAAATGATTTTCGGAATTGTATTAAAGATTTATCTGGAGCTCTAAATAGTTTTGTTCATCCAAGTGAGTATAATTTTGTACACTGATTATCGGTTTTCGAAAATATATAAAAATCAATCACGTTAATAATCTCACTGTTGCGTAGGTATATACCTACTTACCATTTAATTTTTACAATAATTTCACTTATCACTTATTTCTTTTTCAATGAAAGAATCTGTAAACTGAATCTTACTGATCTGAAGAACTAATGTGAAATGACCCTTTTCACCTTTTTCTTTCAAAGCCAATTGGTGTTTGTGTGGTTTCCGATAAAAAAACAACTTATTTCAGTTATTCCCTTTGTTTTTGATTCTTACCGCTCACCGGTCACCGCTTACCGCTAATTTGCATTTTATGGAATACAGTCCCAGAAAATTATTATTTTTCCTCTATGGTAATCTGTTTTGCCGCCCTTTGATCTGGCCGCCTGTGTCGTTTTCACATATTCGCACTGCATAGAAGAATATTTCTGTTTCATATTTGTATTGGATGATGAATGAAATTCAAAAACGTGTTGATTTGGGGTGTACGAGTGTTTGAAGAAATATTCAATACGAAAACTACGAATACAAATAATGTTCGTTTGTATAACGTAGGTTTGGGCATATCCAGACTGATTGTTGAACCAATATCAACTACTTATTCAGAGCTCTGGGGGGCCATGGCCCCCATGCCCCCCCTCTCAGATCCGCCAGTGAGGTCATGACTATTCAGAATATAGGAATTTCACCTTAGTAAAAATCTCACCGTTTTTGAGATAATGAGCATTTTTTAAATTTCGGGAAAATCACTTCCTCATCTTGGATTTTTGAGTGCCCTGTCTACGAATTGGGGCCAATTCGAATATCTTTGCTGTTGAAGATTACTGATGAGTGATGCTTCTAGATGTACAAAAGTTTTTCAGAAAACGATACAATTTTTTCAAGAAATGAGGGTAAAATGCCAGATTTGAGTTTCACCAATTTTTTTAGCAATAGTTTGACATTTTTGTTTGAAAAAAACATAACCAAGTGAAAGTGGATATTCATTACAAAAGAATGCCCATTTTGTCCAGCCTCTACCATGGTATAAAACATACGATAATTATTTTTGGAAGGAGTAGAATTTCGATTATATTAGAGTGTGATGTTATTCTGAGCTAAAATCAACTCCATTAAACTTTGTCAGTCATGTCTTTTATTTTTATCCTAACAAGATGAAATGATTGAATAATTATGAGTAATAACGAATCAACTACTTAGAAGCATTCAATGAGATGTAAGGAAGTAAATACTAATTCAACGTTTTTTTGAATCAACATACAATATAAACCACAATAACGATTATTCAACATCGCACTGAATAATATTACAAAAATGTTATTTTCCATCCACTCGTACGCAGAGAAGACATTTTTTCAAGAAGAACCTTTTCAAATGCGTTATAGGTTATAGCCCCCAAATCAGCGATTCTCTGAGCGACATTGTGCAATCGGATATCGTTCTGCATAAAGCGCTGCTGCAGCAGTAGCCCTACCTCCACATTCACTGTAAATGTAGTGCATATGCGCATATTCTCGGGGAGTATAACGTGTGTACGGCATGACAAAGAAATAAATACCACTTAATGAAACAAGCGGAATAATTTCAAAAAACTACGACAGAAGTCACAAGTTGTTCAAACAAAATGTGACAGTCACCTACTAGATTTTTTCAATTCTATTTACAGAAGATCCGTTCATACACAATGCTGTATTTTATTTTTTCAATAGGGAACTATTGCTTCTACGGACACAACACAGGAGTTAGAAAAGTTTTTAGTTTTCGACAAGGATTCACCTACTAAAAAATTTTATTTACAACATTCGAACTACACAACATCGTAGAACCTGCCGTAAGGCAGGTACGATCTGGTTCGGCCCTTCCGTGTCGAACCCCACCTCAGTCTTTCACTCCCTCCCTACCACCACCCTGTGGCTAAGTGATAGTTTTAAGATTTGTGTTAACGTTATAAATATTATATTTACATATTTATTTATTTATATATTCGTTATATGTTGTTAAAAGTGCTTATACATTTTTATACTATTTAATTAATAAATATTTTTCAATTTTTCAATTCATTTTAATGTACGGAAAAAAGTTGAATGGTTATTACTGAATTTTGATAAAATGCTATCAAAAATACAGTAGCGTGCAGATTATTTTTTAAATGTATATTATTGAATTTTTGAGTCTATCTTCCTTCCTGATTTCAAAAATGTAACATGTTACACTTATACCATTTTTGAGTTATTGAACGTCGAATAACTTGGACTATTGATTTCATTGAAAATATGAACAGGATGTTCATAAAGTCAGTTGTGGAATCATCTGCGACTGAAATGAGATAAGAGTCTCCAATGGAAACTGGACATTCAATAAATAATCAACTATCTGAATGAAAATGCAAATTTTCACTTTCAGATTTTTTCTCTCAAGTTATATAGGGTCTTTCTCAATATCTATCAGATGTAGTTCAATGTCCAGCGTGGCTTTTGCCGGGGAAGTAGTTGTTTTCTGTTAGATATTACAAAAAGTAACTTCAATTTTATCGTAGGGTTTTCCCATTTCCAGAGGAGTCATGTATTGATTCAATTTTCAATTGAGAATGTTTCTCTTTAAAACTTGGACTAGTTGTAACTGTGAATAACAATCCAATGAATTTTAACATTTTTCAAGTAAGCCATGAAAATGAAAATCAATGAATAATCGAAATGGTTCACAGTGAAAAAAAAATCCGATATACAGGGTATATCTCACGAGTAAACGCGATCTAAATACAAAGAACAAAAAGTAGGATGATTCTAAAAATTGGTAGGATGGGTGAAGAACTAATTAAGAGTTAACTAAACTATTTTCTGAGAATGAAATCGAATCAGCCAGGCTCAGTCGAACACTTCGTCCGTTATCACACTGCCTTTGAAAATGTCTACCGCACATGTAGACAAAACGTCAGGTAGAATTACCTCGTGACCACAACCGTCAATCCCGAAAACCACCGAAAGTTCTAAAATATTTTCGTAATCATGACGTTTCGGGTTTCACAGGAAGTAACGTCATCTTTCTTATTTTTAATGGCACACCCTGTATTTCATCTAATTTTTGAATTCGTATGATTTTGATTCTAACTTATGTATCATATCCTATACCCAATCAGAAACGTTTTTGAATTATTCGAGTTTTTTTTATAAAAAGTGCCAGAAGTGGCAGCCTCTCGGTCTCGAACACACGTAATTTTCATGTAAATTATGCAGTGAGTTAATCATGAAGATTGAACGGATCACGCACCATTTTCACATCCACTCAATAATCCGAAAGTTGCACAAAAATGTGAATCCGATAATTGAATGGGCCAAATAAAAAATCTCAACTCTTTCAAATGGGAACCCCCTTTTTTTCAATTCTATTAAGAAAATAAGCCCTAGTTATAATATTCCATCATGTTTGAATGATTGTTTTTCGGTTTAGGCCAACAAGAGTAGTTGGCATTTTCAAGAGAGACAGATGTTCACAGTTGCTCCGATCACTGTTCACTGTTTGATACCCCACCACCATGCACCCCCTAAGGTTGAGGCCCGGAAGGATGAACTCCCCAGCACTCGTACGTACTCGAAATAAGCTCACCCCCCCTATCCACCACCCCCGCTCGATAAAGCGGTTCCTCATCCTGATGACTGGCGATCAGCAGAATAAAATCTGACCGTTTGATATGGAGTGCCCAGCCAATTCTCGGCTTGAAGCTCCCTTATATCTGACATAAGTTGACTTTTAAAACAATGACTTTACTTTATGTGCATGGTGCCCCCCTGAAACTGGCTGAAGGCCTGAAAAAACTCTCGGCTGAGGGCCGAGTGCTGTGTACTGAGTTAACTGAAATTGAAATTACTACTTGGTCGGTTCTTCTTGGTATCTGAAACATAAAAGCATGATTAATCGTGATTTGGTGCCTGTTGAAGTAGACGTTGGCGTCGCCGAAGGTCTCGCTTCCGCCGTACTTCTTCAGGGGTGTCGTTGTCTCCTTGGTTTACTGGACGTCTGTATTAGTCTCTGTCGTCTTGCTCACGTCTGTTCTCGTGGAGCTCCGTGAGCAGCGGGTTCGTGTGGGTCTCTACTCTGTCTAGAGTAGTCCCCACATGTTGTCTGATCAGTCTGTCGATATAGTCTGGGTGGATGTCTAAGTCTCGATATATGAACCTGTTGGGCATATATTGTGGTGCGTCTGTTGCCGTCCTCAGGCAGACGTTGAAGAAGGACTGTATCCTCTGCCTATAACTGTTCGCGCACTGCCCCCAAGCAGTGGATGTCTACAATATGATAGGCAGAAGAATTGTCTTGATGAGGCGTAGTTTCAACTCGAGTGCCATGTTGCTCCTACGTCCGATGAGTGGGTACAGCTTATGCCTTGCGGCTTTCGCTATAGCTAATCTGTGGGAGACGTGCCTCTGAAACGTGAGTTTCTTGTCCAGGGTTACTCCTAGGTAAACGGCTTCGTCTACCCATGGAATTCTCTCGTCGTTCATAGTAACATGGCCCTCGGGTGTCCTACGTCGCTTCGTGAACAGTATGGCCTTGCTTTTGTCTGCATTGATTCCGATCTTCCAACGATTGAACCACGGTTCCAGCTTGTTTATCTGAAGTTGCAGCTTCGATGTTACTCCTCTCTCATGAGATGACTCAGCAAAGATTGCCGTGTCATCTGCATAGAGAGCAAGTTTGGTCGTGGCGTTGTCCGACATAGGCATGTCTGCAGTGTAGATACCCGTTGTCTCAACCAGTATTTATATGCCGGTCTGTTGGTTTTTGATTGGTCCACTGCGTCAGGTTCCTCCCTAGGGATTTTTGTGCCATCATTATTTCGGTGCCTACCCAGGTACGGTCCTCTTTTGGTATTTTAGAGAACGGAGTCATTAGTGCCTTTATTACTCAGGTACGGCACTATTTCGAAGAACAGGTAGCCACGCCTTGTTTAGTCGCAATCACTCTTCGGTTCTTTTGGTGCATTTAAATTTCCATAAGATACTTTTTTGTACTCAAAAGTCAAAAATACTTGTTGTGTTTATATATTCAAATGGAAATAAAGACCTATTATTATTATCCGGAAGAGTCTTGGGTAGTAAGCAGATGTGTATATGTTCTTCGAACTACTTTTACAAGGTGGGTTATAAATAAAGTGACATATCAAAAAGTAAAGTGTGTTTTTGGCGTCGGCTACGGTTAAGGGGCACACGATGAGTCATCCCTGGAGACCGTTAAACTCTCGTTAGCCACCATGAGAAGTCATAGCGTTGCCTAGGGTTCACCAAAGTTAGGTGAGAGTAGCGTCGGAGGTGTCTAACCAGAATTCTTAGAAACTTTGAGAAGACAAGATGCTATGGAGTTATAATTACTCAAAATTCAATTGAAAATTTCATCATAAAAAGTATTTACAAAGTCAGCAAACGACGTATGGAAGCCATACCAGCACGAAAAAAGAAAAGAAAACGTACCTTCAAGAAGAAAAATCCATTCCTGCAGAGCCCACTACTTTAAAATTCACTCTGGATATATCACGTATCGGAGAGCACTTTCATCAAGAACGACCGGGTGTGTCACCGAGTTGTCCAGAATTTTAGGCATTGGGAATGATAAAGAAGTGGAACATCTTGCATATTGGAAGTCTAATTCAGGAGATAAATATCATGAATTGTCATTGATATTCATAGTAACCTACGAGATTTCTGAAAATAAATGAAATTCCACGTCTCAATTGTTCGGAGTTCTCAATTCACACACTTGATAACGACAGTAGATGTTAACTGTTGAAACGTCGTGAATTAAACACATGCAAATAATTTATTTTCTTTGTTTCTAGACAATGGAAGTCCAGAAGAATTCTACTAATATTAAAGAGGCTTCAAGTTTTCGAATTTATTTGCGAACTGAAACGCTCATGCACGATTATCATCGAAACTTGATTATAATCAGGCCAATGTTTTTACACAAAATAAAAGACGGAAATGGACTATGCAAATTTGTTAATGAAAACCCCATTTTTCGCCCCAGCAAAATCGCATTGTGGAATTTTTTAAACAAGCAATAGTGAAAAAAATTATAACTTTTTTGGTTTTTTGGAAATATCTCAGAGATTATTCAAGGATTCGTTTTACAGTCGATTGAACTTTTGTAGAGATTTATAGAACCTACAAAATGGATTTTCATATGACAGGATCGTTGCATTTTTCACTAAGAAAATCTGGTAAAACCTCGAAACAGAGACAATTTTTCGAAAACTTATAATTTTTATAAATCTATAGCTGGACGAACAATATTGCGGAAACTGATAGATAATAATATGTCATTCAACTGTACGCAAGATGTTTTCTATCCGATGTGTAGTTTTTGCACAATTGCGTTATAAACAATTTAAGGGAACATCTTGCAAGATGCGCCGATTTAAGGGAAATCGTCGTATTCAAATTCTGTAAACGGCATCTGGAGAGATCAATATCTACAATTTGATTATTTTGGATTTTTACCTGAAAGTTGATCAAAACGCTTCAAACTGCGTCCGAAGTAACACGAAGACGCACTGAAGTTAGGGCGACTTCTGGTGCACACTGAAGCGTTTAGAGTAACTTCCAGTGATATTTTCGACACATTTCCCACCTCTCAGGTGAAAATCCATTCCAATACATACAAATTGTAGATATTGATCTCTACTTCCAAATGCCGATTACAGAATTTGAATAAGATGGTTTCCCTTAAATCGGCGCATCTTGCAAGATGTGCCCTTGAATTGTTTATATCGCGATTATGCAAAAACTACACATCGGACAGAAAACATCTTGCGCACAGTTGAACCACATATTATTATCCACTAGTTTCCGCAATATTGTTTGTCCAGCTTTAGATTTATAAAAATTATGAATTTTTGAAAAATGGTCTCTTTTTAGAGGATTTTCCGGATTTTCTCAGTGAAATATGCACCGATCTGGTTGTATAAAAAACCATTTTGTAGGTTTTATAATTCTTTTGATTTGATTGTAAAACGATTCCTCCAAAACTTTTTGAGAAATCCACAAAAAACACTTTTTTCACAATTTCTTGTCTAAAAAATTCCACAAATCGATTTTGCTGTGGCGAAAACCAGGGTTTTCATTCACGAACTATTTCATAAAGAATAGTGTACAGGCCGTTTGCGTCTTTTATGTTATGTGAAAAGAGCCTCTTATTTTTATCTACAGCTTGGCCTATCAGTCACATCACGGACACACACACACTTTAAAAATTGTTTGTCCAGTTGACTGACGTCCGTTACAAAAGTCCTGATCGTGATGTGTAGTGTTTAGTGCGTAATGCATAGAGTGTATTTGTCTATTTGTAGTGTATTTTGGACCCACCTTTTCATTCCACATGTTCGATCTGAGCATGTGTACGGGGATTTTAAGTTATTAGGTTGTTATGTATTACTCAACAACCAACAACACTATTTTGAATTCGGTTTTAACAAAATTTGACTTTTGATCCTGTTGCATATTTAAAGCTTTATGAATATTTTATGGTGTTTACGTAGGCACTACGTGAAATGTTCAAAATTATCCTTTTGCAGCGATTTCTTCAAAGGTAGAAAGGTAGTGGTGGTGATATTTTAGGTTATGTAGTGATTTTCTCGGTATTCGCCAAAATTGGAAACTTTTTCGGTAAGTGGGATTCAACGATAACAAATAGAATTGACATGAATAGAGTTTAATTCATAGAATGAAAAGTAGGACCTAGTTGAAAGAAGTTTCTGCATCCCAATCCTCTAATAATACAAAGGTACCTAGTAGTTTAAATTCAATTTTCAATGAACAAATAACCTTGAGTTCTCTATATGAAGTACTCTTATAGATAAAACTTGTTACATAGCTCAATTTATTAGTCAATTTATGTTATGAATTACTTATTTGAGTATTTTCTAATAAGCTGTATTTAGTAGTCCGGTACCGGATTGCTTGTACTTGTACAATGTTTGGCTTCATAATAATTGTTTTAAACTCTGTAGCAGTTTTACATTAAAGTAAATACTGGCAAAGAACTTGGTTTTATACTTTGACTAAAGTTTTATATGGTTCCTCAAAACTGAGAGCATATAAAATATCAATCCAAAGACGCTGCAAGATTTCTTTTTAAATTCACTTGACTGGGAAAACACCATAACGAGATTTTAGTAATGAATTAATTGGACGTTATTGATTTTTCAAAATCATTTTATTTAAATTCCATGATTTCCATGGGTCATTTCTAATTCAAATTATTAATGACTGCTGGACTGCTGGTGAGCCCAATATGGAATCTGGTACTGGGGTGTTGCCATGCTACAGGTCAGCTACTAGAATCGGTTGCATCGGTTGGTTCCTTGACAACTAGTTAAAAAGTTGCCAATGAATGAATCCACTCTAAATATATGTTAGTAAGGTAGAAATACAAAACCAAACTAATACTCAGTGGACCATATTCGATAAGGGATAAATTGGTGGCACATTCATTTTTACGGCATTGACAAATGACAACCATGAAAATATCACATAATAATTGTTACATATTCATGGATGCCATCACAGAGAAAATAAATGTGCCACCAATTTGTTCCTTAACGAATATGGTCCATTCGACGAGACAGAATACCGGTTTTAGTTTTTTCAATATTTCATCTACACGATTGGAGTGGATACCAGATTATATCAACTAATGAAATATTACAGTATAAGTTACTCAATATGAACACGTTGGAGACTTGTCCCGGAGTAATACTTTTTTTGAGTTGTCTGGCGTTATACGCGTGTATGGTTATTAATACTTTCAATAATTATAGGTAATACAGGGTCGCTGAAACCCACAAACACAGTTACAGCGACGTAACAATGTGACCTACGATACCGCATTGTCGCATAGACGTCACAGCGATGTTATTTTGTCACAACGATACATTTTTTGAGATGTAACTGCAGTGAGTTTTTGCGATGCACACAAGATGATTTTATTTTGACATCGCGGGTATGTGGACATTTGACATCACAGCGATGTACTTTTGTAATGCACTGATTAGGAAATATATATCAATGGAAAGAAGCCTTGGATGAAAAATATATAGGTATCTAAACATTTAATTTCATTAAATATAATGTACTCAAAATTAAACAAAATTATTAGGATTATGATAGAGCAATATCTGGTAGGAATTGAACTTGATATTTGCTACATTTTCTGAAATTTTCAATTATAATCTGGTCGTCTTCAGAATGAGGCATTCTCAACACAATATAGATGGGGGATATTGGGTTGTATTCAAGTATGCGTTGCAAACTTATCCGCAATCAAATTCAAATAATAAATACGATAAAACGAATCTCAAGCGCATGTGCATGTCGTTCATTGTGGACATCGCAAAAAGACATGGCGATAACATTATTGCGGCGATATAGAATTTGTGAAATCGCAACTACGACATCTTAGAGATGACAATGTTACAGGTATATTTGCTTCTGTACATCGCAGCGATGCACATATTTGATATCGCAGTGTTACCTTATTGCGATATCTCAGAGACGTTGTGTAACAGATGTATTTGCTTCTGTACATCGCAGCGATGGAACGTATGTGATATAGCAGTGTTAACTCATTGCTACATCTCAGAGACGTCATGTCACAGATGTTTGCTACTGTACTTCGCAGAGATGCAACGTTTGTGATATCACAGTGTTACCTCATTGCGACATCTCAGAGATGTCATGTCACAGATTTGTTTTGCTGTGCAGTTACCCAATGACCAAGACTTTAATCTTTTTGTTCAATGGCCCCGCTGGAAATTTGACCTGGTGTAATACTGGCTTTTGAACTGACTGGCGTCATTCGCATTGGTTTGATAGTGAAAAATATACCGTACAAAAGTATTGGGGGCTTGAAAAATATCTGGAAAAATAATGTATATAGGGTTAGTCAAAAAGCTTTAGGAAAACGAAGTTACTTTTTTAAAATGGAACACCTCGTGCATTTTTCCATATTGGTTAGAGATTATCATTACTAATCCAGCGATACTAGGTTTCATGGAATTATGTCGAATGGTTGCGTAAATCCTCCCAGAGGCTTTCAGGAAGAAGAACAGAACAAGTTTCGTAAGTTCTGTCACACTCATTGAACAAATGGACGGTTTTGCCCATATCTTCGCAACCGTTTGACATAATCCCATAAAACCTGTTATCGCTGGATTGGTAACGATGAGATTTAACCAAATATAATAAAAAAACAGTTACTTTGTTTACTTGTGACTTTTGACTGACTCTGTGTTCTTAATTTTTCCTTTTTGTAATATATTTCAAAATCCCTAAATCTTTTGTTGGACTTAATATTGTTCGCTAGCTATCTTGCGTTGAGAACATAGTCTATCGTTTCCTTTCGTTCATATCCTTGCGAATATTCACAATTTTTTTTGCGATTAGTCTCATACTGCGAAAAAATCGGGGTGAATGATCAATTATAACATGTAATTTTCAGTATTTGGGTTTAGGTATTTCTACATTATCGAAAAATAACATGATTCATCATTCATCTCAATTTTTTCGTCGCATGAGTCGAATCGCAAGTAAATTGCGAATATTCGTAAATGTATGAACGAGCCTTTACAATCAGCGACTGCATTTGACAGACGACAATAAATTGCACGGCACGGCACGGTACGCTCTGTGATTGGTCACTGTAATAGCGGTAAGTTTAAATGACCGACAAGAATAATAATAATCTTTATAATAATAATCTTTATTCACAAATTATCACAGAAATCACAAAAATGTTTCAATATCAATTATCGTGAACAAAGTAGCAGAAGCCGATAGGTGTTTCAGTATTGGTGGAACAAAATATGAAAATAGTTAAGAAAAAATATATAACAAGGGTTAGTAATATAAGATATATATAAAAAGGGTTAGTAGTATAAAATCAACAATACAGTACATTTTAAAAGTATTAAAAAATATATATATAGGACATACCTATGTGACAATATAAAATAGTATAGAATAGAACATTATAAATTTCGGGACGTTCACAGAATGGATACAGTGTAAAATTAATGTTGACATGAATAATAAAATTTATTGTAATACTTATTAATAGTAAGATCGACGACATAGTGTAACTCAAACAATGATATCAAAATCAAAGAAACAATTCATTTGTATATTTTCGAATTCAAGGGAAGTTAATGGCAAACTGAGTTGAAAATGCGTGAATTACTAGCCAACCTAACCTAACCTGACTAACCTTGCGTAGACAGAATAACCATTCAAAATTGTTAGCGATTTAACAACTATTCATCCAAAATTGTTGATAGCCTAGCATTGGTCGGAGCGCTTATGCCGTGCATTTTATTGTATAGTGCATTTGACGATGCCGTTATCGGGATACTAGACATGGCATGCTATACGGAAGTTGGAAATTAATATTCCTGTCATAGGTTTATTTGCCAAATACTTTTGAATTATAAATTGTTATATTTATAATTGTTATATTTATAATTGTTATATTTATAATTGAAAATTATTTGGTAATTTTGAACATTGTTTTGGACTGAGATTCATCGGAGGCATGGAAATGATCTCAAACACCAACATTGCAGGTACTACAATTTTTATTGTTTTATAAAACCCCGGAAGGACGAGTTGCTGTTGCGTGTCTAGCCATTCCCAGATTTGATTTTTTCTTCGTAGTAGGTACGATATCGTGGGATACACTAAATTCGAAAACATCAAGCCCATAGGAGTTTTGTTTTTAGTTACTTGGATCGATTCTGCTTTCCCCTCTAACTTTCAAAATTATTTTTATGTAGCTTCAAAACCTAAGAAATCGAAACATTCAAGATATTTAAAAAATAAAAAAATATATTTACTTTTTTTAATTTTTGTTGATAAAAAAGTGGAAAATCAAACTTTTACAATTTTTGCATCAGGTATCTATTTGTAAGCCTATTAAGAATAACTTAAATTATTGAAAAAAATCCTAGGGTTTTAGTTAAATAATTATAGAGTTTTTTTTTTATGTTAACATTCAGTTTAGAAAAATTTGTTAATGAACAAATACATAATTTATGGAGAATTTGGAATAAGAATTTGTTAACCGCGTACTTATTATTGTTAATTGATTTATACCAATAGTACATGAATTTTGTATTCCTTAGTATTCATATTTCTTATGTTAAAATAATTTTTTTTTGATTGGTGTGTCAGGGCTCTGCAAAAATTATAAATATGGGAGGTACAGTGTCGGGAGTTTTTCAGTAAATTTGCTGATCTGTTCAGATCTTTTTCAATATTTCGAATATCTTTAATATTTTTCGAGATATTAAAAAAAAACAAAGCCCCTCTCAATTATTTATAACTTTTGCAATTTTTTTCGGCCCCTTTTGGGGCGTTTCCTTAAACTTTCTGTATGACATTACGACTCGAATGACATGATCATAATTTTCGGTGACAATACAATTTTTTTTAAATGGTTCTTGTTGACTAGACTATAACTACATTTCCTTTATATGAAATGATGCTATTTATGACTAAAAATGCCCGTATCTCTTCAATAATCGTTGCCACCTTAATAATCAATAATTTTAAATCGGTAATTTTTCAAATAAAATTACCTTAAGGCTTAAACTATACATACCTTTGCGAATAAAATCTTCTTGTCATCAGCTTCTCCTAGAAAGAATCATATTTTTTTGACGTGATAACCCGCAGATTTTTCGTTTAAAAAATGCTACTAATATGGTATATTTTTGGATGTCAAGGTTTCTTTTGACATGTGATTCTACATTCAACATAGAGTAGGTACTCCATACTGTAGATGCTTTATAGTTTTGCATTGTTTCGAAGTACGCTTACAGAACCTTTTCACAAACATTTTTTACTCCTTTCTCTTGAGTCTTGACAACATTTCTTATCATTATTTTCCACCTTACAACTGTTGGCAGCAATTTCAATGGAGAAACGAAATTGGATAAAAACAATTTTAACCCAGCTTTTGTACAATAGATGACGTGCCTATTAATGCGACTAATTAGGTACTTTAGTGATATAATGGTTCCTAAAATCAGTTGTTTGAGAATAAACAATAACATTCTATATTTAACCTGTCTTTTCCCAGGAAGTATATTTGAAAGGAATTTCTCACCAGACCAATTTACTGACGTCCGCAAATTTAAGCGTAGATTAGAAGAATGCCGCTTACACATTACGCAGTACGCGCCGTGACGTGACGCAAAAGCAAAATTTGAAAAATATTATACCATTAGACGTTGCGTAATCTGCTTTTAAATCTGACTAAAGTGATTTCATTTTGATGATTTGTAATTGCAAATAATGGTGCATGTTTTCTATCATGGTAACATGTTTGAATTGTTTGATTGGTTACTTGGCCTCTGACGAGCTATCTTCGAATTTTGATTGGCTGTATTCAAACATGCCACATGGCAATGATTTGTTGCGGAGTTGTCGGCTCGGTATTCTTTAAGCGATTGAACTGTGACTATGTGAAAAAAAAGGGAAATGTACTTATCTGTAATCTATATTATAATGACGCTTATGAATTTAGTAAAAAAAGGATTGCCTTCGAAAGCTTCGAAAATTTCGTTGAACCATTATTGTTATTGAGTCACTGTGGAAAGAGTGTTTGACGATCTTATAGTTTAATAATTTGTGGAATACCTACTAGATGGTTTGCTTGGACAGGGTTGTAGTTATATATTTGGAACTCAAACTTATAGTAATTTATTTCAAAAAAGTTGTAAAAAAAGTTCTTACGAAAATTTAAGAGTCATTCGACAAACTCTTTTATTTTTTTATTTGGTAATAAAAAACCTCAAATGAGCCGCTTACTCCACGTGGACTGCGTTTCATTGGTCAATATTACACAAACTGCACTGTGATTGGATATAACGTCATAAAGTTCTCACTAACATTCATGCCAAAACACATTCGGCATTCTTTGAAATGCTAATAATAGTCCGGGAGGCGATTTAACAAATAGACGATGATGTGGAACTGACTGACTGAAACTAGATATTCTGTTTTGACTTGTTTATTATAGTATTTGCAGTGTTTGATGATAATCTATTATATACATATAATTCCCCTTATATGTTTATAAACAAAACAGCAAATAAAATAACTCACTATATACAGTAAGTCAAAAATAAGGTTGTCCACCATGGGAATATGTGTAACTATAATAGATACAGTTTTGGTTGAATTAGTAAAAATGTGCCTACAGAATATTATGCTTTCAGCAGACAGAGTTGTAATCAGTAGTGTCATGAAACTATTTCTTGTTTGTCTTAAGGCCGATTCAGATACATGCGTGCAGGTAATACTTGCTACTCCCAAGCCATTTTGCCATTATGTCCTAATGAATCAATAGGCATAAATACGATCAAGAAAGTGTTCCTTGAGAACTTCTGATTCGTCAGCTCTCCAACAATACCACTATGGCTTTTTGGCGACCGTTTGATGAAGGTGATCAAAATATTATTTGGCGACCGTTTGATAAAGGTGATCAAAATATTATTTGGAGATCATTTGATAATATTAATTTAAATAATGGTAACAATGAAAACAGACCTCTTTGGAGGCCATTTGAGGTACAAAATGAATCATTGCCATTGAATATACAATCCCGTGTTATTGATCGGCGACATACGCTACCTGTAGAGACTCAACAAATTATTCTCAATATGTATAATAAGTTAGTTAGTGAGAATAATAACACAAAAAGAGGAGTCGTCAAGAGAATATGTGAACTAACTCTACTGAGCCGTTCCAGTGTCAGCCGCATTGTTACAAAACGAAAAGTTCAGGTGAAACGATCTTTGAAGAAAGTTGACAATGCTACGGATAAAACGATTAGGAGAATCGTACATATATCTGAATCCTACGCTCGAAGAAATTCTTAGAGAAATTATAAAAGAAGGTGTTTTACTATCCATATAAATCAAAAGATTCACTCCGAAAACTATTAATGAAAATGGGATTCAGGTACAAAACAATAAATCGACGTCAGTGTATAATGGAATCCCGAACAATCGTTGACATGCGTAATGAATACCTGTCGCAAATTTTGAAGTTCCGAAATGATAATCGTAACCGATAGTAATCGATTTAAATAGTAGTTCCTCCAGCGAATAACTACTTTTTTGTGTTTATGTATTTGTATTCTTAAAAATAAAACTTTTATAGTGTGATTCTATATTGTTTATATTATTACATACCGTAATTCGTAGCGGCATAATCATATTCATAATATAAACCCTCATTCTCATCTCCCCTAACGGTAGGCAAAAATTAAAAATATATACAACATTGGATACAGAATTGAGATACCTTCCAATCGAGGTGCCACGTGACCTATTTCCAAATTAATTTTTTTTCCCAAATGACGTCACGCTTGTGCGGATAACGTCATAAAGAATACAAGTATTGTAAACAGTAGTATTTAAGGTTACGTTGATTTTGATTTTGGTGCGAATCGAATAATAACAAAATACTCATTCTTCGTTTTATAAATTTATAATTAAATTAAATGTCATTATCGTTACAAACTAGTTTTATTTGATTTAAAAAACATGATTCTAAAAAAACCTGGGGATGAATAGTGTGAACTGATACTGATATATCTATCTTATTAACCTGATAACAGTAAACGGTGAACGGGCTCATGCATCCAAGAACAAAGTAACCAAACTCGACGCAACCTCAAAACTGTGATAACATCAAGTTTAAAAATCAATGTTAAAAAATCACAGTGACAAATATCAGTGTGATTCACAAAATCACGGTATCGCTCATATCTAAATTGTTGAATCGCCTCCCGGACTATAAGCACATCTGACGAACCTGTTTAATATCAATTTCAAAGAATGCCGAATGTGTCTCATTAGCATAAATAATAGTTGGGACTTTATGGCGTTATATCCAATCACAGTGCGCTATTGTCTGCAGTCCACGTGGAGTAAGCGGCTTTTTTGTGGTTTTTTATTAACCAATAAAAAATCAAAGAGTTTGCCGAATGAGTCTTAAATAATCGTAAGAACTTTACTGGTATAGTTTCTACAAAGTCAGTTGAAACAGCAGAAAAACTGAAATTCCATTTAGTGTCGGCATATCATTTGTCGCCTTTGTCGGCATTTCCACGTGGACTGCCAATCGAGTTTAGACTAGGTGCGTTAGAGAATAACGTGTTTTATGCCTCTGCAAATTATCAGTGGCAATTTGTATATTGATATAACTTTTGAGCTCGTAAAGACTATAACTGATTGTTCAAATCTAATAGAGGCAATAGGTATAATATTGAATTCTCTCAGCAGTACCTACGACCTACGTACGCCTTGGATGATGATTTATTAATATTTTTTAATGTCAGAAATTTATTGAATAATTGTCGAATGGTTTTGGTTATTCCACAACTGTTGAGTGAATTTTCTGTCGGAGAAAAATTGAACAAACCAAGTTATGTGAGTGTATTCGGTATATGTAACATCCAATTATTATTAAAATGGTTGGCCTAAATAAAATTCAATTCCAAAAGTTACAAACCATACTATGGAATCAGAGATGATATATTCGTTGAAGCAGGGATTGTATTTCTCGAGGTATTTCTTAACCATAAAATCATCGGTCCTCATAGTCTTAGGAATTTTGTTATTGAATTATTACACAAAGGTCACACTGGTATTAGTAAAACAATAAATAAAGCAAGAAAATTATTTTTTCGTGCAATCGCACGCGAAGTCAGTATTTCGCGTTCTCAGCACAGTCCGGGATATTTAATTTCGCGGCCGTTACCCATAGCAACGGCCGCGAAACCAAACGTCACTTTCAAAAATGTTTTCAGACATCGTCTTAACATTCTGTTTGTCACACCAATCTTTAAACTCGCCGTAACATTTTTCGTACTGCCGTTTAGATTTTTCGGGTATTAAAACGGAAAGCGCCGAATTTACAACGCTTTTGAGTTCAGTAGGAGTGGAAGGTACTGAAATATCGCTATCAGTATCAGACATTTTGCTTTTTGACAAGAACTGTCAAAATATTTTGTATATATTGAAACATATCATTTCCATAGCACACGGTGATATTGTTAAATAAATTGAACTGCTGTTGATTTTAGAGCAATAATATATTTATTTACAACTATCTATTTTAATAATTTTACCGATTGCACGAAAAATAGTGTGTATGCCATGGCCGCGAAACTTTTTAACGACCTCAAGATTATCTTGCCTCGGCCGCAATGTCCAATGATATAATAACATATATAGGTACATAAATGTCGTACCTGTGAAAAATATATGCCTAGTAATTTCAAAGAACCATTATTATCGCTTCCTGTACCAAGCTTACCATTCACCCAAATAGATACTGATATACTAGAGTTCGGTAGGAAATCATATATAGTTCTTGTTGATCATTTTTCCCATTGGATTACTTTATCACTTTTAAATGACAAAACTTCCCAAAGTGTTATAAATGAAATGCAAAACACTTTCACTCAATTTGGATATCCACAAGTGCTGATAGCTGATAATCTTCCATTCATTTCCCGTGAATGTAATGAATTTTATAAGATGATAGATATAACTATTAGTACTTGTGCACCACATCATCACCAGAGCAATGGTATGGCTGAAAAGGCGGTAGGAATTTGTAAACAAATAGTTCGTAAATGTTATGAAGATGGTAGAGATTATAGCGAGGCTATCTTGGAATATAATAACACCCCAATAATAAGCTTGAGTGCATCTCCAGCGCAAATACTGCAGAATAGAAGGTAGAGAACTAGTTTACCTATAACATACAAAAAACTCAAACCCAAAATAAAAAACCATATTTTCAAAAACCTGCAGGACCAAAGGCAAGCTCAGAAAATAAGATATGATAAACGTGCTCGTAGATCACCTATTGAGTATCAAAAAGGGGATAATGTAGTAATAAAGACAGAAAGGGAAAAGTTTTGGCAAAAAGCAACCATACTCAAAAAGGCAAAAGAACCAAGGTCGTATTGGGTTCGTAAACACGGTAACAACAATACTGTCCGCAGAAATACAACCCACATAAAACCATCTTCAACAAAACCTAATTATCAGGATAGGGAACCACCAACAGATTTAGAGTTTGACCACATCTTTAAAAATGATAACAGCCAAAACAATTATCAGCACCAAATTCGTACACCAGTGCATGTCACTAATGACCCTCCAGTACCTGACAAAAGTAATCAAAGAATATCTAGATTCGGAAGAAGAATCATATCTCCCAGCCGCCTAAACCTTTGATCTGTTTTGTAAAATGATTCTTAAAGAGGAAGGTGTTCGGTATATGTAACATCCTGTACTAGTCATATACGATGACAGTGATGTATAATGGAATTAATAAATGTTTGAAGTTTGAGTACCTTCACATATATTCATTATCTTATAGTTTCTCTTAAGATGTCTAAAAACCATGGTCTGTCGACTCATTCCTGCAAAACTGTGGGATAAAACGGGATACAATTCGCCAGCTTGATTAAGAGAAAACAAATAAAATCGTGACCTGTTTCCCAAATATTCCGCATTTGCGTGTACCGCCACGGTCGGTTTTCCTGTTAGGGTAAATTTACAAGCACAGAAGTTTTCAAGTATTGTCGACGGATGAACTGAATAAAGAAACCTAATTATTGAAATTTACTAAATCACTATCACCAATCAGTTTTATTTGTTACATTTTCGACTTATTTTTATAATTTTTTACTGAAATGCAATAAACTACAATAATAACCAAGCATTTCATTTGGAAGGATCGAAATTAAGCTTCATGAAAATTCAACATTAGAACCTGTCAATCTTGTGCTAATATAATCATGAATGACGGGATTCCGTGAGATATATTCGTGCCATTATTTTCATTAAAATGTTTTCTAATAATACAAGTTACTATGTAATAATCTTCATAATATGGTGGTACTCACTTTCGGTACTGGATATAGATGAATTATTTTGTTCGTCTCTCTGGATTGCCCACAAATGATACAAAAACGGAACATGATCAAATTATTATTGTAAAGACTACACAGAAAACGATTAGATATTCACAAATTTTATTCAATGTTTCGCCAATACAGCAACTTCTTCACTGTCTGATTGAATAAAGTTTGTGGAGATCGAATCGTTTTCTGTGTATTTTATACAATTACTATGGATCTTCATCAAGTAACGGCCCAGTCAATCAGACAAATTGAATTATCATTGAATGAATGATGAATTCCTAAGAAAATATGCAGCAAAATGGACAACACATTAATAATAGTCATCAATACAGGGAAATTGCACTATGAAATTTAGATTCCGTCACAACCAATAATTTTTTAACAGTATTTGAAGTTTGTTGAAATTCCATAAAATTGACAATAGTCGTCAATCACATATCCCTGGAATATTGACAGGACTAAAATTCTATAAAGGCGCCATCTCTGGGACCGACTGAAGAAGCAGACCACTATTTCATTTGTTTATTTGTCTTCTGAAAAATCGAAACAAAATCGAATCACTCGACACACCAGGGTTTTTATACATCTTAGTTTCTCTTAATATTGAGTATTAAACAAATGCAAAAAGGACTATCTCCGATATTCAGTATTTGAATGTAGTTTTTTTACTACTGAGAAATTGGTGGATTTATGAAAAAAAAATTTTAACTATTCGAATATTTGTTCAATACATTTCCAACCGAAAAAAAAAAAAATCAATCATCATACAGTGCCTAGTAACTTCTAAGAGAATAGCAATAATATAATGTTAGCAATGACAGGTAGATCTTCCGCTTCAAATTTTTTTAACGTTTCACGACAAATATGTTTTGGTTATTCGACAATTGTTGAGTGAATTTTCGGGCGCAGAAAAAATAAACCAACCAAACCAACCATGAAAGTGTATCAGTAAGAAAATATTTCCACTAACCAGCATTTGTAACTAGTTTTCCCGCTGAAAAAATAGGTCCCCTACGGCCCACATCATTCTGTAGACCTCGCTGCTAGTAGTCATGTTGGCCCTCCCTTTCTAATGAAGAGAAAAAATTGTTTTCCTCTCTGGAAATTGTTTCAGTTGTTTTTTAACCTTACCACACCTATGTTTCAAACACATTTAAACTCAGTGTTTTGATTGTCAACGAAAATTAATTTTGAATAATGGCTATTAAATGATTTGAATACATTTGTTTATAAATGCCTATCTCAGATTTGCTTAATTTTAATAATCACACAGGGAAAATGATAACTACCATTTATAGGACTTGCACTGGATGGGTACTGTACAGTAATGACTAATGCATATCAATGCATTTGTAATAATATTATACCTGTTCTGATACGTTCAGAACACATCCTATGTTTGTTATGATTGAGAAACACCGCACTACATTAAAGAAGACCTTTAGGTAAAAGATGAAGTAATCAAATATATGTTTATAATTTAACAATTTTATTGAAGGAAATTCAAATAATTATTTCACCATAGGTCTCTCTACTAAAATGAACACATTCAAAGCTAAACAAAAAACCGGAAAGATGGGAATACTTTTTCCAACTATCAGACATTGGGGAAACTAACCATTCAGAAAGTACAAATTCACTATGTCGGAGGTTCAATAATATTTTCTAAACAAGCCTTGATTATAAAAAGTGGAATTTCAACTTCCTAGATGCATGCTTATTTTTCAGTTTATATTTTGAAATTGATATCATTTCGAGACTGGTATAGGGTTGAAGAAAAAAAGAGTACTCATTCATATCTACCTTCACATCATTGGAAATATTACATTTTTCATCTTTTTTCGTGCATCGTACTGGAGCACTTATAAAAAAATCATTACCTTAATAAGTTTGATACATCAATTGGGTCTTCGTAAGTCATTTCACCTTCTTTTATAACAATAGGGCGACGACTGTACTTGTTGCTGAATTCAGAAATAACATTCCAGGCCGTTTTGTTGACATTACTAGAATTAAGTGAAAATTGTCCAGCTGTGTGCACGTTCCAGTGTAATTGGACGAAGAAAAGGTTTGTATTTCGTGCAGAAATTTATTTATAAAATCATAGCAAAGCGCTTTCGACTATAAAGTCATCATCAGTGCGTACCAGTAAGTAAGTGACATTGAATTGAATTTAAGAAATTTTGATAATGAGAATTTTGAAAATTGAAAAATTACTTACTCGTCAGGTGTACAAGAGCCAGACCATAAAAATATCATGTGTCCAGAGGACCATGTAAAAATTTGAAAACGGGACATCATATGAATAACAATTTAAAATTAAAAAAAAAAATCCTTATTCCAGGATTAACCTGGATAAAAGTTTCAGCAGGCAGAGTAACACATGTCTGTTGAAGCATGTTGAAGCTTAGTCTACTGTCAAACTAAATGTCATTGTCAACTTTTGACACAATGTCAATTTCATTCATTTAGTTTGACAGTAGACTAAGCTTCGTCAGACATGTGTTACTCTGCCTGTTGAACTTTTATCCAGGTTAATCCTGGAATAAGGATTTTTTTTAAATTTAAATTGTTATTCATATGATGTCCCGTTTTTTAATTTTTACATGGTCCTCTGCACACATGATATTTTTGTGGTCTGGCTCTTGTACACCTGACGAGTAAGTAATTTTTCAATTTTCAAAATTCTCATTATCAAAATTTCTTAAATTCAATTCAATGTCACTTACTTACCTTACTGGTACGCACTGATGATGACTTTATAGTCGAAAGCGCTTTGCTATGATTTTATAAATAAATTTCTGCACGAAATACAAACCTTTTCTTCGTCCAATTACCAGACTTAGCGATTCTATTTTGGTAGTATCTTTTCTTTGAATCTCTTAATAAAACTTCATGTTCTTTTTTAGATTTTTTGTACTGAATGGGTAATAGGAGTAGGTTGGAGTCTCTTTATACGACGGCCTCTCAGATGTGTCAATTTTTATAACCACCATCATGTTGGAGTGGCCTAGATTTGTTTCCTGGTGGTGGTGGCGATTCCATTCACTTGTTGATGAGCACCTCTTCATTCATCGACATGACCGACAAGTGAAGAAGCTACTGTGTTAGTGAAACATGTCGTGATTAAATAAAGTTTGTGAAGATCGAATAGTTTTCGGTGTAGTTTGTACAATAAACTTATCCAAACAAACGTCAATAACTAGAAGTTTTCATTCGTAACTTTTTATTTTTAAGTCAGGTTCTACATAATTAGTCTCTCGAAGACTTCCGAGGGTTGCGCGCAGGGGTGCAATCGGTTGACGGAAATAACAATTTTAACAACAACAATTTTTAATATCAGAAAAATTGTTGAAACACTGTTCAACCCTTTTTTACATATTTTGCCAGTTAAAAATGGGTATTGACACTGTATGTATTGTTACTGGAATTTTTAAAAACTCATATTGAAAAATGTCGAACGTCACAGTTCAGATATGAATAATGCGGAAATAAAATTAATAATAAGTAGTGAACTGAATTAAATCAAGGTATTGTTTCGTAATAAGACTTATGTTGATGTTATTTTGCACATATTGTTGTCCATTGAGTCGTGATTTAAACAATCTTAGGATGTGTTGAAATACATCGGACACCAATATCGTCTATCTAGAAACAAGTTTTGTTAAAATTTTTCCGAAATTTGAACAAAACTTCAACCTTCGATTTTGGATGAACATTTCAAATATTTATGACTGCCTAAACAACATCTCTTAAAAAACATCAGTTTGCTAGGTATTGGATGTATCAGAGAAAACAACTACTCCAATAGCTAATTTCACGGCGGATATTGCATTATATTGAATTGAACTTTATCCAACACAACTATCTAACAGCCGAAGTCATCAAATTGGGAGATTTCAATGTGCCTGGCTCAAATTTTCCAACAAAACAGACGAGATAGGTCGTCAAGGAGAGGCTTGCGCTATCTGCTGTGGTTTAGGACAGCTAGTCGAGCTACCCATACGCAACGAACATTACAGGATTTCCTTTTGGTGTGAACCAAAACATAAATAAATAAACTTAAAAATGCTTTTTACAGAAAAGCTTTTATTTAAATGCACTAAAAAGAAGAAAATAAATTTTAAAGTGAATTAAAACCATCATTTTGTTATATTATAAAATTTTGAATGATATAAAAGCGAGAAGTATCTATGTATTTCTTACTGTAAATGACGTTTAAAATTATCTCAAGATTTATTCTCGCGACAAGCTTTTATATCATTTAAAATTTTATAGTGTAACAAAATTATGCGTTTAATTTACTTTGAAATTTATTTTCTTGTTTTTAGTGCAGTTAAACGAAAGCTTTTCTCTAAAAAGCATTTTAAAGCCTCGTTACTTATTTCTTTTTTAGTTTTCTGTGGATGTTTCTTAGTCTGTTCATTTCAAATAATGCGTCACTTGCCTGTTAATTTACCGTTGGAAATTTTTCCGAATTTCTACGCGTTCTCTATCTAGCTTTCGAGTGGGGAAGAGAGGTATTTTTTTTTTAAACCGTTTTATTTAATGGTCAGATAATTTTCACCATTTTTACGGATTTTTTCGATTTCTATTTCTCGAGTTTTCCAAATTTTTTTCGTGACAGGTAAGGGGGGCGAGCACCCCGATCGATTTTTTTTCATCATTATTTTCCAAGTCCGAAACTGTTGAAACATTGTCATCGGAACTGAACCAATATGTAAAATTTCAATTCCATATGATAAGAGGAAGTGGTTCTAATTCAGCTTGCAAGATTTGTACCCATCTAACACCCACACACAGAGCACGTAAAATAAAAGCTTATAAGTGGATAAAAAGTTCTTTCAAACACGAGCGAAATAGAGCAAGTGTTTGAAAGACCAGTTATTCACGAATACTTTACGCAATTTTTTTTTATTGGTACACTTTGAAATCATAAATACTCGCAAACATCTAATGATGCGGAAAAAAGAATATCATCAAATGGATGGAAGAGTTAACCAGATATAAATGAACGAGTTGTGCTGTCTTGTATTTGTTAGTAATGTTTTATTTGACGTTACAAGGTACTCCTGTCAGATCAATAATCAAAATATTGTCATTCAGACTTCACGTTTCTCGAGTTGTTGATGTTGCCATGACGTTTTTGAAAGCACGATTTAAACAGGCTGGGGCGTGATTGAAATAGGTAAAATGGGGCACCAATAAAAAAATTCATGCGAAGGAAGTAGGCCTTACTGCGCCTAGTTCAAGTTTTAAAAAAATGTTTAGTCAATAATTTAAATTTTACTACGCCTCCATGCCATTTTGACCTGTAATTTCAACTGATGATGAGCATTTCTATGCTCGAAAACATGTTTTTGATGGTATCATGTTGATACAACCACACTTTTGACAATTTATTGCCGAAGCTGTGTTGACAACAGCCCACCCTTCCCTACCTTAGGGGTCAAATATATATATATATATATATATATTGTGGAGACGACTTCGAGTTTTACTTAGCCTCTAAATAAAAAAATTGTTATTTTCTTAACAAGTGCGGAAAGTGATACTTTCCCGCACGCGACTTTCGTCGACCCGAACGACGCGAAGCGGAATTCGGGCGAGCAGTCAAGGCCTGGAAAGACACTTCACGCATGAATTAGGAACATTAGTTTTTCTACGACCGCATAAAGATTCAAAAAGCACGTTGAAAATATATAATTTATTTCAACATACAAAACTTTCAATCAAAATCCAGTAATTATTATTAATATTAATGTTAAAAACACAATTTGTTGTATTCTGCAAGTGAGTCAGAATAGCCGGCCCAGAGTAGATAGTTGATGGTAACTGGCTGTTAAGATCAACACTCGTAGATTGCAAAGTGCATGAAGATACGGAGACTGTATCGATTGCAAGTTGTCAGTACATGAAATTTATTCGAGATGGTTTTCTTCTGTTCTACGGAGACCTCCAAATTTAGCAACAGCAGTTGACTTCCAGCCTCCAAGACGTTTTATGTTGGTTATCCCTTCGCCTGAATCTGCTAGAAACGTAGCGAGGTAGCGATCTCTGCCGGCATTTTACCAAATGTGTTCACGCCTATGCTGCCGTCCTAAGCAAAAAAGCCGTATCTACAAAAAATGTGAATATGGAGATATTGGTTTCAAAGGTAATATAACAAGACCTTGATAAATAGTCGACTATTTTTATTGCATCTAAATTTCGACTGTATTTTATAATAATTTAACGAGACATTATTTTGACATTAATAATCTGATGAGAGTCCGAGAGCGAAGCTCGAGGGCTTTCATCTCTGATTATTAATGCCAAAATAATGTCGAGTAAAATTAATAAATACAAGAGAAATTTAGCAGCAATAAAATAGTCGACAATTAATCAAGGTCGTGTTATATTTGTGAAGATTATTTCTTGAATCTACTTCTTTATATCAGTCATATGAATGAATGAAAATTAAACAATTTGGAATAATTTATTCCAAATATCAAGAACAAAGCACAAAATCTAAACAAAAACAGCACCATCTTTATAATTTATCAATTCAAATTAAAAACACAATTATTGTATGTGACATTTCCACCATGCGTAATTTGTGACATTTGTTCAGCTTTTGAAGAACTTGCAGTATTAACCGTAGAAGGTCCACATTCATTCTCTTATACAGCTTCAACACGATTGATTTTATTAGACGTTTAATATGTATTTATTTAGAGTACTGTCAGATGCTCAGGCTCCTTGATATGAGTATCATGCTGAATAGTCGGTGACTATTGTGCATCATGTAAATAGTCGCTAATAGAGCGTGTTGATTGGTTCTATCAAACAGGAAACAAACGTATGATTGGTTGATGACTGATATTTAATAGACGAAGGAAATAATCATAGCAAATCTTTGATTACCACTCCAAACCACTTGATTCAGCTTAGTTTGATTGTTATGTGGATTGATTTCAAGAAATGCATAGGGTAGATATATAAAATTATCCCAATTTTTATTTCATTCTAATGAATAAAAAATTGCGAAATAATATAGTCTGGGTTAGATTAAATATTAAAACCTACATTACTTTGAATAGTAATATACAGGTAACATCAATGAAATGTACACATAATAACGTTAAATTTTACTTTCCCGCTGCGGGAAAGCGATTTTTCCCTTTCCCGCACTAGTGCGGTAAAGTGACATTTAAAACTAAAATGCGCGGAAAAGTGGGTAAAAACGCACGGTCGTAGAAAAAATGCATTTCCACTCCTCCGAAGGCTGAGTAATGTAATCGTTTTCATTTGACAGCCCTATATAACACTTGAACATAGGATGAACGCTGACTGGATATCCATTTTGGATCTTTTGGATATTTTATGGATGCACAACTTCAACGTAAAGGATGTGTTGTGGAATTCCATATAGCCTACTATAGAACCAAACAAAATTTCAACGTCAAAATATTTCATTACTCAACATATTCTCCTCTTAATTGGATACATTTATTACAGCGAACCTGCAACGTCTCTAGACCTTTAAAAAAAAATGTTTCTTCTTGCTCTGCAAACCAGGTCTCCACAGCTTTTATTACCTCCTCGTTGGAAGAAAATTTACGACCTTTTAAACTTTTTTTCAGTTGAGGAAAGACATGATAGTCGGACGGAGCCAAATCTGTTGAATAAGGGGGGTGTTCTAGTAATTCAAACCCTAAATCACGAATTTTTTGCATGGCAACATGAGAATTGTGTGCAGGGGCGTTGTCCTGCAAAAACAAAACACCTTTGGATAGCTTTCCGCATATTTTCTATTTAATTTTTTCCCGTAGAGTTGTCAGTAATGTCAAATAGTAATCTCCAGATATTGTTCTACCCTTATCCAAAAAATCAATCATGATTACTCCATGGCAATCCCAAAAAACTGAAGCAAGAACTTTTCCAGCAGATTTTTGGACACGAAACTTCTTAGGTCCTGGAGAACCGGAGTGTCACCATTCCATCGATTGTTGCTTTGTTTCTGGATCGTAGAAATGTACCCAAGTCTCATCCATAGTAACAATTCGGTTTAAGAAGTCTACATCGTTTTCAAATCGAGCACAGATCGAACGCGATGCTACTACCCTTGCACGCTTTTGGTCAACATTCAAACATTTGAGGATCCATTTTGCAGCAATTTTTCTCATGTCCAAATTGACGTGAACTATATGATAAACGCGTTCGTATGAAATATTCAGTGCTTCAGATATCCGTTTTAGCCCAATTCGACGGTCTGTTAAAATCATGTCATGAACTGCATCGATATTTTCGGGGACTGACACAGAAACTGGCCTTCCCGATCGGTCATCATCTTCAATGGAAAATTTACCTCTTTTGAAGCTTGCAGTCCAATTTTTCACGGTCGCTTACGAAGGACATTGATCACCAAGGGTATTAAGCATATCTTCGTAAATCTGCTTAACTCTTAACCCTTTTAAATACAGGTACTTGATGATGGCTCGATACTTCAATTTTTCGATTTTCACAATTTCGATGGACATATTTTTTCTTTCAATTTATTGCGTAACTCTGGTTTACTTTTTTGACGTCAAACTTTACACTGACACTTCTAATAAGTTATTGTTTGTTGCTATGGTAACGCAGTATTTTGTTTATGCAGGGAACTGGTCTAGGCTAACTAGATATCAATACATCCTCGTATACTTCAAGTACTTCCACAGGATATCCTCATTCCCTCTGAGTTCCATTTGAAAAAACACTTGTAACTTTTATTAGTTACTTACCTATATTTTATGTTACAAGTTATTTAAAAAAAAGGAAAAGTGTAGTCAAACTTGCAACTGCAACTGTTTGGTCACGCTCATGAGGTTTAATGAAATAATTTTTTATTAAACCTGAATCATTCAAAAGCGTGCAAAATCTTCAAAATTGAAACGCCGAGCTAGAAAGGTTGTTGCTAGGTATCATCGTCAAATTCTCAGATTTATCATATGTCCATTAACTACTTGATTAGATGTGATGAAATATGGGGAAATTATCCTGATCTGAAATTCATTTTCAGCATTGTTTTTGAAGTCAATGAAAAATTGCGGATGATACACTAGACCAAGCTATAGAGGTTTTTTCCCCCACAATTTTTATAAGATAGTTCTTTAATAAAAACTACAGATTTCGTCCCAGCAAAATCGCTTTTTGGAATTTTTTAAACAAGCAATAGTGAAAAAAATTACAACTTTTTTGGTTTTATGGAAATATCTGAAAGATTATTCAAGGAATCGTTTTACAGTCAATGGAACTTTTGTAAAGATTTATTAAACCTATAAAATGGATTTTCATACGACCGGATCGGTGCATTTTCCACTGAAAAAATCCGAGAAAACATCGAAAAAAGAGACCATTTTTGAAAAGTTTATAATTTTTATAAATCTAAAGCTGGACAAAATATATTGCGGAAACTGATAGATAATAATAATAATTTCGAGGTTTCTCAGTGAAAAATGCACCGGTCGGTCGTATAAAAAACCATTTTGTAGGTTTTATATTTCTGTACAAAATTTCTATCGACTGTAAAATGATTCCTCCAATACTTTTTGAGATATTCGCAAAAAACAAAAAGTTGTATTTTTTTCACTATTTCTTGTTTAAAAAATCCCACAAAGCGATTTTGCTGGGGCGAAAACCGGGGATTTCATTTCACGAACTATCTTATAAAAAGTAGTATAGGCCGTTTGCGTCTTTTATTTTCGGTGAAAAGAGCCTCTTATTTTTATCTACAGCTTGGCCTACACGTGTACAAGTGCCTTCAAAGCACTTGCAACGTTAAGGGCACTCAGATTCCAGTCACGCCGTTAAGCTTAAACTCGTTGCGGGTGTTTTAAAGGCAAGAAAGAAAGAACAATACAAGGTCGCGTCCTCGTTCCAATGAATTTTCAGATGTTATCAAATCTCCATTAAATAAATACATGCAATGTACGTTGACCTGGAAACAAGCTGCAAAACATTTTCTATATTTTGCTTGTACTCAAGATTGCGTTGGTTCACTTACATTCTCCACAATGAGTGATCGTGGATAACAGAACCATCAAAATCAACTTTAGATAAACTCGCACTCATTATCATTAACACTACATCAACTAATGGCTGCCGTGAAGTTCTTATCGCGCTTCATTTTTCTGGTGGACGTAAAGTCAATCAAGGGTATTTTGGACGAGTTCTTTGCAAGGTTATCGATATCAATTAAACAAAATAATCTGTCGAAATTGTTGATTTCTAGTGTTACAGTTTGTATGTCTAGTGAATGATCGTTTACATTGTTTCTTGTTGTGGAGTTGTTGGGTTAGTTACTTTTTGGATTTTTTTCCTCTTCCTCAGACGAACCAGATTTTATGGAAGCCGTAAGTGAACTTCGTCACGATTATATTACTATTTTTAACACCAAAAATGTATGTGACGAAATTAGGGCTTACGAAAATGCCGTTAATTTTCATTGATTCATTGAAGGACATGGCACTGGATACATGTATTTCTGGGAATCGACAGATTTTTTAATTTTTGGATATATCATTCTAGAGGTCAAAAGAAGCAGCTTTCTTCATTAAACCTCTTTTTCTGACCCTACAGGGTGAGCTAAAAAATGGAGTTGAATGTCTAATGACAATTATGGAAAATACAGTCTGCAAGTAAATTTTTTCTTGGTTGTTGGGTACAATATGCTGTAAAAAATATGGATTGACTTTGAATATAGCAATTATGGTATACATACGATCATATCGTTTTATAGTTGTACTCGTTTTAGGTCGGTCTTTAGAGCATCGTTACACATGTTGCAAAAGATGGTGTGGTAAGTTTAATTTTTTACCTTGTATGTATGGGTGCAAACATGTAAAACCCGAGCAATCTTGGTAGAACCTTTGGCTTCGAGAAATTCAATGAAAAGTCCACACTTGGCTGAGAAGTTAATTAACGCGTTTCAGAAAATTCGCGTTTTCTGCCTCATCCTATGAGTATGCACACGATGATTGCTATATTGAAAGTCAATCGATATTTTTCACAGCATATTATAAGTACGCAAATATCAAGAAAAATCAACTAACAGACAGTATTTTCCACAATTGGTATATTAGACATTCAACTCAATTTATTAGCTCACCCTGTAGGTCCAGAAAAAAATCTAATGAAGGAAGTTGCTTCTTTTGACCTCTAGAATGATATATCCAAAACTGGCTGACTGACGGCAGGCTATTGATATTCAACCTATTTATTTAATATTAAAATATCTGCCTTTATAAAACTGTTGCATATTTGGTCCCTCAGCTCTTGGACTATTATGATAATATTCCTAAAGTTGTCATGCAGTTAGAAGAAATAACAAGTGACAAGCGTTGTCGCTGGATGTTTGAGGAAGTCTTTTAAGACAGAAAATTTTATATTAGGTGATACTGATACTTAACACAACGAAAAAACTTTCAAAACTGACGAAATTAGGGTCACCGACGGAAATAGGGACACTTATCTCAATAGATTTTGAGTAATATTGGATCTCGTACCGGCTGGGTACATTAATTTCAATATAACTCTGTAATTATTGAACTATTCTCAATAAAACCATATCGGATAGGTAAATTATTGATTAGAATCCAACCATCTACGAGGACAGATGCAAAATAGTTATTTTTCTACTACCTTACTAGAAAACTTCATTTTCGACCCCTTAAGACGGGAGGAAAATGGGACTTTTTCTCCCGCCGGGAGAAAAATATTTTTCCTCCCTGAGAACAAAAATGTTCTTCCCTAGTTTTTTAATACTTTTACATAAGCAAGAGGTTTTTTTTACCTCGTCTGTTTGATTTTGTAAGACGAAGATTTATGATAATAAAATAAAAATTCATATAATATCATATATACATATAATTTTATAATTATAAAATGAAAAACTTGTTCCTCCTGAAAAGCCATTTTTTGCTGAAATATTAACTACTCGTTCTTGATGCTTACTTATTGACGTAGTGACGTATGCCCAGGGCTATGCTGACGATATCGTCATAATGGTTACTCGGATGTATATGGGGGTTTGTATGGATGTGATGCAATCAGCCCTCATAGACGTACAGACGTGGTGTATGAGGGAGAACCTTACGGTCAACCCTCAAAAAACCACGATCGTCCCTTTCACCAGAGAACGCAACCTATATACCAACAGAGCTCTTCGAATTTTTGGTGAAAGTCTACAGATGTCAGGAGAGAAAAAATATCTGGGGCTAAACCAAGACTCGAAGCTCACCTGGAACAAACATCTGAAAAAAGTGCTAACAAGGGCAGACGCTCCTTTGGAAAAATAGTAAAGCGATCTAAAAAAAACACAATTTACCAAAAAAAAAAAAAATGCATTTAATAATAATAATATACGTCTTTATTATTTTCAACATATTACAAAAAAAATAAAAATCATGTTTGGTGAAAATAAATGGCGAAGTTCAATAATTCATACAGAGATTAACTTCTCTAAATGAATTGTTCTTCCACTTAACCCATGAAATGTCTCCATAATTATAATCATATATGTCTCTTCATTCATATTCTCATAATACTATAAACAATAATAATGTAAAAAATATAGATTTCCTGATAAAAGGAAAAAGAATGAAATTTTTTGTAATTTTAGTAATTTGAACAAAAAGAGAGAAAAAAAACTAACTCATTGTCTCTCCTATTGTTTTGTTTCAAATAAATAATTTTTGAACATTTTTCTGAAATTTTCTAACCTTTCTTTCTTGAAATGCGGGGAATGAAATTATACAATGATATAACCTGTTAGCTGAAGGAACGTTTACATGTTTTACTTCTGGAAGATTTTTGGGAGAAAAAGTACCTGTATCTGAGAACGAATATTGGGACTAATTCGTTAAGTATAATTGCTTGGTGCAAAACTAATCTAAATTACGATCTCAAAAATTCTTTTGTTTTTCTTTGTTATCTGTTATCTACGACCAGTTCAGATAACTTTATCTTGATATTCTTTGACATATTTTTATCATTTATTCAAAATCGACTGCACTAATTATAAAATCTCTCAGTACCTAGCAAAAGATCAAGCGATATCTATTCTGTTTCTGTCTTTAAAGGGTATCTCATCTTGTATTTCCGGGTTCAGAGACCCCTAGAAAAGTTAACAAATAATGCACAAACGAAAGTACTGCCAACCCCTGTAAAGAATATGATACGTACTCAATAGGTCATTTAAATACAGTTAAAAAAGTTAATAATTATTGCACATTGTTCGACTTTAAGTTTTTTCTAAATACCAAAAGTGCGAACGTACTGTGTTGGCAATAGACGAATGACAATGAAAATCAGATGAAAAACTGATCGATAAAAAATAATTTTTGGGAAATAGATTCAACCTATAGAGGCAATCGTTAGTAATTCTAATCAGTTCAAGGATAACAGTTTTTTCATTATTCTATATTTTAGGAATTTGACTCACATACTTAGTAATATATACAGTGTGGTATTTTTAGTCCCCCTCTGTTAACTTTTGAACGGTTTGACTTACAGACATGGTTCGAAAACTGTTTTGAATTATTTCACCGATACTACTGTTTGGAATAAAAGAAATTGTGATTGCTTGATAGAGGAGGCGTTGGGGGCACATCAGTTAAAAAAAATTTAAATGGCAAGTGGGTTCAAGTAACACAGTCTTCTCTTTTCAACGATGCATGATTTTACCCCCCATGCCATTCGAAACTATCGGGCAATCGCAATCGTGCAATCGCAATGTCTTTTAATTCAAAAAGTAGTATTGGTAATACAATTCCAAATGGTTTTTGTTCCATTTTTTTACGTCTAACCGTTCAAAAGTTAAGAGGGAGGGGAGACTAAAAAAAGCCGCGCTGTATAAATACATTCAAGGTTGTTTAAGAAATAAAAAAAATATTAAGGGCCGGTTGTTCAATCCGAGGTAATTCCCAGATTAACTAATCTTGGTTTCGTTGATAGGGAACTAGCGTTTCGATTGGCTATGATCTATTAACTGAACCAAGATTAGTTGTTCTGTCGATCATCTTCGTATGAACAACCGGCCCTAAGTGTGGTTTGTGCTGCAAGTCCGGCCAAACGAGTTTCAATAATATATTTCTACAATCCCACTCTCCTTACTTGTTTCATTGAGTAATAATTTTAATACCAATTCTAGAGTTAGCCACCCTTTTCATTCAGGTTGATACCTAAAAAATCATAAAGTCGCCAGAGCTGCACAGATTATGATTTTCACGCATTCCATTGCCGTCAAATTTCCTTCGTCCATAAAATATCTTCCATGGACATTCTTTAGATATTTCCTAACTGAAATCCGTGAGAAATAATCTATGGATATTTACTGATTATCTAAGATAACCACCCCTCTTTTTTCCTACAGAGTAGGTTTGACGCCACTTGAGACCTACCCCTCCACTCCCTTTTTCAGCCACGCCCCTTCCCACAATCAACCAACAAATTGTCACGTGGTAGCACCCACCGCCACGTCATTTGTCATCTGCTAACACTTCTCATTCTTCTTCTTATTTTTTTATACAAGGAAATACTGCAACTCAGATCTCATCCTTATCATCCACCATCTGGCAACGCTGCATTAAATCGAGAGATTTCGAAAGCTTTCAGATTAAGAGAGCATTGCAAAGAAGGTCTTGTAGAAAACTTGGTCAAGAATCTAACAGATATAAGTCAACTCTCGTAGGGGGTAGTAGTTGTTTTCTGTTAGATACTTGCTTACGAATCCACCTATTATAGGTTGAAGCAGAAGACTAGATAACTCAATCCATTTGTTCATTGTTGGTTCTGTGTTATTTTCCAGAGAAATACATGTTTAAGGAGGTTCATTGTTTGTTACAGAAAAATATCTTTCAAAATTAGACTATAACTCAAAGGCCTCGATCATATTGGATGAAACAAAAACTCCTGTATTAACCATGACCGAAAATCGAAGACCGTCAGTTAATGGACAGTGGATCCTTGGTAAGTGAACATTTTTTATATGAAACATTTGCAAACATTGAGAATCAATACTAGAGCTGTAGCATAAAAAACTCTTCTGTCGTGCCAATAGTAAACTGTCGTAGAGCCACGTTATAGATCATTCAAGAATTGCAATTTTAGTACTCCAAGTAAGATTTCGCATTATGTTCTCCGAGGTGACCTCTGTGAACAAATGATAATAATGAAGTAACGTATCTTTCTTGGGATAGCACGTTAAAAGATAAGCCCCTCGTCACTCTTATCTCACACAAGTTTCCTGAAGACTTCTGAGGATGGCTCGTAAGGGTGCAATCCCATGACGAAAATAACAAAAAAAGCGAACTTTCCAGAAGAAAGTCGACATTTCGGAATCTGCACAAAACTTTTGGATTGGATAAACATATGAAACTTGTTGATTTATTTTTAATAATACGGTTTAACGTAACTGACAAAGTGAAATAATATTCAGAATTTGAGCACAAATAAAGCTCAGATTTTTTTCAAATATCGTTAGGTAACGATAGTCGTTGCCGACAGATGTTTTAACCTTTTTACTTCCTTATACCCTTACTACGAAGCCTTGTTATGACAAACACCTGTCACAAAACAACTAGTAACCTGGCTAATACAAACAAATGTCAAAAATAGAAAGTTCGTTAGTTCCCAGCACCTTTCGTGCTTGCTAAACTATACGAAAATACTGTCTGTTTTTGGTACGGGAATACTCCCAGTTTCTTACCCTTGAAGTCTCTTCTTCAGACGTTGAGCTGTGGAGAGGTAAGTCAGGAAATAATAAAGTTGATTACAGTGTAATACAAGCCCCTGCCAGTAGTAAGCTCGGGTTGTCAAAAGCTTGCTGCAGATTTCCCCTATTGGATTTCTCCTCACCAAAAACCAGAAATAGTCGTGGAAACAGCAGCTTTTCCAAACGGAAAATTCTTAAGTAGCGAATAGATAGCCAAACAGCTAGGCTCGGTAAAAAATACTATTCGCGAGGTTTCAACGTGTCGTTGAAAGATACGCAGCAGTTGAGTTAACAAATACTAATATTTAAAATGGTCGAAGCACTTCGAAGAATAAAACTCATTCGGACTTTGAATTATATCTGACAGAGACTTGTGCAATGTTCCTCCATGCTGAGGACACAATTGCAAGTGCTCGCTGTGACCAACTAGCAGTATTTTGTTTTCATTCGGACGGGGGGACCACCTGCTGACTAGTTTCGAGGTTTTGCATCTTATCAGTGCAAGGGAAGGTCAATACAGACAGCTTTGGAGCCATATGTTCTCCGTCCGAATCATCACATCACTCTGGCCATTTGGTTACTCTGGTCTCATGCTATTGGGGTTTAGGCCACTCCACTTTGCGAGCAGAACAAGAAGCACTCCAAGTACCCGGGTCATAGACTATTTATTTTTGACATGGTTTCTTTTCAACCAGTCAGAATATGTTGTGTGTTCAGCTCAGTTAAAAAGCACCTCAAATGAAATTACCCTTGCCTTTTTTAATTTCGATGGGGTAACTAACTATATATGATAGGGAAATAAGGGTTTCAATAAAATTGTTGAAATCTTCCCCCTGAAAATGGCGCTTGATATATTCAACAATTTTTTCGAACGATTCACTAGTTATATCTAATGGTCAGTTTTTGTGGGATACGCCAAATTATAATGTTATTATTTTCAGGTGATGAAGACACAGAAAAATATGACGATTTTCCTGAAGTCGGCGATGAAGTGGAAAGCTCACCCCCTGCAGCCCCTTCGGATGGACAAGGGGGTCATAATGGATGGTCAGCGTCTGCCCAAGCAGAGTTGATCGAACGAAGAAAACGACTAAAGTGAGTTTTGATTCATTATTTGCACCTTTACACTTTTGTAACTGCCTGAAAAAATTGCCAGTGCGCGAAAGATTTTTCAAGAGCACTTCGAAAGGATTTTCACTAAATTTCCGAGTTTCCGAAGACTGGTAAAGAAGTGAAACTACTCATTCTGGAAAGACATGCATTTCTTCTAGAAATTGAGAAGATTTGAAAGTTAATAAAAGTAGAGGAATGCACTACATAAACATTAATTACAATTAAAGGTAATATCCATTATTATACAGGGTATCCAACATCGAAAAACACATTTGAAAATAGAAAACCCAACTTGAAAACTTGTTCTCCTCTCCGATGAGTAGCTTAACTATCGAGAAGATTTTGGTTACGAGTTGAATAAAAACTGGTTTTTTATTGGGTATATGAGTGTCGTTTTTTTCCAATGATTGTTTCTCAGGTAATCATTTTCGGTTTTTTTCATCATTTCGTCTTTGATTGACGTGAAACAATTCAGACATACCCGAGTATTATTGTTTATTTCTTCCTCGTGTCTACCTATACAGAGCATGTACGAGTAACGCTTATGATTATTTTTCTTCATCTTTCTTTTCGGTCAATTCTTTTCAATTGTTTTAAAGCAATTTCACATACGTAATATCTATAAGCAATAAATGAAATTATTAAAAATCGTTATATTCACTGTATAGAGAATGTTACTTACCCTTGATTTGAAAAGATTTTTGCTTTAAAAATGCATCGCAATCAAATAAATCGTTAGTTTTTCTACGGAAAATATCTTAACAATGAATTTGGATTATTCAACTTTGCTGCCATCTAGCGGCTCTCCTAATCATACGATCTTCTTATAACTTGTCAAATTGTGTAGGGTATTGAACCGACTAAAATATCAAAAAATTATTGAATTTTACTTTAAGCCATTTTCATAAGGTGCAAAAAAAACCGAAGGATCACCTAAGAGCAGCAAACGGCAAACGAGAAGCGCTAAGCTCATCTGGGGTATACCGCATTTCATGCACCTGTGGCAGCGTTTATATCTGAAATACGAAACGCTCCACGGATACGAGAATGAAGGTGCACAAGGCCAGTTGTCGGTTAGGACACACTGAAAAATCCTTTGTCACAGAACATGCACTCAACAACGACAGTCACATAGTAAAATTCGAAGGAACCCAATTCATATTCACAACATCTTCTTATTACCCAAGAACTCTTCAGGGAAGCAATTGAAATTCAAAAACACCAAAATAACTTCAATAGAACAGAAGAGGGATTGAGCCCGAACAAGGCCTGGCTACCACTTCTCAGAAATTCCGAAATATCGCCGTACCTGTATAAGGAAGGCACTAATGACTCTGTTCTTGGAAATACCCAAAGAGGATAGCACCTGGGTAGGTACCGAGATAATGAAGTCACAAAAAACCCTAGGAGGGCACCTGACGCAGTGGACCAATAAAGAACCAACACACCGGGTGCCACCTCAAATATCCTGATAAATAACTTACAAAAAATACAAAAAGCAATTCTGAAGAGTATGTATAAAAAACCAAAAACTTACCCAACACAAAAGCTTTATGATGAAACTGGAATTTTCAACTTGCATCAACTTTATGCCAAAACACTAGTCATTAAACAATATAAAGACAGGAAAAACTGGAAACCCATCGAACATTGTCATCTCACTAGGTATAAAATCAAAGCTGCTGTAGTACCGAAAGCCGAGAAAACAATTGGACAAAAATGTTTCACATACCTAGGCCCCAAATTATTCAATGAATTACCAGTAGAATTACGAAAAATCAATTAGATGAATCTATTCAAGCTCAAGATTAAAAAATGGTTGTTAACAACCCCTCATAGCGCTTTGTACGACTTTTTGAATATGAAAACCCAAACTATAAACTTGGAAAGGTAATTTTATTTGTATATGTATTTTGCTTGTTATTTTATTTTTATACTTATGTAGTTATTCTGCCAATACGCAATATTTTATAAAGCTAATTTTTATCTAAAATTTCAACACTTCCTATTGTTTAATTGTAAAAATTATCTTATCTTGTTGTTACGAACACCATCCATAATAGTTTTAAAATTTACTGTTAATATACCACGTACAGCCCTAGGCTTGTGTTTTTTTTCTGTTTATTTGTTAATGAGTCAAATATTTTGATGCCAATATATCTTTGTACACTTTATGCTTTTTTTCAAATAAATGTTATTATTATTATTGTAAATACTGGTTGAGAAAACGGGTATCAAACAGTGAACAGTGACCGGAGCAACTGTAAACATCCTTGCAAATTCCAACCGCTTGTGTTCGCGAAACGTCACTTTGTATATTCTATGTCGTTGTCAACATGCAAAATTTTAATTGAATGTGCAAATATTTCTCACTTTGTTGTTAAAGTTTATAAAGCAGTCTAGAACATCACTTTTATGCTCAATAAAATGAGCTACCAGGTACGAAGAGTAACTGTCCTTGAATAAAACAAAGTAGCAAGCACTAAAAACAGATGATGTTGACATTGGACCACAAACATCGATATAGATCAAGTCACCGGGATTATTTATAGGTTCACGAACACTCTTTTTTTATGAAAGCTGGGTGTTTTCCCAAAAAACAGTCTTCACACTGAAAATTATCAGAGTTCTCAAAATTCACACCTGAAACCAATCCTTTTGAAACCATGTCTTTCAATACTTTATCATTCACATGTCCAAGTCGGTAATGCCAATCTCTCACAACACTTTTTCCTTTCACTGGCAATGTTTTGTTGTTTCCTAAAAGAACATTTGATGGGAAATCCAGTTCTTCAAATACCCAGAAGTACTCTCGTTTGAAGAACATTTGCGCATTTGCACCGCTTTCCATACTCCAGGCTTCTTCGGACATGATTTCACTTTCTATGGTGAAAGCAGTCTCTTTGTTTTCTTTTCTGTGTATCTGACGTCCTTAATGTTTCTTGGAGCCCTACAATCTATAATCGTATAATTACAGATGGACTCAGCATTGCAATATCTACAACACGGCTTGTTTTGAAGTCGCTCATTTTGTAGGCGCGCGGGCTGCGGGGAATAGAGAAGGTTGCGATAGACTTTGACCTTTCCACAACCGACAGGAGCGCACGCATTCGATAAAAATAGGGTTCAATCACAAGAAAAAAATGCTGAATTTGAAATAACGATGAAAATATCAACGAAAGTGATAGAATGGGACTTCGTGAGATACAAAAACTCGTATGACATACCTGATGTCATGCAATACTTCATTGACTGAGATAGTATCGGTCCTTAGAAAATTAGGTTCACAAAGTTTTCAAAAAAATAGACTTTTAAGAAATTCGTTTTCAATAAAAAAAAAAGAATAAAAAAGTATTGACTAAAAAAATGGTAATTTATATAGTCAATGTTCTTATACGAGGATGTATTGATATCTAGTTAGCCTAGACCAGTTCCCTGCATAAACAAAATATTGCGTTACCATAGCAACGAACAATAACTTATTAGAAGTGTCAGTGAAAAGTTTGACGTCAAAAAAGTAAACCAGAGTTACGCAATAAATTAAAAGAAAAAATGTCCACCGAAATTGTGAAAATCGAAAAATTGGAGTATCAAGCCATCATCAAGTACCTGTATTTAAAAGGGTTAAGAGGCAAGCAGATTTACGAAGATATGCCTAATACCCTTGGACCGTGAAAAATTGGACTGCAAGCTTCAAAAGAGGTAAATTTTCCATTGAAGATGATGACCGATCGATGCAGTTCATGACATGATTTTAACAGACCGTCGAATTCGGCTGAAACGGATATCTGAAGCACTGAATATTTTATACGAACGCGAATTTTTCAATATATCCTCGTACAGATGTTATAATAAATTAATATTGTGAATAATAATTATTCGCAGCAAATCCTAGCAGACTTTGGAACACATTCAGTTGAACATTTCATCCCCAAATTTTTCAATCAAGCCGCTTTTTCTGTAACATCAGCTGGAAACCTAAAGATAAATCCAAATTTCGATAGACATTTCTTGGACTTTTTGACAACTTTTTTTTTAATGTATCATGCAAAGACCTAATGAAGTAGTACATATTTCGTGAGGTGTCTATTTCATTACCTCCACATATAAAGGTCTGAATACACGCATTAATTTCATTTTGTTCAGCGAAAACAGATTGATACCCACTGTAACGCCTATGGTACTTACGAATGGAATCTGATATTCAGGTTCGAACACATGGATTGTTTGCAAACCCAACAAGATTGCATCATTATGAGTCTCTGTCTATTATACTGCCACTATATAACACAAATGAGTTTGAAAAACACTATTTCAACAATAATCTCACAAGAAAGCAATAACAGAATATGACAAAACTGTCAGAAGTATACTTTGTGGAAAAAATAAACATTGATATTCAACAGCGTTGACAAACGACCAGACACAACAAACTCTACACAACTATTTGAAGAGGCATCGTAATAATTTTTTTCGATAGTTTGTGGATTTTAAAACTTGTAAGTAATACAGGTCCAAGTTGCATGATAATGTCACCATCACCGTCCTTCATTATTCGATTGTATAGTGACACAATTTTGTCTGTGATAAAGACTTATCACCTACGAGATATGACAACGCCCAACTCAACTCAAAAAATACTTACTTGACACAAAGCGGCTGGAAATTCATAGTTTGATAGAATGTAATAAATAATATAAAATAAGAAAGAAAAACAAAAAAAAGGATATTTAGGTATATATCACATAGAACTTTTGAAATTTTGTAATGAAAAATGCACGATATCGTCACCACAGACAGTCTATGACTTTGTGGGCACCGATTGTTTGCATGAAAAAAAAAATACTATAATAAATATTGATACCATTCACTTTTAAGATTCATGATGTACCAAATTCTTACTTTTTATTTGTTTATATGTTTTATATGTATTCGTAAATTTATATTGTGTTAGATGTTACATTTTTGTTATATTTTTTAACTTATGCAAATAAATATTATTATTAATATAATATCACGACTACAGATTGTGACCATTCACGACTTCAGACCAGGATGTAAACAGCTAGGTCCAGTACAATACTTTATGGGTCCATGCCTACAATCCTTTGCCATATGCCCCTTTTTCTGACAGTTGTAGCAACTGAAAGGAAATCTGGATTCCTTGTTATTCTTTTTGTCTATGTGTGTTTCATTGCAGCTAGTGCAGTTTCTTCGTCCTCGATTGATGTGAGACTGCTCTCTTCGTCCAAAAGCCTAGCTGTTAAGATTTATATGTTTTGTTTTGATTCATCCAAAGAAAGCCAAGCCTGTCTCACATTTCTATATTTCAAAGGAAGTGTGCTTAAGATTTTAGTAATTATCGCACAGTCCGAAAAACCAAAATTCAAGCAATGACTGCCGCGAAAGCCTTTTATAACTGTCGAATTTATTCGTTTTTTATTTCGGACCTGAGTTTCTAGATATCGTTTCATTGATAAATGATTTGACCTCTATTCTGAAGCAACATGCCAGACGTTGGATCAAGGATTAGGAGCATACGCGAAAACCTTCGTTCCTACCCTCGTATGTTCACGTGCACGGTAATGATCTAGAATTCGACATTCTGTTATCACATTATTTATAATTGGGACATTTCAACAAAACCTACAATTCGAAACGAACGTGTAGTTGGATAGTTTTAATAATTTTCCACGTATCGTTTTTTGTATATTCGTCATATGGGTAAGTATAGTTATTATTACTTGCATTCTATTGATCGAACTCTTTACTTACATGTAGTTCACGCGATGTCATGAATATAAATTGTTGTGATTAGATATGTTGATATAAATACGCAAAAAATTATTGAATAATTGTTTCATTGAAAAGAGTTTTGTCAGTGGATATTCGTTGTTAAAAATGTTTTATCTGAAATAATTAAATTCTAAATGTATACAGGGATTTTGCCAAATAAGTGCGAACATGTTTAGGGGGTAATTCCCTGTCGAAAACTAAAGGGGGTCTTTGTTGTAAACAAAGTCTTTGTGCCCTGTCTAAGGTACGAAAATGTTCTGATTGGTTAAATTCTTTTCGCGCCAATTTTCATTCGAAATATTTCAACTTTCATCCGACTGTCGTACGAGTTGAAATGTTTTTAACTTTTCCGAAAATCGTATGGTCTTTAACCTCACTTTTACCGTTTTTTGATTTTTATTCTAAATTAACATGAATACAAACGAAATTATTCGATTTTATATTTGGAAAACCAATAATCTTCTAATTTTGTCTTACATTATTTTATTGCAAAAAGCAAAGATTTCGGACAACTAGAAAAACTTATAATCCAGGTATTTTTTTTTCTAAAAAGTGATCCACCACGAGGTACCAAAGCAAAGGGGACGATACTCCTCCCTGCGGAAGCCCCTCATGGGTATGGCCACGATGGAGCCACTTCTATTTTTTTTTTATTTGGAATCTATTACTTTTACGCAAGCAACACATGAGTTAAAAAAGTTTTGCAATGGATCGATCTTTCCAACACGTATTTTTGAATTAAATAATGTTGTTCTAATAAAAATTGGAATAGGGGTTGCATGTTGTAAAGGGAAACATTATCAATTGAAAATTGAACCAAAACATCACTCCTATGGAAATGGAAAAAACATACGATAAATTGAAGTTACTTTTTTGTTATATCTAACAGAAAACAACTTCTTCCCCGGCTAAAGCCACGCTGGATATTGAACTAAATCTGAGAGATATTGTGAAAAGACCCTATACAACTTGAGAGAAAATCTGAAAGTGAAAATTTGCATTTTCATTTAGATAGTTGAAAGAAAAGGAGCTAGTTTTTGTAATATTTAACAGAAAACAACTACTTCCCCGGCAAGGGCCACGCTAGACATTGAACTACATCTGATAGATATTGTGAACATAACTTGAAAGAAAAAATCTGAAAGTGAAAATTTGCATTTTCATTCAGATAGTTGATTATTTCTTAAATGTCCAGTTTCCATTAGAGATTCATATCTATAGATGAGATAGGGAGAATGTTATTTAGAAGTATCACTCACAGAAAATCGCTCATTTCATTGATGCATGAACTGCATCTCTTTCGCTAGGCCTCCAATACATTTTGGTCGACAAATATCTATTTCACTCTTCTAAGATCATCAGGGAGGTCGGAAGAATTGTTACAAAAAAGTAACTTCAATTTATCGTAGGTTTTTCTCATTTCTGACTTTATGAACATCTGGTTCATTTTTTCAATAAAATCAGAGGTTGCATGTTTCACCCCTTTAAAATATCACAACAATATGAAAAAATATGCATAGGTATCATCTTTATTGGTAGAAGACGTCCACAAAATGCCATTTCTTCAACTATTCAGCAAATTCAAGAAAAAAACTAGTGGTTTTTCTCATTTTTTAAGCTTGTAGCTTTTCAAGGAAAGGCCGGAGAGCTTTTGTTCACATCAAAGACTCCCTTTAATTTTCAACTCCCAACATTCCCACTTGTCTTATTTGGCAGCATTGGCAACATTAGCAACACCCAGTAAAAAAGGAAAATTCTAGGTTTAGTTTAATCATACACCGGAAGATGGAAACTCGTGTGTCAAATGCAGATTCGGAGTTTTATCATGGAAAACAATAAATAGCGATTTTTCCTACTCTCCTTTGTATCAGATTTTTGGTCGAAAGACAATAAAGTGTCAGTGTAATTAATTTGTTTATTTATAAAAATATGATCTCGAATGTATTTCAAGAAGATTAATTAATACAAAAACTGTGTTGCGCAGATAATTTAATTTGAAAAATAAGATTTATGGAAGAGATTGCTACTGATGAATAGTTATTTTAATTGAATAGAATTATTACTATTTATGTTGAAATAAGTTAATTAAACTCTTATCTAGTTCCACAAAGTTTTTCGTATTCGCAGTTTCGGTTTGGATCATCTATTAAAAAAACGAACTTGAATTTCCATCCAACAAAATAAATAAGTCATCAATTAATTATAATTATCAATATGGATAGCCGATTGTATCAAGCACTTTGATAAATGATTTATAACCAGTGTAGGTAATAAAATACTGCTAATTATTTATACATGATGTTTCATGAACGTGATGTGGAAAATTAGAACATTTTGGAAGTGGGGCACTATATTATACATACCCTTTACAAGGGGGTAACAACTATATAGGCAGAATTTTGTGGACCAATCAACTATCATGTACTAATAAAGTACTGAGAGACCGAATGAGGTACTGAAAACTAATGAATGACTCAGTGGGGTACAATTAGTGAATTATGCCCAAAATAAATCATATTTTCCGACTCTGAAAACCACCACAAACTAATCTTGAATAGAATCGGCCCATAATCACAAAACTCGTCCGCCATTTTGGTTTTTTTCTCTGACAAATTTCATAATGCATTGCCTCCGGAATTTTGAACAGTTTCAAATTTCAAGTTGATGGGATGACTTGAAGTGGGTAACAATCGAGGTCAAAATTCACTTTCAAGATTTCACCCAAAAGTACAAGTCTGCAAATAAATAAAAATGAACTAAGCAAGTTGAATAAAAGCTTATAGAAAAACTACGATCGAACTACAATTCAATATTTTAAAATATGTCTACTTGATTTTGACAACGGTTAAAATAGGGGTAAGATATTTTACAATTTCTTCAGCGAGGAATTCCGCGAATTTTTCTCGATAAACCCAACGATTAACCTTCTCCCTCGTCTTCTTCACTTATCGTTTTCGAGATCTCCATACACAGAGAGAAATAAATGTATGTTTTCTACACAATTGTGAATAATTTCAGCATAATTTGTTTCTAAAAAGTTGACAGCGCCAATTTGTTCATTTTTCTTCTATAATATTGTATTAGGGATATTGTGTATAAACGATAAACTTCAGTGTTGTATTTTTCTGAATAGTTTTGTTTCAATTTTATACACAAAATATACAAAATTAATCGGTATGTTGTGCGACGAATGTACAAATTGTTTAGGTATTAAATATAGGATGCAAAAAATGTCACATATTTGTGTACTCCGCATACATGAATTGTGTAGGTATATTGTACATATTTGTGTACAAAGCAAGGCCAAATTTCATAGGTACCATTTATAATTTTAAGAAATGATACAGTTGAGGCACATAACATCCAAACGGAATAAGATAAGAATAAGCATCAGTTTCAACCTGCTCGCTTCTTCATATCTTATTCTGTTCAGAAATTATAAGCTTCATTTTCCAGAAGGTTGAAATAAAATTAAATGTCATTCAAATAACGTTTAAGTAGGAAGTAGGTACGAGGATGCCCCCTTCAACCGTTACAAATGATGAAAATGAGTCAGTTTGTAGGTTTCATGTTATCACAAAAAATAATAGCAATACTAACCTTCAAATATTGGTATCAGTTTGCAAATATTCTAACACTTCCATTTGACACAAAACCACATACATCTGAGCAAATAATAAATAATAGGTAAATACACTTAACCAGCTTCGCCCTTCGATCAGCATAAAACAATCAAACAATGATGGACTATGGACTGGACATTTGGAGTACCTATTTGGACATTCAAGATACGACTGGTGCACGTACGGCGCATGCGTATTTAGTAGGGTGAGACGACGCCTTGGTCAAGTTGTGGTAAATTACACAACTGCGTTGAAATCGTATACAATTTGTGCATATCAAATAGAAAGTGCACAACGGGTGTGAGATGAGTTCAATGCGTTGTAGATGTTTTCCGTATAAGTTGTGTTATGGTAGATGTGCATATTTTTGTGCATTTTTAGGCAATGTTGAAGTGCATGAATACAATACAAATTGACTTGCACAAATATTTATTGAATTTCACAAAACGCGTATGATAAAAGAATGGACAATTGTGTAAAATATCTACACAACTGTGTCTTACACAACGTTGTGCATGAACCTGCTGCAGTCTTTTCTCTCTGTGTATATTCAAATCGAAACTCGGTATAAAATCGATGTTCAACAGATTATTTTTTTATAATGATACCGGACAGATCCATCAGGAATATTTTTACCAACATTTTTCTAAGTGTTTTTCGTTCGAATGAAACCATTACGGAAAAGAAAACAATTTTCCTAGCAACAATTTTAAACTTAAGTCGGTTTCCTCCCAAGTTGTGTTCTACAGTTCGTCGATGATTTATATTTCAAAACAAATATCTAAATGCAAAATTCCGTTTGTTAATTTGCGGAACTCGTATGCTGAAACAAATCATTTTACAAAAAAAAATTATTAAACATGATATTTTCTCTACTTTAATTTATTACTCAAATATTTTCATCGTAAAATGAGTCGGGAAAGAGATATTGCCAGAAAACTGTTTTTGTACGCCATTTTTTCAATATGGCGGCGCGAGTGGCATAGATACGAGGTGGCAAAGTGAAACTTCGAAAAGAGCGCAACTATAAAATTTTAAAATTATCAGTAATTAATTAATTTTTTCTTCATTCATGCAAAAAGCAAAACTTTATTGAACTATATTCAGTGGAAAAAGAAGTTCTTTATTGCATTAGTGCAATAAAGTTTTTATTGCACTCATCTGTCATTCTACTTCAACGTGCTGTCATCATGACAAACATAAACGTTTAAACCTACTACATATTTAGCAGATATTCTGTGAGATTGGCAATAGGTACTTCACTACGAAATATTCATATTGGAAATTGCACCAATTGTTCATTCACTTTCAACATTGAGGGTAAAAATAAAGTTTGAGTTAAATTGTTCGTAACGTATTAGTTCCTGTTTCAATGCAAATCGATATTAATAATAAAGTATTCAAGTTGCGCTTTTCATTTTCCTACACCTAGTGCCGCACCTCAATAAATCATTTTTTGCTTTTTGCATGAACGTAGAAAAAATGTTGTATGCAACTCGTGCAAAAATTGTTTATTGCACTCGACGTGTTGTCCAACTCGGCCTAACGGCCTCGTCGGACAATTTCACGTCGAGTGCAATAAACATTCACTTTTTGCACTTGTTGCATAAATAACTAAAAAGCTTTTATTCAACTTGCTCCCTTATCCTATGGAATTGAAATTTCACAGGTTGGTTCAGTTCCGATGACAATACATTAATGTCGAAGAAATTGTCCCTCCCTGACCCCCGAAAGCTAGATAGAAAAATTAAAGCGAAAAAAAAAATTTGGCCCCCTCTTTTCTAGAGAAGAGTTGGAAATTAAAATCAGAAAAATCCGTAAAAATAGTAAAAAATGTGACCGTCGAATATTATGGTTTAAAAAAATTCCACCCCCTGTCCCCCCTCAAAAGCTAGATAGAAAACGCAAAGGAATTTGGAAAATGTTTCAACGTTTTCGGACATGGAAAATAATGAGAAAAAAATCGATCGGAAAGCTCGCACCCCTTTCCTGTCACGAAAAAAATTACGCAAATTGAAATGAACAGCCTAAGAAACATATCCACAGAAAAATAAAAGAGAAATAAATAAACTTTTAAAAAAACTTTTTAGAGAAAAGCTTTTATTTAAAAGCACTAAAAAGAAGAAAATAAATTTTGTTACATTATGAAATTTTAAATGACATAAAAGATTGTCGCGAGAATAAATCTTGAGGTAATTTTAAATTTAATATACAATAAGAAATACTTAGATACTTCTCGCGTCAAGCTTTTATATCATTTAAAATTTTATAATGGAACAAAATGATGGGTTTAATTAATTTTAAAATTTACTTTACGAGGATGTATTGATTTCTAGTTAGCCTAGACCAGTTCCCTGCATAAACAAAATATTGTGTTACCATAGCAACGAACAATAACTTATTAGAAGTGTCAGTGTAAAGTTTGACTACAAAAAAGTAAACCAGAGTTTCGCAATAAATTAAAAGAAAAAATATGTCCACCGAAATTTTGAAAATCGAAATATCGGAGTATAGAGCCATCATCAAGTATTTAAAAGGGTTAAGAGGTAAGCAGATTTACGAAGATATGCTTAATTCCCTTGGTGACCAATGTCCTTCGTATGCGACCGTGAAAAATTGGACTGCAAGCTTCAAAATAGGTAAATTTTCCATTGAAGATGATGACCGATCGGGAAGGCCAGTTTCTGTGTCAGTCCTCGAAAATATCGATGCAGTTCATGACATGATTTTAACAGACCGTCGAATTGGGCTAAAACGCATATCTGAAGCACTGAATATTGCATACGAACGCGTTCATCATATAGTTCACGTCAATTTGGATATGAGAAAAATTGCTGCAAAATGGATCCCCAAATGTTTGAATGTTGACCAAAAGCGTGCAAGGGTAGTAGCATCGCGCTCGATCTGTGCTCGATTTGAAAACGATGCAGATTAAACCGAATTGTTACTATGGATAAGACTTGGTTACATTTCTACGATCCAGAAACAAAGCAACAATCGATGGAATGGCAACACTCCGGTTCTCCAAGACCTAAGAAGTTTCGTGTCCAAAAATCTGCTGGAAAAGTTCTTGCTCCAGTTTTTTGGGAGTGCCATGGAGTAATTATGATTGATTTTTTGGATAAGGGTAGGACAATAACTGGAGATTACTATTCGACATTACTGACCACTCTACGGGAAAAAAATTAAAGAGAAAAGACGCGGAAAGCTATCCAAAGGTTTTTGCAGGACAACGCCCCTGCACACAAATCTCATGTTGCCATGCAAAAAATTCGCGATTTAGGGTTTGAATTACTAGAACACCCCCGTTAGTCACGATTTGGCTCCGTCCGACTATCATATCTTTCCTCAACTGAAAAACAGTTTAAAAGTTCGTAAATTTTCTTCCAACGAGGAGGTCTGGTTTGCAGAGCAAGAAGAAACATTTTTTTTGAAAGGTCTAGAGACGTTGCAGGTTCGCTGTAATAAATGTATCCAATTAAGAGGAGAACATGTTGAGTAATAAAATATTTTGACATTGAAATTTTGTTTGGTTCTATAGTAGGCTAAGCATTTTTCAATATATCCTCGTATTCTTTTTGGTGCATTTAAATAAAAGATTTTCTCTAAAAAGTGTTTTTTTAAGTTTATTTATTGAGCATCAAATGATGCGACTATGTAGGTGTATCAGGCCAATCATTTTTGCATTTAAAATTAAAAATGGTGGAAAAAATAGTAAAACAATGCAAACTTTCATGAATGTTCTATTTTCGTGCTCGATGAAACTATAAAAATTTGCGCCCTCGTACAAGGTCGGCAACATTGTTAAAAACATAAATTATAAACTATTCTAGTTATTTTGTAGAGAAAAAATGCAAAAGAAACGCAAAATGACGAAAACAGAGAAAATATCATTCTTTATCGTTCCCCAATTTTGCGACCATTTTCATGTTTGGCAACAGATTATAAATAAATTATTTATTCATACTTTTGTTGATAACTTGGCCTCTAAAAATGTAAAAGAGTGGCAAACGCAAATAAACGGTGGTGTTCATGAAATAATCTTCCTGAATATCAATCGACCATGACAAATAGCGACTATTATTTTCTTTAATTCATCTCGAGTAACTCTTATTTTGTGACTATTTAATTCGACCATATTTACATTAATAATCAAAGAATAACTCCCTCGAGCTAAAGCTCTCGAGAGTTATTCAGATTATTAATGTTCATATTGTCTCATCAAATTGTCAAAATACATGGTACTTTGCCCGGATATCAAACATTGTCGGTAACTGTACTTCAAATTGTAAATGAATTTGCGTGTTTTCTTTCTGTCTTGAACTTTGATGTGTATATCGCTGATACTTCTGCATATAAATTATAAATTTTGAAGTTTTATATATTTGTTATTTTTTCAAAAACCTGGCAAAGTAACCTTCGAATTGGTGTTACTTTGCCACTGCTAATAAAATAGGTGATGAGGCAAATTATTACGTATGTATGTGTTTCTTTGCCTCAAGAATATGTTTTTGAAAATTATATTTAACATATTGATATGCGTTGTTGCCAAATTACTCAATTTGTACTTTTTATTTGAGCTATAAAAATAAAAAACAATATTCTTAGAAAATAAAAAACTAAATGGCAATTCTTATCACATAGGTAGCAGTTACATTTTAGGACGTTTCTACCAATTCATTCAAACAAAAAAAAAGATGGAAATGATGGTAGGTAAGAGCATGATATTAACATATATTTTGAAACTTACTGAGGTTTACATCAAACGGTGAAGTCCTCTACGCTCAAATAGTGGCATTAAGACTGTCACAATGTCTTCTCGGCGCATTATACCTACATCATCCACGATGGGGAATACAAACGTAATATTATTGTCATTGTTGTGTGTCCGTCTCAAAAATGTAATGCTGTAATTCTCGTCATCTATATTCAAAATCAACCCTATGTAGTGTTTGATTGTTTTTTTCGTGCAGAATTTGATAAGAACGAAGTCTTCAATTTTAGGTTCTGTCATGTTTTCAACGTCACAGCCCTGTTCTTCACTTTCAAGAACATTTTCTTCATTTTCGTCTTCTGCCTCCACTCCTATTTCTAACTCTTCTTCTAACTAATTCTGCATTAGCGTCTTCGGCAGAGACTGGTGTTCCGGGCACCACTCTTAACATATTTTTACTCCCTTTCTTTACTGCTGTAGATCTTCTTGTTTCCTTTAAATATTCCAGAAGGGTATTGTCTATTTCACGACCTAAATTTTCCACTGTTTGATTAGGAAGTTTTTTCATCACCTGCTCTCTATCCAATGGTATAATTCCCGTTGCACGAAATGCACTTTTTATGTTGTGAATGTCAGTTAGAGAAAGTGCATCACACAATTTTCTGAGGAGGCTGGGAAATGTTGTTTTATTTAGAGCTGATTCTTTAGGATTTCTCATTTTAAAGTCAGTGAGAATCTTCTTCCAGTGTCTTTTCAGAGAGGCGTAATAACTTACATCAAGGGGTTGGGTGATTTGAGCACGAAACTTATATTATTTGTGGCACATGTCACTAAAATATCAACATTAAGGTGCGAGGAAAGATTATCACCTATAATAACCTTTTTGCCATCCGTTTTTCTTGCCCATGGAACAGCTATGGAATTAAACCAGTCTTCGAATATGAAGGCATCGAACCACCCGGACTTGCTGCGGTTATATCTTGTTAGTTTACAACATACGGTGCTAAAACAGTGCCATCACCAGCTAATGTAAACATGATCGATATGGCTGTCTTTGTGGAATTTAAAATTCTTTCTGGGTTTTTTGTACCCCTTTTAAAAATACATTTTATGGATCCCGGATTGTCACTTAAATTAGTTTCGTCGTAATTCAAAATCCTATCAGGTGTAACAGTCTCCAACGTTCTAGCCAAGTTTTCGAAATATGCTTAAATTTCGTCTTCTGTTTTTGCGGCCCTAACTTGTTTTATATTCTGACATATTCTTTGGGTCAATCTGTTTTCATGCCTGTCCAAATTTAGACTCCAGTCTTTTCCAGGCAGATTATTTGGAAATTTCGTAACTTTTCGACCGATTTTATCTAGAAATGTCTTAATTATCATTCGTAAGTCTAGCTGTGTAAGTGGGCTTCCAAATTCTGCTGCGGCTAGCAGCACGTCGACAAAATGCCTTTCTTCAACTTCGCTTAAAATAACTGGGTGTCCAACATTTTTTCATGTTTTTTTTATTGCCTCGGTATATTATAAATATTTGACGCTTCGGTACAGGTCATTCTCCGAGTTCTAATAGCTGAGAGGGCTGTGTTAAGTTTTTCTTCGGTATAGTGTTATCTTTTTTTTATATATGCGCCCCATTTTGTATCTGAAAATACAAAAAAAAAATTATGTAAATCCCCAAAAATGTAGAAATGTACGTGTGGCAAAGTAACCCTCATCAAAACCCCAAAATGAATAATAATAATAATATGTTTTTTAGGGCGGGGATTAGCGCAGTGGTTAGGCGCTCGCCTGGTAATCGAGAGATTTCAGGTTCGATTCCCAGACGGTGCGATCTTTTTTCATTTTCAGATGTGAAAGTCTGAATGACTGAGGCTCGTGTCGGCTGGGAATAATCCTCCACGATTCACTGTTGCGTTAAAAATTAACAGTGCTGCTCCTAAAGTGGCGTATGGAGTTAGTAACAAGGCCTATCCAGAACACATGGCTAATGACCATAGCAGTCGATGCCAAAACACCAAGAAAAAAAAATAATATGTTTATTTCTCTTGTTGAAAAGTACAAAATAGAAGATGACGTCAATGGTACAATAACAAGGAAAACGTCACAATGCTAAATATAAATGTATATATACATACACAACACATACATACATATTTCTAAAACGAAGATATGTTAGACATAAAAAAAGATGTAAAAGTTTAAATGTAAAATATCTTATTTCCTTCGATAGCTGTATGAGAGAAAAATGGACGGTAGCCGAAATGAATTGAATTTATGATGCGAGCCCTTTTAGAATCTTACCTTCGTTCCGTAAAATCCTTATCAGGGGGATCCTGACTGGCCAGTCTCCTGGGGTTGCGTGGAAGGATATCTCCCTGATCTCCCTTGGAAGAAGTGTGAATAAGCGTTGCACAATGCATAATAGCTAGTTAAAAAAAATCACTAATGAGTTCGTGGAGAAAGTCAAGTTCTCCTGTTGAGATTTTATCAGTTCGACCACTATCGATCGAGTACCGAATAGAAGTGATCTTAAAGGGCTTTTTACTCGCGCAAGGAAATATACTGTTATACACAGTGAGCAAAACAAATGATTGATCAACACGTCCAGTTGCAGGAAGGTCGTTTATTAAAAATAGGTAATAACTGTTATACTTATAATACAATAATTGAAGACAAAACACATATCAAAGAAAGTTGAGCGGAAACCACTGAAATGAAATTATAACATGATGACTGGAATGCTCGTCAGGCTGCGCGACTGGATTTCTCATGGAGGCCGCCATGCTTGTTTTGTGGTTCCTGGCAGTGGCGGAGGAATCGAGATTGAGTTGATTGTAACATATAAATCTGATACAAACACGCGCTGCACTGCACTGGCGTGTTTACCAACCATAAATTGGGAAACTAATAACACGTACGTACAGATGAATGTCTCTCTCGCACCCATACAAGTACGCAATAAAGTATTTCTCTGCTAGATTGCATGTGCCCCCTTTCTTCATCTCCTAGAGTTATCACTTTATATGGATGCGCAGAGGAACTAAGAGCATTCCAGTCATATTATAATTTCATTTCAGTGGCGGAAACGCGACAATGAAAAATTAAATCCTACGCCCATGGGACTATGAATATTATTTTCTAACCCGGTTGTTTTGTATCGTTAACTCTCCTACTACATCGTAGTAATAATGAATTCAATATAATACATTTGATTTATCCGCTGTAGAGCTTAGTTTTTAAAATTTGAATAGAGCCCATTTTTCCCGAAAAGTTTATTTCTCCTCACCTTACAGACCCAGCGTCAGTACACAACTGCTCACACGGTGTGGTGTGGTGTGGTGTGAGTCACACCACTTCTTTCAAACCTACCAATAGGCCATATGACCCTCCACCCTCCAACCGTCGACAGCGTTGCCGTTTGTCACAATAAAAATTATTTTTAAGTCTGTTGCCATTCTTTGGCAAAATAACCTACCAGTGCAAAGTAACACCGCTCTTCGGTACTCTCGAAAGAATTATGAATAAAATAATAGTCAGCTGTTTGTCATGGTCTTGGGAAATTAACTACGATAATCCAAACTTGACTAGAGTTCCTGATTGGTTCATTTGGTAAATGCGTGAAATAGTCGGTAGTAATATCCCGACTAAATACTTTCACCTTCTGTCACGAAAACTGTGTTGCTTAGAAACACCACGAGAGCTTGCTGAGCTTGCTCTAGTGGTGTTTTTTACAGCAACAGTTTTGAGCGATTATCAAAGTAAAAGTATTTTGAAATTTTGCATTTTGTAGGTATATTCGATCAGACAATTTCACGAATACATTATATTATGGACTGAATGCATATTGCAGAAACGGTTCATCTGGTGTCATTAATGTCAGTTGAAGAGTTGAACCGTCAAACTGACGTTTCTATATTTACAGTGATTGTTGTAACTATAGAAACGTAAACGTATAAATAAGAAAGAGGTGAAACTCCGATTTGAAAATACTATTGGTTTGAATTCAAAAAATTATGGCATTTGATTGGTTCATATAATATGAGGGAAGTTGTCTAGGAAATTTCTACCTACGTTTCCGACCATCTCAAAAAACTTTTGCATTATTTCAGTAACAAAAAAAATTGTTTATTTTATAAAAAAAAATTGTTTGCAACCTGAATTGGTTATGGAAATAATTCATAACTCTTTTTAATCGGTCGGGAACGTAGGGAGTAATTTCCCTGAAAACATAGTAAATTTCCCACCACCACAGATTTCTGGAATATTGTCAAATTTGAAAAGAATGAAAGAAATGCAAAATTGTTTTTTTTTTGTATTTCACAAAGTTCCCGAAATCTGTGATGGTGGCAAATTTTATGTTTTTTTCAGGAAATTACTACCTACGTTTCCGACCAACTCAAAAAATTTTCAGCAGCATATTTTTTTTGTTCATTTTGCACTAAAATTTTTTATTTTCAACCTGAATTATTGATTATGGAAATAGTGCAAAAGTTTTTTTTATTGGTCGGGAACGTAGGGAGTAATTTCACAGAAAAAATATTAAATTTTCCACCACCACAGATTTCGGTAACTCTGTCAAATTAAAAAAAAAACAGTTTTGCATTTTTTTCATTCTTTTCAAATTTGACAAAGTTCCCGAAATCTCTGGTGGTGGCAAATTTAATATTTTTTCTGGGAAATTACTCCCTACGTTCCCGACCAATAGAAAAAACCTTTGCATTATTTCCATGATCAATTCAGGTTGCAAACAAAATTTATTAGTTTAAAAACAAAAAAATGTTGTTGCTGTCATTGGCGGAAGTGGAAAAGTTATTAACAAAAGTATGAGTGAATAATTTATTTATTCTGATTGGGGAACGATAAAGTTTTCGTCATTTTGCGACTTTTTTACATTTTTTCTCTACAAAATTACCAGAATTGTTAATAATTTACATTTTTAACAATGTTGCTGACCTTGCACGAGGTCACACATTTTTATCGTTTCATTCTGCACAATAATACAACTTTTGTGAAAGTTTGCATTTGTTTTGCTATTTTTTCTCCATTTTTCCTAAAGTGACTGGCCTATATGCTCTGGAAGATACAATTTATGTATGTTGCGGCAGAAATAATTTCCCACCAACTGTTATTGACGATTATTTTTAACTTCATTAGTTGTATTCCACCTGTTGAAATTTCAGTGTGTCGCGAGATCTCGCGAATAATGTGTACCTACTTTGTAGCTGTGACGTTGCCTCTTCTCTCGCGGATACGGTTGTAAAATATCGATGTTTTCATGTGGTTTATTTACGCGACAGCAGTGTGCCTGCCTATCTAGCAGGTTGCTAAATAATCACAGTTTGTGAAAGAAACCAAGTTGTGGTGTGGTATTTGAAGTAACAAGTGAAATAAGTAGTAAACGTGTTCGGGTATCGTTTTCGTCTAAAGGATTTGGTCGAAAAATTTACCTAAATTTCAGGTTATGTGTATGTAAACATTGATTAGTGGGCAAAAAACTGGAACGCAGTTTTGATGCGTGATTTCTTTGTAAATTGATCCGTGCTCCTAACACTTGATTCTGACGATTTTATCTCTCATTCTAGTTATTCTGCAAATACAATTTGCTTGGAGAAAGCCGTGGGATCCTATTGATGAGTGCAATGTTGCCGAATCAAATTTCACTCTTGGAGTATATCGAAAAATGCAGTTGTCATGGAAACTTTAAACTTTGCTTTTTGCTACTTCTCATTCAATTCCGACAACTAAGAAAACATGAAGCAAAAAGGCATAACAATCTTTAATGGAAATCTAGTTATTCCCAATGAATTATAAAAATAATTATCCATATTTTGTCGGATATTGGAGACACAGAAATAAAATGTATTGCTGATAATAATTAACAATAGTAACAATGGTAATTAACAGTTTTAGTCTGCGGTCAAAATTCCGTGTGGTTTGAATGTGGCAAAACCACTTTTTTTGAGGTATCATATATTTTCAAATGCCGTCTCTATGGCGCACCCTATATGAAAGATAGTTTCGAAAGAGACGAATCCAATGATACCAACATTTATCACTATCAAAATTACCAAAAAGTAGTGCGGCTGCTGGACTAATAGACCGTCAGATAGGTATTATAATGACAGATTTTTTTCTGGAATTTTAATCACTGAAAATTATTTCAGTGTTGAGCTCAAATAATGAAAATTTAGCGGTCGGACGTGTTCTAGGCATATGGAAAATTCATTTTCCGTTTGAGGAAAAAAAAATGATTTTTTTTTCAATCTCGATTATGGCATTTTAACACAATAACATACAGGGTGGGGAACTGAAAACGAAACAGATCGAATATCTTCAAGCCACATGTGTTGTAAAAAAAATGCAAAAACACGTCGATTTTTAATTCAAGAGGGACATCTTCCTATTATAACCTCAACTGTCACACATCTTCTCCCACCCCTTGGTCACTATCACCCAAACAATTTGGATAGGGAAAGTAGTATGTGTGACACATCATTAAAAAGGTAATTTCATAAGGAATTCAGCCATATCAATTTTTGCTACCTAACTTTCTATTTTGGCGCCGTCTTGCGGAAAAAACAACTGTTCCGTCTTCCAAATTATGATACTTCATTTGCAAGATAATTTGACAAAAATTCGGTGAAAAAGCAATATGGAATTTTTCTAAAAGAAAAAACAAAATGGCGTCTCTAAAATGGCCGACAATATTTGCAATTATGGTCCGATTCGATTCAAAATTGATATGTGGTGGTTTTCAGGTTCGGAAATTATGATTTGTTTCTAAATGCAAAAAACAAGATGGTGGCTCCAATATGGCGGACGAAATTTGTAATTATGGTCCGATTCGAATCAAAATTTGTATGTGGTGATTTTCAGGTTCGAAAATTGTGATTTTTTTGTCGATGCAAATTACAAGATGGCGGGCGAAATTTGTAATTATGGTTCGATTCGACCCGGCACTGAAAACGAATTCTTCAAAACACATGTGATGTTAAAAAATTGCAAAAACACGTCGATTTTGAATCCAAGGGGGACATCTTTCTATCATAACTTCAGCTGTCATACCACTCTCCCCATCCCTTGGTCACTCATACAATTTGAATAGAGAAAGTTACTGAGTGTGACACAGCAATGAAAAGGACATGTGGGTGTTCGCTACCTAACTTTTCATTTTGGCGCCCTCTTGCGAGAAAAACAAGTGTTTCGTACTCCAACTTATGATATTTGATTTACAAGCTAATAATAATAAGAAAATATAACAAAAATTTAAAAAATTAATAATGTACAGTTGTGTGCATAAAAAAGTCGTACCTGGTACGACACTAATTGAGGCATTGCACTAATTGCACTAAAAAATGTTAAAAGCGCGTTACTGACAAAAATAGTTTGAATTTCGACTCTACTTGTGAAATTCGATAAGAAGTTTAATGATTGAGATTGATGAGCCTGGCTCACAATATTCTATAACTGCTGTACGACTTATTTATGCACACAACTGTACGAACTTACAAATTGGAAAATTTTGCATAAATTGCTCAATAACGTCATCGGCGTTTCGAAGCTAACTTATACTCATGTATGGCGAACACTTTGAGCATCTACAGTGAATTAATGTAGTTTGGAATGATTGGATTTGAATTTATGCAAGGTTTTCTAATTTTTAAGTTTTGACCCACTTCTAGTTGTCCGATCAACTTGAACTTTGGTAGGTGTTCATAATTGCGATAAATACATTATGGAATTTTTTTTGAAAAAAAAAAAAAAAATCAAAATGGCAATTCTAGGATGGCGGATGAGATTTGTAGTTATTGTCCGATTCGATTCAAAATTGGATTGTGGGGGTTTTAGTTACATATTTTCAGCATGACTAAAAAGAATTGAATAAAATTGATAAAGCTTTTATACAAATGCGAAGAAAAGAAAAAAAAAATTTTCAATGTGTAACAGATTCAAAAGCTTGCCGCTAGTACAAAATAGGTATTTTTGCGAGGTAAAATTTTTATTCTGTTACGCACAGAATAACCTACGTCACACTTCTAAAAAAATATGTATTATTTCTTTTTCAGCACATTTGTACAAAAGATTTTTTTATCAATTTAATTAATTCATTTAGTCATATTGGAAACTTGTAAAACCCCTCTATGTCAATTTTGAATCGAATCGGACCACAATTACAAATTTCGTCCACCATCTTGTTTTTTTGCATTGACAAACAAATCATAATTTCCGACCCTGAAAACCACCACATATCAATTTAGAATCCAGTCGGACCATAATTGCAAATCTTATCGGCCATTTTGGAGCCGCCATTTTGTGTTTTCTTCTAGCAAAATTCCATATTGCTTTGTCACCGAATTTATGTCAAATTAGCTTGCAAATGAAGTATGATAATTTGGAATACGGAACGGTTGTTTTTCCCGCAAGGGGGCGCCAAAATAAAAAATAAGGTAGCAAAAATTGACATGGTTGCATTCCTTGTGAAATTACCTTTTAAATGATGTGTCACACTTACTACTTTCTCTATTCAAATTGTTTGGTTGATAGTGACCAAGGGGTGGGAGGAGAGGTATGACAGTTGAGGTTATGTCCCCTTGGATTAAAAATCGACGTGATTTTGCATTTTTTTCACAACACATGTGTTTCGAAGATATTCGATCTGTTTCGTTTTCGGTGCCCCACCCTGTATATAACAATATAATAGTGAAAAACCAAAGCCATAAGAATTTGATGTGCTGAAAGGGTTGAAATGAGGGAGCGATCTTGTAAAAGAATACTCGGTTGCTGATGCATATTCTCACTTATGGCAATCGACAGAATGAAATTTGATATCGTTAGGAATCCGAAACAAAGCCGGTCAGTTGTTCAAATGCCATAAACGAGAAAGTCTGCCGGAGAACAAAACTAATTTTCACAAAATTATCCGGCTGACAATTTACCTCTACAACAGCTGACCGGCTTATGGAAAAAAATTTTCGGGTTCCTAACGATATCAAATTTCATTCTGTCGATTGCCATAAGCGAGAAAATGTATCAGCAACCGAGTATTTTTTCACAAGATACCCTCATTTCAACCCTTTCAGCACGTCCAAATCGTCCAAATCTTTTGGTTTTTCACTATTACATTATTTCATATTTTATTGTAGATATACCATTTGAAATAAATTGAATGGGTAACTCAAAAAAAGTGATTGCTAACCTCGGCTGGTGGCAAAGTATCGAAAAGGAACGTTTCACATGTGATGAAGAATCATCAATAAAAAGTGAAACTGAAAAATATCGTCGGGTAAGTGCAAGAAGTCAGCATCTACGTAAATGATTTCGAAATAAAAATATTTGAAAAATTGTTAATTATTCAATTTAGATTTAGAGGGTATCGTAAAGAATAGTTAGTGCCATCAAAGTCATTTTGTAAATTTTCGTTAGTTAATGACTTATTTCACAAGGCCGACGATATGTAATCAAACAAACTAGCACATTATATTCAGAATTTGTCCTATATTTAAAATATGTTAAAATATACAAGGTGTTTTGTTTGATAAACTATAACAAGCACCATTTCCTATAGAATTCATTTTTATCTAAAAAAATCAATTCAAGAAAAAGAAACTACCCAAAACCGAAACTATACGTCAAAATCACACTCAACGCGGGTTTCGCCAACAAAGTTAGCGTGTTCAGGAGCTAGAGGCTTTCTAAACTACTTATTCTACGTTACTCTTATTTATAGTACTTATCTGAAAGCCTGTCATCAAATTATCTAATCTAATTGTTTACCTTCAATTCACTCATTATCAAATTGCAAGTTTTATTTGCGCTGTAAAACTTGGTCACTGTTTATTGTTCAGCTTTGCGGAAATATTCCCAGTTCTTACCCCTGTAGAATCACCTTTCTTCAGTCTAGATATCGCTGAGCTGTGAAGAGGTGGGTCAGGAAAAAATACCAGACATTACAGGGTAATACAATCCCTTCCAGTAAATAAGCTCGGGTTGGCAATGCTTGCAAAAGATTCCCCCAATGGATTTCTCCTTGCCGATAACCAGATTTCGATGAAATGATAATTTCTCAAACAGGAAGTTCTCAAATGGCAAATTATACCGATAGCCAAACAGCTAGGCCCGTTGTAAAAGGTGTTGATTGCAGGGTTTCAACTCGTATTTGAAACAAACACACGTTGTAGTATTCACAAATACTAAAATAAAATTTTACGAATCAAGAACTATGAATAGACTGAATATAAAACAGAAAAACTATCACCTTTCCACCCAGTTGCATCGAATTTCATGTATTTCAATTCACGCTCTGATATAGTCCAGCGTGTGTCGTAAATGCAGACGACAATAAAGTGCACGGCACGGCACGGCGCACTCTGTGATTGGTCACTGTAATGGCGGTAAGTTCAAATGACAGACAAGAAGAAGGCAAACTGAGTTGAAAATGCGTCAATTACTAGCCAACCTAACCTAACCTTAGTAACCTTGCGTAGACAGAATAACCGCTCAAAATTGTTAGCGATTTTACGACTATTCATCCAAAATTGTTAATAACCTAGCATTGGTCGGAGCGCTTATGCCGTGCATTTTATTGTATAGTCGTAAATGCAGCGAATGGATTCTTCTAGAATCGGCCTGACATGTTCTTTACCGCCAGTACGATGAAGTTTGGAATCCATGATTTCAAACCCATATAGTTGACAACCCCCTTCTAAATGCAAGTCCTCGGAAGAAAGATTTACCCCAACAACGGAAAGAACAAGTACGTGCTCGGTCCGGTTCGAAACAAAAGTTTGCTTTAAAATTGTATAACTTCCCAACTTTTTCTTTAAATAGTATAATTATAACAATAATTCAGAATGTTGAACAGTTTTTGGTATAGATTACCAGCACTTAACGAATTCATTTAATCAGTTCTGAAAAGAATCAATGTATGTGATGGCAGCTTACAGCGCTGGTGATATTGACATTCTGAGAAGGAATGTATCCGTCGGGAAGTTAGCCCGGTAAGCAGTAAAAAATCCCCAAAAAAAAATTATAGAATATGGCACGCCTCACAGACTTGTCTACCGGCAGAAGAATAAAAGTCAATGCGAAGTTATCGCAGTTCGCTGAGTCTGAGAGTCGCTCAAAAAGTATTGTATACAAATCACCAAAGTTGAAAGAAAATATTTCTTTATTGTTTGTCACACAAATATGATGAGGCACTAGCTGTACTGAGTCTATTTAATTATAGCTGATCCTAGTAAACTGGATAACTGGATCGGTGAAGCAGTGAATCACTGGATAAAAGAATTATTTTTGCAATTGAAAATTGTCCAGTTCACTCAAATATTCACTTTGTAGTGAGAAAAATCCAAACAGTTTCTGTGTTTTACCAGACATATTTCTTTCTTCGCTCCTCCAGCTAATTCCATTCCAGGAAAAGGTCAGGGAAAAAAAGAAGCAGCTTCTTAGCTAGTATAGCCCTGGGCAGGATGCTGAAGTTCCCCAAAAATCAATTGGCAGGCTTTAGATTGCTTGAAAAGTGCGTTTCTCCTCAAGAAACCAACTCTCGTAGAATTTTTCACAGATTCGCTATGCGGATTTTTCCAGAAACAATACTTTTACTATCGCAAAAAGATTACAGTAAATGCCCGAAAGCATTACTTTGCAGGATAGTCCAAGACTATGGCGTGAAAGCTCTTTCACGAAACAATCGATCAATAAACTCGAAGAAATATTACCCGAAGCCGAGGGGGAAACATCTCGCTAAAATGTGTACGAGATTTAAAATATTGAAAGCCTAGAAGGCTCAAACTGATGACTGAAAGACTCAAGCCGATGACTGAAAGACTCAAACCGATGACTGAAGTGGAGATTTAATGACTGAAAATTGACTCAAATGACTCAAAATTTATAGTTGAACGAGATTTAAAGGAGATGTTTCCCCCTCGCCCGAAGCGCAAAAAGCTAGTTCTCAGATCAGGAACAAAACTACACTGCCGTTCGCCCATTACCATGCACCCCCTAAGGTTGAGGCCCGGAAGGAGGAACTTTCCAGTACTCTACGTACTCAAAAGCTCACCCCCTCCCCCATCCATCCGAGGGGGAAACATCTAGCTAAAATGTGTACGAGACTTAAAACATTTAAAAGACTCAAATACTCAAACCGATGACTGAAAGACTCAAGCCGATGACTGAAAGACTCAAACCGATGACTGAAGCGAATATTTAATGACTGAAAATTGACTTAAATGACTCAAAAGTTCTAGTTGTACGAGATTTAAAAAAGATGTTTCCCCCTCGCATCCATCACCCCCACTCGTTAGAGCGGTTCCTGTTGACTGGCGATCAGCAGAACAAAATCTGATCGTTTGATATGGAGTGCTCAGCTTATTTGCAGACCTTATCTGGGTTCGCTCCGTGAAATCGTTTTTTTTTAGAAATGTTCGCGGGTCTCTAGTGGGCGGAGCCTACCAGAATTCAATAGAGAGATATACTCTTGCATTTTCTTCTCAATCGGTCTCAGTCCGTTGCGAGAAAAAATTAAATTTGAAGGACTTCTGTCATTGAAATTAGGCTATTTTATTAGAGTTTATAACACATTTTCTCTAGCGATAATTTGACTGTGCTCTAGAATGCCACTATGAAATCTACCTTTCTGGATTTTAGTTCTCGGAACGTAGCTGTTTCAACTTTCTCTGGTTTCCGACGTGACGGAAAAAATTAAAATAAAAGTTGAAATGCAATAAGTTGCTGGGAAATAACAAAAGCGGTAGGCACCCAATTTTATCGCCCTTGTCTTCAATTGTTTTCGCTTTTTGTCTCTCTCTCTCTTTCTCTCTCTTTATGTCGCTCTCTTTTCAACTCGCTCTGTTTTTAGCTCTACGTTTACATCTTTCTTTTCATATCTTTCTCTTCTGCTCTTTTTTTTTCGTTTCCTCGCAAGAATTCAACTTAGTTATGCCCTTCCATCACAGCCAGTACAATGACTTAATTATTATTCATTTCATCATTGTTATAATAAGTTTCCGCCTACCTCGTATCAACATGTCTGTTTAATGTTCTTCAAAGCAAATTAAATCGTTCATTAATATGGGTCATTAATGAACGATTTGTTATTAATGCATGATTTCGAGAAATCGTCCATTAATGACCCCTATTAATGAACGATTCGTCATTAATTGTCGATTTCTCTATTAGACCGAGAGATGAGGGACCAAAACTGCAAGAGTTTTATAAAAGTTGATATTTTGATATTAGGTCATGAATGGGTTGAATATCAAGAGCCTGCCGTCAGTCAGCCAGTTTTTGGGACAACTGGCGTGGGGGTGGTACCAAACTTGTAAAAAAAACACGTATGTAGCAACTGTTTTATAAAATCTGAAAATTTGTCTGTGGATAGCTAGGCAACCAACAAACTGTGTGGACATAGTCAGTCAGCACCATATTGGAACACGACGCGTCAGCGGTCCGGTAAACCCGTCAAAAAAATGGGTTCGTGAAAGAGTTTTATAAAATCTGAAAATTAGTCTGTGGATAGCAAGACAACTAACAAACTGTGTAGACATAGTCAGTCAGCACCATATTGGAACACGACGCGTCAGCGGTCCGGTAAACCCGTCAAAAAAAATGAGTTCTTGAAAGAGTTTTATAAAATCTGAAAATTAGTCTGTGGATAGCAAGACAACTAACAAACTGTGTGGACATAGTCGGTCATCAGCACCATATTGGAACACGCCGCGTCAGCGGTCCGGTAAACCCGTAAAAAAAATGGGTTCGTGAAAGAGTTTTATAAAATCTGAAAATTAGTCTGTGGATAGCCAACTAACAAACTGTGTAGACATAGTCAGTCAGCACCATATTGGAACACGGCGCGTCCGCGGTCCGGTAAACCCGTCAAAAAAATGGGTTCGTGAAAGAGTTTTATAAAATATGAAAATTATTCTGTGGATAGCAAGACAACTAACAAACTGTGTGGATATAGTCGGTCATCAGCACCATATTGGAACACGACGCGTCAGCGGTCCGGTAAACCCGTCAAAAATAATGAGTTCGTGAAAGAGTTTTATAAAATCTGAAAATTAGTCTGTGGATAGCAAGACAACTAACAAACTGTGTGGACATAGTCGGTCATCAGCACCATATTGGAACACGACGCGTCAGCGGTCCGGTAAACCCGTCAAGACAACTAACAAACTGTGTGGATTTAGTCAGTCAGCACTATATTGGAACACGACGCGTCAGCGGTCCGGTAAACCCGTCAAAAATAATGAGTTCGTGAAAGAGTTTTATAAAATCTGAAAATTAGTCTGTGGATAGCAAGACAACTAACAAACTGTGTGGACATAGTCGGTCATCAGCACCATATTGGAACACGACGCGTCAGCGGTCCGGTAAACCCGTCAAAAATAATGAGTTCGTGAAAGAGTTTTATAAAATCTGAAAATTAGTCTGTGGATAGCAAGACAACTAACAAACTGTGTGGACATAGTCGGTCATCAGCACCATATTGGAACACGACGCGTCAGCGGTCCGGTAAACCCGTCAAAAAAAATGGGTTCGTGAAAGAGTTTTATAAAATATGAAAATTATTCTGTGGATAGCAAGACAACTAACAAACGTGGACATAGTCAGTCATCAGAATATTCGGGCACTTCGCGTCAGCTGCCGCTAAACCCGTCAAAAAAATTTGGTTCGTGAAAGACTTTTCATAATATCAGAAAATTTTCGAGAAACTAGTTCATAGTACCTTAAACAAGACTGACATAGTCAGAAGTTTCATGGAACAAACGCCGTCAGCAGGCAATGGAAAGGCGCGCCGCGCGCTTAATTCATATAGCGTGTTTTATGGCGCAGACTAAGTTGTTCAATATTACAATACAATGATGAAAAGATATTCAATAAGAAACGATAGGAAAGAGATATTTAATAATGCAACAAGCAATATCTATATTTTGGTCAACATGCAACATTCAAATCAACAATGGGACAAAATGTGGTTGGAGAAATGTTTTATATAACAATTAGTTCATTCAAAGAAATAGTACTACAGGTTAATTCAATGCAAAGAAATGTTCCGTCAACAATATCGTTGATTTTGTTGAATGAAACAACCTTTATATGATAACGTTAGAAAATAATTCCAGGAATTGACAATTGGAAAACAAAGAAAAAGTGGCTTATTTACTTTTAATTTTGTTGAGCAACAAGATGGTAGTAATTACGAACTATTGTGTCTTCATGTAATCAAATACATTTGTTATGTTACTGAAAAATGCTTACTTACATAAAGAACTAATATTACTGTTCGAAATATCTATATAAATAGTATAGTAGCTATATACGCCTGAACATTATTTTTAGCTACTTGAAATAAATGCTAAACTAGATAGACGCAATTTCATGTTAGTATGCTCTTTTTGGTTAATTTAAACTATTATGTTCTTTGAGTGTTTATGGGATTGGAAATATGAAAAACAAACGTCTCAATTTGAATGTCGTATATACCTCTTTCAAAAAATTAAGGTTATTTCAATATTATTTTTAAATCAATACTTAAAAAATAAAAATAAATGTTCTAATCAGAATCGCTGCTATAATAGGCTTTATCAGACTCTTCTTCGGTGTCGGTCACCTCCGACTCAGCATCTGTAAATAAGTAAACGTATATTAAGTACGTTTGACTAGTTTGTTCATGAAAAAAATGGCTGACAAATAATATGCTTGCACTCATTTACTATAGACCGTCAGATAAGGACAGATTCTGCTGACTCATTAGAGAGATATTGCAATAACGACAGGCAGTATTTAAGGCAACTTTATTTTAATAGTGACTGCCGCTATTCTGCAAGTTTATATGTGGCGTTCATTATTCATAACCTAAATTAAATCTTAGAAACTTCGATTTTTCTTTCTACATAATTCATTTCAGTATCAGATAAAATTATTCTTATGATAGATAGGGGTTGAAACATCGATTCCTGCTAAACATATTATATATTTATCAATCATGAGTCATGTCAAATAAAGGAACAGAAAAGAACATAAAGGAACTTCAATACTCGCCTTTATACGTCCTCTAATAAAGGAATATTTTAGTAACGTTGTTCTTTTTCCATATTCTCACGAGTACATGTCAAAATAACGGCGCCTTTCTATTGCCTGCTGACGGCGTTTGTTCCATGAAACGTTTGACTGATTATGTTAGTCTTATTTTAGGTAATATGAACTACTTACACAAAAATTTTCATATTTTATAAAACTCTTTTACAAACCCATTTTTTTTTTACAGGTTTACCGGACCGCTGACGCAGCGTGTTCCAATATTGTGCTGACTGACTATGTCTACACAGTTTCTTAGTTATGTTGCTATCCACAGACTAATTTTCAGTATTTATAAAACTCTTTCACGAACCCATTTATTTTGACGGGTTTAACGAACCGCTGACGCGAAGTGTCCGAATATTCTGATGACTGACTATGTCCACACAGTTTGTTAGTTGTCTTGCTATCCACAGACTAATTTTCAGATTTTATAACACTCTTTCACGAACCCATTTTTTTTGACGTGTTTGCCGGACCGCTGACGCGTAGTGTTCCAATATTGTGCTGACTGACTATGTCCACACAGTTTGTTGGTTGCCTAGCTATCCACAGACAAATTTTCAGATTTTATAAAACAGTTGCGACAGACGTGTTTTTTTACAAGTTTGGAACCACCCCCACGCCAGTTGTCCCAAAAACTGGCTGACTGACGGCAGGCTATTGATATTCAACCTATTCATGACCCAATATCAAAATATCAGCTTTTATAAAACTCTTGCAGTTTTGGTCCCTCAGCTCTTAGACTATATGCATGTATGATTGTTGCATAGGCAACCAAACACAAACGAATTCAGATGTTATGGACGCTAAAATGGATATTCAGGGTTATTCAGGTAACCATTGAAAACGGAACAACATTGACTGTCGATCAATTATTGCCAATTTTTCAACGTTAACTAAAATTTCCTACTCGGGTGTCCATTGAAAACAAAACAATGTTCACTGGAAATCAGAATTGTTTATTTTTCAACGTTGATTTAATTTTCTTATTCAGGTAACCAACATGTATTGAATTTTTACCAACCTCTTGTAGAAACACCGTTGGTTATTTGGCAAGTAGATTTGGTACTTGCTATCAGCTATTCAACGTTGTTTGTCAGTAAAATGGCGAATAATGGTTTTATTCTGCTAATTAATGTTGCCAATGATGAAGAACGGTAAAGAAAAAGTTTTCACAAAAGAATTCCTATTTTTGGAATACGTCCAATAATAATAATAAATGGCTTTATATTTATCTTAGGGATGTCTAGCTGTTATCCTTCCATATTTTCATTGCAGAACAGACTTTGAGGAGGCAATTGCGGGATCAAAGCGATCCTTTAAATATGAATAGGAATCAATTTGAAAGTATTGTCTATCAGGGGACATGGTGAGACAGTTGATCGAGACTCTCGAACCCCACTCACCTCAAGGAGTGAGGGATTGATTATTGATCCCTAAAAAATTGAAAGTAAATTTTCTTGTTTAACAGAATTTATTTTTGTCATTCCTGAAAAAAAAAGGAATATCTAAATTAAATAAACTAATATGATACTTTACTTTTCCTCTTCATTTTTCCCTATATTTTGGTGCTATAACAGAAGTTGATATCTGCTTTTTTTCTGGCTTGTGTAGACCAAGTTCAGTAATTTTCATGCCAACGATTATCAACTTATTCAGAATACTAAGTAGCCAATTTTCCAAGTTATTGAGAAAGTCATTCAAAGGTGGACCACCACCTGTTTCTTGTTGGTGCCTGAATATTTCTCTAGCTTTTTTCTTGGTTTTACTAGTCCATTCCAGAAAAGTCTATTGAAGAGACAAACCGAAATAACCAAAATTCACAAGCATTATATACACACTGTTCCTTATGCCATTCTTTTTCATTTCTCATTGGTCCCTTCAAAGTGTTTAATTTATTACACATTTTAGCAAATTTGTTATCATGGGTTTTTCCCCCCGATTTGAATTTTTGTAGGTATTGGAGGTATACTTTGTTTTTTATAGATTTCGCTGCAGAAATGAAACATGTTCATTGATTTTCAAAAACATATTTTGAAATCAAATTCTGGTACAAAACTAGTCCCGCTATTCTTGTGAATAATTTTGAAACAAATTCAGATATAAATAATAAATTAAAGTCTCTATTCTCCTTATGATATACAACAAACTCATTTCAGGTATTAATTATCACAGAGCTTCATATAAAATGAAAGTTAATTTAGATGAACCCTCTCGTAAATATCACAAAATCTATGAATACTATTGGCCACATTATCAAGGGCTCTGGCAATATTTTCCAGACCTTTTATCTCCATCCCCAGCCCATCTTGATATGCAGTGAGCAGAGGAGTTTGGGGCGATTTTATCTTTTTCTGTTTTTGTGGAATTGATGGTGTCTCCACTTGAATCACCAAAATTTTCTCATTTTCAGATGGTCTTTCCTCAGTTTCACACATTGTTGTCTCATCTGCAAGTACAAATTCAGCAGCAACTGCAGTTACCCCTTCAGTATCTGATACTCCAGCTTCCCTAATTTCTTCATTGAGACCAGCTTCAGGCAGTTCAAGATCTGCCACAGCCACTGGTCCCGTTAGCTCTAAGATCTTTTTCTCCAGGCTAGTCAGTTCTTTTTTCACCCTAGCCCCTTTCCTAACAGCACTTTTCCACTCACGAAATACCTGTAATGAGAGAGTAATAAAGGTATATTCTCTTCATACCTCACAGATAATTATAATTGACTCTCCTTTTTCAGTCATGACTGCTACGAGTGGGGCTATCGCCAGTGGCGTTTAATTCCTCGGTAATTTTTTCCCATATTTCCGATATTATTTTGGGTTCATCCTAAGGGTTTAATTTATCCATTCTCAAAATGTCACTTTTTACGTTTATTCTATTCCATTTTTAATTATGGAAACGAATCGTAAACAAAAACAAATTCCAAAAAAGTCAACATGAAGTTAGCGCCAAAGCATAATTTAGGTATTCCGTGAATAAAATAGCCAATATCAACCCCATTGTTGTTTCAACGTTGAAAAAGAGTCATCGTTGGGAATGAGTGGTCACCTGAATAGGTTACTTTGCTCAACGTTGAAAACATGCATTAAAAAGTAGTTGGCAATTAAAACCCATTAGCGCCCAAATACATTTTTTTTCTATTTGTTTATGTTTTCCGAGTGTTTTGAAGAAAAAGTAATGTATTGTGCTGAAAAATAATATTTTTTTCAATATTAGTATTTTAGTGTAGAAAAAAAACACTGATACCATATGGTATCCGTGGGCGTTTGAAAACATTTTTATTACGAAGTTGAACAAATATAAATATGTCTTTATGCTAAAATGCAGAAAGAGTGTCCTATTCAGTATGATAAGAGGCAAAACAGTTGATACACGAGATAAAAAATTGTCAATCTGACCAAATCGTTTGTCTGGAAGTAAATTCTTTGTGATACTGATTCGACTACTAGGAACCTTCGTTAGGTATACTTGACCGATTTCTGTTGATATTTTATACATTCTTCTGTAGAGATACCAAGCATTGTGTAATGCGACATCAATGAGCAATGTAAAAATGGGCCAAAACCACTTTTTGCTGTGTATTCCGATGCTATAGGCGATAAGCAGCAACTCCTTGGTACATAAGATCCGTTCCTCCCATGTTATGTTTGTAATCAGCCACACGGTGAGGGCGAGAAATCATCACGTTTCTTTTCTTTTTGACAATATCTATTTACCATTCCTTCTGGCTGAACACCAGCACTTGTAGATGCTATGGTAACAATCGAATTGTCCTTCACCCATACTGAGATAGTATCTTCTTTTTCAATTACATATTCGTATTCCACACATTTTTTTCTTTTGAAATTGTTTTCCCGTAATTGGACACGATCTAGGTATTCTGTTTATTCGAATTGTGCCTATTGCCCCATAACCCGAATATCTAAGATAGGCCAATAAATTCAAGCATGTAAATAATTTATCGATGTGGATTATTTGCGATAAATTTGGTTGTGGCAGCATCAGTACCATCGGTGCTCATAGGTGCCTCATCTGGTGTCATCATTTGAATCTGGCGGTTCCACAAATATTTTATAAACTTGTAGGACCAAGTCTTCATCGTCATTGAGCATAAAGCTTGCAAAAGCAAAAATTCCTTCTGAAATGATAGAAATATTTGTTTGTTTCAACAAATTAGCTAGAAGTCATTATTATCCAAAAACGCGGATACCATATGGTATCAGTGACTTTGAGAACATTATAGTGCACCCTGTATTATACGTATCTTTTTCATCTATATACAGAAATATTGTATAATTCATAAGCAATAAATAAATAACTGTAATATATGTTCACTAAAATGAAACAGAAATAATTGAAAAAGTACTTACGATCACCGAATGTCCATTGTTTTGTGCACAACAAAATCACCCAATATGAATCACTAGTACACCACTGCGGAGAAGTCTCAAAATACAATGTCAGTTACAGTATATCAAAAGCAACTGTTTACGAAGCACAAAAACGAATTTGCATGATACCATAACTTCAAAAATCATTGTGGTGCATTGGAGAAGGGGAAGATGATTTGCGATACCATATGGTATCCGTGGGCGTTAATGGGTTAATCAATGTTGCCTCGTTTTCAATGGTCACCTGAATAACCCTGATAAATTTATGTTGCCTGAAGTTGCGAAAGCAGCGAAAGTAGCACCTTTCACTTTATTACCAGAAAAAAATTAGATCTGCCTGATTTCAACAAGAGTGAGGTAGACGGAAAAATATTGTAATAAACTCTTAGCTATATTAAAATGCGATTAATGATCTCGAAAATTATCATTATCGCCTTTATTAATACACTATTTGATTAAGTGACTATTTTATTGAGCATTCAATTGTTCAGGCTCAAGTGTTTGGGACATCCGATCTCATTTGAAGTTTGTTATATTAGGTATAGGCACTATCGCTGTAACGTCCAATAAATAAGACTCGCGATCTATGACGAGTTTTTCGAAGACAATTCTTAGTTATTTTGGTTTTACAAATTATTCTTCGAACGAATACAAAGTGGAGGGAATAGAAGTGACCAAAACGGACACCGACGCCAGTACTAATTGTGGCAAATACAAAAGTGACTGTGAAGTGTGGGAGGAGATCATGATGAACAGAAAGATCAGACGAAGAAACAGCAAGAGATTCGTCATAGGCGAGGGGGAAGACGAACCTCCGTTGCCGGCACAGCTTCCTGACGTGACGATTTCGGAGAGTTTGAACTCTTCAAACGAAACATGGAAAGGTGATGGGATAAGCGATGCGACGAAGTTACAAGTCAGGAGTTCTTTGACGTAAGTGAAAATACAGACGACGTTATCGCAACGATTAATATTGATATAAGAAGCAGTGGCAGACGAATATTCTGGCAATATTTTCTCCGTCACTCGAGTTATTCTACTACTAAATACCAGCTATTAATTACAATTCATGTATTTTTTGACGTTTTTCTCATGATCAGTGTATAGTGATGAGCTACCTCAAAAAAGTAAGTACCAATATTTTTTGGGTCTAGAACTCAAAGATATACATAATCTCCAATATCAAAAGCAAATGTGATATAACCAAGTAACAAACAGAAGAAAATGTCAAAATAAGAAATAAGAAAAATGTCTAGAAATGTATTGTAATTGATAGCTGAATTTGTTAAAACAGTGGCTACTAAAATTGATGAAAAAAACTTGAGGCCCATATTTAAAACAATAAAGTTGACTATGGAATTTAATGAACGAAACGTCGCAATGAAATATTGATGATGTTTTTTCGGAGTAAAACGTCGAGAAACACATGTATTGTAATACATAGCTGAATTTGTAATGAAAGTGGCTACAAAATCAGATGAAAAAAACTAGAGGTCCGTATTTACAAAAATAAAGTTGATGATGGAATGTAATGAACGAAACGTCGCATTGAAAATTGGTTCATATCAGATTATGAAAAATATGAAACATTATTGAAAGTTCCCCTAACTTTTTCTTATATCATTCGAAATGGAGGCGGTACAGCCAAAAAACGAAATTCGACTAATTTAGCTTTTGGCGAATATCTCAAAAACAACCATTGATAGTTGAGATCTGAAAAAAGCTTATTATTGCTCCCCAAAATAGAAAACTTTTTTCCCATTTAACCGACCATGTAGGTCTCTCCGTTTCCGAGATAGCAATAGTGGGATCAGCTAAAAAAAACGGCCTGTATGTTTCATAGTTATACTGTCTTTTGTGACATATCAAAGCTGTGCTTGAATATTATGTTAAAATCGAAAGTTGAACCTCTTATATCAAATGGCAACGTTTATATAACAATGTTAAGTTTATGCTAAAAACCTGTGATATTACCGTAATGTTTATGAAAATGCTTGTGCTAAAATTGACTAAGGGCGGGTTGTACAAAACAAGTTCACCAACAGTTCAAGTAAACTCGCTTCAGTTGCTATGGACAAATGAACTTATTTTAGCAGAACAGTTGCTGATTGTACAACCAGCCCTTAATTTATACCAGCTTTTTGCTTCAACTTTTTTTGAAAAAAGGACCATTAATATTAGATGCGACTGGCGGACGTTACTAATACTGCAATTATTTGAGAATGACACCAAAGATTTATATGAAACTTTGATTTCCCTAGTAAGTCCTCTTATATCTGATCGATATGTCCACAGAGAACCACTGTTAGCGTCTGCATCTTTGAAATTGTAATTAACTACAAGATAAAATGAGATCAATAACCAGAACTTAATTCAGACGAACCGCTAGAAAAGCATTAAGTAGTATATTATTAAATTTAATTATGAATTCGAAATAAATTTAATTTTTTTCTTGCCACTTGACAAAAACTCAAAGACTGCATTTCCAATTTGACTTTGTTTGGGTTACTTACCTTATAGTTATATGACTATCTGTAAAAAAGGATGATATGTTTATAAACAAAGACGCTAAAAGTAAAGGTATGTTCATGCTTATACGAACTTCGGAAAATTTATGCGAATCGCAAATTAGGAAATTACCAACAAAATTTGACGTTCATAGTCATGCGACAAATTTTGATGGTCACTGTCATTGCGGATAAGTGAAAGTACCTAGAATTTAATGTTTTGTGGGTTTTTTTAATTTTGTGAATAATGGTTTATTCTTTCGTTGGTAATAAAAAGTATCCCTTCCCGAATCCTAAAGCAAGGAATAGAATAAAAAAGTGGTGGCCTTTCTGCGGGAGGAATGGGTTTTGTTGTGATATATGACTTCTTTATTTTTGGTCTCACTATTGATAAGAGTTCATCAAACTGAGAACACGTCACACGAAAATCATTAAAATATTCATTGGGATCATTCAGTCTCATTTCTCGAACGAGGCTGTGATAATCACCATGCATTTTTCGAGTTTTTAAAACTGTCGAACACTAACTCTTTTTTTTTCGTCCGGGAGCTTCACGTTCTTTCCAAAGCCGATACAACTGATGGTAGATTACAATGAACCCATCCAAATAATCTTTATCCTATGATGCCAATAACAACCATATCAACGAACTTTCCTATTGTTTTTTTTTTTATAAAATGAGAACTGAAGAATTATGAAATGATATGATTGTTCACCTGCATGTGTATTTAATTTTGAGGATTTGAGGTTATTAAAATAATAACACAAACACATTTTACGCATTCTGTGTTCTCGTGATTTGATACGAATTCGCAAAAAAGTTCAAACATTTCAACTTCATTGCGATTTTTTCAGCCGCCATTTTATTCGCATAAATTTTGCGAAATTCGTATGAGCATGATCATACCTTAAAACTTGAACCAACAAATTGCAGCATGACCTTGAAAAAGCAGCGGCTACTTTTGAAGTACTCCTATTGGCTAGAGATAAGGCGCCAGCGTCAAAAAGGTGGTGTGGAAGGCCGGCTTTAGAAAAGCTTCAAATTATCTCTTCTGTTTTGTTTTTTTATACTGTTATATTATTGACATTTCGAGAGTGACTTCTGTCGAATGTATGTATTTGTTGACGAAACGCCTGATTGACTGGTTTCGAAGAGTACACTAATTTTTTTCTGGGTAATTGTGTACCAATGTCCTTTTCAGTGACAAGATTGTTCGCAAAAACTATAAGTTGCAAGGTAAACAATAATTAGTTTTAATTTCAATCGAGTTGGTTTTGTTGATAATTATTGTAAATATGCTTGATTAATTATTAAACATAAAAAGAATCGTTAGTTTAATTAACACTCACGTTCTGAGAAACTATCTAACGTAACGTAACTATTCAGACAAATATACAGAATAGGCCAAGCTGTAGATAAAAATAAGAGGCCCTTTTTACACAAAATAAAAATGCAATCGGCCTATACTACTTTTTATAGATAGTTCTTAAATGAAAACCGCGGTTTTAGCCCCAGCAAAATCGCTTTGTGGAATTTTTTAAACAAGAAATAGTGAAAAAAATTACAACTTCTTTGTTTTTTGCGAATATATCAAAAAGTGTTGGAGGAATCGTTTTACAGTCGGTAGAACTTTTGTAGAGAATTATATAACCTACAAAATGGTTTTTTATACTACTGATCGGTGCATTTTTCACTGATAAACCTCGAAAAAGATACCATTTTTAAAAAATTCATAATTTTTATAAATCTGAAGATGGATGAACAATATTGCAGAAACTGATAGATAATAACATGTGGTTCAACTGTGCTCAAGGTGGTTTCTGTACGATGTATAGTTTTTGCACAATCGCATTATAAACAATTTAAGGCAAATATTACTAAATGCGCCGATTTAAGGGAAATCTCTTCTTATTTAAATTCTGTAAACGGAATTTGGAAGTAGAGACCAATATGACAATTTGTGTGAAACTGTCACTGGAAGTTACTCTAAAATGCTTCAAAGTGCACCCGAAGTCGCCCGAACTCAACTCGAGTTAACCTCAGTGCAACTTCAGGTGACTTCGGACGCACTTTGAAGCGTTTTGATCAACTTTCAGTGACATTTTCAACACATTTCACACCTCTCAGATGAAAATCCAAAATATACAAATTGTAGATATTGATCTTTACTTCCAGATGCCATTTACAGAATCTGAATACAATTTCCCTTAAATCGGCGCATCTTGCAAGATTGTTTATAACGCGATTGTGCAAAAACTTCACATCGGACAGAAAACATCTTGCGCAAAGTTGAACCACATGTTATTATCTATAAGTTTCCGCAATGTTGTTTGTCCAGCTTCAGATTATGAAAATTATAATTTTTTAAAAAATGGCCTCTTTTCCGAGGTTTTCTCGGATTTTCTCAGTGGAAAATGCACCGATCTGGTCGTATGAAAATCCATTTTATAGGTTTTATAAATCTCTTCAAAAGTTCCATCGACTAATAATAATAATAACAATAATAATAAATGATGTCGGGGCGTGGCGCAGTGGTTAGACCGTCCGACTCTGAGTCGAAAGGTCCGGAGTTCGAATCCTGGTTCGGCTGGGATTTTTTAATTTAATTTAACCGATTATTATTAAAATCTCGTGGCTCGACTAGGGTGAGTCCTGCACGATTCACTGTTGCGTTCCAATTACCAGTGCTGCTCCTGAGGTGGCGCATGGAGTTAGTAACAAGGCCTATGAACACATTGCTAATGACCACAGCAGTCGATGCCAAAACACCAAAGAAAAAAAATAAATAATAATAAATGTTTATTTACACCAATATAAATACAATGAGACATGTGCCTAAGTTAATGTTGTAAATGAACGAAAAATCACAGAAGCAAAAAATGCTTGTTTGTGATTTGATATATCAATCAATATTGTAGTATAAATTAAACTTATGAAATATGATTTACAAAAATACAATGGTACTTACATTGGCGAATTTAAAGATAATCGAAATATAGAACAAAATAAAAAGTGGTTATGACTGCATACTAAACTGTATTTCAAACCTGAACGAAAATGAGTCAAGCATATCCCACGAAGAAAACTTGTTATGGGCATGCTTAACCTACATCATTCAGTTAGTAATGAAACACATACCTATGTATACACAAATTAATACACCTATAAACGTATAAACACACCTACACGCATACACACATATACTTTTAAAATAAATCCATTAATTTACCGGGAATGAAATTCAAATATAATTTTATTATAATAGATTATATTATGGTTCTGCTGAATGATGAATCACACGGAAATATTGATTATCTTCATCATGTCTTCTGTAGACAAATTCTTCAACCAAATTTTCAACTTTTTCTAATACAGAGAAGTATTATTAATATCACTGATGGTCTATGGTACTTGACAAAACAGTTTTGAGGCTGTGTAGTAGAATGCCTTTGACCGATGTTTTTTACCGTATTTTCTGTGGAAAACTCATTATTTTTTTTGCGTCTCGTATTATGTACATGCTTAATGGGTGTTAACTCTCTTTTATTTTTATATTGTAAACAAAGAACTTTGTAATAGTAGAGTTTTTTTATTTCGAGAATGGGTATCTCTTCGAATAGTTTTTCTGAAGGATATGTGCGTTTTTTATTGTACATAATTTTTAAAATGTATTTTTGCATCACTTTGAGTTGCTCTATGTGGCAGTTATATACTTCTCCCCAAGCAGATATTCCATATTGAATATGGGATTCTACAAGCGAATGGTATAGGATTTTGAGTTCATCTATCCTGAGAAATTTTTTAAGATGTTTGAATGTGAACAATATTGATCTCAGTTTTTTCTTTAAGTTTATTTATGTGGATGTCCCATTTAAGGTGAGCATCAATTCCAATTCCAAGGTATATTACGTTCTTCATACATTCTGTTGAATAAGTTGTATCATCATCCATCAACGAAAAATAACCAATATCTGATTGGTTAGATTTAGTACAAGAGAGCATTATACACTTTGTCTTTTCCAAATTCAGTGTGAGGTCCATTTTGCTAAACCAATTCTTGATTTTCTTTAGGTTTACTTCCGTTTTGTTTTTATTTTCCTCCCAAGTATCAGCAGTAAAGAGAATTACAGTATCGTCTGCGAAAGATGCATCTATTTCGAGAGAGAGTAATCCGTTGATGTATATTAAAAAGAGAACCGGCCCTAGAACCGTTCCTTGAGGTACTCCAGTTAATATTTTTTGTGGTTCACTCATTTCATTTCCAATTTGAACATACTGAGTCCTATCATTGAGGTATGATCTAAATAATTCGTGGACGATTCCTCTGATACCAAGGTCTTCCATAACGCTCATTAGTTTTTCGTGGTTAACGGTGTCGAAGGCCTTTGCTAAGTCTAGAAAGAACCTATTGAACAGTTTCCTGCATCTAGTGATCGATTGAGTTTTTGGGCCTGAAACCGAATTGTTTAGGTGAAAGTATATTGTTAACTTTCAAAAAGTTCATAAGACGTTTTTTGATTACTTTTTCGACAATTTTTGCAATTGAACTTAATAAAGAGATACGAGGATATATTGAAAAATTCTTAGCCTACTATAGAAACAAACAAAATTTCAATGTCAAAATATTTTATTACTCAACATATTCTCCTCTTAATTGGATACATTTATTACAGCGAACCTGCAACGTCTCTAGACCTTTCAAAAAAAATGTTTATTCTTGCTCTGCAAACCAGACCTCCACAGCTTTTATTACCTCCTCGTTGGAAGAAAATTTAAGTCCTTTTAAACTTTTTTTCAGTTGAGGAAAAAGATGATAGTCGGACGGAGCCAAATCTGGTGAATAAGGGGGGTGTTCTAGTAATTCAAACCCTAAATCACGAATTTTTTGCATGGCAACATGAGATTTGTGTGCAGGGGCGTTGTCCTGCAAAAACAAAACACCTTTGGATAGCTTTCCGCGTCTTTTCTCTTTAATTTTTTCCCGTAGAGTGGTCAGTAATGTCGAATAGTAATCTCCAGTTATTGTTCTACCCTTATCCAAAAAATCAATCATGATTACTCCATGGCAATCCCAAAAAACTGAAGCAAGAACTTTTCCAGCAGATTTTTGGACACGAAACTTCTTAGGTCTTGAAGAACCGGAGTGTCGCCATTCCATCGATTGTTGCTTTGTTTCTGGATCGTAGAAATGTACCCAAGTCTCATCCATAGTAACAATTCGGTTTAAGAAGTCTACATCGTTTTCAAATCGAGCACAGATCGAACGCGATGCAGCTACCCTTGCTCGCTTTTGGTCAACATTCAAACATTTGGGGATCCATTTTGCAGCAATTTTTCTCATGTCCAAATTGACGTGAACTATATGATGAACGCGTTCGTATGATATATTCAGTGCTTCAGATATCCGTTTTAGCCCAATTCGACGGTCTGTTAAAATCATGTCATGAACTGCATCGATATTTTTGGGGACTGACACAGAAACTGGCCTTCCCGATCGGTCATCATCTTCAATGGAAAATTTACCTCTTTTGAAGCTTGCAGTCCAATTTTTCACGGTCGCATACGAAGGACATTGATCACCAAAGGTATTAAGCATATCTTCGTAAATCTGCTTACCTCTTAACCCTTTCACTACAGGTACTTGATGATGGCTCGTACTCCAATTTTTCGATTTTCACAATTTCGGTGGACATATTTTTTCTTTTAATTTATTGCGTAAATCTGGTTTACTTTTTTGACGTCAAACTTTACACTGACACTTCTAACAAGTAGTGTTCAGTGATCGAAACTGTAAACATTTCTCTTGAAAATGCCAACCACTCGTGTTGGCGAAACGTCGAGATTTTCTCTAAATAAACGTCGGCCTAAAAACCCGAAAAACCATCATTCATTCAACGATGGCCGCGAAAGCCTTTCACAATTTGTAATACGTTATTGTTCGTTGCTATGGTAACGCAATATTTTGTTTATGCAGGGAACTGGTCTAGGCTAACTAGATATCAATAGATCCTCGTAGGTCTGTAATTGAATAGTCTTTCGATCACCTTTCTTTGATTACGGCTACATTAAACTTTTCAGGAAATTTACCCGTCTCAAGAATTCTATTAATCAAGTGAGTTAAAGGTTTTTTGATGAATACACTTATTAGTTTGAGGTTTTCCGAAGTTATGCCATCAATTCCTGGACTTTTATTATTCTTGAGTTCTTTTATGTACTTCGGTTTCATTTGTAGGTTTCATGAATATGAAATTATTCAGTATACTTCTCTCAAGAACCGTGTTGCTGGATTTGATAATTTGCTCAGCCATTTTTTTACCTACATGGATATAACGAGAATTGAAAATATTCGCAATTTCTCTTTTACTTGAAATTTCATTGTTATTATACATGATGTTACTGATATTAATCTGAGATTTTTCTTTTCCTGTTATCTTTTTAATGTTGTCCCATAAAGATTTGGAGTTATTTTTATTTCTTTCTATTTGTTGCCTGTAGTAGTTTTGTTTAGTTACTTTGAGTAAACTGGTCAATTCATTTTTGTAGATTCTGTATCGGTTGGATAATTCTATATCATTTCAGTTTATTCTTAGAAGTTTATACATATTTTGTCTATAGTTTGATGATTTCATCAGAGCTTTGGTAGGCCATGGGTTCCTTTTCTTTTCTGAGTATTTGATTTTCTTCTCTATAGAGGAACATTCCAGATCATTCTTTATCCCCGTAATGAAATGATTTGCAATGCAATATTGTTCACATCGGTTATGTCATACAAGTTGTTCCAGTTTTCATTCTTCATTATACTAAGATTTTTTTTTCGTTCAAAATTTTAATTTACTGTAAAACGATTCCTTGAATAATCTTTGAGATATTTCCAAAAAAACAAAATAGTTGTAATTTTTTTTCACAATTGCTTGTTTAAAAAATTCCACAAAGCGATTTTGCTGGGGTAAAAATTGGGGTTTTCATCAACGAACTACCTTAAAAATTAGTATAGGCCATTTGCGTCTTTTATTTTGTGCGGGAAAAAACCTCTATAGCTTGGTCTAAGAACTCGAATGTGATCGAAATAGTTCTAAAGATTTGGCACGAATTTAAACAAAGTGGAAATTTTAGTAGCATATCCGTGTCGTTGGCTTAGTTTCGAAAGTAGTTCACTCCAATCACACCACGTTTACAGGAGAGCATAAAAACATTATGCAACTAAATAACCTAAGAATGTTTCGGCGTTTAAACATTCCTTTGCCATTTAATCGTGTTTTGAAGGGAACGTAAGATCTGATGATTGCTTTTACTTTAATTACTTATGTGTGTTCCATATTCGATTTCTGTACAATGAAATTCGAAAATAAATGAGGAGTTAGCGGTTTTAACTCAGATCAACAAACAAAACATTTTATTCAGATATCTTATACCAAAAACGATATCTTACAAAAATGTATCAACGTAAAGGACAGAAGGTACATGAGATAATAAAAACATTATTCGTGGCGTAAGTTGTCGAAAAAATCGTGAAAATCTGTAAGTAGAACATTCTTCAGTTGTTGCCGATCTCAATAAATTTTTTAAGGAATAATCGACATGAGTTCTTCAAACGCATGTTACTATTTCAATTTTTTCTTTGTAGTTAGTGTTAAATCCTATTGTCACTAAACCTCAATTAATACGCAGATCGATTACCTATGAAGCATTAAAAAAACAATTGTTTGTTAATAAAACAAGTAAATAGGTGGGTTTATTACGTTCTCCTTTTATTTTTTCTTTTGGTAGAATCGAAAGGTATTTCCTTGAAAGACGCATTTCTGCAAATCTGATTATATTTTACAGAAATAATTGTTTGCTTAAAGAGTCGTTTTTTATTGATGACAGATTAAGTGAGTAACGCATTTGCTAAAATCTGGTTGCGATTTTGATACGTTCATCCGTCCGAGTAATTGATAATTGTATTATTTAACATTCATTTGGTGGTGGCCGGTTGCTCAGCGTTTCGATGCATGGACGTATGTTCGATGTGTCGGCCGTTGAAGCTTCCGCATCTGACCCGGTTCGAATCCGGTGTATGAGAGAATTTTTCTCAAGTGCATCGGTATCGATAGGCGTCCGCATTCCTTGTTGTAAAGCAAGTGCGATGTGAGTTGCCTATAGATGCCAATCCCGACGTGTGATTGCTTGAAGTGTGCACCGATCACCCAGGGTGAATATACCACCAAAAATCGGCAAATAATGATGATAGCCGGGCGGGGATTAGCGCAGTGGTTGAGCGCCCGCCTGGTCAAATCAAATCAAAATATACTTCATTGTCGAAAAAAATCTAGTTTTTGTTGACAAGTAAAAGATAAACAATACAAAGATACCTAGTACAAAGATAAGTTACACACAAACATGTAAAATATAAAATATGAATTAAATTAATGTGACAGGTTCGGTTCCCAGCCGGGGCGGGCTTTTTTCATTTCCAGATGTGAAAGTCTGAATGTTTGAGGCTCGTGTCGGCTGGGAATATCCTCCACGATTCACTGTTGCGTTGATAATAATTACCAGTGCTGCTCCTGAGGTGGCGTAAGGAGTTAGTAACAAGGCCAGAACACATGGCTAATGACCATAACAGTCGATTCCAAAACACCAAAAAAAAAATTGGCGTCAGGCTATGCCTTTGAGTACACCCTTCGAGTGATTATGAGGGATTATTATTACAACAATTTTTTTTATACAATTCTCACTTTTTCATTTGCAATTTGCTCTACTATGAATGAAACCTTTTTGCTGATTTTAACAAATCTCTGCATGCTTATTTGCGGTAATAAAGGCCTTCTTTTAATGTACTTAGAATAAAATTATTAATTCCAGTGGCGTCCCAAAGGGTAATGTAATTGATATTAGGACTAATCATTGTACGCCACTATTTCTTGTATGTTTAAGAGTTTTTTCAGGGTAGGTCATAATTGAAAGTACATTTTTTTGGCTCCTCGATTCACCCTATGTACGCACGCAATTTAGTTTAGTCATTTTCCTTACTAGTGCGGGAAAAAATCTCGTACTCCAACGTTTTTTCGAGTTTTTACCGCACGCGAAAGCGAGCTACATAAAATTTTGTAATGCGCTTGTAACAAAAATCTCGATCCTAACTCATACGGAGAGGTATTTTCCCGCATTCGACTGCGAGAAAGGTACTCTCTCCGTACTCGTTAGGACAATAACTATTTTGGGAAAACTCACTTCAAAAAAATTGGGCGTGCGGGAAAAGAATTCCTTCGACTTCATAGGAAAGTTACGTATATCACACTTTACAGTCTCACGGAAAGTATCTTATACCCACACGCGTGCGGAAAATACTTTTCGCACATGTGCGGAAAGTAACTATCCGCACGCGTCAAAGGCATAATTTCTGTTTAGATTTGTCGCTGGAAAGGCCCCCATAGACCTCGTACATGTTCGTCGAATTGCAACGAGGTCTGTGGTAACAAATCGACGATTATGTGCGTCGAACAAAATACATGGCTGCGTTTGATTTTCGGCACGACGAACAATGGTTCGTCGTAGTGTGTGGGGTCATTCGATGGATTCGCCAGGTTTTTGCCACTGGCGTGCGTATTTCGTGTGAAGTTGGTGTGTGTAGCCGTTGAATTGATTTATTCAGATATGAATAAACAATTTGTTGCCGAATTTTTAGAAGAGTATAGAAAATATACTTGTCTATGGAGCCAGTCTCTAGACCAGACACACTTCTTCTTTTGCGTGATCGGCAAGTGCCGCCGCCACTGCTAATAGCTGGGCCTTATTCATTATGTTTGTGAACGCTAACTGCCGCAAAAATCGTAGTTTGTGGGTAAAACGGTTTCACGTACAGTGGTGTGCATTAAAAAGTCGTACAAGGTACGACACTAATTGAGGCATGCACTAATTGCACTAGGAAAATGTTAAAAGCGCGTTACTGACAAAAATAGTTTGAATTTTGACACTACTTGTCGAAGTCGATAAAAGGTTCAACTATTAAGATATAACTGCTGTACGGCTTTTTTATGCACACAACTGTACATGTTCGACGTTAGCTATTGCGGCGTTGAAATTCGACGAACATGTACGAGGTCTATGGAGGCTCTTTAGGCCTTCAAATATTTAATTTATGTATAGATTTACCTACGTAATATTTACAAATGAAGCACAAAAAACAATCTGTTTGAAAAATGTATTTTTTTTTATATTCATAATAGAAAAAAAAGTTTACCCGTTCGGAATCTTATAAGCGAATATTTTGTATTTATAATACATTATTATTGAGAGTAAAGTATTTCTAATTATGATTTGGATCTAGTAGGTATCATACAGTGAGTGTCAAAAAGTTTGCTCAATAAGGGAATCATTTTAAAAATATATTTGTCAGAAAATGTTATTCTTCAAAAAAGTATTGCGAAAAACTCTCGTTCAAGGCATCAGATTCCTAATCTTCCAATCGGTATACAGAGAGGAATAAAAAAAAGGAATTTTGATCACGAGAAAACTAACCTTATTTTCGATAATATCGAAAAAGTTTATTGTGAAAAGTTGTTTACAATTGAAAACGATATTCTGATTTGTAATCACAGCAACAAAATTTTTATCACCTATTACTTTCTAATTTAACACTATACGAATTAAGTGATCGTAAACTTGCACATTTGTATTATTTAGTTGTTTAGTTTGAATAAGTTATTTCATTCACTCGTTTTCTTCAAATTAATGCGAGTGGTATTTATTATGCAGATACATACAGAGTGAAATATCAAATTTTCTCTAAAAAATCTTCACAAATCACAACCATTTCCAGAAAACTTCGATAATCTTAATAATAAATGAGAACAAATTCAGCAACGGAATTGTGTCTTAATTAGGTTCTTATTTATATGTTCTATTGACTGCTATGATACAAAAATGTATATTTTTGAACAAAGACCATGAGGTATAATGTTTTAATTTATGTTCTTTTGACATGCTTTGTTACAAAAATTCATATTTTTAAACAATAAAGCTATTTTTGACTTTACTTTGTAATTAAAGAAATGGTAGGGAGATTCCTGAGATGTGTTTGAGTTACAGTATTCTTTGTGAGTAAAATAACATAAAAAAGGGGGAAAAGAAATTTTCTTGCTCAGGTAGCTGTGATTCCAAATTGGATTTTATTTTTCAATAGTAAAGAACTTTCCCAAATAAACTTTTTTTGCAACTACATTTCAACGTCTGAGAGAAACAGGATCAACCAACCATATTGCGATCTCGAGCAGATGAAATTGTCGCACTCTTTCAAAATGAAACAAGAACACAAAATATCTTGAGCATTCCGACAAATGCCTTTTAGTAGCGCAAGCGGAGATCTTCAGAATTAGGATAAGCCTGTAAACACGACTTTGATGGCAGATGGTGGTCACGCATAACATCTGTAGAAAGTTCATAATTTGCTACCTAATGCCATGAAGAAGAGATTTTTTCGAATGGTTCCTAGGGCGAATATAAAGTGGTGCTTCCTATTCCTGGTGGATGATTTGGACTGACGAAGAAACTTTCACCCGAGTATCTTTAATCAGCATAAAGCTCACTTTTAGGCGAACGAAAATGCTCTTGCTATAAAAGTCAGCAAGTTTCAACATGCATTTTCGTGCAACTTTTGGCTGGAATTGAGTATGCGACGACTCACTCATCGGTCCATATTTTCAGCCTCCGCAACTCAACGGTCCAGCTTACCTTCATTTTTCAGAAAGTGATTTTGAACCAGTCTTAGATGGCAAGCTTATAATTAATAGATCAAACAGATGGTTCCTGTTAGAACGATGTCCAGCTCATTATAAAAAAATTTGCAATATTTCAACTGAAGAAAGTAACAAACATGGAAGGTATAATGTCTTACTACTAATAGCTGTGTCCACTCTCAACTTATGTATACTTTGTTGGAGAAATAGCTCTGGTTCCAAACAGATACCCGCCAGTAAAAACGTATCAAGAAAAGTATATTTGGACTGCGACCATCATACTCATGTCGCCAAGTCTTACTCTCAGGGAATTCCAAGAATATATAATATTTGAATTATAACTGCACTTTGTTTTATAAATGACAATACGAGGATGTATTGATATCTAGTTAGCCTAGACCAGTTCCCTGCATAAACAAAATATTGCGTTACCATAGCAACGAACAAGCTGGCATCAACAGTATCTACGCCAATTATCCGAGACAATGGAATAATGTGCGATAGCTCAGTTGGAGCTGCGGAAGCGCTAGCAAGAAATTTTCAACGATCATATTCACAACCCAACAATCAAACACCTCCACCTATGTTGCCACCTAGATGCGATATCTCACTGGAACATGTCGACTTTACACCTGAACTAGTAGAAGCTAAACTGAAAGGTATCAAGGACTTCACTTCACCCGGTCCTGATAATCTACCACCCGGAATCCTAAAAAAATATGCTACTACTCTTAGTGTACCACTGGCACATATATTTAAATCCTCGTTCGAGAAATCAACTCTCCCCTCGGCGTGGCTACAAGCATCTGTCACCCCAATATATAAAAAAGGTGAGAAAACGGACCCAGACAACTACAGACCAATCAGTTTAACATCACAATGTGTGAAACTAATGGAACGAATCGTAGTGGATAGACTCCTACCCTTCCTCATAACCAACAACATAATCCCACCAACCCAGCACGGTTTCATCCCTGGAAGGTCCACAGTCACAAACCTTCTGTGCTGTCTAGATCTATGGACAAAAGCTCTAGACGAATCCAAACCTGTCGATGTCTTTTATCTAGATTTCTCTAAAGCTTTCGACAAAGTTCCTAAAGACAAACTCATTTTCAAACTAGAACATTTTGGGGTACGAGGATTACTGCTAAAGTGGATAACTGCTTTCCTTTCGCATAGATGCTATAAAGTCAATGTAGGTTCCAGTTATTCCAGGTGTTACGATGTCGTATCTGGAGTACCTCAAGGGTCGGTACTGGGACCAACGCTCTTTCTTCTCTATGCATCGGACTTGGCTTATGGTGTTGGCTCCAATCATGCGTTTTTTGCCGACGATAGTAAGTTTTTCGGAAATCCAATCACCGACGAAGACCAACTACAATCTTCTGGCCACTGTGGAAATCTGGTGTGAAGCATGGGAAATTCCACTCAATACAAATAAATGCAATGTACTTCATATTGGCAACAACAATCCACATTTAAACTATACTTTGTCAAACTCCCCCATTCCGTCTGTGAAGCAACAGTCTGATCTTGGCGTCATCGTAAATGATAAATTGTCATGGTCCGATCAAGTAGCCGCTGTCGTAAGGAAAAGCAATACTATCACTTACCTGCTGAGGAAATGCTTCACAAACCCTCTATAAGGCATATATACGACCGCACATGGAATATGCTGTCCAGGTTTGGTCACCACACCTAGCTAAGGATATACTACTCCTTGAAAGAGCCCAAAGGGCTGCCACTAGAATGGTCTTTGGAGCCAGCACCCTCACTTACGAAGAACGCCTAAGCCAGTTACGTTTGCCGTTCCTGAAGGAAAGGCGTGAAAGAGGTGATGCCATATTAACCTATCGTATACTCTACAACACCTTCGTCCTGGACATGACCCACCTATTTGAGATGAACTCTGACGGTAGGCTGAGAGGTCACCCCTTCAAACTCAAGAAAGAAAAGTTCCGGACAACTCCAAGGCAACAATTTTTCGTAAATAGAGTGTTCATGAACTGGAATTCCCTTCCTGACAGCGTGGTTACCGCGCCTAGTGTGAACACCTTTAAAAACAGATACGATACCATAAAACAGTTACGAAGTGAATAGTTACTCGTGATTCAATCCTTTTTCGTTTCATCTTTTTTTCATCTTTTTTGTTTTCTTGCATTTCATTGTATACATTTGATATAAATACTTTCTGTTCTCTTGTGCAAAATAGGTTTCACCTCTGCCCTTATTGTAATGTAATAATAATAATAAACAATAACTCATTAGAAGTGTCAGTGTAAAGTTTGATGTCAAAAAAGTAAACCAGAGAAAAAAAAAATATGTCCACCGAAATTGTGAAAATCGAAAAATTGGAGTATCGAGCCATCAAGTACCTGTATTTAAAACGGTTAAGAGGTAGCAGATTTACGAAGATATGCTTAATACCCTTGGTGATCAATGTCCTTCGTATGCGACCGTGAAAAATTGGACTGCAAGCTTCAAAAGAGGTAAATTTTCCATTGAAGAGGATACCGATCGGGAAGGCCAGTTTCTGTCAGTCCCCGAAAATATCGATGCAGTTCATGACATGATTTTAACATACCGTCGAATTGGGCTGAAACGGATATCTGAAGCACTGAATATTTCATACGAACGCGTTCATCATATAGTTCACGTCAATTTGGACATGAAAAAAATTGCTGCAAAATGGATCCTCAAATGTTTGAATGTTGACCAAAAGCGTGCAAGGGTAGTAGCATCGCGTTCGAACTGTGCTTGATTTGAAAACGATGTAGACTTCTTGAACCAAATTGTTATAATGGATGAGACTTAGGTACATTTCCACGATCCAGAAACAAAGCAACAATCGATGGAATGGTGACACTCCGGTTCTCCAAGACCTAAGAAGTTTCGTGTCCAAAAATCTGCTGGAAAAGTTCTTGCTTCAGTTTTTTGGGATTGCCATAGAGTAATCATGATTGATTTTTTGGATAAGGGTAGAACAATAACTGGAGATTACTATTCGACATTACTGACCACTCTACGGGAAAAAATTAAAGAGAAAAGACGCGGAAAAAATATAAAATTTTCACCTAAAAACCGATCCTAAACGGTTGGCAGTTTAACCCTGGATCACCCTTTGGAATGATTTATCAAAAAATTGTAATTTTTTAATATTCGCGAAAATCTCACACATTTTCTCTCGCCTCTGAGAAAGTTAATATACTCCGATAAACCATAAATTCTTCGATTATCGAAATCGTGGCATTTCGACAACATCAGTCAAAATTTTGATAAAAAAGTTTCGAACATACTTTGTGAATAAAGTCTCATTTCTTCTTCATTATTTTCAGAATTTGTTGAAGAAAAGAGCAAAAATCTATATGAATAACACCATTATTATTATTTTCAGACCTAGCATGTCTCAGGGGACTGTTATGATACATAACAGGCTGGAAGAGAAAACTTTCACAGTAGCCACACCAGAGGAGTTTGTAAAACGATTCAACGGAACAAAAGTTATCAACAAGGTATGTACTAGACTTAAAAACAGTGGCATTATTTTCACATAACACTCATATCACAGTATTCATCTTGAATATATTATTTGAAGAAAGGAACATTCTTGTCTTGAACGGTTAGCAGAATTATGCAAGTAATAAAAAGGGTCAAGTCTATTTCTAACTCTATGTATCGACATGATGTTAAATTGTCAAAAATGAAACTTTAAAGATCCCAGCCAACTAAGTTCATACTCATTGTTGAATTTTTGTAAGGAAATATGTAATTTTTCGTACTTCCGGGCCTAAAGTGACAACTTCACTCCCTTGTGACAGGTACTAAAGTGTCACATTTAATCCCTCCGGGATTAAATATTGACGAAACTCCCGGAACGATTAAATCACAAACAAACGAATTTAAGGGATATTTTATTGAAAAATATAATTAATTAGAATGGTAATTAACGTTAATATTCAAATTAATATTGTGACAGTTCGTCATATTGACCAGTCTTTCCTGCATCGTACTGCTGCTCGTATAGTTTTCTAGATTTCGGTGGTAACAATTCTTCACCTACTTCGGCTGCTCTTTTATCAATATCAGATACACCTTCTTCACTCATGATACCAATAATTATCAATAACAATGTTTCTTTACAATGACACTAGTAATGACAATGTTTCTAAATTATAACTGTCACAACGCAATGTTACTATGGTAACTTATTTTAAAGACAGTTTATTAAATGAGTTGAAGAGAGAAAAAACTGATTGAAATTATTGAAATAATTAATAAAATCATACCGGAAGTACGAAAAGTATCGTATATACCTTGCGACTGAAGTACATTTAATCCTTCAGGTAAATTATGGCCCTCCCTGCGGTCGGGCCATAAACTTTACCTTCAGGATTAAATGTACTACTTCAGTCCCGCGGTATATAATGTACTATTATTGGAGCTTTCAAGCGTGTTCCGTTTCATGCATTCATCGCATCACTGTTGCAGACATAATCAAGCGTTCCGTTTCAACTAACATTGACGTTGGTAGGTTGAATCAGAACGAATTGCTTGCGTGGTGCATGCCGTTTCCCGCAGATGTTGACATTTATCACTTTACCAGTTAACCAAAATTCTTATGTAACAAAAACAAATCTGTTAATCTAGGAAATTAATATGGGTAGAACGAAAGTGTTAATGGCAAGAGTAGGAAGCGAGCTTTGTGAAAATGAGAGTAGCTCAGATTCTGATACAAGTGATTGTTATGAGGATAATATAATAATAATAATAATAATAATAATAATAATAATAATAATAATAATAATAATCGCTTTTATTGATAGTTAGAAAGAACAGTGTACAGACATATTATACGTATACATGGTACCTACTACTATCAAAAGGCAGAGTTAGCGTTTACCCATGTGTGAGATGGGTAATTACTTTCTTACACTCAACCCTGACAAAAACAAAAGAAAAACAAAAACAAATGTAGAATATTCATACGATTTCAGCAGTGAAAATAGTAATAATAATAGAAACGAAATTAATAATAGTGATAATTTAACTGAATACAATACTCATTAGATCATTTCTTTTGGGTAATCAGATGTATTACATTAATGCAACTATAACTAACGAATATACATTCAATGAGCAGAAGTAATGAAAATGAGAAGAGAATTCTAAAATCTTATTTGATCAGTTTCCAATAACTTTCTCAACTTGAACTTGAACGAGTCAATGGATACATTTTTCAAATTATCTGGAACCTTGTTATACAGCCGAGTTACCATGTAAGAGAAAGAAGACTGATAAAAAGTGGTTTTATGCAGAGGTGGTGTTAATTTTGACTTGAACCTTATATTTATATTGTGAACGTCAGTTCTGAAAGATATCTTTTCAAATCTTTTCGTCTGTCCCACGCCAAAACCGCGAATATGCCAATTCCAGGGTTCTGACTTCAATATGTAAAATACTAATTTTCTACCAAAATGTTCAATGCCAAACTCACGAAAGTGCTATCAGGTTGTCTACTGTGAACGAGAGTGAATTCGCGAATGTGAAAACTTACCTAGGTTTTTAAAGCAAGAAGCACGAATATTCTCAAAACTCTTCTCATTCGAAATGACAAATTGCACATTCGTGGTTTTGGCATGAGACCGACGATATGATTTTGAAGTGAATTGACGATTTTTTCTTCCATTGTACGGTAAGTCAGGTAAATGTGATAATGCACGATACTTGACACTTCATCAAATATCAAATTTAAACTTTTAATTCGGTTTCTGACGTTTCTGTTTGAACGTGAAACCACATACAAGAAACTCGTTGTTTTGACTTTTGAGTTTGACAGATCTAACTTGGATCGCATTCATCGCTGCTAGACGAACGGGCAGTAGTTCATGCACTTTCGATGTCTCAAGGCCAAAGAGGGGAATATAAAAGTGGGCGTGTCAATGCGTTCCCAATGTAGGAAACGGAACGGTCATATGCGCATTATGTCCTCAATGCATGAAACGGAACACTGTCTTCAAGGAAACAAAGTTTAATTTCCTCTAACGCAATACAGGGTTGTCCGTTAATGACGTCCTAATATTTCCTGGTGTGGTATGTCCGCAACTTCTTGATTTCTTGCCACGGGTATTTTGAACACATTGTTTGTAATCTCCGAAAGTCGTTTAGATTTCATATCCAATTTTGGAAAGAGTTGATAGGATATAAAACAACATATTTCAGTTAGAGGATTTATTATATTATCCCACAAAAAGTGATACACTACTGACATTGTCCCATGTGAATTACCCAGATCAATTCTGCATAAAAGTGGCCTCTTGCGTTTTTCTCGTCAGATAAACCGTTTTTTATTAAAACAATTAAAACTCAACTTATTATGGTCAGGTTATATTCCTCAGGCCCAGACCTAAAAAAAGGATGTTTACCAGGATTACCTAAACCTGTCGAAAAATATTTAAGATTACAGAAGAATTAAAAATGGTAATGCTTTTATTTTGAAGTCATCAGTTGAACAATTTTTCATAAAAAGTTTTACAATTTTTCTTTAATCCAAGGAATATTAGTTTTTTCGGAAAAAAAAATATTTACGCACATCTATGTTATCAGGTACTCATAGCGAACAACGGTATAGCGGCGGTGAAATGTATGAGATCAGTACGAAGATGGTCCTACGAAATGTTCAAAAACGAGAGAGCAGTGAGATTCGTTGTCATGGTTACTCCAGAAGATCTGAAGGCAAATGCCGAGTACATCAAAATGGCCGACCATTACGTTCCTGTACCTGGTGGAACGAACAACAACAACTATGCCAATGTGGAACTGATTGTAAACATTGCAGTTAGATGTCAAGTACAAGTAAGTCATTGCTGAAATAAATTTTTACTTTGTTGTATTGGCATCGACTGCTATGGTCATTAGCCATGTGTTCTAGCTAGGCCTTGTTACTAACTCCATACGCCACCTGCAGCACTGTTAATTATTAACGCAACATTGATTCGTGGACGATTACTGAAATAATTAAGTAGAATTTGATATTTGTTAGTACTGTGCTTTTGGGTTTCATTGTAAAGAAACAAATGTTACAAATAACTATTAATACTTCAATATTAAGATCTTCAAATTTCGTTTGATAAACAAAAGTTATTGTTTTTCGCACTATTTTTATTTTTTAGTCTATCCAAAGTGAGTTGAATATGTTTAAAATCGACTCGATATAAAGGTTCGTTCGAATTGGCACATGAGAATGTGCGAATAATGAAGGACAACAAAAATTTGAATAAAGATCGTTCCTGGTATATTGAATATTGTAGAACATATTGAGCGCGCGTAATTCTGTTTCAAGAAATATATATCTGTAACTTCGCTGACCGACTGTTGCAAAAATTACCATAAATTATTTTTATTGTTATCGGCACGCCTCTGTTTCGAAGATATCCAGCAACATAAATCATACTTTTGTGAGCAGTCGAGCAACATGACCGTTTTAAAACCATTCGAAGAACGTGAGGTGCACAACGCAATAACAGAAGAACAATGGAAATTTAAAAACAAATATCTTCAAGTTCAAACTCAAAGAATTATTTTAAATATGTACTCAAATCTTCATCTCACAAACTCAGGACATTCAGCTATTTATAGAATCGTCAAACAAGAAAATGTCATTGATCACTCTCTGAAAAGAAAATAAAAAGGTCAGAAACTGAAAAATGTTTCAGATACAAAATTCTGCAAAAAGTAGTTGGGGGATATAAATTGCGTTTTTATATGAGCAAACAAAACATGTATATGAGTTTTTTTTGTGAACTCTTTTCAGTTTCTTCGCTATTGTTGTATCTTCCATTTTCTGGAAACTATTCATATCATAAGAAGGAAATGAATGTCGTCTATAAACAACATATTTGCTTTTCATGGAACTTGATATAAAATCAGACGTATGCTTTTAATTTGAGAGTTGAAATATTTTTGCAGAAAGAAGACTAAATATGCCGTTTATTCAGAATCATTACCGATGAAAATTAAGGTTCCAAATTAAGTAATTTCATGTTATTGTTATGTTATATAAACCAATTATGCACCTTTGAAAGATAGACGTAATCATTCTTTTTAAAATCTACCGTGTGCGTGTATATTGTATAATCAGTGTTATGTAGTATCCATTTATAGAAAAGAAAAAATCTCGAAATTTAACTTAATGTGTCATATAAAGTTCACCTAATCTTCTTCTCAGTCAGAAAGTACTGGTTGAATTTATCTGGAGTTATTGAACCATTTGAATGATTGTTTTTATTTCCAAGTCTGAGTCATTTTAAACATTATTGTCTCATTTTGAATTCGAAATTTCATGCTGATAAAATACAAGGAATGATTTGTTTATTTATTTATTTATTTCATTTATTCATTAATTCAATCCCAAGATACATGAATTGTTTATACACGGTCAACGAATATAAATATACATATGGAATAAAAAATAACAACAATATTAGGTATAGTATAGTTGATAGGTAACAATTAAATATAATAGTTAAATCAGTATTGAGCAGAAATTGGTCGGAGACATTATACTACTTCATCTTCAGTAGAAATGAGAAAAATTTTTAATTCCTTTTTGAATTTTGTGAGATAATTAATATCGTTTCGACATGCGATAATATAATGAATTTTTGCCCAGTTGAGTTTTAATTTGCACAGTATTTAGGTTATCAGATTACCTGGTTAGATGACTATGACTACCAGCAGTAACAACGTTGGAGAGATTGAAATGTTTTTTCTTACTTTTTGTTAGATGAATAAACGTGCAAATTTTCATTCTGAATAATAAATTAATATCTAGAAGTTTTCTTGGTTTGTATAATTTTTAAGTTGGTTCCAAGAAGGGCAATTTGAAAATACATTTCATATTATCTTATTTTGTAAGGTCTTCAATGGTTTCAAAATTGATTTTGTTGCAGTTCCCCAAATTTAAATTAAACACTGAAGTTTTGAATTTTCTTCTGAAGTAAATATTTTTAAGATGTTTTAGTAGAATATAAGACCTCAGTCTGTATAAAATGCCAATAATAGGGGATATTTTTTTTCTCAAAGACAGATCCTCCAACTTAGCAGATGAAGGCAATCTCACTCTGAACCTAGTCTTTTTCTGGTACTCTTTCAAGTCATGGTTTATTTTTTTTTAGGCAGTCTGGGCAGGATGGGGTCATGCTTCCGAAAATCCGAAACTTCCAGAGCTGTTGCACAAGAACAATATATCATTTATCGGGCCCAGTGAAAAAGCTATGTGGGCTCTTGGAGATAAAATTGCATCATCTCTTGTTGCACAAACGGCAGAAGTACCCACATTGCCTTGGTCCGGTTCTGGTAAGTGTTCATTCAGAAAATATATAAAGTTATTAAACAAAACAATTGTTGACCAGTTATTAGGCCAAATTGTTAATTGAAACAGTGTAAGTGTACCTGTCAGAAGTACATTTCTAAAATTACAAAATAATTAGGTCTGGTTGTATACGTTCAGTGTAAACTCCGGATCGACTTACGAATGGTAGGAATGTGAACACTTACGATACTATTCAATAAGTTACATTAACATTCTAAACCATTGGTAAGTCCACCCGCAGTTCAACTGGACCTATAAAACTGGTCCTTACACATTCACCTTCTAAAACAAATCATCAGATGACATAAAATTAATAATGAAAAAGCCAAAAGGTTACCTTTGAAATTTCATCAAACAAAAAATTAGAATCGTTGGGAATGTCAAAATACCGTATTTAAAAGAGTGGGAACTCTTTCTTTATCATTTTAGTCAACATCGAAGTGAACTTTGATTTTACTGTCTTTTGAAGATTATGGGTTTCCAAAAGCACATCAATTGTTTTGCCATACAATGGCTTCTTAACATGGAAGTATGTGCTATATAAAATTAATATAGGCACACAACGAGGTTTATAGCATTTTTGTATGACAATACAGCAAAATTCTAATTCTTTTGAATCTGAAATTCGTCCTAGTTTTAAGAAAGTTAAGAACTCGTTATTACTATTTAGCTTGAAGGTCACAAACTTCCAAGATGGTTGTCGGGCTACTATAAGTTGGTTAATATGAACCTTTATAAAGGGTTATGTAGATTTTTATACCCTTGATGTTGGTCTGCATATTGATAATTCATTCGTAAAATGGACTCACAATTTTTTACTTCTCAGGCTTGACTGCACAATACAGTGGAAAGAAAATTAAAATATCTTCAGATCTTTTTGCAAAAGGTTGTGTGAATACGGCAGAGGAAGGCTTAGCAGCATCTCACAAAATTGGCTTTCCTGTTATGATCAAGGCTTCTGAAGGTGGTGGAGGCAAAGGTATCAGAAAAGTAGAAAATCCTGATGATTTTCCAGCTGCTTTCAGACAAGTAAGTTTCTAATATTGAGATTAGTTCATATTCCATCTTCAATAAAACAAATTTTTGCATTAAGAGCAATTATTACCGGAAATCGGTTTTATTCCTTCAGTTTTTTTTGGGCAAATGATCCAACGCATTTTTGAAAATTCTGGAGCTTCAGTGATTTTTGGAGATGATGATTTTTAAGAAAGAAGAATTGATATGAAATGTTGAATTGAAAACATTGAGATATTCCCGAGTCGATACAAAAAATATCTTTTTCATGAAATCATAGGTTTTTTGCAAAAAAACGATTCTACATTCGGGAAATTTGTATCTGATTGGCGCTGTAATCGAGAATAGATAGGTGCTGTGTTGCCAATGTTCACCGAGTTCATTGACGTCACTACGACTCTTGATAAGTATTTGTTTACAAACTTTTGCTGGGCGAGGCGAGGAAGAAATTTGACTGTTTGGTGTGACGTGCTATAGGTAACTCTTAATAATAATATCATCAAGTGATTTTATTGATTATCAACAAGCTTGAAAGATATATTATAATACATTTCATAATAGACAACATTCAATGTATGATTGTGTCATCTGGCCACAGACATTGTTCTACAATTCAATCTATTAATATTATATATAACAGTAGTAGTAGTAGTTTATTAATATCACAAGAAATAATTGTATAATAGCAATGATAGAGGGAAAAAATACAAAATACCTTATCAGTAGTCATAGTCATAGTCTTCTGGGAATATATAAAAAATTATATTTGTTTTCAATTAACAAAATAACATTTTCCCAACCAAGCTAAAAGAATATACAATAATATTATCCATAAATGGCAGGTTTCCAAATATAAGTAACACATAACTGAATTAGTAGAGTGGATGTTTGTGAATAAGATAAGAAATCAAATCCTAAATATCCCAAAGTATACGGATATTATCGAAATTTGGCTACTCCACTGAGAAGAGCCGCGATATATGGAAGTCTTGAACTTCTAAATAATATCAAATGTATTGATTCCTACATATATACATCAAATCAATGAAGTATTAATTTGATATTGAATTATTCATGTGATACACACAAGTTGTGGCAAAAGTATTTGAATTTCAGAATCAGCCTTGAAAAACTATAATTTCTAAGTAAAGAGGGTTTGCTGTCTGTAAATCAATATAAAGAAATACGTTGGCGGCAATTCAGACAGGAAAAATGAGAAAATTAAATATAAATTGCATGATCAAGAAAAATGAGGAATAAAACTTTCTATGTTTTTATACCACTTCTATGTATAACTAGCGTCCTATATAGGACGAAACTGCAGTAACGTTAGTTTCAAATGCAAGTGGTATAAAAATATAGAAAGTTTTATTTCTCATTTTTCGTAAAAATAAAAGTATTGAAAAACGATCCACCATTGGAGTTCCCCAAGGATCAGTACTTGCTCCAATTTTCTATTCGTTTTATATGTAGATAGTATAACCAAAATAAAGTTGATACATAAACAGTTTTCTTTTGCAGATGATACTGTACATTATTATTCAACAACAAACATTTCATAAAGTAATATTGAATAAGATCATTTAAAAAATGAATAGATTAAATGAATCTAACCATTGATTTAGAAAAAACATAGATTTTAAAAATTTCACATCAGATAAACTAAGAAAATTTAAAAGAACATAATTATACAAGCTGGCAATTAATTTACCAAAAAGTAATTAGTCATTAAAAATAAATCAAAATTACATAACTATAATATCAAAAATGCAAATATCTTCAAATTCAGTATATATTTTCTTGGAAAAACTCAAAATTTGCTATTATACTGTTCTTCATCAATCCATTCATGTACAAAGCTGTTATTTTTCATTCATTTTGAAATTCTTAAGTCTTATATTTATATTGAATGTATTATCTTCGTTATATCAGAACTTGTTCTGTTTGGAAGGCATATTTTCAATAAAATATTAATAAATCCAAAATATGTTCATGTTGCACTCGACTAGACATTGAGTGGTCCAAGTTCAAATCCCGGCTGTTCTACATTTTTCATTCACATTTTTTATGTCTGAATTGCTGAAAACATATATCTTTTATTTATTTTAAATATAAATATATTTCAGGTCTTGACGGAATTTCAACCAAAATTCAAACTACTGTATCGGTGTTTTCAATATCAAAGTTTGGTAAAAAATATTCATCATTTCTCCTTAAATTGATTCTCATTGACACAAAATGGATATTTTTTTCATCTCACTGAGCTTGGAAAAGTCCAAATTCAGTTCTCTAATAACATCATATATACCAAAGATATAAATGAAGACATATGCCAAGGAGTTAAAAATAATGGTATAGTGTATCTTTTGAATATTGAAATGTTATGAAATCTGTAAATAATTTAAGCAAAGATGTTTCTCTATTCTATAGGTACAAACTGAAATTCCTGGATCTCCCATATTCGTGATGAAACTTGCCAAGTGTGCCAGACATTTAGAAGTACAACTTATAGCAGATATGTACGGTAATGCAATCTCATTATTTGGCCGTGACTGTTCCATTCAGAGGAGACATCAAAAAATCATCGAAGAAGCTCCAGCAGTTATTGCAGAACCTGATATTTTCGAAGCTATGGAAAAGGTACAGTAAATATCAAATGCTACAAGCTTCTAATGTTATGTATTCATTCAGTAGGAATTAAGTTTATTCTAATTATACTTGTTATTCTAGGCTGCGGTGAGATTGGCAAAGATGGTTGGTTATGTTTCCGCAGGAACCGTGGAATACTTGTATGACCCGTCTGGGCAGTATTACTTCTTGGAATTGAATCCTCGACTCCAGGTAGAACATCCTTGTACCGAAATGGTTTCCGATGTGAATCTACCAGCAGCTCAGCTCCAGGTAAAAGAAAAAGAATTCACCATTTTCTGGCGTTTGTATTTATTTGCTGCTCCTTTCAGATTGCTATGGGCTTACCCCTCCACTATATTAAAGACATAAGGCTGTTATATGGAGAATCCCCCTGGGGAACGACAGAGATAGATTTTGATCAGCCCATGCATAAACCTCAGCCATGGGGTCACGTGATAGCTGCCAGAATAACGTCAGAAAATCCAGATGAAGGTACTTAATGATTATTTTCCTTTGTAGTTGACAAAAAATAAAAGGAAAGAAAGCTAACTCATGCACTGACTAAGGACAAGAACGCGATCACACACATATTAATACTGGTTATCATTAACTTTATATAATTTGAAAATAAATAAATAGTACTAATAAGCCTCTTTGAAAAACACATATTTTCTTTTGAACAAACTAATCAAAGAGGAATGAAAGTATAATACTGATGGGATATTGGTTTTTGTTTGAGAGTGGTTGACAATGTTTCACTTTGAGTGTTCATAATATATGCACTCTGTGCATATATTATCAACAACAAAGTCTCAAGGATCAATTGAAATTGCGATAAGAATTAACAATGCTGTACCAGAGAGGCCCGGCACTGTAATTACCAAGCTTACCTGAACACCGGCAAAATTACCCTAGGCTAATGACACAAAATCAGCCATATCATATATGAGAAGTATCCTTGAGATTGTTGCATTTATACACTTGATAACGACTGTAGATTTTAACAGTTGAAACGTAGTGAATAAAAATTGCAGAGAATTGAATTTGTCTTTGTTCTTTTTTAGACAATGAAAGTCCAGAATAACCTTACCCATATTGGTTTTTGTTTCTTCAGAAATAATGGACAATTTGTAAATCATCTATTTACTGATTTATCATCAACAATTATTTACTGATTTATTATCAAAAATAAATTTCAACAATTTAATAACTCAATTTGAATACACTGTTAAACGCTGACTAGATTTGAACTTCTTTTCAATATTTTCGATTTGTTCAACTTGCGCGACTCCATGACTCTCCTTCTTTATGCACAATCTTCGAATCATCGAGAACTCATATAACGCCGAGAACGCTTAGAAATGTATAGATCCAAAGTCACCGATTTACATCGAAGCATCCTTACTACATCAAGATCCTTCGATGGCGATGACACTAATAATAATAAATAACAAATTGCGCTCAGGAATACGCGTGGCTGCAACTGCGGCACTTTATGCCTCAGGTTAAAAGGATTTACATCAGTCATTAGGCGATTGGCTTGAAGTTTAGGATCGACAAATGTGCATCGTTTCAACTCAAAACAGGACGATGCGAGGATTACACTGAAGACGGGAGAATCCTACGTCATCTGGATGCAGGAGAGACGTATACCTACTTGGGAGTGAAACAACGCCGCTGTCAAGAAGTGATAACAGTCAAAAACTCTCAGCGGCATATATCAGCTCAAACTCCGACAGATCTGGTCATCAGAACCGTCCGGGAAGAACAATGTTGCTGCCACAAATATGCCTACCGTTCCGATCTTACTCTACTCCTTCAGAGTGATGAAATGGACTCAGGAGGAGCTGCGACAACTCGACGTAACGACTCGTAGGAGTATGCATCCTTATTCCCTCGGTTTTGTCTCCCCCGACATCAAGGAGACAAAGGACCAAGGAGTTTGTAGTGTCTTCATGACAGAATGGAACATGTAAAGTCATCAGGAGTTTGGATCCCCTCATCTTTATGGTCCCTGACCACGAAAAAGCAGGGATTGGAGCGTTTCTCTTATTTTTCGATACCAAACGTCGTGACCCGAATTCTATCGTCGAGTTGGAACCCGTTCGGCAAAAAGCCCATATAGACCGTCAGATAGTGACAGATTTAGGTACCCCATTTTCACATACAAGCCTCGAATAGTCGATGTTGAGTAAAATTAAGGGAAATTTACGAGTGGCTCGTGGGGAAAACATGGAAAAATAAAAAAAAAAATTCCATTAAATTTTCCAAAGACAAAATCTACTTTTCCATTCACTTTTCGGTGTAGTGACGATGTAGGTTTTCATAGTTTCGATGGGCTTGCGTGGGAAAACCTGTTAAAATCTGGATTTTTCTTTACAAGATTACAGCCCCATTTTAACCGTTTAGCCACCTTCAACACTCAAGCCTTTGATCTTCTGAAGCCAGGTTCTATTAATTAATGATTAGGTGAACACGGCTCGCGTTAACATATGGAAAATCGAATTTTCCATGGAAAATCGAATTTTCCATTTGTTATCCCCAGGAGACACTCGTAAATTTCCCTCCATTTTACTCAACATCGATGTACTTCTCAACCCTATTCGAGGCTTGTATGTGAAAATGGGGCACCTAAATCTGTCACTATCTGACGGTCTAATATAAATGCCGCGTGATGGTTGTAATGAAATTGTCTTTCCAATATAAGGGGGGAGAACAGAGCTCGTTTCACTTGTTTGAGTACCAGAGTGGTTCAGCTGGAAATTGTGGAATCTTTGAATAAAGATTCCGCTGTTATGGCCATCAGGAGGTTGATTGAAATAAGAGGTAACCCTAAACGGATATTTTGTGACAACGGCACAAATTTCCATGTGGCAATAATTCTACGAGAAGGAGCTACACAGATTCGCTTCTGACAGAGGAATTGAAATCCAGTTCAATTCACCAGCCAGTCCCCACATGGGAGGTAGTTGGGAAAGGTTGATGAGATCAATCAAGGTCGCAACGAAGGAAAATGCTCCAAGAGAAGAAGTATTATCAGAAAGTATTATCAGTAGTAATATCCCGACAAAATGCTGAATTTTCAAAAAATACTTTCACCTTGCTGTCACGAAAACTGTGTTGCTTCCACGAGAGCTTGCTCGAGTGGTGTTTTGTACAGCAACACAGTTTGAGCGACTGGCAAGGTGAAAGTATTTTGAAAATTCTGCATTTTGAAGGGATATTCGATCAGACAATTTCACGAATACATTAAATTATTATGGACTAAATTTATATTGCAGGAACGGTTCATCATATTGTGTCGTTAATGTCAGTTGAAAAGTTGAACCGTCAAACTGACGTTTCACTATTCACAGAAATTGTTGTAACTATGGAAACGTATAAATAAGGAAGAAGCGAAACACCGATTTGAAAATACCACGGGCTGGAGATAGTGTTTTCGAAAAGTCCTTTTCTCTTTGGTTTGAATTCAAAAAATGATGGCATTTGGTTGGTTTGTATAATATGAGGGAAATTGTCAGTCTAATACATTGGCACCCCTTTCTGTAGTAGTTAGTCTGTGAATAGGATATATGTAATACCAGTCTCTACCATTGTATGAATATGTTAGTGCATTAAAAAATAATTTTGGTTAAAAACATTAGACACTCTTCAATGTACATTGCTGCAACGGTTAATGTTGAATTACTTTTGAAAGTGCCTCTGCAAGAAGCTCTTACAGTAAATTCGGTGTTGGGAATTGTGAATCCCGCGGCCGTTGTATTGCATTCTAGGAACCGGCTAGCAACGGTCATGCAGAGGCGTAGGGTATAACCTAACAATATGTTTCATAAAAGTATTCAAAGAAATAATTAATCTTGTTTCACTTTATTCCTGTAGGTTTCAAACCGAGTTCGGGTACTGTGCAAGAATTGAACTTCAGATCTTCGAAAAATGTCTGGGGTTACTTCTCTGTTGCCGCTTCTGGAGGTCTGCATGAGTTTGCTGACTCGCAATTTGGTCACTGTTTCTCTTGGGGTGAAAATCGAGAACAGGCCCGAGAAAATCTAGTCATTGCTCTGAAGGAGTTGTCCATTAGAGGAGACTTCAGGACTACTGTTGAATATTTGATTACACTGCTCGAAACTAAAAGCTTTCAGGTAAGATGGGGTTCATCTTTTTTTTTAGTTTTATTTAGTTCATTCATTAAAATCATTCAGAGAATTAATATCACTTTTCTCTACTACACTATCAAATTTGTGATTATAATGATTATAATATTAACAAATAATGAAAATATGATTACCTATAGTGAAATAATCACCAATAAAAGACTCTGTCTGCTCTTATTAAACTATCCACTATCTTAGCCAACACGCTCAGAAGCGAGATCGGCCGGTAGCTCTCTAGTTTATTTTCATCCTTACCAGGTTTAAGTATCGGTATTACCATAGCCTTCTTCAGACACTCTGGATAGTGCTTCCACTTGATCACAACATTGATAAGGTGAATCAGCTGAACTATGGCCTTGCCAGAGAGCTACTTAATCAGAATTGTGTCAATCCCATTGTCCAGCTCTTACAATTTATTCTTCCAGAGCGGTTCTCGACAAGCTCAGAAATCTTCCGCCATTGACGCAGCATGTCGTCTTGGAAGGACGGGTCGAGTCGATTGCCAGCGACTTCTGGTAATATTTTTGTGCTGGATGTTCCTGTTACTCATTACTTCAGTCGTCTTAGGATCAGGTTTAGGGCCTCCTCTCCAGATTAGGCTTAGGGCATTTTCTCTAGATTAGGCTAAGGTCTTCTCTCTAGATTAGGCTTAGGGTCTCCTCTCCAGGTTAGGCTTAGGACCTCCTTTCCAGATTATGCTTAGGGTCCCCTCTCCAGATTAGACCTATGACCTCCTCTCTGGATTAGGCTTAGAGCCTCCTTTCCAGGTTAGGCTTAGGGCCTCCTCTCCAGGTTAGGCTTAGGGCCTCCTCTCCAGGTTAGGCTAAGGGCCTCCTCTTCAATGTTGTCCCTGCTCATTCTGGGTTTGATCCGAGCCTTTGCGTTCATCAATCGTCGGAACTCGGCCCAGTCTGTATTCTTATAATCAAAGATGGACAGATAACCAGAATCCTGTATGTACGCATCATCGAAAAAACCGGCACTGGTTTTCGGCGTCTACAATAGGTGGAAACATTACATTACAACCTTTGGTGTGAATAAAGTACAAAACAGAAATAATACCAAAACCACATCAATTGCACTTGCATATGTTATGGAACTAATGAGTCATTAGTTTCCAGCAAGTTTGTGTCGTTAAATCTTAATTAAAATAGATGTATTTTATTTAATGATATAGCATTTGTCTATACAAGAGTGTCAAGCTTTGGAAGAAGCTGGTGGATAGTCGTTGAGACAATATAAGATTACTTCAAATCTGGAGTATTACTTGAGAGTAATAATCAAGAATTTGTATTTGTAGTGAAAATTGTAAGTGTTTGTTTCTTTGTGTTAGTGCCTCCATTTTTTAGAAGTTAGAAAATGCACTTGAGGAACTTTTTCCTCTTTTTCACCTTTCTTCAAATTTGGTAAAACGTTTGGTTTTTCCTCAACTTAAATTTTTCTTATATTTTTCATTGAATTTCAGGAGTAATATTTTTCCTGAATTCAACTATCTTCAACTATGAATCACACCTCACAATTTTTAATGTTTTTGCTCATAAAACCCGCCATCAAGGTTCAACCAAAGAAAAATGTACAATTCAATAAAATAAATGAAAAATGGTTCATAGCTGACTTCAGAAAAACGAGGGCTACTAAAATTTAATTGGAAAAGTACAGGTCTTCTTCTTTATTTGGAAAATTACAATGTAGGTGGTCCTGGAAGAATGAAACGTTGTATTAAAAATTAAAGTGGGTCAAATCGAAGAAATCGCGATACACGTAATACAGATAATACAGTTTCCCGAAAGCATTTCTATTTTCTATTCTGAAACATCATTTGATTTTTCCCTAAAATTTCCAAGTTTTGTTTCATTTTAACAACCTTTTATCATTCTCGAGATGTATGTTTTTTAAACGTAACGCTAACGATCTAAAAAAATATACCCGTTTATTTTGATGTAAGTTTTAATCACTGTTTTTATGTTCTACTATACTGTTACTTATTATTGACCAACAATTTTATCCTTGACATAGATTTACCTTGTTAATTTAGACAATAAAAATGTTTTTCTGATAGTAATTCATACCCGTCCACATTTTGAATATACACAAGGTGCTGTTATGAGCAATACATTTGAATTTTTCTTATCACTGAAGACTTAATTAGATTTAACATTGTTATCCTAGGAAAACACCATTGATACTGCTTGGTTGGATATTTTGATTTCCGAACGTATGCAGTCTGAAAAGCCTGACATTATGTTGGGGGTGATTTGTGGTGCCTTACATATTGCCGATATAAGCATTACTAGGGCCTTTCAAGAATTCCAAAACTCTCTGGAAAGAGGCCAAATACAAGGATCCAATACCCTCACCAACGTTGTTGATGTAGAACTCATAAACAATGGGTAAGTTCTTCAAGCTTGCGTCAGTATGGAACTAAGTTGTTATGTTACTTGTTGAAGGAACAAATACAAAGTGCAAGCGACTAAAAGTGGACTGAACACCTACTTTTTGCAAATGAACGGGACGTTTAAGGAAATAGAACTACATAGATTGAACGATGGCGGTAAGAATACTGAAATACGTTTTAATATACTGAAATTTTATTCAATCTCTACCTCTTCAAACAGGAATTCTGCTTTCTGTTGATGGCAACTCCTTCACTACCTATATGAAGGAAGAGGTAGATAGATATAGGATCGTTATCGGCAACCAAACATGCATTTTCGAAAAGGAGAATGATCCCACCATTTTTAGATCTCCTTCGGCTGGTAAACTCATCGGATGTATCGTGGAAGATGGAGGTCATGTTAGCAAGGGACAGGCGTATGCCGAAATTGAGGTTGGTTGATAATTTATTTCAGGTGTTTGACATTAAATTTTTTTATTTTAATAATTGTTGATGTAACAAAGATATTCAGTAGAAATTAGGAAAAGTATGTCACTAAATGGTTGATATTTATCATAATTTATCACAAAATTGGAAAATACATTTTCAAATGCCAAGTAGTATACAAATAATTAAGATTTCAGCTGTTAACTTATCAGACTCCACTAATTGAAAAGATATTTTTCACTTCCTCCTAAAACTGTAAATATTAATTTAATTTATGTTTCATTGGGTCAACACAGGATTGTAATGGTATATTCAAATCTAGTCAAATGATGCAATCAAAACAGAGTTTGAAAATAGAAAAATAAAGAAAAAAATGTATAACATTTTTCCTTAAAAATTAATTTGTGGTATAAAAATACAAGCCAATTAAAATATTTATATTTTCTACATTTCATTTTATGATAACGTCTTTCGTCAAACTTTATTTAAATGTTTCAAAGTCAAAATATGCTTTATTGTCGAAAGTTAATGATAAACTTATTGACAAATCTTCATTGTATTAAAGATAATGTTGAAAAATTTATGGAAATTAAATTAATTGTGAATAATGAGAATGAACATGAGAACATGGGAATAACAAATCAAAAATCATCGAGTATCAACAACTATTTGAAAATAAATAAACTCAAGCTCAACGTACTGAAAGCAAAAGCAATGACAATTACTACCAAATTCAAATACAGCCTGCTAGACTAAAAAATCGTGAATCTTACCATTGATAATCGAATCAAATAATTGAAATGGCAACCAAAACTAAATATCTGGGATTCCAGCGGGATATATTTTTCCATTTGGTGAACATTTTGACTACAGTCAAAAATGTAACAAATATTCTTTTTTCTCTGGAATAGCCAATAATCTATTAACCGTGTCAATGATCACATTTTATAAATAAAATGTTCACCACACCTGACTACTGTTCCTCTGTCCTATATCTCTTCAATCTAAATGAATTTTCTCAATTTCAAAAACTTCAAAATCGTGGAATGATTATCATTTTGAAGTGCAGTAGGGATACTCCTGTTAATTATATGTTGAATGTTCTAAATTGACAATCCATTTCCGAAAGACGGTTTTAATTCTCGATGGTATTCGTGTCCAAAATATTGAACAATTTAGGACCATCTTATTGTCTTTCTTCATGATATTCACTTTAAAATAATAAAAATCTCCATATATCCAGAACAAATCACCAAAATACCATGACGTTTTTATTTCATTTAATATTTTAAAAAACGAACTGAAAAAAGTTATTCCAAATGTACAAATATGAAAATTTGTACCTGTACCTGCCAATTTTACCTTAATTAATTCAATTTATTTCCCAAAAAAACATACAGTTACTGAACTTCAAAAACTAATAAAGAAAATCATTAAATCAGAATTTTTGGGAATTTTATTCAAACCATTGTATTAGGTGATGATACTAACTTCCTTACTGTATTAACTGTTTGTTGGGTAGGTGTTTTATGTAAAAAAAATTTCATTCACAGGAACAACAAACTCAACTGTAAAATTAGACAGCAAGTTTCATATACAAAAATTCCATACTTTAAAATTAAATGACTTTCATTGCCCTTATTGAATATAATACCGCATTTACTTGTTTAAAAAATAAACGCACCATATGTCGATTTACCAAAATTTTTTAAAATGTAATACCCTTTCATCTATAAACTCAATAAGAACAATAGTTCATTGAATTTTTGAGGTAAACCTTTAGTCTTACCGAAAGGATTGTTTTCAACATCTATTCAATCCCAACAATATAATTTTGAATAATTTTGTGTACAGGTTGTGACACTTTTTAAAACATATGTTTCGTTTCAAACTTTCCTAATCTATTTACGTTTTATTTTATATTCTCAGATGTATATACTTTTGTACGTATTTTTATTAATTCTTTTTATTCATACATCAATATTTATATTATCTAAGGAATATAAAAAATTACTCAAAAGTAAAATATAACATTTCTAAAAAGAATATCGTAAAATCATACCTTCAATTCCTATTTTTGTATGCTATGAAGTTTTTTATAAACCTTGTCTGGGTAAATAAGTATACTGAAGAACCACTGATAATTTAAATAATTGATTGCAGCACTTTGAGAATGTATTGAAATTTAAAATGTTTTGATTTGGGCCACTTACCTTTCACCTGAAAACGGATTTTATGATCCCCATAAATTATGAGTGACTATTTTCTAAAATGTCTGTAGGTTATGAAAATGGTCATGACATTAACAGCCAATGAATCTGGTATTTTGACGTACGTGAAGCGTCCTGGTGCTGTTCTCGATGCTGGATCGATTATCGCTTCTCTTGAATTAGATGACCCATCTCTTGTTTCGAAAGCCGTTTTGTACAAAGGTCCTTTCCCAGAATTGGATGTGTCTCAACCCCTGGCTCAGGATAAACTCAATCATATTCACATTAGCTACAAAATTGCTTTGGAAAATACGTTGAATGGTGAGTAAAAAATGTAAAATCCGAATTTTTGCTATTTTTTTCCTTATTATTGAATGATGGGGCAGATTTTCAATACCCATCGGAATTGTGAATTGTATATATTGTGAAACAAATCTGAACAATGAAAAGAAGGCGATTTATTATCCAACAATTTCTTATTTCAAAGAAGTTTTTTAAATTACTGGTGAAATTTAAGTAATTGGACCACTTGGAGCTAGAAGAACAATTTAAAAAATATTCGTTGATTTAGAGACGTCATTTGGAATACCAATGAACCAACAGTGAAATGTATTGGTTTAGAATCACTTAAGAATTCAATAAAAATACTGAGTAGTTACATACATGTATTATTTCATTTTTGATTATTTCTTATCTTTTTATCTTTTTAATTCTAATAACTTATAATAACTTTATAAGTTTTTTGGTTATTTCTTGTCTGTTAAAGAAAAACAGAATATTCGCCAAGATCTGACTCAATAAACTTTTATTTCGACAGCTAATATTTTGACAAAAACTTCAAAATTATACAAAATTTAACACATTATGTTACTCGATTTTCATCGACATTATCTTTCTAATAACTTATTGTTTTGAATTTGGTATTCTTTGTTTTTATACAGATCATCTGGGTGGTAGGATGTTTATCAAGTAAAATATGTATGAAGAATGGCTGGTAGAGATAATGACTACTCTTTACTGACATCAATATTTCAAATTGAAGGGAAGATGAGTGTTTCATATATTCGTCCAAAATTGTAAAAAAATTTTGCAACTTTCCAAATGATTCAGTCTTAATTTAGCTTGAAACAAATCGGAAAATATAATTAGAGAATTTTATATTTTTTACACTCCTTTATTTTCAACTGAATTACAGAATTCACCAAAAATTTAAAGAAAATGAAATCTTGGATATCATAAAAAGTTCTATAATTTCATTCAAGGTTACTGTCTCCCGGACCCCTATAATGCTCCACGGTTACGAGAGGTGATCGAAAAGTTCATGTCTTCCTTGAGAGATCCTAGTCTCCCTCTGCTGGAACTACAGGAAGTTATGGCTTCCATTTCCGGTCGTATTCCCAATGGCGTCGAAAAGAAAATTAGGCGTTTGATGGCTTTGTACGAGAGGAATATCACATCGGTTCTTGCTCAGTTTCCAAGCCAACAGGTTGGTTAGTAGAGTTAAATAGAAATTTTACTCAGTGTCCTGTGGCTAAATGAAAATTTAGCATCTTTGTGCACAGCGAACAGGAAAAACTATTGAACGTTATTTACTTTTCTCTTATTTTCTTAGTATTAGTACTGAGAAATAGAGCAAACTTTTTTCCATGTTTATTACAAATGATAATAACAATTTTTGTAGATAGCAAGTGTTATAGACACTCATGCAGCAAGTATGCACAAAAGAACTGAGAGAGATGCGTTCTTTCTGGCTACCGAAGGAATAATACAGCTTGTTCAGAGGTGAGTGTTTTTGTAAGAATAAATATCAACTGTCTAACTCTATATTTATTTTCTTTCTTTTAAATTACCCATTGACAGTGTGGGTAAATTGGTACACATTTTTGTATTCAGATAGATAGCTTTATTAAATCCTATTGTGCAATTTCATGAAGCTAAAAGTGACCAAATTTTTTTCAATTTGATATTCTTCAGGGGAGCGTTCTGTTCTTGCGTTTAACCTAATTACATTAATCTAGTATACCTGCAAAACAAATTGAAAAGTAGAGAGTTACTAAGTTTTGTTTGGTTATTAATTAACTTCTCAGAATTATTCTCTTTAATTTCCGAACTGTATTAAATTAATAAAGGGAAGAATTTTCAGAACTTGATTCATAACCAAACACAACTTAATAACTAAAAGCATTCCTTTAAAAAATACTAGATACAGCATTCAACAATTATAACAAACTGTACAATTCAGATTACTATTGTTAAAAATTGTTATTTCCGTCAACCGATTGCACCCCTACGCGCAACCCTCGGAAGTCTTCGAGAGGCTTGTGTGAGCTAGGGAAGACGCAGCCCTTACCTTTTAACGTGTTATGCCATGCACGAGACCGATGCCCATGCGAGGCTTTGAACCCTCGAACCTTCGCTCCAAAGGCGAAAGCTTTACCACCACGGCTCTATGAGCAAGAAAACTACATATGCATCTCTGCCCACAAGAGATGTTGATGAACTCGGTGAAACAAAAGAGTCATTGTACATGTGTCATGTATCTGCGTAAGGGTATCTTCACTAAGCCGAGTAGTGTCCGCAATAGGAAGTTTCGCTTTGATTGGATCAAGCATATAGATTGTGGCGACAAATGATTGTATTTTTTGTTGCATATTTGCTCGTATACAATCCTTATCTGAAACCTTCTGTTGGAGGGATAGATTAATTAAATATTTGATTCTGCTTAGAATATGTGAATTTAAAAATATATCTATTTTGGGATTCAATTTGGGACATCTTCTCAGGGCTCCAGTTTTAAAGATATTTTTATAATCAGACTATCAATATGTTTCTCCCACCTTAACTTATCATCAATCCAAATGCAAAGATACTTCATCAGCGAAGTTTGTTGCAACTGTTAATTTTTTAACGAACAGTCGTTGCCGACCGATGATGAACCCTCTACTCCCATATACACCTACTACATAGTTCATATTCCGATATCACTGAACAGTACTGGCCACAGTAGGTAATGTCGGAACGCCTAACATTAGCAGTAACCTGAAACTGCCATCTAATTTCGGAACGATTCAGAAAGTCAGACTGTCAAATGTAAGGCGGGAACACATCTAGTTCAAAATTATATCATTACTATTATGTGATACTGATTGATGATTGCAATTAATCAAGTAATAATAGAGGAAATATCAGGTGATAGGGATTCTGAATCATCAGAAAATTCGGATAGCTCAAAAGTACCTTAAGCTCTAGCGGAGCTATGAATATGATCATTTATTTATATATATATATATATATATATATATATATATATATATATATATATTTATATATATATATATATATTTATAATTTATCATTTATTTATTATATTGACCTGTGGATTCATTCTCTTGGTCTAATGTTTTAAATTCTTTGTCGAATCTTTTAAGGGCCTGGACAGGAGAGGCGAGAGAGAACAAAGCTCGTAACTTAGCGGCTGTTTCGGCATTAACCTCTACTAGCAAGTCTTCTAATACCACTTGATACATTTATTCTGCTGTCTTTTCAGATGACCTAATTGTAATCATATTGCTATCAATAAATTGAATATTAAATAACATATCCTAATAACCTAACTTATTATGAATTCGGGGAGGGGATACTGGGACTACACGACCATTTCTGTAACAGTAGGAACCATCTCCCGAAAGAACTCTGTTAATTTTTCATTTTAATATTTTGTTCATTACTTCGTTGAAAAATCCTCGTTTATTTTTTTTTTCTAGAATTAAAGGGATTTTTCTTTGCATATAAAAGTACTGTATCGTCCGCGTATATGGTGTAATGACATGATAAGCTGATTTGGTTTAAATTTTGTATATATAATAAGTATAAAATTGGACCTAATACCGACTTCGTTAATATTCAATCTGTCAGTCTTCAATAGATTAATGCAATTAGGTTAATGATCGAAAACAGTAGCTGTATACCTGGTTGACTAGAGTTCAGGTACAAAACTGCCTCCTAATTAATTATTGCTTAGATAGTATCTAAGGTTACTGGAATCTATTGATGGGCGAAATAATTTTCATGGTTTTGTAAACAAAGGAGATGTGAAGATCAACATTAAAATTTCATTATAAACATAGATTTGCGGATTTTCATCAAGTATGTACTACATAGATTGAATATCTCAATTTGTGAATGTACTAGGTGAAAAATCAGGGTATTCACTGTTTTTGTCTGATTTTATTCCTTCAACTTTTGTATATTGGTTTTATTCACTTGTTTTATTCTATTTGTACAATTTATGCACAGTTTACATTTACAGTTTTTAATATACATTCATGTAATCATGATATTGTATTTGTATTCTTACTCAATATACATCTCTCTCTCAATTTTGGAAAATTTGCAGATATAGAAATGGAATTCGTGGTCGAATGAAGCACGCGGTTCAAGAATTGTTGCGGCAATATTTCGAAGTGGAAAAAGAATTCCAGCAAGGTAAGACCTGTCTGGTACTTTCTAGTAACCGCACTATAGGCCAACAACAATGCGAACTTTCACATCTTGTATTTGAGTGCTTAGTGAAACTATAACCACTCGTACGAGGCTGGCAACATTGTTAAAAAAGTTAATTATAAACAATTGTGGTTATTTTGTAGAGAATAAATTCAAAAATAGTCACAAAACGGTGAAAACGAAGCAAATATCATCCTTAATCGTTCCCCAATTTTGTGACCATTTCCAAGTTTGGCATCAGAGTATTTATGTATTCATACTTTTGCTAATAACTCGACCGAAAAAATCTAAAAAAGACTGGCAAACGTAAGAAGTTTCTCTTTATGTCATTAGCCTCGCTGAAACTTTGCCGTTTTTTTTTTACTTCACACTCAAATATTGTTTGCAACCTTATTATGGAAATAATGCAAACGTTTTTTGAGTTGGTCGAGAACGTAAGGAGTAATTTTCTAGAAAACATGAAATTTGCCTCCACCAAATATATCAGGTACTTTTTCAAGTAAAAAGAATGGCATTTTTTCCATCCTTAGAAATGATACAAAATTTTCGAAAATGTAACTTATGATTTGAAACTAATATCTGAATTTGCTCCCTCGTACGATGTCGAATAGTAATTGATTCGAGGTCAAAGTAATTTGTTGTATAATTTTGATTGCGGAAAAAATGCATAAGACTCGCAAATCTATCGAACCATGCAAAATTTAATGCATAATGATTATTTTAATTTTCTTCCTCTCAACAGGAGAGGAACAGTTATTTATTGATCCCAAGAAACATTTCTGTTTATAGAGGGATGACATTTTTTTGCATGAATTGTATAACAGCAATGGATATAAAATACAAATTATTGAAGAAATCAAACAATAGTAAAGGAGTGATAAGAATAATCTGTGAAAAATGAGTAAATAATTCATGTCAAAGAAAAAGAAGCAATAGCAAAACTAATATCATAGGAATTGAAAAGTTATGATAAAGTTTCAATTTCATAAGTTCATTTTTGAATTCAGATTTAGTCTTAATTTCTTTTAGTGGCTGTGGTATTTTATTATACAGTGCATTCATAAAGTGTGGAAACGCTCTATTATCTTACGAGTTGATTATTTTCTGAGGAAAAACTTGGACAGGTCGATTTTGTATTTTAGTTTTCCTCCTTTTTTTAGAAAAAAATAATTTTTTCCCTCCCACCTCTCAAGATATGACGTCATCGATATTTTTTATTAATTGAAAGGGTATATTTTTATGTCAAAAATTGAATGCCCATATTTTTCTGAGTTCAACTATACCACATACGTCATATCTTACAGTTCGAATCACAGTATACTGAGTATAAAGAAAACCAGTGTGACATATGCAATGGTAACTAAGAACTTATTGTCTGGTTGCTAATGGCTTTCATATGTTTGCTTAGCCTACTATTCGAGTGTGGCAATATACTCGTACTAACTACTGAGTAGTTCTTAGGTTTACGTTGCAAAATGAATAATGAAATGAATGTTGAGAAATATGAACACTGGTTTCCTTTATACTCAGAATACTGTTATTCGAAGTGTAAGATATGACGTATGTGGTATGGTTGAACTCAGAAAAATATGGGCATTCAATTTTTGACATAAAAATATACCCTTTCAATTTTAAAAAAATGTCGATGACGTCATATCTTGAAAGGTGGTAGGGGAAAAATTATTTTTTTCTAAAAAAGGTGAAAAACTAAAATACAAAATCGACCTGTCCGAGCTTTTCCTCCAAAAAATAATCAACTCGTAAGATAATAGAGCGTTTCCACACTTTATGAACGCACTGTATATCTCAATTCTCTGGTAAAAAATAGGCGTTTTTCCAAAGTTTGATTTAAAACGCAATGTAGAGTAGAACTTGAAACTTAGTCCGTTTTTCCTCCTATTTTCGAAAGATATTCAATTCGCCTGTAGCGAAAACTCCTTGACGAAAATCGTCCTATTTTGGTGGATGAGAAAATGCGAAATGAAAAATTACATAAAATAGGTCCTTTTATCATTTTAGATTCTAAATGAGTCAAAGTCAAAATATACTTTAATGTCAGAAGTTTTTCAACTTATCGACAAAGCTTTCAAGTATAAATAAAAATATAAATTGAAATAGGTATGTATTATATAGACTATAATGGTGATAATCTTCCCGATCTGAACATAAGTGCAAACGAAAGAGAGTACCACCACCATATGCGCTTCGGGGCGACTTAACAAAAAAAGGTTGCGCATTTGCTATTCCAACTGCAGGAAAAACCCGGAAACACCTACAGGACCACCGGAGGAATCACTGAGGCGAGAATGAGCGCATGTAACTAAATGAGAATAAAAATACAACATTAACGCTCATAATCACATCAACGACCCCTTCATTTCTGTCATTTTCTACCAGTCCAGCCGCAACACTTGGTGAAAACGTTCCAGTCTATCAATGACGAGAATGTACATGGAATTATAGAGAAAAAGAAAATAACTCAAAAAGTGTTCAGATGGAAACAATAAAAGATGGAGTAAGGTTGTTCAGTCTGTCAAACATAGGCAGAGTTTTGGTGCTTACTTGGATCTCTCTCTCTTTTCTTTGTGCCAGTCTTGATAGGATTGCTTCTTCCTATTCAATTCAAGGGTGTATTTGTTTGGGTGATTTTAATGCATATTGAGTTTCCAAATGTTCACTCCACAAACGAGCAATTTTACAGTCGGTACGCGAGAGAGCCGTGCCTCGAGTACTATGCCTCACGGTAAAAAAATCACTGAATTCGGCCTTATCAGACAGACAGAAAATGCATATACAGGGTGTACCGGAAAGCTCAGAATATTAGAATAAACGAAAACAATTAATTAGCATATATGTATGTATATGCGAAAAATATTTGGTAATAATGACATGAATAATTATTTTATTGAATCTACCCAACTATAAAATAGGATTTGAGTGGAAACTTAACAGCACACTTAATCTTAGATCTAGGTTTTTCTGTAAGAACTATGTGTTGGTAGGTATAATGGCAGTCACGCAAAATTTAATTTATTTGTTAATGTTCTATGAGTAAAATATCGTACTATTTTGTTTTTCAGGTCGGTCGTAGGAAAAGTCTAGTGTAAAACTCGTGCGGAAACTAGATATTTCATACAAGTGTGACAAGATGATAAATCACGAGCCAAATCTTATTTTCCACACTAGCTATACAATATACCATTGTTTTCACCATTTTGCGACTCTTTGAATTTTCTCTCTACTAACTAACCAGAGTTGATTATAATTTACATTTTTAACTATGTTGCCGGCTCTGTAACAGGTGACAAATGTTTATTATTTTATTAAGCATTAAAATACAACTTTTGTGAAAGTTTGCGTTGTATTTCCTCATTTTTATCTTAAATGCTAAATTAAGTGGTCTACTATTCATAATTTCCAATCTTTGTTCAGGTTCTTACGATAAAAGTGTTTCTATGCTGCGGGAAAAGCATAAAGACGACATGGCCGCGGTCACAGCCACCATTTTTTCCCACAGCCAGATCGCCAAGAAGAACCTCCTCGTTACCATGCTCATCGACCATCTGTGGAGCAACGAGCCCGGGCTCACCGACGAACTCGCCAGCTGTCTGACGGAGCTGACTTCCCTGAACCGCAGCGAACATTCCCGCGTGGCGTTGCGCGCCAGGCAGGTCCTGATCGCTGCGCACCAGCCCGCTTACGAGCTGCGCCACAACCAGATGGAGAGCATCTTCCTGTCCGCCGTTGATATGTACGGTCAGGAGTTCCACCCGGAGAACCTGCAGAAGCTCATCGTGTCCGAAACGTCGATTTTCGACATTCTGCACGATTTCTTTTATCACACCAACAGGGCGGTGTGCAACGCGGCGCTCGAGGTTTACGTCAGGAGGTCTTTTACGAGTTACGATATCAGCTGTCTGCAGCATCTTGAGTTGAGCGGAGAAGTTCCGGTGGTGCACTTCATTTTCATGCTGCCTCCTTCTCATCCCAATAGGCTGGTGAAAATAAATAACATGCCTAAGATTGAAGGTAAGGGTTTTGATGTGTAAGCGAATGAGTGGGAAGGGTAGTTTTATTAAATAAAAAAAGTCTTGGTTACTCATGAGCCCGCTAAACATTTTTTTCCATCAGCGTTCGTAGAAACCAGATAACCTCTTACAAATTGGCGCCCAACGTGGGGCGACAATTTCAAAATTGATAGTAACTTATTTTTTGGAAACCTGAATAAAGTCACACGTAAAATAACTGATTCTGCTGAACTGATAACCTACTACTTTGCTCATGCTCAGTCAGTCTTAACTTTGGCATGATTTTCTGGGGAGGATCTCATCTCGCCGATAGAGTTTTATTAGCATTGAAGAGTGTTAGAAGATGTATAATGAAAACACACTTTTTGGAACCTTGCAAATCACCTTTCAAAAAACTTGGAGTACTGCCTCTTTCCTCTCTTTACATATTTACACTAATTTTTGATAAGAGTAATCCAAATATTTTTATAATGAATGTAGATGGATATATTACCAGTGATAGAATATTACGCTCATCAAATAACTTGAGAATGCCGGTACATAAAACAGCCCTATTTGAAACGGGGGCTGAATAAAGAGGTATTTAAATTATCAATTCCTGGTGACCTTCAATCAGTGGAAACTATAAATTCTTTGAAACATAAAGTTAAGGAATTTCAACTTGAACATTGATTCTATTCTGTTTAAGGGGTTCCTTAGCTTCACCTGATTTTTTTTCATGTTTGTGGTGTATGTTGTATTTACCACATTTTATTTCATATAGAAATCATGATCATGTCAACGTTCAATAGAATGCTATGACAACAATATGTATATATTATTATTATTGATATAGTCCTAGACGAAATATAATCCATCCTGAAATTGGCAGATTGACATACACTGATTGTATAACATGTGAATATCAATAGAAACCAATTGGTTACAAATAAATATTCAGAAAAAAAAAATTAAATGTAAAATTTTTTCTTGAAAAATTAAACTATCTCAAGTATCAATTATATTCGTATTATACCCATACTGGGTATGTCTCATATAATGCTTTTGTTGAAATGAACGGTTAAAATTGTGAAAAATCCATCGAAAGTTACCTCTAGATGAGTATGATGAGATATACACATTATTGAATATATACATTACTTTTATAGGTACAATTATACATACATCAATCTTATATAGAATTTAAATATCACTGAGATTAGGAACTTATTTTTTTTTTCACCCAAAACAGGTTATTTTTCTTGAATGAAATCTCTTCTCATTGAGCAATTGCAATTCCATCAAACGCCATTTGAAAACCATAACATTTCATGTATCATTCAAACATGCGGGCTTGGCGCCATTTGCATGATAGGTGACGACGTTACATGTGCTGTTAATTGCTTATTTCAGCTTTGTCGGTTGTAATATCGCAAGGGAAATCCAAGTAAATAATACTCAACTTTTCGTTTCAAAACGAACATGACGATACTTAGAATTAACGTAAATGAATATATTATTATCATTGGTTCATTTAGTAAGTTTTACTTATAATGAATTAATGTTAATTAACATTCAAATGAAAATAGCTGTATTCTACACTTTTTGCACGATATTGGGAAGCAAAATACTTCAAACTTTTCTAACCTTTCTTTGTTTAGATTCTTGGTTTCAGATGTTTCGTTGTTTTTGTTCAGCTGTGAATTCAAGATAAATATGTGTTTATTGAAGAGAGATATTTATCATTTCTTGTCTGATTTGTGTATATATATATATATATATATATATATATCGAAAACACGTCTTCACAGCTATTGTTATTCGAAAATGAAATATTGGAAAACAACAAATTACAATGTAAAGTATCACAAAATATGACAATATTATTTCTTAATTAAAAAAATAAATACAGAATGTTTTATATACTATTCAATGATTTTTTAAAACTATCTTAAGATACTCCAAATATACTGATATCTTTGTCATTCAATAACTTTAGGGATCTTTCTAAGGGTGTATGTTTGCCACAATTTGTATGATGGACTGTTAAACTGTTAAACCAGAAGTCAAATAAACTGATAATAAAATCATCGTAAATCGGAGGAATAGACATATAAAAATAATAGCATGCAAATGTTAAATTATAATAAAGTGTCAACTGTCCGTCATGTTGATAAAAAATCGGTGTTGTCAGATTACTTTTCACTGAACACACTGAAGCTGCCGTAAACTTATTTCATTATTTCTCTCCGTATGAGAATACTCAACTTCCCATACCATTAATATTAGGTTCTTATCATAATGGGAGAATCATCACAAAGACTTCATATTTATTTTATGATAATAATTGTATGGCATTTACCGGTGAATGAATTGAGACGGCAACGTTGTCTTCCGTATTTGTCCTTATTTCTTTTGGTCTCCACAGTCTTGGCGCGCTCGCATTGATTGGCCAAGTACATATTATGGCGTAAATTCTCGGGATCTTTTCATCTTGTTTAAATTGAAGCATTTCTTCTGTATTTTTTTTTGAAAAACTAGCACGAATAATTTTTTTCTGGTGGTAATTTTTTCAGAAATTAGTATTCTCGCCTATTGGATGAAATTTCTTGTTCATTATTGAAACTCCAACTTTGTCAAACTTTAAAGGTGATATTTCAAAACAATTTTTTTCAGATCCCAGCTTACTGGAAGTGAAAATTGTCGATACCTTCCAAAGAACAGGTTGCATGGCTGCGTTTGAGAATTTCCAACAGTTTGAACAGTGCTCAGACGAAATTTTAGATTTAATTGAGGACTTTTCGAGTCCTGCTACGATATCCGCCAGAGATTTGAATGCCGTGGAGAGTGGTTCAGAGTCTAGGGGAAATAGCACATCGATAAACGTCAGTTTGACTCTTGATGCCAGAAGGTAATTGCATTGATAACTGTAATTTATGAAGGAGTTTCGATTTCATTTATGATTCCATTGAATTCAATACAGATATATAATCTCCTTTTTTTTGGCAATCATTATAATCGATTACAGAATCATGCCCAATTTTGACCAATAAACTGTAAAAAAACAGGTATTAAAAAAGTAATATCTAAAATTCAAAGCAAATCTATTGCACAAGCTCCAGTAACTCAGTTTTTGGAAATTCAGTTTGATGCTCTATGCTAACATAATATGTAGACTATGTTCAGAATGGTGATAGAAAATATTCCCTAAGGGCCCTAAGGGCCCGTTTTTCAATGCAGTGTTAAATATGTGTGTTAACTGACACTGGGGTTAAGCTATCCCCAGGTCAAAGTGGGTGTTAGATGCGCATTCGTTTATCAATTACATATTACGGTGAGAGTTACCTAACCCTTAAATATCGTGTGGTTGGTAATACTTGCGACAGAGTTGCCGCTCCCTGTGGATTAGGATTGGTTGAAAAATTCTGACAGCCACCAGGATACAGATTCAAATATTCAACTTCAAACTGTCATATATAGACAATCAAAACGAAAAATAGCAAATTTAAAACTACAAAAGGAATAAATTGAGGTCCAAAGATAACCATGAGTGTAGTGAAAAGTGCCAGGGGTCCAAATTTATCTCCATCGGACAGGTTGCTGTTGATTAAAGTCGCCAATAAATATAAGGGCGTAATTGAATGCAAAAAAAACAGTATCTTGGAGGCAAAAAGAATGTGTCTGGCGAAAGTTGGGCCAGGAATTTAATACTTCTAGTGAAGGAGCGGTAGGTTCTTGTGTTTGGCAGCCCTAAGATGTGTTCAATGACAGAAATATTGAATATTTTTCGTTTTTAGCCCAGAAATGTAAGGCAAATGAAGGATTATGGAAAAATATCCTTTTCTATTCCTGAACGTCTCTGCCATATCACCACCTGCAAAGTAATAGTCATTTAGAACAGACATTTTTAAACAATACCAAAATTAAATATTAATATGAGCTTTCTTGTTCTATACTATTTTTTTTCCACAAAACAGACCTTATGATTTCTGTGCGTACCTGGTGACTGAATCTTGATGTGTGTACAATCCAAGGAACCTATAGTTCTTGGCATCCGAGCAATTTCATTAAATTTCATCCGTGTTTCGAGGATCTCTTGATCATCTCTTGGCATTTGAATATGCTGTAGTGCTAGTGATACCAGAGCATTGGTAATTGTTCTTACAACATTACATGCTGTAGATTTACTTACATTTATGCAATCTCCAGCTGTTATTAAAAAATTACCAGTAGCATAATATCTCAATGTGAGCAACAATTTATTCATAGGAGACACAGAATGATTCCTACAATTACATTCAAGACATTTTATTATGGAGCATTCAGCTGGATATGAAAAAATTATTTTACCTATCAGTTGAAGACTCAATAGCAGCTTCTATTTGTGCTAACATCCACAACACCGTAGGTTTAAGTAGTCTGAACCTAGTGAAAAAGTCGACATCATCGTATTCTTCAAACGGATTATTCCGTTGCCTCATTGTGTAGGGTCGCCTCCAATATTCAAGCATTTCCAAAATATCCTCATCATCGTCACTCATCTCATCAAACGCTTCCATAATTATATTATCACTGTTTTTAGTACACGACACGACACACGACTTCGCAAACGTTAGATTTCCCGAAACTTTTGTAGGTTAAGTCGGGGATAAAAGAGAAAACCTCCACCTTGAAGCTGGAGTTAAATTTTTAACCTCGACTTGATAAACAGTTTATCCTGGAGTTAGCATTTACCCCAGGGTTAAACTAACCTAACCCTGCATTGATAAACCGGCCCTTATAGATTGATAAACATAAGTGTGATAGCAAATTTTATTCGAGTTTTTTCAATATATTTGCTGACTTTAATTTTTTTATATCAAAGTTTGTTTTAAGTTTCTGTAGAACTAAATACAGGATTGTTTTTGTCTTTATTTGAATGAATGTTATTTAACTGGAAGTTATTTGCATTTCTGGTATATTATAGTCATGCAATTTTGATTTTTTGTGAAATCTAATATTATATTCAGGTATTGATTGAAAGTTTGGTTTTGTGGAGGAAATTTGTTTCTTGAGATGGTTTTATGGATATTTTAACCTTCTGAAAATAAAAAAGGAAATATTTACAATTGTAGAAGGTTAAATAAATCAATTAGCCCCGATACGTTACTGGGCTTCTAAAATGAATTAGTAGTTATATTTTACGTATAAATGAACAAAGTTAAGTGTATTTTTATTATTTTTAACAACTGGTGTCAGAAGTGGGAATTTTGAAAATAGAAAAGTTTGTGAAGTGGACAGGCAGTTTGCGGGTTTCGAAAAAAATAAACTCTTGCGACAAACTTTTTTTCGTGGGCTAGACTGATATCTCGTTGAACAAATAACTATTGTTTATATAAAGACAACAAAATTCAAAGAATCTGGGAGATTCTAAAAAAATCGAAGGGCTTGAAAGAAGAACTTTAAAAAATCGAAGAGTTTGAAAGAATTTCAAAAAAGTTCGAAACTGTCAAAAACTTCGAATATTTTGAATTTCGTATTTTTATTTTATTTAGTCAGTTTTTAGAATTTTTATTTGTTATGATGATTTATTAAATGTTTCTGTGGAGCTGAAAATTGGATTTGCTTTTCCTTTGTTGGAATGACTATTGTCCAAGTGAAAGTGGTTCAAAATCCAAGTATTATGACTATGTAATTTACATAAACCAATTGAAGAATTAGTGCCTAATGTTGATACTTTTTCTTAACTTTTATATTCGTCAGTAAGTGCATATTGTATACGATTTTGAAATATATTCAATGCATGTCCCCTTATACCCAGGTTATTTAAGATGTCTAATAGAATTGTTGGTGTGTAAAACTGCCCGATGAATAAATCAACCAGTCGTTGGACATTTCCACGACATATGAGAGAACACTGTAATTAGAAAGTGTATACGCTAATATCACTCGGGAATTTTTATTTATTTTTTCTGACCTCTAGATTCTCTATAATCAGAAGAAAAGTGGTTTCGTGACGTCACGTTCATTAAAACTAGACTTGGCAACGTTGTAAAAATTGTGCACCGTGGAATCTCAAATTCTCATTTGAATATAATGTGTCGTATGACAGTAGTCATTTGATACCAGATGGGTTCGTTCGTCTGTTTCACGGAGCATCAATAAGAATACTTTCTCTCTGTTTAACTTGTTTGCCTACTTTAATATTTAATACAAGAAGTAGAGCAGTTCCATCAAATATGTATGCTGCAAACGAACAGGCCCTACTTGATTTCTTTTTTGGGGTTAATGCGGTTTTCAAAGTTTTGAAATGTTTTTGTTGTTTGTGCTCTACATTTTTTCCTAATTCCTGTATCTATATCCCTGCAATAACTTTGAACATGTCGAAAAGGTGCTTCGTACCTGGTTGTCTGAACAACAGTGAATATTCTAATAAACAATTTTTTATGCTCCGCAATTATCCGAACTTCCCTTCAGGAAGCCTTTCCATATTTTGATGATGCAATAATGGGTCAAGCCACAGTCAGCTAGTTCCGTAAAAAATATCAAAATAGTTTAGCAGATCATGGAATGATGGAATGTGGCCTAATACTACCGTCAGTGGATGGAGCCCCTTACAATTGCGGGTTGAATCATTTTTGCTTATTGTAGAATAACACTTTGGCGATTCCAATGACTGTGATAGCTCAATTATTAAAAAATGTGGCTTGTCTCATTGTTGAATAACACCATCCATTCAATACACAAGTAAATTCACACAAGATTGGTCATAATAACACTTCGCTACAGTATTAATGAAATATATCAGTTGAATGTCGAATGTAAAAAAACAAACATTAACCTCAAATCTCGAGATCACTTTTGTTGCATGAGAACTGTCATAATGATTTGCGGTGTTGTGTGTTGTCAATACTCGTTCTTCATCGAAAAGATGGTCCGTTCAGGAAATTTGAAAGTTACAAATACAATAAAAAGTAGCTAATAATATGTGGACTTTTTCTATGAGTTGATCAAGTGACGAAGTTTCAATGATTTCTCATTGGCTTATACCAAGCTAGAATCTATATTTTTGAGGAGAACGGTATTGAATGTTTCCGAGCATGGATCATGGTGGGGGTTCTTTCCGATGAACGTGACGTCAGCGGCACACTTTCAAATGAGATATTCTTACAAAATGAAAAAAATATAGTGGAACTCTTTGTTAAATGGACGTTTCAGACTAGATTCTATCGATATAAGAGAGTTTTGCAATTTATTTTTCATAAATGTAAATGTCCATTATTAAAACTGCCTTTTTGTCTCAGAGCAAGTGTGGACGAACATTTGATACACGAACCCATCCACATCCTCATGGTGGCCGTGAAAGACGAAGGCGACAAAGACGATTCCGCGATGGGCAAAATTTTCGCCAACTTCTGCGCCAAATTCAAAGACGAGTTGAAAGCGAGGCAAATCCGTCGCATCACCTTCATCCCGCTCAAACACAAACAGTCGCCGAAGTTCTTCACGTACCGGGCGAGATTCAACTTTTTGGAGGACAGGATATACAGGCATTTGGAGCCGGCGTGTGCGTTTCAGCTGGAGATGAACAGGATGAGGTCGTACAGCCTCGAGGCTTTGCCCACGTCGAATCAGAAGATGCATTTGTATTTAGGGAAAGCGAAGGTGAGTGCTTTTGAGTGATCATTGATGAAGAGTGAGGTGCCTGGGAACAAATCAGAATAGCTTTGCACATTGATAAAGGGGTTTCAATTGCATATTTTCACCGTTGACATGTTTTTTTCTTCTTTAGAAGGTACACTACCAACTGTGCTGAAAAATTATCAGAAAATGAGAATTGGGATGATATTCTAAAATATTCTGATCCAAGAGCTTACAATAATTTCATATACAATAAACAATAAAATCAAACTATGGATCACAAATAGATTGATCAAATCTATCAACTATAGAGATACATTTAAAAAATTAAGTTTGGAAAAATCACGAAATGCTTCAAAATTATAAAGATTATAGAAATGTATTGAATAAAATCATAAAAAACGCAAAACTAAATTATTATCAAAATAAAATTAAAGAAGCTGATGGTAAGATTTGGAAAGTGGTGAATGAATTAACTGATCAGAAACTGAAACAGATCAAAGACGTTGATAAAAAAAAAATTGAATGATCATTTATGTGACATAGGATCTGAGCTTGCTGAGAAAACAGGGAGTATGCAAGTGAGTTAAATTTACTTGATTTTTTTACCTCCGATACTTTATAGTCTTGACATTACACCTAAACGCTTAGTTTATCATTTAATTTGTATTTAACCCCATAAAACTTTAATCAAAAAGTGCATAATAAGCGCGCGGAATTCAAATTTGCGAAACGCATCACCATTGGTCGAAACGAAGAATGACGTCACATGGCAGGTTATGAAATTTATCTGTGTTGATATTCATACTGTGCTAGTCGTCTTTCATAGAAAATTTGTTTTAATTTATATATTGTAGTGTTTTCCATTACATTGTGCGATTTTGGTCTAGTGACAATTGTAAATTATCAAGAACAATGATTGAAAGGGGTTTTGTCAAAGCACCATCCGACAATCTACCAGAAATAGATGCTTTAATGATGACAGCATATTTTGTATCCAATCTAGATTTCACGTCTGCTGAGGTCAAAGGAGTGAAAGCTGCAAAGTAAGCGCGCGGAATTCAAATTTGCGAAACTCGTCACCATCGGTCGAATCGAAGAATGACGTCACATGGCAGGATGTGAAATTTATCTGTGTTGATATTCATAATGTGCTAGTCGTCTTTCATAGAAAATTTGTTTTTATCTTTTTTATCTGTAGTGTTTTCCATTACATAGTGTCATTTTGGTTCAGTGACAATTGTAAATTATCAAGAGCAATGATTGAAGGTGGTTGTGTCAAAGCACCATCCAACAATGTACCAAAAATAGATGCTTTTATGATGACAGCATATTTTTTATCCAATCCAGATTTTACGTCTGCTGAGGTCAAAGGAGTGAAAGCTGCAAGGTAATTGTTATAATACATGATATTTTGTAATTTACCAAATAAGTTTTCATGCCAAACATAACCTCAAATGTTGTATTCATACAATATACTCACATTAAAGTGATCTTCACAACAATGTAAATGTGATATTGGAGGAACTTCGACTCTTCTCATAACCTTACACCATTGTTTACGTATTTTTGCATCTCTTGGAACAGAAAAAAATACTTTATTTGGTGTACCTACTTATAATTGTGTTTTGGCATTCCGGTACTAGACAATACCTATAAAATGGTTTTTAGCATAATCCATTATCGTAAGAGCGATTAAAACTGCAAATCCCTAAACTATCAATGCATATTGTAAACAACACTGTAAAAGGCCATAACTATAGAAGAAGAACAATACTGATCGCGCCATGTGACGTCATCCACAGCGCGCGGAAAATGGAGGCGTTCAAACAGGTCAAATTCAATCGGTATTTTATATTTTATTTTGAAAATTAATTCCAAGACTTTCAACAGTATCTATATTTTTCACTATATTTTAACGAAGTAAAAAATGAATTGAACAAATAACAAAAAAATTTGCATATTCCCTATTGACGAAACCAATGAATATCTATTCATCGAAAATTCATATAACTCAAATAATACATTATAGTCGCCTATCACAGACACTGAAATAATCAATTTAAATAAAAAATGATTCTATTAAAGATTTGCCACAGGTATTTTCCAAACATCATTTGTTATTCCAATATATAAAAGAAACGATAAAAGATAGTGTTATGATTATAGACCAATTTCATTAATTGATAACATTGCCAACATTTTGGAGAAGTGCATTAAAATTATCGATATCAACAAATTTTCTTGAAAAATGTAATTTATTGATTTCAGACCAATTTGGATTAAGAGAAAAAAGGAAATCCAGAAAGCAATATTCGATACAGAAACTGTTTATAAATCGTTAGATAATCAAAAGAAAACAAGTCGAATACTTTTAGATTTACAGAAAGTGTTTGATACAGTTTTACATACAAAATTATTATCGAAATTGGAACGGCTTGGCATAAAGGGAATCAGCCTGAAACTATTTGAAAGCTATTTATTTGAAGGTGAACAAACTTTTCAGGTTGATTATATCGAAATTTATTCTAGGAAAGCGAAATATGTTCCCCAAGGGTCATTTCTAGGACCCATTTAATTTTTTATTTATATCAATGATTTGTTAAATACGAAAATTTACGGAAAGTTGTTTTCTTATGCCGACGATACAGTTTAGATAGGTAGTGGAAATACCTGGGAAGAAACACTATCAAATGCTGAATTTGATTTATCAATTTCAAAAAAAAATCTCAATCACGATTTACTAATTTTGAATTTAAAAAAATCTGATTTTGTGACATTTACATTGCGTGACAATATATAACCAAAGAAAATTGGTAAATTGAAGATCCAAACTATTTCATGAAATAATTAAAAACAGTGTAACTGTACCGTACCTCAAGTGTCGTAAACAAATCAAGGAATTGATAAGAAAAACTCAGGAAAACACTTTATAAATTTAGGTTGTTGAGAAACTTTGTCAGTCGTAAGTTTTTATTTTAATCTCTTTCAGTCCATCTTCGCCTGTGGCATAATAGGTCGGGGGTGCCTAATTATATAAACAAGTTTTAAAATCACTCGCTTCAATTCAAAAGTATACCTTGAAAATTATTTAATAAAACACATTTTGATTATTCTTCTAAAATGTAAAATTGTATCTGTTGAAAAATTATTTTATAAAGCATCGACAGCTTACATAAGAAAAAAATTACTAATCGATAATAGTATACAAGATAAATACAGTGTCTTTTGAAAAAAAATTGATTTTCAGGATTTAAAGATAAAATCAAATATTGGTTGATTGAGAATTCTGAAAATTTGGAAATAATATGTAAATAATATTGGATTTTGATATTTTTACATGTACTTATTAATATTGTGCCAGTAAGAAACATTGTAGAGGCATATATTTTGAATTTCAGTACATCAAGGTTTATTCTTTCGAATGGGATTCAACTTTTTTGAATATACCAATTAAAATTATTATGTATCATAAGCTATAATGGACCTTCAAGGTAAAAATGATTAAAGATGAATCTAATTGTTGTGTGCCCATAATAATTTATTGTTTACTTTGTTTAAGTCCCATGTAAGTTGATTTACTAGTTTTGAACTTTTTTCAGGGTGCAGGTGGGAAGGAAATTACTGACTATCGTTTCTTCATTCGTACCATAATTCGTCATTCAGATCTCATAACAAAGGAAGCATCATTTGAGTACATTCAAAACGAAGGAGAGAGAGTTATCTTGGAGGCCATGGACGAATTAGAAATCGCATTTTCCCATCCTCAATCGAAGAGAACTGACTGCAACCATATATTCCTTAATTTCATTCCAACTGTTATAATGGATCCAGCCAAAGTGAGTTCTTAAATTCATTCCTTTATAAATCTGGAGATAATAATAAAACTAACAATTTTTTATTTGTAGTATTGAAAGAGTTTTTGGGAAAACTTTTCAATCAATAGTAGAGTAAATATGAGAGAGCAAATGAATTCAAGGTCAAAACGTATGAGAGAGCTGTGATTCAAGGTGAAAACATATGAGAGCTTTGGGAGGAGTGCACGTGATCTGAAATCTGACACGTGCAATTCTTGATTGTTGAAATTGGTTATCGAATCCGTATTGAATTCCGTTCTAAATCTATAAACGGAACCATAGCGTCAGCGTATTCCTAGTAATCTGATACGTGCACTACTTGACCTTGTAATAGGTCAGTGAACCTGGGTACATGGGTATTCGGAAACGCGTAAAAAATGAAATCTGTCGCGTGCACTCCTCCAAAGCTCTCTCTCTTCCTCTCATACGTTTTGACCTTGAATTCCTTTGCTCTCACATAGGTTCTAAACTTGAATCCGTTTTCTCTCTCAAAGGTTTTAACCTTGAATCCTTTTACTTTCTCATATTTACTCTACTGTGAAGCATTAGTAATTATTAGAAAAATATAAATACAAGTTTCAAGAATTTCAAAATGAATAAAAAATAACAAATTCAACGACTTTGCATATCTACAGAATCGAAGAAACTTCTTGACAGACATCTAAAATGAAACTAATAATAATAATAATAATAATAATCGGTCTTTACTTTTTTGCTATTGTTTTTATTGATACAAAATGTGACCAATGTTATTTAGACATACATTTAAGTTAATTTTGCTATTTTTTCTTTCTTTATATGTATATACTATGATGTATATTTATCATGTGTATTTTGATATAAGATTATTTCATAATTAATTTCACATGATCATGAACAAGTTTTTTACTTATTTGATCATGTTTTCATGAGAAATTTATTTCTATATATTATATATTGATATTGTATTATTAACAATAAATAATAAAATAAATTTATTTTTTTCCCAAGAAACATACGGTTACATCATTTAGAATTAATTAATAAATAAGATTATGAAATCAGAATTGGAATGAATTCAATGAAGTAAGTACTTCTTAAGATTATTTTCGAATTGCAATTTAAATTAAAAGAATACATAAAAACATTCAAACACTTGAATAATGTTATCAACATAAAAATATTATTAGTTAAGTACATAACAGAATTGTAATAAAATCCCAACTGATACATCATTTCAATAAAAAAAATATATTCGCTCACTAGAGCTAAGTTATAAATACCTAAAAATAAGTACCTGCACAAAAATAACAAATTCAACGACTGCATATCTACAGAATCGAAGAAACTTCTTGACAGACATCTAAAATGGAACTAATAATAATAATAATAATAATAATAATAATCGGTCTTTACTTTCCAATTGTAGTAACATATTAGGAAAAATGCCGAAGATCAGCTAGTTGTGTTCTGTGACACAACCTCTGTTTTTCATCTTAAGCCTATAGTATTCCTTTTGAGGAAATTGCGAAGTTTATCATCAATATTCAAGTTTCTCATGACATTCATGGACATAAAGATTCTTTGTTTGATACAGGATTGTTTCTGCTTTTTTCAACGAATTTTATCTAAATGAATATTATTTGAATGGTAGTTATTTGTATTTCTGTTATTTTGGATATTTTTTTATTCACTTCTTTTGTAAATTATTTCTTAGTTTGTATGCAAATGTTACTCTTTCAAATTTTATTATTTTATCTAATATAAAAATATTAGTATCCTTGTATATTTCTGAAGAATATTTTAAAATTGCGTTGTTTGCTTCATTCATCAAACGATACATTTGGTTTTTACTGCAAGATGACCATTTCGAATTTTCGAAAATTTTGTAAGAGTGACCTCTCACCCCTAAATTATGTAAAATTTCTAGTAATACTGAATTGTATCAAAAGCTTTTTTAAATCTGAAAAAAATGTCAGCACCATATTTACTTTCATCTAAAGTTTCGAAAATATCAATCATGAAATCAATTATTGCTGATTGGGTATTTGAATTTGGCATGAAAGCTTATTGAAATTTATCAAAACCATAATTACCTTCATTTTAAAAAACTGATCACATTATTTTCAAACAAAAAAATATATACCAAATAACATTTAAAGTAAAAATAAAAAAAAAATATTAAATGAAGTTGAAGAACACAAATATTTAGGTCTGATGATTGATAAAGATTTAAATTTTGAATGTCAGTTGATGAAATAAGGAATCAATTATTTCTTTAATTGGAACAATAAGAAGAATCGATTTTCTAAATATTCAAATCCAAAATCTCATTCATAATGTCCATATTGTCTCGCATATTTAGACATTTGATAACATTATGGTTATCTTGTAATAAAAACCAAAAAGGTATAATTTATCGTTTAACGAATAAAGCAATAAAAGTAATTTTTAAAAAACCGAAACATCTTTTTCAGAATTATATAAGGATACTAAATATGTTGTATTAAATTATAAACTAATAAAATTTGAAAGAGCAAAATTTGCATACAAATTGACAAAAAATTTACAAAAAAGTAATAGTCAGTTCCCAAAAAAATCAAAATTTCATGAATATAATATCAGAAATGCAACTAACTTCCATTTATATAACATTCATTCAAATAAAGGCAAAAATAATGTATCAAGTTCTAAAGAAACTAACAACAAACTTTCAGATTATATAAAAAAAATCAAAGTCAGTAAAAAGTCATAAAAAACTGACGTTCATCAATCTATAAATATGAAAAGTTGTTATACATATTTGTTATTTTTTATTAATCTTGAAATTTTTCAAAGTTATATTTATCTTCAATGTATTATCTTCCTTATACCAGAACTTGTTCTGTGTGTAAGGTTTATTTTCAATTATTTATTTATTTGTCAAGTACACCACAGAATTGTAATAAAATTCCAATCAAGGAAGTTTCAGTTAAAGAAACCAGTCAAACACCATCTAGAGTTAAGTTATAAACCTAAAAATTTTATACTGAAATATGAACAAATTTATTTACCTGAAAATAAATAAACCCATTCATTTCTATTAGTCAAGTACTTATACTACAGAGTTTTTATAAAATACCAGATGGTACATAAATTCAATTCCAATTCAATTCAATTTATTTATTCGAAAGGAACAAACTGTTCAGATTGATCATATCAAAAGTAATTCTAGAAAAGTAAAATGTGGTGTTCCCTAGGGGTCAGTTCTAGGATCCATTTTATTTTTGATTTATATCAATGATTTGTTAAATACGAAAATTAAAGGAAAGTTGTTTTCTTATGCTGATGATAGAGTTTATATAGGTAGTGAGTATTCCATTGGAAGAAACAGTATCAAATGCTGAATTTGATTTATCAATTTTTAAAAATAATCTCAATGACAATTTACTAACTTTGAATTTTAAAAGTCTCATTTTGTGATATTCACGTTGCATGTGAATATCCAACCAAAAAAAATTGAGAAATTGAAGATCCATACTATTTCATGCCTAAAAAATGAAGAACTGAGAACTGTAGCGAACATATTTCCAAAGTTGAAGTTATAAAGTATCTAGGAGTTCATTTAGATTGCAACCTCAAGTGGCATAAACAAATTACTGAATTGATAAAAAACTGAGGAAAACACTTTATAAAGTTAGATTGTTTAGAAACATAGTCAGTCGTAAATTAATTATAAGTTTCTATTTTAGTCTCTTTCAGTCTATCTTGGCCTATGGTATAATAGGGAAGGCATATATAAACAAGTTTTAAAACCACTTACTTCAATTCAAAAGTATACCTTGAAAATTATTTTAAAAAAACCCTTTGACTATTCTTTTAAGATTCTCTTTGAATAATATAAAATTTTATCTGACAATTATTTTATAAAGCATCGACAGTTTACATAAGAAAAAATTTACAAATTGATAATCATATACAACATAAATATGAAACAAAGAATAAAATGGATAGTTGGATATTAACTGAAAAGTTCTTCACAACTTGACATTTATATAGGTAAAACAACATGACATTTATATAGGTAAAAAGATTTATAATAATTTGCCAGTTTCTTAAAAAAAAAATTAGTTTTTGGGGATTTCAAAATAAAATCAAATTGTGGTTTATTGGGAATTCTGAAAAATTGAAAAATAATTTTTATGTGAAATAATTTCGAATTTTGATGTTTTGATTGGCACCTACTTAATTTTTTGCTATTGTTTTTATTCATACAAAATGTGACCAATGTTATTTAGACATACATTTAAGTTAATTTTGCTATTTTTTCTTTCTTCATATGTATATACTATGATGGATATTTATCATGTGTATTTTGATATAAGATTATTTCATAATTAATTTCACGTGATCATGAACAAGTTTTTTACTTATTTGGTCATGTTTTCATGAGAAATTTATTTCTATATATTATATATTGATGTTGTATTATTAACAAAAAATAATAAAATAAATTAATTTTTTTCCCAAGAAACAAACAGATTATAAGAGAAAAAATCCACATAATGCAAATAACATGAAGGTAAATACATCATTTAGAATTAATTAATAAATAAAATCATGAAATCAGAATTGGAATGAATTCAATGAAGTAAGTACTTCTTTAGATTATTTTTGAATCGCAATTTAAATTAAAAGAATGCATAAAAACATTCAAACACTTGAATAATGTTATCAACATAATAATATTATTAGTTAAGTACATAACATAATTGTAATAAAATCCCAACTGATACATCGTTTCAATAAAAAAATATATTCGCTCACTAGAGCCATGTTATAAATACCTAAAAATAAGTACCTGCACAAAGAGTATTCAGAAGTCTAGTGAACAGTGGCAGGATTAAGTTGTCTAACTGCCATTTTTTTCAATTTATAATGTGATAGATGAAAAAGATGTCGGGGCGTGGCGCAGTGATTAGAGCGTCCGACTCTGAGTCGAAAGGTCCGGAGTTCGAGCCCCAGTTGCGGCTGGGATTTTTTAATTTTTTTTGACCTATTGAATTATTAAAACCTCGTGGCTCGGCTGTGGTGAGTCCTGCACGATTCACTGTTACGTTCCAATTAACAGTGCTGTTCCTAAGGTGGCGTATGGAGTTAGTAGCAAGACCCATAACACATGGCTAATGACCATAGCAGTCGATGCAAACAAAAAACAAACAAAAAAAGATGAAAAATGCATATTGAATTTTTTTTGAAGTTTACCAGTAATTGCCATCGTACCATTGTTAGTTCTATGGAACCGTATGCCACATGAGAAAATAAAATAACAAAAAATAAATTTCTAAAAATCCTATTTCCAGATCGAAGAAGCGGTGACGAGTTTAGTGATGCGCTACGGGCCCCGTCTCTGGAAATTGCGCGTCTTGCAGGCCGAACTCAAACTAATCATCCGACCTCTACCTAATGCGGGAACCACGACAATCCGTTTGTGCATCGCCAACGACAGCGGGTACTATTTGGACATTAACATGTACACGGAAGTTGTCGAGCCCGATACCGGCATCATAAACTTCCAAGCTTACGGCAGCAAGCAGGGTCCTCTCCACGGACTGCCCATTTCCACGCCTTACATTCCGAAAGACTACTTGCAGCAAAAAAGGTTCCAAGCCCAATCGGTGGGTACGACCTACGTGTATGATTATCCGGACATGTTCAGGCAGATGGTGGATCTGCGGTGGAAGCAGTACAGCATGGAAAGACTATCAGGTATTATGAATGTTTAAGGTATTTGGAACGATCCGGTATGCGCCAAAAGTTTTCTGTTTGCGGCCCATTAGTCATACTTCGATCATAAAAGTAAATGATGATACTCTAAGTCATGATATCCTGATTTCTATTTTACATTTCATTGGCTTTGATTATACTGCTTGCTCTATCCTAAAGTCGTATTTGTTCGACAGATCTCAGCAAGACTTCTTGATCTTACAAATGGGCACTTATTGAAGATCAATTCAAATAAATCTGTTGGGATTTTGTTTGGATCTGACCATCAAAGAAATGAAGCCCTCAACATATTGAACGTCTGTATTGGTGAGGAAATAATACAATTCAAAGATTCCTGCAAAAATCTAGGGCTCATTATGGATTACAAACTACGATTCAAAGATCACATAACTTGGAAATTGAGAAGCGCATATTCTTCTCTGAAATTTATTTACAGTCAAAGACACTTTTTGAATGCGAAATTGAAAATACGGTTGTGTGATAGTCTCGTACTCTCCCACTTTAATCATTGTGATGTCGTTTATGGTCCCTGCCTTGACAATGCCAACATCAAGAGAATCCAAAAGACTCAAAATTCGTGCCTGAGACTTATATATGGAATAAAACGTCCTCAACGAATCTCTCATAAATTAAAAGAGGCTGGATGGCTTAGCATGTTTAACCGGCGGAAACATCATATGGTATGCTTTTTCCACAAACTACTGATGGACAAAACACCTGAGTACCTGTTCAAAAGAGTAACCTTCGGAACAGACGTACATAACCTGAACTTGCGCCGGAAAAATATGATAACGATACCAAAGCATAGGAAAGAAATTTTTAAGCGGTCTTTTTCTTATAACATTGCACTTTTTGGAGACGTCCTGGATGTACCATGTAACTCTTTGAAATCACAGGGCTTCAAAGTTTGGTATAAACGATATTTGTTTGGTAGACAGTTATCCATGATAGATATTATACCTATTGCTCAAATCATAAATATTTCTACTAATACTACTTACAAAATTATTGTGTATGAAATTCTTTAGATTTAATATTTTCTTGTTTTTTTATTTGTTCTCTTTTTTTTACCTTTTTGCCTCCTTTTTTTGTTTCTAAGCAGGGATCTGTGGAAGAATTGGCATTATAGCCTAACAGATTCCTTTTATTTACCTACAAATAATATACCTTTGTAATATATTATACAAGTTAATGTATGGTAAATAAATAAAAATGTATTATTATTATTATTATTAAATTTGGTGTTACGACTGTATGATTTCCCCACCATTTCAACCATCCAATGTAGTGTCGGAGGCGCTAGGTAACACTGCTCTGTCGCTAGTGTCACGCAGTGTCAGTAACTTATAGTCCCGACGATCAGATTGCTTAAAAGTGATTGAAAACTGATAAATTGTTAATGCAATGGCTCGAACCAATTTAGTTCACAAGGGACGGTTCATTAAAGAAAGCCATTTGAAAAAGACGCAGCGCAGTCGCAGCGATGTTGGCTGCAAAAAAAAAAGTTTAAAAATGGAAAATGGAATGTTATATGATGATTGTTCTTGATTTATGCAAATGTGCAGAACTTCAGGAAAAAAAATCATGAATTCCGACGGAAATGGAATCGTACCACACTAGTTAAAAGTCAATCGGGGAGCAACTTTGAGTACAATTACCTCCGATTCTAAATGGACGAAAATTCTCAAAAAAATTCAGCTGTCGAGAAATATACCAATTATGATTGTATTTGTAAGAAAACTGCTCTAGCGTTCCAAATACCTTAAATAAATTATTTTATTTTTCTCTCCTGGTCAGTTAAAGATGTTGCCCCAATAAACTTACATGTTTACACTAGGGAATAAAAAAATCTATTATTTATTTATTTGTTTCTTAAAAAAACATTATACTCGGAGACGGAAATAATAGTGACGTCAGTCACTAGTTCAAAAACTACACAATAAGAGCGGCTTAAAATAATATTCAATATTTCGCAGTAAAAACCTATTGTTCCTGAATCAATCTATCGAAATAGAGTAAGCCATAGAGGTTTCTTCCCTCATAAAATAAAAGACGCAAAGGGCTCTTATACTCATTTTTATAAAATAGTGTTAATGAAAACACCAGTTTTCGCCCCAGCAAAATCGCTTTGTGGAATTTTTCAAACAAGCAATAGTGAAAAAAAATTAACTTTTTGGTTTTTTGGAAATATCTCAAAGATTACTCAAGGAATCGTTTTACAGAACTTTTTTTAGAGATTTATAAAACCTACAAAATGGATTTTCATACGACCGCATCGGTGCATTTTCCATTGATAAAATGCGGGAAAACCTCGAAAAAGAGACCATTTTTCAAAAATTTATAATTTTTATAAATCTGAAGCTTGACAAATAATATCGCGGAAACTGATAGATGATAATATGTGATTCAGCTGTGCGCAAGTCAATATACAAGCTCCCAAAGTCGGCAATGTTTTGATCGATGAGAACATAAAAATGACCACGTCAAGAGCAATGGCAACAACGCGCTGCAGCTCGCAAGGAACACGAGAAATATATCCCGAAGCAAATTGAAACTCTATAATTGGAGAATTGGGCAGCTTCCCTGCCCATATTGTCGTCAGCATATAATTAGACGTGGAATTGGAATAATTTTCTGAACAAAATAGTCAAAAAAAAATTGCGATTACTTTTTTGGTTTTCTTATTATATTTTACCTCTTTTTCTAGTTTGGCCCGATTTCATGTGAGTCGGGATTCATGATTTTTTTCCTGAAGTTATGCACATTTACATAAATTAAGAACGATCATAATATATCATTCCATTTTCCATATTTGGAGACAACATCGCTGCGACTGCATTACGTCTTTTTTTCAAATGGCTTTCTTTGATGAACCCTACCTTGTGAACTAAATTGGTTGGAGCCATTGCGTTAACAATTCATCAGTTTTCAATCACTTTTAAGCAACCTCTGTCGTCGGGACTATAAAAGTTACTGACAGTGCGTGACACTAGCGACAGAGCAGTGTTCCCTAGCGCCTCCGACACTAGATTGGATGGTTGAAATGGTGGGGAAATCGTACAGTCGGAACACCAAATTTACTTTTATGATCGACGTATGTCTAATGGGCCACAAATAGAAAACTTTTAGCGCATAGCGTACCGTTCCAAATACCTTAAATCGGCGCATTTAGAAAAATTTGCCATTAAATTATTTAAAACGCGATTGTGCAAAAACTACACGTCGGACAGAAACCATCTTGCGCACAGTTGAACCACATGTTATTATCTATCAGTTTCCAGTTTTATAAAAGGTTTATAAAAATTATTAATTTTTTAAAAATGGTCTCTTTTTCGAGGTTTTCCCAGATTTTCTCAGTGAAACATGCACCGATCTGGTCATATAAAAAAATCATTTTGTAGGTTTTATAATTCTCTACAAAAGTTATCGAATGCATCGAGAGTCTGGAAATTGCCAAGTGTAAAAATAGTATGAATGCTGATAAGGGTCCTATCCCTTACAGCCCATTATTCAAGTTCGCAGTTTTCTTTTTTTTTCTTTTCTTCACAATAAATTCAAAAGTTAATGTTTTTCCAAGAAATTTGTGTGTAAATTACTAGAATTAGTAAACAACAAAAGTAGGCAAATTTGATAATGAGTGCGGTTGCCCCTTAGATAAGTAGTAGGTAGATTCGTAATGTTAGATAATTTGACGTCCATTAAGAAATAGTGGTATAAATAGAAGTAAGTTAGAATAAGTCAAAGTCAAAATATACTTTATTGTCGGAACTTATTGACAAAGCTTCATTGTATTAAAGATAATGTTGAAAAAATTTTGGAAATTAAAATAATACTCAAAAAGTATAATGGTGATACCCCTTACCATCGGCACATCATTCCTGATGAGAGGGAACACCACCACTATATGCGCTCCAGGGCGACTTAACAAATAAAAAAGAAAAATGGGGTGCATTTGCCATTTCAACTGCAGGGAAAAATCCGGAAAAAACCTACAGTACCACCATAGGTACCCGATAGGGGCCAGGTAGCCGAGTGGTTAAAGCGACATTGTTTTAGTCACTGGCTGCCGGTCGGCGGTGGTTCAAACCACAGCGACTGCAGAATTTTTTCTGATGGCCCGAGAAAGTGCTAGGAATCGCACGTAAAAAGGTAAGACCTCGTTAATCCTTGGCTCGCACAAGTTTCGACTTTTGAGGGCTGCCGTTCGTAAGGGGACGACAGCTGGTTAACGGAAAAAACAATTTTAACAAAAAAAACAATATAGTCCTTGGTGAATGAGGGAATGGAACAATACATCAACTAAACATAATACATTCATCAAGGACTTCTCCATATCTGCCATTCCAGCCCGATCACCATTTCTTCATCTGATGAGGAGGATGCACAAAATATGTTAATCGAAGCGTGAATGACATAAAAATGTTAACTAAGCTCGATTCATGATCCAAAATGATGACTTTTAAAAACTATCATCATAAAACTTTTGCAGATCATATACTCTCTGATAACAAACTTTTCACATCTTTTCTGAAACGAAAAAGTGATGTGATACTTTTAATATTTATTGGAAGGTGATTAAACATCTTACATCCATTATAAAATATCGAGTTTTTGATAAATGTACTTTTTGGAATTGGAAGTTTTAAATCATTACTCTGTCTGGTACTAAGATCAGAAGAACTGTTTTCAATAGAAAACTTTGTTTTGTGTTTGTGAATCAAACAAACAGTTTCAAGTATAAAACTGTAAGAATTGTATGTTTAAGAAAGAGAGGTCGGCATGAATCTTTATATTTTACTTTGCGTAAATACCGCAGAGCACGCTTTTGCAAAATTAGGACAGTCTGTAAACGATGACTACAGCAAACTCCCCAAAATCCAATACCATATCTTAGATGCGATTCAATAAGTGGTTTAGTAAGCTTTTAGCTCCTGAAGATGTTGGCGAAATGCGCGTCGAGTGTGATTGTGACGTAGTTTTGGTGTTTGGGTAGTTTCTTCTTTTTTCTTGAATTATTAATATAGAGTTAAAACACGATAGGACAAGCAAGGCATTTTCATTTTTCGCTAATGATGATGATGAGATGTTTTAGCGCTCTCCCAAAGTTTTTCATAAGTCCCAATTTAATGTGTAAGTCATTATTATATGTGTCGGAGATTGAATATCAATGGGTTTTTATTGAATATAGTAAGATTTGTTATTCAATCTATTCATGGGTTGTCTTGAATTTATTGCGATAGAATAATCCTTGGGCCTGAAGGGATCGGACATTCCATCTTACACAATAATTTGGTTGTGAAATCAAGTAGTGGACTTATTCAATTAGGGATTAGATTTGTTGTCATCATTACCAAAAACGTAGATATGGCCGCAGGAGGGGTAGCTATACGAAAATACAAAGACACCTTCTAGGAAAATGATTACTTGAAGTTTTGATAGAAGAGGACAGATTTTAAATTTCAGCCCAGTTGAGTTGTAGGCGAGCAGAGAGTTTGCACATTGCCGTCCTGATCGCCGTGTATTTGTTGCCAAGTTCCAAACTTATCACATTCTAGCTACTCCGAGATATTGATACTATTAATTATTGTGAAAGCGTTTTGGATAAATAGTTGCGTTTGCATATTGATTGTTAATTACCTGAGAAAGGATGTCTGACTTTTTAATTAATCAACATGAAGGCCCCTACTCTACTCGGAAACCTCTGCTCCAACATATGTATTATTTTAATGTTGTTGCTGTCATTACATTTCTTTTATTAATAGATAATTTCTTGAAAATTGAACGGGTGATAGGATTGACTTTGTCACTTCAATCCAAAACATTAATAAAAAAAATTAAATTTCTTGCAGAAGCCATCAAGATCCCCGATAAACTGATGGATTTTGTTGAACTAATTTTGGATCCCGAAACTGAATCCCGACTGATAGAGCAAAAGCGTGTACCTGGTGAAAATAACGTCGGTATGATAGCTTGGAAGTTGACTCTTTACACTCCAGAGTATCCTGATGGTCGAAATATCATCGTTATTGCAAACGACATAACCTTCCTTATTGGATCGTTCGGACCTAGGGAAGATAAGGTAAGAAGGATTACATCTCTTTTCGAATCAGTGCAAGTTTCTGATGTTTTTAGGTTTTTGGTTTGGCTAGTGAAATGGCGAGGATGCTGAAAATACCAAGAATATATTTAGCAGCCAACAGTGGCGCTAAAATTGGTTTGGCAGAAGAAGTCAAGGCGCTTTTCAGGATAGCATGGGAAGACAACAAAGAACCTGACAGGGGTTTCAGGTGAATTGTTTTTTTTTTTCAGTATTTTTGAAATACTAATTTTGTCATTTTTCACGCAGGTACCTCTATTTAACTCCTGAAGATTATGCCAAAGTGAGTGCTCAAAATTCCGTTAGAGCAGTTTTGATAGAAGATGAAGGAGAATCGAGATATAAACTGACTGATATTATTGGTAGGTTGTACCATGAAAAATACAGGTTGAATAATTAAAAGCCCACAAGAATTTTATTCATTTCATTGAAGACATAACTTTCATTTTGATAGGAAATGTTCTTTAAAATTATTTTAACTTGATATGGTTTTTCAATATTTTATTTCTTCTGATAATTTATTGAATGATTCTATGGAGCTGAAAACTGGAAATATTTTAGAATTTTTCAGTACCGGCGTATTTTCAGATTTTGATTTAACCTTCATTCTTGACATTAAAAGTATATATTATTCCGTTAAATCTCAGTACATTTCGAAATTAGGTACAATCTAACCCAACAAAATGAACATGAACAATGAAATTTTATTAATATCGTACTCACTTAAATAAATCTATTCCTGAACCTCTTTTGAATATTCTTGGTCATTTTGAATGCATTTTTTTATTTTATTGTTTATGCTTTTGTACAGTTTCGAGGATGTTGTGTTCCAAAATTTTCCAAACATTACTTTTATTGCTTAATTCATCAATCTACATATATGATTTAAGATCTAATGATAATATGTGCCTTACATATTAACAATAGAATTTTTTTTCTGAAAAATTTTATTTTTCAGATTGTGCCTGTCAGAGAAATGTTGAAATATTTGATGTTTTTTATATGATTCTAAAAATTTGAATTTTTGTCAATTATCAGACCTAGATACTTGTATTTCTCAACTTCGGCAATAATTCTGATTTTTATTTTTGTTTAATTTGATATTTTCGATATTCATTTATTTAAATATTACAAACAGTTTTTTCTGAATTAATAGTTGAATTAAATTCATTTACCCATATTTCAATTATATTAATAACTTTTACACAGTCTTCATATGCTGAAAGTTTCGTGATGTGGAGTAATCTGTTTTAAAACTCCAGTCAAAAAATGTTCAATTTGTACATTTCTACTGTTTTCACAGTATTTCTACACTACTTTGAAGGGAGATGAAAATGACATTATTATTTTCATATACTTGTGAGTTTTGTGAACTGATAATAATTTTACATAATTTTTTTATTACAGTTTTCTAACCAAACTTTATTTTCTATTATGTTCCATAAATGCCGGTTTTCTTATTGATCATTTTGAGTCACGTGACTTTGACAGAGCGGCCATTTTGTCGGTAGGGCACACAAGAACGTGTCTGCCATTGAGTTTTCATTGTTATCTGCAAGTTTGTCCTGTTTATTTCGAGTTTTTAGTGCGTGTAGTGCATATTTTATCAACTTTAACTACAATATGGCTAGGAGTGAACACTATCTCTCAAAGGAGACGTGAAATCGCGTTACGACTCCAAACTTCAAATTATAGACAATGTTGATCCCTATTATCTCGGTGCAAGTGAACTGACCAGCAATTTAAGTTCTTTGAAGAGATCCAATCAGGGCTATCCCTATCTTCCAGTTTGGCTGGTTCTACTACAAAGTTGAAAAAAGACGTTTAGTTCAACACCATATTTAACTAAAAATTCAAACATTTTGGATCATAACTTTTCTTTTTCTTATGTATTAATATTATTTACCTATCTGATACAAAATGATCTGCATGTTTAAGGAATGTATCGCTCAAATTGCCCCGTTTCAAAGCCCCAACCCATCATTCTTGACGTTCTTTTGATAAGGCGTCCAGCATTTCTCCTCGGTTTTGTAATGCTTTCAGGATTATGAAATGACGAATTTTATCCCTTTCTGCCATTTTAGAACACCCCACAACAGAACAAAACGCTGGCATATTAAATTATTCACACTTTAAAAATCGATCTTTCCCATTGTTTGCAATGACGCGAACGGTTTGTATGTCCTACCGGCAATATGGCGGACCTGTCGTGACGTCACCTCAAAATGATCAATTACAGTATTGTAATTGATTTATTTCTCTTTTTTCATTTTCGTATTTCGTATTTTTATCTATTTGTAAACAAATCCTTTATTTGCCTATACTTTAAGCCTTCTTATTTCTCTTAATTTTCTGCTTATGAGCTGTCCCTTTTCTTATCTCTGGTAATTTTTCCATTACACACGATTGTCTATTTATACCGTGCTTGAAATGACTTTTAAAAATGACTTTTCTATGAAGTGTAATACCTAGGTATTCAATATAATTTCTCCTTGACTATTGGTAATCTCGACGAAACTTGATCTGTATACTAATGTTAATCTTATGGTAAATTCTGTTTCAAAATTATCTCGTTGGAGAACAAATCCATTGTCTTTTCACATCTCAAAAGAATGATCAATAAACCACATTATTTTATGAAATATTCCCCAATTTCAGGTAAAGAAGATGGTCTAGGTGTTGAAAATCTGAAGTATGCCGGTATGATAGCCGGCGAAACATCCACAGCCTACAACGAGATCGTAACAATTTCCATGGTTACTTGCCGAGCAATAGGAATCGGTTCTTACTTGGTGCGTCTTGGGCAGAGAGTTATACAAATCGAAAACTCACATATAATTCTCACGGGTTACAGTGCCTTGAACAAGGTAAAGACACAATTTTTATTTATTTTTATCGTATCATTGAAAATTGAGCTTCCTTTGAGTTAAATCTTTATTACAAATTATTAACATCATAACACATAATACATTAGTTGCGAAATATAATATGTTGGTTACTTTATAATATCCTAGATACCAAACTAAAATGACAATAACGTGGCAATAACCAAAGTTGTTGATTTTATTTTCACATCATCGTTGTCAGTGATACGATAAAGCTTTGAATGTAACTATATTATGCAATTTGAATAAAATCTAGGAAGTTGCATCGGGCGACGAAGCGCTTCCCCGTCCTCGATTAATATAAATTGTATAATAAAAAAAAAATCTCGTTACATTAATAGTTGTATTTGGTCATTGTACACTTATACGAGTAAAAATTTTAGTTACTCGCTAGAGAAGTATACGCGTCCAACAACCAACTTGGAGGCATCCAAATCATGTACAACAATGGGGTCACTCATAAAACGGAGCAGACGGACTTGGAGGGTATCTACACTATTCTGAAATGGCTCTCTTATATGCCTAAGGTAAAAATTCCGCAATCCTGAAAGTGACAGTTTAAACATTCAAAATTTTCCACAGGATAAGTTGTCCCCCGTTCCGATAATGAAATCCGACGATACCATTGATAGGGAAGTCACATTTACACCTACGAAAACGCCTTACGATCCCAGATGGATGTTGGAAGGAAGGCAGTCGCCAAGTTAGTAGTATATAAGTTATTTTTGTGTATGGACTTCAATTTATTACTTTTTGTTTTTTTTTTCATTTAATTATTTATAAAATAAAAGAAATAAAAAAACTAAAAAGTAAAATATAACATTTCTAAAACTGGATAAACATAAAACAGTCAGACAGTTACGTAAAACTGGTATGAAGACTGTTTATAAACATTATAACAATTTGTGGTCTATAAAATCTTAGCTAAATAATTTAGAGTTGAAAAACTAAAAACGGATTAATTGATAATATAGAAAAAAAATACACAAAGAACAGTCGTTGGTAGTTCCAAAGTAGATGAGGCTATGAATATATCACATAATGAAAATGGATATTATTTCCTTTTTGAAAGCACTTCAATTGATTTTTAAATTGTAGGATGTTTCTAAAATTTTTGATATCATCTGGCAATCTATTATAATCTAATAGACCGAATCTCGGATGTCGAACAATTGAGCTAGCTGGATCAATATGGAACAAGTTATGTTGCCTAGTATGATAATTATGAATTTCAGAATTTCTAGTTATTGTGAAATTTTATTTAACTTTCTTATTTACAATATTGAAATACATTTTGAAAGTTTCTATTGTATAAAGTTCATCTTACGAATATTTTTCTGTAATCATATAGAGTTGACTGGTTAGTGTATCATATGGAGGACGATGCAAAACTTTCAAGACTTTTTTATATAAAGTGAAAATTTTGCTGAAATTTTCAAAACATGTTCCCCAAATATTTATGAGATAAGTAATTCTACTTATTATATGAGAATGTAGAACCATATCTGTCGTTTTCGTATCGAGTTTAGGACATCTTCTCAGGGCTTTAATAAAAGAAGAATTTTTTTTTTATGTTTGACCCACTTCAAATTTTCGTCAATCAATATTCCTAGATACCTTATACCATTAATTCTTTATTTATTTTTTTTTTGTTGAAAAGTGATGTATCAAGATATATTTGTATTTAATGATAAGAGATTATAATAAAGTGATGTTTCATATTTTTACTTATCTTTGATGATCATAGTTTGTTAAATTGAAGGATTAAAGTTTTCATATAATATCACCGTGTCGTCTACATAAATGGTGTATTTACCTTCTAGACTCATTCTGGAAATATTTTTAATATATACCTAGTAAATATAAAATTTGACCTAAATTTTTCCTAGATGATCCTGGTATTTGGGAAAGCGGTTTCTTCGACAAAGGTTCTTGGTCTGAAATAATGCAACCGTGGGCCCAGACTGTTGTGGTGGGAAGAGCAAGGCTAGGAGGCATTCCTGTTGGAGTGATAGCCGTGGAAACACGAGCTGTCGAGCTGACTTTGCCGGCTGATCCCGCCAATTTTGATTCCGAAGCCAAGGTGAGATTATATTCCCCGTTTATTTAGAGAATAGTCTGAATAGAGCTCATCATTTTTTAGACTGTATCCCAAGCGGGGCAGGTATGGTTTCCGGATTCGTCCTACAAAACTGCCCAAGCCATTCAAGATTTCTCTCGAGAAGATCTGCCTCTAATTATTTTTGCCAATTGGAGAGGATTCAGTGGTGGTATGAAGGGTCAGTATTTCATAAACAAAATCGTAATTGATTGTGAGGTTTTCTATAATAGCTATTATATTTTGTTTTCGAATTTGAGGTGTAATTATTAAAATCAGATAATATGAACAAGGTCATAAAACTTCCATAGTAATAAATTGAGATAAAATGATAAGACTTACTGACTAACCGACTGACACTCCCAACGCCATGTGTTTTGTTATTTAAATAATTACAAACGATTAAGAGACAATACAATTTAGTAAAAATTCTCCGCAGGTAATCTCTTAATTCATTTTTAAATAAACTTGTGAAGTAGATTGTATGTGGTTATTGTCTAGGCTGTTGAATGCAAGGCTAACACTCTGCATGGCATATGGATTTATTAATATTAAGTGTGTCTATAGTCCTGGTACTTGATAAATTAGTGATAGATTTTATTAAATTACATTTTTTCGTAGATTAGTATTATGATATGAAAATATATATTGTTAAGTATAATAATACCACTATCATTACTATTTTATCCTGTATAACAAGCAAAAGGTTGCGTAGAATTGCCAGTTTCTTTGAAAACAATGGGTTTTTCAGGATTTAGAAATAAAATCAAGATGGTTGATTCAGAATTTGAAAATTTGGAAAACGTTTTGAATGTGAAATAATATTGAATTTTGATTTTTTAATAGGTTCCCTACTTAGTTATTTGTTATTGTTTTTATGTATTCAAAATGTGACCAATATTATGAATGCAAACATTCAAGTTCATTTTGCTATTTTTCTCTGCCTATTATACAGGGTGTATGTTAAGTATGTGTAGAAAATTTAGGAGCGTATTGCTGACATCAAAATAAGAAGAAAAGTTCCTATAAACATATGTCCACTTGTTATTCGTTTCTAAGATACAGAGTGTCAAAGTTAAATTCTTATTTTTATTTTTTGTGAATAATTTCAAAATAATTTTGATATTTGGGTAAAGTTTGGTATCTGGGAATATTTATTATTTAGTTTGTGTAAAAAATATATTCTTGGTAGAGGTCACTGCGAGCAACTGTTTTCGAGTCATTGAGATTTGAAATAATCGATGCAAGTGATTTTGAATTACAAGATTTTTTAATTCAAAATAAATTCAATTAGAAATATTTTTTTTTACAATTAACACAAAATTTGATTTTGTCATTGAAAAATCATTCCAGATACCAAACTTTACTCGAATATCACAAATATTCTGGCATTTATTCACAAAAAACAAATATAATAATTAAACTTTGACACTCTGTATCTTAGAAACGAATAACTTGCGGACATGTTTTTATGGGAACTTTTTTCTTATTTTGACGTCAGCAACATGCTCTTAAAGTTTCTACACGTACTTAAGAATCACCCTGTATATGGATATTCAGTATGTTTCATCATGTTTCATATATGATCATGGACAAGTTTGTAACTGATTTGATTATGTTTCCATGAGAAATTTATTGCTAATTATTATATACTGATAAATTGCATTTGTTATTTTTAACAATAAACAAATAAAATAAGTAGACAGTATACTGAGAGTAACACATTCATTATAACAACAATTAATTTATACAAACCAGATGGTTTGCTAGATCTGAACTCCCTTTACAAGCTGAAAATTTGTTGTTTCATCCACTCAGAGAAAAAGTGAAAACTTCAAATTTAGTTTTTACTGAAGTAATACATTCATAATACCAGACAAACAAAATTGTTAGCTGCTAGTAATTTTAGAACAAAAAATCTGTTTTTCATAATAGAACAGTCAATTACAATTCGATACCTGATGAAATAAAATAATTCGTTAAAGAAATTCAAAAACAAATTGAAAAAAGAAATTTTGAGGTGATTTATTTAATGAATAAAAAACTTTGAAATAGTTTCAATATAAGTTGAAAACCGATAAAATTATGTATAATTCAATGATTATTATTTTATTTATATTCACCACATTGTATTTTGAGCAAATGTATTGTCAGATTATTATTAATTTTTTTTATATTTATTGATCACATCTTTGCTTATTATTCATGTTATTTTTAAGATTTTTTTTATCCCTTCCATAAACATGTAATGTTTCTTGGGGAAATAAAGTTGATTGATTACAATCTTATGAAATGAAACTATTAATATCCAAACTTTACCTGAAAGGAGTAATAATTATCACTAATTGTTGTTTTTTTTTTACATAAACGCACTTCGTCGCTGCAAGCCAATCAGTCTAATTACTGAAATAATTTCAAAATCATGTCAAAAACGGCACTAAATGAGCAATTTTCATTACCTCAGATCATAATTAGTGTATGAAAAATTAGTACTTCATGTAATATAGTCAGACTGGCATTTGAAAAGTTTTTAGAGAATTATATTATTCTCAAAATTTGTGAAGAATTCTTCCAAAGCTGTTCTTCATTTTGATAATTTTATTCATCCATTTCATTTCGTTCATTCATTTTATTCAGTTCATTCATTTTATTCAGTTCATTCATTTTATTCCGTTCATTCATTTTATTCCATTCATTCGTTTTATTCCGTTCATTCATTTCATTACGTTCATTCATTTTATTACGTTCATTCATTTCATTCCGTTCGTTCATTTTATTCTGTTATTTATTTTATTCCGTTTATTCCATTCCCTTCATTTATTTCAGGAAATTGTTTTTTTTTTTAACTAATCAAAAATGAAGTTTTGGTCTATCTTTATGAACATCATTGTTATTATAGATCTTGAATTTTTTATTTGTTCTGGCAATTTATTGAATTTTTCTATGGAGCTGAAATCTGGATTCTATTTTGGGAGTTTATCATAATGTTACAGTCCCTTCAAATATAAGATGCATGGGACTGTAAAATATTGCATGATCCACTTACATAATTTTTTATATTTTCAGATATGTATGAACAGATAGTTAAATTTGGAGCATATATAGTTGATGGCCTAAGACAGTACACACAACCTATTATTATTTACATTCCACCCAATGGGGAACTTCGTGGTGGAGCTTGGGCAGTTGTCGATCCCACCATCAATTCCAGATATATGGAAATGTATGCTGATAATGATAGCAGGTAATAAAAATCATCTTTTCAGGCAATTCTATCAGGATATGAAGTGTAGCAGTATGAGTATATTCGAGCCTCATAGGTTATTATTATAAATATTGATATGTTTATTCGAACAGTGGATTGCATCGAGATTATCAATAATATCACTGGAATAAAGAATAATTTAATTTCATTGGGTGACACGAATTTTAACTTGTTATAAAAATTATTTAGTGGACGAATACAAAAGTATTTAAAGAACTAATTCGAAGTCATTGGGTAGAAAATTGATATAAAGTGATTTTGAGGTTAGTTGTAGAAATTTGAAAAACTTAATGAGCTTAATAAACAATCCGAAAAAACAAATCTAATAAATATTGGGATGTTATCAATGGCAATAAAGGAAAGACACAAAAAAAGAATCAATCCATAAATCAAATTAAAAGTAAATCTATCGCACTAATGACATCTGACATAGACATATGTAATGAATTCGTCAACTTTTTTTCATAAATTTTATTAACTTTATCATTAAAATTCACAGCCTGGTTTGTCTCGTATAGCAAATTAAATCTCTTTTCATTCTCTTCTGCAGTATGATTATGCACAAATATTGTATTGCTCAGATATTCTGACATTACGAGAAAAAAACAATGGAATTCCTTCGCATTATGAAAACAACTCTTTATATCTATAAACAATTATTCTTATTTCTACTTATATTATGTTTCGGATATTTCTGTTACACTCAGTTATGGTTTGAATCAATTCTCTCAATAAAAATGTGACATTGAATTCATATAGGGGGGTTTTGGTGATTTTTGATAATTTTTCTAAATAATATGTATGTGATTGAAGTGTTAATGTCATGCATATATGGCATTTATAAAGGTACAATAAATTAAAATTAATGGCCAGTCTCTTCAAAAAAAACATGAAATGAAGGAAGTACCGGTTGATTGAGAATTCTGTAAATTTGGAAAATTATGTGTGAAGTAATATTGAATTTTGACATTTTAATAATGATAATTTTTTAGCTTTTTTGTTATTGTTATTATGTATACAAAATGTGACCAATATGCATAAATTGAATTTATATTGCTATTTTTCTTTCTTTGTATAAACATATGGATAATCAGTACGTTTGTGTATTATGATAATATATATATGATTATTCTCATCATTAATGTCACATGATCAAGGACAAGTTTTTAACTTATTTGATCATGTTTCCATGAGAAATTTATTTATATATTGACACATTATATTTGTTATTTTAACAATTAAATAAATAAATAATGACACTGACCAGTTGATACAATAGTTATTTAAGTAACAAGGAATGTAAAGACGTGTTAACATTCGAGGTGAGCGAGTACGAGCCGAGGCAAAGCCGAGGCTTGTCGCTTGCCGAGGATGATAACAGTCGATACATTCCGTGTTACTTATTACGTTTTTCCCGCTGCTTGTTGACATTTCTCAAAATTTGCCTGAATTGAAGTTTGTTTTCTTACCCTTCCTTCATGATTATTCGTTCGCTATTTCATTCTAAGTTGCTTGTGCGTGTAACTAAGTTACCGAATAAGCAGACAACAATAATATTCAAAAGGTCTCATAACCTAAAAATTGATATGAATGAAGCTGAAGGTATTACTTGTCAAAGTCAAAGTCATTATTACCCTAGGCATGTAAATGACACTATTAAGTTCCGTTGTCAAGATGAATTAGTAAACGAATGATATAGGCCATTTACCTGTTTTGTTGCTAAGCATGTATGGACTATTTACAGTGTCGGCAGTGGGAAAAATATTTTATTTGAATTATGGAATTCCCCTCGTATAATTCTAGTGGGTGTAACGAATTAGTGAGGCTGGACCTTTCTCAGTATTATGAAACTGAATGTTGAATTTAATGGCTTCCGGATGTGGACTAAATGATTTCTTTGTCTGTCACTATTTGAAATAAATTCCAAGAATACGTTTTCATACAAGATCAAATTTATAAAAATTATGTTTGTGACACAGAAAATTATTTGATCTTCCAGAGGTGGCGTTTTAGAACCTGAAGGCATAGTAGAAATTAAGTATAGAAAGAAAGATCTCATCAAGACAATCCACCGCATTGATCCAATCGTTATAGAACTAGACGAACAACTGAAACAACTGAGTCTACAGCAGCAGCCCAGGGAGAGATCAGCAAGCATCACGAAGCTGGCAGAAAGGCCGAAACCGCCAGAAGTAGTGGCAATCGAGAACAAAATTCAGGAAAGGGAAAATTTCTTGCTCCCCATGTATCATCAGGTGTCGGTCACCTTTGCAGATTTGCACGATACGCCTGAAAGGATGCTAGAAAAAGGAGCCATACATGTGAGTACAGAAAGTTTTATAGATTATTGGGGGGTTTTGGTAAATTTTGATAATATTTTAAATAATATATTGCTACGGACGAGTACGAATCTGTCGCTCGTACTCGTAAACAAGCCTCCATTCCTGAGAGTATCAGGTGATCCTGACATTAGAGCCGTCAAGGCTTCTAGAAGTGCGACATCTAGGTGAAAATGAAAGAAGTTTCAGAACTATCTAGAAAAGAACCCTTTGATAGTGTTCAGCATAAACAGTCTAGTTTAAAATAGTGTGATATAAATTAGATGAATTTTATTAAAATTTAGAAGTTAGACTTTATGTTTACAAATAAAGTATTTAAAGCCGTTTAGACGTTATATTTATAACAATATGAATCATGAAGAAGAATCACAAAATTATCTCCACAACTTTGTGGAGCCTCTACCATTCCGCTTTGAGCTGAAATGGATTTCTACCAGAGATTAATATTCATATGATTTGAAGTTAAATGTTATGCATAAGTAATCAAAATAAAATTGATAGGCGAACATTATTATTTTGCAGATGATACTGTACTTTATTATTCGTTATTCGTAAAAATTTTAGAAAGAAATATTGAATTATTCAGGCCGCAATGCATAGATGAATATTATTATTTTTTGGAAGACACCTGTTTCAAAATTACAGAAAGATTAAAAAAATCCAAATTGCATCACTGTAATATCAGAAACGGAAATAACTTCCATTTGAACAACATTAATTCAGATAAAGGGTAAACAGTCCTGATGTAGTTCTATAAAAACAAACTCTTTGAATGATGGTTTTTCGGGTTTTTAGGCCGACGTTTATTTAGAGAAAAACTCGACGTTTCGCCAACACGAGTGGTTGGCATTTTCAAGAGAAATGTTTACAGTTTCGATCACTGAACACTACTTGTTTGGTATGCGTTGTCTCAGCCAGTATTTATGGGTCGACGTACTCGTACCTGCGTCCGGTGCCATCATCCCTGCGTCGAGTACCCCCTCGGATTCATTAATTTCCCGGTATGGTGTTATTAAGAAAACGGTAATAACACCATACCGGGAAATTAATGAATCCGAGGGGGTACTCGACGCAGGGATGATGGCACCGGACGCAGGTACGAGTACGTCGACCCATAATACTGGCTGAGACAACGCATACCAAACAAGTAGTGTTCAGTGATCGAAACTGTAAACATTTCTCTTGAAAATGCCAACCACTCGTGTTGGAGAAACGTCGAGTTTTTCTCTAAATAAACGTCGGCCTAAAAACCCGAAAAACCATCATTCGTTCAACGATGGCCGCGAAAGCCTTTCACAATTTGTACAAACTCTTTGATTATAAAAATCAAACTCAATAAATATTTTCTTGAAAAAAAAAGACTATCAATATTGTCTTAACAAGTAAGAAATTATAGGAAATATGTGCATTTAAAAAACGTAAATAAAAACACTAAAATCGAAATTTTTGGCGCAGGTGTCGGATTATTTTCAGAAGGAAGTTGTGTGTCACATAATTGGAACAAATAATGTTTCTCCCTAACCACAGACTTTAATTCGTTCTTAGATGCGCGTAATAGCCACGTTATCTTCATCAGTGTGTTACAACACGTATTATAGTCGCATCAAAGTATGAGTCTAGAGATGAAGTGAAAGTGTGTGGTAAAAGAAAAACATGTTAGTAAGATGGGTTACTTTGATCTGCGTGGCTAATTGATCAAAAAATAAATTCTGGTATATTGACCCCTAGTGAAATAACTATTGAATTTAGTGACGTCTAGATTTCACCACTCAATTTGTGACACATTTGAGAATGGTATGGCAACAGTGGTTTGAAAATAATTTTTGTGACGTAGGCAAACCTGACACACAACTTCTTTGTATGATTTTCTTCTCGCAAAACAAGTAGTTTCTAGCTTTTAGGTGTTCAAAGAAACACTATCCGCGAGGTTACATTGACATTGCATGATTTCATTATAGGTGTTCAAAGAAACCTCGATCGTGGGGTAGCTTTGAACACCCATAAATAAATTTTAAAATATATATTATTTATTGATCATGCAAAAATTTGATTTTTTGTCAGTAGAAAGCTCTAACTGTCGCCCGTGATATATATTTTTTGGAATTTTTCATTCGCTGCTTTACCTGAAATATATAGATTTGAAACAAAAAAACCATTCAAGGTAACCCCGTTTTACGGATTTATTTCATTTTAGGGAAGATGTCTACTGAATTAAGTTATTTGTCTCTTCACTAAAATATGTATTCAAATATTCTTTCTATTCTATTTTGGTGTTCTATGAATTTCTAACACCTGATCCACTTGAAATTTTTGAAGTAAAAATCTATTTTAGGATATTGTACCTTGGAGAAGGTCACGAACAATTATTTATTGGAGATTGAGGAGGCGTCTCCTAGAAGACAGGGTCATCAAAGCACTAATGGAAGCACAACCAGAATTAGCTTTAGGGCAGGGTGAAGCTATGCTCAGAAGATGGTTCATTGAAGACAAGGGAGCTTCAGAGGTAAGTAATCAGGGCGAATATCAATGTTTTTTCTATGTTGTAATTTTCCTAGATTAGTCATACTTTGTCAATGAGATTTATATCTTTGACACCAAAGTTTATTTTGATTTGATATACCTAGTGATATAAGATTCCAGTCATTCTGAATTCATCATTTTGGTAATAGGATTGTGTTTGTTTAAAAGATTTTGTCAATTGATTTGTTTTTTGTAATGCTTCTGATATCATTTCACCGAATTTTCAAGTAATTTTTTTATTGAAGGGATACAAATGGGACAAGAACGAAGTTGTTGTACAGTGGCTAGAGGAGCAGCTTTCTAGACCTGCCAGTCAATCGATAATAAGTCATAATATCCATGCTGTTAAGAAGGATGCAGTCATTAACCAAATCAAGTGTTCCTTAGAGGTAAGCAATTTTTTATATTACTTTAATTCTTTGAAAATATTTCAAATTGTCTACTTATTTAAAGGTTAATAGTGGCCAACAGAACCACAAAACAACAATTATGAATTATAAAAAAGTTATACATAGCTTAGGAACTTTTACAATAACTCAGTTCTTGAAATGTAGCAAATTTAATTTAAAATATATTTCAAGTGTTATAAATCTCCTGGAAATCATCTAAGCCAAGTTCTTCAACTTTTTTTCTTCTGTGAAACGAATAATTTCAGCAATATCAAAATACCTTTGTATTTGAATATTCCCACAATGTTGAAGATATGAGACAAATATCTGACCAAAAACTACTACTCCCCTGGCTGATGCCACGACGGACAATTACACTTGACAGATATTTATGTAACATTCCTCAATGAAGATACGGGATTGCGAGTGATTCTTGTCTTTCAATCATACAATAGTTGAAATTATTTGTTTCATTTGGTTGTTACTCTCTAGCAACATTTTCGGGCTATGCCCTCATCCTCTTTTTTATCAACCACATTACATTTTACTTTAAATTTTGTGTATAGAATAAGAGGATGTTGACGGACCGAAGCTAACTATATGAAAAAAAAGCGATTATTCTGGGCCATATCGAATTTTTCCATTATATTATATTGGTATAGACTGGGTTTTACAGTAGTAGATCTTAGTTGCAGATATATTGAACTGTAATAATAATTGAGAGTATTGGGATTACTTACAATATCTTTTTATAAGAAGTTTGATTTGCCTCTTGTGTTTACTATCTCCCAATTTTCTTTTCTTTTATTTTCCACTTTATTTATTTTGTCTTTTCAATACATTTCTTTCATTTTTGGAAACTATTCTGTTAAATCTACCATAATTATTAACATATTTTATAAGAAAAAGAGTCATAGTGTTCTTCCTCAGATTATGGTGGATATTCCGCAGATAATAATAATAATAATAATATAAGTTTATTCATAAATAAATACATAACTATAAAGTGTAGAATACATTGTATGAATAAACTGAAAATAAACCTTACTAAGTAACCTTGTTGTGAGGTAAAAAACTATTCTACTAAAGAACTTTTTCAAAACTAACAATAATTTTTTTTTAATTTCCAATCTTATTTCTGTAAAATTTTCTTTTCTAATCTGAATATTTCAAAAAAATTTGTTGAAACAAAATAAATTCACCCATTAATTATTATTATTTATAAAATTATGAAAAATATGTCTTTCTGTAGTATTCAACCAGTCTTTTACTTCATTTTTGTAAGAATACATGGACTTAGTCATTTTAATAATATCTGGTAGTATGTCAAACAATTTTGGGATAATGTGAATGAAATTTCTTGTGCCTATTATTTTATTCAATCTAGTTTTAACTGTGACTGCTCTTTTATACCTCGTCTCATAAAGATGATCACCAAAATTGATTTCCTTTTTATTTTTGAAAATGTGGATTAGAATTCTATACATAAACAATCGCACAATATCAAATTTTGTACTTGTTTTATATAGAAGATCGGAAGGAACCAAATGATTTTGATCATATATTATTTTTAAGATTTTTTTTGAATCACTTCCAAGTTATGAAGATGACTTTTTTTAACACCACCCCATCCCAGAATGCCATAACTCAACTGAGATTGTACTAAGGAAAAGTACAACATTTCAAGGTGCTTCAATGAGAGAAATTGTTTCAAAAACTTGAATTTGGGTAACATATATCTCAGTTTTTTAATGACAAAAAAAATGGTTTGTAGTAGTAGTAGTTGCATGGGTTTGAATAAAAATAAGAAATCAATGAAAATCAATTTTTGGACACCAATATGTGACCTAATATTAATACCTCACCTCAATAACAAATTTCTTCTTCAAGTAAATGGCACTTCATTCTTTCAATTTCATATTTTTCAAATACCTACTTTAGGAAAGAAACAATCAAAGTTTGGACGATGAATTCAAAGATTGTAGAGACTTTTATAAAGATAGAAATATTAAATGTAGAAAACGAATGAATCAATTTGCTTCGCCAAGGTACTGCGTTTGCAAGAAAAAATATTTAATAATTGTCAGTAACTCTGATTTGCCAATCTGAAAAAATAAGTTCAAAATAACTAAAAAATACTTTCAATCAACAGTTAGTTCTAATTGTACAAAAAATATCTTGTCCACTGTACATTTAAATTATTTTTAACTATGAAATGAACAAGATAGCTATGTTGACAATAATTTTCCTTTTTTTTCAGGACTGTCCTGATGTTGCGCTCGATGCGGTAGTAGCTATAATTGAGAAATTGAATGATAACCAAAAAGCCGAAGTTATAAGAACTCTATCTCAGTTAGGGTCACTACAAAATATTGATTAGTAAAATTAGAATTTCTCCAAACAAATGTAAATTAGACAAAAATATTTTTTCACAGAACAAATGTTGATAGAGTGAACAACTTTTCTTGGCAATACAAATGGTGCTGAAGCAGATATTAGAACGTTTCTCAAACGGGAATTTGAAAGCCTTAACAAAAATTTCTACCTGAATTTATTCGCTACAATAGGGATGAGCCTAGAATATTTTCTTTTATACCAGGAAATTCAAGAGGGAAATTGTATAAAGTTTTATTATTTTATTTCACAATTATGGTTAACTTTCTCCAAACTCTTGACGGTGATAGATTGTTTATATTTTTTGTACATTTTCTATAAGTGATTGTTTTTTATTTATTACAAACAATGCAGGATTTGATACGATACTGTAAATAGTTGTTAATTCTTTGTTGAAATATAAGTTTAAATGAATTTGTTTTTTGTTTTGCTTATTACGGGGAAGTAATAAGTGCTTTTATCGTATCTTCAATATAAACTGCAATAAATCAGCTGACAATTGTTTAACCACACAGTGTCATCGTCGAATCGAGTTATCAGCTAGCTTGCCTCCGAAACATTATCTCCTTAAATATTGATCAATTGAAATATTATCGTATGACATATTAATAGATTGAAATAATTCTATGGATTAGCAGTTGGGTTGCTACTAATGAGTTAATTAATGGGGAATTATATCTACCTATTCATTCAAAGCTAAATTGCTAATGTTACCTAGATGTTTGTTGATTTCTGTGGGTTCTAATATATTTAATTTCAAGCTTTAGGATGAACATTCAAAATTTTTGGATTCTGTGAGAAATTATGGTTATTGTCAATGAGGTGTTTGGCATAGTTTGAATCTTGTTTATTTTACCTACAACTTCTTAAGAATCAACATGATTTTTATACTAGGAGAATGTCTTCAAAACTATTTTCTGGCATCAAGAATTTACGCTGAAAGGTTTCCCAACCGAAATCATCCAAATAAAGCAGCATTCGAAAGATTGTTGACACTATTTAGACGAACTGTAAGTATTAGTAAAAAAAATTAAAAGAAACCTGTGACATAAAACGAAGAAAATGAATTTGCGGTGATTGTTTCTGTAATCAAAAATCCCCATACAAGTCAAAACTTAATTGCGGAAAATATCGCCATTAGTCAAGCAAACGCATCAAGAATTCTTAAAAAATATAGTTAAAGTAGAACCAGAAATCTAAGAAGGTCGTAAATCAATACTAGCTGACGACCCACATTATTACATATTGTTTGAGATATAGATAAGCAATAGTCCCTTAAAAGATTTCCAGGTCCGGATTAAAATATCTCATGAAACAGTTTGGCATTTTAACCCAATATCATTATACCTAAAATTTAATGGCTAGGATAGGTACAACTCTGCGTAGAATCGACTGACTGACCTACTGATACCTCAAGTGGTTGGTGATTTATGACCTTCTTACATTTCTGGTCGTATACCAACCTTATAAAATCCAGCTTCACCAAGAGCTTTCCGAAAACGATTATGGGGATGAAAACGTTTTCAATTTAGTTCTGTTTAGTAATGAGTGCACCTTTCATAACATTGGCACTTCTGATAGAGTTCCACTATTATTCTGATTCCAATTCACATCAATTTAGAATTAATCATAATCGACACAGATGGTCAGTGAATGTATGGTGCGGAATAATGGGTCAATATTTAGTTGGACCTTATTTTTTCGAGAACATTTAAATGGAACGTTATTTTTAGAATTTTTAACAAATAATATTCCGGTCCTATTACAAGACTCTTAAATTTAAGAGGAACGATGTGGCTTCAAATGGATGGAGCTCCTGAACCATTTCCATCTTCAGGTCCGTAAATATTTAAATGTTCATTTCAGAATTCGATGGATTGGAAGGAATGGATTCCGAAATGGATCGCCAAAGTCACCCGATCTGACGTCACCTGATTTCTTTTTCTCTCTGATTTATTCTTATGGGATACATTACAGGAATCGTTTATGGTTAAAAACAAGAAAACACTAGTTGAGAATTTAAGCATTAAAGCTGATGCTACATTTTCACAAAAATTTCAAAAACCATAAGGTTTAGATGAATTGAACCTCAAGGAAACTTGCGTTTATTTCATTTAAAAAATAACAACTTTGATACATTTCGTGTTTTTGGCACTTCAAACTTGTTTCAAAATGTAGCGCTAATAGGTACCTACCCACCCTAAAAAAACTTTTGAAAAGTCAAACGCTTTAGCCATAATGCTTCGAGTCGAATAACGTGAATGGGATTCATGCCGACCTCTCTTTCTTAAACATAAAATTCTTACAGTTATTGCTATTTTTATACTTGAAACTGTTTGATACACAAACACAAAACAACTGAGAGAGTATAAACATTTTTATGTCATTCACACTTCGATTAACATTTTTTGTGCATACTCCTCATCAGATGAAGAAATGCTGATCGGGCTGGAATGGCAGAGATGAAGAAGTCCTTGATGAATATTGTTTCATTTCCTCATTCACCAAGGACCATATGGTGGTACTGTAAAGTTTTTCCGGTTTTTTCCCTGCAGTTGAAATAGCAAATGCACCCCATTTTTTTTTTATTTGTTAAGTCGCCCCGGAGCGCATATAGTGGTGGTGTTCCCTCTCATCAGGAATGATATGATTGTAGGGGGTATCACCATTATACTTTTTGAGTATTAATTTTTCAACATTATCTTTAATACAATGAAGCATTGTCAATAAGTTTATTACTAACTTCCGACAATAAAGTATACTTTGACTTTGAATATATTGGATTGCAATTCTCGCACTCGAGTCTGTGAACCCCGGAATTGTTGAATTTATTGCGTATAGACTGCATTATTGATAAATGAATGTAGGTTGTTAATAGTTTTAAATGCAACATTTAATCCGTTTCTGAAGGAAGTGCAACCCTACAAGGATTGCCTTCATCGATACACCAAATATGAACTCTTTTGTGTTTGTAAAGTACCGCCAAAGGTGCCAAAACACAAGATTAGTTCATAGTAAAGGTAAGTTCCCAATACATGGTTTTTTGCTTTTCGCGTCGCGCGTCACGCTTTCTGATTGGCGATACAATTAATAAATTATTAATTTTTCAAATATATACAACATACAGGGTGTTAATTAAGTACGTTGACAAACTTCGGGAGGTGATTCTTTGAAGGTTTTCAGGACGAAAAGTTCATATAAACATATGTCCCAAACGGCTTGGTTTTCGAGATACAGGGCGATAAAAATACATTTTTTTCAAGATTTTTTAGAGTTAACTTCGACATTTTCGACAATAATCAATTTTTTTTTCCGCCGCCACTGACATATTATGAGAAAGGAATAATCAATGTTGTTTCATTTAACATCTTTTTGATATCTTGCATTTTTTCATTTACTTGTACGGTTCAGGGGCTATAATGAAAATATTAATTTAAACATTTTCCAGTGTGGCATAACATTAGAAAATTTGAAAATTAAACATTTTCAATTATTGTAAATTGATGGAAATATTTTTTCAGAATTAGAAAAATCTACGATGAATAAAAATTATACAATAAAAAATATAAAGACAAGCTTTTATACAAATGCACTGAAAATGAAAAAATGATTTGTTTCATTTTTTGTAGGTTATTCTGTGAGTATCAAAATCTTTCTGTACAAGATTACTTAGATCAAACAATGAAATGAATTATTTTTTCCTTTTCAGTGTATTGTATAAAAACTTTAAAATGTTTTCTTTTTATAATTTTCATTTTTAACATTTTAGTTTATTTTTTATGTGAAACTGAAAATCTCCAACCCAAAAACCATCACATACCAATTTTGAACAGAATCGGATCATAATCACAAAACTCGTCCGCCATATTGTTTTTTAACAAACATTTTTTTAATGCATTGTCACCGGAATTACGGAAACCTGCCAAATTTCAAATTAATTAGAAAGTGGGTCAAATTCAACTTTTATTAAATTGTTTGTTAGTTAGTTGCAAGGGAAGCTAAATAAAAGCTTGTTATTGTAAAGATGTGATTTCTTTTTGTGATATCTAACAGAAAACTACTATCTCCCCGTCACTGCGGTACGCTGGATATTAAACTAGATCTGACAGATATTGGGAAAACCTTAACTTTCAACCTGAAGATTCTGATGGTAAAAATGTGCATTTTCATTGAGATATTTGATTAAAAATGTGTTTATCCATCAGTCTTGATAGAGAACTCATACAATTTTTTTGTTATTTTAAAAAAAGATATTTTTTTAGTTTTCAATTGAACGTTTCCTTTTCAACATAAAAAACTTCCGAAAGGTAATCCTGTAATGGAAGATAGTTAATAGGGTTTATCTAATAGTCGCAGATCATTACACATTTGATTTTCATTTATGAATCTCTGGTCATAACTCCGAAAAACTAAATCAAACAAATTTTTGTTTCCGTACGGAGTACATTATATTATCAGAAATTTCGGTTTGTTTTTTCTTCTGCAGTAACGCAGAAATTTTGTAATCAATTTGAATTCATAAAAATAGCAAAGTGGGCTTTGATATTAATTCATTTATTTAAATATCAACAACTTGACAGTTATTGAAAGTTGAGAAACTGGCTCATTGTTAATTCTTCATTAGTGTAAGCTATAAAGCAGATTCATTCAATATTCCTTTGAATAAAATGGTTGAATATACAAATTCAGAAATGGCAGACATGCACTTAATGTATGGAATGGCTGATGGTAACGCTCGTGCCGCCAGACGAATGTATCTAGAAAGATTTCCACAACGTCATATTCCCAGCAAATGTTCATCAATATTCACTCCCGTCTTCGTGAAACGGGTACTTTCAAGAGGTCTGCTGTTCTCATAGGAAGACCCAGGAGAGTTAGAACAGTTCAGATAGAAGAAGCTGTACTTAACGAAATTGAGCAGCATCCAGACACCAGTACAAGACAAATTGCGGCACAGTTTAACGTAACCCATGTATGGGTATGGCAAATTTTAAAAGAGCAACAACTTTATCCCTATCACATACAGCGTGTTCAAGCTCTTCTGCCAAGGGATTTTCCAAAGAGATTAACTTTTTGCACTTGGATTCGAAATAAATTGTTGGAAAATCCATGGTTTTTATCTCAAGTGTTATTCACCGATGAGGCATGCTTTTCCCGTAAAGCCATTATTAATTTTCACAACAATCATATGTGGGCTGATGAAAACCCACACGCCGTGATTGAAAACCATTTTCAAGAGACGTTTTCTGTGAATGTTTGGGTTGGAATTGTAGGGAATTTCCTTATCGGGCCACATTTTCTGCCTCATAGACTCAATGGTGACCATTATCGACATTTTCTTGAATTCATCTTAACTGGACTCCTAGAAGAGATCCCACTGAGGGAAAGAATTGGAATTTGGTTTATGCATGATGGTGCTCCAGTACACTTCAGATTGGTTGCACGCCAATATTTAGAAGAGAATTATTCTGATCGCTGGATTGGGCGTGGTGGGCCACAACTTTGGCCACCAAGGTCACCCGATATGAATCCACTTGATTTTTTTCTCTGGGGGCACCTTAAATCAATAGTGTACCGAACTCCAGTTCAAAGTGAAGAAGACCTGAGGAATCGGAATTATAAGAAACACTCCTGGTATTTTTGAGCGTGTCCGCCAGTCAATGGTTAGGCGCATAAACGCATGCATTGAAGTTGGCGGTGGCCATTTCCAGCAGCTGCTCTGACATATCAATTTCAATAATGGTCCTTTTCTGAACTTAATTTTATTCCTAGGGAATTTATGTTACTTTGCTCTAGTATTTGATAATAAAGTTATTTACTATTGAAAATGTCCAAAATTATTTTGCCATAATTAACTTTGTGCAATACATATTCAACCTGAGTTATGGTAAAAAATGTATGGGAGCTCCATAACATTACATTTTCTCTACACGAGCAGAAAATAGCTATTTGTGTAATGAGAACAAAATGACGTATTGCGTCACGCGCTAATCTTTGGAGAGTGGCAATGACACTTCGAGAAATGAATTATTTTATATCATGCGCACTATTGAATGGATTGTACTTGTCCAATTTGAACTAATTTGGATCGATTATTGTCGAAAATTTCGAAGTAAACTCCAAAAACTCCTAAAAAATGTATTTTGATCACCCTGTACTTCGAAAACCAAGCCGCTTGGGACATGTTTATATGAACTTTTCATCTTGAAACCTTTCAAAGAATCACCCTTCAAGTTTGTTAGACTATTTGCTTCTCAAATTTCTTTATGTTATGCGTTACTGGAAAATGTTTGCGTTAATATTTTCATTGTAACTCCTGAACCGTACAAGTAAATGAAAAACATCAAGAGAGCAAAAAGATGTTAAATGAAACAAAATTCATTATTCCTTTCTCATAATATGTCAGTGGCGGCGGAAAAAAAAATTCTGAAGGGTTGAACAAAGCTTGACTCTGAAAAAAGGAGGACCCTGTGAATTATTTGAGAAATGCATTATTTTGTATCGTGCGTACTATTGAATGGATTTTACTTGCCTAATTTGAACTGATTATTGTAGAAAATGTCGAAGTTAACTCTAAAAAATCTTGAAAAAAATGTATTTTTATCACCCTGTATCTCGAAAACCAAGCCGTTTGGGACATATGTTTATATGAACATTTCGTCCTGAAAACCTTCAAAGAATCACTTCCCGAAGTTTGTCAACGTACTTAATTAACACCCTGTATCTTTAACACAAGAATAATACTAATTAAAAAAAGGCGTAAGTTGACATATTTATATTTCAACTTTATCTCTCGAAACGCGCGACGCAAAAAGCAAAAAACGCTATGGGAACTCACCTTAACAGTACAGCTGAGCTATTTTTTGGCGTCGAATCGCATTCAGTAATGGTTTAAAAACATACTACGTCATCGTTTTGACGATCGCAAAAACGAAATATTTTCAAAAGTGTCACAAAAAAATCTCATTTGTCAATTTTCATTTGATGTTTATTTTGCTTTTGTATCTAGTTATTAAAATTTAATGTTGTTTGGTTTGAAGGTATATCATATTGTTTCATAAATACCTACGTAAATAATACATTTCCTACGAGAGTGCGTAAAGTTATACTTTTTAGCACAAGTGCGTAAATAAATAAACTTTGCATAAAATCGTCAACTGTGCGTAAAGTTATGTTTTATGCACTGTTCATACATTTTTCAAAAAGGCAGTATTTTGCGTCAGATTGCACGGAAGTCTTCATTTGATAATACGACGAAAATTGAAAACTTCATAAGATGAAACGTTCAACAATTGCTACAATTTATTGTCAATATAATGAGTGCCGTGGAAATATTTTTGTATGTCGAAAAGAGCTTTTTTCTGAACTCGCGTGTTTTGTGAAAATATTGCGGTCAATGATGAATCATAACATGTCATTTTTCAGTATTTGGGGTTAGATATTACTACATTACCGAAAAATTGGCAATTCGATCGCTAATTAGTACGTAAGGTGAAATCAAAGAATATGCTCGCTGCGCTCGCAGAAGAAGGAGATGGCAACGTCGCATTTTTCATTTGTGAGCTGCCAGTTGTCATTTGGTATTTGAAACGGTACGTTAAGCGCCAAAAGTTTTCTATTTGCGGCCCATTAGACATTTACGTCGATAATAAAAGTGAATTTAGTGTTCCGAATGTACGATTTCCCCACCATTTCAACCATCCAATCTAGTGTCGGAGGCGCAAGGCAACACTGCTCTGTCGCTAGTGTCAGTAACTTTTATAGTCCCGACAATCAGATTGCTTAAAAGTGATTGAAAACCATAGAAATATATATTATATACTTACTCTAGAATGCTAATCCCGCCAATTTTCACGGCGAAAAGCATGCCGCCTATGCGAGCCGTTTGCGATGTGCGCATGCGCTTCATCAGTGTAGTTTCGGTAGATAGTTGCCAAGTTTGAAAATAATTTGTTGTTCCAATTCAGAGTTTTTTGTTATGAGGCAATAGAGGCAATAAAACAAATGTCATTTGAAAGAGATAAATTTTACAGCGCATTTAGGACTTTTTAAAGCCGAAAAGAACCTTTTAGAGATAGATTACTCCGAATTTTAGGCGCGAAAGAAACTTATTTAAAACAATAATGTACCCTATGCTACTGTAATTATAATGACCGTGCAACAGTCGTTTTTCATCAATAGGAAGACTTGTCACTAAGATCTGTCACTCTTGTCAGAGACCAGAGACGGTTTTTAGAATTTCAGATTTTCTCTTGTCGTTTTGTGTGGTGTTTGTTGTCGTTGGTTATTCTTTCATCATTCGTGTTCCTTTAAAGACAATTTCTAATAATGCCGTTTCTTCCTACAAATAAACAAAGAACTGTTTATTGTTGCGTAAAGGAAAAAACCTGAAATAAATCATTTTAGGCAGATAATTAAATTTTGTATGTACCTATATTATTTTAGCTTGACAAAAAAGGCATGATTTTTGGTTATTGTTCTTAAGAAGAGACCCCAGCAGAGTGAGAAAATTGTAATTTGTGGCAGACATTTTCCTCATGAAGATTCATGTGAAAACGACAATAGAATGATTTAAAACCTAGTGCAGTACCAATACTGTGTCTGCGTAAGCATGCATGGTGACAACTTTCTGCCACACCGCTTATATTATGAGTTCTAGATTTCTACAAAAAGTATTAAACATACATAGAACCTCATCAAAAAATTAATGTCAATATGGAAGAGCTTTTATTTGATGGTAAGGAAAATGCTTCTGGCCTCACTTTTTCATGCACCCCCATTGTGGAAATTACACTAAGGTAATACAACCAGAAATACTCGTAGAAATAGCATGTTAATCTCTTCAAATGATTTAAATTGAATGCAGTTGCATATTTTGACATGAATCGTTCTAGAAAAAAACCTCGAGCTTCCAAGCATCCAATTGTATAAATCCAATTTGAGTTGAAATTATTCATGATATTAGCTGAAATAAATTTTCATAGTTTTTTGTACTTTCAATTTATTTTCCAATCCAGTGCTTCCTTGAAATTCGCACCGACGATTTGGGGTGGTTCCGTAGGTTTTTATTGGTTAACTACAGATGAAAAGTGAATGTGATACCAAAAATCAGTCGCTTCAAAGCGATAAATAATAATAATAACCGTACTCTCTACTTTCTGATGGCCTTTGCTGAATATTTGGGATCATAAATATGTGAAAATATGTATTCAAATCGGCTAAATACAAATAACAGGTATAAGTACAATGAGGTTTCCAACCTTATTCTCTTCAGAATTAAAGTTTGTTAATCTTCACAAGTAACATAATATTTTACTAAAACCGGGCCTGTTACAAAAATCACTAATGACGCGCATGCGCATTGCGGACTAGCCTGAACTTTTTACAACACTTTTGACATGGGGATTAGCATTCTAGAGTAAGTATAATATATATTTTTCTATGTTGAAAACTGATAAATTGTTAACACAAAGGCTTAAACCAATTTAGTTCACAGGGTACGGTTCATTAAAAAAGCCATTTGAAAAAAAGACGCAATGCAATCGCGGCGATGTTGGCTGCAAAAAAAGTTGAATGGAATGTTATGTGATGATCGTTCTTGATTTATGCAAATGTGCAGAACTTCAGGAAAAATATGAATTCCGACGCAAATGCAATCGGGCCAAACTAGAAAGAGAGGAGAAATATGCTACGAAAACCAAAAAAAGTTATCACAAATTTTCTTTGGTCATTTTGATCAGAAAATTATTCTAATTCCATGTCTATGGATGGATAGATGCATTAATGGATGGATGGCATCCATCCATCCATCTCTCCATCCATCCATCAATCCATTTATACATCCATCCATCCAAAAAAAATTCAGCTGTCACTGTCATATCATACCAAATTTTCATTGTATTTGTAAGAAAACTGCTCTAGCGTTCCAAATACCTTAATGATATAAGTATACAGTGTGTCTCACTTTTCATGGAAGCACCCCTGTAACTTCCGTAATTACCAAGGAGGAATGATGAAACTCTCAGGACTGAAGAAAATGATGGAAATGCACCTACCGGTTCAATAGCGATCACCTAAGTGATATACACTGCCCGCCAGTCGCGATGGATCAACCCATTTTACGTTCAATCATATCATATAGAAGCGAAATTCCATCAGATTCGTGATCAGGACCCTGAACTTATTACAAATACTCCTTTTTCCTGAAAAAAATACAGTCCTAAAAAATCCGGATTTGTCTCACTTTTCATGGAAGCACCCCCGTAACTATCAAGGTAGAATGATGAAACTCTCAGGACTGAGGGAAATTATGGAAATGCACCTACCGGTTCAATGGTGATGGCCTAAGTGATATACACTGCCCGACAGTCGCCCGTAAAAATGGGTTGTTCCATCGCGACTGGCACAGTGATGCCAAATGTTATGATTCGTTCACAATTTTCTTCTCGTCAGTGTCGCTTTGAGGCACAAATGTGAAGAAAATTGCAAAGCACATAACAAGAATTTTGGTTTCATTGCGATTTTGTCGATATAGAAGTAATTAGGATGGTAACAAAATTGAGCATGACATCACCATCACGACACAAAATGGTCAGAGTTGTTTGTCAAGTTAAGAGTCAAGTAAAATTTGTATTTGGTTGACGATATTCTTTAAATATTCTATAGGTATACTTCTGATATTGTGTAGTGTTCTGTTTGATTCTTTTTATTTCAATAGGTAGTTAAATCAAATGTGTTCACTAACATTGCCCAATTATTATTTTTACCAAGAACTGTATCCCTTCAAGGACCGGAAGGGTTAGTCGAAACTTGGAAAGGTAAATTCAGTGATTTACAGAATTTGAAATTTTCAGGATAGGTACTGATTTTTCCGCGAAAAAATGCTGTCCAGAGGATTGGAGTTGAATTATAGATTTTTCTAAACTTCGGCACATTTTTTTTATGACTTAGACAGTTTAATAATTTTTTTTGTTTGTGAATGGTATATACTACAGAATCAATTCACGCATTTGTTTCCTGGCATTTCACTCCATATGAACCGTAATTCATTAGTAAGAATAATAATATTTAGGTAAAATTTCTATTTATGTTGAAACATGGTGAGTTTTGTTTTATTCTTGTCATACCAGCCCATTCCATTTCACATTTTTACATCGAAAGGGTCTCAATGTGCATTCGATTCCGCAGTATAAATGGAATGTCACATTGGGCTAATTTCAAGTCACATTTTGCATCACATTCTGATGTCTCGAACTGACCAACGGGGCACCGAATAGACGTTTATGCGATAATAATGGTCACTTTGCGATTTACTGGTGTGATCTGAAACATGAATGTGAATCCCACTACCATCTCTGAGACCATTCTGTGTTGACTGGGTATTATATCCTAGTTCCCTTTAAGATAACCAGGGGTTATTCTCTATTCATTCACAAATGTCATATTTTAATTATTTTAACAATGGATAACTACTGTTTATCTCAGCAGCAGTTCAACTCACATTTGAAAAACCAGCTGTAATAAACATTACTTGCGTTGATAGTACACTAAAACAACCAATAGTCAGGGTAAATTACGTGAACTGCATCCCGATGAAATTCATGTTTCCCTTTTCGGGATTTTCAAATTTGCGGTGAGACGTTTACGATACGGCAAACGGCGAATGTATAATTTATTGACAGCAGTGACAGCACTCATATTCTCTTACCCGTCATGCCTTCATAGCAATACTTTCTTCCGAAATAACTACTACGGCATAGTGGACGGGAACCATTAAAATACAAATATATCAAACGGGCTTTACCGATGTACGTTACCATAGCCGTTGTGCACGACCATTAAGTTGGGATGTCTCACCATTTAAAATAACTGAAGTGAGACAGCATAGGACTGATTATCAGTTATAGAAACGTTGACAAAAAGAACATAGGTTTTCTTTAACATAATTATTAATCCCCGTCACAACTAATTTCCGAAAATAAAAAAATAAATTTTTTTCGATCATTAACTACTGACATATTGTACTTTATGATTGAGCAATGATTAAAGTACAATACTTTATGTATATAATATAACAGAAATATTCGAGTTTTACAAACTCAATCTTATCTTGAAAACCTGTAACTTCAATATATTCAGAAATATCCAGATTGAAGATTTCGTGTTTGAAAAGTATATCAATAGTGTAGTGTGTGAAAACTTAAATGTTGTCACTCCTATGCTTCATCATAATTAATTAGGTAGTCAAAAGTCCATAATATAACTAATTGAATGAGCAGGACATCTCGTGTTCTATTGCATCCTTGACGAATCCTAAAAATTGACATCCTTTCTTTGCGTTGTGGCATGGTATTTCTGTCGTTTCCGATATGTCCTCTAATATATAATTCCTGGATTCACCCATTACAGCTTTGCATGATGGGCATATTTGAATCACCTGTCTGCAATTGCCACAAATAGAATGTCCTTTGGGACAGTTATAGATCGGCGCACACATGTAAATGCTGCAAATTGGACACTCTAGCTTATCAGCAATTCCTGCGTTGGTTGAATGTGTTTTTCTCTCAGGAATCACCTCCGTGGTATCGTAAATCCTAATAGAATAAGTGAGAGACATGTTGTTGCTGGGATCTAAGCCTGCAAATTTGGTCGTGAGGAAATCTCCTGCATTTCTGTGACCTCTAATGGTGCATTCTCTACCGAGGCACTGAAAACAATGAAGTTGTTCTTTATACGGCTGAATTTTCAGTTTCTGCTTGGCCAGTTTCGATTTTTCTTTCGATGACTCTAGTTTAAGATCGACTTGGTAGTTTATGTGTTGATTGGTGCTTTCAGTGAGAGAGAATACTCCAATTGTCAGCAGATACCTCACAGAATTACCGTCAATACTGTTGGCCAACCTCACAAAGACGAAGTAGGAAGTATCTCTGAAATCAACGCAATGAACAGTTTCTAGTGGAACAGGGATGTTTTTTAGAATCAACTCGTCTCCTTTGATACTGTCGGTGTGCTTGAAATCTTCATGAGATATGTTGAAATGAGGAGAGGCCGTTCTAACTTCCAATTTGATTGAACAGTCTGAAAATGGACAAATGATGGCCTTGTGGGGGCACACCATTTCGTGGTTTCCGACTTCATTCCAAATAAGTATTTTTTTACAACCCTCGTGAGAACATGGATATGATAGAAATCTGGCCAATTCTTCATAGAGGTGGTTGGTGGTTTCAGAAGGCTTACATCGGCCACAGGCGTACCTACCTGAAGTGAAAATAAAAATGCTGTTAGTATTAGAGGTAAGAACTTTTTGAAAAACATAATATTCAATACATTCATGTTTGTCTCCTTCATACAGGGTGGCCCAGCGAAAGGAAACAAGGCCAATATTTCATATTTATCGATCGTAGAAAAAAAACGCACGGACCCGTCGATTTTTATTGCGAGGGGGACATCTTTTGCGCATGTTCTCAACTTTGTCACTTCAAACCCCTCGGAGGAGTTAGCTCCAACCCTTAAATCTTTAATGGGATTAGGGTTCATGTGATACCGCGTTTTGAAGGTCATCGAATTCTCGTTCCAACGCTTTCCAGTTTTTTCAATTTGATGGAGTAGTTCTCGAGAAATAATTGTTAATATACTAACAAGTCAACATTGACATTAATTCGTATCAACTTTCAACTTGAATTGTTAGAATTATTGTGTTCATGGCAATTGTTTGAGAAAAAACTAAGTTTTTCTAAGTTTTTGATAGATAGAAGGGGAGGGGGGTGATTAAAAAAATTTGGATACTATTTTACTTTTTATTTCAACAATTGTTCAAAATGTTTGCCTCCTGCTCCCATGCCGTAACAGGGGTTTTGTTCAAAACAATTTCGGACGTACGTTCTGAAGCATCACAGGTGTAGTGTTCCGACATTCATCAATGATCCGTTGACGTAAATCATGTAAAGAATCTGGTTGAGTTTTATAGATGATACTCTTCAAGTGACCCTAAGAATTAAATCTAACAGGATTAAATCTGGTAACCTTGCAGGCCACTCCACTGCAAAAAGCTGGCATTTCGAGTTACCAGATGAGTCATTTTTTTAATGTAATGTAAAAATCATATCCTGCCAGACCTACAGCTGTACAGGGTGTACCAAAAGTAGGTACCAACTTTTATTTCCAGAGAAAACCTATTTTTTTCACATGTTCTGATTGGCATTCTGTCATGTCTTGTGCAGCATTTCTGGTCTGACAGGATATGAGTTTCATAATGGTCCTAGTAAGTACTTACATTGAAAAAAATGATCATCAGGTAACTCGATAGCCAGCTTTTTGCAGCGGGCTCTTGGACCATATGGTTTCGCTAATAAATTTGTAAAAAAGATAGGTACTGAAAATGCTTTAATGATTTTATGATTTGCAAGCTTAGAAAAGTGTCGTTTAAAAAGGCAAATTTTACTATTAGATGCGTTTTTCTGATGAATTAAAAAACTGACGTTAAATTATTCCTCATTATAGTTGGACAGGATATGATTTTACTAAACAAAAAGGAGACATTCTTAGATAAAGCCCGTACTACTTACAAGAAAAGAAAATTTGATGACCTTCAAATTGCGGTATCACATGGACCATAATCTCGTTAAATATTTAAGGTTTGGAGCTAACTCCTCCGAGGGGCTTGAAGTGACAAAGTTGAGAAAATTTTGAATATTAATTTTTGAAAGAAGTCTTAGTCTAGCATAAATAGATTTTGGCATTCGATTCGGTGTCGCAAAAAGGTCCATTTCGTGTGAAAATCATGGTCTTTCCTTGGAATCCTAGCTTGGAAATTCCGACCCTGGTTCCCAAGGGAAGTCAACCATTTTTCTCAAAATGAACCTCCTGCAACACAGAATCGACTTCCAAAATATGTTTATGCTAAAACGAAGTCTTCTATCAGAAATTGATATGGAAAATTTTAGGGTTGAAAAATCCAGCGCAGGATCCCAAGGGAAGTCGACAATTTTTTCACTAAATAAACCATTTGCAACAACAAATCTACTGCTAAAATCTGTTTATGCTAAAGTCTTCTTTCAGAAATTAATATTCAAAATTTAAAGTGTTGAAAAATTAGATCCTGAATCTCAAGGGAAGTCATTAGTTCTTTGAATTCTGTTCATGTTAGAACTGTATGAAAATTTCATACTCAAAATAACCACCCTTTGTTCACAAGTGAAATAAATTTATTGCAATTTCATAATTTGCCGAATGGTCTGCTAGTTCTATGCTAGGTATAACCGAAACATATGCATTAATTAAAAATTCATTTTGAAAATAATTGGCTAAATAATACAGCCCTGTATCTCATGGTCAAATCATTTTCGAACCAAATGATATATTCAATTTGTTGATATATTCAATTTGCTCATATCAACATCAAGAAATTCAATTCAGAAAGTCAAAATACTCATACAGCAATTTATTAAATATTATTGAAACTTTTATCGGCACGCTACTGATCGATCGGGTATCACCGGAGATTTGGCTCGAGATTGTACGTATGCGAGTTCGATTTCCTGTTTCACTCTGATACACATAAAATATGTTTGTCTCTTTTATTCGTATACGAATTGGAAGTCGAATGATTCGAGAATAGCCCCTCTGATATCTTTGTATGCTGCTTTCACACCGATAACAGCAGCTGTACCCCTTCAAGAAAAAACCATGTGAGGTCCATTGCTGAAAGTGCCTATCAAAAACTTGGTTTTCAGTTTGGTGCCAAGAACTATTTTACTTATTCCTTCAATTGATTATGATTTATAAGACACAGATCCGACCTGTCCTCGAATACTGTTCCCATATATGGAGTACAACCTCTAAACACACACTGAAACGTTTAGATTCTGTACATGAAAGAGCCATTTTTGTTTCGTCGGTGATGCTGTGCTCACAAGCTCACTCACTTCTCTGGAACACCGCAGAAAGGTTGGCGATCTCTCACTGTTTTATAGATACTTTCATAGACGATGATGCTCTTCTAAAATATCATCAATCTTTCCACCGTTAGCAGTTTCATCGAGATTGACCCGTCGAGCTTAGTCTTCACATCTTTCCTAATCTTAGATTTTCAACTCAGTGTTCAGTTTGTCTCGTTATAGTATACGTATGTAACTACTATTATTTAGCTAGTGATTTTCATTTTGTGTATTTATCAAGTCTGACATGTCATATATTTGAAAAAAAAACTTAACGGAAACTTCTTTGGTGAGTACACTTTTCAAGTATTTTTCACATTCATAATATAATACATCGTGACAAGTAAAAACCATTTAAGTATATAAAAAACCAATGTTACAGAGCTCTGATGATGAATTTAATTGAATTCGAAACGCCGACAATGTTTTTTTTCTTCAACTGACCTATACTCTACAACTAACCTCCGGGCTCCGACATAATTACTGTTTTATTTGAATAACGTTAACACATAGTTTCATCAAATATCGACTACATCGATTCAATATAGGATTGTTTTAATATTAATCTAAACTTAAAGTATTACCCAAGTTTCAGACTTCAAGATAGCAATAGACCACAGGTCATGTCATATTTGTCATAATCACTCATAATGGTGTGTGTGTTCTGCGGTCATGATTTTCCGTGTCCGGGATATTAGTCACAGCAAAACGAAATAAATATTTAAAATGAAAGTTGAGAATATACAAAACAATAATGGAATCTCTTATTTTATTGTAGTTGGTGTACAAATTGTATTGTGTATGTTGAACAATCTTATCTTATTCCTTATTTTACTCATTTGTTGTATAAACCCACTGTTAGGTAAATTATAACTTTTAGAAGTACGTACCCAACAACTTTTGTATTTACCTTGTGATCCGGAAATTGGAGAAATTGATAAATATCCCTTGCATATGTGGCACTTCAATTTGTTGAACACAGATTCTGGTACAGAGAAGTTACTCATTGCTGATAAGTTAAATTATATTAAAATTAAAATAGGCACTAACAGTGCCAGTTTATACTGCAACATATAACAATCAAAGATTTTACGCTGAAGTCAACCATAATTAGTCATTTCTGCAAAACTGTCCGACTATCAAAACAAATAGTGATAGTGAATGAAACTGGCGAGTGGCAATAGCAGTCACAGCAATGTGCGATCACAAAGTGCGATTCAGGATGTTTTTTTTAACGAATCGCCATGTCTCCAGAATCATCAGGTTGTGTCCGCAGCAGTAGGGGAGATCGGAGTAATTGGAGGTCAGAGACCGGCGAGATTCGAACCCACTTCGTTTTTCTATGGTTTTGGAGAATAAAACGCTTGTCTATGGGTTTTGGTAAGGAGAAATGCATTGTTCTACAATTGCGACGGCCACCTCCAACAAATAAATGATTAATTTTCATGTAACAATAATAATAACGCACTATCGTCTTGATGCAGTCCCGCTCCCGCATGAAGTTCCACGTGGTCAGCGTTGCTACAGCTGGCTGGTTCGCTGTTTCTAGCCAAAGAGATTAAACTCTTCTTGGTTTCTAACGAGATCTCGTTCTTCTTATACACTTGCGTTCTTGATTTTGAGTTGAAAGTGAAATACTAAATATTAGGCAATCTTCTCAGCGTTGCCAACTCAGATTTTGAAAAAGACTTAGGCTGGATTAGAAAATTACGTAGAACTAAGTAGTAAAATTCGCATATTAAAAGTTCGTAGATCCCCGATTTTTTTTTCTGAGTGAAATGAAGAGGGGTAATAAAGAATAAAACTAGTGTTTTGTATCACAATTTCTTTAAATTATCCATTTTCATTATTGTTTTCAGGCAAATTGAATTTATACATACAGTACGATGCAAATGTATGGAATAAATTAATTAATTCTGAATATAAACATATTTTGGAAAATTCCTCGAACAAGTGGATTTTCTTTTCCGATTGGCCAATTTTTGAACCCCATACTAAATATATAGCATTCGAGTAAAAATTACTTAAGTGATATTTTTAAATGGTACACCCAGTGTATTTTTACATATTTGGTCAGGGATCGTCATTGCAAATCCATTGATACCAGGTTTGATGGGATTATGTCAAACGGCTGCGGAGATATGGACAAAAAACTTCCTCGTATGTCCAATGAGTATGACTGAGACTCCACTCGATTCGGAAGTTCAAAAGTCTCTGTCGCACTCATTGGGCATATGGAGAAGTTTTTTGTTCATATCTCCGCAGCCGTTCGACAAAATCCCATCAAACCTGGTATCACTGGATTTGTACTGACGATCCCTAACCAAATATGGAAAAATACACTGGGTGTCATATTTAAAAATATCACTAAAGTAATTTTTACTCGAATGCGGATAACTCTATATATTTTGGGTAGGGATCAAAAATTGGCCAATCGGAAAAGAAAATCGACGTGTTCTAGCAATTTTCCACAATATGTTTATGTTCAGAATTTGCATCGTGCTGTAGATATTTATTGAAATGTTTAATAGGTAAATGTTCTTGCGAAGGTTCGCGTTTTTTAAAAACCACCTTTCGGGAAAATTAAGCCTGTTAGCGTTTCAATGGAAATATTTTTTAAACCCAACCTGAATACTTTTTGTCTTTTGCCACAAGTGTGAATATTTTTGTTCATAATGTAGCTTTCTCCTTTCAGAGGGAATAAATAACATTCTGCTTTCAATTATTGAGCGGGAAGCTGAAAACAACGAATATCCTTATTCGAAGTTCACGGCAAGACGTTTCGTTTTACACGTCAGTTTCATGGAATAGTATATTGTGTATCTAGTAGTAAAAGCAATACATTCCCGGACGACAATGTAAATTGTTGGCCGAGGCGTTATATTGTTAGAGTTTTTAAGATGGCTAAAAGCTTTGAAGCTCAAGAATTTGATAATTTAAGTTTGTCTGTAGATAAAAAGGAAAGTAAAAATACAGGGGAGGTGAAAAAAAATGCTGAGTTCTTTCAGATTAGCTATGATAAGGAATTTCTTATGGGAAATAATTGGCGAAATGAAGGCAGTAGGGAAAATGTAAATGATTATAGAAGAACTGTAAGAAATGAGCATGATGAAAATGAAAACTGGCGAAAGAAACAAAAGAATGTAAGTATTTCTGAATATGAATCAGAATTGGTAAGTAAAATGTTGAGTGTTTTGAAACCAAAAGTTGATATTGGTAATATGCCAAAATTCAACGGATTGACAAAAAATCAAACTCCTCCGGAATTTTTAAGAAAATTAGAAAGGTGGTTTGAAGATCAAAATTTAGATGAAAAAGATTATGTGAAGTGGGCAAAAAGAAGTTTGACTGATGATGCTGAATTATGGGCAGAATTATTCTGTGCAGATAGGACATATGAGAACTTCAAAAGGAGTTTTTTGAATAAATATTGGAATGGAATGAAACAACAAGAAGTACTGAATGATGTTTATAACAGTAGATATTATCCAAATAGTTCAAGTTCTTCAATGGCTAGATGGTTTCTCGAAACAGTCAAAAGAACTAGAGATATAAAATGTATTAGAGAAGATGAAATCATTAACATTCTGATTAAAAAATTCCCAAGAGATATTTCGAAGATTTTATTTAGGGTTCATGAAAAATCTGTTGAGAGTATTTACAAGATCTTGGAAGATATGGATTCTTTAGAGAATGGTGGGACAGAATATAAGTCTGCTCGGTATGATCATGCAGCATATAGAAGAGATCAAGAAGGTAGATACTCTTATAAGACTAATGACAATAAAAAGTGGACGAAGGGTTATGAACAAAGAGACAATGATAAGGGCTATCATGAAAGAAGACAGACAGAAAATCAAGGTTTTTCTAGAAGAGAAAATGACAAGTTTGAGCTAAATAAAAGAGATCCAGGATACGTCAACGATAGAAGAGCGGATTATCATATCAAGACAATCCATAAGATGTAAATGCGAATAAGCTGGATGGAGACGAAACAAATTTACTGGAGACGGAAAACTTCCAAGGGTGAATCAACAGTGCTCCGATGAAACACCCATCGATATAGGAGCTGAAAATGTAAATAATTCAGTTAATAAAATATGTGGTACTATGTATTCCGAAAACATTGTTGATAATAAAAATTTAGAAATCATTCAACCGTATATAAATGCAAGAATTGGAAATATAGAAGTACAAGTATTATGTGACAGTGGTTGTCAAGTGTCCTGTATAAATAAAGAATATTTTGAAACACTGATAAAAAATGGATTGGTTCTTCCAAAACTACCAATAACAGGGGTGACAGTTACTGGGGCTATGGGTTTTAAATCAAAATCAGTAAATTGGCAAACATTTCTGAATTTGAATATACATGATGTTGAATTTGAAATTGTAGTCTTAATTGTAGATCAACTTATTCATCCTATAATTTTGGGCATCGACTGGTTATCACAGGTGAATGCAAAAATAGATTTTGAGCAAAATTTAATATCTATCAATAGTTTTGAAAAAATAATTATATTACCTTTTTCAAATGAAAAATCAAAATTCAATGTATCTGAAATAATGGAAATTATTTTAGATTCGGATATTGATTATGAAAATACTGATGTTGGAAATATTAATACATTAATTGAAAGTTTTAATGAAGTTTTCTCAGATATTCCTGGTAGAACTAATATTTATGAACATAAAATTACACTTAAAGATAATACTCCATTTTTTGCAAAATCATATCCAATACCAATATGTCATAGAGAAGCAGTCAGTAAAAAAATTAAAGAGATGTTGGAGTGGAATATTATCCAAAGGTCTAATACATCATATTTAAGTCCTCTCGTACCTGTATTTAAGAAAAATGGTTCTGTCAGGTTGTGTTTGGATTGTAGAATTTTGAATTCAAAAATAGAAAAAGATCATGAGTGCCCATTACCCATTGATGAAATTTTATATCAATATTCAGAGAACATATGCATGTCAACAATCGATTTGACTTCTGCTTACTGGCAAATTCCTTTGTGTAAAGATGATACTAAATATGTAGGATTTACATTTGAAAATAAAGTGTATGAATTCTTGGTCATGCCGTTTGGTCTTAGTACAGCAGTAGCTGGTATGACAAGATGTATTGATATGATTTTTCACGATTGTAGAGAATTTGTAGTTCCGTATATAGATGATTTATTAATTAAATCAAATTCGATAGAAAAACATAATAATCATTTATCGGTAGTTTTTGACAAACTCCGGAAAGCGAATATGACTGTAAATTTGAATAAATGTAAATTTTATAGAAAAGAGGTGAAATTTTTGGGTAATATTCTTACGACAACAGGATTGAAAATAGATAGGGACAAAGTAGAAGCTTTGGAAAAATTTCCAAGACCTAATAATGTTAGGAAGTTGATGGGATTTATAGGGTTATGTAATTATCACCAAAGATATTGTGATAAATATGCAGAAATAATGTATCCTCTATTTGATCTGTTAAAAAAAGGGAAAAGGTGGAAATGGGAAGAAACACATGAATTAGTTTTCCAGAAAATGAAAACACTTATTGCAGAAGCTTGTATGATTTATCATCCAAATTTAAGAAAAACATTTTACATGCAAACAGATTCAAGTGCATTTGCTATTGGAGGAAGACTTTTCCAAATGGGAGATAATAATGAAGAGAATAATATAGCATTTGTTAGTAGAACACTAAATAGTGTAGAAATTAATTATACTACTACTGAAAGGGAATTCAAAGTGGAGGAATATTATTCTAGGTAGAAAAATTATTGCCTATAATGATCACAAGGCATTATCATTTTTACAAAAATGTAAGCTATTAAATTCAAGATTAACAAGGTGGGTTCTTAAAATTCAAGAGTTTGATTTGGAAATTTGCTATTATGAAGGTAAATTGTTGCAGATGTTCTGTCTAGAAATCCTGGTGATCAAAATGAAATGCATAACTTGAACAAAAATTTTATAATTGCGAAACTGAAGATAAGCCTTAAAAAGGAAATCCTTGATAAAATAAAAAAAATTTATGAATATCAGAAACTAGATCCAAAATTGGGAACAATTATCAACATCATTGTAAATGATGCTTTTAATTCGGTAACAAACTACTTTTTATTTGAAAATATATTATATTCAAGAAATAATCTACAGAATGATTGGAAAATCTGTTGCCCGAAAGATTTGATAAGAGAATTGGTTTTAGCTTATCATGAATCATATGGACATTATGGATTGTGGAAAATTTTCAAAATCATGCAACAAAATTGGATTTGGAAAAAAATGCGTAAGGATATTGGTAAAATTATTAAAGGCTGTCAAATTTGTCAACAAGCTAAAGTTAGTAATCAACTTGTTACTGGGGAATATAATTATATTGTTCCAAAAGATGAAAATGATTTATTGGCTTGTGATTTATTTGGACCATTGCCAAAATCGAGTGGGGGCGTAAAATACGTTTTCGTTGTACTTAATGTGTTCACCAAGTATGTGAAATTGTACACTTTGAAAAATGCTACTGCTAAAAATATTATCAATAAATTAAGAAAAGATTATTTTGTAACTGTTAGAAAACCGTCCAGATTACTAGCAGATAATGGGACACAATTCACTGGAAAAGTCTGGAAAGATTTTTTAGTAAAAGAAAATATTAAAATGCTCCATTGTTCGGTCAGATTTCCACAAGGTAATCCATCTGAGAGAGTAATGAGAGAGATAGGTCGTTTGTTAAGAACATATTGTTTCGATAAGCATACTAGATGGGCATCTATGATACACAAAGTAGAACTCTGGATAAATGCTGCCGTTCACGATAGTACTGGTTATGCACCAATTATTTTAGAGAAAGGAATTGATACTGAGGAATATCTGAGAAAAATAATCAAATTCCCCGAAAGAAAGATGACATCTACCAAAGTGAGACTACAATTAGTACATAAAAAGTTACTGACGAAGGCAGAAAAAAGAAAACAACGTCATAATCACAGAAAAAAAACAATATTTTCAATAAATGATAAGGTGTGGTTGAAGGCAAATAATATTTCATCTGCGGAAGATAAAGAAATAAAAAATTATTTTTGCTATATGAAGGTCCTTATAAAATAAAACAAGTGGTTGCGAATAATGCTTACGAACTTGTTGATGATGATAATAATGTTAGGGGAATTTTCAATGTTATAAATTTGAAAGCATATGTTGAAGAAATTTTAATTTAATTTATGTGAGATTGAATATGTTATAGTTCTAATGCCTGTCATTGTTTGGTGGGACTATGCAATGTTAAGTAATTTTGAGTAAATAATATTCATTCACCAAAATTACTTGGTGGGACTATGCAATGATTCGTTAGTCTGAATAGTGATTATTGAAAGAATACTCTGTATTAGAAAGGTATCTCTAAGGGGTTGCTAGGGAAACAAGAAATAAATAGAAAAAAATAAGAAAGAACTGGATGGACGCAAAAGTAATCTGGTTCTAAAGAATCAAATTTGTATATTATAGCTGAATATTCAGAATATTGGTTGCCGAAATCCATATACACGATAGTTATCAATATCATATAGAAAAAGGGAAACTTCATCAATTTTGGGATCGATAAATATTTGATAACAGCCATTCGTCAAAATAGGACATAGATGATTCTTCATATCCAAGTAAATGGAATATCGAGATGAATAACTCACCTACAAAGGAGATGGTTCATTTCTAAAAATATTACAACTGAGAGCAGGTAGGAGAAAATATATTTCAATTTTCGACATAAAAGAAGGGCCGTTCCAAATACGGAAACTTGAGTTGGTTCGTTCCGGACAACTTCCGCAGCCAGAATCATTCATAATTATTATCATTAGACAAAAATCAATTCAATTTGTAAAGGGTTCTGGCCAGAATTTCTGTTTAAAAATAACTATTGACAAATTTCTATCTTGTTTTGACAGATGTCATTTTGATAGCGCATTGACAATTGTAATTGCCGTACTACATACAGAGTGTTCATTGTATTATAGTATTGTTGGTGAAGTGAATTTGTTTTATTGGAGTGACGTAAATGAAAATACCCTGAGATTGTTACAATGTAACGCTGATGTGCTTAGGGACAGCTGTACACCTCTATTTATCAGTTTAAATCTACAAAACACTCTAAGAAATTCACAAAAGCGAAGATCGTTACCCAACTCAAGCTCACAATACTAGAAATTGTATCGGCTGGTCAAACCCCGATTGAGACTCAGCATAAGTGTCATAGAAACTCTCTCGACTTGGATCTTTATAATCACGTACCAGAAAACTCGAAAAATCTCCGTCCAGAATGTTTTAAAAGCAAACTCAGGACTTTTCATTGCGATACTGTTTCTATTGTGTCGAAAAATGTATCAAAACACCTTTTTCACAAGAACGCACATAATATGTACTCACTTTTATTGCCCCAAAACATGTATATATTTATGAGTATGTGTACATTACTGAGTTCATGGATTGAACCGCGTTGAGAGTTTATAACTCGACGTTTCGGCTCCTGCTTTGGAGCCATTTTCAAGTGAATGACTACGAGGCCTCTATCTGCCTACTCCTTGTGTTGTGGTCTAATGAGGTAACACGGTCTCTATCTGCCTACTCCTTGATCACAAAAGAGTATGTACGAGGATGTATTGATATCTAGTTGGTCTAGACCAGTTCCCTGCATAAACAAAATATTGCGTTACCATAGCAACGAACAATAACTTATTAGAAGTGTCATAAACCAGAGTTACGCAATAAATTAAAATCATTCGTATACGACCAAGATACATAGAAACCCTGGTGTGATCTCTTATAGCTGTGAAACCGACATACAAAAGTGTTAAGGTACGGCCTACTTGATTCGTGATATTTTTACTGCGTCGATACCGTTTCACACCGTAGCACACAGATGGCGGCAAAATTACAGACTCATGATGACGCTTGGACAAGTGTCATGTTATGTCATTTTCAACATTGAATTTTATTTGTTGTGATATTCATTAACCATAATTTGTAAACATTCAAATTTCAATAAAATAATTATGACTCAGTACTTCGGAATGTTGGAAACTCGGCTATTTTCGACTTATACGCCATCCATCGACGAATGAAGCCAACGGTATCAGTGCAATTACAGTCTCAACAACTTGTTGAAACAAAAGCGAATCAGTGATAACACCATGGTTTCTATACATCTTGTATGCGACCATGAAAAATTGGACTGCAAGCTTCAAAAGAGGTATATTTTCCATTGAGTATGATGACCGATCGGGAAGGCCAGTTTCTGTGTCAGTCCCCGAAAATATCGATGCAGTTTATGACATGATTTTAACAGACCGTCGAATTGGGCTAAAACGGATATCTGAAGTACTGAATATTTCATACGAACGCGTTCATCATATAGTTCACGTCAATTTGGACATTGCATTGGAAAAATTACTGCAAAATGGATCCCCAAATGTTTGAATGTTGACCAAAAGCGTCCAAGGGTAGTAGCATCGCATCCGATCTGTGCTCGATTTGAAAACGATATAGACTTCTTAAACCGAATTGTTACTATGGATGAGACTTGGGTACATTTCTATGATCCAGTAACAAAGCAACAATCGATGGAATGGCGACACTCCGGTTCTCCAAGACCTAAGAAGTTTCGTGACCAAAAATCTGCTGGAAAAGTTCTTGTTTCAGTTTTTTGGGATTGCCATGGAGTAATCATGATTGATTTTTTGGATAAGGGTAGAGCAATAACTGGAGATTACTATTCGACATTACTGACCACTCTAGAGGAAAAAATTAAAGAGAAAAGACGCGGAAAGCTATTCAAAGGTGTTTTGTTTTTGCAGTACAACGCCCCTGCACACAAATCTCATGTTGCCATGCAAAAAATTCGTGATTTAGGGTTTGAATCACTAGAACACCCTCCTTATTCACCAGATTTGGAACCGTCCGACTATCATCTCTTTCCTCAACTGAAAAAAAGTTTAAAACGTCGTAAATTTTCCAACGAGGAGGTAATAAAAGCTGTGGAGGTCTGGTTTGCAGAGCAAGAAGAAACATTTTTTTAAAGGTCTAGAGACGTTGCAGGTTCGCTGTAATAAATGTATGTATCTAATTAAGAGGAGAATATGTTGAGTAATAAAATATTTTAACATTGAAATTTTGTTCGGTTCTATAGTAGGCTAAGAATTTTTCAATATATCCTCGTATACCGCCAAACGTTCATTTGTTTACGGAAAAGAAATCTGTAGTTCACAATGAGCTTATGACAAGAGGCATAAGATGTCCGGAGGACTGCTCATTGCTAATATCCTATACAATAGGAAAAGTTGGATCGAAAATCCATCAGAAAACAACTACTTTCCTGGCTAATGCCACGACGAACATTGAATTACATCTGATGAAATTTCCGTGCAGAGTTCCTACAAGGTTATCTCTGCAATTGCTTGGTTGCATGGGAATGATCATAGAAACATTCGGACCACCTATATATCGATTTCGGAGTGTTGCTCCTCATCAGTATAGGGTAGGTCTAGCAGTCAATAACTAATGACTGCAACGAATGAATCGACGACCATTCCCATTTAAAGACCGAAACTGAGATCGCGCCCGCACAGTGGATTAACTCCAAACTGCGAGCGCCATCCCAGCGCCGGAAGTCCAACCAAGCAATATCCGTGCTCCACGATCGTCAAGACCGTATATGAAACGGAAAAGAAATCTGTAGTTCACAATGAGCTTATGACAAGAGGCATAAGATGTCCGGAGGACTGCTCATTGCTAATATCCTATACAATAGGAAAAGTTGGATCGAAAATCCATCAGAAAACAACTACTTTCCTGGCTAATGCCACGACGAACATTGAATTACATCTGATGAAATTTCCGTGCAGAGTTCCTACAAGGTTATCTCTGCAATTGCTTGGTTGCATGGGAATGATCATAGAAACATTCGGACCACCTATATATCGATTTCGGAGTGTTGCTCCTCATCAGTATAGGGTAGGTCTAGCAGTCAATAACTAATGACTGCAACGAATGAATCGACGACCATTCCCATTTAAAGACCGAAACTGAGATCGCGCCCGCACAGTGGATTAACTCCAAACTGCGAGCGCCATCCCAGCGCCGGAAGTCCAACCAAGCAATATCCGTGCTCCACGATCGTCAAGACCGTATATGAAACGGAAAAGAAATCTGTAGTTCACAATGAGCTTATGACAAGAGGCATAAGATGTCCGGAGGACTGCTCATTGCTAATATCCTATACAATAGGAAAAGTTGGATCGAAAATCCATCAGAAAACAACTACTTTCCTGGCTAACTTTTCCTATTGTATAGGATATTAGCAATGAGCAGTCCTCCGGACATCTTATGCCTCTTCATTTGTTTAGGTAAAAAGGAAACTTTTTTTTCCAATAACAATGTGTCCTAACTTGCTTTGTTTTCGAAATGCAGGGTTCAACGTTTTTACAAAAAATAGTTTTTATCAATTATTTAAAAAACCTTCTAGCTGATTTCAATAAAACCTGTCATGCTTATATACGGTGACAAGGGGTTTCTTTTGATGTACTTATAGCGTTCCAGTGGCTTCCCAAGGGGTAATCTAATTCATATTAGGACGAATCATTGTACATTCCACTGTTTTTTTTGCATGTTCGGTTTTTTTTTGGATTGAATCATTAAAAATACATTTCTTTGTTTATTTCAGTATCTTCCTTAATTTTTGAGAAACAATTTAAAAATCGATTCCTTGTAACAAGAACGAAAACTTCCTGAAAAATTAATATTAGGACAAATTTTATTGTATTCATTGTATTTTATTAGTAAACAGAAAAACAAATCACGAAAATGACCATCATTTTTTCCAATGCAAAGTTCGCACCTACGAACGATGGATTCTGCAGCTGCACGGCACCTTTGCTGGTATGAACTCTAGAACTGCTTGAACAATCCCTTCTAGGAAAATATCTTCGTCGTTGGGCTCAGCATACACTTCGGTTTTCATTGTACCCTATACAAAAATCCATAGGGGTTAAGTCAGGAGATCGTGCAAGCTGAGGAAGAAAACGAAGCAGGTTATGACATATGATTATAGGAAACAGAAGTCTTATTTTTGCCTAAAAAAACAGACCCTAAACGTTTGGCGGTTTAAACCTGGGTCAAAAATAAATTATATACATACATAAATAATATAAATACTTCATTGGAGAATGGAGAACACAATAATATATTAAAAATGAACAAAGATGAGACTGAGCATAACAATTATATATAAATGAAAATAGCAATGTGTCAATAAAACAAACAATTTCAATTTCAGAATATAAAATAAAAAATAGATCTATGAGAAAATTGAGAGTTGTAGTTACTCATCGAATGAGGGCCAAGAGAAAATAAGGTTGTGTAATCAATGAAAAAAATAATTATTAATTAATGAAAACAACCAAGGTCAGAAAGACATAAAAAATAGGAAGCAATCACGAAGTAAAATACGATGGTGATAAAATGGTGAATGGTGAAACAAACTAAATTAAAACGGTGTTTCCGATTTTCCCGGAAATTTGAGGATATGTGGTAAAATGTTGGATACAGAAGTTGTAGACCTTTTTATTGCCAACAACTTTCTCTCCAAACTTTTTTTTGTAGGAGGTTCATTCTCGCTGCAAATCGTGAGAAACCATTTTTACCTCCAAAAGTTAACCTCCTTTTGCCCTTCTATCATAATCAAATCCTTATTTTTATGTCCTTGTTTATTCTTTGTACCTATCAAGGTAACATAAATTAATATTCTAGAAATGTTTCAACTGTTAATTTCAATAATTTGAACAAAAATTGAAAAAATCTGTTTTTTAATTTTTTCGCGTTTTCAGGAAATTTTTTCCATAGTAGTGTTACTCTTTTATAACATAATCTGAAAGTAGACGCTTTAACTGAAAAATTGGCGGTTGGCGAGCTTGAAAAGATGAGTTTTACCGGTGAAACTTTTTAGTTGAAAATGTAGTTGTTTTTTCGAAATTTGTTGAAAAAAAAAGGAAAAATCTCATTTCACTACGAAAAAAAAATTACAGCTTACTTGAAACATAATAAGTTATATTTCCACCAAATATCGTGAAAAAAAAAATTGTGCGAGAAAATAATTAAAAACTGAAAAATCAGGTTTTCCGATTTTCCAGGAAAATTTGTGGTAATGTGGAAAATTGTTAGAGACAAAATTTGTAGATCTTTTTATTACCTACAATTTTGCACTTCAACTTTTTTTGATAGGAGACCAACTTTCGTTGCCAATCGCGAAAAACCGTGAAATATACCAGTTACAGTTTCAACCCCTAAAAGTTCCACCCTTCTCGACTTCAAATTATTTTTTCCGTCATTTGAAGAATATTTTGCTCCTCTTCCAGTAGGTCTCATGGTGTTATTTTTCTCCCCGTGTTAAGTATTTGGTTAAATGTTGGAAGGTCTCCAGTTTGTTAAGAACTCTCAGTAGATTTGTTCTGTTCTGAAGTCCTCACTACTGTTACCATGGAAAAAGATGTTAATAAAAAGAATTGTCAAGTTTGACAAGACAATAAATTCTACAAATTATTATCGCAATTTTTCTATTATAAATACAATTAACAAAGTGTAAACAGTCCACTAAAGTCAAACTTAACATTGGTCCTTCCGGATATTCAAGAAAGGTCGAGAAGGTATTTTTGTGAGAAAATTCACAAAATCAAGATATTCGCAATCAACTAGTAACCTGTTTCCAAGCAACAGCAGCAAGAGTTCATCAACCAGAGTCTGGAGTTTTTTTTAATACAATCACAACAAGATTCAGCAATTTAGGAATATCCTGCGAGTCTTTTCCAATTTATCCGTTCCTGCTTCCAATTCTTCAAGCACGCCTACTTGTGTATGAACTTGATTTGAATCGTACTTGCGTGAAAACTCATTTGGGTTAACGCTATTTTGATCTATATACGTTGATTCTCTATTACTGATTCAAATCTGTTATACCGAGTGATTTCCAGTTCAATAGGTACTAGGAAAGAGTTACGTTTTTATCAATAACATATATTCATTTCATTTCGTTAATTCGAAAAATACTGTCAAGTCTTATCAACAATAGTACAGCTGAATAAAACTCCGAAATGAATATTAGTGAATTGCGTATTAAAAGAGGTCAGCTTAAGGCTGCGAATACTAGGTTCAATAAATTCATTGATTCCATTGATTAATCTAATATAAACGAAACAATTATACGGGAGTTCCAATGTCGCATGGACAAAGCAAAACCATTATTTGATCAATTTGATTCGATTCAGTGTGAGATAGAAATGAAATTGGGTGATTCTGTAACTGATGAGGAAGAAACAGAGCGAGACGATTTCGAAAATTCCTATTTTCTCTACATCAGTAAGGCAGAAACTATAATTTCTAACTATTCGAAGTCCGAAGCTCCCTATTCAGTGAATCCTAGCACCAGCAATGTAATGAATGCCATGTCCAATTCGAAAATAAATGCAATTTCAAGTTCTATACTCAATAACACTATCTCTTCTAACAATGACTCTTCCAGTAATAATGTACCTTCCAATAATATCATACAGGGTGACAACAATATTTCTGTTGATAATGATAATATTATACAATCTCAAGTTCTGAATATACCATCACAATCAGATATCCATAAGGTGAAGTATCCGGCTATTCGTTTGCCAACATTTGATGGTGCCTATGGCAAATGGCTTGAATTCAGGGATGCATTTAAAGCCTTGGTTCACGACAATAGAGTAATGAATGACATTGAGAAATTCTATTATTTGAAATCTTCCCTGCAAGAGGAAGCAGGTGAAATAATTCAGTCAATCGAAGTTTCTTCAGCCAACTATCAAATAGCTTGGCAATTGATAAATGAACGATTTGAAAATAAAAGATTAATAATTTTCAACCATATCAGGGCAATTTTTGATTATCCTTCTTTACAAAAAGAGAATCATTCGGATTTGAGAAAATTATTCGACAATATAACAAAAAATTTACGATCACTTAAGAGTTTGAAACAACCAGTTGATACTTGGGATACCCTAATTATTTTCATATTCTCTTCGAAAATTGACCCTCGTACTAGACGTGAATGGGAATCTTACGATTTTCGGGGTGAATTGCCGACTATCAATGACATGAATACCTTTTAAAAGCGTAGATGTGAACTTCTAGAAAAGCTAGAGTACAATGCAAAGGAAAATATAAAGGTTTCTAAATATCGTGAAAAGTCAATCAAATCGTCACACAGCAACAGTTATGTCGCTAATGTGAATAAAATAAAATGCTATTTTTGCAATGGACAGCATATTATTTATAGTTGCGATCAATTATTGAAATTACCTATAGATTCCAGAATCAATGAAATAAAAAAGAAACATTTATGCCTCAACTGTTTTAGACCAGGCCATTTATCACCTTCTTGTACATATTCTAGATGTAAACAATGCAATCGTAAACATAATACTTTACTGCATATAACAAGTCCCGAAACAAATCGCAATGAAACGGGATCAAATGATAATTCTCAAGAACCAATTTCACAGAGTGAAACACAAACACTGACTTCTCATGTCAATAATTCAATAAATTCTCAAATTCTATTACCCACTGCAATTATTTTAGTTCAAGACTATCATGGTCAATTTCATAAAGCAAGGGCACTTCTGGACAGTGCCTCACAAAGTTCATTTATAACTGAAGAATTATGCAACAAGCTTTGTCTGAAAAAACAAGTGGTCAATATTGCCGTAAATGGTGTAGGCGAATCATTAGCTGGTATAAATCATAAAGTCACTATCAGTTTCAAGTCTTGTCATAGTAGTTTCAAATCGACTACTACATGTCTTATTTTACAAAAAATCACAGAACAATTACCATGTTCATCATTTGCAATCAATCAACTAGAAATTCCATCAAACATTCAATTAGCTGATCCTACATTTTATAAACGTAATAAAATTGATATTCTACTAGGAGCAAGTCTATTTTGGGATCTGCTAAGTATTGGTCAGTTACATCTTGGCAGGCAACAACCTGTTCTTCAAAAAACACTTCTGGGTTGGATAGTTTCAGGGAGTCTATTTTTTCCAAACAAAGTGAACTATTCTATTTCTTGTTCAAATATTCAATTAGAAACTTCTATAGATAATTTGTTAACACAATTTTGGAAGATAGAAGAATTCAACAATTCAAAAAAGACTTTAACCAATTCTGAAAAAATATGTGAATTTCACTTTATTAATAATTTTAAACGAAATAGTGATGGTAGTTTCATTGTAAAAATGCATCTGAAAGAAAACTTTAATCAATTGGGAGATTCAAGAAAAATGGCACTGAATAGATATTATACCTTGGAGCGTAAACTTGATAGAAATTACAATTTGAAATCAGAATATATAATTTATGAGAGAATATCAAAATTTGGGTCACATGACTAGAATTGATGAACAATTGAATGATAATAGTATATCTTATTATTTACCCCATCATGCAGTGGTGAAAGAGTCAAGTTTAACAACCAAGGTGCGAGTAGTTTTTGACGCTAGTGCTAAAACTGACAATGGAATATCGCTCAATGATTTACAATATTGTGGCCCCCGAGGGGGAAGTAACTAGCCATTTTTTGTACACCTAATGAAAATAATGCAGTAATTAACTCTAATGAAAAATAATTACCATTAATGATGTTATACTATTCATCGGAAAATCACTGATTAACATCCGCGTCTGCTCAGCGATCACCGAGGCGATCACTTACCGATTGTCAGACGGCATAAATTTGCCAACTTGGAACCGAAAAAAATCATATCACGGATCCCCAGAAACATAGATTTCGATTTTAAGTTGAATATGAAATGATTAATGAAGTAATGAAAATGTTATGATGTACACCTAATGAAAGAGTTACTTCCCCCTCGGTGGCCCCACGATACAATCTGACCTATTTTCAATACTAATTAGATTTCGACAATATAAATACATTATTAGCTCAGATGTTTCCAAAATGTATCGTCAGATTCTGATACACGAAGAGCAAAGACATCTACAAAGAATATTTTGGAGGGAAAATTTATCAGACGAGTTGCAATGTTTTCAACTCAATACTGTAACATATGGAACAGCTTCAGCTCCGTTCCTATCTGTCAAATGTTTGTATGAGTTAGCTATTGAAAATGAAGTACAGTATCCTTTAGCTTCACGTGTTATAAAAAACGATTTCTATGTAGATGACTTACTTACGGGTTCCAATTCAATGAGCGAACTTTTGTGCATTCAAAAGGATGTTTCTTCTATATTATTGTCTGGTGGTTTCGAGTTACGAAAATGGCTCAGTAACAGTTCCGAATTACTAAATAAATTTCATATACCTGATAATTCAAAACTAGGTATTTTACAATTAGGCCAAGCTGAAAAGAATAAAACGCTAGGTATTTTATGGAATGCACTTGCAGACCAAATTCAATATTCAATATGTCAACATCAACAACCAAACATAGTGACCAAACGAATTATATTATCTATCACATCTCAAATATTCGACCCATTGGGTCTCCTTGGTCCAATTATAATTTTTGCCAAATTAATATTGCAAAATTTGTGGAGAGATGGTTTAACATGGGATGAGGCAGTGTCACAAAAATCTTATACCATGTGGAAGCAATTTCAAAATAATTTACAGAATATTAATGACATAAAAATTCCACGATTTATTCTATCAACTTTGCCAATCAATATCGAACTTCACAGGTTCTCGGATTCCTCGGAGAGTGGTTACGGTGCTTGTGTATATGTCCGCTGTCAAGATGCATCAGGAAGCTATTCTTCCAATTTATTATGTGCGAAATCGAGAGTAGCACCTCTGAAGCAAATTTCATTGCCAAGATTGGAACTTTGTGGTGCAAATTTATTAGCACACCTCGTGGAAAAGGTCCTCAAATCTTCATCTATCAATTTCAGTAAACAATATTTTTGGTGTGATTCCACTATCACTCTTGCATGGATAAAAGGTTTGGCTAGACAATGGAAAACCTTTGTTGCCAATCGTGTTGGTGAAATCCAAACACTAACAGAACCTGCTGATTGGAATTACGTCAAATCATCTGAAAATCCTGCTGATCTTATATCACGGGGAATGAATGCCGAAGAGATGATGAATTCATCTCTATGGTGGCATGGCCCACAATGGCTGCTGTTGAATGCAGATGAATGGAATATTACCAATTTTCCTTCAAGCAATCATGAAAATATACCAGAAAAACGTAATATTTCTGCAGCCACTACAATTTATGACGATTTTGATTTATTCGACAAATATTCCAGTTTATTTAAATTACAAAGGGTTATATCGTATTGCTTTCGTTTTGTAAAAAATGCTAAACTTTCAGAAAACAATCGACAATTTGGCAATTTAACTGTTCCAGAACTGGAATTTCTCTAAATGTACTAATAAAGATTTCTCAATATCAAGCGTTTCCTCAAGAATATAATGATTTATACAATAATAAACCAATAATAAATATAGTAGTATTTTATCACTTTCTCCGTTTATGGATGATAATAAGATAATCAGAGTCGGTGGTAGAATAAACAATTCTAATTTTGAGTATAACAAGAAACATCCAATTATAACTGGCTCAAGTCATAAGTTGACAGCATTGATTTTGTCCACTAAACATTTACGATTAGGACATTGCGGACCTCAACAATTGTTGAGCTCTATACGAGAAAGGTATTGGCCTCTTTCGGGCAGAAATATAGCGCGAAAAATTACACGTCATTGTGTAACTTGCTTTCGTGCAAAGCCTTCTAGTGAACAATATTTGATGGGAAATTTACCCAAATGTCGTGTGACAGGATTTCATCCTTTTTCCAATGTGGGTATTGATTACGGTGGCCCTATTCTGATTAAGGATCGCAAGTTAAGGGGTGCCAAATTATTGAAATCTTATATATGCTTGTTTATCTGTATGTCGACAAAGGCTGTTCATCTTGATATTGTAACTGATTTATCAACAGATGCATTCATGTCTGTATTGAGACGATTCATTGGTAGAAGAGGAGATCATATATATTCAGACAATTCCACCACATTTGTTGGTGCAAATTCACAGCTGAAAGATTTATATAAATTTCTCAATTTATCCCAAGATGAAATCAGCTTTAATTTATCTAACGAAGGTATTTCTTGGCATTTCATCCCGCCTAGATCTCCGAATTTTGGGGGAATTTGGGAAGCGGGCATTAAAAGTACCAAATATCATCTAAAAAGAATTGTGGGTAACTTGAACTTAGCGTATGAAGATCTAATGACAGTACTCATTCAAATTGAGGGTATACTCAATTCAAGGCCTCTGAGCCCGTTATCGTCAGATCCTACTGATGATAATCCTTTGACTCCATAGCATTTTTTGATTGGAAGGTACTTGACGGCGCTTCCAGAAGGTAATTTACTAGAAGTTGAAACAACAAGATTGGAAAAAAAAATATCAAAAACTGCAACAGGCCATTCAACACTTTTGGAGAAGATGGCAACGAGAATATATTGGAGAGTTGCAGACACGTATCAAATGGAAAACCAATTTTCCTAGCTTAATGAAGGTTGGGAAATTAGTATTAATCAAGGATGACAATTTGCCCCCCCTGAAATGGAGAATGGGAAGGGTGGTAAAACTTCATTCTGGAAAGGACGATGTAATTCGAGTAGCAACTATAAGACTTTCAAATGGAAGTGAAATTCAACGTGTTGTGTCAAAACTATGTGTACTTCCTATTGAACATATATAGTGCAGATATATCCTGAGAAATCAGAAATTATAAGACTACTATTGTGAATTTCAAATATTTGTTTATTGAAGGTATTTCATACCTGTCAATGCCCGGCGGTATGTTAAGTATTTGGTTAAATGTTGGAAGGTCTCCAGTTTGTTAAGAACTCTCAGTAGATTTGTTCTGTTCTGAAGTCATCACTACTGTTACCATGGAAAAATATGTTAATAAAAAGAATTGTCAAGTTTGACAAGACAATAAATTCTACAAATTATTATCGCAATTTTTCTATTATAAATACAATTAACAAAGTGTAAACAGTCCACTAAAGTCAAACATAACACCCCGCTTTTATATTTTTGGGCGTCCAGCACTGGCCTGTAAGTACGAATGTCCATGCTGCGATTTTCCAGCGATTTTCGAATGGCAAAATAATTGCGTTTATTCGTATGGGTATGAACGAGCCTTCTGATTATTAGAAATATTTGTAGGTAATAAGTGAGGTGAGTCCGCTCCTGTACAAATATTCGTTATTTCCCGCCAGTGTGTATTGATCTTGTGAATCCCCAGAGAAGACTTCGGAAACGGATGCAGTCATGCCACCACAACATACCACGTTGGTCTGTGTCTCTGTGGCCACCCCTCAACTTTCTGCTTTAAACCTACTTACTCGTTTTTCGGCAACTTTTCTTCTTTTCTAGGTTCCAGGCAGCCTCAGAAACCCCGTACTGGGATTGAACGAGTGCATAACGGTAGAAATATCAAGATATTTCATAAAATACAAAACACTAGGGACTTGTTTTTGGGGGGGTTTTTGTTTGAGAATTGCGCTAGCCAGTTGTTTGATGATGGTTTATCGCTGTTGCTATAATAATAATTGCGTTTATTAGAAATATTGGTGTTTCGGAGTATGATAGGTAAGTGAGGTGAGTCCGCTCCTGTGCAAATATTCGTTATTTTCCCGCCAGTGAGTATTGATTTTGTGAATCCCCAGAGAGGACTTCGGAAAAGGATGCAGTCATGCCACCACAACAGACCACGTTGGTCTGTGCCTCTGTGGCCACCACACAACTTTCTGCTTTAAACCTACTTACACGTTTTTCGGAAAGTTCTCTTCTTTCCAGGCAGCCTCAGGAAGCCCGTACTGGGATTGTAAAAGGGCATAACGGTGGAAATATTAAGATATTCCATAAAATACAAAACATTAGGGACTTACATTTTTGGGAGGGGTTTTTTGTTTGAGAATTGCGATAAATTCAATATTAGCCAGTTTTTTTATGATGGTTTATCGCTGTTGCTATAATAACAGAGATAGATTTACTTCAACATTGTTGAGAATCAGAAGGGGACGTCGAGTTGTCCTTTTGCAAATTGGGTGAAAATAACATTTCTGAGGTAACCATATACACGAATGAAGGCCGAGAAAAAAAGAAGAAAGTTATTAACGTTTTTGTTTATCCGTGAAATTAACCATGCAGAATGTTTTCTAGAACGATTGTTTACCAACTATGAAATATGTGAAATGAGCGATTTTCTTCAAATTCAGAAAAATTACCTATTTCTGAGGCTGTCCAGAACCTGAAAAAGAAGAAAGGGTGTCGAAATACATGTAAGTAGTTTTTAAGCCAAAAGTTGTGTGGTGGCACCACTGCATCCTCTAGTGAATCCCAAACGTGGCAATGGATCTGTTCGAAGATAAAGGACAAAGGAGTCGCAGTTCGTAGTGCATATATAAATATTATAAATGCAGTGTGCATTGTTCTAGCCTAGCTTGTTGTCTATTTTTATGGGTTCACTGCAATTCGTTCTTATATTTGCATTGGTAAGTAACTAAGTATATTACATTTTTATAAACAATTAACTTTATTTTTATAATCAAACTCATTTCAAATATGGGATGTCCATATGATTCCTTAATCGGGGTTAGAAAATGATCTGGTAAAAAATGTAAACGATGTTAGGTCGCCATATTGCTGTAAAAAGCCATGTCGTTGGATCACGATCGAATTTGCTGACATAACATTATGTTATAGTGGGATGGGTTATTTGAAAAATATGTGAATGTAAATGATTTTGTATGTGTTATTTCTCAAATATAAGCGGCCAAAATTCGTAATAAAAACGTAGGTGGGTACCTATTTGGGTTGGGATTCACACAAGGAAAAAACTTTTTGTTGTCCGAAATATGACAAATTAAGCATGAAAACATATTGAATAGAACTCATAAACATGTCCAATTATAATCTTATAATAATAGTAATAATAATATAGGTATTATGGTTCATACGGGGAACAGTCAGTGGCGTCGATAAGGATTCGGAGGCTTCCCAGCCAAATTTTGTTTGGATATCCGTACATGTAGCAATAAAATCTGGTAATACCAGACAGAATGGGACATAATCCCATATAATAATTCACAATATACTTATTTACTATATCATATTATTTATATTAAAATATTTTTCAAAGAAAAAATATAAGTGTGCATTTTTTTTTGAAATTAGCGATATTCCGGTATATGGTTTTATTGCCACTTTGGATAATATAAGTGCCATAATTTGCTAGGTGATTTGAATATAAAATCTTACCATCTCAAAAATCTGTCTGGTTTTCGGTTTTCCCCGGTTTAACTTCTTTGATGTGGTCGAAAAGTTCCGCGTTATTTGTGATCGGAGAGTAGGCAGAATTAACTGGTATATCTACGTACCTACAATGGCATTACCACCGCCGCTGCCGCGTCAACATTCCAATAGGCCATCAAAGTTAGCGCAAATTGCTTTTCATGTCTTGTACTACTTACTACTTCATCGGATCGACGAATGAAGACAAAACAAACACACTTTTATGCTGAGAGAGAAATCTGAATTTGTTGTTGTTAAAATTGTTATTTCCGTCAACCGATTGCACCCCTACGTGCAACCCTCGGAAGTCTTCGAGAGACTTGTGTGAGCTAGGGAAGACACAGCCCTTACCTTTTAACGTGTGATGCCATGCACGAGACCGATGACCATGCGAGGCTTTGAACCCTCGACCCTTCGCTTCAAAGGCGAACGTTCTACCATCACGGCCATGGCAATTTGGTGTGTAAATTTCCATAGAAGATCTGGAATAAACACTGCTAAATAAGCAATGATGATAATACCACAGTTTATAGAATTCTGTTAACAGGTGAACTTTGATCGAACGTACATGTGCCTCTTTTCTTGTTATTAATTGTAATGTATTCCTCCATTTGGAGCAATTAGAAAATTAGAAGTTTTAGCAAGGAGGTCGAAGGGGCCCCTTCTGGAGCTCTGCGGCCCCTTCTGGAGCTCTGCGGCCCCTTCTGGAGCTCTGCGGGCCCCTTATCGCCGCCACTGGGCATAGTAAAAAAATTGTTTTTTGGTACACTTTTTCCAGCACTGTTCCAAAATCAACAAGGTATATTTTAGTACAATATCTTAGTTTCAATCTATTGTAGGAGACAAACATAATATATGTTTGTTCCTTGATTACTCTCTCTCTGTTAGATATATTATACCCTCGATAGATCTTTTTTTATTACAAGAAAATGCATTAATTGCCATTGTCCATTGAATAAAAGATAACGAAACTTTCTGATGAATTCAATTGTTCAATATGACCTTTCATTTCGATAGAGGGTCCGTTAATTTTTTTTTGTTGTGATTACTAGGTACACTCAAAATGTTTTTATATCTCAAAAAATGTTCTACTAGGCACCTTGTCTGCGTTGGGAGGTGAGGGTAGGAAAGGGAGGGGAACATATCCAGGATGTGCGTCCAATATTTTCCTTAAAAAAAAACTGACTTAAAAAAAATATAATCGTAGCAGTTTAATGCTTTCCTATTCATAATGAGCGTCGTTTATGTTGTTTATAGTGTCAAAAGTTACCCTAAAGTTTTGTCGATACTAACAACTCCATGTATCGTAATACCGTAAACCTTAAAATTGCATATCTTGGATACTTACAATACAAAGTTAACAAGATCTTCCAAATTATCCGAATTACCGGAACAGTTTTTGAGATAATAAATAAAAACATGTCTCTGAGTCGACTCTGAGTTGAAAGGTCCGGAGTTCGAACCCTGGTTGGGCTGGGATTTTTTAATTTAATTTAATTTAACAGATTAAATTATTAAAATCTCGTGGCTTGACTAGGGTGAGTCCTGCACAATTCACTGTTGCGTTCCAATTAACAGTGCTGCTGCTAAGGTGGCGTATAGAGTTAGTAACAAGGCCTACCCATAACACATGGCTAATGACCATAGTAGTCGATGCCAAAACACCAAAGAAAAAAAAAATAAAAACTGTCAGGGCGTGGCGCAGTGGTTAGAGCGTCTGACTGAGTTGAAAGGTCCGGAGTTCGAGCCCCAGTTGAGGCTGGGATGTTTTTATTTAATTTGACCTATTAAATTATTAAAACCTCGTGGCTTGACTAGGGTGAGTCCTGCACGATTCACTGTTGCGTTCCAATTAACAGTGCTGCTCCTAAGGTGGCGTATGAAGTAAGTAACAGGTCCTACCCATAACACATGGCTAGTGCGACCATAGCAGTCGATGCCAAAACACCAAAAAAAAAAGAAAAATAAATAAAAACATTGTAAACGCAGTTAAAATTGATGCACCCTTTATCTAACTGAAAGGTAGGATTTTTATTCAATAGAAAGCACATCTGTCAATTGTTTTTACTATAGGGTTATAATCCAATAGTTTGCAAACTAATAATTCAAACAAGGTCATCAAGAACCAAAACACATTTTTGTCGCCTACAGTAGACCGAAACTTTGATTTTTCACAAAAAGAAACCTATTGATTTTGGCACCGTGCAGGAATATAATACCAAAAAACGATGTTTTTGACTCTGCCGCATATATAGATACTCTGCACTATCATCAATAAGATTAACCTCAATAAAGTTGGTCGCTAAATGCAGTTTGATATTTGTGGATGTTCAATTATTTTAATAATGTTCATGTTTATGCAGGTTGTTCAAGTAAAAGCTCCAGGAAAGATTTAATATAATGGAGCCAAAAAAGAAGATGGTATGTACACTACTTTAATTACCCACTATATATTATTTATTGTAATTTTTAAATGGTTTATTGCTTCGTGTAATACTAAGGCCAAGCTGTACTTAACAATAAGAGGCTTTTTTCACACAAAATAAAAGACTCAATCGGCCTATACTACTTTTTATAAGATAGTTCGTGAATGAAAACCACGGTTCTCGCCCCAGCTAACTCACTTTATGGATTTTTTTTTAACAAAAAATAGTGAAAAAAATTACAATTTTTTTTTTCGAATATCTCAAAAAGTTTTGCAGGAATCATTTTACAGTCAAAAGAACTTTTGTAGAGAATTATAAAATCTACAAAATGGTTTTTTATACGACCAGATCGTTGCATTTTTCACTGAGAAATTCTGGGAAAACCTCGAAAAAGAGACCATTTTTCAAAAATTCATGATTTTTATTAATCTGAAGCTGGACAAATAAAATTGCGGACAGAAAACATCTTGCGCACAGTTGAATCACATATTATATCTATCAATATCCGCAATATTGGTTATCCAGCTTAAGATTTATAAAAATTATAAATTTTTGAAAAATGGCCTCTTTTTCGAGGTTTGCCCGGATTTTCTCAGTGGAAAATGAACCGATCCGGTCGTATGAAAATCCAATTTGTAAGTTTCATAAATCTTTACAAAAGTTCCACTGATTGTAAAACGATTCCTTGAATAATCTTTGAGATATTTCCAAAAACCAAAAAGGTTGTAACTTTTGTCACTATTGCTTGTTTAAAAAATTCCACAAAACTGGAGCGAAAACTAGGGTTTTCATTTGCATCTTTTATTTTGTTGGGAAAAAACCTCAATAGCTTGGTCTATTTTATGGCAGACATTGACCGGTGTGAAGTTGGCAGTTAATTTTCAGCAGTAACTTTCGATCCAGCAGTAACTTTCGATCCAGCAGTAAAACCACCAGAGGCGTCGGTAAAAATATAATTTTCACTAGTTCGGATAAAAATTGAATTACTATGTAAAAACTCATTTAGAATAAGATAATTTCATAAAATGCACGCCCGTAACAATTTCATCCACTTGCATCCCCTATGAAGGGATGAAATCAACCCTCCAATAAATTAAAATAGACGAATGTCTTCGGAAAAACCTGCCAACTTGAAATTCACAGGACACGTTTTTATATATCGAATGAGTGTCCCGTATCGATTTCTTCCACTTGCGTAGGGGATAAAGGGTTAAAATCAATCCTCCAAAGAATTAAAATAGACAAATGTCTTCAGAAAAAACCTGCCAACTTCACTTCACAGGACACGGTTATATACAAGAAAGTACCGCCCCGTTTCAATTTCATCCACTTGCAAAGGGGAGGAAGGGTTGAAATCAACCCCCCAAAAGAATTAAAATGGGCAAAAATGCATTAAAAAATTGAAACGAAACGTTCATTTCTTAAATACAAACGTAATCTGTGAATCACAAGTTGGCAGGTTTTTTCTTAAGGTATTTATCCATTTAATTCTTTTGAAAGACTGAGTCAACATTTCATACCCCATTGATACGGAACGTTCATTCCTTGTAAACAAACGTGTCCTGTCAATTTCAAGTTGGCAGTTTTTTTCTGAAGGAGTTTGTCCATTTTATTCCTCTCGGAGGGTTGATTTCAACCCCCTTTGTAAGTGGATGAAATTGATACGGAACGTTCATTCCATGTATACAAACGTGTCCTAAGAGTTTCAAGTTTGCAGGTTTTTTTAAAAGGTCTTTGTCCATTTTATTTCTCTCGGAGAGTTGATTTCAACCCTTCATCCCCTTTGCAAGAAAGTGAAATTGGTATGGGACGTCCATTTCATGTATACAAACGTGTCCTGTAAATTTAGAATTGGCAGGTTCTTCTGTAGGCGTTTGTCCATTTAATTTCTCTCAGAGGGACCTTCACCCCCTTTGCAAGTGGATGAAATTGATACGGGATGTTCATTCCTTGTATACAAACGTGTTCTGTGAATTTCAAGTTGGCAGGTTTTTTCTAAAGGCCTTTGTCCATTTTATTTCTCTCGGAGGTTGATTTCAACCCTTCATCCCCTTTGCAAGGGAATGAAGGGTTGATTTCAACCCTTCATCCCCTTTGCAAGGGAATGAAATTGGTATGGGACGTTCATTTCATGTATACAAACGTGTCCTGTGAATTTCGAATTGGCAGGTTTTTTCTGTAGGTGTTTGTCCATTTTAATTCTCTCGGGGGGTTGATTTCAACCCTTCATCCCCTTTGCAAGAAAGTGAAATTGGTATGGGACGTTCATTTCATGTCTATAAACGTGTCCTGTAAATTTCGAATTGGCAGGTTCTTCTGTAGGCGTTTGTCCATTTAATTTCTCTCAAAGATTTCAACCCTTCACCCCCTTTGCAAGTGGATGAAATTGATACGGGATGTTCATTCCTTGTATAAAAACGTGTTATGTGAATTTCAAGTTTGGCAGGTTTTTTCTAAAGGCCTTTGTCCATTTTATTTATCTCGGAGGGTTGATTTCAACCCTTCATCCCCTTTGCAAGGGAATGAAATTGGTATGGGACGTTCATTTCATGTATACAAACGTGTCCTGTGAATTTCGAATTGGCAGGTTTTTTCTGTAGGTGTTTGTCCATTTTAATTCTCTCGGGGGGTTGATTTCAACCCTTCATCCCCTTTGCAAGAAAGTGAAATTGGTATGGGACGTCCATTTCATGTATACAAACGTGTCCTGTAAATTTAGAATTGGCAGGTTCTTCTGTAGGCGTTTGTCCATTTAATTTCTCTCAGAGGGACCTTCACCCCCTTTGCAAGTGGATGAAATTGATACGGGATGTTCATTCCTTGTATACAAACGTGTTCTGTGAATTTCAAGTTGGCAGGTTTTTTCTAAAGGCCTTTGTCCATTTTATTTCTCTCGGAGGTTGATTTCAACCCTTCATCCCCTTTGCAAGGGAATGAAGGGTTGATTTCAACCCTTCATCCCCTTTGCAAGGGAATGAAATTGGTTTGGGACGTTCATTTCATGTATACAAACGTGTCCTGTGAATTTCGAATTGGCAGGTTTTTTCTGTAGGTGTTTGTCCATTTTAATTCTCTCGGGGGGTTGATTTCAACCCTTCATCCCCTTTGCAAGAAAGTGAAATTGGTATGGGACGTTCATTTCATGTCTATAAACGTGTCCTGTAAATTTCGAATTGGCAGGTTCTTCTGTAGGCGTTTGTCCATTTAATTTCTCTCAGAGATTTCAACCCTTCACCCCCTTTGCAAGTGGATGAAATTGATACGGGATGTTCATTCCTTGTATAAAAACGTGTTATGTGAATTTCAAGTTTGGCAGGTTTTTTCTAAAGGCCTTTGTCCATTTTATTTATCTCGGAGGGTTGATTTCAACCCTTCATCCCCTTTGCAAGGGAATGAAATTGGTATGGGACGTTCATTTCATGTATACAAACGTGTCCTGTGAATTTCGAATTGGCAGGTTTTTTCTGTAGGTGTTTGTCCATTTTAATTCTCTCGGGGGGTTGATTTCAACCCTTCATCCCCTTTGCAAGAAAGTGAAATTGGTATGGGACGTCCATTTCATGTATACAAACGTGTCCTGTAAATTTAGAATTGGCAGGTTCTTCTGTAGGCGTTTGTCCATTTAATTTCTCTCAGAGGGACCTTCACCCCCTTTGCAAGTGGATGAAATTGATACGGGATGTTCATTCCTTGTATACAAACGTGTTCTGTGAATTTCAAGTTGGCAGGTTTTTTCTAAAGGCCTTTGTCCATTTTATTTCTCTCGGAGGTTGATTTCAACCCTTCATCCCCTTTGCAAGGGAATGAAGGGTTGATTTCAACCCTTCATCCCCTTTGCAAGGGAATGAAATTGGTATGGGACGTTCATTTCATGTATACAAACGTGTCCTGTGAATTTCGAATTGGCAGGTTTTTTCTGTAGGTGTTTGTCCATTTTAATTCTCTCGGGGGGTTGATTTCAACCCTTCATCCCCTTTGCAAGAAAGTGAAATTGGTATGGGACGTTCATTTCATGTCTATAAACGTGTCCTGTAAATTTCGAATTGGCAGGTTCTTCTGTAGGCGTTTGTCCATTTAATTTCTCTCAGAGATTTCAACCCTTCACCCCCTTTGCAAGTGGATGAAATTGATACGAGATGTTCATTCCTTGTATAAAAACGTGTTATGTGAATTTCAAGTTTGGCAGGTTTTTTCTAAAGGCCTTTGTCCATTTTATTTATCTCGGAGGGTTGATTTCAACCCTTCATCCCCTTTGCAAGGGAATGAAATTGGTATGGGACGTTCATTTCATGTATACAAACGTGTCCTGTGAATTTCGAATTGGCAGGTTTTTTCTGTAGGTGTTTGTCCATTTTAATTCTCTCGGGGGGTTGATTTCAACCCTTCATCCCCTTTGCAAGAAAGTGAAATTGGTATGGGACGTTCACTTCATGTCTATAAACGTGTTCTGTAAATTTCGAATTGGCAGGTTCTTCTGTAGGCGTTTGTCCATTTAATTTCTCTCAGAGATTTCAACCCTTCACCCCCTTTGCAAGTGGATGAAATTGATACGGGATGTTCATTCCTTGTATAAAAACGTGTTATGTGAATTTCAAGTTTGGCAGGTTTTTTCTAAAGGCCTTTGTCCATTTTATTTATCTCGGAGGGTTGATTTCAACCCTTCATCCCCTTTGCAAGGGAATGAAATTGGTATGGGACGTTCATTTCATGTATACAAACGTGTCCTGTGAATTTCGAATTGGCAGGTTTTTTCTGTAGGTGTTTGTCCATTTTAATTCTCTCGGGGGGTTGATTTCAACCCTTCATCTCCTTTGCAAGAAAATGAAATTGGTATGGGACGTTCACTTCATGTCTATAAACGTGTCCTGTAAATTTCGAATTGGCAGGTTCTTCTGTAGGCGTTTGTCCATTTAATTTCTCTCAGAGATTTCAACCCTTCACCCCCTTTGCAAGTGAATGAAATTGATACGGGATGTTCATTCCTTGTATAAAAACGTGTTATGTGAATTTCAAGTTGGCAGGTTTTTTCTAAAGGCCTTTGTCCATTTCATTTCTCTCGGAGGGTTGATTTCAACCCTTCATCCCCTTTGCAAGGGAATGAAATTGGTATGGGACGTTCATTTCATGTATACAAACGTGTCCTGTGAATTTCGAATTGGCAGGTTTTTTCTGTAGGTGTTTGCCCATTTTAATTCTCTCGAGGGGTTGATTTCAACCCTTCATCCCCTTTGCAAGTGGATGAAATTGATACAGGATGTTCATTCTTTGTAAACAAACGTGTCCTGTGAATTTCAAGTTGGCAGGTTTTTTCGGAGGGTTGATTTCAATTCTTCATCCCCTTTGTAAGGGGATGAAATTGATATGGGACGTTCATTCCATGTATACAAACGTGTCTGGTGACTCAAAAGTTGGCAGGTTTTTTTGAAGGAATTTGTACAATTCAACCTCTCGTCCTCTTTGCAAGTGGACGAAATTGATACGGGATGTTCATTCTTTGTATACGAAGGTGTTCTGTGAATTTCAAGTTGGCAGGTTTTTTCTGAAGACGTTTGTCCATTTTATTACTCTCGGAGGGTTAATTTCAACCCTTCATCTCCTTTGCAATTGATACGGGACGTTCATTCCAGGTAAATAAAGATGTCCTGTGAATTACAAGTTGGCAGGTTTTTTTTGAATGCATTTTCCCATTTTAACTCTTTTGACGTGATGATTTCAACCCTCCATCCCCTTTGCAAGCTGAGGAAATTAATATGAGATGTTCATTTTGTGAAAACTTCTTATTCTGAATGAGTTTTTTCACAGTTACTCAATTTTGTTCCGAACTGGTGAAAATTATATTTTTACCGACGCCACTGGTGGTTTTACTGCTGGATCGAAAGTTACTGCTGGATCGAAAGTTACTGCTGAAAATTAACTGCCAACTTCACACCGGTCGGACATTGTATGTACAATATTTCATATTTTTGTTCAAATATTTAAATAAAAAATGTTCGACAAAGGAAGAATAAATACCCCATTTTTGTTTTTTATTCATCATTTCAGAGCTATTCTAGGAAAATTATTGATAATGCACTTATGCATTTTAAAATGCATTTCGTGATAAGCTATTGTTCTGTTAGGAGCAAAAATTTGTTTATCGGTAAGGTTGACTAATCTTAGAATTAACTCCATATCACTGAATAAATTTCGGATTGTTCAAGGGGTTCTATATACAGATTGTACTAAATATATTTATACCTAGGCACTATTTTGGAACCAAGTGAGAAAATACGTATTTGAAAAAATCTTATAAAAGAATGCGGCTCGGCGGGATTTTCGTTCCGGAAAACACTATCAGTGCCATCAGTGGGCATAGATACAGTTATGGTAAAATGGAAAATATATTGGGTTTTCCTCAATTTATTTTTTCTGTTATAGTCGCAGCTGAAACACAATAAGAAACATACAGGGTGGGGCACCGAAAACGAAACAGATCGAATATCTTCAAAACGCATGTGTTTTGAAAAATATGCAAAAACACGTCGATTTTTAATTCATGGGAGACATCTTCCCATCATAATCTCAACTGCCATACCTCTCCCCCCACCCCTTGGTCACTATCGCCCATACAATTTGAATAGGGAAAATAGTAAGTGTGGCACATCATTAACAAGGAAATTTCATAAGGAATTCAGCCATGTCAGTTTCCGCTACCTAACTTTTCATTTTGGCGCCCTGTTGCGGTAAAAACAACTGATGTGTTCCAAATTATGACACTTCATTTGCAAGCTAATTTGACATAAATTCGGTGACAATGCATTATGGAATTTTTCTAAGGGACAAAACAAAATGGCGGCAAGATTTGCTATTATGGTCCGATTCGATTCAAAATTGATGTGGTGGTTTTCAGGGTCAGAAATTATGATTTGATTGTCAATGCAAAAAAACCAGATGGTGGCTACAAGATATCGGACGAATTTTGTAATTATGGTTCTATTAGAATCAAAATTAGTATGTGGGGATTTTTTGGGTTCGAAATTATGATTTTTTGTCATTGCAAAAAACCAAGATGGCGGACGAAATTTGTAATTTTGGTAAAATTCGATTCACAATTTGCATATGGGATGAACTAAAAGCTACACCAGCATTTATGGCACACTCCAAAAAAAACTATTACATCATTTTGTACACATTTATTACAAATTTGCGTCCCAATCAAAAAATTTTTTACAGCCCCCGTTTTCCAGAAAATGGGCGTGGGCTAACTTTTAAGTAAAACTGCACCACGCATTCTGTATTTTTGAAATTTTGATGTTCAAAATGTTGCTAAAATTTCTTACACATTTATTACAAACCATTGACATATTGAAAATTCCAAAATTTTCACCCCCTAGGGGTTAAATACCCCTTATTTATAGAAAATTCCCAAATAAATTGGATTCCACGTGGCCAGTACCAGAATTGATCACAAGATTGTTTATAATTTTTGTTCAAACAATCGAAATATTCAAAATTACAGAATGGACGGCCCCCAAGGGGTGAAACACCCCCAAAAGGGGTGAAACACCCCCAAAAGGGATGAAACACCACCAAACTTCTCAAAATTCCTATAACGTTATCCACAAAACTTAAAAAAAAACAATATAAAAATTTATTAACACAGCCTACTCTTCAAAATGTCCATTTCCATGGTTGATATTATCCATGCGAACCAAAACACACGCAGTAGAAGCGTGTGAGATACTGTAATTAATTTTATTACTCCATGTCATACAGTGCAAGTCAGATTTTCTATCATTTTGCAACATAAAAATTTATTAACACAGCCCACTCTTCAAAATGTCAATTTCCATGGTAGATATTGTCCATGCGAACCAAAACACACGCAGTAGAAGCGTGTGAGATACTGTAACTAATTTTAATACTCCATGACATACAGTGCAAGTCAGATTTTCTATCATTTTGCAACATAAAAATTTATTAACACAGCCCACTCTTCAAAATGTCAATTTCCATGGTTGATATTATCCATGCGAACCAAAACACACGCAGTAGAAGCGTGTGAGATACTGTAATTAATTTTAATACTCCATGTCATACAGTGCAAGTCAGATTTTCTATCATTTTGCAACATAAAAATTTATTAACACAGCCCACTCTTCAAAATGTCAATTTCCATGGTTGATATTATCCATGCGAACCAAAACACACGCAGTAGAAGCGTGTGAGATGCTGTAATTAACTTTAATACTCCATGACATACAGTTCAAGACAGATTTTCTATCATTTTGCAACATAAAAATTTATTAACACAGCCCACTCTTCAAAATGTCAATTTCCATGGTTGATATTATCCATGCGAACCAAAACACACGCAGTAGAAGCGTGTGAGATACTGTAATTAATTTTAATACTCCATGACATACAGTGCAAGTCAGATTTTCTATCATTTTGCAACATAAAAATTTATTAACACAGCCCACTCTTCAAAATGTTAATTTCCATGGTTGATATTGTCCATGCGAACCAAAACACACGCAGTAGAAGCGTGTGAGATACTGTAATTAATTTTAATACTCCATGACATACAGTGCAAGTCAGATTTTCTATCATTTTGCAACATAAAAATTTATTAACACAGCCCACTCTTCAAAAGGTCAATTCCCATGGTTGATATTATCCATGCGAACCAAAACACACGCAGTAGAAGCGTGTGAGATACTGTAATTAATTTTAATACTCCATGACATACAGTGCAAGTCAGATTTTCTATCATTTTGCAACATAAAAATTTATTAACACAGCCCACTCTTCAAAATGTCAATTTCCATGGTTGATATTATCCATGCGAACCAAAACACACGCAGTAGAAGCGTGTCAGATACTGTAATTAATTTTAATACTCCATGTCATACAGTGCAAGTCAGATTTTCTATCATTTTGCAACATAAAAATTTATTAACACAGCCCACTCTTCAAAATGTCAATTTCCATGGTTGATATTATCCATGCGAACCAAAACACACGCAGTAGAAGCGTGTGAGATACTGTAATTAATTTTAATACTCCACGACATACAGTGCAAGTCAGATTTTCTATCATGTTGCAACATAAAAATTTATTAACAGAGCCCACTCTTCAAAACTGTCAATTGCCATGATTGACATAGTCCGTGTGCACCAAAAGACACGCCATGGAAGGGTGTGAGCTGATGTAAAGAATTCTAATACTCAATAAAATACAGATCAAGTCGGATTTTACATCATATTGAAACACAAAAATTTATTAACACAGCCCACTCTTCAAAATGTCAATTTCCATGGTTGATATTATCCATGCGAACCAGAACACTCGTATTTGAAGCGAGTGAGATACTGTAAATAATTTTAATACTTCATGACATACAGTGCAAGTCAGATTTTCTATGATTTTGCAACATAAAAATTTATAAACACAGCCCACTCTTCAAAACATCAATAAGCATGGTTGATATAGTCCGAGTGCACCAAGAGACACGCCGTGAAAGGGTGTGAGGTAATGTAAAGAATTCTAATACTCAACAAAATACAGTTCAAGTCGTATTTTCTATCATATTACAACACAAAAATTTATTAACACAGCCCACTCTTCAAACTGTCAATTTCCATGGTTGATATAGTCCATGTGCACCAAAAGACACGCCATGGAAGGGTGTGACCTGATGTAAAGAATTCTAATAATCAACAAAATTCATATCAAGTCGGATTTTCTATCATATTGCAACACAAAAATCTATTAACACAGTCCACTCTTCAAACTGTCAATTTCCATGGTTGATATAGTCCATGTGCACCAAAAGACACGCCATGGAAGGGTGTGACCTGATGTAAAGAATTCTAATAATCAACAAAATACATATCAAGTCGGATTTTCTGTCATATTGCAACACAAAAATTTATTAACACAGCCCACTCTTGAAAATGTCAATTTCCTCGGTTGATATTATTCATGCGCACCAAAAAATACGCAGTAGAAGCGTGTGGGATACTGTAAAGAATTATGATCCTCAATTAAAAATAGTTCACGTTGGATTTCCTATAATATTGTTACAAAACTATTCATTAATACATGCCACTCTTGAACATGTCAATTTCCTCAGTTGATATAGTCTATGCGCAATGAAAGACATGTAGTAGAAGCATGTCTTTAACGGCAACAATTAACGTTACCACGTAGGCAGCTCTAGCTACCTGTGCGTCATCCGAGTCCAGTATATTAAAAACCAAACAGGGAGCGTTTTCCCTCAAACATTTTCTTTGTGTTCTCCAGTTTTCCGACCATGTGGAAAAAGCTAGCTAAGGACGTATACTAATGTTCTGACGTATCTAGCAGTATATTATTTTTTGCAACAACGATCAATTTTTCAAAAAAATGTGGTGTCTATTGATGCTCTGTCAATAGAGGTTATTCATTTCATCAACGGTATAATACGAAAATCCGAAATCGTTCACTTTGCAAAGCAGTGAAATAAGTTTATGCGTTGTGTGGGGTGTTCAACCCCATGGAAATCATCATTCTGAAATTTTCAACACGTCGTTACATTCTAATGAGTTTTTTTTAAGTTTTGTGGAATCCAATTTATTTCGGAATTTTCTATAAATAAGGGGTATTTAACCCCTAGGGGGTGAAAATTTTGGAATTTTCAATACGTCAATGGTTTGTAATAAATGTGTAAGAAATTTTAGCAACATTTTGAACATCAAAATTTCAAAAATACAGAATGCGTGGTGCAGTTTTACTTAAAAGTTAGCCCACGCCCATTTCCTGGAAAACGGGGGCTGTAAAACATTTTTTGATTGAGACGCAAATTTGTAATAAATGTGTACAAAATTATTAATAGTTTTTTTTTGGAGTGTGCCATAAATGCTGGTGTAGCTTTTAGTTCATGCATATGGGGGTTTTACAAGTTTCCAGTATGACTGAAATGAATTAACTAAATTGTTGAAGAAATGAAAACAAATGCGCTAAAAGGAAAATAATTTTTTTTTATACGTATGTCGTAGGTTATTCTGTGCATAACAGAATCAGAATTCTACCGCGCAAGAATACCTATTTTGTACTCGTGGCAAGCTTTTGGAAATGTTACGCACAGAATAACCTTCGTCACACATCTGATAAAATATTTTTTTTCTTCTCATCGCATTTGTATAAATGCCGTTTTGTTAATTTTATTCAATTCTTTTTAGTCATGCTGAAAATCTGTACCTAAACACCCACATCCAATTCTGAATCGAATCTGACCATAATTACAAATCTCATCTGCTATCCTGGAGCTGCCATTTCGTTGTTTTTTTCCAACAAAAATTCCATAATGCATTGTCATCACAATTATAAAAACCTACCAAAGTTCAAGTTGATCGGACAACAAGAAGTGGATCAAAAGTCCGCAGCAAGATTTGTCCCACACATACATACATACATACTAATAGGGCAAGTTGAAAAAAATCTTTAAAAAAAAAATTAACTTGAGAATTGGAAAACCTTACATAAATTAAAATCCAATCATTCCAAACTGCATTAATTCACAGTAGATGCTCAAAGTGTTGCCAGGAACTGCCATACATGAGCTTATAAGTTAGTCACGGAACGCTGTCTGACGTTTTTGGGCAATTTATGCAAAATTTTCCAAGTACATACAATGTTAATTTTTTCAATTTTTGTTTTGTTTTCCTAAATTGTTCACATAAGCTTTCAAATCAAATATAAGTTGAAATACGAAATAGTTGTTTTTCCCGCACATTTCTTATGGAATTACTTTTTTAATGCTGTGTCACGCATAGTACTGATCGACAAGCGTAAGGATGCCTCCGACAATTGGTTGCGCAGTAGACAAAACCCTGGAGTGGGGCAGGAGCTCAATCGCTCTGCCTTATTAAACAGTAGTCGATCTTTATCGTACATCTACTCACGCTTTCTATCGTTTGCGCATCTCAGAGGCATCCTTACGCTTGTCGATCTGTACTTTCCCTATTCGCATTGTATGAGTAACCAAAGGGTGGGGAGAGTGGTATGACACTTGAGGTAATGATAGGAAGATTGACTTCTCCAAAGCATTTGACTGGGTAGATCATGAAATTCTTCTCCATAAATTGCAGAGATACGGTGTCAGGGGAAATGTAATGGTTTTACTTCTGATTTGAAATTAGTAAATATGGGAGTTCCTCAGGGGTCCATTCTGGGACCAACATTATTTCTTATATATGTTAACGATCTCTTAGAACAAACGAGACAGCTTTCTACTCAACAGCGATAAAACTATAATAGTAGTTTTCAAAAATACTAAAACTCAGATGGAAACTCTTGTCTTAAGCAACACTGATATTTCGTGCTCTGATTCCACTAAGCTTTTAGGTCTTGCCCTGCAAAGTAATTTGAAATGGAACACTCACATTGATGCCTTGTCATCAAAACTAGCAAAAATGTGTTATGCACTCTGCATAATTTCTCAACAATGTAGCAAAGGTATTGTTAAAAGTCTTTATTTTGGCTGTTTCCATTCGAATCTGAAATATGGTATAAAGCACTGGGGAAATTCTACAGAAGCCTATCGAATATTCACTTTACAGAAAAGAGTTATCCGTATTTTAAGTAAAATTGGACCAGTGGACTCATGAAGAGAACACTTCAAAACCCTGTCAATTTTAACAATGATTTCGGTATATATCTATGAAGTTGTTTGTTACGTTTTCAAAAACAAAAATTACTTCGATTCCGAAATGGTGCAACATAATTATGGAACGAGAATGAAAAACAGATTGCTACCGTCTAAACATTCATCTACCCTATATCAAAGAGGTCTGTATTATAATGGCTGTAAATTGTTCAATGTCCTTCCTAAATCTGTGAAAGACCTGCAGAATATATGCATCTTCAAAAGAGAGGTGAAACTTCTTCTGTTGAATAAGTCCTACTACTCCTTAACATAATTTTATAGTGATTTTTAATTATGTTATGAGTCAAATATTTCTATTTTATATGTTAACCTGTCTGTCATTATTTATTTTTGTGTTTTTATTTCTACATCTTATTTATAGAGTGACATTGTCACATTAGTCAACTATATAGTATCCCTACTGTATTGTATTTCTTTTGTGACTGAAAATAAATGAAATGAAAATGAAATTTTCCCTTGGATTTAATTAAAATCAACGTATTATATTTTTCACAACACAAGTGTTTTGAAGATTTCGGTGCCGGGTCGAATCGAACCATTATTACAAATTTTGACCGCCATCTTGTTTTTTGCATTGACAAAAAAATCATTATTTCCGACCCTGAAAATCCCCACATACTAATTTTGATTCGAATCGGACCATAATTACAAATTTCGTCCGCCATCTTGGGGCCACCATCTTGTTTTTTGCATTGGCAAACAAATCATAATTTCTGAACCTAAAAACCACCACATATCAATTTTGAATCGAATCGGACCATAATTGCAAATCTTGTCGTCCATTTTGGAGCCGCCATTTTGTTTTTCCCTTATAAAATTTCGATAATGCATTGTCATCGAATTCATGTCAAATTAGCTTGCAAATGAAGTATCATGATTTGGAAGACGGAACAGTTGTTTTTCCCGCAAGAGGGAGTCAAAATAAAAAGTTAGGTAGCAAAAATTGACATGGCTGAATTCCTTATGAAATTACCTTTTCAATGATATGTCACGCTCACTACTTTCCCTATTCAAATTGTTTGGGTGAAAGTGACCAAGGGGTGGGGAAAGAGTAATGACAGTTGAGGTTATAATAGGAAGATATCCCCCTTAGATTAGAAATCGACGTGTTTTTGCATATTTTTCACAACACATGTGTTTTGAAGGTATTCGATCTGTTTCGTTTTCGGTGCCCCACCCTGTATATCTTAACAACTTTTCATAAGCTTTCCTCGTGATATCAGTTTTACTATGCGACTTTTCGTTTTCGATCAACCATCATCAGCTTAATTTTTTTAAATACGTCCACCTTTCAATGGACACCGTTTTTTGGAGTATTTTTCAATTCAAATTCAGTGATGTATCACGCATGACGGTTTCATCAGATGAACTAAGTTATCGAAATGGGCATCTAGGGGTATACCTCTGTACAACAAAAGTGTGTGGTAAAGGGGAAGCGTATTATTTCAAATTATTGATGCATCAACCATGCAGGGTCATTAGCCACGTAACGGTGTGATTTTACAATTCGGTAATACAGGGTGATTCACGACGAATCGTTCGCCCAACCATACTACTTGTACTTCAAGTTAGAGCTTTTACTTCCTAGTATTTTGTGGAGTATAATGTTTTACATATAGTAAATTCTTCGAAGTGTTGACTTAGGTTAGAAGTATAAACTACTAGTAAACACAAGTACATGATTAATCATGAGTGAGAGTAATGATAGTGTTGAACCAAGTGCCGAGGTTGCTGAAGATGTGGGAGTACACAATTTTTTGTGAAACTTCTTTGATTACTCTTGACACCGTTGTTTGATGTACCCCGACATCTACACCCACTCCTTGTTGAAACCCCGGATCACTTAGAGAAAAATTGTTAATTTTCCTTAAATTTGATAAAGATGCTCCCCTCATCTCAATGTGATTTCCTAAGAACTCTCTAGCTATCCATTGTTTTTATTGAACCTAAAAGTACAGAGCTTAATAGTAGCAATCTTGCTAAAATAATTGACTTACCGAAATAATTTTCTATATTGTACCTCCTCATACGTTCTACGGTCACACATTTCCCTCCTTTTTCTACCATAATTCATACAAAAAGCCATAACTCCTTTTTAATTGAAGATATGAAGTTAGTCTAACTCCTTAAAAACTACACCAAACACTCCCAAATGGAGGAAATACTTGACAACATTAGTAATTACTGCAGTATTACCTTCTATAATTGAAGTAAATGAAGCAAAGTATAGAGTAATAGGGAATATGCAAGTGATTTAAATTTACTTGATTTTTTTACCTCATATACTTTATTGTCTTGAAATTACACCAAACCATTTAGTCCAGGGCATTTAGATCAAAATCAGCCGGAATAACTAAATTTGGCCGTTACACAGATATCGAGATGCGGTTTTCTGCATTGTGTTCAGGAAGGTCACAGCAAATGAGTCTATAGGGTGTGGTTTCTCGCTTTTTTGAAAAATGCTTTCTGGGCCGGAAAATGCATTTTCCAATTGCATCACTACTTGCACCATTACAGGAACGACTGGAAACTCGGAAAAATCGCTCGGAAATTGTTACTCGGGGGTTGTCGGGGCTGCCGAACTCGATTCTGGCATTAGAATCACCCGGACGTGAAAAGTAGTTTTCCCTGGTAGATATTACAAAAAACAGCTTCATTTAATTTCAACAATCTGACTGAGAATGCCAATTTCACTTTCAGATTTTTTGTTTCGAGTTAGGGTCTTTTCACAATATCTATCAAATGTAGTTCAAAGTCCAGCGTGACCTTAGCCGGAGAAATAGTTGTTTTCTGTTAGATATTACAAAAAAATTGCCGTATTTTTATCGTAGGTTCTTTCCATTTTCAGAGGAGTCATGTTTTTTCTATCGAGTATGTTTCCCTTTTCAAGTTAAATTTATTTGGCAACCGTGTATTCCGGCACAACGGAAATCGTGTGTTTTTTGTCACTCATCCTAGCGACGGTTGCCTCGGCATCTACTTTTTCACAACTGATTTCAAATAAACTAAAGCAGACAATTTGGCAACCACGCGTTTCCGCACCATGGGAATTGGGTTTTTGTTTACTTGTGATTAAAGAAACGTTTGTTATGGCAACAGTTTTTCCATCACTGATTTCAGCTAAACTATAACTGGCCCCACTTGGCAACCATGCCTTTCCGCAAAACGTGATTAGCATTTTTGTTTAATCTTCAGCATAACAACCAACATGGTAACCTTTTTTCCATAACTGATTTCAACTAAAATAAAGTAGACAACTTGGCAACCACGCATTTCCGCACCATAGGAATCGGTTTTCTATATTCTAGTTACCATAGCAACGGTTGCCATGACAACAGTTGCCATGGCAACAGTTTTTCCTTAACTGATTTCAAATTCAATTCAAATTCAAATTGAATAATTAGAGAGATGTAGAAAAAATCTGATGAACAGTTTTCGAGGGAAAAATAAAAACCTAATTTTTAGGTTATTTAAGTTTTCCCAAAAACCATTCATCAGATTCCATTTCAAATATGAGATATTGTCAAAGTAAAAGATAATCACGATTTTTTTCAGAATTTTCAACTCCAACGTTCCCTCACAATAAAAAAAAAAAATCTGAACATCTTGTTATAAAATCAAAGACAGTTGAGAAGAATCGATTTTGCAAGTGATATTTATATGAAATTTAGAAGACTGTACATTGAGGAACTATTCATACTATTTTCAGACATAAAATAAAACGATTTATATTTTTAATAATGATTTTCAAAACCTCGGACAAAAAACTGTAAATCGCTCCAGAAAGTGAACCCTCTGTAGTACATGAACAAAAAGATGAAAATAATTCTGCTACTGTCCACAAGGTACAGGGTACAGCTTGGCAAACATAGTTGCAATTGTGGTGCCCATTATGCGCATTAGTCGTACGACGTACTATCCAGTGATATTCACTTGATTGTTCGCGCAAGAGGTGGGAATTTCACAATCTCAGCTATGTTTGCCAAACTGTATCGCACAGAATTATTGTCACTGTCATATTTACTGTACAGCGTTGCCAATAGTTCTTGACAGCGATAACCGATGTAATTTGTTTAATTTTTGGAAAATTAAAGTTACTTCGATAGAGGTTTGTCAGTCCATTAGTTAGTTGGATGTTGGATTGGTCCGCCTAAAGCCTTGGAGTCCTTGGACACAATTGAAGAAGTATGTAAGCAATCAGTTTTATGTTTTGCGATTTAAAATATCAGTTTAGGAAATAAAACAGGAAGCAAAACAGAATTGAAAAATAATAATAATAATCATAATAGCGTCTTTATTGTCCATTCCAGTTGTATTTAAATAACATTATTAGGCACTTAAAAAGTAACGGCATAATAGGAGGAGTTCAGCTTACAAAGTTGAAAAATATTGATGATAATAAATTATAGTGAGTTGTTCATATTAGCTACTCTTTTTGAATTTTACCAACAATATTGTTGTTTGTGCTAAAAGCAAATCTAATCTAAGCAAGATCATGGACGGACTGACTATATCCATGGGCACGCAACCCCGAATATCAGAAAAACAAACGAAATGAATACAATAAATAATATACAGGTGAACCGGAAAAAAGGGGCAATACCAAAGATTCCCAAGATCTCCTCCCACAGAAAAACTGACTGCACAGGCATCATCAATAAACCAAAATCTAAGAAAAAGAATGAACCAACTTTTAGAACAACAGGAGGTGTCTATCCATGGTAAGCCTGGATGTTCTGCAAATCAACGGAAATTTGCAGACAATTAAAATACATCACTGTTTCTGAAAAATGTGGTGTAGTACACCCATTACAAAACTGAAGACTCCGCAAATTTTCCGAAACTTGCCGGCATGAATCGGCACGGGGGTTGAGTTCGAAAAATGAGGCCTCCACCTAATACAAATCTGAGGGCGCTGCAAATTTCCTGAAATTTTCAGACAGGACACAGCAAGGAACACTGAATTCGAATAATGAAGTCTCCGAGGTCTCCACCCAACAAATACCAGAGGCACTGCAACTCTCACCAAATTTGCAGAAAAGAAAAAAGAGTATTGTCCGTGAATTTTATGAAAGGTGTAGTGCTTCCGGTTTTGGTTGGATGCAGACCTCGGGGGCCTCATTATTTGGTTTCAATGTCCCTGCTGTGTTATGCCAGGAAATTTGTTGTGCGCGCCCTCATATTTGTCTTGGATGGAGACCTCATTGTTCAAACTCAACACTCCATACTGAGTTATGTGTGCAAGTTTGAAAAAATATAATAGGAAAGTTTGAACCGAAATAATTATAATAATAATTAAAATAGGAATTGGATGTTTTCCACCATCATGAATCATGACTTTGTATGTGTCCCATCAATGTTTACTTGTTACTATAAACCTCTTGTTTAATGTCTAGATAAAGAAAATAAATATTTCCGAAAGCTGGACCAAATAACAAAGAGTATTATTTTAAACAGTCCAGTATTTTGACTGCATTGAGGATGCAATCATCCGCATTTTTCCTTAACTAGTCAGTCAAGACTACCCTTCGCCTTATACATATTATTTAAATTTTATATCTCTAATGTAGATAATACAGTAAATAAATAATTCATTATTGAAGAGAAAGAAATCACAAAATCATCTCCACAACGAACAAGAATTGTAATAATAATTATTATTACTAGTAATCTTGGCTATCCGTAATATAGCTACATAATGCATTGAACCACATTACCACAATAATTAATACCAGATAATAATTAATAATTCTGTGTGCTATTTCGCAGTACTGCGAATAATGTTGAGATTTGGCAACAATGTATTAGCAGTAGTGTTGACCGTTGCAGAAAACTGTAATTTATATGGAAATATTATAAAAGATCGCTGTAACTATGGTATGAAAAACAAATCTTGTCAGTGCCATCTTACACTTCAGAAACGCGAAATATTTGACTTTATATGAACCTCAAGTTTCTATGAATTACTTTCACGAAAATTTTTAGATTTCATAAAACACTTTCACCGGCCAAGTTTTTTGAAGGGTTTAGCAGGCTGCTGACGCGTACTGTCCCAATATTCTGCAGACTATGTCCGCATAGTTTGTTAATTGTCTTACTATCCACAGACTAGTTTTCAGATTTTATAAAACAGTTGCGACATCCGTGTTTTTTTAAATTCGGAACCACCCCCGCTCCAGTTGTCCCAGAATTTGGCTGACTGACGACAGGCTATGAATATTCAACCTATTTATGACCTAATATCAAAATATCAGCCTTTATAAAACTGTTGCATGTTTGGTCCTTCAGCTCTCCGACTATTAATATGCCCCATTCAGACACGTGACAGGATCACTTGTTCTCTCCGTTGTTTTGGGAAAATTTTCCAAGGGATGAGTGACCTTTTAACGTCTGCTAATTTGGATCTACTCTGTTGCCATACGTCTTGCCAATGGTCTTGGACCTCTTTTCGCGAGCTTTCAAGTATCTAGGTGTCGTTGAATTTTCCAGTTTCGAATTGTGGTGCTTCTAAGGTGGTTCAGAGATGTAGCAGTGACTAGATTATTGAAAATAGCTGCTCTAACTTTTCAGATTTTTTTCAGATTTTCTGATTTTTTAATTCACAGTAAAGTGTTACAGATACATTTGCGAATTATTATAAAGTTTCTATCTGTACCTAAGCATACTGTATGCTTGTGTTGTGCTTGTCTGCAATCCTCCAGAAACATTGTAATTGTACAGATATTCTTCTATGGTGATCGTTTTTAATAAATATGAAGAGTTCATTTTCAGTGGATTATAATGAATGCAACATTCGCTTATTGATGAATGAGTTGTTTTTAGGAATAGGTGGGTACTGAAAACATGTCACCTAATTTATTATTTTGTATATTACTTTTGTATTTTGTTGAACGAAATGTTTAATCTCTGTTTTGTATTTATGGAGTTTGTTATCGTCTTCAGTTCAGAAGGAAGGACATTATTCAGTTTCGGCCAAAGTGGAAAATATATCTTTGTGATCTGGTATTGTTTATTACTTCCATGGGACGATTGAAACGATTTACGTTATGAAATATCAAGTTTTGCAACTGCTCATATAGTTTTATAGTTGAATGAAGTTTTGATTTCTTGAATATAATTTTTAGAATTTTGTTCTGCATTGATTGGAGTTGTATTAAATAATTGCGGAATAGACCGCCCCATACCTATATGCAATAACCCAGTATGGATTTAGCTATGGAATAGTAAATTAGTGTTTTGTTATTCAGTATATCTCTCAAAACATACATCGATAGAACATCCCACCTTAAGTTTTCGTCTATTATGACACCCAAATACTTGATGCTATTACATTTTTGTTTTCGGGCAATTGCATGTTGATCAATTTTGGCAGTTATTTTCGTGTACAAAAATACACTTGAAGTTGAAGTTAGAGAAAATCAAATTAACTTAGTTTTCTTAACATTTAAGCTCAGTTAGTTTTGGTCTAACTTGCCCTAGTCCATTATTTGCTTCATTAATAAACTCGTACCAAGTTTTTGCAGAAAAAAATGAAGGTGGTATTATCGGCATACGAGATAATATGGCTTTTACAGTTTCCCAAAAATCCAATAATATTTATATAGATAAGAAACAATATTGGGCCCAATACTATATTCCTTGTGGTACACTAATTGTTATTTCTAGTGGACTGCTACAATATTCTCCCAGCTTTACTCTCCGAGATCTTTTATGCAGATAATTTTGTAGAATATTCTTTACAGGCCTTCTAATGCCATAATTGTAAAGCTTTTCCAAAAGTAATTCGTGAGATAGCTAGACATATTTCTGATCTATTCAAGGAGTTTACCGTTTCTTCTACAAAATCAAGAACTGCTTTTTCTGTGTTAGAATCACTCAAAAACCCGTATTGTCTTTCAGTAATAACGTTATTTTTGTTCAGGAAGGTTTTCAGTCCTTTTTTTATGCTGTGTTCAAAGATTTTAGCAAAATTGTCTATCACCGATATTGGTCGATAGTTTTCGATAAGTTTCCGTTCACTTCAGTCAACTGTATCAAAAGCCAGGGCTGTGAATGATATGCTCGGTACGTGGATGGTCCGACCTACCCTGTACTGATGAGAGGCATGAACCTCGACACTAGTTCACAGGTGGTCATCACATTTCGTCCATGTCAGACTGGGCTCTCCGCTGTTTTTCTAAATGGGGCACTTGTAATGGTGCCCAAATTATCTATCATTGGGGAAAGTTATACTGATATCTGTCAGATGTGATTCAACGTCCGTCGTGGCATTCCCAAAAGAAGTAGTTGTTTTCTGTAGGATATCAATTATTGTTCTTGTTTGTTTAAACAATTCTAACAGTAGTCCCTACAAATGGATAGTGTGTACCCACCCATCTTCGATCTTACATTTCCCGGGTGCTTTTTCAGAAAATTGATGCAACATCAGATGCTGTTTCATGGATGTCTCATCCTATCAGAATATTTGGACAACCAAAGAAGCGCAAAGAAAATGAAAATCGCGTGATTGCCAATGATGATCTAACAAAATCCCCACAAACTTCAACAGGACAGCATAATAATGAAGATGTATTGACAAATAATGGATTACATGTGTTTAAGGATGAAACCTGTAGCAACATGGAAAAAACTCTTCACCATGTTACCCCAGAATCAAACGGTTCCAGAAATGAAGACAACATGGACCAGAATGAGAGTGTCAAAGAGCCAATGACCATGGAAGTCGAAGCCCATGAAGAGAAAAAGAAGAAAAAGAAGAAGAAAAAGAAGAATGTTCAAGAAATTAAAACAAAGAACGATGAAACGATCAGATGCTTGAGTTTAATTCAAAATGTGGCCATCAAGTTAAAAAATGAAGATGATGTATTTTACAACACCATTATGAAAATCCTAGACCTAGACAAAATGCAAGATTCAACAGTCAAGTAAGTTTATAGTAAATTCAATCATTATACCGGGTGTTCCACGAAGATTAGGACAGGAAATATCTCGGAACTGTACTCGAGGGTAGTAGAGAATTGTAATTTTGGGGCTGTAAATCAAATCAATTTGTGCAGTTTTTTTTGATATTGTGTTACCCAATGAGCTTTTTGTTTTCGGTCACGTGACATCAGATTCAAAATTATTAATGGGACAACCTGTATATTTTGGCATTTCTACGTTCCTTCCGATAAAACGATTCCAACGAACTATCACACTTGTGGTCTGAAACGATTAATTTAAGATCTACAGGTGCTTCAATATCCTTTGTCCCACGACGTCCGAAACGAGCAATTGCCAAATTATTTAGGGTCTTAGGGTCACCAGCGCCGGATTGGGGATTTTTCTCTTACCGAGCTCCATCATTGAAGCGGCCTCCGTCCTTATGGAACATCACACGAGAATCTAGTATTATTTTTCCGATACGAAATTATTCGAGATACTTTTATGCCTGGAAATGAAATCACACACCAATCGATTTTTGAAAATATTTAATTTAAAGAATTTGCTTATATATAAATAAGTAGTAATTGTTGTTGTTAAAATTGTTATTTCCGTCAACCGATTGCACCCCTAAGCGCAACCCTCGGAAGTCTTCGAGAGACTTGTGTGAGCTAGGGAAGACGCAGCCCTCACCTTTTAACGTGTGATGCCATGCACGAGACCGATGACCATGCGAGGCTTTGAACCCTCGACCCTTCGCTCCAAAGGTGAACGTTCGACCCACACGGCCACCACGGTTATACATATTTAAAATATGAGTAAATATAAAAAGAGTAACAAGGAACAAGGAACTTTTACAAAGGAACATGACTTCTTCTTAAATATTATATAATAAATAGTATAACTGAGATCACAAAATAAAGAACAGTTAAGCAATAAAACAATAAAACAGAAAAAGAACTACCCTTTACATTTTTTGTGAGTTAGAAGGCGTTTCATTATATTACTACTAGTTAATGAAAGGAACTTTCACTAAGGAACATAATTTTTTCTTAAATATTTTATAATAAATAATATAACTGAGATCACATAATCACAAAAAAGTTGAGCAGCAATAAAACAACAAAACAGAAAAAAAGAACTTCTCTTTGCATTTTCATTGTATTACTACTAGTGAAACGGAACTTTCACAAAGGAAAATACTTTTTCCTTGAATATTAAGTAATAATTAATATCGCTTAGATCAAATAATCACCAGAAAGTTGAGCAAAAAAAAAATTTTAAAAAATAAACGAATCTTGACATTTTAGTAAGTAAGAAGACGTTGTTTCATTGTATTACTTTTCGGAGTAATAAAATTGATAACATCTTCTGTTCCTACTTCATTGAGGAAATCTTTTTCGACAGACATTAATATGAAAGCTTCCAAGTTTCCCTGAGACAAGCAATTCCGATATTTGTTTTGAATATATACGAGTTTGGAGAATGTAGTCTCACATCTAACTTCTGCAAGAAAGTGTGAGAACGAATTTATATACCAAATATAAATGCTTGTAGGCTAACGAATATAGCTTGAATTTCGATAGAACAGAAAAAACACATATTATACAATTTTTGCATGACATGCATGGGGTTTTGATTGAGCCTTCTCCTGCTTCTTCAGTTCGATCATTGCCATCATTAAGATCTTGTTCAGAGTTGTGAATTTTATAGAATTTTTTGAAGCGAAATCTCGTAGTTCATCTTGTACAACAATATAACTAATATTTTCAATTACATTACTCAAATTTCTTGTAATGAACTGAAATGCAGTTTTTGGCAATTCATTCATTATCCCGAATTTATTTGGATCCAACCATGTGAGATCTTCAAATAATTCTCTGTTAGCAATAAAACGCTCCTTGATACTCATAATAACTCGATCAAAAATGACAGAAAATACTTCGACTCTAAACTTATCTCGGGGATTAACTATGGGTTGGTCTGAGGAATTTTTTTACCTGGAAGAGATTTTCTCTTTATAATTCTCTTGCACGGAAATGTTTCTTCAATAAAAATTGCATCGTCATCATCAAGCTTCTCAACGGCCCAAGATATAAATTTATGGGTTGTTGTTAGAACTGATTCGAAGTCTCTGGATTGTACTCGCAACTTTTCAAGAGTTTTGATGACCATTTTATAGGCTGAATTCAAATCAACACCTTTTGTTTGTGAATAGTTGGATAATGGTGTTGTGCTCTGGAAAATTCTCAGAAAAATATGGGCCGTTGCTATGAATCTAAAGGAACAGTATTTTTCCAATAAATTATAAATAGCGCGAAGGTTTTTAAAATATCTACATGAAGAGAATTCTCAGGATTATCATAGGATCCAAATATTTTACTCAAGCAGTGATATTTCGACCACCACCTGGTTTCACCAATATTGGAAATATATTTATTCCTACTATTTTTTCCCATATTGCCATTCGTAGATAGGGTTCTTCTTCTTTTTCCAACCAGGTAGAAAACCCTTTATATTGACCTTGCATATTTGAGACACCATCAGTTGAACTACCTATGTAGAATTGAATGTTTATTCGTTTTTTTTTTCTAGCAAGTCCCGTACGTTTTTAAAAACATCTTAACCCACTCCAGACCCATTTTTTCCCTTTTTTCCAGAGCAAGTATTCGTCCTTCAACTTGAACGTTATCATAACTTATAAATACGCACATCTGATCGTGGACATTAATATCCCGTGTAGTGTCAATTTGTATGCTGAATATTCTCGATAATTTTACTTCCTCAAATAGGTGTTTCTTCATGAAATGGACATTCATTCTATAATATAATTGACTGTAGTTTTCGACAGAAACGTCGAAAAATTACCAGGGCGGCCACTGCTACTACCAGCACCACAATCAGAATTATTTTTCCTCAGATGAAACTTGGAATTTTGCTGCACGCAGCTGTCAATATGTTTTTTGAGTACGATGTCATATTATGATATCATGATCCAATGATTCATTCCCGAGTGTGTACGCAGCCTCTGCATTTTTAGCTCCTCTGAAACTCAAACCTCTTTTTCCTATTAATTTAATAACGTCAATTATTCTCGCAAGAACGTCTCTTCTCTCTCTCTCTGATATCTTTTCGGCGTTTATCGTGTAACATACCCGGTATATCGGTATTGTATAGAAGTTGCATCCTGCTTTGAAATAGTAAAAAATTAGTAATAGAGAAATGGCGATATATGAATATGAGTTAAATCAGTTAAGTGAGAGGTACTTTTTTACGAGTAGGGTAGAAGTCCGAAGTGTATCTATTCCTAAGAGTAAAAACGACACTTTTATTTACTCACGTATTGATTCATGCATGCGTACTATCTTTTTGAAAATTATAAAAAAAACAGAGAAGAATTTGTGGAATAATCATTGTCAAGAAAAAACAGTTGTAGAAAATAGTACAGTGTTTCATTAGGATTGATAACACTGGGATTCAAAGTACTTTCGCATTCTAGAACTTGAGATCGAGATGATACTTGATGTTGGTATAACACAGAAAATACTATCATAATATGAAAGGGATAGGTACCCATTTCATGAAGAAAGTACTTTAACGAAGACCATTACATAATGATGAAAAATGGATTATATAATCAAATCTTCCGCAGAAAAACCTATACAATAGGTATATTTTCGTCGTCAGCATTCAACAAAAAACAACTACTGCCCCTTACGACCATTGCATTTTTACCTAGCAATGCTGTTTTAATTTCAAAGCTGATATGATTCGATCTACACCTATGTACTGGTTTCATGGTTCATGCCAATCACCATCCAAGGCTAGTTTAGCCATTTAAATCAAAAACTGATTCCAAGTTCTGTTGGAAATTTCTGAGATGAATACGTATGAGTACGTATCTAGTATCAGTATCCCATTTGAATCGAAACTTGATTATAATTTCAGCTATGATATTTAAAGAGCAATGCAAAGTAGTTGTCGAAAACTTTGCAAAGTAGCAGTCGTAAGGGGCATTAATTGTTTTCTTTTGGATACTATGCAGGGGGTGATTCGGCTTTAGATCATTTTAAGAAGAAAAGTTCCTATGGACATTTGTCAGGAGTTGCTTATTCATACTTGAGAGCTGATGCTAATAAAGATTATTGTTATTTTATTATTCCTGCAATTGAATACCAAACCTGAATCCTCAAATCAAGCGAAATTGAGTAACCAGGAGTGATAGGTGAAGGCTCAATTTTTTTTAACACACTGTGAATTTATGAATAAAAAATTATACATACCATAGATCCATCTGAAATTGTTCCTTCTGGTTTGGATCTGCCAGATTGCATTGAGTCACGTTAGTGTCGATGATGTCGATGAACGTATAAAAATAATTTAGTAGATAGATATATATATTTACCTGACTGAACATGTTCAACACATTTTTACATTTTTTCGCCTCTTCTTCAAACAATTTTTGCTTTTGCTTTTGTTTAGTTAAAACGTAGAGATTAGGGAATGTGCTATTATGCAATAATATTACGTATGTCCGTTGAGAATGGAGCTTGTGGAAGCGATACCAGAAACAACACACATGTAATAGTTGATCCAATATCAGCAATATCCAACCACTAAAAAAATGACGGCATCGACACTTTGGAGGTTGGCTGGGTGGCTCCCCGAATCGCGAATCTCCGGTCTTCGGCCTTAATTTATGCGAATAGCGTTGCGGCGTTGCCGTTTTTTTAAATTCTTGGTAATTACTATAATACTAGAAGTCCACACTAATTTTTTAATTTCACTCACGCTCAGTAAGAGTTGGGCCTTCGGCCCAAACCGGCCTCGCACCGTGCGGCCTCCCGAGATTTGCTCGGTAGCTCGGCTGTCTCAATCCGGCGCTGGGGGTCACCCTGCAAAATTATAATAATCATCTATATTTTATTAAAAAACGTCGTGGGTCAAAGGATATTGAAGTACCAGTAGTACTTAAACTAATCGTTTTAGACCACAAGTGTGATAGTTCGTTGAAATTGTTTCATCGGGAGGAATACAAAAATTCCAAAATATACAGGTTGTCCCATTGATAATTTAGAATCTGATGTCACGTGACGGAGAACAAAAAGCTTATTGGGTAATATAATATCAAAAAAAAGGTACACTAATTGCTTGAATTCACAAACCCTGTGTAAGTGAAATTAATTTAAAAGAATTTAAATAAAGGCGTTTTTTATGCACGCATGGTTTTAAAACAATTAGAAATTTTGCAATGTTGTTAATAAGAACATGAAGGTGCCTACAATCATTTTTTGATTCCATCTACGTTTTATTTACAACTGAAAATATAGCTTTCATCCATATAGTCTGTTTTGGATGGATGGAAATCCTTCTTCTAATTTTTATTTGTTGGTAGTTCATAAAAACTTTTATACAACAACAAAAATGTATGTTTCATAAGGTCGTCGGGCCGCCATTTTGAAAGATGTTTTGAAACGGTACTAAGGAACGAGTGATACCCCACTCAAATCTTCTTTCAATTCTCTATACAACAGCTAACTTTCAGACAAAAATATAAAAAAATAAATCATATCTTTTTTGGTTCATACGAAAGTTATCTGTCCGAGAGTAGACGTTGTTAAAAATAATTGTTCATGTGGAATTCAGTTGGTGGAGTTCATTTTCATGGAATCAAATGAAATATTTCTTTATTCTTGTTAGGAGTATAATTATCATTTTTTTTCGTAGAGCCCTCAAGTACGATTTAGTTAACATTCTTTTAGTCCTCTTACTGGATTCAACTGAGGATGACCTGAAGCTGATTGAAAATAAACTCAAAGGTAAGTAACAACCGGTATCATCTACTCGAAATCCGCATGAAATTTCAAATTATTTCTGAAGCTTATTATTGCATGATTTTCCACAATGAAAAGATTATCTATCATGAACATTGAAGTTTGAATAATTAAAGTGTTCAATAATTTATCGTTTTATACCAACTGCACAAAGTTGTAATAACTAGATTTGGGTTTCCTTTCCTATTTGAAACATTATGATTTCAATAATAGGCTAGGCGGCCAATGATATAGGCCATAAAATATGCATTTTTTTGTTTTAAACGGTTCACTAGGGTGCGATTATCAAGTATCTGACACAAACACACTGAAACTTTTGGTATCTTTCCAAAAAAGAGCCATTCGTCTTTTCGGCGATGCTGCGCTTGCAAGCTCGCTCACTTATCTGGAATACCGCAGAAAAGTTGGCGATCTGTCTCTATTTAATAGATATTTTCATGGGCTATGCTCCGTTCTCTACCCACTGCCTCGGAAGGTGTTCCCTCCCTAGGCAACTTGAAGCAGAAAAACCACAACGGGTAGACGACACACCCGGTTTCTTCATCTTGGTAAACTAATCAAACAGCTGCTACTTCATTTGATTAATAAATCTCTTGAACTAGATGCATTTTAAGAAATAAAAAAATAAATTGATAAAATGATGCAATGACGCCGATGTTCAAGAAAAAAAGGAAATCCTGAAAGAGTATCTCAATGTAGGGCTATAGCAGTGCAAAACCAAATGTCCAAATTATTTGACAAAGTATTCATTTTGGTATTGAACAAATTTTTAGATTTCCAACATGCTTTTTGAAAAATAAAAGTGCATTCCTTATGCACGCCCACTCATCCTAAATGAAGATAGAACATTGTGAAATAATAACCGACATTTTCCCCGAATACGAATCTGTGCCGCTTCCCACTCCTCAGGAATAACTCGAAATATTTGGCAGGCTTCGCGCACGCTAATTTGTATAGCCGTGTTCTATCTCCCGTTTCTTTAATATAAGCCTTCATAAGAGTATTTGAATAATTTATAGTGTTCAAATACTCTTATTAATAATAATAATAATAATAATAATAGTAATAATAATAATAATAATAATAATAATAATAATAATAATAATAATAATAATAATAATAATAATAATAATAATAATAATAATAATAATAATAATAATAATAATAATAATAATAATAATAATAATAATAATAATAATAATAATAATAATAATAATAATAATAATAATAATAATAATAATAATAATAATAATAATAATAATAATAATAATAATAATAATAATAATAATAATAATAATAATAATAATAAGAGTATTTGAACACTATAAATTATTCACAATTGTGTGCCACAAGACGTATGGAATGTTGTTTTGACTAGCACAATAATATTTTCTCAAGTTCAGTAAGGTTTCTTGTACTCAGCTCATTATTCCATAGATTTCCATTGAAACTTACCAAAAGCCATTTTTTTTCAGCCATGATCATCCCCGATCCAATAAAAAGGTTCGTTGTGGATGATAGTTGTATAAGGCAATGTGATAATTTTTTGGGTGAGTATTCGTATCCATTAAAATGTATTCAACTTACTGAAAGTGGATATTTTTTACAGGGGAAGGCTTTTCGTCTGTTGTCCAAACAGGTTTTTTTTCTAAGGATGGTTCATGTACAAGAGTGGCCTTGAAAAAACCGAAACCGGCACCGCGTGCAGATTTTTTCAGTAAAATGATAATTGGTGAAGCGACAATATTATCACAGCTTGATCATAAAAATATCATCAGAATGCTTGCGTATCAAAAAAATGGTCCAGTGATAGCACTCGAGCTGATGGAGATGGGAAATCTGATTCAAGCACTGAGGGTGAGAAGAAACTTACTTAAAGGCATTTTTGTAAAGTTTTCAATGAATCGTAACATATTACCATTATACCCCAGTTAACACAAAATTATCTCAGGCAGGGAAGTGGCTTCACTTCCATGTTTCAGATCAGTGAATCAAAGATACATTTCAATTACTATCGCGAAAACATTTATTCGGTACCCCGTTGGTCAGTTCGAGACAACAAATGTTACTCGAAACTAACCCAATATGATATTCCCTTTGAGTTTGAATGTGTAAGGCTTCATTAAATAATAGACCTTTACATTTATGAAAAATAAATTGCAAAACTCTTTAAAATCCATAGATTCTAGTCTGAAACGTCCATTTAACAAAGAGTTCCACTATATTTTTATCATTTTGAAAAAAATATCTCATTTGAAAGTGTGCCGCTGACGTCACGTTCATCGGAAACAACCCCCACTACAATCCACGTTCCAAAACAGTCAATACCATTCTCCTCAAAAATATAGATTCTAGCTTGGTATAAGCCATTGAGAAATAATTAAAACTTCGTCACTTGATCGACTCATAGAAAAAAATACACATTTTAGCTACTTTTTATTGTTTTTGTAACTTTCAAATTTCCTGAACGGAAGAACGAGCATTGACAACACCGCAAATCATTATGACAGTTCTCATGCAACAAAAGTGATCTCGAGATTTGAGGTTAATGTTTGTTTTCATTTACATTCAACATTTAACTGATACATTCATTATCATAGACTACAAGCCCATATAACAATTTGGGGAGGTCATTTGACCCAGGATGAAACATATTCAGAACGATGCTGCTATATGAAAAAATAACTTTAGGCACTATGCCGTCAATTCTTGGTGGTGCAAAGGACTGTAATAATAATAATGATAATTTTTCATCCGAAGATGTGCTCTTCCGACAAAATATTCTTGTACGGCTTTCCTCACGATGGTAGATTATGAGATCCAGGTTTCTTTTTTTTTTTTTTCGGAAATTGAAAATTTTTTCTGGCTTCCGGTCCCATTATTTTTGTACGGCAGTAGGTTCTAGAAGATCAGTATTTCATAATCTACCAACGTGAGGAATGCCGTACAAGAATATTTTGTCGGAAAAGCATATCTTCAGATGAAAATTGATTATTATTATTATTACAATCATTTGCACCACCAGGAATTGACGGCAAAGTGCCTAAAGTTATTCTTTCATATAGCAGCATCGTTCTGAATATGTTTCATACTGGGTCAAATGACCCCCCAAATCGCTATATGGGCTTGTAGTCTATCACTGTCGCGAGGTATGGAAAGGCTTCGTGAAAGGAAGTTTGGAAAATTTATATTTTTTATAATATAATATGAGATGATTGACAAATATGAATTTATTTTTTGCAATGACTAAAATAAAATCGTTCCTTGAACGCTGCTTGAATACAGTAATATTCAGTTGGAAATGTTCACAAAAATATAATTAAATTTCCGCTTTTATACAAGGTTTATTCATTGCTTCGAACCACATTTTACAATGCGCTTCATATTTAGGAGCATAAAAATGCAGGGATACAGATACAGGAATTAAGAAACAAATTAGAGCACAAACAAGAAAAACATTTCAAAACTTTGATAACCGCATTAAACTCAAAAAAGAAATCAAAGTAGGGCCTGTTCGTTTGCAGCATACATATTTGATGGAACTGCTCTGCTTGTATTAAATATTAAAGTAGGCAAACGAGTTGAACAATGACAAACGATTCTTATTGATGCTCCGTGAAACAGACGAACAAACCCATCTGCTATCAAATGACAACTGTCATACACAATCCAGTCCAGTGTAATAGAATTTAAGATTCCATGGTACACAAGTTTTACAACGTTGCCAAATCTAGTTTTGATAAATGTGACGTCACGAAACCACTTTTCTTCTGATTATAAAGAAAGATGCGGTCAGAAAAAATAAATAAAAAATCCCGAGTGATATTAGCGTATACACTTTCTAATTACAGTGTTCTCTCATATGTCGTGGAAAGGTCCATTCCGTATGTTGCGTCTCTAAATCAGCTGCTACTTGGAGACGTTCTAAATTAACTTCCACCTGGAGCGGTTCTGAATTAGCATCTTCAGTTGCAACGACATCAACATCGAAAGGTCTCTAGAATACCATACCGCACAGATAATCAATCTAATTAAAACAACTAAATAACGATATATGTAAATATGCGCCTGAGCTCTGAGCCTATAGCTGCACCGCACTGTCTTGTAAATAAATCCTCTAGCAAATAGAAATTGGAATTTGGCAGCGGCAGGTAAAAGAAATTCCAAGCAGTTCGGTATCTGACCAATTAGAATTTGATAGCGGCCAATCAAAGGCTTTCTTTTGGCATTTCGTCTGCCCCTTTCATGTGAAAGATTACATCATCTCCACGTGGACTGCCAATCGAGTTTAGACGAGGAGCGTTAGGTTATAACGTGTTATTCATGCCTATGCAAATCATCAGCGGCAATTTGTATATCGATATATAACCTCGTATGATCGCTTGGTTGGGTGCTGTCTCAATTAAGTTCGTAAAGACTATAACAAATGAATCAAAAATGATATAAAAAATATACCATCCGAGATACAGCAAACATAATCTGTAGCTGATATTTGCCAAAATTATTATTAATATATTGTTTCAGAGAGTCCGGTTCACAGACAGGGAACTCTTGAGAGCTCTGATTGACATTGCTACAGGAATGGAATTTTTACATGGAAAACATTATTTACACAGAGATCTAGCATGTCAAAATGTTTTTGTCAATGCAAGGAGGGAATGCAAAATTGGAGATTTTGGGCTAAGCGTTTACGTAGGGGATTCCAATGGAATATATCAAGAGAAGGTAAGTTCTCAATCGTACAGTGATATTGAAAACAGAAATGTATTACTAGTAACCTCAAAACCTGATTCAAAAACTAAGTACAAACCTTATGGGCAATGAGTTTAGGTAAAATCTCTTGCATTATTTTTCATACAAATATTATTTGTTGTGATGAAAACACCATGGCCACAAAGAAAACGTTGAAAAGCCAACCAAGCCTAGTGTTATCAGTAGTTTGAGTATTACCCACTCGATTTGCTACTAATGACTTTCAGTTTTTTGCCGAAACTTTTATCCAGCCCAAACTAATTGTTGAATCCCTTCAAAAATATATACTGTGGCGTTGCTGCGGACGAGCGCGGACCTGTCACCTTTACCCATGAACAAGCTTGCGATCCGAACAAGTGTTCGGGAATCTTCGTCTCCCGTCATCCAGAAAGTGCGACATCTAGACGGGAATAGAGGCGGTTCGAGAACTTTATGTATTTCAGAATAGCGGCAAGCCAACAGGGTCAGTTCTCGATACACTTCCAGAGAGTTAGATGCCGCGACAGACAGTCTAGTTGAAGTCACCGATCTGTACTAAAAGTTAAAACTGGATAAGCACTTCCATATCACTGAATTGAAATTATAATATAATGACTGGAATGCTCTTAGTTCCTCTGCGCACCCGTATAATGTGATAACTCTAGCAGAGAAATACTTTATTGCTTACTTGTATGGGTGCGAGAGAGACATTCATCTGCATGTACGTGTTATTAGTTTCCCAGTTTATGGTTTGTTAACACGCCAGTGCAGTGCAGCGCGTCTTTGTATCATTTTTATATGTTACAATCATAGCAATATGTATTATATACTTACTCTAGAATGCTAATCCCCATGTCAAAAGTGTTGTAAAAAGTTCAGGCTAGTCCGCAATGCGTTTGCGCGTCATTAGTGATTTTTGTAACAGGTCCGGTTTTAGTAAAATCATTGTTTAAATAGAACATAGTTAGTCAATGCCTGTGGAAAAGGTATTGGACACAAACGCGAGTGTCATCTAGCGTGATTAGTTACAAACATGAATATTTGACGTCATTTTAATGCAGGTTCCTTCAAAAAAACCCTGATTTGAATGCTATCCCATTGTTTCAATCAAGTTACGACATGACTTCGAAGCCAGATCACTGAAGTTACGACATGACTTGGATGCGAGCTCACTATCGCCATCTACATGTCGCATCCATTTTGATCCAATTATAATCCCATAAGGTTGACTAACTATCTTCTATATAAACAATGGTAAAATATTATGGTACTTGTGAAGATCAACAAACGTTAATTCTGAATCTCGGATAATAAGGTTGGAAACCTCATTGTGCTTATGCCTGTTATTTGTATTTAGCCGATTTGAATACATATGTTCACATATTTAAGATCCCGAATATTCAGCAAAAATCATCAGAAAGTAGAGTACGGTTATCATTATTATTTACCGCTTCTCAGCGACTGATTTTTAGTATAGCATTCACTTTTCAGCTGTAGTTAACCAACAAAAACCTACGGAACCACCCCAAATCGTCGGTGCGAATTTTGAGGAAGCAATGAATTGGAAAATAAATTGAAATTTCAAAAAACTATGAAATTTATTTCAGCTAATATCATGAATAATTTCAACTCAAATTGGATTTATAAAATTGGATGCTTGGAAGCTCGAGGTTTTTTCTAGAACGATTCAGTCAAAAAACGCAACTGCATTTAATTTAAATCATTTGAAGAGATAACATGCTATTTCCACGAGTATATCTGGTTGTATTACCTTAAATTAGTGCAATTTCCACAATGGGGGTGCACGAAAAAGTGAGGCCAGAAGCATTTTCCTTGCCATCAAAGAAAAGCACTTCCATATTGACATTAATTTTCTGAGGCGATTCTGTGTATGTTTAGTACTTTTTAAAGGAATCTAGAACTCATAATATAAGCGGTGTGGTAGAAAGTTGTATCACTCGCCATGCATGCTTACGCAGACACAGTATTGGTACTGCACTATTATTCTATTGTCGTTTTCACATGAATCTTTATGAGGAAAATGTTTGCCACAAATTACAATTTTCTCACTCAAATGTTCTGCTGGGGTCTCTTCTTAAAAACAATAACCAAAAATCATGCCTTTTGTCAAGCTAAAATAATATTTAAGCTATTTTGAGAAAAGCATTATAGGTACATAAAAAATTTCGTTATCTACCAAAAATGATTTATTTCAGGTATTTTTCCTTTACACAACACTGAACAGTTCATTGTTTATTTTTAGAAAGAAACGGCTTTATTAGAAATTGTCGTTAAAGGAACGAGATTAATGCAAATTCACGAAAGATGAAAGAATAACCAACAACAAACACCACACAAAACGAGAGAAAATCTGAAATTCTAGAAACCGTCTCTGTCTCTGACAAGAGTGACAGATCTTAGTGACAAGTCTTCCTGTTGATAAAAAAGCACTGTTGCACGGTCATTATAATTACAGTAGCATAGGGTACATTATTGTTTTGAATAAATTTCTTTCGCGCCTAAAATTCGGAGTAATCTATCTCTAAAAGGTTCTTTTCGGTTATAAAAAGTCCTAAATGCGCTGTCAAATTTCTCTTTCAAGTGACATGTGTTTCATTGCCTCATAACAAAAAACTCTGAATTGGAACACCAAATTATTTTCAAACTTGGCAACGATCTACCCAAACTACACTGATAACGCGCATGCGCACATCGTAAACGGGTCGCATACGCGGCATGCTTTTCGCCGTGAAAATTGGCGGGATTAGCATTCTAGAGTAAGTATATAATATATTTTCTATGGTTACAATCAACTCAATCTCGATTCCTCCGCCACTGAGAGGAACCACAAAACAAACATGGCGGCCTCCAAGAGAAATCCAGTCGCGCAGCCTGACGAGCATTACAGTCATCATATTATAATTTCATTTCAGTGTTCCATATAAGAAAATTACGCCAACTATAGTGTTTGACATTTTGGAGCAACACACATGCGCGTTGAAGATATGTCAAGCAGAGGCGTCTCATAAAGGTTAAGTTAAGGGGCATTTTTAATCTCGTTAAAAATTATTAATTATAAATTTTGTGAGGGCGGCACTTTAAAATATTTAACAACGTGGACTCGCAAATGGAAAGCAATTAACTAAAAGGTATCAAGCGCCAAATTATGGTAATGAGTAATGACTTGGTAAAGTCAAATCATTTTTAAAATTGTAGAGTAATTACTGAAATGGTGCTTGGCACTTTTACCAATTGATTTAACAAACAAAACAAACAAATGATTTTTCGACTACCTACCTACTTTATCGAATTATCTCGAGGTTCAACTGAAAAACTAAGTGTTATTAATGAACAAATCGACATGATTGACTCCTGCGCGGTTTATTAGCTACCACTATCGAGAATTTTCGTAAAGGAAAAAGTTGGGCGTCTCGGCAAAATGAAGCTACTCAGGAAGATTCAGCCTGTTATTAATCATTTTTGAAAATAGGCGTGGTATCCTAGTCTATTAGTTCCGCATGCGCATCGTGACCGCGGCAAATGCAAAATAGAAGTTTATCATGTTTGCACAAAATAATTTGTGCATGTGTGAGACAAAACACAAAAGTTATGTTATGTGTTTTATCAATCAGAGTTATTTTATTGGGAGGATATAAACACCTCAAAGGCCTTTTTTAATATGTTAAATGATGTTTTTTTTTCCAAACTGTACGTATTAAACACAAGGTATAATGTAGAACTTCATTGAAAGAGTTATTTTATTGGGAGGATATAAACACCTCAAAGGCCTTTTTTAATGTGTTAACCCACTAAGCAAGGCGAGGTTGCATAAAGTTTTCAAAAACCTATCAAGAGCAACTGTAAAGATGTTACGTCCTTTGCAGCCAACGTTCAGCAAGTCCCCTGCAAATAGCAGATCTTCCCCCTCATGGCATTACAATTGTAGAGGTATCATTTGCAAACTTGTCAGAAACTTGAGTGAGTTAGATACTGACTTTCAGTACAGTTACAAATGCTGAATTCCAGCAAATAACTTATCTGAAACTTCTCAATTTTGTCACGAGTTTGCGCTAAGCTTACAGATACAAACTTCCAGCACATACAATTTTGCAAACTTACCTGCAATTTACTTAATTTCGTTGTAGGTTTACAGTATAGTTACAAAAGCTAGTAAATTAATCTTCAGACTCTTGCCCAAAGTTCACTCACTTCTGTCGTAGATTTGCATTACAGATATCATTTTCAGTTTCAAAACATATGAGAGGAGGTGAAATACAAGCTGAAAAGCATTTCTTATTTTAACCTTGTTTGAATTATAAGTTTCGAGATGTTCTTCACACACTTCAGGAAACAGCTATTTTCTCCTTCAATGGGACTTGTGAAAAGTGAAAACAGGTTGCTGAAACTAATATTCAAGGATTCAAGTTAAACAATAGATTGATTGTTTTGACTATTTTAATTTTAGTTTTTTTTTGGTAATGTATACATATTTGATCTTTCTTAATTTGTCCGAGGGATTACCTATAAATTCACCTTTTGTTTTGACGTCAACTGCAAATTAAACTTCATGGATTTGACGATATGTAGCAGGCGATTAGGTTGACGCCATCTTGAACTCAAATACTGTAAACTCACCATATTATCATTTGAATATACCTACTCACAAAATATCATTATTGTTTTTGTTTATCTCAACATTCCAAACACTCGAAATAACACACAACTGACACTTACTAGACTAACCTATCTCTGTCACGGCGTCTCTCGCTGCCTTAACGCTGTGCTGTGAAACGACCTGACGCCTCCGAGCAATAAAAGATATAGAGGTGCCATTTCTATATAAACAAACAACACATATTGATGTGAGAGCTGCATACCGCTATCCTTTGTTATGATTTGTAGGTGAGGGGTGACCTCCGAGCCCGGAGGGGGAGATTTATTATTGTTTTGAAAACTGGAGCTAAGCTTAGAACCAGTGGCGTGCTAATACATTTTCTTATATATTATCAATTAGACACGGCCGATGCAGACAAATTTGTTATCGCATGTATCGGCATCGATAGACGATCATATACCTGGTTGGAAAGCAAGTTTGTTATTTCGCTGCAACCCTAATTCTTGGAATGCGCACCAACCACCAGCAGTAGTGCTGTAGGTCTCCCTACTGATGAAAAGTGAATGCGCTTCCAATGAAAACAAATTCGCCCTGGAGCGCTACAGCAAATTAAAGCTGCCATGTACCCGCATAGGCTATGAGTTTTCAAAAACTGGTAACTTGATCTTACGTCAATACAATGAATTTTTGGATTAAACTCTTACTATCGTACAAATGGCAACATTTCCTAAATGGTTGCATAAATAACTCATTCATAAATAGAATTCATGACGAATATGTAGTGGACAAATAGTTATTTATGTAACAGGTGCAAAAATAAGTGACTGTTTATTGTACATTATTGTACATGTGAGAATTGTCAACACGCTTCGTGTACCAACATAGCATACACTAATTCTTTTACGATCATCAAAAAAATAGACTTTCATCCGTCAATTTTGAATGTGAAAAGGTAGTGCTTATTGCTGTGGGGCAATAGAAATTAAATTGCAAGTCGTTATCAAGTTATCATACACTTGATAACGACTGTAGATTTTAACAGTTGAAACGTCGTGAATAAAATTGCAGAGAATTGAATTTTTCTTTGTTCTTTTTTAGACAATGTAAGTCAAGAATAACCTTACTCAAAGTGAAACATTGTCAACGACTTTCAAAAGAACAATAGCAATGTTGTTGTCAGTTCTTGTTCATACCCTCACAGAGTTCGCAATTTTTCTGCGAAAAAAATGGCTGCATTAACGATTGGTACTACATGACTGGCAGCAATTTTATGCTCAGAAAAATTGCGAAATTCGTGAGGATATGAACAAGACTTCACGTGAACGCGCGAGAACTGGCAACAACGTTGCTGTCGTTCGTTGTTCGCCTGATGTCGCTGTCTACGATAATTTTGTTTTACGATAATAATTTTGTATTTCGAATAATGATTTTGGTGCTGTCATCGTAGAAGACGAAGATGCTTCAAACTTTGGGGACAGTGCCAGTTGCAGAGCTTTCATTCTTAATATCTTTCAATGCTGGAAGGGGTTGGAATCTACTAAATGAACGAATGGAAGAATTTGATTTGATAATCAGTACGAATTTTGCACTCCAGAAACCCTTAAACTGCGCCCAAATTCTTACTGGTAAGAAAAATACTTTGAAGAAAACTGAAAAATATTACCTAATCGCATCAGATGAGGATTAATCATAAAATGCCAAGTCTGGTAATGCTCCTTTACTGATAATAGTTCTACAAACTGACCGAAAAATATGGTGAGGCCAAAAGTGGTTAGAACAGATAACTGAGGATTTCTAAGTGAGTGATTCACAGCACAACTGGGCAATTGCTCTATTGCTTGGTGACCTGAAAATATAATGTATCTGAACCAATGTCAAAGTATCATTAGGAATATGAGAGAATGGAATTATTGTCTTGGCAATCATTATACCTACGTAACCCGTTCCTTAGATTTTAAACTTGTGATGATATACAGTGTTTCGTTTACAATCAAGAAGTTCATGTCCACGTACGGTTTAACTGGAAGCAAAATTTTTATTCAAATGGCAACATCAAAAACTTCTGATGAACGGGTTATGTGAAATTCCCTGTATATGAACAAAAAATTCCAGTACTTAGCAGAGTGGGTCCATAGCTAGTGACTTATAATTTGAATTCGGTTTTGAAGAGTTGAGTTTGCTTACTTACTTATTTTTTAGTGTACCTACTGCAACAAGTATTTTCCTATTTATGAATAGGTAATCATTTTTCAAAATACAAAGTTTCTTTTAAGCTATTTCAACAAAAAGAGTATTTTTGTCTCGCAATCGGGAATCAGTAAAAATCAACTTTAATAATACTACTAAAAACTAAGTAGGGTATGCCCATCAGACATGGTACCTATATGCCATGTTGCAACGTCCATGGTTTGATTTGATACTTGTGAAATGTTTGTTTAGTGCTTGATAACTTTTTCAGCCCACAAACTTCACAAGTTATCGCCATTTCGCAGAGATAAGGTCTCTAATATAACAATTCAACAATCCAACACAACACTTCTACCACTTTAAATTAAAACAATTCTACAAATAGGCTTAAATCCAAACTGAACTGACAAGACGATAAATAAGTTTTCAACGCATGTAAACAAACTAGAATGCCAAGTTAAGAGTGAATAACAATACGGAATTCCAACCATAGATATATATTATGCTTATATAGGGTATGGTCCGTATATATTCTTGGTTACTTTGGTTAGTAATTTGGTGGTCCGTATATAAAAATTCCTGAAAAATCGGTGACTATTTCCTGAAACTTCGGTGAATAATCTGTCACCAGAGCTACCGTACTTTTTCCTCGGTAGTTTCGGGAACCGCTTGTCACTAGTCAATTTCATTTCGTCAGTTGACAGTTTTGAAATTTTGAACCAGAAAGTTAAAGTTTATTTTTGGAATCTTGAAATAAATAAACCAGTGGGGAGCAAAAACCTGTCTCCAGAGGAGGCACCTACGAAAAAGCGACCCTTGTCTTTATACGAAATTGAAAAGAGGTGTCAAAAAAGACATGGAGGAAAGAATGAATTTAAGAAGGGATTTGAATAAAAAATAAGAATTTTCAAAGTTTATTTACTACATTTTGAAGATTTTTTTGTTTTATTTATTTTAAGACTAAATTATTTACGATTTTAACGCAATATAACCGTCGGACATTGTGTTGTGAAGTGTTAAAATCACTCGAAATGTTGAATTATGGCAAGTGACAACTGACAAGGGGTCCGTATATGTGGAACCGGTTGTCTGAAAACTTATAAACCGCGAGTTACCGATCTGAAATCTTCGGCGATATACGGACCATACCCTTTATGATTTCTATGATTCCAACCTGATTAATGAGTGGAAACGGAAATATCCGATAATGTTCTTTTTTAACATGATCCGAGCATTGATATTTATAAACAACGTCGGGTGTATTGCTTCCAAGAAAGAGACAGGAAAGCCCTCTCTATATCTTTTATTGCTCGGAGCCTGACGCGATTGGTCACGAACAAAAGCTAATGGGCAGTGTCTGATGCAATATAGTGAGCGCCAAATTCAAATCAGTGTTTTTAATATTTGTGACAGAAATTAAGAGTTTGATAACGTGGTTTCAAAGTTGTTATATTAGGATGAACCGGAATGTTTATTAGGAGATTTCAAAATTATCGGGAGTTCTAGAAAATGGATATTTATATCCATTGCTTTTATCCCACCAACAGACCGGTGGGTATTCACATACCTAATATTCTCAAAAACGCTTTAAATTCCGTTTGCAATGTGAAATTTGTGTTTCACTTTTTTCCTAGGGATAGGTTAATACATATAACACATATTCTTATAAATAGGTACAGGAGTGACATCATGAACTTCTAAATCCTATTTCCGCCGTAGATAGGTACTCGACCGCAAGCTTGTGAATGTAATAATCATGATTAATAATATTTAAAACTTTTCAGCAAATCTGATGGGGTAACGTTGTTTCAAAAGTTTGTACCGAACTATTTCTTGTTAATTCCTCGAAAGTGAAAATTTGCAAATGAATGACATTCTTCCTGGTTTAAGTTAGCATGTGTCAAATTCCGGCAACGTTACAATTGTACAGTTATACAAATTTACAATTGGAGATAAACGAAGAAGTTGCACGGGCAATATTGCAAGTGTTGAATGAAATACTTTCAAATGATTCTTGACAGCAAATATTTGGAATGTCCGCACAAACAAGTTCTCAAATGATGCATTTTGTAACCTTGTCGCAAACTGGTGTAACTTATCCTGCTTAGTGGGAAGTGATGCTTTTTTTCCAAACTGTACGTATTAAACACAAGGTATGAAGAACTTCATTGAAATTACATACGTTTTTGGTGGTTACATAAGATTAGTAGCAGTATTCTTCATATCATCTGGAACGATTAATTTACTAGGTCGTTTAGAAACGGCTTTGTTAGTTTTGATGAGACGTCTCTGTGCTGAATAATGTTTTTATTGTGAGATGTTTTACTGTTGGAATATTTATCAAAAACAGTGGAAGGTAAAGGAGGTAGAAAGATTCAAATTTTGTTTATAAAATTTAAAAAAGTCAAAGATATTGAATCATATTTTAAAGTAGTTCAAAATTCTCCAACGTGGATGAATTTCATTGCTGGAAAAGAGAAGTAGAAAAAGATACGAAGAGTCAATTTACTGATAAACATGGTCTTACTCCACAAAAAATTTCAAAAGAGGAGATTCATATGCCACCGATCTGGCACATACAATCCAGATAGTTTCTGGCACATACAATCCAGATAGTTTCTGGCATTAAAGAATCTTGTAGAAGATGATTTTCTTGAAGTAGAAAAATGGTTTAGGGGAAATAAACTTACACTGAATTTAACTAAAACAAAATACTTATACTATATGAAATACCGGAAGATAAGACAATAAAATACCTTGGCATTGTGATAGACCGGCATCTAAGGTGGAACCTACACAAAACGTGGTTAAAAAATGAAGGGAGTTATTATACAGATTCAAATACCTCAGAGATTTTCTAGATGTTGATCATTTAAGAATATTGTACTACCCTTTGATCGAGTCACAACTACAGTACGGTATAGTAGGAGGGGGTGGAGTGAATGATATATACCTGGAAAAATTTAATGTTGTACAAAAATACATAATTAAAATAATATATCATAAGGCACGTACGTATCCAAGCGATGATCTGTTCAGAGAATCTAAATTCCTTGATATAAGTGAACTGTTTTGTTTGAGTCTACTAAAAAATATAAAAAAAGAAAATATCATATTACAACCTACCAATCACAACCATGAAACGAAAAAGCGGAATAATACTGTGGTATTACCTTGCTGTAAAAAAAACTATAGGCCAACGAAATGCTACTTACCTGGGACCTCGGTTGTACAATATGGTACCAGACCATTTGAGGAATATTAAAAAAGTACAGTTTCGGTAGGAAAATTAAGCAGTGGATTACAAAAACTGATAGATAATTTTTATGATATTTTGAATCAAAATATTGGTTCTTGAGTAAAAAAAACTCATTTCTTCCATCTTCACCAATATTTCAAACAATTTACTTTATTTTTATTGAGGTTTTATAATAGACGTAATAAGTTAAGTGATATTACTACTATACCTGTTTATTTATATTTTAATTCAAAATTTTAACTACATTGAAAACTTTATATATACTTGAGTTTTAATTGTCAAAATAATATGATTCTATCTACCTTGATTATCTAATAATCAAAGTCACGCACAAGAGTATATCGGTATAACTGATGCACGCTTCTGTGACTTATCCATGTTTATCTGTTCGTAAAACTCATCGAAATTCATGTAAACTATATCCATACAAATAAACTTATTATTATTATTATGAGATACTTATAAAGGTATAATGAATCGATAAAATCAACGGATATTGTTCAGCTCAAATAGTATTTACGGTATTGAATAATGGAGAATGTAAAGTAGAATTTGTGAAATGGCAAGTTGGCCATAATCAAAAATTAGGTAATATAATTTTGTCTAAATCTGAAAGAGAAATTAAAGCTGCTAAAATCCTCCTCCAAACAATCCTTGATGAAGTCAGGGAAGAATCTCATTCAAAAGATAAATTATAGGTAGATTTTATTTTTTTATTTTTTTTATCAATACACAGAGAAAAATAATTATGTACTTACCTGGGTAGAACTTTATTATAACAGAACGATTTGTTACAAATAGTGCACCAAGTCATTTTAAACAGTTTATTCAACAAAAAAAAAACAAATCAGTTATCAATAAACCCACCTAGGAAATCTAAAAATCATTCGATTCCTTCATAACAATTATTACTGACGGCATACAACAATGAAATCGTTATTTTAAATTTGGCGCGGAAACAGTGCCCATGCGGAACTGCGGGATCAAAAGTAGAATGGTACCAAAGAGATTAAACGTTATTTGACTAGGAGAGCATAGAAATCATAATATATATTATATATAATATATATCTATGTAGGAGAGTCCAATTCTCCTAAGACAATGGTGACACCAATAGAAGATGAGATGAACATTTGTGACGAAATGTCATTTATTTATTTATTTATTTCATCTAAAGAGACCATATATCTTTCAATAAATACATGCTTACATAACAATGGTAAAACGAAAAAAAATACCAAGTACAAGAAAAAAAAAAAGAAAATAAAATGAAATGACTTATGTCAGTCAAATACCGAAGGATTGATACTAAATGCAAACGCGAATTCTTCAAATATTGTTGTCAAAGTGTCATATCGATAATTTGAGTAACAACTGCTTTTCTATACACTTTCTGTAACAGAGTCCAATTCAGGTTTGCAAGACGAAGCATACCTACAAGAGGGGCCTTTTCGGAGCATGATAGTGGTATAGTGAACATTGTCGAAAAACGTGTTCTTCTGGGTGGAACATTAAATCTTATTAATGATAATAAATATGGTGAGTTTATCTTATTATTGAGAAGTTTGAATAAAAATGATAGTGAACCGACTTTCCGCCTATTTTCCAAAGACAATATTTTAAACTCATTTCTCAATTCATATGACCTCACCGTATTGTAATCTGGACGAACATGATATTTTTTAAAATAAAGATATCGTAAAAATTTATTCTGAACTTTGTCTAATTGAATCTAATCTGTTTGAATGTTGACCAAAAGCGTGCAAGGGTAGTAGCATCGCGTTCGATCTGTGCTCGATTTGAAAACGATGTAGACTTCTTAAACCGAATTGTTACTATGGATGAGACTTGGGTACATTTCTACGATCCAGAAACAAAGCAACAATCGATGGAATGGCGACACTCCGGTTCTCCAAGACCTAAGAAGTTTCGTGTCCAAAAATCTGCTTAAAAAGTTCTTGCTTCAGTTTTTTGGGATTGCCATGGAGTAATCATGATTGATTTTTTGGATAAGGGTAGAACAATAAATGGAGATTACTATTCGACATTACTGACCACTCTACGGGAAAAAATTAAAGAGAAAAGACGCGGAAAGCTATCCAAAGGTGTTTTGTTTTTGCAGGACAACGCCCCTGCACACAAATTTCATGTTGCCATGCAAAAAATTCGTGATTTAGGGTTTGAATTACCCCTCTTATTTACCAGATTTGGCTCCGTCCAAATATCATCTCTTTCCTCAACTGAAAAAAAGTTTAAAAGGTCGTAAATTTTCATCCAACGAGGACGCAATAAAAGTTGTGGAGGTCTGGTTTGCAGAGCAAGAAGAAACATTTTTTTTGAAAGGTCTAGAGACGTTGCAGGTTCGCTGTAATGAATGTAACCAATTAAGAGGAGAATATGTTGAGTAATAAAATATTTTGACATTGAAATTTTGTTTGGTTCTATAGTAGGCTAAGAATTTTTCAATATATCCTCGTATATTGGAAAATAACAGGATTCTGCGTACGTATTATTGACATAACACTACATTTTGCAATGTTAAAAAATAGTTTATTACTACAACTCCAATCATAGAGGTTATTTAAATCTTTCTGTAATAATAAGCAATCCCTGACTTTTTGAATATTTTTAAAGATTTTAAGGTCATCCGCGAACATTAGGCATTCTGAATGTTTGAACACATCTGGCAAGTCGTTGATAAATAGCACGAAAAAAAGGGGACCCAGGTTGGAACCCTGAGGAACTCCTGATGTAGCTTCTAACTTCGCTGAATATCTTCCCTGATGCCTGACGATCAAGACTCTGTTTTCCAAATAGTTTTTGATTAGTCATGGCCGCCGTTCTCTATAGACAGTGACGGACTAGCGCACTACGCGCTCTTGGTATAGTAGAACTATTATAACTCCAAGAAGGTCGTAAATCAATATTTGCCGACGACCCTCATGATTACCTATTGTTGGAAATATATATGAAAAGTAAAAGTGTGGGTCCCTTAAAATATTCCCAGGTCTGGATTGTAGTATCTCATGAAATAGTTTGGCATTTTAATAATAGTGGTCTCTTTAACCGAATATCATTATACCTAAAATTTAATGTCTAGGGCAGGTACAACTCTGTGTAGAATCGACTGCTTGACAGCCTGTTTATACCTCAAGTGGTTGGTGATTTACGACCTTCTTATAGTTATGGTTCTACTTTATATGACTATGAGAGTTACTGCTGATAGTTTTGTTCCTTGGTTCGAGTGCGACTCTGTAATCATGTCCAAGTACGTCACTATGACGCGTTGATACTACAAGATTCTGATTGGCTAGAGCTTATTGAACCCTCCTGTTTGGAATGGTACGGCTAGACGCTTGTAATCTGTCCTTCAACTATCGATAGTTTGGGAATAGGATTATGGGGTGGTTGCAGAATAAGTGTGATAACTAGGAATGAGACGACATCGACATCCAAATAAACTATTCAGGTATATTGGACTTGCAAATGTTAATTGTTAAATTTAATTTAAAATACCATTATATAATTTTTCTGAGGGGGGGGGGTAATTACCCCCTTTACCACATAATTCTAATCTAAACAATGTAATTTGTTTAATAGGAGCAACACTCTAGTTTTAGCAGTTAAGTGTGAACAAAGGTTACCATAATTATCTTTACATCTCAAATAAATACATGCGCCATATTCACTCTCGGATGAATATGAAAAGCCGTGAAGTTCTATAGCTATCGTACCTTCTGATGGTACAAATCTAGGAATCTTTCATTGATTGATTACTCGTAAATAATTTTTGCATGTAACCCAATTGCTATAAATATTTTGGGGTACTACCTTGTCCCATGTGATGCCATACTGCCACAAATTTTGTAGAATAATTTTTGATCTTATTGTTGTAGGCGATAGTGAACCTAATGAGTAAAAAATCTGAGAGGAAACAGATACTTTCTGAAGAAGCTAAGTTTATTATGAACTCAATGGTGTCTTCATGGGAGTTCCAGAAAACACCAAATGTTTTATTGTCTTGATCATCGTTTAAAATAAATATAAGTTGCTGACGTTGAAGTCTTCCTCTATATCAAGACTTATGACATAGAGAGAAACGTTTCATTGCGTTTGCCACTCTTTAATATTTTTTTTCGGCCAAGTTATTTGAAAAAATCATGAATAAATAATTTATTTACTCAAATACCAAACTTGGAAATGGTCGCAAAATTGGGAAACGATAAAGTATAATATTTTCTTGGTTTTCGTCATAATGCGATATTTTCACATTTTCTCTCTACAAAATAACCAGAATTGTTTATAATTTACATTTTCCACAATGTTGCCGACCATGTACAGGGCGCAAATTTGTATTGTTTTATTCGGCAAACTAATACATTTTTGGTGAAAGTTTGAATTGTATTGCTATTTTTCACCATTTTTGCTAAAGTGATTGGCATAATATATAAATTAAGATTTTTTCCGAAACAAAAACCTAGTATTGTGAGACCATTTGTTTCCTTCTGAGACTCCGGTATTGCCCCAGTTTCCATATTTATATAGGCTTCACAACAAACGCTTTGCCGAAACGTAACCCGCGTGAAAGATGAAAATTTGATTAACTTCACTTTATGATCTCTATATTTTTCAGAGTCATAACTCACAACTCTCAACTCCGCAACTTTGGAATCCAGTACATCATTCATAACATATCTCGCGAATTTCATTTTGTCGGATTCTATTAGGCTTCTCATATGTTTTTTGGAAACTGCGATGGACCAAATGCGCACAGTATTTATGATAGTATAGGGGCCAGTTCACAAAACGCGTTGAAGCTAGATTTCAGTTCAGTCAGATGGGTTTCAATAAAATGAAATTACATTACTTCATTTATAGGTATGGAATAAATTCATTTTTAGCGTTATTATGTATTTGTTTGAAAAACCTGAAACAAGTCGATTTCTATTCTCAATTTGACAATTTACCTAATTGACAATATGAAAATGAGCACACCCTCAAAAATTTGAAATGAGAAGGGGGTCATGTGGTACCTTGTTCGAAATGGGTGTTCAATCTCTGTTTAGCAATATTACATTTTTGAAATTTGGTGCAATCATAACTGAGAAAATTTATTTTGAAAATTTAATTTTTTTATACTTTACGTAGAATGAAGGAACATAATGTTTAGGAAGTGTTTTTCAATTTATTTTACAGTTAAATTAAATGTTCATGGTGACCACCATTCACCTCTCGACAATATGCAAGGCGATCTTTGAATTCTAGTTTAACATTTTGTAGGACCTCAGGGATTATGTAGTTAATTTCTTCCAACATCCTAACTTTTAAATCTGCAATATTGTCTGGTCTATTGAAATATACTTTTGATTTTAAATAACCCCATAAGAAGTAATCGAGAGGATTCAAATCGGGGGATCTATATCAAGTTTTGAATAATTCGGGATTATTGGTCAACCATTTTCTCAAATTTAAGCCTGCAGATTGTAAAATATAAGAAACGTCATTGCGAGTAGTATAAAGCTCGTCTAAGGAATTATAACCTGTCCGTATAAAAACCTTTTCTAATAACATGAGCAGGCTTATGAAATGTTAGTTCTTAGTCATTTGCTAATAATTGTACCAGACATCGGGAAGCTAAAAATGGGGCGGAAGTTGTCCTATCTGTCACTGTATTTAATTAAAGTTCTCTGATCGTTGCTATCAGCACTAATTGCAAATTGATGTCATCAAAAGATAAAATAATAAAAAATATATTAGGTTGCACGGTGGCTCATGTGTATTGCGCATCGTTCAATGAAATTTCACTAGTAGTTTTTGCACTAGCATCAAAAACTACATGGCGTTTCGTAGTTATAGAACACTGTCTAATCACTGCCACAAAATAACATTTTGTGCACATCGATGAAACATTCCTATAAGCATTAAAGAAAAAGCCACAAAGGAACAAAAACAAAACATTGAATATCCTCCGGAGACCTCTTTGGAAGTACATTTCACGTTTCGAAAAAACATCGGCGTGCCTACATTTTGGAAACATCTCAAAACCTCCCCGGGAGGTTTGTGCTCGCTGGGTGGTTTTCCAGATAGGATTAAACACCCTATATTCCACCTTGACTCCTTAATATGAAATTACTCCTATTAGAATTTCTGTATTGTGAAGGCCATGTCACAATTAAAGATTTATGTTTTTAGCACTAAGTTTTACGAGTTGAGATTTCCTTTTGAAACCAAATGGTCATTCTTTTTTTTCCGATTACGCTTCGGAAACAATCTTATTGGTAAAATTCAAGTTTCATTTGTCAATTCTGTTTTGCGTCCTGTTTTATTTCTAAAAGTCATTTCAACCTTATCCCATCTGTAGGTACCAGTTTTCATTACTAAAATTAATTGCTGTTTTTCAGGAAGAGGAAGGAGTATGCAGCAATACTATTTCTCCTGAAACAGTTGTCTCAAGAATATTTAGATTCCAAACGGATGTTTGGTCAATGGGAAAGCTCATTTTTGACATGTATCAGCTTGTATCTTTCAACATCATGGACCAATTTTTCTTAAGTATCATGACAGGACATCTAATCGTTGACGGAAATCAGTAAGTAACTTATATTTTTTTCTCAAATGTATATACACCTTATTTGCAATATTAGTTGTGGAATATTTACATATATCTGAACCCATATCTGGTTTGCTAGTCAGTAGAAATACTCACCTCTGTTTCAACATGGATAGAATTGATACCTCAATTTTATTATCCTAAGCAATAATGAAATATGGTTTATATGGAATGGGATGCTAGAAAACAAATACGTGAGTTGATTCAGTAATATATACTCTCTTTATAAAACAAAATGTAGAAATATGAAAAAACTTTTTTCCAGTTCTCTAAACAGCATTTTCTTCCCCACGAAATCAATATTTATCTTCCCGACGAAATTAATATTTATCTTCCTACCCTGAAAATATCGAATTTTGTTAAACTCCGTAATTACCGTTCTACTACCGTTCTTGTCCTTGAGTGGACACTAGGAGTTCTTGGTAGACCATCTTGGGTGATGTTAACAAACACACTCAAATTAACTAGTGAATAAAAAGAATTAAACAGAACACTGAACATTATTACAAATACTAATTCATTGTTCATGAAATGACGCCGTGCCGTCACCCAATACAAGTTCTACTGAACTTTTGACAAACAACGCCTAATCCCGGTATTTAGGTCACATTACCGACAGAGATAAAAATCTGATGTCATGAAACCGAAATTTTTATTAATTGTGCTTCGCAATTTTCCGCACATTTTGTACCTCAAAGCGATACTAACGAGAAGAAAATTGTGAACAATTCCCTAGAGGTTTGTGTCATGGACGTATAATTATTCGTTCATGGTGTTAACTGGGTACCTAATGAATAGGTATGTATAGAAGTTTTAGAAGTCTAAGGAATATAGAAACTGTAAAAATTTCAAATAAACGGCAGATTTTGTTAGGATATTCACACTTGTGGCAATAAAAGCAAAAAGTAAAGAAAATGGTAACCTCTCAGATTTTGATGGAATTTTTACTGATGATTCAGGGTACATATAAAACGATAAAAAAACCAAACAAAATTTTGCGGTAATGCCTGGAAGACATTTATTTTCCCAATAAATGCTGAATGGTGGTACGTAAAAGTGCACAACCACATGCACTTCAATCAAACTTTTTACCTACATTTTAATCTGCAACACATATTGGAAGACATAAAATATAATTTTAAGCTATACAAAACCGATTGACACACCCAAAATATACAGAATACTCTTATATCATTGGTGATTTTACTTTAAAAGTCATTGAAGTTTGACCAAAATTATATTGCAAATCAAGTACCAATTAATGTTTTGTCGAAAATGAAAGAAAATTCATTTTCTATGAGTTTTGACGCTTTCATAGTTGATAACTGTATTGTAAAAAATTAAAATTATTACCTAAATGAGACTACGAAAAATTTGAATTCTGTAAAGTAAATCTATTCGAATTCTTTGGATAAAGTGGTGGCCCCGAAAAGGGCAGTTTTTGTGAAATAGAAAAATTATATTCCAGTTTCCAAATCAGAGTAAAATCTTCTTCATCCGCAACATATAAGCTATTTGAATTATCGAAGGAATTTTTGGCATCATACAATTTACTTCAGTAATTCTTCAGTTCTGTGGATGTTTTGATGGGAATAACTTTTATAACACATGCAGCGTGCAAGATTTCCAGAAAATGTGTCCCTTTTTTCCGTCCATTTCCTTTTTTGTGTACATTTTCTTGATCTTCGTGTAGGAAGACTACGTCTGTTGCGATTACATATAGAAATTGCAAAGGCTTTGATCTTAGCAGAAAAGTGCGCGCGTAGCGCATGCGCATTTACTTTTCCATGTATATTTTCGTGATCTTCATGTAGGAAGACTAAGTCTGATGCAATTACTTATAGAAATTGCAAAAGCTTTGATCTACGCTACGCGCGTGCTTTTCTGCCAATCCGCAAATCCGCGCGCGCGGATTTGCGAAATGTCGGCCGAACGCATGCGCATTTCTTTCTTCATTTTCTTGATCTTCATGTAGGAAGACTTAGTCTTGCGATTACATAGAAAAAATTGCAAAGACTTTGATCTTGGCAGAAAAGCGCGCGCGTAGCTCGTGCGAAATGCGAAATGTCAGCCGAGCACATGCGCATTTCCCGTTTGTTCATTTTCTTGATCTTCATGTAGGAAGCTTAAGTCTGTTGTGATTTCTTAAAAAATGTACAAACGCTTTGCCAACAGTTGGTAAATGAGAGCGTGCGCTTTGCCGATATTTCGGTGAGGTTACCGTTTTCTCAACATTTACCCAATAAAATTTGGAAATAGCAATGAGGTCGAAGGGGCCCCTTCTGGAGCTGCCCCCCCCGCACGGCGGGCTCTGCGGGCCCCTTATCGCCACCACTGGTATCAGCCCAGTCAAACAATGTTTGAATATCAGTTGATTTTCAATTTCTTGTATAACATCAAAGAAGAATCAGAAGTGGAAGAATACTCTACGATTTTCGATTACACATATACTAAGGTATGTCTGCTAAATGTACTATACCTACTATTCAATAAATAGAATAAATATAAGTTGTGTCAAATTCACACTAGTCCGTATACAGAAAGGGAAAAAAATTATGGACAAATGCGATTCTCAATGCATTTAGTTGAAACTTTATGTAGCCAGTCGACCAGTACAAAATATAACAAAGAAACGCGATGAAGATTCAAGTATTCAAGTCATACAGTTAGATAATATGTCATACAATCCTGAACCACGTTTAGTCAGAAAAGAGTAACGTGAACAGCATGTACATATCTCAGTTCACGAATATCGTCACATTTTCTTAAAGCCCGACTAGAAGTGTACATTTCTGAAGGCTAATCTTGTAGTTCTACCAAATGGGTACCTATATAGTTAATGTGCATCTTATTTTCCGATGGGAGAAATAATGATGCAGCTATTTTGATGCACAACATGAATCAAGATGGAAATAACATTCGCTCAAATATACGAAATGGTGATATTTTCGTAGTTGCTACCCAGATGCTTTGAAGTTTTTTACTGATATGAGCATTAACCACAAATTGGCGGTTATCATATTATGCCTGGAAATAGCTATTTGTATTACTAGAGAGGAAAGTGCCACTTTTCCTCCCGCAGGATGTAGTTTACTGCCCGACGCGAAGCGGAGGGCAGTAAACATCCAAGGGAGGAAAAGGCACTTTACTCCCATGTAATTAATACATATGATTTTTCTTCCTACCCACTCAATAAAACCTTTTTGTGACTTTGTTTGCAAATAGACCTATTCTTACTTGATGGAAAGTATATACAATACAGTCATGTGTATCTGAGAATCTGCGGTGGTGCAATGGCTAGCGTCTTGGGCTTCCACTGGAAATCCATATGCCACAAAATTGGACGTCCATTGGATGTCCAGTGTGTACTAAGGATGGATATACATTGGACCAAAATGGACATTCACTGGACATGATAAATATAGCATGGACTTCTGATGGACCTAAATTGGACTTCTGATGGACCTAAATTGGACTTGATGGACCTAAATTGGACTTCTTATGGACCTCTAATGGGTCTACATTGGAACTCTGATGGACCTGTAATGGTATGAAATGGACATGAACTGGATATGTTATGGATATAAACGGGATATTTTATGGACATTAACTGGATATATTGAATTCGATACAAATATTTCAAGGGCGTATTCCTGGGGTCTAATTTTAGAAACTGAATTCAGTTTCTAAATTCCATCAGGAATTTGTGCAAGATATGTTGCATTGCCTGAAAAACAATCAATAATGAGTTGAGTATTTGATAAAAAAATATGTTTTCAGAATTTTATGAGTTGTACATCCATTTTTGTGCAATGGACAACAACAGGACAGTCAATCACCACTTCGAATGGATGGGGTAGCACTGAATTCCTATTTTACTCTTCTGTAATATTTCGTGAAAATTTTATTCCTCCAGTTTTATTTTGCACCTTATCTTTACTCAAACACCCTTCACCTTGGATTCAAACGACAATCAGTTTCAAAGCCTCTCAATCCCCCAGGAATTTGCAATCAGTTACTGTTACTTCAGCGAGACTTACCTGATATGAGTATTGAATAGTCAACCAAGTGAACGTGAACACTGTAATAAATAAAGCACCTCCGAGGGCTCCGAGCACTATACTACACGAATTTAATCCCAAACAATTAAAAATTGTCTGTTTGTTTCTTCCTCTTGCAACTAGCGTCAAGCGTCATTCTCATTTGCATGTTCATATTTGTCATTGTCTGCATTACCGATTTCGGTAGTTGCCAACTGAGACAGGGACATTGGTTCCAACCCTTGGTCCGGGCGAAGGATGTACAATGGACGTCCAAAGGACATCCCTATTTTAATCTGGATTTTCAGTCAATTTGGACAAGAAATGGATGTCCATTGGATGTCCCCAAACGGATATCCATTGTACTAGCAGAAATGGACATCCAATGGAAATCTATTTAACGTCCATGTCCACAAGGACCAATTATGGACATGAAATGGATATCCATAGGATATCCTGTGTTTACTGGGAATCAATCACTTTGCGCTCTAAATACACAAATAGCTATTAAAGAACTAGAGTAGAAGTAACATTCATGTTTGATTTTTACCAGAATACAGGATATATAAGATGTTCTAGAAATTAAGGAAACAATTTGATTATAATAGATTCACAAGTTTCATCGTTTACAACTTACTTGAAATGAGGGGGAGGAAAAGTATTTTCCTCCATGGTTTGAGGGAGGAAAGTGTGTACTTTCTATAGGGGTAGGAGGAAAAAGCAATTCCTGCACCAACAAAGAAGCTTACTGATCCAGGTTATTCACTAAGACACTTTGGGTAGTACGTTGAAGAATGGGCACCTAATTTTAAATTCCTCAGGGATATGGTTCAATTTCAAATTTTGGGGTGTTCATAAACATTGCTTGTCCAACTCTGAATGGCTTCCATGAGCAAATACACATGCAAAATGATGACTGCTCAGGAACCCGATGTTGTGTGATTGAGAGTAGTACAGTAACATTCCATTTCTTGAATTCGTAATATGTGAGTTAGTTGGTGTTGTAACCCTGTTATTACTTGTAAACATTTATTTTACATAGTGACTAGTGTGAATTTGACACAATTTAGTATATTTATTTCATTTTTTGAATAGTATGGTTGTATTAGACATACCTTTTGGTACATGTGTAATCGATCCCGGATTATTGCGAGCTGTAATGTATACCGAAATTTATTTAGTTATAATGGCTTTCTAAGAAATGGAGGATGACTCAGTTTAACCCCTGGAAGAGCAAGTACTAAGAATTGATTGCACATACAAGGAAGGTCACAAGAATATTATTGTATCGGCATATCTTTTAATTATTTGTAATTTTGAAATTTTTTGTATAGTAAATATCGCATATTTTACTTTTTAACTAGTTTTTAGTTTTTAACATGTTCAAACTCCAATTTGGGTATCACCAAGCTGACCCTTTGAACCAGCTTCTGTATAGACGAACTCTACAAAATTTAAATGAATTTGCACGTATTTTTTTTGTGAATAAACATATATTATTATATTATTATCATTATTATCAGCGACAGTATATGAATATTATTTCAGAAGGAGGAAGCCAGAGCGATGCCCCAATGACCTTTTCCAGTTCACTGTGAATCATCTGCTGAACTTGAACTTTGAGAATCGCCCGAATTTCTCAGTCATCAGAGCGACTATTGAGAATTTTCTTGCAAAGTAAATCAAGTTCCTATGTTTAAAATAGCCCTCCTTTGTTCAGTGTTTCAATAATTCGTTTATTTGATAACTATTATTTTATTATTTATATTACCAGCAGTTCAGAAATATGTCAGTATTTTCATTTTACATTTCATGGTGAAGTAATCTAATGATTGATTTGAGAATTTTACCTAATACAAAGGAGGGAATTGATGCTATTATAAGTACTATTTTAATTTTATTTTTGATATTCTGTACTTTCACATTCAGTTCTATTATTGATATTCTATATATTTTATTACAATGTAGAACTTGTTTTTATTTATTTCAATTATAATAAAGTTATGTTTTTTATGTGTATATCTTGTATCAGTCTCAGCTGTCCGTGTGAAACCCACCAATAGAAATGACGTGACTTCGAGGCAGATTAGTCATACTATTTGGCCGTGAGTCATGAGTTTAATTGACCTAATTGATTTTCCAACTTTTTGTAATTGAGAATATTACCAGGTGACCTCCAACAGTACTCTAGCCTTAGCAAGGCAAGCTACCATGGCGGATTCCATTTATCCCAGTTAGGTACTCGAGAGAATCCATGAGCAATACAAATAAAAACAGCGAACCCAAACAGGAAGGTAATACTTATTTCGATCCTCGGGAAATTGAGGAAAGAAATGAAGATCGGAATTCTGAGGTCTGTCCTTGGTTGGTTATGGGCTGACGATCAAGATGATCGGTTTACCCTTGGGGTGTCCTTTAGCACTGAGACCTGCTGGGATCTATTCTATTGTTGTGTCGTCAGTGGTCCCTAGTTAAATAGGCCTGTGTCTTTCACCAGGTTTAGTAGTCTATTTACTAGGTTTTTCGAATTCGTGGCTCTTGATTGATCTAACCGAATATACTGTTGGTTCTGGTATGCAACTCTGTTGATGTTGAGTAAGATCCTTGTCTCTCAAGTAGATCTACCTTTTCGTTGGCTTCTATTCCCCTATGTCCAGGCACCCACACAAGTGTCACCTTGTTGCGTTTTGCTAGTTCATTGGGCTCTGAAGGCATTTCCAAACTTGCTTTGACTTTATCTGTACTGAATTCAGAGCACTGGTGCCCTTTGTATGATAGAATGTTAATGTGTTTCCATTTATATCCATTCTGTCTAGTTTTACCTGTTTGCGTCCCTAGGACAGGCGTCAGCTTGGAATACTGTGGTATTTTTGCCAAGTGGAACTATAACAATAATTTTTTGGCCACATTCCGTGTATTCCTGCTATTGTTCCTACATCTGTTTTTGAGCTATCCGTATTCCAGAATATGTTTTCAGATTATGGCGATTCTATTCCCGAGTCCCATTCATCCCACTTGAGCTGTATTCATGTTTTTCCGTAGAAGTATTGAGGAAGCATGCTGAACCTTTTTTAAATCGTTCATGTTGATTTCCCGTTCTCTTCTGGTTTCACAGGCTGATAAAATCGGAACTTCGGAAGACAAAGCGATATGAAAGGTACATATCATCCGCAAGCTTTGCACTGGGCATGACGTTGCTCGCAACAAATCATTCATGTGAAGAAGAAAGTGTTGGTGCTAGAATGGATCCCTGCAGACACCAGCATCTGTCTGAGAGATAGGAATATAGGGACGAACACAATTGGGTGGAGGGAGGCCACCAGCTGATCTCTGATGGCGGAAACCATATTGTCGTTCAGGGAGACTATTCTCGAGTGCATTCGAAAACATTTCCAAAGGTTTGATATGACATAGAGTGATACTAACACCGCACGTTGGAAAGAGATACAACATTGAATTCGTAACCGTTAAAACTCCAGAATATACCCCCAGTAAAAATTCCTGAGCGTTCTTAATATTTCATGATCTCGAGACATGAGCGGAGAATCAATTCACTTGCTTTGTTGGTGTTAAGATCCAGCAAAATGCATATGATAGTTCGTTGGGGAAAACTAATAGACCAGGATCCTACGCCTAGTTTCAAAAATGATTAATAACAGGCTGAATCTTCCTGGGTAGCTTCATTTTGCCGAGACGTCCATCTTTTTTCTCTACGAAAATTCTCGATAGTGGTAGCTAATAAAATGCGCAGGCATCAATCATGTCGATTTGGTGAGTGCAAAAAAGTCATTATTAACAGTTAGTTTTTCTCGACACATTTTTTGTTCTACAAAATGGATGGTAGGACTGAAGAGTCCCCCACTCCCAACATGTACCAATGAGGTGGTCATAATAAATCATCAGTACCCAGCGGATTTTTCTACCGTTGCTTGCTTTATATTTGTATAATCAAATGGTCACATTGTCCTAGGTAGGTTTTCCCAGTCCTACGTGCAAAAGCTGTAGTATACAGGGTGCTCCATTATGATCTTGCACAAACTTCAAATAGTGAATCTTTGACTAATTACAGAATGAAAAATTATAAATTGAAAGTAACATTACTTAACGAATAAGAGTATATTAAATTAGCTAAAACACAATTTCAAAATAATCCGTTATTTTGAATAATTTTTGTAGGAGTAGCGATACATACCCGTTTTTTTGTGGGACACTGTGTTATTTAGGTGAAGAATACACTAACTTTTCATGTGTCGTCATTGTTACTAATAATTTTTTTTGCCATGGAATTGACAATAGGACTGGGAACACCTACCATTCATCTTGTAGGACAATATGACCATTCAATTATAACATATTAACCAAGCAACGGTAAAAAAAATCCACTGGTTACTAATGATTTCTTATGACCACGTCATTGGTACATGTTGGCAGTGAGAAACTCTTCAGTCCTACCATCCATTTTGTAGGACAAAAGTTTTTTCGAGTAGTTGATCGAATCATCTCGAGGCTCCACTAAAAAACCATCTGTAATTGATAACTTTGTTGTACTCACCAAATCGACATGATTGACGCCTTCGCAGTTTATTAGCTACCACTATCAAGAATTTTCGTAAAGAAAAAAGTTGGGCGTCTTAGCAAAATAATAAGAATAATAATAATAATTAATAAACGTCTTTATTACTCACAAGATAATACATCTTACATCAGTATGAAAATACAATTGAAATGAGTAAAAGGCGAAGTTCAATTTAGGTAGAGATGATGAGTCACCACTAAATTGTTCTTCCACTTAACCTTGGTAAGTCTCTTTCCGCATAAATTCAAATTTGGATGTCTGCATGAGTGCGTTCGCTACCTAGGACTGAAAAGACTCGGGAAAAGTGAATATGGTATTGAGAAGAAGAGGGAAATACATAATACGTAATATATATATATATATATATATATATATATATATATATATATATATATATATAGACATTCGGCATTTCTCTAGTATCTATATGTTACACTGAAGCTGAAATAAATATTTTTTGTAGGTTTTTTTTAAACTTGTGCAGACCACTATTTTTCATTGATTTACAAATTTGGTTAGAAAATGACCGCTTGAAGAATTCTGTTCTGAAATGAGGGGGTGATAAAGTACCTTTGAATCTTATATTCAAATTGCGGATGTCAGAGCGAAATCTCAGTCTTCCGTGAAGGTAAGGACGTGTTTTCCTGTTAATGATTCAGCCAACCTGATTCACGAAGTTTACATGAGATTCTTTGACGCCTTACACCATATATTAGACTCAAACAAGAATTCTGAACTTTTTTAATCTTTTTTTTTGTACTGATTGGTTAAATTGGGATCATATAGAGGAACAGCATAGTTGAAGACTGATAATGCTAGCGTTTCACACAGGGTAGATTTGATGGTGAAAGGAGATGCCTACTACCATATATCAATTTTATTGCAGAGTATGCCTTTTGTATTAATTTGTTCACGTGTTTTTCGAACCGCAAATCTGTGTCAATCGGAACACCTAGATTTCTAGCCAAATTTACCTTCGCAAGAAGCTCATCATTAATTGGGATATTGACATCAACGTTAATATCAGCATTCATTCTTGGTCCAAAGATCATAAAATTAGATTTTAAGTATTGATTAGTAGTCAGTGATCAGATGCGAGCTTCACGAAAGCATTTAGATCTGCATTGATCAGAGTCGAGGCATCTTCAATTCTTTCTAATGGGAATTTGTAATAAATTTGTATGTCATCGGCATAGAGATGGGCAGAGCAGTTATGAAGAGATTGCAATAAACCTGAGGTATATATGAAAACAATTCAAGATATTGCGACTCATCATCTTTTATACGTACAGTTGTGTTCATAAAAAAGTCGTACACGGCGACACTAATCGAGGCATTGCACTGACTGCACTGAAAAATGTTAAAAGCGCGTTACAGACAAAAATAGTTTGAATTTAGACGCTACTTGTCAAAGTGTATAAGAGGCTTGATAATCAAGATTGAGGAGCCTGACTCACAATATTCTATGACTGCTGTATGACTTATTTATGCACACAGCTGTACTTTCTGATGTTTGTTTTTCAGATATTCACCCGTTAATGCAACAGCTGGTATCAGAAAGGCCAATATAATGTAAAATTGCTAAAAGCAAATCGAAGTTGATGGTGTCAAAAGCTCGGCTGAAGTCGAGTAGAACTAAAACAGTGTAAAGACCTTCTTTAGCTCTAAATATTTCATCAGTAATGTGTTAAAGTGCAGTTTTGCAGCTGTACCCTTTCCTAAATCCCGACTGAACTTCTGGTAGTAGTAAGTGATCTGTAATATGATCTCTCAATTGTGATTCAATAGCTCTTTCTAAGATTTTGGACAGGGTTGGGAGAATACTCAGAGCCCGAAGATCTTTGAATTCTGTAGGATTAGTTTTCTTGGGTAAAACTTTCACAACTGCTCTTTTCCACGATTCTGGTACCACATTGCGTAAACAAAAGTTCACTATGTGCGTGATGTATGTAATTATATACGGACAACACAATTTGATGAGTCTCAAATTCAGTCCATCACAGCCTTGTGTGTTGGTCTGAATGCCATATATAGTATTGTAGATGAAAAAGTCATTCACTTCATGAAATTCTAAGGAGGATTCAAGTCGAGTATTGGTGCTGTAGAAATTCAAAAGATCTGATGGGGGTTGTCTGAGTGGACTTGAGTTTGTGAAATAATGATTCAGATCATTCGACTTCTTCAAATGTTCAGGAAGCTCATGTGACTTACCAGATATTACTTTGTTGGATTTCAATGTTCTCCATTATGCTCTTTATGCTTTTTGTATTGAGTTGATTATTGAAGTATGCCTTTTTTCATTTTTAATAGCTTGATTCGTGTAGTTTCGCATATCTTTATAAAACTGAAAATGAACCGCTGAATTACTTCTCTTATATCGTTTGAAGGCTTTCTCCCAGATGGAGATCATTTTTTTGATTGTCCCTGTTGACCAAGGAGCTTTTGGTTTGGTTACCCTCGATGTAGTGATCGGAGCATGACGATCGAATACATTCAGTAGACATTTCACTGAAAAAGACAGCTTTTCGTCAATATTATTTTGATCGAGAATTCTGAAAAAAACGGGGTTGCATAGAGATCATTTTGAAATGCATCTTCATTAAAATACTTAAAGTTACGGTAAGTCCCCTTCCGAACGGCAGCCCTCAGAAGTCGAAACTTGTGCGAGCCAAAGGATGTCAATTATTTAGGGCTATTCTTGGACAAGAAACTAATCTGGAACATGCATCTACAACATGTAGTCAACAAAAGCAAAGCATCGTTCATGATGTGCAGAAGAGCTTTTGGAAAAACATGGGGACTGACACCGAAAGTCATGCATTGGCTTTACACCGCGATTATAATACCCAGAATTACATATGGTTCGCTTTTGTGGTGGCCCAAGATGAAACAGAGACAGTCGAAAACCAACCTTGGTAAAATACAGAGGCTCGCCTGTCTGTGAGTGGTATGAATAGCACTCCAACCGCTGCTATGGAAATTATCCTAAACCTCCCACCTTTAGACATTACAGTCATGGGGGAGGCGAGGATGAGTGCATACAGACTTAAACAAACAGGTAATTGGATAACCCAACCACAAACTGGGCACACCAAAATCATCCATGAAGTCAACATTACCGAACTGGAAATGATATCAGACTACATGCTACCACAATACTCGTACGAAAAGCCATTCAAAACGCAACTCAAGTGGAACGAATGGAACACAGATGGTTCAAAAACAGACGAAGGAACAGGAGCAGGAATATACGGGGTGATGCCAAAAAGGAACGCAATAGTCCCACTTGGTAACAACACCACAGACACATGCCATAAGGACATGCACACAGATGAATCTAGACCATGGGTATGAAAGAAAACACATCTACATTCTATCTGACATCCAGAGCGCTATAAAAGCTCTGAACTCAATACAGATAAAGTCTAAGCAAGTCTGGGAATGTCTTCAGAGCCTCAATGAACTGTCGAAACGCAACAAGGTTACACTTGTGTGGGTGCCCGGGCACAGGGGAATTGAAGGCAATGAAAAAGCAGACCAACTTGCAAATAAAGCATCTGAATCACCATTCACAGGTCCAGAACCAGCGTTTGGAATTAGCAAAACCCGATACGGAAACCTAATCAATGAGTGGAAGAAATCAAAACACCATACGTATTGGGACCAAATCGAAGGGCATCGACACAGCACAGCAATGGTGAGGCACCTGAGCCAAACACTAACAGCTGACACACTCAACCTTAACATATATAAGATACACACGATCACCGGCTTACTAACCGGACACTGCGGCCTTAGAAAACACCTACACACCATGGGAATAAATAGAAAAACCGTGGACTGTAGACTCTGTGGTGACGACGAGGAAACATCCTCTTTACATCATCTTCGACTGCGACGCACTGCTCAACAAGCGCAACAGAATATTCGGACAGATCAACCTAGAAACAGACATGAATCCGAAACACCTAGTAATAAATAGACTACTGAACCTGGTGAAAAACTCAGGCCTATTTAACTAGGAACCCCTGACGACAGAACAATACAATAGACCCCAGCTGGTCTCGATATTAAGGGAAACCACAAGGTAAACCCGGTATTTCGCTCGTCAGCCTTTTACCAACCAACCAACCAAAGGATTAACGAGGTCTCACCTTTTTACTTGAGATTCGTACCTCTTTCTCGGGCCATCAGAAAAATTTCTGCAGTCGCCATGGTTTCAAGCATCGCCTACTGGCAGCTAAAGTGATTGAAACAATGTCGCTTTAACCACTCGGCTACCTGGCATATGCTGTGCATGTCTGAAAGAGAGTAGACGTATTGCCAAAGTGCTGCTCTTAAAAAGTGAAAAAGTGTGAGAAAACGTGCATATTAAAATCTGAAAATTTAGGAGCAGTAGTGATAGCTAGTGATCATACTTCCTAGTGAAAATCAAATACTTCTTGCGAACCAAACTGCAGTAATTTCATTTTATTTTTTCATTATGCCTCCTCGAACAGTCAAGGGCGAAGACGAACTGCAAGTAGCTGTTAAATCTTTAGTCACAAAAATGTGCTCCTCAGAGGAATTCATCGCTCAGTTAACTGCTACTATAACCGAGACAATTGGCAAAAAGTACACTAAAGAACTACAAGAGTTGAAAGAGGAAAATAAAAAGATTTATGAGAAACTTAAAAAGCAAGAAGAAACAATCGAGATCCTACTGGAACATCAAGAAAAGCAGGAACAAATATCGAGAAGTAAGAATATCCGATTGTATGGTGTTCCTGAACAAAATTCAGAAAACCCCATGGAACTTGTTAAAGACTTATGTGTTCGAAAAATGAATCTGAAAGTAGATGATTCTTGGTTTGAATCATGTTACAGAATTGGAAAGAAAGGAAATAATGCAAACAGACCGATTATGGTGAAGTACTCTACGAATTTTCGCAAGAATCTGGTATATAGCAATAAGCGACATCTGAAAAATACCAAAATTGTTATCAGAGAGGATTTAACTAATATACAGTTGAAAATAGTGAAAGAGTCTTTGAAGAAACTAGGTGCTGCTGGAAGAGTCTGGACGAATTCAGGAAGCATTTTCATCAAATGTAGCGATGATGGACAGGTTAGAAAGATAAATACACTGGAAGATCTTGAAAGACTTTGATTCTATAATTTATTGATTATTATTATGTATGTTTTTCTAAATGTTTCTCTTTCAATATTTTTTTTTCTCATAAATCACAATTGATATTACCTCCTCTTATCAGAACATTTATATTTTGTTATAGTTTTTATAGTTTTCAATTGTCATCTTTACTACTCGATAATTTTATAAAAAAACTATTTTTTTTCTTTAGATACATTATTCAAATGCACGTGTGTATAATATAAGGTCTACCTTTTCAATAAATATTATAGGTATTGATATATGATATGTGTTTCATACCGAATAAGATATATGAACATTATTAAAAAGATAGGCTAGCTAAAACAGAAAGCAGCACTAGTGCAGTTGGGTCGAACCCAGTAAAATTCAAGTTCTTGTCAGTTGACTGTAAAAAAACTGACTATTTCATTGCAGTACCTACATTGATTTAGGATAATTTTTCATTTTATATTTTAAGGTGTATTAGAGGCTATACCGACGTATCGATACTTTTTTAAATCATGTTATTCTTGAAAATTGGTTGTTTAAACGCGAGATCACTATTACCTTCTGTTCGTGATGTTGAAGAAATCATCATAGAAAATCCTTTCGATATTTTTTTGATTTGTGAAACGTGGTTGAAAAATTCGGTAACTGATAGTCAACTGAAAATAAATGGTTATCAATTATATAGGGTGGATCGTAATGCTAATGGAAGAGGTTTGTGCATTTATACAAGAAATGATTTGAATTATGAGGTTATTGTTAGTAATCAAAATTATACATGGGAGCAGATAAAAATTAGAATAAAAAAGAAAAATATAGCAGTAGGAATCATATATAAGCCACATGAACAGAATACGAACACATTCATAGTCGAGTTCGAAGACAGTTTAATATCGATATTTCCAACAGTAGATGACATTGTTTGTATGGGGGACTTCAACTTGAATCTTCTTGACTATGAAAATAATCTTGTGACAAAGTTTTACTCAGTCATTCACCAGTTTGAATTGTATCAACATATAGATGTTCCAACTAGGATTACTTCAACATCTGCTACCTTGCTTGATTACGTTATAGACCATAACGAAACTTTAACTGAGACGGGTGTTATATCTCACAGCATTGCGGATCACTCAATTGTACTCTGTAAAATTAAGATAAGTGGTGAAAAGCGAGAACCAAAAATGTGCACTTACAGAAACTTCAGAAACTTTAAAGAGGATATTTTCCAAAGAGATTTATTTAATACTGCTTTCTTTCAAATATACGATCAAGAAAATATCGACGAAAAAGTATCATATTTGGTTAACTATTTGAATAATTTATTTGATCGACACAATCCTTTGACAACTTCTCGAGTAACCAAAGCTAACGGGTACAATTGAGCTGATGATGTCTGAAAGAGATAAAGCTCTTAGAAAATATAGAAAGAGCCAATCTGAAGTTCATTTGCAGTTTTATAGACAAATGCGCAATTTAACTAATCAAGCAATAAAAAAGAGAAAAAAAAGCATATTTTATACATCAGTTCAATGATAAATCTACCAAAGCCACGTGGAAGACCCTCAAATCAAATGGGCTCGTATCCCAAAAAAAATCTTTTGATATTCCTGTGAGTCTAAAAAATTCAACTATTATTAATAATTTTTTTGTTGATTCCATTCCGAACAGCCAGCCTTCTCTGGATCTTATGAATTTCTATGTAAACAATAAACTTGTTAATTCTACCTTCGAATTCAGTGAAGTAAACGATTATTTTGTATACAAAACTATTAGTGAAATTAAAACTAACGCGAAAGGTTGTGACGGTTTGAGTATCACACTTATTAAACTTTGCTGTCCTCACATAGTGCCGTACGTTACACATATCATAAACTTCTGTTTAACACAACATGTCTTTCCCACAGCATGTCTTTCCCACAGCATGGAAAACAGCAGTTGTGCAGGCTCTTCCGAAGAAACAGGACCCATCCGAATTCAAAGACCTACGTGCAATTAGTATCTTACCAACCATATCAAAAATAATTGAGAGAGCAATGGAAATACAAATCAAAAGCCACCTTGAACATTTTTCTATATTACCATGTATACAATCGGGTTTTCGGAAAGGTTATAGTTGCACAACTGATCTTCTCCATATCTCTGATGATATACTCAAGGCTACTGATAACAAACAATGTACAGTGTTAATATTGCTAGATTTTAGTAAGGGCATTCGACACAATTCATCATGATTTGTTGTTGAATATATTGAAATATATAGGTTTTGCAGAGGATACACTATCGCTAATGTCTGCTTACTTAAGGAATAGACAACAAAAAGTATGCATAGGTGAAGACAGTTCTGAATGTCGATTTCTCAAATCAGGAGTGCCACAGGGTTCAATCCTTGGGCCATTATTGCTTTCTATATATACCTCCCGTCTCATAAACTATCTCAACAACTGCAAAGTTCATTTATATGCGGATGACACTCAGTTATATTACAGTTTTCCAGAACCAGAAAAAGGCATTGCTTGTGAGCTCATAAATAGAGATTTGAATGCTTTCATAGAAGCTGCTACCATTGTTTATATAGAAGATAGTTAGTCAACCTTATGGGATTACAATTGGATCAAAATGGATGCGACATGTAGATGGCGATAGTGAGCTCGCATCCAAGTGATGTCGTAACTTCAGTGATCTGGCCTCCAAGTCATGTCGTAACTTGATTAAAACAATGGAAAAGCATTAAAATCAGGGTTTTTTGAAGAAACCTGCATTAAAATGACGTCAAATATTCATGTTTGTAACTAATCACGCTAGATGACACTCGCGTTTGTGTCCAATACCTTTTCCACAGGCATTGACTAACTATGATCTATTTAAACAATGCTGCTACTGACCACTGCCTGATAATAAACCCATCAAAGTCAAATGTTATGCTCTTTGATCCCAGGATTCAAACACAAACAATGTCTGATTCTATACACATCACTATAAATAATGAACCGCTTATTCTAGTGAATGAGACAAATAATCTTGGTGTTCGATTTGATACCGAATTACGATTCTCAAAACATATCAATCGACTTTTACAACGCGCTTATGCAACGCTCAAAATTATTTATGGAAACAGACAAATTCTTCCTCAATGTGTTAAGACAGTGTTATGTGAATCACTTGTACTATCTATATTCAATTATGCAGATATTTTTTATGGGCCTAATCTCACATTACAATACAAAAATAAGATACAAAAAGTGCAAAACTGCTGTTTACGGTTGATATATGGCGTGAGACGGCGGCAACGAATATCACATAAACTTAAAGAAATTGGATGGCTGAATATGAATAACAGGAGAGTTCTTCATTCTATTGTGCTCTTTCATAAGATTATTGTTACCAAGAAACCTTCGTACCTGCATAGAAAATTAAGGTTCAGAACAGATATTCATAATTTGAATGTAAGACATAAAGGACTACTAACAATACCTCCATTTAAAACAGAATTATTTAGACGATCATTCAGTTACCAAATTTTTCATCTTTACAATCACCTACCACAGAGAATGAAGATACTCAATATCCGGAATTTAAAAGCATCATACAAACTTGTATTGAATGAATCTCAAATATAATATGTATATATTATGCATTACACTTTCCTTTAATACACTGAATTTCAAACAGAATAACTTGAGTTAAAAAAATTGCTACACAGCTTTCACACGGTTGAGTGGAAGAACAAGTTTTGTGGTATTTCACCATAAAATTTGAACTCCGCCCATTATTTTCTATATTGATTTATTGCTCAAATGTCACTGAAGCCATTTTTGAAAATAGGCGTGGGATCCTGGTCTATAATCTTAGTCAGTTGACTGTCATTTTCCCAATGAATCTAGAGTAAAATTTGCACCAAACATGTTGGCACAAGTATTGGCTTTTTTTCTCGGCGTTATTGGTCAAGGGAGAAAATGAACTGGATAGAACATTGGACAAACTAATTTATTTCCAAGAAATGATTATGGAGATAAATTTGAATATCTTATACATTGAAATAAATAATGCTTCACGAATAACTAATTTTTTTCGTAGGTACTATTCAATTAATATTTTATTAGATTATAAATGATGTAGCTCATAGTGACCAGCTCAACAGGGAGATTTAGATAATCACCTTCCTTGTACTCTGTCATACGAACCACTCTAAATTATGTTTTCAAATTTATAAATTAAGCAAGTGGATTCCAATCGTTATACTGTATAATACCGATCATTTCATTCATGATGAGATAGACCAATCAGACACCACCATTTTTTCGAATATATTTTGTTTAAATAAGTGTTTATTTCACAAGAGCTGTTTTCTTACAAACAGGATGGAGTATACCCATCCCAAGGAATTGATAATAGAGTGCTGCTAAATATATTCTCTCTCTTATCCTTAGAAAACAGAATAACATATTATGCTTGTATCTTCATATATAAATTGATTCATAATCTGATAGACTGCCCAGATTTGTTATCTCAACTAGATTTTCACGTACCAAGACTAAGTAGTAGAAATGAAATTTGTTTCTATTTGCCTCTATCAAAAATCAATGTTTTAATAAAATCTCCAGTTTATAACATCTGTAAAATTTATAATAGTTTCTATTCTGAATGTGATATTTTTGTTGTTCCATTTGGATGCTTCAAGTATATAATTCGTAACAAGTTAAATAATATGCAAATCTAATTACAACCTCTCCTCATCCTATAAAGGTGAAATATCTACACTGTGTTCAACTCTCTGCACACTGCGAATCAATTAGCATTCTACAATTATATTATTTTATTATTGTTTGTATGTGTATTATACATTATTCCATTATTCTGCTAATTTTATATACTATCTTATACTTATTAATTGCTGTAAACCATTTTGTTTGTCTTGTAATTGGGATTACTCCTGTTAGACAATAAACCCATTTTTTTATGAAAAAACAATAATTTCTTAATCGTTTGAATGACCTAATATTGATTTTCATCAGTGCAAACTCCATTTTCGATAGGATTTCTAGACAAATACGTCAGAATTTTGAATGTTTACATGCAAAATTTGCAGCAAAGGCTTCTTCAGTGCATTGTTGGGATGCGTAACCAAAGTAATATATAAACAAACATACTCAACGGAGCGTTTGATTCTGAAACGTCTCGTATTTAAAGCTTAAGCAATAGCTATTTACATACCAAGGGAGGAAAATCATGCTTTTCCTCCCGCGGATAGTTTGATGCCCGACGCGAAGCGGAGGGCATTAATATCAGCGGGAGCAAAAGCATTTTCCTCCTGAGGTATGTATATAGTTTTTTCTACTACCTTTAAAGTCGTCATTTTTTATAACGTCCTAAAAATTATAATGCGTGCATACTTAAGAACAACTGCAGAAAGTTGTGGAACTATATAATGCGGCTATATGACAAAATATTAAGTAAGCGTTGCGTCGTCCTCATCGTGTTGACAACGATTTGTTGCTATGGCGTTGTTTGGTAATATAAACATAACAGTTGTCATAAGCTGTCACGTTGTTTACCCTTTTAAGTTGCTTCTAAGTTTTGAAAATGAGTTCTAGCGAAGACGACCTGCCAAAATCTCGCTGAAGAGGCAAAATTGATTTCAATATATCTTCTTCCTGATAAATCGAGAGGAAAAGTACTATTTCCTCCCGGCGGGAGGAAAAGTACTATTTTCCTCCCGGCGGAAGAAAAAGTACCATTTTCCTCGCTTTTTTAGGGGTCGAAAATAAAGTTTTCCAGTGAGGTAGTAGAAATTTATTTATTTAATAAAGAAACTGTTAGAAAATCTCGGTGTTCATTATCAATAAAATTCTTTGTTGTTAGTTTTAATCTACCTCATTCAAGAAATAATCTTGTCATATATCACACGACCTATAAATTTCAAAAAAAATTTTGCATGATTGTGCTTTTTGATAAATAATTTCATGCTCAATAATTTCAAAATAAAACCCCTCGACCGCTTCGCGGTCTTTGGATTTTAGTAAATTATTGTGCATTCAACTATTTTCCAAGCAAAATCATGCTCCAAATATTTTGATAGTTTAATCGATTGAATTTATAGGTCTTGTGATATAACATACGAATATTGAAATGTACTATGAAACAGAGGGGCAAAAAATAATTTGATCCCCGACATTTCGTCGTACATTCTTTAAACTCTTATATAAGAACCAATCATGTAGATGCCTTTTTATCCGATAGCAAAACATCTGATTTAGTTCCAGTAACTATATAGCAGGGGTTTATTTAGATCGATCTATATACACGTTCATATTTCACAGTAATTGCATGACTTCCTATGAAATAATGATTTATTTAGGTACTGGTGAAAGTTGAAGTTGAACATATCTCTAGCCATCATTGACGTCCATTGCTTACTCGGAGCATGCTACGACCTCCCGGGGTGGTGCTGAAGGTTTTCCGGGTTTTCCTCCAGCTAAAAAGTGGATACACCACCAAAAATCAGTACGTCGTCACGAGGCGTTACAGCAAACAATAAAAATAATAGCCGTCCTCTACCCGCACAGGCCATGCCTTGGGTTCACTCCTTGAATATTTATAAGGGAGTATTATTATTATTGTTGTTATTAGTATGATATTTTGAGACCTATTCTCAAAATATTTTGAGATAGAAAAGTCAGAATTTTGAGATGAAAATGTCGAAATTTTGAGAAAAAACTTCAAAATTTTTTATTTTCGATATAAACTATATTGGTAGGATGGCGCCGATACGCCGTCGTACATTATTACTGAAAATTTGTTTCTCGGAAAGATTTTATGAACAGATTTTTATAACTCTACAGTGGCGTACTGGAGGGGGCATGACGGATGGGTATAAAACATTTATCTTTGAACAAAGACATTACGCGAGACCCAGTTTCAATAAAAGTCTCATAAATGGCTCTCGTGATTTCATCTAACGCATTCTGCATGGCCTTTTACTGACCATGCATCTATAGTATTCTTCAAAGTTTAAACAATGTCCTAGACATTGCTACAGCATTGCCTAAAGAAGAATAGTCAAACAATCCCTGTGCAAAATGCATTGGATGGCCGTCACCTGAGACATCTATACTATTTTACTGGAAACATTGAAAATGTATCCAGTAATGTGGCGCCGTTATCGGATGGCACGCAAAACTATACTTCTGTCTCTTTTTAAAATAGAACGCCAGTTTTCATTCGCTTCATTCAGTAATGTGCAGAATATTGTCATTGGTGAGATGTTTAGCAGAATAAAAGACGAGTCAAAGTTTGCATTCGGATGTTTCGAATATCAGATGATGATCAGTGGTAAAATTTTATATTGCTGCAATTAAGCCTAATATAATGAAACACGTAATGTAGCAATATTCTTACTGAACAATGATCCCTAAGTATAGGTACAAAAAATGTTCTATTACGATATTATATCGCAGTTGATATGTTTTGAAAACACATAAAAGAATATTCATTAGTGCTTGAAGGCACCCAATAAGTAGGTAAATAATAATATATCAGTATTATTTGTACAAGCTTTTGTTTAGTTTCACTCACACGTAACAGGTATAGTATCTATACTGTCTAGGTATAACGGGGTCAAAACTTCAGTGGAAATTTTGAGCCAATTCCACTGATCCAATCATCTTTAAAATTTGGCAGGTGTCCATTAAATTCATTCAGGTTCGTTACGACATTCACAAGAGAAAAAAACAAGATAGCGAACAGTTTTTTTTTTGATTTCTATTCCGCGAGTTTTCCTATTTTTTTGTGACAGGAAAGGAGGACGAACCCCCCGATCTATTTTTGTTTTCATCATTATTTTCCATGTCCGAAACTGTTGAAACATTTTCCGAATTCCTTTGCGTCCTCTACCTAGCTTTTGAGGGGGGTAAGGGGAGGCGAAATTATTTAAAACATAATTTCCGACGGTCAGATATTTTTCACTATTTTCACAGATTTTTCCGATTATAATTTCGCGTTTTTCCATTTTTTTTTTCGAGAAAAGAGGGAGGCGAATACCTCCTTGATTCATTTTTTCTTGCTGTAGTTTTTGACGTCCAAATCCGTCAAAAAAACGTCCGAAAACCTTCGCGTTCTCTATCTAGCTTTCGGAGGACGGCGGGGGGGACAATTCCTTTTTATAAACCATAACATTCGACTGTCAGATATTTTTCACGATTTTTAGAGATTTTTCAGATTTTAATTTCACGAGTTAGTTTTCCAACTTTTCTAGAGAAGGGGGGCATCCCCCTCCCTACTTATTTTTTTTCGTTGTTATTTCTGACGCCCAAATCCGTCAATAAAACTTCCGAAACCCTACGCGTTCTCTATCTAACTTTCGGGGGGCAGGAAGGACAATTTCTTCGACATTAATGTTTTGTCATCGGAACTGAACCAACACGAAAAATTTCAATTCCATAGAATAAGAGGAAGTGGTTCTAATTCAGCTTGCAAGATTTGTACCCATCAAACACACACAGAGCAAGTTAAATAAAAGCTCTCAATAAAAACAGAAAATAATATGGTAACTGTCGGAAATGGCATTATCACCTTCATAACTTGAAACCAATCATCGGTTGTCATCAAGAACGTTGGACATCTTCCCCTAAACATTAGTCAAGAGAAATCACCCTGAAAATATCTACTTATGTGAATTCGAAAACTGACTGAGACCTAACAAGACAAAAACAATGAAATGTCAAACACCACGAGAGTTCGCTACTTTGCTCTCTCGCACAAAACAACAACACATGTTTTGTGCTCTCTCGTTTACATGCAAATTGCAAGTGGCAGGTGGAACGGACACTGAGCCAATCAAAAACACGAAATAATGTCCATTCGTTATTCACTTTACGCGATTATTACTACGACACTTTCCATCTCATTCGTTTGTCTCCTTTTTGGGGGCAATCGTGCTGGCGCCATCTACTAATAAACCCCATCGTCATCCAATAATAATCCCATAAGGTTGACTGACTATACTTCCTTAGAAAATGACAATAACATTGTCATTGTCTAAGCCATTGTTTATATAGAAGTAAGATAGTCAATGCCTGTGTAATTGGTGTTGGACGCAAACGCGAGTGTCATCTAGCGTGATTAGTTACAAACATGAATATTTGACGTCACTTTAATGCAGGTTCCTTCAAAAAACCCTGATTTTAATGCTGTCCCATTGTTTCAATCAAGTTACGACATGACTTGAAGGCCAGATCACTGAAGTTACGACATGACTTGGATGCGAGCTCACTATCGCCATCTACATGTCGCATCCATTTTGATCCAATTATAATCCCATAAGGTTGACTAACTATCTTCTATATAAACAATGACAATACCATTTTGAGACTCGTGTCCTTTCCTTCATTTTGTATTGAACTAATCAGACTACATTGATTTTTTCAAGTTCTACCTATATTTTTAGCAGTAGAACCCTGAAGATCAAACTTCCACAATGATTCAAGAATTATTTGTGCTGGCTAGTTTATGTTGAGAACTAACGGATAATAAACCTGACGCATTCACCAAATATTGAATACTTACCTCGAATACAACATTTTTCTCTACCAATGGACGATTTCAGTACCCCTGTTCAATGTTGCCACCAATAATTTTCTGGTTGTAACCTCTGTCATTTTTAAGACCTTTTCTGATATGGTTCAGGGTCGAGACGGATACAATTTTCAATTATCAAGTATAACGAGTGTTCCCGGAAACATGAATCAAAGTAACATTGATGGAATAGACAAAATAAAAATATCCTAGGGAATTTTATCTGTCATATTGAAAAACGTACTAGCGTGAAATTCCCTAGAAAAGTTTATTTTTGACAATATCATTATTAGTACTTTGATTCGCATATCCGGGAACATCCAGGAATTTTTCTAATTGAAATTTGTATCCATTGCAACCCTGAACCATATTAAAAAAGGCCTGGAAAATGTCAGTCAATTCAACCAGAAAATCAATTGTGGCAACACTGAATATGGGTACTGGAATCGTCCATTTGAATAGAGGACTTCGGATAAGGATTCAGTGATGCAACCACACAACTTTTGGCTTTAAAACTACTGGCACGTTTTTTGGCATTTTTTCTTCATGTCAGGGTTCCTGGCACCCTCAGGAACCCCGTAATATGATTGAAATTGTTCATAACGACGGAAATATTGAGATTTTCCATAAAATACAAAACACTAAGGACTTTAATTTTGTTTGAGGATTTTTCTTTCAAAATGGCGCTAAATTCAAAACTAGAGCTAGAGTTTTGTTATTGAAACTATTGAAAGAGGTATTGTGTAGTCAAATGTGAACAAGAGGCCCTTGATTTCCATTAAGTATTAAAGTATAGAATATAAAATAAAACAGCACATTTACAAAAAGACTTTCCGTGATTTAATCCGAGCAAATTTGGAGACAACACTCGTCAAATCAATATTTCTAAGTTAATCACTTTCTATGTTCATTATATTGAGGTTGTTTGATGTTCTAGTCCCATTGTGCTCCTTAACACATTTTTAAAACGCTTTAACGTTAAAAAGAACATTCTCCGCTGTAGTTGGTGATTATCAAAATCAAGTGAATGCAAAACACTATTCCAACATTTGGGAAACACGATTCCAATGAATTTTATGACAACAGTTTATAAACTTGAAGTTCCTGAGCCTCGTGCTTTTTCTTTCTGTTGTCAATATCAGCAGCCACATCTGTTTTCAGCAGCTTTGCAAACTGCACCAGTTCATTGCCCAGACTGTCTTCCACATCGTCTAGGAAATAATTGAAAATAGTTCTTTTTAAGATCTTTTCTGCAGAAGTATTCCAAATACACTAGTCACTTGATGGTAAGCTTCCATGCGTTTAGCTAATGCAGACAATTACAACAATAAAAACATGAATTTCAAAACGTTGTCCGGGTGTTTGATGTTCTACAACTTCTTTTATGAGGTCTGTGAGTAGAGCTGCTGCTGAAATGGTCGTACTTTGTATTTTGCTTGGGTTTTCTTGAAGTCGATTGCTGATATTCTTCACAGCCAATTAGGGCTTTGGCTTTTGCCTCTATATCAGGAAATTTGGATCGTATTGCTTGGAAGTAGCCTTGTAATGATTTACAAAGAGCGTACCTATCTCGTGATAAGATCTTGATCGGACGACTGCAACGAAGCGTTAGTCGCTTGCAAGTGTTCTAGAATTTCATTCCACGCCATAGTCATTATTCCCATTTCTAACTTTATTCATTTTCTGTAGGTGGTATGAAAAACATATCTTACTTGATATTATTTTTACTTTGCGCACAGGGCGCGAGGACCCCAGGCGCGGACCCGTAGCATTTGCTTACTGGCTAATTTGCTAACTGGTACTTGGTAGCATGCTAGCTGGCAAATGCGGCACTGAGTCTAGGGTTATTTCTAATACGATTTAAATTGTTCATAACGGCGGAAAAATTGAGATTTTCCATAAAATACAAAACACTAGGGACTTTAATTTTGCTTAGGGATTTTTCTTTAAAAATGGCGCTAATTTCAAAACATATAATTTTCCTGAATCGAAAGAAAATCGCGTATTTCACTTTTCGTAGTTACCAAAAAATCGATCTAGAAAATATTCTGAGCTTGGTAAATTTCTCGGATGAACAAATCTTAGGACATTTTTGATTAAAATTCTCTCGACCTTTCATTCAGTAAATTAACTTTGAGGTTACATCACAGAACTTTATCAGTTTTGTGGGTACATTGGTGGTTACTAGCACAAATTCTTCTAAATGTTTTTCAATATTATTAGTTGACGAAACTACTGATGTTTCACGACAGGAACAGATGTCCAGATGTGTGAGATATATTGAGCACAGAGATAACACAATATATAATATACTACGCGAAGATTTCTTAAGATTTGTCTCAGTACAGAGTACTTCAGGAAATTATCTGGCTGATTCAATTCTCTCCACACTGAATCGTTTAGGGGTTGATTGTGAATACATTATCGGACAAGGGTATGATGGAGCTTCTTCGATGAAAGGCTGTTTTAATGGTGTCCAAGCAGGTATCCGCCAAACTTATCCAGAAGCATCATAAGTTCATTGCAGCTCGCATTCGTTGAGTTTAGCTTCTGGTCAAATTCAGCCAATCCGAAATACAATCGGTATTACAAAATCAGTGAGGAATTTCTTCAGAGCATCGGCAAAAAGAACGAAAAACTTGAATGAAAATATAAAGAAAAACTATCCCGAATTGAGATGGCAAAATCTCACAGCAATGTGCGAAACTTGACTTGAGAATCATGACGGTTTCATTATTTTCAAGGAAATTTTTAGGGCTATCTTCGAAACTCTTGAGCAACTAAGTGAAGAAAGGGATTCTGAAACTTTATCAAGAGAGACTTCCTTTTTAAAGTCTATGATTACTAGTCGATTTGTAGTGAGTCTGTGTTGCTTGACGATGTTGTTTTCATTCATACTTCCACTTTGTAAAATACTCCAGTCGCCTCTCTGTGATTTGGTATAGCCACTTTGCAACATGTTGATTTGATCATAGATAATATCAATGATATTCACAGGGCAAACTTTGGAACCGAAGTTCCAGAAGAGTACTTTAGGATAAGTATTATGATTCTATACTTCTAGATGATTTCATTGATCAACTCCACTCAAGTTTCTAGAAGTATAAATCTACTCTATCTTCTTTATATATTTTGATTCCATCAGTTTGTTGTGAAAAGCAACCCAGTGTTGAAGAAGAGGATTTCATACTGTATAAAGTTTTTGGAATGGGACTCATCGAAAGGGCAATTAGACCTATGGAAATTGATATGACTAAAAGAACCTGTTTCATCTCGACAACATGTACTTCTGAGAGATAATTTTCCTCGCTAAAACGCCTCAAACCTATTTGAGGAATTCCACAGGTCAGGAGAGACTGAATGGATTGGCGTTGATGTCAATTCACCGAGACAAAAACATTGAAAACGATAAGATCATTGATTTTTTTTGCAGCAAAAAATCTAGAGGCTCAATATTATTCTTCAATGTCTCTATATGTTTCCCATCAATATATTTAATTTTGTTTGTTTTGTTATTGAATAAATATGATTGCAAGCAGTGTCAAATAATATTTTATGAATAAATCTGCAAAATTGTAACATAGTTAATACCGAATATCGAATGTGATCTTTCCTGGGTAAATTACAAAATTGTGTTGAACATACAAACTATACTAAAATTGATCAAACTTGGTCCGCAATATTCTTCTTAATTTTTTTCTGGCAACAGCCTTGTAGGGTACTTGTTACATTTTAATCATAACAGTTGGTTAAAATGGATGAATTTGAATTTTTCGTGGAAAAAATGTATACTGACGAAGAAACAACCCTACGGTACAGAATACCTCTGTCAATAACAATGCTCTAGCCCTATAGTTTTGAATTTAGCGCCATTTTGAAAGAAATAACCCTAAACAAAATTAACGTCCCTAGTGTTTTGTATTTTATGGAAAATCTTAATTTTTCCGCCGTTATGAACAATTTTAATCATAGTAGGGGGTTGCTGAGGCTGCCAGAGACCCTGACATGACGAAAAGTTGCCGAAAAACGTGCCAGTAGTTTCAAAGCCAAAAGTTATGTGGTGGCATGACTGCATTTTTATTCGACGGCCTCTATTAGCGGTGTTAGCAGGGCCGACTTAAGGGGAGGGGAACCAGGGCTACAGATCCGGGGCCTCCACAAAAGAGGGACCCCCATAATAGAGAATTCGGAAAGAAAAAAAACTTTCAAATTACGACGAGTAAACACTAGTAAACAAGTTTTCATTTGAACTTTTCTTCGGTCCCATTTTGAACCCTGGTTATTGAGGACTGGTTTTATATCCTGGCCGTTGCAGACGATCAGGGCCTCTATTCTTGACGGCGATAGAATAGAACACTCCCTGAGGAGCGTTCCCTGATTTGCTTCTACTGCTGACTAAAACCGGTATTCTTGAACTCGAGTGAGGAAGAGAAATCGTAGGAAACCAAACAAACAGTGTTGCCTATAATCTTGTCCAATCAAAATGGAAGAAATCTTGACAGACGTCAAACTTTCATGCACAAAGTTATAAGATTTTCATTTCAAGTTCTTGTGTATCTATTGCCGCAACACATTGGAGAATAAAGTACAACACAGAAATTGAAAAGAAATCCAATGAAAGCGAAACAGAAAGATTTCATCAAGAGGAGAAATGTATACAAGAAACATCTCCTCATACCTGTTTGCACAGACATAGCTGATTTTCGTCTTGGTTCTTTTATGTAAGGAGTTAACATTACAATGATTTCTTAACACATATTTTCAATAAACTTATCATCCGATAACGTGTTGAAACGATTTCTCTTCGGTAGCTCTTTCCTGACTATATTTAAATCATCCTCTGCGTCTTTTAGATATTCCTTTACCTGTTCCCACACTAATATTTGATTCAAATCTACGATGACGATTGCCAAGGACAATAATTTGATCCAAAACATCCAATTTATAGACTAAATATTCGAATATGATAACATTCTCCAACCACTCCATAGTAAAATATCAAGAGAACGATTTCATTCGATTGAGGGATCGAGGTTCTATCAGTATTTAATAGAACGGTAGTCAAGAAAACGGTTTTTGTGATTTCAGTAGAACCACGCCCACTTTCTCTCACTTGTTCTGTTCTACTGCCGTCAAGAATAGGGCCACAGGTAGTGCTGATATCAGAGAGAACAAATGAACAAAGATCGAGCAAGGCCTGGGCAGGCAGGAACAAATTCGCAGATAATAACGACAAAGATGCAAGAATGAAGATAGAGCGACCCTTTCTGTTAGCCATTACAAAGGCTTACCATAAAGCAAGCACACTGCATATTTTGACAGAGGCGATACCATTACAAATATTACAAAGAAAGAATACACACACACACACAAGTATACAGACAGTGACATACATACAAAACAAAATTAGGCACCGGGGTAGAACACATCCTGCCAAAATAGACAGCAACATAACACACTCAGGCGCAACACGAAACAGTAGCATCAAAAGTCTAGGAAAAGCGGATTCCCGAAGCGCAGATGCAAACGTACGTTCTCGGTGGCCTAGTTGAAAGGGAACTTGACTATTAATCAATAGATCAAAGGTTCGATCCCTGATGCTCGAGGATGATCTTTTTCTGGAATATAAACTTGTTTTTTATATTACGGATACGATTTACTTTCTTGATTTCTTCTTCACAAAACGAACAAGGACGAATGACAAAAATAAAAGACAAACATTGGCAAAAATCTGAACAACAGAGAAATGCACCAAGTGGAACTGTGGGAAATAAAATAAAAAGTAAACTGGATTTCACACGAGGATGAAAAGACAATAAGAGCGTCAGACATGACAAAGAACTCAAAAAGCTCACACAACAAAATAAACAACATGCAAGACAGACATTTTCACGGATAAAGAAGGAAAATCACATACACAAACAGAAGAAACCAATGGATACGGTAAGCTGAAAGAATAGCAGAGAGAGAAATCAACAATAAAAAACAGCGCAAATAAGCATAAGAGAAGAAAACAGGAACAGAAATGGAGAAATGGCAAGAACACTGGGACAAGTCAGTGACAGGACGGATGACGTACTTCTTTTCCGACAGTGGAAATGAAAAGGATACCACAGTAATGAAAAACGACACAACTACTGAGAGGAGATAGACATTCACAATCATATTAGGCATGATCCATAAAAACAGACGGGGCTGGCATGTATTTGAAATAATCGTGTTTTATCAGTTTTCTCGATGCTATGTTTTAGGTGGAAATTTTCACCACCCTGTGAATTATTTCTGAAAATTCGATCGACCTGTTCATAACTTGATGCTTCAGATGTGACTCTGTGAAATTTCACCTTTCCGACTAGTACTGTTTATGAGTTTTGATTTTGTTCGGAGTAGTGCTGTAATTGTACAAATTTTCAGAAAAAACAATCTCGAAAGCTAATTTGAGTATGGACACGAAGTGGCCCCTGAATCTGCTGGAAAATTCAAAAGTGTAATGAAATACAGGATGTTCCATTTGAAATAAGAAAGTTGCCCTCTACCTCCGGTTAACAGAACGAGGCCGGAAATTGAAAATATTTTAGTTGGAAAGGCCATATTAAGGAATCCACTACCACAAATTTTCAAGTTTTTATTCCGACTGGTTCCCCATATATTCCTAACGAACTCTCGTCGCGAAAGACCACCGCAAATATCCAGCAACAAGAAAGATTATGTTCTCAATGTTCACCCTGAGAAATATCAACGTGTTACACGCAGTCATAACTTGAGGTGTTTGTCAACCAAAAAACCATATGTGCATGTGTAATAATGATTCAATGGAGGCCACATCTTTTCTACTTGCTTTCAAACAACTACACCAGAACAGTCCTCAAACTTCCTCAATTAATCAAGGCAATTTGGAACAATACGCATACTGAACAACTTTTGAGCTTACTTTCATTAGACATAGGCGGGGATCTCACGAATTGTTGGGTCCGACATTGAACAACTTGATAATTACGTTTCACTTTAAGATGTGTGGATGATGTTTTTGCAATATTTGATAATGAAAAATTCAATTTGAGTACTTTAACTCTGACATTCTTCATGAGTAAAATCCTGTACGTGATTTTGAAAAACTTTGCCAAAGTGGAATTGCCAATAAATGTTAGTTCACTGGGATGCCGTGAAAACAGAATACCTAGTCAAGACTCTCATCTGTCTATCTGTATCGTAACTATAGTATTACATTACGTGTGCGGAAACTGACATTTTCCGACGACCTACTCTAAATACCATTTCGAACTGTAAACAAGCACAGATAATTACGTATTTCGCATTAGTGTGAAATATTTCATTTCGCACTTGTGTTCATAAAGCATAGTTTATCATTAAACTAGGTTTTACTGTAAACATTATATTTTGGTGGGTATAATGGGAGTCACGCAAAAAGTATTAGACCGGGATCCCACGCCTATTTTCAAATATGATTAATAACAGGCTGAATCTTCCTGAGTATCTTCATTTTGCCGAGACGCCCAACTTTTTCCTCTACGAAAATTCTCGATAGTGGTAGCTAATAAAATGCGTTTTTCAGTTGAACCTCGAGATAATTCGATGAAGTACTCGAAATTACTTCTGTCCTACAAAATGGATGGTAGGACTGAAGAGTCCCTCACTCCCAACATGTACCAATGAAGCGGCCATAAAACTTCATTAATAAGCAGCGGATTTTTTTACCGTTGCTTGCTTAATATTTGTATAATTGAATGGTAATATTGTCCTACAAATTGAATGGTAGGTGTTCCCAGTCCTACGCTCCGAAATTGTCAATTCCATGGTAATAAAAATTGTATTAGTAACTGTAGGACAATGATAACACATGAAAGGTTAGTGTATTCTTCACCTAAATAATACAGTGTCCTACAAAAAAACGGGTATGTATGCTAGTCCCACAAAATTTATTCAAAATAACGAATTATTTTGAAATTGTGGTTTAGCTATTTAATATACTTTCATTCGTGAAGTAATGTTACTTTCAATGTATACCTAATAGGGAATATGCAAGTGATTTAAATTTACTTGATTTTTTTACCACATATACTTTATTGTCTCGAAATTACACCTAAACCATTAGTTTATCATTTAGTTTGTATTTAACTACATAAAACTTCAATCAAAAAGAGCATAATAAGCGCGCGGAATTCAAATTTGCGAAACGCATCACCATTGGTCGAAACGAAGAATGTGTTGATATTCATACTGTGCTAGTCGTCTTTCATAGAAAATTTGTTTTTATTTATATATTTGTAGTGTTTTCCATTACATAGTTCGATTTTGGTCATGTGACAATTGTAAATTATCAAGAGAAATGACTGAAAGCGGTTTTGTCAAAGCACAATCCGACAATACCGGAACTGATAAGTAGTAATAGTTTATCAAATGATAGTTTTCCTTTTGTAATTTAGGTGAGGCAGGCAGGAATATACAAAACATTTATGCATACAAAACTTACTTCTGATCAATTCACTTCATGTTAACTATCGAAATACAATGTACTCACATTGAAATGATCTTCACAACAATGTAAATGTGATATTGGAGATACTTCGCCTCTTCTCATAACCTTACACCATTGTTTACGTATTTTCGCATCTCTTGGAACAGAAAAAATACTTAACTTGGTGTACTTATAATTGTGTTTTGGCATTCCGGTACTAAACAATACCTATAAGATTTTTTTTAGCATTTTCCATTATCGTAATAGCGATTAAAACTGAAAATTCCTAACCTAATTAATAACTATCAATAGTGTCAATGGCCATAACTATAGAAAGGCTTGTTCATTGAAGACTGCTCTGGTTGATCGAGATCACTTTCACAATGTTCATCTCTATCTAACACTTGTACTGCATTTGTCTTTCTCTTTTATAAAATATCAACTTCAAGCAAGTAGAGCAATCAGAGTACGTCAAAACGAACGACACTGAAGAAGAACAACGCTGATAGCGCTATGTGACGTCATCCACAGCGCGCGAAAATGGAGGCGTTCAAATAGGTCAAATTCAATCGGTATTTTATATATTATTTTAAAAATTAATTCCAAGACTTTCAACCGTATTTATATTTTTCACTATGTTGTAACGAAGTAAAAAATTGATTAAACAAATAAAAATAAATTATGCATATTCCCTATTGTTTGTTCGATTCAAAAATATCATAATTTAGGTGAAAAATTTATGAAATAAGTGGGAAATTTTGATTAACTTTCATAATTTTTATAAACATATTGAAAACAACAATAACAAAGTAAAAACATTGAAATAATCAATCTGCCCTCCGGGGCGGCTTAAACGATGTCGCATGCACTTCAACAGATGCAGGGAAACCCGGAAAAACCTGCAAAACCATATCGTCGTCTGAAGAGCTGAAATGTATAATTGAAAACTTTCAGAAAGGTAATTGTGCAATTCTGCTCTAAGGTAAAATAGGATGTATGGTATCTCCAGAGGCCTCAAAAAGTCCAGTTCGAAAGAGATATTATATTTTACAGGGGTCAAGTGGCCAAGTAGTTAAAATACCGATCTTTTATCCACTCTGGTCGCCGGTCGTGGGTTCGAAGCCTAGCGACTGCTCATATTTCTCTGATGGCCCGAGAAAGAGGAATAGCACGTAAAAAGTAAGAATTCGTTAATCCTTGGCTCTCATCAGTTTCGTCTTTTGAGGGCTGCCGTTCGTAAGGGGACGACATCTGGTTAAAGGAAAAAACAATTTTGAATAATGAGGAAGGGAAGGGAAAGGAGTGGAAGAGCATTTTTCACCAGCTATTCAAGGAAGTATCACAAGAACAGATTTCTGAAAAATGTAATTAACAGATATGGACAATTCCTCATAATTATTCCATTTTGTTCTTGAGTTATAGCCTTTTAAACATTCAAATTGTCTCTGTGTACATGGAAAACTGTTTATCTAGCAATCATAATATGAATCCTCATGTAATTGATAAAGATACATTCTTTTTCAAAGAATTTGTAGAATAAAAATGATAATTGTATTAATATTCATCTATTTCTTTGAACAGTGTCTTGTCATGCTATGTAATGCAACACCCTTTGTGAAATATAATTTCTTATTCGAATGGAGGGGCTCACGAGCTACAAATTAGAGTGTTTATTTCTAAAAAAAATCGATTTCGAATTAAAGCAAAAAAATCGAATCGATTCATAATTCGCAAAACAGCAGTAATGGAATTTTTGACACCCTGTAGCTCGAAAACTGGCCATAGGATCGATCTGTGAACTGAACAACGTAATGAGGATGGTAGGTTCAAGAAAATATCACATCAAAAATGAGGATAAAAGTGCCTAATTACAAAATATTTTGATCATTATTTATATCAGAAGGTATGATCAAAATATCTGTAGGCTAGTTTAGCCCGTGCCTTACGGTCGAATAGATTGATTTTACTGCCTTGAAATGAAGTTAATTCAATTGGTTTGTTTCACCATGAGCCAAGAGCTTCAGATTTGGGCAAAAAGTTGGGCGTCTCGGCAAAATGAAGCTACTCAGGAAGATTCAGCCTGTTATTAATGATTTTTTTTTACCATGGAATTGACAATTTCGGAGCGTAGGACTGGGAACACCTACCATTCAATTTGTAGGACAATATGACCATTCAATTATACAAATATTTACCAAGCAATGGTAAAAAAATCCGCTGGTTATTAATGAATTTTTATGACCACTGTTGGGAATTATTTCTCACATTGTATAGAAAGTAGGAACATTTTGGCAATTGGTTGCATGGATACAAATGTTTTTAAGAATTGAATGGAATTAGAACAAAAATATAAATATTTCAAAAACGAAAAGTTCTACTCGAATTTATTAATTAAAACTATACAAGTCAAGTTAAGTAATAGTAGCGATAGATTTCTACGAATCAATTCAATCCAGTTTCAATAACCACGTCATTGGTACATGTTGGGAGTGGGGGACTCTTCAGTCCTACCATCCATTTTGTAGGACAGAAGTTATTTCGAGTACTTCATCGAATTATCTCGAGGTTCAACTGAAAAACTAACTGTTAATAATGAATTTTTTGCACTCACCAAATCGACATGTTTGACGCCTGCGCATTTTACTAGCTACCACTATCGAGAATTTTCGTAAAGGAAAAAGTTGGGCGTCTCAGCAAAATGAAGCTACTCAGGAAGATTCAGCCTGTTATTAATCATTTTTGAAAATAGGCGTGGGATCCCGGTCTATATAGTGTAAAACTCGTGAAGAAACTGGATATTTCAGACTCGAGTTAAAGATGATATCAACCACTCGCCTATGGCTTGTGGTTTATCATTGAGTCACACTCGTATGAAATATCCTATTTTCCGTAGTAATTGTGAAATATACTAATTTTGCACTTGAACGAAATGAAAAATAACATAAAATAGATCGTAAACAGAAAACACTATTGCGAAATATTATATTTCAAACGAGTGCGAGATGAAATATTAAATAAATCCCAGTTGATCATAAAACTAGGTTTTATTTTAAAAATTGTATGTTGGGAAGTATAATTGGAGTCACGCAATATTGAATTCCTTTGCTAATATTCTGTGAGTGAAATCTCGTAGTATTTTGTTTTTCATGTCGGTCGACGGAAAAGTATACTGTAAAACTCGTGAAGAAACTGGATATTTCATACTCACTAGTATGAAATATCCAGACAAGATGAAGAAGCATTCGCCACTATCTTGTAGTTTATTATCTCGTCACACTCATATGAAATATCCTATTTGCCGCACTAGTTGTACAATATACTATTTTCTACGATAACCATGAAAAATGTTCATTTCATAAGCGTAACTTCAGTCATTAACGGGCACATTTTGTACAGAATAGTAATTTACGTTACAAGTCCGGAAAATACTGTTTTTTTGGACGAGTAGACCAAATTCTAGGACGAGCGAGTAGACCAAATTCTAGGACGAGCGTCAGCGAGTCCTGGAAGTCTGCGAGTCCAAAAAAACTGTTTTCGGACGTGTTGCGTACACTATTTTTTCGGCAACCATGTAGAATAACAAATCAATGAGACGCATTTAGTCTAAGAGACGAAGAGAGGTCGACTTTCACCCATCTGTTAACCAGATGAAACGATTCCAAATTTGAATATTTCGAACATTTCAGTTCTTATTTGTATTATACATTGAAATTCGAACAGAAGATAGGTACCAACAGAAACATTCTAATTCTTATTTACATTAATATTTTTATTAAAATTCGAGCACTTCCCGGCCTAGTCCGGGAAGTACGTACTTCCCGGACTAGGCCGGGAAGTGCTACTTTCCCAAAGAAAAAGTGTCCGGAAAGTGAACACTTCCCGGATGGTTGCCGAAAAATTCATTTTTGCATTGGTCGCTACTCAACAAATGCAAAATGAAATATTCCTGAAATCACGGCGGCTTGTCAGATTATGACGTCCAGCGACAAAGTGATGGACTGTCAGCAGATCTTTTCTGTCAAAGTTTTAGTAGATAACGAGTAATTTCGTAGTTCTTTTCGAAAAAAACATTATTATTAAAATGGAAACTGACAGTCATATTGACAGTGATTTGACACCTCCGGACATAATAGAAGTAAATCAAGGTAACAACACTGAACATAGTATGCAACTCGCAACAAAATGGCCATTTTGCTGCAAATTTCATCCTCCTGCAAAATTGGTACCATTTTGTGCTCATTGTAAAATATACTATTTTATGGTTTCTATCTGCAGTCGTATGAAAAGTTTTGTAAAAAAACTCATTTGAAAACCTCTTTGCACACTCGTTAGACTTGTGGTCACGCTCGTGTGAAAAAAGTCGTTTTCTAACCTCTCTTTATCTTAATGACAGTTATACAAAATATTATTTTTGGGAACAAAGAAAAGAAAATTTTTACAAATAGATCTCAAAGAATTTTTATCTGGAAACGGATTTCCTTTTTCGGTACATGGTACATACTAAGGATGTTCCAGGAACATCTACTTTCCACCGAAAAGGACACCCAAGAGATATACTTCTGGTAAATCCCAGGAATGTCCCGACAATAGACATCAAAGGGATGTTCCATAATTGGGATGTATGGGGTACATTCCCTGGGCGTCCTCAAATTTCCTTTTCTTCCATTCATTTAATTTGAAAATTTTCATGGAATATATATGGACAAACTCATGTGTATAAATTCATATGATGAATGATTAAAAAAAGACTAGAGAATCAGATGAAAATTGTACACTCATCAGGGTGTTACATTTGTTACAGGCGTTGCATTTGTTGCAAGCATTGCATTATCTTTTTCTCTGTGGCTTCTCGCTTTGGCCCTCAAGAAAAACTTCTGCAAATCTGTTTTTTTATTTCCAATGATTTCAGAAGATCCCTTGACAAATATATTTTACAGGTGGAATTGAATTGACATGGAAAGATTACTGTAACAGATATATCTTTTTATAGCTCTTTTAGAATTTCCAATAGAAGTAGTAATAGTAGAATCTCAGTATTATTTGTGACATCTTGGTATCTTTGAAGCATAATTTTTCTTTTATCTTATATCATGTAAGAAATGTTACTGTTTTATTTGAAATGACTCCACGAATTTAGCCGACTAGTAGACAGCTCACTACAAGACTCTGATTCCTCATTTTCTCTTCCAAGATTTTTGCCTTCCATTTACTCAGTTTATTTTTTTTCTCAAGTCACAGAATATAACCCTCGTTTATTCTGTGCTAAAGTCACAACGATACCGACTATAGTCTTTTTACATCGAACAAAGCAAACAAAGATAGAAACTCGCACATTATACAGGGTGTCCGGTAAACCTTGTACAATATTGAAACTGGTGATAGACCGTTTTCGAGATAATCGGCATTTTAAGAATTTCTGGAAAATCGCTACCTAACCTTGGATTTTCGAGTGCCATGTATACAAATTGGGACGAATCCAAATATCTTTGCTGCTGAAGATTACTGATGAGTGATGCTTCTAGACATACAGAACAGTTTTTCAGAAAGTAAAAACATTTTTCAAGAAATGAGGGGTAAAATAACAGATTTGAGTTTCATCAATTTTTTTTTAAAGTTTGACATTATTATCTGAAAGAAACATAGCCAATTGGAAGTGGACATTCATTTCAAAAGAATGCTCATTTTGTCCAGACTCTACCATGGTATAAAACAAACTATAATTATTTTTGGAAGAAGTGGTTTCCATTGAATTAGGCGTGGTTTTAAATTAGGCTTCTATCAACTTTTATTCAAGAAAAAAAGGAAATTACCCAACACCAAAACTACGTCACAATAACACTCGACGCGCGTTTCACCAACAAAGTTAGCATCTTCAGGAGCTAAAAGTAAGCTTTTGAGCTTTTAAGATTGTGACGTAGTTTTGGTGTTTGGGTATTTTATTTTTTTCTTGAATTGTATTCACACCAAAGGTTCCAAAATATTCATTTATTTGATCAACTTTTATACTTACGCCCAAAAATTATTTTATTTAGATTTTATCAAGATAAAATGTGGAAATAATTATTGATAATAAAGAATGAACTGCTTGGTAGCATTAAATAGTATGTCAATAAAATTAACTATTCATGTAATTAGGCCTAATAAAATTATCGAAATGAAATGTCGATTATCCGACATGGCACCGATTAATACGAATTCTTGTGATAAATGTCGCAATTGTCCAACATCCAGATTCCAACGAAGTTTCAGAGACCGACAGATATACAGGGTGTAACCAAATAAGTGCAAACTTTTTCAAGAGATGAATCCTTGTCGAAAATTAAAAACTTTTGTTTGAACAACTTGTGACTTCTATCGTAGTTTTTTAAAAATTATTCCGCCTGTTTCATTCAGTGGTATTTATTTCTTTGTCATGCCGTACATACGTTATGCTCCCCGAGAATATGCGCATATGCACAACATTTATGGTGAATGTGGAGGTAGTGCTACTGCTGCAGCAGCGCTTTATCCAGAACCATATCCGATTGCACAATGCCGCTCATAGAATCGCTGATTTGGGGGCTATAACCTATAACGCATTTGAAAAGGTTCTTCTTGAAAATATGTCGTCTCTGCGTACGAGTGGATGGAAAATAACATTTTTGTAATATTATTCAGTGCGATGTTGAATAATCGTTATTGTGGTTTATAGTGTATGTTGATTAAAAAAAAACGTTGAATTAGTACTTACTTCATTAAATCTCATTGAATGCTTCTAAGCAGTTGATTCGTTATTACTCATAATTATTTAAGTCTAATGGAGTTGATTTTAGCTCACTCTAATATTATCGAAATTCTACTTCCAATTCTACCTTCCAAAAATAATGATCGTATGTTTTATACCATAGTAAAGCCTGGACAAAATGTGCATTTTTTGTAATGAATATACAGTTCCACTTGGTTATGTTTTTTCAAACAATAATGTCAAACTGTTGTTAAAAAAATTGGTGTAACTCAAATCTGTCATTTTACCCTCATTTCTTGAAAAATTGTATTGTTTTCTGAAAAACTGTTTTGTACGTCTGAAAGCATCACTCATCAGTAATCTTCAGCAGCAAATATATTTAAATTCGTCCCAATTTGTATACATGGCATTAAAAAATTCCGATATTCTGAACAGTCATGATCTGGTCTATCACCAGTTTCAATATTGTACAAGGTTTACCGGACACCCTGTATATAGGCACAGTGAGGCATTGTTGAAAGATACAAAAATTGTAGTTATTACCTTGAACCGGTTGCACCCCTACGCGCAACCCTCAGAAGTCTTCGAGAGACTTGTGCGAGCTAGGGAAGACGCAGCCCTCATCTTTTAACGTGTGATACCATGAATGAGACTAATGACCATGCTGGAAATTGCCAACTGTAATTTTTTCCGTCATATATCGGATAGTTGAGGAAGTATTTCGAAAAATTTCAGCTGACGAGAATGGACGAATCCTATCATCGGGGTCACCAGTTTGGTATTTGTAATTTTTGAACTTCTCAGTGTGGAATTTTTTCATTGAAAAAAACACTGTGTTCACATTAGAGTGTTTTACTTATTCGATTCAAAATATATAAACATTTTCTCACTATTTTGTAGTTTTGAACATGAATTTTGGTGTGCTCAATTTAGTAGACTGTGAGCTAGTGTCATTGCATATTTGGTAGACCTAACCTCATATTATATCATAAAAAAAATTATTTTTTGTTATTTTCACAGTACCATTGATTGAAATGGCTATAAGAATGGCCTTAAGTAATCAGAATCTATTATCAATAATATAATACAATTTATCTAATAGAATGTCAGTGAAAACGAAAGTGCCTTGGGTTAGGACACTAATTTGAAAGATTCTGGAAGTTAACTTCACGAGTACGAAATTGATTCAGGATGCTCGTTTATTTACTTGGACATAGGTTCAGAGGAAGAATAAAAACAAAACCTTTCCAGTAACAATTGAAGTACCTACATTGTGATTGATTCATATAAAAAAAAATCTTGAAATTTTGCACAGTAGGCTGTGACATTTCTACTTTCGTTTTTGTATGAAACATTTTTACCGAATTTGATGTCTAATTCACAAAATTTGTGTTCTCGTATTATCATTTCCCATATACCGTTTGCTCATGTTGTACTAAATTTAGCACATTCCATATCACAAAAACTGGCTGCACAAAATTTTTTCAATAGGCTCAAAAATCTTATAAAAATTAATTTATGATGTTTGCAAAATTTTAAATTTTTATTTCAGAAACAAAAGTTCGTTAGTAAAAGATTCAAGAGTCGAACGATCTACCAGCATTCAACGGACCACCGCGGAATTCAAACAATGTTGCCAAAACCTAACAACCAACACAAAAACCGAAATGTTATTGTGTTATTGAGATTTCCGAAATATATTTTTATTTTATTAATAATTATTTTCCCGAAGAGAAACAAACATTAAAAAAAATATCAATCATGAATTTTCAATGAACATTTAATGAGTTTCGATGATTCTTATATATATGTGAATGGAAATCAAACCAGGGACATGAACAACCTAAGGATATACCAGATCCTGTCTTCCCTTTGTTGATATATGTATAGGGTTTGATTGAAAGAACAACGTAAATATTTTCTAAAAGAAGCTAATCTTTCAGTATTGCCTGAAAGCTATATGTTTTGAATCATGGTTGAGGAGATTTTAGAAAGGGGTACCAGCAGACGCAGTTCAAACCAGAAAACAGTTTAACCTACTTCTCTTCTTGTTCAAATTCTGTGAGTTCAATGCACACATATTTTTCCGACTTGATTCCGTATACGAACACAGACCCCGCAGGCGCACAAACTGCGCTGTCTTAAAGTAATTCAGGGAAAGTTGCGTAAAAATCGTGCAACAGAAATGACTGACCGCACACCGAACGTCCTTGTATAAAATGTGGAGTCGCTGAACTGTGGCAAATGAGTTTTATAAGTATCTGCATCCACCTTCAAGGCCACAACAAACAATGAAATTTTTAGGTTAGAAGGTGCCTCGTCACACTCGTCACACTCAGTTGCCGGCGATTTATTTCCTGTTATTACTTTTTATCGGATAAAACGATTATTAGATTGGGATTGATTTGGATTTAAATGAAACAATACTCCTCGTATACAGATACAGACTCACAGCCTCATGTTCTGAATATACCGAGTGATTCAGCCAATGGTTCATTGAAAGCTACTGAATGACTGATTCCAATTATCCCCCTCTCACCTGTCAAACACTTTTTTCTACAAATGAGTTGAGTTGTCTGAGATCAACCATATAAAACATTTTCATGATAATGACGCCGAGTAGTACGGGGGTTAAATGGCCTGCTAGGTCGGCAAAACTTATTCCACTGGACCTTTCTATCTGACCCTGTCTCAAAGAATGTATTAAAGTTAGAGCGCATTGAGTATAAGACGTCGATTTTGATCGATAAATTGAATAAATACTAAAATTATAGGTTCGCTTTGATTAATGAAGATTTGACAAACAATTCATATATTAAGTGTTCAAAAGTTGTTACATTTAATACATCCTATTGCTATAAATTCCTGTCGTACTCGTTCAAATGTGTCAGCGGATATTTCACTACATTCTTCAACATTTTGTTGTTCCAAAATGACGATACTGTGAGGTGCTGTAGCGTGAACTTTAGATTTCAAGTAACCCCATATGAAAAAATTATGAGTTGCGGTGACCGAGATGGCCATTCTATCGAACCTCGACATCCATTCCGGCCGTCTATCACGATATTCCTCAGCTAGGTAACGGTCTTACTGCACCATAGTAGCGTGCAGGAGCACCATCTTGTTGGAACGTTAATTCTTAGTTACCGAATTCATCTGGATACTCTTCCAAAATTTCAATAATTTACGGGTCAATTGCGTTTTGTAACATCTCCTGGTACAATTCACCGCTTCAGTTAGCATTGAGAAAAAGGGTCCCTTTTTCTCAATGTGGTTTCCCAAAATACCTTCCCAAACATTTACTTTTTCTGGAAATTGAGTATGGTTTTTACAAAAGATGCGAGGATTTGTGTCACTCCAATACCTCACCTTCTGTCTGCTAACATTTCCATTGAGGAAGAAAGTACTTTCGTCATTGAAACAAACTTTTTTGTGTAGTCTAACACTAGATAAAAATTTGTTTGAAAGTGGTTGACAATAAGTAGAATTCTTCTGGACTTTCATTGTCTAGAAACAAATAATAGTATATTCTGTAACAAGGTTAGAATGAAAATTCGATGCATGGGGGCAGAGGTGTTGCAGAATATTTCTTCAATCTCAAAAGAGAGAATTCTAGCATTCTGTAATCAAATTTGATTTCAGAATTGGCCAATTCTGTGATGATCGTGGAGAAAATAAATTCTTTAGATGTGTTTGAGTCAAACACATACAAAGAATTAATTTTCTTTGTTTCTAGACAATTTCTTTCTAGACAATTAGGTTCAACTGAAAAACTAACTGTTCATGACTTTTTTGCACTCACCAAATCGACATGATTCACGCCTGTGCGGTTTATTAGCCACCACTATAGATAATTTTTGTAAAGGAAAAAGTCGGGTGTCTAGGCAAAATGAAGCTACTCAGGAAGATTCAGTCTGTTTTTTTTTTCTTTTTTTTTCTTGTCTTGGCATCGACTGCTATGGTCATTAGCCACGTGTTCTGGATAGGCCTTGTTACTAACTCCATGCGCCACCTTAGGAGCAGCACTGTTAATTGGAACGCAACACTGAATCGTGCAGGACTCACCCCAGTCCAGCCACGAGATTTGAATAATTTAATCGGTCAAATTAAATTAAAAAATCCCAGCCGCAACTGGGGCTCGAACTCCGGACCTTTCGACTCAAATTCGGACGCATTAACCACTGCGCCACGCCCCAACATGATTCAGCCTGTTATTAATCATTTTTGAAAATAGGGATCATGGTCAAAAACTAGAACTGTTCGATTCATCCTTAGCTTCCTCCAGAAAAGCTGTCAGAAAGTTGTAATTATTATTTTTGTTTCTCTGTATCCTTATATTCATATCATGATTACATCAATGTGTACACATGTAAATTGGCTTGCCGAATATGAATAAATAAATAAAACAAAAGATCACAATACTGGATAGAATCAAAAGGAATTAGGCAGACCAAGATACTACTGGGAAACTACAACCAGAAGAAATCAAATGACTGCACCAGCAAGAGTAAAAACAAGCTCAGAATTCTAACTGGCATTACCGGTTGAGAGGACACTTTGAGAAACTCCAGTTAGTTCAGTCGAAGAAAAAGAATGCAGATTTTGCGAGGAAGATGACGAAACCTTATCCACATTATCACAAAATGCATTTTCCTGCAAAATCCGAGGGTGAAATACCTCGGAGAATATCAAATAGGGTCACTGAATCCTAGAAGGCGTTCTTACGGTTATGGCCAATGGGTGGAGTCTAAATAGTTCGAATGTTCCAAAGAACATCACGAAAATTAGGTCCCATGTTTGAACTAGTGACAGATGTCAAAAGTCAATTTTTATGTCATTGGAAATGTTCTGCTCTAGTTGTTGATACATCTTAAACGGCTGGGCAGCAGAAGGGGACACGATAGATCTTATAGGTTACAGTGTATTGACACCCCCACTAAACAGAATACAGATTATAGAATGGACACTTCGAGAACTAAAACATGAAAAATTCAGCAAAAGTCACGGAATGCTGTTTTCCATAAGAAATGTGCGGGGTCCTTTGTATACCATGAGTTGATTATTTCCTTTGTTAGTCATTTCATCAATAATAGTTCTCATTTTCAATGTGCCAAATCAGATGGAACTGAACTTCTATAATGATTGTACTAGGCCTATCATCGAAAACGCCTAGTCATAAATAATAAAACCACTAATGTTTATTATGGCGATTTACGATTATAATCGCATTTTTATAGTGTCCACGCGTATAATGGAGAACGATAATGAATATTGTGAAAAAGAACAACCTTTGTCTATTGGGAAATGCAAGCCAACGTTGAGAAACGAATTGATTCCGTTCAAACAGCAGTCAGCCAGGCATGAAATTATAGACATGTTAGTTATAGAATACTGTTGATTTTTTGCTCACTGACGAGCTTTGTATTACTTCTGTATTTCTCCGGGCTCGAAAAATTGTTTTCTTGGTGATTGTTACGTAGGTACTGAAGGTCCACACTACTCAATTTTTTCAATGCGGAATTCAAATTCCGAATACCAACTTCAATCTTCATATCAATGCTAGAAAGTAAACCACGGGCTGACGGGTACGTGCCTCCGAGCAATAAAAGATATAGAGAGGGCCATTCTGTCTCTTTCTTGAAAGCAACATACCCGACGTTGATTACAAACGTCTCAGCCAGACTCATGTTAAAAAAGGGCATTGTCGGATATATCCGTTTGCACTTCGTGATCAGGTTGGAATTCCGTAATATATTCACTCTTAACTTGGTTATCATGTTTGTTTACGCCCGTTTACGACTTATTTGTCGTCTGGTCAAATCAAACCATGGGCGTCGCAGCATGGTAATCATGGCATAAACCATATTTGACCTTTTCATTGGAATTAAATAAGTTGATTTTGAATTTGCTCACTTTGATCCCGATTTTGAGACAAAAATAAACTATTTGTTGAAATAGCTGTAGAAAAACTATGTTACGATGTAAATCGACTAAACGATTACCTATCAATAATTAGGAAAAAACTTGCTGCAATATAGGTATACTAAAAAGTAAGTAAGTAAGCAAACTCAACTCTTCATTTACCAAATTCAACTCATAAGCCACTAGCTATATCTAATGGGTATTAAAATGTTTTGATGACATACAGAGAATATCACGATAATCCGTTCATCAGAAGTTGTCGATATTCCCATTTGAATAAAGTTTTGTATGCATATATCAATATAAATAATCGATCTGGAATGTTGTCAGTGACGTATCGCTTCTGGTAAAACCGGACGTGGACATAAACTTCTTTACTGTGAATGGAACACTATGAATCATCTAATCAATGGGTTGAGTAGTATTTTTTCTCTTGAGAGAGCCCATACTCCTTCTTAATTTCGGGAGATACCTCAATCCTTTTGGGAGATGCAAGCATTTAAATAATAACTACACAAGAAATTATCGATTTGTGTGTTCTAGTTTATGCGTAAATTCTTATATGTACTATAATTCATGTATATCGTATATAAAGTGTATATTATAGTTTACTAATGTGAGTCAAAGATTTGGATATTATGACTTTTTTACTTCAGCAGTTTCATTTATTTTTTCAGTATTTATTACCTTATTCTATGCTTTATCAGCAATAATCTAATTCTTCGTACAATACAGTATTTTTGATTGATTGAACCATCAAAAGAAAGTGTAGCAAAAAATTCATCCAAAGTATAAAAAGTATTATTGACTAAATAGGTTTTCAAACGAATCTTAAATAGTGATACATTAGCAGATTCGCTTACGTCTTTTGGAAGTTTATTAAAAATCTTTTGTCCTAGAACGCGGGGAGTTTTAGATGAAACAACGTATTTACACTGGGGACAATGTAGATCAGTACAATTCCTTGTATTGTATGAAATAATTTCCTTATTTATTTATTTGTAAATATATACAAGCAAATTTCGAAAATAAGAATACCAACAAGTGTTCAAATTTGGAGATTTTCAAAAATTGGTCAATATACGTTTTTGCACAATGAATACATGAGGTGCTCGAGTGGAAGTACCCCAAAAGCATACTCCGTAGCGTAACCGAGAGGCGACTTGGGAATGATAAAAAACTAATAATTGTTCTTGTTTTAGAATGCATTTCAAGTTCCTGAACATGTAACAGATTGAGTTCAGTTTAGAGATCAACTTGGCACAATGTCCCTTCCAATTCAAACCTTCATCTACCAATAGAAATTTAACAGAATTGGTTGGTTCGATAGATGTTTTTTCTACGCGTACATTCGGAGTTGAACATTTTTTTTGATAATTATGGAATCGGAAAGTATTTGTTTTCTCGCTGTTGAAGTGAAGAGAGTTGTAATTACACCAAGATATCATGCTACCCATGATTGATGTACAATTTTCATTCAAAGTATCATCGTGTTTATTCGAAACGAGCACAGTCGTGTCGTCAGCATATCTGATAAAGCTGGCCGTTGAACTAATGTTCTGCTTGGATTTGAGAGCGGTTATGAGTGGAATCAGAATCACCAGCCAAATGTATGAGTTCATCACATTTTTGCTTGGTTTCTCGTTCCAAAGTTGAAGTGCCTTGTATATTTAGGCATTCTGATTTTGCGATTGCCGTGGAAACGCTGGAGCTCGGTTTGTTATTATCAGAGTTTTCTTGCAGGTCGACTTCTTTGCACATTTTATTAGGTTTTGAACGATAACTTTTTGTTGAAACTGTTTGGAGATTAGGAGAGGTTTTTGCGACATTTCCATGAAATATATCTAGTTGTTTATTCAAAATTTTTACCTTTTCTTGTAATTCCTGAATGATAAAATCCTTCTGTTTGATAACATAGTTAAATATGCTGAGATCGATTTTATTATCTGTACACAAATTTTCCAAAGCATTGAAAAAGACAGTGTCAGTATCAACGTCAGCCTTAGCAGATTCTTGTTCACACTTTATTGAGTCACCATCACTGAATTTTATATAACTTGCATTTCTTGCACAACTAGGGTGAAAAGAACTTTCACATAGGGAGCACTGAAGCCCCGTAATCCAATTTTTTTTTGCATTTTTTGCAGATGTTTTTGAGAGCTCTCGTTAACACGTCTTTTCCATTAAGTGCCATGTTGCCACTTTCATTTACAATTGTCACTTATTTTTGTACCTACTCATCGTAATAAAATATTTTACTCTCTACTGACAACAATCGTAGAGTGTACTGAAAGTCATACATGGCATTATTTGCCGTGGCGCTCCGGGGTGACTTGGAAATTATTAGTAGCGCATTCACTTTTCAACTTAGGGAAACCTACAGCACTTCCGCCAAGCATTAGACGTCAGGATTACCATCTTCAAAACACACGTGCTTTCTAACCAGGCACGTGGTCGCCTATCGATACCAATACATGTGAGAACAAATTTCTCTGCACCGACCGTGTCTAATTATACATATTTTTAATTAAAAATGAAACATGAGAAAATGTATTAGCACGCCACTGGTTCTACGCTTACGGAACAAATTTCTCTGCACCGACCGTGTCTAATTATACATATTTTTAATGAAAAATGAAACATGAGAAAATGTATTAGCACGCCATTGGTTCTACGCTTACGTCCGAATGTCATAACAATAACAAATCTCCCCCTCCGAACTCGTAGTTTTACCCCTCACCCACAATCTGTAACGAAGGATAGTGTTATGAAGCTTTCATAAGAAATGTGTGTTGTGATTATAGAAATAGCATCTCTGTCTTTTATTGCTCGGAGGTACGTGCTATCCAGTCTTAAAATCATAGGGTTAGTAGGTTTCAGCATTATAAGACTACTCATATACAATGTTTCTCTTGAAGGAAAATGAAAGATTATTATTAATATTATCGCATTGGACCAAAAAGGACACAAACCAACACGTTCTTTGAGACATACTGTGCGTTCCTTTGGTTCTTCTAGCCAAAAGCTTGCCATATACATCTCAACATTTTGAGGCCAGTATCTGAAAATGGAAATGGTTGTACAAAAAACGTCCCCCACTTCATAGAGAAACTAAATGAATTACAGATTCAATACAAAGATATGTTGGTGAGTTCTGATGCGGAAAGCTTGTTCACAAACGTATACCAATACAAAAAAACTCCTTAAAAATTATATACTTTGCAAATTTTGAATCCGGTGCTAAATTTGGAATAATATTCTGGGGATCCCAAAGTAACATTAATGACTCATTTTGCATTCAAAAGAGAGTGATTGCAGCTATGTTCGAAATGAAATTTTGTGAAACCTGCAGAGGTGTTTTCAAAAGAAACAACATAATGTCAATCTATGCATTAAATATACAGTGCGACGCTAAATTATGGAACAAATTCATTATTTCTGAATATAAAGATATTTCGGAAAAATCCTCGGACAGGTCGATTTTCTTTTCCGATGGGCCAATTTTTGAACCCCACCCAAAAAATATAGGGTTATCCGCAATTGAGTAAAAATGACTTTGGTGATATTTTTAAATTGGACACCCAGTATATTTTTCCATATTTGGTTAGGGATCGTCATTACGAATCCAGTGATACCTAGTTTGATGCGATTATGTCAAACGGCTGCGGAGATATTGCCAAAAAACTTCCTCGTATGTCTAATGAGTATGACTGCGAGACTCCACACGATTCAGACGGTTAAAAGTCTCTGTCGCACTCATTGGGTATATGGAGAAGTTTTTTGGCCATATCTCCGCAGCCGTTTGACATAATCCCATCAAACTTGGTATCACTGGATTTGTAATGAGGATCCCTAACCAAATATGGGTGTCCCATTTAAAAATTTCACCAAAGTCGCTTTTCCTCAAATGCGGATAACCCTATATATTTTGGGTGAGGTTCGAAAATTGGCCCATCGGAAAAGAAAATCGACCTGTCCGAGGATTTTTCCGATATATCTTTATATTCAGAAATAATGAATTTGTTCCATAATTTAGCGTCGCATTGTATATGAATGTGTTCTGTTTCGGTTTAGGAATTCAAACTTCTCTGAACATAGACCCAATCAAAGATATCCAACACGTAATACCAATTTAAATTTTCCGATACTGAGATCAGTAATATCAGAAAAGCAAACATCTTGTGCATCGATTTTTCAATAAATTACCAAACAGTATAAACATTTTGAAGAGAATTAGTAAGTTCAAAAAAGAAGTAAAGAAAGCACTTATTGATCTTGAGCTTTACTCCTTTGATGACTATTAGCTACATACATTCACATAGCTCTACTGTGATTTTGTTTCTGACACTGATTTTCATTTTTTGTTTTGTATTTATTCATGTATAAGTGTGAAATATTCCATGAAATGAGGATTATTTATTATTATTATTGTTTTGAATAAAAATTCTCCAGTCGGGTCCTGACTCCGATGCTCCGATACATTCGGAGGGCGCGCTGGCAACATCATTACCCCAATAACCACTACCCAAACTATGGGGTAAGCAGCTATTGGGTCCGGGACTCGTGTACCCTGAGTAGACGTAATGAACCGAGGATGACAGCCTTCTGCACTCTTCCGACTGTGATTTCTGACAGCTTGCGACATGCCGGTATGATTTTTAGGTTCGAGAGTAACGAATTCATCACCCCGCCAATTATCAGCTATTATCAGAACAATTATTATTATTATATTTCAATTAATAGCTTACGAAATGGATGCCATGCAGAGTCTGACCAGCTTCCCTACGAATCATTGGAGAGTTGTCCTGAGGATCTTGTTAATAAGATTGAATTAGATAATTTGGGAAACACTTGCTACATGAATAGCATTTTACAAGTATTATTCATTGTTGCGGACAAGTTCCCAACAAATTAAATGGCAACACTGTGCTGACTGTCCAGGCGGAAAGGTAGTGTGAGTTAGGTTAGCGTCATGAAAAGGTCAAGAAAAAGACCGACTCTTCTCAATTATCATAAAAAAGAATAAATAAGGCATCGCAAGTTATGCTTTCATGTGTAAAGATATTGTAAATGTACAAAGGTGTAAATAGTGTAAAATAATAGTGTAAATATATACAGTCCAAAACAAATCGAAGCATTTCGTTTATTCACCCAATGAAACGAACCCAACGGACATTCAACATTCATGACGAAGAATAATAAGAACGAGATTTTAACAATGAACGAGAACGTTTCCTACTTATTCACCAATCTCAAATCCCTGTTTATGCAATTGCAGTTTCGTAAGAATTTATCATCTTTCCCACCAATCGATTTCCTGGAGTCTTTGGAGTCTACTAGATACTCGTTAGGACAACAAGAGGATTGTTTCAAATTCTTGGGATTCTTATTGAATACTCTTCGTGAGCAGGAAAATGACAAAATCAGCAGTCTCGACCGTTCTGGATCAAATGGTTCCGTACAGCTTATCTCGTCTTGTGTGACTAGATCTTTCGCTGGAAAAATCCTCACTAGTTTATGTTGTGGTACATGTTTGAGAGACAGTAAAAACGTATGTGACTTTCTGGAGCTTCAACTAGCATTTCCTGATATGTCTGATAGCCAGTCCGTGCGGAGCTTGCTGTTTCATCATATGAAAATAGAACTTTTAACTGGATATTATCAACTGTATTGCGCAATATGCTCCAAATTGACTGATAATTATAAGACGAGTATAACTGAGGCTCCAGTCAATCTGATAATAACACTGATGCTCTTCAAACATGACTCAACCTCTGGCGGAGGCACCAAACATACGAAGATTGAAAATAGATGAACACCTCAATCTAGCAGACCACAATTATAATCTTCATGCAGTCATTGTTCACTGTGGTTCCGGCGTTGAATGTGGCCATTATTACGCATTGGCGAAAGATGGAACGGACTGGTTTAAGTTTGACAATAGTTTTGTTTCTAAAAGCTCTGACGATATCTTGGGTTTATTGGAGCCTCTGGAGACACCCTACATTTTATTTTATGAGAGAGAGGACATTGGCAGATCAAGATCTTCAGATGATGTGGTGCTGCAGGTTTTTCCGGGTTTTCCTGCAGCTGAAAAAGCAAATGCGCCACTGGAATCAATCAAGTCGCCCCGGAGCGCCTATTAATTTTTGTTGTTGTTTTATATTTTTATATCTAATTATTTTGTATATTAATAAATTATTAGTATTTATTTATTTTATTATTAATTAATTATTATTATTAAATATATATTATTAATTATGCCTTCAAAAGTGAAAAAATTGTCTTTCGCGCTGAGACAGGTTTACTAGCTTATTGAGTTTTTCTGTAAATATTTTGGGAGTGCTCTATTTTGTCGATATTCCAGATTCATGCAAATTGAAAAAAACGATCTGCGGTGAACTAATATCGATCATAAAGTGCCACCAGGTTTTTGTAAAATTGATTGACGACCTAAGATATTAGGTTCGGGCAACCTCAAGTTGTCATTAGGTTTCCTGAAACCATGTATTCAATCGATACCTGTGATCTTGTTTTTATCCCATTTTGAAGAGTATTTGAGATTACTCGATTTTGAGAATTGGCACGTTTTTCACTTGAATAATGGTAGTTGAACCATAATCAACTTTTCAGTTCCATAACTGAAATTGATTCGTTCTGACTGATTCTTTCTTCTTTGTGACCGTTCTATAAACTCATGACGCACAATCTAATGAATAATTCCGAATTTGTGAAGATTTTTATCGGGTGAAAGGACTCAAGTAATAGTAAAGAATTGTTGCAACTAATGTTCAATTGTTAAGTAAATAAACTCACATCAGTGTAAAATGAAACCAGCTATAGTTTAACATAATTAGGTAGATTTCGTGAAACCGCAATAAATTCTTTTTTTTCTCAACATCTAACAATTATAAAATTCGGTCGTTTCAGTAAAAATTCTAGGTCAACACTAGACACATTCTCGATTTCTTCATATCGTTATGTTATTGTTATATTTTGACTGGAACAAACGCCAGCGTCACTCAAGCATCACAATGATATAAAAGCTAAAATTACATGGAATTATTCAGTTTAAGTTTACAACTGAACCAGATATATCAATAGAAATGATCTCCAAGGTATGTATTAGTGAAAAGTGTGAAAAATGAGATAAGTGACAAGAATAATGATAATCCTCTGTAACATTTTCTGAAGACTCTTGGATATTACAAAGTACTGGGATACATTTATCGATAGAAATCTTTTTATCGGATACTTGAATTAAATTAAATGTTTAGAGTGTATATCTAGAGAGGCATTAATTGTAAGTGGTGATTCATTGTCATATTTAATGAACAAAGTTTCGTTTTTGAGTATCAGGAGATAAAAGTTTGAATAAAAAAAATCGTTTTTTTATTAATGGCTCATGAATTCGAGATCCAATTATAATTTCAGTGGCGTGGCAGAGAGTTATCTGATTGATAGTTATGATAAAATACTCAAAAACACAACTTGTTCTTTTTAAACATTTGGATCGCCTTGAGGAATTTTTTTCTAACTGAATTCTTTCATTAGTTTCATCAATGAGCTAGTTATCTGTTATGTTCCTGGACCTATTGTTGCTAACTGTTCCTATAAAAAATAAGCAATACTTTTGTGCATCAAATGGAATAAAATTTGAGGATAGTATAGAATATCTGAAAAAAAAACTTTCAAATAATCTTCTGAACGTAGGTGATTCCTACACCACTGATGAAGTTTCTATGAAGTTCAGCTATTTCAAATTTACGGTATTATATGAATGTTGTATTTTTAATTGTTCAATCTGATAAAAATATGAAATATGAAAAAACAGTGGAGTAACCAACAAAGAAACAGAAGTTCCAACTAGAAACAATTAATATTTTATGTTCAAGTTATGAGAATTTTCATTTATCTTTTGAACAATGAAGTGGATTTTGTGATAATGGATTTGCCAATTTACTGCAGATATTACTTTCGAAGGAAAAATATTCATTGAGATATGATAAGGAAAAATTATTATTGTTTTATCTACCACTGGAATATTTCAGTTGCTTCATGTTCATTTTGGTTTGCTTTTATTCTCTAGTAGAAGATTGATTCGCACCAGTCCTCCAGTAACTTGTGCTGACGTTTTTTGAATGGGTAATTTCGATAGTCGGTTTACTCCAAAGATATCTCCATATACTTATTTGTTTAAACACCCGTTCCATAATCTAACAACCTGTTCGAATCTTCAGTTGACTCTAATTCAATAAATCCTTCTTGATAAATCGATTCCGAACAGTGTTTTATAAAAATGGTTTGTCCAACTTCAGAGAGGTAGAATTCGGAGTACCCCAGGATTCCGTTTTGAGGCCACTACTTTTAATTCTCTTTGTAAATGACGTGACCCAAATTTTAACTCTTCATGATAGTTTTCTATTCGCTGACGACACCACCATCATATATTCTTTGATTCCCCAATGTTGGAGTCTCCAGAGAACTGGTTTATTGCCAACCGACTTAACTCGAACATGACAAATCTTAAAAATTGATATTTACCACCAATACCAAGAAACTACTAGGTCTAACTATTGATCATAAACTCAGTTGGTCGAGGAATAATGAAACGTGAATCGTCAATAATCTAGCTTACTATTTGGCATTCTCCAACTAATACAAGTACAGTGAGAATTGTTTACTTCTCTCTATTCCCCTCCCATCTTGATTACGGTATTATACTAGTCTGGCGAATCTTTTCGAAAGCCCCATTGACTCCAGAAAACAAAAAAGGCCATTAGAATCCTGAATACCAAATATCGCGATACCTACTGAATACTGAATACGCTGAAAATCTTTCTTTATTTTGAGTTCTCTACTTGAGATCCATGAGGACTTTCCAAACCGAATTATTCATTCTGATATTTATGAGCATGATGCTATAGAATTGCATAAAATCAGAGTACCTAGATTTAGGCTTACGAAGTCCATGAATAGCCAACTTTACAATATTCAACCTGAAGCATTGAAGATGTCAAGATGTCAAGAGAGCTATGAAATCATTTCTGAGTAACAATTTTTTCTACTCCCTAGAGGAATATCAGAAATGTGTTGAAGAAGGTGGTTTGACTTTTTATACTCACCAACCAAATAATTTGTGATTAATTTTCTTTATAATAACTTTATTCAAATAAAATTATTCTATTCTATTCAGTAGTTTATCACGAAAAACTATCCTTTGTTATTATGATTATTCAATGAGGAAATCAAATTCTCAAAGGGTTTTTCCTGTTTGTGCACCATGAAGCTGATCAGAGATTGACTTGTTAAAAACAGGCGCAATAATTTTTTCAATTCCAAAATTAATTTTTATAACCACTTTTTTCACAGGTTGCTGTAGTTTCAGTCCTCATTGCCGCAGTTAGTGCAGGCTACATAGGTTCTCCAGCCTACTCAACGTCTTATTCCTCCAACCACCTGATTTCACCAGCTGTTTCTCACGGATATGCTGCACCAGTTCTTTCCCATGGACACGGAGGATACGGAGGTTATGGAGGATATGGATTGTCTCATGGGCATGACCAAGACTACTACGCGCACCCCAAATACCAGTTCGACTATGGAGTAGCAGACCCCCACACTGGAGATCACAAATCACAACACGAAGTTCGTGATGGTGATGTGGTGAAAGGGTACTACACAGTAGCTGAGCCAGACGGTACCCTCCGTACCGTACACTACACTGCCGACGACCACAATGGATTCAACGCTGTTGTAGAGAAGTCTGGACATGCCACACATCCCCAAACTTATGGAGGAATACATAATGGATACTACCACTGAGTGCGCAATGAGTGTTAGGATGTAACCCAACCTTGTGATCTTTCTTATGTACCTCATATTTGTAATAAAACGTTCATTGTTTGAAATTACTGATTATCATTTGATTTTTCGGAGTTACCATAGTTTCCTGATTGGATACCGCAGAAGCATTCGTTTCTCTCCTTGATCTAAGCCTATGCCTGTATCTGAAGAAATGGTTGAGGTGAAACGAAAATTATGCTGAATATTGATAAGATATTTGTTTTAATTTCAAGATGAACGCAAAGGGGTGGGCATTTTGTAATCAAAAGAAGCCACCTGCAAATTTGTAGCTTCATTTGGCGGATCCTGTAATCACAGTGCTTCAAAGAAGAAAACAGAAGTGGTCCCAAATATAACCCCCAGTGATTCCAGCAATTATTTTTGTATTTTGGCAAAAGAAACTGAAAAAGATTGGCAAGGTACCAGTCCATAAATTTTTGTAAATGCTCCAAGTTCTTGTTTTCCCTGTGACTTATACTGAAACAATTGCGGTAATGAACAATTTGAAAACGTCCCTGGTTAATGTATTGAGACTGAATAGCAAAAATATGGAATGAAAGAATACTGCATACTTTAATAGGGAAAGTGGCCCCCTGTCGAATTGGCTGAATTTTTGATATGTTGATGATGCGACTCAAAAAATGGTCTATTTCATTTTGATAGGGTTGTGTAGAATGAGTATGTGAATATACAGGGTGTTTCTTAAGTACGTGTAGATAGAAATTCAGAAGCGTGTTGATGACATCAAAATAGGAAGAAAAGTTCCTATAAACATATGTCCGCAAGTTATTCGTTTCTGAGATACAGAGTGTCGAAGTTGAATTCTTATTTTTATTTTTTGAGAATAATTTCAAAATAATTTTGATATTTGGGTAAAGTTTGGTTTCTGGGAATATTTATCATTTAGTTTGTGTAAAAAATATAACAAACAACTGTATTCGAGTTATATTGAGATTTGAAATAATCGATGCAAGTGATTTTTAATGACAAAATTTTTAAATTTAAAATAAATTCAATCAGAAATTAGTTTTTCCCACAATTGACTTAAAATTTGATTTTGTTGTTGAAAATTCATCCCAGATACCAAACTTTACCCGAATATCACAAATATTTTGAAATTTATTCACAAAAAACAAATATAAGAGATAAACTTTGACACTCTGTATCTTAGAAACGAATAACTTGCGGACATGTGTTGATGGGAACTTTTTTTCTTATTTCGACGTCAGCATCATACTCCTCAAGTTTCTACATGTACTTAAGAAACACCCTGTATACGATTATTTTATTAATGCTCAAGGAGTGTGGCGGAGAAGTTCCTCGTGGCGGGTCAACCAAGCCTCCATTCACACATCAAGCATAAGTATAATATGGAGAAAATAATGGCCTATAACTCAATTTATTACAGTTGAATTATTTTATCTTTACCCATGCGTCCTCAATTTATGATCTAAGAAATAACACACCCTCTATGTAACATCTCTGTCTATCAACCGCTATGAGCGAATCAAAATTCGTTGACATTTGTCTTCTAAGCAAAGAATTATGGTATTGTGATGATCCATTGAAACTCAAAACAGTGAAAAGAGATAGCCATAAAGCTGACAGTGTTTTTACATTTCAACTAAACTTGCCAAATAGTGTATTGACTAGAGCAGTACCATCAATCACGTCATTATTTTCTGTCATTGGGATTGTTTGTCACCACTTTTACTTCGTTTTGCAGTCAGACACATTATAAAAACAGTTTTTTTCAAAACTAAACGTCTCTTACAATCATTAATTTCAAAGTAAGTACAATACAATGTGTTTTTTTCACAAATGATCTTTGAAATTTCTAACCCCACAATTGATATATGTGACTGTAATTCCGTATTACCGGGATATTCACACAACAGTAATTCAGAGGGTGGAAACCCTATTGAGAAAAAAACCTTACCTAATTCTATAAATAAAGACCAAAAACATTCACCATTTCCATGAATTTGAAAATGTTAATTTAATTAATTTAATAATTCATTATCTTATCTCATTATCTACACGTTGTAATTTTTATCGGGATATCAGCCACGTCGTTTCACATTTAGACTTTGTTTTGACTAAAATTTCTCGACTTATTTCATATGCATTACAATGATGACGCACGGGTAAAGATAAAATAATTGAACTGTATATTTTATTATCAACGAACCTTATTAACTTGATATCGTTGACTTTGATGAAAAACCCTCTAATGAACACTAATCATTCATTTAATAATTTACTGAGTGTTCCAACTGGGAACATAAAGTGTGTGCGATTTGAAATCGCAACACCCTGGTATTTTGGAACCCATGCACCGATTTTGAAAAATGAAAATTTAAAGTTATAGTACGACGAGCTCTATTCAAATATGTTGACAGATATGGCAGTATCTTATTTTCAGGTTCTACTATGCTGTGCTCAATGGGCCGAAATTTCGAGAAGGACCATTAGGCGTTTTTTTCTCGAAAAAGTGGATAGCCTATTCGATTTGGGCATATTTTGAACACCTATACCAAGTTTCAGGACAATATCTCATTTCGGGTATTGGTAATGTGATGACAAATTTCCAAATTCAAGCTTTTTTGAATTACCCTGTTTGAAAGTCTATGAGCTTTACAGAAAAGATGAAATAGCCATACAATGAAGAATACTTAGGTACGAAGTTACATCGTTGTAATCGTTTCAAGGAGTTGTCTCTAGCCTAGCTTCACCAAAATCATAACAAATCTAAATTTAAAAACGTGTATTTAATTTCAGAACAGTAACCAACAACCGGAATAAATGGAACAGTTTCCTCAGATATTGGTGTTTTCAATATATCCTCCTTCAGGCTCTATACATTTTTCATAACACCGTCTCAAATTTTGGCGGTCTTCCTCAATTGGTCTGGTGTTATCTCACCACATTTTTGCCTTATCCTCTCCTTTAGTTCGTTCAAGTTTTGTGGTCTGTTTTTATATACACTTTCTTTCAAATATCTCCACAGAAAATCTAATGGAGTCAGGCCTGGTGATCGAGGGGGTCCACAAATAAAAGGACAGTTTCTCAAAGTCCATCTTCCTTGAAAAGTTTCATGAAGCCATTCCCGTACAGCAATCACATTATGAATGGAAGCACCGTCTATCTGGAATATAACATTTCTGCGATCTTCAATGCTTAGTAGTCAAAAAATTTAAAAAATCTTTCACTATTTAGTGTTTGTTCACAAAACACTAGACCTAATATAAGGTTTTTGAACTTTCCTACGCGGGCATTGATTTTTCGTCTGGGGTTTCCCTTGCCCGGTACATGAAATTCTGAGTCGACACTGTACCGTTAGAGTTAAATGTTTCATCGGTGAAGAGAATATTCCCTAGAAAGTTGTCATCATTCAAATATTCAGTTCGGCAGAATAAACAGAATTCCAAACTTGATTTCTCATCACCTCATTCTAACGTGTGCATGATTTTCGGGTTGAAGGGAATAACTTATTTTTTTTCCATGCATGTACGTAAGAGGACATATTGAAAAATTCTCAGCCTACTATAGAACCAAACAAAATTTCAAAGTCAAAATATTTTATTACTCAACATATTCTCCTCTTAATTGGATACATTTATTACAGCGAACCTGCAACGTCTCTAGACCTTTCAGAAAAAAATGTTTCTTCTTTTTCTGCAAACCACACCTCCACAGCTTTTATTACCTCCTCGTTGGAAGAAAATTTACGACCTTTTAAACTTTTTGCAGTTGAGAAAAGAGATGATAGTCGGACGGAGCCAAATCTGGTGAATGAGGGGGGTGTTCTAGTAATTCAAATCCTAAATCAAGAATTTTTTGCATGGCAACATGAGATTTGTGTGCAGGGGCGTTGTCCTGCAAAAACAAAACACCTTTGGATATCTTTCCGTGTCTTTTCTCTTTAATTTTTTCCCGCAGAGTGGTCAGTAATGTCGAATAGTAATCACCACTTATTGTTCTACCCTCATCCAAAAAATCAATCATGATTACTCCATGGCAATCCCAAAAAACTGAAGCAAGAACTTTTCCAGCAGATTTTTGGACACGAAACTTCTTAGGTCTTGGAGAACCGGAGTGTCGCCATTTCATCGATTGTTGCTTTGTTTCTGGATCGTAGAAATGTACCCAAGTCTCATCCATAGTAACAATTCGGTTTAAGAAGTCTACATCGTTTTTAAATCGAGCACAGATCGAACGCGATGCTACTACCCTTGCACGCTTTTGGTCAACATTCAAACATTCGGGGATCCATTTTGCAACAATTTTTCTCATGTCCAAATTGACGTGAACTACATGATGAACGCGTTCGTATGAAATACTCAGTGCTTCAGATATCCGTTTTAGCCCAATTCGACGGTCTGTTAAAATCATGTCATGAACTGCATCGATATTTTCGGGGACTGACACAGAAACTGGCCTTCCCGATCGGTCATCATCTTCAATGGAAAATTTACCTCTTTTGAAGCTTGCAGTCCAATTTTTCACGGTCGCATACGAAGGACATTGATCACCAAGGGTATTGCATATCTTCGTAAATCTGCTTACCTTTTAACCCTTTTAAATACAGGTACTTGGTGATGGCTCGATACTCCAATTTTTCGATTTTCACAATTTCGGTGGACATATTTTTTCTTTTAATTTAATGCGTAACTCTGGTTTACTTTTTTGACGTCAAACTTTACACTGACACTTCTAATAAGTTATTGTTCATTGCTATGGTAACGCAATATTTTGTTTATGCAGGGAACTGGTCTAGGCTAACTAGATATCAATACATCCTCGTATTTTAGAAACTCTAACGTGTACCTAAATCTCGTGATTTTACTTTTATGTACTATTTTTACTTTTCCGCACGATTTTCTCTTTAAAGCACGTTACTTTTTCGAACGATTTTTGAATTATTGAAAGTGAGGATATTTTGGCAACTAAATGATCTATGTAACTATTCCGTGGTGACCGTGCTGGTAGAACGTTCGCCTTTGGTGCGAAGGGTCGAGGGTTCAAAGCCTCGCATGGTCATCGGTCTCGTGCATGGCATCACACGTTAAAAGGTAGGGGCTGCGTCTTTAGTAGCTCACACAAGTCTCTCGAAGACTTCCGATGGTTGCGCGTAGGGGTGCAATCGGTTGACGGAAATAACAATTTTAACAATAACAACAATTCTGTCTTATGTGTCATTTTGTAGCATTATTGTAAAATCTTGTTTATTAAAAACCTTTTTTTCATAAATAAGATGGACAAAAACACTCGTACGAAAAACATCGGCTTGCCCGAACTCCGCTTCGCGTCGTTCGTGCAACTGCCGTCGCGTGCTACTTTCCGCATTTGTTAGGTAAATAACTATACCTCACCAAATACTCGTGGAAAGCGTTTTGAGGATAGCTGTCAAAATTATAATTATAATAGAGGAAAAACAGACAAACTCATTTTTAAAGCCTGCTATGAAACACATAGTGTATTTTAGCTTAATGATCTAATCATATGAATTGGTCGTATGAAATGAAATCATAAGAATTTTGGCAAAATTTGTTACGGGGTTGAGAAAAATTTTTCGAAAGCAGTATAGAACTAACTCAATCAACTCGAAAAAATAAATGCCTAATGGCCCTTCTCGAAATTTCGACCCATTTAGCAGAGTAGGCCTTGAAAATAAGAATAAATCGTATCTGTCAACATCTTTGAATAGAGCTCGCCCGCAGCACCCGATTTTGAGCACTTTTATGCATTCATGCACGTTCGTTATGTAATTTCATTGAAAAGCATTTTTTGAGAATGCAGATGTTCTGGAACCATTGATTTTGATTATTATCATGTTTTTATTCAGAATAGGGCAATAAATGTTGATTATAAACGTAGTTTCATGGTCCTCAATGAGTTCTTCAGATGGATGCATGGGCCTAGATCAAGGGGAGAAACGAATGCATCTGCGGCATGCAATTCGAACACCGAGTTATTCGAATCTTCAAACCTCCGAAAAATCAAATCATAATAAGTATTTTCAAACAATGAACGTTTTATTACAAATATGAGGTACATAGAAAGATCACAAGATTTCTGTTAGATTCTAACCCAAATTGAACACTCAGTGGTAGTATCCATTATGTACTCCTCCATGAACTTGAGGATGGCTAGCATGTCCAGACTTCTCTACAACAGCGTTGAATCCATTGTGGTCATCGGCAGTGTAGTGGACAGTACGGAGGGTACCGTCTGGCTCAGCTACGGTGTAGTACCCTTTCACTACATCACCATCACGAACTTCATGTTGTGATTTGTGATCTCCAGTGTGGGGGTCTGCAACACCATAGTCGAATTGGTATTTGGGATGCGCATAGTAGTCTTGGTCATGCCCATGAGACAATCCATATCCTCCGTGTCCGTGGGAAAGAACTGGTGCAGCATATCCGTGGGAAACAGCTGGTGAAATCAGATGGTTGGAAGCATAAGAAGTAGAATATGCTGGAGAACCAAGGAAGCCTGCATTGACTGCAGCAATGAGGAATGTGACCAAAACTATCTGAAATACAATAAGAATTTCATTGAGAGGTAGCATACGCATGATTCCATTGAAAATATTTTCGTTCTCTCATGAACGATGAACGATACTTTGTGATGCCAGGAACTGCATTTCGAAATGAAAAGGCACCTTTTCGAAAATGATTCATTGGCGAGATAGATCAAATATTCGTTTTGGAATTAAATAATAAGAGAATTCAAGAAGTTGTTCTTAATTTTATAAAAATCACAAGATTTAAAGTAATTCGCCCAGAATTATTTTTTTCTAAAACTAAGCATTTATAACAATTTTTAAATAATGCCAAATTGAATTTGACAGCCATTTGGAAATAATTATCAGGTGTTTTCTTCGAATCATTGTCAGGTGAAAATCCTCTGAACAACTAAATGAAATGACTGTTGCTTCCTTTTTTGGAATGGAATTACAATATGGTTGACTTCAATGATATCTGAGAACAATAGTAATAATTACGGCCACTGTATAATTTTAATCTTTATACTATGTTACGACTATTCCATTAGAGAACCAATATCTATCACAAAAGTATGATTTCACTAATACACACCTTCGAAAACATTTTAAGTGATAAGTCGAGTTCAGTTGTGACCGTAAACTGAAGTTTCAAATGAAATTTTCTGCTTTTATATTATTGTAATGCTTGAGTGGAGATTGTAGCTTGATGGAACCTAAACATAACAATGCAATGAGAATGTGTCGAAATTGAGAATGTGTCTGCTATTATTGACCTAGACTTTTTACTGAAGTGGAAATTTGACAATTTATAGGCTTTGTGATAACAGTGTTTAAAATTACCATACAGTTAGTTTCTCAGAACATTATCGAAGAAATGAGCGATACGATAGTAGATTAATGTAAATTGAAGACAGATGACAATTGTTTTTCATATAGTGTAACTTCAAATATTTTCGAAGATTATTTCGGCTGAGGAAAAGAACCTAGAATTTTAAAAACAATGTCAAAATGCACACCCATTTGGAAAATGAAAAGATATAAATTCTAAACTCCGTTCGGGAGCAGAAAATAATTATAATAAGAAAAAAAGCCATAGGAAATTTTCACAGAATGCGAAGCTGATAATTCAAAAATCGGTACGTTAACGGAAAAATTCAAGATTCGTTTCGTTAATTTCATTACAACTCGATAATAAATAAAAAAGCCACCTGAAAATTTTGACCCTGATGTGTAAAAATGCGGTTTCTTTCAGAAAAGCAGATGATTCGAAAATCTATACGGAAGAGAAAAATTATGAAAAAACGCGAATATTCGAGATTCGTTTCGTTAATTTCATTACTTATAACTCGAGAATAAGGAATGAATCCATTTGAAAATCATGACAAGATATGTAAAAATGCACGCTCTTCCAGAAAATGCAGATCTGCTGTTCCAAATGTCTACACGGAAGCGGAAAATTATGATAAAACGCGAAAATTCGAGATTCGTTTTGTTAACTTCATTATAACTCGAAAATGAGGAATGAAGCCATCTGTAAATTTTGACAGGATATGTATTAATACATGTTATTTTAGAAAATGCAAAGCTGATGTTTCAAAAATTCGTATGGGTGCGGAAAATTACGAAAAAGACCAGGAATATTCGACATTCATTAATTTAATTATATCCACACTCACAATACACGCACATAAAGTGACATATATGTTCATAAAAAAATAAAAGAAGCACAGAAAAATCATTGTTGTATAAGGGTATTATTTGCTATAATAAACTTCCTGAATGTTTAAAGACCTGCGTTGCTATCAATTTATTCAAAGTAAAGTTGAAAAAGAGACTACTGGACCAATGCCATGGACAAAGTGGTTAAATGAGTTCTTATTGATTCTTTCATTTTATATGTAGTGATGACTGTGTGAAATATTATTCATGTTTTTTAAACCTTTCGACATGTGAAATATTATTTATTAATAATATTTTTTTACCAGATTTTATTTATGTTATATGTAATGACGAATGACGTTTGACATGTTATTTACATTATTTGTTTAATGTATATGTGAAATATTATTTACAAATATTTTTTTAAACGTGCTTGTTATTTTTTCAACTTGATTCATTATATAACATTTTATGCAATTTCATATTGAATGTACGTACGTGTATATTCTGTAATTTTGTAAATTAGTATTTTGCTAAAATAAAGACATAATAATAATATAACTAAAGAATGAGGAATAATGCCATCTGAAAATTATGACAGGATGTGTTGAAATGCACGCTCTTTCAGAAAATGCAAATCTTATATTCCAAAGTTCTACACGGAACCGGAAAATGATGAAAAACCACGAATAAACGAGATTTATTTTCTCAATTTCATTATACTCAACTTGAATATTTTGGCAAGATGTGTAAAAATGCATGATTTTTCATAAAATTCAAAGGTAGTTTTAAAAGTCCGTATGATGGAAAACCGCGAATATTCGAGATTCGTTTCGTTAATTTCATTAAAAATCAAGAATAAGGAATAAAGTCATATGGAAACTTTGACAAGATGTATAAAAATGCATGCTCGATTAGCGCTGATACTTTTCCGAATCAAAAGTACTCTGTATCATCATCAAAAAAAATTTCGTTGAATGAGAAAAACAGACAATGTTGTCCAAAACAGACTTATTCGCATTTCTTGCCAAGAGCAAATTAGCAAATGAGTTGGATATGCCATCATCTCCAAAGGAGTTCGAGATTTCTAAACTTTGTATTATTTACAAAATATCACTTTCCGTAACAGTATGACAGAATAATAATAATAATTTCAGATTTCAGATATCAGGAGCGTTATCCGAACCGCACAACTCCTACTTCAAAAACCTTTTCAAGAATTCACACTCGGTTAAGGGAAACAGGAAGTTTTGAGAAAGCTAGTCATCTGTCGGGTGCACATCGGACGGTAAGAACCCCAGCAACCGAGGAAGCAGTTCCTAATCTGGTAGGAGAACACCCGGAAACAAGCTCCAGGAAAATAGCGCTGACGTTGAACATTTCTCATGTTCTGGTATGGAAAATTTAAATTGATAATTTGTTATATCCCTACCATATTCAGAGAGTTCAGGCACTCCTCCCTCGTGACTTTCCGTTACGTATCAACTTCTGTCGTTGGTTTCTCCAACGCCTTATTCAAAATCCTTTATTTGAAAATCAAATCCTGTTTACCGACGAAGCAAATTTCTCACGCAACGCTATACGCAATTTTCACAACAATCATTTGTGGTCAGAGGAAAACCCCCTTGCGATACAGGAATCACATTTCCAAGAACAGTTCTCTCTCAACGTGTGGGCAGGAATCCTTGGAGATTATCTGATAGGCCCATTCTTTATTCCGGGGAGATTAAACGGAGAGAGATATCGTCATTTTCTTGAAGCAGATTTGCCTATTTTACTGGAATAAGTGCCGCTTAGACTACGACATGAAATGTGATTCATGCATGACGGTGCCCCGGCACATTTTAGCATACAAGCGCGAGAATTCTTAGACCAAACTTTCGGCAACCGTTGGATAGGTCGGGGAGGGCCTCAACCATGCCCCCCCAGGTCACCAGACCTTAATAGTTTAGATTTTTTCCTGTGGGGATAGCTAAAATCCTTAATTTACCAGACACCTATCCAAAATGGAGAAGAATTAAGAAATCGAATAATTAACGCATGCAGATCGATTCAAGATACTCTAGGAATTTTCCAAAGAGTGCGAGAATCAATGAGAAGAAGATTGGATGCGTGCATACAGGTAGGAGGTGGACATTTCGAACATTTATTGTAATTTTGAATTAGATTAATATTTAGTGTTCCGTTATTTATGGTTTATTAGGACTCAGCTTTTGAAATGTTTCTAGGTTGAATAAAAAAACAAATTTTTTTTTTTTTTCATTTTTGGACAAACGCATACATCGATTAATTTAAATTAAAATATCTCGAAAACGGCTGCTTGTAGCGACTTTTGACAAGTATTCCTTTTTCACGTAAAAATGATAGTGGAATATAATGTGATACATACATGCACGAAAAAGTTATGACTCCCCAAAAGAGACAAAGACCTGTAGGTGGCGCCCCCTACAATAAAGTGCCAATCAAATTTAAATTTCTCATATTGAAAAGTCCCCAAATACCAATTTTTGTTCAAATATAGACATTACTTCAAAATTTATTCACGAAAAACCAAAATAAAAATAAATTTTCAACACTCTCTATCTCAAAACTGAAGGCCTTACGGATTTTATGAACTTTTTACCTTATAAATAACTGAGGAATCGTCCTGTTAAATATCGGACACTTATTACATAACACCCTGTATACTGAGATTACCATGATATTAGGCCAAGCTGTAGATAAAAATAAGAGGCAGTTTTCACACAAAATAAAATACGCAAACGGCCTATACTACTTTTTATAAGATAAAGGTGCATTTTTCACTGAGAAAATCTGAGAAAACCTCGAAAAAGAGACCATTTTTCAAAAATTCATAATTATTATAAATCTGGAGCTGGACAAACAATATTGCGGAAACTGACAGATAATAACATGCGGTTCAATTATGCCCAAGAAAGTTTCTGTCCGTTGTGTAGTTTTTGCTCAATCGCGTTATAAACAATTTAAGGGCAAATCTCTCTAAATGTGCCGATTTGAGGGAAATCGTATTATCCAAATTCTGTAAACGGCATTTGGAAGTAGAGATCAATATCTACAATTAGTATATCTTGGATTTTCACCTGAGATGTAGGAAATGTGTTGAAAATGTCACTGGAAGTTACTCTAAATGCTTCAAAGTGCACCCGAAGTCGCCCGAACTCAAATCGAGTTAACTTCAGAGCGACTTCCGACGCACTTTGAAGCTTTTTGATCAACTTTCAGTGACATTTTCAACACATTTTCCACCTCTCAGGTGAAAATCCAAAATATTCAAATTGTAGATATTGATCGCTACTGCCAGATAACGTTTGCAGAATTTGAATACGACGATTTTCCTTAACTCGGTGCATCTTCCAAGATGTTCCCTTAAATTGTTTACAACGCGATTGCGCAAAAACTACACATCGGACAGAAAACATTTTGCGCACAGTTGAACCACAAATCAGTTTCCGCAATATTGTTTGCCCTGCTTCAGATTTATAAAAATTGTAAATTTTTATAAATTGGTCTTTTTTTTCGAGGTTTTCCCGGATTTTCTCAGTGGAAAATGCACCAATCCATTTCGTGTAAAATTCCTTCAATAATCTTTGAGATATTTCCAAAAAACAAAATTATTGTATTTTTATTCATAGCTCTTTTAAAAAAATCCACAAAGCGATTTTGCTGGGGCGAAAACTGGGGTTTCCATTAACGAATTATCTTATAAAAATTAGTATTGGCCATTTGCTTCTATTATTTTGTGGGGAAAAAAACCTCTATGGCTTGGTCTATATCATTATTAATAACTTCAACACCACAGCATTCAAAGTGATCTTTGATAGATATTTCCTTCCAATATTCGATGTGCTTTGTTATTCTATCACCTTGACTAAAAATAGCTGCAACTCCATAGGACTCATTTCTGCAGAAATAAGCACTCAGTTCTTACGCGATAGACCGGCAGGTAACGACACATTTCTTGAGAAATTTTTTTTACGTATGCTTTTTTAGAATTATGATTATTATAGGTTTATAAAACAAAAAACGGTTGAAAGTCTTTTTTCGAACAAGGCAGTGATGTATATTCTAGTCTTGCAATGAATCTTGGTTTATGTAGAAAGGGATGCCACTTATAACAATATTTGTATGTACATAATTGGCGTATTGTTAGTACTTGTTCTGATAAATTAATATCTTTCTTTATCGCAAATTTTGTTTATTTTTCAGTTACTACGTGTGTTATAACTGTATTTATATTTTGTAGATTTATTTGTGTACGTTAAGGTTGGGTTGAAAACCAGCTTTAATAGCTGAACCCCGCCTATTTATCATCTGTTTGAAATATTATGTTCAATACTTGTATTATTTGTGAAGATGAATAAAGGAATATTATTATTATTATTATAAATATTCTCACCAAATATCTAAGACTGCTCGCATGCAGCGGCGGCACCAACAAATTTTGAATTTGCAAAAAAAATTCCCTGAACGATTTTTTAATGTATGCAAAGTGGTTTTTCCGACAGTTTGAACTGAAAAATCCACGAAAATAAAAAGCATACTCTTTTCTCGTGTAGAAAGCCCCGAAATTATCAACTGAAAATGTGAAAAAAAGGGGTATCTCAAAACGATTCTTTAACGTATGCTTTTGGTGTTATATGGATCACGAATTTCAAAAAGCATACAATCGCGGCGTGCACATGCGTTGCAATTGTATTGTTAATATGCAAATTTTTTGTAATAACTCGAATCAATTATTTAATGTATGCAATTGAACTATGTGAAAAATATTGTGTAAATATAAAAGATACATTGCGGAAGTGTATAACATGGTTGCATACGCTGAGAAAGTTGCAAAATGATTTATGGAATTTGAACAATTATTTAATGTATGCTTTTTGAAATAGAGATCAATGACGTGATAATTTTTGCATTTGCATACAATTCTGGTATGTACATCAATGAAAAGAATAGTAATAAAATTGCAAAATAATTCCAGGTATGTTAAACAATTTTTTAATGTATGCTTTTTAACAAGCTCATTTATTATATTATATGGATCACGAAAATTAAAAAAGCATACTCTTCTCTCGTGTAGGAGGCCCCGAAATCATCAACTGAACATGTAAAAAAAGGTGGTATCTCAAAACGATTTTTTAACATATGCTTTTTCTCAGGCTCATTTTTGGTGTTATATGGATCACAAAAATTAAATAGCATACTCTTCTCTCGTGTAGAAGGCCCCGAAATTAACAACTGAACATGTGAAAATAATGTAGTATATAAGAACGATTATTTAACGTATGCTTTCTCACAGGCTGAGTTTTGGTGTTATATGGATCAAGGAAATTAAAAAGCCCTGACACAGATTCGTGGTACACCCACTTTTTCTCCTTTGTTTCTCTGGCTATATTTCTGAAATTTATAAATTTGAATATGCTCACTCGACGGCACTTTTGGCATATTTGTAAAACAAATTCAAGTTGCGGTTTTTCAGGAACTTACATCAACTTTCGATTTTCGAATGGGATACCTATATTATTACACGATCGATTAGGGATGATCATCGCGAATCCATCGATACCAGGTTTGATGATGTTATCTCCGATGACTACGGAAATATTGCCATTTATTTTATTCATAAGCTCAATGAGTGGGAGAGAGTTGGAAGGACCCGCCAGAAAAAAATTCTCTCTCGTACTCATCGAGCTTATGGATAAAATAAATGGCAATATCTCCGTAGTAACACCATCAAACCTGGTATCGGTGGATTCCTCATGATCATCCCTAACCGATCATGTAATAATAATATACAGGGTATCCCGTTCAAAAATCGAAAGTTGATGTAAAGTTGATGGAAAAACCGAAAGTTCAATTTATTTTACAAATATGCCAAAAAGTGCCGTCTAGTGAGCATATTCTATGTTGTAAATTACAGGAATATAGCCAGAGAAACAAAGGAGAAAAAGAGGGTGTACCATGAATCTGTGTCACACGGTATAACTTCAGGGCTTTTTACACAAGGAAAAAGTATGCTTTTTAATTTCCGTGATCCATATAACAGCAAAAATCAGCCTGTGAAAAAGCATACGTTAAATAATCGTTCTTAGATAGTACCTTTTTTTACATGTTCAGTTGTAAATTTCGGTGCCTTCTACATGAGAGAAGAGTATGCCTTTCAATAAATGTGACCCATATGACAATAAAAATCAGCCTGTGAAAAAGCATACGTAAAAATATCATTTTGAGATACTACCTTTTTTTACACGTTCAGTAGATAATATCGGGGTCTTCTACATGAGAGAAGAGTATGCTTTTTAATTTTCGGGATCCATATAACACTAAGAGTCAGCCTGAAATACTACCTTTTTTTACAAGTTCAGTTGGTAATTTCGAAGCCTTCTACACGAGAGCAGAATATGCTTTTCAATTTTCGTGATCTATATAACACTAAAAATGAGCCTGTGAAAAAGCATACGTTAAATAATTGTTCAAAGAAAGCCGAAATTTTCGCAACTTTTGAATTTTCTAGTGAATAGTTCTACACGCCAGTACAGTATGCAAATGAATATACTGCCAATGGGCCATATGAAATTTATATTCAACCCGGTTTTAAGTGTTAAATAATTATTACAAAAAAATTTGCATATCAACAAAACAATTGCAACGCATGTGCACGCCGCGATTGTATGCTTTTTGAAACTCGTGATCCATATAACAGCAAAAGTCTTCCTGTGAAAAAGCATACGTTAAAAAATCGTTTTGAGATACCGCCCTTTTTTTACATGTTCAGTCGATAATTTCGGGGCCTTCTACACGAGAGAAGAGTATGCTTTTTAATTTTCGTGGGTTTTCAGTTCAAACTGTTGGGAAAACCACTTTGCATACATTAAAAAATCGTTCAGAGATATAAATTTTTTTGCAAATTCAAAATTGGTTGGTGCTGCCGCTGCATGCGAGCAGTCTTAGATATTTGATGAGAACATTTATAAACCTATAATGATCATAATTTTGAAGAAGCATACGTTAAAAAAACGTTTCAAGAAATGTGTCGTTACCGGCCGGTCTATAAGGGCGAGGGGGCATTGTACGAATGAGTTTTGGTGTAAAAAATTTCTTGAAATCTATTACACAATCATTTCTCTAACTTGATCTTGCGAGATTTTGATATAATTAGATGGTGTTAATCAAAATCAATTATATTTGTATCAATTAATGTTTACGTGTAGAGAATTTAGTAATGTTTGATATCTCTTTTAGCACGAAATAAGATGCAACTGAACACCAGAGATTCCATCTCTCTTATGGCAATTCAATCTCCAAAATTGAAATTTCCCGAGACAGAAAGCTTCCATGACGAAGTTGTATCGATTACAAGTATTTCAACAAATTTCGTTAAAAAAAGTATGAAAATGAGTTCATTGTCATATTTTTCCAAAGCTTAGCAATTATCAAATTAATACCTTTCAGAAAAGTCTAGGTCAATATTATCCACATTCTCAGTTTCGTCATTTCGTCATATTCTTGGTTTATTGTTATATTTCGGTTCTAATAGCATTAGCTTCAGCCAAGCATTACAATAATATAAAAGCCATAATTATAATAAACAATTCAGTCTTGGTTCACAACTCAACTTGATCTATCGCGAAATGTTTTCAAAGGTGTGTATCAGTGGTAGTGATTTCTCACCAACAACAAGGGTTGATCGTGTTCTAGAAATGTGCAATTTTAATTAATGATCACAGTAATTTATATGGTGTGGAATTAGTATAGATGAAACATATTTTCACTATTTTGGAAACTATTTGGTCTATTTCAGTCGAGTATACAAAGACCAATAATACCTATGCCTGGATTGATATTTGAGACGTTATTGGTCAACCAATCATAAAGCCAATAATATCAGAGAAATTAAAATAACAATATCTAAAAACATCTGATGAGGAAACATATTTTCTCAATTTAGGTTAGGTGTCATGAGCTTCTTTAGTTTTGATTTGTTTTTCATTGTTTCATGACTAAGAATTTTTTTTGTAATGGGAAATACGGTTGGAATTTATGATTGTATCAACAGAGGTAAAGGAAAGTTTACTGGACTGTTTCTCGAAAAAAAAACTAAGAAGTTGTTTCACGTATCCGAAGCAATTTCGGGGGAGTCTCAAATACTTTTCAAGTTATGGCCTGGTCTTGAAAATGGATCATTTTCAATCACGAATTTTTCAGTGAAAAATCATACAAAATGCCCCCATCTTTTTGTCGAAACTTTCTTCAAACGCTATTCTATCCATCTTCACAATTCCAAGCACAAAAACTGAGCGCTTTACACAAAATCGACCTTCATCCAATAAATTTAAAAGTGAATAATGTAGAACTCGAGCTGAAAGAAATCGAAGAGTTCAAAGATGAATCATAAGAAAACGAAAGCTGCACTCTAATAATTCTGAATGAAACAATTTAATTTTTAAATTTTTATAGCTTATGTAAAAATAAAAAAAAATCTGAATAAAAAATCTTTGTTTTTTGAAGTTATCACACATTCGATTATTGTTTAGCAATGTTTTCGGTAGTTTCAAAATCATCAACTAATAACTGTAATGTAAATGATATTATGTTACATGGAAATCGACCTTTTTCATCAATTTCAAAGCTCAATTGCAATAAAAATTAAGAAATTCTTAAGATAACTAAAAAATCGATTATTTTTTACATTTTCAACCATATTTTTCCACACGATCAATACCTATATTATTTTATGCTATCTTAGAGTCGAGGTTTCAACGAAGAGAATGAGTACTGATAAAGTAGATAAATTGAATATTTGTAAACCAACTTTTTCGATTGACAATTTAAAATTTGAATTCGTTTAAAATCAAACATAGATATTTTACTTTGAAATAATTAAAGCTCATTTGAAACTCAAAGAAGAACGTTCTCATCAAGTTTCATAATAAAATTATTTTTTTTGGGGGAGATAACAATTAAAAACAAAAAAAAAACGTTTTCTAGCGTGTTTCTCGATAACTTTGGGGTTATGTTGAAAAAGTTTTAGATTTTTTAATCATCCACAACTTTTGCATTAAACTTTTTCCGATAGGATGCATTTTTCAGTAGTCATGTAGTCCATGTAATTCTCAATCAATGTTACCATTGCGCCAACCCAAAAAAATTAACAGTTTTGCTGCTAGGGGCCGTTGAAATCACCCCTTGCGCAGATTAGACTATTTATTTTTGAATCCGGTAACAATATTTTCACTTGTTTCATTGTTGCTAATGTTGCACAATATTGTGGTGTTTTATAAAAAAATTCTAACCCCCCCTTCTCTTCCCCACGACTCCCATTACGAAACACAAAAAAGTATTTCTCGAGTGCCTTTAAAAGTATCGTCGAATGTTTAAATATGCCTGAATAAGGGAAATTGCAGTTTTTTATATATAAATCCTTTATTTAGACTATTTGGCTAATTTACATTTTCATTGGTCGTTACAATGGGAACAATAAACAATCATGCTCTAATGCTAATATAAATTAATTTTTTTTTAAATAATCAGTCAAGTACTTATAGGGCATTTGTACCCTTGTCATAGAATAAAAAGTTGTTATATACACACATATATAAATATACAACACATACATACACCTACTATACCTATTTGCACTCACGCAAATCTATACATACATACACTTTCAAGAAAAAAATTAAAAATTTATGAACACTAAAAGATTCTTTTAACGTACTAATACATAACATGTATATCTGTCCTAGCTAAATAGTAAAGCGAACTTAATAAAATGAGGAAGTGGCCACTAGTTCTCTTATTGATTGAGCAAATATGTTTTTAACTTGTTCTTGAAGGATGTTAAAGATGTTAAACATTTGATCCGTTCTGGCAGCTTATTATAGCTATCACTGAATTTTGGGTATGCCTCAATGTGACTTGTTGAATATGAAAGTCAGTTCTGGATCTTGTATTGTATCCATGGATTTGGTCATTGTACATAACTTTTTCTTGTAAATATGTTGGGGAAATTTTATTTTTTATTTTGAAAATCAGGATTAAAGGAGAAAAGAATTAATTGGTTACCATCCTAGCTGCTTCAACATATCTTTTATTGGGGTTAATCTTCTGCAATTTAAAATTATGCGCATGGCTCTATTTTGGAGTTTCTGTAAACGAGCTAAATCATTTTGCTTTAGTAGATAGAGAATGGTAGAACAATAAGTAAAATGAGGAAGCACTAATGAATTGTACAGTAATATTTTTGCCGATTTCGTTAAATATGGGGCACAACGAGATAAAAAATGTATTTTAAATGATATCGTCTTTATTATGAAGTTGGCATGTTCTTTAAACTGTAATCTTCTGTCCACCTGAACCCCAAGATATTTAAATTGGTTGACCTGTTCCACATTATCAGGACCTACCCTTATCTCAAAATTTTGATTACAAAAGTCTCTGAATCGTTTTTCTGTACTTATTACCTTGTACTTAGTCTTCGCAACATTGATCTTCAAATAATTAGCACAACACCAACTATAAATAGATTTTAAAGTTCTGTTGATGGTTTCTGCGAGTTTCGTAGGGTCATTACATGAGAAGTAGATCAGTGTATCATCTGCAAAAAGATGAACTGAGCTCTGACCTACCACCTCTGGCAAATCATTGATATACATCAAAAATAGGGGACCCAGAACACTTACCTGTGGTACTCCTTGATTACATTCTATATCATCTGACACAGTTCAAGTTATTTTGAATAGAAATTAATTGGGTGACAAACCCCAAAACTGAATAGTTTTGATACTAGGGGGTGTTGAAATCATACATTGTTCAGAATTAATAGACTTTTCATTATTATAGGCGGAAACAATATCTGTAACTATTGTAGTTTAGTTTATGCTGAACAATGGTGTAATTTTTCATAAATTGAAATTCTAAAACCTCCCCCGTACCCCCCAACCCATATTTCAAAACAAGAAAAAAATTAATTCAGATACCACCTCAAATTCAAATTGTGGATGTCTAATTTTAATTTTTTTTGAAGGTATTCGCCCAATTAATTGATATTAAAAAAACATGAACTACGCCCTACTAAGAAGTCTGCAAAATCCACCAATATTTTTTTGTAGGGAGGAAAAGGTGACATTAAAGAACTGTACGATTTCCTTAATTTGGGCTAATTAAAACATTTATTTTGATACAGCATTTACAAGTACTCGAAAATAAATTTTTTTCGTGTCTTAAGATAGGGGTTGGGGATAAGGGGGAGGTATTAGACTTCCAATTTATAAAAAGTTACACAATCGTTCAGCATAATCTGAACTAAAATACGTAGAGATATTGTTTCAGCCTATAACAATGAGCAAGGTGTGATTTCAACGCCCTCTAGCATCAAAACTATTCAGTTTTGGGGTTTGTCACCGAATTAATTGATTTCTATTCAAAATAAATTGAACTGCATCATATTGAAAATTCAGAAAAATCCACTTTTTTCGTTTTTTGCCTTTTGGAGGGAGGGGGATAATCATAAAAAACTGCAATTTCCCATATTCAGGCATATTTGAACATTCGACGATACATTTATCAAGGCACTCAAGGAATATTTTTTTGCGTTTCGTAATAGAAGTTGGGAGGAAGAAGGGAGTAACAATTCTTTTTTATAGAACAGCACAATATTGTGCAATATTAGCAACAATGAAACAAGTGAAAATATTGTTACCTGATTTAAAAATAGATAGTCTAATCTGCGCAAGGAGGTAACATTGGCTGAGAAAAATCCACCAGGACCCAGGGTTTCCGGGGTCATTTATCAAATGACTCTAAGAGCTTGTACGAAAAAAAAAAGTTTTGGGGTCGGCGACCAGTAGAGGTTCTGGAATTCGAACCCCCTTTATTTGGGTAAGAAACCACGGCTACCACGGCCCATTTGATGATGATACTCCATATCCAGTCGTAGCCATCTGTTCCAAAAATCTTTTTTTTACAGTTTTTGTTGTAATTTCTTCTAGAACCCTATGTAATATGAAAAACGTAATTTTTCGAAGCTAAATCCACCATTAGACAGTCAATTGAGTCATTGAGTCAATTTAAAACAGTAGATCATTTAAGTCACATCAATTATTTTAATTATTGATGAATGGGATATATTCACATATTATGTATACCAATATTGAGTGGTATTTTTTCTTCCCAACTAGCAAGTTGTGTCAATAAAACTTATCCTTGACAAATAGTACATAGATAATAATATTTACCCATTTTTTGAAATAGAGATTCTGATACAAGCACAATTTTATACAAAATTAGTTATTTATTGTATAAGTGTTTTAGATATCATTTTATTTGCGCAAGAATGTTTAAACGCGAGAGCGAAGCTCGAGCGTTTAAATTTCTTAAGCAAATAAAATGTAAATAAAACACGCAGGCAATACAACGTTTTATTCACAATCACATTAATTTAGAATCAGAATCGCGGAAATTTTTCATCACAAAATGATTTGACGTTTTGCTCTGACAGCGGCTGTCACCTCCTCAAAAATCATTGAAATAACATACAAAAATATCGGGAGGTGTATCGGGAATGGTTGCTATGTATTTTCGATTGTTCATCGACTCCATTTGTAAAAATTTGTGAAGTTGGGGAAAATAAGTAAAATGTGATTGATATTCAAGATTGCATTTTTCATTATTCCACTAGTGGATAAAGTGGTACTTTATACGGTTCATAAGTGTGGATTGAACTTCAATTATAAGGTGATTGTGGATAAATATCTTTTATGTTCACACTTCTTCCTTGTAATTGATGATGATCATACTGAAAGTCATATTATGCAGGGTACTTGGTAAACATTTAAAAAACCACACATTTACATTTTTGAATATTTTGAAATAGGTGGCTGTGACTCCATATTTGATGCCTCCTGTTTCTACGCGAAATTGAATTCACTTGTGTTTTGGAAAATAATGATATCGCAATCTTGAGCATTATATTCTTTGCATCCTCTCGTATACGCAAAACCACAATTACTCAAAGAGAGGGGCAGATAAGGAGATCTTAGAAATATCATCTAAATTTCTCAAATTTGTTTCCATACATCTGTTAGTCACTGCACAGATTATAAAGAAGTGATGTGGGATTTATATAAATATGGTATTTTCAAAATCATTGATATTCGATTTTCTTTCAGATTGCTGTAGTTTCGCTCCTCCTTGCCGCGGTTCATGCAGGCTACATAGGTTCTCCATCTTACTCTACATCTTATGCTTCCAACCAGCTCATTTCACCAGCTGTTTCCCATGGATACGCCGCACCAGTTCTTTCCCACGGACAGGGAGGTTATGGAGGATATGGGTTGTCTCATGGGTACGACCAAGACTACTACGCGCACCCCAAATACCAGTTCGACTATGGAGTAGCAGACCCCCACACTGGAGATCACAAATCACAACATGAAGTTCGTGATGGTGATGTGGTGAAAGGGTACTACACCGTAGCTGAGCCAGACGGTACCCTCCGTACTGTACACTACACTGCCGATGACCACAACGGATTCAACGCTGTTGTAGAGAAGTCTGGACATGCTGCTCATCCACAAGTTTATGGAGGAGAGCATAACGGATACTACCATTGAGTGTTCAATAAATTATTGTTGCTATAATATAACCTTGTGATCTATATATGTACCTCATATTTATAATAAACTATTCATTATCTGAACAGTTGAACTACTTTCGTCAGATATATGAGCACAGAGCTGCGATGGAACTGTTACTTTCTATGTCCCTGTAGTGGATATCCTTACTTTGAATTTACTGTACACCTTCAGTATCGAAACTAAATTCTGTAAAATGGTAAATAAATTTAATATAGGTACTAAGGTGATAAATGCTCAACGCTTGGTAAAAATGCTGTGCTTATGTTTATCGTAAGAGGTTTAGCACACAATCTTTTCGAAAGTTACTTAACAAGCAGAACACAAAAAGTTGAATTTAAAGATCATGTGCGTAAGGAGATTAACAATGAATGTGGTGTACCTCAAGGAACAGTATTAGAGCCGGTGCTATTCGTAATTTTCTTGAACAACCTATTTGAACAGGAAACAATCGGTAAAAAAATCAGCTTTGCAGACGACACTGTAATATTTTACAAAAATGAAGACTGGTATAATCTCAAATTGAACAGTATATTGGAAAACTCAAAGACTGGTTCGACAGCAGATTACTTTCAATAATCTTCGAAAAAACCATGGAGTATTGGGAATTTTCACTCTCAGAGTTTGATTTGTTATTAACGTCAATGACAATCGGATTGATCGGTGGTAGGACATTGTATTTATTTTCTTTATTGTCTATCACATGTGATACATCCGTATATCACTTCCAGACATTCCAACTACTCTTGTTTTGATATTATTCGATACTGACCCACCCAATTTTGGTGATTTATTATGTTTTCTCAGTTTCCCTTTAATACCAGTCCAAATCATCGCAATGGTGTTGAAAATGCAATAATATGGCGGCAGACGTAGGATAACGTTGCCATGTTTTTCAAAAAGTTTCACATAACCCTTCTTGAAATTTTCTTTCTTAATCAATTCCAATAGTATTCTTCTGGGGTATTTCCATGTTTTACTTTCCAAGAACTTGATTATATCGGCTATTTTTCGAATTGATGTTAAGAAATTTTTGATCTTAAATAACCTATGATGTTTTGATATCAGTGATACTTATCGAGTTATATCGGAAAAACCGTGAAAAATCGGGTTTTCTATAATTCGTTAATTGTAAGGTATTGAAGATTGTTACTTACAGTTTTGTCTAGCCTATGGAAAGCCGAAAATGTTTTTTTTTTTGAAAAATTGATAAATATTGACTATTTTTCAAAATATATGAAGTTTTCTCAAAAATATTCTCTCTCAATATGGCTACTCTTGCTCGGAAAATGATGCTACAGTAACGATTCAGGGCTTATTTTTTCTGTTAGAGTTGTACTTTCATATTATTGAATAAGTATATTGATTTTTTTTATTTGAAGTGTCAAAAAATTACTTTAAAAAAATGCACATTTTTTAAAATTGTTTTTTCTAAATAAATTTCCTAATTTTGTTTTTATAGAAATTACTATTATGAAGACAGATTTCTAGCATGATATCAAGCATTAAAAAAAATTGAATTCCTACGATCACCACGAGCCGAGATAATTTTTTTATCTCAAAAAAATCTGGAAGGCGCAATAATCGTCGTACAGCAGTCTCCTTCATGGATATTGAGGTTGAATCCCTATATTTTCAATAAAAAAATACTAGAATATGTCTAGTTCATTGTTCATTTGCAGTATTATTAATTATTGATGAACAAAGTGAGGCGTGCAATTCTAGCTAGTGACGTACAAGATCGACAAGCGTAAGGATGCCTCTGAGATGCGCAAACGATAGAAAGCGTGAGTAGATGTGCGACAAAGATCGATTACTGTTTAATAAGGCAGAGCGATTGAGCTCCTGCCCCACTCCAGGGTTTTGTCTACTGCGCAACCAATTCTCGGAGGCATCCTTACGCTTGTCGATCAGTAGTTGGTGTACAAATTCTGTTGACATTAAAGATACTTTCGTCCTGACGGGGTTATTGAAAAGTCGTTATTGATTCAATTTTAAGTACTACTGTACATTGCAAAAGAAAACGTACGTGAACAACAAGTTACAAGTTTTTTTATTGCCTCTGGTGAGTACTCATTTTATTAAACATAATGGTTTTTAATTCTAGATTACTCAATTATTTTAACTCATTTATTTTTGGATATTGACATACAATGGCAGAGACCAATGAAGAAGTATGTATTGTGTGTGACAAAAAAAATGGTGATAAAATTCACCTCAGTGAAAAGACTATAGAATCATGTTGATTTAATTGGAAATATGAACAGGATGTTCATAAAGTCAGTAGTGGAATCATCTGCGACTGAAAGTTGGAATTTAGTCGATATTTTCCATCGTACAAGATAACCTCTCTTGGAAGGGATGTAGTTGTTTTCTGTTAAGGCGGGCGGCCACTGCGAGCGAAACGAAACGAAACTAAGCGAACGAAGTTTGAAATGTTATCTTCGCGTCGTTCGTTTTAGCTCGTGTCAGATTCGAGCGAGGTTTTTGCCCAATTTTAGTTGATAAGCGGAATTGTCTCAGTTCGTATTCTTGAAGCAAAATGTCGAAAACATCCCAAAGCGAACATTTGATTGAATGTGTACGAAAACACACTGTGCTATATGACACCAATTCAAAAGAGTATAGTGATGCTCATTTAAAATTAAAACTTTGGGCCCAAATTGCAAAAGAATGTGGCTTTTCAACAGGTAAGTGTATTTATTGTACCCAATATGTTGTAATAATATATAAATGAAAATAAGTAATGCTAATTCTGCCATGGTAAGCAACCCAACGGTGAGTTAAAGTAGTCTATAAAATCATCTCTGACGTCGAAAGCCTCTTGGGAAGCTCTGCGGGAATGGCAAAGTCAATTTGGAATATTCCTAGAATCCGTGGTAATCTCGGTTGACTCGGGTAGATAGGATGTAGTTTCGGCTAAATAATTATGTAAAACACATGTAGCTTTAATAACATTATCAACAACTTCAACTGAGATTTCGAATGGACTCCGATATACTCTCCATCTTGCAGCCAAAATGCCAAAGGCATTTTCAACAATTCTACGGGCTTGAGATAAGCGATAATTAAAATGTTCAAGTCGCGGATTTCCAGATGCTTGTCTGTTTGGATAAGGTCGCATCAAGTGTTTCATCAATGGAAAAGCCTCATCGCCGACAGCAACAAAAGGCATTGGTTTCCCTCCAGTGTACAAGGGTTCATCTGGTGGCAAATCTCGTCCCGATTTCAGACGTTGACCAAGTGGGCTGCTTGAAAAAATTCCACCGTCACTAAAGCGGCCTTTTGCCCCAACATCTATTGCTATAAATTTGTAATTGGCATCCACTAGTGCCATGAGTACTATAGAAAACGTCTTCTTGTAATTAAAAAATGATGAACCTGACTTTGGCGGAGCTTTGATTGTCACATGCTTTCCGTCGATAGCGCCTATGCAGTGGTCAAAATTCCATTTGTTTTAAACTGAAGAGCTGTGTGTTTCAACCCAGCTTCAGTCCAAGTCGGCATATATTGGGCTTGCAATTTCAACCACAACACTTCAGTAACGTCTTTGACGCATCGTGCAACATTTCTTGGACTTAAGCGATAGCTGTAGGCGATGGTCTTATACGAATTGCCTGTATCCATATATCTAAAAAAAAAAATACTGTTTACGATTCCCACTCACGAGCTACTATCTGAACAATAAATAATTTAAGTAACTTTCGTGTTTTGAGCTGAAACCAGTATTTTTGTCATTTGTAGGGAAGGAAGCCAGAAACACATGGAAAAATCTAAGAGATGGATATAGCTGCTCTCTAAAAACTGCTAAGTTCACCAGAAGTGGTGATGCCGCCAAGAAAACCAAACCCTGGAAGTTTTCGGAACAGATGAATTTTCTGATTCCTTACATGAAGGATCGCCCCAGAAGTTCCAATATTTTAGGTGATGGTGACTCCACATCTCCGCTACAGGAGACACAAAGTGAGGTGTATGATGCACCTGAAAATGTTCATGACAATTCATCTGATAACGGTGGAGATGATGAACACACGTTGCCACTGACTGAAACTCCATCCACGTCAACTGCGGGGCACATCCCAAGAAAAGTAATCTAACAACAAACTAAAGAGAGTACACCTGCCAAGAAGAAGAAATTGGTCGGAAATAAAGATGAGTCATTGGAATTTCTCAAAGAACAAGCAAAGAAGCGCGAGGAGAGATTTGACATCAGGCAAAGTACTAGGAACGCACTGCTGCAACCAGTACATGATAGTCTGAAATTATTTTTCGACTCTATATATGAAGCTACGAAAATATTGCCGTTACCACAACAGCGTCATGTGAGAACAGTTCTTTATCATGCAGTTTCCAATGCTGAACTTTCGGCGGAAGGTCAATCTGTTGGTAACGCTACTCCATCAGCAGTTTCATGGACAGCTTCCGACGACACTCGTACGTCTGCATCATTCGTACCCATCGTACAAGCTACATATGGACATGCAGTAAATTATGTGTTGAGTGATAATGAGGATTATAATATAGTTAACGTCGTGCAGAATGTGTCTGGACCCACATTTACCTAGTTAACGCGATATGTCACTAATATTGAAACCAGACTATTGGTCAATAAAGAGTTTATAATTCATATTTTTGTATGTCCTTACCGCAGGCAGATTGCTAGTCTCTCTGGGGTACTTATTGCTCGCCGAAAATTTGTGTTTTGCTTCGAAATATCACTCGCTATCAATTCGTGTAATTCCCAGAATTGTTCTCATCTGACTCTGAAATAGTTCTTGAACTCAAAATCGTTTAGGTCATTTATCAGTTTATGAAATTCTCCGAATTGTTCTCTTGTCTGCATGTAACTGCTTATCCAACATTTCCTCCTTGTCTTCGTTCTAACCACCGCAATAATGTCATCAAGACAATCAGATTCATCTGATTCCGAACTCAGATCTAATAACAGCATGTTTGCAACAGCACTCATTTTCCGCACAAAACCACAACTGACAGATAAGGCGAAATTCGCTCGTAAAGGCCGCACTAACGTAGTTTAGTTTAGTTCGCGTTCTCTTCGCTTCGCTTAGCTTAGTTTCGTTTCTCTCGCAGTGGCCGCCCGCCTTTAGATATTACAAAAAAGTAACTTCAATTTTATCGTAGGTTTATTCCATTTCCAGAGGAGTCATGTATTGGTTCAATTTTCAATTGAGAATGTTTCTCTTTACAACTATAGAATCACTCATGAAAGCAAGATGACAGATAGGAGATAAATATATGAAAATAAAAGATGTAGCGTTTCCAGATGTCCGTCTAAGCTGCAGAACTGGTAAACGTCAGACCGACTCATGTTCAAAGTTAAAGAAAAGTATTTTACATAAAATTACACAGTCAAGGAAAGATACTAAGGAAGCTCGCCAATTCGACATTAGTTCATTGTGCTTATTTTGTGCGGGTGTGAATCAACAACTGATACTAATAAAGAAAAAATTGAGTTAGTTATGTGTAACGATACCAACAGGTCTATTCTCTAAAAACTCGTTATTTAACGAGTCGTTGATTAACGATTGTATTTCAGTTTACGATTACGTCAATCTAAAGGACAATTCAGAAATTCGTATTCTCTAAACAATGTCGTTACGGCTTCAATCGTTACCGAATGAATAACGACCAACCTGAATTTTTGAGATGGGTAGTACATATGAATTCATGTTTTGTAATTGAATGATGGATGAAAACAAAATTTTGAAACTGATGTTTCAGTTATTTGACTATTTTATAGAAACTTGAATCAATTATGGAAATGGTGAATATTACGGAATTGTGAAAAAAAAGTAGTGAAACTATTATAAAGGCAACAATTTTCCGTATATTTGGATAAATTGAAAAAAAACAAGTGTTTTCGTACAAATAAGTATGAACCAAGTAAACCAGAAATTCTCAAAGAAACTTTGCACCTCCTAACAGTCAAACTGAACTGCTCTGTTGGGAATTTTATATAAATGCAGGGGCCAAATAAACAACCAATATTTCTCATACTTCGTGAATACACCTGCTGCCAACAGGAGACTGGGACACGACACACGATTTATCTTTTGCCATAGACTTCTGGTAATTGCCATGAGCAAAAAAATGAAATGCTAAAAGGAAACAGTGTTATTGGTTATTGAATGGAAATTTACTATTTTTTGTTTACTTGTATAACTGAAGGTATCCTCATATTCCTGAGGGACATTGCAGAGTCATCACTCATTTCGTTAAATAACTCCCACGCCAGTTCTCTGGTTTATCTTAAATCTTTCCAAAAATTTTCTTCAGGAGTCCCGAGAGGGTTGCTGATATTCTTCAGCTATCTATTGAACCTCTGATTCAACTCTCTACGGAACAACAGATACGTGATCCGATTTACCTTTATAAATCATCATAACACCTTCTTCGCAGTTCTTCTAGGATTACAACCAACACGTACCGCTCGAACTGATCCATTTCTATTGGATTACTATTCAAATTTTGCAAAGGACGAGTGAGTTTTTGCTGAACACGTTTATTATTGTTGACAGTTATGAAGCCAAATAGGTGTCGTCTGCACAGCGATGTTTTGGCAACGATATATCGTTAAATAACGATGAAGAAACACAGTGAATACGATTCTGTGATTTTATCGTTATGTAACGGCTGATCGCTTGGTTACGACTGCTAACGATATCGTTAAAAGATGGTGAATAGACCTGTAAGGACAATATTTCGAAAATATTAACTAATCGACTAGATTCAAATAGAATAGAATGGAAATTGCGATTGAAAAACGTTAATGATGTAGTAGAAAAAAAGGCTCGATACCACAGTAACTGTATAAGTGTATTTTACTCAAACACTCCAAGTACGTCCAAAGTTACCGTCCAATGGATGAAAACGTCTCTCAAATAGTGAATCACGTGTTTAATCATATACTTGAGAACTCCGACGAATCACAATTTTGTTTCAATGAAATGATAGAAGATTTTCGTGGCAACTTGCCGAGTATTTCTTTTTTTTAAATGCGTGAAATCATGCTAGGAATCCATTTTCATAAAAGTCATTTATATAAAAATAAAATTAAGCAATTTTTTTAGAAAAAACATGTAAAACAATTTTGCAATTTTTTAAAAGTATTTTTTTGACACTTAAAATAAAAAAAAAATCAATTTACTCATTCGATAATATAAAAGAACAACTCCTTCCGAAAAAAATAAGCCATGAATTGTTACTGTAGCATCATTCCCCGAGCAAGAGAGAGCATCTTTTTTGAGAAAACTTCATATATTTTGAAAAATAATCAATATTTATCAATTCTTCAAAAAAACACTATTTGGAGTGATAGGGATTTGCATTTAGCACAAGTTAGCTTCTCGTCGCCATCCAACGTTTCTTCCCTCGTAAACGAATCTAAACACTGTGTTCGTTGCGGTATTGGTAGTGATAGGTCCCAGAACGGATCGAAGGTGACAGAACAGTGCCCGCAATACGTACATTTCAATGTGGACTTTAGCTGGCCAACGAAATTATCAATGATTTTGGAATTGTCCATTCTTAAGTACTTCGACCAGGATTCTTGTGCCGTCTCACCGTCACTTAACTTTTTGTCTATCTCCGTCAGAATGGGTTTTGGCTTCTCCGTTATTCTGTTCATATCTTCGTGAAGACCCTCCAGAAGGTATCGCAAGAACTCCTGGGCATCTTGCTGGGAGCGAGCAATGAAACGAGGTGCGAATATTTGTATTTGACTCTTTAAAGAGACTGTATTTACCACTCGATCAGAAGAATCTTCTGACCATAGCTCCTTTATCACCTCTGCGAAGGCATTGATTAAGGCTCCCTTCATACTAGAGATACTTGTGTTTATGTCTCTTGTATAGGCATCCTTCCTCAAATACTCTAATAACCATCTCGTGTTTGATAAACATTGGATAACACTATTCATAAAACAGGTGCTTCCAATGTTTTTCAACCCATTGAGGCCTAGTGTTTTAACAGTACCGTGTACCACATGCCTGAAGGTGTTGTAGCTGTTTGAGCTGCGTTCGCCACTGCTATCATCTTCTGAGTAGACTCTAATACTGTGATTGTCCTTGTCACTGGAGCGGCGAGGTAAGGAAATTGAGTTAAGACTGCTGGATAGTGAGTTGGATGGAGATATAGTTGATCTTGTGAGTTTCGGAGAAGTCGGCAAATCAACTTTTGTTTTGGTTGTGCTATGTACGCCATCCCTGACGGCGCTTGAGCTGCGTTTATCGAAACTATTTATATTCGAGTCTTCAGAACGGTGGTTGCCTTTGTCAATGGAGATGCAAGATAATGAAGTCGATTTGAAACTGCTAGATTTTGAAGAAAACTTGTTATAACTTGTTCATGTGGATATAGCAATATTTCATCGAAAGATCGAGACGCTGGTATACTTCCAAGGATTGATGTACGTTGGATGGCTATACTTATTCTCTGGATTGAAAATTTGGTAGCTCTTGGATCTTGTGTTTCTTTTTCCAATTTTTTGCCAATTTGTTGAATGAAATCGAGAGATTGGGGAGCAAAGACGCCAAAAGTTTCTACACATAACGGTAAGTAACCAGATCTTACAGTTAATGAGTTATAGAAAACCTGATTTTTCACGGTAACAATGATATCGAAAAATTATAGGTTATTCAATACCTACAAGTTCCTCTTTTAACTTTTTTCGATCGCAGCTGTATTTTTTTATTTATCAGCAAAAAACCGCTTTTCGCAACTTTGCCATTTTTTTAGGTTATGTTCGGTAATCACGATCGAGTCGAATGAAATACAAACTCATGCTGAATTTCAATTCCCTATACGCACTTTTTTTTTCGGATATTAATTTTTGCACGCACTTTTCCCTATTGCTTGGGCTAACAGTTCCTCTCTCGTCGAATATAGGCTAAATTCAGAAATGGACTAAAGTGGAGGACTGTAGATTGATTTCTACTGATTTGAATCCTTCTGATGAGGAGACAAGACAACATGTTGATTCGTCAAAAATCATTTCAGATATTTGGATACTCGGTCCTAAATTTTTGAGACAAAATGGAGAATATTGGCTTATAGAAATAATCCTGAAAAATTTAGAATCAGATATTACGTATTTTCATCTCATAAACTTTCATTTCTTAACTCAAAAACAGAACGGTTGTACAATTGAATAAATCATTTGAAAGTAAAAACAATTCAATAAATTTAGTCTCTCTAGAACCCGTATGACTTTATCTTAACCTAAAATATTTCAAATTAAAACGTACTCATGCGAGTAGGTACTCGTGCTGTTCACCGCCTTGTGCAACTGTATCGGACATATCCCAGTTATATAATTGTTGTGGTTTGAAGTTGTAACCTTATTACACTATTAAATAATTTAACATGTATGACACAAAGCATAATGGCATGCGATATGCGATATGATACGGTCGCTCTAAGAACAAATCACTTGTACGTAATTGTATTTATGAGTCACGCAGGTTTCAACATTTCAGGACTAGAAGATCAGATACAAGTGATATTTCAGGTCGTTTAAAATAACAATAACAATTAATTAATTTCACGGACTACTCGGGAAAACTGAACCAAGTAAAACAAGATTACAAGAACAAATGCGTTCCGAAGTTACCCCAAAGTGGTGAGATATGAATGAGCAAGGACACGAAATTCTCAAAATTTCCTCAATAGATTTTATGGTTTGTGAAGATTTTGTTGCCAGTGTTTTTGTTTGTTGTTAATTGTCTGAAACTTGAAAAAATACATCTAAGGTTGACGAAATTCAAATAGCTTCTTTCTAGAGCAATTTCAAAACGTTGTGACGCACTCTCCCGTACAACTGATCGTACAGGTGACAGCGTCAATCAATTTAGCAACGTTGTCATAGGTCTCGCCTCCATATGTAAGAAATCTGCGACAACTAACAAACAATTTCACCGATTCAATGGATTTTATAAAACAACTAAACCCTACAAAGCAAAAGCAGAAAGGTATATTTCAATTGAATTTACAATGAACAAATATACAGGGTGACCCAGGGTTAAACCGAAAAATATTTAGGATCGATTCTTTGGGCAAAATAAGATATTTGTTCCTTATAATCATGTATCCTGACTTGCTTTATTTTCGAAATACAGTGTGCCAAAGTTCATTGGCCTGCACGATCTCCTGAGTTAACCTCGATGGATTTTTGTATAGAGGACAATGGAAACCAAAAATAATGATGAACCCTTCAACGACGAAGGTACTCTCTCTGATAATTTTGAGCAGGTTTTGTAAATTTTTGTTTTCTAAGAAATTAAAATAAATAAATGTGTCCTAATATCAATTACTCAGATACTTTTTTCGTGTTACATGCAAAGTATGGTCATAGTACCATTCACCAGGAAAAGGAAGCTGAAACATTTAATACCTCCTTCTATCAATGGTGTAACAATTCCTTTTCGAAGTGAAGCAAAATATGTGGGAATAACCTAGATAAAAAGCTAAATTGGAACTCGCACTTGGAAAATACTATCCGGAAGGCTAGCCTATTACGGACATGCCGCAGAATATGTGACAAAACTTGGGGCATGGGGCATTGGTTGTACGTGACCGTCATACGTGGCTCTATAGTCTGGTGGAGCAAGGGTATAAAAAAATGGCCATTGCTAAACTTAACGGACCACAGAGACAAGCGTGCCTGGCGATTACTGGAAGCATTCGCTCCACGCCAACGGCAGCAATGGAAGCACTCCTTGGATTACTTCCTCTCCACATAGTTCTAGAGAGAGAGGCAAGATGGGCAACATACAGACTCTACCAAGCGGCCATTAGTCTATCGCAGGCATGTGTCATGAGAGGCAGCAGCATGCTGAAGGGCATAATAATAGCTCACAACATTCTAGAAATGACCACAGACATCATACCTAAAACTATCAACCTTCACACGTCCTACACTGTGGTCTTTCCCGAAAGGGGAGACTGATGGGTCCGGAATGAAACCAACCTATGTAGGGCAAATGAACGTTGGTTCACCGATGGTTCGAAAACTCTGGAAGGCGTCAGAGCCGGAACATATGGGATGAACCCAGTAGTGAAACGCTCGTTCAGTATGAGTAAACTAGCTACGATATGTCAGGCAGAGGTATATGCCATTGAAATGTGTGCCCGGGAGCTGGAAAATCGACACCACACACGAAAAACAATAAAAATATTTTCAGGTAGTCAAGCAGCACTGAAAGCGCTTGAATCCAACTGCTTTAAATATAGGGCAATATGGAACTGCAGAGACACCTTAAACCGACTGACGCAACGCAACAACGTTACCCTAGTCTGGATCCCAGGTCACACAGGCCTAGAAAGAAACGAAATAGCGGACGCCCTAGCGAAAGGGGGGCCGAAACAACGTTCACTGGACTAGAACAGGTAATCGGTTTAGCATATAGCGCTGCCAAGAATGTCATAACAGCTTGGGCAGACAATAAAAGACTCGAGTACTGGCGTAGTCTACCGGGCCTAGCCCATTCCAAAGCATTTATTGCTTGTACAAGGAAAAAACAGGACTCTGACAAACTGCTAGAACTCAGCAGAGCGCATCTCAGAGTTATAGTAGGTTTGCTTACTGGCCACTGCAAACTCAAATACCACATGCATAAAATCGGACTTGCACAAGATGCAGAGTGCCGGGCTATGCATGGAGGATGATGAAACGGCAAAACACATTCTGTGTACATGCCCTGCAGCGGCCAGAAACAGATTCTCAATATTTGGCGATACGACGGTAAGGACAAAAAACCTGGTAAATTGTTCTCTCAATGCATTCCTCAATTTCGTCAAGAGATTAGATATACTGGGAGAAATATAACCATAGGGTGAGCCATTGGCCGCAGCGGAGGGCCTGATCCACTTACGTTCAAACCCTACATGCAAAGAAACGGTTTCTAAATAGTTTCACAGAAGTGAAGCGAGATACGAAAATAATTGAAAAAACAAAAAAATTGTATCTATAATTGTTTAATCCTGAAAAAAATCAAACATACAAAAAAAAAGTTAATAATTTATATATAAAAATGTGTATAGAAAAATAGAAAAAATGTGTGTGATTAACTTAATATTCAATTAGGATAGAAACATGGATCGGAAAAACAGTTATGTTATGTTAATGAAAATACTCAAAAAAATTCCTGTATTCTAAAATGTGGCATGGAAAAATTCATGTCATTTCTAAGCATGTCTGATGTGATCACACTGAACAATCTCTCTATATGATTGAACATTTTATAAACATTATAGTATATTGAATCCATCAACTCTGTTTTTTTTTTAATTTTAGATTTCACTCCATGAAGAACCTGATTTTAAGATTCAGGAATAATTGAAGCATGGTTTATTGTTTAAAAGACAGTTGAGATTAGTTGATGTTTAGTTGTCATCGTTATAAAATGTAGCTGGAGCAAGGAAAAAAGGAACAAGACTGGCCCCAGACCAGATCCTTGCGGAACTTCTGAACTACCAAGATACTGCTTTTATATAAAACCCTTCCATAATCAGTTTTCTGAACTATTTCTAGTAAGTAAGGTTTCATCAGTCCAATAACTTGAATAAGTGGAAGATATTATTCCAGTATTTTCACGTATCAGACAAGTTTAGAATGTGTTTTACATCTGAATTCATTAATATTGTGTACGCTGCAAATTTCAATAAATAAACTTTAGTATCCAGTAGAGAATTTCATCAATATATCAGTATCTCCCCGGAGCATAACGTATAAATCGTATAACACGGTGAAATATTAATTTTGTTTCTATTTGAACAGCAAAAAAGCATTATCGGTGTACCAGTATTGCACACAATCCAGATTACTTAGCATAGATAAAGTGTACGCGCAGAATGGATTCAGTGAAAGTCAAGTGAATATGTGCTCAAATTGTATAATAATGGATAGTGCCACACCCGTCTCCATGGGTGTCTCGTTCACTGAGCAAAACACTTTTTTTTCGATTTTCAGTTTTACAGTAGAAGGAAGATTCTTGTTCATGAATCAAGTTGATAATAAAAATACTTTTTTCGTTTGCATTTTCAACCAATAAAAAGCAAAATATAACAAAATATGTTGGTATATGAGTTCAACAAAATTGATTTTAACTCACCAACAATAGAGTTACAAGAAACATAAGTTCTTTAGTTTTTTTTGTATAATCGTACCTACACATTCCATCTAAATGAAACATAACATTTTCAAAGGGCTCAAATTTTTTTGATAATATTTTTTCAACAAATACAAATTATTAAAAAATTTCTTTGACACTTGGCAGTGTTGACACATGTCAGTGTAATAATTCAGTGTCAAAAACATTTAAAAACGAAATTTATAACCAACCTGACAGCAAAAAAACATCACCGAGAGCCTGGAGAATATTGTCAATTGCTGATATTCCACAGGCTATAGGTGATCGTTTTTTTGCTTTCAGGAAGGTAATCAATTTTGCTCTTAAATGTTTGAAACAAACATAACTCCTCGGGAAATGAGAAAAAACCCACGAAACACACCCATCTATTTTTTGTGATATCTGAAAGTAAACAACTATTTACAGAACCACATGTGAAAAGTGTTTTTAGGTTGAATAATTTATTAAAAAAATATTTGCAAAAAAATGATGTGTTAAAAATTGAGCAAATAATATTTTGTTGCATTTTGCTGGAATGTGTATGATATACAAAAAAACAATTCATAGGTTCCTGATAACTAAAGAATTTGCGCAAAAATATTTGTTCCATCTGAATCTGCCGTCCGCGTCCGATGAACTAGAAGTGTAATGTTGACGAAGCGGAAGACACCTATTATGAGTGATGTTAGTGAGCTTCATTCTTATGTCAAAATTCGAATAAACCTGTAAAATTCAAAATTTGAGAAAATACTCACGTTTTCTTTGTAAACCCCAATATCTGAAAAAATCTCCAAAATAGGTGAAAGAATGACTGATAATTCTGTCTCTTGCAACTCTGAAGTTGGTAAGATTGACTTTCGTAACTCTGATGTTGGAGAGTTGACAAAATTTGAGGCATTTTCTGTTCGAAACTATTACTGAAGAAAGTATTACTGTTGGTTATGCATAGTTCATCTCGCAATGTTGAAAAAAGGCAGTCCGTATGCAGGTAAATGATTAAGTATGGGAAGCTATATCAGGGTGTTCAGGGAGACGTATGGAACACAAAAAGCGTTGGTGGCCATAAATTCAAGAAACCAAACTGATAGAAAATACTCGTTTCTATAATATTTTATTCACGCTCAAATCCGCTACTCAGTGAAGTTCGCGAGATAAAATCGATTTACTAATTATTTCAATATATTAAATTCATTTAATCAATGAAACACATATAATCATCAATTACTTTATTCTTTGTCAGATATTCGATCGACCAAAACTGCCTTGAGTCTAGCACGTCTAGCTAGACTGAAGGCTGGGCATGGCAAACAAACAACTTTACGAACCGTATTGGGAGGGAAAGGGGGTGTTTGGTAGGCTCAAATCAAAATTGAATAATAACTCTCTAAAAATCAAAGGTACGTGAAAAAGTCAAATTACCGAGAAGATAGATCATTTATTTTTCTACAATAATTATTTCTTGCTTTTTTTTCGGTTAAACATATTGAACATTTTCATTCGAAGATAATATTCGTTGATAAAAAAAGGAATCAGAAACTGAAATATCTAGTTTTACCAATCAGAATCTTCAGATTTGTCATCACTAACAATTCCTGTCTCATAAATATTATCGCAGAATATTTTTCTGGTACCAATGTTCCATCTTCAACCTTCCATCCAAATTGTAGTGGCAGGGAAAGACAAGGATACGGTAAGTTACATCGACGCCACTCCATAGCCCTACTTACTGCAGGTAGCAAAGCTGCTGTAGTTGGTGGTATATTTCCTGCAACACCCTGGTTTTGCGTAAAAAAACACCGTATCAACTCTTTCACTGTATACATTCGATTCTTTTCTGTTGAAAGTAAGTAATACCTGCATACATACTTTTCAATGCTCTCGTACGTTTTATCTTCGATGGATGAATCACCAAGTGATACCAACGCTCCAAATACATCATCATCTGCGTCCGAGAATCTCTCCTTAAAAGATGGTTTTGTTTTGCCTTTGAAAGCCCCATGAATATCTGCACCAGAAATAGCGTGAATTCCCAACAAAGCTGCGTCTCGCTGTGGGCCAAGGGCACTATCCTCCTTACCTAAACATTTCTTTCGTCTCGTTCCTCCTAGAAAGACCATATGGCTGTCTTTTGGTAAATGGGGGTAATCAAGGACAGCCAAAATGAAAACGTCTGTATCTGGTGAAAAACTGCAGAGACTAGGTGCACCTCTCTTTGTCGCGTCAATAGAGTGAAAAATTAGCTTCGTATCTCTTTCCTCGTGAAAGCTTTAAAGATGTGCTATGTATTATCCAGGAGCTTCTGTAGTTTCTCGTTATGCAACAACAGCCCATATGCCTTTTTTCACTGCTGATGTACGGCGTGCCCTACTGAGGAATTCGGTGATTCAGTCTTTGGTCTTAATGTGAGAGTAGTTTCTGTAACATAAGTGATGTTACTTTTGCCTCAATCATATACTGGATAGGTGAAATGCCTTCTGGACGACGCGACGTAATCTCAGCTGCTTTCAAAGAATTATTGATATAAGTATCATACGCAACATGTATTTAACAAAATACTCTATACTCTGAGGATACTTTATCAAAAAATTGATCAAATCTGAATCTGTAGATACTTGTTTAATCTTGAGCTAGAAACTACTTTGTGAGAGTTTGCTGACGTTTTGTGATTCCAAAAATTCCGCCCAACATTTTTAATCTCATGTTCTACTGTTCCAGAGCTTCATCTACCCCTAATCAACAAAATGCATTACTTCTATTTGGATACCACCTACCACTCTCCAGGTGGGTCTGCTGTTTCTAAGATCCTACTGTGGTATTATGCCATACATTCAAAGAAGAATAGTAACGTAAACCTAGCGCAAATAAGTACTTGTTGAAGTCATCCAAGGCTGCAATACGCAGATTCCAGTTTGCATTCTTTGTTGAACGATCCAAAGGTAACATGGAGAAAAGCATTTTGAAACCATTTTGAATGTAGGGTTCGCTTCACTCACCTCTTTGAATGAACCTTCCAATTTAGTAGGAAGTTCCAAATTCATCAGCCTTTTCTTTAATTGAAAGTGTTTTGATATGAATAGTACGTAATACTACAACGTTCCAGGCATTCCTCATCTCGACAGCTATAGTAACGCATTCCTGTTTCAAATCAGGGTTTTCTTTTGGATATAACGCATTATCCAGCGAGGGTTCTTTGGCCGATAGCCGACCAAAACGGTTTGTGAAGTTGTTTGTTTGTCATGCTCATTCATGTTTTGGGGGAATATCCGACAAAGAATGAATAAAAGAATGATTATCTGTGTTCCATTGAATAATTGAATTAAATATATTGAAATAATTAGTAAATCGATTTCATCTGGCGAACTTTACCAAGTAGCGGATTTGATCGTGACACCAATATTATAGAAACGGGTATTTTTTATCAGTTTGCTCTCTTGACTTTTTCACATAAATGTGATAGTTGAATTACTGGATAGTTGTTTCCTGACGCTGCGTGAAGCACACAGCATTGAAAATGAAACAAAAATCCAGAGTTCCTCTCAAATTTGGAGAAGAGAACAAATAATTATTAGGAATACATCTTCTAAACGTAAGGCGCCAGTCAATGAAAATTTCCCAGAATTGGCCAAAATATAAATATTAACAGAAGCCATAAAAGCTTGGATGGATTTATGTGCCCCATTTTCGCATACAAGCCTCGAATAGGGTTGAAAAGTACATCGATGTTGAGTAAAATGGAGGGAAATTTACGACTGGCTCCTGGGGAGAACATATGGAAAATTCGATTTTCCTTAACAGAAATAAAAGGAGTATGTTGCCCAAATTTTCACGCGGCCGTGTTCACCTAATTATTAATAAATAGAATGTGGCTTCGAAATACCAAAGGCTTTAGTGTTGCAGGTGTCTGATGAAGGGTTAAAATGAGGTTGTAATCTTGTAAGGAAAAATCGAGATTTTGACAGATTTCCCCACACAAGCCCATCGAAACTATGAAAACTTACATCGTCACTAGACCGAAAAACATAATGGTTCGCGTGAAAATATGGACAACATACTCTTTTTATTTCTGTTCTGGAAAATCGAATTTTCCATATGTTCTTTCCAGGAGCCAGTCGTAATGTAAGAAAGATTTAACTTGAAAGAAGCTTAATTTTCAATGATACGAAAAATAGTTTTTCTATGAAATTTGCGTAACACATGTGTAACGCTAGGTTATTAAGGGTTATGATTCGTTTTTGAATTTGTTTCTTAATTTTTATAAATTTTTTCTGGTATCGCCAATACTGAGTCCTGCAATGCGTGTAACACATATTAAAAGCAAATACCACACATCATTAACAGATGCAAACATTACTTAACGCATAATTCGGAATCATGAATTATTAAAGTCATTTTAAACAGTGCAATCAGACACTGTTGCTCAAGAGTTCAATCGTTTTGCATTCATTTCAAATGCCTATTTCATGATAGTTGTTTTAATCTATCGAATTCGTTTTATAATCTCATTGTCTTTATTTCACAATGAACCGCATAAATATGTAGTTAACAAAAAAATGGATATAACAGTGCTTAATGTTATAGTTATGTTAATGTTCGCATTACGTGTTATCCATTATTCCAGTTTTCTTTCAGTAGACAATACCTTTCACGTGTGAGAAAGAGAGCAATTACTCATAAATTTCTCCTCACAAATGAAAGCTGTATGCCCAACTGAAAACTCCCTGTTCCCAAAATCTATCGAACACTGGGAGAATTTTTTTTCCGCTCCCACTAGCGGCAATTTAATTACCACCCGTATTAACAGAAATTTACCTTCGAGTGGAATTTTGCATACCACGCATACCTTGTATATTTACTCTGATCAACTCTGTGCACTTCTTCGATGTAACTTTACGTTGTGACATAATTTTACGATGGAACTTTACATTATTATATTACTTCACAACAAAAATTTGTATTAGAGTTTTACATTGTAATATTACGGTTTGATTCTCTAACGTAAATAATTTGCAGTGGAATTTTACATTGTAATATTACGGTTTGATTTTCTAACTTGAAGAATACACTCCGATGTGAAGTTGCCTTGGAATTCCATAACGTGGGATTGAATTATCATGAAATTATACAGTGAAATCCTAAAGTAACGGATAAATTCATTTTCTAACTTATTATCCATATTCAAGAAGAACCCTGAAATACATGGATTTATGTTTTCGAAAGGACACTCTGTGAAATAAAAAATGACCCTCTTTCACCCTCCTCAAAGTGACAGCCTCCCCACCAATTTTTTATAATGAAATATAGGGTCAAGTGATACCTCATGTAATACGCGGCTGTATAGACAAGTGAATACCCTTCGAAATGAGGTATCACTTGGCCGCCTATTTCATTTAAAAAAATTGGGGGATGGTGGCTGCCACCTTGAGGAGGGTGAAAGAGTGGCGATTTTTTAAGTCACAGAGTATCTTTTTTTCAGAGAGTTTTCTTGAAAATGGATATTAACGTAGAAAATTAATTTATCCGTTACTTAAGGACCTCACTGTATATTTTTTTATTTATTTTTTTATTGTATAGGTAGGTACATTTTGTCTTTTATTCAATACACCATAGATCAATTTGAGAAATTTGTCTCCAGGTCAATAAAGTGATTTGGTGAAGTGCAGATATATTGCTCAAATTTTTGAAAAAAACAACATTTCCAAAATCCTCAAAATTTTTCCATCTACTTCTATACCTTTATTAACCACTCTGGCTGAATGGCAGACAGATTGAACCTGTATTATCTGGGTAAGAATCGTCTAGCACACTTAATGTAGGTAGGATTCTGCCCTTCTTCATTATCCCACGATATTTCGGTCAATTATGTACAGTTCTCTTTAATAATTGGAAATGAAAATAAATTTCAAACAAACTGAATATTTAATTCTAATATAGCAAAAAACTGAAAACATTTTCGAATAGTACATTGCATATTATAAACTAACATTGATCATTATTATTATAAAGATTTATGGGTTGGTCTTCCTATTCAGTGCGATTGTCCTAAAACAAAAAAAGTGGTATTAGTCAACAAGCCAAAGGCTTTCCATCGTCTTGTTAATTCTTGAAACAGGACAGAGACCAATATTATTCAATTTGAATTATCATAGAATATGGACTAAAATTCAAAAGCTAGATGCTTTCTAGTCGGGAAAATGTCACTTTACAATGATGGAACAAGTACTTGTGGAGTTTTTGGTGTACGTTGTTTTTTTCGAGAATTCTAATTTTTGGGAGCAAGTGTCGCAAATGAACTCAGCAACAGCCAACATTTTCTAACAAAAGTAAATATATGTTAAGAAAAACTACCGAGGAATTTATTGGATTTTCCATAATTTGGAATTCATTAATTGAAAGTTACACGTTTCAAAACATATAATAAACTTTCGAAATCAAAAGTTTTGATGCGATTAAGTCATTTTTCATATGTAGGTACTCAATTCAACATATGATATCGGTGTTTCCCACAAAACGCATCGTGATTTTGAGGTTATATTTCTCAATTTCATTAGATATTTAGATATTATGAAGAGGAAACCTGAATGTAATCTCGTAAATATAATGTAATGATTTTAATAAAGTTCACTTACCCTGTATTGATGATGCAATGCACAAAATACACTAAATACTTATTACTTGCAATAGCTCAATACCTCAGTTGGTCAAAAAAAAATAATGAACAGGAACGTGTAGGAGCTGACTTTACACTGTGGATGCGTAATTTTAAAACCATCGCGAAAATTTACGCCAAGACGAATGTACATTCCAGTTGCAGGTGGATGTTCTCATAGTCGAGGGATATTCACACAATTATTTTCAGTATACCAAAGGAAATTTTACGCGCTGAATGAAATAGCTTTTCAAGTGCGTATAGATACATCTTGTAGTTTAAAAATTGAAAGATAGAAGTAAGATTCCCATGAATCTGTAAGTAAGTAGGTAAGTAAATATTTATTTCATAAGACTTGTACAGGTATAGAAATCGTCAGTAAAATGACAGTCATGATAAAAATTGAGATTATCCTAAACTTATAAATATGTAAAAATAAGAACATTATAGATACAAAACATTTGGACTGTTGAAAAAATTAATAAAATATAATAAATAAAATATGAGACGAGTAGACTAAATTAAAATGTATCATTAAAATATTCCTGTAAGGAGTAGTAACTTTTCTCTTTGAGAAATTTTTTGCACTGTCTCTTGAACATGGGTTTTTGAGAGCTTTAAGTGAGTCAGGTAAATGATTATATATTTTGAGGGATGTTATGATTGGACCATTTTTTATTTATGAGTTTGAAGCTAAAGGAATGTAGAGTTTGTTTGCATTTCTCGTTGTGTAATGATTGACGTCACCGCATGTCATGAAATTATTCCAATTACTATGAATGAAGCAAACAGCAGTTAAAATATAGATATTATACAATGTTGGAATTCCATGAGTACTGAAGAGAATACCGATAATAAAGCAATTGGTCTGTAATTAGACATGTCCGATTGACTGCCTTTTTTATGCACTGAAATGACTAAAGCAGATTTGAGCAGGTGTGGAAAGATGCCTAGCATGAAAGAAATGTTGATAAGTGAAGTCAACACCTCTACTAATTCGTTAGATACATGTTTTATTATTCGACATGGTACTTCGTCTATGCCACTGGAGTTTTTGGTACATACAATAAAAATTATATCTGATATTTCTTGGCAGTTAACAGGGGTTAGAAAGAGAGAGTTGAAATTGTTATTTTTTATTTTCAGGTCATAACTATTATTGACTTCAGAGGAACGTATTAAGTTTTCTACACTACTAATAAAAAAGTTGTTGAACCCGGTGGCAATTTCTGAATTATCGCTTAATGTTTCATTGTTTTCAGTGGTTATGGAGTAAGAAGATTTCAAATCATTCTTATTTACTGTTGACTTCATAACATTCCAAGTAGCACTGGATTTATTTGAGGCATTGGTAATCTTATGTGAGTGAAAATCTTTCTTTGCAAGAAGTACTTTTTTCTCATGGGATTTTTTCAGGGTTTTATATTTATCCCTAATATCCCTATCGTTGGGATATATACTTGTCAGATGGTGTATTTCCCTTAATAAGACACCTTCTTCTATAAGAGAAGTTGTAATCGACTGATTGGGTTTAATCTTTTTAGAAATGACTGTTTTGATAGGAAAGGCATCATTAAAGAGAGTATGAGTTTTTTTTTTAAATATATCAAAAGCTATTTCAGATTCTTGGAAATTGTACACATCGTGCCAATATTCCTGGGATAGAGAAAATTTAAAATTCTCGATGTTTTCTACTGAAAAGTATCTTTTTCTGGTTGTTGGATTCATTTGAGTTTCTGTTTGATGTTTCAAACAGGTCATAAACTGAGCACTATGATCAGATAATAGAGTTATTATAGTTTTTTTGCTCAATTGTTCATTCTTGATGTCAGTGAATATATTATTTATTAGAGTTTTTGTTGTGCCTTGTATTCGAGAGTACTCATGGAATTGTTTTTCCAGCCCAAAGCATGACAAAATTGATATAATATCAGTAGTTTTTTTGGTGTTGGTTGAAAAATCATAGTTGAAATCACCACATAGTATTGTTTTTCCTTTGTAAATATTTGTAATATTCAAAAGGTTTTCTAGAGCTAGAATGAAGTAAAGATCATTGGTATTTGGAGACCGATAAAGACAAGCTACCTTCAGCAGGATCTCATTTATCTTAATCCTGACAAGAACAGCTTCAAACAATTGATCATTTACCTGACTTACTTTGATCTCATTAACAATCCAATCAACATTATTTTTGATAAATATAGCTACTCCACCACCTAACATTGTCTTTCACTAGTGGTATTTCTTCAGTTGAGTACCATGTTTCAGTAAAACACAAGATGTCTGAATAATTCATTTCTGCAAGCATTACACTAATACCTTCAATTTTGTTTCGCATTCTGCGAATATTCAAATTGAGTAGATGTAGATGAGTTTCCGTACTCCTGTAGGATTTTGATTTATAAAAAAGGTGATGGTCGGTCTACCCCAGATGTAGTACCAGCATTTTAGGTTTTTTTCATTCAAAAGGTGTCGCCCTAGGTTGAAGTTGAATCTGAAATAATGTTCCACTCTAAGCATTGAAAATACGTTTCAAATTTAAAACAATTTTCTTAGTGAAGGGTTGATACTACGTATCAGATAATAAAAAGTGAATTCACAATCCGCTCATTATGATGAGGTAGCCGAGTGGTTAAATCGCCGTGTTTCAATCACTCTGGCTGCCAGTCGAAGGTTCAAACCCTAGCAACTGCAGACATTTCTCTGATAGCCCCAGAAAGTGCCAGGAATCGCACGTAAAAAGTGAGACCTCGTTAATCCTTGGTTCGCACAACTTTCGACTTCTGAGGGCTGCCGTTGGTAAGGGACGACAGCTGGTTAACGGAAGAAACAATTTTAACAGAAGCAATTTCAAAAAAACAATTATAATGAGATAATTCATCTCCATAATGAGATATTTAAGTCATTATAACGAGATACATCATCTCACTATAATAAGATAACAGAAATGCAGATGTTTTCTCTGGATGTCTATTTTTATATTTGCTTATGACCTATAGTTCTTATAATAAATGTATTTATTGTACAAATACTGATTCAATCACCAGATACAACTAGATACTCTCGAAAGCATAGGTGTAAGAGGTACAGCACAGTCAGTGTTCAAATCGTACCTAACGATCAGAGTTCAGCAAGTCAAAATACAAGACTCGCACAGCAGCAACAAAATAGTAGAACGTGGGGTATCTCAAGGAACGGTGTTAGGGCCAGTACTGTTCACGGTATATATAAAAAATTTATTCTTGGTGGAATCTGAAGGGAATATTATAAGTTTTACTGATGACATGGTCATCTTATACAAAGAAGAATCATGGCCTTAATTGAAAAATAAAGTAGAATCTGATCTCCCTCTCATCAAAAGATGGTTTGATAATAAATCATCATCTATTAATTCACAGAAAACATTCTATGTGCCTTGCTGTAGCTATAGTTCGCAACTTCCAAATTACAATGAAATTAGTTTCCACGATAATTTACAAATAAATTGTACTGACTCTATGAAATATTTAGGAATAAAAATAGACAGTCACCTGAAATGGGACCAGCAAATTAACTTTCTCCTTAATAAACTGAGATGCGTGGTGTATAAGATAAAGCAAGTCTCAAGAATACTCGAAGAACATCAATAATTGAAAACGTTATTCTATACACTTTTCAAACCCCATTTGAAATATGGAATCATCGGATGGGGAGCTGGAATGTATGTACACCTTAAAAAATTTAAATCATACAGAATCGAATAATAAAAATAATATATAAAAAATCACCACGTTATTCTACAGAACTTCTATACCTAGAAACAAAATTGATGGACATAAAACAATTATACTTTTTGAGCTTGGCAACACTTCAGTTCGTGAATAAACAAGAATTGATTAGAAAAAATCATCAACAAAATACCAGAAGTTGCAACCTTTATCAAATTCCATTTGTTCACAGATCAATAAGCCAGAGGACTTACAGTTATCTAGGACCAAAGGTTTTAATGAAATACCAGGAAATCTGAGAGACGAGAAGCAAATGAAAAAATTCAAAACTCAAATAAAAAAAATACATCCTCATTCATGAAATAATAGATTCATAAAATAACAGAATAGCTATTTATGATACAAGTTCATGAAGTAGGACTTTTTTGTATGAGCTTGAAGTTTGTTGAATGAGGCGCAGCCGAGTTCAACAAACACGCGAGTACAAAAAAGCCCTTTACGAAAGTGTTTCATACAAGTTTTTTCTTCGACAGTTATTATATTGCCAAATTGTAGCAATTATATCATTAATTTGAATGTTTATTGATATGAATTTTTGTCGTATTATCAAATGAAGACTCCCGAGTTATATTTGACTCAAAATACTGTATTTTTCAAAAATGCATAAAAGTATGAACAGTGTGTAAAAAATTACTTTACGCACAGTTGATGATTTTACGCACAGGTCAGCAGTGCGTAAAAGCTTAGTTTACGCACTGTCGTAGAAAAATATTATATTTCCACACTTCTATATTTTTTAAATCTTTCAACTTTATGTCTATATTTAACGTTATATTTTTTCATATTTTATTTGTATAGTGTATATTTGAAAATTATAACTCTTATTTTATAAATGATATCTACACCTACATATAAATATAAAAACAAATATTTGGAAGTTTAAATATTTTAACATTTAAACATTTTCACATCTTTACATAGGTATATTTTATCTTTCATTTCCAATATCAGTAGACCCTAAATTTGTACATAAGCAGGTATAGTATAGTATGAAGATTTTTTTTCGTGATATTATCTCATCCTGTAATTATTATATATTTATATTTTTAGAGCCTTATATTGGTTCATCACATATTTTACACATAGTTTGCACATGAACCCCTGCTGAATACGTCCACGAACAAGCAGTACTAACTGCTTCGTGGTATATTCTTTATTCATAACCTTGATGTATGCGTTGATGTTATTATTATTATTATAATGAGTAGGAAAATCTACGAACTCAATAAAACATAGGAATTGGTAATTTTTTGGCTAAATTTCGGCACATTTCATTACATTGATTATGGAACACCCAGCACACTAAATGGATTTTCGAGATTTACCTGAAATACTTCTTCCGAATATTTCCGAATCCGCTATTCCGTCGGATGGCTTTTGTGGCCAAACCATGCGTGCCACACGTTTGGGCCAATGGTAACTTTCAATCACCTTCCCCTCCTATGGACCAGTGCTGATGCATTTTTGAGATAAAAAATTATTAACAGCATGAGACCCACTGGAAGTGGAGCAAAATATTGTTCGAATGACGGGAAAAATAAATTGGAATCGAAAAAATGGAGAAGGTTGGAACGGGGTGAACTTTTAGGGGTTGAAAGCCATATTTCACGGTTTTTAGAGAATTGTAACGAAAGTTGACTTTCTATCGAAAAAAAGTTGTTGACAATGAAAAGGTTAAGAACTTTTCTCGGGAAAATCGGAAAAACCTGATTTTTTAGTTATTAATTTTTTTCTCGCTGAAAAGTCATTTTTTTTTCATGAAATTTGGTGGAAATATAACTTATTATATTTCAAGTGAGCTGTAATTTTTTGTAGCCAAATACAGATTTTTAGATTATGTGATAAAAGAGTGCATTACTGCGGAATTTTTTTCCAGAAAACGCGAAAAAATATTCTATCAATTCAATCAATTTCTTAAATTTTTGTTCTAAACTCATTTTTATTTATTGAAATTATTTATATTAACAGTTGAAACATTTCAAGAATAAAAATTTCATATTACCTTAATAGGTTCAAAAAATTAACAAGGACATAAATTAGAATTTGATTATAACAGAGGGACGAAAGGGGGTGAACTTTTGGGGGTAAAAATGGTTTCTCGCGATTTGCAGCAAAACTTAACCTCCTACAAAAAAAGTTAAAAAAAATTGTTGGCAATGAAAAGATCTACAACTTTTGTAACCAAGATTTTCCCACATATCCTCAAATTCTCCGGAAAAATAGGAAAATCCTTTTAATTTATTTGTTTCCCGCAAAATCTAGTAGAATTATACCTTTTATGTTTTTAATTAGATGTTTTTTTTGCAGCGAAATATTCATTTTTCTCGAACCTCTTCGAAAAATTCGGAAAGAGGGCGGTTCCTAGTTAGGCTGATGCCAAAACGAATTTTAAAAGCCTAAAATTAGAAAAAAAGAATCAGGCAAGGACAAGGTGGAGAATGTTGTAGAGGTTCTAACTTTGAGGAAAACAAATATTTAAACAGGAAAACACTGAAAATGGTGAAATTGGGATGCAGTTTAGAAGTCGAAAACGGTTTTTTTTCTGAAATCGTTCAAGAATGCCCACTTTCCCGGCCTAGTCCGGGAAGTACGTACTTCCCGGACTAGGCCGGGAAGTGCTCGAATTTTAATACAAATATTAATATAAATAAGAATTAGAATGTTTCTGTTGGTACCTATCTTCTGTTCAAATTTCAATATATAATACAAATAAGAACTGAAATGTTCGAAACATTCAAATTTGGAATCGTTTCATCCGGTTAACAGATGGGTGAAAGTCGACCTCTCTTCGTCTCTTAGACTAAATGCGTCTCATCGATTTGTTATTCTACATGATTGCCGAAAAAATAGTGTACGCAACACGTCCGAAAAAAACAGTTTTTTTGGACTCGTAGACTTCCAGGACTCGCTAACGCTCGTCCTAGAATTTGGTCTACTCGTCCAAAAAAACAGTATTTCCCGGACATGTTACGTAAATTACTATTCCCGCATCGAAAACGATAGGGGAATATTTTTGCCGGCTTGTTTACATTTTAGACAGTTATTGAATTCACGCAAACAATATGTAGAATTCCTTAGTTTTTGATAATGCTGATTGCGATTTCAGAAAAAATAGTATGTGTACCTCGTAGTAAAAGCACATTCCCAGACTTCAATGCTTCGCCTCGTCCAACAATTTACATTGTCGTCCGGGAATGTATTGCTTTTACTACTAGATACACAATATACTATTTCCAGCGAAACGTGACTTATTAGCGGAAAATATTCGATGGAAAAGTTGTAGATAATGAAAAATCAAAAACTTTTGAATTCAATACTTCTCGACATAACTTCAAATTACGTATGATTCAATTCTCATGAAAATTAGTAGAAATATGTCTGTTTTGGTGTCAAATCAGCATGATTTTATTGCAATTCAGAAGACTACTTTTGTATTTTGAAGGTCTGCAATTGATCATTTCAATTGTTGAAATGTCTACTTTCAGGTAACTTAGGTAACTTTCAGGTAACTTTCAGGTAACTTAGCGGTTCATTTATTGTTAAATGATGAAGGAAGTCAAAAATCTTTGAAAATATTGGGAAAATCATGACTCATAGTGATATTTTTTCTCAATTTCAAGCGGTCTAACGATCAATGAACCACCAAGTTACATAGACCATTTATACATTTCAGCAATTGGAATGATCACTTATGAATGCTATTTTTTTTTGAAAAAATGTACATAACTAGAAAACTGGTCATCTTCTGAATTGCGCAAAAATCATGCTCATTCGACACTAAAAAAGACATATTCCTACAAATTTTTATGTAAATTGAGTCAGTTATACGCGAGAAAAAAATTCATCACTGAAAAATTGGTTTTTCGCCATTTTGACGGTCAATTTGAGGTTGTATCAGAAAGTGAACTGAATACAAATGTTTTTGTTTTTTTTATTATCCACAACTTTTTCCTTCGAAACCGTTTTCAATCCTTAAACTGCATCCCAATTTCACCATTTTTAGTGTTTTTGTGTTTAAATATTTTTTTCCTCAAATTTGGAACATCTACAACATTCCCGACCTGGTCCTTTCCTGTTACTTTCTGTCTCAATTTAGGCGTTCAAAATTCGTTTTGGCACCAGCCTAACTAGGAGCCGCCCCCTTTCCGAGTACTTTGAAGAGGTTCGAGAAAAAAAAATATTTTGCTGCAAAAAAAAAGTCTAATTCAGAACATAAAAATGTGTATTTCCACTAGATTTTGCGACAAATATACAATTACCATACAAAAAAAATCAAAACAAAATTAAAACGGTTTTTCCGATTATTTCGAAATATTTGAGGTTATGTAGGAAAATCTTCAATTTAAAAGTTGTAGATCTTTCCATTGCCAACAACTTTTTTATCAATTTTTTTTTGTAGGAGTTTAATTTTCGCTTCAAATCGTGAGAAACCATTTTTATCCCCAAAAGTTCGCCTCCTTTCGCCCTATCATAATCAAATCCTTATTTATGTCCTTGTTTATTTTCTGTACCTATCAAGGAAACATGAAATATTTATTATTGAAAGGTTTCAACTGGTAATTTCTATAATTTTAATAATAAATATGAGTTTAGAACAAAAATTAAAAAAAAATATTTTTGAAACTCTGTTTTTTGACTTTTTCGCGTTTTCTGGAAAAAATTTCCATAGTAGTGCCACTCTTTTACATAATCTTGAAGTAGACGCTTCAACGAAAAAACGAAGTTTATCGGTGAAACTTTTCAAAATGAGGTCGTTTTTTCGGAATTTGTCGAAAAAAAAAAAGATAAATCTGTATTCCGCTACAAAAAATTACAACTTATTTGAAACATAATAAGTTATATTTCCACCAAATTTCGGGAGAAAAAAATTAAAAACTGAAAATTTGGTTTTTCAGATTTTTCCGGAAAACTTGAGGTAATGTGGAAAAATGATTGTCACAGAAGTTGTAGATCTCTTAATTTTCAACAATTTTGCCATTTAACGTATTTCGATAGGTCAACTTTCATTACCAATCGCGAAAAATCGTGAAATATCACATTCAACCCGTTTCAGACTTCCCCATTTTTTCGACTCCAATTCATTTTTCCCGTCATTAGAACGATATTCATACTGCTAATATTTTTTCCCGCTTTCATATTTTTTGTCATCCATCAGCACAGGTCTACTACATCACATATCAAAAATAGTACGGAATTTGTAAGAGCCCAGAAACCTATCTTATAAACCATGCCGTTCTTCGAACTCCCAGTTCTTCAAAATGAATTATTTTTTTACTTTCAGCTTCGTTGTTTCTCAATACTTTTCTGTATAATTCCAGACTAGTACAATGAAGTTCCATAGTGACTATACTTAATAATGTATTTAGATCATAACTGAATAATATTTTTCATTTTTTAGAATTTGACAAGTAGTATGAGTAATTACATGAGTTTACTCATGTTAAATGTATTTAGATAATTATAGTATACCCACACTTCATTGGCGGATGGCGTATCGTAGGTAGTACAGAATGTGTTACTCAAGTTACGACATTTAAATTATATTAGAACTGCTTAAGCAGATCAACATGAATCAATCAACTTTCTTGGGTTCAATGGATCAAAAACTATCTTGAAAAAACATATGTTTCGAAATATTTTTTATTTTTTTGTTGCTCGTTATTGAAAATAAAAAAAGCGTTTAATATTGTTATTTTTATTTATTTGAAGAAAATGGGCAAACACTTTTAGGTAATAAGGATTTTAATTGTCATTTCATCTATTGAAACTATTGTTACTGCTTATCATTCACTGTTTAGGTCATATGTTTCTTATGGCTTAGTACTTTGGGGGCACTCAACTAATGCAAAAGTGTTTAGATTGCAAAGTTTTGGACGTTATTTTCAAACTGGGAAAAACGATGAATGTCCAAAAACAATAAATCTTCAGGAAAGCATTTTTACGTATGGACTTTCATTGTTTTTCCCGAGCATACATAGAATATGCCAACAAATGAATAAAATTCAAGTTACTCTGCTATAATCTAACTGAAAGCAATTTTCAATAAAGAAACACTCCTCAACGTTTAATATGCGCTAGTGTACTGTCAATTTAGTTATGATATTATTTCGTTTCATTTAATTTATTTTCAAACACGAAATAATATAATACAGTAACATAACTATACGATACAATGTGACAATTTCAAGAGGTAGACAGATACAGCAATGTTTTTATAATAAATCTTTGAAAAGTGGTGTATTTCCAAATAAGTTCAAACATACAAAAATAATGCCAATTTTCAACCGGTAGCATTATTCAACTGCATTGCAAACATTTTTGAATTTATCATTCATGAGAATCTTCACATTTTTATCAAAAATTATATTTCAGCTGAACAACATGAATTCTAAAACCCAAGTTGATTGCATCTAGGTATAGAAGACAGTCCCACTTGCCGAAAATGCGAAGAAGACGAAGAAACTTCATCTCACTTCCTCGGCGAGTGTGAGGCATACGGGAGGCTAAGATTTGGAACCTTCGGAGTTGACAAACTCCAACAAGAGGAACTAATCAACTTGGAGTTATCGGACATATTAACCTTCATTAGGAGGTCTCAAAGGTTCGAAAAGGAAAACTAGCAGGATGAATGTAGATAAGTGGAGAACAGGGGATGGCAAAAAGGGTCCATGAGGGCCTACTTGCGTGGCTGCGGTTGCGGCCTCCCCAAAGAACTACTACTACTACTGATTGCATCTACACGGATTTTGCTAAAGCCTTCGACGAGGTCGCTCATGATTTATTATTATTGGCCAAATTGAAATCCTATGGATTGAGTAATCACTTAATAATTTTTCTCGTTTCATATCTGAAGCAACAGAGTCAACATGTCATTTATAAAGGCGAGGACTCTCACTCGTTCTTAGCCGGATCAGGCGTTACACAAGGCTCCAGTCTTGGTCCATTACTCTTCTCAATATTCAAATCAATGATCTTCCGGAGACGGTGACATCCGACTGTTTGCTGTATGCGGATGATTTCAAGATATATAGGAAGTACAAGAGCTCAATGATGATTTTGAACTTCAAAATGATTTAGATAACATATCCAATCTGTCTTTGGAAAATAAAATGCCATTTAATTTAAACAAATGTGAAGCAATAACGTTCTGTATGAACAAAAATAGAACAATATCATTCATACTATTCAAAATACTATCTTAATATGAAATATGCTATCTTGGCTCTTGGCTTAATACTTCAAAGCGACTTCAAGTTCAATGGACACATTCAGAAAGTTATGAAAGAATCAAATAAGTGTATAAGTTTTCTGAAACCTTGTATACACGAATTCTCAGATACAAATATTATAGAACACCCGTTCATTACAATAATTCGAAGCAAAATAGAACATGCTTGTATTGTATGGTATCCAGGACTACAAAATATGAAACAAATATTAGAAACAATCCAAAATGAATTCCTGAAATTTCTCCATTACAAAAAATACAGAGTATCCCCAGGATATACGTCTTACGTTACTATTCGAAAACATTTTTTCATAGAAACTCTTGAACGTAGGAGAAAATTAATCAGCCTAATGTTCCTTGCGAAATTATTGAATGGTCAGGTAGAAAGTATGTTCTTACTTGGTAGAATATCCCTTTATGTACCGCCCCCAGGAGTTCGACCACGGCAAATTTCCTTTCACATAAATAAATACGATACTCCTATCAATAAAATGTGCAGATTATATATTATATAATCAGAAACAATAAGTTATGACATTTTTAATGTATCAATTGGTAGATACAAAGCCAATTTAGAGAACGTTATGCATGGTGAGAAATTATGCTTTCTGTATAAATTCATGGTGGGAACTTATGATGTCTGGTGTGAATTCCCTCTTTACAGTTCTCAGTTATTTACAGATCAATTAATTATTTGACACTTGGCTTGTAGAATGATTGCCAAATCTGTTAGATTAGTTAGTTTAACCACTACTTTTTTTGTACATATATAGAAATAAATGGAAACAAATATGTAAAATAGATAAGAATTTTATCCACAGCATAAATCACTATAAAATTTAAAACGAATAGTAGGTCTTCTTTGAAAGTAGCTCATTCATTTCCCTCTTGAACGTATGAATATTTATCGAATTCTGTATAACTCGAGTTATATTAGGAAGCGCGTCACTGGCTCTCAGAATGAATAGATTTTTTTTTGAAAACCTCAAGATATCAGAAAAAACCTCATGGCTCAGAAATGAAATTTGCGACCTTTTTAATGATATGACCCGGATTTTCGTACATATTAGGAAATTTTTCCTTGCAAACTATATTAAGGATCTATCCAATTTCAGATTTAATCATTGGATATAGATAAATACCCCGTAGGGCTAAAACAAAATTTATATTATCGTTGTACTGTTTGGTTATGCTGCTACTCGCAGTTAAGAAATAATCACTGAAAAAGTTGCACATGGTCTGGTAATCAGTCAGAATTATCTCCGTTATCAGCATTTCGAAGTAGTGGTATTTTCCAAGATTATTTTTCCTCGTTTTCTGCTGAAGATATTCTATCCTCATTATATGTTTTTTGCAATTTTCAGTTTAGCCTGTTATGTTATTTTGAGCCCTTGACCATTTTCATATATTTTATTCAACTCAGACATCTCGTTATACATCACATACGTTTTTTTGGTATTAACTATGATAATTATTTATAATTTTGTTCTCGATCATCACATCAATCATACTTAATTACGAGAAAAATCAATTTTTCTTCTGCCTTACGCGTACGCCTGTCCTCTCGTTAGACACACCCATGGCCGAACACGGCTGAAAAATCCATTGAGACCACGATCCACAGCATGAAAACTGTGACCTTAGTACCATTTTATTGAAACTTTCAATTACTGCTCGAGTTTTTTCTCCTGAAAATCAGACATGACAAATGTGGCATTTTTTTCTCAAATAATGTCAGTGAACGTACCAAATGGGGTAGGTAATGGTATAAAAGATCTCATAGACGTTGGGTAGGTCAGTTCAGTTGTATTCTCAGTTGCAAGTACATAGTGTTGCATAATGTTGACTAAGGTAGGGCATCTTGTTGCATTAGTCACGTTTATTTTTAGTAGACGATGACATATTTTTTGTGGAATAAAAGTTAATTTTCGAAATCAATTTAATGATGAATGGGATAACTCAAGTTTTTATTATTGAATTTACAACGGAAGTGTGGTGTGGAAGGATCATTTATTTCCATTTTAAAATGTCTGGTGCATTAAAAATATAATAATATAAAGTGTTTTTTACTTTATCATTGTTGATAAAGAGGCGTTTACTTTGAATGGAAAACTACACCAATATTTTAAATCCCAAAGTCTGAATTAGTTCTTTAGGAATTTTTCGGTTTTTCATCTGTCAGTTTGAGGAAAAATATTAAATTTCTTGTATCAAATCAAAGAAAGATATAAACTATATTTCCACTCCCAGTGCTCCAAGTATTTTCATAAAACTTGATTATTTTTACTGGAATATCATTCCCACGTTTCTTCGAGTACCTACTCTAATTGTTTGATTTGTAATTTTTCAAGAATTTTTGAGTTTGAAGATGGAGTTTTTTGGACGAATATTTCATGGCCTGTTGGTTGATCTTTTACTTTTTGTTCAGGTATTCTCTAGACATTATAGATTTTAATAATTTTATCTGAAGACAATGCTCTCTAAGCATTGAAACATTCAAGCTGTTGCTTTCATTAGACGACACACTTGGAAAATCTTCCTATTTCTGACAATAAAACAGATTTCTTCGTTATGAAACATAGTGAATCTTGATTATTCGAGATCGAGTAAACTCGTATTTTTGGGCCATTTTGACTCGGAATATTTCTGAATCTGTTGATAATTCTAGTAGAGTTCCATTTTCGTTTCATTTCATTTATTTTCAGTCACGACAGAAAATAATACAGTAACTACTCATGCACTGATATGACAATGTTATCAGGTAGATAAATATCATTATACATATAGATAAAAAAACGTTACCTACACACAAACAGACGAAGATATTTAGATATGAATTGAAAAAGAATTAGAAATTAACAGGAATCCTCTCATCCATATAATAATAATAATAATAATAATAATAATAATAATAATAATAATAATAATAATAATAATAATAATAATAATAATAATAATAATAATAATAATAATAATAATAATAATAATAATAATAATAATAATAATAATAATAATAATAATAATAATAATAATAATAATAATAATAATAATAATAATAATAATAATAATAATAATAATAATAATAATAATAATAATAATAATAATAATAATAATAATAATAATAGTAATATTTATTCCTCAAACTGATCATACAAAATGATATAGGAATCGTCAATAGATTAGATAATTTTTTTTTCAAGAACACAGAGGGTTTTGAAACGTTCGCACATTTGAAATACTTAAAAAAACCATTTTAGAATATAAAATAAAAAATTAAAAATAAAATATTTTATAAAAATACAAATACAGTTGGGCAATTGTTGGTATATACCTTAAAATGCATTACATATAAAAATATAAAAATAGGTACACATTTAGTCAAATATAAACATACATATATATATATATATATATATATATATATATATATATATATATATATATATATATATATATACATACATACACACATATATACACAAATATACACACATACTCATACATAAACATATACATACATATTGAAGTACAATCATTTCAGGATTTACTTTCGAGAAATTGATTCACAGAATAGAAACTCAAATAATCTTTAACTTTTCTTTTAAAAATTGAAAAAGCTGATATTTCCTTTAAAGCTGGAGGCAGACAATTGAAGAACTTCGGTCCTGCTACAAAAGGCGACTTTTCAAATATTTGAGTGCGATGTTGTTTCAATCTCAGTAAATTACCGCTCCTTGTCGGGTATGTATGAAGATCACGATTGGTTTCAAACTTGGATTCGTGTTTCTTCACGTATATGATACAGTGGTAAATGAATATGGAGGGTAGAGTAAGAATCTTGTGTTTTTTGAAAATAGGCCGACATGATTCTGTATAACGTAGACCATACACCAGTCGAATTATGCGTTTTTGACCAATGAAAGCCCGATCGATGTTAGTTCCATTGCCCCACAGAAGAATATTGTAGGAAAGTACTGAATTCACCATTGCATAATAAATATCCACAAGATCATTCACATCCAAAACTTTTTTGAGCTGGAGTAAAGCGTAAAAACTACTATTGATTTTTTTGCATGCATGTTTGATATGAACTTGCCATTTCAAACCGCTGTCTATGTACCTAAACATTGTGTTGTTTCCGAAGGTTTTATAGTAATATTATTAATTTTTACAGTAATATGTGACTCTGTAACTTTCTTACCAAAGAATTGGATCAACACAGTCTTCTGCGCATTAACTATCAGCCTGTTATTATGGCACCATGCTGTAAATCTGTCCCCTATATTATTTAGTTCGGACTGAAGCTCCACAAGACTGTCAGCTTCAGCCGAGATCGAAGTGTCATCAGTAAATAGTGTAATTGATGTACATCCTATATGTTGTGGAAGATCGTTAATATATAGTGAAAATATTAAAGGTCCCAAGACCGAGCCTTGCGGTACACCGATGTCTATGTCGAATAATTTTGAGTCAGTGTCCTCCTATTTGACGACAATTTTCCTATATTTCATGTAGGATATAATCCATGCAAGGAATTTTCCACCAATACCTAAGGTATACAATTTATCGGCAAGTATGTCAAAGTCGATGGAGTCAAAAGCTTTGGATAAATCGAAAAAAAGCGCAGCAACATATTTTCCCTTATCAATACCACTATAGATATTTTCTAGGAATGCTGCAGCCGCACCTTCTGTCGACTTACCCGGACTGAAGCCGTTTTGAGAATGATCAGAAATCACTACCAAATAATTCTTCTAATTCTATGCTAGAGTTCAGGTTCCAGTTATACTACAGATAACCAACTGATAGTTTGAATGGTAAATGACATATTTCAAATGGTATTGGAAGGTTCACATTATAATCATTAGTTAATTATTATGGAACTGGAATCTGTGATACTGGCCCTAGGTCTTCTTGAATAATAAATGTTTTATCTGTCTCTTGAATTTGTGAACATTTCTTTGTGTAGAGTAATGAATAATTTGCAACCGTTTCATTTGGTAACTTTCAGAAATACTGGAAACTTTTCAAATATGTAGCCAACAGTTAATAACTACCCTTTCTTCTTTTACTATTTTCTATATTTTCTTCACACTTCTCTCCTTACTTGAGGTATCTCTTCGTATGTTGAAGACCATTGTGCTTTCTTCTAAACTCATCTACGTTGCAGAAAGTTCTGGAAAAACTTTTACTGTATGTCCAGAATCCAACCATTTTAAACAGATATTTTGAGTTCGAACATAATACCTATTGAATCTAATATCGAAGGTTTCGATAAATACTAAACAGTTGAAGAATACATGATCCAACTTACATAACCCACTTACTTCAGACCTTCACTGGACTATACTCATAACACATTTTTCCTTTCTTTCGAGAATATGTTTACTCTGATGCGTGTATATTTGGGATGAAGTTGATACTGACATTAATAGATTCACTTTGAAATTAAACTATAATAGTTATTTATGCAACAAGTGCAAAAAGTGAATGTTTATTGCATTCGACATGAAATTGTCCGACGAGGCCGTTAGGCCGAGTTGGACAACACGTCGAGTGCAATAAACAATTTTTGTACGAGTTGCATACAACATTTTTTCTACGTTCATGCAAAAAGCAAAAAATTATTTATTGAGGTGCGGCACTAGGTGTAGGAAAATGAAAAGCGCAACTTGAATACTTTATTATTGATATCGATTTGCATTGAAACAGGAACTAATACGTTACGAACAATTTAACTCAAACTTTATTTTTACCCTCAATGTTGAAAGTGAATGAACAATTGGTGCAATTTTCAATATGAATATTTCGTAGTGAAGTACCTATTGCCAATCTCACAGAATATCTGCTAAATATGTAGTAGGTAGGTTTAAACGTTTATGTTTGTCATGATGACAGCACGTTGAAGTAGAATGACAGATGAGTGCAATAAAAACTTTATTGCACTAGTGCAATAAAGAAGTTCTTTTTCCACTGAATATAGTTCAATAAAGTTTTGCTTTTTGCATGAATGTAGAAAAAATATTTTAAATTCACGTATACTTAATATCATTTTTGTTTCATTTTCTGTTGGGCCCTTGCTCTTCTACAATTCCGCGATTTTTTTCGAGTATCATCAGGATCCTCAAGGTTTCTAATATATTGGTACAGTTGCAGATAGTCCAGAATATGTATCTAACAAATATACTCAAGGATGGGCACAACCTCCGGGTTTTGTATTTGTTCGATTATGATCCAATCACTTCTACGAAAATTCCATGTCAATGTGTCGACTGAGTATTGAATTTACTTTTTGAGGCCATTATTGCTTCAAGAATATTTCACCTATACTATTTTTAAAATGTTAAAACATCCTGTTCATATTACCAATAAAATCAACATGCCATACCCATGACAGGTTTTATGTCAGAAAAATATTTTCATAGTGTCACCGCACAAGAAATAGTCCAACAATTCCATCATTACAGCGTGAAATTGCTTCTGAAGAGTATGTTTTCCAATTTATCCGACCTCCCTGATGATCTTAGAAGAGTGAAATATATTTTTGTCTACCAAAATGTATTGGAGACTTAGCGAAATGAAATGAGCGATTTTCTGTGAGTGATACTTCTGAATAACATTCTCCCTTATCTTATTTATAGATAATAATTCAATGAAAACTGTACATTTAATAAATAATCAACTATCTGAATGATCATGCAAATTTTCACTTTCAGATTATTTCTCTAAAGTTAATATAGGGTCTTTCACAATAGCTATCAGATGTAGTTCAATGTCCAGCGTGGCTTTAGCCGGGGAAGTAGTTGTTTTCTGTTAGATATTACAAAACGTGACTTTAATTTATCGTAGGTTTTTCCATTTCCAGAGGAGTTCAATTTTCAATTGAGAATGATTCTCTTTAAAACATGAATCCCTTAAAGAGAGGGTATCTTGTGCTATAGAAAAAAGCGATTAAAGTTTAACGTTCAGTCGCAGATGATTCCACCACTGACCTTATGAACATCCTGTTCATATTTCCAATAAAATCAGTTGAAACAATATTTGACCGATACGCAACATTTTTTTTCTTGACAATATATTTTTTGAATATTTTGTCATTATCGTACCAATATTGCTTCGAGAATATTTCGCCAATTTGATTCAAGTGATATTGGACCAAATCGCCGAATGTTCACAATATTGTACCAATACAGGTGGGTACATTTCTACTGAAATAAAAAACACAAAAATATAACATTTTCACGAAAACATAATATTATCATAGAAAGAAGAAGAAGAATCTACAAAATAATTATAACTAAATATTGAAATGAATATTATGAAAACAACCGTTGATTCTTTTAGGTTCGTTTGAAAAAGATTTTCACTGATAAGATTTTTTAAATCATCATGGAAGTGATTCCAAAATTTGATTCCGTTATAAGACAAGTCGAATGTTTCTGAAGCTGTACCAATTCACCAAGTCAAAATTTCGATCGTAATTCTGTATTAATTTTTTGAATAGAATGCATTTGTAAATATAAAATATGATGCACATGACTTTAGTCCCTATAAAGTGTTGTCTACAAGATTCTCTATATTTCCTTTTATAGATTAGGCGCAACAACTTTTTCTGGGAGACAATATTATAAGAAATGTTTAGAAGTTGTGCTTTATTGAAATTGGATATCAAATGTATGATTGCATAGTACCCAATAGTAACTTTCTTATTCACATGGTTTATACCTAGTCAGAGAGTCCTAAGGTCTTGTTACTCTCGATATAAATATCACCTGCACACAAAATTACATTATCTGTGCGTATCATTGTCGAAAAGAAGAAGGATGAGGGGACCCAATGAAGAACCTTGAGAAACCCCAAGATCAACGTCATTCTGCTGCGACTGACAATTGTCAATTTTAACATGTATCTTTCTGAGAGACCGGTATGATCTGAGCCATGAAGAAAACTCGGCCTAGATGAATAAAGTTTTTTGCTTATAATATGGGAGTCAATAATGTCAATAATGAGATGCACCGGAAAAAAAGCGCAAAATGCACTTTCCGTTGACTTTCCTGAGCAAAAACCCTGCTGATACTAAGATGTTTCATAGATTCGTTTTAGGAAAGCGGTATAATACCGATCCTTATATACAGGGTGTTAATTAAGTACGTTGACAAACTTTGGGAGGTGATTCTTTGAAGGTTTTCAGGACGAAAAGTTCATATAAACAATGTCCCAAACGGCTTGGTTTTCGAGATACAGGGCGATAAAAATACATTTATTCAAGATTTTTTAGAGTTAACTTCGACATTTTCGACAATAATCAGTTCAAATTAGGCAACTACAATCCATTCAATTGGGCGCACGATACAAAATAATGCATTTCTTAAATAATTCACAGGGTCCTCCTTTTTTCAGAGTCAAGCTTTGTTCAACCCTTCAGAATTTTTTTTCCGCCGCCACTGACATATTATGAGAAAGGAATAATCAATGTTGTTTCATTTAACATCTTTTTGATATCTTGCATTTTTTCATTTACTTGTACGGTTCAGGGGCTATAATGAAAATATTAATTTAAACATTTTCCAGTGTGGCATAACATTAGAAAATTTGAAAATTAAACATTTTCAATTATTGTAAATTGATGGAAATATTTTTTCAGAATTAGAAAAATCTACGATGAATAAAAATTATACAGTAAAAAATATAAAGACAAGCTTTTATACAAATACACTGAAAATGAAAAAATAATTTGTTTCATTTTTTTTTTTGCTGTGAGTATCAAAATCTTTCTGTACAAGATTACCTAGATCAAACAATGAAATGAATTATTTTTTCCTTTTCAGTGTATTGTATAAAAACTTTAAAATGTTTTCTTTTTATAATTTTCATTTTTAACATTTTAGTTTATTTTTTATGTGAAACTGAAAATCTCCAACCCAAAAACCATCACATACCAATTTTGAACAGAATCGGATCATAATCACAAAACTCGTCCGCCATATTGTAGCCGCCATTTTGTTTTTAAACAAACATTTTTTTAATGCATTGTCACCGGAATTACGGAAACCTGCCAAATTTCAAATTAATCGGAGTATTAAAAGTGGGTCAAATTCAACTTTTATTAAATTGTTTGTTAGTTAGTTACAAGTGAAGCTAAATAAAAGCTTGTTATTGTAAAGATGTGATTTCTTTTTGTGATATCTAACAGAAAACTACTATCTCCCCGTCACTGCGGTACGCTGGATATTAAACTAGATCTGACAGATATTGGGAAAACCTTAACTTTCAACCTGAAGATTCTGATGGTAAAAATGTGCATTTTCATTGAGATATATGATTAAAAATGTTTTTACCCATCAGTCTTGATAGAGAACTCATACAAATTTTTTGTTATTTTAAAAAAAGATATTTTTTAGTTTTCAATTGAACGTTTCCTTTTCAACATAAAAAACTTCCGAAAGGTAATCCTGTAATGGAAGATAGTTAATAGGGTTTATCTAATAGTCGCAGATCATTACACATTTGATTTTCATTTATGAATCTCTGGTCATAACTCCGAAAAACTAAATCAAACAAATTTTTGTTTCCGTACGGAGTACATTATTTTATCAGAAATTTCGGTTTGTTTTTTCTTCTGCAGTAACGCAGAAATTTTGTAATCAATTTGAATTCATAAAAATAGTAAAGTGGGCTTTGTTTGATATTAATTCATTTATTTAAATATCAACAACTTGACAGTTATCGAAAGTTGAGAAACTGTCTCATTGTTAATTCTTCATTAGTGCAAGCTATAAAGCAGATTCATTCAATATTCCTTTGGATAAAATGGTTGAATATACAAATTCAGAAATGGCAGACATGCACTTAATGTATGGAATGGCTGATGGTAACGCTCGTGCCGCCAGACGAATGTATCTAGAAAGATTTCCACAACGTCATATTCCCAGCACACAAATGTTCATCAATATTCACTCCCGTCTTCGTGAAACGGGTACTTTCAAGAGGTCTGCTGTTCTCATAGGAAGGACCCAGGAGAGTTAGAACAGTTCAGATAGAAGAAGATGTACTTAACGAAATTGAGCAGCATCCAGACACCAGTACAAGACAAATTGCGGCACAGTTTAACGTAACCCATGTATTGGTATGGCAAATTTTAAAAGAGCAACAACTTTATCCCTATCACATACGGCGTGTTCAAGCTCTTCTGCCAACGGATTTTCCAAAGAGATTAACTTTTTGCACTTGGATTCGAAATAAATTGTTGGAAAATCCATGGTTTTTATCTCAAGTGTTATTCACCGATGAGGCATGCTTTTCCCGTAAAGCCATTATTAATTTTCACAACAATCATATGTGGGCTGATGAAAACCCACACGCCGTGATTGAAAACCATTTTCAAGAGACGTTTTCTGTGAATGTTTGGGTTGGAATTGTAGGGAATTTCCTTATCGGGCCACATTTTCTGCCTCATAGACTCAATGGTGACCATTATCGACATTTTCTTGAATTCATCTTACCTGGACTCCTAGAAGAGATCCCACTGAGGGAAAGAATTGGAATTTGGTTTATGCATGATGGTGCTCCAGTACACTTCAGATTGGTTGCACGCCAATATTTAGATGAGAATTATTCTGATCGCTGGATTGGGCGTGGTAGGCCACAACTTTGGCCACCAAGGTCACCCGATATGAATCCAATTGATTTTTTCCTCTGGGGGCACCTTAAATCATTAGTGTACCGAACTCCAGTTCAAAGTGAAGAAGACCTGAGGAATCGCATACAGGAGTCATGCGGAATCATAAGAAACACTCCTGGTATTTTTGAGCGTGTCCGCCAGTCTATGGTTAGGCGCATAAACGCATGCATTGAAGTTGGCGGTGGCCATTTCCAGCAGCTGCTCTGACATATCGATTTCAATAATGGTCCTTTTCTGAACTTAATTTTATTCCTAGGGAATTTATGTTACTTTGCTCTAGTATTTGATAATAAAGTTATTCACTTTTGAAAATGTCCAAAATTATTTTGCCATAATTACCTTTGTGTAATACATATTCAACCTGAGTTATGGTAAAAAATGTATGGGAGCTCCATAACATTACATTTTCTCTACACGAGCAGAAAATAGCTATTTGTGTAATGAGATCAAAATGACGTATTGCGTCACGCGCTAATCTTTGGAGAGTGGCAATGAGACTTCGAGAAATGAATTATTTTATATCATGCGCACTATTGAATGGATTGTACTTGTCCAATTTGAACTAATTTGGATCGATTATTGTCGAAAATTTCGAAGTAAACTCCAAAAACTCCTAAAAAATGTATTTTGATCACCCTGTACTTCGAAAACCAAGCCGCTTGGGACATGTTTATATGAACTTTTCATCTTGAAACCTTTCAAAGAATCACCCTTCAAGTTTGTTAGACTATTTGCTTCTCAAATTTCTTTATGTTATGCGTTACTGGAAAATGTTTGCGTTAATATTTTCATTGTAACTCCTGAACCGTACAAGTAAATGAAAAACATCAAGAGAGCAAAAAGATGTTAAACGAAACAACATTCATTATTCCTTCCTCATAATATGTCAGTGGCGGCGGAAAAAAAAATCTGAAGGGTTGAACAAAGCTTGACTCTGAAAAAAGGAGGACCCTGTGAATTATTTGAGAAATGCATTATTTTTTATCGTGCGTACTATTGAATGGATTGTACTTGCCAAATTTGAACTGATTATTGTAGAAAATGTCGAAGTTAACTCTAAAAAATCTTGAAAAAAATGTATTTTTATCACCCTATATCTCGAAAACCAAGCCGTTTATATGAACATTTCGTCCTGAAAACTTTCAAAGAATCACCTCCCGAAGTTTGTCAACGTACTTAATTAACACCCTGTATAAATACGATTTCATTGATATCAATGACAAACCACAAACGAAACATTGATATATCCTTAATAAATTCCTTCAAATATATCAATATTGATACAGATAAGTAATTAGGTGATTTACAATTGCGAGTTGATTTAATTGATAATGGCCTTACTCAAATATACCGTAAGAAATCCTACCTTGACTTGCTTATATCCTCGTTAATTTAATAAGCATTACGCATGACACAGTTATAAATAGTCCCTAGTTAACATATATATTTTCCACATCGATCCAACACCATTCATTAACATATATTACAAAAAACAGTCGATTCATGAATGTGGCACGAAATATTTACATAATTGTAATAAAGTGTTTCATATTCTAATACATAATATGAATATGATAATGAGGAACGTTATTTCACCAATCCGTAATCCTATACATAATCTTCAGAGCAGAGCGCAGAGCGTGCAAAGTTCATGAGAAATCGTCTATCGGTGGAAGGAATATAAACGGTAACCAAGGAAATGAAAGGGTGTTTTCTGTATTCTGCCATCTTCTTATTAGATAACATTCTTAATCACAACAGTTAGCCGTTTCTTTTTCATCCTGACAGTGACATATCACAAAATGACAACTACTGACATTTATACTGTATTTAACACGTTAACTGCCACGCTGGGCCCTAGGGCCCGACAGTGACTTTCCGCGCCGCGATATCTCATATACAGGCCGTTTCTTTTATCATGTGGTAACATTGCTATATTCTAAACCGTAACAGATACGAAGACGATTAAATGGGAGAAAAGGTAACTATTGTGGAGAACAGTACAATGGTCAAAGAAAATTTACAGGGAGTCTCGCCCTTCCCGAGTTATACAGGGAAAACTAAAAATGCTGTTATTTGTTTTTTACGAATAGAATTGTTATTTCTGAAAATATAAAAAAATGGAAAAGGAAAGTTTTAATGTATTCTAAATGTACTATAAAAGTGTAACAATGAATCTTTGATTAAACGTTTCGTGTCAACACGGCCACCATCAACATTTCTTTTCAAATACGGGCCTGTCTGTTTTAGTACAAATATTGATAAAGCGATAAAATCACAATTCAGTGGTACATCACACTTGATATTTTTATAACGTTTCATTTAAAATAACTAACATCATCAGTGACAACAATTTTTAATTACGGTCCTGTCGTTAGGTGGTTTATGGATTCCACAAAATCTAACTCTCCGATATAAAAATTATCAGTGACGCTTTGAATAAATGTATCTATTAAAATTATGTTTACACTATAATAAAAGATATCTGTAGTTTCAGAGACGAAAGATAGCAATTTACCTCGGAAATAAACTCACTTAAGAGTAGAAGAAATCAAACAAACAGAAAACAATTTATTTCATATTGAATTTTTGAGTGAAAATAAAACCAATACAGAAAATGAATTCTTCATGATAACCTACATTAAATGCTCGAATTGCCGACCTCTTTGTTGAATGCACATAAGTTGTCTGTCCATACAATTTCTGTGGCAATTTTCTAGCATGATGGGTGTAATGCTATTACATGCATCTCTTATTTTTTGTTTGAGATGGTCGATATCTGTACTAGTTGTCGAAAAAACTTTATCCTTTATGTATCCCCAGACAAAAAAATCTAAAGGGGTCGGGTCTGGGGATCGAGCTGGCCAGGCAATTGTTCCATTGTTTCCAATCCATTTTCTTGGGAATATTGCATCTAAGTGTTCCCTTACTATTGCTGCATTATGGGGAGGGGCACCGTCTTGTTGAAAATATTGTATTTCACGGCTGATGTTCAGTGGCAATTCATCTAAGTAGCCATCAAACTCATTGGATAAAAAATGTAAATACATTCCACCATTCAAATGCTCGTCGTAAAAGAAAGGACCTAGTATGTTTGTTCCCAAAATTCCCAACCAAACATTTATTCCGAACCTTTCCTGGAAATTGGTTTCTCTATGTAAATGTTCATTTGTATTATTCCACCTATAATGGATGTTTCTGTTAAACCAAACATTGTTGGTGAATTTTGATTCGTCCGTCCATATTATTTTATTACAAATATTTCCAACTTCCCTATTTCTACGTCTCAATCACATCGCAAATCGTACTCTCCTTCCGTAATCCCTTTCATTGAGGTGATGAACTTTGCGTATCCTGTAGCATTTGTATTTGTTCTTTTTCAAAATATTTCTGGTAGAGTTTACAGAAATCCCTAGTTCGTGGGCAATTTCTCGTAAAGAACAATCTTGATTGGAAATATTTTTGTAACTGACCAATCCTAAATTGAAAAAAATATTTTCGTCACTTTGTTAATCTTTATGAAGTAATATTTGCTTACCTAAAACATTTATTTGGTTCCGCATACTTCCAGTAACAACACATTTTCTAGTTTTATTTCTATCAAATGCACCACAGTCTATCAAATTTCTTTCTAATCGTCTAAACATTTGAAAGTTTGGAATACGACGATTTGGGTATAGCTCACCATACATATTTTTTGCCAAAAGAGGATTCCTATTTGATTTTGCATAAGCAAATAGCATATCAGTTCTTTCGTCATTTGAATACATCTTTGATATGACTGAGTGAATAAACGACTGACAGTTCTTAACACGTATCAACAACTCATTTATTTGTCCTGCCATAGAAACCAAGCAAAGCCTACTTGTTTAAAAATGGTAAATGTAGTGAGATGCTATTTAATTGTACCATATCACACAATAGTCGTATTTTGACCAAAAACTAATATTTTTGTTACTTCCAGGATTGAGAATTATAGAAATATTCAGTATGATAATTGATTCAGAAGAAATCAGCCTTGAAACAAGGATTTCTATAATACAAAAATGCCCAAGAAGGAAAAATACGAATGTTCGTTGTGTTGGGGTATCTTCTTATCGAAATTATTGGGTGAAGTCTGAAGTATGCCAATAGTTGAATAGGTTTTGAAGAAATCAAAATAATTTACAAAAGAACTAACGACAGGACCGTAATTAGAAATTGTTGTCACTGAGGATGCTAGTTATTTTAAATGAAACGTTATAAAAATATCAAGTGTGGTATACCACTGAATTGTGATTTTATCGCTTTATCAATATTTGTACTAAAATAGACAGGTCCGTATTTGAAAAAAAAATGTTGATGGTGGCCGTGTTGACACGAAACGTTTAATCAAAAATTCATTGTTACATTTTCATAGTACATTTTAAATACATTAAAACTTTCCTTATAAATTTTTTTTATATTTTCAGAAATAACAGTTCTATTCGTAAAAAACAAATAACAGCATTTTTGGTTTTGCCTGTATAACTCGGGAAGGGCGAGACTCCCTGTAAATTTTCTTTGACCATTATACTGTTCTCCACAATAGTTACCTTTTCTCCCATTTAATCGTCTTCGTATCTGTTACGGTTTAGAATATAGCAATGTTACCATATGATAAAAGAAACGACCTGTATAGTACCAGTGCTGAAAATTCCAAAGAAGTTTGTAGTTCCACAACTTCAGCAAATTCAGATAGTATTCCTAAATGCATAATTTGTTTCTTTTCCAATCGAAAATATGGTCATCAAAAAAGTATAAATCGTGCTAGTGATGATCCATCATGCCCCACTTATTCCAAAATAATTGTATGGCAAGAGAGAATACTGACTATTCCATATAACGGATTCCAGTACCAATCAATATTTTCATAGTCTCAACACTGCGATATAACTGGGTATAACGTTTTACAAATGAATATACTCAATATTGGTAAAAAATTTGATACTTTTTTTGTGTTTTTGAAATCACAACAAATGAACAATTTCAATTACGATATAATCGTTCTATCCGATACTTGGAAAATTCACGATGACAACCACTGTAATTTACAAAATTATAGAAATTGTCATAATTCCTCAAATCTTTATCAAAATGATGGTTGTGTCATATACATTAAAAATTTTCATTTCAGTTATTGAGAAAGGAGGTTTTTGATTTATAAGAGTTATTGTAGTATGAGAAATATAAATTTTGGAATAACATCAATTTATATATAGACCTCCTTCGACAGATTTGAATACATTTTTGGAAAGTTTATAGAATAATATGTTAAAGTTTGAACAGAGAAAAAATTAAAATTTTTGCCGACGATATCAATAAAAGTATATTGAATGATGTTGATTTCTACTCAATATACTAAATTCTTACTCTTTCAATTGCCATTTGAAGGAACCCACTAGGATATCTAACACTTCAAAAAGCTGCCTTTTTTTGTTAAAAATTGTCTTTCACATACAGAAATAACTTTTTCTGACTTCGAAACCTTTATCACTGACCACTTTCCTACTTCCTGTCAAATGAAACCGTGGATTACAAATGGATTGATAACATTGATTAGAAAAAGAAATAAACTAGTAAACTAGTGGCAAAAAAATTATATTGCTTTATTGGATATGAACAAATTGGATATGTAGAAATTTTCTGAAGAAACTCATAAAAACCTCAAAAGAAAATTATTATGAAAACAAACTAAATGAAAAAAGCGGTGATATAAAAAAATTGAAGAGTAGTTAATGTAAATAGCCATAAAACAAAGAATGATAAGGTTTGAATGAAATATACGATGACATTAACCTCATTATAAAAACTGAACAATAAATTTCACATATCTTTATTGATCACTTTACAAATATTGGTCCCAAATTAGCAAATAAATAAATAAATGTTCCGGAAAATGACATGTCATTGGTACCTTTTCAGAATACACAAAGCATTTTTTTCAAACCTGTCACAGAATCCGAAATAATAAATTTCACAAATGAAATGGCATGGCATCACATCACGTCTTCCTTAGCTCACACAAATCTCTCGAAAAATTCTGACAGCCGTATGCATAGTCAATTCCAGCGACTCGCCAGAGTTTCGCCGCTCGCTACACAAGAACTATAATGCACAGTCGAGCTCCAAAAAAGTGGTACATCACCAGCGTTTCGCCAAAATGTGACTAATAGCGTAGTTGTCACTGTTTTGGATCTCTACTGTGCATTATAATCCTTTTGTGACGAACGGCGAAACTCTGGCGAGTCGCTAACGATTGACTATGCATACGGCTGAAAGTGTTGCGCTACTGCGCGTAGGAGTGCACTCGGTTGTCGGAAATGAATAAATGATTTTTTTTTAACAATTGAAAGTTGACTTATATTCTGGACCAGATCAGATATATAACAGAATACTAAAATCTACCATTTTATTTTATTCACTCGTTACAACTTATACTTTTCCTAAAATTCCTAAACAAATATTATTGCAATTTATAAAAGTGACGATAATAGAAATTGCAATAACTATTTATAGACCAATATCCTTGATCAACTCAATTGGCAAGATGCTTGAAAAATACCTCAAAACACGTTTTAATGAATTTTGGAAAGGGATAAAATTCTTTTTTTCTTGGCAATGTGGATTTCGAGAAAATATATGTACCGATAATTCCAATTTTCAGAAGGATTACCATAGTAGTGAAAATTTAGATGAAGAGTAAAACACTACCGGCATATTTTTAGACCTGAAAAAATTATTTGACACTGTTTCAAACAACAAACTTTTTAGCGAAACTACCCAATTATAGTACCGAGGAGTATGCCTTGAACTCTCCAGAAGTTATCTAACTGATAGATGAGTCGTTGAAATTGGTGATTTTACTAGTCATATTCCACAGATCACGTGTGGATATCGAAGTGCGCATCTCTGGGCGAAAATACTTGTGTGGTGAAGGAGAAAATACTATTTGATCTCAAAGATTTTATAAACAGTTCTTACATCAAATGTTCAAAATGTGCCTCATGTACTTCCTTACTTCCTATTTGCTGAACTGATGCCTTACCCGTTCAAATGTGTCATCAAAAATAATCATACATTTTTCAACAATTCGTTGTTTCAAAATGTCAATATTGTAAGGTGCTGTAGCGTAAACTTTATGTTTCAAGTCACCTCACAAAAAAAAAATGTAATGGTGCGGAGTCGGGTGACCTAGCTGGCCATTCTATCGAACCTCGTCGTCCAATCCTTACTGCACCATAATAGTGTGCAGGAGCACCATCTTGTTGGAACGTTATTTCTCAGTTGCCGAATTCATCTGGATTATCTTCTAGAACTCCGAGAATTAAAGGCTTAATTGCGTTTTCTATCATCTCTAGGTACATTTCACCGGTTAAGTTAGCAATGAGACAAAGAGCACCAACTATGTGGTTTACCAGAATACCTGCTCAAACATTATTTTTTTCTGGAAATTGAGTTAATTTTTCTCGAAAGAAGTGAGGATTTGTGTCTCTCCAATATCTCACATTTTGTGTGTTAATATTACCATCGAGGAAGGAAGTACTTTCATCACTAAAACAAATTGCTTTTATTGTGTAGTCTGGTTGTTGGTTGATATGACATAATTTCACAGAATTCTAGTCTTCGGTCGGGGTCATCATTGAAAGTTGGTGCACCATTTTTAATTTGTATAGGGGAAAGGACCCCGCACAAATCAAATGAGAAATGGATTCCTGTCGAATTGTCTGAAATTTGAATATGTTGTAGTTTATACCCTTCTGATCAAAAGTCTCCGTGGGCCCGAGACCTAAAAATGGACAGTTTTTTAGGTATCGAAGGTCAAAAGTGCAGATCTCTTACGCGATCGAAAGAAAATTTTGCATCTATGTGGTGGTCTATTCAACCGCTCTCGTCTGCGCATGGCGATTTCACATTTGTCGGTATTTTCTTCCAAAAGCCGTATTATTCAAAATAATGCGAGTATAAGAATATTCAAAACATTAGCTTTTTTAGGAACTGGACATGTATTGACAATTCAGAAATTGTTATTATTCCTGTCAAAACTTAACAAAGTCATCGCCATTATACATGGTCAAAATCAAATGTGATCGCTTTGGAGATTTGCACAAGTTGCAACTTTTGACTTTCGATACCGAAATAACTGTCTATTTTTAGGTCTCGGGCCAATGGAAACTTTCAATCAGAAGGGTATAAACTACAACATATCCAAATTTCTGCCAATTCGACATGGATTCATTTTCCATTTATTTTGATTTGTGCGGGGTCCTTTGTTTTTAGCAAACACCCTATGTACTGTTATTTGAATGAATTCACAGATACACGCTACTTGGTCTGAACGAGAAGTAGAGTTTACTACCATTTCTGCAATTATGTCAATTTCTTTGTCATCACTAATTGTTGGTCGAACAGATCGTTTGACATCTTGAACACTACCTGTTGATTTAAACTTCCGAGAAAGCTCCATCAAATAAGTCCTCGATATAGGAGGCACCTCTCATTTACTAAGACAGCTGCTACTTTGTCGACTACAGTGCGTACCGTTTTCCTTACACCTAAACATCTCGATAAACATTGATCAAAGAAAATATTAAATGTATAAAGACTTTTGCAGGAACTTAACAAAGTGAAAACAAATAGAAAATCAAAAAACGTCAACTTTTTTGACAATTAACCAGAGACGGACCTTCCATTTAGGGCAGGTTGTACAAAACAAGTTCACCAACAGTTCAACAAAAATGAGTTCAGTAGCTAAGGAACTAGAAATTTCATTGGCTAATCTCTAGCAACTGGAGCGAGTTTACCTAAACTGTCGTTGAACTTGTTTTGTACAACCCGCCCTACATGCGAAACTATAATTTTAGTATTTATTCATTTCCTCCATCCAAATCAGTCTAAATGCAAACGATTTTAGTATGACTGAATATATATTTACAAAACATTCAAACGAGATGTCACTTGCCATAAGGTCCCATCTAAAATTATTGGTCACAGTGTCCCTGTAACGCCATGTATGACTATTACGTCACCGTTTGCAACTGGTTGTGAAGCCTACCTATATCCGTTTATTTCCACCTACAAATTTCATTATTATAGGTATATCCGTTCAAAAGTTGAAAGGGGTGACTTTTCACTAGAACTGTACAATAACTATGAATTAGGACTTTACAGCTTGGTCTCTTATTAAAAATGTTTGAATAATGCTGAATATTTTTTTGGAATGAATTTGTTTCACAGAAACTTGTTACAGGTGGATGAACTATTCAATATTAAAAAAAAAAACAGTTCTATGCAGTTTTTATTTTCACGTTCCAATTTTTTTTCCAGATATTCGCTTTCGCTGCCCTCGTAGTATCAACGCAAGCTGGTCTTCTGGGGGCTCCAGCTCTAGCAACTCATGGCATCTCATTAGGACCCACTTACGCGGCCCCTGCCTATGCTGCTCCTGCCTATGCTGCCCCTGCTTATACTACTCATACATATGCGGCCCCTGCATATGCTGCCCCCGCATATGCTGCTCCAGCAATTGTGAAGTCAGTTGTGAAGGCTGCTCCATCTGTGGATTACGTGGTGAGAATTGTTGTGTAAATTATACCGGATTGCATTATTGCATATCTGGATGTTCACATCTGGAATGTTATATGATATTTGATAAACTCAAAATTCAATTAGTTGTTGAAAATTTTCTGGCATATCGAAAACCCCTGCAACACTTTCGATTTCATTGAAATAAATACCAAACTCCGTTGTAATTAGAGTATGAAAAAATATCCATCACTTATTTACAGCGGTAGGGTCGGTACTCCGGTTGTGGCCACTTTAGGAAAAACTTGACTTGAGCTATTTTCCATTGGATAGTTTTGGGTGTAAAAATCTGGAAAATTCCACGTTGTCCTATGACAACATTCTTCAAAAAAGAAAAATATTTTTATCAAAGGTGGTTATTGTTAAAATTCAGTGTCAGCTTTTGTTTTTTATAGCCACTTTTTGCCAGATGTGGTCACTTGCTTCAGCCATTTATGTCCACACCTTATATTTAAATGTGAGGTCTGTCATTATGCCTGATGCTGTATAGATCTGATAAAATGAAATAATGACAATGAAATAATAAAGCAATTATAGTTCAATTTCGTTTATCCCTTTTGAAAGAATTCCACTTGAGAAAAAAAAGATGTTTATATTATTGGTGCCTCATTTTACTTTTTTCAAGCACGCCTCAGCGTGTTTAAATCGAAATCTCAAAAACGCGCGTTTTCTAAAGTTACCATGGCAACATCATCACTTCAAGATTCACGTTTCTGACAATATTCTGATTATTGATCTGACAGGAGTACCTTGTAACGTCAAATAAAATATCACTAACAAATGCAAGACAGCACAACTCGTTCATTTATATCTGGTTACCTTTTCCATCCATTTGATGAACTGTCATATCCTTTTTTATTCCTATCATTAGATTTTTGCAAGTATTTATGATTTCAAATTGTGCCAATAAAAAAAATCGTAATATTCGTGGATAACTGGTCTTTCAAACACTTGCTCGTGTTTGAAAGACTTTTTTTTATGCACTTATACTTTAATATACCATTTTAAAGATTGGACATCCTCAACTAATGTTGGCTCAGGGAGCGAATGATCGTTTTTCGTTATCTATACTCTTCATGCGATGTACTTCAACCTCATTCTAGTTATTAATTTTTGTTATCGAAGCTAGGAAGCAAGGATGCCGAAGATCTCTTGCCAAGATATTAGAGCCACCAAAATGAAATTTTCCGGTCGTAAATCATCTTTTGAGAAATCATCAACTGGATACACACCCATTTCTGAGTCAATGTCATCTAAACCACTGCCAGTTCCTTCCCATTCCTCTTCATTTTCCTCAGAACTAGAATCTTCTGTTTTGTTATTGTTTGTTCCTTCTCCTTTTATTTCTTTTTTCGCTCTCTTTCTTCCTTCTGTTCTGTTGTTGGTTCATTTCGTCTTGTTTTTCTGTAACTCTCATTTCGAAATCTATCCAGTTATCTGAAGTGACAACGCTAGGAGAAAAAAGGGATATTTTTCCTTTTGCCTGCCTTCGATGTAATTCAATTCAATTCAATTTATTTTTGGTCCATCGAGCTGAATAGCTATAGGACAAGTCAGGTTGTACATATAAAATTTTGTAATAAAATTACAGAAAATTGACAATACAGCAAACATTCACAAGAACATAAATAATAATATATAAAAAATATGTCTATCACAGTATAAAATTGTCGAAGTAATCCTTCATGCTATAGGGACAGAGGTTGAGGAGAAGTGGTTTGATTTTATTTTTGAAAAGTAGCAGGCTATCGATCTATTTTATTTCTTTTGGAAGAACATTATAAACTCGTAGCCCCAAGATATCTGGTGTTTTTTGGGATAATGTGAGACGAACGTTTGGGATATGAAAATCATTTTTTTTCCTAGTGTCATGGTTATGTATGGATTCATTCGTGGTTAATTTTTCCCTCTGTCTGTGAACGTAGACCAAGAGTTCATATATATATAACCCATAAAATGGGAGTATTCTATAACGTTTGAACAATTCCCTACATGAGGTTCCATATGGGACATTTGCTAAACATCGCACAATTCTCTTTTGGGCTACAAAAATATTCTGAACGCTACACGAGTTTCCCCAAATGATTATTCCATAAGTAATTCTACATTGAATTTCACCAAAGTAGAAGAGTAACATTCCATGAATATCCAAAATGGATTTTAGATATCTTAACTGATAACATTTAGTGTTCAATGTTTTAGCTAATGCTTCACAGTGAGTATTGAATGATAAATTCTGGTCCAATTTGACACCTAAGAAAGTAATACATTCCTATTTATCTATTGTTTCGTTATTTATTTCTATATCTAAATTTGTGATTTTATAATTTTGCCTCGTGTGGAAGTTCACATGACTGGTTTTGGAAGCATTCAAGAATAATGGGTGTTCGTAAGACCACTTGCAGAGTGACTTGCAACAGGAGTTAATTTTATCTTGTATTTGAGCTGAGGATTTGTCTGTGAATAAAAGCGTTGAATCGTCCGCATAAAGACAAGTATACGATCTTGGAGCACTAGAGGTAATTCATTGATATAAATGATAAATAATATAGGGCCCAGCACAGACCCTTGGGGGACCCCTATTCTACTAGAAAGTAGGCTAGAAATGTGCTCTGTTTTCACATTATCCTTTTTGTGAATAATCTTAACCTGCTGAAGCCGTTCGTTCAGGTAGGAGAAAAACCATTCGTAGAGTTTTCCGCGAATTCCATATTGATAAAGTTTATGCATCAAGAGTTCATGCTGGACACAGTCGAAAGCCCGGCTGAAATCACAAAATATTCCAACCCAGCTCTCGCCTGCCTCCATAGAATCCAATATTTTTCCGTAGAAATCATGAATTGCGGTGACTGTGGAACGACCAGAGCGGAAACCATGCTGGTTGTTCAGAATTATAGAGTTTTTATCCAAATAGTTTAATAATTCATCCAAGATAGAATACTCAAAAATTTTCGAGATAACGGATGGGATTGTTATGGGACGGTAGTTTTCTAGATTTTCAGAGTTTCCTTTTTTAAAAATAGGAGATACTAGAGCTGTTTTCATTCTTGTTGGAAATATTCCTACCTGTAGCGATAAGTTGATCAGGTATGTAAGTGGTTTTATAATACAATGGGCAAATTTTTTAATAAGAAATCCTGAAATACCATCTGGACCATGGGTGTGTTTATTTTTCAGTTTATGCTTTATAACATACAGGACTTCTTCAGATATGTGGCATATAAACATGCTATTTAAAACTGTTCTATTTGCCGAAATTCGTGTATTATTTATTGAATCAGGGTTTTTTATTTTTTCTATGGTTTCGTATGGAACATGAACAAAGAAATCATTGAATATTTCGGATATATCTAACGGATCAGAGAGGATATTGTTTTCATGATTTATGATGATATTTTTGTTACTATTTTTATCATGCTTGCTAATATTTGAAATTAAATTCCACGTAAGTTTGTTCATATTTTCAGATTCTGCTAATTTTTGAGAATAAAAGTTGTGTTTGGTGGTTTTAACTAGAATATTGTGTTTCTTTTTCGCTTGTACGTATTGTTGTTTGAGAGAATAGTCAAGTTTTTGAAGATGAAAGAGATTTTTTAGTTTTTCACTAGATTTTTTGACAGAATCGTTCACCCATTCCCTATTATTTGGCTCAGATATGATCACAGGTTGCTTTGGACAATTTTGATCAAAGTGAAGAATGAGGGTGTTATGAAAGTTGCTGAACTTTTGGTCAAAATCGATTGCCGAATATGTGTTTTCCCAGTTTTCATTTTCAAGTGATGTCTTTAGTGCATTAATATTATATTCATTTAGAGACCTTTTAGTAAAAAGAGTTTTCTTCGATTCGTGAGTGTCATTTACTCCAGTATAAAATACAACTGTACGATGGTCAGAAATTGTGTTATCATAAACATAGTGTTCTCCTACTGTAGATAAATTGGTATATATTTGATCAAGTACTGAATTATTTCGGGTTGGTTCAAATATTCTGGGTTCTAGATTAAATGATCTGAGAAGATGTGCAAAATCATTCCTTTCATTTTCATTCAATGAATTTATATTGAAATCACCATTCAAAACAATAGAATTTTTGGGATTGAAAATTTTGTTCAGAATAAGATTGATATTTGCTGCAAATATTGCAAAGTTTCCAAATGGAGATCGATAGCATGTAATAATAACCACATTTTCATTAAATTTTGTTTTCCAAGTTACACCAGTGACTTCAATATCTTTGTCTATAGAGTATGACGTTAGGTCAAGTGGTTCAACATTCATATTTTGATTTTTATACCAGATACTTACTCCTCCACCTCTGTACCCAGTTCTACAATAGTAGTTACAGAGAATGTATCCTGGAAATACAAAACTTTCAACGCTGTCCATACTGCACCAGGTTTCAGTCAAACAAATAAATTTTAGGTCTTCATTAACATAGTCCGAGATCATGATGTCCACTTTCATTTGGGAAATGCTCTGAATATTCAGCAGAAGTAGGTCTCCCTTAGAAAGTTCTATGTTTTTTTCACTTTTATGCTGGGTATATGAAAAAAACGTTGAATGTAGATGGCAGAATGGGACCAACGAACTACATCCTTATAAATGGTCGCTATTTTTTTTCAGGTTGCCCGAACTTTTTTCTTCTGACTTTAATTTATGGAAGTTATGTTGATATGTGAATTCTCTATCGAAGGGATTACTTTGGTCTCCACAGTCAAAAGGAAATTGGTATAAATTTTTGATTTCATTGGTGATAACTCTTAGTGTCTGAGTATTATCAAATGTATTCAGTTTGGTAATAGAATGCTGCTCCTTTGGGCCTCCCAACTAATCTGCAAATCATAAAAACTGCTTCCAGTTCATGATATTTTCGAATCGGTGTTTCGACGATTCCTGAGTTCTACATTTCCATAGTTACAACAATTTCGGTAAATATAGAAATGTCAGTTTGACTGCGAAAACATCCCGTTGGCATGACACCAATAACAACAAATCTGACTGACAATACTGATAAATGTCAGATGTTCTTCAAAAAGTGAGGATGTCGCGTTTTGGTGAGTGGTCCATACAATCTATTGAGGAAAATGTAGTTGAAAGTGAATTTTTCTTTCAACTCCGAAATATTCACACTCGTGCAACAAAATGAACCTGATAGTTTTCCATTCGAGCATGTTGTCAGTAAAAAACTGCATTCGGACAAAATATAAAAATAAACTCTTGCAGTTTTTAGACAAGATGCATTCATGGAAAATTGTCGATAATTTTGATGCACTTGTATAATTACTTCCGAAAATGTCAATTCGACCCAATTCGTAACAGTATTATCCTGTGTTACCATCAAAAATATGTGACTGTATATTTGCTAATTTTGCTTAGCAGGTGTTTTTCATGTTTATGTTCTTTGAATATTTTTGGACTTTATAGGATTATTTCGAATATTTCGGAACACAATACTCTGGAGTATGCTCTACCACTTCAGCAATTTATTTTCAGTTCAATCCGAAATCTTGTACTAGTAAAATAAAGTTATAAAAAGTAAAATTAATTGAATTCACATACTCTCAATCTGAGAAGAGAAATATAATTTGGGGATGCAGTCAGAAAAAAAGGCCTGGTTGAAAATACTATTTGTTCAATTCTCAAGCATGACCAAGGAAAATGCATTGGCCATTTTCTTCAAACTATCCTCACGGTAATGTCTTGAGAATAAAAATAAAGATTTTCGAAAGCTCAACAATTTGACAAATAGTTTCCTTAATCGAACCTTCTTCTCTGACTGTACCCCCGAAAGTTATTTTTCAGTTTGAGAGTATCTGGATTCAATTAGTTTTATTCAACAAGTCCAGTCAAAAAACTACCCGTCTCGTTTTAAATCATTCTAGATTGACCTTTGTTTGTAAATCAGCCAATTCTTGAACTTGGCTGATTCAACAAATCAAGCGAGAAGAATCTCCTTGTACTTGACCAGAAGGAATCTTCATCTCGATCTTCTCTTTCATGTTCAAGGTTACCCAGTTCCAGAATTCCGTATCCGATGATCTCACTGTTACCGAGAATTGCAGACCTAGTTATTCACTGAGTGTTTTATCACCTTGCCATTTATGGTGCGTGTCGTTATATCACTTTCGAGATCCATATAAGATACTTTCATTTCATTGAGTCTGGTATTACTTGTTACTCGTGATTGGTATAACTAGTGGTTGAACTAGGTTATGGGTGATTTGTACCTTTTTTAAATTTCAAATGTTGATTTGTACAAAGGCATAGAAGAAACATCCCAATTTTATATTTCAAATTCCGTAATTCCGATTTAGTTTCTCAGGCTTCTGACTTCGAGTCTAAGAATTCTATAATTCCGACTTGATATCTCGGAATTGCGATTTGGTAACTGAAAATTTCAAAATTACGACTTGGTATTTCGGAATTTCGACTTCGTATATTGGAATTCTGTAATTCCGACTTGGTTTCTTGGAATTCCGACTAATTGAGTTGGAATTTCTCACTCAGAATTGCTAACTACTTGTCCTCGTCCGTCGAAACGAATACTGTGATTGCTCGCTGGGTTCATCTCGTCGACAATCGTTCCAGTAATGATAATACTTTTGTTTATATTCCATGGCATATATCCAGCAGAAAACAACTACTTCCTTGGGTGGATACCACGACAGATATTGAACTATATCTATACCCTGATGAGTGGAATGAATTTTATTCAGAATGTCTAATCTTAATTCTCTGGGTATATATAATGAGTTGATTACATTTCCACAAAAACACTCATGTTCAAATGGGTTCAGTTATATGAGGGTACCAAGGTTTTGCCAATTTCCCAACAGATGTTATCCATCTATCCATTATTAATATATTATTTTACGATCTGAAGTTTACCGCTGCCTCCATGTTGTCATTGATATCAATTAGATTTTGTTATATATCAAATTTTTGTCAATAATTGCAATTCTTCTATTCAGTCCAGGAACTTGATTGTAATAAGAGTAAAATCGATCATTTTACATAAATACTTCGATGCAAAGTACCAGCATGAACATCGAAGTACCGACTTGGTTCAGAAATTCGGTGAGCTCCAGTTTTCAGAACTTCTCCTCGAAAACTTGACTTTTGATTCTGTGCCTCACCCTACTTGCCCTGAAATACTGTTTCAGCAACTATACTTAGACTGAAGCTTCAAAATCTCAATCAGAAAAAACAATAGTTATTAGTATCGACATTTCTTTAGAACAGCGCGAAAAAGTTATCTAATCTTTCATTTTGAAGTTGGCCAGTTTCATTGAGATCGATCCAAAGAGTTCAGTATTTCCACCATTCTATTATGACTGTGACATTTTTCGACATTTCTAATTGCCAATATGCCAGTACAATATTCTTTAAAAAATATGACACTTTTTTTGGAAATGAATAAAAATACGAATAGATGAATGAGCATAAACAGGTAATAATGATAATAATGAGTTTTTTTTCCTTCCTCAGATGCTGGTCCTTTCACCAGCTACACCTCAGCCTCTTGGGCTTTTTGTGTTTTCCGTGTTGGTTTTACAGCACCCACTCCGTAACTCTGGTCCCCTGTACCAGTCTGTACAGGTTCTTCACCGGTTGGCTGTTGTATTCTTCGAGAGTTAAATTGGGTTTCCCAAAAATTGCCTGTCTCTTGCGGTCTAATGCCTCGCATTCTGACAGTAAATGTTTGGCTGTTTCTGTCCCTTTACCACATTTTCTGCAGGAAAGTTCTCCGTTGTACAGACCCATTTTGTGCAGGTGTTTTCTCATTGGACTGTGACTAGTGAGAAGACCCGTTATTGTTCTAACTTGATTCCTGCTCAGCTTGAGTAGTTATCTTCAGTTTTGTATTTTTACGGTTCTTTAATGTATGTTTTCCTGTGGTGCATGAGGGGGGCTTCGTGCCACCTCTCCTTTTGTTTTCGCTTGACCCAGTCCCGAATGCATCCTCGAATGATAATAATGAGTTAATTGGGATGAAAAAAAAATGGTAATGATGATGACGATAACAATGATGAAGACTGTCTGTGGTGTGAGTGTAGCCTATGTTTGTGAATAGTATCGACAAATGCAGAATAAAGCGAATAAGAAATTATGTTCAAATTCAAAATTAGATTCCATAACGTCTATAGGATTGGATAAAAAATGTCTAGGTATACAATTAACACAGTGATCCCTAAATACGAAGATGAAAACTACAAAAAGAACACGATTCAACTCGATTCCACACGATTTTATAACATAAGGGAACCAAAAGTATATAAGAAATAATTGAATGGAGTCATTCAACTAATGTAAAGTAGTAAGTAGTAGTAAAGTAGGATGAGTAAGTGAATGAATCAAGTAAATTTACATATTTTTAATCCTCTATAAGAACAGATCTCTTTTATTTCGACAGGAATAAAATTGAAAAATCTTGGTACCAAATATGAAAATCATCTTTATCTTATGAATTCTGTAGAGCGTTCTGAAATAATTGGATTTGTGTCTTGTTTCGTAACAATCTACTGGTCTCCAAAGATTAGATTTACTGTTGAATTCAAAGCAAGATGAGATAAAGAAATAATGCTGGCGAATGTCAATGACCTTATATTTGGAGTATTTCAAAGTACATGAGTATCTAGAATGTTTATTTATTAAAATTTTTAGGAATGTTTTTTGACGCATTTCTACATTTTTGATATGTTTTCTGATATCCTATTTTCCCATATGTCAGTCAATCTGGATTCAACCAATACATTATGATACGTTTTTCTTGAAAAAATTGGGCGATATATTTCAATCGGTATCAGATACTCCTCAGTGTATTGCATAGTCTCAGATGTTCATCAATGGTTACTCCTAAATATTTCATTGATTCGGTCTGTTTTATTCTCAACTAAACGATAATTTTTTACCGTAAAAAGGGAATATAAAATGTTTTTCGAAATCAATTAGAGATGCCTTATAAACGAATCAGTTTTTGATGAGTTTTAAATCAAATAAAGACCATTTATGTGAAGTACAAAGAGCACCGGACCTAGTACAGTACATTGGGGTACGTCATGCTCAACAGTGCAATCTGTAATCAAACTACCATTGAGTATTACCTGTTGTTTTCTATCGCTGAGGTAATTTTCCATTAATTTTCAGGCTACCCTCGAAAATCCAAGACCTACAGTATATCTAATAGTTGTGAGTGGTAGAAATATAATCCATTTTGACGTGTATTGATAAGCTCGAATTCCGTAATAAAAGATGTTATCTTGTTTTCAAACGCTCTTTTGAAAAGTTTTGCAATATTGGATATCACTGATATCACTGATATTATCACTGACATTATTTGGTCTATAATTTTTAGTAAACTTTTTTGAGCCCGATTTATGAATGGGTTTGATCGATTATTGTTTTTTTTTCAAACTGTGAAGGACAAACACGAGAGGTGAAGATATTATCGATTATGTGCAAAATGGGTCTACAAACATTATTTTTGATTTCTTTCAGAATTTCAGCTGTTATTTGGTCGAAGCCGGGAGATTTATTACATTTTAACTCCGTGATGAGTCTACTGATTTCTTTTTCGTTAGAAGGTGTAAAAATCATGATCGTTCTTTGATATTCCTTGGCTGATAATTCTTTTTTTCTAGCAAAATCAGCCCCTACAATGGTGAAATATTCTACAAACGCATTGGTCATCTTTGAATAATTATCATCTGTAGTTGATCCATCATTAATTTCAGGTTCTTTTATAATTTCTGGGTGTTTTTCGAGACATTTTTATTATTATTAGAGTGATCTAAAATTTTATTTTCAGTAGTAATAACCCAAGGACGTTGATAATTGTTTGAAAAAAATTCATAACATATTTCGAAAGCTTGTTGCTTGGAAACAGACCGACGCCGCAGGCGAAGGTTTGTTGCCTATAAGAGAAAAGCTTGAGAGAAAAAAGTTGAGCATTTATCAATGTTCGAGGGTTATTCGGATAGAAAATGTTTTGCTAATTATAGAGAAAAATACAGAGCAAAAACAACCTATTTAAAGGTGCAATTACCAAAAGAACAATTAGAAAAGTTACATGAAGATCCAGACGTGTTACTTTCTATAACTGATGAAGATGTATTTCCACTACGCAAGCTGTTAATAATTTGATTATGATGGTCTTGGTCAGTATTCAAGTAGGGCTTTATTGAGTTGACATTGTTATGACCCGTAATTTTTATAAGCTCTTGCTCTTGTACACCACTTTTGGCCAATCGACTGACCGCAGTCGATCTATTGGAATGATTAGTAATTTTTTTCTTTGGTGTTCTAGCCAATCGCTTCGGCAGACGATTTTGTCCAATTTTGAATCGTATTTCTTCCAATAGGCATATTATCATACCAGGGATCATTTTCGGCCATCCAGTGACGATTTGACATCAATTTTTTAAATAATCTGACAGGACAAACTTTGCTGTCGTTGTCTTCTACTAAAGACTTGCTTTCAGTGTACATTCTTGAACCACCTTGGCAAGTCTTGCTGAATATAGGGTTATATTCAACTCGATTTGTTACAGAACCATCGTTCACCTCGCCAAGCTAATTCTACCGCGGCAGTGATAGAATTTCCCTTGCAGCCCTTCGGGGGTGTTTTCATTCCGTAAATTTATCATTTTGGTTATTTCTGTTGAACTTAATGCTGCTGAAATTTGTTTCCTTTTACAGGGATCCGATTGCAGTTTTCGTCGTATAGAATCGCGGGCAGCTTTGGCTTGTTGAAATACAACACTTTTAAATGTGTCAATAATAACTTTCATTCCATTATAATATTTTTCTTGTAACAGCTTAGGGTGGATTTAGTCAACTTTAGCACAAGCTTTATCATAAACATAACGGTAACATCAAAGGTTTCTAGCATAAACTTAACATTGTTGTATAAATGGCGCCTTTTGATATAACAGATTCAACTTTCACTTTTAACATAGGTTTAAGCACAATTTTAAAGTGATGTTGACTAAATTGTTGTTAAAATTGCACCCCTACGCGCAACCCTCGGAAGTCTTCGAGGGACTTGTGTGAGCTAGGGAAGACGCAGCCCTTACCTGCTAACATGTGATGCCATGCACGAGACCGGTGAATCGGTGAATCGAACCCACGACCCCACGCTTGCGAGGCGAACGCTTTACCAGCCTACCAGCCGACCACCACGGCAACTTGTTAGGTTCCACATGGTTTTGATCGTAGCTTCTTTAAACTCTGTACCATCTTTTCTTCTCATGTTCACATCCCAATCTTTTAAAATCGACGCCAATTCTTCCACTGTCCGATTTCCATCTAATTGATACATTCTATCATTATAAAAGTCCATAAATGCTTTCCACACAAACCTTTTACTGTAAACAGTATTTTTTGGAATATTTGCTTCTATAATTTCATTAATATTCTCGTCAGTATTATCCAAATCGTGACATTTTTTTTTGGAATATTAAATATTTGAAACGTCAAAATCGAAATAAATAATCAAATTATATTCATGGCAACGTGAGAGAGTGAAAACAGCCTATGGGATCTGTTTTCAGTATAACGTTGTTCTGATTGGTTGTGGTCAATCAAATGACCTAAAATTAACTGATTTCATTGGATTTCTACTACAGCAAATAATCACTTTTAACGGTTTTAACTAACAAATTCAGCTTATTTCTTTAGGATAAGAATTGCAAGAATTGCAAGTTATTATCATCAGGATTTCTCTTAGAATCTTTGTACATTGTACCTATCTCTATTATCGATATAATTCATTATTGCTTCTGTTGTCCAAGGTGTCCTTTTTGTTTTTTGTGATTTATCTTGTTCTTGGTTCTACTTCTTTCTGCCGCAGGTACATGTCAAATACATAATAATAATAATAATAGTCGCTCGTAAACACACAAAGAGTGTACTCAAAGGCATGGCCTGTACGGGTAGAGGACAACTATTATATTATTATTTGCCGTGGCGCTCCTGGGCGACTGACTGATTTTTGGTGGCGTATTCACTTTTCACCTGCAGGAAAATCCGAAAAACTTACAGCACCACATAGCCATTTCTAACGCTCTTCATCTTTCAGGCATACCCCAAATATCAGTTCAACTACGGAGTCCAAGACGGCCACACAGGTGACCAGAAGACGCAATCGGAAGTCAGAGACGGAGACGTGGTCAAAGGATCTTACTCTCTCGTCGAAGCCGATGGTACCGTTAGAACCGTAACATACACAGCCGATGACCATAACGGTTTCAATGCCGTCGTCACAAGGTCGGGTCACGCAGCCCATCCTGCAACTGCGGTGGCCGTTGCACCGAAGGTAATCGCTGCTCCTGCGTACACCACCCATGCAGTCGCCGCGCCTGCTTATGCCGCTCCTGCTTATGCTGCTCCTGCTTATGCTGCTCCTGCCATAGGACTGGGTAAGTTTATTCTGTGATACATCTGCATAGCTTTACTACCAAAACCAATGAGGAAACCTTCAGGAGAAAAATTACATCTGCAAGTATTACAAACATGCAAGATTCCCTCTAATGTGTTGATTGGAATATCTTCTAAGATAAAAACTCATCAAGCGAGATGGTAACATTTTTTCTTGGTTATCAAATTATTGTTGAAGAACACTTTCCCCTCAAAGAAATCTATGGAAAAATTCGTAATGCACAATTGAAATGGTTTAATGAAAATTGAGGAAACATGAGAAATCTGGTACAAACTATCTCTGATTCAACGAACGATCCCAATCACAAAGAAACTTTCAAACAACTAAACAGTAATAACAAAAAATCAATAATCGAAGGAAAATGAAAATCATATGATAATTATTGATCAGAATCAAATAATAAAGTCAAAGATAGCTGAAGATTAATAAAATTTGAAAGCAACGCCAATCAAAAATAAAATCAGTAAAAATATCAATTCTCTTGAATATAATACATTTTTTGCATTTCGTACTTCAAAGGTAAAAAGCTTATGAGCAAGTATCAATAAGGTTTTCGTAAATCATGCTCTACCATTGAATCGTAACTAAAGTTGTGAACGAGTTAGTCGAAGGCTTTGAAAACGGGCAACTGACAGCAGTCACTCTCTGTGCTCTGAGCAGAGCCTTCTACTATGTATCGCACGATTTTCTCTTGAGCAAACTATAGCTGACTACGTTGTAAGAGGTATCACACTTTCTCTATTCCATTCATACCTCCACAATCGAAAGAACTCTGTAGTACTCAATAATAACGAATCAGCATTCGAATTGGTGAAAACTGGAGTACCGCAGGGTTCTGTTCTGAGGCCACTTCTTTTCGTCATTTATATTAATGATGACATCTACCTGGAAATGTGTCGTTTTTGCTGATGATAGCACACTCATCATCATAACCTAGTAATAACAATGAAACACTTGGAAAATCAGGCAGAAAAGTGGTTCACTGATAATCTTTTGAAGTTAAATAAAACAGAACTCAAACCCCAAGTTTTTCGTCTGATAATGAAATCAAGACAGGTGAGAGTGTAAATATGCTTGGGATTATCTTAGATGATAATCTCAACTGGCCCCTTCATATTGATGATCTAAGCTCTAAACTTTCTAAATATATATTTTTGCTCCGAAAGTTGAAATTTATTGTTAGACCCAAGATTTTGTTGACAGCATATTACGCCTTTTTTCTCTCGTACCGTACCGCTTTGTGGATTTTTTTCAATATTTCTGGAGTCGTCACCTCATTTGGTCGACCACTGCGATGCTCGTCTTCGCAGGTCGTACGGCCTCGTTTAGCCAGGAATCACACTGATCGACCAGGACCGACCGTCCGCGACCGTCCACCTACGACCAAAAATTGAAGTAGATCAATGAAAACTTTCAAACTCACACTGATCGACCATCTACGACCGTCCGCCAGAATAATTTTGTAAATCTGACATTGATCTGACATTCAAAAGGTTATGTCAATTTTCTATTTATTTAACGAAAAAACGTTAAAATCATAAATTCAATGCTTTTGTTGTGAATAATGAGAAGGAGTGATGTGAAGAAGAAAGAATCATGATAGTGTATGATGTTTATAAACGATTAATAAAGTAATGTAAAAAAGTGTGTGGAATAGAGAACTTTATTTATATCGGGAACAAGAGGGTGAATTTTGAACCAATTACCCCAAATTATTAAAAGAGCAAACTACCCACTATTGAATGTCCATAAATTACACCAACAGAAATTCCCAATGACAAGAAGGCCAATTTTCTGGGCAGTAATTTCCGATGGAGCATCAAGGAATGTCTCCTTTTTCTATATCCAGCACGTTAATTCTTCAACTATAAAGATTATGTAAGTTACCATTAGTTGAACTGGTACTTAACAATTATTCTCTTGCGTTAATAAATTCCATCAATGACTTCTGTATTGCTGTGATTAGGATTACTCTGATTTAACGTAGCTTCACCGCAGTTATCAAAATATTCATCTCTGCGGCGGTCCACACGGTTCCTGTATTGTTCCGCTGCTTTAAAAACATTAAAACTTTGGATGTACTATAAATTGTAGATAAAGTACTCACGAATTTCTGACTCAATTGAAAATATAACAGTTCATACGAATAATATTAAAATTTTCGTTTAGGTGAAAAACTGTTTATCACAAACATGTGTCCAACTGATAATTTAGCGTATGGGCATAGCATCACAGTAGTCTGAGGCCGACCAAAATTTCCAGCAGGTTGAAATTTCAAACACGGTCTTTGGAAACCGGTCGTGGACGGTCGAGAATGGTCGAACAGTGTGAGTTGTGCGATGAGAATATACGTGTTGGAAATTTTGGTCGTTGGTGGACGGTCGCGGACGGTCGGTCCTGGTCGATCAGTGTGATTCCTGGCTTAAACTTTGCTAGCCAATATTTTACTGTTGATAACGAAGGAGCAGTCTCACCCAGAGTAGAATCTGGTTCAGCTTTTATGTTGGTTAGGCTACGGCCTTTCAAGTAAAAGTATTGTATCACATGACGATGACCAATTTTTTCCATGTTTACAAATTTACTGAAAACGTTTACTATTGATGGCTGCCAAACAAATACTAAACAACGTGGCGTCTTCAAACTTGAAATATATGCTGTATAGATTACTTTCTAATACAATGGTATTTTTCAAGCAACCACTGCCATCTCTAGGTCAGGCCAGGTACTTCTGGGAACATCCTCGTATAGGAAAAATAAATAATATATTTTGGTTGGTTTCCTGGTTTTGCCGTGGTCTTCTTTGGTTTAAATCTCCAAACGTTTCAACTGCAACTGCGGCAGTCATCTTCAGTGGCGTGGTCTAAGTACTCTTCTAGACGTGTCAAGTTTCAGTAGACACGTCTAGAAGAGTACTTAGACCACGCCACTGAAGATGACTGCCGCAGTTGCAGTTGAAACGTTTGGAGATTTAAACCAAAGAAGACCACGGCAAAACCCGGAAACCAACCAAAACATTGACGACAGCCGTGAAAGCCTACATTCCTACATAAATAATATACACCCTTGTTCATAACGTACTAATATGCACATTTAATAAGCTGTAAAAGGGCCAAAGATTCGATACATGTTAAATTCTGGAATCTATACATGTCACATTTCAGCAACAAATTAGTACCAACGCACAACTTCGGTTTTAGTGGGGACCTCCATGTTTGTTTGCAAGGAATTGTCACATTTATCATAAATTCACAATATTTATATTTCCAAAAACTATGTAAACAGTTTATATTTATGTAAATAAACATAATTATTATTGTTGAAAAAATGATCCTATGATATTTTTAATGATTTCAGGTCATGGACTTGGACTGGGATACCTCAAAGGCTAAATCCTCAGAAACATCAATCCTTCAACACATTGCCACAGGGGCTGCAGCCAGGCACAGGCAACCATTAGACTGTTATTATTCTTGCCTTTCCTGACTTTATCACTTCAAACAACAGTTTGCCTTACATTAAAGCAAATTATTGTTTGGTTTGAAATGTGTACCTACAATCGTATTCCTAACGAATTATTATATCTTACTATTTATTTTATCATAACTCAAGTATTTATTTATTTGGGAATACTCTGGATTCGACCGCTATGACAAATGTTTTTGTATGTTTGATATTATGTTGTTCTTCTCCTGTGCTTGTCATTTGTTACTATGTAAATATCATCGAGTAGTAGTGTATTTCTCACGCAGTATTGTTCTCATCATTGTATTTATAATAAACGTATTCCATTCATTGAAAATATTCAACTTTAATTATTTCCTAGTAGACAATGTCACTGTCACAAACTGAACGTCTGATAATGGAACCAGCGTTTCGCCAAAAGATCAGACTATCTCTGTGAATGAAGTCTAAATCAGTAAATTCATAAAAGTCGTCAAAAAAGGTTACCATAACCTAATTGAAAATTTTATCATTCACATTCTTTGAAAAACTCGATATACATTCATTGGAATGGTGAAAATTTCCTAAATTCGGACCAACTTAGCTTTCGAGAGTCCTATTCGACTGTTCATGTAGTAGCTCGAGTCGTCAGGGGAATAGTACGAACCCCTCGCCACATAGAACGTAGATCTGATGAGGATATAAGGGTTCAGAAACGTTCATAGGTTGAACCCAATGGGCTGGATACAATTCTCCTGGGTTGGGAGGCCTAGATAGCGACCTATCAAATGATGGACTACGAAATAACCAGAATCAGAAGACTATTGAAATATAAAGTAGGTGTATTGAAAAATAGTAAAAATATGTATGAAAAAGTACATAAACGATGCTGGGTATTCATTCACTTGATCTCATGTCATTAAATAAATATACATTTTCTGTGAATTCAAGTATAGATAGATTTATGCCAACTCTGTTTTTCGTATTCCACAGAATGTTTCAATAACACATTATACAAAAGAACAAATGATTTTTCAATATTTGCCAACAACAAATCGTACTAAGTTCTCCTTTCTGATGAAGAACTCTGGAAATGTTTTTTTTTCTTTGGTGTTTTGGCATGGTTTTGGCTATGGTCATTAGCCATGTGTTCTTTATAGACCTTGTTACTAACTCCATACGCCACCTTAGGAGCAGCACTGTTAATTGGAACGCAACAGTGAATAGTGCAGGACTCACCCTAGTCAAGCCACGAGATTTTAATAATTTAATCTGTTAAATTAAATTAAAAAATCCCAGCCCAACCAGGGTTCGAACTCCGGACCTTTCGACTCAGAGTCGGACGTTCTAACCACTGCGCCACGCCCCGACCTCTGGAAATGTTTAATGTAAATCTGTAGTAGAGGCAACAGAAAACAAATGAACCATTACATAATCATAAACAGAATACAAGGGATTAGTTCTTGACTAACAATAGGGAGAAAGTGAAAAATACTCATCATTCACCAGACAATAGTTCGGGGAAATAGTAAGTATATTATGTAACTATGTGTTATAAACGTGTTTAGTAACGAGCGTCTGGAGTAACGTTTTTAAAAATTTGCCCAAACATAGATTGCTAATCTGTAATTATCGAACACGGTACATATCCGTAATCCAAATGGTTGAAGAAAATTACAATTTTAAAGAAGTGTGATAACAAAAGTCGAAAAAATCCATCCACACATTCCACAAAGTGGAAAATATGAAGCACAGATCTGACAGAAAACAAATACTTCCCCACACAGTATGATATTACTTTTATGGAACAGATATAGAGCGATTATACGGATCGCGATCCGGGTCCCACCACGCCCCGACACCGACCGCTATACCTGCCTTTCGGCTCATTCACGGACGGCTGCGGACGCAGTGGAGATTTGGTTATGCCAAATCGACGCGCTTCGTCCTGTGCAATCCGAAGACGACACAGGTCGAGCTACTATTAGCATATTACCAATGGTGAGGCCGTATGCTGAAGCATACTACTGGCTCTGCAGTGTCAGTGCCCGAGCAAATTGAGCGTTGCTCACCCGCCGAGGGGGGCAAAGCCTCCCACCCCAACCCTAAGGGTGAGGACCTTGGCCACCTCTACCGAAGTACGGTATTCTTTTTCTTATCCAACGAAATCCACGCCCCCTAGAGGCCAACACCTTATGGAAGGGCGTCAAGTTGTCTTGACGGGGCTCCCCTTTCCCATAGGTACCCATGTTAGTCAGATTCCTCCGATAACGTTCATGGGTCTCCGTCTGCAGTCGTTTTCACCCATACTGCATACCCATGTCAGACTGAATCCCTCCAGCCTACGTTAGATGGGTGACCGTTCGTAACTTTCCAGCCGCTACCATGTTGACTTGACGAGGACCCACGGCTTTCAACCAAAGGTGTTTGGAATCGCCGCGGGCACTCCTCGCCCGACGCACAGCGCACATGGTGGACCCCCGGCCCACTTTTATGGAACAGCGCATTTTTGAATTATTCCTTAAATTTCCTAAAGTTTGAGTTCAATTTGAAAATTGGTAAGAATAATATCGTTGGAACATGAAGCTGGAGAGAGATGGAATTGTGAAGTTATCCTTCCTTCTTACATCGACTATGTGTAAACCTGTCCTAAGAGATATTCTGCTTGCTAGATAATTTTATAAAATAAACATCTAGAAACCTTCTATTAGTCATATAAAGCCATTTCAACACCAATAGTCTGATAGACACGGAATTTCTTTTACCAATGTTATACATATATGAAACAGAAGCATCTATTCTGAACTATTTGTGATCTTCTGCGATGTTCGTCAGTCAGGCATGGCCCATACAAGGTATCTGCATAGGTGGGTAAAATCGGATAATACCAAAATTTCGCATTTGGTAATTTTTGTTTTTTTTTTCAAAACAGCTTTGATTATTAAAAAGAAGATTAAGTTTGTAGAATGCCTTTTTTATCATGTTATTCACCTGTTTGGAAAATCTCATGTCCGATTCAAAATATATACTAAAATTCTTTGCTGTATTTACAAGAACCAATGAAATACCATTATTCTTACTATCCACGAGAGCTTTAGTTATCATTCTAGCTGGCTTGATTCCGAAAAACATCATCTGTGATTTGGCAGGGTTGAGTGATGAGCAGGATTTTTGTGAGAGTATGAAAATATCATCCAGATCAGCATTCAGCTTCAAATTTGCCAGTTCAACTTCTGATTCTTTATAAAAAGTATATACTTGGGTATTGTTCTCATAAAAAATACACTTACTATGACCTATGCAAGATAAGAAGGATGAAATATATATGGAAACCTAGAGTAGTCCCAGTGAGATACCATCTGGAATCTGTAGTACTGTGAACCTGTTCAGTTTTTAGCATAACTTTCCTTGAGTGCAAGTGATTTCTCAATGAGGCCAATGTAATGAAGCGTTGCCAGCAGTAGGCGATGATTGATCCAGTCGAACGCTTTAGAGCAATCTAGCAAGATTAGAGTGGTTAACATATTTTTGCAAGTAGCAGACAATATATCATCGGTTACTGTTAACGGTGCTGTGGAACAGCTACGTGAGAATCTGAAGCCAGATTGATTCTCAAGCAACGAGTTATAGCAACCAAGGTTCTTTTTGATTCAAATATGTAATAGATTGATTTGGGAAGCTGAATACACTTGCGAAGAATAAATGAAGAGGTTTTTTTTGTATAAAGTGTATAATTTCTAAATATGCAAAGCGCTTTCGACTTTCGTCATCTTCAGTGCTTCCTGAAAGTAAATACTCTGGTTGTGAGGGATTCTTGAAATTGAATTTATTGATTTGTAGGTTATGAAATTTGGAAAAATGTTTTAAAGTTAGATGAGTACCTACAAGTCAGGTAACAGGAAGAATTACAATTTTTGAAGTCATCTTATATGTATTTCTGGCCTAATTTCAACGAAAATCATGTTAGAATTTGAGGGCCATGTGGGTATGTCAAGTATTTTGAAAGAAAAATTTACTTCATCTGTCAAAGTCAAAGACAAAAATATAATACCAACTTGTGTTGGTAGTAAATTGAAATGTTTGGTTATAAAAGGGTTGACAACATAATCGAATTGAAGGTTTAATTTTGAAAAAAGTTGATCTGAAAGGAAGTATTGATTTAATTTTGATGAATAATTCTTTGGTGAAGTGGAAGGAAATCTCTGTACAAGTTCACTTGAGTGTTCAAGCAGAAATCATTATATGAAAGTTCTTTTGAAATTTCCAGTTCTTCGAACAAATCTAGTCTTAAATAACGCTTATTGTCAATTTGGTGTAAAATTTTTGAATTTCTATTGGGGCTAAAGTTATGATTATTAATTTTTAAATGGTTACCAAATGCTGACTTATCAGGTTTCTTCAGGTGTTCGTTGATACGTGTTATGAGAGGTCTGCAGGTTCGACCTATGTAAGAAGCGGGGCAATCAGAACAGTTAAGCCTATAAACGCCACTTCTATTTAACTTGTTGATTGTATCTTCAGAATTCACTAACAAGTTGCCTAACTTGTTACATGATTTAAGGGAGGTTTTTGTACCAGGTATGGTTTCTAGAATGAATTTTGAAATATCATTGCACAATTTGTGATCCAAAAAAGGCATAGAAAAATATTTAAATGAAAGAGAAATATCAGAGGTAGCATTTAAATATTTTTCTATGCCTTTTTTGGATCACAAATTGTGCAATGATATTTCAAAATTCATTCTAGAAACCATACCTGGTACAAAAATCTCCCTTAAATCATGTAACAAGTTAGGCAACTTGTTAGTGAATTCTAAAGATAAAATCAACAAGTTAAATAGAAGTGGCGTTTATAGGCTTAACTGTTCTGATTGTCCCGCTTCTTACATAGGTCGAACCTGCAGACCTCTCATAACACGTATCAACGAACAACTGAAGAAACCTGATAAGTCAGTATTTGGTAACCATTTAAAAATTAATAATCATAACTTTAGCCCCAATAGAAATTCAAAAATTTTACACCAAATTGACAATAAGAATTATTTAAGACTAGATTTGTTCGAAGAACTGGAAATTTCAAAAGAACTTTCATTTAATGATTTATGCTTGAACACTCAAGTGAACTTGTACAGAGATTTCCTTCCACTTTACCAAAGAATTATTCATCAAAATTAAATCAATACTTCCTTTCAGATCAACTTTTTTCAAAATTAAACCAAATTCAATTATGTTGTCAACCCTTTTATAACCAAACATTTCAATTTACTACCAACACAAGTTGGTATTATATTTTTGTCTTTGACTTTGACAGATGAATTAATTTTGTTTTTCAAAATACTTGACATACCCACATGGCCTTCAAATTCTAACATGATTTTCGTTGGAATTAAGCCAGAAATTTTATAAAATACATATAAGATGACTTCAAAAATTGTAATTCTTCCTGTTACCAGACTTGTAGGTACTCATCTAACTTTAAAACATTTTTCCAAATTTCATAATCTACTAATCAATAAATTCAAATTCAAGAATCCCTCACAACCAGAGTATTTACTTTCAGGAAGCACTGAAGATGACGAAAGTCGAAAGCGCTTTGCATATTTAGAAATTATACACTTTATACAAAAAAAAAAACACCTCTACATTTAAATATGTAATAGTTTTTCAAATGCTTTGGATAGTGTAGAAAGAAGACTGATTGGTCTTGAATCTTTGAGTTCTTGTTGATGTTCTTCATTTTTTCATTTTTGTATTACAATGGCAACCTTCGTTTTGTCAGGAAATGTTCAACTTTTTATCGAAAAATTGAAAATGGGAGTAATATAGGAAGTAAGCAAGGGGAAGCATAGAAGAAGCAACTCTGATCAGATCATCATATATAGCTTTAGATTTAATATACAGTAAGGAGCTATAAACAGAATCTTCATCAACGAAAGAGTAGCTGATATCGGAAACACCCTCCTTCAGATTTATAGAGATAGCTGTCTGGCAAATTTTTAGAGTTTGACGTTGAGATTTATCATTCCGCGCAAGGGATTAAGGTAATTCGCCAAAATTCGACAAAAGATTTTGAATACATATTTAAATTTCTAAACTCTTTAAACTAGACTTTTGACGAATTGTGACTATTGAACTTATATGCCAGATAAAATTTATTTCGTTATTCATTGCCGTTCGTGTGAAGTTCCTAAGCTGTTTATAATATTGCCAATTTTCATCCCTTCTTCATTTCTCAAATCGGTCCAGAGCCTTGTCACAGAGTTTCAACAAAAATTTCATGTCATCAGTGAGCCATGAACCGTATTGTATTTTTTTACTTTGAAAGTTCTGAAGGAAGCATGAATATCGAAGATACCTAAATAACTCCATTGAGGGACAGATTTTTAGGTTCAAGTTAAACTCCTGATAACTGTAATAGTTTAGATGGTGGATGACATTCTTTAAATAATATTCGATCACATTTTATCCATTAGTTGATTAATCTGGAGTTTAACTGGAACCTAAAAAACTGGCCCTGAGTCGTGAAACCAGCGTCGTGTAGCTTCACTCTCAGGTTGTCAACAGCCAGTAACCACAGTAAAGGTAATAGAACTCTCCCTTGGGCACAACTTTTTCTGCTCCCATTCTTATTGAAGCTTGTGATAGCCCATTTGATTCTTTGAGTTCTGAAGATTTTCCGAGCTAGGCTTCTGCTGCACTTATTGGGATTGAGGAGAACTCCTTACAGGTAAGCGGTTTGCCGTTCATTCTCCACAGCTGTTTTAGTACTGGGAAAGTGTGTCCGCAGGATAATACTTTAGCTGTCCTTCTTGGGGTTATCAGTGTACCTATCTCCCGATCTGTTTTTTAATCACGGTTGTTTGACTATCAGATGAACACCAGTCGATGCATCTACCACAGTTATCTCCTCGGCATACATCCAGAAATAGGAGTTCCAAAGCTGGTATCTTTGGAACTCCTATTTCTGGACACTGTTGAATAAACTGAAGTTTAATGCAACTTTTGGACTATATTAATATTTTCTAGTACCCACGGGAAAGGGACTCCTCTAATGGAGAGAACCAGAAAGCTTTAATAAGTGTTAGGAACTGCCTTCTATATATGGGATGGGAATACTATTCCAGAAGCAGATGACAGGAAATGAAATAGCTCTTGACAAGAAACAGAAAAACCAAGTTCAATCTTCCCAGGTCTCTGTCCTCATAATTTTCAGAACATTTTCTAAATATTATAGAATTTTATTATATGTGTAACCCCGAAGATACAAAAAATTACTTGGATGATTTCTGTGGGTACTGGAAAACCTGTCTTATCCAACCGAAACCTTGTTTTGAATCTGACAATGAAACTATACTATACTCTACTGATAAAGAAACTGAAAACTAGGAACATAACGAATAGTATAATAAAAATAATGATTCTGATCAATTAACAAATGAGAACACTCGGAGTTACATTTGGAAAAGTGTCATTGAGCCGTCGAAGTACCTACTTGTTACTATTAATAGGTAAATGAAGTTGATTGGGTACGTCATTAGCTAAACCACTTCAGTATTGACTCACACAAATTGAATCAGAAAATTACATGCCTTGAATAAATAGTTCGGATATTGCAACAAAACTAATTACTAACACTGGCCTCTATCATTAACTTCAGGCATGAAGGTCTAAGAAAAAGAGAATAATAATTGGTAATCCAAACGTTGGTTTGTTTATTTGAGTATTCAAGACTGGTATATCCATTATTCAGATAAATGCTTCGTTTTGAGGGAAAGTAATGTCCTGCTGATCTCTTCGACTTACATTTGAATTTTTTAATTTGAACATAAACAAAAAAAACACTAACAGCCGTATGCATAGTCAATTCCAGCGACTCGCCAGAGTTTCGCCGCTCGCTACACAAGAACTATAATGCACAGTCGAGCTCCAAAAAAGTGGTACATCGCTAGCGTTTCGCCAAAATGTAACTTATCGCGTAGTTGTCACTTTTTTGGAGCTCGACTGCGCATTATAATCCTTGTGTAGCGAACGGCGAAACTCTGGCGAGTCGCTGGCGATTGACTATGCATACGGCTGTAACAGCCGTATGGATAGTCAATCGCCAGCGACTCGCCAGAGTTTCGCCGTTCGCTAATTAATATATATATATATATATATATATATATATATATATATATATATATATATATATATATATATATATATATATATATATATATATATAATATAATGCACAGTCGAGCTCCAGAAAAGTAACAACTACGCAATAAGTCACATTTTGGCGAAACGCTAGTGATGTACCACTTTTTTGGAGCTCGACTGTGCATTATAGTTCTTGTGTAGCGAGCGGCGAAACTCTGGCGAGTCGCTGGAATTGACTATGCATACGGCTGTATATCTTTATATGTACCAGAAAAAAATCATATTTGTGTTTACTGCGTTCTTTGCTAGCGCTATTTGAGTAAACAGTAAACACTTGACCACTCTAGGAATATTTTGTACTTTGATTATTTTTGAAACCCCTCTTCGTTTCGAAGATACAGGACGAACATAATTTTCGACAATAACAACCTTCTATTACTAACTATCACACCGTAATCTACAAGAACTGTCAAAAATGATTAAATTCAGCGAGGATACAAAAATGCAATTTCCTCCCCAGTGACTGCCGAAGTTCCTCAATAACACCCAATTCGTTTCTTATCGAGTTACACCCAGCAGGATAGTGTACACTGTTGACTTCAAATGGCTCCATAGTAAATAATCAAGGAGATTTAGGTCCGGGCATCGAGCAGGCCATCGAATAGGCCCACTTCGATCAATCAAGCGATCTCCGTTTGTGACGGTTGAAAACTCATGAGCAACCACACTGAAATGTGCCTGTTTCATGAAGACGTTGATGAGTACTTCGAAGGTTTTTTTGTCAGGAACATCACGGTCAGAAAATCGTTCCACGTACAATGGCTTGTATTGAATTGGTATCAGTAAGTCCATAAATGGAATGCATCTCAGTATTCTTGGCGCTCGTGTAGCAACTCAGAGGACAGAAGACTTCACAAATAATAGTTTAATTTTTAAATGAAGAATATCTCACAGCTGAACGTCACTCAATTTCAACAACTTCAACAGACACCACAGAATCATTCTTCCTCGGCATATTTAGGAGAACAAAATCTTTGAAATATTTCAGTGAATATCGACTACGTCCAGAATGGTATTGATCTCCTTTCCATCGAGTTTATTTATTTATTCATTTATTATTTACTTATTATACATCTAACAGGCTGAAAGCCCAATGACAGGAGTATTGTACAAAAATAAGCTTAACGCTAATTATCATTCAAAAACTTAATAATCAATTTTGAATAACCTAGACATTTATTTTCTTAAATGCATGTAAGGACAAGAAAAATATATCAGCATTGACAGATTGCAAGTTGTTGTAGTACCTACACATATTCGGAAGAGGGCAGTAATAGCGGTATCGCGAATTAGAAACAGCTAAGTGAAATATTTTGTCTGGAGGTAATTCTTGGGACATTAAAATCGATCTATAATAGAAGATTCGTAGAATCTATGCCATTGTTAATGAGTTTGTGTAGGAAATCGAGATTTGCAATCCCTCTCTGCTTTCTTAATGAGTAAATATTAATTTTTTCCAACAATAGGTTATAATCATAGCCTTTCTCAGGATAAATGCCACATTTCTTAAAAAATGCCAATTTTAAAAATGTTTTCTGGACAGCTGTCACCGCATCCACAATATATTTCGAGTTGTTGGGGTTCCATATAACACAATATTCCATATTACTTCTAACCATTGCCTAAAAGACATTGCGTAAAGCATCGAAGGAATGGAATTCTTTACCATTCCTGATAAGGAAACAAATTACTGGTGGCCTGGTCAATAAGGATGTTGATATGATTTACAAAACTGAGCTTTTCGTCAAAACTCACGCTTAAGTCTTTGCATTCAGTTGTTGAGTTGATATACAGTAATCGAAAGTAAGAGGAGCATTTATGCGGGAAAAAGTCATTATCTTGCTCTTAGCGTAATTCAGGAGTAAATTGTTTTCTATACACCAATCATATAGAGATGATGAATCTTTTTGTAAAAGTTCACAATCTCGAATATCATTGATCTCACGGTAAAGTTTCAAATCATCAACATAAAGAAGAGTCTTCGAGTTAAAAGATTGACAAATCTCATTGAGAAATAAAAGGAACAAGAGTGGTCCCAGATTTGAACCTTGCGGAACTCCCGATGTCGATGGAATGTGAAGGATTTAACCCCTTCATATTCCAGAAACAACCCTCTTTCGTTCAAGAAGGATTTCATTAATTGTTGCAATTTAGAGGAGACATCAAAGTTTTTTAACTTGTCTATTAGTTGGTGATGGGAAATTGTGTCGAAGGCTTTGCCAAAGTCCATGTATACCACTTCAACTTGCTTTCTCTTATCCAGAGAACCAGATATACGTTTTGTCAATATACCTACATAAGTTGGTGGTCGTACCACTGTTCTTGACAAAGCTATGCTGATTTTGAGAAATATGACGAACATGATTATAGATTTCATCGGCAATAATTATTTCAAATAATTTAGAAAACACAGATATCAAGGAAACAGGCCTTTGATTGATGACGTTTTTTTTTGTCTTCAGATCTAAATACAGGACAAACTACCAACATTAGTCTAATCTGATTTTCGTGAAATGGTGCAAATATTCTAAACAGAGAGTGATTTCACATCAGCGACAAATAATTTGACTCCTTTTTGTTTTCTTTGAAGTGCTACATTAGGAGCAACGTCGATATGTCCTCCAAGTTCATGCTTCTTATATTGTTTTCAATGAAGAAATTTGTTTTTATTTCTCTATAGTTGTTACTGGACGTCTCATTTTTCGGCAGTTGTAGTCTGTAATCAAATTTATGTTATAAATCTTTAGAAACCTACCGAATACGAGGATAATTTGAATTTGTATCAACACAAGTAGTATTTGTATTTATACATATGTCAATAGTCAAATAATTGAGTTCACACGTGTTTATTTGAAAATTGTAAAAATTAATTCATCTAAAAAAAAAACAGTTTGGCTAGATCTCAGCGCCAAGATTATTGAAGTAACGTAATTGAAAAATTGAACAAGCGACCTTCAGGAACAGCGTGACATAAAAGAATTTTCAAGATAACGTGAGATGTTTTATAAATTTAAAAATATGGTGGGCACTGTTTTGATATAATGTGAGGATATTGTTATAAATTTGCAATAGTTCATTAATTTTTGTAACAAATTGCCATACATTATATAGTTAAACGTTACCACAACATACTAATTTTAATGTACTTGCCTTGATAATTTTTTTCACTCAGAAGTATTAGTTTTTTGTCAATAACTTCAGCACTTTCCTAACACGCTATAACTGAACAGCTGTAAATGAGTACTTGTAAAAATTCGACCAATTATTGAGGGCGTGGTCAAGATGCATACAAAATTGTGCGCTAAATTGAATTACTGGCTGATTTTTCGCTTGAAAACGCCTGGAACACATCTGGTTGAAATTTAGACTACGAGCTGTACTGCATATGGAGATGAATTAAGTGGCTTAAATATCGACCAAGGGTTGCATATGGGCAGAAATAGTAGGGGATACTTTGTTTGGCTCTATCAGTTTACCGCAAATTTAAAGTGGTGACACATATTAAACTTTCCACAGATACAAAGAAGTAAGGGTCGAACAATTGGATACCAATGATCGAAAACTGAGAGGAATGAAAAAAAAAATCACCAATTTAAAAAACAGAAATTTCTAAAAAGTTAAATAGAGGAAAAAGAAGCAGATTGATCTGCCGCATAATAAAATCAGAAGAAATCCGGAAAAGAATATGGCCCTAATTCGACTTGATCTGTGGCGCCTGTGTCAACACAAAGAGGTAAAAGTTTCTCTACTACAATGATCCAATGTGACATAATTTTAAAAAATTGTGAAAGGTATGATTTTTCGTAAGGTATTTGGATGCGAAAAAAACTCATCAACTGCAGTCACAATGAGATATCCATATTCGAACGATTGACATGTCATTTCAATTTTAATGGTCGCGGAAGCAGGTGCGTTTGAATGCTTCACTGACCATTATAACATTCTTGTCCTCTCAACCGGATCCGTTATGTAATCAACGATTGGGAGATCGCCACCACCACGAAGAAGGCGCCGAATTGTGGCAAGGAGAATCAATTCTTTGGTCAAACACAAACCAGCGTGAAGATTTAACGGAAAGGTCACTGTTTTTTTTAATCCCGACCGATCTGGTTATCCTGATATCTAGGCCAGGATCCTGACTTCAATCTTGGAATATCGAGATCCTGACATCTGAGTTGGGATTTTGGATATAATTTTTGAATTCAAGGAAATGGACGGAACGTCAGGAACGGCTGTTGAAGCGCAATATTCACAAAAATACTTTTAAAAACAGCTGTCAATAACAGACATGCACTTCAGGGAATAAAAGGACACTTTTAATCCTTTAGGAATTGAAAGTGAATTCTACCCCTGAGGGATTTAAAGTGGGAGAGTACATATTTTTTTTTTCAAATTTCAGTCAAAATACTCATTTTCACATTTTGATTTATTGATATAGGCTGAATAACACATATAACACAAAATAGAATTAGTTTTTATCATTATTTTCTCGTTCTTTTCTTTGGTGTTTTGGCATCGACTGCTATGGTCATTAGATAGATATATAGAAAATTCAATCCATGAAAAATGAGCACATGAAAATGGCTATGGGACAAGTCAAAGGCTAAAACTATTTGAAGTTATATAACATACAATCAGAATCAGAATATTCTTTATTGTCAGAAGAAAAGTTATTCATATTGACAAAGATATGTAAAAATACAACAAACAACATAACAAATATCAAACATTCATTTAATATAATAATACAATTTTAAGATGATGTTAAAAATACAAACTGTCATAAAAAGGATCGACTATGTGGAGTGATGATTGAAATTCATAGGATGAAGACTAAAACACCTCACAAAATATTCCTCCAATTCATAATAGGCTTTTTCAGCATATAACTGTTTGAGACTCTTTCTGTATATTTTATTGTCAGTCATTTCAAATCAAAATCAAAATAACATTTATTCAAGAAGTAAATCAACACAGGTACATTGGATAAAAATATAAATATCAATGAATAAATGTGTTTACTCAATAAGTGATTCAACACTTGTTTTGAGGAAAAAATGGAGAAAAAAACATTAACATAATAAATAATTATAGTGAAGGATGAAATTTAGAGATAGTCTCGTTGAAGTGATGATAAATATAAATAAAAACACAAATGCATAACATAACAAGTATAAAATTACATAAAATTTGGAGTAACATCCATAAACTGATTTCAATGGTAGCGTCCATTAAAATTTAAAGTTCGTAGACAGTAACGATGGAATAAAAAGGTACAAATACGTCGATATTGGGAAACTTGGGAATAAGTATATGTTTCCTTAATTAAAATGAAAATAATGTGAATGGGCATGTACTAAGAAACTGTGGCGATTGCAAGACCATCCTTTATTGTATTTGAGATGTCACCATCTTTCTAGGATTGCTGGTTATGAACGTTTTCAGTTGATATGTGAAATTTGCCTCGGAATTGATATTTTTCATGTATTCAGGCAAATAGTTATATATCTTTGGAGTAATATATGAGTATGCTCGTTGACAAAGTGTTTTGGACATTTGTGGCACAAGGAAGCGGTGTGTCGTTGTCGTGTTTTGATGATATTTCAAGTTAGCCGCAAAATAATACAACTGTCGAATATCGAATATTTTGGATTCCGAATAAAGGTCATCACTTGAATATGTTGGATCTTTTGAGAAGATGATTCTTAGAAGCCTTCTCTGCTCTATTTCTAGAGAGTAATAGGTAGGATTTTTTTGAGGTGTTTGAACTTGTATAGCAGAGTTTGTAATTTTTTCGTTACGTATGTTGTGTGATAGTTCCATCTCAAGTATACATCAATATAGATTCCCAAGTATTTCATTTTGATTTCAGGTTTTATGATTACCTGTTCGCCATGTATATTGAATTTCAAACAGTTGAATGAAGGAATCTTGAACTTGTTACAACTGAATGGTAAGTAACTTGTTTTTTCTAGGTTGAGTGTGAGTATCCTATGATCTAGCCAATTTTTTATTCTAGTGAAATCCGTTTCAGCTTTTATTTTCAGGTTATTCCAGTTGTCTGCTTTGTATAAGATGGCGGTGTCATCAGCAAACCCGATGATTTCTTCACTGCTCCGTTGTGGAAACAGCCCATTAATATATATATATATATATATATATATATATATATATATATTGTTATTATTATTTTAATACAATGGAATTTGATAATATGAAATATCTAATTTGCCACTACATTGGGTGTCATATTGTTATAATAATAAGAATTTGTGATTGTTGTAGTTATAATAAACTGTATTATTATTGTGGTGTAGAAAAATTGTTGTATTGAATTCAAATTTTGGTTTTGTAGTCTTAGTTTATTGAAAGTAGTTTGATTGATAGTAGCAATGGTAATAGTAGTAGTAGTTAGGAATTTGTTTCTTTTTATTGATATTTATAAGCTGTTTTGTAGAAAATAGATAAAGTATAGTATTCAAATAGTATTTCAGAACGCCCTTACAAATACTTACTCATTGTTCTTAGATATTACCTTTCTCTTACTCTCGGTACGCCACATGAGAAAACTCTCAATCTCAAGGTAGAATTCAGGAAAAAGGTGTTGTCAAGAACGATATATTATAATGCAATGTACTTTACCTCAGAAATAAAGATATGAATTCACTCAAATATTGTTCGTTTTATTATAATTTTCAAAATTCATTCAATGTGATGACTTCATAACTTCTGAAGATTGCTAAACTCTTATTCTACCTAGCTCTACGCAAAATAACTTATCATCTAATGGAACTTTGTCAAAATTAATAAACTAAGGAGTTACGGTTACGTTACCGTATTAATAGACACTGATTTACCCCTTTCTTGATGATTATATTTACATGAAACTGACCTAACCTAGAATTGCTAGTAAATGGTGCAAAGTTCTTGTTGAAATGAAAATAAAGAATATAGATTGATAGATTGATAATAAAAGACTAATAAAGTTCTTAGGTGGATAGTTTATGCACTGTTTCGCGGAAAATTGTTTGTTGGGATTATTTAAAAGTTCGAAGAGTGAAAAGTTAAGTTCGTGCACAGGATTTCTGTTTGTTAGTGGAAATTATGCAAGGATAAAATACCTTTTCAGCATCTGGTGGACTTCAGCTTGTTGCATTCGGCTTTCAAGGTGAAATTTTCTTTCCATTAGTCGGTCAAGGTAAGTTGTCTTTGATTTTGATGTTTTCTAAATGGTTCTGGTAGTTTTCCGTCTGGATGTTTGTATGTAATTTTGCAATTTTGATAGAATTTTGAATTTTCTTTTCTCTGCTCTCCAAAATAAAATAAAAAAAATCCTCCTTCCTTCTTCTCGCTTGTTGATAACCCTCCTCCTTTCTTCCTTCTTTTTTTTATCACTAGGCTCCTTCTTTCTCCAATTTTCACAAAAACACTCGATCACTTTTGATTAGCAGTCACTGTTTTTAATTAATATCTTATAATTACTTAACCTATTTACACTTATATCTATATGGTACATTTTGTTTACTTTCAACAAGAATTTACTTCAGTTCTCACATTTATTTTCATGATACTTATTTCCTCTTTAGTTACTGATATGACTTTTCTTGACTCATTATTTCCTCGTCATCTCTTCCAAACTCTACCTGTGATTGGCTGTGTGACAGTTTTATTTTCAACTGGAAATAATCTTTTTCTAACTTTTTCCTCTACTTTTGGATCTGCTTTCCTTTGATGATAGCTAAGTTAATGATTCTATGTGGCTGAAATTATTTTCTTTGAAGAAAAGTTAGCTTTCTTGATTGATTTCAGAGTGTTACGTTTACTTGGCCCGTAATCTTATGATTTGAAAATAACTCTTTATTTTGCAAGGTTTCTGAAGGATTTTTTTTTTTATAAATTGAAAGTGTTATATTTTGAATTGATAGAGGTTATATCTTTTTGACAAAGTATCAGTCAGGGTTGTTCTGTGAAATAATACTGTTATTTTTGTTTTTATAAAGTTCATTATATTTAAATTTATATCTACTACTTCTTATATCCTATTTTCATGACAATATATATATATATATATATATATATATATATATATATATATATATATATATATATATATATATATACATATAATAGAATGGGACCAAGAATAGTTCCCTGTGGGACCCCATAATCTATTTCTCTGGATTATGGTGATTATATATCTTCAATCCATTATATATAACCGAGTCTTTGATTAAGGTGGTTGATGGTAAAGGTAATTTCATATGACTGTGATGCCGAGTTATATGATCTGATGAGTTATTTTCAAATTTAATTCTATTTTTGTGAATCAGACTGACTGATTCGACAATACAAAGTGAAGTGAGAGTGAGAATACCTTGACGTGCAAACAAAGGCCGACAAGAATCCCTAAATTTTGCTTTACACAAATATCTAACGGCTCTTTTCTGTAGTGTGAAGATTATTTAGAAACGTGTTTTGCTACAGACTACCCCGAAAGCAATGCAATGCAATACACTGATCAGGTACCTATACTCATAGATTACAATACAAATACAATATAAATACATAAGAATAGTACAAAAATTGTTTTTTTTTCATGAATTTGAAATATTCATAAAACTCCGTTATTGTGTACGGACTTATATGCAGAAGTAACTCACATGACTTTTTAAAACAATAAAATTTGTTAATATTTTTTATGGGATCCGAAAGAACATTATACAATCTCAGACCTAATATTTTGTATGATTTCATACAGAGTGTAAAGTGAGTACTAGGGATATGAAAATCATTTCTTGTTCTTGTACTATATTCGTGAAGGATTTAATTTCTTGTAAAAGCATTTCTATTTTTGTGAACGTGAACTAAGAGTTCTAGAATGAAATGTCCAACTAGAGGCAATATTTCGAGTCTCTTGAAAAGGATGCGACATGAGAATGTTGACGATGCTTATTGTTTTAGTTATCCGTTTTTGGGAAATAGATACGTCTTGTAGTCCTTTTGAAATCCCCCATAACAGTATTCCATATGATATTCTCGACTGGATCTGACCAAAGTAATATTGTTTCAGACCTCGATTGTACAGAACATTTTTGAGAACCCTGATTTGGTAACAATTTGAGATTAGCCACGTGTTCTGGGTAGGCCTCGTTACTAACTCCATACGCCACCTTAGAAGCAGCACTGTTAATTATTAACGCGACAGTGAATCGTGGAGGATTATCACCAGTCGACACGAGCTTTAAGTCTATTATTGTTTACAGTTTGCCAGTCTAAAAAGAGGCAGACATTTGGAGGCTACGTTATTTTCTGATTCATTGAATTTTCAACGTAGCCTTTCACAACAGAGCCACTTTTCCACTTGCCATGTCCCTTCAATTGATCTAGGCTTACTTCTGAGTCAGCAAGTAAAGATAAGGAAGGTCTGCGGAAACTAGCGTTCGGATCTATATAACACACTTGGTGCATAGATAACTATTTCATGTGATCCTGTGAATATCGAGCTGTATTTAATGAAATTAATCAAGAGTCTGAAGAGTTCTCTCGTGGGACCACCTTCGTCAATAGCCCCTTCTGACTTTCCTTCCATGTAACTGATAGAATGACACCAAAATTCTAATAAGAGAATCTAATCAAGAAAGGAGAAAGTTGAAGGCCTGCATTCTATTATCGACGAACTGTTTTTCAACCAACTCAGTTGAAATGGGCACCTCTTCTCAGAAAAGAGTTGAGAAATAACAAAATGGCGATTGGTTGATACCAGACACCCTATATGTATCAGATAGCAATACAGAATGTCTTGACAGATTCAATTTGACTTTGTCAAAAACAGATAATTTCATCTCTAAACATAATAAAATAGCTAATTATGATACAAGTTCGTAAAGTAGGACTTTTTGGTATGAGCGTGAAGTTTAATAAATGGGGCGCAGCCGCATGTTCAACAAACACGCGAGTACAAAAAAGCCCTTTAGGAAAGTGCTTCATACAAAGTTTATTCTTCGACAGTTATTATATTGCCAAATTGTAGCAATTATATCATTAATTTGAATGTTTAATGATATGAATTGTCCTCGTATTATCAAATAAATACTTATTATATTTTTATATTTGACGCAAAATACTGTATTTTTCAAAAATACATAGATGCATGTGCGTAAAACCTTAGTTTACGCACTGTCGTAGAAAAATAGATTTTCAGATACTGAAACATCTCTGGCGACTGTAACCGCTGATATATTAACTGCTTATTATGCGGGTTCGTCTAGTGCCTTGGTACTACTTGATTTTTCTAGAGCATTCGACATCATTGATCATGAGTTGCTTGTCGCAAAATTGAGTTATTATGGCTTCGATGACTCATCATTGTTTTTGGTATGGAATTACTTTCTGAGACATTCTCAAGTGATTTAAGTGAATCCAAACTAGATGTACTTTCAGGTATCCCGCAAGGGTAAATTCGTTGAATTTACAAAGAGGCGTATATCGGAAAAAGGCGAAAATGGTTTTTTTGGGGTAACAAGTTGTGCCGAAGCTGATTTATCTGCTCTCAAAGTGGCGTATATTAATTCCTGATAGTTCAGATGTTATTTCGTTTTCAAGTTGAGGCGTATATCTGAAATGAGTGAAATATTTCGAAGCGAACCGGCGTATATGAAATACGCCCAAATGCATGGCATATATTAAAAAAAAAATATTTTAACACAAACAGGCGAATATGACATACGTTTGTTGTTATTGTTGTTATTCCTTAGCGTTATACATAATGAAGCATGCATATTCGCCCTATTCCGAAATTTGCAGGCTCTAACTTGCAGATTTTCAGTTCTCTGGTTAACTAGACAGTGCTCACGTCGGCTCATGAGAAAAACTCAAATTCTTCTCAATATGGATTTGAAGCGATTATTATCGGAAATTTAGAAAAAAATGTCAAATTTTCACAGAAGATCAGCGCTTCGGGATTTTGACAGATTCTTATAATTTATGAAACCTCACGTTGCAGAGAGAGTTCTTATGTAGACATATAGTCATTCAAAAACCAAAACAAATGAAGCAAGACTCTGGAAAAAATAAAATCAATAAATTTTATCTTCCTTCCCTACTTTAGCAAAAAAGTACCTGTTTGTAAGGTTTTTTTCCTCAAAACATTGGACATCAGTGAGGTTTTAGAAAAAGAACAAAGAGGTATCAGAAACGATAAACAGAAATTATCGTTGATCATATCACAAAGTTCCCCAAAGTAGAATCACAATACTGTCGAAAGGTTAGTAAAAGACAACATCTTTATTCACAGCTACCGATTCCTAAAATGTATTGTATGTATTCGGACGAAAACAAAAATAATGAAATATGAAGCGTCTTTTTATACAGGAAATTATTCAAATCCATGAATCTCTCTTTTCATCGTCCCAAAAACGACCAATGTTCTTACAATAATGGCGATGACTCTATTGAATCATCACTAAAAGAAAAGTATCCGAAGCATGAAGCAGAAAAAAATGCTGTGAGAAGAATTAAGACCGAGAGTAAGGAAAGAACAATGAGAGATACTAAGGTTGTTAGTACTGTTCTTGATTTGCAGCAAGTCATTCAATTGCCGATTGCTTTCTTCAATTTCACAATCTATGATCTGTCTTCGAGAGACTGCTACTGTTACACTTGGTATGAAACCCAGAGAAAACAAGGTTCAACCGAAATGTCGAGTTGTCTATACCTCTTTTCAAAAAGTTGTAGAACTATTTTTTGATGGTTGCTACGGCCAAAACAAAAACTTTATACTTCCTGCAATGTTTGCTTTCTTTCTCAATGAAAGCAAGGTATAACAAACATAACCCTTCATTTATTTGAGGCATGCCATGATCAAAATGAGGGCGATTCGGCACATGTTGCTATAACTGCAGCAGTAACATGCTGGAGATATTTTCATACCCAGTCAAATAATCCCGATAATAAAGTTGGCTCGAAGAAAACAACCCTACATGCATTATTTATGAAATTTTCTGAATTTATGAGAATTTTACGTGTTCGTCATTCTGATGAAATGAAGCCTGACTCCAATAATTCTTCGAATTGGACAAAAATTATGGCAATTATGGTAGATAGAGAAAGAGACGAATAACAAAATTTTCTACAAGAATAGTAACATGGAAAAAACATTTTCTCTTTACAAAGAAATGTTGATATATCAAAAATGAAGGTTAAAAACCTCAAAAATGCAAGGCCAGCTACCATTGAAGAAGTATTCATCTCTCATGACATTTTGGGTAGGATCGACCCCCGTCATTCGTATTGAAGGATACCAAGCATTCTACTGTAATCTTTTTCATTTAAATAAATAATGATCTCTATATATATTTTTTCTGAACTATTCATTTGCTATGAACGATTATTTTCAATTTTTAATGTTTGTCTGAATAAGCATCACGTGTTTGTTTGTATTTTTCTTCATAATCTGATTGGGATTGAATGAACTTGTTTAATAAAGCACATTTACTAAAAGGCGTATGTCGTATTATTTCAAATTACTCCCACCAGGATAAAATGTTAATAACCTTTTTATCAGCATTGGATTATATATACAATAACCTAAATATTCACAAACATTCAATGAAATGGGCTTACTTTCCTTCCGATAGTGACGACATGAAAAACTAGTGAATCTTAAATTGGATCTCCTCAGAAATTGTTCAAATCCATATACGCCACTTAGTTGATTCGACGACGATGGGCCCATTGCTTTTCATTATATACACTGCTGATATTTTGAATAATAAAGAACAGTGTAAAGTTCAAGCGTATGCAGACGATACACAAATGTAGCTTAATTTTAGTACGGAGAATTGGATAACGAGGACATTATGAATACTGAATAAAACAAAATTAAAACTTCCTCTGATCAGCACAACTTGAAACTTTATCATTAAAAATCAAAGGCAACAAAAACAATAGAAACCTTTTGAGAGTCAATATAACAATTCAAATTGATAATTCAACACTGCAAATATGCGATTCAGCCAGGAATCTTGGCTTAGTGTTAGATGTTGATATGCGCTTCTTTCTTCATATCAGGAGTATTATAAGCAAAGCATTTGCATCCTATAGTGCCCGCAATTTTTTCAGCGTTAAAATGAAGCGAACCTTATGCGAATCATTGGTCCTGAGCCACTTCAACTATTTAGATTTTATCTATGGCCCTATGGTCCTTGCTTAACAAGGGTAAATAAGGTAAGATTCAGAAGGTGCAAAACAGCTGCTGCAGATTAATTTATGGAATGAGAAAATATGATCATATTTCTCAAAAGTTTCAAGAATGTAACTGGCTCAACATGAAAAACAGAAGGCAGCTCCATCTAGGTATTGTCACACATGAACTTTTGATTGATCCTAACCCACCTGCTCTGGTACGAAAATTCATTCCTAGATCCAAAACACATTTAAAGAATGTCACGAATAGGTCCACCCTGACCATGCCCCAACACTGAACTGCAATATTCCAAAAGTCATTTGTATTCAATGCTATACAAATGTAAAATCATTTGCCTGATGAATAAAAAAATATTCAATTTCAATAAATTCAAATATAAATCATAAATTTAAACTCAGCGAAAACTGTCTCGACCGGCTCAATAAACTTTCTTTCCTTATTCATTTAGAAATTTGTACGTTAACTCGTTTATGTAATGTTAAATATACTAGGTCCACTCTTTCATTTGTTCATAAATTGTAGTCGTTTTATAAATACGAATGGGTCCAGCAAACATTGCCAACATCACCAAAATGTTCCATGTGACTCTAATGTTGTATTTTGTTTTCTTTATATAATTTTTTTTGGCAACTGCCCTCTGATGGTTATGTTTTTAAAAAAGTAAAATTGAACTTATTTTTTTTTTCAGGAACAAATTCAGAATACGATACGTTACTGACAAAATTATATAACTGTTTTCAAGGCCACAGTCTTCTAAATGCAGTAACTTATCGGTGCAAATTGATCATTGCCCTTCTAGACATGTACACATTCCTTGAGTTGCCATTTTTTCATTTTCAGACTGTGGAAGGTTAAAATTTCCAAAAACTTATGTCAAGAAAAGTAAAATTTTCAGTTGTAATACCACAAGAGAGTGAGAATAAAGTGAAAATAATTCGACAGATTTTTCGAAATCTTGTTGCCAGGCAATAGACACGAGAGCCCGAAGGGCTCGAGTGACTATTGCCAAATGGCAACAAGTTTGAGAAAAAATGTGGAGAATTATTTTCTACTTTATCGAACTCTAGTGTGGTATTCGATAGATTATTTTTTGATGCCCCAATCATAGACACATTCTCTATACAACATTTTTATTCATTACGGTTATCTAAATTCATTTTTCAGTTTGCATGCAAACTGATGACAGACGTCAAATCAAAAGTATCAGTTGTTGTGACACAATGAAAACAAATACCACGAATATTCCCGAGGCAATAATCTAAGTAGAAAATTCCCACTATAATAATGTTGTGATTGGTTTGAAAGTACATCATAGCTTTAAATTGATGGTTTTTATTGGTTGCAAGATATTTCGAAAAATAATCATTTTTATAAAATCCACCCAACCAAATATTTGCTGGAAACGCGACATTCACGAAATCATTGCTGGCAAATTCGTTGCTAACTTCACACACATTCATCTAGCAACCTGCATCAACTCCGTCTCCAAAACTCAACGCCCATGTAGAACCGTCTCGGCCCATTGAATATTTGAGTCAATGGTACCTGCGGTCATCTTTGAAACTGAAAGTAGACTTCGAATGACTGTTGCGAAAGCAAAAGTAGACTGCATGCTTCATTTAATATTATGTGTCGGTATTCAGCAGTCAGTTTGTGTTTAACGTTTCAGTTCCTCAAATGTAATGAGAACATGCGGGTGCTATGGACACCAGTCGCGGAAAATGGAATTGGAGTCTTGCATTCTTGTGGTTCAATGGATGTAGACCAATAGAAAACATGATTACTAATAGATTTTATAAATATTAAAATTAAAATTAGGCCAAGCTTTTTATACAACGACCTCTTAGGAAGTTGTATTTCCTACGGTTTCCTAGACGGCCATCAACTTTTTCATTTGACCCATGGTTACTTTTACGAAAATAATCCCCGCCGAATTTTTTTTTTGAAAATCTGTCGGTCTGTCTGTCGGTCTGTCTGTCTGTCCGTCTGTAGCTCCGTCTGTGTACACTTCAAAACGCAATTTGTTTCGAACCCTTGGAGATATCGCTTTCAAATTTGAATCATTTTAATAATTCGAGGAAAATATTTGTTAATTTTTTTTTCGCGATCGGAAAATCCGGAAAAATTTGAAAGTGATTTTTCCGTTTTTTTTCGGTTCCTATGTTACTCGATACAGGTCCAGGAATTGATTTAATCCATTCCATATTCTTTGTAGATATACTTCAATGTGTCGTATACAGGTGTATAGTTTTTGAGATGGATCGGAAAATGCTAACTAGGTTTTCCGAATTTCCTTCAGGAAAATGTCAAAATTCACCTGCTTGATCTTTAGCAAAACCGACGGAAGAAACTGAAATTTTTGAATTGCAATCAATGAAGCTCCAGAAACTGAACAAATCCTAGAGGAACCATTTTTCGGAAAACCGACCGGAAAATGGTGAAAATTCCAAAAATCTGAAGAAAAAAAATTCAATTTGGAAAATACGAAATATCTCGGAAAACGCTGATTTTTTCCAAATTTATCAAAATACCTTTTTTGATGTGATCTTTCAAAAATCGACAAAAAATTTCAATGAATTTTTTTCTTAAAATCAATAGTCTAGGAAATATTTCGAAAAAATGGAAAATCGAGATATTGACTGTACTAATGGAACAAATGAAAATCTTAAAAATGTATGAATACGATTTTACAAGCCGCATCGATATTTCCAAACCGTTTTTCTCCAACTCGAATGAAAAGTGGAAAAATCTTTAAAAAATGGAAAAAAGTGGAGAATTTGTACTTCTTTTCGAAAATCGTCAAAATTTCGAAAACCAATAGGGCCATTCAAGGCTTCCTTTTAAAATATTATTGTCTTCGAACAGTTCTTCAAAAATTTCTGATGAAATTTTTTCATATCTTGTAAAACCATTTTGGCAAAGATCTTGAAAAATGTGCTGTTTTTTGCTTAAAAAAATTAAAAACTCGAAGTATAAACGAGATATAGAAAAAATGTATATGAACACTTTTGTAGTTCCCAAAAAGTTCACATGAAATTTTTCCATACCTTGGAAAAAAAAATTGCGATTTGGAAAAATTTGGGACTTAGAAATAATTTCACATTTTTTCATAAAAACACCAAAAACTCAAAAACTAATTGAAATATCTAAAAAATGTTTCCGAACATTTTTTTTTGAACCCAATTATGTCTACAAAAAGTACTCATGGAATTTTTGCATATTATGGAAAATAAACAAAATATTTGATTTTCTTTTAAAAAATCACCAAAAACTCAACAGTGGCGACAGATTTTCAAATTTTTTATATCAACTTTTTTGGTCAGCTTCTGAAAATCTACAAAAAATGTTGTTCAATTTTTTCTATAATATCAATAGTTTGGGAAATATTTCACAAAAACGAAAAATTGGGGTTTTATTGATCTCAAAGATGTCTACAAAAAATGTTTATGACATTTTTCGAAATCTTGAAAAATAGACAGAATATTATTTATTATTTTAAAAAAACACTAAAAGTTCAAAGATAGCGACAGATTTTCAAGTTTCACAATTAACCTTTTTTGATCATCTCATGAAAGTCTACAAAAATTATTGACGGATTTTTTACGTGACATCAATAGTCTGAGAAACATTTCAGAAAAACAAGCAGTTTTCGTAAAAAAAAATTGATTCTTGAAAAATAAGACAGTCATGTATTGAAAACGCGTATTTTTCTGGAAAATTAGTCAAGTAACTCATTTATTGAAAACGCGTATTTTTGTATGAAATTAGTCAAGACAGTCATGTATTGAAAACGCGTATTTTTCTGGAAAATTAGTCAAGACAGTCATCTATTGAAAACACGTATTTTAGTGTGGAATTATTCAAGACAGTAATGTATTGAAAACACGTGTTTTTGTGGGAAATTATTTAAAACAGTCATATATAGAAAACACGTATTTTTGTGGGAAATTATTCAAGACAGTCATGTATTGAAAACACGTATTATTGTTGGAAATTATTCAAGACAATCATGTATTGAAAACACGTATTTTTGTGGAGCATTAGTCAAGACAGTCATGTATTGAAAACGCGAATTTTTGAGGGAAACTAGTTAAGACAGTCATGTCTTGAAAAATATACTTGGATTTTTTTTCAAGTCTTGCATTAGTAGTTGTATTCAAATTATTGGTGTCCAGTTATAGATTAAAATACAGTCGTTGTACTCATATTATAGTTTTAAAGGCATTACGGTAGTTGTATTCATATTATTGGCGTCCAATTATAGTTTTAAAGGCATTAAGGTCGTTGTATTCATATTATTGGTATCCCATATTATACTTCTAGGACATTCAACTTTACGAGCTTTCCGCAAAGTGTTCGCGCGTAGTGCGAATCCGAGCGCGTAGCGCGAGAGTCAATTGTACAACTTCTTGCTCCGAGCTCCTCAACTTCCGAGCAATAGCTTGTATTCAAATGCACTAATAGGTATTTAAGGATCAATGAATGTAAAGACATGTTAACATTCGAGGTGAGCAAGTACGAGCCGAGGCAAAGCCGAGGCTTATCGCTTGCCGAGGATGTTAACAGTCGATACATTCCGTGTTACTTATTACGTTTTCCCGCTGCTTGTTGACATTTCTCAAAATTTGCCTGCATTGAAGTTTGTTTTCGTAACTGCTTAAATGACAGCTTGGAGGTACAACAAAATCAAAAGAAGAAGAAAGAACCTCACTTTTCTGTTTGCTTTTGTAAATAAAGAACGTTATTCGAAGTTTTTACTATTTCTGCAGTGTTTTAATTGTTTCTGCTGTGTTATAACTATATCTGATGTGATTTTATTGAAAACATGAACAGGATGTTCATAAAGTCAGTTGTGGAATCATCTGCGACTGTGATATTACAAAATAGTAACTTCAATTTATCGTAGTCATGTATTCGTACAATTTTCAATGTTTCCCTTGACGATATTTCTGATGTGTTTTTTCTGTTTCTGCTGTATGTTGAAATTAAGGACTAATGGATTTTACAACATATAAAAGTCCAGTTTAGATGATGTTCATTGACAATGGTAAAGATAAAATATCAATAATCGGCATTGATCCATATTTTCTTAAAGCTGATGATATTTTACTCATCCCAAAAATAATGTATCTTGATATTGTTAATTATTTAGTGGAAACGAAGAGTACTTTTACAATGAATTAAATGAAAGCATATAAAAGTTTAGAAGCTCACAAAATAGCAATTTGTGTGTGGGTGAAAAAAATGTATATGAAGCAGGTAAATTCGCATATTCTAGTGACTGGAAAGGTATTAACCATCATACTATGGAAATACTGATAACTTATTTTTGAAATTTTTCTTGGTGATGCATTCTCAAAGACTGAATGATAAATTATTAACACCATGGATAATGCCATGAAGATGGCAGTATTGTTATTGCTCAATATGATTGAACAGCAGGTTTGGGGAGATTTATTCTCATGTACCAACAGTCTTATTTTCTACAGACGAAATAACAAGAAAACAGGAGTAAGTCATTTTGACAGGAAAAAGAGCAACTAATAAGCCAGCTGAACCCTTCAGACTTTTGGACTGAAATCTAGCAAATCCCAAGTGCGTGAACCTCACTGAAGATGACTCCTTACATAAAAGGTTTCTGAGGAATAGAAACAAAATTTACTGATGAGCTTGGTCGAGTCTGAAGTGGCAGTTCTTCATTCTATAATCAGACCATTTTCTGTGAAGTGAAGTGAAGTGGAATCCAAGAAGAAGTTTTGTTGTGTTGAATCTGTATGGAGATACAGAAATGAAGAATTAAGATGCTGTGCCTCTTCCTGCCCGATAATTGTACCATGATTTGCACTTTGATTGCTCACGAGTTGCTCTTTTAATTTGTTTGAATTCTTTAATTGTTAATGATAGTCAACCTTTTCACCTACAGTTATATTTTAATAAATTGAATACTTTTCCAGATAACTGACTTTATTCTGACATTCATATCCAAAATTTTACAAAATCGTGTGCCTAGCAACAGATGAATATATTTTAAAAGTTATTCATCGTTCAGGTCAATTTCGCCTTTGATGGAAATGATCAAAGCTTAACAAATAATATTCAACATATTTTCTTCCTTCTCAAATAATTACTAAGGAAACAGACATAGGTGAGTTTAAGTTACAGGTCCAGGAGGGTGGGTACTCTAGAGACTCTTGTCGATCTTTGAGTTAGTTCTTTGAGGTTGTGCTAGTGGAATTTCTTTCTAAATTGGTAGAAGAAATTGAAGAATTTATAGGTGCATTAGAACTGCCTTGTTCACTTTGAAAAGATATTTGCTCTACTGAAATAGTTCCCTGCCACTTCAAGACTACATGCTTTGTCAAATTTTATTCTTTGTGAAACCACTCTTCGTGGCCACTAAATAATTTACAGGATCAGGATACATCATTTTTGGAAAAAGTGGAATACCTGTTGATAATTCTTCAGCTTCCAGAAGATATGTCTATTATTGATGGCACAGAGTAGCTGATAGTTTATTTTTATCTCGTTGTCCCATCTAAACTTGAATAATATGTTGTGAAGTCCATTATTATGATTTTCTAAATTTCAACAAAATAGCAGAAACAGAAATAAACACATCAGAAACAGTAAAAAAAGAATAAACTGCGAAAAACTTATTTTATTTACAATAGCAAACGGAAAAGTGAGGTTATTTTTTCTTCTTTTTCTACGATTGAGTTTGTTGTACCTCCGAGCTGTCACGCACCAAACCAATATAAATGAAGCTGAAGGTATTACTTGTCAAAGTCATTACTACCCTAGGCATGTAAATGACACTATTTACATTCCGTTGTCAAGATTAATTAGTAAACGAATGATATAGGTCATTTTCCTGTTTTGTTGCTAAGCATGTATGGACTATTTACAGTGTCGGCAGCGGGAAAAACTAATTTCTTTAGATGTGTGGCGTAGGATATTCTGTGAGAACAGATTCAAAAGATTGCGGCGAACAATTTTCAGTTTGAATCCAACAGCGGAAAATCATATGTTGATTTTTTTTGATAAAAATCTGTGTTGTAAGAACTATAAACAAAATAAGATTTTTCACAACAGCTCCGCTAGTAGTTCTATTGCAAATAGTTAGTTGCATTGAAAAATGTAGTGAGTAGTCAAAAACTAGAGTTATAAAACAAGATTCAATTTTTATTAAACAATTTGGAAACGTTCGAGTTGAATAAGACCATTTTTAGTGATGGAAGAAGTAGAGTCTTTGTATTGTGTGTATGTACCAAGAATATGCATATCTTAGATTCAATAGCTTATCCCGACTCATAGCAATGACTTTCCTCATTCTCCACTTTCTTGGAAATTCCAAATAATGTTTGGAAAATTATTTCTAATTTACAAAATTTCTCTTAAGAGAAATGCCATTATCGAAGAATTACGATTGCACTGCGGATCGATAATTGCACTGCGAAAACATCCTGTCGCCATGATACCACAAATTATACTGAAAGATGTTAGATAAACTTAAAGTGAATATATGTTTTATAAATATTTTTTGTCAGTGCTATAATATTTCTCAGAAAAAAAAATTTGTAATTCTTTATTTGTGAAATATTCGGGGGTAATACCACGAGTGCTCGCAATACTATCGGTAGTAATTCTTTTGACTATTATAGGTGAATGCAGAGTATATTTATAACAGCAAAAATTGCAAAACAGACTTTTTGTATTTATTTGAAACAACTACATGCATAAAATATCAATAATACATCATAGCAACATCATTGAAATAGATAGCCATTTCAAATAAAAGAAAAACCTCGTAGATACCACCATAATGAAAACATCTATTTCAATAAATTCTGTCAGAAATTAACGAGATCAAAGTGCTTGGTAACACCACGAGTCCTTTAGGACGAGTAGTGTTACCTCAAAGCAATTTAATCAAGTTCAAGATTTCAAGAGAATTATCGATAGTATTGTGAGCCCGAGTAGTATTTATGGAGATAAATCTTGATTCAATTCGCTTTATCTTATCCGATAAACCTCTTGGATCAAGATACAACATCCGAACATGCTTCCGATCAAATAATACCATTCGTAGCCAACTCACTAAAACGAGACCACCCAACGAGAATAGTGACTCCAAAAACTGCATTTACCGTGTTCCTTGTGAATGTGGGACGGATTATGTTGGAGAAACTAAGAGGCCACTAAATGTGAGAATCGGTGATCACAAGAGAAATACTCAGCGAGGAGAGACAGCGAAGTCGGGAATAGCAGATCACATATGGACTAATCAGCAAAGCATCGCATTGTCGGAAGCCGAAGTCATCCACAAAGAACAGCATTGGTATAAGAGAAAGTTTATAGAGTCGGCTTATATTCAGAATAATGACGTGTTCAGTCAGCCGAGCATAGAGATTCCGAATGTGTGGAAGCCACTTATCACTCAGCTAGATCGATTGAGATTTCAATAAAAACTCTGTGTCAAGACATATCAAAATCGGTCATCAATAATAACACTCACCAAAAAAAGGTCTTTGTATCACATTAGTTAACATTGATGACCTGAAAGAGACCCCACGAAGATAATGATTAACTTTATAGCAGGTACATGAGTTGCAGGCTATATAATAAGTATCCGAAATATCTTGTCGCATTCACACACTTGATAACGACAGTAGATGTTAACTGTTGAAACGTCGTGACTCAAACACATGCAAAGATTTTTTTTCTTTATTTCTAGACAATGGAAGTCCAGAAGAGTTCTACTAACAATAATACATTGTCAACCACTTTCAAACAAAAATATTCTCCGTTATTGTTTGGATACGTGGTTGCCATGCCAAAGTGGTATTACCAGCTCAAAAGCTAGGAACTGCGTATTATCGAGGCATACAGCCTTCATTGGTCCTAATATTGCAGGAAAGGTGGGTTTCGTACGGCGCGGCGAGTGAAATTATCAGTAGTAATATCCCGACAAAATGCTGAATTTTCAAAAAATACTTTCACCTTGCTGTCACGAAAACTGTGTTGCTTAGAAACACCACGAGAGCTTGCATGAGAGGTGTTTTGTACAGCAACACAGTTTGAGCGACTGGCAAGGTGAAAGTATTTTGAAAATTCTGTATTTTGAAGGGATTTTCGATCAGACAATTTCACGAAAACATTAAATTATTATGGACTAAATGCGTATTGCAGAAACGATTCATCATGTGTCATTAATGTCAGTTGAAGAGTCAAACTAGCGTTTCAAATTTACAGTGATTGTTGTAACTATGGAAACGGATAAATAAGGAAGAGGCGAAACACCGATTTGAAAATACCACGGGCTGGAGACAGTGTTTTCGAAAAGTCCTTTTCTCTGACATTTGGTAGGTTTATATAATATGAGAGAAATTGTCCAATGAATTACACTCTGGCATAATATTCACCAGATAATTTTACATTCAAGCGTGCTATCTTATGCACATATCCACATTTTTTAAAAGAGCCCTCCTCCTTTGGATTCGGGCTCTTTCGCCAAAATATAGAAATAATCTCTTGCAATTTTTAGATAACTTGCTTTCTTGCAAAATTGATTGTAATTTTTACGCACTTGTGCAATTGAACCAAAAATTTTCTATGTTTCACTTCTCATGGAAACACCCTCGTATCTTCCATAATTATTGACGTTGGATCATGAAATATTCAGGATCGATAGATACACTAGAAATGAGCTCACTGCACAAAAAGGGTCATCAAACGTAATATACACTGCACGCCAGCACCGATGGAACCAACTATTTTTCCTGAAAGTTATATTGGGAGCAAAATTGGCCAGAAATTCCTTCAGATTCGTGTTCTGGATCCTCAAATAATTACTAATACACCTGTCTCCTGATAAATTTTCAGTCTTGAAAAATTCTAATTTGTTTCACTTCTCATGGAAACGCCCCCTTATCTTCCGCAATTTTCGACGTTGAACCATGAAATTTCCAGGATCGATAGATACACTGGAAATGAACTTACTGCACAAAAAGGGTTGATCCCTTTTGTGCAGTGAGTTCATTCCTAATGTATCTGTCGATCCCGAAAATTTCATGGTTCTACCTTGAAAATTACGGAAGATACGGGAGCGTTTCCATGAGAAATTAGACAAATTAGAGTTTTTCAGGACTGCAAATTCTTCAGGAGACAGGTCTATTAGTACCGAAAGAATTTCGGGCCAATTTTGCCCTCTAATATAACTTTCCGGAAAAATTGGTGGTTCCATCGCTGCTGGCGTGCGGTGTATATCACTTAGTATGGTACTTTTTAAGCAGTGAGTATATGAATAAAATTCCCCATGAGAGGAAAACAATTTCATTTCATATTTTGTAAAAGAGTCCTCCTTCGGACTGGGGCTCCTTCGCCAAAATATGAGAAAAAACTGAAGCTATCTCGCAAAATTATCGGTAATTTTCGTTCATTTATGCGATTTTAAACGAGTTATATACGGTTATATACGGTTGCCAAATTCAGTGGCGATACTTTTTGACAAACCTGTGAAAATATGAGACTCCGTTTATTCAGAAAAGAGATTTTATTATCAGATTTTCATTGCATTGATTCTGTATTATAAACATGTACCTCACTTGCTGATATGTCTTCGAGAAAATTACACTAAACATATTGAATTTGATGTCAGATTTTGTAGGTAGGTCACTGCACTCTCAATTCTTATACCTCACATATTGGTGACCGATTTCAAAAATCACACATATTTCCAGTTATAATAGTCATCTCCTCCATAATCAAATGTATCATCTGATCCATATTCAGGGTATCCAACATTGGCAAATTGATCACTGTTATATCCATAGTCATTGTAGTCATCGTTCTCAAAATCTACCCCATATCCATTGACGTTTTCCCAATAACTAATTGGGTTGCCGTCGAAATACTTCCCAAAGTCTCCAATATCTTCGAAATGTTTCCTGTAGTAAGGAGTTCCATAACTTTGTGGATCAGCATAGTTCTGTTTTTCCCAATACAAGGGCTGCTCGTGAATAATATGAACTGCGTAAGAATTAGTTGAAGGGTGGGATCCATAGTTTGACCTTGCTACACGGTTGTATCCATATTTTTGTGAGTATCCACTGTGGCCATCCACTCGGTAGCTGTAACTTGTTGCCAATGGTAAACCGGAAATACTCTGTATCATTGCATGACATACTAAACTGAAGGAAATTACACCAAGAAATGTGTGCATTGCGATGGTTACTCAATAATTGCTTCACTATTTGCTACGGCCTGGAATATATATGCTTTAGTCATCACATGACGATCACAAGGTTCCATAAGAAATGTCATGCTCATTGAAATTCTTTTTCTGGCGTGACCACAAATCCTAAAACTCAATTATTCGAACTATGAGTTCAGGCATGAAACCACAAAAATCAATGTCATTCTCAATTATATTTTATTGGTGTTCTGCATGGTTAGTGTGTAATATTTCTCCTTCAACTTGCGAGTGTAAAGCATTGGTATTTCACATAACTTTTTGCTAGGATGCCTATATGAACTGTAGACGAAAGTCAAATTGAATAAATTTCTTTATTTGGCTTTGATGAATAGAAAGTAGACCAAACCAACAGTTTTGAGAGGAAAGTGAGAGTGAAAATAAAGGCATTTTGTATTGAATAGTCTTAGTGAAAATTTTTACCACTTTATTATTCAAGGGGATACTTATTAGTTGTGGAATATGTCAATGACCTATACTGCTTATTGAAAACTAAAATAAAAATCAGAGTTGAGATCTGTTTGAGACAACACTGGTTCTGCTTGTCTTGCAAGTTGGCATGATATTTCATTGCCTTCTATTCCCCTACGTCCAGGCACCATGCAACTGAGGTTCTGAATGTATTCCCAAACTTGTTTTGACGTTATCTGTAATTAATTCAGAGAAGTTATTGCGCTCTGGCAGTCGCATAGAATGTGGATGTGTTTTCTGCAATATCCAATGTCTGGATTCCTCTGTATGCATATTGGAACGTCGGCCTGTGACACTAAGGGGGTTGATTATCTACCAAGGTATGCCCTCAAGGAACATGAACACTAAGTTGGATTATAGGGAAAAAAATGGTTTGTTGGATCGGTACCCGGTTGCCTCCCTTCCTGACGTCAATGACATCAACTCTCCTACCTTTGATGGGTCAAAATGAAGGGTTTAACCTGAATAATCTGAGAGAAATGGTGGTAAGCGTACCTTCCGGTCCGTATGCCGCCCTTGGGGACCGACCTAGACCTATGCAAATTGGCTAGAGCCCGGTTAATTTAGCTAGACTCGACTATTCCAATACATTTGTACAGCTGCTTCTATAATAACATTTTCAACATTCCTTTCCATCGGAAGGTGGTTGAACAGGGAGGGGGGCGACCGGGTACCGATCCAATAAACCACTTTTTTCGCGATAATCCAACTTAATTTTCATATCCCTTGAAGGGCATATCTTCATAAATAATCTACACTTCTAGTGTCATGAGCCAACGGCCTATATCCTTATGGCATTTATCTCAGCTTAGGAATACTGTAGTGTTTCGACTAAGTGGAACTATAACGTCTTTTTGGCCTCTCCAAACAGGCCGTTTCTTTTATCATGTGGTAACATTGCTATATTCTAAACCGTAACAGATACAAAGACGATTAAACAGGGGAAAAGGTAACTATTGTGGTGCGCAGTAAGTTGGTCGAAGGAAATTTACAGGTACTCTTGCCCTTCCCAAGTTATACAGGAAAAACTAAAAAAGCTGATTTTGTTTTTTTACGAATAGAATTGTTATTTCAGAAAATATAAAAAATGGAAGGAGAAAGTTTTATTGTATTCAAAATGTACTATAACGATGTAACAATGAATCTTTAATTAAACGTTTCGTGTCAACACGGCCACCATCAACTTTTTTTTCAAATACGGACCTGTCTTTTTTATTACAAATATTGATGACGCGATAAAATCACAATTCAGTGGAATATCACACTTGATATTTTTATAACGTTTCATTTAAAATAACCAGCATCATTAGTGACAACGATTTTTAATTAGGGTCCTATCCTTAGTTCTTTTATAAATTATTTTGATTTCTTCAAAACTCATTCAACTATTGGCATCCATTACCCAATAATTTCGATGAGAAGATGCCCCAACACAACGAACATTCGTATTTTTCCTTTTTGGAAATTTTTGTACCTGTTACATATTAATCCTTGTTTCAAGGCTGATTTCTCCTGAAATAATTTTTATAATTCTCAATCCTGGAAATAACGAAAATATTAGTTTGGTCAAAATCCGATTGTTGTATAATTTGTTTCAACTAAATAGAATCTCACTACATTTACCATTTTAAACACGTAGACTTTGCTTGGTTTCTATGGCAGGAAAAATAAATGAGTTGTTGATATCTGTAAAGAACTGTCAGACGTTTATGCACTCGGTTACATCATATTAAAGATATATTCGAATGACGAAAGGAATGATATGCTATTTATTTATGCAAAATCAAATAGAAATCCTCTTATGGCAAGAAATTTGTAAGGTGAGCTCTACCCGAAACGACGTATACCAAACATTGAAATGTTCAGACGATTAGAAAGAAATTTGAGAGACTGTGGTGCATTTGACAGAAATAAAACTAGAAAATGTGTTGTTTCTGGAAGTATGAGGAACCGAATGAATGTTTTGGGTAAGCAAATAGATATTACCTTGCAAAGATTAACAAGTCAAAAAAACATTTTTTAAGGATTGGTCAGTTACAAAATTATTTCTAATCAAGGTTGTTCTTTACGAGAAATATTTTAAAGAAGAACAAAATACCTAGAAATAGAGAAGTTGGAAATATTTGTAAAAAAATAATATGGACGGACGAATCAAAATTCACCAACAATGGTTGGTTTAACAGAAACATCCATTATAGGTGGAATGATACAAATGAACATTTACATAAAGAAACCAATTTCCAGGAAAGGTGCGGAATAAATGTTTGGTTGGGAATTGTGGGAACAAATATACTAGGTCCTATTTTTTTACGGTGAGCATTTGAATGGTGGAATGTATTTACATTTTTTATCCAATGAGTTGGATGGCTACTTATATGAATTGCCATTGAATATCCGCCGTGAAACACAATAATTCCAACAAGACGGTGCCCCCCATAATGCAGCAATAGCAAGGAAACATTTAGATGCAATATTCCCAACAAAATGGTGGAAACAATGGAATAATTGCCTGGCCAGCTCGAGCCCCAGACCTTACTCCTTTAGATTTTATTGTCTGGGGATACATGGAGGATAACGTTTTTTCGACACCTAGCACAGATATCGAGCATCTCAATCAAAAAATAAGAGATGCATGTAATAGCATTACACCCATCATGCTAGAAAATTGCAACATAAATAATTGTTTGGACAGATAACTTATGTGCTTCAGCAAAGAGGTCGTCAATTCGAGTATTTAATGTAGTTTCACATGTAGAATTCATTTTCTCCTCGATCAACACAGAATTTGCCAATTCTGAAATCAAATTTGATTACAGAATGCTGGAATTCTCATTCTTGAGATTGAAGAAATATTCTGCAACACCTCTGCCCCCATGCAATTTAAATGTATTTACATTCTCTCTCTTGTGATAGAATAATATTCTCACACTGGTTAGCAATAATAACATTAGCCTTGACGCAGTTGATTGTCATCGTAGTGGCAAAATTTGAGTAAGTGTCAAAATTATTGCTGTCACGTTTCCTATCTTTGATCGTAGAGAAAGTATAGTCTGCTACTGGGTTAGAATGAAAATTCGTGATGCTCGTGGTTCCTCACGCTCGCCTTCGGCTCGCGCTCGGAACTTTCCACTCGCATCGAATTTTCATTCTAACCTTGTTACAGAATATACTATTCTGTATTGTTTCATAATTGATTATAAAATAAAATGTTTTTCTGTTTGTTCGATTTCTTCTACTCTTGAGTTTTTTTCTGTGGTAAATTACTTTCGTTCTTTAATGAAGCTACAGATATCTTTTATGCATGTTCATAGTATAAATACAAATTTCATAGAAACATTTATTCAAAACGTCTCTGATGATTTATATCGAAGTGTTAAGTATTGCAGGATTCATAAACGAACTAACGACAGGACCGTAATTGAAAATTGTTGTCACTGAGGATGCTAGTTATTTCAAATGGAACGCTATAAAAATATCAAGTGTGATGTACCACTGAATTGTGATTTTATCGCTTTTTCAATACTTGTGATAAAAAAGACAGGTCCGTATTTGAAGAAAAAAAAGTTGATGTTGGTCGTGTTGACACGAAACGTTTCATTAAAGATTTATTGTTACATTGTTATAGTGCATTTTGAATGCAGTAAAACTTTCCTTTTCAATTTTTTTATATTTTCTGAAATAACAATTCTATTCGTAAGAAACCAAAAACAGCATTTTTAGTTTTCCCTGTATAACTCGGGAAGGGCGAGAGTACCTGTAAATTTTTTTTGACGAACTTACTTCTCACCATTTACCATTTTCCCTATTCAATCATCTTTGCATCTATTACGGTTTAAGGCCTGAACAGACACATTTGCATAGTGCATAGCATGGGTCCTTAAGGGAGTTTAGCCAATCAAAATGCCAGTAGCAACGGATATTCGCATTTTGATTGGATGAACTTTGTTAAGTCTTCATGCTATGCGCTATGCAGGTGTGTCTGTGATGTCGTTTAGAATATAGCAATGTTACCACATGATAAAAGAAACGGCCGGTATATTCCTGCTCCTGTTCCTACTGTAGCGATTCTACTCCCGAGTCCCATTCATTCCTCTTGAGTTGTGTTCTCAATGTTATCTGGTATGACTATTGGGGTAGCATATACTGTGATTTCATTTCCAGTTGGGTCATATCGACTTCATGAATGATTTTGGTGTGTCCAGTTTGTGATAGAAAGAAACTGTTTTCATGCTTGAGGTCACACAAGAAAAACCATGTTTTGTTTGAAATACATCCTGAGGAACAAGGGAAGATGGGAAAAGGAGCATTTTCCTTATGTTGGCATGTCTGGCAAAGGGATAGAACGACTGAACTCGTTGGGTCATTGTAGAAACATAAAAATGTTCGATTGAAAGAAATTAGCAAATAATTCAAAACCGTTTTGAAGACTGAACTACTATGAACTTATTAAGGTGTAGTATTTCAATTCGCATTATGGCGCCTGTTTGTTGAGTTTATCTCATTTTATTTTGTTCATAATCTGAGTTGGTTTCTTATCAAAACACGAAGTTTTTTTTTCGTTCAACTTTTGGGAATGTTCCACACTTGCAAAAACTGCAGTCCAAATTGGAATGCATATCTCTTTGCAAGGTGTCTTGGATTTCTCGTAGTTGCTCTGTGAAATTGTGTCCTTTCAAAAACTGCAAGTACTGCATACGACTTTTTCTGTGCTCAATGATAGCTGTATCAGTCTTCAAACTCAAAATTCCCATACTTTATTGTATGTCAGAACTCTTTGCTGGGGTTAATTTTCATAAAAAAATGTTATTCATAATTCATGTTGTGTTCCTTTATTTTTTAATTTTTGTTTAAAAAAACCAATAGTTTTCGAAAAAAAAATTAAATTCAATATAATGGACAGTGCTTTCCCACTTTTGAAAGGCAACAAAATATGTATTTTTTGAGATATATGGTAGAATTTATAAAAACAGAGTAGTGTAGTTTTATGCTGTACAGTCAAAAATTTTATAAATTGTCAAATGTCAAAATTATTATTGATAGTAATTTCTTTTTTTTAACGGTACACCCTGCATATCATTAAATATTTAAAAATACTTATTTTTTCTGATTACGAAAATATGTTGCACTTGCCTGCCCTTTCTTTTCACGAAGTCATACGTCAATATTGTTCCCTGACAGTTTGTTGGCCAATTAACAAAATGAGATATTCCATAGAAGAAAAATGTTTTATGTTCGATATTCATCGACAAAGATATAGACTGCAATTTCCAGGTAAAAGAGTTCTATATGAAAAAAAAATTGTATAGACTTCAGAAGAAGTTCTTCGAAACTGGTAGCCTGAATAAAAAAAAAAAAGAAAACTGTTAGGCCAAAAACAGTTTTGACAGAAGAAACAGAAATTAATATTCTAGCATATCTTAGAGCTAATTTTCAAAATTCAATAAACGATGTGGTTAGAGAATTGTCAGTGTGTATTGGATCAGCTAACGCAGTGACTGAAAAATATATATTTTGCCAATACAAGCTAAAAATGTTGCAAAAGTTGACATCAGCGCAAAAGGAAATAAGACTGAAAATTTCCAGGCATATAGTAAAAGTCATTCAAATGGATGCCACATTTCTGGATAAAATATTGTGGATGAGTGGTCGTTTTCCACTAGCAGAGGTTGCCATTTCCAAAATAGAGACTAGTGGTTTTATTTAAATCCTCATCAAATACTGGAAATTCAGATGTTAATCAATAAATCAATGACTCTACACTTGAATTTTCAATTTACAGAAAACCCACTCACACAGATTCAGTAATCCCGTTTTCTTCTTGCCATCCTTATTCACATAAATTTGCAGTGTTTAATTCACTTTTTCATAGACTATTCAATATTCCAATGTCACCAGAAAATTTCAACAAAGAGTTGAACATTATTAGGCAAATAGGCCACAATAATTATCATCCTTCGTATTTAATTAATAGAATCTATCACAAACATAGAACCAAATCTTTTAATCGCAGTTTAATCCCAGTTAACAATGCCAATAAATATTGCTCTATTTCCTTACTAAGGCATAGTATCACTTGATATCTCAAATATTTTTTGACGGTTAGGTAACGATATTAATGTCTCTTTCTAAACTATGGCTTCCATTTCAAAATTGTTAGTCAACACTAAAGATAAAGTACCTATTTCCCATAAATCAGGTGTTTATTGAATTTCTGGTTCACAGCCAAATTGTCCTGCTCAATATGTTGGACAAAGTGGCAGGAAAATTAAAACTAGAGTTTTGGAACACGTTGAACTGATTGAGAGCTCTAGAAACACATAGATATATAATATGACACAAAAAATTCATTCGCAAACCGTATTCTTAATTACAATCATAGATTTGATATTGATACCGATTTAGATATTTTACATGTTTGCCAAAAAGACACTTAACTTTATCTTCTTGAAATTTTTGAAATCAACTCCGCCATTAATAACCCCAAGGTTATTTCTCTTAATGAACAAGTACAGTTTGACTGCAAAAAGTTCTATAACTCTCTTAATTTTCAATAAATACTCTGTTTCCTACCTTGATCCTCTATAAAACAAATATAGGTAAAGGTAAAGTTATCGGGCTCATTTTCAAAAAAAAAGTGAAACTTACGTAGTTTTGTCTCCTGAACACGAATCTGAAAGAATTTTGTGGGGTCTCAATTACTTTAGGAGTTATAGCCATTTTAAAGTCGAAAATTGTAGATTTTCAGACACGAATTTTGCAGTCAAAATTTGCACAAAATGCCTCCTTCTTTTTGTTGACACTGTCATTAAACACTAATCTATCCATATTTCACAAATACAAACACCAAAAATTAAATTTATACTCAAAAACTTGACCTTCTATTACTAGCGATTCTAACCCAACTTTTGTTTGGTTTTTAGTAATTTTCATGATTGCAGTAGGTTGGTTACCTGAGATTTGCGCCGCCAACTATTCAAAACATAAGAATGAAGGGGAAGTTATTGCTCATATTTGAATTCAAATAGTTGACGGCGCAGATTCAATGATACCAACTTCTTATGAGCATGTAAATAACTAACAAATAGGTTAGAATCACTAGTAAAAGAAGTTCAATTTTTTGTGTGAAAAAATTAGTTTTTGTGTCTGAAAACGTGAAATATGGATAGATTAGTGTTTAATGACAGTGTCAACAAAAAGAAAGAGGCATTTTGTGCAAATTTTGACTGCAAAATTCGTGTCTGAAAATCTACAATTTTCGACTTTAAAATGGCTATAACTCCTAAAGTAATTGAGACCCCTACAAAATTCTTTCAAATTCGTGTTCAGGAGAGAAAACTACGTAAGTTTCACTTTTTTTTTTTGAGAATGAGCCCGATAACTTTACCTTTACCCAAATATAAATTGTTTCATTACTATTAAGACTTTTATAACACGTTATTGGCATGGATAGATGACACGAGTTTTACCTACTCAGATTGCGGTTGTGATGTTGGTTCTCGAGTCGTTCTTCTTCTTGTTTTAATGGCCGTTGTTTCCCATAAGGCACATTTGGCCATTCTCGAGTCGTTGTTCCATGTCAATGACGAATTGAAGTTATACTGACAGATGATCTTCCCTCCTCATGTTACTTTCATTGTCATTTTTCATTTTGGTGTTGAATACTCGAAGTCTCGAACAGTCAGTAGTCACTTACCAAATATTGTATACCTTTTTGTTCACATGTTGAAGCCTTTATTTCTTCTCCCTTTTTGTAAAAAGGGGCATATAGGCTTTAAGCCTTAATGTCCTTAATGTCAAATTAAATTGAAACAAGTATGTTGTCCACTATGTAAACCTTTATTGGTACAATGTGGTGACACATACACTTTCTTACTCTTTTTTACTCTTTCTACATATAATTTAATATAAAAATTTTTTCTTCTCCAAGTGAGTAATAACTACTATATTGTTCCTTTAGTGATAATTTCTTCCTTTATTGTAGAATTTAAATTAGCTGAAAATGAACCTATTTAGGTTCGAAACATGTACTACCTACTTTAAATAATACCGCTCAACTGACAGATAGTTGTCTCTGTTTCATCTGATGCATAACTTTTAAGGTTGAGATTAAAATTGTGGAGATGACTAAGTTTTTCTGTATCGTAAAGTCCGTTAGTGTTTGTAGCAGTTTGATTGGTGAACGTATTTTGGAACCTACAAATTTTGATGGTTCATTGACTGGTCAGGCTTAGTTTAATTTTACCTCTAGCCATATCAATATATATATATATATATATATATATATATATTCAATTTGGCAACAGGGTGGGGAACCGCTACATTGTGCTGTCCTTGTCAAAAATTGCTTGGGTAGAAAATGTACACAGTGGATTGGAAATCCGGGTACTATTAGATGTCCTCCTAATATTCCAGATCTAATAGCGCGTGATTCCTTTATGGGGTCTTATCGGTCTTTTTCCGAAAGTATCAGATTGCGCAGATGATTGCTTATTATTATTGTTAGTAAAATAATCAAGTAAGACATTGAGTTTCTTACATCGAGTCATTTTCGTAAATGAATTGTATATCCTACAAACAGAATCACCATAGCTTTAGTTTCTTGAATCTGATCATTATCATTATAAAATCACGATACAACATCGAATAAATTTCAACCGACCACCGACCAATAAATCAACATGCACATATTCCGAACCACGCGGCATTCCCAAGTTCCGACCCACTGCACATTTGGCGCCAAAAATCTCGGTAGGTGTTCGCTTTAATCCAAAAAGTGCAGCGAGGTGTAAATAGTTTTGCTGCACATAGACCTTGCTATTGTCGCAATGTACTTTCGTTCATGCTTTGTATACATAATCAGCCGGTAGGTACTAACTATACGGCCATTTTTATTATTCATAATTGTGGACGTTCACCACAAGTGGTTAGGGATCTAACTATATAAGTCAGAACCATTGATACCCTGTCAGTATCGCATAGTATCCAGTACAGTAGTGCTCAGTACAATACAAACATGTTCGCTAAGGTGTGTACAGTGAATTGGGGTTGGTTTATCGAAAAATATAATTGCAGTGTGGGGTTGAAATCATATTTAGGGTGTACAATTTATTTGTTTGAAAATCATAGTGCATTTTAAATATAATTCTGTTGTCCTACTCTTTTCTGTCAAAATATGTTAAAAATTCTGATAATAGTTCGAGCTCGCCATTTTTTACGAGCTCAAATCCTAGACAGAACCATTAGGTCCTTGTTTCGAATGGAGGTTTAATAGGAAACACAATCCTATTCGCAGTGCTTTTTAAGATTATCCCTAATAATACCAGGGCGATGATTTTGGCTATTTGGAGGGTTTTATATAACTGCTATAGCGATTGCTTCTCCAAACTTCATAGAGACGCTCAGGAGCGCAACGGCAAATGATAACAAATATAATAATAATCTTTATTTTCCTTTGGACAAAGTTTTACAATTTGCATGGGAATCGAAAAAAATAGACAGGAGATTGAAAATTCCTAAAAAAATAGTGATAGAAAACTACCTACATAGACAAATTCTTCAAAACTATAAAAACTTGAATTAACAGATAAAGAATTGAGTTTTCTTATATCTGGAATAAAATTATAAACTTGGAGCCATCTGATCAGAAGATTCAAATGCTAATTTGGTTTTCCCAAATGGTACAAAAATATTGTTTTTTTATTGATGCCCCATTTTACCTTTTTCAAGCACGCCTCAGCGTATTTAAATCGAACTTTAAAAAACGCGCGTTTTTTAAAGTTTCCATGGCAACATCAACAACTCGAGAAACGTGAAGACGTCTAACTAACAATTCTTTGATTATTGATCTTGTAACGTAAAATAAAATACCACAAACAAACGCAAGACAGCACAACTTGTTCATTTATATCTGATTTCCTTTTCCAACTGTTCATATTGGTTTTTATACGCATCGTTAGATTTTTGTGAGTATTTCTGATTTCAAAGTGTACCAATAAAAAAAATCGCGTAAAGGATTCGTGGATAACTGGTCTTCCAAACACTTGCTCTATTTTGAGCACTCCGTCTGCGCCGTCGTGCTCGAAAAATCGCGCGTGTTTAAAAGTCCTTTTTATCCACTTAAATACTATCCACTTATATACTATTGTTTGCCTTGTGTCAATATTATGCTCATATGTATATATTTAAAACAAATAATTTATTTCTATTCTCAAAAACAGTTACTTAGTCGCGAGTCAAAAAGAAAGAATTTCCACAAGAATCACTAGAACTTATGATTATTATGAGTGTTTTTTTGTGTTTCAAAGACATCAGAACAGCGAAAAGAATGATACCAGAAGCACACTACATATCTAAGTATGGAATCCTTTTGAGCATAGTACAGCTTCAGCAGCTGATCAGTTCAAACCTGCCTTATAATTTCTGAACTGATATGGATATAGAGTTGATTTTTTTGATTGGGAAGTCACTCAAATGTTCCTCAATGTGAAGAACCTCACGTTCTGTTGTTTCAACTTCAGAATTATCATTTGCTCTGAAACTAACTTGCCGATGGTGAAACCTGTTTGAATCTGCCATCTTCGCGTATTTGTTGGCAGAAAACCATTTATTGACACTTTCAAAAGTTTGGTTACATTTTTCATCCAAAATATAATTACCGCATCATCTAAAACAACAACAAGTTTTTCAATGTTCCAGGAGTTGAATACTCCGAATCTTCGATATACAGTTCAAATTGTATGGGTCCCAAAATTGACCAGTGAGGTACTCCTAGTTTGGAGATGGCCGTACCGTCAGTTACGTTGTTGAGAGCAACATACTGTTTTCCATAAGAAAGTCGGTTATCCATAAGAACGGTAATCCTGGTGTGCCATAACCGAACAGTTTACCCAAAACCAAGTTATGGTCAACACAGTAAAATGCCTTGCTGAGATGACAGATTCACCAAATGAAGCAGAGGTTCAGTCAAATCACGAAGACTCCTTTGAATAAAAAAAAAACCTCATTACTCTGTCATAACGTGAAATACTTTAATTTTTAAGCTTATTATTTAATAATTCATATTGTTCAGATTCAGTATAGGGGTGTAAAAAAAAGAATAACTCGGAGAAGAAATATTTCTCACAAAAGATTGATAATTCAGATCACTCTTCAGAATTTGACTAGTTAATACTTAAGTCAGCTCAATAAAATAATTTTTGAACATCCTAGCGATAGGAAAATCAACTATTGCGTCATTGCCCTCTATTGAAATTCTCTTGTGCTATGTTTTGGTCTATCGGATGATTCGGAAACTATTCTCTAAAGTGTTTTTGAACGACTATGAGACTGATCAATTCATTTTTGAAAATATTCTTTGCTGATTTTACCAACTTAAAGTGTTCCTGTTGTTCCATTTTAAACAGATCTCAAGGACATTTCAAACTTTTTGAGATCGGATCGGTCTTTCAAATTTCTACTTGAGATTTTAATTTCATTTTTGACACATTCACTATTTGTTTTTCAGTTTTGTTGAATCTTTTACGCATTTTAAAGTAATACAAAAATCTTGCTCAGAATCAATAATAAGCTGAATTCATATCAAATATACTGAACACATATATTGCTCAATTTGAAGCATTTTTGGATCTAGTTTGAAACAAATGATTTTAACTCAAGTTCTGAAATGGCAGACAACTATATTATATATTACTATTGTCAATGTACAAAATTTTTGATCAAAACTTAAAATAATTTCATTAAAGGTATAGTTGGATACGGTTAAAATATAAGTAATTCTTTCGCTAGATATATTGACTGCATGTCGGTCACAACAACCCTTTCTGTATGTATTGATTGATTACATTTTTCATCCAAAATATAATTACCGCATCATCTGAAAACATTGTTTTCAACAGTCTACAGTTTTTGGAAGGTTTCTGGACGTTTCTCGGAGTTAACGAAAACCAATTTATTTTTCAGATCGTAGCTCTGTCCGCCCTTGTAGCTTGCGCACAAGCAGGAATCATTGGTGGAGGTCATGGAGGACTAGGATATGGAGGATATGGAGGTTATGGAATTGCTGCTGCGCCGGTGGCAATTGCACATGCCGCCCCCGTAGCAATTGCAGCCCCTGTTCACCAATCAGTAGATTACTATGTGAGTTGAGTATTACTGGTATCCCCCTGCTTCACAGTTTTATTGATTATAGTACATATTACAGTTCTGACACTACAATTTTTAAAGTTATAGTTCATATGAGAGAGAGACAACAATAAAAAAAGGAGTAGCCACGAGACATCCAAGACGATTAGCAACTGGCTAATTACCATACAGATTTAGGATTCCAACCTACAGTTGGAACTTATAGATTGATCTGTAAATACTGGGTGGCGTAAATTGGATCAAAACAGAAATGATAAAAAACATTTCATAGAAGTTTTTTAATCGAAAGTATGCTTAAAAAATTCATTCGATCGATTGTTCATGACAGAGAATAGATAGAAACATAAATAATAGAAAACACAATTGACAGAAATACCATTTGACAGAAAATACAATTTATAGGAACACTAATTGATAGAAATTCATGAGTTAGATTTTTTGACAGATAATACAGTCGATAGAGACATAGATGATTTGACAGAAAACTCAATAGATCGACATAACAAGTTTAATAAAATAACAAACCGACAAAAAGAAAAACCGAATGTTAGAAGCAACAGCTTTCAAATATTGTGAAAAGTAATTATCGTTATTCTTCATGAAATCGTCTGATAAATACAGACAATCTTTAAAGTTTATCCTTATAGAACTTGTTCGTTTTTTTTAATTTCATCATGATCTGTTCTCGACGCAGCACTTCTATAAATTTCCAGTAAGATATTTTTTTTTGCATGGTGTTGACGATGTTGTTAGCTTTGTTACGATTTTCAATGGTTGATAGAAATTCCAAAGTTTATGATCAAAACTATTTTCTTAAATTTTCCAATCTACATATCCTCAAAGTTGTTAACAAAGCCCTTCGCTTCTTTACGAATGACATTTTTTTTTATAAATTACTTCAAATGCTCGAAAAACGAATTCTTATATTACAAAGGCTATTGCTGATAAAAGTTTGATTTCCAGCTGAAAGTCTACATCCGAGTCATACTGCTGTTTTAGCCCATATAAACACTTTTTAAAATTATACTCTTAAAAACGATTTTCGTCCCAAGTTTGTACGTCGAACCGCTCACAAATTAAGAGGGGGAAAGAACAATTTTCTGTGATCTCTAGATCTCTGTTACTTGAATTTAATGAAGTATCAAATGAGCTCAGTACTGACTGAAATGTTTGATCATTTTGATAATTATAAACAGTAGCAATGAGCGTATGAACCTGTTCCTAGATCAATATCCTTGTCTTGTTCAGTGTACTTTTCGGAACCCAAGGGTAAGAAGGCGATAATTGGTGCTATATTGGTGATTATTGGAAGTTGTAGAGCTTTCTAGGTAGGATATTCCGAGCTCAGCCGTCCGTTGAGAGATTTAGAACGCCTAGTGAAATATTAGTTAGAAATTTTTCTGTCCAAAAAAAGGTGGATAGACTAAATTCATCAAATCAGTCTCAGGAACAGGAATAGGAACATACCATTAATTTATCTTGTATTGTAAAGCTCTGTGTTAATGTTTGCACAAAAATGTAACATTTTCTGTTCGAACTTGATCTTTTCATTCAAAGCCAAAAATTTATTCTCCTGCAACAGACTCTGACTAAAAGGTAGTACTTTCCTAACTTTTGCAGTCAAAAGTTTTGAATTGATCCACGTGAACTGTCATAGCATCTGTAGAGTGAGTCGTTTCTACCCAGACTGTACTCAAGTACGCGCAATCGCCAAAAATTTCAAGTTCGGTCGCCAATTATTTCAAATGTAGTTTCGTAATTACTAAAGAACAAAAAGCCAATGATCAAAATTTTCATAATAGTTTCAGTTTTGAATGAAAAATAAGTATTCAACTATCCTAATCGGTCGTAAGAGCGGCAAAAGTGATCGACATAGTTATTACAAATCTCGAAAAGTAAAAACAAGGAAGATTACATTTTTGGGAGATAGAAAAATAATATTTACATTATACCTCGATTCTAATATTTTTGTAAGAAAATCATCTTAGGAAAGTAGGTACTATCTTAAGATGATTCATCTTCAGTAGCTTTGCACCACTACGTAGTTGTACTATTATTGTAAGGGCCCATCCTACTTTGGAATCGTCTGAAATCACAATTACCAGACTAATCCCTACGATGTTAGTCGACGAAAAATACATCATTTTCGAAATAATATTTGTCTTTAGTGAACGGCAATCGCCGTAATGTTCCGCACGTAAACTGAAGAGAGAAGAAAGATTGTAATCGCACAGGACAATTACATGTTTTGGTTCGTGTTTGGAATAAAATCATTTAAGTGGATCAACATTACTCAATAAATGACTACATGTGTAATTTTGTAGAATATGCAGGGAATAATTTCATTATAGCGATGTGATGTAATCTTGCTGTAGTGGAATTAGTCAAAAACCTTTCATTATGATGCCATTTCTACGCGATGAAAATCAGAAACAAAAAAAAAGTTCGTTGTGACGCAGTTCAAGCTGGCTTACCATAAATATCAAATTTTGCTGAATATCTTTTGAGTTTTCGTCACCCAAAGAGAATAACTTATGCATGGAAATACGATTGGTCAGGCGGGCACACCATTTTTTCTATTATAGTTTTGAAAAATCGTAGTAATTTTTTTTGAAGATCCCACACGATGTGTGGAAGTAATTTCTTTTCAACTTTTCAACTTTTTTTTCAGATAAATATAATTTCCAGGAAAGATTGTGATCATTGTGATCAAGGAGGAGACTTTAATCATATATTTTTCGCAAGCTCCAAATATTCTATATTACAAACTTTGTAGTTCAAAAATGCAGAATCCTTTCAATGTCATGTCTATTTTAGCCTTAAACAGCATAAAATTGTTTAAATGTTTGATACAATTCCTATGCAAGACAAATATCAAGTCATAGTTAGTAGGTTTTAGCTGTTATCTATGTGTAGACTCATCCTTGAGTTGCATGTACCTATCAATCCGTGTTTTTTGTTGTGAGCCTTAGAAAAAAGTTTTTCTGAAGGATCCCTGGACGTGAAGCATGTGATCTTGTCTATTCCTGTTGTACGGTCTTAATTTCAAGTTCTTATTCAATTTGACATCATTCTATACCTACTACAGATACTACCTGTACGGTTTTCAATTTCAAGTTCTTATTCAATTTGATATCATTCTATTCTACCGATACTACATACTCTCCTTGTGTCCTTGTGTCCGAAATGACGGAGTGTCAAAGCCATAAAAATAAATGAAAAAGTGAAAGCAAGCAGACTTTAATACAGACGAAATATTGAAAGCACCCAAAAAGGTTTCCAAGTTGCAGGAAATTAGGCTTATTCTTGATGTGGAACTGGGAAGAGGCAACAAACTTGAATGGAATCGTTATTATGAAAGCAAGGAAAACTCGTACAACACACACACGTACAACCACAGTCTGACCAAGTGGAAGAGTACCATAATAATATCATTAGCCAGTAGAAAATGAAAATGACTGGGATAATATTTAAAAGTTGTAGTAAAACGGAGGCCACATGAGCATGTCATAGACATGTTCAAGACTGAAGATCGAGATACTGGGTTCACCATTGAGGTGCCTCTTAGCACTGAGACCAGTTGGGGTCTATTGTACCATTCTATCGTCAGTGATTCCTAGTTAAATAGGCCTGTGTTTTTTACCATGTTTAGTAGTCTATTTACTAGGTGTTTCGAATTCTTGCCTGTTTCTAGATTCATCTGTGCGAATGTTCTGTTGCGTCTGTTGAGCAGTAGGTCGCATTCAAAGATGATGTGAAGGGATTTCTCTATTTATTCCTATGGTGTGTAGGTGTTTTCTAAGGCCTCAGTGTCTGGTTAGTGAGGCGGTAATTGTGCGTATCTTAGATCTGTTTAGGTTGAGGGTGTCAGCCGTCAGTGTTTGGCTTAGGTACCTCACCATTTCTGTGCTTTATTGATGCCCTTCGATTTGGTCCCAATGTGTTTGGTGTTTTGTTTTCTTCGCTCAATGATTAGGTTTACGCATTGGGTTTTGCTAGTCCATAACACCGGTTCTGGGCCTGTGAATGTTGATTCGGGTGCTTGTCTTGCGAGTTGGTCTGCTTTTTCCTTGTCTTCTGTTCCGACACAAGTGTAACCTTGTTGTGTTTTGTCAATTCAAACTTTGACTCTGTCTGTAACAATTTCAGATCTTTTATTGCGCTCTGGCAGTCAGATAGGGTGTAGATGTGTTTTCTTCTTTACTCACTATCCAGATTCATCTGTATGCATGTCCTTATGGCATGTGTCTTACCTTGGAATACTGTGGTGTTATTGCCAAGTGAAACCATAACGTTCTTCATGGCCTCACTCCATATATTTTTGTTCCTATTCCTATTCTTAATTTTCTGTCATCTGTGTACCACATTACTTCATTAATATAGCTTATCAATTTTATATCATTTTCCTACAATCGCTTATGAAAGTAGCTTTTGACGCTTTCAGATCTCAACACAAAGTTGACCAGGTTGAAGCAGGGGGAATCGTGATCTAATTTATTCTTACATAAAATCCTCGCATACGCTCTGGAGGAGATGAGGAAATTCATGAACATTAGAAGTTGGCAATACTAAAACAAGGGTCAACTGCAATACCAGCGGAGGTGGCCTAGCTGCCTCGGCAAGAACAGGCTCCCTTAGGTAAATCCGCTTTTTTTCTTCCAGATCCTAGGTGAAGTTTAAATTCAAAAATAAAATGATGAAAAAGATCTATGAGCAAGATTCTATGGGATTTAATTTTTTTTTCGACATTTGAATAGCTTATAACATTCAGGATAGCTACTGGGTGTTTATTTTCTCATATTTATCATTATGCGCCTATGTTGGATGAAGTATTGAGCGTTCATTTGTCTAAGAGTAGCGAGTGTAGAAAATAACTTGTATGTATTTTGAGCACAGAGTATCTCTGTTTCTGCTTTCCGGATACTCTCTTTGCGCTCTTAATCCAACGTGGCATCACAAGTTGAAAGGTGAGAGCTGCGTCTTCCCTAGCTCGCACAAGACTCTCGGAGATTTCTGAGGGTTGCTCGTAGGGGTGCAACAGGTTGACGGAAATAACATTTAACATTTTTTTCAACATAATTATACCTTTGAAGAATTTAAACATAATTAAAAATTGAAAGCTCCATTCATTATAAGCTTTCGCATTTGTGGAGACGTGGACCATTTTATATGATAGCATTTATGCCACTGACTGAATATGAAATGAAAATACCTCATTTTCAGGCATACCCCAAATACGAGTTCAATTATGGAGTAGCCGACGCCCACACTGGTGACCACAAATCCCAGAAAGAGGTCCGTGATGGCGACGTTGTCAAGGGTTCCTACACAGTCGCTGAACCCGACGGCACCCTCCGTACTGTCCACTACACCGCCGATGACCACAACGGCTTCAACGCGGTCGTCACCAGGTCCGGACACGCCGTTCACCCACAAGTCATCACCAAGGCTGTCGCCGTAGCTCCTGTCGCAGTCAGTCTTGGTCACGGTGGTTTAGGTCTGGGTGGTCATGGTGGCTACGGACTTCATTGATAACCTCGTCTAGATAGAATGTTGCTCATTTATGTACATACCTCATGATCGTTGTATTAGTGTTAAAATTTCTCAGCTTGTTCTCTACATAAAAATGCCATATTTATTTTATATACTCGAATAAAAGACTATCTTTTCCTATGATTATTGAGTTTTCTTTCTGAACGAGCAAGGAATGTTCCATTTCAGCATCACCATCATACCATCATATAGAAAATTAAATTATGATAACTAAGTTCTATTAAGAACGAAAAACATGTTTCTCGTGTACGCACTGTTCACAGTGCGTGAAGTGGTACTTTTTAGAACTAGGGCATGAAAAAATAGTTCGTAAAACCATCAAGTGTGCGTACGCACTGTTCATGAATTTTTCAAAATGACTGAGTCCTATCTAACTGGCCGCAGTCAAGTAGTGAAAAACGATAAGGATTCAAAATATAAAAATATTGATTCTGGAGTGCCACAAGGATCGGTTACAGGACCGACTTTTTTTCTTGTATATTATAACGATTCACGAGTCTACTCAAATCTGGAAAAGTTACTTTATTTATAGGCGACACCACAATTTAATGGCATAGTAAAACTGTTAATGATCTGAATGATAAGATATTCAGAGATATAAATATTGTCAAATCTTGGTGCGCCTCAAACCTTCTTTTATTCAATATAAGAAAAACGAGTGAAGTAGCATTCAAATGTAGATGAAGTTTATTATATAATTAACCTAAGCGGTAATAACAAGGCATCGGGATGCGATGGAATCCCCTACGAATGTTTTAAAAACCTACCGAATAACTGGATCTTGTTCATAACATGTCTATCCAATCAAATGATAGAGAAACTTGTTGTTCCGCAAAATTGTAGTGGTATTATTATGAAAATGTTACATAAAATAGGCATAGCAGATGATAACAATAATTTTGCAGAATTACCGTTAAAAAACTGCTTAGAATTTTTTTACTCATATCTTGAAAATCAGACTCTGACTGGGCCGAAGAAAATGATATATTACCAGAATCACAATGTTGTAAAACGCCCCTAAACGATTTTCCACATTTTATTTGATTGCCCAATTCACACTTCAATGAGACCTTGATTTCCTCATCAGTCCCGAACATTTCGTAGAGGCACTCAACAATATTAGGCCCACTACGTCAAAATCGATATTTAATCATCTCTGGAACAACATTTTGAAATTAAGGTCTTTCATTTTGAACAAATGGAATCATGCATTTCTTCTTCTTTCCCCTAATATTTGCTCATTATTTGTCCATACGTACAAACAACACTTATACCTAACTTGTGTTATAAATCTCTATTAGTAGTGGAATCAACAGTTTGCTGCTCTTTCGAATTTTTTTTTGGTTATATTTAAATGAAGAGGGTTTTTTTTGTATAAAGTGTATAATTTCTAAATATTATATTTAGGCTGATCCATTATCTATTTTGGTAAATACAATGTCCTGTAAATGGAACTTGCTCTATTCTATTATATATATATATATATATTTTTCTTTGGTGTCTTGGCATCGACTGCTATGGTCATTAGCCATGTGTTCTGGTAGGCCTTGTTACTAACTCCACACGCCACCTTAGGAGCAGCATTGTTAATTGGAACGCAACAGTGAATCGTGCAGGACTCACCCCAGTCTAGCCACGAGATTTGAATAATTTAATCGATCAAATTAAATAAAAAAATCCCAGCCGCAACTGGGGCTCGAACTCCGGATCTTTCGAACCAAAGTCGGACGCTTTAACCACTGTGCCACGCCCCGACATTCTATTCTATTATTATCATTATTTTTACTAATCTACATCATTCTGTAAAAATGCGTTAACTAGAAATAAGTATTCGATATATTATAACAACCAAACCCTTAAGCTGGATTTATAGATTGTGTCTCAGCCGCTTCCGCTGCCGTAGCCGTTGCCGTAGCCACAGGCAAAACTGTTAAAAATTTATAGTTTTATTTTGTGTTCATTGAGCGCCAACTGTTTTTCTTCATGAACTTATTTTTATAATTCAGATTATAGAGATGTGGAAATCCTTTTAGTAGGATTAGGAATACGCATACATCAACATCTATATTTTCCTCATATTCTGACATTTTTTAATAAAATTAATATTTGAGTTCAAACTACATAAACAAATACATAACCTAAATTATGTGACTTTTAGTTCATTTTTGACAAGAACATTTTGAGTTTCATGTCATTGTCCGCTGCCGCTGCCGTCTGAGAAAAAAGTTGGTTAACTACCGGCGGCAGCGACAACAGCAACTGCAACGGCAGCGGATCTATAAACGTATACATGAGCAACGACACATTTATCTTCCTACGGCAACGTCAACTGCAACGACTGCGGCTGCGACTCAATCTATAAATCCAGCTTTGTTATGAAAACTATAGTTTTAAAAAACAAATAAACGGTTGATTGATTGATTGCTTGATTGGAATGACCGTCGAGCGAGGAATTCCTCTGGTCATTGGTCATTGGTATTGATATCTAGTTAGCCTAGACCAGTTCCCTTCATAAACAAAATATTGCGTTACCAAAGCAAAGAACAATAACTTATTAGGAGTGTCAGTGTAAAGTTTGACGTCAAAAAAGTAAACCAGAGTTATGCAATAAATTAAAAGAAAAAATATGTCCACCGAAATTGTGAAAATCGAAAAATTGGAGTATCGAGCCATCATCAAGTACCTGTATTTAAAAGGGTTAAGAGGTTAGCAGATTTACGAAGATATGCTTAATAACCTTGGTGATCAATGTCCTTCGTATGCGACCGTGAAAAATTGGACTGCAAGCTTCAAAAGAGGTAAATTTTCCATTGAAGATGATGACCGATCGGTAAGGCCAGTTTCTGTGTCAGTCCCCGAAAATATCGATGCAGTTCATGACATGATTTTAACAGACCGTCGAATTGGGCTAAAACGGATATCTGAAGCACTGAATATTTCATACGAACGCGTTCATCATATAGTTCACGTCAATTTGGACATGAGAAAAATTGCTGCAAAATGGATCCCCAAATGTTTGAATGTTGACCAAAAGCGTGCAAGGGTAGTAGCATCGCGTTCGATCTGTGCTCGATTTGAAAACGATGTAGACTTCTTTAAACCGAATTGTTACTATGGATGAGACTTGGGTACATTTCTACGATCCAGAAACAAAGCAACAATCGATGGAATGGCCACACTCCGGTTCTCCAACACCTAAGAAGTTTTGTGTCCAAAAATATGCTGGAAAAGTTCTTGCTTCAGTTTTTTGGGATTGCCATGGAGTAATCATGATTGATTTTTTGCATAAGGGTAGAACAATAACTGGAGATTACTATTCGACATTACTGATCACTCCACGGGAAAAAATTAAAGAGAAAAGACGCGGAAAGCTATCCAAAGGTGTTTTGTTTGTACAGGACAATGCCCCTTCACACAAATCTCATGTTGCCATGCAAAAAATTCGTGATTTAGGGTTTGAATTACTAGAACACCCCCCTTATTCACCAGATTTGGCTCCGTCCGACTATCATCTCTTTCCTCAACTGAAAAAGTTTAAAAGGTCGTGAATTCTCTTCCAACGAGGAGGTAATGAACGCTGTGGAGGTCTGGTTTGCAGAGCAAGAAGGAACATCTTTTTTGAAAGGCCTCGAGACGTTGCAGGTTCGCTGTAATAAATTAAGAGGAGAATATGCTGAGTTATAAAATATTTTGACATTAAAATTTTGTTTGGTTCTATAGTAGGCTAAGAATTTTCCAATATATCCTCGTATATAGATATTTCAGTTATTTTGTATGATGTATGTCAGTTTGGACAAGTTGAATAATAAAAAATATTTGTCACAGTTCTTCTAGAATTTTACCTTTGAAAGTTATTAAACACGACCACGACATCAACAGTACTAACTGTTAATGGATACATTGAATGAATGGCCATTTCTGTTACAATTAATATTTTAATAATGATTAGGTAGCAGTAGTATGTGTATGATTGCTGCATGCATTCCTTTTCATAATGCAGGTTATAAGAATGATCACTGCCATGGACAATGTGTACGAAAGCATCATAACAAGAAGCCAGAACAAGAGTAAAGACTTAGCAGTCATCAGTTCGAACAGATATTTTCCTTTCTTCTGTTCTTCAACAGTTTTTTCTTCAGTAGGTACTACTACGTCAATATCTCCACTCACCACAGCGGCCAGTATCCTTTTCGCCATTTAGAAACGAGTACTGATTGGAATTGCAACGAATATTCAAATTTATTAAACGTGACAAGTCTGATTGACAATGACAGGTCGTCACAACGGTCAGACTGGGCAGCTGAGGAACTGTTCCAGAGCTAATGTGTATGATGTATTTGTGAGTGTGTGTGTATGGATATATTGGGATTTCAAATTAAGATTGTAGCGCTACCGGCGGCGGACGATGAAGTACTTTCTACGACATTGATTTATAACCTTACTCTTTCTTCCATATAGATTTCATTGTTTACTTTGTTTATTTCGTGTTTTGAGTATTTGAAGCATGGTTTAGGCCCTTTAAAAATTGTTAAAACTGTGATTTCGATTACTTTTACCTTTAATTAATGTTCATTTAATTAGTTTAGTTTAATTAGTATTAAGTTATTAATAGTTATATTGTTAGAAAAAAGCTAGTAAAATACTTCAATCGTCTTTTTATAAACAAAGACAAATGGCCCAATTAAAATTAAGTTTATTGGAATTTCTGAGGTATGTTGAAGGGACCGAAAGTTCTCGGTGTGTAGTAGAAGGTGAACAAGTCCTCACTGCAGACCATATAATATTTTTTTTTTCTTTGGTATTTTTGGCATCGACTGCTGTGGTCATTAGCCATGTGTTCTTTATAGGCATTGTTACTAACTCCATACGCCACCTTAGGAGCAGCACTGTTAATTGGAACGCAACAGTGAATCGTGCAGGACTCACCCCAGTCCAGCCACGAGATTTTAATAATTTAATCGGTTAAATTAAATTAAAAAATCCCAGCCCAACCAGGATTCGAACTCCGGACCTTTCGACTCAGAGTCGGACGCTCTAACCACTGCGCCAAGCCCCGACATCAATATAATATTATATGGAAAAAAATTAATGGAACTCTTCAGTGACAAAAGTGTGAGCCCTCTGTCTCCAGACAAGCGCTCTGCAATCCGAGCCTCATCAAGTGAGTGGAGAACTCAGAATTATAGACGGTTATTTTGAAATTATGCAAATGTAAATAAGTAAATAAAAACAAGATACCTACCTACCTTTGATAATATAATCTTCTTGCTTAAAATAGAGCAACACACTTTCATAAATTTGCTTATTGGTTTGCCAATCCGAACCTTTAATATCCAGGCTTTTCTTCTTGAGATTAATTCTCGTCCCATCTCCGTTTCAAAATAAACCTTTGGGTCATTTTCCTCGGGATATCTGTGTAAGGTTAATTTCTTTTGGCCTAGGAATTGCAATGTGGCATAGAACAATAACCATTGTAAGACGCCATTATAAGACCGGGAAGGGTCGCTTTGCTTGTAAAAAGGCAATTTCTCAACACTAAATTAGGATGAAATAAAAACGGTTTGAAGAAAGGCTCAATTTTCATGAAAATCAATGGTTAACAAACGATACGAAAGTGCGGTTAGAAAACAATGTCGCAGAAACAAGTTTACATTAAAGCCACCAGAGTGCGTATCGCTTAGCTTGAAATGAGAATAGCATTGAATAAATAAGTTTTAGTATGTATGTTTTATTATATATGTTTCATTAAATATCCACTTATTTCTATATTTATATATCATTCCATGTTTTATAATTATTTTTATAAAATTTACCTAATCTGGTACAAGCATTTGCTCATTTGATTAGGTTGATTACTATACATTTTTTCTTACAATTTTATGTATTCGTATTTTGAGTTGAACCATATTTCAATAAATATTATTATAATTATTATTTATTATTATATCATGTTACCAAACTGCATACCATTGCTGGCAGAAATATAATGAATTATTATTTCCTCTTTTTCTCCTAAATCTAGACCATACATTTTTGTACAAATTCGGGAACTTCAGTAATTTTTGGTTATGATCATGTAAAAATGTAGATGAAGAATGAACGCGCTGGTTGCAATTCTTTTCTTTTAATGAAGGTATTTTTACAAAGATGTAAAATTTGACAATTCAGAGAAATTGAATTAATTATTGACATTGTCCGAATGCATTTGTTATCCGTCGTCACGTTCGCCAGGAGCAGTCATGGGCGCCGACTTGGGAAGGAAACTGGACATGCCCCCCACCTTGAAAGAGTGGCCTGTCAACTCAGCTTCAGCGGGACAGCCTCACGAGACAGAGGTAGAGGACACAGGTTAGAGATGGCTCTTCGAATTTCAACATTCACCGTACGTAAAGCAGCAACCCGTGGAATGTTATGGGAACCAGGAAACAACTAGATGACCCTACCAAGCTTCCATTGTAAAGGACTTAGGTTGCAGTCTTTGATAATAACCAGGTCGCCAATGTTCATTTGTGACTTGTTTTCTTTCCATTTTTGTCGGCCTTGAAGTTGTGATATGTACTCGAGAGACCATCTTTTCCAAAGATGCTGGCTTAGTTGCTGAAGTCTCTCAAATTGATCCAATCGATTTACCTTGATGTCCATGAAATTATGCTCAGGAATAGAGGTGAGCGTGCGGCCGATGAGGAAGTGGGAAGGAGTTAAGGCGGTAAGATCAGATGGGTCTGAGGTTAAAGGAGTTAAAGGACGGGAGTTTAAAATAGCCTCTACTTGCACTAAAACAGTTTGAAAATTTTCATATGTGAGAAGCGCTTCTGATAGAACACGTTTCAAATGTCTTTTCATTGACTTCACGCCTGCCTCCCAAATGCCACCGAAATGGGGGGAGTACGCAGGAATGAAATGCCATGATATTTCTTGACACGAGGTAGAAGATTCAATTTCTTCGCTGTGGTTTTTCAAAAATTTTCCTAGTTCCAATAACTGATTTTTGGAACCTACGAATTTTGTCCCGTTGTCGGAATATATACTTTGGGGCTTGCCCCGTCTTGCTATAAACCGTTTAAGAGCAGAAATAAAGGCATCACTGGTTAAGTCGCTGACTAGTTCAATATGAACCGCCTTTGTTGATAAACATATGAAAAGGCTAACATAACCCTTGTAGGTTTTAAAACGTCGGACAGGTTTGTCTCTCAACGTAAAAGGACCGGCGTAATCCACCCCTGTATTGATAAATGGAAGAAAAGGAGTGACCCTTGCTTCAGGAAGATCTCCCATTAGAGGATTTATAGAAATCGGTTTGGCTTTGAAGCACACGATACACTCATGAACAGTTCTCTTCGCAAGATTCTTCCAAAGTATGGGCCAATATGTTTCACGTATTGAGTAGAGCAATTGCTGAGGTCCAGTATGAAGAAGCTTTTTATGCTCGTTATGGAATAGTAACTTTGAGAAATGATGAATTGCTGAAATGATTATGGGGTGCTTCTTATCAAATTCATATGGAGAATGTCTTAGTCTGCCCCCAACCCCGAGAATACCATTCTCATCAATAAAAGGATGAACGGACAACATTCTACTTTTGCGAGGAAGAGGTTTGCCTTTCGATAAGTTATGCAGTTCCTCCTGGAATGATTCAGCTTGAGAAGATTTGATAAGATAACGAAGTGAGGAATTCAACTCCTGCATAGAAAGAGGACCAGAATTTCTTTCCAGGGATCTGAAACGAGCTAATGAATTGTGAACGAATCTTAAGATATTTGCATAGGTGCGTTTGAGACGATTCAATGTTGAAAATCGTTCGAAAGGAAAATTATTTCTGTTCGCTTCATCTCCGGAAGTTCATTGGTCAACTCAAGCGGTTGAGTGGAGCAAATTTGAATGGAATCATTCAGAAATTTGGGACCATGCCACCAAAGATCAGATGATTTCAAACTTTGTGGACTAATACCTCTAGAGATAAGATCGGCAGGATTTTCCTTTGTGTTTACGTGGTTCCAACAAGAGATATCCGTATTGGATTGAATTTCTGACACTCTGTTGGCCACGAATGTTTTGAGAAGATGAGGAGAAATTTTGAGCCATCCAAGAACCACCATAGAATCCGACCAATAAAATATTTTACTGAATTTAAGGGAGAGAGATTCTAAAACTTTGGTAGCTAGCCTACTGAGGATTACAGCAGCGCAGAGCTCGAGCCGCGGAATGCTGATTTTTTTGAGTGGAGCAACCTTTGACTTTGCACATAACAAATGGGTTTGGACGTTACCTGATTGATCTAAACTGCGGATGTAAATAGCGGAACTGAACGCTAGTTCAGAAGAGTCGCAAAACCCGTGTAATTCAACATGAACAGCGTTGTCTAGTTTTACTTTACGACCAATCTGAATATCATTGAGTTGAGGGAGTTGATCTCTAAAAGCTAACCAACTAGTATGAATATGTAAAGGTACTGACTGATCCCACCCTAATTTTTCCAACCAAAGTTGCTGTAACAACATTTTAGCTTGGATTGTAGCTGGACTGAGAAGATCTAAAGGGTCAAAGATTCGTGCTATACCCGACAGGATTGACCTCTTTGTGATTGTCTTCGGAAGAATCTCCGAAGGGATAACATATCTAAGAGAGTCAAACTTGGTATACCAATGAAGTCCAAGTGTTTTTGTGTTATCGTTTGATCCAAGAGAGTGGGCGATGTCCAAGGAAGAAACTGATTTGCTGGATAGCATCTAATATTGAAGGATTGTTAGAGACCCATTTGCGAAGTGGGAAGTGAGCTTTGGACAGGATATGAATGATTTGCTTACAATGAACAATGATTTCCGATACTGAATCAGATCCAGTTAAAAGATCATCAACATAGAAGTCATTCGCGATTATGTTGGTAGCTTCAGGAAAACTTTCGGAGTACTCCTACGCTAGTTCACTCAAGCACCTGGTAGCAAGGAAGCTAGCCGATGCAGTACCATAAGTGACCGTGTTCAAGGAAAAGGTTTGCAAAGGCTGACATGAATCAGACCTCCACAATATTTGTTGCAAATGTCTCTGAGAAGGACAGACCAATATTTGGCGATAAAACTTTGCAATATCTACTGATGCTACGTGAGAATGTTGCCTGAATCGAAGAACGATCGACAAAAGATCACTTTGAACGACTGGTCCGACCATTTGGACGTCGTTGAGTGATAAACCGCTCGAAGAAGGAGACGATCCGTCGAACACAACACGAAGTTTCGTGGTGAGACTGTCCTCCTTCAAAACTCCGTGATGAGGGAGGTAATAGCTGAATTGTTGATGATGATCAACCTGAGTCATGTGACACATGGAAACGTATTCTTCCATAAATTCGATATACATTTTCTTCATGGTTGAATTGTGCTGAAGCTTACGTTCAACACTATAAAATCTCTTTTCGGCTGTGGTTCTCGATTCACCTAGCCTTTCAACTGAATCTTTGAAAGGCATTGAAACTACGAAACGTCCATCTGAATTTCTTTCAGGAGTAGATTTAAAATGCTCTTCGCAATGTTCCTCCTCCTTAGAATATAACCGAGTAGTGGGAAACTCTTCTATTTCCCAGAATCGTGAGAGTTCATCACATAAACTATTGTGCGAGAAATTACAGAAGGCATTCTGAGAAGGCTGTACCTGGGGAAGAGGACCTGAGATAATCCACCCAAGCTTAGTCTTTTGAAGTACGGGGTTTTGTGGGCCCAGATTGATCTGCCCAACGCAGAGCAAGTTATAGAAAAGGCCGGCCCCTATCAGGAGGTTTATATCTGAAGTCACATGGAAATTTTTATCTGACAGCTGAATATTAGCAGGAATGCGCAATGAAGAAATGTCTATTTGACAACCTGGGAGCTGATTGCATATGGCATTGGTGACTAAACAGGTTAGGGGTGCCGAAAATGAAGAGTGGAGTGACCTAAGGAACACGTTACACTGGTAATTCATATTAGAGGAAATTTGAGCAATCCCTATCACAGAAATGTCAATTCGCCTTTTGGGAAGACCTAATTTAGAGACGAAATGGGATGAGATAAAATTTGATTGCGAACCACTATCCAAGAGAGCTCTGAATTCTTGCGCCTTACCAGAACTATCCAAATCTTGAACTACTACTGTGGATAAAAGAACAAGATTTTTCCGAACAACGCTAGTTGAAAGCGCATGCGTAGATTCAATATTTGAGTCTGCTTCACTGGCACTCGAAATGACATTTGGAGCAATTTCGGTAGTTTCGACATGAATGAGTGTGTGGTGCTTCTTGCCACACTTATAGCATTTGCCGTATTTGCAATTGGAATTCACGTGACCAGGATGTAAACAATTTAGACAAACCTTTAATTTTTTGGCTTGCTCTGTTCTATCAGTAATGCTTAAATTGAGAAAATCACAATTGCTCAATTTGTGATTTGAAGACTTGCATAGAAAACAAGAACCTTGACTTGATATCAAAGATCTCGTAAAAGATTTTTTCTCAAATCGATTGCGATCTTTATTGTCACTAGAAAAGTGATTAGTCTCAATTTTTTCAAGAATGTCAGCTTTCGTTTTCAGAAAATTCAAAAGATCTTTGAGAGTTGTCTCTGTTGATTTCTTTGACTCTCATTCAAGAGTGGTTTCAGAATCGAGCTTCTCAACAATTAGAAATATCAATAAGGTATCCCAATGGCCTACGGGTTCATTCAAAGATTGCAGAGAACGCGAGTTACTTTGTAGGCCATCTACTAGCTGCCTGATATTGAAAGAAGACTGTTTGATAATTTTTTGCAAATTGAATATGCATTTAGTGTGATTGTAAACAAGAAGTTCACGATTCGCAAACCTCTCGCAAAGCATTTGCCACGCCACTGAGAAATTCTCGGAAGATACCGGAATACTATGAATAACTTTCTCAGCTACGCCACTGACAGACGATTTCAAGTAATGAAATTTGTGTACTAAACTGATGCTCATATTTTTAATAATCATAGACTGAAAAGAATCATGAAATTCCAACCAATTCTCATAATTACCGGAAAATCTAGGCAATTGAACAGTTGGTAATTTGATACCCAAAGATGCATGATTATTTTCATCTTTACCTGAAACACCTGAGTGAGAGCTATCATGTGCATGTGGATTTCCTTTCATGTTGGAAGACTTTCCGATACTGACAGTATGTTTGAACAAAAGAGTTTCGGCCTTTGCGATTATACCAAAGTAATCGTTTTCAAATTGTTCATTTTGAGCCGATTCATCTTGAACGTCGAATTGATTCAAAAGAAGTTCAGACCTTGATAATCTCAATTTCAATTCATTTTCAGGAAAGATAAATTCTGGATTAGCTAAATCATTTTCGAGATTATTTATGTAGTTTTTGAAAATTGTTAGCTTCGATTTTATAGATGTCCGCCTTTTTCTCAATTTGTCAAGAATCATTTTAGTTTCAGCTTCTGTCATATTTATCATGAAAGGAGGAAGAGAAACTCTTCTTTATAACAATTAGCACAATACGAAAATTACCAAATGAGAAAAAGTTGTTTTTTTTTAAGATAAATGAAACGTGAACTATTTGAACTGTTGATGTGTGAAAAAATGTGTTTGAAACACTCAAAACTGACAGTTCCTTATTAAGAATGAGCGTTTTGACAAAGCAAACAAATTGAATTTGTGAAATAATTCACGAAATATATATGCAAATGCAAGTGAAAGCTATTTTAAATAAGGAAAAGGGCCAAGGATTAGGAATGATTACCTGGGAGACCGCAAATTAGTTCAGTACAGTAGAAATTGGATGCTGCGAAACTGGAAACTCGAAACACGTGTGGAAAACGAACTTCGACTTTATCGAACTGTTTGCCAATGACTTCGTGTGTGATTCCGAAATTTTCACCAACTTCCCAATCTTCTTACTTGAATATCCGGATGAAGGACCATGTAAAAATGTAGATGAGGAATGAACGCGCTGGTTGCAATTCTTTTCTTTTAATGAAGGTATTTTTACAAAGATGTAAAATTTGACAATTCAGAGAAAATGAATTAATTATTGACATTGTCGAATGCATTTGTTATCCGTCGTCACGTTCGCCAGGAGCAGTCATGGGCGCCGACTTGGGAAGGAAACTGGACAGATCATTTCTAAGGAAACGTTTTTGAATGACACGACAAATTTATCAAAGCAAAATAAATTTCTAGTAGACCTGCTATTTTCATGCATGATTTCATCTCCTCTGATACAGATAATAGGGTCGATTCTGTTTCTCAATAACAAACTTGTCATCATAGCAAGAAAACTTTGACAACATATTAATATCAATTTTGTAGAATTTTTGATATCTAAATTGCATTATCGGAGGTAATACCACGAGTGCTCGCAATACTATCAATAGTAATTCTGTCAGAAATCAACGAGAACAAATTACTTCCTTTAGGACGAGTGATGTTACCTCAAAGCACTTTGATCGATTTTACGATTTCTGACAGAATTATCGATATTATTGTGTGCACGAGTAGTATTTATTGAGATAATTTCACGAACCAACAAAGTAAAAAAGGTTCCATTGTCTTGAATTCTTCAATAGTTATAGATGAAGACTGATAGACAAGAAGTCTGTCAGACTGACTTTCATATTAGTAGCAAAATGATATTATTCTCGACTTCGAGTTTTTCTATATTGTGAATATTATTCTCCGTTGTTGTTTGGATACGTGATTGCCATTCCACAATGGCATTACCGGCTCGTGAGCTAGGAACTGCGTATTATCGAGGCATACGTCCCTTATTGGTCCTAATATTGCAGTATGAGATGGTTTCATACGTCGAGTGATATTATCGTAGGTAATACCACAAGTGTATCGGTGATTATCGAAATAGCAATTCCTTTGAATTTGATTCGAAACCGAGAAGGAATTAACAATAATCGTCGATAACACGAGTTGTATTTGTTAAGATCATTTCATGAATAAAATCGAAACCATTTTTATTTATTTACTATTCAATTTAACTAGGAACATCAATCCCGCATTTAGTTCTGAAATTATGCAACTAACAAAACATTTACTTGATATCTATTTCAGTTACAAATGCGCGTCATTCGTAGTTTTGTCATTGCATGTCTAGTCTACTGCTGAGGTTATGTTTTGATAACATTTTGATTTAGTGATTTGATTAATCAACGAGTATGCAAAATTTGTCGAAAATTGTGAAGTTGATATGAATTAATAGTGAGTGCTTATTTAGTTTTGGTCAAAGTTTGGTGTTGAGTCATTATAGCAGCTTGCTAGTGGTAAGTTTTTGTTTTGATAATAACCAATCAGGAATCGAACTACAAAATCGAAAACACATCATATACATATCCAGTAGCCAATCAAGAGCCGAACTACAAAATCGAAAACATGATGTTTTCATTTATCAACACAAAAATTTCAACCAATCATAACACGCTATTTTAGCATAAGTGAAACAATCGGAAGGAGGTGATATGGCAATTATATCTCCTGCCGATAGTTACCAAGCCTTCTACAAAATTTAGATATTTTGCTATAAAAGGTTCCTTGCTATGATAACAAACTTGCTACTGAGAAACACGATTATCTGATGTAGATTATTACACATATCTTTTATTTGCAGATCCCATGATAAGCTTTCATCCAAGTAAGTTCCTGAAAATAAAACTTTACTCTCAACCTCAATTTCGTCAATAACTTTTAGGGCATCTGAAACATTATTCGTTCAGTGGAGTTTAACATGAATCTGCTACTTTGACACCAGGAGCTCAACAATAGCAGTTAGTAATTGAAAATCCTCAATTTCCATCAAAATATGTGCGAGATATGCATCAGTTTCATTCTCATGAATTTTTATCGTATAACTATCAACAATTTTGCAATTTTGTTTAACTTTGAATTTGGAAATGGATCCAGAAATAATTTTGAAGCTGATATACCTGCAGCAGAAATAACAAATCAAATTTACTGAGGGTGGATATATTGAAAGTTGTTAGTATTAGTAGTGAACAATGCTTCAATGAAACACAACCATTCGTCAATTCCTTTCTATAGGATTCGATTTCTTCATGTCATGAATTGGTTCATTGCTATTGACTATACTAGAAGCATGAGGATTGAAATTTTCACAACTCCTAGTGAAGAAACTATTCATGTATCTTCGAGGATCTCCACCGATATTTTCATTTTCATGAATGCAGCTCTTTCTTATCCCACTGCATATCATCAGGAGGACGAAAGATATAGATAATGTATAAATAAGCATCATGGCCAGGATCCAGAATAATAATGAAGATGAGGTTCTTCTCATGTCCAACATGAGTTTTCCTTCAGTTTTTGGAAATTCGTCTTTATTTTCGAAGGATACCACTTCCATATTTGGTGTCTCTGGGGCAGCTATGAGAGTCTTCGGCATTTTTGATGAAAATATGTGTTTCTTGAGATATTCTAAGATTATTTTTGAGGGAATGAAGATGTTTGATGAGTATGAGATGGAATTGTGACAATAGCTGTCATAATTGATTACCATCACTAGGTTAGATTTGAACGTGAGTGGGTCATAGAAATATATATTATATACTTACTCTAGAATGCTAATCCCGCCAATTTTCACGGCGAAAAGCATGCCGCGTATGCGACCCGTCATCAGTGTAGTTTGGGTAGATCGTTACCAAGTTTGAAAATAATTTGGTGTTCCAATTCAGAGTTCTTTGTTATGAGGCAATAAAACACATGTCATTTGAAAGAGAGAAATTTGACAGCGCATTTAGAACTTTTTAAAAACGAAAAGAACCTTTTAGAGATAGATTACTCCGAATTTTAAGCTCGAAAGGAACTTATTTAAAACAGTAATGTACCCTATGCTACTGTAATTATAATGACCGTGCTACAGTGCTTTTTCATCGACTACATTTATCTCACAACTTTGGATCCGCTCAAAATGGGTTTGACTTGACTGGATCCGATACACTTATTCGATATATACAGTGTTCGGATTGGATTGAATCACTCAAGTCAATTCCATAATATATAGGATTGGACCCAACCGATCGCCTTGAAGAAAAGTGAAATTGCGAGATAAACGAGTTTGAAATTGACAAATGACAGGAAAAAGTAGCCAAATTCAGATTAGTGTTTATATTGACAATTGTCTTTCTCAAAATGGAGAGCAAAATAATAATTAAGAAAAGAAACGTATGGTACAAAGAAGAGAGCAGATCCACAGAACAACGATTCGTGATTTAATTCGCAAAACACAAGAAATTTAAAGTTCGACATTTTGCTGTGAAGTTAGCTTTTTTCAATCGGATTCAATTGGATTCTTCGATCCACTTAAATATTGCGATATAAACTGAAGGGTGGTTTCACCCGACTCAATGCTATTGAATTTGAAGCGGATGGAGATCGTCCAGATAAACGTAGTCATCAACAGGAAGACTTGTCACTAAGATCTTTCACTCTTGTCAGAGATCAGAGACGGTATTTAGAATTTTAGATTTTCTCTTGTCGTTTTGTGTGGTGTTTGTTGTCGTTGGTTATTCTATCATCATTCGTGAATTTGCATTAATCTTGTTCCTTTAAAGACAATTTCTAATAAATCCATTTCTTTCTCCAAATAAACAATAAACTGTTTAAAGTGTAAAGAAAAAATACATGAATCAAATCATTTTTGGTAGATAATGAAATTTTTTATGTACCCATTTGCTTTACTCAAAATAGCTTAAATATTATTTTAGCTTGACAAAAAAGGCATGATTTTTGGTTATTGTTTTTAAGAAGAGACCCCAGGAGAACATTTGAGTGAGAAAATTGTAATATGTGGCAGACATTTTCCTCTTGAAGATTCATGTGAAAACGACAATAGAATAATTTGAAACCTAGTGCAGTACCAATACTGTGTCAGCGTAAGCATGCATGGCGAGTGATACAACTTTCTGCCACACCGCTTATATTATGAGTTCTAGATTCCTACAAAAAGTTCTAAACATACACAGAATCGCCTCAGAAAATTAATGTCAATATGGAAGTGCTTTTCTTTGATGGTAAGGAAAATGCTTCTGGCCTCACTTTTTCATGCACCCCCATTATGGAAATTGCACTAATAGACTGGGATCCCACGCCTATTTTCAAAAATGATTAATAACAGGCTGAATCTTCCTGAGTAGCTTCATTTTGCCGAGACGCCCAACTTTTTCCTCTACGAAAATTCTCGATAGTGGTAGCTAATATAATGAGCAGGCGTCAATCATGTCGATTTGGTTAGTGCAAAAAATTCCTTAATAACAGTTAGTTTTTCAGTTAAACCTCGAGATAATTCGATGAAGTACTCGAAAAAACTTTTGTCCTACAAAATGGAAGGTAGGACTGAAGAGTCCCCCACCCCCAACATGTACCAATGACGTGGTCATAAAAATTCATTAATAACCAGCGGATATTTTACCGTTGCTTGGTTAACACGTTGACTACCGTGCTCATTTTTTCATTTTTGGTATCAGAGCCGAAGCAAAATCGAAAAATTTGTCCCAGAAACCATTATGTGTTGGTACAGCCTACAGAAGATAGTATATCGTTGAATTTTTCGGAAATTGAGACTCTGAGTTTACAGTATTCATCTTCCAAAAATTCGTTGTTTTTACTGATTTGTCTGCCTCGCCGACTCGGTCTGTGCGTCGAATGAGAACAATTTGCAACGCAAACTTGTTACTGAAGCCGTCTCGGTCTGTTTTCGCGATATTATCGACAATAATTTAGACCGATGGCTTCAAGAACAGTTCAATTGGCTCGGTCCCATAGACCGAGTTGGCCTGGTGTATCAACCTCAACCTCGGTCTATGAGACCGAGGTGGCTCACCAGAATAATTTTTCCTCGGTCTCATAGACCGACATGGCAGTCAACGTGTCAATATTTGTATAATTGAATGGTCATATTTTCCTACAAATTGAATGGAAGGTGTTCCCAGTCCTACGCTCCGAAATTGTCAATTTCATGGTAAAATTTTTTTATTAATAACTGTAGGACAATGATAACACATGCATGAAAAGTTAGTGTATTCTTCACCTAAATAATACAGTGTCCTACAAAAAACGGGTATGTATCGCTAGTCCTACAAAAATTATTCAAAATAACGAATTATTTTGAAATTGTGGTTTAGCTAATTTAATATACTTTTATTCGTGTAGTAATGTTACTTTCAATGTATAATTGTTTGTTCAATTCAAAAATATCATAATTTACGTGAAAATTTTATGAAATAAGTGGGAAATTTTGTTTAGCTTTCATAATTTTTATAAACACATTGAAAACAAGAATAAAAAAGTAAAAACATTAGAATAATCAATCTGCCCTCCGGGGCGGCACAAATGATGTCGCATGCGCTTCAACAGATGCAGGAAAACCCGGAAAAACCTGCAACACCACATCGTCGTCTGAAGAGCTGAAATTTATAATTGAAAACTTTCAAAGAGGTCAGACGAATTGTGAAATTCTGCTCTACGGTAAAATAGGATGTATGGTATCTCCAGAGGCCTCGAAAAGTTGAGTTCGAAAGAGATATTATATTTTACGAGGGTCAAGTGGCCAATTCTCATATCCTAGTAACAGATATGGACAATTCGTAATAATTATTTCATTTCGTTCCTGAGATATAGCCTTTTTAAGCATTCAAATCGTCACTGTGTACATGGAAAACTGGGAACTACCAATCATAATATGAATCCTCATGTAATTGATTGATTCTTTTTCAAAGAATTTGTAAAATAAAAATGATAATGGTATTGATATACACCCTTTGTGAAATATAATTTCTTATTCGAATGGAGAGACTTACGAGCTACCAATTAGATTTAATGTGTTTATTTCTAAAAAAATCGATTTCGAATTAAAGCAAAAAAATTAAATCGATTCATAATTCGCAAAACAGCAGTAATGGAATTTTTGACACCCTGTAGCTCGAAAACTGGCCATAGGATCGATCTGTGAACTGAACAACGTAATGAGAATGGCAGGATCAAGAAAATATCTCATCAAAAATGAGGATAAATGTGCCTAATTACAAAATATTTTGATAATTTTTCATTTCAGAAGGTATGATCGAAATATCTGTAGGCTAGTTAAGCCCGTGGCTTACGGTCAAATAGATTGATTTTACTGCCTTGTAATGAAGTTAATTCAATTGTTTTGTTTCACCATGAGCCATGAGCTTCAGATTTGGGTAAAACTAACAGTTAGCCATACAATTTTTGCGCTCACCATATCAACATGACTTTCGCCTACGCAGTTCATTAGCTACTAATATCAAGAATTTTCGTGGAATTGACAATTTTGGAGCGTAGGGAATACCTACAATTCAATCTGTAGGACAATATGACCATTCAATTATACAAATATTAACCAAGCAACGGCAAAAAAATCCGCTGGTTTTTAATGAAATTTTATGACCACGTCATTGGTACATGTTGGGGGTGGGGTACTCTTCAGTCCTACCATCCATTTTGTAGGACAAAAGTTTTTTCGAGTACTTCATCGAATTATCTTGAGGTTCAATTGAAAAACTAACTGTTATTAATGAATTTTTTGCACTCACCAAATCGACATGATTGACGCCTGTGCATTTTATTGGCTACCACTATCGAGAATTTTCGTAGAGGAAAAAGTTGGGCGTCTCGGCAAAATGAAGCTACTCAGGAAGATTATAAATATTTTTTTTACCATGGAATAGACAATTTCGGAGCGTAGGACTGTGAACACCTACCATTCAATTTGTAGGACAATATGACCATTCAATTATACAAATATTAACCAAGCAACGGTGAAACAATCCGCTGGTTATTGATAAAATTTTATGACCACGTCATTGGTACATTTTGGGAGTGGGGGACTCTTCAGTCCTACCATCCATTTTGTAGGACAAAAGTTTTTTCGAGTACTTTATCGAATTATCTTGAGGTTCAATTGAAAAACTAACTGTTATTAATGAATTTTTTGCACTCACCAAATCGACATGATTGACGCCTGCGCATTTTATTGGCTACCACTATCGAGAATTTTCGTATTGGAAAAAGTTGGGCGTCTCGGCAAAATGAAGCTACTCAGGAAGATTCAGCCTGTTATAAATATTTTTTTTTTTACCATGGAATCGACAATTTCGGAGCGTAGGACTGTGAACACCTACCATTCAATTTGTAGGACAATATGACCATTCAATTATACAAATATTAACCAAGCAACGGTAAAACAATCCGCTGGTTATTGATAAAATTTTATGACCACGTCATTGGTACATGTTGGGAGTGGGAGACTCTTCAGTCCTACCATCCATTTTGTAGGATAAAAGTATTTTCGAGTACTTTATCGAATTATCTTGAGGTTCAATTGAAAAACTAACTGTTATTAATGAATTTTTTGCACTCACCAAATCGACATGATTGACGCCTGCGCATTTTATTGGCTACCACTAACGAGAATTTTCGTAGAGGAAAAAGTTGGGCGTCTCGGCAAAATGAAGCTACTCAGGAAGATTCAGCCTGTTATAAATATTTTTTTTACCATGGAATCGACAATTTCGGAGCGTAGGACTGTGAACACCTACCATTCAATTTGTAGGACAATATGACCATTCAATTATACAAATATTAACCAATCAACGGTAAAACAATCCGCTGGTTATTGATAAAATTTTATGACCACGTCATTGGTACATGTTGGGAGTGGGGGACTCTTCAGTCCTACCATCCATTTTGTAGGACAAAAGTTTATTCGAGTACTTCATCGAATTATTTCGAGGTTCAACTAAAAAACTAACTGTTATAATATAATATAATAATAATAATAATATATGTTTATTCATCATCATCATAGTAATACATAATATAAATTCATAATATAGTGCTTGTGAATAAGCAGGTGGGTCACAGAAGTAGTCTTAACTACTTGTGTTTGTGATTTCTAAATTTAAAACATTGAATGGGTACATTCGGTAAAAAAATTGGTTAGTTTGACACATTCAGGTAATTCATTATATCATAAATTGAGTTTGTAGTCTTTTCATTGTGATTACATATATATTAGAGGGTAAGTAACAATCGAGATAGTTTGGTTAGTTTGACACAGGTAATTCATTATATCATAAATTGAGTTTGTAGTTTCAGCTTTGAAATTACATATATATTAGAGGGTAGGTCACAATCGGGATAGTTTTCTGATACTATTACATAGTTTCGAAATAAATACATCTACCACATACATATAGATATATACATCATGAATTACTCAACTGGTTATGTGATATATCTTTGGTTTCCGTAAATTTCCGTAAATATGAATCTATCTTTGATGATCCATTTATTCAGTTCTTTTTTGAACCTGTGGTAGTTTTCTATATGTTTCAAGTCATGTGGTAATAAAGCATAGATTCTGGGTGCTAAATAATTGGTATTTCGTTGACCGATAGTTATTTCGCTACGTGGGAGTAGAATTCCATCAATCTTCCGAGTATTATAGGGGTGTGTATGTGGAGTGAGTTCAATTTTTCCCAGTTTCACGAAAAGAATTATTTTTTGACAGAAAATCTGTCTCGCATCTTTTATTTGGGATTCGTTGTATAAAGAATTCGTAGGAAATGTTACATTTTCATTATATATTACTTTCAAGATCCATTTTTGTATTACGTGTACTTCATTTAGGAAACAGTCTCTAACACCACCGACATAATGAATTATTTGCACTCACCAAATCGACATGATTGACGCCTGCGCATTTTATTGGCTACCACTATCGAGAATTTTCGTAGAGGAAAAAGTTGGGCGTCTCGGCAAAATTAAGCTACGCAGGAAGATTCAGCCTGTTATTGATTATTTTCGAAAATAGGCCTGGGATCCCGGTCTATAAGGTAATAAATACAACCAGAAATACTCGTAGAAATAGCATGTTAATCTCTTCAAATGATTTAAATTAATTAATGCAGTTGCATATTGTTACTTGGGGAGGATTTTACAAACCCCAGTCAAGCAAATACTTTCGGTGTAGACTTTTTTGATTCAAAATTATATTTTTTTTGACAATTTGTTCATATAATAAATGCTATCTGTTATATATTTTTTCACCCATGGTAACTGACAATTCAAAGTTAAAAACAAACTAAAAACATCATACAGGGCATTTAAACATAGTAAAATGTACTTAATAAGAAACATTCTCCCCCCAGTGAAGAAGTCCATTCTTCAACTATTCTCTTCGTAATCTTTCTTCGGCTTCATCTTCATTCATCTTGGTCTTCACTTCGGCTTCATTTCTCGTACGTCACCTGCAAAGCCATATTTTGCCTGCCTGAATTTCAATAAAACTGCTACTAAAGGTTGCAACAAATCAGGGCTGGACAACAAATTATCATTAAGGCTCATCCCATGTGACTTTGCAGCTGCATCGAAAACTTATCTAATTTTACCTGGTTTATTGGGATTCGTGGTGGCAAAATGCGGCAAATACCATGTATGCGGTGGTTCGATGGCTGCTTCTTCTGAAGATAGTTTCTTGAGGTATCCCTTATCTAGATAACTTCTGATTTCTTCACAATAACTGTTTGCAAAGTCTTCATTTCTCTTACATTTCCTTTCCAAACACCGTAATCTTTGTAGCGCAACTGTTTTGCTTTCTGGAAGTTGTGGATTTTAATTTTTCCAAAGGAGACCTATTTCAAAACCATCTTCCACTCGTCTCGCAGTTGTCTCCATAATACTAATGGCTCGTTCTTCTTCTGCTCCCAATTTGGTTGATGTAATCATAATACCAAATGAATCTGTGGAATAGGAATTTTTTACGATTTCATGTAAATTTTCATCACGTTCCTTGTTGCAAAAATGTAGAGAATGAATAATTCTCTCTTGTCTCTGTAATTTGTGATTTGGGCCATGGAGAGACCAACCAAGTTTACATTTTGTTGCAACAGGAGTATTTTGTCCATCACCACCACCAGCAAATCGAACTTGTGAAGGTATTGTGAGATTTATGTTATCTTGCCCTATTAAAATAATTGGTTTTTCATGATAAAAATCATCAATTTGCAAATTTGTCAGATAACCATATCTCTCCCAATGTTTCATGCATACTGTTTGTGATGGTAATGACAAATTTTCAACAGTATGGACGTTTTTCTAATTGAATGTTTTGGAATTTCTTACCCCAGATATACTTATATCCATTATCTCGGAATTCTCTATTCTGCTTACCACATCATTCGTCCATTGAATGCATAAAGGCTCTGTAGTACCCTTCAATCCCAAATTTTTTGCCACACTATTCTCCAATAATGTTACAGTTGAACCTTAGTCGCATAAAGCTATGGTTTTCAGAATTCCTTTTGGTCCATGGAGGTGAACTGGGAGCATTCTCAGTAATATACTCCTCTCATCCTGTTGAACGGTAAAAACGTTACCCTGATGGTTACTAGATGTGCTGGGCTGTTCCTGATGGTTACTAGATGTGATGGGCTGTTGTTTGTCTTCCTTCTCCCTTCCTACAAAGGAAAAATTGTGCAATAACTTATTCTGTCTCGATCTACAACCATTTATTCCACATTGTACTTTAAATTTGCATCTGAGTTGGTGATGGTTATTTCTTAGACATGAAAAACAAAGCTTATTACTCTTTATTACCTTCCACCTAGTGTCCACATCGTCATTTTTCATTTTTGGGCAGTCACTGATGTTGTGGTTTTCATTATCACAGTATACACAGTTCACAACCTTGAGAACGGTCCCAGACCATTTCTGATAGCTATTCATCTTTTTCTGATAACCTTAATGAGGGTCATCAATAGTCAATGAAAGATTTTTTGGCACACAGACATAACAAGCTGCATTTGCCATTTCTGATAACCACAGTGAAAACTTTTCTAAATCCACAACCCCCTTTTCATTGAAAACGTACTCCCCCCACTTGAGTTTCAAAATCTCTGGTAATTTACTCAAGAGTTCTGATAAAAGTTGTGGATTATTCATATGACCAGTAGATTTCAAACTTTTCATAGTATCAATTAAATTTCTTACCTCATTGGAAAAAATGATTAATTTTTCCATGTTTATATCTTTCATTGCCTGAATATGAATAACTTTGGATACTAAAACTTCAATTACCAGTTCTGGCCTTCCATATCTCAATTTCAAGGTTTCTATTACTAACGTTGCATTTTCACTAGCTATCATCATACCAGATACTGCTGACTTGGCTTCTCCTCGTAGACATTTTCTTAATTTGACCATAATTTCCTCTTGATTGTACGCACACATTTCGGAAATACGTTTGAATTGTTCATAGAATAGGGGAAAATCTTTATCAATGACTTGTCTCGTTAATAACTTCTCCTGAACTGATATATTTGGACAAACCTGTTTGAGAAGACCGGTTATAGTCTGGCATAAATTGGTTATATCTGATGAATTACCTACCTGAACCTGAGAAACATTGTTACCATCGTTTTTTATTACCTCACCTGGTACATGCTCATTATTTTGAAAGTTTTTGACAATTTCTGGGATTGGATCTGGATTCTCATCGACAGTGTTCACCCATTCACGTACTTCCGACATTACTCCCTTTTCATCTCCAAATGATTGAATTGAAGACTGACCTTCCTCGACGATCTCTGCTTCTCGAAGTTCATGTTCTAAGTGTGGTAGCTTCATCTGGTTTTCAATTTGTTCTTTTTGTTTCTCCAAATCTTGTTATATATTATATTTTGACATGAATCGTTCTAAAAAAAACCTTGAGCTTCCAAGCATTCAATTTTATAAATCGAATTTGAGTTGAAATTATTCATGATGTTAGCTAAAATAAATTTTTGTAGTTTTTTGTACTTTCAATTTATTTTTCAATCCAGTGCTTCCTTGAAATTCGCACCAACGATTTGGGGTGGTTCCGTAGGTTTTTGTTGGTTAACTACAGCTGAAAAGTGAATGTGTTACCAAAAATCATTCGCTTCAGAGCAATAAATAATGATAATAAGCGTACTCTACTTTCTGATGGCCTTTGCTGAATATTTTGGAATCATAAGTATGTGAAAATATGTATTCAAATCGGCTAAATACAAATAACAGGTATAAGTACAATATGAAAACCTTATTCTCCGAGATTCAGAATTACCGTTTGGTAATCTTCAGTACCATAATATTTTACTAAAACCGGGCCTGTTACAAAAATCACTAATGACGCGCATGCGCATTGCGGACTGGCCTGAACTTTTTACAACACATGGGGATTATTATTATTATTATTATTAGCATTCTAGAGTAAGTATATAATATATATTTCTATGGTGGGCCCGTATCAGGCCCTCCACAGCGGCCTACCATCACTAATCAAAGTTTGATATTTGTGCTTATTTTTGTACTTACCCTGAAATAGGTATTCAGTTTACAAACGAATAGTTGATTTTTAGCCCGTCAGCCCGCTGCCAAAGTGTAATGATTTTAAAACGTATGCCCTCTAGGGTTTTGTTGGTTATTAATATTATGATCAATAAACAAGTGAAATAAGCGCTATCTCGCGGACAGCACATGATAATAGTAATGGCTTATGACCATAGCAGTCGATGCCAAAACATCAAAAAAAAAAAAATAATACTTTATTTTCTCAAAGACATGCATAAACACATATAGATTCAACAATGCCCTATTCCTCAACACATTTGAGGGCATATGGTGTCTCATCGGACCAACGCGACACGTATGTCGATCGTTTTCTGTCTGAGTTTTATTCAATGAAGTATCGTGATTTCTTAATGCAATCAATAATAATCAACTAGTTTCTGACAAATTCTATAAGTGTTCTGACAAAAAAAACTTCAGCAGTAGTCAATTTCATGAATTTATTTCAGTTGCAGCAATTCAATGATGTCACAAATTATATTGATATATTGCTAGATTTGGTTATTACCAATTGTATTTGTACTGTATCACAGGATAGTCATCCATTAGTTTTTGAAAACAGAAATCACCCGACTCTCACCATAGCACTAAAACATAATTTTAGGAAGGCAAATATAAGAAGTCTCTATAGAGAAATATATGAAACTAACTGGAATTTCTTGAATCAAAATATAGATATTAATGATAATTTAAATTGTTTTTATGATTGCGTATATGGTATTATAATAATAATTATTATTATGAATTATATATATGGTATTTTTGACAAACATATACTAGTCTACAGTAACTTCAGTCACCGTTATCCTCAATGTTATAATGCCAACATAATCAAACCTGTGAAACTTAAAACCAAATATCGACAAAAATTTAAGATTTCTGTTAATGAAAATCACTTGAATGAATTTAAAATACTCAGACGAATTGTAAAAATCGAAATCAAGTCTGCTTATAATAATTTTCTTGAAGATGTGCAACATTCAATTTGTAGTGACAGCAAAAAATTGTGGTCTTCATACACTCGAAAAATAGATCGTCCAGGATCCCTGGTCAAATGATATATCAAGATAAAGTTTCCTCTGATGCACAGGATATTGTCAATGTATTTGGAGAATATTTTAACAGCGTCTAATGGAAATAATATAAATACTTCCGATGTGTTACATAATGAAAACATTTATTTATACCCAGTCAGTGAAAAAAAAATTGAAGTGGCTATAAAAAAACTTAAAGATAAAATGACTGCTGGTCCAGATAATATTCGCTCCTTTTTAGTAAAAGATTGCCCTGGAGCTTTTGTAAAACCATTAATAGTTTTTAATTTATGTTTCATTAAAAAGGAATACCTTTCGTCTTGGAAGGTAGCTAAAGTATGTCCAGTTTTTGAAAATGGCGAGAGAGTAATTGTAGAAAACTATCGACCTATATCAATTTTATGTAATTTTTCAAAGGTCTTTGAGATTGTTTTTTATAACCGCATCTATCCCTTCGTTTGTAATCAGCTGTCGCAGTATCAGCATGGATTCTTCACTAACCGTTCAACTGTTACAAACCTTATTATTATAAAACAGTTTTTAACTGAAAATCTTGATGCAAATTGTCAAGTAGATGTAATTTATACAGACTTCTCAGGCCTTTGACCGCATTGACCATGAAGTTCTACTGAATAAATTAGTTTATTTTGGATTTAGTGGTGACGAAACACTATTTCTAAAATCTTATCTCTACAACCGACAGCAATATGTGAGCTGAAATGGATTCATATCTGATGCATTTCATGCTGCATCAGGGGTCCCTCAAGGTTAAAACCTAGAACCACTACTCTTCTTATTATTTATAAATGACTTGTGTGAGGCTATTCAAGGTAGGAAACTTTGCTTTGCTGATGATTTGAAACTATTTTCAACAATTGGTGATATGAGTGATTGCATAAGGTTGCAGGAACAACTTGAACTAGTTCAATCTTGGTGTGTAGTTAATGGACTGCACTTGAGTGCTAGTAAATGTAAGGTTGTTAGCTACACTAGAAAGATGTCTACTATCTACTTTCCCTACAACATTGAGCAATCCAACCTGATAAGATGTGAATCTGTAAAAGATTCAGGGGTAATCTTCGACTCGAAGTTAACCTTCAAAAATCACATATGTCTTAAGGCACCTGAAGCAATGAAAACCTATGGTTTTATCGTAAGAGATTGTAGAAATTTTACAAATGTCCATGCACTGAAAACTTTATACTGTTCATTTGTTCGCTCTAAATGGGATTATGCATCTATAATTTGGTCACCGTATTACAGTATCCATATTAACATTGTTGAAAAAGTGCAAATTTTTAAAGTGGTTATCACTTAAAATTGATGGAGTTTATCCAGATCCAGGTATTGAATATAGTATTTTATGTGACAATTTTCTTGTCTTGAATTCCGACAAAAATGTGCATCCATCGTGTTTTTGCATAAACTATTACACAACAAAATCAATAGTATTGAAATACTTGAACAAATCAACTTCAATGTACCTACTTTCCATGCAAGACATATTAGACTTCCGATAGCCAGAACGAACATATTGTTCAAAGCACCAATTTATGCCATGTGTCAAAATTTTAACAGAATATCGAACTATTGCGATATATACTTTACTTCTAAAATTGTAAAATTAGCTGGAGTACATATAGAATAAGATTAATCTTGTGTTCTTAGACTTAGAATAATGATTTGTTTTTTTTTCAGTATTGGTAAAATTGTTAAATGTATGTAAATGATATTATGAATTTCAGCTCATATTGTCCTGTAAATGGGTTGAACTGTTGGGCAATAAAGCTATTATTATTATTATTAAGTGTTCATCGATGTATTTAAAAAAAAAGTATTATTATTATTGTTATGTTCCACGAGATAGCGCAAATTTTTATTTATAACTACCGAAACCCTGAAGGGCATAAATGTTATAAAATTATTACTAATTTTCGCAGCGGACTGACAGACTATTTTTTTTGTTTCGATTTATCAAAAAACTAAATGAGTACTTAGTGCTGTTTATTTCTATGGTCACCTGAAGATATTATTCGTCTTGAATATCCGACAGTATTTGATACTGCTAATGTAGTTCGTCATTGTACAAGTTCATAAAGTATAGGACTTTCTTGTATGAACGTGAACTTCACTGTATGAGTTCAACAGTGCAGTCGAGTAAAAAAGTTGTTTACGTTAATTATTCATACAAATTGTAGCAATTAAATCATTAATTTACATTTTTTGTCTTAGGAAGTTAGGAATTTTCGTCGTATTATCAAATAAACACTTCCCAGTAAAATTTGACGAAAAATATTGTACTTTTTAAGAACGCAAATGTATGAACAGTGTGTAAAAATTGTCGTACGGAATGTTGATGTTTTTACCTACAGTTGTTTTTTTTTTAAATATGAATTAAGTTTAGACACTGTCGTAGACATCATTTATGTTGAAAGTTAAAAATTCTCACTTGAAAATTGACAAACATGACTCTGGAAAGGAAAAATCCCACTATAAATATCAAGTTATTTTTTTGTAATATCTAACAATCTAATAATTCAACACCCGTCGTGGTCTTAGTCAGGGTAGTAGTTGTTTTCTGACAGGTACTTGCCATAATAAGCCTACGTAGTAGGTGTATATGGGAGTAAAGGGTTCATCATCGGTCGGTAACGACCGTTCGTTACTAAACGATCTCCCAAAGAACTCTGTTTTCTTCAGAAAACAACTAGTTTCCAGGATAAAGCCACGCTTGACATTGAACTACATCTGATAGATATTGTGAAATCAAAATGCATAAAAACAATTGATTTACTCCACTGATCTGTAACAGAATACATGAAACTATGGCTTGTCCCATCTAGATACCGAGTAGCAAAATAAATTAATAAAATCAATTTTTCTATCTGTCTATCAATATCACACGGCCCAATGTCGTACAGTGACTCCAGAAATGTTAAGAAATGTGCAAAGACATTTCGAAAATCGTTTATACTGCTGTATGGAACTGAATGGTTCATATTTCGAACCTTTCATATGATATCATTTCAGCTAATGAAAAAAAAAATTTTATGACACTTGGTTTTCATTGAAACTTCCACAACACTTGATCGAATCTCAATTTCATCATACCAATCTATTTGCGATTGAATTTCTTTCAAAATGGTGTATATAGTAGTTGTAATATATTCAGTTTTTATTTTAGGACTCACTATATGCTGTTGTTTATCATTTCAAGGTAGCAATGGTGACAGAAACAGAATACGATTATTGATTCATTTGTCAAACAGACGTTTCAACACGTATCTGTACTTTTATACTAATTGTATGATAAACGGGCTTAAAGCTCGATTTATATACTCCGCTGCCGTAGCTACAGTTGACGCAGCCGTTGCAGTTGCAGTTGTGGAAAAATTTGTTAATTTATAAACTGGCCTACCACTACACCAGTGCATGCGTATTCAGTATAATATTATATTTCAATTATATGAGTAAATGATTCCAAAAGAGTCAAAAACAACTTTACAACCATAATTGTATGTCACTCGCCAAGACTAATCGAATAAATAAAACCAGAAAACGCCGTACTTGTCAAAGATGAAAGTTGGTTATCTTCCTGCGGCAACTGCAGCGGCAACGTGTAGCTACGGAGTTTATAAACAGTTGTACTTATTAGGCATATTTCATCTTCAGCTGCGTCAACTGTAACTACGGCGGCGGAGTTTATAAATTGAGCTTACTGGCTACTAATTATTATATTGGCGACGAGGATTCAGATAATTTAGCAGATTGAAGGTTGAACGAGTTATGGCATTAATTGGAGCAATTCAGTCGCTGACTCCAAAACTGATAACTGGTTATTGTACCAAGAGCAATTGGAGCAGTTTTTCGTGGTAAATAATATACAATTCACTGGAGGCGATTCCAAGAAAGATCGAAGAGTTTCCGCATTACTGAGTTTGATTGGAGCAGATACGTATAAGGTACTCAGAGATTTATGTACTCCTCAATTGCCAAAGGGAAAGTACAAATTCCACTTCCAGTATATCTGATATAGCAAGCAATCATAACGAAATCATTCAAAATTTTCAAAATGTTTCTGAATCACTTATTGATAGAAATATTCCGATAACAGATGATGAGAGGATGAGTTCTACTTCAAGACCTAGGCGTTATATTATTGTACCAGTCAGGTTTAGAGATGAAGTGTTTTGAATATAGGTTAGGATAGTTTATTCCTAAAAGGGAGAAAATGTAATATATTCAGTTATTATTTTAGGACTCAGTATATACGATATCTTAAGTTGTTTATCATTTCAAGGTAGCAATGGTGATAGAAACATAATGAGATTATTGATTCACTTGTCAAACAGACGTTTCAACACTTATCTGCACTTTCATACTAATTGTATAATAAACGGGCTTTATTCTGGCTACTAATTATTATAGTAGTGACATGCGTATTCAAAGTCACATCAACATCACGATACTATATCTCGTTTGAGACAAATGGTTTCAAATGGATAATAATTCCAACTGAACAAAAAAATTATGAAAAGATGAAATTTCGCGGTCTTAAATAGGCCTTTTCCTCTACCCTACTCAACTGAGGAATCAGGTGAGATAGAAACGAAAACTCAGTTGAATGATATCATCAAAATTTAAATTTTTATGTCGAATTTTGTTCTAACATAAAGTTTAAGGTATGTAGCTGCTAGGTAAGGTCTTGATCACATTTTTCCGTTCATATTGTTTTATTTTTGAATGTATGTAAATTTTGCATTACGTCTTTTCATTGGTGGCTGTGGCTCAGTGGTCGAGGTGTCTGGAGTTGAAACTTCTGCTTGCATTGGACCCGGGTTACCTCGAAGCGTCAAGGCAAATAATAATAATATTATTCGTCCTTATTCCGCAAAGGATTCGTCCCTTTGGGTACATTCTACGGGTGTTTATGAGGAAATAATATTATTATTATTGAGAACAAGGGCATTGTCTTGCTATGAATGCTCACAATTTGCTAATACCTTCCATTGCAGTATTGAGCTCAACATTTTCTATTTAAAAGTATTGAAAAAACATTTAGTTCGAAAAACAAAACAAACTAACATATCTACATGTCGATGATAATTTTTTTATTTTATGACTTTGGGAAGTATTGACAATACATTTTTTTGAAATAAATAGTTTGATGACTAGTTGTTCAACAAATAATTATTATTAAAAAAACATCAGTAATGACCTAGCGGTTCGTAGGAGGCTAGAACACCTACTCCTTTTTCGTAAACCTGGGGATGAACGGCGTGTCCAGTTTTCTCGACGTTGGCGATGAATCCATGATGATCATCTGCGATATACGTCACGGTACGGAAAGTGCCATCTGGTTCAGCAATGGAATAACTTCCTGTGAAAAAGAGTTCATATGTATTGGCAAAATGTAAATTTATAGAGAAAATCGTATCTATATAAAATCGGTCTAATATTTTATAACCATCCACCTTTTGGTGGCTTGGGTATCAAGTACAAATAATTTTCTCACCCTTAACTGTATCACCATCTCTTTCTTCATATTGCGATTTGTTGTCTCCTGTGTGGGGGTCGTTTACTGCGTAGTTGAATTTGTATTTTGGGTAGGCGTAGTAGTCTACATAAGACGATTTCACGGGGTGTGGAAGTGGGAATTGAATACCAGCTTGAGATAAAGCTACGAAGCAGAGGGGGACAAAAATCTGTAAAAAATACGTCAAATTATTAAATCTTCCAGTGAGGTGACTGTCAGATGTAATTGAATGTTCGATATTTCTCTGGCATCCCACTAGATAGAAAAATATTTTCTTCTTATATAAAAGATGTTCCTCATACTTGTCACCTTCTGATAAATTTAGGGAATTTCACATCAAAACATGCATGCATGATTCGCCCTTTAGCCTTACCTCGTCCACTGGCACTGAGTCAATTGATCGAAAATCATGGAGAAACTATGACAATGAAGGAGCGGAAAAAGCAGGTGGGTGAAAAAAATATTCCAAATCCCTACTGGAATACAACAAATGAGAGCAAAAAAAGCATAAGAAATACCTGTGAGGAAATAGAACAAACCCCTGGAAGTGCAAGAATCCATCGAATACTCCCCAAAAACCCCATAAACTCAGTGGAACCTTTCGAAAGACTATCTGGAGGCCACGCAAATACTGGAAAAGGAACAATTGAGCTACTGCTCAATACACAATTTCCAGTAACCACCATTGTCATAAATTTCAGCAATGCAACCCCTGTAAGCCTATTTCTTAGGGCGAACAGGGCTGACTGGCAAAGAGAATCGTACCACATCCACAGGCAATATGGCAATGAATTCTCTCAACTCATTCAAATTGCCTGGACCAGATTTCTTGTTCTAATTCAGCAGGGAATTGAAGATCTAGCACCATAACTATATGCATGTTTCACAGGATGAGCTTGGACTGGAAAAACTGATAGACGAGGTCTCACAGGAAGCAGCTCTTATAGTCCGGTATTTACATGTGAACTAGCATGTTTATCTTATCAATAGGACACGTGTCAAAAGGCTGGAGGACACTTTAGCATAGAAAGTAACAGTTCTATGGACTTTTCTAGATATCGAAGCAACCTTCGACAATACATCCTTCGAAAGCATGTTCTCAGCGGCCAGGAGAAGAAGCATTGACGAAACCACTTGCAGGTTGATTCTCTCAATGCTCTAAAATCGACAGGCTCAGATGAAAATGTTTGAGAACTCCGCGCAGCTTGAGCTTGTCAGTGGAACCCCACAGGGTGAGGCTCTGACTATCCCTCCTACTGAAGGACATGGTAGTGAACCAACCTGCTGGAATCAGGGGACACTACTCCCATTATTACGCGTATAGAGGAAGAATACCCAAATACGCTCTGAGTTGAAAAATGCACTAAGAACATGTGCAAAAGAGAAGAACTGAGGGCTATTCTTAGATATAAAAACTCATCTGAAACATGCAGTCAACAAAAGCAAATCATCGTTCATGATGTGGCGAAAAGATTTTGGAAAAACATGGGGACTGAAATTATGCTCTATTCAATTTTTGGACATCACACTTATCGTAGAGTGCATTCACACTCATACAAACAGGTAATTGGATAATCCAACTACAAACTGGGTATAAGAGGATCATTCCTGAAGTCAATATTATCGAACTGCAAATGATATCAGACTATATGCTACTTCAACACTCACACGAAAAACCGTTCAGATCACAGCTCAAGCGGAATGAATGGGAATCGGGTGTAGAATCGCTATCATAATCTGGGATACAGATAGTTCAGAAACAAATGTGGGAATAGGAGCAGGAATAGTCGGAGTGATGCCAAAAATGAACGTTAAAGTTTCCCTTGGCAAGAACACCACATGCCATAAGAACATACGTACAGATGAATCTAGACAGTGGGTAGAAAGAAAATACATCTACATCTATCTGACAGCCAGAGCGCAATGAAAACCTTGAATTCATTACAGATGAAGTCGAAACAAGTTTGGGAATGCCTCAATGAACTGGCAAAATACAACAGGGTTACATTTGTGTGGGTGCCTGGATATAGGGAAATAGAAGGCAATGAGAAAGCGGACCAACTTGCAAGACAATCATCTGAATCATCATTCACACACAAGTGTTTGGTATTAGCAAAACCCAATGCGAAAACTTAACAAATGAGCAAAAAAAAATAGAGTACCAACAATTCATGGTGGCGAGGAGAAACCAGCCTCTCACATCATCTTTGAATGCGAAGAACTAACCTACAGGAGCAACAGACAATTCGATCAGATCAACCTAGAAACATATATGAATCCGAAACACCTAGTGACTAGACTACTAAACATGATGGAAGACCTATGTAAGCAGTAATCACTATATTTAAGCAGTAATCAATACGACAGAACAATACAATAGACTCCAGCAGCTCTCAGTATCTAGAGATACCCCAAGGTTGAAGCCGGTATCTAGGTCGTCAGTCTTGAACCTACCAACCAACCAATTGAACATGTTTTTTACACCAATTAGTCCCTTTATTTGTGTCCATCCGACAGAAGGGAGTCTGTAGGCATTTCAGCTAGAACACCCCGAAACGGAGCTAAAAAAGCGATTGAAATTCAAGAATACCCTAATATTCTCAGCAGTTATTTATTTTCATTGTTTGATTTTAGCAGTGAAAGACTATTTGAACAATGACAATATTTATACAGTGAATTACGTTGTCAACGACCCCGTATTCCGCTGACGCTACTGATGGAATTCGTACGAAGGACGCTTCGTCAGCATTACAACAATTTCTCATCGCTTCTCGGTGAACGCAATGAACTCAGTCTGATTTTATAACTTGTAATTGTTACACGTACTTTTATTCAATTTTTGTAATCAATAAATATTTTTTAAAAGCTTTTCGAGTTTCCCGAAAACAAAAGTGGCGCAGTCGGTAGGATTTTGAAAGTGAAAAAGTTCATCGAGAAATCGTTCGCTTCAGTTTCAACTGTTTGTTCAAAATCGCGAACGGTACGCATCCATTGAGGAGACTACCTTCATAGAATAGTGTTAACTAAGTGGAAACCAAAAGCACATAGGATTAGCAGCCAACACCGATTCCAGATGTTGAGAAGCATTGCGGCTTTATTGTGAGTATATCTTGTTCATATATGTCAGACTCCTCTGAAACCTCAGAGTTCCTGTGAATATCCTGTATCTTACAAGTGAAGACCGTTAATAATAATAGTAATAATATAATAGTAAAAATAGCAGTATCTAATAACAGATTTCAATAAGTATAAGTTATTCATAATCGATTCAAAATAGATCCAATTATAGACTCACTTATTAATCAGCTCGCAAGTCTTACAACAATGCCTGAAATAATTCCAGTAATTAGTTCAGATCTTTTGAAGACAATTCCGGAGTATGACGGAAACCCAACGGGTTTAGTTCGGTTCATAAAAACAATCGAACAGCTATCGGAAGTTTATTTCGATGCGAATACACCCGAATCAACACAAAATTTACTTATTGTAAACACAATATTTTCTAAATTGACCGGTGCGGCGATAGAAGCAGTCAATATCTACAACGCTAAAACTTGGCCCGAAATTCGTGAAACTTTACTCCAAAATTTTGGTGACCAGAGGGACCTGAGTTCCCTCACCCAAAATTTAATGCATATGAGGCAAGGTAACGAAACGCCGCAGCAATTTTATTCGAATTGTATTCATGTACTTAATACTATTTGTAACTATATTGATTTGCACACTGCCACCGAGGTTGAGAGAACTTGTGAAAGGAATTTATTCACAAACCAGACGTTAAGAGTATTTTTAGTTGGTCTGAAAGAACCTTTCGGTACCAGAGTGAGGGCTCGTAACCCTCAAACACTTCCTCAAGCTCTATCAATATTAAATGATGAAATCAACATAACAAATTTGCAAGGAAATTTCTTTCCTAAGCCTCAGATTAACCACCCTCGTCCTAATTTTTCACAAACCAGGCCATTAAGGCAAAACTACCAGCAGTCCCATCATAACTTCAATTCTCAAAACCAATTTTTCCCACCACAAAACTATCAATTTGTGAATCAACCCAACGCAACGCAACGTCAATCATTTCCGAGTCAACCAATACCCACAAGACCAATCAACCGCCCACCACAAAGATTTTTCACAAATTCACAGGTATTCGGCCGACCCCAAAATGTTTGGAAAAATCCGCAGAATAGACCTACTAATAATATCCGTCCTTCTCCTATGAGCGGCATCTCTCATGGTACCAGTCTCAGACCACAACAGCGTCCCAACTCTTCCCAAAATAACGTCCAAAATAGAAACTTCATATCTGAAGAACTTTTCTATGCTGAACAAGGTTCAGTTCCAACAAACGAATATCCTGAGACTTATGATAACCCCGAATCTGACGAAGGCGCCGTAGGTTTTCAACCTGAGTATGCGCCCGACCAAGAAAATTGGGAAACTGGAAATTTTCCGGAAAGCCAGAATCAAGACGACCAGACTTGATAATAATAGAATCAAACAATATACAGGACAGACAACTCCCGTATATCGAAATAAAGAACCCACCTTTAAAATTATTAGTCGATACTGGATCGACACGATCATTTCTAGACCCATCAATAGCCAATCAATACTTTAAAAACGCCATAGTAAACGAACCATTTTCGGTGTCCACTTGTTTCAATACCTCAAATCACGATTCATCCATTATGATTCCAGCTTTTGACGAGTTTCGTACAGATAAAGAAATAAAATTTTTTCTTTACAAATTTCATAATATTTTTGATGGATTATTAGGAATCGATAATTTGAAATTATTGAACAGTAGATTGGATCTGGTCAATAGTAAAATAATCACCCCGCAATCAATCAATATCATAAAATATTTTGTTTCAAATCCAAAACTTCTTTTTGAAAAAGTGATTCCAAAAAATTCCAAATTATTTACAAAAATCCCTGTCGATTGCTCAAATAAGCACGTGATGATACCACAACAGGAGATTTTAGCATGTAAAATTCCCCCCACCCTAACACTAGCAAGTAATGGCGAAGCTAATGTGGAAATTTTCAATCCAACTGACAATGACATCAAACTGACCATGCTATACCCAGTCAAGACCATACCACTATCGAGTGACGAAACATATCAATTCCAGGACTTTCCAGAAATCAGTAAATATGACCTAGAACACAATTTTTGAAATTCACTTCTCAGAAAACCTACAGACTATCACCAAAAATGACATCCAAGACATAATTCGAACTGACCATCTAAATGCTGAAGAGAAACAACACCTCTTGAAACTCTGCAGACAATTTTCAGACATATTCTATAAGGAAGGCGAACCACTGACTTCGACAACAGAAATTAAACACGAAATCAAAACAAGAGACGAAATTCCAGTATATACAAAGTCCTACAGATATCCTTTTATACACAAACAAGAAGTACAAACGCAAATAAACAAAATGCTTCGACAAAATATAATTCGACCCAGTAAGTCCCCTTGGTCATCTCCAATATGGATTGTTCCAAAAAAAGATGATGCCTCAGGAAAGAAAAAGTGGAGAATTGTTATCGATTATCGGAAGCTAAACGAGAAGACAATCGATGACAAATATCCAATACACAATATAACTGATGTGTTGGACAAGTTAGGTAAATGTCAGTATTTTACTACATTAGACCTGGCATCTGGTTTTCACCAGATACAAATGAATCCTTCCGATATCGAAAAAACTGCATTCAATGTCGAAGGAGGTCACTACGAGCATGTGCGCATGCCTTTTGGCCTTAAGAACAGTCCAGCTACGTTTCAGCGTTGCATGGACACCATCCTCAGTGACTACATCAACAAAATTTGCTTGGTATATCTAGATGATATCATTATTTTTTCTACCTCTCTTCAGGAGCATATAGACAGCCTGACAAAGGTATTCAAATGCTTGAGAAGTGCCAATCTCAAAGTGCAAATGGATAAATCAGAATTCCTCAAAAAGGAAACAGCTTATCTTGGTCACGTCATTACAACTGACGGAATTAAACCAAATCCCAGTAAAATCTCAGCAGTTCAAAAATATCCAATTCCAACCACAACAAAACAAATCAAAGGGTTTTTAGGACTCCTTGGTTACTATCGTCGATTCATAAAGGACTTCGCAAAACTGACCAAACCCTTGACATTATGTCTGAAAAAGGACGCCAAAATTGTTCATGACTCTCAATTTATTCAATGTTTCGAACACTGTAAAACACTTTTGACTAATGAACCCGTACTGATATACCCAAATTTCGACCAGCCCTTTGTCTTGAGCACGGATGCAAGCAATTTCGCCATTGGGGCTATCCTCTCTCAAGGGCCTATTGGTTCTGACAAACCAGTGGCGTACGCGTCGCGTACCCTAAATCAATCAGAGCAGAACTACTCAACGATAGAAAAAGAACTTCTAGCAATAGTATGGGCAACCAAATATTTCCGTCCATATCTGTATGGGAGAAAATTCAAAATTTTCACTGACCATAAACCCCTTCAGTGGCTTATGTCTCTTAAAGAGCCAAATTCCCGCCTAGTGAGATGGCGCCTTAAACTAGAAGAATTTGACTACGAAATTGTTTACAAAAAGGGCAAATTAAATACAAATGCCGACGCCCTATCACGAGTGGAAATTCATGTTAATGAACTCCAAAAATTCATAAACAACTTCAATGAAAATCATCGTGAAATCCTAGACATCTCCTATGACACCCCCGTTGCAAGAACCTCTGACGACGAGTCTATCATCCCACAACTTGGTGAAATCCCAAATTTGAACGAAGTTAATAGCGACGAACATTCCGGAACCAATATTAACGAATCAATTTCTGAGATTCCTGGCATCTTCATCAATGCCGATGTTGTCACCACCAACCCCACAGTGCCTAATGATGCCATCATCAATAACGAAGCCCCCGATAACACTGATGGCGAAACTGTACACTCAAATGCAGAAGACCCTGTCCTGACCATCCCGATCTCAGAACATCCGTTGAACGGTTATGATCAGCAGATCACTATAGACCTGGTATTCTTTTCTCCAGCCGAGCCAAAAATTAAAGAAATATTCCCGAATAAAAGAAGAATTTTCGCACAGCTTTCTCTCCAAAATTTCGAGCATGATGTCATTAAACTCATCAAAGATTATCTTAACCCAAAATACGTCTACGCGTTATATCTTCCCGATGAAAACATGATTCCCCGATTCTGCGAAGTAGTTAAGAACACCTTTAGAACACCTTCTTTCAAGTTCATCCGCTGCAACAAAATACTAAAAGACGTCATCAGCACCGATGATCAAAAAAATACAATTCAGAAATATCACGAAGGTAAAACTAACCATAGAGGCATAATCGAGACAGAAAAACGAATTAGAGAGACATATTATTGGCCAAAGCTAGGTATAGATACTCGCATCTATATTAATAACTGTTCGATATGTCAACCAAATAAATACGACCGGAACCCACCTAAACAACAGCTTCAAGTTAGCCCAACACCTAACAAGCCATTCGAAACCGTTTTTATCGATACATTCCAAATAAAAAATCAAAAGTTTTTAACAATCGTCGACGCTTTCTCAAAATATGCCCAAGCTTATCCTCTACTCAACCTCAGCGCTGTAGAGGTAGCAAACAACCTATTGACCTACATTAACCACCATGGAATCCCCAAATCACTCAACTCCGATAATGGCACCGAGCTTAAAAACGAATTAATTCAAGAATTTGCTAAAACGCACAATATCGAATTACATTACGTTACTCCTGATCATCCCGAATCGAAAGGAATCGTTGAACGGTTCCATTCAACCATCATCGAACATTTAAGAATACTTCAAACAACCCATAAGGAACTCGATATTATCAAACAGATGCCATATGCCATCATGGGCTATAATCACTCAATACACTCTGCCACAAATATGAAACCCATAGATGTTATCACTGGTCACCTATCCACTTCAGACCCCTTCAATGTCAACCTTGAAAACTTGGTACATAGTGCCTACATGACGGCGCATAAGACGAAAACCGCAGAATTGTACAAACATCTAAACAAAAAATTAACTGAAAATAAAGAAAAAACCATTGACAAACTCAACAAGGCACGGGAACCTCCTCTGACTTATAAGGAACGTACACCAGCGTACAAACGTACAGACAACAGAAAATACCGCGCAGTAACTGTTCTCAAGAATAAAAAGACGAAATTAAAATTACCAAAGAACACCATGCATAAATCAAGTTTCAAAAGACCATTGTTTCAGGTCCATCCTGTCGCTGACGATGAGCCAGGAACTTCAAATACAGTCCCTAAATAAAAACCCAGGTATCCTTCCTTTCAAAATAGGCACAACGCGCATCAAAAGCAAATACCACACCTTCGTACACTACTACGATCTCACCCCCATTTCTGACGAACTCCGAACAATTCAAAACCAATATTCGAGATTACTGAAAGCAGTTAATCACGGGCTATCCCGTCCATATTTTGAAGAGTTGAAAACTATCAATCAATCAATTTTCTTTCAACTCCAACTATCACTCGCCAAACAGGAATCCCTTATTCCCAGTAAAAGACTAAAACGAGGAATACTGAATGGTTTAGGTTCTATAATAAAAAGTATAAGTGGTAATCTAGATGCTGAAGACGCTGAAAACTACGATAAGGCAATTTCAGAACTAGAAAATAATCAAAATAACGTAATTTCAAAAATTAATGACCAAATCTCACTCTCAAAGAATATAATAAAAACTTTCAGTGAAACAACAGCTATGATTAAACATAACCAAAAGGTAATCACAGAGAGAATCAATAAAATTGCTTCGGACATGTCGACCCTCATTTTTAATTTCCAGCACTATCTCGAAACTAAAGAGGCTTTCGATCAACTCAGCTCTATCCTTCTAATGCTGTTGCAAATATTGACTGACCTAGAAACCGCTACAACATTTGCTAAATTAGGACAAGCACATCCTAGTATATTGAAAATCAATGATATTGAATGGATGTTGTCAACCTTAGTACAACACTATACCGCTTATAATTTACTGTTTGGATTGGATCACACGAACCTACACCGATATTATGAAATTTTTGAAATAGGTACTTATCAGAAAAATAATAAAATAGTTTTCGTGATAAAGTTTCCACTTGTATCACCCGAAATATTCACCCAATATCACTTATATTCCATTCCTACCCTAAACCAAACTACCATCATACCACCTGCACCCTATCTGACTGCAAACGAGGTATATTTTCAATATTCCACAATGCCCTGCATGGATCTCCACGATGTTCATTACTGCCCTTGGAACAACCTCCTTCCAGGAACCACCACCAGCGACTGTATTTTTCAAATATTGAGCATCGCAAAGGACCCAAAAAACTGTCAACAAGTACCGATCCACCTGGTATCAAACATCATCGAGCAAGTGGACGACGCCCACTATATCAGCATTTTCGAGAAGGCCACCCGCATCCAGACCACCTGCAGTACAACAGACATTACCACCCTCACAGGATCATACCTGATCACAGTACCACTTGGCTGCCAATTCAAAACCCCGACCGAACAATACGTCAACGAGGTCACGAAAGTTGGAGAACAACCCCTGCTCCTACCGGATATCAAGTTACCCCAAATAACACATGACCCAGAAATACCAGCCCTAAAACTTCAAGACATCTCCTTGGATAAACTAACCGAAATTCACAAGGAAGCCAGCCGTTTAACTCCGCTCACCAAATCGTCCCATTCGCCGAGAGCCTACGTCTGGACACTCCCTATATACAGTATAATGATAATTTGTCTAGCTGTTATCATTATATACAAATTCAAACACCTACTAGTTCGACGTCCACCTACTACCAGCATCCAAGAAGACAACACTGAAGTCACCGAACAACCCCTACCAAAGGAACGGAAAACATTCTTCATTCCATGAAATCCTGTTTTCCATCTTAGAAGGGAGGAATTACGTTGTCAACGACCCGTATTCCGCTGACGCTACTGATGGAATTCGTACGAAGGACGCTTCGTCAGCATTACAACAATTTCTCATCGCTTCTCGGTGAACGCAATGAACTCAGTCTGATTTTATAACTTGTAATTGTTACACGTACTTTTATTCAATTTTTGTAATCAATAAATATTTTTTAAAAGCTTTTCGAGTTTCCCGAAAACAAAAGTAGTGCGACGCTAAATTATGGAACAAATTCATTATTTCTGAATATAAAGATATATCGGAAATATCCTCGGACAGATCGATTTTCTTTTCCAAAGGGCCAATTTTTGAACATCAACCAAAATATATAGGGTTATCCGCATTTGAGGAAAATCGACTTTGGTGATATTTTTAAATGGGACACCCAGTATATTTGTCCATATTTGGTTAGGGATCGTCATTTGATGGGATTATTTCGAACGGCTGCGGAGATATGGCCAAAAAACTTCTCCATATACCCAATGAGTGCGACAGAGACTTTTAACCTTCTGAATCGTGTGGAGTCTCGCAGTCATACTCATTAGACATACGAGGAAGTTTTTTGGCCATATCTCCGCAGCCGTTTGACATAATCCCGTCAAACCAAATATGGAAAAATATACTGGTTGTCCAATTTAAAAACATCACCAAAGTAATTTTTACTCAATTGCGGATAACCCAGGTGCGGTTCAAAAATTGGCCCATCGGAAAGGAAATTCGACCTGTCCGAGTATTATTCCGAAATATCTTTATATTCAGAAATAATGAATTTGTTCCATAATTTAGCGTCGCATTGTATTTGGAATACTGAATATGCCCATTGCGAGTAGAAATAATCTGTAGTATTAAGTTTGATCGAAATAAGCACAAGAACTTATAAGGAGTAGAAACGTTCGAATGTGCCACTCTGTATAACAACTCCGAGATACTCAAATATTCTTTATCTCTCTTCTTCCTATGATGTATGTTACAACGTATATTTCCTTAGGCTGGTGCCGAAACGAATTTTAAACACTTAAAATAAGAAAAAGTAAAATGCATGGACCAGGTGGAGAATGTTGATGAGGTTCCAACTTCACTGAAAAAAATATTTGTGCACGAAAACACTCAAAATGGTGAAATGTTGATGCAGTTAGTGGTTGAAAACAGTTTTTTGCGATTTGCGGCGAAACGGACTTCTTAGGAAAATTTTCGATGGAAAAGTTGTAGATGTGGTTAGAGCGTCCGACTTTGGGTCGAAAGGTCCGGAGTTCGAGCCCCAGTTGCGGCTGGGATTTTTTAAATTTAATTTAACCTATTAAATTATTCAAATCTCGTGGCTGGACTGGGGTGAGTCCTGCACGATTCACTGTTGCGTTCCAATTAACAGTGCTGCTCATAAGGTGGCGCATGGAGATAGTAACAAGGCCTATCCAGAACACGTGGCTAATGACCATAGTAGTCGATGCCAAGACACCAAAGAAAAAAAAATAAAAATATGAAAAACTTTTATTGCAATCAACACCTTTCGACATAACCCCAAATTAACAGTAAAATTGGCAAAAAATCGATTTTACAGTATTTAATCTTTTTTTCGCAGACGAATGAATTAATTTTCATGAACATTTGTACGAATATGTCTTTTTTGGTATTAAATGATCATGAATTTTTCACAATTCGAAGAAAAATACCCTTATCTTCCACATTTTGTTTTGTTGTTTTTTTTTTGTATTTCGAAGGTCAATAAGTGATCATTTCAATTGTTGAAATGTCTACTATAAAAAAGTCCGTAACTTGGCGGTATATTTATAATTTTCTCAATATTTTCAATGTTTTTCAAAAGTTGTAAAGAAGAATAAAAATGGTATTGATAACTTAATTTTGTAGTGTAATTATGTATTCAAATATTTTATTATAAATAATTTAATATAAACTACTTTGTGTTATAAAAATAATGAAGAAAATCGAAAAATACTGAGAGCCTTTTTTTCTCAATTTTAGGAGTTTTTACTGTCAATAAACCAAAAAAGCACCAAAACCATTTCAAAGTAGACATTTCAGCATTTAAAATGATCACTTATAGAACTTCGAAATACAAGAATTCACCAAGACAATTGTTTGTGGAAGATAAGGGTATTTTTTCGAAAAATGTACATAACTTGAAAACTAGTAGTCTTCTGAATCGCGGAAAAATCGTGCTCATTTGACACCAAAAAAGATATTTTCTTACAAATTTTCATGTGAATTAAATTATAACATTGAATATTGCGTCCCTTTTATAATTTCCATCTGAAATTATATAATAATTGAATAGATTTCACATCTGATTGAGATAGTCCATTCCGAACATCCCATTTACATAGTTTCAGATGTGAGATGCAACAGTACTGCATTGGTAACACTGCAGGTAGAAAGAGCGAGAGGGAAAGCGATATCCTTTCTTGGAGGCCCTTCATCAGCCCTTTCTGAAGCGAGAATTCAAGGCGCTTGGTTGTTTTGAGTTTCCCTCAAATGAATTGATTTTCCACAACGAAGAAATGAAAGGTCGTATGTTTTATAACGATTGATTTGAATTCGATTATTTGATCGAATCGATCTACCTACATATCGACTTTCTCTTTGGCAGATTTTTCTTTAGATTTACTAAATTTATTTTGGCGACTTGGCTTCACGTCTCTGGTTAAACAAAGATGGCCACATGAGCGTCACTCATAAATATTTTCAAAATTTTAAATATTAAATAATTTAATGTAATCCTGATATCTTATTAACATTTGAATAACGTTTCGTATCGTCTTTTGACTAGTCGGTCCGAAAATGTCAAAATTCAACTAGTCTATAACATAACCTCTAAAAGTGATAATTCACATGTTTTGATGATTTCGATTAATTCTATTATTTTTGGACTTTAATATCAATTAGACCTGTATCTGTTCCTGCTTTATGATTTTCAGTGATACAAGTTTTTCCACAAGTTTTCCTGGAACACTCAGAAAATATCAACCTGCTAGAAGTGTGAACAGTGAATAGGAGCTAAAGGCACTCCTCCTAAACCTGGTTCGTGATCTGTACCAAGGACTGGTCTGGTAGCTAGGAGTACGGAATCCGTGGGTGAGTCATTGCTTTCATTTCATTTAATTACAATCTGTAGAAGCTAGACTCCCTCATGATTCTCCGAACTCTAGGTTCGATCTATTCTGGATCACTCACTAGCCACATTAATTTATATGGAAAGGCCTAGCCAAAGGAAAAATCTATTGCCTTAACAACCTTTCATTTGCTTTGTGAAATTTGGTATTGAGGTACTCTTTCAGTACTCACTCTCTTTCTCCATCTGCTTGCTTTGCAAAATTGTTAACGAGGAACTTTCTCAGTACACTTTCTCTTTCTCCTCAGTCTGGAGTCTGGAATTTATCTTTGTCGAGGAAATTTCTCGTTACAATTTATCTGTACACTTCATCGTTACACTTTCTCTTTCTCCTCAGTCTGGAGCTATATCTTTTATTTATATTTGTCTAGGAAATTTCTCGTTACAATTTTATCTGTATGCTTTATCGTTACACTTTCTCTTTCTCCTAAATCTGGAGACAATCCATAATTATTTATCTTTATCGAGAAGAAAGATCAATAATTTGATATTCTTTTGCCAATCTGAATGACTTTTCAAATTTGAATATTTTATTCTTTAGATTATTAAAAACAATTTTTTTCATGATAATTATTTTTCTCATGCTCACTTTAGATTGGCCTTTTCTAATTTTGTATGAGAAGATTCTAAATTTAAACTTTATCGTAAATTCTTGTGCTTCACACAACTTTAATCTTTAACACATTGTTTAACTCAGCAAATCTTAAATATGTAATTTTTTAGACTAATGTTATTTTTGTAAAAATGTAAAACTTTACCATTTCTGTAACAAACTTTAAAGTAAATCTGTATGTTAATTTGTCCTTGATTATTCTTATCGCACTTGTCAATTTGAGACAAGATACTGGTTTGTTTTTATTTCCCACAGTGTAACCTCAGCATTCAAACATCTGAGCTTTAGGAAAGACTCCAACATACCAGATAAGCTACTACAAACATTATCCAGCTAGTAGAGCAGCCGCTGTCTCGAGATACCCTACAAGGCTCCTACATCCAACGTTAAGTAGAGCTCTGGAGGAAGTCTTCCTACACCATCGCAAACAGTGATCAAAAAAGTGAACAAACCAGTCATTTGCTGGCGATTATACTTTTTCCAAATTTGTAAACTCAAATCATTTCAACCGTAATATTTTTTAGAAATTTTGAAATTCAAACCTCAATTATTTAAATAATTTTTTTATTTTATCTCCAAATGTATAAACAAATTGTGAAAATAGTGTTTTCAGAATTTTTTGTTTCACTGTTGAGAAGCACAAAGTACATTGAAATTGAAATTGTTTTTTCTCAAAAGTCGAAACTTGTGCGAGCTAAGGATTAACGAGGTCTTTTAACGTGCGATTCCTTGCACATCCTTTGACAAAATCCGTGTTTTTGGTATTTTCATAAAAAAGAACCTGGTGCGAGTATCTAATTTTTGTCAAAGGATCTATCTATTAAACTGGAGCAGCTCACTGGCACTGCTATATAAAACGAAGAAGTTACTATTTAAAAAGTGTTTTTGGAGTTAGAAAATAATTCATACTCGAGAAAAAAATTAAATATTGAAGAATCGGTTTTCTACCATTTTGACAGTTAATTTGATGTTAAGTCGAAAAGAATTTGGTACAAATGTTTTTGATTTTTTTTATTATCTACAACTTTTTCATGAAACATTTTCCGCTAAGAGGTCACGTTTCGTCGCCAATCGCAAAAAACCGTTTTCAACCCCTAAATCGCATCCCTATTTCACCATTTTGAGTGTTTTCATGTTTAAATATTTTTTTCCTTAAAGTTGGAACCTGGTCCTTGCCCATTACTATTTTCTATTTCACAAAAATTATAGGCACAATTATAGGATTATCCTTTTGTCCCGATGCGCTTGATCCTCACAAAATGAATATTCGAAAACAACTTCACATAAACGAATACAAGAAGAAAACTAGCGTTGACATATCGCTGATAATAATAATTGGTTGAAGATAAACGCATTCACTTCACTAACTGAGAACAATTCAAACACTAATTTACCTTGACGAACATGTTGAACGTACTGACAAACGTAATATAAAGGATCACTAACTAACTAAAATTTCCTTTATATAGCGAATATATCATAAAACCTAACGATCGATATCGTAATAGGATAATAATCGAAAGTATTGCTAAATTCATAATCCCTCATTTCAAGAAGCACTTACATACTTTGGATTTCTCCCAATCACTAGTGTATAACGCAACTGGTATATCTTCAATTGTTGGTCCATCAAAATCGATTAAAAAACTATAATCTATTATTAATACTCATTATTCTGTATAATAAGTACCTCTGAAGCAGGAAACAATAGTGTTTGGAAAGTGTTATTGGGTAAACGAGGGTTAATAATACAAAAGGATTGCACACAGGACGGAAGTTACAATTTTTCTTGGGTCAAGATAAATTCTGTGCACTGGGAGAATAGTGATCCCTGACACTGTTCCGAAATGGAAACGTATTCAAACTGATATAAGGAGGAAGGTCACAAAAATTGAAAGCGCTTATGTTAATTACATTATTTATTTTGTTCGTGTGAAGTATACCTTACAGCTTGAAAATCGCATATATTATATAGTGAGAACTGTGTTATTATTGACCGAGTACTTCAGTAGTTATAGTTGTCTACTAAGACTCAGCAGCATTATTTAAATATACACGAAGTGAATCATAATTTGTTCCTGGTTATTTTCCTGTGAAAAATGTGTTGGTTATGTAATTTTCTATTCAAGCATCTGGAAACAATTCAACTTTCGTAATCAATGTGCAATTCTAAAAGCAATATACACACAGTGTGCCCCATTTTAAATGGAAACAACCCAATGAGACATACATTTCTCAACCCAACGGATTATTTTCTATTTCTATAGGTAGACATTCAAAGGGTCTACTGGACACCAAATTTTATGAATGAGTTACATTTTCAGGGCTATTTTACAAGTTTAGAAATCTAACAAATTTATTGGCGATTTCTTTTTGAAAAAAATCTTACTACAGCACTGGATTCATTACATTTTCACATAATCAGCGTCAAAATTATGTTGAAATGCGTCCTTCATTAATAAAGGGAAAATTAATTTGTAAAATATGCAGTTAAATCAGCCCAACTCAATTTCAGAACTTTTATCAGAGTTCAGACTACATTACTGGATTCAGTAAGTCTCGAAAAATCTCTGGTTAGATTTTCTTCAAAATTTGTTGATAAATATACAAATTATAAGAAAGTAAACTTTGAAAAATAATTCTTCAAATTTTTTTCTTTCATAATTTTTTATTGTAGAACATATTTTTGTGCAATTCTGATTGATGACTTTCAAGAGAAGCTGTCATTCAAATGCACTGAGGTTAATTTTTTTTTCTGGAATCGCTTAAGAATTACTACTTTCTTGAATCAACTTCAGACCCCAAAATACGCTGATCTAGTATTTTAGCCAGTTGCTAAGCAACGAACTCTTGAAATAATCGCAAGGTCATACGCATGTCCTAAGCAATAAAAGCACCAAGATGTTAGCCTTTCTATCAATCAATCTACTAGTATGTCACGAAGCAAGGGTTGTTGACATCCCTCCTTGTGGTTATCCCCTATTTACTGTAGCTGTCAGTATTATTTCGCCTCTTGACGATATGACAACCCTATTTCTCAAATTATCCACTTGGACAATAGTGGATGTACTCCTTTACTTGCGGACGTTTATATTTGTGTTTATTGTTAATGGCATCCTCGATGACTAGAAATGCAGCCATAGCTATTTGTTTCTAATTACTTTGTTAGTAGCCTGTTGTAGTGCCGTTGACTTACTTGGCTGATACCTAGATTGGCATGCGCTGAATGAGGAACACATATTGTCAGAATGAACTGTATCAAATATAGAATCCGTCAGACTTCACTCCATCAAATAATTTCTTGATCAGAAAATGAAATTAATATAACAATACGTCTCCCTACTGCGAATAGTAGATATACTTGCAGTTGTAGCAACGAATGAAAACATTTTCGTAGTATCTTGCATTTTTAATATAAAAATAGAACATATTTAAATAAATAGTCAACAAACATGTCAGCTTGATCTAATGGTGGTAGTAGGAAGGAGCTGCTTGATGTACTGGAGCAGCAAGATGTACTTTTCCATGAATTGGAGCTGGTGCTGGGTGCCCAGATTTTTCCACGACAGCGTTGAATCCATTGTGGTCATCAGCGGTGTAGTGGACGGTACGGAGGGTGCCATCGGGTTCACCTACGGTATAGTACCCTTTGACTACGTCACCATCACGTTGTTCGTGTTGGGATTTGTGGTCTCCTGTTTGGCCATCTTGGACTCCATAGTTGAATTCGTATTTTGGGTGAGCCTTGAAGTAAATAAACCACGATTGCTGAACAAATATGAACAAATTGAAAGATAATTTTTGGGTAAGATTTTCCTTTCCATTAAACGTTTTTACTATTCTCTTATCTTGAAGATAATTTAATAAAAATTATAAGAAAGATAAAAGGAATTATTTTTAATGTTATCATTCACACAAATAACTTTCCACATCAGTGGAGTAAGAGGTTATTGGGTCCTAGAAGCATGTGCTATAAGTCGAAATGAATGAAGGAAAATGGCCTTCTGCATTCACCTGACTAAGATTTATCTCATCTTACGGCAAGTCGGTCGGCCCACCAAGGACCCATGTGATCATGTCGGATATTGTAGTATAACGCTCGTAGCGCTGTGGATATAGGCTACTACAAAAAGCTGGAACAACAACACTCTCTGCTTCTAGTGTCAGGGACTTCTTCATCTAACACGTGACTACGGTAGACTAGGATGTTAAAGACTCTATCCTGGCAGGCCATTATTAATTCCTTGGTCTTCAGTCCACTCAACCTGATGAACGCAAAGGTGAAATTTTTGCATGAGCCAAAGTCTTCAATGTTCTTGAAAAAGATGTTATGTATTGCTTCATCTCTATGTAGGTGCAGGAGTTCATCAGTAACTTTAGCTTCAATGTGAGCTTTTGCTGAACAAGTTACAATTCGATCACTACTTTTTCATGGTCGCGGTCCATGTGGAATCTAAATACCCAATGATTTTTCAGGCTCCATCCAGTACCGTTTTGGTCTGGAGTCACTCCAAATGGACATGGCACTGGATACATGTATTCCTGGGATTGGAGAATTTTTTTTATCTTTGGATATATCATTTTAGAGGTCAAAAGAAGCAACTTCCTCCATTAGACTTTTTTCTGGCTCTACAGGGTGAGATAAAAAATTGGGTTGAATGTCTAATGTCAATTGTGGAAAATACTGTCTGTAAGTTTATCTTTCTTGATTTTTCGGTATAAAATGCTTTGAAAAATATCAATTAACTTTGAATGGTGTGCATACTTACAGAATGAGGCACAATTTGCCATTTTTCTAAAACCTTTTCGGGCCAATTTTGCTCCCTTATATAACTTTCCGGAAACATTGGTAGTTCCATCGCTACTGGCGTGCAGTGTATAACACGTAGGATGCCCTTTTGTGAAGTTAATTCGTTTCTAGTGTATGTATCGATCTTGGAAATTTCACGGTTCTACGTCAACAATTACGGAAGATACGAGGGTGTTTCCATGAGAAGTGAAACACACTATATATAGGTGCAAACATGTAAGAACCAAAAATGCTAACACCAACAACCCTGGGAGAACTTTCGGCTTCGAGAAATTTAATGAAAAGTTCACACTTGGGCGACAAGTTAGTAAACAGGTTTTAGAAAAATCGCATATTATGCCTCATCCTATAAGTATGCACACCATTCAAAGTAAATTGATTTTTTTCGAAGCATATTATACCTAAAAATCAAGAAAAGTCAACTTACAGACAGTATTTTCCACAACTGACATTAGACATTCAACCCAATTTTTTCGCTCACCCTGTAGGGTCAGAAGAATGTTGCTTCTTTTGACCTCTAAAATGAAAAATCTGTCTAGCCCCAGGAATACATGTATCCAGTGTCATGTTCTTCAAAAGTCTACGCCCCCTATTGGAAGTGTAACCGTGGTATGTATAGGATTTATGAAGAGGCTTCATTTTGCGAGCTTTGTCGTCGAGTTGTCGCAGCTTTCCTTTAGTCAATTTTCCCACTCCAAACGATAAGAATAAGATTGGAACGGAAAGCCTATTTTACGTCGATCATATCCTTCCCTGGCAGTTCTGATGTCCTAAGTTTATGTTGATACTTGTCACCGAAGGTTTACGCTGATACGGCATGGAGTTTTTAGTGATGTATCTGTCGATGAGTACGTTCTCCTTGCAACAAGTGACCTCCTTCTTCGACCCTCTTTGTGCATAAATCCGTTCATATAACCGGCCAACTGCGGAGAGTATTCGTAACAACTCAACCCGAAATTTGGACTTGAGTTCACGAAACGGTCCACCATATTTCACAGATAATTATATGTTAGCGTAATTGAGACAGTACTTCACAATTTATACTCACATCGAAATCTTCAACATGACTTTGTGGTGCAGCATATCCATGAATTTGGGGAAGTTCGAAAACTCCTGCCTGGCACACTGCGACTAGGGCAAGGACTGCTAAACACTGGAAAGACAGGAGAAAATTCTTTATGCTAATTTTTTCTGTTTGAGTCCGACAATTTCATTAGTTTTGAATCATTTTTCAATTCAATTTTACTACTGCTTGCCATATTTTGAAAGAACTACAACACAAATTCTTTGTCGATACTGATAAGCTTATCTCGTTTTTTTGGCTAAATACAATTCAACTGCAACAGCTATATAGGCCCTAGGGCGTTACAAACAAGCTTAAGCTTAGAGAGCTATAAACGCAAAAAAGCCCGAAATTCTATGGGCTAAGGTATGGATGTCGCCAATATCATATTTTACCCCTCCCCAAGAAATAAAATCTGAAAGTTTTGAAGGTTTTCATTTCACTTTATCAAAAAACAATGAATTTTTCATAGGTTGACGTTTATTTTATTGGTCGAACTGCCAGTGACAATCATGATGAATTCACAATAAGTATTTAGAAATTATAGCAGAAAATTGAGTTAGTTTTGCTACATAAATTCAAACCAAAATATGAGAGAGTAATGAAACAGTTCAGCAAGCCCCAATTGTTATAAATCTCTTAAGCGTAATTACCTACTGAATTGAAACGAGTTGTTCGGTATTAAATATATCGAAGTAGTAACAATACGCTGTTGCTATTTCGAAAATATAATTAACACTAGTTTGCACGGTTTTCATACCTCAGCCAAAAGATCACGACTGGATTTAGAAATATTTATTTACTTTAGAATGGAAATAAATGTATGAATGATTAAAAAAATTGTAAATAGCGAATTTTCATTTCCTTTTCAGAGTTTTGTTGATCGATTTTTCTTATAATCCCCAAAGATGTTTTCATCCCAAACTCCTTGATGTCGTGCATCTAAAATTTTTAAGTCTTGGTGAAATCGTTCCCCATGTTCATCACTCATACTTTCTAAGTTTTCAAGGAAAAACTCAAAGGCGAGTGCTGGAAATGAATATTCAATGACTTGTTCACTCACATCAGTTGAAAATTGTTAAAAAATCAGCATCAATATCTTTATAATTTTCACTTCTTCTATTTTCCAAAAATTTTTGGACAACCATTTTGAAAGATTTCAAACAGCCTTTTCAGTAACAGATAGAAGGGTTTCAAATTGAGGATCTCTTATGAATTCACTGATCGATGAAAAATTGGCTTAGTAATAGAAGGATCATCAGCATATACAAACATCAATATTCGTTTAATTTTTTGTATCATCTCCCTCTGTCAGTTCGTAACACAAAAGGAGAGGGCCAATTTATGCATCATTGTCATTAAGTATCATAGTCCTAATCACAGTCACCGTTTTAATCATAATATCAAATCAAGACTACATTTCAGTTGGAGCATTTATGCAATTTCTTTAGTTTTAGTCTCAATCATAATCAGAAGAATTTGACTTCCAAAGTTGGCAATTTTCAATTCATATGATTATAGAGCAAGATCCCAGGGCCGTAAGACGTCACTTATTTTTAAGCGAACGAAATGTGTACGATTGACTAGTGTTAGTATGTACTATGTTCGCATGCCTACCTGCTAGCTTGGCCAGATGACCATTCTTCAGTTATTAGGGAATCAAGATAGATACGTAAATCATTACTTACTTTAGTTGAATCGCCACTGTACAGATATATTTCTGTAACGCCTGATGGGCTTGTGGACAGTGCCACATGCATTCACCCCGGAGTTCCGAGAACAGATCTCGTCTCCACAACTTTTTTCTTCCAAACCCAGCCAGACGCATCACACTAGAGTCAGCCATCTCGGTTGGAAACGGCATCGACTCTTGGAGGATTTTTGTTTAAAAATCGGGGATGGAAAAAAAAGTTGTCGGAAATGAGATTTGAACTCGGAGCTCCGGGGTAGATGCCTGTGGCACTGTCCACAAACCCATCAGGCATTACAGAAATCTATCTGTATAATGGCGATTCAACTAAAGTAAGTAATGTTTTTACCTACCTTAATTCCCTAATATCTGAAGAATGGTCATCTAGCCAAGCTAGCAGGTATTGTATTTCCAATACCAATTGGAACAGCACAGAGAAGGAATTCCCGCCTTGACATAGGCGTCGGTATATTATTTTTCAGTGGTATTTCTTCAGTTACTTATTCTTACAATCATAGCAATCGATCGCCCAATGTAAAAGTAGACACATGGTATCTCAACTGAATTTTTCCATCCTGAGTAATTATGAAAAACTTCGACTTTACAGGTACTTGATTTCCGAGTCGAAAACACTAAAATACAATGAAAACACAAATAATCAACCCGGATACTCATTATTTACAACGAACACACGGCACTGATAAAGAAATATTGTGAAGTGGACAACTAATTTGTATTCAGCCAGTCCAGCTAGCCGAGCCTTTATTCCTCAACTACCATTGATGGCACGTTTACTAACTATCTGGGCGACTAGGGGCTACAGGCCAGACATGTTTATGATTATACCTGGGACGCTTTGCAAATAAATGCACTGGTAGTATGCATTTGCCATTTGCCGGGCAGTGATTACGAACACCCCTTGTAGTGTCTTATTTTTAATTATTGGGATGGATAGACTATACACATTTCGTTCATTTAAAAATAAGTAACGACTGACGGCCAAGGGATCTTGGGCTGTTAGGACGACATGCGCAACGCGCATGTGCGTCAATACCCATTTGACAAATAATGACATAAATAATTATTTGTTTTGACTTGTTTCTTATCATTGTTATTTGTTATTGTTTAACGTGTTTCGGAAAAAAATCAGCCAGAAAGAGAGTACTCATATGGAAATTATTGGAAAAATTCCCCATCTAATGACTGTGATGCATAAATATTTCTTAAGACAACGACTTCATAAATGGCCCTAACTGTCATTTTCTTGATTACTTGGTTCTCTCCATAGCATTGGTGAACAAAATGGAAGATATACCAATATTATCTCCTGATGATCACTGGAGTAAAACGATTCTACAACTTTCACAAAACATACAGGGAAAATCTAAAATGATGAAGATATGTACTAGTTAACGAATCTATATTAGGTCTTCTCTTTTTTGAAACTATAAACCGACATGAAACGTATCAAAAACTACTTCTTCACGTTTCAATTCAATTTGAAATAACATATTTGTTATTTGAATCGAATAAATCAATATCAAGTCACCAGTTGAAACAAAATTATTTGACTGCAAAAAATGCGTGATACAATATTTAGGTTCTTATCCAACCAACAGTTTTCGAAAGTTTGTTGTGTAGCCCATAACGAAATATTAATATGAAATTGATAATAAAATAAAAAATTATTGGAAAATATTAATAACCAATCAACTGTTTCAATTGCTATACTGATTCATAGTTATAATAATTGTAAGTTTACCTTGGTGAACATATTGTATGTATGTGTGTATCCTAATAAATCACTTGACTAGAATGTGATTATTAAATCACAAATTATTTCTTATATAGTTTTTTTCGTTCCATGACCGTTCTCCAAAGATCTGGTTTCAGTCGATCAGTGATGTAATAATTAAAAGCGTATTATAAAACATGACAATGACTTTGGGCGTGCCACATGTTGAATTTGAACCTAATTACGAATTAGGAATTACATGTTTCAATTCATATAGAAAGACGTTTGCCTGATTATCAGACTCAAGGTCATTGGAGGATGATAGTTCACTTTTGTTGAAGAAATACTGAGAGCACAAACACGTGAAACTGGTGAATCAGACTGAAACAAAATATGAATCTTTGAAACAATTCATCATCATTAATCTTCCACAAAATGTTGCAATCTTGAATTGTATTAGGTCTCGTTATCATACCGTTGCTAATACTCGCAATTTTTGTGCGATTCCATAATCGGAAAAAAAAATCGCTGTATGAACGTTCATTAACACCTTGAATGCCATAGCGGTGATTATGACCGCCACGATACTTTCCTGTGGTGCCATAGCGGTCATAATGACCGCCGATTTTGCAGCTCTACTACGGCTGCTTTAAACACTTTTTCTACAAAGTAGTCTATTTGGATACATTTAATCTTAGATTGGTACTTCTTAAAACTCTGTCATTGTACTGGGTGATATAGAATATAGGTCATATTGTAGGTGATGAATCAGGATAATTCAACAGATGAATCGTTTGTGAATATGGTTGAAAAGAGAACGGTATCGATCTTCCATATGCTCCGGAAGGAACATCATCGACTTAGAAAGCTTAAACTGGAAGTTGGTTACGTTGCACGCAAATTTGGACAATATGTTCCCATTTCAACTACACTTTGTTTCAATTCTCTATCATTCTGGTTCAAATATTAGAAAGGAGGGGGGGTTCTGTTGAACACTGTATAAATGAGGGTAAAATGACAGATTTGAGTTTAATCAATTTTTTTAAAAAAAGTTTGACATCAAAAGACTGCTCATTTTGTTCAGACTCTACCATGGAATTAAACAAACTATAATTATTTTTGGAGGAAGTGATTTCCATTGAATTAGGCGTGGTTTTATTCTAGGCGTCCATCAACTTTTATACATACGCCCAAAAATTATTTTATTTCGATTTTATCAATATAAAATAATAATTATTAATAATAAAGAATAGACTGCTTGGTACCATTAAATAGTATGTCAATAAAATTTACTTTTCATGTAATTAAGCCTAATAAAATTATCGAAATGAAATGTCGATTTTCCGACATGGCACCGATAAAAACGAATTCTAGAGAAAAATATAGCAATTGTCCAAAATCCAGATTCCAACGAAAGATTCAGAGACCGACAGATATACAGGGTGTAACCAAATAAGTGCAAAACTTATTAGGAGGTGAATCCTTATCGAAAATTATAAACTTTTCTAACTCCTGTGTTGTGTCCGTAGAAGCAATAGAAGCAATAGAGCGGATCTTCTGTAAATAGAATTAAAAAAATCTTGTAGGTGGCTGTCACAATTTGTTTGAACAACTTGTGACTTTTTTTATTATTCCGCTTGTTTCATTTCTTTGTCATGCCGTACACACGTTATACTCCCCGAGAATATGCGCATATGCATTTCATTTATGGTGAATGTGGAGGTAGTGCTACTGCTGCAGCAGCGATTTATGCAGATCGATATCCGATTGCACAATGCCGCTCAGAGAATCGCTGATTTGGGGGATATAACCTATAACGCATTTGAAATGGTTCTTCTTGAAAATATGTCGTCTCTGCGTACGAGTGGATGGAAAATAACATTTTTGTAATATTATTCAGTGCGATGTTGAATAATCGTTATTGTGGATTATTGTGTATGTTGATTCAAAAAAGAATATTTACTACTTTACATCACATTGAATGCTTCCTAGCAGTTGATTCGTTATTACTCATAATTATTTAATCATTTCAGCTAGATAGGATAAATATAAAAAAACATTACTGACAAAGTCTAATGGAGTTGATTTTAGCTAAAAATAACATCACACTCTAATATAATCGAAATTCTTCTCCTACCAAAAATAATTACCGTATGTTTTATACCATGGTAGAGTCTGGACAAAATGGGCATTCTTTTGTAATGAATTTGCACTTTCACTTATGTTTTTTTCAAACAATAATATCAAACTGTCGTTAAAAAAAATTGGTGAAACTCAAATCTGGCATTTTACCCTTATTTCTTGAAAAATTGTTTCGTTTTCTGAAAAACTGTTTTGTACGTCTGAAAGCATCACTCATCAGTAATCTTCAGCAGCAAAGATATTTGAATTGGTCTCAATTTGTATACATGGCACTCAAAAATCCAAGGTGATATTGTGATTTTTCAGAAATTTGAAAAATGCTTATTATCTCGAAAACGGTGAGATTTTTACTGAGGTGAAATTCCGATCTTCTGAACAGTCATGACCTGGTCTATCACCAGTTTCAATATTGTACAAGGTTTACCGGACACCCTGTTTATTGTACTTTATGTTTTGTTTACATATTGTATTTCTGTATTGTATTGACGATTATGGAAGACATTAATTAACAAATGTAACTGACGTGTACATCCATCCACTAGGTGGCTGCTCTTGCAAGTATAAATAATTTTATTTTATTTTTATTTTATAACTGATTGAGGAGTATCTTGTTCTTGGGTCACACGTAGAGGTTGTGATGGGCTCTTTTACTTGAGGATGAATATATTGTGGTGAACTAGCGTTATATCGGAAGCGAGCTAGTGCTAATTTTTTTATAAATTCACTGACTTTCTAAGTAGCTAATTATAGCCAGATACAACAGAAACATCTACAGAAGCTTTTCTCTCATGCTGTATAATTTTGCTTCTGGTTCATCGATTGCACATCTAAATTTGTTAATATATTTGATTTCCATATCGCTTTCATTAAGTTGGGAATTTCGGACTCATTGATACCGTGTTTGGCGTTATTTGGAATTGAGACCGAATTACCTTCTACCTATTTAACCTTCCACTAAATGACACGAATTAAGAGATCGTTCTATAGAGAAAAAATTTCGTCAGTTATAAGTACTTTTTCTAAGTGCCTGAAAAAATATGATATGGCGAGTTCTTTTACCAACAAGTTTGGTAGCCAGCGATACCCTACTATCAAAATTATCAGCAATGGGTCTCCTTCTGGAATATAAAAGTTTATCAGACAAAAACAACACATTATTTGTTGCTACTGATGTATCAGAAACCCCTTTCTTTCACAAAACATATTTTCAAATTTCAAGTAGGTAGGTTATTCATTTTCACAACACAGGTTGAGTAGTTTCATTTCATACATGAAAGCCTTTTCTGGGAAATATTGTTTCATAATCAACCGTCCTCTGAATGGAACTGGCGATTTATTGATACATAATGTTTCTCCAGGTATGAATCTCATTTTATGGAAAGTGCTAGTAAAAATGAAAAAATACACACTCTCAAGAAGTATTGAAATCCTTTCTTTGTTATGATTTGTGGAGCGAACAGGTTTCGAAAAGACATATCGGTTGGCCAAAAATTGGTGAGTATGATAAATCCCTGGATTTCATTTCTATTGGTTGAGGATCATTCATGAAGCCTTGACTGATTAGAAGTACCATTGTTATTCGACCAAATTTGATTGATATACAGAAAAAATCACAAGTGTGTTTCCAGTTACCAAACAGGATTCAGATTTTTCGTTTTTAAACTGAAAAATTTCAGTATTTTCATTATCGACAATGGCTTCAGATTCATCCAATATTTCATTTTAAAAATAGATCATATCTTCTTAATTTTCTGGTTCATCATCATTTTGTATCTCTTTTGGATTCTTCAGATGTCGAAGCTCACGAATTTTTTCAGTTTTTTTTTCAACTTTTTTTGAATGTTTTTAGATATTTATTTGGCGTACCAGAATGTCTTCTTTTCAGTTGATAAATAAACTAAGTCTCCCCAAAAATGTTTAGGTTAGGTTAAAACAGTTCTTCTTCGTAATATGAATGACACTTACATGTTTTAACAATCTTATGAATAAGCAGTAAATCAGAGTGAATTTACTTTTTTGAATAATAGCAACATTCTACTAAAAAACAATTGCAACCGCTGACTTGATCACTACCGCCACATGAAGAGCCAATTTGGATATTATATTTCATAAACTTCCAGTATGTAAAGTGTACTTCAAAGTAGGATATTTTCCAGTTGCACAATATACAATTTACTCATTTGCCCTTTTACACTTTTATAGATTGTCTTGATCTCACATTAACTTATTTTCAGACTGTGGAAACCAACAAAATACATTTCAGGAGACGAATATCCTTCATAAAATCAAACTTTCAAGTGTTCATGTGGCTTTGTCGATTCGTCCATAAAATTTACCAGAATTCATCATTTTATCATTAGAAGTCAGTTCTGAATTACCGTTTTGAATTTTATTGTTTTTGTGAACTATTATTCTTCATATTTGGCAGTAAATGAATATTATTTTGTAATTATTATTATTATTATTTTGGACTGAGAAGACAGGAAAATGTGTATGAATCCATCCCTACACCCTACTCACTACATTCGAATTGTTCGATTCGAATATTAAACTTTTTCGATTTCAGTTCCATCTAGTGGACGAATCTTAACAAACCACACACTTTTGTGATGAGTGAGTATTCTGAGAAAATTGTTAAGTTGATGAAAATAGACAAGGTGCAATTTTCTATAAAAAAGTTGTTAGCACTTCTGACTCGTCCTGTAGGATTATGTCAGGAACGTTTCAATAAAATTGTATGTATTTCAATCCTATACCTCTACTCCAAATTTGAAATCTCTATATGAAGCGATAACTGAATGGTATATATATAATTATTGTTACACGGTGCGCGTTTTCTGTGGCACCATGGGTAAGTCAGTATAAATTTCTTGGCAGTCAAGGTGTTTTGATCGTTAAAAAACTTGTAATTTTCCGGTATTTGAGGTTAGACATTTTCGTTTGTTTTTCTTTTTTCTAAAATATCCCGATCAGTCGATCCCAGCAACAAACATCTCACAGATTTTAATACATTAAGAAATACATAGATCCCTCTCTCGGCAAGCTTTCATATCATTCAAAATTTTTTAATGTAACAAAATTCACTTTTAAATTTATGAAAGCTTTTATATAAAAAGTTTATTTATTTGTTTGTTTTTTAGTTTTCTTTGGATTTGTTTCTTAGTCTGTTCATTTACAGTAAACGAAAATTATTCGACGGTTCGATGTTTATCACAATTATTACGTATTTGAGTTTCGTGAGTTTTTGCTACTTCTGAGCACCCTGAACAATATCTTCTTTCGTCATAATAGTCAATTTCCGAAACAATCAACAATCAGAAAATTTTCAATTTTCTACGCATTTTCAATCTAGATCGGGGGGTAAAATTTTTCGAAATTATATTATTCGATGGTCAGATATTTTTCACCATTTTTACAGATTTTTCCGATTTTGTTTTCACAAGTTTTCACAACTATTTTGAAAAGAGGGGAGGGAGCGAGCCCACCTGCAGACATATTTTTTGTCGTAATTTTCTATGTATGAAGCCGTTGGAAATTTTTCAGAATTTATACGCGGTCTCTATCTAGCTTTCGAGGGGGAAGAGAGGTAAATTTTCTGGAAACCGTATTATTCAATGGTCAGATAATTTTCATTATTTTTACGTATTTTTTTTAATTTCTGTTTCGCAAGTTTTTCTATTTTTTTCGTGACAGGATCGATTTTTTTTCATCATTATTTTGCATGCTCGAAACTGTTGAAACATTTTCGAAATTCCTTTGCGTTCTTTATCTAGATTTTAGGGGGGGGGGGGTTCAGGAGGGGTGAAATTTTTTGAAACATAATATTTGACGGTCAGATATTTTTTACTATTTAGACGGATTTTTTTTGCTGTAAATTTTGACATCCAAATCCTACGCGTTCTCTATCTAGCTCTCGGGGAGGAAAGGGGGACACTTTCTTCGACATTAATGTATTGTCATTGGAACTGAACTAACAAGTGAAATCTCAATTCCATAGGATAAGAGGAAGTGGTTCTAATTCAGCTTGCAAGATTTGAGCCCATCTTACATAGACACAGAGCAAGTTAAATTAAAGCTTTTTAAACAATGTATCTCTTTGCACTATACAATATGTTTGGCCTAGTGATTTTGTATATAGTGTATCTGTATAGTTTTTGCATTTAGTGACATTTTCACTCTGTTTATCGACCCCAAAGAGCAACGGCCCATCTGGCCGTCACCCTATCGCTCGATCCCCCAGACCGCCTCTGGAGTGGTCATATTTCAACTTGTCACTTGTTGGCAGTCTTTCAGGTTCTTTTACGCTCATTACGATTTGTAAACATTTCTCAATCATAACCAATTTTTTCCTATCTCCTAAAACATTATTACGATTATTATTCATTACTAATTTATCATAAATTCGCCTCATTAATATAATCAGAAAATATGTAAACAGTTTATATTTATTTATGCAAATAATCATTATCATGTTCATTTCATGTCTATTCCTTGTCCTTCATATATATTGAAATATGGTATAATCTGAGTTCTATTCTCGACAGTGTATACAACTATTCGTAATCGTTTTTCCTAGTCTAAAGGTATCGCTTCCAGATGAAAATTGCAAAAATACAATTACAAAATAATTCGTTCTCCGGTGTTTACATTCGACCCATGTTTCCAATTTTTTATGTGCCTATTTGTTCAGTGTCTCCAGCAATTAATACTCTTCTGATTCCACATTTGTTGCCAGCTTTCCACGGTACCCTTTCTGTCTCCCTCTATCGTACTGCTATCAAGTGCTCTCCCTGTTCATCCGTCTTGAATGTTAGTTGTTTCCCTTGGTTAACTTTGTAGTTACAGGCTAATCATCGATATCATCATCATTATCGATATAAAGTAACACGGTCCATCAGTTATAAGCTCAGTACTCCGTCGTATAATATAAACCAATGTCCCCTTTTGTTGCATTTGATACACACAGGACCTACAACATTACAGTACTTTGCCCGGAGTCCCATTTCTCCACTTTTAAGGCAAGTATCCCTCTGGCTGGTTACTTGTTTCCAGTCTTTTGTAATATGGCCATGTTCCAAGCAATTGAAACATCTTAATATAAATACAGTTTCTGTTACTGAGCAGTTTACCTACATGTATGTGTATGAATGTTTACCTTTATGTGGGTGTGTTTGGATATATGATGTATATTTGCAAGTATTATGTAGCAGGTATGATGTAGTATTCGGAGAAACAAAAGACAGAAGGTGGAAATTGGCGATCTCCTTGAATTTTTGAATGCTATATGTCTCGGAGAACAGTTATTTGTTATGCAATGAATTCTACAGATAGCTAGGGTGTTTATTTATGCATTAATTCGTTTGGAGGTAATACATAATATAGTCAGAGACCTGTTCTAAGAGAGTCTGTCACCTAAGGAAATATACGACATGATGTAAGAAAGATTGACATACTCTTGCAAAGAAGGAACCTGATCATTTTATTCAACACTTACCTCTGTTTCTGAGATCCATTATTAATGAGACATTGAACAAAATCGAAACAAAATTGTTCTATTGAAAATACAGTACTAGACCGTTGGCCCATGACATTAGGGGGGTCGATTATCTACGAAGGTATGCCCTTCAAGAGACATGAAGATTGAGTTAGATTGTCAGGAAAAAAGTGGTTTGTGGGATCGGTACCCAGCCTCCCCCCTCCCTGACTTTAATGACGTCACCGTTCCTTTGAATACGGCTAAATTCGCCAATCCAAATTGTATGCAAATGTTATAACATTAAATGATGAGTCAAGATGAAGGGTTTTACCTTCGTTATTACTCTGAGGGAACTGTTGGCAAAGGATAACTTTCGGTCCATATGCCGCCCTTGGGGACCGACCTCAACGTATACAAATCGGGTAGAGCCTGGTTAATTTAGCTAGACCCGACTATTTCAATACATCTGTACAGCTACTTCCAGGATTAAATTTTCAACATTTCTTCCAACCAGAAGTTGATTGAACAGAGAGGGGGGCGACCGGGTACCGATCCAACAAACCCATTTTTTCCCGATAATCCAACTTAATATTCATATCCCTTGAAGGCCATACCTTCGTAGATAATCGACACTTCTAGTATCATGGGCAAACGGTCTATACCTACTAGACTGCTCTAGACACAAAGACAGCATATTAGTTTCAATTCAGTTTGAATATTTATTGTGATCATCAAGCCAGTGCTTCTATTGTTTGATCGCTTGAGTAAATAATTATTTGGAAGTGAAACAGTCCATTATGAGATATAACTAGGAAGGTGAACACATTTTCAGTCTAACTCCACCAAAAATAAGTTTTATTGTAGATACCATGTAGTCAGAAGACTGAAATCAAGTGGATACCATGTTGTCGAAAGACTTACATCGAGGACATGTTTCGAAAGATTATTCCTTCATCTTCATCAAAATAGAGGTTGGCTACAAGTAGATCTAAATAAAAGCAAAGGGTTACAAAAGAGTTGAGAATAACATTAAATTATGTGACCCACCATATGGTGGAAAACTTACATTAAAAAGGAAAAAAATTATAAAATTATGTGGTCCTAATTTCGACTTTATGGTATCTAGTGCCGAGTCCACATGTATTAGGGACCATGGTTGGTCCACTCAAACATTTTATAAAATATTAGTTTTGAAATGTGAAATGTGTTCACAACTGACAACTGTGCTGGGAGGTAACAATAGGTTATGAATTTGACATCTGTCATATGGAACATCGTGATTCAAAGTGGAAGGGGTGGGATTATGAACACTGTCATGATACGTAGGCTAGAACGATTTATGTTCTCGATTCGAAACGTATTCGAAATTATGAAATTTCTTTTAATAGAGATAGAATGGAATTATATCACCATATAGACCATTGATATCGACTCAAGTTGCAATACATTTTAATTTGTATTGGTTTTCATAATTGCTGAAATCTGACAAATGTCAAACTCACGACGGATCGAGTGTTCGTAATTGTACCCCAGAGAAAGAATGCTTCCATGAAACAAGAAAATATTTCCCAAAGTATCGTCGATCGACAGCTCTGTCGAATAGTGAAAGAAATTTGTTATTTCATTTGGTAAAAAATTATTAAGAATATGAAATAGAAAAAATTAACACAAGAATGTAAGTTTGTCGTTAAAATGTTACGTTATGTGGCCTAGAGAAATGGTATCAAAATACTAAAATACTAAACGATCTCCCAGAGAACTCTGTTTTCTTCAAAATTGTAAAGAGTTCAAAAGTTTGAAACTGACAATCTGGGTCAGTTAATTTCTGCATTAAAAATCTGACTTTTTCGTTGCTTTATTAATTTCAAAGCACTCTAGTAGATTTAAAATTTTTAAGTCAGGGTTGAATTCAAAATTGTTTCTCCTTTATGATGTGATTGGAAAAACTGAATTTGAATCAATTTGTTCCTTTTCGGAGTAATAATTCCGACGTGTTCGGCTAATCGAGTTCTGAACTTGCGTCCTGTTTGGCCAATACAGCAAACTTTACAATCAAGGTTAGAACAGTTCCATTTATAAAGACCTGACTTATCTAACATTGGGATTTCATATTCAGAATTGACAAACAAATGTTTAGATTATTAGAAGTTTAAAATGAAATGGAGAAATTTGAAATATTGTTGGCATTGAGTTTGTTGAGCAAGATATTTTTTAGTTTCGATGAAAGAGGTCCAAAATGAGATAAAGAATTTGATTGAGTTAACCTATAGTTTGAGAATTTATTAATTTATCTGTAATACAGGGTGTTATTTAAGTACGTGGCCAAACTTAAAGGGGTGATTCTTTGAGTGATTCTAAGACGAAAAGTTCATATAAACATAGGTCCGGTAATGCTTCGTTTTCAAGATACAGGGTGTCAAAATTTTTAAAAGAAATCCTTTTTGTCGTAAATATCTTAATAACCCTTCAACCGATTTTATTGAAATTTGGCAGTGTTATTGAAAGTCGTAAAGGGCGAATTTTACCCTAACTATATCAAAATTATCATGTCCAGTGGCGTCCCGGAAGGCACTGTAACCAATATTTTTTACAGAAAACATGTGCGTCACTGATTTTTTTGGAATTTTTGTATTTGTTTCATATTGAGCAACTGAAATTACAACTTTTTTATATCCAGAATTTTTTTCGTATCTTGCTTTGTTTTTGAGAAAAAATATAAAAATCACTTCATTGCACGTCCCTGGCACAACACAATAAAAAATTGTTTTTATAGGTTTTTTAATGATTACAGGTGAATCTGTTATGCTTAAAAATTGTTTGTTTCATTTGGCCAGTGCGTGCATAGTGGTGATGCCGGAAATGCCAAAGCAACATCAAACAAGAAACACCCTTTATTAAAGCCACACTGAAACAAAAGTGATACCTAGGCAATTTGTTTCTGTAAGGATACATTCAATAATAACTAACACAAAACTTACAATAGTTGCTCAAAATGTCCTCCTTCAACCTCAATGCAAGCATTAACTCGTCTTAACATCGATTCCCGAACACGTTGAAATATTTCCGGCGTATGTCTTATCTGATCACATGAATCCCGTATTCGTTGGATTAATTCTTCTTCAGTGTTGACTGGAGTTTTATAAACGAGGGACTTTAAATGTCCCCAAAGAAAAAAATCCAAGGGATTTAAATCCGGTGACCTGGGAGTCCATGACTGTGGACCTGCGCGACCGATCCAGTTTTCTCCATAAGTTTCATCCAGAAATTGACGTGCTACTATGCTGAAGTGAGGTGGAGCCCCATCGTGCATGAACCACATTGCTCCTCTTACTGCCAGTGGGACATTTTCTAGTAGTACAGGTAATACAAATTCCAAAAAATGACGATACTCTTGACCATTTAATCTCGGGGGTAAAAAATGAGGTCCAATGAGATAATCGCCAACAATACCAACCCAGACATTCACGAAAAACTGCTGTTGATAATTATTTTCTATAACCGATTGGGGATTTTCTTCTGCACAGATATGGTTGTTATGAAAGTTCATAATTGAATTTTGGGAAAAACACGCTTCATCGGTAAATAATACACTGGATAAAAATGTCGGAGATGCAAAAGCCACGTAGTATAAACAACTCGCTTGGGAAAATCCGCAGGAAATAACGCTTGAACACGCTGTATGTGGTAAGGATACAGTTGGTACTCTTTCAAAATCTTCCATACAGTAAAGTGAGAAATGTTTAATTGTTGTGCAATTTTGCGTGTGTATCGGGGCAACGCTCAACTTCATGTAAAACTTCTTCCTCCAGCGCCACTGTTCTTACCGTTGCAGGTCTTCCAATAAGAGCAGCCGACCTTTGAAAGGTGCCTGATTCGCACAGCCTTTCATGTATTCTCACAAATGTCTGCCTATTTGGAACATTTCGATGAGGATATCTTTCTTGATAAATGCGTCTAGCCGCTCTGGAATTGCCTTGGGCCATTCCATAGACAAAATGCATATCGGCCATTTCCGAGTTTGTAAACCGAACCATTTTCAGATATCAGTAACAAATTTTCTATCTCAAAACTCTTGAAAACACTTCAAATAATTACTATCAAATAATTACGTATGTACCGTTTCAATTTGTGACAGTTATGAAGTTAAATTTGTTTGAACATTTGTTGTTCCTTCCATGGCCCTCTTACTTTAGTATCAAAACACTGCAGTAATACATAACAACATTATTTGTTTCATCGAAAACAGGTAATATGAGCAAAAAAAAATTAAAAGATGACTTCCATGTAATATTAATTGTTTAATCATAAATGAAAATGTCTTTATTGCATGTCCATGGACAATAATGAGCCCATTTTGCAGCACGAGCCGAAGCCAAGAGCCGAAGGCAAGTGCTGCAATTCATACATACATATTTTTTTTTTTCATTGCATTACTTTTGATAGAAAATTCTAAGACTAGAATAGAGTATTGATATGAAAAAATATCAGTAAGACCCCAGTTTTTGATGGTTTAGTAGTTGAAATGTTTTATTGTGTTGTAACAGGGATGTGCAATGAAGTGATTTTTATGTTTTTTCTCAAAAACAAAGTAAGATACGAAAAAAATTCTAGATATAAAAAAGTTGTAATTTTAGTTGCTCAATGTGAAACAAATACAAAAATTGCAAAAAAATCAGTGGCGCACATGTTTTCTGTCAAAAATATTGGTTACAGTGCCTTCCGGGACGCCACTGGACATGATAATTTTGATATAGTTAGGGTTAAATTCGCCCTTTACGACCTTCAATAACACTGCCAAATTTCAATAAAATGGGTTGAAGGGTTATTAAGATATTTACGACAAAAACGATTTCTTTTAAAAATGTTGATACCCTGTATCTTGAAAACGAAGCATTACCGGACCTATGTTTATATGAACTTTTCGTCTTAGAATCACTCAAACAATCACTTCTTTAAGTTTGGCCACGTACTTAAATAACACCCTGTTTAATCTATCGATAATGCGGATTGGAAAATCATTATTATGGGCAAAGTGTTCCTTTCTAGTTATATCTCACCTTCCCTGTATGTGATGCAACGTCTCCGATGGATACAATATGTGATATGTGCTCTCAATGGTTTGCCATTACAATGCTATAAACTAAGAACTAAGAATTATGTGTTTGATCACCAATTCAATCAGAACACATTCAAGTATGAGTTTATACATGGTTCAACGATGGCAGCTTGGCTTGAAGTTATATCATCGAAAGTGAAAGTTCATGTAGTCGCTAGCATTTTTAATATAAAAATACATATAAAACAAATTTACATAAATATTCAACAAATATGACATGTTTGGTTTAATGGTGGTAGTAGGTAGGAGCAGCTTGGTGTGCTGGAGCAGCATAATGTACTGGAGCAGCATGCACTGGGGTTGGTGCTGGGTGCACTGGGGTTCCAGATTTTTCTACAACAGCGTTGAAACCATTGTGGTCATCAGCGGTGTAGTGGACGGTACGAAGGGTACCATCGGGTTCACCTACGGTATAGTACCCTCTAACTACGTCACCATCACGTTCTTCGTGTTGGGATTTGTGGTCTCCGGTGTGGCCATCTTGAACACCATAGTTGAATTCGTATTTTGGGTGAGCCTTGAGGTGAACAAAACAAATTGAAGTATTACTTAAAAAAATAAACAATAAAATTAGATATGTTAAGAAAATGTATGTGAACATTGCGCATTGACATTTTTCAATGTATATCTCAAAATACAAGAGTTCAAACTGACAATTATATATAATTCTCAGTTTTAACTGACAATTATACGTAATTGAACTGACAATTACGTATAATTGTTAGTTTTAACTGACAGTTATACATAATTGCCAATTACAACTCACAATTATACATAATTGCCAATTCAAACTGACAATTATACATAATTGCCAGTTCGATCTGACAAATCATTGCAAATTTTGTGGCGTAGTCAGATTACTCTCATAATTTTTTTTTTGGATTTTTGGCTACGAAATAAATTCGAAGAAGTCCATGAAATTTTGGATTTCACCTAGAATTCCTGGCACTGAAAATACCATTGTATCTTTATCAAATCAAAAAGAATAATCCTTCGAATCGGATAACAAATATCAATTTTAGAGGGGTACCTTTCTTTCAAATGGGTTATTTTACTAATAATATATCAGTCCGCTATTTGGTTAGAAATACCATTCTCTCCTATAATCTCACATGATATGATATAAGGCAATTCAACTATTTCCTTGCTACTATCGTGACATACATTGAATTGTATCTGTGCAATAGATCTCGGGTTAGAAAATATTTTGAGTACGTCTTGTAGTCAAGAAATTATTTGTTTGATTTGGACAAGATCTCGAATCAGTCAGGATTCTGGCTATTTGTTCACTTTTTCTCAATATTTCAAGAAAGGCAGATGGTGAACGCACGAAAAAAAATTGTCTACACTAGTTTTCACATTACTAAGATTGAGAAGTTCGAAAACAACACACTGAAAACTCTAAATTGAACAGCTACTAACATTCACTCAGATATTTAGGTACTGAGTAGTAACACTTTTCTATGAGAAACTGTTTCAATGATTTTTTGAAAACACATGAACTGTTATTCATATTTATATAAAGTGATAGATTATTGAACAATCTAGGGCTTATGTAATTTGGAGACTGATACCTCAACTTTGACTTGACTGATTGAAAATGTATATCTTTCTTATGTCTCGATGGAAAATTATGAACACCACTGAGAGTGAATTTATCCGTGTTACGAAAAACATACTAACATGCTTCATATATGTACAACAATTGTTTGCATGAGTGAGAGTAAGGCACACGTGCTACGCAGCGAATCATTTTTTGATATGAACACTTCTGAAATCTCAGTAGACATATACCCCACAATGATATACCATATCTTAGGTGAGAGTCAACATAAGCATAATAAAGAGTTATTAACTCAAAACATTCCTCATTTGCCTGAATAAGTAGTTCATAGAGTGAAGTTTTGAGACATTGTGCTTTCCTGTCATGGAGCTCCTCAAAATGCAGACCAAGAAATTCCATTGTCCCATTAGGCCTGCAACACATTAATTTGTAATGAGATACATGTATTTTGCCTATTATGAAATCTGTATAATGTTATTTCATCTACATTTGAGTAGAGGTTATTCTTATTGAAATAACTAGTAATTTTCACTTCAGTGCCAACTGTTCTGTTTCTGATGTTGTAAAGTTGAGGAGGAGAAATCGTCTGCGTAGGCAGTATACTTGCCTGATTGAATACTCTGATCAATGTCAGTCACATGAACTGTGAATAGTATAGGGCCCAATATCGAACCCTGGGAGACATGATATTATTGTTTTGCGTAATCATAAGTTACATGAAGGTAGGAACGGTTTATGAAGCTCATTTCTCAGGAATGTTAAGGTTATAGTGGATATAACTACAGCAGAGTGTGTTTGCAGAAATTTGTTGATACAGACACACATTTCATCTATCGTCAGGGGAATTTTGGAAATATGAAATACTATGTACTTTGGTCGCAATATTGAAACATATAGTCTGAGATAGAAAATGCATAGTCGATTTTGTCGGTCAATAGTTTATAAATGAGAATTATATTTTTGATGGAGCGCATATTTTCAAGTTTTAATATATTGAATTCTAGATTTAGTATGCCATAAGATGAGTAGTCAGGGGGAATACCACATTTTTTATAGTGCAAATATAAAATATTAATTTGTTTTGCACAGTTTCCACACATTTTTTAAACTGTTCTTGACCGGGTCCCAAATTATTGCTACAAATTTCAGACGACTTCGAACAGAAGTGAAATAAATAGTTTTTATTGTTCGAATATTTTTTATATCACATGTGAATCGCTTAACGAATCCCAATATTTTTTCAGTTTTCTGTCCTGTTTTCGCTATATGTTTTTCAGAAGTCAAGAGAGGTTAGTAGGTGATACCTAGATCGACAGTTTCATAGCATCTTTCAAGCTCCTGATCAATCATTAAATAGCTGCATTTACTAAAATTCAGATAAAATCTATTTTTCTCACACCAATTATACAGTAATTGAAGATCATTTTGTAATAGGTTAAAGTCAGGCTGATCTCTAATTCATCCAAGTCATCTGCATATAATGAATATGCAATGAAAAGCATATTCAATATCTGATGGCTGTTTCATAGACCAAACTTTTCTTTAACTTCAATCAGTGAAATCGACCGTTCATAAACCGCTCTTAAAGAAGAAGTGATGCATGCGCCCCGTTGATAAAATTGGTTTTGATTTGAAACCTTTTGCGCAGAACGTAAAAATCATTATACTGAATTGTTTAGCAAAAGTTGAATTCTACGAACTTTTGTTAGGGTAAGAGTGAAAGTGAAGGTAAAAGTATGTTGAATAAACGCTACTGTTGAAACTTTTTTACTTCAAAAAAGAGAGAGGAAAAGAGAAGGTGAAATGAAAAGTTTGATCTATCAACCAAACATGAGACTGTAATATGTAATATTTTTAGAACTTCCCCGTTTCTCACTTCATTTTTGTCATTCCTATAATAATTATTACTTGCTGCCGAAACGTCATATCCTGAAAAAAAATAGTCAGCAAAAGCTGAGGCAATTTTTTTGAGGTTAGTAGTCGTTTCATTTTCAAGTAAAAAATGAGAATCGGAGTTTCTACTTTGATTTTTGGAGTTGACATAATTACAATTTTTTTTAATACCGATGCCTTTATCTCCGAGTGTTCGAGATTTGTGACTCAATGAGTTATACTCACATCGAAATCTTCTACGTGATGTTGTGGTGCAGCATATCCATGAGTTTGGGGAAGTTCAAAAACTCCTGCTTGGCACGCTGCCACTAGGGCAAGGACTGCTAAACACTGAAAAGAAAGGAGAAAATTCTTCATGCTGATTTGATAAGTATGATGATTTTGAATAAATGTCTGTTTTACTGGCAATTTGATTAGTTTAAAACCATAATTCAATTCACATTTGAATAATAACTGTTTGTCATTTTTTGAAATAATTACATTGTGAATTTTTTGTGTACAAGGAATAACAATTTTCAACTTCAATTCAAATATTCATAGTGGAAAAATCGAGCTTTCATCTGATTTCACTCATTCAATTGCTTTAATGAATCATATTTACAATAATTATAGGTTTACCTTGGTGAACATGTTGTATAGGTGTATCCTAATAAAGCACTTAACTAGAATGTGATTATCAAAACACAAATTATTTCTTATATAGTTTTTTCCGCTCGCCAAAGATCTGGTTTAGGTGGATCAGTGATGTAATGATTAAACACGTATTATAAAACATGGCAATGACTTTGGGCGTGCCACATGTCGAATTTGAACCACTGATTTTACTTCATAGAGAAAGAAGTGTGTCTGATTATTAGATTCAAGGTTGTTTGCAGAAGATAGTATTTAGTGTGAAAGTGGTTAAATCAATTCAACGAAAACTACATAACATATTATGAATATTTAAAACCTTTGCTGTGAATAAAAATACAAAACGTACAGATTCACCGAAACATGGAAATTGGGTCAATTTTACTTTGCGTAGAATTCCCTAAGTTGCTAACTTTTTTGGCGAAACGCGCCGTTTTAACCGAACAGATACATATTATTATTAATTATTTGGACTTATAATATGGTTGATCCCGTTGTATGAATGAATTTACTCCTTATATAGCGTGCACGTAAAGGTTGGAAAAAATTCGTTAGACGCTTGATATGGCCTTTGTGGAAAATAAGCTCAGACATGTCGATTTCCTTTTTAATTTTTTGGTCATCACGTCATCAATGTTCAAGTTATGACGTCATTATATACTTTTTTAAATGGCAATACCTACCCTATTTTGATAATACCTTCATATGTTTTATATGTTACATAACCGTATGTTCGATGAGAAATAAAAGATATTTCATTCCCAATAATGTAATTTTGAACATGACAACAGGACTAAACAAATCTACAAAGTGTTGCCTCTTGACAATATTCAAGGCGATGTTGAAATTCTTGCAAAACATTAGTAATGGTATCAGCGGTAATTAAGTTAATTTTGGTCCTAATTATCTCTTCTAGTTCATCAATAGTATTATTAGGTCTGTTAACGTAAACTTTCGACATGAGATATCCCTACAAAAAATCTAGTGGGTTAGATCAGGAGATCAAGCTGTCTACTCTAAAAATCCTCATCTGCCAATCCATCTATTGGGAAACATATCATTGAGGTATTCATAGACCGAGAGCCAGCGACATGGATTAGTAAAAATTTTACATCTTGAATCAGTATGGCGTGTGCTTATAGACACCAAAACAGTACGGCATTGCATCTATTCATCAAAACGGACCACGGGGGTCATAAAAACAGACCGTCATACTTTCAACTATGATACATGGACTGGTGAACAATTCGACATCTTCGAATCAGTATGGCGTGTACTTAGGGTCACCGAAACAGTATGGCATGGTCATAACCGGTGATGAGACATCTTTTTGTGAGGTTGAATAAAATATAATTTTTTCGCTAGTATTTCATGAGAACATAAAGAAATAAAACGTTTAATTCAGTATGACGGACAGTTTGAGACGCCGCATCCGACTTCTTCATACTCTGGCTATCGAGTATATGATATAAATCAAGAATTACCGTTCAGCTCATTCCCCAAGGGCATATTTTTTTGACACATTCAAAAATTGCGCCGCGCTACGCCGACACCTACGGGCGTCGTGCCGCCATACTTGCGTTTCCCTGTTCATTATAACACTGGCTCACTTGTCAAGTGTTTAGCTAATCATACGTCGTTTTTCATGCTGGATTTCGGTCTATCACGTATATGTCGTGCGTAATGCGGTGGCGATTCATTTTGCTGGTACCACAGTAAATTGTCTGGTAGCTGAGGACTTTTTATAAGATAGTCCGTAAATAAAAACCATTGTTTTCGCACCAACAAAATCGCAGTCAATGGAACTTTTGTAGAGATTAATATAACCTACAAAATGGTTTTTTATACGTCCAGATCGGTGCATTTTTCACTGAGAAAATCCTGAAAAACTTCGAAAAAGGGACATTTTTCAAAAATTCACAATTTTTATAAATCTGAAGGTGCATGGACAAACAATATTGCGGAAACTGATAGATAATATTATTTAGTTTAACGGGAGCAAGATTGTGTCTGTCCGTTATGTAGTTTTGACGCAATCGCGTTATAAACAATTCAAGGGCAAATCTTTTTAAATGCACCGAATTAAGGGAAATCATCTTATTCCAATTCTGTGATCGGCATATGGAAGTAGAGATCAATATCTACAATCTGTATATTTTTATTTATTTTTTAATATGTATTACTCATTACGTTTTTTCCGCTGCTTGGTGACATTTCTCAAAATTTGCCTGGATTGAAGTTTCCTTCATGATCATTCGTTCCGCTATTTCATTCCAAATTGCTTGTGGGCGTAACTAAGTTACCGAATAGACCATTCCAGAACACGTGACTTTGACAGGTCGGTCATATCTGCTGGAGGGCACACATATCGACTAGTTGGTGTTTAACATTGGGCATTTAGTTTAAAAGTTTTTTTTCTGGTTTTATTTTGATAAAATTGTAACAAATATGCCTCGAAGTACTTATTATTTATTTGCCTCAGCGGTGATATCAAGTTTTGGTACGATGAAAAATTTCGTATTATTGACAATATCGCGATCCGTACCAAAATTAACTGATGTCCACTAACTGACTTTCTATAAAATGTCGAGAAAAAGAAGCTGCAGACTCATCTGGTTTACCACTTGTGGTGTAGCCCATATTTTGGGTAAAAATCCTATCAGGATGCATGTTTTCCTTTAAGGCACTGGGTTTTCCTAAAATTATTTTTGAAACTCATTTATGTACAAAAATTAACTGATATATACTAACCAACCTTCGATAAAATGTCGAGAACACACACGCCAAGTTTTAAGTTGTGATTTACTGAGGGGGGCCCGTTTCAAAGCATTAATCCAAACGTCGCAGCGTTGTGCAAATAGATCATTCAAATAGTCACCATACTTCGTTAAAACTACCGGAAATGGAAAAACAAAACATCCCTTTCTCTCCGCATTCCACACTTAATAACACTACAAAACGATGGCATATTAATACATTTAAGAACTGAATACTAAACTAAACTGGAATACTAAATGTTATTGAAGAATTTTTTGCACTCACCAAATCGACATGATTGACGCTTGCGCATTCTATTAGCTACCACTATCGAGAATTTTCGTAGAGAAAAATTTGGGCGTCTCGGCAAAATGAAGCTACTCAGGAAGATTCAGCCTGTTATTAATGAATTTTTTTTTACCATGGAATTGACAATTTCGGAGCGTAGGACTGGAATCACCTACCATTCAATATGTAGGGCAATATGACCATTCAATTATACAAATATTAACAAAACAACGGTAAAAAAATCCGCTGGTTATTAGTGAATTTTTATGACCACGTCATTGGTACATGTTGGAAGTGGGGGACTTTTCACTTCTACCATCCATTTTGTAGGACAAAAGTTATTTCGAGTACTTCATCGAATTATCTTGAGGTTCAACTGAAAAACTAACTGTTATTAATGAATTTTTTGCACTCACCAAATCGACATGATTGAATCCTGCGCATTTTATTAGCTACCACTATCGAGAATTTTCGTAGAGGAAAAAGTTGGGCGTTTCGGCAAAATGAAACTACTCATGAAGATTCAGCCTGTTATTAATCATTTTTGAAAATAGGCGTGGGATCCCGGTCTATAGGCCATTTATCTGTTTTGTTGCTAAGCATGGATGGACTATTTACAGTATCGGCAGCAGGAAAAGTAATTTTAAAAACTTATTTACAGTCAGTGTGGTCGTCGGATTGAAAAATAGACATATGCGTATTTTAGGATCCCTGAATTAATTACTAGACATGTTCTAATGTTACATAAAAAGAATGTGACATCTAAACTCAGAAAAATGTGTTTTTTTGAAGGTGCAACCAAATAAATAAAAATTAATGACGTCATAACTAGAACAGTGATGACGTCATCAAAAATATGATTGAACTAAAAAATGTGCCACTGAAAAAGAAAGTCGATGTGTATGAGCTTTTTCTCCCCAATGCCCATGTCAAGATCTTTACGAATTTGTACCTGAAGGTCTGTCATTTATTAGGTATATTTATGTAAATTTCGAAGTTTGAGAATTAAAGTATGAATAATCTTTTGGCATGTGGACACTGTTCCAGAACTCTGAGACCACTAAGGGCGAGTTGTACAAAGCAGGTTCACCATCAGTTTAGCTAAGTTTGGTTCAGTTGCTAGAGATTAGCCAATGAAATTTCTAGTTCCTTAGCAACAGAACTCAGTTTAGTTGAACTGTTGGTGAACTCGTTTTGTACAACCCGCCCTATACATATATATTACAAAACGTATTTATGGTCTGAGTACTACAAATAAAAATTCACCATGATTTGTGTTTTTTTTAATTTAAAAATATCTGTGTACAAATCCATAGGTCATCGAGCTTCTACACCATCATCCGAAGGGGAATCCGTCAAAGAAGTGAGCAACAGTTTGAATTTTGAAAGTTCTTTGACAAATGACAAACAATCTGCGTACCGTAAATCAACTGATTTTTTCATGAATATATGTAGACCGTGGTTATCACTCCGTGATTTTTTTTCGGTGAACCGACCAGTAACCAGCTTTGCAAACGGAACATATTCGGCGGAAGGGTAAGTGGTCGGTTGACAGATAGAGAGATGCCTATATGATTTACTGACAGGTAAAGAAACCATCTTCTGGGCATGAAATAGCATTCTTGGTGTTTCCCGATGTCGCCTGGATGTAGTTTAAGAATTCCTCCAGGTCAAGGTCAAGGAGGGGGGGGGGGGGGGGCGTTTGAAAACCAGTCAGTTTCTGACCGTTGCTGGTTTCACATTTCGGTAGATGTAGAGTGTTGTGCTTATTAATGTGTTATTTGATCAGTATACTTTACAACTTGCAATTGTCATGTCAGTGGAAAAATTGAGTTATTGTCATTATTAACGTCAGATATTTTTTGAATTAGATTTGAAGTAAAAGTAAAGTAAAACTCTTTGAAACTATACAAGAATTTGATTCATTGAAGTCAGAACATTGGTCCTTCGAGTTGAATTATCAGTTCTATAGAAAAAAGCAGTAATTTCAACGATTTATATCATGGAACAGAATGATGACGGTAAAAGAAAAATGGCAGGTAGAAAACATTTAGACACCAGTTATACCTGGCCACATAGCTTTGGAATTGGAATGAGTGGAAATATTGCACCTCAAAGAAATGCGGAGACATTTGTAGGAGAAATGAAGCAGACAACTGAAAACCTTTCCGGCATTGGAACTTCTAAAGACCATATTGATTCAACAGACAATAGAAGCCATACAGGAAACGGCAGACAAAATTCAAAGAACTCTACAAAAGGCTCACAGAATTCCAATCATTCCAAAGTAAGTTACAACCTGCAGAAAAAACGAAATTCTCTAGAAATAGAGGCCCTCAAACAAGCGATAGAGCTGAAAAAGATGGAAAATCAATTGAAACTATTAGAGCTCAGAAATGAAGTCCAGGAGGCTGAAATTGAAGAAGACAATATACATGGTTCCTCAAGTTCCAGATCTTTCAATTTGCACGACGATCTTGATCTTCCACAATCAATGGTGAATAGTCGTGTAACGGAATGGGTGAATCATCAGGACCCTGCTGATCGACAGACAAATACATCTGAAATTAAGATGCTGTGCCAAACCGTCGCAGACGGAATCAAGACCGTTGGTACAGGATCTAGGCAAGATAAATTTGTATCCAGACAGATTGTAGAAATGGATTTTCCCCTTTTTGACGGTACCCCGGAAGACTGGCCGACTTTCATATCCCAGGTACGAAGAATATCTTCAATTTGTGACTATTTCCCAGATGAGATGTTGATCAAACTACAGAAGAGTTTACGAGGTGAAGCTAAGTATGCAGTCACGGGAATGATGGTATCTCCAGACAATACCGAGTTGGTAATGAAAACACTTGAGATGAGGTTTGGTCGTCCAGATTTAGTAATTGAAAGTCTGATTGTCAAGGTAAGGTCTTTTCCTATTATGAAAGAACAGAACATGGAAACTTTGATTCATTTTTCAAGTATTGTTAGATGTTTGGTTTCAACGGTCAAATCAATGAAACAAAATGCACATCAACAGAATCCTCAGCTCTTGAAAGAGTTGGTTCAAAAATTACCTGATTCACTGAAACTTAGGTGGGGTGAAGAAATAATGTTGAATGGTGAAATTTTAGACTTAGAGTATTTTTCTGACTGGATTATGAAACTAGCCACTGCCGCGAGTTATGTTAGCAATCCTAAAATTCCAAAAAATGATTATCGGTTCAAAAATTACACCACTGTTATGAAAAAGCCTGAAGTTTCATATATAACATCTGATTCTACTAACATTTCAGGATTATTTTGTACTTATTGCAGAGTCAAGGGTCACAATATCGATAATTGTTCCAAATTGAAAGAAGTTGCTGTTGACGAAAGGTGGAATGTAGTAACTAGAAGAAAATTATGTTTTTCCTGTTTGAAAAATAATCATCAAACCACAAGATGCAGAGCACGAAAAATATGTGGCATTAACAATTGCAGACGATCACACCATAAATCTCTGCACAAGGATACAGACCCACAGAACGTTTCAACCCCCCCAATGTCTGAGAATATATCCCACATGGCTTCTTCTGGCCCTCAGACGCAGACAACCCAAGGATCCGAAAATATACTGGCGATTGGACAAGGACAGAATAATATACTTCTGCGAATGGTGAGAGTGAAGCTACACGGCGAGGATTCCATAGTTGAAACCGTTGCATTGTGTGACGAAGCTTCGACAGTTTCGTTAATTGACCAGTCTATAGTAAGATTCGTGTTTTTTGGATTGTAGTATTTCAGGATGCTTTAACGATGCAAAAATCTTCAAAATAAGGGGCATAAGGTCAGTGAAAGATCTGTCTTTACCTCGGCAAGACATTGGACAACTCGACTGGGAGAAATATCAACACCTTAAAGGGCTTCCTTTCCACGAGATTCATGAGCGACCCATGTTACTGTTGGGACAAGACAATATTGGATTAACTGTTGCTAGGAAAGTAGTACAAGGACCTGAGAACACACCGATTGGCACCAAAACAAATCTGGGATGGATTCTTCATGGAAAAGACAGAGAAGGACAAATGGATCAGTCATATTCTTTCCATATTTGTAATTATCAAACATCAGATGACTATCTTCATAATTTGGTAAAACAATCTTTCACGACAGAGTCATTTGGAGTCTCAGTTTCAAATTTGAAATTCGATAAGGATGAAGAGAGATCAAGGAAGATAATGGAGGAGACAGCGAAACGGGTCGGAGACAGGTACGAGATTGGGTTACTATGGAAATCAGATGATATTGTATCGCCTGAAAGCAAATCAGTTGCTATCAACCGATGGAAATGTGTTGAGAGACAAATGAATCGTGATGAAAACTTTCGACAGCGATACTGTGAAAAGATTCAAAGCTATTTAGACAAGGGGTACGCTCGAAAACTCACCGACGAAGAAGCAATCATAGAAAGTGCGAGATGCTGGTACCTACCTCATTTTGGAGTAATCAATTCAAATAAACCGACTAAACTTCGATTGGTACTTGACGCAGCCTCGAAATCACAAGAAGTAAGCCTAAATGACCACTTATTAGCTGGTCCTGACTGGTTACAAAATTTGGTGGTGATCTTATTGAAATTTCGTCAAAGAAAAATCGCATTTTGCGCAGACGTACGGGAAATGTTCCATCAAGTACAAATAAGACCTGAAGATCAACATTCCCAACGATTTTTATGGAGAAATGGAAATAGAGATTCGCTCTATGGCGTGTACCAGATGCAGGTGATGACTTTCGGAGCAACATGTTCTCCAGCAAGTGCTCAATTTATCAAAAATATAAATGCAACCAATGAAACCAATGACAAGGACATCCTAGATGCGATAATAAAAAAACATTATGTTGACGATTATCTCGACTGTGCCGACTCTGAAGAAAAAGCCTTAAGGATGATAACAGAAGTTAGTCCTATCCAGAAAATTGGTGGATTTGAGCTTGTTAATTGGATATCGAATTCAAAAAATGTAATGGAAACCTTATCAACCGATATTAAATTGAAAAAAGATATGAATTTGAATGATGACTCAACAATTCGAGTTTTAGGTTTAACGTGGGATTCACTATCAGACAACTTTTGTTTCAATGTTAAACCTATCGACTCGTCTTCTTTCATAAAGAGGCCGACAAAAGAAGTATTCTAAAAATTGTTATGTCAATTTTTGACCCTCTAGGGCTCATTGCAAACTTAACAATAAGAGCTCGTATTTTGATCCAAGATATATGGCGTTCAGGTATAGGATGGGATGATAGCATCGATGAAGAACTTCATAGTATTTGGATATTATGGATGAAAGATCTTGAAAAAGTAAAACACTTAGAGATTCCTCGATGCTATTCAGACAAGATTGCCAGAGCTGAAAGGACTGAACTCCATATTCTCTGTGATGCGGGTAAGAAAGCGTTTGCAGCAACTGTCTACCTTCGAACACTAACTGAAGACGAAATAGATGTGAGGCTTATAATGGCAAAAGCAAAAGTTGCTCCCACGAAAACAATAACAATCCCAAGACTGGAGTTGCAAGCAGCTTTAATGGGAAGTCGCTTGTCAAAAATGCTGATGAATACTTTAGAGCTTGAAATCAATAAAATCTATTTATGGACAGATTCTACAACAGTTCTTCACTGGATAGAGGGGAATGGAAGTAAGTTAAGGCAATTCGAATCTCATAGAGTGGGAGATATTCAAGAAATAACAAACGCACAAGACTGGAATTGGATCCCTTCGAAACTGAATGCAGCAGACTACGCAACACGCACTTATGGGAGTGATGGAAAGTTGGATTTTGAAGGATGGTTCTCAGGACCTGAATTTTTGAAGATTCGAGATAAAAATAGCTGGCCAAGTAAGACATTAGATGAGATAGAACTTCGACAGACTGATTCTCCCTATGAATCTGAATGTTTGGTTATCGTTGAAACTGAACACCCACTACCAGATATTGAAAGATTTTCGAAGTGGCTTCGTTTAATCAGAAGTACCGCATGGATTCTGCGATTAAAAGAATTGATGATTTCGAAACTTAGAGGTAAAAACTTGAAATTTTCCCATATTTCAGTCTGAAGGAACTCGAAACAGCAGAAAAAATGTGGGTCAAGCAATGCCAATATGAATCTTTTCAAGATGAAATAAAATGTTTGAGAAGCAATAAAGAAGTAGGAGCTCATAGCCGACTGAAACGACTCTGTCCTATACTAAACTCAGAAGGAATATTAGTATTGAGTGGACGAACTGATCTTGCTGAAAACATGGAGATAACAGCTAATTGTCCGATTATTTTACCTCCAAAGAAAAGATTCACAAGACTGTTATTAGAAAGTTATCATGACAAACTAGCACATCAGAGAGTGGAAACTGTACTCAATGAAATCAGACAAAAATTTTGGGTTATAAATGGAAGATCAGAGGTGAAGTCAGTATTTGCAAAGTGCCAAAAGTGCAGGATAGCCAAATGAAAACCGATTGTACCAGTAATGGGACAACTTCCAGCATTCAGACTCACCCCAAGTGTAAGGCCGTTCACCTACACGGGAATTGATTACTTTGGGCCATTAATGGTAACAGTAGGACGCAGAAAGGAGAAGAGATGGGGGGTTATATTCACCTGCCTTACTATAAGAGCCGTCCATCTTGAAGTAGCCCACTCTCTGAACACCGACTCAGCAATAATGCCAGTTCGTCGGATGATTTCTAGGCGAGGACAACCAAAAGAAATCCATTCTGATAATGGAACAAATTTCCGGGGCGCAGTAGATGAATTGAAGAAAGCAATCGACGAACTTGATCAGATCAGGATAACTGAAACGATGAGTGTAAAGGGAATAGATTGGAAATTTATTCCTCCTGTATCACCACATATGGGTGGGGCTTGGGAGAGGCTAGTCAAATCAGTGAAGATTACATTTCATTCTATTCTTCGATGCCAGACATTGTGAGACGAAGTACTTTCGACATTGTTTGCGGAATCTGAATTCATTATTAATTCAGGACCCCTCACAAAAGTTTCAGTGGATCCAGATGACTTTGAATCATTAACACCGAACCATTTTCTCCTTGGTACTCGGATTGAAAACACCAACTTTGGAGATATTTCTTATAATCTTCGAAGTGAGTGGAGAAAATCCCAACAATGTGTAAATTGGTTCTGGAAACGATGGACCAAGGAATATTTACCAACATTGACCAAACGATCAAAGTGGACTACAGATGGAAGACTCATTTCTAAAAGTGATATCGTAATCATAGTTGATGACAAGACACCAAGAAGATCGTTGAAATTAGGAGAGGCCGAATCAGTTTTCCCAGGTCCTGATGGAAGAGTTCGAGTGGCTGATATCAAGACCTCGACTGGAGTATATCGACGTCCGGTTTCTAAGCTGTGTCTCATTGAAGAATGTGAGAGAAGCTGATGATGTAGCTCCTTCACGGCGGGGGGCAATGTAGAGTGTTGTGCTTATTAATGTGTTATTTGATCAGTATACTTTACAACTTGCAATTGTCATCAGTGGAAAAATTGAATTATTGTCATTATTAACTTCAGATATTTTTTGAATTAGATTTGATGTAAAAGTAAAGTAAAACTCTTTGAAACTATACAAGAATTTGATTTATTGAAGTCAGAACAGTAGATGTGGTGCTGAACACACGTTCTGCCAAGTTTGACCTGCGAACGAGGTCAAGAAACAGATTTATGACGAAAAAATTGCGATTTTCAAAAAACACGCCCTTAACAAGTTTTATTCCATAGACTTCTGTGCGAGATATTACCTCATAATCTACCGTCCTCTGAATGGAACTGGCGATTTATTTATCTATTGATACTTACAATAAAATCAGTAAAATGGAAAATTACACACTATCAAGAAGAATTGAAATCCTTCATTTGTCATATGTACAGGTTTCAAAAGAACATATCGGTTGGTCAATAATTGGCAACATGTAGTTGATGATCTTAACCCTTTATTCACCCCGTGAGCCTGATGAATCCCAGGATTCCATTTCTATGGGTTGAGGTCCGTTCATGAAGCCTTAACTGAGTAGAAGTACCATTGTTATTCAGCCATGCAAATTTAATTGATATAGAGTAACCGATCAGAATTCAGCTATTCAGATTTTCCGTTTATAAACTGCAAAATTTCATTATTATCATTATCGGCAATGGCTTCATCATCAGATTCATCCGTTATTTCATTTTAAAAATTGAACATATCTTCTTAATTTTTTGGTTCATCATTCATCATCATTTTGTATCTCTTTTGGATTATTCAGATGTTGGAGACCACGAATTTTTTCAGTTTTTCTGTCTTCTTGAATGTTTTTAGATATTTACCAGGCATACCGGAACATCTTCCTTTCAGTTGATAGAAATCCAAAAATTGTCACTTGTAATCTCCCAAGTGCTTGAATTATTGCCGGAAATTTTTCGAGTTCATGAATTTTTTGAAAATTACCCGAGTCGCGCAGCGACGAGGGTAATTTTCTTAAAAAATTCATGTACGAGATAAATTTCCTGCAATTAATTCAAGCACGCGGGGGATTCGGTAAGAAAATTTTACACCAAAATATATCCAACAATTCATAAGAAATAACTAACTATGGTTCACCTGAACTATTTATATGCATAGTACAAAAAAGATGCATGAAAATATTGATATGTAAAACACACTTAACAAAATTTCAATTTGATTTTTTTAAATTAATCAAAAAAAAGTAAAAATGTTCTTTCTTTGCTCCCACTGGGAATTGAACTAGTGACCACACGACCACGAGGCGGACACTTTACTGACTCGCCACGGGGCCTTTGATTTACATGTAGACAACTGGTGTATTGAAGTGTTTCTGAAATTTGATTTCAGAATTTGCAAATTCTGCGATTATCGTGAAGAAAATATTCAGACACATTCGAAATATTTAATAAATACATAAATATGAAATATTATCTCATTTCAAATGAAAAATACAATTCCATTTGTACATCAAAGCAAAATATAAACTATCACCTGTCAAATATTTGACAGAAAAATTTCCACTTATTAATTTCGGCCAGGGTACCCCGGAGGATAAAAATTTCCGGAAATTTTTTGGGTTGCCATGGCATCTAAATAAGAACGAATGTTTTGGTTCTCTCTAAAAGTGAGGTGTGAAATTTTCGTAAAAACACTACTTCTTCGTAAAATTAATGACACTTACATCAAATTTCAATCAAATCAATCAATAAAATCAATCAAATTTTTATTCCTTTCGATAAATTACATTACAGGTATTATAAATTGTTTCTGAAATAAAATCCCAGTTTGAGCATCTTGGCCTAGGCAAGAATTGCCTGTCTTGCTCTATGCTCGATCTGAGGTCTTTATAAGTTCAACGTACATTTTGTTTGTCATGTTAAGTAGATTATAGAATTAAAATAAATTTGTTGAGGTTTTCACAATTTGAAAAATACTTTTTGTAGAAGTTTTACAGTGTCGAGCAGATGGTGCAGGAAGGTAGGCAGATTGATTTTTTTTTCTCAAATAGATGTTGATTTCAATATATCGTAAAATATCTTTGGGTGATTTAAAATATACTGTTTTGTTTCAATATTATATTTTTTCAGGTTTGAAATTTTTCTTAGAGCGGTAGGGATGGCATTGAAAAATTTTGGTCCGAAAAAGAAGTAGGTAAGATCTTTGTGTTAAGGTTTTTTTGAACAATTGTGTATTGAGATTCATATTTGCATTTGATCTAGTTATTTTATATTTTATTTGGTGAAAATTTTTATGATTTGTGTACATTCTTTTTGTACATTGTTGGGCAAAAGGTAGTTTGATATTCAGTATTTTTGTTTCCTGGTAGATGATATCGGTAGAGTAACGTTTGTTTTTTTTCAAGATAATTTTTAGGATTGTGTTTTGTATTGTTTGCAGGATATTAAGAGTGGTATTGAAAGCCCCGCCCCATATTGTGATGCAGTAGGATAAGATTGATTCGGCTAAAGAGGTGTATAACATCAGGAGGTTTTTAGTGGACAAAATATCTCTCAAGATATAGAATTTATGAATCAGCTCTTAGGCGTTTGTTGACATGCATTGAATTTTGTCTGCCGTTTCCTGTATGGCTTCTATTGTCTGTTGAATCAATATGGTCTTTAGAAGTTCCAATGCCGGAAAGGTTTTCAGTTGTCTGCTTCATTTCTCCAACAAATGTCTCCGCATTTCTTTGTGGTGCAATATTTCCACTCATTCCAATTCCAAAGCTATGTGGCCAGGTATAACTGGTGTCTAAATGTTTTCTACCTGCCGTTTTTCTTTTACCGTCATCATTCTGTTCCATGATATAAATCGTTGAAATTACTGCTTTTTTCTATAGAACTGATAATTCAACTCGAAGGACCAATGTTCTGACTTCAATAAATCAAATTCTTGTATAGTTTCAAAGAGTTTTACTTTACTTTTACATCAAATCTAATTCAAAAAATATCTGACGTTAATAATGACAATAACTCAATTTTTCCACTGATGACAATTGCAAGTTGTAAAGTATACTGATCAAATAACACATTAATAAGCACAACACTCTACATCTACCGAAATGTGAAACCAGCAACAGTCAGAAACTGACTGGTTTTCAAACGCCTCCCCCCCCCTCCTTGACCTTGACCTGGAGGAATTCTTAAACTACATCCAGGCGACATCGGGAAACACCATGAATGCTATTTCATGCCCAGAAGATGGTTTCTTTACCTGTCAGTAAATCATATAGGCAGCTCTCTATCTGTCAACCGACCACTTACCCTTCCGCCATTTTGAGTATGTTCCGTTTGCAAAGCTGGTTACTGGTCGGTTCACCGAAAAAAAATCACGGAGTGATAACCACGGTCAACATATATTCATGAAAAAATCGGTTGATTTACGGTACGCAGATTGTTTGTCATTTGTCGAAGAACTTTCAAAATTCAAACTGTTGCTCACTTCTTTGACGGATTCCCCTTCGGATGATGGTGTAGAAGCTCGATGACCTATGGATTTGTACACAGATATTTTTAAATTAAAAAAAAAACACAAATCATGGTGAATTTTTATTTGTAGTACTCAGACCATAAATACGTTTTATAATATATATGTATAGGGCGGGTTGTACAAAACGAGTTCACCAACAGTTCAACTAAACTGAGTTCTGTTGCTAAGGAACTAGAAATTTCATTGGCTGATCTCTAGCAACTAAACTGATGGTGAACCTGCTTTGTACAACTCACCCTTAGTGGTCTCAGAGTTCTGGAACAGTGTCCACATGCCAAAAGATTATTCATACTTTAATTCTCAAACTTCGAAATTTACATAAATATACCTAATAAATGACAGACTTTCAGGTACAAATTCGTAAAGATCTTGACATGGGCATTGGGGAGAAAAAGCTCATACAGATCGACTTTCTATTTCAGTGGCACATTTTTTAGTTCAATCATATTTTTGATGACGTTATCACTGTTCTAGTTATGACGTCATTAATTTTTATTTATATGGTTGCACCTTCAAAAAAACACATTTTTCTGAGTATAGATGTCACATTCTTTTTATGTAACATTAGAACATGTCTAGTAATTAATTCAGGGATCCTAAAATACGCATATGTCTAATTTTCAATCCGACGACCACACTGACTGTAAATAAGTTTTTAAAATTACTTTTCCTGCTGCCGATACTGCAAATAGTCCATCCATGCTTAGCAACAAAACAGATAAATGGCCTATAGACCGGGATCCCACGCCTATTTTCAAAAATGATTAATAACAGGCTGAACCTTCATGAGTAGCTTCATTTTGCCGAAACGCCCAACTTTTTCCTCTACGAAAATTCTCGATAGTGGTAGCTAATAGAATGCGCAGGATTCAATCATGTCGATTTGGTGAGTGCAAAAAATTCATTAATAACAGTTAGTTTTTCAGTTGAACCTCGAAATAATTCGATGAAGTACTCGAAAAAACGTTTGTCCTACAAAATGGATGGTAGAAGTGAAAAGTCCCCCACTCCCAACATGTACCAATGACGTGGTCATAAAAATTCACTAATAACCAGCGGATTTTTTTACCGTTGTTTTGTTAATATTTGTATAATTGAATGGTCATATTGTCCTACAAATTGAATGGTAGGTGATTCCAGTCCTACGCTCCGAAATTGTCAATTCCATGGTAAAAAAAATTCATTAATAACAGGCTGAATCTTCCTGAGTAGCTTCATTTTGCCGAGACGCCCAAATTTTTCTCTACGAAAATTCTCGATAGTGGTAGCTAATAGAATGCGCAAGCGTCAATCATGTCGATTTGGTCAGTGCAAAAAATTCATTAATAACAGTTAGTATTCCAGTTTAGTTTAGTATTTAGTTCTTAAATGTATTAATATGCCATCGTTTTGTAGTGTTGTTAAGTGTGGAATGCGGAGAGCAAGGGATGTTTTGTTTTTCCATTTCCGGCAGTTTTAACGAAGCATGGTGACTATGTAAATGATCTATTTGCACAACGCTGCGACGTTTGGATTAATGCTTTGAAACGGGCCCCCCTCAGTAAATCACAACTTAAAACTTGGCGTGTGTGTTCTCGACATTTTATCGAAGGTTGGTTAGTGTATATCAGTTAATTTTTGTACATAAATGAGTTTCAAAAATAATTTTAGGAAAACCCAGTGCCTTAAAGGAAAACATGCATCCTGATAGGATTCCTACCCAAGATATGGGCAACACCACGTGTTCTGGAATGGTCTATTCGGTAACTTAGTTACGCCCGGAAGCTGTACCAAGAATGTCCTCTGGTTCTATTTCAACTTGCACTTCAGTTATTCGGTATCCATAGTTTTTATCAAAGATTACAGTTTTCCTAGCTTCGACCATCTTGCTCACAGATAATAAATTTAATGCAATATTTGGAGAATGGATAACATTTTGCAACGTAGCTTGTTGTTCATTTTTCAAAATAATATCGACATGTCCTTTTCCGGTGCATTCTAATTTCTGACCATCAGCTATCCCTATCATCATTGCATGAGTAGGACGAGAAATATTTGCAAGTAAGAGCGACTGGCCCTTGCTCTACTCTTTTGAATTGGTTGCCTTTGAAGGACTTCTTGGGCATCGGACAATTGTTTGCCTTATGATTGTAGGCATTACAATTGAAACATCGGGGACCTCTTCTGGGATTCTCTGTATTCTGACTCTTACTAGTTCTGCTCTTATTGCTATAGAGTGCTAGCTCGGAAGATTTTACTCTGATTTCCTTCAAATTTTGCTGAAGTAACAAACTGTTCACAAATTCAGTAGAAGTTACTTGTTTGGAACCTTGAATACCTAATATCAATGGCTTGTATTCTTCTGGCAATCCTCCAAGTATTATACCTCCTATTACATTGTCTCTAAAAGGTTCTCCTATGGTTTCTAACTGTTCGGCGATTCGGCAGAATTTTGTCAATATATTCTTGCATGGAAGAGCACGATTCAAACCTGGTTTTAAGTAGGCTTGAATATAAACCGATCAATCGAACAATTCCTGTGTCCTCATAAGCTCTTTTCAAATTATCCCATGCTTGCTTAGCCGTAGTAGCTTTCTTAGTTTCGGCGGCTGCTGAGGGTTTCAACGATAAATTGATTTTGGCTAGGGCTCTTTGGTCTGCATCTGGATCAATTGTTTCGTATGGTTTCGGTTCCACACAACACCAGAGTCCGGCATCCACTAGGAAGTTTTTCATCGAGAATTTCCAATCATTGTAGTTACTACCATTCAGATGTTTGGATTCTGCTAGACCTCCGACTGAAGTGGATATCACTGAAGACTTGTGGGTAGAATTGTGTTTATATAATTCTTTGCGCAATTCGTTCAATTCAGCTTGAATTTCTTCTACTGTGGTCATCTTGAAGTTGAAGTTGAAGTTTGTTTGACAAGAAAACTAATTTTCAATTTCTCCTGAGATAGGCCGACTTTATGAAGAAACTTCTTATGATTGCTCTTAGTTCTTTCCTGGGCCCATAACCTGTTAGCATGGTATAGATATATAGATATATCTGCAGCAATTTTTTTAAAACAATTAAATAAGGATAAACTAATTCCAACAGAACGTTATTTGCAATTCTTAAGGGCCACATTTAATGAATACCTCGAAGATATTCCAATAGGTAGGTTGAATGGAATCTGGTTTCAACATGATGGAGCACGTCCTCATTGTACAAGAGAGATTAATCAGTTTCTGAATACCACATTCAACAACAGATGAATAGCAAATAATGGACCAATAAGATGGCCTGCAAGATCACCAGATCTTCCTATTTTGGACTATTCTCTATGGGGGACATTGAAAAATAGGATTTACGCAGGCGGAGAGATAGAAAATGTGGAAGACTTGAGATTGAGGATTTTGAATGCTTTTGCAATAATGCAGCAAAGAAGTGTATTGAGGGCAATAAATAATAAGAAAAAACGAGTTCAACAATGTCTCGAAAGGGAAGGACTCCAATTCGAACATTTATTGCGCCATTCATTTTTTTGCGTGTATATAAATTACTTCATTACAATTATAGTGTTCGTTTCGGATGTTATTATTGCTATCATTTTTTTTTAGCTTATCAGAATACATATAATCTACTTTTGTTCTAAATATATTTCAGATAATCTTAACAAACTTAACTAACACTAAGGACATTGCAAATGAGTTAAATGAAACCATCACAAACATGGGAAAAAATCTAGACAAAAACATAAAAATCAACAAAAGTATTGAATTTCAAAAACACCGAAACTTGAACTCATTCGTTATGCTCGACACAGACCATCATGAAATTAGAGAAATCATACATGAATTAAAAAACAACAAATCACCTGGATATGATGGGCTGAAGTCAGAAACTGTCAAGTCTGTTTCAGAATATCTTGTAGAACCACTAACATACATTATAAATCAATATATAAAAAGGGTGAAGTAGGCTTGGCCATAAACTATAGACCAATATCACAAATAACAAATTTCACAAAAACATTTGAGAGGGTAATTAGGAATAGATTAGTGTCGTACCTGAATAAATACAAAATATTATCTGAGAAGCAATTCGGGTTCAAGAAAAATGTTTCCACACAAGATGCGATAGTTTCCCTAACAAATACCGTGTTTTCTGCCCTAGATAAAAGTATGCCTTGTTTATGTGTGTTTATAGATCTGGCAAAGGCATTTGACACCGTGAGTAATCCTCTACTTATGGAAGTTCTAGAGGATAGTGGAATTAGAGGGAAACCCCTTAAGATTTTCGAAAGCTACATTTCAAACAGAACACAATGTGTAAGAGTCCGAGACGAGTACAGTGATAAGCTACCTATTGAGTTTGGGGTACCACAGGGGACTCTTCTTATTTTCAATATATATAAATAACCTATTCAATATCAAGAGCACTGGAGATATCATAGGTTTGGCAGATGATACTGTCATCGTTTACAAAGCACCAAGCTGGCACGAATTAAAAATAACAGTTCAGACCGACATTTCTCGTATCAAACATTGGTTCGATCAGAAACTACTAACGATAAATTTGGAAAAAACCCAGTACGTACCTTTTACATGCTACGAATCCAATACACCACATTTCAACTACATAGAAATATATGGAACTGAATCGAGTTGGCATATACTACCGGAAAAAAGTGTTAAGTATTTGGGTGTTTTCATTGATGGTCATTTGAGGTGGGATGTCCATATTCAATATTTAATGAAAAAATTACAATTTATTTTATACAAATTTAGACATTTATGTCAAATATTACCACAGAAAGAACTAAAAATTGGGTATTTTGCGCTTGTAGATAGTCATCTAAAATATAGCATCTTGGCTTGGGGTGCAGCACTCAGGAAACACATAACACCTTTAGAAATTCTCCAAAGAAGATTTTTGAAACTGATGTTGCACAAAAAATGGGATCACTCAACAGAGCTGACTTATATGGAGTCAGGAGTGTTCGATCTCAGGCAAGAATTTAGTTACAAATGTAAGATTAATTATCACTCAAGTAAGAAATGCAATAAAAGCAATCATTACTATAATACACGTCAAAGAAATCTCCACTCAATTCCATTCATGACAAAATCTGTAGGTCAAAGATCAAATGAGTTCCTAGCACCCAAACTTTATAATAGCTTGCCCGACGAACTTAAAAGCATGAGTAAAGAAAAATTCAAAAAATGTTTAAAACAATATTTGCTGGCCTATCCTAGATTAAACGTACATAGTTTAATAGAAATGAAAATATGAATGAAAAAACAGTTACATGTCATCGATTACCCAGACAGTTTGTTTACATAACCATTAAATCCGTTGTTTGTTATTATTATTATCTTCTTTTTTTAAATACTTATATTATGTCCTCATAATTACGTTATATAGTATTCAATTATTATGTTTACTATTGTAAATGTGAGAATTGTGTGTATGTCTATATTATATTTTATATCTTAATTGAGATTTCTACATTTTCTCGGAACAAGTATATTACTTACCGAGTATATTTACCCATCGTACTATTCCTAATGTTTTTACTACTTGCTGCTTATATTATTTTATTGTTATTTATTGTATTGATATTATGCTTGTATTGTCATGTGAGTAAATAAATTTATTATTATTATTAATCTTAAAAGGTTTTGCTATTCGAAGTTCATTGTAGAAAACGCTCAAACAGCATTGAAAATGTGAAGACATTTGAATTGATACTTAAAAATTAAAAAAATACTCTCGAAAAACACTATGGTACATGGGGAGACGTGAAAGTTGCTATTGTGTTTTTATTTAACTCAGTCAACCAATTTCCAGGGCCGTAATTTAAAATGGAATAATTCACCCAATTATAATAAAATATTACCGAAACATCCCGAAATATAAAATTAAATTTAATTCCTCAGTATGAAGTGAACTTCGTCGATCCAAAAACTACATCAAAAAATACAGGTCCGTATTTAAAAATTCAATGATGAGGGTGGCCCAAGTTAGATGACACCCTGTATTAAAGATTCATGGATATATTCTGATAGCCCACATCAAGTGCCAATAGCAAAATGTGGACAGATTTTCAATATGTCTGCGAATAAAGAAGTTACAGACAAAAAAATAATTTGGGATATTTTGGTTATTCCTGTATATCTCCAGAACCAAAAGAGCTAAATTCGATTTTTTTACATCATTGAATAGTTCTCTAAAATACGCAACTTTGCCACAATTCAAGCGACGCTCTATCTCTTATCGTTTACGAGATCCCCATGTACAGAAACGAATTTGAATAGCCCTGTATACAGAGTGGCCACTTTTTTAATGGGATTGTATTGGTAACTTTTAAACCATAAGAGTTAGAAGGTCGGTCTAATGGAGAAAAAAGTTGCATTCATAGAAGCATTGTCAAGTGGTTTAAACAAATCGAGATTATCAGGACCGGTTATTGAGATATCATAAGAAAAGTAAATTCTGTCATTTTTATTTTCCTTTTTTCCCCACTTTATTTCAAATATTATCAAAAAATGATACTGGAATTTTTTATTCGATAGTAAATTATCCTCAGTTTAACCTAATCAGATTTCGTATCCAACGTTTCGTACTCTCTGGGCCACCCTCAACCTCATTTTTTTCAATACGGACCTGCATATTTTATGACACATTTCGAAATAACTTTTAACGCTGAATTCAACAATATATCATACAATGTCATTCAAAGTTGATTTTCAGGTGATTTTGACCCTTATCCAAATTTATCTGGGTCGGATCTGTATTGCATTTACCTTTAGTTTAATTAACAACATGCAATACATTTTGATTAGAAAAACAACTCAGTCATCTTAAACTGAATGGAACGTATCAGAATCAAAGCAAGAAACAAGTAATAATTCTTTACATATTTCAAGAGAAGAAAAACCTAATGCAGAATAATTAAATGAAACTATCATTTATATGAAAGAAAAATTAAATGATTATTCGAAAATAAATGAAAATTAATGAAGTAAGTGTTCGAAATGTCCACCATTTTGTAAAATGCACTTTGCGGTTCTGGAACCCATACTTCTTATACATTGGTATTCGTGTATATCCTAATAAAACACTTGACTAGAATGTGATTACCAAAACACAATTATTTCTTACATACTTTTGTTCCATTTCGTTACCGTTCTCCAAAGGTCTGGTTTCAGTGGCTCAGTGATGTAATTATCAAACGGGTGTTATACAATATGACCATGACTTTGAACGAGCCAAATGTTGAATTTGAACCTAATCATTTATTTATTAATTAGAGAACACCTACTTATGTGAAATGAAATCTAACTTGAGTAATGTTTCAACACATCCGACTGTTTCGGTATTCATAGATTGTATGAATTTAAATGATTCACTTTCAGATTCGAAACTTACGAAAAACGGGTTTTTGAGGAAGTTTTGAAGATGTTGTTTCCGTGAATATATAACAGGGTGACCACGAAATGGTGAAGAGAGTATAACATTTCATCATTATGTTCCAAACTTGATGACGTGAAGCGAATTTATAAATGCATAGTGTGAGAACCAAACCTGGAATTCCCAGATTTATATTGCATAGTTCATATAAGTTCAACACTCAGGCTCAGATGAAATGATTAACCTATACGTTTCATAATTCACAATCCTTATTCAAAATTTATAAAAACAAGTTCCCGACAACATATGCATTGATTAAGTGAAAAATTAGATTAAAATAACGAACTTGGAGTTTTTCGAAACTAATATCGTATGGAAAATTGAGAAAATATCTCAGGCTTCACCCAAACCATTATGTTAAAATGGTGGTTCTGATCAAAAGAGTCCTTAGTGGAAAGATATGGCAAAAATCTTAGCCGAACGAATGCAGAAGGCCGTCATCCTTCGTCTGCTCAGAGCACATGATTCTCCGACCTAATAGTCGCTTACCCTACGGACGCGACAAGTGGTTATTGGAGTAAACGACACCGGTGCACGCTTCAGATGAATCGGAGCTTTGGAGAAAGGGCCTGAATGGGATATTTTTAACAGAAAACAAATAATACGTGTTAATTTTGTCATGGAGTGTTCCGCTCCAGGCGAAACGAATATTGTCCAAAAAGAGGAGGAAAAACGGTAACTATCGAAATCTACTCTTTGAACTCCGCAAGATTTACCCAAACCATTCTGTTAAAACGTTGGTTCTGAATTCTGATCATAGGAGTCCTTGGTGGATTGATGAACATATTGCTCCAGAATTTGAAAATTTTACTGGCCTGTCGTCATATGGCAGAAATCTCAGCGGGACGAATGCATCATTGGTTTACTTCTTCTGCTCAGGGTACAAGATTTTTGGACATAATAATCACTCACCTCACGGACGTGGGAGTAGAAAGTGGCAGGAAATTGGTAATTGGGGTGTGAGAGGTTATTGGGGCCTAACTGGAATATTATAAAGGAAAAAATATGTATATTTTCCACATACAGTACATGTTGAAAGATAGAGGGCGAAGTTTATTTTCTCTAATGAAGAAATCACTTACTTCATCAGGAAAATATTTGTCTTCTCAAACCTAGGAAGTGTGAGCCTGCTCGAACCAAAATATAAATGTGGCGCCATATTACACTTGAAACCTTGTGGTCCAGAGGCAACATCAAAATTTGTTGTTGTGTTGTTGTGATTCGCAAGTGTTGATTTCAAAATTGAGTATGGAAGATGTTTTTTTTTTCATCGAACGTAAGGTAAATTTTTTTTAATAGGAACTTAAATGAAGTTAAGAAATTGTAAAATATTATTTGTCAAGTAGTTTCATTTATTATCACGGTTAACGCCCCCCATATATTTGAATTTTTGGTCCCTATTGCCCAAACAAAAAATTAAATGTGAATCAATTATTTGGTTGTATTAATGCAATTCATATGTGATACTTCATAAAATTAGAAATGATCCAAAAATAAAGAAATAAAAAAAATTGAAATGAATCCCAACGTTTTTGTTATTTGGGTCTACCAGGCTTCTAGTAATATCGCTCCATATGTGTATCAGTTAAAAAAAACATGAATATTTATCCGCTAAATCCACCTTTAGAACTATCCAATTCATAACTATTTCCAAATGTCCAAAAGCACAACCAGAATACATTAGACGAAGAAGTAAAGGGTGAAAGAGGAAATCTGACCTGACCTAGTCTCTTATGCTAATAGACTAGACAATTTTTCAGAATGAAACAACAAGCTCACATACTGTAGCTGAATTGCCTACTACATAAAGTTCTCTCGATGTTCAATATTTTTTTCTTTGAAAAATCTTCAAACACGAGAAACAGCCAGTTGAGTTTTTTAGTGATCATACCTGCGGCATATGAGATATACTATACATTCAATGAAAATGATTTGTGATTCTTCTAATGATCTCACCCTCACTCTCTCTCTCTCCAATATTATGGTCGTTGCTTCCATAGGAGCATTTGACCAGCTCGAACTTGGGGAGGGGGCTACTTTGTCTGAAATATCTTCATGGAGACATCCTTTAGTCTTATATTACAAATTCTTGTGCTCTTTATTCTCATTAGGTATCTTATTTTTCCCAGAACTTGTCTTCTTGGTGTTTGAGGCGTTAGTAGGTTACCAATAGAAATGGATTAGTGGTAAAGTAGGATGAGACTGGAGAATAAATGAATGTAACCCCACATATCGTGAGCTTATTAATTGGATCGTATACCTCATTTGTGATCACTATTTTGTTTACTGAATTAAAGTTGCTCTCAGGGGGGAAAACTCATCTCTGGAAGTGTTTTACAAACTAGGAACTATGGTGATGGTATGGATACTGAGATAGTTATTTATGGTTTATGTGATTAAAATTCATGAATTTAATGATTACCTTCATTATTTCTGGATTCAAATGCCTCAACACCACTGTCATGTTGAACGGGGTAGGCACGCCGCTCTGTAGAAAGTCAAAGTAAATATCATTTTGTGGTGTTTCGTTTATGGGATACACCAAAAAAATATGATTTAAATTCTCCTTTCGACCGCATTCACAATTAGGACTTTCTTTACATCCTATCAAAAGCTTAGAAGGATCACAAACATCGATACCAACTGTCGATTAATAAAGCTTACAGAAATAGATATGACAAATATCAAACAACATACCGTTGAGAGCTTGAAAGCTAATTAACTCCAAAAGGAGCCTAGCGACACCACTGAGATTGACCACGATGACTTCCACATATTTTTTACAGAAATAGCTGAAAAAATAATCAAGTTCTATCCAAAATTTAATAATTTAGACCCAGTAAACTGCCTAGCTCATTTACCTAAACCAAGAGATACTTTGTTCATTCCCTGACTATTCTGAGGAGTAGCTATAAATGAGCTAAAAAACTCTAGTTGTCCCGATATTTATCACCTGAGAACCAAAATCATATTAGAAACAATTGATTACTCAACTAGACCACTAACTATCCTCATAAACCGATATTTCAGTGAAGGTCACTTTCCCAGATATATTCAAAGTGTGCAAAGTCATTCCATTTCATAATAAAGGAAATGATACACTACCAAATAACCATATACCTATCTCCATAATTTCCATCTTTGACAAAATCGTTGAAATCATTCCTAAAGACCGTTTAAGTATATTTTTTTAAACACAACAACATAAATGACCACCAGTTTGGTTTCCTTAGAAATCGCTGGAGGTGGACCGCAATATTGTTGAGAGGTTCGAAAGAGGCGAACACACTGCTGTTGTCTATGTGGGACTTCAGTAAGGCTTTCGATTGTGTCAATCACGATTTGCTGATAAAAAAGCTCAATTTCTATGGGATTCGTGCTACGACGTCAGACCTTCTCAAACCTTACTTGGCCGATAGGAAGCAAGCTGTCTGTATGAGAAATACAAGCTCTGAAGTTGGGTATATAGAACTCGGAGTGCCTCAGGGCTGCATTATCGGTCCCATTTTATACGTAGTATGCATTAAAGATATCTCCAGCTATTATACAACAAAGTTGCGGGCTGTCACTAGTGCCCATTCAGACAACAAACAAGTTTGAAGATAAATCAGACGAATGGTTTTCTACAAATAAGTATGCTAAAACTGAATAAAGCTAAGACGCAAAAAATCCTATTTTTAACCAATTCTATCTTGACATCTGATCACCACATGAAACTACTTGGCACAGTTCTCAATGACGGTCTAATAACTTTCTACACACCTCTACTTAATACTTCAGATGAAAAAAGTGATGAGTTTGAATGTATTAATCAAATTCTTTCTTAGCCTGTTCCAGTCACACTTATCACATGGAATCTTACTGAGGGGTAATTCAACTCACTCAATTAGAGGTTTTCGTGTGCAGAAAAAAGCGTACGCTAGCGGTTGCACCACATGCACACCGCTATTGAAGCAGTTCAAAATCTACACCCTCACCAATAATTTCAAATATCTTGACATATTTCCGCTGTGAAATCGACTCGTATGTGACCCATGCAAGCATCCACAAACAAGAAATGCACGACACCTTAGACCGCCAAGGCTTGAATTAACATTAATTAATTAAATTAAATTAACTCGCATCACTTTAGGTCTTAATATATACAATAAACTTTCACCACGCATCAAAAGAATGAATAAATATTGTCATAGTAATGCAATCAAGAATTGTCTTCTCGAAAAATCTTTATACTCGATTCTCGAGACCCTATTCACATAGACACCTCAACTTTTATTTATTTTACGATCTTTTTCTGCATTGATTTCATTATGTGAAAAATTCACTTTCTTTTCTTTCATATTTTTTATATATTTAAATTTTATTGAGTAATTGGTATTATTATATTTTACTAATAGTCACTCTATAGTTCTTTACAATACAATACTCCCAATTATTTGTTCCCCATTTTGACATGCTACAAATGTAATTATGCATAACGTGAATTCGTCGGTGATGCTGCTGCGGTGATGCTGCGCGGTCTGTCTCTGTTTTAAATATATTTTTACGAACGATGCTCTTCTGAAATTCCAGGACACCAATTTCTACCTACTCTTCCTAGGCTCTCACGATTTTCATTGAATATTACAGGATTTTCTTCGTCGTCGGAACCAAAACATTGAAAAAATCGCGTGTGCCTGACACCTGGCAGATATTTTTTACAAGAACACACTTCAGCTCTCTGTATCAACTTGCAAATAATAATCAAACAGCTTACTATCTGCAGACTAGTTGCACGTTTCTGCCCATCATCAGTGCAGACACGGTCAGGACGGAGAGCTAATACTGCTACACGTTATCCTGCAATTGATTTTCAGTTGCAGTCTTCAACGAGAGAGAAATACTGGATTTTATCTGCCCGTGATGTAATTCGTCAAAAAATCTGGAAATGCAACCATTGTTTTAAATTCCTACCTCTTTTACTCTTTGTTTTAACGACGTTTCCTGAACACTACATGATTTTCTTTTTCATGTGATTCTGAAGGTCTTCCTTCTAAACCATTTTATCAATGTCAGATGTTTCTTTGTTCGAGAATTTCAGTCTCGCTAACATACGTTGTTTCAGCAATTTTGTAACAAAATCTAGGTCACACATTCTTTACTTTCATAATGAGGACAATTCAAACATTTTGGAGTGATCGGACCATGTAACTCCTAACTATGGTAATAGATGTATATAAGAAAGAATTACTGTTTACAAATCAGTTCAGTTTCGACTTCCAACTAATTAACTTTTGAATCATGTTTTCTAAGGTGAGATTGAAGTGAAAATCAATTTTGAAGCATTTTTGACAGTAGATGAAAACAGAGATTAATGATGATAATATAAAGATATTGAACTTCATTTTATAAAAATTCATATATTGAACTGGAGGATCAATAATTTGCAGTGAGTCAATGGAAAATTTGTTCTTATCATTCGGATTATTTTCAAGGAGTATACATGTTATTTTCATGGAACACATTCCCCTAGAAGCCATGCAGTTTGAAGAAGTCATAAACAGTCACCAAATATGCACAGAGAACGGACCTCAACTGGGAAGGGATGCATCAGTGTGGTACACAGATGGATCTAAGATGGATGAAAGGGTTGGAGTGGGCGTTAGAGGACCAAATTTTAGGCTCTCAAAACCCCTTGGTAACACCCCAACCATCTTCCAAGCAGAAGTACATGCTATAGAATTATGTGCCCAGGAATGCCTTGAAGGAGGCACTCGAGGGGCAGAAATCTATACACTATCAGATAGCCAAGCAGCACTAAAAGCTCTGAGGTCATACACCTGTGAGTCTAAGCTGACTTGGGACTGTAAAAAATCCCTGAGACAACTGGCAACAAACAATCAGGTCACCCTGATGTGGGTGCCAGGTCACAAAGGAATTAAAGGTAACGAAGAAGCAGATTGCCTTGCCAAAGAAGGGGCAAACACACAATTTCCTGGCCCAGAACTCTTCTGTGGACTCTACAAAGCCCACTTGAAAGAACAGTTCCGACGCTGGGAAACCGATGAAATGAAATCTCACTGGAATAAAGTGCCAGGACAAAGACAAGCGAAAAGACTAATGTGCCTATCGCCAAAGAAAGCTAAACAGCTTCTCGAGTTAGACAAGAAAGACTTGAAGATGGTAACGGGACTCCTCACTGGACACTGCCCTCTGGGGTACCACCTCAAAAAGATGGGTAAATCAGAGAGTGATAGTTGCCGCTACTGCGAGAACTTCGCGGAAACTGCAGAACATTTGCTTTGCGAATGCCCAGCGCTTTTCTGCAAGAGGCTTAAGTTCCTGGAAGGGGCCTTTTTAACGCCCTCCGACATCAGGAACTTAGCTCCCAGGAAACTGATAAACTTCACAAGAAGCCTCGGAATCCCGGGCCTCGAATAGACCAAGGGTCACGCACAAAAGAAATTATAGGTCGAAGTGCTTGTGAGGCTACACAGCCTGTATGACCCTCTTCCAATCTACAAATCATCAGAAATGAACTAAAATCCTTTAAAGTATGCCACATTTGTTTTTCATTGTTGATATTCAGCTGTTGCATAATGGATGCTTTCTGCTTATTCCTCACAGACATGTACACTGGATCTTAGATTTACCCTGACCGACATTTGGATAAAGCACAAACAGGTGCAAGTGTTATATCCCTATGTATCTCTCCTTGATCCTACAAAGTATAATATGCGCAAATATACCTGTATTATACCTGACAGATATTTTTGTCTCTAAAATTACATTGAAGAAATCAGACAATGAATAATTGACCAATATTCCAATTTTATTCTTTGCATTCAGATTCTAGCCATCACAGCTCTTGTAGCCGTAGCTCAGGCAGGATTCCTGGATGTGGCTCCAGTTTCTCATGGTTACGCTGCACCCTTATCCCACGGCTACTCAGCTCCAACTGTCCTGAAATCTGCACACCATGCTGAAGATTATTACGTAAGTGTAACATCATTGATTTATTTAGAAATATAACTGAATGAAGTACACCTTTGCTACAACTACTAGGCAATTTTGTTTTTGCTAGAACTTCTGTAGTTGTTTCGTGTCGATTTCGTTTCATGATTGCATTTGGCAGCTATGGACTGAATAAGTAATGAGGTTTCCTCAATCAACTTTAATTTTTGAAAAAAATTCAGCATCTTTTAAAACTCTAGAATGTATTTCAATTCGCCTAAAAATCGCCTTCAACTATACAATTTCCATCAGAGATCAGATCACTCATATGTTCTAGCTCTCTACTAGAAATAATTAAAAGACATAATGATAACAGCAATACATGCAACTATAAAACACGATAAGACCAACGATAGCTGCAAAAAATCTGTATCAAAGTGTTCTCGCCAAACTTACTTCAAAGGCGTACCTCTTCAGTCGCAAGCACTGATATCAAGGTTTCGTCTAGACACATCTTCTCAAATAATGGTCAACAGGTTTTTTTCTGTAGCTCTTGTCATGAAACGCTGGTGTTTCTGAAGCTTCACATTTTCAACCCGCTGATGATTATTACGATATTTCAAAGATATATAAATATCAATAATTTCAGCTATCAAAATCTCGTGATGTTTTTTAAATCATTCATTTCATTTCAAGGCTCACCCAAAATACGAATTCACGGAGTTCAAGACGGCCACACCGGAGACCACAAATCGCAACACGAAGAACGTGATGGTGACGTAGTCAAAGGGTACTACACCGTAGCTGAACCCGATGGTACCCTCCGTACAGTCCACTACACTGCTGATGACCACAATGGTTTCAACGCTGTCGTAGAAAAATCTGGACACCCAGTGCACCCAGCCCCAGTACATGCTGCTCCAGTACATTATTCTGCTCCAGAACATCATGCTGCCTACTATCATCATTAGATCGCATATCTGTTATATTTATTGTTTTCGTTGAAATGTGTTATTATTGATTCTGTAATAAAGGGCACAAGACTGAATGAGTTATTATCCATCATCCCATATACAACTCTAATGGTGGATTTATGCAGCAGTCATAAGGAAGAATATTCATCAATGACTGGTTGGTCCGTTTATTCCAACCAATCACTAACGAATATTCTTCCTTATGACTTGAAACTTATGACTGCTGCATAAATCCACCATAAGACTTATATTTCATTCCAATGCGAATAGTGTTTGGAGTCGAAAGACTTTGTCGAGATGTTGTTCTAGCTGGCGGATACCAAACAGACCAAGTTCCTGTGCTGCCTCACTCAAATTGGACTCTATTTAGCAAACCATCTCACAGTTCAAGTGATTGAAACGGGAGATTTTTGTTACAGTTACGAATGTTAAGGTACCCCAACGAACTGTACTGGTACCAATATTGTTCCTAACTTGTTTGATTGATGATCTATTTATTTTGTGGAAGTTCATGATGAAATAAGAAAAGGAAGAAAAAATATAACTTTTGTCCAGTTTCCACTAACACTTTACTACTTTATTACGACCGGTTTCGGCTTTTACACCATTTTCAAGTAACTACAGATTTCATCAAGTTCGTGAATATTTATACATAAGAAAGTAATTAAAGAAAGGTTGGGTTTAAATTACCTAACTGATGTTTCAAAACAAGTTGGGAAAATACCTGGAATCTACCTGATGAGTCAATCTAATTACTCTAATAGAGGTTCATACAATCGGTGGGTCCAACTTTGTTATCAAAAGTCATAAATTCAGAAGTGGAGAGCTACATAATTCTAACTGGTCATTGAGGGTATCAATATTGGGGTTTTTATTCAATTTGTTTATTTCCAAGGCTTCCAACAAGTTCATTTCTCTTCCTTTATTGCACGTATGAAGGATTTTCATGTTATTTTCATTTATTGTATGATTCGTTTCTTGCAAATGTCTATATATAGCTGATTTTTTATCTGATAACACATGTTCACGGTACCTTATTTCAAAATTTCTTCCTGTTTGTCCTGAATAAGCTGCTGTACAATCACCACATTCCAGTCTATATATACCTGATTTTTTCCATTTATCCTTTTTGGGTTTTGCATTGAATAGTATATTCCCTAAATTACTCCTACTACTGAATGAAGTCATTATATTAAATTTTGGAAAATAGTTTTTAATATTTTCTGAGAGTTTTCCCGAGTAGCTTATACTAGCATATTTTTTATCTCCTTTGGGTCCTATTTGATTTGGATATAATTCATTCCTGATCATTGTCTGCTGTTTATTGGGTTTATTGGAGATGATCTTATCAATTAAGTAGACTGGAATTTGGTTATTTATGCAATCTGTTTTATGATTTTTATTTCTTCTTCATCGGATAAGGCTTTGCAAGAAGAAATAAAAATCATAAAACAGATTGCAATAAATAACCAAATTCCAGTCTACTTAATTGATAAGATCATCTCCAATAAACAGCAGACAATGATCAGGAATGAATTATATCCAAATCAAATAGGACCCAAATGAGATAAAAAATATGCTAGTATAAGCTACTCGGGAAAACTCTCAGAAAATATTAAAAACTATTTTTCAAAATTTAATATAATAACTTCATTCACTAGTAGGAGTAATTTAGGGAATATACTATTCAATGCAAAACCCAAAAAGGATAAATGAAAAAAATCAGGTATATATAGACTGGAATGTGGTGATTGTACAGCAGCTTATTCAGGACAAACGGGAAGAAATTTTGAAATAAGGTACCGTGAACATGTGTTATCAGATAAAAAATCAGCTATATATAGACATTTGCAAGAAACGAATCATACAATAAATAAAAATAACATGAAAATCCTTCATACGTGCAATAAAGGAAGAGAAATGAACTTGTTGGAAGCCTTGGAAATAAACAAATTGAATAAAAACCCCAATATTGATACCCTCAATGACCAGTTAGAATTTATGACTTTTGATAACAAAGTTGGACCCACCGATTGTATGAACCCCTATCAGATAAATTAGATTAACTCATCAGGTAGATTCCAGGTATTTTCCCAACTTGTTTTGAAACATCAGTTAGGTAATTTAAACCCAACCTTTCTTTAATTACTTTCTTATGTATAAATATTCACGAACTTGATGAAATCTGTAGTTACTTGAAAATGGTGGAAAAGCCGAAACCGGTCGTAATAAAGTAGTAAAGTGTTAGTGGAAACTGGACAAAAGTTATATTTTTTCTTCCTTTTCTTATCTAATAATGTTTCTGATATATTTCAATACTATATCTAGAATACATGATATGGAAGGTCATTTGGTTTGCAATGCTAACGATACTGCTCTTGTCATTACTGGGAAAAGATGGGAAAAAGTTCGTCCAAAAACAGAAACCAGCTTGAAAAAAATTAAAATGTGGTTGAATTATAATCTGCCTAGTTTAAATATTGACAAAACATAATATATCACATTCTCTCCGACTATCACATAACAACACAAAATAATAAACTACATAGTCACCAGTGTGATAATGAAAACGATTGCAATTGCGCCATACTACAGAAAACTGCAGTAATGAATCATTAAGGCGTCTTGATTGATCAACACACTAGATGGAATGATCATATTACCTATCTTGTCAATCATTCAAGGATATTAATGAATAAATTTCACAACATAAGTGATATTTTATCACGAAAAAGCTGGAAAACTTCGCAAAATTTGAAATTTTCTACTCCTAACGATACAAATATCCCGTCGTACTTACCAAAATATTGATATATACCCAATCACAATTTTTTTCCTATTCTCTTACTTAATAATCAATGATCTGGTCTCAAAAAATATATATATTTCTTCATTCAGCTCAATACCCTCATCTTGAAACTCTCATATCGTTTGAAATATGTTTTTATCAATAATTTCTTTTTGGCTTTATCAGATGAGGATAGTTGGCAAAACAGGCACTAGTGCCTAGGTCACCCCTCTTCTTATAGATCCCAAATTAAAATCATAATTGAGATATACTTATACACTAAGTTTATATGTATTACTTCCAAACCAATTATTTGTTATTAACTACACTGACTGTTATAGGATACAATAAACTTGATTTGATTCAATATAAAGACTTTCAAGCACATTAATGAACTTCCCCGTTACTCGATCAGCATATCTATTATCTAATTGAATAAACAGTTTGATATATAAACTAAAAATCTTCCCCTTCAATACCAACAAAACGAATGATGTATGAACTAAACACAAAAATAATCAATACTGAACATAATTTTGAAAAAATTAAGGTTTTCTCATGATTCTACCATATTTTGATTTGATAGAATTATCTGTTAAACCTCCATTAGTATCCGATAAAATCAATTGTCTGCAGTTCTGTTCAACTATATTACCATCATTTCTGTCTATTTCATAATACTTATTAATTTTCTCACTTCCACTATTTTCGTTTTCAGGAATATCATTGCTGACGCCGTTATTTTGAGGTCAGAATAATCAGTGTAATGGTTATAATTTCGAATTATAGAAAGAACTAACACTCTCAGTGTTCACTTTCTTTGAGAATTTCCGATTTTTCTCACAACTCTTACCATAACTCGATAATCTAACGATGTATACTCTAGGTCTGTTATGATCTATATCAAAAACTATAGTTCTGCCAAACTATTACTTCAAATTTCATTGAGAATTGTTGGCAGAGAGAATAGAATGAAATTGATGATTTAGTAAAATTTTATTGGAATGTAAAAGATGAATTAGTTGTACAAAATAGAGTTATTTATAAAGAAAATCAAATAGTAATACCTGAAAGTATGAGAAAATACATGCAAAACCTGCCAGTTAATGCACTTGAATTATTAGTAACACTCATTAACACTTCTTTCCATGAAGGACAATTTCCTTGTTTCATAAAAACCTCTGTTGTTATTCCCATTCCAAAAGGGGGGAATGTGGACGATCCCTCAAATCTTCGCACAATCTCTCTCATCCCAGCAATGGCCAAAGTCATAGAGAAACTGGTAAAATCACGACTAACTAATTTCCTGGAACGTCACAAAATTCTTAGTAAAAATCAATTTGGTTTTCAACACAAAACTAATACGCATGATGCAATATTTTCCTTCATGTATAACATTTACAGTAAGTTAAATTCTGGTAATGTGGCCGCAGCAGTTTTTTGTGATCTGTCGAAAGCGTTTGACTGTGTCAGCCATAAGATTCTGCTAGGCAAACTCTACCATTATGGCCTCAGAGGAATCACACACAAATGGTTTGTATCATACCTTTCTGGTAGAAATCAGATGGTGAGAACAACAGATTTCTCTAGCAGGAAGGAAATTATGTCAGGAGTGCCTCAAGGATCAGTCCTAGGTCCCATATTATTTTTACTATATGTCAATTACCTTACGAATTTAAGCATCTCTGGACATTTCTCCCTATTTGCGGATGACACAACAATATTATGGAATAGCAAAACTACGATTGAATTACATAACACCATAACAGGTGATATGAAAAAAATTAAGGATTGGTGCAACGCAAATCTATTAACACTCAACACAACAAAAACAAACGTAATATCATTCAAATGTAGTCTTGATGACCTCCTGTTTTATGATAACACAACCATTGAAAATAAGGCTACTAGAAAATTTTTGGGGTTCTACATAGACAATAAACTGAAATTTGACTCGCATATAAAACAACTAAAAAGTAAAATCTCATCGGGCTGCTATGCAGTGAGAGTAACCTCAATAAATTTGGGAATAAAAACTGCCAATACGGTCTTTTATGCTCTCATACAATCTCATTTACGATATGGAATTGCTCATTTATTTTCATGTTACTTCATGTTACTTCGTTTTTTGTATAACTTAATTATTTTAAATTGTGACTGTTTATAATATGTTTTTATGTTATATACGTTTTATTTACACGTTTTATGACTACGATTGATTACTAACTCGATTGTGACTCTATATACACTTTATTCTTGGTTACATTGTTATATATATATCTATCTACCTTCGCTTTGTCAACAAAAATTATTTTTTTCGTCGACCTCTGCAAAAAATGACATTTTACGTACTAATTTCCGGACGAAAAATCGACTATTTTTGAAGGCAAGTACTTTTCGTCCGCAAACACTTTTCGTCCGCAAACTCTTTTCGTCCGCTGTGGTCACTATGATACGGCACGGTACGAGAGCGGCGATTGAGTCATTTTCGTAAATCCACGTTTTAATTAATACATAGGCGCCTGTGACAATAACTGTCATTTGCTGTTGTCAAATTAATTATTTACGAAATCCGCTAGATTTTACGTGTGAATTTAGACCGTGGTGTGAATATTAGTGTTCATAATAATCAAGAATTGATCGAGTCTGCAGTTCGAAGAGTTGGACGTAGCTGAGGCCAGCAAACATGCGAGTACTTACTTTCATAAAGGTATGTAGAGGTCGACGAAAAAATGTAATATGCACCTCGGCGAAAAACTGTCTACTGTCTCGCCTGCTTGCTATCCTCGGCTGCGCCTCGGCTATCAATTTGCAGGCTCGACTATAATAGAGAGTTTTTCGTCCTTGGTACATAAATAACTATTTTCCGACAATAAAGCATATTTTGATTTGATTTGATTTGACGTTCTCCACTTTAACCATATGGAAGTAGAGAAAACTTCACTGAGAGCAAAAGAACTAGTATATTTGCCTTTTATGACAAAATTAATATCAGACATAACTGAGATATCAAAACAGTAATCAGAAAGAGACAATAGAGATCAATAGAGAAATTCCTAAATATTATCCATGGCAGCAAATTGTATCCGCAAATATTTCATTTAAATGTCAAACAATATTTTCTTGTAGTTGATGCGTATTCAAAATTTGTAGAAGTACGTTAGTTAGAGTTTAATACTACCACGTAATTGAGATTTTGGAAGGTGTATTCTCATTTCATGGAAAGCCTGAAATGCTATTAACAGATAATGGACCATACTTTGCGAATTAAAACTTCAAAACATTTTTTGATGTCTGGGAAATGATTCATAAAACAAGTTTTCCAAGATATGCACAACTATAATGGGGTCATTGAGAGGCATATCCAAACGATAAAAAAAATATGAAAAAATTTTGTTTGATGGCAAAAGCATGTTCTCTATTCTCGAATACAGGATACTCCAATTACAAACACAGCTGTTGTTTAGTAGACTATTAAGAGGTCGAATGCCTGTAGTGGAATTTATTGGAAGGTTTATACTTACTCCAAGCTCAAACAAAAAATGTAATATGATCATAATGCAATAGGTTCACCTATTTTGTGTATTACTGATGAAGTAATTGTACAGTTTGGCAGAACCTCGGTGCCAGCTATTATAGTTGTTGATTTGAATCATAAGATAGGTACCCAGAGTATACTATGTTAGACTGTTGAATATTTGTAGAGTCTAGTTGCCTAATGTGGAATACCATTTTATTTTCACTGAATAAAAAATAGAAATGTTCAATTTTTTCTTGTATAAGTCTAGTTTTACTTATTATTGATACATATTTCATCTCACAAAAATATAAAATCGAGTAATAATTGTTAAAAGAAATTGAGAGCTAAAAAGACCATTTTTAGTTTTACAAAAATGGATTCTTACTATGGAATACACAAAATGAACTATGATTTAATTTAAAATTCGGATTTATTTTTCAAGCAAGCAGCAGAATTTGCAAAACAAGTTTTTTCAAAGATCGATCATGTATACATTTTCATGAAAATCTCATAAAACTATCCCAAACTATGCCAAAAATCAAAATTTATATTGGACGAGACATATGACACTCATCTACTTTGAAGATTTGCTTACGAGAAAAATCCTTATATTCCATTAATTTTCCATGCAGATCAAAGAACTCGTCCAAACTTTCTTTATAGAATCCCGTACTCTTGCAACCGATGTCCCTATTAGCCTCCTAATGCTAATTTTGTCACCATATCTCTTCAGGAATCCCTTGGCCATATTTTCACTGTAGATTCTTGAAGCAACGTATTTTTCCATCTTGAGAATGTAGTCCACAAGTTTAGCTTCCAATTCTTGCGGTGAAACAGGACTTTTCCCTAAGCTATATTTCTTGGTATCAATACCATTTTTGTTGTTTTTGCAATATCTGCATAATGCAGCACCAGGTATTTTATATCTTTTTGCAGCTTTCAAATAGCCCATGTTAGGAGTTCTCACTGCTTCTACGGCATTCTGCATAAATGTTTCTACATTCGGCATTCTTTTGAAACTAATGGAAGGCCTTCGCGAAAACGATCGAGTGAAAAAAGTTTCCTATCGTGGAATATTTCACAAACGCAACCCCTTACTATTCCACAATAGGAGTATATCAAATTTTTATTTCATATCAGCATCATCGAAAATTAAATTGTTAATTGCGTTGAATATTGAGCATATCGAAACTACAGCTTACCTACCTCAACTCCTATTATATCTCACCTTCAATATCAAGAACAAGGAAGATAAAACACTTTTTCTAAAGAACTTAAAAAAGGTCGGTCTTCACCTAAACTACCTTTGCTCTACTATAATCGAACAACCGTAGCTGGCGGTATTGAAGTGATCAATGTTGGGAATAGTATATTGTGCAACTAGTGCGGAAAATAGGATATTTCCGCACGAGTTGTACACTATACTTTTCCGACGACCTACATCAAAAACAAAGGTATGTCGGATTTTAATTTCGCATGACTGTATTATACCTACTTACAAATCATTTTTACAGGAAACCAATTCAATTGCCTGAAGATGCATATAAGAAAGATGTATCGCACAAAGAGAACACATTTTATTGAACATTCAACAAAAATATTTGGGTACATTTTGGTCTGTATTTATGAAATATTAGAAAAATAGTTATTGATGGTAATGTTTGAACAATTGTTCAGTTCTAACAGAATATGTATATTATTTTCTTTGATCAAACCTTGAATGGCTTGATTATTAATTCCTGTCATATTATTATTAGTTTCCAAAACTGCAGTGTAGGTTGATGGTCTCGCAGTAGGGACTGATTGTGATACCGAGCTAGTTCCGAATAATTCTGTTGAGAAGGTTGTTGCATGTTCAATAGATTGGGTTATTTGATTGGATATTTCCATTTTTTTATTGATTGTTTCATTAATATAACCCTCTGCAACAGTGCTGCTTTGTCAGTCGCCATGCCTTTTCAGAGTCACTAAATCACTACCACTATTTACTAATATTGTGGCTGAAGAACGCCTAAATGAATAGCCAGTGTAGTTTTCTGGGTTTGGTAATTTAAAAAATGTAGCGATTTCTTTGGCCATTGCACCAAACTTGTTAATTCCCACAAACTGAGAGATACATTTGCCTTTCTTTATACACCATGGTTTTGGGACGTAGATCAGCGTACTTTTTATATGTTATTGTTGTAATATCAAACTCATCTATATTTTTAAGAATATCATACGCTATTTATCCTATCCATAATGTAACTGTACAAGTTTGTTCATATGTCAACAATCCACGTCCTTGATTTGTCTTAATGGATTTGTTGTTTGTTCACATAACTATGTATGTAAATTAATTTTGGTCAATACTGATCGAACATTACTGTGTTATATTTATATGCTCAAAATGTATACATGTTTGATATATGATGATGAATAAACATTATTATTATTATTATTATTATTATTATTAATATTATTATTATAGTAGTGGGCACTGTATCTTAATAAAATATATAATTCAGACAATTTGTTTGATATATCTACTATAAAAGTTAGTTTATAAGTGACATGAGTATCACTCTTTAATTATGAGACATTCAAATAAAAAAAAAGAAGTTATTTCGTGATGATTCGAACCTTCTCCATACGTTCTGTTGTGACCCGTGTCGAATGTTTGGTGTATTAACGCCCTGAGCTATTCAATGACATCAATATTATTTGTCAAAAACAACGATTTCTTCATACAAAATATGAGTAGTGAATTAGTAAATTGTCTGAGCGTCTTTTGAGTACCACTTTCAATTTCAGGTAATTTCTAATGTTATGTTTAGCTATCAAGGATGTTCGTAACATAGAATAAATTGTCCAGACAGTACGTGGCTTGTACTTATTTCCTAATTCTCCTATGTAAGCCAATTAAACTACCTCGTTACTTCTTTCTTTCCATGCCATACAATTATCGTAGGTACGCCAACCCACACAGCACTGGACGTCTTGAAGACGTCCAATTTATGTTCATATAATGCCTGAACGTCCAGAGGCATAAAATGGACGTCTTAAAGACGTCTGTTTCGGGATGTCTTACAGACGTACCTTTACGGAAGTCTTCAATACGTCCCGTATTGGTACAGCATGTTGATTTTTTCCAAATAAGTATTCCTAAAATGAGCAGTAATTTTCAGTAAAAATATATCCGAAAATATCCGACCTTTCCATAGGTTGAATTTGACAAGTGTCAGTATTTTATCAATCATGAAATTGAAATATATTAAGCATTTGATTCGTTGAGCCTCGGAACTCCTCGTCCTCACTCACCAACGATTCCAACAGTTTTTAATTGTTGTGCCGGTCTGTAATGTGTTTCGTGGTTTCGTCGTTTCGTTGAGTCTGGCAAATGTGTTATCAACTTATTAGTTGTTATTGTGTTATAATTCAACTCGAGGTAAGTCTATTTCATACGTAATGGCGCTACAGATATATTATTTGCGTACCAAAAGGCATGACAATTTTCGTCCATGTTGACGAAGGCAGTTCAACCGAAATCATGATGGCGGATAGCGTGGAAAGTATTGCAAACAGTATGTCACCCCTTGAAAATATCAGAGTATGAGTGAAGATGTATTGACGGGCACAGAAGGTGCAAATGATGTTTTTTTTTATTGTAAATAATGAAGTAGGTATAGACAGTGAAAATGATAATATTTCCAATGATTCATCAAGCTTCCGATTCTTCACATTTTTTTGAGAAAATAAGTTTTCGTGTTTTTTTTAATGAGAAAGGAAACTTACTAACTCAGTTATTGGTTTTCTAAAAATTGACCCGGAAAAATTGTGAGGCCAATTGCTCAAAAATTTGGTTATAAAGAATGTACTGATCAATTCATCTTCACTCATACTCTGATATTTTCAAGGGGTGACATTCTGTTTGCAATACTTCCCACGACATCCGCCATAACGAATTCGGTTGAAATGCCTTCGCCAAGATGGACGAAAATTGTCATGTCTTTAGGCACGCATATAATATTGTTGGTTTTATTATGATTCCACTTGTATTTATTGGTTATGTACATCCCTACCAGCAAAAAAACTTATCCAACTGCAAAACTGTTATCAACGATAGATAAAAATTCTCAAAATCTGAAAAACTAAAAACAATAATTTTTATAAATCATCAATGTCTATCATTGTTCTAGGTGCCAGTGAGATGACAAAAGTTTTTACCGATCGGAAGGAAACTGAGAGGAACATTTTCAGTCGTGGCTGAGGAGAGCAGAAGATCGTAGGATGTATAGTAAAAACAAAAAGTTATAGATAATACAAAAAGTTATAGAATATAATTCAATCAAATTCCTACAATTTTGTTTTTTCAATTTAATTTCAAACCTGAAATATATTAAATAAAGTCTCTTTAATGTCCAGAAAAGGGTCCATTCATGCCCAAATTAGACATAAACTAGACATTCAAGAGATGTCTGTAAGTCGTCCTGATTATGTCCACATGGACATCTTGAAGACGTGTTTGAGACGTCCCGTTTTGTAACAATGTACGTCTTAACGGCGTCTTTTGGACGCCTTTAGATTTTACTAGACGTCTTGGAGACGTCCCGAACATCTTAGGGTGGACGTCTTGAAGACGTCTTTGAGATGACTTCATGCTGTGTGGGAAATCATACTTCTGTTTTGATTTTTCTGGCAGCAATTCCTTCGTTGTTTCGTTTGCTAAATTGCATACTTCTGGGGGAGTAAAATCTAACATTTTGTCGTCAGATGACATTGTACCAAAGAAAACTGAAAAATTGTTACGATTCGAACTATCTACTTAGTAAATCACATTGACACTGACACTATAATGTTATGAATTCATTTGTAGATATGTCATTGTCACAGGTACGTATGAGTAAAAATTAGAGTATAGTTGACTATATTTGGTAATCGCACCAATCGCCAAGCGAGGAGACCGAGCGCAATATTTCATTTCACACTAGTGCGAAATGAAATATTTCGCCCTAGTGCGAAATATCTAGTTTTGTCTACTAGTTTACAGTTCGAAATGATACGTATTTCAAGGAGGTCGTCGGAAAAGATTATGGGAATAACGGTTGGTGCGCTGTATGCAAGTAGGCATCTATAGGTCGGCGTATAACAGGATATACATTGGGAACCTATACCACAATAGGCAACTCTACTTATGTGAGCAATTGTTCCTCCTTTTCACGCCTTCAGGTTTTCTCATATCAGTCTTCGTTCCTTCAGCTAATGCATCCACTTCTAATGTTTTAGTTCTGTCCGTCAACTCGTTGATGTGCCTTTCATCCTTTTGAATGAGCCTTTCTACTCATTTTAACTAAGAATATTTTGGAAGTATTGCATTCTCACGTAACTTCGTATGCAATTTTTGATATTTCACTTCATCTAGTTAAAAATTATTGAAATTATTGAAAACTCCAAATAATCAGACGCAGAAAAAAAAGTCAGGAAGTCGTGTACCATTAGTGTGCGAGTAATTCTGAATGGTCACTCTTGGCCATGTCCGCGCCATCCCAAACTTCAGCCAATCATATTACGAGAAGACACTGACGTCACAGCAAAGGAGCGTTTGAATTTACACATATTGAAATCACTTTCTCAATATTGAGTAATGAATCTGTTTTTTCAAATTTAGGGTAAATAAATGTTTCGGACAATTTTCTAAAGTGCCCTTCAATACGTCATGTGAAAAAAGTGCATATTTTAAGATACTGAAAATGACCATCAACTATTTAAATGTTTTTCTCTACGACTATTGTATTCTACGTTCATTACATATTGATTTTTAATTGAAGAATAAAGATGATTCCAAGACACCGTGGATCCTAACACATTATTCAACGGCACTCGGCCAATCACAGGTTCAGAATTTTCAGAATCCACGGGAACTGACAACAAATTTCTCAAGAAGGCTTTGCTTGATAGAACTTTTGTCACAGCTTGGCATCCGCGAATGTCAGATTGAATATTTTCTTAGTTTTAACTTTGATCTGTGTGACAAGTACCTAATATAAAAATGAATAGAGCGGATTTATCAATGAAGCTCCTGATGAAATCTATCTTGCAACAAAGGTATGTCAAACAATTTTTACTTGAACGTTCCACACTCTCTCAGTTCTTGGTCAGAGTTTCTCTAGTAGGTATTTCATTCACAAATTTTCGAGTGCCTGTTATAGCTCAGTTGGTAGAAACGTGTACATGAAGTAAATGTATAACGAAGGTACCTAGTTATATAGGCGTGAGTTGGAAGTTTTTTTTAAAATTATTTTCAATTAAGGCATTTATTCATTCATGAATGAACACCGATTATTCATGTATAATTATTACTATCAAATAAATCTGAAATCCAAAATGAATGAATGAAGTATCTATATTATTTTCATAAATAAAATTCAGATTTCATTGAAACTCTGACTGTCATATAGACGTAGAAAAAGTATAGTCTTCTACTCGCGTATAATAGCCTTCGGCTCGTTTCGGAATTTTTATCCTCGAGAATAATAGCTATCATTATACGCTCGTTGAAGAATATACTATTCTTCTATGCACTTCAGGTTCATCAACTAATTGAAAAACTCATGTAACTACTTGCATTTTTAATATAAAAATCAACAGAACTCTTGGTGTAATAAATAATCAACAAACATGGCAGCTTCAAATTAATGGTGGTAGTAGGCAGGAGCAGCGTGATGTACTGGAGCAGCATATTGTGCTGGAGCAGCATGCACTGGGGCAGAGAGGAGTACTTTTCCATGAGCTGCAGCTGGTGCTGGGTGCACAGGGTGTCCGGATTTTTCTACGACTGCGTTGAAACCATTGTGGTCATCGGCGGTGTAGTGAACGGTACGGAGGGTACCATCGGGTTCAGCCACGGTGTAGTACCCTTTTACGACATCACCATCACGTTGTTCGTGTTGGGATTTGTAGTCTCCGGTGTGGCCATCTTGGACTCCATAGTTGAATTCGTATTTTGGGTGAGCCTGTCAAAGTTATACGTGAACGTTAGTCAGCGGAAAAAATATATCAATAGGTGATGTTTTTCTGTCAAACAAGTAGTACTGGAATGAGCTCATTTCACAAAATTTCAAGAAATACCAGAAAATATTGATAAAAAACATTGAAAAGGAAAAATACAGCTGAAAGCTATACGAAAGCTGAGTTAACCCTCAATCGGTCCTATTTCATGGACCATGTAACCATATGGTATCATAATAGTCAAAAAAAAAAATTCTTAGTTTCGCGTAGTTTGTCGATTCACTGGCAACGAAATCATTCGATAATAGACAAGCTTGGAAGGGAGAACAAAGGCACGAATCGATTTCGCTCCATCTCCTAGTAGGAAAATTCAACCTTTTTATGATTTGTGCCAGTGTAATTTTTCGGTTAGGTTGCGTGTATATGTGAATATTGATATTCTGAATACGTTGTGAAAGTATGCTAAATTTGTTAGGCCATTTTGAGGACCTGCCCGATGAGGGATAAAAAATTATGTAGCCATATGGTGACTTAAACCGATAAAGGGTTGAAAATGTAGACGGACGTAAATTCATACATAAATAGATGACTGAATCGAAAATGTAAGTAGGAAGAATTCAATTGACCGATGGTAGAGATATTACCGCATTTTACTAAACAGTGTTTCCCACTTAGTATACTCACTATGGGTATCTTTTTGACGGTATGAGAAATACGAGGTCGGTTGAATGACACCAAATGAGTTTACCAAGGCCAACTTCAATGTGAGAAAATATTTTGATAAAATCCATTTTGATAATTTTCATGTTTCCTCCGTACCTTTGATTATAAAAATATTCGATTATGAAAATTTCACATTATCATTTTTAAAAAGATTTATTTAAAAATATGAAATTCATCCCAACTCTTTCAGATTTTGGGATTTCAGCACCAATTTTAATTTTTTAACTGTAGGTCATTGCCCTAACTTAGGAACGAATAACTTTTTTTTTCTAGGTGATAGATACATCACAGTAATAATTTATCATCGATAATAACGGGGTTATCGTCATTTATACAACAACAAAATACATTTTGGAGCCGCCATCTTGAATTGATGAATTTGAATAAAAAATTAGGTAATTGTCTCCAACCTCAAAAATCCTCACATACTAATTTCAAATAGATTCGAACAATTATCACAAAATTTTTTCCGCCACTTATTTGTTTTTATTTTCTCAAAAAAAAATCCGCATTGCGTTGTCACCGGAATTATGAACACCTGTCAAATTTCAAGTTAATCGGGAAACCAGAAGTGGGTCAAAATTCACAGGTGAACCTAAATAAAGCCTTGCAATAAGATTCAAAAAGTCCCTCCTCATTTTTAACACATTTGATGCTGTTTTGAATGCTTAAAACGTTTCTTTTAGTTATTTCAGTTTTTCAGTTTCGTCAAGTAGGCGTCAAAAACAAAGTAGATAATGAAATTCTAAATAATAAATATCTCTAGAAATTTCATGTAGTTACATGTGAAGTTGGTTCTGAATATCTCAGCTGGAACTACACAATTTCAATGATGAAGAAGTTTCCTGTTACATAAGAAATTTGAGAAATTCAAGAAATGCAGCAAATGAACATTCAAATAGTTTCATAGAACGTCATCAGCTGCATGAGACAGTTTTTTGTAGACTTGAAATTAATTTGAGTAGATATGGATAATTTTTTAATCACAGTGAGGAACCAAGGGATTTATCTGGTGTAGTAGGAGTATTAGATCAAGTTCCGCAAAATCCCGAGACAAGAGAAATTCAAAGAAATACACTGATCCGAAAGTCGAAACTAAGCCGTATTTTGAGAAAAAGAAAATACCACCTATTTGAATTACACGATAGCCAGGAACTACGACCAGGATATACTGAAAGAAGATTGAATTATTGTACCTGGTTCATTGATCAGTGCAAAAACAATCAATTTTGTGAAGAATTTCCATTCGTATTGTGAACAGATGAAACGCGATTCACAAAAAATGGAATGTTCGAAAGATATAATCGACACTATTGGTCAATTGATAATCACCACATCAATGTTGTGGTTAGAAATCAGCGTCGTTTTGTCTTTAATGTGTGGTCCGGAATCATTGGAGAACGAATAATAAGACCCATCGTATTTGAGGGCAATTTAAATAGACATCGCTATTTGAATGTGCTTCAAGTAGACGGGGAAAGATATTTGGATGAGATACCTATTGACTTGAACAAATGAATGTGGTTTCAGCAAGATTGGTACCCAGCGCAGAACGCTGTTATATTTCAAAGTTATCTGAGAGAAAGGTTTCCGTGACGATGGCTTGCTAATAGAGGTTACTGGTTATGGCCTGCCAGATCTCCTGATCTCACCCTGATGGAGTTTATGAAGAATAAGGGATATCAGCAAACGTATAACAACGTTGACGAATTGATAGAGGCTGTTCTTAACACTTTCAGAGCAATTGACTATAATACTTTAAGAAATGTTCTAAGAGCCAGTGTACGAAGATGCATCAAGTGCGTAAAATGTGAAGGTGTACTTTTTGAATACCTTTTATACTTCTTCGAATGTTTCTAGCTTCAAATCAAAGGGAGTAGGTTTGTATTGCTGATTTTTTCGATAATTCCGTTGTTATCAACATAAAACTTATAACATTTCATTATTTATTTTTTCCGAAATTTCTTTGAAAAACTGCTATGATAATGTGAAATTCCTATTCCAATATGTCCATGAATAAAGAATTTGCCTTAATAATTGTATTTGTCTTAATAATATACCCATGGTGAGCATGGTAAGTAGGACACACTATTTATCGAGAAGTGTTTGAGAAGGGTTTGAGAAGGGTTTGAATTCTAGTCTACTTCAGATCCATTTTGATGCAATTTTCAATACATTTGAACACAAAATCGATGATTCTTTGACAGCAATATGAATTGATCAAACATTTGAAATTTGGAAGAGAAAACCTGAAGCTTAATTTCAAATCGAATACTCACGTAGTAGTCTTCATTATGGTGTGCAGATTTCACGAGAGCTGGAGCTGCGTATCCGTGGGAAATGGGAGCTGCGTAGCCGTGGGAAATAGGAGCTGCGTAGCCGTGGGAAACAGGAGCTGCGTATCCGTGGGAAATAGGAGCTGGGTAGCCTTGATTTAAGGGTGCAGCGTAACCGTGAGAAATTGGAGCTACCTCCAAAAGACCTGCCTGGGCTACAGCTACGAAAGCTGTGATTGCTAGTACCTTAAAATATTCAATGATGTGATTATAAAAACATATAACATTTGATGTTATGTATTTGTCATTACGTCAGAAAAAACGAGTGATATTATACTGTGGTTTAATTCTGAAATCTGGACAGAACAGGACGACCAAGAGCAATTCCAGTTTCCGAGAATTATATCATTTCAATACTGAGAAGTTGATGGCAAACCAGAATCAATTTTTGGTTGAGCATTATACCTGTGTTTTTTGACTAATGTTTTTTGCAGTCAAACCATCATTGGATTCATCCACGTCTCATGTTTCATATATACTTACGACCTTCCGATGAATGAGAAGAAAAGTAATTAACTCTGTGATTATATCCGTGGTTATATCCGTGGTATACGACCATTTGGACGTTTGCTACTAACAGAAATAGAAGGCGAACATTTAGCCACTCCAGCAATCCAATCTGGGACTATTTCCTAGCCGACAGGAAAATCACTATAAATAAGTAAAAAGAAGTATCTCGAATTTTAGGCTTAGCCTACCTACACCGTACGTTAGACCAAGTGAGACAGAAGGGCTTTCAGCCGACCCCTCTTTGTCCCACCGTATGGAAGAAAAAAATTAAATCCTAACCTGTCTTGAAGTGCACGAACTTTTGTTCACCTATGTACGGTGGTATGATGTACTAGGGACGTGCTTTATGATTGGTCACCGTACTGGTCGAGAGTTTAAAATAACAGGATAGCCGCATGCTAACTTAGTTGGAAATGCATCAATTATTAGCCATTCTAACTTGACCTGACTAACCTTACGTATACAGAATAACCATTCCAAATCGTTTCGAAAAACTATTTATACAAAATTGTGGGTAGCAGAAATAATTGTGGGTAGCAGAAATAAGGGATTAGGACTTCGCTAAATTTTACGAAAATCCTTAGGGAGAGTTTTACAATACAAGTTCAACAACAGTAAGTAAACTCGCTGCAGTTGCTATGGATGAATTTTCTAGTTCCTTAGCAACTGAACTCAGTTTAGTTGAATTGTTGGTGAACTTGTTTCGTACAATTCCCCCTTAGTGTCACCAACGTAAGCTGACGAATCTCTAAGGTATGAAACGTCGTGGAGATTTTTAGAATAATATTCAAGTCACTGAAATTACTAATGATACTCGTCGTCTACAAAAACACTTTCTGAGAGGATTAAAAATTATGCCATCTGGTCAAAAATTTACCCTTTGCAGAGGAACATTTTAATCTCCCAAGTGCTTGAATTATTGCAGAAAATTTTTCGATTACATTTAACCTTAGAAAATCAAATTTTTAAAAAGTTTTAAGGATGAAAATATTCAATATTTTCAGGTTTTGGTATAATGTCTACCAAGTAGCTGGATCTTCCAGTGAGTTATTTGGTCCTATTGGTGCTAATTTTAGAGTTCCTTTGATTTCGAAAATGAATTTTGAATTGATTAGGTACTTCGATCTATTACTTTTTATCAATGATATTTCTTTTTTTCTCGCCCTCTAATATTAATTTTTCAATGTTGTCTCACCTTTGAAAACATGTTGCTGATGTTGATTATTTGCCAGTCAAAATTGAACTGATTCGTAAACAATAATTCCTGCTTATATACTTCTAACACCGAATTTAGGAGTAACATGGTCCAAGTACGCCAAAATGTTTGAATAGCTCTCATTATGAAATAAAAGAATGTGACCTAGATTCGATATGATTTGTTAAATGGTGTATGCAAGTGAGAGTCAAATGTCGAATATGAATGAAGGAAATACTTGACATTGCTGAATTCTTTAAGGTGTTTGGAGAACGGCATGATACAGCCAATTTACAGTCGTGCTCGAGAATTTTTTCTCAGATATCCACCCCATCGGTTTGAATAGTCTTGGGATACAAATAAAACTGTGAATATGTTCTCAATTAACTTCTATTCATTAACACTAAGGGCCAGTTTTTCATGTTCGAGTTAACCTCCAGATAACTAACTGATAGTTTAGATGGTGAATGACATTATTTAAATGATGTTTGGAGGATCACATTCTAACCATTAGTTAACGAATCTGGAGGTTAACTGGAACTTGAAAAACCGGCCCTAAATGGACAAAATTTTGAAATGTATGTATTTTTATTTATAGTAACATTAAACAAAAACCACAATCATTCTAGATATTGTACAACTATTGTACAAGATGATATATTTTATATAATAGTAATACAACAAATAGAAAAAAAATCTATTCATAGGCAATGTCTACATTAAAATTATTCCCTGAATGGTGTAGTGGTAATGAATGATTTGAAATTGGCTGGTTTCGACTAAATATTTACTAGAAATCCTCAAAACATATTTTTGAAGTTTTGTTTTTATAATGTGCCAAGTTTTTTTATATATCATTTTTTGTAAGGACAACATGTCATCATACTAGATGAATGATTCAAATACACAGGGTGCGTATACGCCACACTTACTCCCCGCCAAAATAAATAAATGAATAAAACTATTGAAAATAATCAACAGGATTGATAGAAAACCTTTTTGGATCTACCAATATCTGCTTCTTTATCATAACTTTTCTGAAGAACATATGCTGGTTTCGTTCTATTTATACTCACAGATATCTCTCTATCGGATTTATTTATATGAATAACTTTTGGTGTTCTTCTCAACTCCTTGAAAGGGCCTTCATATGGTGGTGTCAAACCGGGTCATAATCTGTCAACCCTCACAAAAACATAATCACATTTTGATAAGTCAGGATGAACAAATGTTCTATCATTATATCTTTCTCTCGCTGGAACTGACTTGAGCAATGTAAAAGTTTGTCTCAATTTTGTTAAAAGATTTGATGATTCTATAGTGCTATGAGATGTTGTGAAAAACTCTCCAGGCAATCGTAGAGGCTGACCATACACTAGCTCTGCCGAAGAACACTGAAGATCTTCTTTAATGATTGCACGCAAACCTAACAATATAATAGGAAGTTCATCCTTACAGTCATTGGTATTCGCTCTAGCTATAATTGCTGATTTGAGACTCCTGTGGAACAGTTCAACCATTCCAATACTCTGAGAGTGATAGGTTGTGGTATATATTTTATGAACCCCAATAAATTTCGTGAGTTCATTAAATATGTTCGACTGAAACTGTTTTTCATTATCAGAGGTGATGGAATGGGGAACGCCAAATCTACATATGTAATGGTTGAAAAACGTTTTTGCGACAGTATGTGCATATTACCGAGTGGGTAAGCTTCTGGGTAACGAGTGAAACGTTCAACTATTGTCAACAAATAAGAACATCCGCCAGAAGAATGCAATGGCCCTACTATATCTAGATGAACGTGCCCAAAGCGACCTTGCGGAATATCGAATTATCCAACTGCAGACTGTATGTCTATTTATTTCGGAATTCTGACAATTTTTTGCCCACTTTGTTACATCTGTATTCATGTGTGACCAGAAATATTTTGCTTTGATAAGTTCCCGGATGACAAATGTTGTACATTTTGTCGTAAACCACATACCGCATATTCTTCGAAATGTAAGGTCTAATAGAACCTTCACACCAAATTGCTATTTCTGAGGAAGATATGTCAGTTTTTTTTAAATTGATATTTTTCTTGGGCTTGATTGAAATTAATTGGAGTAACTCGGGATCATTCATTTGTGCACTACTTAACGTTTGAACATCGATATATTCTGAAAAAGAAATTTCAACTTTATGCATGTGTGAAAGAGTGTCAGCTACAACATTCATTGTTCCTTGTATACAGTGCGTTCATAAATGGTAGAAACGCTCTATTATCTTACGAATTAATTATTTTCGGAGAAAAAGGTCGATTTTGTATTTTAGTTTTCCACCATTTTTTATAAAAAAATTATTTTTTCCCCCACCACCTTTCAAGATATGACGTTATCGATATTTTTTTTTAAATTGAAAGGGTATATTTTTATGTCAAAAATTGAAAGCCCATATTTTTCTGAGTTCAATCATATCACATACGCCATATCTTACAGTTCGAATTACAGTATACTGAGTATAAAGGAAACCAGTGTTCATATTTTCAGCATTCATTTCATTATTCATTTGGTATCAAAATATCATAGGTTAGTAGTGAAAATAAACGAATAAGGAATCTACAGCAAATGCTCGAATTGAGCTCCTTGGGTCAGTTGACAATATGCAAGACGTCTAATGAATTCTTGGGTTACGTTAGACAGCACCTCTGGTGTAATTAGTTGAATTTCAGTTGGAATTCTCTCCTTAAGGTCTTCCAAATTGGTGGATCGGTTTATGTACACTTTAGTTTTTAAGTAGAGAGAAAGAAGTCCATGGGAGTTAAATCTGGGGACCTAGCAGGCCATTCACTCTGTCCGCGTCGTCCAATCCAGCGATTGGGGAACGTTTCATTAAGAAAATCTCTAACAACTCGAGCATAATGTGGAACTGCTCCATTTTGATGGAACCAAATAGAAGAAACTATTCGATCAGGTTGGTTGATGTCTGGAAATGTCTCAGTTAAAAATGTAACCACATAAGTTTGTAACATTTCCAAATAATTTCCACTTGTCACAGTACCGCCCAAAAAACATGGTCCTACTATGGTATTCCTGAGAATCCCAGCCCACACAGTTACTCTTTGGGTATATTGGGTATGAGCTTCCATTGTCCAATTGGGATTTTCTGTTGCCCAATAACAACAATTTTGTGTATTCACAGTACCGTTTATAAAAAAAGTTGATTCGTCGGAAAATAAGACATTAAATTCAAACCCATTATTTTGATTGCACACTTCTTGCATAATTTCACACAACTCCATGCGTCTATCGAAGTCGTCTGTATTAAGTTCAATTTCATATGGATGTTATTTATCTTTTCTAAGAATTTTATGCACAGCACCACGACAGATCTCATTGTTGTCAGATAAAGTTGTAATTGAACAATGAGGATTTTCTTCAATTCCAAGTAATACATTCAATTGAGTGTCTTCGGCAACGGTAGGTCTGCCACTCTTAGGCTTATCCCTAACATTGCCAATTTCATTAAATTTATGTAATATTTTGCTTACCGTCGATTTGCTTATTGGTTCTCGATAGGGATATGTTTCATTGAATATTTCGCTTACTTCTGCCATACATTTTTTACGATCGCCGTAACCTAAGATTATTAGAACATATATTCTCTGATTTTCTGACAGCACCATCGTTATTTCAAATAATTGCTTTTAGGATAATATAATTCAGAAAATTATTATTGCAGACTTATAAATCGATATGCTACATAACAAATCAATTTAATAATGACATATGCAATGGTAACTAAGAACTTGTCTGGTTGCTAAGGGCTTTCAGATGTTTGCTTAGCCTACTATTCAAGTATAGCAATATACTCGTACCTACTGAGTAATTCTCAGGTTTACATTGCAAAATGAATGTTGAGAAATATGAACACTGGTTTCCTTTATACTCAGAATACTGTAATTCGAAGTGTAAGATATGACGAATATGGTATGGTTGAACTCAGAAGAATATGGGCTTTCAATTTTTGATATGAAAATATACCATTTCAATTTAAAAAAAAATCGATGACGTCATATCTTGTAAAGTGGTGGAGGAAAAATAATTTTTTTTCTAAATAACGGTTCCTTCGAAACATGTCCTGCTGCTGATGTAAGTCTTCCGACTACATCTCGTAATGTGCTGATGTGTTTCCTCTGACTACACTCACACTATCAATAAAGATTTTATTTGGTGGAGTTCGACTGTAAGTTGTTTACCTACCCAGTTCCACTGTATGTTATGGATCGCCTCCGTTTGATAAAGGTGGAAAACTAATATACAAAATCGACCTTTCCGAGTTTTTCCTCCGAAAATATTTAACTCGTGAGATAATGGAGCGTTTCCACACTTTATGAACGCACTGTATGCCTTACATCAGAAGTGAATTTTGAAATTAATTCCATGTGTCGTATTTGTCATAGACTCCTCTCGGTTTTAGTGAACAAAGCTGTTGTAAGTGGTTTGTGATCAGTAAAAACCGTGAATTCTATCCCTTCGAGATAATAGCGAAAATGTTTAATGGCTGCAAATGTTGCTAAAAGTTTTCTGTCAAAAGCAGAATACCGTTTTTCTGTTGTAGTCAATTTTCGTGAAAAGTACGCCAAAGGTTTTTTAAATCCCCCATTATCTTCTTGTTCCAATGTTGCACCAATTGCTGTAGTAGATACATCAACTGTAAGACTTGTTGTACCGCCTTCTTTAGGATGCACCAGTATAGAAGCATTTGCCTATTTATCTTCTGCAAGTATAAAACTATCTTCGCAAACTCTCTCCCATGTATTGATGATTTTCTGTATCAGTTTTAGTAGATTAGCTACTAGCGAATGTATAGGTATTAGAATTTCGGCAATATTAGGAATGAATCGGTGGTAATAATTTATCATCCCCAAGAATCTTTGCAGCTGTTTCAATGTATTGGACAGCGGACATTCTTTAATAACCCGAACACGATCTTCAGATGGTTTCCTATCTCCAATGTACGAATGTGATAGGAGTGAATCTAGTCTATTCTCCTCACTTGTTGATAGTCGTTGAATGATTTTATTTTTCAGATTGTCATATTATTCTTCAGCAGGTGGATTTTCTATGATATCAAACATACTAGATATGATTTCTAGTGGTAAGGCAGCTATGAGGTGATCATATTTGGTGCGGTCAACAGATATTTGAGAAATAGCAAATTGCGACTCGACTTGATGAAACCCTTAGATTAAAAATCTAAGATGAAACCATATTTCAGGTTTAGATGGCCAGAAGGTTGAAAATTGAGAGAAGCAGCTATTTCATTATTTGTATCAATTGACATAATTTATAAAATATTGGTAGATTTGATATGAAATTCAATTGAATATATGAATTTTGGCAGCATATACTTACACAGATAATGAATGAATTCAAAATGAAATGAGTAGGTAGTTGAGTATTATTTCTTCTATCCCTCTTTCAGTGGAAGATTTGTTCAATCGAGGTTCCCCTGCTATAATAATTTTTCCGGTTTCTTGTTTAATAGAGACTCTCAGAGTGACGAAAGTTGATACTCTTGATTGGATTGAAAGTTTTTTGCGAATACTATTTTGGTTGCGATGACGTATTTCTTGCTTGTTTGATATTGTGTGCTTTCTAGTACGATATGCGTTACTGTTCTGCTCGTCGGGGTAGTCTCTAAGACCCCGCATCGCACCAATGGAAAATTGGCTCACGGTGAATCAACTCGATTTTTTTTGTATTGTAGAACTCGTGAAGCTGATCAAATATCATATCTTTGTCACTAACGCTCTGAATCAAGGAGTTGGGATTATAAAATGTGCTGGATGAAGTTAATATTTTAAAAATTTCAAATAGCTATTTTTCGAATATACAGGGTACCTAATTCACGACCAATAACGGAAAATTCCACTGCGCGCTTTCTACACCAAAAGGAGTGGAAATCGCAGTAGAATTTCGGAATTTGGAAGATGTTGGTTAGTAGATGTTGGTTTCATGGTGAATAACTTCAATGGACTGTACTTTTTATACTTTTTAATAAACGAAGTATTAATGATGAAATATAAAATATTGGTTTGACACAATACCTCATCTAATGTCAGAATATTTTTTAATATCACTAATAGCGTGTTAATGGTATTACCTAAGGTATTTTGTAAGGAAACGACAGCTGGTTAACGGAAAAACAATTTCGTGACAGTAGATGGTGGGCTGATGAGAACCCAAATTGGAAGATAGAGACAATAAGTCAAGTTTACTCCTGAAGTGATAGTCGGTACGGCATATAAGGCCAATTATTTCAGCATTTAATATCAAAAATAGGGAAAAAATGGCAAAGCAATGAACACTTTCACAAATGTTCTATTTTAGTGCGCAATGAAACAATAAAAAATTGCGCCCCCGTACAAGGTGGGCAACATAGTTGAATGTGCAAATTATAAACGCTTTTAGTTATGTTATAAAAGAAAAATGCAAAATAGTCACAAAGAAAATATCATTCTTTATTGTTCCTCAATTTTGTTACCATTTCCAAGTATGGCATCAGAGTGAATAATTTATTTATTTATACTTTTGTTAATAGCTCAGCCAAAAAACTCTAAACCAGTGGCAAACGTAATAAAACGTTCTCTCTGTCGTAAGTTTCGCCAAAAATTTACTACTTTCGCCGATAACGGCAACAAATTATTTTTTTTTATTTTACACTGAAAAATTTTGTTTGTAACATGAATTGATTGAGTAAATAATACAAAAGTTTTTTGAATTGTTTGGGAACGTAGGGAGTAATTTCTCAGAAAATATATTAAACTTTGTCAAGTTTAAAAAGAATGAAAAAAAATGCAGAATTGTGTTTTTTTTAAATGTCCCGCCAAACATGAAATGACGAACAGTACTGTGGAGTTTCTCCTGATACATACGCGATTATTGCACGTATTGAAATTTGTCAAAATTTATTAATAAAAAAAATTCTCACATGACGCGTACGTTCTGCCAGTCACTGTACGTATTCTTACGATCTACATGGGTTCGTATTTCTAAATAAATCTCCGATCCAAACTAAACTGTATTTATCAGGTGGAATGTATATATTACCATTTTCAGACATATTAATTAGCATTTTATCATAATTTAAAGGGCACCCAACTTCATTAAAGAACTTTACTGAGAAATGGCTTATTGTTGAATTAAACGCAATTATCCCAACTGCTGTTTGTAATGGATAATCTGTAGATTTTCTTTCTATGTTAGATGTGTATTTGATCTGAATATTTGATAACATTTCAAATAATGAAATTCGAGATACTCTGAAAGCTGAATCGCTAAAACTAGCCAGTTGATAGTTTGCATCGTTACATTTGACACACCACTTGAAAAATTCAATCATGTTTTCAGGGATGACTCTTTTACTCTCTGGTGTTTTCAGAGATCCATTGAATTTCCACAAATCAGCTTTTGCTGCATCCTTTCTCAAAATCACAGAAGCCTCATAAATAATCTTCAAATTCTGGTTTATCGTGCTCGAATTTTTTTCCATAAAAGTTCTGAAAGTATGATCTTTCACACTCTGTATAGGCATAATCATCCTGAAAATCATCTTTCATATTATATTATTCTCAAGTTGACTTTCTGGATTTTCTTCTTTTTTCGTCCAGCAAGGTCGGTGAGTTGCATAAGATCTGTATGTCACTGAACTTTCAAAAAATTGGAAAATTTGATATAAAACTCAATTTAGAAAAAACATTGATTGACCTACCTGCTATTCAACATCCAGAAGACAGGAATTTTCAGAAGATTTCTGGGAATTATTGAGTGCCTTTTGAGAAAAACGAAACTAAATTATTGGAGTGACATTTGTTGGAAATGTCAATTTGGAAAACCATCCCACACGAATTTCAATAGCCCAGGAAGAAAGGTGAAAACAGTTTAAGAGGAAACATGCCCCGACGAAAAAAACGAAATAGCTCTTCTGAAAATCATGAAGAATCATGTGACGCCCAATTCATTAAATTTGATTATGGAAATAACTCTATAAATAATCAAGAAGAATTAGAAACCATTCGAAAACTGAAAGAAGAAAATCAACATTTGTGGAAAATGATTGAAGAAAAAGAAATTTTAGTTATGGAAAAAGAAAAATATATAACCCAATTACAGAAAGAAAATGAGAGATTAATTAATAATTATGAATTGATTACTATGAATCTAGTGGAGAAGGAAACAATCATGGAAAGCTTGAGTAAAATCACGAAAAAAATTGAAGAATTTGAAAAAATACAATTACCTGAAAATAAACCATTATATTCACAAATATTGAGCCATTCACAACGAATAGAAAAACCCTCTCATTTTGAATCAATAATAATTAAATCCAAGTCAAATCAAGAAATTTCAAAAATGAAGAGAGATCTCAATGAAAATATTGACATTAGCCAGCTCAAAGTAAATATTACTGATGTGAAACAAACAAAAAATGGAGACCTGCATGTATTTTGTGAGAAGAAGGATCATTGTATCAAATTGAAAGAGGAAATAGAAAACAAATTGAACCTAAATTATACAGTAGAAAGCAAGGAGAAGTTGAATCCAAAAATAAAAATTGTTGGACTCATACTTAAAAAACCTATAGACAATTAAAGTTTACAGAATAAACTGAAAGAACAGAACCACTTTATATGTGAAAATGATTTTATAAAAATATCATTTATCAAATTTATTCCTCATAAAAACACACATACAATTTTTGCAGAAGTGAATGGAAATTTATTTAGGAAAATATTTGAAAAAAATAATGGAAAATTATTTGTCAGTTGGCAAAATTTACGAGTATACGAAAATAATAAGATAACCCAATGTTTTAAATGTCATCGATACAATCACTCTTCGAAAAATTGTAAAAATGCTTTAGTCTGTGCCAGATGTGGAGGAAAACATGAAGAAACAAAATGCGAAGAATCCATAATAAAGTGTGCAAACTGTGACTTTTCAAATAATACCTATAAAACAAAACATTGTATCAACCATCCAGCAACAAATGAAAACTGTCCAGTAAAAATTTTTTATCAGAAAAAATACTTATCCCAAATTGATTATGACTCATAATAAAACATTATCGCTATCATACCTCAACATAAGGAGTTTAAGAAACAAATTAACGGATGTAGAATTGTACATGAAGAAAGAAGAAATTGACATCTTAGCACTCACTGAAACCTGGTTATATCCAAATGAAATTACATTTATTAAAATTCAAAACTACTCAGAAGTCCATGAATGCAGAAAAACCAAACGTGGTGGAGGAGTATCCATATTTTTGAAGGAAGATTTAGAGTTCAATATTCTTGAGAAGAGAACCTTAGGAAATTGTGAATATATTATTCTTGAAATAATATCGGTACATCCTAAAACAAAAGTTGGAGTCATCTATCGACCACCAGATACGAATACAGTGAATTTCTTCAAGATTATCAATAATATTACTGGAACATACAAGAATTTAATTTTATTGGGTGACATGAATTTTAACTTGTTACAAAAAAATCATTTAGTGGATGAATACAAAAGTATTTATGAAACTAATGGTTACAAAATACTAAATGTAATTGATGAGCATCATTATACCCGACAAAATCATAACAACACAAAATCTATAATAGATCATGTAGTAACAAATTTTCATAAAAATATTAAATATCTAATTGAATATAAAGATTACCATCTTTCTGATCATAAAGTAATAAATATAAAAACTGAAAAAATAATAAAAAACAAACCAAAGATGATAAAAAAAATTATTAAAATTCTAGACAAAAATAAATTTCGTGATTGTATTTCAAAACAATTAAACTCTTTCAGTGATATTCTAACATTTGAAGAACTTGCAAACTGTATAAAAGAATGCAAAGAAAAATCCAGTGAAACCAAAAAGTTCACAACACGAGATAACAATAATTGGATAAACAAATCTGTGATAGATAAAATGAAAATTCGAGATAAATTATACAAACAATTAAAAAAATATCCAAATCATGACGAGTTAAAAAATTTATACAAAAAAATAAAAAATCAGGTCAATACATTATGCAGGAATTTGAAGAAACAAGAACTTAATAAACAATTTGAAAAAGCTGATAAAAACCCCAAAAAAATTTGGGATGTTATCAATAGCAATTTAGGAAAGAAAAAAAAGAACAAATCCATAAATCAAATCAAAAGTAAATCTGGCACACTACTAACATCTAACAAAGACATATGTAATGAATTCGTCAACTTTTTCTCAGAAATTGGAATAACTTTATCAAAAAAATTCAGAACCAAACCAACAATGCCTTCACTTTGTAGTAAATCCATGTTTTTGAAACCAGTTTCTGAACAAGAAATTCATGAAATCATAATATCACTCAAATCTAACATTGCTCCTGGTGAAGATCAAATTACTTCAAAAAACTTGAAAGATATAGTTGATCTAATTAGCCTACCCCTATCACTGATTATTAATAAATGTATTGAAGAAGGCGTCTTTCCAAATTATCTCAAAAGAACCATATTAAAACCAATTTATAAAGGAGGAGAAAAAAATAATGTTTCTAATTATCGCCCAATAGCTCTTCTAAATGTTTTTTCCAAAATTTTTGAGAAAGTATTGAAAGAACAACTAATAAATTTCATTAATAATAATTCTGGTTTTGATAAATTTCAATACGCTTTCATGCCAAATTCAAATACTCAATCAGCGGTAACTGATTTCATGAATGATATTTTTGAAACTCTAGATGAAAGCAAATATGGCGTTGCCATTTTCTTAGATATAAAAAAAGCTTTTGATACAGTAAATCATTCAATATTATTAGACTTTTTAAATAATTTAGGAGTAAGAGGTCACTCTTATAAACTTTTCGAAAATTATTTTGAAAATCGTATACAGTATGTTATTATAGATGAAAATAAAAGTATTGAAAAACAATCTACCATTGGAGTTCCCCAAGGTTCAGTATTGGCTCCAATTTTTTATTTAATCTATGTAGATAGTATAAAGAAAATAAAATTGATGGGTAAACATTTTTCTTTTGCAGATGATACTGTACTTTACTATTCGGCCAAAAATACAGCAATTTTAGAAAATAATATTGAAAAAGATATTCAACTGTTTGAAAAATGGATAGATGAAATGAATCTAACCATTAATTTAGAAAAAACTGTTTATATGATTTTCAAACAAAAAAATGTTACCAAAATAAAATTAAAAATAAAAATAAAGAACAAAATATTAAATGAAGTTGAAGAACACAAGTATCTAGGAATGATGATTGATAAGAATTTAAATTTTGAATGTCATGTGAATAAAATAAAAAAATCGATTATTCCTTTAATTGGAGCAATAAGAAGAATTGACTTTCTGAATAGTCAAATTCAGAATCTCATTTATAATGCCCATATTGTCTCACATATTAGATATTTAATAACAATATGGTCAGCTTGTAGTAAAAACCAAAAAGGTATTATTTATCGTTTGATGAATAAAGCAATAAAAGTAATTTTTAAAAAACCATGGGAAACTCCTTCTTCAAAATTGTACGAAGAAACCAGAAATTTCACATTAGATAAACTAATAAAATTTGAAAGAGCAAAATTTGCTCACAAAGTAACAAATAATTTACAAAAAAGTAATAGTAATTTCAAAAAAAAATCAAAATTACATGACCATAATATTAGAAATGCAAATAACTTCCATTTGAATAACGTTCATTCAAATAAAGGCAAAAATAATCCAGTATCTAGCTCTATAGAAAGTTACAATGAACTTTCAGATGATATAAAAAAATCAAAATCAATATATATTTTTTCGAAAAAACTCAAACAAAATTTGTTATCATACTGATGTTCATCAAACTATTATGCAAAGTTGTTATAATTGTTATATTTAATTGATTTTAAAATTATTGACACTTGTAATTATATATAATGTATTATTATCTTCCTTACACCAGAACTTGTTCTGTTTGGAAGATGTATTTTTCAATAAAAAAATGTGAAAAAAATATGATGCACGAGCATCTTCAGAAATAAATCCAGATGCTTTGACCTCAAATTCTTCATTGCCTTCCAACTGAACCGCATCTCTCATCTCATCCCAGCTTCATCAGTTACGATCGTATGTAGAGGATATTTTTTTCGTGTCTTTTTTGCAAAAACAACAAAAATAATTGAGAACTAGAGGTTGATGGAGTCAAAGCATGGATTTTTGTAAACGCTCTAAACTTTTCTTGTGGGTTACCTTACTTTAGCATTCTGAATACTATGATCCAGAGTAATTACACATATCAAGCGTTGTAATAATTATACAGTATAATTGATTATAGTCAGGATCATTTAGGTCAGTTCTCAAATCCATACACTTCATCAACATATCGTGTCCTGTAGTTTTTTTACTCATTTCAAATCATTGTTCGTTTGACAAATAAAAGTTTGACAAAGCAAAGTTAAGTTCTGATAGCGGATCCATGTTTAAAATATAGACTGGAAGATGGTGACAGATTTCAGGTGACGATTTTCTCGTTTATCTCTTTGAGACCAGTGAAAGATATGGAAATTCTGACAAAAATGATGAAAAATTTGAGTGGTCGACACGTGGCCTTCATATAAAAAATTCAATTCCGGCACTTAACCTCACTTCGACATCCGCAAACAACTTTTTTTATGGGACAGTCATGAAGGAAACTTCCAGCACTGGCAGCAACGAGAAAATCGTCTTAAATAAAAAAAAATCACAAGTTTACGTTGGCATTTGGAAATTTTAATATGTCCGAGAACATGCGATCGGAAGTATACTTATGTCGATATCAAAATGAAGCTGAGAGTATAAGCAAACAGTTTCAATTCAGGTATTTTTCCGAATAACTATTGTTGTTGGAGTTATTCAATTAAAATCCAAAGGGTTGGTATGAAATTATTCATTTTTTCAAAATATCTCGACAAGAAAATAGTAAATGTGGTTATATTAACTTTTAATCACATTAAAAAATAAACATTTAAGTGTCGGAATGAACTCACTAGCTCAAATAGTTATTTGTGTAATTGATGACTTGTTTATTTTGTGGAAATTCATGATCACTTTAATGAAACGAAAGAAACACAATTTTGTCTTATTTCCACTAGTTTTTTATATTTACGACCGGTTTCGGGCTTTATCCCATTATCAAGTATAAAAACTAACTAATACAATTGTTCTCTTAAACCTAGTTATATAGGGAGTTTGCAGGTAAACTGGATGGAGAGTTAATTAAATGAAAATAAATGAAATCAAATGAACATGGGTGAAACGATATAAATTCAATACTGGAGGTTATGGAAATTACCTGGGTTGTCAAAATCACAAATTCAAAAGTGGAGACCCACATAAATCGAGTTGCTCGTTGAGGGTTATATATTTCGGGTTTTTAATTGATTTATTGATTTCCATGGCTTCCAACTGATTCATTTTTTTTCTTTTATTACAAGTGTGTAGGATTTTGAGATTATCTTCATTTATCTTGTGTTTGGATTCTTGCAGATGTTCGTACATTGTGGATTTTTTGTCGAAATAGACGTGTTCACGGAACCTTACGTCAAAATGTCTACCGGTCTGGCCTGTATATACTGCAGAGCATTCCCCACATTCTAATCTATATATCCCTGATTTTTTCATTCTATCTCGTTTAGGTTTTGCATTGAACAGAATTCTGCCTAAATTATTATTACTTATGAAAGCTGTTGTTATTTTGAATTTAGAAAAATAATTTTGAATGTTTTCTGCAATTTTACCTGAGTAATTAATGCTACCATATTTACGTGTATTGTGTTCTTCGATATTTGGGTATAGTTCACTCATAACCGTTTTATGAGTTTTACCTGATATTAATTTCTCTATTAAAGAAACTGGTACTCGATTGTTTACCGCAATTTGTTTAATGATGTTTAGTTCATTCTGGAAATTCTTATCAGGTAAAGGGATTGAGAAAGCTCTGCGTATCATTGATCTAAAGGCGGATAATTTATGTGACATCGGACTGAAAGAATCAAAGGGGATTGTACAGTCTGTGAAGGTGTTTTTCCGGTAGATATTAAATTGAAAACTATTTCTAACCCTTGAAATACTTAAATCTAAGAAGTTAAGCTTCTTGTTTTGTTCAATTTCTACTGTGAATTTAACTTTATTATGTTGATTATTTAGGAAGTTCAAAAATTGATCAATTTGTCTGTTGGAACCATCAAAACCCACTAGTACGTCATCAACGTATCTGAACCAAAACACAATATGTTTTTTATTTTAGAAAGGGGGTTCTTAAGGATGAGGGTATTTTCTTGGTTGTCCATGAAATTATCTGCCAGAATGGGACTCAATGGTGAGCCCATTGGGAGACCAGAGTTTTGTAGGTAAAAGCTATCATTATATTTGAAAAAAATTTGTTTTAGGCATAAATTCAAAAGATTGCAAAATTCGTTAGTTATATATGGGTTTACATTACGTTTATCTAATATGCCCTTTACAAGGGGGAGGCATTCGTCTGTTGGAATGTTAGGAAACATGTTTTTAACGTCGAAGGATACTAGTTTGATATTGTTTTTGATATCCTATGTAATGAGTACTATTAGTTAAGATGGGTCGTTTGCTTTATTCATTCCAAGCCCACGAAAATACATATGCGCGTCCACCATTAGGGTTTTGTAGTTATAAATATAATGATCAATGAACAAGCAAAAGTAGTGCTAGCCCGTGTAACATAACAATGATACTAATTATAATTATGATACTTTATTTCCTCAATGACATGCATAAACACGTATAGATTCAACAATGCCCTATTTCTCAACACATTTGATGGCATATGGTGACTCTTCGGACCCAAACAACGCGTATGCCGATCAGTTTCCGTCTGATTTTTATTCGATGAAACATCGTTTAGAATGCTTGGCATAAGCTAAACTATTTTGAAGATTGTGGCACTTCCGGTTGCACGGGAAGTGGACCCAACTTCGTTATTTTGAATGGGACACCCTGTATATTATCAAGGTTTTAGATTTTGCGGATGATTCTGAACATGTTTCTGAACATGTTTCATGAATAATGTCCTATACCCAAGTCTAACCGTTTTCGAAATATTTCAAATTTTAAGTTGAAAATTGCGTTTGCAGACTGAAAAATATATTTTTTTATTTCTGGACACGATTATTTATTTTCGATTGTGTATCGATTTATTCATAGGAGAGGACCCAGTTCAGTAGAATTTCGATATCAATTCGATTAGAGTTCACCAGAAAATGATATATACCCGGTTGAAAAAATTTTGTAAGTTCATTTTTTCAAATGGAAACCCTTCAAGTTGATATTCTCATTCGATTCGGCATCGAAAATGAAGCTAACTTTGAATGAGGTTATCTATGCCTACACTCAACAGTTTTCGAAATATTGGCGAATTAACATGTCTCAGTTCCAGAAAATCTCGTATTCTTGAGTTTACTTATTCTGAGTTGGCCATGGCGCCCGCAGTTGCATTGGAAACAATCAATTGCTACGGAAATATCATTGTAATCAATCATGCCGGCTCGTTTGAATAATTCGAATGAAGATTACTCAAATCTATTTATTATTTATGGCGAATGTAATAGGGTTATATCAAGAACATATGATATATTTGCTATTCGGTATCCGCAGAAGCAGAAACCCCTACAAAATACTGTTAAACGAATTATAGAAAACTTCAAAAACTTTGGAACCATCACAGCAAGAGTGCAGAGAAACAAGCCAATTGTTGATGATTAAGATATTGAAATTGCCATTTTGGGGTATTTTGGTCAATTTTCAATGTTTGTAGAGCCATATCTCGGAAAGTAGTAGAGAGCGCCTCAAAATAATTTCAGATTCAGGTTCAGGAGACAAAACTACGTAAGTAACATCACTTTTTTTTTATTTGCGCAGAAGCCCGATAAGCTTACCTTTACCAAAAACAGATGTCAATTTCGAAACAAGAATAGGATGAGATGTACTTTTTTGCAGGTGAAGGATAGAATTTGAATATTTCACATAATTTCGAAAATGAGTACTTTGACACTTTACCAATTGCTGATTATAGGAACCTATTTTATCAACATGACGGGGCACCTCCGCATAATGGTCACTTAGTCAATACTCGTATACAAGAATTGTTTCATGACCAGTGGATAGCCAAGAATGGACCATTTCTTTGGCCGCCCCGCTCTCCAGATTTATCAGTGCTCGATTTTTTCATTTGGGGTACAATTAAAAGTCAAGTCTATGAACTTCAATTGACTACCTTGGAAGATTGTATGCAACGAGTGGGGAATTCATTTGAGAATCTCAGACCCGATTCAATACGAAAAGCGACACATCAAGAATTATCAGTGAGATGTGAAAAATGTTTGGAACTTGAAGGGCGCCAATTCGAACATTTACTGACCAAATAATTTTTGTATACCTCTCAATATTGTTAATTGTTCTCTTTCATTCGAATTGTTTTAGAATTTCTTCATCTACATTTTTGTTTTGGCAGAGATGGAATGTTTTTGAAGTTTTCTGTAATTCGCCTAACGGTGTTTTGTGAGGGCTTCTGCTTCTGCGGATACCGAATAGCAAATATATCACATGTTCTTGAGATAACCTTATTACATTCGCCATAAATAATAAATAGATTTTCCCGCTGCCGACACTGTAAATAGTCCATACATGCTTAGCAACAAAACAGGTAAATGGCCTATATCATTCGTTTACTAATTCATCTTGACAACGGAATGTAAATAGTGTCATTTACATGCCTAGGGTAATAATGACTTTGCCTTTGACAAGTAATACCTTCAGCTTCATTCATATCAATTTTTAGGTTATGAGACCTTTTGAATATTATTGTTGTCTGCTTATTCGGTAACTTAGTTACACGCACAAGCAACTTAGAATGAAATAGCGAAACGAATAATCATGAAGGAATGGTAAGAAAACAAACTTCAATTCATGCAAATTTTGAGAAATGTCAACAAGCAGCGGGAAAAACGTAATAAGTAACACGGAATGTATCGACTGTTATCATCCTCGGCAAGCGACAAGCCTCGGCTTTGCTTCGGCTCGTACTCGCTCACCTCGAATGTTAACACGTCTTTACAGTCCTTGTTACTTAAATAGTTATTGAGTAATCTTCATTCGAATAATTCAAACGAGCCGGCATGCTTGATTACAATGACATTTTCGTGGCAGTTGATTGTTTCCAAGGCAACTGCGGGCGCCATGGCCAACTAAGAATAAGTAAACTCAAGAATACGAGATTTTCTGGAACTGGGACATGTTATTTCGCCAATACTTCGAAAACTGTTGAGTGTAGGCATAGATAACCTTATTCAATGTTAGCTTCATTTTCGATGCCGAATCGAATGAGAATATAAAATTGGGGGGTTTCCATTTGAAAAAATGGACTTACAATAATTTTCTCAACCGGATCTAAATCATTTTCTGGTGAACATCCTGTATAACTCTAATCGAATTAATATCGAAATTCTACTGAACTTGGTCCTCTCCTACGAATAAATTGATACACAATCAAAAATAAATGATCTTGTCCAGAAATAAAAAAAAAAAAATTCGGTCTGCAAACGCAATTTTCAACTTAAAATTTGAAATATTTCGAAAACGGTTAGACTTGGGTATAGGATATCATTCATAAAACATGTTCAGAATCATGCGTAAAATCTAAAACCTTGATAATATACAGGGTGTCCCATTTAAAATAACGAAGTTGGGGTCCACTTCCGGTACAACCGGAAGTGCCACAATCATCAATGTATTTTAGCCGGATAGCACTTATCAACAATAGTTAACTCCCAAATTTTCAAATTCGGCCCACTTATGGTTTTCTATATATTGATCGATGCAGTTCCCGGAGGGGCGCCCTGTATACTTGACACTATAAGATAGAAACAAGTGTAGTGTCCGTTCAGCGGTTGCGTGCAATGGTATTATAAAGGTGGAATGAAAATCTGATTCAGTTACTTGCATTTTTATACAAAAATCAACAAAACTCATTTTCAAATAAATATTCAAACAATATGGCAGGTACAAGGTCTAATGATGGTAGTAGGCGGGAGCAGCTTGATGTACTGGAGAAGCATACTGTACTGGGGCAGCGAGGAGTACTTTTCCATGAGCAGGGGCTTGGTGCACTGGGGTTCCTGATTTCTCTACGACAGCGTTGAAACCATTGTGGTCATCAGCGGTGTAGTGAACGGTACGGAGGGTACCATCGGGTTCTCCTACGGTGTAGTACCCTTTAACTACGTCACCATCACGTTGCTCGTGTTGGGACTTGTGGTCTCCGGTGTGGCCGTCTTCAACTCCGTAGTTGAATTCGTATTTGGGGTGTGTCTGAAATAAAAATTTATTATTCAACTTGGTTATCTCTATTGCTACAGGGAGTTTGAGGAAAATTGTGGGGTAAAGTTTAGGTATAATAAATCACTTTTACGATGATGTTGGAGCGGTCAAAATTTTGCCTTGGAAGAAAACGTGAAACCTATCATTGCTTCCTTACAATAATATCAACAATTTTCATTCAACAATATAACAACATTTTGAAATTTGAATGTAGGTACTATCTAAGTGAAAATAGTTGACGAAAACGATAAGTAAATACTGATCTACTTGTTTCGTTATAAACAAACAAGATATTGACAATCAAATAATTGAAATATGAGAAATAGATATTCATAGAATATTGATAACTAATCAATTAAGTAAAATATGAGAATTAAAAATTATTTTAGACATGGACAGTAACTAGGTATACAATTAAAAATGAAATAAGAGTTCAAGTCAACATATAGCAAAGGTATTGAAATCACCGATATCTGAAGCCAAGTAACGCTAGGCGAGGTTGGGGTTTGGATGGGTGACCGACGGACCTCCTTTCGAAATTCTCCTCAGATCGTGCTAGGAATCGCACGTAAAAAGGTAAGACCTCGTTAATGTTTGGCTCGCACAAGTTAAGACTTTTGAGGGCTGCCGTTCGTAAGGGGAAGACAGTTGGTTAACGGAAAAAATGATTTTAAACAATTATATTTACTTGAATATTCCGGGAATTTCAATTCTGGCACTACGAAGTAAATGTTTTTTCAGTTCTTTTTGAAAGCGACTGATATTTATTATCGATTTTATAATTTCAGGTATATTGTTATTCAATTTGGGAGCAAAGTAAGTATATGATCTTTGAGCTGCGACCTTCAGCAATAGGGGTGTATATAATGATCTTTCTGACGAGTATTGTATTTATGAAAAGGAGGTAATGCTGTACGTTTGTTCACATGATTTCAGTACTGAAGCACAAACAATACAACTACTGTCTTATATCCAGAATTTGAATATCGGAGTCCAGAATAATCGAAGAATATTTACTGTTTTTGGGAGTTTCAATTTGAGAAAACGCCTTTGCATGACTTTAGTAGGAGGAATGTGAGTGTTGGAAGCTCCTCCCAACATCACTATTCCATAACGTGAATGACTTCCTACAATACAAAAATACCAAGTTTTCAGATGCTTCAGTGGTAGTAGCTCTTTGAAAAAGTGGTCCTCAGTCTATTGACTGTACTTAATGTGAGAATGATCTGTGGATGACGAACAAACTGTCTGAAACAAAGAGTTCTGTGGATGTTGATAAATGAAAAATTCCGCACCGCCTTATGTTGTTTACGAATATAACAAATATTTATTCAGGATTCGAGTATTATGAATCTAGACGTTGGGTAAGAAAACTCATCTACATTCTAGTCAACAGCCAGAATTCAATAAAAGCTCTGAATTCAGTACAGATAAAGTCGAAACAAGTTTGGAAAGCTACAATGAACAAGCAAAAGACAACAAAGTTACACTTTTGTGGGAGTAGAGGAACAGATGCCAATGAAAAAGTAGAACAACTTGCAAGAGAAGCATCTGATTCACCATTCACAGGCCCCAGAACTCGATTTTAGCAAATCCCGATGAACAAATCTAAAAAATGAGTGGAACGGAACGAAACCTATACCATATCGGGAACAAATCGGAGGGTTTCGACATAGCACAGTATTAATTGGTGAGGCACCTAAGCCAAACATTAGCTAAGTCCTCAACCTGAACACATCAAAGATACGCACAATTTTCGGCTTACTAACGGGACACTGCGGCCTATTAAAACTCCTGCACTCAATGAGAATGAGTAAAAAAAACGGGGAGTGGGGGATTTCTCAACCTTCTGATATAATTTTTCATTTGAAGATCTATCAGTGGATAAGGAATATTGATGACATTTTTTCAAAAATACTAACGATATTAGATATTTCTACTGATTGCAGTTCTGCAAATGTTGATATTGTTATAAAATATGCTGAAAAACGTTGAGTCGATGACTCATTTAAAATTTCCCCTTTTTAATTTCAAGCTATTTTGAAATCAGTGAACCCACACCATTATTCATTGTATGAAATGATGTTTCTTCATATTCACATCAGATGACATCGATTGGTTGTACAATACAAACACTTACGTAGTAATCTTCAGCATGGTGAGCAGATTTCAATAGAGCTGGAGCTGCATATCCGTGAGACACTGGTCCAGCATATCCGTGAGATACTGGTGCAGCATAGGCGTGAGATACTGGGGCAGCATAGGCATGGGATACTGGGGCAGCATATCCATGGGATACTGGAGTAGCGTAGGCGTGGGATACTGGAGCCGCATAACTGCGAGTTATTGGGGCTGAGTATCCATAGGATGAGGGTGCAATGTGACCTGACTGGAAGTCAATGAGTCCTGCTTGAGCTGCAGCTACGAAAGCTGTTATGGCAAGAATCTGTGGAAACGGATATTATTGAATAACATAAGTTTCATTCTATAAAGGAATACATTTTCACTATGTGCGAATACTGGCAAGACTAGTTATCGATCAACTTAGTTGATTTAGTTTGATAGAAACAATTCTTTCAAGCAAGCTACTGAAAAGATTGGTTGTATGTTGATGTATACCAGAGAAAGAACTTCTCTCACTCACAAATCTGAGGTTTATGATGAAATTGCGTGCTTTTATCCATATTGCAATTCACAAAATATTGGCCAGAGAGGTCGTAGGATCTCATTTGCTAATCATATTCCAAATTCTAGCCACCCTTTTGAAATTTTTCATGACCCTGAAATATTGCGCATATCTCAAAAAGGCACTTCGTTGTATCTAGTTGATAGCTTAGGATGCCAGTGTAAACTCTTCAGAATAATTTTGACTACTTGTAATAATTTTTCAATTCGATGAATTTCCAAATATATTCACGATATTGCTGTTCAGCGACTCGAACAGAATGAATGTGAGAGCAGGGTCTGATCGCTTTACTTACGTGACAAGATCAGACTTGAATTCTGCCTATTGAAAGAAATCTAGGATGAGGCGATGAAGTTGTATAATATGATCATAACTCATTATTCAGTTCTATCAATGAAATATATTATTATTAATTATATTGATTCCTACTACATTGACTCGTAAAGGTACATTGAAAGTGGTTAAATTTTGTACTTGATTTGTTCTCTAATTTATGATTCGATTTGACATTTCCACTTGAAGTATCAATTGTCACCTACCAAAATACCCTCAAACTTCTGTACCGCACGTGTTGAATGCTATCCGGCTTTACATTTAAATTATTCCACAATTATTTCCAAAAGTAAATAATATCCGTGATAATTATCATGTAACTGAGGGTAAGGGGCACTCAAAATGAAAACAGAAGAATTATAGGCCTTCATCAGGACCATGTTTTTTCTACTTTGAACATGTTCTTAATTTGTCAAAACTATAAATCATGCTTGGTGGAAAACCATTTTCCTTTTGTCTGTTGTTCAGATACACATACTTTTCCCTCCTCATTTCAATTATTGCAATTCATTAAAGATGTTTCAGCAACTTTTTTCATCCTCCCCCACGGGTTCGACGCACAAACATTGAACAAAAACTATTTTGAATGTCATCGAACTACTTTTTGATAAAATACATTGTGATGGCTCAATAAACTAAAAAAAATCGAATGTTATGGGAAGTCAAGTGTCAAATCGGTGAAAAGACAAGTCAATTCTCTTTTCAACCATTTCAATTTATCCAAAATTCGTTAATACCATTTTTCACAATTTCGAGCTCTATTCCTTTTGAAATTTTCAATTTGATGTACTCCCAGCGCCATCTGTCGGGTGATTGCAATGGATCTTTTTTCAAGAAGTAGGATCGGTTATACAAGTCAAAATGTTTTCTTTCCCATTGTTTCACATCAAATCGTTCAAATTTATCGAGGTAAGGTACCATTCAGTTCCGCACTTAAATATGATATTTCATATGCAAATTGTAAAAAAAATTAACGAAATAAAAACAAATTGATGGTTGAAAAGAGAATTGTCAGGGGTAATATAATAAGTGGTATGATTATTACCGATAATTTTTTGGAATATTAATGAATTGCAATCCCAAAGCTGAAAATACAACGAGTCCGCAGGACGAGTTGTATTTTCTCGCATTGACATTGCCAATGAATTGATATTCCAAAAAATTATAGGTTATTAATCATACCACGAATCATATTTAGGACGACAATATATCGATTTGAAATTAAGAAAAATCGTGTCACCGTTTCAATTTGAAGTAATTCTCAGAAATCAAAATCTAACATCTATGATACCAATAGCCATTTGTCCCCAACGATCGCTCATATTGATTAAGAAATATAACTAGTTAGAACACAAAGATTTGTCGTTTATAATTTAAATCATTATTTTCACTTGACAGCTAGTAAAACAAAAACTAAGCAGGTTTATCACCGTGAAAATACAGCGACAAGCTATATTTTCACTGTAATTCCGATTTTATTGGCTGAATTTCAAAATTTGAAATAGACTGATTGGTTGTTAAGCAAGGAGATATATTGTCAAGGAAATATAATTTCTTTCATGTCAAAAAATAGTATTGGAAATATCGTTAGAAACTATTTAATCCAAAATGGCTTGATAGAAAACTGAATACATGATTTTATGAATTTCTTCTACTCATAAAACTAAATATTCTGCAAAAACTATCCTTTGTAACTCCAACAATGCTATTTTTTTGACAAGATTTAGACGAAAAAATTAGCAGAACGAGCTGTACAAAACATCAGGTTCAATACTATCAATAAGTATTGCTCAACATCGCTTCAGTTCCAATACTATAATTCGCTTTTTTTTTTAGTTGCATTTCATCGATTTCTAGTGATCTATATTATAAAATAATAAAATAAGTCACCTATTTATAAAACCACTGAAGTCAATACACAATACAATATTTATTCATACAATAAGAATATAAAGCCACTCTGGTTTTGCAAGCGCGAGAAGTGTTCATAACGAGCCGTAGGCGAGTAATGAAACCTCGCAAGTGGAAAATAGAGGATTTATATACGATTTTTTTTGTTTTGGCAGTTACAGTGACGTTAAGCGAAATTATTTCAGTCAATCGCAGGAAAAATTATAACAAATATGAGGTTGGCAATTATTGAAGTCGCCATTACTGTAAAGCCGTAATCAGAAAACTTTCGTTAGTTTATAAAAGATCTCTTTAATTATGGATGAAGACAGTGATTTATTATTATTATTCCTGCCGATGTGATGGAATCAGCGGAGGCAGTTATCTTAGAACTTGTGTCAGAAGAAGAATATGCATTTGATAGTTGCTGCTTTCAGAAAAAAATTTGTATGGTATCAGAACCCGTCACTTTTTCTTATAATATTTTTTATGATTGTAACATGTTTAATGGAAAACATTTGAAATAAAACTGATGGAAAATGTGTAATACTTGAATTTAAACAACGTAGGTCTGTCTACAAGTAATGAGCCTACTTTTGACAGTTGAGTTATCAGAAATTACACATTTTTGGTGTAAGTATTTAAAAAATGTATGGTTCACGGGCAGATGAAAACTCTACTTGTCTCAAATAATATAGCTTTTCTAGGATCATCCTATTTTGACAACAAATTTCCTTAGGCTCTTCTAGTGAATAGAATTTATTTTGAAATTGAAAATTTCAAAATTTCTAACTATTTAAAATGAATATATTGAGAAAAAAGACCTTGTTGTATAATTTTTGATAGGATTATCATTCTCGTTATAAGAACAATGATGTGATAGAAATGATGATTAGAGTACTTATTATTTAAAAAAAAAAACCCATGTCATTTCAAATAATATTTTGGGATATGAATTGAGCAGTTCATCTCAATGTAGACACGAGAATCACATTAACATGGTTTTCCAGTTAACCATAACACATAACACAGGAATAAAAATTTTTAATTTTAATATTGACTCACCTTAGAAAACATTATTTCGCTGTTGACTATTTCGTACTATGAAATGAACTGATTTGAAAACAATCATTATTGGTTTTATATACTACTAACCAAAATAGGAGTAACATGGTCCACGCCGAAATATTTGGATTGTTATCATTATGAAATAAAAGAATGTGGCCTCGATTATTACTTGTTTCAATAGCGTATGTAATGCTCATGCGAGAGAGCAAATCTAATTTTTGAGATTGGCCAATTCATTTGTGAATTTGGAGAAAGGCAAGGTGACCACTGTCTCTCCACTTGAAAATGTTCTGTGTCCTCAGTTCAAAATTTGGTAAAACATACTGAAGAACAAAAAATACTATTTCAAGTTCTATAAATATTTATTGATATTTTCTCTTTGAAATGACTATATATTATTCATTTAGGAAACTACCCAAACACCAAAATTATATCAATTCCACTCGAAACTGTAACAATTTGCTCTGTGTTGTTTTTATGTGAAATTTTTCTATCCCATCTTTCGAAAAAACTTAAAATCTTAAAATGCTCCTGCAGCTGTCACCGCTAAAATGTCTGTTATATTGGTTTCGAAATTGAACAAAACCACAACAATATCAACCACCCTAGCACTTTAAATTTGAAATTTGAATCCACCAAAAAATTCAGTACGGCATTAAACTATACTTACCGGAAAAATCTATCTTGGACGAAAGTTTCTACGTATTTTCTCTCTACTGGTATATCTTTCTAACGAATTCACTGTTCTAAGTTTGAAAATATAATTTACCTAAGTTGTCAATAATCCAGTCATCAGCGCTAAAAAACTGTAAAACCGTGGAATTTTGAGAATTAACACCGATTTCAATGAAAATTTGGATTCAAGCTATACTGATTTTCTTTTTCAAAATCTACCCTGTGCTGAACCGGGCTTTTTATTTTTTAGGGGTGAAAACTAACGCTTATTGAAAAAAAATTTGAAAAAAATTGTTTTAGCATATATTTGGTTAAAATAGAGTTTAACTCAATTATGACAGATGCAACCCCTGCAAATCATCCCCTAAGGGATAGTAATTTTTAAAACTTGTATTAAAGATATTTATTTTATTTTAATTTGAAACGATTGTATATTGCGTTATCAAATTTGAATTATTGTTAGAACGAAGTTGTTATTTGCCAAAATGCTTCAACCCTTGTAAACCACCCCCTGGGAATATGAATCAATAAAAAATAATTCCTTTTTAAAGATTTATTTTTTCATGATTAGAAATAATTTTAAATTGCATTTCTATTTTATTTGGAATAATGCAGTAATGATATGAAATCAATTTTTCAACCCTTATAAAAGCTACCTTACCTTAAGACCAAAAATGTTAAACTTGGGCTTATAATTTTTTGTGCAGTAATAATGAAAGAAAATTGACACATTCGCAACAGAATCAACGTTGACGTTACTTGTACTGGGATGTCCATAGTTTTTTTAAATGAACACACTATGATATGATGCAATAGTTACCCCTAAAAGAAGCGCGATTCATAAGTATTATTTAAAAATTTATTTACACATTTATTAACATTAGATTTTTAAAAAAATCTGTTGGTTTTTCGTCGACAACTCCTTCATTTTTCAAGCAAACAACTTTGAAAAAAGCATTTTGTAAATAATTTTAAGGGCCTCAATTTCATATTAATTAAAAATGTTTGCAAGCCTTATTTTTGGAAAGGAGTGAGTTCAAAGGGGTTGGGTAAGCCACAATCAGTACATGTATGCAAACTTTGAACCGCCAAATCTCCTTTAATTTTTGTAATACAAAAATAAAAAAATATATATAATTTTCAGTAAAAAAAAATCCTACAATTATTATTTGAATATTTTTTCATATTATGAATACTTTTTGGTTTATTTCAAAATTATAAAAATGTCGTTTTCAATTCAATCGATTATTCTTTCTAAACTAAGCATTCCAAACCAGTCGAATCACATGGATCATATCAATTATACGTTAATTTCTATTAGGGTTGTAATGACTTTATTTTGGTCATAATAATAATAATAATAATAATAATAATGTTTATTCATCTTCATATATCAAACATGTATACATTTTGAGCATATTTATATATAACAGTAATGTTCGATCAGTATTGACCAAAATGAGTTAACATATATAGTTATGAGAATAAACAACGAATCCACTAAGGCAGAGCCAGTGCGTGGATTGTAGACATATAAACAAACTTGTACGGTTACATCATATACAGGATAAACAGCTTACAATATTGGTATGTAGGCTTTGACGGCTGGCGCCAAAACCACAACATACCCTATAATATTAATAAAAATATACATAAGTTTGATATTAAAAATAACAATAATGTGAAGACAATAAATTACAATACAATACAATGCAATAATAAAATCAGTAATACATATGGGAAATATTTGTAATGAATCAATTGAGTGGAAAAATTGAGATAAAGGTACTATCCAAATATAGGATCAATTAATCTATGAATAGCAAATCTATCCAGACTTAAGAGATAGCATCTAGTTTTTTTCTTAAATGCATATATAGTTGGTGCTTCTCTTGTTTCCAGGGGCAAAAAATTATAAAGCCTATTCGCTAGGTAAGTGAAGGTGCGTTGGGTGATTGTCTTTGAGGAATATACTGTTGTAAGAGGTGCTTTAGCTTTATGTCTTGTATTGTGGGTGTGGTCTACATAATTAAGAATCATTCGATTTTTATACTGTTCATTGACAATTTTGACAAAATATAGTTGTCTCAGATCCAGCATTTTTGCTTCTTCAAATAATAATTTTGATGCGTATTTAACTGGTTTGCGGTAAAGAATTTTTAGGTACTTTTTCTGTAATACATCTAGTTTTTTCAAATGTGTTGATGCTACCCCTCCCCAGTTGAGAATTCCATATGTTAGTCGCGATTCAATAAGTGCGTAGTAAATAATTTTCATCTGGGTGATATCTAAAATATTTCTTAGATATTTGAATTTGTATAAAGTACTGCGCAATGTTTTTGTAACTTGATCAACATGATAATTCCACCTCATATGTCTGTCAATGATCACTCCCAAGTATTTCACTTTTTCGGATGAGTGAATAGTGATATCCTTACCATGGTTGTCAATTTTTAACGAGTCATACTGAGGCAGGCTATTGGTATAACAAGAGAATGGTAAGTAAAAAGTTTTTTCATAATTTATTGATAACATTTTTTGATTGAAACAATCAAGAACTTTACTCATGTCATGTTGTGATTTTATTTTTAGTTCATCCCAGGTATCAGCATCATACAAGACAGCTGTATCATCAGCGAAGCATATTAGTGTTCCAGAGGTATCGAATGTGAGTATGCTATTCATGTAGATCGTAAAAAGAATGGGCCCTAAAACAGTTCCTTGTGGAATTCCGCACTCTACAACTTGTTTTTCACTGATGGTAGGGTTCACAGTATCGAAGGCCTTAGCAAGATCCAAAAATACACATAACGATGGTTTACTTTTTTCTAGATTTTCAGATATTTTGGATGTGAGAAAGCATATGGCATCTTGAGTGGATACACCTTCTTTGAAGCCAAATTGGTTTTTTGAAATTATATTATGTTTATTGGTATATGAAACTATTCTTTTTTTGATTATTTTTTCTAATATTTTTGCTATACTTGAAATTAATGTAATAGGCCTGTAATTGGAGATTTCATTTTTATCACCCTTTTTATGGACTGGCTTAATCAAACCTATTTTCAGTTCATTGGGAAATTTTCCTGTTTCTATTACTTTATTAATAACAATCTTCAAGGGAAAAGCAATTTCATGTTTAATTTGGTGCAGTGTTTCTGTCCTAATACCATCAATACCTGGTGCTTTTTTCATCTTCAGAGATGATATTATTTCAATTATTTCTTTTTCTTTTGTAGGGGTGAGAAAAATTGATTGTGACAAGGAATTTCTTTTCATCGGAGGGACGGGAGGTTGCTGAATATTTTTTGCATGGTTCCGCCCAACAAGTGAATAATGCTTATTGAAAGAATTTGCAATATTTTTTTGATTATAGATAAGATGACCTTCCTCATTTCTAATGCGTTTTATTTTCATCTCTTTTTTGTTACCAGATACATCTTTCACCGTTTGCCATAGAGCTTTTGAATCATTTCGTGACTTTGTGATGCGATTTTTGTAGAAATTGATTTTAGAGTTTTTTATAAGTCTGTTCAATGTGTTCCGGTAATGAATATATTGGTTTTTCAGTTCTAGGTTATTTGGAGTTTTCTTCAAGTTCTTGAATAAATTGTCTCTAGTATTGATAGATTTTACTAATCCATTTGTTATCCATTGTTTGCGTTTTACATTTTTATGTTTAATTTTGACTGTTTTCGTATGTTTATTTATTAAGTTTTCTATTAGGTTCAGAAAATAAGTAGCACTTTCATCGGTGTCATGTATGGTAAGGAGGTGGGACCAGTCATAGTGTGCAAGCTCGTTCTTCAATGTTGTATAATTAGTAAATTTTTGTTGTCTTTCTTCTAGATTTGTAGTAGGTTCACAATTCTGGATAGGCAAATGTACTATAGTGGTGTAATGATCGGTTATGGAACTTTTCATTAGAATGGGTAATACTTCAGTTGAATTTAATTTATTTTTAATGAAAATATGATCGACACAAGTGCCACTCTGTGATCTAGTTACAGTATTAATAACTGAATGAAAGTTATATTCATAGAAATTGTTTAAATACTCTGTGACTGTGTCATCTTCAACTAATATATTCAAGTTCATATCCCCCAGAATGACGTGAAAATCGGCATTAAAATTCTTGTTTTCAAGGTATTCGCGAAGATTTCCGACAAAAAGATTTTCATCTGTTGATGGTGGTCGATACAGACCAGTTAAATAGACAATTTTATTTTCGACCGTAATCGAAACCTCAATAGACTTACAGTTACCTATATCAGTTATTGCAAAATTATAACATAAGTTTTCTTTTATGAAAATCACAACACCATCAGCTTTATTGATATTACCTTCATTATACAGGGTATCATAGCCATTTAGCTTAAACATATTTATGTCGTTAATGTTCCAAGTTTCTGTCAATATAATGCAATGGAATTTATCTTTTGATTCTGATAAATACACCTCAAGCTCATCCAGATTTTTAGCTATGCTCCTGATATTCTGATGGAGAATTTTAAAATTATATTTCTTATTTTCTTCCAACGATGTAAATGTATTATAGTCCTTAATATTCTCAATTTCCTCAGTTTTAATTGGCTCATATTCGTAATCTCTTATGTATGGGTTCATTTGAAGAGTTTGAGAAAATTTATATACACCTATGAAGTCTGGTCAATTCTCAAGCAAAAGACTTTTATCAGAGTTCTCTCACAGCGAAGTGGTCGAGGTGTTAGAGCGTTTGGCTTCCACCCAGACGGTCCGGGTTCGATCCCCGGTCGTGTGTCACTGAACTGAAGTGGTTCGGATTCCACTTTTCTAATTAAACTGTAGGTCCCGGATCTCCCTTGCTTGCACAAGCTCTGCTTTTGAGGGGTTTTCTCCGAAAACCTGGGAGTTTCGTAAAAACAAAAAATTTTTTACAAAAGAAGTTTTGATGTACCTTAAAAAATATTTCCTGAGTTTTCCCGAAAAATTTCCATATTCGAGTTATTTGAGATTGGAGTTTCTCAATTTCCGGGTCCTTCTGAAATAACCATCCTTCAAAGAACAAGACTGTCTTTGCTTTTTCAATAGCTACAGTTTTGTTCATGTGATTTTTTCGATAAAATTGTTATTCAAGAAAAACGGATGAAAAACGTGGGTTTTTTCAATGAAAAATGCACAGTTTCAATCGCTAATAACTCGGAAGTAGTAGTAGTTCTCTTGAGGCCGCAACCACAGCCTGGCAAGTAGGCCCTCATGGACCCTTTTTGCCATCCCCTGTTCTCCACTTATCTACATTCATCCTGCTAGTTTTCCTTTTCGAACCTTTGTGACCTCCTAATGAAGGTTAATATGTCCGATAACTCCAAGTTGATTAGTTCCTCTTGTTGGAGTTTGTCAACTCCGAATGTTCCAAATCTTAGCCTCCCGTATTCCTCACACTCGCCTAGGAAGTCAGATGAAGTTTCTTCGTCTTCTTCGCATTTTCGGCAAGTGGAACTGTTTTCTATACCTATAAGTGATAGGTGTCTGCCTAACTTGTTGTGTCCTGTTAGTATTCCTATAAGGAGGCGTAGTGCTTGGCGATTTCTGCCCAAGAGCCATGTCGTCCCGGACTTATCGAAGCCGGCCACGAAGTCTTTCGACTGCTAGCATCCCGTGTTATCCCTCCAAAGTTTATTCAGCTCTTCTTCTGCCCATTCGTCTAGGGCTAAAGAGGTTTGGCTTCTTGCGATGCCTAGTACAGGCTCCGGTCCACAGAACGGCGTTTCGGATCCGGATCTGGCAAGTCCGTCTGCCACCTCGTTCTCGCGCACCCCTCTGTGTCCCGGGACCCATACCAGCTGAACTTCCTTCGTTTCAGCTAGCTTCTCGAGCGCATCTCCTGTACAAGCGCTGAGTTTGTTTGGTTTAAGATGGCAGGCGGCTCTGAGCGCTGCCTGACTATCTGAACAGATATAATTCTCTGTTCGGATCCATCTTTCACCTCTTCTCTCGTAGCTACCGATAGGATGACGAACACTTCAGCTTGAAAAACTGTTGTATATCTGCCCAAAGCGTAGCTCTCTCGTACTTCTCTTCCCTCCAGGTAGATTCCGGCACCCGAAGCCTGTTTGTCAGTTAGACGCGAACCGTCCGTATAACATATTAGGCTGCCTGTGCTAAACTCCACCGTGTTTCCTTCCCACTGTTCTCTGCTCGGAATAGTAAGAGTAAACTCTCTATTCCATCGCAGTCTGTCTTGTGCGCTTTTCACTCTGAGGGCAGAGATAGGGATCTCCTGTTCCGCCCACTTCGCGATTTCCGCATGACCTATCATCGCTCCTTCGTTCATCCATACTCCCGAGTACCACATCCTCAAATGGACTGCCATTGCCTCCTTCTTGATCCAGACTGAAAGCGGTGGCAGCCCCAGCAGTACCTCCAACACTGCGGTTGGAGTCGTTCTCATTGCGCCCGTTATCACTAAACATGCCAACCTCTGAACCTTGCTGAGTTTTCGGCCTATTGTGCTACCCTGTGTGCCTGGCCACCACACGACTGACCCATAATGGATCTAATAATTCGGAAAGTATCAACTTTACAAAAAAGCTTTGTGAAACAAAAGTGTCTTATAATCGACCAATCTATCGACTCTCGTAGTCATTTTGATTGAAAAAATGTTCATCTCCTAGATGGGGTTGTTTTAACCCCCAGGGTAAAAGTCCGCTTTGGCGAAGGGTAGATTTTGAAGAAGGTTATAAATACTACCTCAATCCAAATTTTCAAGGAAATCGACTCTGATTCTCAAAATTCCAAGGGTAAATGGCAGTTGACTGGACTACAAATAGACGTGAGTCGCCTAGGATGAAATATGCTGGATTCGATTCTGAGGTCCTTTCTTTTTCTTCTCTGTTTTTTTTTGAGGTTCGGATTAGCTGTATCCCCTTTTTCGTTCCCTGCCAGTATAATCACCGACAATAATACTCGGTGTGAACGGTTTAACAGTGTATTGATTGGGATTATAAAAAGTTATTGCGTTATATTTAATAAAATAAACAGTTGAATACTATCGAAATAAAATCAAATATTGCTGCAAATATGATGCTTTTAAATTCTGTCTGCGCTGGTGTGTTTAGACTACTTGATTTATTTATCCAGTCGGTAAATATATCAAAACAAAACAAATAATGGTTCAAACAGAAAAATGGAGGTTCACCCACAGTATAAGAAAATATTGGTTGTTAGTTTGCACATAACCCAAAAATATCACTTACCAGCTCCGTTGCTGTCACCTGTACTTAGTTACGGAGTGTTGAACAATTCCGTACCAACAAAAAAAAACGATGTATATCAGTAGGATTTCTGGCAAAGTTCAGTTCGCGACCCGATTCAAATGAACTAAGAACACTAACAAATTTGGAGATAAGAAGTTCACAATTCTACACACGCTTTAAAAAAATCACTTTTTCAAAAAAAATTAAAAAACAAACTCTATCTCAAATTTCTGATCGCGTCTTGGATCTTCGATCAACACGGTTGATCTTGCTTGCGACCCAGTCTCCTCTCTTGTTTTCACGACGCCTTCCGGCAAATCGAAATTCTTGACGACAACAGCGTTTTTCTTTAAGATCCAGAATTGATCATCAAGCGTCACCTTGTTCAATTATATTCGTTATGACTGTCTGTCCGCCAAGTGATTTTAAATCTCTTGGCTGACTACATCGGAAATCTTCTGCATTGCCCTCTGACACACCCCTCGGGCTTAGTACTTCAAAAGTGACTATCCTAGAAAAAACGTCTCCTAGGTTATAGCCTGATTATTTGTTTATATTCTGGGTTAGTCCTATTTGTAAATAAATAAGTATTAAACTAAAGTATCGTGAATGAATGCCTCTTTGTATTCTTATTGTGAAAAAGGTTTCTTATTTGTACCACCTCGCTTGTTTCGATATACTTCTTTATGAGAGAGAGAGAGTTTTATTTTCTAATTAAAAGAATTCCACCAACCTAGCTCAAATACCACAGAACAAAATAATTACAGGGCATCATATGAATATACAGAGTTACCCAATTTATTCAAAATTTTTTCAATTGGGGAATATAGAAAGTTAGATATTTTGAGCGAAATGGAAATTTGATTCAGGTACGTACATTTTTATGAAAAAAAAATTTTATACTGACAGCTGTTTCACTAAAAATTAATTTTATCAATGAATCAATTTCAATTTTTAAGACTTAAAAGTGTCCCAAACAACGTAAGTGAATTTTTTTAATGAAACAACCTTCGAAGAAACACAAATAAAATTTAAAAAAATTGCGTACGCCAGTCTCTGAATCAAATTGCCATATCGCTTAAAATTTCCAACTGGCTACGTTTCCCGATTGAGAAAAATTTTGAACAAATTAAAAAATAGGTAAGTGAATTACAGAGGTGGATACAAAAATACCAAACACACTGTACCTTTTGAAGGAGTTGAAATAATATTAGTATTGCTGAAATGAGACAAGAACAAGCTTTCCTGCGATACTAAACATGACATATGGTTCCATTAAAAAAATGCCGATGACGTCACTTCTCCTCCAATGGCAGTATTGAAAAAATATTTGAATTCATAAAAGGTGCACAGTGGAATACCCTACAACTTTCAGCAGAATATTTTTCCGATAACTCTCATTTAAAATGAGAAAAATGGGCGGGTCTATACATTTCACTAACTCTGTACATATAATAAACAGAAACATACATGTCTTGTAAAGATGGCCTGTTGCAATTGGCAATTCGTACAAAATCGTAATTTTCGATTAATCAGCATATTTTATGAATATGGAAACTCTCACTTGACTTACTCAGATCAAACTCTCCAGAAGTTCGAGTAGAGTAAAATTATTAACTCTTTCTGTTGGGAAACCGTCAGAAAAAGAGCGAACTCTGGCTTAGGGTCTACAGAGGTTTTATTGTTTCTATTTCTTTTGTGTAATTTTGTCTGTCTATATAAAAAAAGCAATTTATTTCTAACAGAGGTATCCAGTTACAGGAAATGTTGATATAAATTATATACTGTCTTCTAAGCGACAGCAAGTAAGGAAAGTATTTCTTAGTAAATGATAAATGCAAAATACAAGAGTGTAGTTGATTACTAATTATTAATACAGCTATCAAAAAAAAAAGTATTCAAGTAAAATTAACTAACATATTCATATCGTAATATTACACGATTATTATAATAACAATACATGATATAACAGCGTTCAAAGGGTAAAAATGAATATCACAAATCTTACAAATTTTGTGGAAGCTACTGCACATGAAATTCACAGATGATCGTATCATAACATTTGTTCGTGATGCTTCTCAATGAAACTTCAAACCATGTCGACCTCCGATTCTAGGTACTGAGAAATTTATATCGTTGAGAAGAACACTACTATCGATATTGTTGTTAATTAAATTATGCAAGAATTTTGTAGCAAGCATAATTCTTATTTTTTCCAAAGATATCATTTCAAATCACGACAAAAAAATGTTATGACCGATACCTCTTACAGGATATTGTCCATCGTAGACATAAATATTTAAGTAACTTTCTCTGTATACTTTCAATTGACTTTATTTAGTAATCGTAGATGGGTTCCATATCAAAGAGCCGTTTTCTAACTTATAGATCTGCCAAAGGCAAAATACAACAATTTCAACGTGGCAATATTTTCTATTTAACTATTTCTGAAAATGAAACCATCCCATTCGTGTCTGCAACCGTTTTTTTATATGTGTGTTGAATGTAAGTTCACTATCATATGTGATACCAAGGTCTTTCATCTCTTCTACGGCGGTTGATTATTTTGTTGTCGATTGTGTAATCACATATCTAGGTGATTTTTTTGTAAATGATATGTTACATTTCGTCACATCAAGTTGTAGACGATTATATTATATAGCCTGTATTCAATAAACGCGATATTATTATCATTATGTTTATCAAAACTTATACCGGGTGACACAGGTTATCACGCCGGTTCAGGCATGAATATTCCTAACTAGCTTCTTTTTTGTATTATTGCTCTTTCAAAATTTTTTATAGCCTGACCTAAAATATAAGAAGAAGAAGAACTTTATTTCAAAAATAGACAAAAACATAATTAATTTACTATATCTACATATTATATATGAAAAAAATAAGGCAATGAAGACAATAAAAAAAAACCTGTCTAGTTTCCCAAAATACAAGAAAAACTACATAACACATATTCCATATAGGATATGAATTTATATTTTCGTTGTAACAATGACTCAGATTTAATATAGTTCAATTTGTTCTTATAAATATTATCAAATCCTTTTTGAATAAACGGAGAGAAGTAGAATTTTTTATATTATTTGGCAGTTTATTAAAAGTATCCAGACCCTTGAAAAATAATGATTTCATACAGCTTCGTGAATTTGTCCTTGCAATGTGGAAATTAGTGTTCGATCTGGTATTATGATGATGTATTTCAGTATTTGTCATTAGAAAGTTAGCTAAATATGTTGGTTGCAATTTATTTATTATTTTGAAGATAAATATCATAGTTAGATAGAAGAGTCTTTGAGAAACCGTAATCCACCTTAATCTGTAAAGCGTATCTTGTATAGGTGTCGCTCTATTGCAGCGTAGTATTATTCGCATTCCACGATTCTGCAGTTTTTGTAATTGATTTAATTTGTTCTGATTAACAAGATATAAGAGAGTACCGCAAAAATCATAATGAGGCTTTATTATGCAATTATAGCACGGTATTCCGGCAGACATTGATAATGAAGATGACACTCTTGAGAAAAAATATAACTTCTTTGATATTTTGTTTATCACATAGTCAGCATGATCATTCAATGAAATTATGTTATCTTTGTAAAACCCTAGATACTTGATTTTACTCACAATTTCTAAGTCACTATCATTGATTTTAATTTTAACTGGATTCCTTTCAATGTCATTTTGTTTATATTTTGTTGCAATGATCATAGCCTTAGTTTTAGTGATATTTAGTTTTAGTTTATTTGTTCCAAGGTATAACTCAATATTTTTTAATGAATTGTTCATCTTTTCAACGGCTACTTGCAAGGATTTATCGTAGGTATATATCAATGTTTCATCTGCAAATAAGTTAATTATATGATCTCCTTGTACATAATTAATATCATTTATATAAATTAAAAAAAGTAAAGGCCCTTATACACTGCCTTGTGGTACCCCGAGATCATAGCACGTATTAATTTTTGTTATTTGACTCCTAAAACTGATGTAGCTTTTCAACCATTTCATCACTACATCATCAATACCATAATATATGAGCTTTTGGATTAATATATTTCTGTCTATTGTTTCAAAAGCCCTCTTTAGATCAAGAATGTACTAAAAATATAATTATCTTCATCAATTTTTCCTTTCCAATTTCTTTACTGTGTACTGTAAGGCAGATTCACACGAATGTTTTTTTCTAAAACCTGATTGACAACCTAAGATTAACCCGTTTTCATCAAAGTATTTGTTGAGTTGTTTATATACTGCTAATTCCAAAACTTTTTCGAGGGTTGGTAGAGTATTGATAGGACGAAAATTGCTAGATTCTATAGTATTATTTATTTTCGGTATTGTTATTACTGTGCTTGTTTTGAAGTGCTGGGGAAAATTTCCAGTTTGGAGAGACGTATTTACAAAGTTCAATATTACATGTCCCAAGGTGTTAGGTACATATGACAATATTTCGCCACTATTCCTCTAGCTCATACCAATTATTTTACTTCTACTGCAATTGATAGGTTTTTCCTCTACCTACAGTGCAGTGCTACTGGATGGTACTGAAATACCAACCAAATCAGTTTATGAATGGCAGTATACAGGTACTTACTGAATTTTCAGATTTTTCGAAAACCAAATTTACTAAAATATTTCGTAACGAATCATTATAAATAATAACACGAACGAAGTTTTACATTCTGTCTATCTATCAACATCGTCTGATTTTTCTTCAAAATGCTCGAAGGTTTGACATATTGCTTGCAACAAAGATCTGACATTGACCTAAATATGTATTTTATAATTCATTGTAATCGCATACCAGCCGCTACGCATAGTCCACAAAAAACTAATTAATAGAAAGTGTAAGCCAATCCAGTATGATTAATTTAATAAAGCCATTGAACGTTTGTTATGTTGTAATAGCTTCGTGAGTCTGCATTGAAACAGTGAGACTTGAACTATTCGATGAAAATGAACTTATAAATGCCTAACTAAAAGTTACAATTGCGATTTTATTAGTTCGATATCTTATTCGGCATCGTCCACACTGATTTGTTGAGGAACCTGATTCGTGGTTATACTATAACAATTACTGTGAATATTGTAATGTCCGTCGTTTGGTGCGATGATAGCATAACTGTGGAGACCCAGTTAATCTGGCGTTTCAAACAAGATGGTACCGTAAACAAGGACTACTTGGTCCACTTTAAAAAAAATTAAATTCACTTGCAGATAAATTTGAGATTTTTAATATCATCAAGCTCCGGTAATTTTTGTACACAACTAGTCAAGCATAAATTTCGTTAATAAAGAGATTTTGCATTTATTTTATGGAAGAAATTTTTTTTCTGTTGTTACTTTTATGATAGGATAACTATGGCCCAATATAATTTTACATACTTTCCAGCGCTGTATAGTGAATCAGGGCAAAAGAAGAACTAGGGTTTTGGAAAATAATTAATTTCTCAATGAAAAAAATTATATTTCATTGCGCAAAAAGGTTACAAACATCGAAATTCGAAAACTATTCAGGAAATTGAGCATCACAAAATATTGACAATGAAATGATCACTATTGACTAGTATTGGGGGTTCTATAAGTCTTTCAATTTCGATCCAGTCATGAAAAATCTAGTCTTTTTTTTAGGCCACTAACAAAACTTCTTAGTTTGCTTCATGCATTCGACAACTGCACCTTCTTCTCTCAGTTATCACCATCTCTTGATACTGCCTAACATTCCAACGAATTATAAGAAAATTTCTTTTTGCAGATTTTACTTTCAGTTTTCGTCTGGACTTACAGAATGATTGATGTTGCTTGAACTGGATTGAACCGAAACATCGTTTTTGTCAACATTCATATCTCATTCCTCTTCCTCATCACTATAACAACCATGTCTCTGTGACCTGATGAAACGGGACTATAGTTGTCACTATCCTCATCAGTTGATGAGATGTCCATAGATACATAACCTTTTTTTCTTCATGGATTGTCCTTCATTGCTTCGTTTTTTTCCAAATCCTCTTGTTTTTTGAAGCTTCTTTTTTTCTTTCTCATGTTTTTTCTTGCGTTTTCTCTTTTCTTCTGTTTTTTCTGATTCTTTTTATTTTCTTAATAGTAGAAAATATCATTCACACTAATACTTTGACCAGTAGAAACTTCAATTATTTTTTGTTTTGACTGCATGTCTCGTCAAGGTTATACATTTTTGCAGGTGATACATCCATCCAGCAAAATCTACTCTTTTTGCTGACGACACCTCGTTAGCCCATTCAAACAGAGATTTTAAAGTCTGAGACATTGATTCTAAGCTTGAAACAGCACACAGACTTATATAACTCTCATTGCGATAAGATTTTGGGTGTCCTCTTGGACTAACATGGGAAGAACATACGACTTTTGGCTGCAAGAATATGCCACGGAAAATCTTTCAAATACGTAAGCTGCAATATTGCTTGTTACACTCAGCACTGTTAACAGCTTACCACGCACTCATACAGTCCTCAATATCTCATGCTCTATTAGTATGGGGCTCCTCAGCACGAGCTTCAGCAGTCTTCTCCATGCAAAGGAATCCAGTCAGAATCATTGCTGGCTTGCCTTCTAGAGATGATTAAAGGGGTGCTTTCAAACATTTTAATATACTAAAAACTCTTGGATGACCTGGTGTGCTTCAAAACAAATGTTTCAATTCATTTTTAATTGTGCTTCAGGGTATTTTGAAGTGATATGTGGCCTCTCTTTGCGTCATCTAATCTAAACAGTTTTGTAGAAGTTCATTGATGCTGTAGTCAGCATAACTTTGGCTTCCAACCAGACGTTACCATTTATACGGCATCTTTATCAATCTAAAAATAAAAGCATGCAGTTAAAAATCAGCAACCACATGATCTAAGGGTAGTTATGACTCAAATATTCAAAGATTAGAATGGTGCGACTTACTTTGACCCAAAAACTTGCTGGGCCAAAGAAGGTCGTAATTTTGACGTTAATCTTAATTAATTATGGATTGTTTTTTTTAGAAAAACCTAATATGTTCACCAAAGTGGCAATCACACCACAGCCTCAGCATCATAATTGGCTTTCAAATAGGTACTAACCAAACTTGGAGATGATGTAACAGGGGCAATATTTACGTGTCCCACTGCAGCCTTAGAGGTAATGCTAACCTTCCGCCATTGCACCTATGTGTAATGAAAGAAGCAGTAAACAGTGCCTTCAGACTGAGCCAGACAAAAAACTTGAAAGCGGGAAATCTGATTGGACACTTGAAGATATTGGAACACATTCCCTTAGATGCCATGTCTAAACCGACATATTTCATGCCAGTCAGGTACAACTTCGAAATGCAGTTTGAAGTGGTCATAAACAGCCACCAAATATGCATAGAGAACGGACCTCAACTGGGAAGGGATGCATCAGTGTGGTACAGAGATGGATCTAAGATGGATGAAAGGGTTGGAGTGGGCGTAACAGGAACAAATTTTAGGCTCTCAAAATCCCTTGGTAACACCCCAACCATCTTCCAAGCAGAAGTACATGCTATAGAATTATCTGCCCAGGAATGCCTTGAAAGAGGCACTCGAAGGGCAGAAATCTATATACTATCAGATAGCTAAGCAGCACTAAAAGCTCTGAGGTCATACACCTGTGAGTCTAAGCTGACTTGGGACTGTAAAAAATACCTGAGACAACTGGAACAAACAATCAGGTCACCCTGATGTGGGTTCCAGGTCACAACGAAATTAAAGTTAACGAAGAAGCAGATTGCCTTGCCAAAGAAGGGGCAAACACACAATTTCCCAGCCCAGAACCCTTCTGTGGACTCTCCAAAGCCTACTTGAAAGAGGAGTTCCGACGCTGGGAAACCGATGAAATGAAATCTCACTGGAATAAAGTGCCAGGACAAAGACAAGCGAAAAGACTAATGTGCCTATCACCAAAGAAAGCTAAACAGCTTCTCGAGTTAGACCAGAAAGACTTGAGGATGGTAACGGGACTCCTAACTGGACACTGCCCTCTGGGGTACCACCTCAAAAAGATGGGTAAATCAGAGAGTGATAGTTGCCGCTACTGCGAGAACTTCGCGGAAACTGCAGAACATTTGCTTTGCGAATGCCCAGCGATTTTCTGCAAGATGCTTAAGTTCCTGGAAGGGGCCTTTTTAACGCCCTCCGACATCAGGAACTTAGCTCCCAGGAAACTGATAGACTTCACAAGAAGTCTCGGAATCCCGGGCCTCGAATAGACCAAGTGTCACGCACAAAAGAACTTATAGGTCGAAGTGCTTGTGAGGCTGCACAGCCTGTACGACTTCCCTATAATTTACAAATCTACAATCTAGAGATGATGTAGCCAAAGGAGGACCCCAAAGTAGCCCGGTACTAACTCAGCTTCGATCAGAGTTTCATTCAAAAGTTAAATACAGACCAAGTATCTGTAGATTCTACGTCTGACGACAACTCCATACCGTACATACATACATCACAAGCCCCTTTTGATAAAAATTACAAATATATTATATCAGTAATCGACAGGAATGAATTGAAAATGAAAAAGTTAATATAAGATAATCACATGGGGTCCTTTACAACTCTGCCATAATGAGTGACAATGGATAATATCTCGTTTCTGGTTTGCTGGATCCTGGAATTGAAGGTTGTCGGTTGTAAATAACATCTGTTTTTCTGAAAGTGTGCTTCTTCTTATTGGCTTCAGGTGTTGGTTGTAAATAACAGGCATCCCCAACTCGAACACTGTAGTCATTTGATCGACTTTAATGAACAGCTGTTCTGTATTTCCAGGGACGAACTTTCCCTTGTACCAAAACAGTCATCATTTGATCAACTTTAATGAACAGCTGTTCTGTATTTCCAGGGACGAACTTTCCCTTGTACCAAAACAGGTTGACGAGATTCATGAGCAGAGAGTTTCTTGGTGGAAATATCGAAATACCCTTTTCATTGTACCTATCTGAAAACACTACATTTACATGCTTATTTAGCACATTGAAAAAGGTTTTTTTCCGTGCGACTATTTAAAAAAAAATTCCGTGCGCTGCTCTCGGGTGATGTGTTCTTGGCTCAAAAGAGAATAATCAGGACGATTGCTGGTGTTCCAAGTGTTGTCAGTTGCCGAAACATTTTCAAGGAACTGGGTATTTTAACGCTCACAGGTTTATTTATCCTTGACACATATACGCATATTTTCAAAAATCGTGATCATTTCACGAAAAATTGTGGAATACAAAATTTGAACACGAGAATAAAGGATAACTTCCATGTACATTTACCAAAGTCCGTCATTTCATATAGGTCACCAAATAACGTGGGAATTCTCATATTTAATAGACTACCTCCCGAAATAAAGTCGTGTCCTTCGAAAATACATTTCAAAAAAGGTCTGAAGGATTTGCTTGTCCGTCAGAGTTATCATTCAATGAAAGAATTTTTGTGAATAAGTGTTTAGTCAATATTGTAACATTGTGATATTAGGTTAAGATCTAGGTTAAGCTTTTTTCTTATATGACGACTCCTATACAGTTGTAATTGTCTTAATAGAGGATAAATGGTAAAAAAATAATGCTCGTTTTGTAGCAATTTCTGGATATTTTTGTACCATAAATATTTCAATTGCTAATACATGTTTTTATTCCTTCATCACTAAAAATAAATGTTTCTTAAAAATTTGTGGTTTTCAGGTAGATATAATGAAAAATATCGTTCATTACTCGTCTATAAATGCTTTTTCCGTGCTTACACGACTTCCCGTTTTCGGCTTCAACTCCCAGGTTAACATGTCGCGCACGCACGGAAAAAGCCTATTTTCTGAACTCGCAATGAAATATAATATTTTGTTTATTTTGTTTTATTCTCAGTTTTTTTCTTGTAGCCACTTTTAGGGTAGGTACTTTGGTTTGAGAATAATTTTCCCTACAGGTAAAATGGTTCTTTTTTATCAACAAATCACTTGGAGAAGGCATGTCTTCTTTTGGTTGAGAGTTGCAGAAAATCTTCGCCATCTCTAAGTGATTCAATCGAATATCCTTCCACTGTTTGTATTGCTATTTATACCATTCCTGTGGAGCGAGGGAAATGAGGACTGGAAGTTATCAACTTGATATCATATCTACTTGCTAATATTTGTTGAAAATCTGCTGAGTTGAGACGAGGACCGTTGTCTCAGAATTTTTTTTGCAGTAGTCAATTTATTGCGATAATGTCCTTCAGTGCAGAAACTACGCTTCTGCTCGTTTTATTGGAAAGCTTGTTGACTACTACAAATTTTCTATGAAATAAAGTTCAGTTGCCCAAGAGTTTTGAAATCTATCCCCACTTTTTGCCAAGACAAATCGGGTATTTCATGTGGTGTTGACGGCTCTTTGGCATTACTTTTTGAATCGTGTTTACAAGATAGAAAACTCAACACAGGATTTTCTGTCAGTCAATATGTTTGGCCAATAAATTGACTCCAAAGCTAATTTTATACAAGATACTACCCCTTGATGAGACTTATGAATCAGTTGAAAAAAATGTTTGTCTCAGAGTTTGAATTATTAATCTTCTGCCATGAAATGAAACATTCTTATGAAGAAAAATATCGTTTCTGATTGTCTGAAACATTTAACTCCATGAGGAACATTGCTTTTATGTCTTGGCCGACCCTAAAGAGAATAGCTTTTTACTTATTGAAATACCCGGTCATCATTAAATGCATTCTTAATTCTTTGCATCTATGAATGCACCAAAATTTTTCAAAATTTTGATATTGTAGGTAATGGTTTTGAGAATTTGTATCAAACACAGATTGTGAATCTGAGGAGCATGATGTTTTTATTTTTCGTGAAGATATCGTCCTAGTGGGAATACCTATATTTTATGTATGTTACCATTAGTAGTGTCTCAATATCGTTTAACAAAAAAAAGTTATGTGGGAACCGCAAACCACGGTTTAAGCGAAAGACAATCGTAAATTATTGAGTTAGGCAATAGTCCGTTTCCCATACACAAAGTAACAATTTCGTCAAAGCTATGTTCAGAAGACATCCATTGAATAATTCACATAATTTTAAATCAGAGATGACATAATTACCCAATCTTCTGGATCTGGATCATTAATTAGTGAATTACAAAAACTGTTATAATTTCTCGGATGATGAGAATCTTTCGAGATGATTCTCTTATGTATAAAAGAATGCATTTTGCTGTGAAGATTTCAGTTATTTGTTTGTTATCAAAGTGCAAATATGTTCTCTTTATCTAAGGTGGGTTGATCAATGAACATAATAAAAAAATTATATGGCGGAAGAACATTAATATCTGTGAAAATAGTCACAATTGGTATAAGATTTTGAGTCCCTGTCCCTGCCGTAATATAGGGACTACGGGAATCCTCCAGGATCAAATGGTTCTCTCGCCTTTCAGAAGTGATAAAAGTTCACCTGGGCACTATATAGTCTGTTTACGTTAAGGTGAGAATGACGACACAAGATGACAGGTTAGTGTTTTTCGCTTCGGCAACGTCTGAAATTTTACTCAGTTGAACAACTTACAAAATGAAATTCAACCAGTTTCATTGCTTTGGACGCATTTAATTGGGAATTTTAACGTTGGTAAGTCGGATATACAAAATTACCACACATGACGTCATTCTCTTCTCAACGTAGACAGACTATAGTAGCCTGCAAAAATATGGAAAAAAGGTCAATAATAGAGTTACAAAAACTGTTTTCTAGGTGATTGGTTGGACATGTCTAGTTATCTGAAAACGATACTGACAAATGTCACGTGACAATAAAAGAATACGCCATCAAATAACAGTGAATGGGATTATTTCAGGACAACGTGTGGGGAGAGTCAAGCATTTATTAAACGTAAATTTACACCATCACCTTTTTTAATAAATTTTTTCTACAATTTGAAATTGGAAAAAAAATCACAAATGACGGGACTAGTTGGAAAAATTGGTTTCGGTCATTTCACCGCCGTTACTTTTATTTGTATTCAACAAGTATATCAGAATTTTACGAGTAGTCTGATACTATTGAAAAAAATTTGTTCTTTGTTTATAACAATGTTTCACTAATAAAAAGGAAAGAGTGCTCCACATTGTTTTATCAATAATTTGAATTTTTCTCATTTCCTGTTGAATTTTTTATTATTGTTCAAAATTTTGTCTTTCTCTCTATCGACTTCAGCATCAAGGCAACCCTTAGAGATCTTCGATAGACTTATCATAGACGAGGCCCTTATCTTTTAACGTGTGATATCACGTACGAAAATGGGGACCATGCTGGGATTCAAACCCACGTCCCTCGAACATTATTCCATCACGACCACTACGGCCCATATGATCAATGACATACCAGATTCCAGTAAATTATTGAAGTATCTTCATACTTTCAAAACGAGTGATTTATTTTCACGTCCTAGAATGTGCTACTTCTGCGTGGTATACATGCTATTTTTTGGCAAATCGTTCATGAATTATTCAAACGTATCACGATATTGTTTTGTTAAATCTTACGCATTGTTCAAATAACTGACATTTCATTTTTTTAAAAAGAACAGTTACTTTCCGTTGCTTAGCAACATTTCCTTCAAAAACTTTTGTCTGAAATATTAATAATTTTCAACGCTTTGAAGAAATAGTATATTGTGTATCTAGTAGTAAAAGCAATACATTCCCGGACGACAATGTGAATTGCCAACAAGCATTGAAGTCTGGGAATGTGCTTTTACTACGAGGTACACATACTATTTTTTCTGAAATCGCAATCAGCATTATCAAAAACTAAGGAATTCTACATATTTTTTGCGTGAATTCAATAACTGTCTAAAATGTAAACAAGCCGGCAAAAATATTCCCGTATCGTTTTCGATACGGGAATAGTAATTTACGTAACAAGTCCGGAAAATACTGTTTTTTTGGACGAGTAGACCAAATTCTAGGACGAGTGTTAGCGAGTCCAGGAAGTCTGTGAGTCCAAAAAACTGTTTTCGGACATGTTGCGTACACTATTTTTTCGGCAATCATGTAGAATAACAAATCAATGAGACGCATTTAGTCTAAGAGATGAAGAGAGGTCGAGTTTCACCCATCTGTTAACCGGATTTTGAATATTTCGAACATTTCAGTTCTTATTTGTATTATATGTATATTGAAATTTGAACAGAAGATAGGTACCAACAGAAACATTCTAATTCTTATTTATATTAATAATTGTATTAAAATTCGAGCACTTTCCGGCCTAGTCCAGGAAGTACGTACTTCCCGGACTAGGCCGGGAAGTGCTACTTTCCCAAAGAAAAAGTGTCCGGGAAGTGAACACTTCCCGGATGGTTGCCGAAAAAGTACTTTCCCGTGCCGTTTGGGTCCGAAAACGGTCCGAGAAAGTTCGTTGCTTAGCAACGGACTAAAATACTAGATTAGCGTATTTTGAGGCCTGAAGTTGCTTCGAGAAAGTGGGCATTCTTGAACGATTTCAGAAAAAATCCATTTTTTTAATCCTACTTTCAACAAATAATTGATGATACTGTCATTTTCGTCTGCAATTATACAACAGGAAACAACTATTACTCCCTGCGACGGTTGAATTATATCTGTTATATTATTGGTGAAGCTTTCTACAAAGAACTATTTTGTAATGCATGTTCTATAAATTTCATAGTACAAATTTTTCGATTAAAATCGAACACTGGATTTTTCGATCCATTTTTCATATCACTATTAGATATTAGACAGTATTAGATAATGATCTTCCAACAACAGATTAATGCTTGAAATTCCGAAAATAGGCCTAGAATTGTTATTTCGTGCAAATTTGTCATTTTATCCAACTTCTTGAGTTTTTTTTAATTTCCGCTAGTCACGTGATATATTACGAATAATAATAAGAAATAATAATTATCTTTATTGACCCCAAGAAACATGAATGTTAATGAAAGGGAGCTAACTCTCTGACTTATACAATAACCAACAAATTTTCAAGTTGAAAATTATTGCATCAGTTTTAAAAAAAAAGCATCATTGTAATAAGTATTTCTTTAAATGTCATTTAAAACGATTTTATGGTATGGTGTTTTGAAATTAATTGTGTATTTGAATGAATATCAAAGTTTCATCATATACAGTGTGTCCCACTTTGAGCAGCCACACCCTCATATTTCGTTGAGCATGAAATAATTCGAAATTTTCTTTGACTCAAGTTGTAGTACTCGGAAATACCTACCTTTATGTTTACGTAACCTTTGTATATCCATTTTCCACGGCTAACTACGACCAAATGAAAAGTGAAAAATTGGGAAAAACATACTAGGCATTTTTTTATCGCAAAAATAACACCAGATTCTGTTTCAGAACACCTTAAAACCCCCAAATCTCAATGCTTGAATCATTTGAATATACAGGGTATCATTATCAACATTAATCCATAAATTTCCAAAATGTCTTCTCTTGTCACAGAATTCCCAAAAATATTTAATTAATACTTTGAAAAATAGCCAAATATCACTTTTCCAAGGCTAACTCTGATCAGAATGAATGATACCCTGTATATTCAAATGATTCAAGCATTGAGATTTGGGGGATTTAAGGTGTTCTGAAACAGAATCTGGTGTTATTTTTGCGATAAAAAAATGCCTAGTATGTTTTTCCCAATTTTTCACTTTTCATTTGGTCGTAGTTAGCCGTGGAAAATGGATATACAAAGGTTACGTAAACATAAAGGTAGGTATGTATTTCCGAGTGCTACAACTTGAGTCAAAGAAAATTTCGAATTATTTCATGCTCAACGAAATATGAGGGTGTGGCTGCTCAAAGTGGGACACACTTTATAACATAGATGTTTTCCAAAGTTTATCTTTATTCTATGCGTTATGAGACTATTTAATCATCTAGTTTGATTACTGTGAATAGTATCGATTGAATAAAACTCCACAAATGTATGTTTCCTTTTATTGATAACAGAAAGTATGAGTATACATATTTTCAATTTGTATAAAGAATTGATATCCAAGAGATTGCTTTTGCCCTGGAGCGCATATGGTAGTGGTAATTTCTTTCGTCCGTACTGTTCAGATCGGGGAGACTATCACCATTATAGTCTATAATACATAACTATTTCAATTCATATTTTTATTTATACTTGAAAAGCTCTGTCGATGAGTTGAAAAACTTTTGACATTGAAGAATATTTTTACGTAGACTTTGACATGTGATACTTATGTTTTGAAAATATTTTAGTGAACGAAAGATAGTAGATTTGTCAGTTATTGAATATTTTAATTTTGAATAAATTTTTTATATTTCAAAGGAGTGTGATATAGAATTTTGAAGAAAAAACCAATTATAATAATTTTTTATTCGAATATTTTCAATATGGCTTTTCCAAGAAAGTTCTTGAAGATTCCAAAATTTTTGTTGTTTCTGAATATTAATATTTTTCCCGTTGAAAACAAATGAATTTTCTATATGTCTGCATTTTCTTTCTGACATAAACATAGTGGAAGATTTATCAATATTAATAGTCATCTCATGATTGTTCACTTAAAGCCAACCTATTTTTGAATCAGCTTGAATATTTTCTATTATTACATTGTCATTATTCCCAAAATTAATAAATGTTTGTATCATCTGCAAATAACCAAATTATTTGCGCTCACTCACGATCCAAAATAAAAATTGAATATTTAATCAAAGTATATGAGAAATAATATAGGTCCTAGAATTGAACCTTGTAGTACACCACATGTTATATTTCCTATCAATTTTTTTCCATTCCCCATATAAACATATTGTTTTTCCCAGATGAAAAACCTACAATCCTGATATTGAATAATTACCATAATGAAATATCGTGATCTACCATATTCAATAAAAAAAATATTTCATCTTCTTTACTCTTCGATTCATGATTTTCTCGATAATTTCGGATGAAACTGGAAATACTGAAATAGGTCGATATTCACATTCTTTTTTACGCCCTTTGAAAATTGGTGTTACCCTAACAATTTTCATATCATGGGGTACATTATAACAGTATCAAACGATTGATTCATCAATGCGCTTACACAAGGGGATAATTGTGATACAACTATTTTTGTAAATTTAACGCTAATATTTTGGAAGCCAGCTGCTTTTCTGTCGTCAAGATTTTTAATAGCATCCTCTATTAGACATGCATGGTCGATTATTTAAAAAAAAATTGTTATTTTTATAACATTTGAACAAGAAAAAATATGGAGGAAATAAGATCTGCTACTGAATGTGAAGTTTTCTATCCATTTATTATTATGATGGTTTTGATGGATCATTAATTTTTTTCTACTATTAGTACCATATGCCGAACATGGCTGACTTGAAACAAATCTAAATCGGTGGATGTAGCTACTATTGTCAGTGTGAATATAAATGATACCTTGCATTTTGCATTCAAAATTTCAAATCAGTACTCTATCTATTTATTCCAGACTGTCATTTTGTCAACAACTTTCTATGTGATCAACGCAGGATACATAAATCACCAATCCGGTGATTATCACGATTATGGAAACAGTCACGGTGGAGGAAATAATGGAGGAAGAGGTGCCATTTCTTCGACGTATTACAGTACAATCCACGATGCACCGAGACACAGTACATACCGTCACAATCGACAATTGGTTTCCGAATCTTACGCAAATACGTACATCAACAGGGATCATGGAGGAAATGGCGTCCATAACTACCATAGTCGATATAATGGAGGTTATGACGAGAGTCAGAATTATAATGTGAGTTGATGAACATTAATAGATCCTATTTTCTTCACAAGTTTCGAAAAAACAAAAATAGAACTAAAAGTGTGATGGAATCTTTACAAAATTAGTATCTTGATGGGTCCCTTAGTCTGCAATATCTGCTATAATATGAAAGTATTTCTATTGATTTGGAAAACTGCTAGAGAATAATAAATAGTGGTGAGTTGCTTTCTGTTATCTCTACAGGGCGAAGGAGACACTCATAGTACTGCCTCTCTTTCACCTCACCATAATAATTATCATATTAATTTATTTCAGAAAACGTAAAAATATAAGAATAAACAACGCTTTAGAAATATTTTCAAAAAAAACAAAATTGGATATTGTCTAGTCGAAAATTTAAAATATCATTAAGAAAGTTATAAAAATTATGAAATTACCTACCACAAACAAAGGTGATGAAACCACATACAACGATAACATCACAACTAGAATTGATGGAATAAAATTTAAATCATGTCAAAGTATCTGATTTTTTTTTAAAATGGCTGTAAAGTTGAATATGGCAAATAATATACAGGGTGACCCAGGGTTAACCACCAAAAGTTAAGGACCGGTTTTTTTTAGTTAAAAAGAAAACTTTTTTCCTTCATGGATGTGTCCTAACTTGCTTCGTTTTCGAAATACAAAGTGTTCAAAAAATTGTTTTTTTTTCGATTATTTAAAAATCTTATGCTGATTTCAATAAAACCTGGCATGCTTATTTACGGTAAGCTCTCTCTTATAATGAACTTATAATGAAATTATTAATTTCAGGGGCGTCCCAAAGATTATTATAATTTATATTAGGACAAATTACTGTACTCCACGTTTTTTTGTTTGTCAATTTTTTTCAGTATTAGGCAATTGAAGATATACATTTTTTGTCTGTCTAATTAATTTCGTATCTCACTTCATTTTTGAAAAACAATTCAAATACCATTTCCTTGGATGTTACAGAAAAAAAGTATCTAACTAACTGATATTAGGACAAATTTATTTATTTCAATCTATTGGAAAATTAGAAAACAAAAATTGACAATATAAAGTTCTCACAGACGAATGGAAGATTCTGCAGCAGCACGGCATTCTAATGATCTTTAGTGCTGCTTGAAGAATTCTTTCCAGGAAAACACCTTCGTCGTTGATGGACTCAGCATAAACTTCGGTTTTCATTGTACCCTATACAAAAATCCATAGGGGTCAAGTCAGGAGATCGTGCAGGCCAGGGAACTTTTATATCCTGTATCTCGAAAACCTAGCAAATTATGACACATGATTACAACAAACAAAAATCTTATTTTTACCTAAGGATATGATCCTTAACTTTTGGCGGTTCAACCCTGGGTCACCCTGTATAAATCCCTATATTTTACATATTTACTCAGTCACAGCCCATAGCTTTCTGTATTTATTGGGACCGTAGATCCACATCTCCCTAACGAAATTGTAATTAATAACCTCCCTGAAATTTTCTATCATGGAATATTTGACAAATATTACATAGGTATAATTTTATATAATTTTAACAAATCTTTCATAATTTATTTATAAAAAGTAATAATTGCAAATGGAATCGTTTTGTGATAAAAACTAAACATTGTGTGAATATATATTTGAAGTTAATTGAATGAAAATGGCGAAGGATAATTTGTTCTAAATTCTGTTCTGTGATTTGGCGAATTCGCAAAAAATTCAAATCATTTTACTTTATTGCGACATGTCTGGCAGCCATTTTGTTAAAAAGAAAGGAAAAAATTGGAAAATTCTACTCATACGTTGTGAAACTTGGTGGAACTAAAGCATATTTCAACTTTGATGAATCATATGTAGACCAAGCTATAGAGGTTTTTTCCCACATAAAATAAAAGGCGCAAACGGCCTATACTACTTTTTATAAGATAGTTCGTAAGTGAAAACCCCAGTTTTTTAGCAAGCAACATCGCTTTGTGGAATTTTTTAAACAAGCAATACTGAAAAAAATTACTACTATTTTGGTTTTCTGGAAATATCTCCAAGATTATCAAAGGAATCGTTTTTGGAACTTTTGTAGGGATTTATAATACCTACAAAATGGATTTCCATGCTGTTTGTTCAGCTTCAGATTTATAAAAATTATGAATTTTTGAAAAATGGTCTTTTTCTCGATGTTTTCCCGGATTTTCTCAGTAAAAAATTCAACGATCTTGTCTTATTTTGCAGGGGCAAAAAACCAGGGTTTTCATTTACGAACTATCTTATGAAAAGTAGTGTAAGCCGTTTGCGTCTTTTATTTTGTGTGGGAAGAGCCTCTTATTTTTATCTACAGCTTGGCATAGTATGGAAATATATCGATCATTAGTCCCAACTGAAACAAATACATTCAGGTCAAATCCATGAATATATAAATTACATTTTGATGATTTGAGTGATCACCTCTAATAATTCTGTCACTTTTGTTCAGCAATATTCTGCGGTACGATTATGTAAACTCTGGCCTCTATCCACAAGACACATGAAAACCACAAACCTAATTAATTGGACATACCGATAATTCAAATTATATTATAATAACAGTGCTTTCACCAATGTCATTAATCAATATCAACCGCAGCCTACGACGACGAGACGATCCAATTTATTGATACGGATATTTACCTGTCAGGCATACATATGAGTCACTGTAAATTATGACTGTTTCGTTACCAACCTCATCAAAATTCATTGCTCACATCACAGTAAGATAATATGCATTCAGCATATGGAATTGTATTGTCTTTCCGTGTTTTCGGTAAGTAATGGAGTCACACACAAGTTACACAATCCCAAGAAGCTGTCAAATGAATCAGCTAAAACTATAGGAAGAAAATTCAGAACTAGAATTGAAGACGTCAAATCAAATTTTCGTGACATGGAGAATGGAATACTCCAAGGGTCTAGAAAGAGTGTCACTTTCTTCGCAATTCATTCTATAGTCGACAGCATTCCAGGAGGAAATCATAAAACCATCTACGTTGATGATTTGGTAATATTTAATTCCTCCAAATCCACCAGCGAAACTGAACAAAATTTTCAAGGATCCATTGATAACCTATACAGAGGAGTTTCAAATTCTTCACCTCTCGAATGAAAGCCATACATTTCTGGAGGTAAAGGAAACCTCATGATGTACTAAATGTCAATTTGAATGGGCTTCCCTCCACTTGAGCTCAGAAGAACCAACCGCACCATCCGATTTTTCATATATCGTGCGGTCATGACGTCATCCACAATGAGTTTTCTGCAAAGCCAACTATCACGAAACTGATGGAACAAAATCTAATCTGTAATCAAAAAATGTTCAGCACCTAGTTTCCAGAACTTCCTCCATGTACTCTTCGGAGGATTATCAGCATATTGATAAATTTTCATATTTCACAAAAACCTTACAGACGGATCGAAAATGAAAAATGGAGTTGGTTTAACATTTAGCGTACAAGAATAGGAATACTCATGGACACTCTATCCAACTGCAAGTATTTTCGCTACAGCTATCTTCTACTGTGACCAGAAATTAGCCAGCAAGAAAATAGAAATAAAAAACATACAAAATGTCTGGAAATGGTAAAACACTTATTCGAGAAATGGATTAACCCTCTCAAGCTGGCCAGACGCAAACCGTTCTCAGCCGTCTCTGAATTGATCATAGGGTGCTTACCCACGGATATTTATTCTGTAGGCAAGATAGGCCCACCGCCAACTTTGCCAAGTTCACTTGACAGTACCGCTTATCCTAGAGGAATATATTGCTTACGATATATACCTTATAAATCATGATAGCAGGGGTTACAACCACGTCATACAGGAGATGGGAACATTGTGGACTGTATGCAGTGCTGATTGTTTTTGGAAAGGTCTGAACTCAACTTCCATTTGACTTCCTCGGCGAGTGAGAGGAGTGAGGGAGATTAAGATTTGAAATCTTCGGAGTTGAAAAACTCCAAGAGAAACTAACATGGAAAACAAGGGATGGCAAAAAGAGCCGATATGTCTGGCTGCCCATAATAATTACTACTACTACCACCAATTAGAAAATGGTAAACTCAAACAGATCAATGAACAAACCTCTGGTAGTTTTTATCAACATTATATTATTGAAGTAAAAGAAATGGATAAAAAAATTTCAGTACTTGATGAATCTGATGATAGTTTAGAAGGTATTGAGTATCTTCGTGACACTGATGAAAATGAAGTTCATCAAGTACCTATAATCATGCAGTTGAAACAACAAAAAAACCAGGTCTCAATCAAATTCATTCTGAAATACTGGAGCTCTCATCTGATGGGATAAAACAACTTGGCTTATTTGATAAATAAATATTTTGATACAGGGTATTTCCCAAGAATTTTCAAATTTGAAGAGCGAAGAAAAGTTGAACACAATCCACTGTAGACCAATTTCGCTAATCGCAGAAATGATAGAAAAATTACTAAAAGTGAGGTTTCTGAGCTTGAACAAACAACACGAAAAATATCCATTTTCACAGATGCGATTCAGAGAAGGAAAGACACCAGAGAGGCAATTTGTCATATAACAAGTAACGGTTATGAAGCATTGGGCAAGAAAAATCCTGCTTGCTATGTGTATTTTCGTTCACCTTTCTTGAGCCCCCGATGGTGAACTACTGAATAAACTAGAATGCTAAGAGTAAGAGGAAAAACATATTTACTGAATCTGAAAAAGTTATGTGTCAGATCGCGAAAATGATAAATTATTGACTTGTGGTACTATCAGTTTACCTATGAATGCTTCAATGGTTTAGCTCATAAGGAACAGTTTTGCTTTCTTTCATTCATTCAAGAATGTTGACAAATAGAGTCACAAATACTTTATGGAATAAAAGGTAGGTGAGGTGTAAATGACTGTCAGTTGGAAATACTAAATGTAAATACAAAATTATCCTCCGTCGATAATAAATAAAAATACTCCATGTGAGGATTACATCACATACATCGAATTCAGTAATGATTCCAGCAAAAGCCGGGGCGAAACGGAGTGGTTAGATCATCCGACATAAGAGCATCTGAGACTGAAGGTACCGGGTTCGAGCCCAAGTAGGAGCTGGGATTTTTTTTTCAATTGAATTTGATAAATTATATCATTAAAATCTCGTGGCTCGACTAGAGTGACTTCTGTAAGATTCACTGCTGCGTTCAAATTAACAGTGCTGCTCCTAAAAGATGGTGTACGGAGTTAGTAATGAGGCCTTGCCAGAACATATAGTGGCTAATGACTAAAGTTGTCACTATGAACATCAAATTAAAAAGTTCAGTTTATTAAAAAAACAGTAGAACATTAACGCAATTATTTACGAAGTTGTGAATTCTTCAACGCACGATGAAAACCTTCATTCGTGATGAAACATTTTTATTCTATTTTATTCCAAAATTCCTTTCATTCAAATATATTAAAGACATTTACCACAACTATCGCATGGAAAACAATTTATTCTAATCAATGGAATATTATTTATCACAGTCATATATTTTTTAAATTCTTCATTCATTAATCTTGTATGCTCTCTTAATCATCTATTATTTTGGATTTGATTACTTTCCAAATCACCTAAAATACATATGTAAGTGAATAATGGTGATTATTTCATAATTTTTTCGATCATTATTATCCCTATTATTATTATTGTGAGGATTTTCTATTTCAGGATCCACCAAAGTACGAGTTCAAATATGGCATTGAAGATCCGCACACTGGTGACGCGAAAACTCAATATGAAGTGAGAGATGGGGATGTGGTGAGAGGACAATACTCATTGGTGGAATCCGATGGTTCCATCCGCACGGTAGAATACACTTCAGATCCACATCATGGATTCCGAGCTATTGTACACAAATCTGGGCAAGAATCCGTAGCGTATGGCCATCATGACTAGCATTCCAGCTATTCCAGGTTGATTGGGAATATTTACTGTACATAGTTCATATTTTTTATTTTTATACCCACACTCTCATTAAACAAAGTTGAATTGTAACGATGTTTACATCTTGCCTCTTTTTCAGAAGAACCCTTTACATATTTTTTGAAGTATGTGTAGTGATTCAAAATAAGCTGAAATCGGTTCATGAAAGTAATTGTGATAGTTCTTGAGAACGAATAGATATATGTATTTCATAACGAAACTGGAAATAATAATATTACAAGAAAAGAATTCGAATAAAGTTCGAATATTTTTGCTGGAGAGTTGAATGATTTGAATGAAATAGACAAAGATGAAATACCCTTTATATCCAAATTTTTCCACTAAGTGAAAAACATGAGGTACACATCTGACAAAAAACAACTGTTTCTCTGGCTATTACCACGACGAATCTTGAACTACTTCTAACAGATATTTGTGCAACGTTCCTCCAAGAGGTCCCAAGAGACCAGACACAGACCAGGCACAGTTCTGACACATACAACAGACATGTACAAGATACAGACAAGCCACAGACCAGACAAACGCCAGACACAGACCAGACAGGGACCAGACAGGTACGGATCAGAACTTTTTAGTAGACGGTTGATAAATCCGAGAAAAAACTGAGATTTTTGGCGAAACTGTGCAGTGCATCAGTTCGAATCAGAACTCAACTTCAACAGCAAATTTGCTTTCAGGTCTGTTACATCGAAATTGTATCAATATTGGAACCTCGATATTACTGTAATAAATACAGTATAAACGGTTTTAAACAATTTATTTCGCAACCAAACTATAAGTCCAATTTCTAACTTATATCTCATAAGTACATCACTAATTATTTATTTCAACTATTCTATTTATGAGCACTCTGTCTTTTGCTGCTCGGCGTAATGCTTTTATACACGAATGGTCTCTAACTAGAGAGTTCTTCTCTCTTCTCTTCTTCGTCGGCCTTTCGATTAGTCGCTTCACTCGCTTCTAGATGTCTCGTCGACGGCTGACATTCCGAAGCGATGGTGCGGTGAGAAATGCCGATGAGGCGGCAGGTCCGGCCTCAGAAATATTACATTGCCCCTTCTTTGAGATATTTCGTCCCGAAATGTCACTCTTCGAGTGTGTCGATATTTGCACCATGAAGTTCGATGGAAATAACACTCCACAGTCTTCATGAACGTCATTCGTTGCCTGAAGAAGTGTCCCTAGACGCATACAGCATTCAGAGAAAAAAAGCACTCACAGCGTTAAGGGAGAACACACAGTCAGGTTCGCGAACATTTCAAAGTAGAAAATCTCAGGCAAACACAAAATTAATATCTGAACAATTTATACAATTCACAAAAGTGAGGAGAAGACGGAATACATAAAAAAATCAAGTAGTCCATGATCTTGAAAAATTACGTGAAAATAAATAAATCAACCAATGATGCAATCCATTCGTTGACAATATATTGAATGTTCTCTACCTCAAGGAACAGTATTGGGTTGCTTGAACAACCTATTTGAACAGGAAACTATCGGCAAAATAGTCAGCTTCGCGGACGACACTGTGATATTTCTCAAAAATGAAGACTGGTTTAATCTCAAATTGAACATTTAAAAAGATCTTGGAAAATTCTAAGACTAGTTCGAGAGCAGACTACTTTCGATCAACTATTTACTCACCCTTGAGTAGTCATGAAATATCATTGCCAAAATATTAGTAAAATATCCAACAAGATTTTTCAATTCAAGCTGCAAAAAAAGAAAAAATACTTGAGTATTAACATTGACAATCATTTAAGATGGAACCACCATACGGAATATTTAACAAAAAAACTTCGTAGTATACTATTTTGTTTCAAACAAGTTGGACCATTTTTGAGCTTCAAATATAAAACTAATACTGTACCACAGTTTGGTTGAGTCACACCTTAATTATGGCATTATTGGCTGGGGAGGAGTATGAAGAAACAACCTACATGCCCTCGAAATCTCTCAAAACCGATTCCTCCGAATGATACTCAAAAAACCTTCGAGATATCCAGCTCTATACTATTTACTGAAACACAAATATTAGATATTAGACAATCATATATTAGTCAGATGAGATGCCAGCAATATAAAAATAAAAAAGAACTTTCCACTCAAAAACATGTATACGTGACAAGATGGATGAATCAGTATTGTATAGCAATACTTTCTAGAACAGTAGGCCACAAAAATTGCTCCTACTTGGCACCAAAATTATTCAGATAACTGCCACAAAGAGTATATTAAGATTTTAATCGATGAAACTTCTTTGATACGCTTCGAGGTCCAACTTATATAATTTGATAAAGAAATGGACAAAACAAAAATATACAAAATGATAGATGGCTGGATGAACAACATAGAGAAGGCTCAACTTGAAAAGAAGAAAAAAACTTACATAAGTCATGTATATGTTAAAAACACTTATGTATTACTTTAATTTATTTTTATTCTTTTTGATATGCCTAACCCGCATATATTCACCTCATACAAATATGTATAATACTGTAGATGTTGTAAATGTTTATCAATTTTTTTTGTGTGTATCACTGTATTTGTTATATTATATTTATGAACGAAAGTTATTATTATGATTGTAACATTCATCTCAATGGAGACACTTTTTTTTTTAATGAAAATGTCTTATCTTGGACACATAATAACCAAGAAAGGAAACCCTTTCAGAAGTCAGATAACGCAATTAATGCTGTTATTGATGCACCACGTCTTGAATTCGAAGAAAACAACAGGTTTTTGGTTTAATTATGTCCTGTTTGAATGTTTTAGACGATGTAGTAACTTGATTACTTATATTTCGGACGTCCATCATCTTAATGGTTGAAAGATCCTACCGATACTACAACCCTTACAGGGTTCTAGCAGTTCGTTCGTCAAGAATTCTAAACACTTCGTGGACATTATCAAAGATGTTGAACTAGGGACTGAAGATCGTTTCATCAGCTTTGACGTGGAGAGCCCTTACACCAATGTCCCCATAGAAGAATCCCTTAACATCATCAAGAGGAAACTGGAAGAAGACATCCAGCTTCATGAAAGGACTGACCTCCCCGTACAAGCGATATTGGAACTACTGCAGTGCTGCCTACACAGCTCATACTTTCAAGAAAAGAGCCGTTTCTTCTCCCAAGTTGATGAACTGCCGATGGGATCTTCTCTCTCTCCAGTAATCGCCAACATATACATGGAGTGGTTCGAGGAATTGGCTATCAGAGAGGCAAAATACAAACCAAAACTATGGTTAAGATACGTAGACGACACCTTTATCATTTGGAACCATGGAGATGAACACCTTGGGGAATTCTTCGCCAGAATGAATAACATGAGGGATTCAATCAAATTCACAATGGAAAAGGAAACTAACAGTACCCTATCGTTTCTCGATGTGAAAGCTGAAAGAACAGACACTGGAATCCTCACCTCTGTTTACAGGAAGAAGACACACACAGGGCAGTACCTCAACTACGGCTCTAATCACCCAAACTCCACAAAGAGGGGAATCGTAAGAACGTTGGTGGAGAGAGCATTGTCTATTTGCAACAACCAGGAGTCATTGAAGGCGGAAATTAACCAAATAAAAAAGGACCTACTCCGAAACGGATACTCTGAGAAGCTCATAGGAGAAGTTCGGTAACAACTCGAAAAGACCAAGACAACCGAAGAAAGACCACAAAACCCCGTTCTCATTCTTCCCTATGTCAGGGGTACCTCCGAGAAGATCAGAAGGATCGGAAATAAATACAACATCAAGAAATGCTTTCAATCTGGCAGTACCTTACGAAGTTTCCTCACCAAGACGAAACCAGAGAACACAACAGAATCCAGCAAAAACTGTATTCACAAAGTCCCATGTGAATGTGGAGATTCCTATATCGGAGAGACCAAGAGGCCATTATCAGTAAGAATAGCCGAACACAAAAAGTGGACTCAACGAGGGGAAACATCAAGATCGGGAATTGCTGACCACGCCTGGACAAAACACCACCGAATTCTCTGGGACGAAGCTAGTGTTCTTCATACAGAGGAACATTGGTTCAAACGGAAATTTATGGAAACCACCTACATAGAAGCCAATGGTGCCTTCAGTCAACCAAGCGTGGAAATTAAAAACGTATAGAAACCGCTCATGGACCGTTTCGGAGGGAGAAAAAGCGCGAAACCACGCGCGCCACAAGACCGCGCGTAATTACACTTAATTATAGACCTATAAAAGGTCACGTAGCATCTGATTTTGTCACTATTCACCAGAAGACGATTGCGGATTCAAGCAATTGAAACGTTGTGAAAAAATTTGAAAGAGATAGAAATCTTTCAACCATTAAGATGATGGACGTCCGAAATATAAGTAATCTAATTATGTCCTATTCAAAATTATACCACATGCATCAACTATATACTATTTCCTCTGAATAATTGTCTGCTAGTAAGATATAGAAAATTTAAGAGGACAACGGAATGTGAAACAAAATTCATCAAAGTTCTATGCTATCGTCGCCAGTTGTTTTCAAATTTCCATGATCATCAGAAATTTTGCTTTACGATTTAAATAAGCTCGAGAATGATTTTGCGGAATCAGACCGATGGCGCTGAAATATGAAATCATTCAGTTACATAATCTTTAAAAATATTGCTGGTTTGTGACGAATTCTCTCTCTATCATAACCAAATTAGTTGAACTAGTTTTGATGTGAAACAACACCGCGAACATTCCATCCTACAATTTTTACATAATTTGTCGGGCCTAATTATATCACATTGAATGAAAAATGCAAATAATTATTGTTTGACAAACTTTGATTTTAATTAGTTATATAATGGGGTACATGTCTTAGGTACGCGTTTATTTTGGTAGGTCACCTCTCAGTTAAGTTGACATATTTTAGAATCAGTATAAAAAGCTGTTGGTGATAATTTTTTAATCAGTCTACTTCATTACCCGATCAGTGATCAATAGCAATTCTTATCAAAATGTTCGACAAAGTAAGTTGTTTTGGTAATTTTTTTATTGGTTCCCAATTTTTCCTATTTAAAGTACGCGTGTTTAAATCGAACTTTAAAAAACGCGCGTTTTTTTGAAAAGATACCATGGCAACATCAACAACTCGAGAACGTCTAAATGACAACTTTTTGATTTTTAATCTGACAGCAGTAACTTGTAACATCAAATAAACAACTCGTTCATTGCTTTTCCATCCTTTTGATGAGCTTTTGTCATTTTTTTATTTAGTTTTTTTTGCGCATTATTAGATTTTTGGCATATTATATCAACCGCGATTCTGCTTTAACATTCAAAGAATCGATATTAGAATTCATTATTACGCACTATAAAATAGTGACAACAATTAATCTTTGATGACAAATTGCAAATTTATTTCTATTTTTCTCATTTCCATGACAACGAAAGGTATACTGATGACACATCACGAATTCAACCATTTTACATTACTAGTACCTACAAATTAACACTTTTTGTAGTAATAATACCAGTATTTATGACTTCAAAGTGCAACAATAAAAAAAAAATAGCGTAAAGTATTCGTCTCTCAACACTGGCTCTAGTTCGAGCACGCCTGCTGCGCCGTCGTGCTCGAAAAATCGCGCGTGTACAAAAAACCTTTTTATCCACTTAAACTTTAATATACTATATCCTTTAGGGTAAAATTATATTTCACTATATACATTATTTCCTTGGACTAACTCATATATTTTCATTATTTCATGAAAGTTAACTGGATGAAAACGGTAATTGTTTTGAGAGATCGGTATTTTCTTCTTTGCAGAATTGAACCAAGTTTTTTGAATTTGCAGCTTTATAAAATTAAGTGATATAGTAAAACGCTTTGTTACGAACATGAATTTGCAATAACAAAACTTCTATAGATACGCTTCAAAACTTCAGTTTTTTTATTTAATTCGTGGAGACAAACATAATGATACATCATGATTACCAAGGATGGAAATATTGATTACCTGAAATGGTATCTCATTTTCAATGGTTACTAGCTCAGAAATTCCCTTCTCGTGTGATGAATTTCAATTTCGTTATGAGTGACGGAAAGACATTCTGCAGTTCTCTAAGACTAGTGATGAAAGAAAGAAAAGACCTAACTCGACAAGTCCATCTGAAAATTAACATTTTCATTTCAAATAAGAAATAGTAATGTTATATTTCATACGTATTGTAATTGTTAATCTATTTAATTTATGTAAATTCATGATAAATTTTTACTGCATTCAATAAAGAAAATTCTTGTCGTTGATAAGTTGATGAGTCATCAATAATTATTTATTGAAATGATTGATATAAATAAGCTTTTCCATTTTTACAGATTGTTTTATTGGCTTTACTAGCATCGATTTCTGTTGCCGTTGGCCAATCATATCAGGCCGCTACATCGTTTGCATCATTCAATGACAACCATAATAACGTACAACACATCCAGAGTGCTCCAGCTTTAGTGAAATCTGCCCCTGTACACTATTCAGCCCCAGTCCAGAGATCACCTCCACATGGTGTGCCTTCTTATGTCGCTAATTCTCAGTTAGCTCATTCATATTCTGCTCCTCAAGTGTCATCTCAAACGTATTCTTCCCCTGCACATCAATTTGAGTCATTTGCAAGTGGAGATCCAGCAGTTCAGCATTCATCGCCTGTTACTGCACATGCGTCTTCCCTTCCAGTCAAGGCACATGATGAAGAATATGTGAGTATATTCGATTCCTAGTTATATTATATCCTTGACTATAATTTTCTTCTGTTGCTGGGTGAACCTTTTGATCGTACTTGAAGTTTTCAGAAATTCCTATATTTTTGTTCTTTTCCGACTTCACAAAATACGATATTAAATGCTAGCAACATCCCATGTTAAATGATTGTGGAAAGCTGAATACACTTCTTGAAATAATAATAATAATAATAATAATAATAGATTTTATTGACAGGAAATTACAAAGTTACATTCATAACCCCGCCAAATCGCAGGATTCAATTTCTGACCATACCACAAGTGTTACAGTCAGACCTTGCTCTTTCATCCAACCAAATGCTCTTCTATCCAACCAAAATGAAGTGAAGATTTTTTGTAAAGAAGAGTTATACATTTTTATTTATTGCAAAGCGCTTTCGACTTGCGTGATATTCAGTGCTTACCTGAAAATTTTAATACTCTGATTGAAGAAAATTGAGTCGTGAAAAGTTTTAGGTTATGAACAATTTTTAAATGTCATAACCTCAAACTTTTTTTTTCTCAATTTTCTTCAATCAGAGTATATACTTTCAGGTAAGCACTGAAAATGACGCGAATCGAAAGTTCTTTGCAATAAATATAAATTCAAACACTTCTGTACAAAACTTTGCTACAATTTCATACTGTTTTGTTTTCAAGAATATACAAATAAAAATCACAAATAACTGCGTTTTCGAAATGTAAGTACCTGTTTAAAGAAATTATATCACTGAGAATGTGAAATATAGAAATCGGGCAATTTTCCTAGTTTATCGTTTCATGTGCAAATGTAAAAACTGAAGAAAATCATATGGAAGTTAAAAATTCACCAACGGACTGCTAGAATAGTTCTCTATATATTTTGTTTTCGACGAGAGTCTCCTGAACCAATAATATGATTTCCTATATTCGAAAATGAGTTTATGGCATATCAGACGGAAAAATAAAAATATGAACTGATTAAAAAAAATGTGGATCACCCGGGATTCGAACCCGGGTCTCATCATCTCCGGCAATGTGCGTTAGTCCGCTATGCTATCGATCCTTATTCAAAAACCGGCGATTCACATTACAAATTCAGCTCTTTGTTAGTATAAGATGATGAGGTTTAAATGATTAAAAGAAACATTCTCGCATACATGCCATGCCATAAACTTATATTCGAATTTAATTTAACTAGAAACGTAAACTTCTTCTCTAGAACATGTATTAATGTTTTACTAATAAAATCAAAACGAGCGGAACCCGTTAGGACACTCGATGAGTTTTGACCATATCCTGGCATTGTCGGTCGATAATCCTTTATGTTCAATAGCGTAACGGACTAACGCACAATGCCGGAAATAATGAGGCCCGGGTTCGATCCACATTTCTTTAATTTAGTTCTCATTTTAATTTTTCCGTCTGATATCCCATAAACTTATTTTCAAATTTAATTTAACTGCAGACGTAAAACTACTTCATTAATTATTTCCTGTGTTGAAAAGAAGTGGTTGAGGTTAGGTCCACTATAAAAAAACCAGTTTCGGCAATATATTTCGCCAGTCTCAGTGATCTGAAATATAAAATTATGGACAAATACAAAAAAAAGCTTTTGCACAAAGAAACACTTTTTATGAAAGTGTAAAATAAAAACTAACAAATAAAATGCTGTGTTGTACTTTTGACGATGGATACCAAAACCACTTGTGTTATAGTACAAAAATAAAATGATAAAAAAATGTTTATTCAATTATTATTGTGTATTTTTTACTTTTATAAAAATTGTTTTTTTGTACAATTTTTGTTTTGTAATCGTCCATAACATTATATTTTAGAGCCACGAGGATAGCGAAATATATTTAAGAAACGTTGGCTACCCGAGAAATACCGGTTTTTCTATAAAAGACCTAACCTCAACAACTTATTTTCAACATAAATATAAAAGGTCGAAACATCATTGTATATCATTTCCTATTTTCAGGCACACCCCAAATATGAATTCGCTTATGGAGTAGAAGACCACCACTCTGGAGATATTCACTCACACAAAGAGACTCGAGACGGTGACGTCACTCAAGGAGAGTACTCTCTACATGAAGCTGATGGTACCATCAGAACTGTTAAGTACACAGTTGATAAACACAGTGGATTCAATGCTGTCGTTGAGAGATCTGGCCACCCTAAGGAACAGGTGTTGCAGAAGGATATCCCTCAGTACTACCATCATTGAAAATTTTCTTTCGAAGCATGCCTAATTATTGTTACCCATCATTCACACATCATTTTTTTGTTGTTCATCAATATAATATTACGAATTTTTTGACTTGTTTCACTTATTGAAATTAACAAATCTACCGAAAATTTTTTCTATATAAAAAACATGTTCTCACTACGATTTGTCTTGGAAAATAAAACTGATTCAATGTTCATTTGAAGAAATTATTCAAGTTGGGAAGAAAACGAGTCATTTCCAGTTCTTCAATGAAAATTTTTATGATCCCTACATTGAAAATAAACCTTTGTAGTTATGACGAAGGAACAGTCGTTGCTAAAGACTGTTAACACTGAAAAAATTTATAAATATAATGAGTGTATTGATTGCCAAAATGGTTTGGTTTTGTATCATTATTCAATGGTATTACTTCACGAAAGTTCTTGATTCGTTTCTTTGTCCAGCGTATAATAATCATTCATATTCACTAAACGAAAACTTCTTTCGTATACATACCGTATTTTTTATGTCGTACCACTATTATTGGCATATCGAAAACGTTAAGTAATTCGAAGTTAAATTAGACAAAAGTTGCCTAGTTTAGTGAACGATGTTTCCGAATCGAAAGTATCACGAACTATTTTCAAAATATACTGGGGAAAATCGAAATTTCCCGTTTTCGTTCCTTTGCGCTAGCGCCTATATTTTTGAGAATATGGAAATTTGTTCAGGAAACTTTATTCTCTGCTTCAAATTTGATTCATTGTGCTGTACTTTGATTTTCAATACGACATTTCTTCTGGGGCCACCCTCAACTCTATTTTTGCTAATACGGACCTGTGTTTTATTTTTCGTGAATTCAAGTAGTCCTTATCTTACCGAGTTCAGATATGTCTCTTACCTGGTATTTGTTTCTACGTTTCTGCCCATAAATTCCATCCTCAAGGTCCGAACAATGAAAATCCTCCCTTCAATTTTTATTCGTGTTTGAATAGGTATTTGACTTAACCATCGAACACGATCCATACCATACAGTGAAGGTGAAATATAACTGAGAAGTTGAACACACTTTCAGTCTAACTCCACCAAAAATAATCTTTATAGTAGAAACCACGTTGTCAGCAGACTAACATCAAGTAACCAACCCCTATTTTTTTCAAGATAAAGGATTAATACTTGGAAACATGTCCTAGATGTAAGTCTTTCGACAACATGGTATCTCCGAAGAGACTTCCGAAAGTTGACGGAAATAACAGTTTTAACAACAACAATTTTAACAATGTTAGTCTGCTGGCTACATGGTATCGACAATGAAGATTATTCCTTCCTTCCTAGTTATAACTCACCTCCACTGTATGTGATGAATCATCTCCGATGGTTAAGTCAAATAGGTACCTTTTCAAACATGAATATAAATAAAATCAGGACCGTATTCCGGAGGAGACGATTTTCATTGTTCGGACCTTAAACTCCGTAAGATAAGGACTACTTGATTTCTTAAAAAATACTGGCCCGTATTAGAAACAATACAGTTGAGGGTAGCCCCTGAAAAACGAAATATTGTATTGAAAATCAAAGTACACCACATAAAAGCGAATTTGAAACAGAGAAGAAAGTTTTCTTAACATGTTTTCATATTCCTAAAAATAGAGGCAAAGAAAAGAAAACGGACCATTTCGGTTTTTCCCGTATATTTTGAAAACGGTTCCTGATACTTCTTATTTGGAAACATAATTGTCCTGTTCAATGAAATAGGCAACTTTAGTATCATTCAACCAAGTTCGTATCATATACTGTTTTCCAGATGCAAATAATAGTGGTACGATATAAAAAATACGGCCTGCCGTATATTGATTTTTTTTTCATTACCGTTCTTGTCTACTGGATACAATCGACTTAGGCTAGTTGAATTTCTACAATCTGTACACTTTGATGTACAAATATCTGTTTATACAATGTTTCCCAGCTAAAACGTGTCACCCCTCCTATTTCCGAAGTCTTAGAAAAAGTTGAAAATCGCCCAGTCTCGTCGATTGTGTGTCGTCATTGTGCTGTCATCACCCTCATCCCCAGCACCGCCTACTTCAGATATACACACTCCGTTTTTTCCTTCGTCATATTATTTGATGGAATCCATGTCGTAAATTCACAGATATGTGACCATACTTTCGTGCATAATGATTGTTTTGAAAGATCAAGTGATAATACTTCTCTTAGAGAGAGAGTTTGCGAAAAATGAGCACTTTCAATTTGTAGAATTTTATGTTGGAATATCATCATGAAAGCTATTTTTTATTGAATTAACTATGAAAATATTATCCATTCAACATGTTTTTAATGAAAAAAAAAACATTTATTTTGTATCAATATCTTCTTAAATGATAGATACGGTTTATTGGATACACTACTTAGAATCAAAGAAGGCATTAAAGCAAATGTTCAAATCGTCTATCATTTTTTCCGAGACATAAAGCATCTCCGTGTCGAACGCTTTGGAATATCACTGGTGTATCCTGTATTAACGTACATGCTGCTGAATTTCTTGCAGATTAATCTTCCACAGATTCTACAGATGTGGGATACACCAGGGATTTAAGGTCTCCCAGGAAAATATCTACTGAAGTTAGATCAGGAGAACGTACAGGCCAATGTATGGGACCACGTCTAGCTATCCACCGATCATGGAATATTTGATCAAGAAATTGACGAATGATTCTTTGGAAATGGGCTGAATGAATGGTGCTCTGTCGTATTGATACCAAATTCTTTGACAAACCAATAGAGGTTCTTCTTCAAGTAGCCCAGGTGAAACATGTTTAAGAAACACACGGTAGTTCTGCCCATTCAAACAGGTAGGAAGAAAATATGGTCCAAAGATACGATTTTCAACAACTCCTACCCAAATATTATCTGAAAACTTCTGATGGTAGCCTTTTCGAAACATTAAATGAAATTCTTTCTTGTTCTTCATTAAGAACATGCTGATTGGATAATATTTTCCTAGATAAATCAATCAGAAATGGCAAAAAATTGAGAGTAATTATCTTCAGAAATTTCGCAAACATGATTCATACCTTAACTTTTATCTGAGTATGTGAATTTGAGGTTTAGTTCATTCGTCATCAGTTGATCTGTCAGAACAATCATATGCAAGAAAGTATGACAACATACTAGTAGTATCCACGACATTGATTCGATCAAATAATCTGACTAATGTCTCATTCTGACTCACTATGTTTTCGATTCTTCCAACATATTGAAATGTTCAGGAGGTTGTCAAATATTCCGATATGTTGGAAGAAATTAGCTTTATGCTCTTATTGCACATAACAAATTGAATGGCACTTCAGGACATCTTCAGTATTTCTTAGTTTTTCCAGAAACATCCACTCTCATCTGTAATGTAATGACATTTAGGTTGAGTATCGATGAGCCGGCCTCACTAAAAAATAAAGGAAAATATGGCAACAAATTATCATAAATACGCCAATGGCTTACGAAAATCAAAAAAATACCTTCAAATTATCACGTTGATGTACCATGAATAGTGTACCAAGTTTCAAAATTTTTTCCCCAGGATATTTGGATAAAAAAATAAATGAATCTTGATTTTTTTCGTACTTTCAACATCCCGTATCTCAGAGGAAATGCATTTCAGGACACGCCCTGACATTTTCAACTCATTATGAGGAATTTCTCAGTATTTTTCTGACTCACCCTGTATACTAAAGAAGTAATGGTTTAGTGTAATTGAATCATACGCTGTACAAAGAAGTGAATCAATAATTTTGAACTTTTTAACCACTTTGCTTTACTTGAATGATAAATATAATTATTCCTTTGGAAAACATCATGTAAAACAAACGAGACATATGACCCATGCGCAACCGTTTGGTTCTCAGTGGGTTTATTTACAACTGATATCTAAAGTAAAGTGCAACTACTGTAAACATTCATGTGAATCAACTTATTATTATTATTATTAATGAACAGGTAATCATAAAACCTGAAATCAAAATGAAATACTTGGGAATCTATATTGATGTATACTTGAGATGAGACTATCACACAACATACGTAACGAAAAAATTACAAACTCTGCTATACAAGTTGAAACACCTCAAAAAATGCTACCTGTGACTCAACTTAAAACCCAATACTTTGCCTTAGTTGAGAGACACCTGCGTTATGGCTTATTAGGTTGAGGCGGTACAGCAGAAACCCACCTGAACTCTCTAGAATTAGTGCTTCTAAGAATCATCTTCCAACATCCAACATATTCAAGTGACGACCTTTATTCGGAAACCAAAATATTCGATACTCGACAGTTGTATTATTTTGCGGCTAAATTGAAATATCATCTAAACAAATACATAGCACAAGTTCCATCACATGATTATAACACACGACAACGACATCACTTCCTTGTGCAAAAATGTCCAAAACACTTTGTCAACGAGCATACTCATATTTTGCTCCAAAGATATATAACTCTTTGACTGAATACATGAAAAATATCAATTCCGTGGAAAATTTCAAATATCAACTGAAAACGTTCATAACCAGCAATCCTAGAAAGATGATGACATCTCAAATACAATAAAGGATGGTCTTGCACTCGCCACAGTTTCTTAGTACATGCCCATTCACATTATTTTCATCTTAATGAAGGAAATATATATTTATTCCCCAGTTTCCCAATATCGACGTATTTGTACCTTTTTATTCCATCGTTACTGTCTATGAATTTTAAATTTCAATGTACTCTACCATTGAAATCAGTTTATGGATGTTACTCCAAATTTTATGTAATTTTATACTTGTTATGTTATGCATTTGTGTTTTTATTTATATTTATTATCACTTCAACGAGACTATCTCTAAATTTCATCATTCACTATATTTATTTATTATGTTAATGTTTACCATTTTTTCCTCAAAACAAGTGTTGAATCACTTATTCATTTTCATTCATTCATTCATTCATTCATTCATTCATTCATTCATTCATTCATTGATATTCATATTTTCATCCAATGTACCCATGTTGATTTATTATTTGAATGAATGTTATTTTGATTTGATTGAAAAAAAAAAAATTTCGTGAAGTCATGTCAATTAATACACATCAATGATGACAGTCTTTAGCAACGACTGTTCCTTCATCATAACTGCATAGGTTTTTTTTCAATGTGTCTGGAAAGTACTGATTGAAGAAGTGGAGAGACTCGTTTTCTTCCCGGCATTAGGTAACCATTCCTTGAATCACGTTTATTTTCCAAGAGGAGTCATTAGTCGTACTAGGTGCATATTTTCTATACCAAAAAAAATAGTTTGTTGGATTAGATAAACTTTAAGTGAAACAAGTAGAACATTTTGTAAGATTATATTGATTAACAACAAAAAATGATTTGTGAATGATGATTAACAATTGGGCATGCTTTAAAACGAAAGTTTTCAATGATGATAGTATTGAGGAATTTCTTTCTGCAACACTTGTTCCTTGGGCTGACCAGATCTCTCTACAACAGCATTGAATCCACTGTGTTTATCAACTGTGTACTTAACAGTTCTGATGGTACCATCAGCTTCATGTAGAGAGTACTCTCCTTGAGTGATGTCACCGTCTCGAGATTCTTTATGAGAGTGGATATCTCCAGAGTGGTGGTCTTCTACTCCATAAGCGAATTCATATTTGGGGTGTGTCTGAAAATCCATAAGATTGTGGATGGTTCAGATACTTCAATACAAAACGAAATACTTCGACATCTATTCTAGCCTGGCAATATCAGGGTGAATGTATGACTTTCAAATAATTTCTTTCAGTAGTTACAGTTCTACCTAAACAAAATTGCAATACAATGTATAACCAGAAAAAGAACCTAGTTGTTTACCATTTTCAACATTCTGAGGTCTATAATCATATTGAACGTTTTGAATACATTTTCAGAACGCACTTCTTTTGATATTCATTTGTAAAAAATTGTATAATTGAGTATGATATATGATTGGAATATGAACTTTATTCAAAATTATTGTCAAAAAGCGGGTGTTTTTCTAATTTTTCAATTTTATTTCTCGGAATTTCTAAGCACAGATTGAGCGAATTTGTAATATTTTGAATTCTTGATATAGGTAGCTGCTTCATCGAAAAAAGTGTTAATTAAAAATAATTCGTAATAATAAATTTTGTGCAATTTGCAATGAGCTGAGATGTGTTTTGAATGTTGGTCCCCAAGCAGGGATACAATATTGTATTAGTGATTCTACGAGTACTGCATATAATGTGGTAACATATTTTTTTGATAATATGTCACGAAATTCAAGAAATATACGCATGAGGACTCGTAGTCGTTTTGTGAAGTAGTCGATATATTGTGTTCAATTTAAATCCTGTCTAGAAAGACGCCAAGTTATTTTATACAACTAGACTTTCCATTTACATCTATTATTACAAGATATGATATGAAGTTTGAGTTTAAAGTTATCTGGTTGATCTGGATGTGTAGGAGAGAAAGTTATAAACTTTATTTTTGTAATGTTTAACAACATGTTGCTATTTAGCCATGCATGGATTCGTTTTAGATCTCTTTCTGCAATATGTTTTATTTCTTTCCATGGTTCTCCTATGTGCACTTCTGTATGATGGCTTATTTCTCCCCAATCTTAACCCGCTGTATTCTCCCTGATAGACAGTTCTTCGATTATTCTAATGCAATAACTGTAACACCATAATTATATACTTCACTTAGTAATAGTTCATGATTAACGGTGTCAAAAGCCTTAGCCAGATCTATAGAAATTTTTTAAGTAATTTGGATGATTTGTCAAATGCTTTCATTAAAAATTCATTATGGCGTTTTCGGTATTTGAGTCTTTCACAAATCGAAATTGTTGTTTGGTTATGACATCGTGTTTGGTAAAGAAATCAACAAGTCGTGTTTTAACATATTGTTCGACAGATATAGGTGTGTAGTTATTCAATTTCAAACTTTTTCCATTCTGTTGGGTCAGCTGACTGGTAGAAATAGTAGTAGTAAATCGAGGGGCTATATATGAAAATATAAAGAGAAAAGTTATTGGGTATAACCCTCAAATTGTTGTGCAACCGTACTGATGAGAACTTAAGCTCGAAACACGTGTCTACGGTTGCACAACAATTTGAGGGTTATACCCAATAACTTTTCTCTTTGTGTTAGTAAACGTATGTTGTTGTAAATATTTTTAAGTGTTTTTTGAGCAATTTTTTCTGGTCCAGGTGAGGAGTTATTTTTCAATTTGAAATTGACAATCTCAAGTATGGTTAGCCAGGTATCAAAGTTACTCACATATTCTTCATCATGTGCCTCGAGTGGAAGGGAAGACGCATGTGCAGTAATAGGCACTGAATGCTGGACGGCAGGAACTGCTTTTGCAAATGACTCAAACTGATGGGAAGGTGAAGGAGAATACGTCTGAGATGACACTTGAGGAGCAGAATATGAATGAGCAGACTGAGAATTGGCGGCATAAGAAGGCACACCCTGTGGAGGTGAACTCTGGACTGGAGCTGTATAGTGTACAGGTGCAGATTTCACTGGAGCTGGAGCACTCTGGATGTGTTGTACATTATTATGGTTATCATTGAATGACGCAAACGATGTAGCGGCCTGATGATATGATTGGCCAACGACAAGAGAAGTCGATGCTAGTAGAGTCAATAAAACAATCTGAAAAAAAAACACAAAAGTTTGTTCATATCAGTCATTTTAACGATGCTTTATTCATAACTCAGTAACGACAAGAGTTAACTTCATGGATTTCAACGAAAGTACAACTTGAATTCGCATAAAGTCACTAATAAATAATATATTAGTTATGAAATATATCATTATCAAAATATCTCATTTCCAACGAAAATATGCTTTTTTGAAAAGGAATTTTCTTGTTCAGTCTTCTCATTTTTTTGTCACCAGTCTGCAGAATTGCAGAATGTCTTTCCGTCAATTCACAAAGAAGCGCTTGAAACTCATAAGGAGGAGAGAATTTCCAAGCTAACAACAATAAAAATCATCATCTCGTTTTCCTTCCCACCATTGTAGACCGTCAGATAGTGACAGATTTAGGTGCCCCATTTTCGCATACAAGCTTCGAATTGGGTTGAATAGTACATCGATGTTGAGTAAAATGGGGGAAAATTTACGAGTGGCTCCTGGAGAGAACATATGGAAAATTCGATTTTCCAGAATAGAAATAGAGTATGTTGCCCATATTTTCACACGAGACATTATGTTTTTCGGTCTTGTGGCGATGTAAGTTTTCATAGTTTCGATGGGCTTGCGTGGGAAAATCTGTCAAAATCCCGATTTTTCCTAACAACACAACGCCCTCATTTTAACCCTTTGCCACCTGCAACACTAAAGCCTTTGGTATTCCGAAACAAGGTTCTAATAATTATTAATTAGGTGAACATGGTTCGCGTGAAAATATGGGCAACATCCTCCTTTTATTTCTGTTCTGGAAAATCAAATTTTCCATATGTTCTCTTAAAACTGCTAATAAATTAGACAAGCTACACAAGCCAAGGTTGGCTTGTTTGTGGTTACTACTGCTAGTGAACAGATTTGACATTTTACAACGGGTACAGAATACTCAGATGTCCCAATTCTTCTTATACTACACTGTATTCAGTGACACAACATTACAAATGCTCTTAAATACCACAGTGTCATGATACTCTACTTAATATGGCGAGCAAATGATTTTTTAAAAAAATAATAATAGTAATAATTAAAATAATTGTAATAAATTGACTAGTAAAACGAATGAAGTGATAACAGAGGTGGTATTTTTTCCAATATTAGTAATGAAAAGATAATAAATCTAAAAATGTTAATTATGATATTATAATAACTATGTCAGGAAGTACTTTGTTAAGGTTTGTGTTTGTTATTAACCATTTTCAATGTTAACGAACAGTCGTTACCGACCGATGATGAACCCTTTACTCCCATAAACACCTAACTATGTAGGCTTATTATGGCAAGAACCTGTCAGAAAACAACTACTCCCCTGGCTAAGACCACGACGGGTATTGAATTAAATCTAACAGCTACTTGTGCAACGTTCCTCAAAACATCAGAGGACGCGATTGCAAGTGCCCTCTATGACCAACCAGCAGAATTATGTTTTGATTTGGACGGGGGGGGGTGACCACCTGCAGACTAGTTTCGAGGTTGTAGCCTCTCAGCAGTGCAAGGGCAGGTCAACACAGACAGCACTGAAGCCATCTGTTCCCCGTCCAAACCAATACACATTCCGCTGATTAGTCAATTCTGGTTCACGAGATGAAAGCAGTTTCTAGGCCGCTCCACCTAGCGAGCAGAGGAAGACACTCCGAATCTCCTGGTTGAGAGATTTAATCGAAGAAGACAGAAATCTTTGGGAGATCGTTTGCTAACGAACAGTCGTTACCGACCGATGATGAACCCTTTACTCCCATAAACACCTAACTATGTAGGCTTATTATGGCAAGAACCTGTCAGAAAACAACTCCCCTGGCTAAGACCACGACGGGTATTTAATTAAATCTAACAGCTACTTGTGCAACGTTCCTCAAAACATCAGAGGACGCGATTGCAAGTGCCCTCAATGTGTTTTTTGTACATTTCTGCTGCTGCTGTTCATTTTACGAATTTCTAGTGGTATTTTGTTGAAAAATTTCGGACCAAGAGATGTATGTTTCTGAGTTTATATATTCGTGGTATATGGACTATCAGTGGTTGAGTTTTTGTTGAATATTTATTCCTAGTTTTTTTTTCTCAAATTTTTCTCTGTTAAGTAAAGTATGAAAGTGAAGCCTTTGACGTCAAAGAACATATTAAGTGGGGAACTTTCAGTCTTTTCCGTAGATGATATTCAAAATCCATTTCTGTAAAGTTATGATTGGTGATAAAGTAATATTTTAAGCACCACCACATGCTATCAAGTTATATCTGAGCTGCCATTCTACTAACGCGAAATAAACCATTTTGAATGGTTGACGTTTACTATCGTTTTGAAATGACTGAATAGATAAAGGAAACTCTGTAATTTTCTTGATAATTTTGTCATTCGATGGTTCCATTTGAGAATAGAGTCAATCGTCAAACCCAGATAATCGACTAGGAAAACAGGTGATATTGAGGATGTATTTGATGGTGTTTGGGGGGGGGGGTGTTGTGGGAACGCCTTCAATATCAAGTTTTTTTTTAATAATAAATGGAATATAATGGGTTTTATCAAAATTAACTGTTAGTAATCTGGAATTAAACCATGTTTCAATTGTTTCAAAATTAATTATGCTTTGTTGAGACAGTGAAAGACAGCAGTGTCATCTGCAAAACTCGTCACCTTGCCTTGAATATCTAGAGAAAATGAATTGTTTATGTATATATTGAGAAAACAGGGGCCTAAAACATTTTCCTGTGGTACACCGTACTAAATGGTTTTGAATTCACTCAAATCATCTATACAAGTTTTCACTTGAACAGGTTTTATTCCTAGATCATTCAAATTGTTGCTATTGCCAAATTCATATTGGTAACACTAGTATTGCCATATTATTTCAATTGATTTCATTTCGGTTAATGAAAAAAAATCATTCAATTCTTTAAAAAAGAAAATCTCAATCGATCAAAACAATAACCGTTCAGGTCCAGTGTACTTTTATGAATTACTGAAAATAATCATATAAGTTGAAACAGGAAAAGTATGTGAATGAAGTTTAATTTTATTCTAAGAGGGATACAAATAAAAAAAAACTTACTTTGTCGAACATTTTGAGGAGAATTGCTATTGACCACTGATCGAATTGTGAAGTAGATTGATTAAAAAATTATCACCACCAGCTTTTTATACTAATTCTAGAATATGTCAACTTTACTGACAGGTGACCTACCAAAATCAATGCGTACCTATACATGTACACCATTACATAACTCATTAAAATCAAAGTTTGTCAAATAATAATTATTTGCATTTTTTATTCAATGTGATATAATTAGGACCAACAGATTATGTAAAAATTGTAGGATGGAATGTTCGTTGTGTTGTTCCGTTTCAAAACTAGTTCAAATGTTTTGATTTCTATAGAGAAAATATTCGTTACCAACCAGCAATATCTTTCAATATTATGTAATTCGAATCATTTAATATTGCAGCGGATGCTCATCCTATACATATTTCTCCTAAATGACTTTCGAGCTAATTTATATCGTATATCAAAACATTTATTATCATGAGAAAGTGATGAACTAGCGGAAGTAGGAGCATATAAATATAATACTGGTGGGTTTTGAAGTTTTACTGATTGTGAATATAGTGTTCCACAAAACAAAGTTCGAATTTTCAAATATATCTTCATAAGGAAGTTCGTGACTTCAAAACATTTGTTATGAATCTCAGTATCAATTGAAACCTCGTATACAAACTTGTATGTTATACGATAAAAATAATTTTTTAAATAAAAATCTTCTTTCAATTTCTGAACTCCACGCTCCTTTTCGAATAGTCAGGGTGAATAAACCCCTCCCCTCCATGGCAGACATACAATATTAAACATTAAACATTAAAGTTCGCGATAAGGCTTTCAGGAAAAATGAATCAACGAAAATAGTGGAGGACTGGATTCATTACAAGATGTTGAGAAATTATGTCTCCAGTGCTATTATAAGAGAAAAACGTACGTAATGCGGCAAAAACAGCAAATTGCTCTGGACCACACTGAGAAAAATGGAGGTTAGTCTGTTGATGTACCTCATAGTCTAAGTGATGTGGATGCTATCAATAGTCAGTTTCAAAGTAAGATTTGTATGGAACCTACTGCAGAGCAGAAAGTCTTGCTTTCCAAATCCAACAATTTAAACCATCCCTAATCAAAATTTTCTTTTCACATTGTCAGTCCACATGATGTCAGAAATGCCAATGAGCAGATGAAGAGCTCTGATGAAATTTCTATAAGAATGTTGAGTGTCTTCTAGAAAATATCACATTCACACTTAACACAGCAATATTTAGCGAAATTTTTCCTGCTAAGTGGAATCATGGCATTATAATACCTATAGGCTGGTGCCAAAACGAATTCTAAATGATTAAAATAAGAAAAAAAATTAACAGGCAAGGACAAGATGGAGAATGTTGAAAACACTAAAAATGGTGAAGTGGGGATGTAGTTTAGGAGTTGTAAACGTTTTTTTTGGGATTTTCGGCGAAACATGACCTCTTAGCGGAAAATGTTCAATGAAAAAAATTTAGATAATGAAGTAATCGGAAACTTTTGTATCAAACACTTTTCAAAATATGCTCAAATTATCTGTTAAAATGGCGAAAACCCCATTTTTCATTATTCAATTTTTTCAGTACTTTTTTTCTTGCGTATAAATGATTCAATTCAGATGAAAATTCGCGAAATTTTCAGAAAAATTCTGCATAACGATTTCCAGAAAAGTCTAACCTACCATCGACCGTGAGTCACGCTGTATACCTATATCCTTTGAATTGTCTGCTGAGAAGAGAAAAAATTCAATTTGACAGAGGAATGTGAAACAGCAATTATCAAAGCACAGTAGGCCACAGCTAACGAAAAGGTATTGTAGATTTTTTAGAATCTTGATTTTGTGTGATATTTATATATTCATAGAATACTCTGTGTTGTAAAAATAGTTGAATTTGTTATGGTTTTTCTAAGTTTTGTATTTTTACTGAGATGTCAATATACAGTATGTCCCACTTACCATGCTCACCATGGGTATCTTTTAAATGGTAAGAGATACGAAGTCGGTTAAATGACACCAAATGTGGAGTTTATCAAGGCCAACTATAATGTGAAAAAATATTTTGATAAAATCTATTCGTTTTTGTTTTATACACAAATAACAGATTTTGATCATTTTCATGTCTCTTGCACGTGAATTTTGACCCACTTCTGGCGGTCCTAATAACTTGAAATTTGGCAGATGTTCATAATTCCGGTGACAATGCACTATGGAATTTTTATTGAAATAAAAAATAAAAAATGGCGGCTCCTCCAATATGGCGAACGAGATTTGTGATTATGGTACGATTCCATTCAAAATTGGTATGTGGGGGTTTTTGAGGTCGGAGATCATGATTTTTCTGTTAAAATTTATAAATTCAAGATGGCGACTTCAAAATAGCTCTTGTTTTTGTTTAAATGACGATAACTCCATTGTTATCAACAAAAAACTATTACTGTGACACATCATCTGTAAGAGAAAAAACCTACATTTGAAAAATAAAAGTTGGTGCTGATATCTCAAATTCTAGAAGAGTTAGTATGAATTACATATTTTTTTCGAAATCTCATTAAAAAACTGCCATAAGAATGTGAAATTCCTATTCAAATATTTCCATAAATAAAGGAGTTACGGAGGAAACATGAAAATGATCAAAATCTGTTTTTTGCGTATAGAACAAAAACAAATAGATTTTATCAAAATATTTTTTCACATTATAGTTGGCCTTGATAAACTCCGCATTTGGTGTCATTTAACCGACCTCGTATTTCTCACCATTAAAAAGATACCCATGGTGAGCATGGTAAGTGGGACACACTGTATAATTAAAAAAGTCAAGTTGAGAAAATTAAATTTTGATAATTTCTACAAAAAACTACCGAAATATAAGTTTCGAGCATAAACAGAATAGAGTCTTAACCGAAAAATGTCTGAAGGAAACTTAAGAAGGTCCCAAAGAATCAACGCAGGAATGCGACGTAGACGCGACGAAAATATTATATGGCCGCCTCAATTGAAACAGTCTACCCAAGAACCACTACATGAATCCAGAAATGATGTCGAGAAGCCAGATTTACCGGAAAATACCTTCCAAGGACCTGTCACCGTCGAAAGGACAACTGAAAGTTTTGAAGAGGTTCGGTGGAAGTCAAATCCACAACTTCTGGAAGAAACCAGGCGCACATCTAGAAATTCAAATCCGTACCAGTCTAGCAGGACCAAATCAAGCTCGTCAAAAATGTCTTCATTGGGAAGAATCGAAATTGAAAAAAGGCGTTTGGCACTTGAGGCGGAATAGGCAAAGGCTGAATTGATGATGATGAGACAGGAGTTGGATATCGAGATGAGGCGACGTGAAACAGAGAGGAATCAGGAAGAATTATGGTTAAAAAACAGGGATTAGACAACCAACTGAATATTCTACAGATGGAAAAGGCACTTGCTGAGGTGGAGTTGGAGGCGAGCAATTATTCGAATTGAAGCGGGTCTTCAAGAGAAATCAATTTACTTGATACAAACACAGAGAAACACAATCAGGTACAAAATTGGATTGAAGCATGTGAGTATTCTCCAGATATATCAAAAAGTAATACTGATCAAAAGTGAGACCGAGATTTCCCATTTTTTGATGGTAAACCAGAAGATTGGCATATGTTCAAAAATCAGTATAAAAGAAAAGTTGCCATGTGTAAATATTCGGATGACGAAACAATGATGAAATTACAGAGGTGTCTGAAAGGAGAAGCCTTAGAAGCTGTGAGATGTTTGTTATTGCACCCAGATAATGTTTTTTTCCGTAATTCAGACACTTGAAATGAGATTAGGTCGTCCAGAGTATATTATTAAAAGTTTAATTGATAAAATTCAAAGTTTTCCATTAGTTAGAGAGGGCGATTTTACTAATTTGATTCAATTTTCATGTAACGTTAACAATCTGATTGCCACTTTGGAATAATTCGAGGCCAGTAACCATGTGGAAAATCCGTACCTCCTGGAGCAGCTTGTTGCTAAAATACCTAATGGATTGAAACTACTCTGGGGACAAGTACTTGTGCAGAAAAAAGGTAAAGTGAATGTTAAAGATTTTGGAAAATGGGTCAATGAAATGTCATCTGCTGCTTGCTATGTAAGTACTCCTACATTTTCAAATTTCGATCATGGAAGAAAATATATTTCATCTGATTTTAAAGGGAATTATGGTAATCAACGATCCGGAAATATAGTTTTACATGCAAAAAAAAATAATGAAACAGAAAAATGTATTTACTGTGATAAAGTTGATCATTTGATATTTAAATGTCCTGATATGTTGAAAGATAGCGTTGATGATCGTTGGGCAAAAATTTTAACACTGAAAGTTTACTTCAAATGTTTGAGAAAAGGTCATTCAAAAATGTTTTGTAAATCGAAAAAAAAAATTGCGGAATTGATAATTGTAGAAGACCACATCATCATTTATTGCACAAAAATTTTAAGAAATCTGAAATAAACCCTGAAATGACAACTTATGCTTCTTCAGAAAGAGTAACTGAAAGAGTATGCTTGAGTGATAATAATTCTTCTAATATTTTATTAAGAATCATTCCTGTAAAACTATTTGGACCTGAAAAGTGTTTGAATATATACGCTTTATTCGATGAAGGTTCAACAATTTCATTGATTGAAAACGACATTGCGCAAGAATTACTTGGAACTACTTGGATGAAATGGGCGAATGATATTTTGTATCATGATGATAATTCGAAATCAGTTAAATTACAAATTTCCGGAGTAAATTTAAGAAGTCCAATCATTTTAGATCCCAAAAACAGAATGACACAGAAAATTTTGAGACATTATCATGAAAAATACCGACACCAAGGACAAGAACAAGTATTGAACGAAATAAGACAAAAGTTTTGGGTCATCAGAGGAAGAAATGCAGTGAGAAAGACATTTAGAGATTGCTTTTATTGCAGAAGAAATAAGGCGATTCCTGACTGTCCCAAATTGGGAGAGTTGCCTAGCATGAAATTAACACCGATGGTAAAACCTTTCACGCAAACTGGGATTGATTATTTTGGACCGTTATATGTGACTGTTGGAAGACATAAGGAAAAACGCTTGGGAGTTTTATTTACCTGCATGACGATTTGAGCCATACATTTGGAAATTGCTCACTATCTCACAACACACAGTACCATCATGGCCCTGAGAAGAATTGGTCCCATCAAACATCTTTATTCAGATAACGGAACAAATTTTCAAGGAGCAAATGAAGAATTGAAGAACTTTTTGGAGAAAACAAATGATGACTGAAATGGGTATTGAATGGCACTTCATAACTCCAGGAAGTCCTCTTGGGAACGCCTCATCCATTCAGTGAAAAATATACTGTGTGTTACCCTCAAAGAAGAATCACCAAGGGATGAAGTGTTACATACATTATTTTTGAAAGCAGAGTCTATTGAGAACAACAGACCCCTCACCCATGTTTCGAACGATCCAGAAGATCCCGATTGTTCAACTCCCAATCATCTTCTCATCAATTCATTCGCCGAAAGCCAAACACCCTTTCAGAAGAATAAATTTGATGACACTACTTGGCAGAAGCCCATTAAACTAATAATGAAATGGATTAAGCAATCCAGACTTCTGCATTTAACCTATACAATAGGTATAATCGTCGGCGAGTCTCCAACAGAAAACAACTACTGCCCCCTACGACCATTGAATTATATCTGTTAGATTCTTGGAAAAGTATTCTACAAGAACTACTTTGCAATGTTCTCCCAATCTCAACGCCAAAACATGTCTCAACCCACACGAGGGAACACCTACGGACCGGTTTCATGGTTCCTTGCCAATCATCAGCGCAGGGTAGCTCACCCTTTGCCCAAACATTTGAAAATGAAGATCCTCGAAAATTTTGGAAGAAGTCCCAACGATTAGCCGAACTATTCTGGTCAAGACGGATAAAAGAATATTTGCCAAAATTATCGAATTGAGGAAAATGCATAACTGATAGCAAGCCTGTACAAATTGGAGAAATAGTTGTGATACAAGGTGGAACGAGATGGACCTTCCCCGAAAGTCTTGGCCGCTGGGAAAAATAGAAAATATATTTCCGGGAAAAGATGGAATTACTCGAGTCGTCGATGTGAAAACCGAAGCAGGAGTTTCTCGCCGTCCAGTCACCAACTTATGCCGCCTGGACGTTTATAGAGTATTAGCATTTTCACGTAGGGGAGAATGTTGTAGATTTTTTGGAATCTTGATTTTGAGTGATATTTATATATTCATAGGATACTCTGTGTTGTAAAAATAGTTTAATTTGTTTTATTTTTTCTAAGTTTTGTTTTCTTACTGAGATGTCAATATTTGATTAAAAAAGTCAAGTTGAGAAAATTTTATTTTGATAATTTCTACAAAAAACTACCGAAATATAAGTTTTTTACAGGTATGTTGATGCCATTTGCACCTAATTTAGAAATAAGTCTTGTCAATGATGCTGTCATCATCAGTTTATCACATTTGCATGTTCATCACAAGTTTTGCTTTACGATTTGAATGATCTCGAGGGTGATTTTGGGAAGAAATGCATGGGATAAACATCCGGAATTAGTCTGCCGGCATATTAAATTATTCATATTCAGTTTCATAATCTTTAATAATATTGCTGGTTTGTGACGAATAATTTCACTATCGAAATCCAATGAGTTGAACTAGTTTTGATAGTAATCGACACACCGAACATTCCATCTTATAATTTTTACATAATTGAAAAGAATACGCATATTAGAATTATTGCTTGACAATCTTTGACTTTGATGAGTTATGTAATGGTAAAAACATATTAAATTTGCATTCATTTTGGTAGCGTGCGTACCTGTCAGCAAAGTTGACATATTTTAGAACCAGTATAAAAAGCTAGTGGTGATAACTTTTTAATCAATCTACTTCATAACCCGATCAATAGCAATTCCTCAAAATGTTCGACAAAGTAAGTTGTTTTGTTATATTTTTATCAACTAGAGTGAAATTTCCTTTTACATACATTATTTTTTTTAGGACAGTAATACTTTTTCGCACAAGTGCGTAAAAAATCACCTGTACGTAAAATCATCAACTGTGCGTGAAGTAATTTTTTACACACTTTTCATACATTTATGCATTTTTCAAATATAACTCGGAAGTCTTTATTTGATGATACGACAATTCATATCATTAAACATTCAAATTAATGACATACGAGGATATATTGAAATATTCTTAGCCTACTATAGATCCAAACAAAATTTCAATGTCAAAATATTGTATTACTCAACATATTGTAATATATTTATAGTCCAATTAACTCTAAAATAATTTATTTAATGAAATACAATGATACAATAACACAATACTCTAATTTACATAACAATCACGGAACTAGGTATTTATATTCGACTTTCACTTCACTGACTGTCCGACTGTCTGCTGCGTCGTTCTTTTTATATTAATTGTTGACTTCTCCGAATGCTCTGGAATTCTTCATCGAATTGTCCGGATCCATCGAATCATCCAGATTCTTCTTGGTGCATAGCGTATCGAAGGTCATATGCAGCCTGCGTGAGTGTTCAGGCCCGGCATCGCCCACAGCTTCGCCACATTGCCCCCTTCTTGGAGATATTTCGTCCCGAAATGTCATCCTTGGAGTGTGTTGATATTCGCAGGACTCCCCATATCTGCATCGTGAAGTTCGATTGAAATAACACTCCACAGTCTTCAGGTTAGGTCGTGGAATAGGATTACAGCAAACCAAAATCTGGATGCCGCTGGATCGGAATATCGTCTCCAACATACTTCTTATAACTCTCCAATCCAACCCATCAATACCACAGGATAATTCTGGGATTGCCAAGTCCACCAGATTCTGGTCCACCATCGTATTTCTCAGTTGGGTGAGGCTCCTCCAGACATCTTCATAGGACGGTTTATCTTGAGGATGCTTCTTGGTCACCAGGTAGTAGATGTTCCTCTGGCCCTTTTTTAGCTGTAGCACACCTCCAATTTCTGGATTCTGTTTTCGTAGTGTTTGGAGTTGGCCAAATTTCTTGGAGAACACCACAGCGATGCCCCTGGACATTCGAAGATCTTCTGCAACGCAGTGTGCTAGGGCGTAATCGACTGGCACTTTTAAAAGGTCCCGTGGCTCCTCTCGAGTTACCCCGTGTGACACTTTCTGTCCATTTGAGTATAAGGACATGAATTTCTGGAACGTCATCGCATCCTCTGGTGGTCTGAGGGTGCGGACTTGGTCATGGTTTCCAGCATAAGGAGCCAACCTGTTGAAATGCACGACCCTGGGTTAACCTCTGGGTGGTTTATGGATTCGGTAAAGCAGGTCATTTATCCTCTTGACGATCTTGTACGGACCTTCCTATGAATTCCGTAATTTTGGTGATAGGCCACGGCGACGCATCGGGTTGTACAGCCAAACTAGGTCACCAACCTGAAATCCTCCAGCATCGGCATTGATGTCATAAGTCGCTTTCATTCGGTCGCTGGCACTCTGGATGTTCAAACGGACTCGTTCGTGGATGTCCTCCATTCGCTGCCGGAGTTTGCTGACGTAGTCCTCTCCCGTGGTATCCTGTCCTGGTGGCATCCCAAACTTTAGGTCACAGGGAAGTCGCAGCTCTCGGCCCATTATGATACTAGCAGGGGTTTGGCCGGTCGACTCGTGTACTGCGGAACGGTAGGCCATCAGGAACAAATGGAGATACTGGTCCCAGTCTTTTTGATGGTCAGAGACTACCTTGGACAAGTGGCGATTGATAGTCCTGTTCATCCTCTCAACCATTCCATCGGACTGTGGATGTAGAGCTGTGGTTCTTGTCTTTCGGATGTTCAGCTTCTGGCATATTTCTTGGAACAAATTAGATTCAAAATTTCTGCCTTGGTCCGAGTGCAGCTCCAAGGGAACGCCGAATCGACATATCCACTCTTTCACCAAGACGTCCGCGACGGTGATGACTTCCTGGTTGGGCAGGGCATAGGCTTCGGCCCACTTGCTGAAATAGTCCATTGCCACAAGGATGTATTTATTTCCGTGATCTGATACGGGGAACGGGCCGGCGATGTCAATGGCGATTCTTTCGAATGGACTACCTACGTTATACTGACGCATCGGGGCCTTGGGTCGTGTCCGAGGTCCATTGCTGGCAGCACAAACAGCACACTTTCTGCACCAGTCATTGACATCAACTTGACAATTGACCCAGTAGAACCGTTGCCTTACTTTCTGCAGGGTCTTCGTCACACCCAGATGTCCTCCAGCAACTCCATCATGGATCTCTCGGAGTACTTCATGTCTTCTATTCTTGGGAACCACTATCTGACGTCTGTCCTTCCCACCATCTCCGGTCTCCAATACACGTTTCAGGACCCCATTTTCCAAGGTAAGGGAGTTCCATTGGGCCCAGTAGGATTTGACTGTTGGGGAATATCTTGCGATTTCCTGCCATGTCGGTCTTTGATTACTCTTTTTCCAACCGATGACTAAACCAAGATCTGAATCTCTTTCTTGGTCTTTCTGGACCTCGTGGTCATTCCAGTTGTTGTCAACTGCCGTGGTTCTACAAATCGCGGCTTCCTTATCTTCTGCTCGACGGCAGTCGTCTGGGCATGGTCTCCTTGACAGGGCATCTGCGTTCTTGTGGCCACTCCCTGCTCGATGTTCGATCTCGAAGTCGAATTCTTGGAGTCTTTCGATCCAACATGCTACTTGGCCCTCAGGATTTTTGAACTGTAGAAGCCATTTAAGGGCTGCGTGGTCGGTCCTTAACAGAAATCTTCTCCCGTACACGTATTTGTAAAAGTGTTCTACTCCCTTGACAACAGCCAACAGTTCTCGTCTGGTGACGCAGGAGTTACGCTCCGGTTTACTGAGAGTTTTACTGAAGTATCCGATCACCTTCTCTTGCCCATCCTGGATCTGGGACAAGACAGCTCCAAGTCCCACGTTGCTGGCGTCCGTGTCCAAAATGAATTTTCCACTCGAAAGGGGATAACTCAGAATCGGTGCGTTGATCAATGCCCCCTTCAGCTTCCTGAACGAGTCTTGGCATTCTTCGGACCACTGAAACTTTGTTTGTCCTTCCGTGAGCCTGGTCAGTGGTTTAGCGATGTTGGCGAACCCCAGCACATATCGGCGATAGTATGTGCACAAACCAAGGAAACTACGTAGTTGGTGTATGTCTCTCGGAATAGGCCACTCCTTCACTGCTCTGATCTTCTCGTCATCCACCGCTACTCCGTGCCCAGAGACAACATGGCCAAGGTAACAGGTGGCATTTCTTGGGGCTCAGCTTCAATCCAGAATTTCTCAGTCGCAGGAATACCTCCTCCAGGTTTTTAACGTGGTCTTCGAACGATTTGCCAACTACAATAATGTCATCGAGATATACCAGACACGTCCTCCATGAAAGCCCTTTCAGAACCGTCTCCATTAATCTCTCGAATGTGGCTGGAGCATTACAAAGCCCGAATGGCATAACGGTGAAATGCCACAGTCCTGAGCCGATGGTGAAGGCTGTCTTTTCTCTATCTTCTCGAGCCAGTTCTACCTGCCAGTATCCACTCTTCAGATCAAGGGTCGAGAAAATCGTGGAGCCGGCCAACGTGTCTAGGGTGTCGTCTATTCTCGGAAGAGGGTAACTGTCTTTCTTCGTCACGTTGTTCAGTTGACGATAGTCTACGCAAAAGCGTGTTGATCCGTCTTTCTTCTTCACCAGCACGACTGGAGAGGACCATGGACTGTCGGATGGTTCAATAACTCCATCTTTCCCCATATCACTGACTATTTTGTCAGCCTCTTCCTTCTTGGCAAGAGGAAGTCTTCTAGCTGATTGTCGGATTGGTCGAGCATCCCCAGTATCAATTTTATGTTGAACTACATTCGTTCGACTTCCTTTTCCTTGTCTGGTATCGAAGATGTCTTGGTACTTCTTGACTAATTCTCTCAATCTGGGCTGTTGGGCTGGTTTAATGCCCTTGGAAGAGAGGGTAACCAATTTTTCCAGTTCCGCTGTCAGGTTGTTGTCTTGACTAACAGTACTGTGTACACTCCTGATCACAGAGGAAATTGACGAGCAGTGCCCCAAAACAGTTCCTTTCTTCAAAGTCACTGGGTAATAATTGACATTCATTACCCTTACTGGCACAATTTTATCAGCACGCAACAAAGTCTTGCCTAGTGCAATCCCTCGTCCAATTTTCTCATCATGAAGCTTGGAACAAAACCACGCTTCCATTGCTCGCACCTCCATCCAATCGAGCCTCCAGTATGGTCTCAGCCCTCTCGGGTACACTTACATCTTCAGCCAGCAGAACACGAATCATCTCCTCACTTCTTCCATGTAGCACCAGCTTTTTTCCGTTCACACGTAGGACGCCATCTTTGAAGTTCAATTCAAACCCACTGGAATTCATGATGTCGATTCCAATAATTGCATCGTCCTCAATATCCGCTACTAATGCCCGATGTTTCACTTTCGTGCTGCCTAGAATCAGTTCAATCGGTAGCTCTCCATGTACAGTGGCCGGCTCTCCTGTTGCTGTGCGTAGCTTCCAGGATGATGGTTCCATTCTGTCTGATGTCTTAGTAAAAGCAGGCCCAAGGATTGTCCTAGTCGCACCTGTATCCAGCAGCATTGCGCAAGGCTTGTTGTTGATGAAACCGTCTACGATGGCTCCTTTGTTCTGTCGTTGGAGGACAGCGACATATGCGTTGTTCACCGGGGATTTCTGAGTATAGGACGACGATTGCCCCTTCTCAACAACCTTCGTTGGTCTCGACCTCTTGAGGGTTGGACATTGACTACGCACGTGTCCAAGTTTCCTACAGTTCCGGCATCTCACTAGTCTTCTCTCAGGTAACATCTCCTTCACGACCTTTCTTATGGCAGCTTCCAGGTTAGTAGGCTCCTGTGGGTTTTCTTCAATAACTCGGACTTTACTCTGGCTACTGCAGGATTGCTTCGCCGCCTCAAATTCCAAAGCGCGTGCCAGTGCATCCACGAGATGTGTTGGACGAGCTAGTGTTAATGCTTGTCTCGTTTCCTGGTCACGAAGTCCATCTAAGAATGCCTGAACTTCTAGTCGCTCCATTACCTATTCCGGTGTAGCTGGGTATGCAAGGCGAACCAAGCGTGCAATGTCTGCTTCAAATTCCTGTAAGGATTCGCTTGATTTCTGGCAGCGGTTTTTCAGCTGAGAGTGGTACACATGTTCTAGATGGGTCTGTCCATACCGTAATTCTAGATGTTTGATCAGCTGCTCGTAGTCCTCTTGTTCTTGAGCCGTGTGGGTTTGTAAGATATGCGTTGCTTCTCCACGCAACGCCAGTGTTAGTGCCACAGCTCTATCTCCTGCATTCCATCCATTCGCCTTTGCTGCAGCTTCAAACTGTCGGCGGTAATTTGCCCATGGTGTTTTTACATCAAACTGGGGTGGTTTCATGGAGAGTTTTCCTGTTTCCGGACTGATTTTCACATCTTTCAAAACCCTTTTGAACATCATCTAAGTTCAAACTCAGTTCCAATACTGAATTTTCATTGACAGATTCTGTGGTGTGGGTAGTGTCAATTTGCTTTTTCAACTCACTGTTTGTTTCTTTCATTTTGCTGATTTCTTCCTCGATCCCACTTCTGACACCAGATGTAATATATTTATAGTCCAATTAACTCTAAAATAATTTATTTAACGAAATACAATGATACAATAACACAATACTCTAATTTACATAACAATCACGGAACTAGGTATTTATATTCGACTTTCACTTCACTGACTGTCCGTCTGTCTGCTGCGTCGTTCTTTTTATATTAATTGTTGACTTCTCCGAATGCTCTGGAATTCTTCATCGAATTGTCCGGATCCATCGAATCATCCAGATTCTTCTTGGTGCATAGCATATCGAAGGTCATATGCAGCCTGCGTGAGTGTTCAGGCCCGGCATCGCCCACAGCTTCGCCACAATATTCTCCTCTTAATTGGATACATTTATTACAGCGAACCTGCAACGTCTCTAGACCTTTCAAAAAAAAATGTTTCTTCTTGCTCTGCAAACCAGACCTCCACAGCTTTTTGTTCCAACTGTTGTGTACTTGAATAAAAGTCGGTTTCTCTTATTCAACAGTGTTTAATAAATAATACGAAATTCATTAAGACAGGGACATGACATGTTATCAAACTTATTTGACTGTTGCTAAACTCCTCTTGTTACTGCCTCACAGGGCGCTTACCTAACTAAAGCTGATTAAAAACACTACATTTTCCCCCATGTTATTATAGATTTAACCTACATGGAGGTTTTATAATTCTACCAGATCGCGTGGTAGTGAGGGGTGCATTCGATGTGGAAGGTGGAATTGCATTAACATCAACCAAAGTGTCACTTTCTTGACAACTATCATAGTCAATTCCAACTTCCCTCACATTGATTGGTTCAACATCATTTTTTGGAACATAATCAGGTAAGGGCATATTACGAAAATTATCACTTGCCCTGAAACTCGAAATTGGCACTATAATGTCTTTAACATTTTTTTCAATTACATTATCACTTGAGTCATTAACCCCAATACGTATATCATCAGAATGAACAAATTTAATAGTGTTCTCAACTTTTACCAAATAAGTACAGAAACTCAAAACCTTCATAACTACCCCTTTTTGCCATAATTTGGTCTGTTTATTTTTAACAAAAACTTGTTCATTGACTCTATAAAGGTTTTTTTTTTATTTTTATCAGACATACCATTTTTACTTTTATTATGGCAAGAAGGCTTCAAAAAGTCAAATCTTGTTCGAGGCTTAATTTTCAAAATGCTCTCCGAGGGTGACGTTCCTGTTACAGTCGAGGGTGTGTTCCGATATGTGAATAAAAAGTTATGTAACTTACTGATGACAACATTTTCTGGAATACTTTAACCTCTTTGAGAAAATAGTGCTTTTTCTAAACCGTTCTTGATGGTTTGAACACTACGTTCCGCTGTCCCATTACTTTGCGGATGGTAAGGAGGCGTTTTAACGGGCCTAATTCCGTTTGCTTGACAAAACGATATTAATTCATTAGAATTAAAGGGAGGACCGTTATCGGAAACCAGCTCGACAGGTAAACCGAAAACAGAGAATATACCTTTCAATTTCGAAATGGTTTCTAACGCATTTGTGCCGTGTTTCATAAGCTTTACTTCAAGCCATTTAGATTTTTGATCCACTAATATTAAAAAGACAAATTTATATTTGAAGAAAAAATCTATATGAACTCTATAGAAGTTATGAGGTGCAGATGGCCAAGGCAATAAAGTGCTATGTGAATTGGTGAAATTTTGACATTGTTGGCAAATTTCACATAATGAAATGAATTTTTCGATATCTGCATTCATGTTAGGCCACCAGCAATACGAACGCATGAGCATTTTACTGCGAACAATTCCATTATGCTGTTCATGGAATAAATTCAAAACATCTTTTTGTAAAGATTCTGGGATTATTACTCTGTTTCCTAGCAAAATACAATTTTGCTCTACTGACAATTCATTTGTATGTTTAAAGTATGGTCTGTTTTTCATCGTTTAAATATTCAGGCCATCCGGATATAGTCAAATCTTTGACTTTAATAAGCAATAAATCTTTATTAACTTCACTGGCAATATCACAAGCATTTAAAGGAATTTGATTTACTAAGTTGAAAGAACATAAGAAATCGGGAATTTCTGTTTTCTCTTCACATGGAAGACGCGATAAACCATCTGCATTACTTATGGATGTTCCCTTTTTATATTGGATGTCATACTGATAACCTGAAAGTGTAATGGCCCATCTAGTGATCCTCGCGGATGCCATCGTTGGAATGCCTTTATTTTTGCCAAAAATAAATTGCAAGGGCTGATGGTCTGTTACAAGAATAAATTTTCGTCCATATAAATATTTATGAAACTTTTTCAATGCATAAATAATAGCTAATGCTTCTCGCTCCAAATTACCATATTTTTGTTCCGTGGTAGATAAAGTACTAGATGCAAATACTACTGGTTTCTCCACTCCATCTACTATATGACTCAGAACACAGCCAAGTCCATAGCTACTTGAATCACAAGTGACATAAATTGGAAGTTTAGGATTATAAAGCGTTAAAACACTATCTGATGTTAGCCAATCTTTACTTGACTGAAATATTTTTTCACATTCATCAGACCAACTTTTAGAAAAATTCACATTAGATTTACATAAATCGTATAGTGGCTTTAATTTTGTAGACAACATCGGTATGAATTTACTATAATAATTTAACAAACCCAAATAAGACTTCAATTCTGTCAATGATTTTGGTGCAGGCGCGGACTTGATTGCTTCAATTTTTTCTTTTGTTGGGTGTATACCATTAATATCGATGATATGCCCTAAAAATTCGACACAATTTTGAAAAAACTTGCATTTTTTCTCATTTACTTTAACATTAAAATTTTCTAACCTTTTAAACACCTGCATTACATTTTCGTAACATTCTTTCAAAGATGACCCAAAAACTAAAATATCATCTAGGTAACATTTTGTATTATTTAGACCTGCCAAAATATTATCCATTGCGGTTTGAAATATTCCTGGAGCCGAACTAACACCATAAGTCAACCTAGTGTAAGCAAAAAGACCTAAATGAGTATTTATAACTAACATTTTTTGTGCTTCGTCACTAGCTTTCAATTGCTGATAAGCACCTTTCAAATCAATCACCGTAAAATATTTATGACAACTGAGACACGCAAAAATATCTTCGGGTAATGGTAACACACAATGGTCGCTATCCAGAACTTGATTCAGAGTTTTTTTAAAATCAACACAAATTCTAATGTCATTTGTATTTTTTTAGGGACTACAACTATGGGACTAGCCCAATTGCTAAAATTACCTTTCTTCAAAATACCAGACTTAACCATCTTTGACAACTCCATCTCAACTTTTTCTTTGAGTGCATATGGCATGTCATATGCTCTATGAAAAATGGGTTGTGCACCATCTTTTAGCTTTAATTCAATTTGAAATTTTTTTATACAAGACTCAGTTTGATCCCTGAAAACATTGTTAAAATCAGTTTCAATCTTTGACACTAAATTTGAAACTTCTCGAATCTCAGTTCTACTTTCTGATGAAATGCCTTCTTTTGATGGACTAGCATTCACCTTCGAAATTTGACATTCAGACACTGACTGACAAGAATTACTTGGTTTTTGACAAGACTTGACTTTTAGATTCGACTCACTAAAATTGATTTTTTTTCTCCAGTCAGGATTCAAAACATTTAGCCAGTTTCTACCGAATAATGGCACAAATCTGTGGCTACTTTTCAAAATAACCAAAGGCAAATTTATAATTTCATCCTTATGTTTTACGAAAACATCAGTTTCTCCAAAAATTGTGACACCTTGACCTGTGAGAAGTCTCAAATCATACTTAACAGGATATAATTGTAAATCTGAGAAAAACTGTTTGAAATCGTCGATATGCATCACTGACCGACATGCACCACTATCGATATCAAAAGTAATGTTTTTACCTTCGACGTTCAATGACACTTTCTCTGGGTTACCTAACCCTCGTTCCAGCGAAGACAAAAATCCTAAGATCAGGGTATCGTCATCTTCATCTGGCTGGTTTTCTTCTTCGACGCTGTGGAAATTTGAGCTGCTTCGGCAGACACGGCTGGTATGGCCAATTTTCCTACACCGAAAGCATTCCCGACCTTTTGCAGGACACCTGTCAGGATCATGCTTCCTGGTACAACGGAAACAGGGCTTAAATTCCTTTTTCTGATTAGGACTTTGACTACTTGACGGTTTTTTGACGAATTTCTTGTTAACTGACAACTTATCCAGGCTTTCTGTGACAGTGGACATATTACTTTCAGTACCCATAGACTTCACTTGACCCTCTGCTAATTCCATTGAAAGAGCAGTCTCGTAGGCTTTTTCGAATGTTAAGTTGTCTTCTGACAATAACTTTCTTTTGATGGCATTTGAACGGACTCCACAAACTAGTCTATCTCTCAAACACTCTGACAAAAACTGACCAAAACTGTAATACTGAGAGTAGTTTTTCAATTTCGTGACAAAGGTTTTTATGTCTTCATTTTGTTCCTGTACAGCATTGTAAAATTTGTATCGTTCAGCTATCACTAACCTTTTTGGACTATAATGCTCGATGAGAGACTTTTTCAGAGCATCATATGACTTGGTGCTAGGTAATTCAGGTGCTAGCAAATCTTTCAAGACATTGTAGGCTTCACCTCCTATTAGAGTTAACAGTAACGGAACCTTTTTATCATCCTTCACTCCATTGCATAGGAACAATTGTTCCAATCTCTCCATATACGAGGAAATTTCTGACTCCTTGGAACTGAACTGTTCAATCAATTAGCGACATTTTGCTAATTTTCGAGACAATCGGACACAGACAACTTCTTCAATTCAAAAATGGCACGCCAACCGGTTAAAAGACAGTAAACCAATTTTCGCACTTCAGACTTTGGATTCCTTTCGACACTCGTCGCCAATTTAACTGTTGTGTACTTGAATAAAAGTCGGTTTCACTTATTCAACAGTGTTTAATAAATAATGCGAAATTCATTAAGACAGGGACATGACATGTTATCAAACTTATTTGACTGTTGCTAAACTCCTCTTGTTACTGCCTCACAGGGCGCTTTCCTAACTAAAGCTGATTAAAAACACTACACCAACGAGGAGGTATCGTTGGAAGAAAATTTACGACCTTTTAAACTTTTTTTCAGTTGAGGAAAGAGATGATAGTCGGACGGAGCCAAATCTGGTGAATAAGGGGGGTGTTCTAGTGATTCAAACCCTAAATCACGAATTTTTTGCATGGCAACATGAGAATTGTGTGCAGGGGCGTTGTCCTGCAAAAACAAAACACCTTTGGATAGCTTTCCGCGTGTTTTCTTTTTAATTTTTTCCCGTAGAGTGGTCAGTAATGTCGTATAGTAATCTCTAGTTATTGTTCTACCCTTACCCAAGAAATCAATCATGATTACTCCATGGCAATCCCAAAAAACTGAAGCAAGAACTTTTCCAGCAGATTTTTGGACACGAAACTTCTTGGGCCTTGGAGAACCGGAGTGTCGCCATTCCATCGATTGTTGCTTTGTTTCTGGATCGTAGAAATGAACCAAAATCTCATCCATAGTAACAATTCGGTTTAATAAGTCTACATCGTTTTCAAATCGAGCACAGACCGAACGCGATGCTGCTACCCTTGCACGCTTTTGGTCAACATTCAAACATTTAGGGATCCATTTTGCAGCAATTTTTCTCATGTCCAAATTAACGTGAACTATATGATGAACGCGTTCGAATGAAATATTCAGTGCTTCAGATATCCGTTTTAGCCCAATTCGACGGTATGTTAAAATCATTTCATGAACCGCATCGATATTTTCGGGGACTGACACAGAAACTGGCCTTCCCGATCGGTCATCATCTTCAATGGAAAATTTACCTCTTTTGAAGCTTGCAGTCCAATTTTTCACAGTAGCATACGAAGGACATTGATCACCAAGCATATCTTTGTAAATCTGCTTACCTCTTAACCCTTTTAAATACAGTTACTTGATGATGGCTCAATACTCCAATTTTTATATTTTCACAATTTCGGTGGACATTTTTTTAAAATTTATTGCGTTGCTATGGTTATTGTTCGTTGCTATGGTAACGCAATATTTTGATTATGCAGGGAACTGGTCTAGGCTAACTAGGTATCAATACATCCTCGTAATTGCTACAATTTGGCAATATAATAACTGTCGAAGAAAAAACTTTGTATGAAACATTTTCGTAAAGGACTTTTTTGTACTCGCGTGTTTGTTGAACTCGGCTGCGCCTCATACAAAAAAGTCCTACTTCACGAAGTTGTATCATAAATAGCTATTCTAGTGCCAATTTATATTTTCTCATTGATCTATGAGAGTATGCTGGATGAAAACGGTCATTGTTTTGATCGATTGTCATTTTGTTCTTCGGAGAATTCAACTCATTTCGTGAATTTTCCGCTATATTAAATTGACTGAAATGATATAGCAGTACTAGTATATTCATTTGGTAAGAACAAGATTGAATGATGCAGAAACAAAACCTCTATGGATACTCTTCAACATTCAGTTTTATGTGAATATTCATGGGAATAAATAGAATAATGGATCATACATACCAAGGGAGAAAAGGGAAATGTGGTGAAAATGATACTTAATTTGTGATTTTTTTGAGCTTGAAATTTCCCTTCTCATGTAACGAATCAAGCTTTTCATGAATGGAGAGATGAGAATAATTCTGTAGTTCTCCAGATTGGTGACAAAAGAATGGGAAAGTCCATCTCAAAAGAGCATATTCTCTCAATCTTATTCATGTTATATTTCATAACTAATGTTACTGATACCTATTTATTTCACGTAAATTCGAGTAACATTTTTATTGATATCAATAGAGTGAACTCTTGTCGCTGATATTTTATTAATAATCCATCATTGAAATTACTGATATGAACAATTTTTTTATTTCTACAGGTTATTTTATTGGCTTTACTAGCATCGACCTCTCTTGCCGTTGGCCAAACATATCAGGCCGCTACATCATTTGCATCATTCAATGACAACCATAACAACGTACAACACATCCAGTCTGCCCCAGTTTCGGTAAAATCTGCTCGCGTTCACTATTCAGCCCCAGTCCACAGTTCCTCTCCACAGGGTGTGCCTTCATTCACCGCAAATTCTCAGTCTGCACAATCATATTCTGCTCCTCAAGAGTCATCGCAGAAGTATTCTTCCCCTGTCCATCATTTTGAGTCATCACATGGAGTTCCTTCCGTTCAGCAATCAGTGCCTATTACTGCATATGCGTCCTATTCTCCAGTCAAGGAACATGATGAAGAATATGTGAGTAACACTCTTTCATAATTATATTTTTTTCAAATGATGGGTGAAAGTTCTACTGGTACTGTTGGAAGTTTGCAGAAGTTTCCTTTTTGTTCACTTTTCAACATATGATATTAAAAATACTCTTTGGTTTTTGAGAATCCCCAAACAAAAAATTCAAAGGAGTGCGTTTTCATAAGGTATTCAGAGCCTTCAATGAAATTGAATCACTCAGGATGTTAAAATATCCAAACAATATACAGTGTCCCAGGTAGCACATCATATCGGCTGAATCTTGGTTCCATATTGGGCCAATATAAATATATTGTAAATGAAAAAACAATATTGGTCCAATATGGGTGGATATTCAAAAAACAATATTGCATTAATTATATTGGTGGAATATTGGTTGAACCTGTTTTGAATGTAGATTGTCATATGTAATATTGGGTCAATATTTGTTGAATAATTTCTACCAATTTCGATAATACATTATTGTCCATATATTGTTTTCCACTTATAGAATAGATATCGCAATCCCAATATTCCAGTCATATCGATTCTAGGGATGAAAAACTATATTGTATTTTCAAGTTTGATAGCACGTTTCAACTATATTTAACAAATTGTAATAACTCATATTGGGTCAATATTGGTTCAAAGATATTTACCAATCGATAAAATAATATTGTCTTCATATTGTTTTCAACGTCTAGAATAAATATTGCAATCTCAATATTTCCCCCATATCGATTCTAGGAATAAGAACTATATTGTATATCCAAGTGTGGTTACACATTGGTTGAATATCATTTTGCCAATATTCAACAAATCTTATTAATTATTATTTGGTCAATATTGGTTCAATAATATTTACCGACATCGTTAAAAAAATATTGTCTACATATTGTTTCTTACATCTAGATTAAGATGAATTTCGAATATTGGACGAATATTCAATGAAATATATTAAAATTATATCATGATCAAACCTGGATAAAAATCCGCTAGGTGGCTCTACATATAGAACGTCTTCTAAAACTTACGGAAGTATATTAAATACTTCCCATAATTTGTTTTCAAGACAGCTTACTCAGTGTTTATGGCGATCAAAAGGCAGACTCCGGTGTCACCTTGATCAACTAAAAGGCATTTAATAATTAACCAAGGTATATTCACTTCCACCAATATATCCAAATGATATTGTACCAATATCAATGAATATTTTAAGGCCATTATTGCTTCAAGAATATTTCACCAATACTATTTTTGAAATGTCTAAACAATATTCGACCAATATCGCAAAATGTTCACATTTAACTTCTCGACAATATAACGTTTGAATATTGTCAGAATATTGTACCAGCGATGTTGTACCAATATTACGAATATTTTGAGGCCATTATTGCTTAGAGAATATTGCGCCAATATTGTTCAAGTAATATTGGACCAATATTGCCAAATGTTCACATTTTTTTTTCTCGCCAAATTCAAATATTTTGCCAATATGTTCACAATATTATATCAATATTTTACCAATATAGGTGTGCTACTTGGTGTGTGTCACTTTTCATGGAAGCACCCCCTTAACTTCCATAAATATCAAGGTACACTGATGAAACTCTTAGGACTGAAGGAAATTATGGTAATGCACCTACTGGTGATGGCCTAAGTGATATACACTGCCCGCCAGTCGCGATGGAACAGCCCTTTTTTACGGTATATCATATTAGGGGGCAAAATTGAAGTGAAATTCCATCAGATTCGTGATCATTACTCAATACTCACTTGTTACAGATCCTCCTTTTTCCTGAAAAAATCTCATTTTGAGTTTGAGACTGAATTTTTTTCTGGAAAGAAGAGTCTCTGTGGTAAGTTGGGGGTCCTGATCACGAATCTGATGTAGTTTCGCTTCTATTTTGCCCCTAATATGATTTACCGTAAAAATGGGTTTTTCCTTCGCGACTAGCGGGCAGTGTATATCACTTAGGCCATCACCATTGAACCTTTATGTGCATTTCCATAATTTCATTTGGTCCTGCGAGTTTCATCATTCTACCTTGATAATTACGAAAGTTACGGGGGTGCTTCCATGAAAAGTGAGACACACTGTATAAATTGGGTACTTTTTCTCTGGTTTCATGTAAAACTGAAAATTTTGGATTCACTTGACAGATACTTGATGGAAATCCTAGTAGAAAAATGGTAGTAGGAAACCAACTATGTTATCACAAGGAAGTATTTAAATTCTGTTCTGTTTTCGACACGCAACTGTCATTTATTAATTTGTTATAAAAATTTTAATATATAAAAACGAGTTTTTGTTTGTTATTTTGCTTATAAAATGAAAACCAATGCAGACATCTGGTTGTAGAGAATGGAAATACGAACAAAATGGAATGTGACTCTCCTACCACTCGGCAGCTAACGCGGGCTCGGCCGTTTTCAATCATGTTTGCATGATTTTTTCACCCCTTTCGCATCATTGTAGAGAAATAGAGCATCCAGACACGCAGAAAGATAGTACAAAAAAACTCAAATTGCAATTGTGCCAAAACTAATGATCAAACGGGGCCTGTTTTGTGTACACATAAAGTACACATAATTCAATACTTTCATGAGAAGGGCTAACTCTATTTCTTAAAAAAGGTTGATCCATCGTCTGGTTTGCTAATTACCGTTCATTGTGAAAAGCCCTGGATACTACTGGAAGAAGTAAAGAAAATTGTATGAAGGTCATAAATAAATACTCTGTAAGTTTAGATCCCATTGATTTCTGTTTTGGAAGTAAATATCTGAACCAATCTTTCCCATTTTCAGGCACACCCTAAATATGTATTCGCTTATGGAGTAGAAGACCACCACTCTGGAGATATCCACTCACACAAAGAGACTCGGGACGGTGACGTCACTCAAGGAGAGTACTCTCTACATGAAGCTGATGGTACCATCAGGACTGTCAAGTACACGGTTGATAAACACAGTGGATTCAATGCTGTTGTTGAGAGATCTGGCCAACCCAAGGAACAGGTATTGCAGAAGGATATTCCTCACTACTATCATCATTGATATATTTCGTTTCGAATCATTTTCAATTATTGTTACCCATTTCCCCCCTCACAGATCATTTTTGCATTGTTCATGAATAAATAAACTGTTACAAAATTTTGACTTCTTTCACTCACCCCTTCAGTGTATTTGTAATCCTAAGTTACCCTGTCTTGAGTGAAAATCTGTAATTTTTCGTGAAAAAAACGTTCTTTTTTTTTTGGTTATTTAGTCTTCATTTGCCATACCTACTTTTGAAGATTACAATTTTACAAATTTTGTTTTCTTAGCCGTTCTTAGTTTTTGTAATATCCCTGATCAGGGACATCATGTCTTGGAGTGGTAATGACATCAATGAAAGTATTATGGAAATATATATTGGAAACAAAGAAAATATATAATTGTCAAAACATAAAATATTAGATAAATGACATTATTTCCAAAAAAAAGGAATAATTATTTTGAATGAAATTTTGAAAAATGTCATCAAATTGGACATGGGTGTGATCTCCAAGGTTTTCCATGTCTTCTTCATAAGACAGCATTTTCTAAATTATACAGCAGTTCCTCATTAGAAGAGTCTTTTTGTACTTAGACATATTCTAGAATGAATAGAAAAATAGACATGCAGCACTAGGCAAAATGGCCTAGATACAACAATGAATTCGGAATAACCAAGGCATGAAAACGGCAAAAAAATTCTGAGAATTATACTAAAAAAGAGAAAGCAATAAATAATACCTCAGAATATGTAAAAGTAACATATTTAAAATACATCTATAACTTTTATAGCAGTAACGATCAATTGTACTTGCTAAATAAAGGGCACTGAAAGTACATCTCCTATATATCTCCAAATCATGCAAATACATGGGACCAGGTAGCAGAGAGGTTAAAACGACATTGTTTCAATCACTTTGGCTGCAGTCGGTGATGGTTCAAACCGTGACGACTGCAGAAATTTTTCTGATGGCCCAAGAAAGTGCTAGGAATCGCACGTAAATAGGTAAGACCTCTCGTTAATCCTTGGCTCGCACAAGTTTCGACTTCTGAGTGCTGCCGTTCGTAAGGGGACGACAGCTGGTTAACGAAAAAAAAAACAAACAATACATTATTATTACAATAGCAAAACATAGCTAAAAGCTTTTAGCTCCTGAAGTCCTGAAGATGCTAACTTTGTTGGCGAAATGCGCGTCGAGTGTAATTGTGACATAGTTTTGGTGTATGGGTAGTTTGTTTTTCCTAGAATTGTATTCACACCAAAGGTTCCAAAATATTCATTTATTTGATTAGTATGTACTCATGTAACTATTGCATTTGCTACGCGGCTCGTGTGCAATTATTTCATTCGTGCGTTTTTACTAAAACTTAATGTACTATCACGCATTCTTGAAATAAAAACAACATTTTGTTCGGAAGTCATCATTTGATAACCCGATGAAAATAGTAAACTTCTATCATGTCATCACACCATGTACGCGGACGATACAGTGCTTTCATATGCAAATGGAAACCCTTTAATTCTAGAAAAACTTAATATATGATTTTTCACACAAACTTCTGTGATGGAGAATCTTGGCATTTGAATTGATATTAAAGTTATGAGGAAAAAACATATTGATAATCTAATTGAAAAAATATCTTCCTTTATTGGAGCCCTGAGAATATGTCCCAAATTGAATCCCAAAATAGATATTTTATTTTTATAATAATATATTTTCAGTGGAATCAAAAATTAAATTGATATATGAGGAGAAATAGTTTTAATAAAATCTCCACTGTATTCAGAAAGGAGTTGACACTCCAATAAATCAACTTTATTCAAAAACGAACACATTTTCTTTGGAGGAGCAATATGTAATGGACAGTCTCAAATTACCTCACCTAATTATCAATAAAATGATGAAGTCTTATTTTATAATAACCATAATTTCAGGAATTCTCAATAACCATACACGATAACATAACTCGTTCATCTAGATTCTGCAAACTCTGTTATTGGCCATAAAAGATTCACTAATGAAGCTCTTTCAAAATTCAATGAATAACCCGAATATCACTGAATTTAAAATCAAATTCAAAAAGGGTTTCTCTTAAAAAAAAATTTAAATTAGCTGAATTATTTCTTTGTTTTCGTGTTTGTTGTTTCTTTGTTATTCTAAGTGTTTCTCTTCAAGAAATATTTGAGTGCAAAAAGGTTCATGATCAGTTTTATACCAGTTTGATACTGTTTGACTGATCATGCTATTCCATCATAAAGATCATAATAATCAAATGAATATATCCATCCATAATTCATCAAATCATCATTTTATACTTGAATTACAATTGCTACAATTTGTCAATATAATAATTGTCGTAAAGAAAATGATATATGAAACATTTCCATCAATATCTTCTTTATTATATCTGCATCAGACTCGTTCTCAAATGCACTATGAAGCGTGCAAAATCTTCAAAATCAAAATACGCCGTGCTAGAAAGGTTGTTGCCAGGTAACAGCGGCCAAGTTCTCAATTTCATTATATGAAACGTCAAATAAGCATCCATGCGTCAACAATCAGATGTTCATTACCTACTTTATTAGATTTAAGTAAATATTAGGGATATTATTCTGATTTGAAATTTATTTCCAGCATTGGTTTTGAAGTCACTATGAAGAATAGCGTATGATACACGTGTGCCTTTGAAGCACTGTCAACGTTAAGGGCGCTCCGATTCGTGTCGTGCCCTTAAACTCGTTGCGCCTGCTTTGAGAGCTCACTTGTACCCTTGTATCACAACCACATACCTCATTAAGAGATCTGTGATCACAACATACTTTTGAACTCGAATCGATGTCGGTAAAAATGTAATTCATGTTCAATAATAAGGTGAATGATTTCTTTTTCAGTCATAATTGGAACGGCAAGGTCGAGTCTATAAGTGGAAATGAATAAATTCGTTGCTTAACAATATGATTCAGACAAGAAACCATTACCTTCATGATAAATCACATTCAGTCCATAACCTTGGTAAATTTATTTCAAAATCTCCGCTAGAAAGAGGAAGACAATGTTTATAAATAGCTAAGTTACTGTCTGACTGTTCATTATCTCTCGCGAATAAAGGGACAAACAGAATTGTGCTGGAGTTTAGTAATATTTGAACTGAAATACGAGTTCTTTGAAGATGAGTTCAATGGAGACCGCGTGTCGATGAGACCGATGAGACAAAACTTTGCAAAAAGAAAATAAAAATGTTAACAGTCAGTTTCATAGGTCTTGCAAACCAAGCATTATCACGAATTGTATATTTCCTTCAGGCCCGGTTTTTTGAATCATCAATTTTTCTGTTGAAAGTATAAATTTACAGCTACTCCGAGATCTACTAGCATGCTTCAATATGAAATATACTATCTCTGAACCAACAAGAGTAACTGCAAACTCAACTTCTTTATAAACGAAGAAATATAATATAGGGAGTAGTATGATGAAGTACATAAATCTGGATAGTAAAAATAAGTATAGTGATAGAGTATTTTCAGAGGGCAATATGAATAACTTCAAATTTTTTTATTGAAAAGGAATCTTGGGACGACCTTTATAGAGAGACTTTCCCGAACAAAGCCTACGAGGTGTTCCACAACATACTGCATTATTATATTGAACTAACAATCCCTATGAAACGTTTCCAAATACAATCTAACAAATCCAACATCAATACTACTCCAGAACTATGTGAACTGAAAAATCTGGTTTCTTTATACTCCGAATGCGCGAGGGTTAATGCGGAGTACAAAGAACTAAGCAGGCAAATAACACAAACGTACAGAGAAGAACTAAAAAAGAATCAAAAGCAAAGTATAAATCATAAATTATCAGTCTCAAGCAACAAATCGAAAACCATGTGGCAGACAGTAAACCAAATTAATAAAAGAGTTTAAAAATCTAATGATATCATTATTCATGATGGTGAAACGGCACTATCCGAGACTGAGATGGCTAACAAGTTCAATCGTCTCTTCTCTGGAGCAATGAAAGAAATTGGTATCGATGAACGGTTCATGGAAAATAATATATCTGCCTATCAAAGCTCCTTTTTCATACACCCAGTAACTGTGCATGAGGTCATTGTTTTGATTAAGGAATTGAAAAATTGAGATCTCAAATGTAACGGTATGGGTCGATTAAACAAAGCAGGTAAATTGTACGGGTTTTATTGAGAGCAGAATCAATCTAAAATACATAAATTTGTAGGTATGGTAGTAAAATTATTACATTTACTGAACATGACAATTTATGATTGATATGTCACAACTGCCATCATGGTAGTAAAGCTTACCTAAAACCAGGCACGCAAATAGAATTTACCAGAGCTAAATCTCTTAGTTAACACCAAAAGGTTTTTAAATTGATTTTCAATGAGTGTTAGTAGTAAAGAGAGTCCATCACCAACAGGAAAAGTACCTTTCAGTAAAATTACAAGATGGAGTTGAACATTTGAAACTATTCAATAACAACCTTATTGATTGCTTATTGGTTACAGATTATTGATTATGATTCTGTACACATATCAATGTACCAAGTAATATTCTGTTACTCAAATAATCTTTTGAAAAAACTTTCAACTTGAAATATCTTATAAATTTGTCGTCTCAACACGGAATCTTCCCTGAGAAGCTGAAAAAAGCATTAGTAACACCAATTTTAAAAAAAGGTGACTGTCATGTGATTGAAAATTACAGAGGGATTAGTCTACTCTTTTGTATATCAAAACTTTTCAAGATTAATATCAACAAAATCAGTTAGTTTCATTTCTCACGAGTAATAAAATTCTCTCTCCAAATCAACATGGTTTCACTCGAAACAAAAGCACGGAAACAGCACTTTATGAATTCAATGAACATGTAATAACTGCTCTGGATTGCAAGTTCCATGTCTGCGGGTTGTTGATAGACTTTTCAAGAGCCTTCGATTGTGTGAATCAAAGCTTCTAGAGTTAAAAATGGAGCGATATGGTGTTAGAGGAATCGCACTGATGAATTTCACTTTGAGTAATGCTACTGAAATCCTCAAAATTTTTGAAAATAATGAATTACACGTTGAATCGTGTAGAAGTAGTAACATGCTAGGTCTCACTTTGGATTACAAACTAACGTGGACACCGCACATTGAATCACTTAGTGAGAAACGGCGTAAAAACTGTTTTGCGCTGAGGTTTATGGCGAACCACTGTGATAAGGAGGTCCTGATGAATCTATATTATGCAACAATGAACTGTCATCTGAGATATGGAATTCTGAACTGATGATGATGAAACTTACATATTAATGATCAAAATGCCAGAAAGTCTTGTTTCCATCAAGAAATATGAATAAAACTTCGTTGTATACTTGCTTTCGTTTATATCACAGAATTTTTCTACATATATTCATCTCATAATAAACTACTATGAAAAAAACCTATCAGATTCAGATCTTCATTTTCAGTTTCACTGAATTTGTAGAAGTGAAATCTGTAAATTGTGTTTCATGTCATACACATCTCCTATATTATTATTATAGGTATCTGTAAGTCGAGGAAAACTTCCAAAGTTAAAAAACTAAAAATGTATGTACACGATAATTAACAACAACAACTAACATAACAAAACAGACTTTTCAAACAACGTTTGGGATTCTAATGATGATATTGGGGAGCCTGGTGGTGTGCAGCAGCTTGTTGATGATTAGGTTGTCCCGATCTTTCCACAACCGCATTGAATCCGCTATGTTTATCGACTGTGTATTTGACAGTTCTGATGGTACCATCAGCATCATGGAGAGAGTACTCCCCTTTGGTGAAGTCTCCATCTCTTGTTTCTTTGTGTAAATGGATGTCACCGGTGTGGTGGTCCTCGACTCCATAAGCAAATTCGTATTTTGGGGAAGCCTGAAAGTTTTCAATATGGTAATTGTTGGACTGTTAACTGTACTTCAACGACTAAAATGAAATTGGGTTTTTTACTATATCATCGACAGGAGAATCATATCAGCAGTCAGATGATTGCTTGAGGAATTGAGAGGTCTCATATACTGTTTCAACTCTTTGTAACAAATTTTGTATCAATTCAACTAAGTCACATAATAATTTGCTCAAATTCGAAGTTAAAGATATAAATAACTAGGCAACATCAGCTACCAAAAGACGTAATTCGCTATGTAAACACTTATCTCTTGTGATGTAGGAATCAATCAAAACGGTATGCCTTGCTAGCACACAGTTCCTTCCTTTCGAGTCAGTAAAACCACGTCGTCAATGGTAAGGACGAATCCAAATAACAATGGAAAATATAATATTATCTTGTTACTACAACTAATTTAGTCAAAAATCTTAAACTCGATCGAATTATTTAACTCTTACTTTAGGGGTGGAACATAAAATAGGCCACCAAAATTTCGACCTATCGTTAAATTCAGACCACCATTTCAAAATAATTTATCTACAGTTGCAGCAGCACATATTTTGAACCACTGTCGCCATATCGTATTTAGACCGGGAATAGGTGAACAAGGCATTCTTATCATCTGGTTCAGTATTTGTACCACCGCTCCAGTTGATGATAATTTCCTAAAATATTTGGTTTTTGGAGTGGACATGCAGCACTTGCAGAGTCCCCTTTGTTTGGGTAAAGAAAGAGCCTGCTTTCAATCTTATCATAACTGATTTCTGCAGTTTTTTCTTTCATGGGAATCTGTTAGTGTTAATATTTTTTTCAACATAATATTGAGGAATAAATGGAAAAAAAGTTCTAGTGATTATTTATGCATATATGGCAGTGGTACAAGAAGTATACCACTATTTTTTGCAAAAACCATGTGTACTGTGATGAAATTTTTGCTGACTTCGACTTATATTCGACATTTCTAGACCAATCAACATAGAATATCAAATAAAACAACCTGAAAAATCACTGCTTCAGTTGAGTGGAATTTTATTTCAAATTCCGCTCCAGTAAGAGTTGAAGTTAACACCAAAAAATGTGATCTGGTTAATTTCTGACAGATTTACTATCGATAGTATTGCCAGCACTCGCGGAATTACTCCTGATAATTCCATTCGCTACATGGAATTCTCATCTCCTGCGATATAAGGACCAATCAGAACAGTATACAGTTCCTTGATTTTACACAGTTCCTACTTTTCGAATGGGTAAGACAACATCGTGATTGGCAACCACGAATCCAAACAACAGTGGACTGACTTGAAACTAGTACAAATAGGAGTTCCCCAGGGGTCCATTCTGGGACCTAGATTATTTCGTATATACTTTTACGATCTCTTAGAACAAACAAGGCAGTTTCTACTTGACTTGTAGCTTATGATAATGACACAAATTATTTTATCATAAACAGTAATATCGATGATGACATAGATCAAGCGCCTAAAATTTACTGTAACATCTGTGAATGCAGTCTATGCCTCAACAATGATAAAACTGCATTAGAATTTTTCAAAAATGCAAAGACTCAGATGGAAACTCTCAACGAAATAGTCTTGAACAAAACCGATATTATATGCTCTGATTCCGCTAAGCTTCTAGGTCTTATCCTGCAAAGTAATCCCACATAAAAGACTTATTATCAAAACTTGTCAACTTGTGCTATGCACTCACTCTGTGTATCTTTTTAAAAGTATAGCAAAAGTATTGTAAAATGCACGTGGGAAATTCTACTGAAGCCCATCGAATTCTTACTCTACAGAAAAGATCTATCCGTATTTTTAGTACAATTGGACCAATGCAGTCTTGCAGAGAATACTTCAAAAGTCAGTCAATTTTAACAATGACCTCATTTTATATAAGTGAACTTGTTTGCTTCGTTTTCAAAAACAAAAATTACTTTGAATTTGAAATGGTTCAACATACGGAACGGAAATGAAAAACAGATTACTACTGTCAAAATATTCCACTACCTTAAATCAAAAAAATCTGTATCATAATGGCTGTTAATAATCCAATGCTCTTTCTAAATCTATAAAAGACTCGAAAAATACATGCATCCTCAAAAGAGAAATGAAACATCTTCTGTTGAGTAAGACATGTTATTCCTCAACAGAATTTTATAGTGATTCTCAATTATTTCATAGGTCAAATGTTTCCATTATACAGTGCGTTCATAAAGTGTAGAAACGCTCTATTATCTTACGAGTTGATTATTTTATAGGAAAAGCTCGGACAGGTCGATTTTGTATTTTAGTTTTCCACCTTTTTTTAGAAAAAAATAATTTTTTTCCTACCACCTGTCAAGATATGACGTCATCGATATTTTTTTTGAATTGAAAGGGTATATTTTTATGTCAAAAATTGAATGCCCATATTTTTCTGAGTTCAACCATACCACATACGTCATATCTTACAGCTCACAGTATACTGAGTATAAAGAAAACCAGTGTGACATGTGCAATGGTAACTAAGAACTATTGCCTGGTTGCTAAGGGCTATCATATGTTTGCTTAGCCTACTATTCAAGTGTAGCAATATACTCGTACTAACTACTGAATAGTTCTTAGGTTTACGTTGCAAAATGAATAATGAAATGAATGAAATATGAACACTGGTTTCCTTTATACTCAGAATACTGTGATTCGAAGTGTAAGATATGACGTATGTGGTATGGTTGAACTCAGAAAAATATGGGCATTCAATTTTTGACATAAAAATATACCCTTTCAATTTAAAAAAATATCGATGACGTCATATCTTGAAAGGTGGTACGGGAAAAAATTATTTTTTTTAAAAAAAGGTGGAAAACTAAAATACAAAATCGACCTGTCCGAGCTTTTCCTCCAAAAATAATCAACTCGTAAGATAATAGAGCTTTTCCACACTTTATGAACGCACTGTATATCTGACATGTTTGTATTATCATTTTCAATTCTATATCTACATCAGTTATATAGTGACATTGTCACATTACTGAACTGTATAGTTCCACTATATTTGTATTTTCTGAGACTGAACATAAATCAAATATAATATTATCGAGTTACCCAGTATCACAGACAGGCAGACTTCCTAGTGTTATCAAGCAATTTGATCTTGTTGATTCTAATCATAGGATATTATGAATAATTTTTTTAATAGGCTCCTAATGAAATTTACTCTTATACTCACATATTCCTCTTCATAATGAGCTTTGTTCGAAAAAGGAGCTGCATGAGAAGTCACCGGAAAACTATATTGTTTCGATGGGATGGCTGCTGAAGCGGAGAACTGACTAGCTGGTGCAACACTGGCACTGTGGAAGGCAGCAGGTGCGATATGGACATGTTGGGCACCATGAACAGCAGGTGAGGCACCATGGACAGCAGGTGCGGCATGAACATGTTGGGCACCATGGACAGCAGGTGCGCCATAAACATTTTGGGCACCATGGACAGCAGGTGCTGCATAAACATTTTGGGCACCATGGACAGCAGGTGCGGCATAAACATGTTGGGCACCATGGACAGCAGGTGCGACATTACCATGTTGAACACCATGGACAGCAGGTGCGGCATAAACATTTTGGGCACCATGGACATCAGGTGTGGCATAAATATTTTGGGCATCATGGACAGCAGGTGCGGCATAAACAATTTGGGCACCATGGACAGCAGGTGCGGCATATACATTCTTAGTAGCATATTGCACAGGTGCGGCAAACATATTTTGGGCAGCATGAATAGCAGAAGTTGCTTGGAACTTTTGGAACTTTTGGGACGCATGATGACCTTTAGAAATCGAAGAATAGGGCCTGGGCGCTCCATGGGAAGAAGAAAATACTGGTGCAGATTGGGCTTCGTGAGTGTGAGCAGAATGTGGTAGGTTGGAATAATGCAGAGGTGCTATTTTGATGCTATTTTGATAAGACTGAATGTGTTGTACAGTATTGTGGTTAGCATTGAATGCTGTGTAAGATGGTTGTACTCGGATTGCCGCAGTATAGGTGAGAAGGAAGGTTATGTAGAGAGTCTGAAATGAATGAAAAGCGGTAATGAAAACAATAAAAAAAAGTGAAATCGCCGTAGTATTTGATTTCTCTAAGTTTTTGTTACAAAACCAACGGTTTGAGAAGGTGATCCGTACTGGAGCACCAACAACTTTTTGTGGAATCATGAATAAATATTCAGTCTCAATGATCAGAAATTGAAGAATATGTAGGTCATTGAATATTCCATAGTTGTTTCGTTATGAATATAATTTTGGGGATCATGAACAAAAACTCAACTACTTTGATAAATAGGTTACACGCTGAGAGGGAATATAAAGAATAGAACTACACAATATTTGTCAATGATCTTTCCCAAAAAGAAGTAGAACGGTAGAAACTATGTGAATACTCCCTGATGAATATGAAAATCATACAATACGGTCCATAGGTATGGAATAAATTCATCTTTAGCATTATTATGTATTAAGAAAACCTGGAACAGGAAGATTTCTTTTCTCAATTTGACAATTTACAGTATAAAAATATTACCCCCTTCTTGCACCTCCTCTGAATTATTAGCACCACCTAAAAATTTTTGAATTAGGAGGTAGGTCGTGTGGCATTTCGTACGGCAGGGATTTTAATTCTCTATTGAGCAGTATAAAGTTATTCGAATTTGGTGCAATCATAACAGAACTTTTTAGAAAATGTAAAAATTTTATCCTTCACGTAGAATGAAGGAAATAATGTAACATTATGTTCAAGAAGTATTTTTCAATTCATTTTACACTGAAATCAAATGTTCAAAATGACCACAATAATCAAGGCGATCTTGGAATTCTCGTAGAACATTTTATAGGACCTCAAGGGTTATGTTGGTAATTTCTTCCGCTATCCCAGCTTTTAAATCTGTAATATATACTTATCTATTAAAATATACTATTTATTTTTAAAATCTCCATAAAATGTAATCGGGAGGAGTCAAATCGGGGGATCTAGGCGACCGCGACCTCTCAATTGTTCCACGTCTTCCAAACCACCTATTGGGAAAAACTTCGTTCAAATAATCTCTAACAATACGTTTGTAATGCGATGAAGCTTTGTCTCGTTGGTATCAAAATAATCTATATATAATATTTAGGTCATTGATATCAGGAAAAAGTATTTTCAATGTAGTACTCACCAGAAGACAACTGCGTATAGAAGCAGTTGAAACGTTGTGATTTATACCATTTATAAGATGATGGAAGTCTGAAAGTTACATCATCGTCTACAACGATCAAGCAAACGTAGGGGTAAAGAGTTCATTAAAAAATCTAGATAAACCTCACCATTAATTTTGCCTTCCTAAAAATAAGAGCAAATAATATTTTTGTTGATTCTACCAGTGTGAACGTTCACTTTTCCAGCATATTGTGTGTGAGCCTCACACATCCAATTAGCGAATGTTTACTTGAATCTTTTTCGGCGGCAAGTTGTCTACTCGTATGATTAAAAAGAGTATTTACTTATACTTCAAGTAAGAGCTTTTACTTCCTAGTATTTTGTAGAGTATAATATTTTACACAGAGTAAATTCTTCGATGGGAACTGTAAACTAAGGTTAGAAGTATAAACTAGTAGTGAATACTAGGACGTGTTTAACCTCAAATTGATTCGATTGTTGAGAGTTCTCAAAAATACCTCAATTTCCGTTAAGTTTGATAAAGGTGCTTCTCTCATATCAATATGATTTCTTAAGAATTCTCTAGCTATCCATTCAAGTTTGTTTGCATTTATGCTGAAAGTACAGTGCCTAATAGTAGCATGCTACCTAAAATACTTGACTTGCCGAAATAGTGTTCTTTATTGTTCCCTCCCATACGTTCTTCGTTCACACGTTTCCCTCGTTTTCCTACCATAATTCATGAAAAAAGCCATAATACCTTTTCAATCGAAGATATGAAGTTACTCTATTAGTAGTTTCTGAAAAACTACACCAAACCCTCGCAGGAGGATACATTATACATACATTAGTAATTTCTGCATTATTAACTTCTATATATCGAAGTAAATAAAGCAAAGTATAGAGTAATTGCTCCTAGTACTCACTTGAGTGTTAGTTTAAGAATTATGTGGAGGCAGTGGGAGGGAGGTGGGGACTCAAACCTCACATCCTTCACTGGATCTACACGGCGGTAATCAGACCCAGAATCCTATATGGAGCAGTGGTCTGATGGCCGAGAGTGGACCAGATAACCACAACCAACAAGCTGGGAAAAATTCAAAGACTAGCTTGTAGGGGAATAACCGGCGCGATGAGGACGACCCCCTCGGCAGCCCTAGACGCCCTGATGGGTCTGCCGTCGCTTCCAACTTGCATAAAGAAGGAAGCGATGGCGTCCTATCTGAGAATGCGTGACTCAGGGAGCTGGAGAGGAGAGGGGTACACAGGGCATACCGAAATCGCTGTGGTAGCGGAGAAAGAAGTCCCACTATCAGCTATCAAAGTGATACAGGCAGAGGATAAAATTAGGTGGAAAAGGACGATCTCGCTAGAGATCCCAGACAGGAGAGAGTGGGAAGAGGAAAGGGTGATATTTCCCCCAGAAAGCCTGGTCTGTTTTACAGACGGGTCCAAACTGGAGGAAGGACAAGCCGGAGCAGGAGTTTACCTGGAAAACGGAGAGAAAAGAGCATATGCGCTAGGTTCTCTGACAACAGTTTTTCAAGCAGAGGTGTATGCCATCCTGGAGGCAACCAGAATAGAAGAGGTGAGGTCCGGCCCAGAGAGACATGTATACGTCTGCTCGGATAGCCAGGCCGCCATCAGAGCTCTGAATGCAACCAGAACCAGATCAGTACAGGTTCAGGAGTGCAGAGATGCCCTGGAGAGTCTTGCGACTGAAAAGGAAATAACGCTGATGTGGGTCCCGGGCCATGCAGGGATTGAAGGCAACGAGCAGGCGGACCAGCTAGCCAAGCAAGGAGCCGGACAACCCTACTACGGGCCCGAACCCGCACTCGGCACGGAGACAAGTAACAACGGCACTGAATGAGTGGGCCGTTGATACATTAGGAAAAGAGTGGAGAAGGATAGACGGATGCAGGCGGTCAAAGCAGATGATATCGGGGCCCGACATGGCAAGGACGGCCAAGATACTGAAGCTAAGCCGCAAAGAACTCCGACTATTGGTGGGAGTTCTTACCGGCCACTGCGGCCTCAGGAGACACCTGGCTCTCATCAGAGTTGAGGCAGACCCACTATGCTCGGAATGTGCGAATGTGGTATTTATGGCAGGCTCAGACGAAACGTCTTCGGAGCTGCCACTATTAAGGAGGAAGAATTGCACTCGTTGCAATGGAAGGACATTTCGACTTTCATAAGAAGGTCGAAGAGGTTCGAGCAGGTATCCGACATGGGATTAGTGAAGATGCCGGGGACTGCGAAAAGGGCCCACTGGGGCCTAGTCGCTGACGCTTGCGTCCTCCACCTATTACCATTATCATGTGGAGAACATGCTTCAAATTTTGAAGTGAAAACTACAATATGGAGCATTAACTTGAAGTAAAGGCAAATGCTCTTTTTAATTATACCACCCATATTCTCATTTTCATCAATCGCAAACAGTACATCTACCTATTTTTTCCGCATCCAATTCAACACTTCGATCTGGTTTTTGAATAGTTTTTACATGTCAAGTGTCACGAAAGTTTCGGGCCAGTTTGCTAATTGTAGACTATCAGACGTGTTGACCAGAATACTTATTATTAAAAATTTCACAAACTTTCCTTTGAGTTCTTGTTATATTACCGCATCCAATCATAATCAAAATGTCTATTCTTTGAGTTTAGGATAATGATTTGAAACTTTTGAGGAGGTGCTCATATTAATTCAGAGGGTTTGCAAGAAAGGGGTTATATTTTTAGATAGTGAATTGTCAAATTGAGAATAGTAATCGACCTGTTTCAGGTCTTTTTATATACAAATTAATAATAACGATGAAAATAAATATATTGCATACCTATGGAACACTCTGTATACAAAAGAAAGAAAAATTTACACACCATACAAGAAACCCTGGAAGAAAAATTGCTAGTATTCTGAATGAAGTCGAAGAAGAAGTTGTTCTTACATTTGACTTTTGGTCAGAGACCATATATGCATTACTTGTCACGACGCGGGTTTTGATCGTGTATTTAGGTTTGAAACAAAGATGAAACATACAACTATCAACTACTATACTTATTATAGCATAATCGCTGATGGAAACAAAAGCAAAATTATCAGCACATATTACTACTTCTTTCTACACAGGGACCACAAAATTTCTAAGTCAGTTACACTGCACAAAATAATGATTGAGCATTCTCCTCTCTTCTTGTTTCATGGTAACCAAGATGTTTTCTGACATTTTTTTTTGATCTATTTTATCAACAAGTAACAATAAATCATGGTGAAATGAATGGTTCTTGACGTTCAAAATGTAGTGCCGCATTTTCTTGAATTGAAGTGGAAATCTTTTTATTTTGTCGAAATCTTTTATGATCAATCAGATATCGAGATCACGAATTGAACGTTTTTTTTCTGGATGCCGCTGGTTGATAATATTAACAAGTTGTCGGTATGGCGTCTTTTCTACACTCAAGAAAACAAGTTCCATATTATCCTGAAGAAAGACAATATTATTTAGAAACAAAAATAGTAGTCACACATAATTCAAGTTTGACACCAAACGTATTATGTTTTGTTTGTCTTAGCCTATATTATTTATTCAATGATTAACGCTAAGGCTGAGTTTTGGCACTCAAACAGGGATTCTTCACCAGGGATTTGCGAGTAGTAATTTACGTAACAAGTCCGGAAAATACTGTTTTTTTGGACGAGTAGACCAAATTCTAGGACGAGCGTTAGCGAGTCCTGGAAGTCTACGAGTCCAAAAAAACTGTTTTCGGGCGTGTTGCGTACACTATTTTTTCGGCAATCATGTAGAATAACAAATCAATTAGACACATTTAGTCCAAGAGACGAAGAGAGGTCGACTTTCACCCATATGTTAACCGGATGAAACGATTCCAAATTTGAATATTTCGAACATTTCACTTCTTCTTGTATTATAAATTGAAATTCGAATAGAATATACGTACCAACAGAAACATTCTAATTCTTATTTATATTAATATTTGTATTAAAATTCGAGCACTTCCCGGCCTAGTCCGGGAAGTATGTACTTCCCGGACTAGGCCGGGAAGTGCTACTTTCCCAAAGAAAAGGTGTCCGGAAAGTGAACACTTCCCGGATGGTTGCCGAAAAAATGTCCTTCTCCTCCTCAGCAATTTAACCAGGTTGAGTTAAACTTCTTGAAGGAAGAAGAAACGTTTCCTCGACAGTACACGAAAAAAATGTAATCTAAATATGTTACTGGTGATTTTAGTTGAATTGTTTGTTTTTCAGTTCTATTCGTAGAATGAGAAATGAAGCTTTACTTATTTTTTCAGAAAACCGTGGAACTATGTGCTTAAGTTTTCAGATTGTAATTTTGATTTTTTTCCAAATGAGGTTCCAAATCATGTGTAATAACATAAAAAATTGAACATGTTGTTCACGAAGATCCGATTATGTCAAGTTTTGTTTCCAATTAAACGTATTATTTATTTTATTAAAACCGGCAAAGAAATCATCATTGTCCAAGACTGATGAACCATCAGTTTGGTGCATCAATAAGTATATTTACCTTAACGAACATCTTGTTAGTGGAATAATCACCAAGAGAGGAATGAAAATGAACTGATTTGAAAAATATCAGCATCAACTATTTATACCTGACATTCATCAATGTGAGAGAAGTCATATTCGAGATGGATATTGGAATATTATATAACCAAGTAATTATCAAAGTTTTGATTCGAAAATCCTAACCTGAGTCTGTAAGTAGGTATGCGTTGTGTTACAGTTTTGTCGGTCTGAATAAGTTATCTAATCGATTCGAGAAACATTCATTTAATAGAGTAGGTTAATCATTCAAATGACTTTTTTATTTCGCGTCTGTCTATCATTATGAACTATTCTCAAATACTACTTTATTTTCAATCAAACTGACGCGATTGATGACTTAATCAATTTATGGCATCCATATAAACTTTGAAATGAATAAATTAATCTTTTGTCTAGTAGGCGTTAGTTGAAAATGTTGAATTCGAATTCAGTTGTGCAGTTTGTGAAACAAGGCGAAAGAAAAACTGCATTTACCCTTCACCACACACTTGTTTCACATATCTCTAAAAGCCCATTTTCATAATCAAGTTATTTCCAGGATTTTTATATAATCCAAAAAAAATCGAAAAGGGTTTCGGCCTGTGCCAAAAAGCAGAGCTTCGTACATTTACATTTATATTTTTAGATGTTTTTTGTTTCTTTCTTAATGTTTTGGTTCCGACTAGGAGGAAAATCCTATAATGTTCAGAAATGTGAGCAAGCTTGTATCTAATACTTTTACCGATATGGTACGGGTACGAGTACCTGGTACGAAAATATACCAGACACCGGGTATGGAGTAAAGTAATACCAGAACTATAAGAAGGTCATGAAGCACCAACCACTTGAGGTATGAGCAGGCGGTCAGGCCGTTCATTCTACCCAGAGTTCTAGCAAGTAAATTTTGTTTCGTAGGAAGGCATCATGATATTGGGTTAAGAAAAATCGCTTGATTATAATTGAGAATTATTTATGTACATATAATATACGATATATAACACAAAACATTTATTAACATCACGATAATGAATAATAATATAATAATAATAATAATAATAAGTTTATTTGCAATAATATATAAATAAGTACAGTATAAAATCCACAATCAATTGTCTGTTTGATGCAAATAAACCGGAAAAGCCTTACGAAGTTTCACTTGTTGTAAGGACTGAATTAAAATAAGGAAATTAAGTTATTTATATAATAATAATATATAATTATGACAAAAAACAAATATGGACAGTTTGTGATTTCTATTTTGTTAACAGAAATTGTGGAAAAATTGTCTTTCTTTATTTAATATCCATTCTTTTGTTTTTTTTTTTCAAGGAAAAAATTGATTTGATGCTCTTAATTTCATTTGGCAATGAGTCGTACAAATGGGGAATGATATAAGTAAAATTTTTTTGACATATTGTTTTGCGAACTTGATTTTTTAAAGTAGTGGTATTTTTGTTTCGCGTATTATAAATATGACAGTTGAAATGAATACCTTCTTTCTTTTTAAATATATGTAAAATAATATTATAACAAAATAATTGTCTAATATCCATTTTCATGCTTATTTTGAATAAGTCGTCAGATGAATATGTATAATTGTTTTCATAGATTATTTTCAAAAACCATTTCTGAAGAGTTTCTAAATTTTTCAGAAAGTTTTCATTAACTCCACCCCATCCCAAAATTCCATAATTTAGTTGTGATTGAACAAGTGAATAATATAATATTTCTAGATAATGGATATTCAAAACTTTTTTTAATAACTTGAATTTCGACAAGAGATATCTCATTTTTTTTATTACATACTGAATTTGTGAATCCCATCTTAAATGTCTGTCAATCATTATACCCAAATATTTGATACAGTCAGTTTCATAAATTTTTTTGTCATCAATATTGAGAGGTCCTAAATTTGGTAATGTGTTTCTGTATGAAGTGAATGGGAGATATTTAGTTTTTTCAAAATTTATTGTTAATATATTATCATCAAACTAACTTTTAATTATTTTTCTCAACAATTTTTTTAAGTTCATTCCAAGTAGAAGCCTCATATATAATAACGGTGTCATCTGCAAAACAATGAATTTTTCCTTCACATTCAAGATTTAATAGGTCATTAAGATAAATATTGAATAAAAGTGGACCTAATACTGTGCCCTGAGGTACACCATATTCAAATATTCCTGGATAGCTCAATTTCTCATTAATTTCTACATATTGAATTCTGTTAGAGAGATAGCTTTCTAATAGTTTGTAAGTTACTCCGCGAAACCCTATTTTTTCCAATTTATGTAGTAGTAATTCATGACTGACAATGTCAAATGCTTTTGCAAGATCAAGAAATATACAAATTGTTGGAGTTTTTGTGTCTAGTGATTTATATAGATTAATTGTAAGATAACAAATAGCATCTTGAGTAGATACTTTTCTTTTAAAACCAAACTGTAAATTTGATATAATGTCATGTTTTTTCAAATAGTTTTCAAATCGAATTTTTAGTATTTTTTCAAATATTTTGGATAAGCTGGATATTAATGAAATTGGTCTATAATTTTTTACATAGGATTTATTGCCACTTTTATGAATTGGTTTAATTATGCCTATTTTGAAAGTTTTTGGACAAATACCTCTTGTGAATATAAAATTTATTAGGTATGCTAGAGGTTCAGATATTATTTCAGTGATCGTTTTTAAAACTTCACTAGTAATTTTATCAATTCCAGGGGATTTCTTTTTTTTTAATGATCTTATGGTATCTTCAATTTCACTTTGAGTAGTTTCTTCAATGAAAAAGGAGTTCAAACATCTTGTCGATAGTATTGAACATATTCTAATATTCTTTATATTTTTTGCTAAATTGCTTCCAACTTGAGAAAAGTACTCTATGAATTCGTTCGACATAATTTTTGGATCAGTTGTTACATTACCATTAGCCATTTCAATTTCATTGATAGATCTAGAAGTTTCTTTTTCATTGCATAATTTTTTTATATTATACCATAAATCTCTTGTTGAATTCATATGTTTTTCTATTTGAGCTTTATTATATTTTATTTCTGCTTCATTTATAATAGATGAAAGTCGGTTTTTATATAGTTTGTACTCATTTTCCAATTCAATATTGTTACAACCAGTCTTCAGTTTGTTATACATTTCATTTTTTTTATTTATTGATTTTAATAATACTGGGGTCATCCATTCTTTTCTCTTTCTATCAATACTTTTGATTTTAACTTTATTTGTACTTTTTTCCATACAATTTTGGATTTTTTTTATCAGGCGATTATAGTTCAGAAAGTTCATAATTTTGAGTTATTTAGAATTAAATTTAAAATACACACACTTACAAAATTACTAACGAAGATCAGTTTCACTGCCGTCACCCAAATTGATAAAAAACTTTTCTTTGGGAAGTTTTTCTATATGACGAAAAATGAGAAATAAAACTTTCTATGTTTTTATACCACTTCTATTTGTAACCAACGTTACTGCAGTTTCATCCTATATGGACATTATCAAACAATACAATAATCTGAAATAATAAATAACCCTCCTTAAATACCCTTAATTCTACCCGAGGCCTGTCTTAATGACTAACGGTCATTAATGACTTTTACCTGGACCTTGTTTATTTGCGACAATGTGACTGAGCTGCCTTAAAAACCGGTGAATAGACCAAATCCAGTTGATCATTCACTAGGTTAAATCCACAATATTTGTGTTTATGAATTTCTTGGTGTAGACATGTTGCCTGTTTCAGAGGTACCACACGACAGCTAAAACAGTTTCTGATATTTATAAATAATCTAAGTAAATAGTAACATACAATTCACACTTGAGACAGAGATAGAGAGGCAAATTAATTTCTTAGATCTAACCATCACACATAATCATAATAAATTTGAGTTCAATGTATTCAGAAAACCGAGCTACACGGACATTACAATCCCAAGTGATTTTTTCCATCCCGATAGTCAAAAATTGGCAGCATATAATTCAATGTTACATAGAGCGTTCTCGTAACCTTTGTCTGCTAATAATCTAGATAGAGAAATTAAAACAATCATACAGATAGAACAAACAACAATTCAAAAGTTAGTCAGAAGACATCGTCTTAAATTTTCGCACAAATTAATGTACCCCCAGGTCAATCAGAAACTAAGAAATTTGTAACCTTAACGTACTTCGGGAGAAGAACAGAGGCTTTTGCGGGATTCTTTAGAAAGACTAATATAGAAGTAGCATACAGGCCGCATGCCAGGTTGTCTAATTTTCTTTTCAATGCCAAAGATAGAATAGCAAAAATGAAAAAATCTGGAGTTTAAACGCTTAAGTGTCCAGAGTGTAATGGTGTTTATGTGGGACTATGTGGACGTAATTTTTCAAAAAGATACGCTGAACATGAAAGGTCCTTCATACTAGGAAAAAATGATTCGACGTTTTCAAACCATTCCTTGGAATGCAACCACAAGTTTCCGAGTCTGAACGATACGGAAATCTTGCACTATGCAAGCAAAGGTTGGAAACTGAATTATTTGGAGTCCCTAGAAATTCATAAACACAAATATTGTGGATGTAACCTACTGAATGATCAACTGGATTTGGTCTGTTCACCGGTTTTTAAGGCAGCTCAGTCATATTGTCGCAAATAAACAAGGTCCAGGTAAAATTCATTAATGACCGTTATTCATTAAGATAGGCCTCGGGTAGAATTAAGGGTATTTAAGGAGTGTTATTTATTATTTCAGATTACTGTATTGTTTGATAATGTCCATATAGGAAGAAACTGCAGTAACGTTGGTTACAAATAGAAGTGGTATAAAAATATAGAAAGTTTTATTTCTCATTTTTCGTGATGATTTCCTACCACGTAGTAACGGCTACATCCATCAATTTATTTTCTATATGGCTTTTCCACCTTTTTAATATGAAAAATACACTTGGCCCTTCTGCTGTTAGGACTGTTTGCAGTTTCTGTTTGAAGAGCTACCACATGTGAATTTAAGGTTGGTGAAGTATTATTTCTTCAAACTGCTGACTTGAGCTGAAGCCATATGTATTCAATTGGGTTGAACATATAGTCTGAGCACCGTATGTCCCAAGCTTTCAGCCAATGAATCACAAAAAATATTTCTTTTTTATTGAATAACAGTGTGAAACTTCTAGTAACTTTTTTTTTGTGTTCTATTCCTCATAGTACATATCATTATTTAACATATATCCTTGTATAACGGCTTTGGGTCATTTAAACATGGTGATTTATCTAGTCATCGACTGTGGTAGCTAGCATTATCCATGACGATAATACTGTTGGGTGGAATATTTGGTATGCGTTTATTTTGGAACCAGGCTTCAAATAATTCGGCTGTAGTATCGTCATGATAATCGACTAAAGAATCCTTAATATTCTTTGCTGATAAAGACAACGCATTTGGTAAAAAAACACTTTCGGTTCCTGCGTGAATTATCGTAATGCGTTTTCCTTTATTAGACGGCGCATTAGTTTGGCACAAGTCAGATGAGTCCACCCAACTTTTATTTGGAATATTATGTGTATCGAACCAAGTTTCATCCAAATCCAAAAATCAATTTTTCTACCACATTCTCTAAACTCGTTTATAGCCAATAAATATTCAAATCTTCATTTCTTAAGGCGCACAGATTCCATATTGATATTTCTGCCACTATAGTCCAGAAAATGAAGCTAAAAGAATGGTAAAACCTCGCAATTTTTTCGTCCATCACCGATTTGTACAAAAATTTGGGATTGGGCTTATTTCACCCTCTAGTTCATTTTCTATATTGTGCCATTGTACGCTTTTTGTTTTTTAGGGGTGAGAACTACCCCTTATTGTCAAAAATTATAAAATAACATTAAAAACCTAAATATGGGTAAAAATAGTTAAATAATGATTGTTTCATGCTTTAGGATACAATTTCATAATTTTTCAACCGACCCTTGTTAAAAACTACCCTTGAAAACAATGAAATTTTTATGATATAATATAATAGAAAATAAAAAAAGTAGAAGTTCATAAAAAAAATTATTATCACAAAAATAATACAGGTTCCAATACATGTATGTTTTTTAAAAGTATGTCTCACTGATTCGATCTTCTCCGTGGTCGATTTCATCTTCGTCTTCTTCAATTAATGGTGTACTATTATTACAGTCTTCACCCGAGCACCCAGAACAAGTTAAATTACAATACAACCCAACTTTTCTGCACCCGCACGAAACACCGCATCATTTTTAAAAGTCCATCGGGTGCAGGCGGTTTGTTCATGCACACGGGGTGTAATAAACCGTCTTTTAAGCACCATCCCCAATCTATTGCTCGAATGTTTTCATTTCCAAACCATTGTTGAATTTGATAGTAACATCTTTTTGTGTGCTCGTCTAAGGCATCAACAGCGGGCAGAAGAGAAGAAAGTTTAACAGCACTGTTTTTTGTTGTGGCTCTGATGAAGTATTCATATCGCATTTGCTCGAGAAAAGCTTTCAAATCTTTTTTATTTTCTAACTTTTTAAACTGTGTATCTGTAGCAACTCCGTATAACATTATTGCGCAGTATCTGTCGGCTTCTAAAATATCGTCGGTTTTGGCTGTACTACTGTACAGAATCTCGGCGCGTTCTCTCACTTCGGCTCTTTTTTCTACAATATAAAAAAAAAGTTTTTTACCTCTATTAAAAAAAGCTGATACGGTATCACAACCAGTGAATGCATGAGAAAAAGCTATAAATTTTACACTATCTGGATAACCTATTTTAAAACTTTCAGATGAATATATCGTGGAAGGATCATTTTGTTTTCCAAGTTTGAGAAAATAAATTTCTTTCTCTAATTTGTCCACTGCAGCTCTAGCAGTTAAAATTACAAGTATATCGACATCGTCTGCTACTATGATTTTCTGTAAAACTGACCCATCTTGAATAGCTAGTTCAACGACTAGACCATCAGCTTCTCCTTTACTTTGACGGCAGTGGATAGAATGTTTCTCTAATTCCACCGAGTTTCCTTAATTCAAATCCGTTTCGTAAAAGAGACTTCCTCAAAGTCTCTTTGCAACACTGGATGACAGTTTCATTACTTTTAAGCTGTTGCATTAATATTTATTTAATCAACTACTGTATTGATGAAGGCGATTAATGATAGAGATATTTTAACGTGCCATCTATGATCAATTTAATTTTTCTACTTTTTTCCAATTTTCTCCTCATCGCCGTTTACGTTTTGCTGAAAACTATGCTATATCAATTTCAATTTCAATTTATTCAGTTCAATATGAAGTACAGCAGCGACATTAAAGAATTCTTATTAAATAATTCATCCTGAATGGGTAAATGTCACGTAGGCATACAAATGCCTGTATTGTGCTTTTTTACTCATTCATGGAAGAAATTTGAATGCACAATAATTATGAATGACATATACAAATTAATTATTTATCATTTTAATACGATGAGGACGGGATGTCGGGGAGAAATGGCAATGGTTTTTTCGAGGTGGTGTTGACAAACTAAATATATAATCATATTTTTCTCAAAAAATATTAATAATTTCCGGATTCTCGATTAGATGCTGTTTGAGAGTAGTTTTAAATTTTTTGATGTGATTGATATTCTTCAAGTTTGTTGAAAGCATGTTATATAGTTTAGGACCAAAGAAAAAAACAAATCTCTGCATATGACTCTTTCTGTAAATTGGTAGTTGAATATTGGAACTTTCCGTGAATCTTGTGGATCTAGGTGAAGTTGTTCTATATCTGTTAATATTTGAAAACATCCATATTAGACACTGGTAGCTGTACATACATCTGACATTCAATACTTTCGTCTCTTGGTAAAGTTTTTCAGTTGAGAATCGTCTTTTTATTCAAAATTATTTTCAGTAACTAGTTTTGTACCGTTTGCAAACGATTCAGCGTATTGTTGAAAGTACTACCCCATACTACAATACAATATCGAATTATTGATTCTGCTAAAGAGTTATAGACTGTGATCAAGTTTTTTTTCGAGAGAATATCTCGAAGGGTGTAAAACTTATGCATGAGAAGTCTCATTCTTTTTATGGCATGGGCCACTTGTTCATCCCATCTTAAGTAATGATCGATAACTACACCCAAATATTTTATGGATGAAGTTTTTTCGATATTAGAACAATTACAGAATAACAGGTTTTTACAGCTGGGTTTATGTAGATTCAATTTAATATTGCTTGGCTGGTCACTTGAGTTTAGAGAGAAAGTCATGAATTTGGTTTTTTTAACATTCATACTCAGTAAATTATCATTGAGCCTCATTAGTACTTTCTGAAGGTCTATTTCTGCAGTTTGTAAAACATCATGCTATGTTTCACCTCTGAAAATTAAGGCTGTATCATCAGCATAGCAAACAATGTGCCCCCGAAAACCTCTGATCTGAGTTAAACTGTTGATGTAAACAAGAAACAGAATTGGACCCAAAACTGTTCCCTGAGGCACACCCACAGATATATTCGATTGCTTGCTGAGTATATCACCTATTTTTACTCTTTGTGTCCTTTTTGACAAATAATTTTCCATCAAACTTAGAGCGTTACCACGAATGCCATATCCAAAAAGTTTTCTCAATAATACGGTATCGAATGCCTTTGCCAAGTCAATAAAAACCGCTAGATATTTCGACGATTTTTCCAAGGCTTCTACTGTTTGTTCCACAAAATCCATTATGGTACTTTCAGTATTCTTATTATTTATGAATCCAAATTGCTGTTCAGTTATAACGTGATGTATATTGAAAAATTCTATTAACCTTTTTTTAAAAGACTGTTCGAATAATTATGCGAAATTGTTTATAACAGAAATTGGTCGATAATTACTAACGACATTACGTTTGCCATTTTTATATACAGGAAATACTCTTGAGTCTCTCCACTGGTGTGGAATATTTCCGTTTTTCCGTTAATTATATGAAGTGTCTTCAATATTGGGTCATGAATGATTTTAATAAGTTTTGATGATATGTTGTCTGGTCCTGGTGTACAATTGTTTTTAAGTTTAGAAATAAGTAAGATTATTTCGCTTTCATTGGTGGGTTCTAGAAATAATGTGTGTGCTACTGTGGATTCTTTCAAAAAGTTATTGGGCAGGTCATTTTTTTCGATTTTGTTGGCCATATCTATTCCTATGTTTATGAAGAATTCATTGAACACATCAGCTTTCTCATTATTGTTTGTTATATAATCACCGTTTTCCTTAATGATAGTTGTATTTTCTATAGTGCTTTTGTGGGATGTGGTCCATTTGTCTCGTTGAGTTTGTTCTTATAATATTCGTTTTTAGTTTTCTTAATCAAGTTGTTCAGTTTATTTCTATATTCTTTATATTTTATTTCGTGATCAGGGGTGTGTTCATTTAAAAGTTTTCGTTTCAGATAGTCTCTGGTTTGGATTGAGTTGATTTAACCAACCGTAATCCACGGTTTTATTTTACGATTTCTTTTATTATTTATTCTAATTATTTCAGTTGCTTCGCGTATGAACCGTTTTAATTTGACAATGAAAGTATCGGATGATTCTTGTGTTTCGTTACATGATAAAGTATCATTCCACGGTTCCATTTTTAAAAGTGATTTAAGCTTATCGTACCTGATTTTTTCATATTCTTTGATTTCATTTGGTTTTTGGTTTGTTTGCGACGGCATTGATATAAAAATAAGGACTGAGTGATGGTCTGTTATGCCACTATGAATAACTGATGATTCAAAGTTTATATCATTACGGAGGCAATAATTGTTTTTTCTGATAAAAATATGAATAATAATGGAACTCGATTCTCTAGTTTCCCTTGTAGGTTCGTTAATATATGAAGTAAAGCCATTTTCAATCATTATGTTTTGGTAATAATTAACATTTTGTGAATTTGAGTCTGATAAATTTATATTTATATCACCAACAAACAACTCTACTGTCTGTTTATTAAGATGGATGGTATATTGTTAGAGATGATCATATCGCTCTCTGGATGTTTCCTCCTTTCTCCCTCCCATCAGAAAATCACGTTAATTGAAATATGTGACGGTATTTCACAAGATCTTGCTGCAAATAGTAAATAAAACGGAGTTGTTTTTCAATATCGCTCGTATATAGTAGTATAAAATTCAATTTTGGTATTTGCAATTTAGGTTTGGGATGAAGCAGAGGTTTTCATCATGAATAATTTTTTTTGAGAAATCAATAATAAAAAAGTTTTCCAAATGCTGCGAACTTTATGCCGGACACTGTATATCTTCAGTGAGTTCCTGGAGTATCGAAATAGTTACTTTTTCGATGATTTTTTATGATGATAGTTCATACTTTCTCCACGATCATCACAGAATTTGCCAAATTCTGAAATCAAATTTGATTACAGAATGCTGGAATTATCTCTCTTGAGATTGAAGAAATATTCTGCAACACCTCTGCCCCCATGCAATTTAATAGTTATTTATGTATCAAGTGAGTAAAGTGATACTTTTTTTTACGAGTAGGAAATGTTGACGCACGACGCCGTAGGCGGAGTGCGGCAATTCCTACGAGTAAAAAAACACTTTACTCACGAGTTTCATACAATATTTTTTCTACAACTGTCAAAAAAAGAAAACCAACCAATGTTTTACCATTTACATTTACATTACCTACTTTTCATCCTCATTCAATTTATTTCAAATTAACAACACAAAAAAAAATAAACCACAGAAATACAAAAAGACAGAATCAATTTTTCCGTCCCAGGGTTCATTTCGAAAAATTAATGTTGAAAACACAATTAATTGCATTATTGCCAATGGAAATTCTTTCAAATATGCAATCAATTTAGCATATTTGCTTATGTCAATATTATTATGTATTAATATCGTGGACTTCAGTTTCGAATAACTGGACCATAAAGATGAACATTTCAATTTCTTGGATTTATCTTCGAAATAGGCGAGCAATACTCTCTCTGTGAAGCTTCCAATCCCTTTTTTTTTGACGCCATATTAAGAAAGACTCATATTCTTTCAAATACGTCTCCTTTTATTTTTCTGGTAGCAAATTCATTACTGCTGCTTTCGCACTATCTACTATCTCCTCTGGTGTGGTGTTCAACTCATCATCGCTTTCCATTTTCGTAGGTACTTGATTCGTAATTTCGAAAGATTGTGAGAGATGCAATTTACTAATTTGAAATAAGTACTGTCGCATTGACTCATTCAGGATTTCGTTTTTCGAATCAGTTTGTCAGTGTTGTTGCCTAGACAACCGTTAAAAAAAGTGTACTTTTTTAACGCTTTTCCGTGTAATACTGAAATCGTAATTTGATATCAAAATATTCATATACTTTAGGAACTCAAAACTACACAAAAAAGTGCACTTTTTTTGACAGTTGTAGAAAAATGTATTTATATTCTCTCTCTTGTGATAGAATAATGTTCTCACACTGGTTAGCAATAATAACATTAGCCTTGACGCAGTTGATTGTCATCGTAGAGGCAAAATTTGAGTAAGTGGCAAAATTATTGCTGTCACGTTTCCTATCTTTGATCATGGAGAAAATATAGTCTGCTACTCGGTTAGAATGAAAATTCGTGATGCTCGTGGTTCCTCACGCTCGCCTTCGGCTCGCGCTCGGAACTTTCCACTCGCATCGAATTTTCATTCTAACCTTGTTACAGAATATACTATTCTGGGTAACCTAAAAGGCTTTGACAATTTCTTACATACTTCAAGATAAATTAACAAGGGCTGAACGAACAGGCTTGTCATTGTACGGAAGAGTTTTTTGCCACTTTTGGAATGTGTTTCACTCGAGCTTATTTGCAGTTGGATAGTATCGGAAAAAAACAAATAAGCAATCACAGTACACCAAAAAAGGCGTATACCTACATTTGCAGTCCATTCCATTAGTATAAACCGAAAATAACTTCTTGTTGAAAAGTGGAACAATCGCCTTGCGCTGCTTGATATGCCTACTTCGATTTGTAACAGACACAATTCTATCAACAAAACACACACACCTTCCATAGCACACCTTCTTAGTTATGTAACATACCGATATCCTATAACGACCAGTTACACAAGGCAGCTCTAAAAATAACAAACGATTGTACGATAGTCTGTTAACAATGAATTGTAGTAAACATAAGAACGATTGATAGTATATTGTATAGTATGAGTGACCTTCCGTTTTCGCTCAGGGGAAGGATAGCCGGTGTTAACAAACTGATGAATGAAGATTATCTTCTTACAGAACAGGTTTTTGTGAAGCGGAATGCATCAGACGACTTCGATGCCGTTCATGAATATTTATTTAATGTCATTGTCACGAATCGTTGCAGTAATCTGAGACGAGCGTGAATCATACCTCTTTTGTTCATTCGTATCGTGACAGTAAGATGTCTAAAAACCCTGGTGTGTCGACTCATACCTGCAAAACTGTGGGATAAAACGGAAGACAATTCGCCAGCTTGATGAAGAGAAAACAACGGTTTTCTTGTTAGGGTAAATTTACAAGAACAGAAGTTTTCAATTATTGCCGACGATTGAAATGAATAAAGAAACGTAATTATTGGAATTTACTGAATCACTATCACCAATCAGTTTTATTTGTTACATTTTCGACTTTTTTATATAATTTTTTTACTGAAATGCAAATAACTACAATATAATAACCACGCATTTCTTTTGGAAATATTGAAATAAAACTTCATGAAAATTCACCATTAGAACCTGGCGGGATTCCGTGTGTGATACGAGGATATATTGAAAAATTCTTATCCTACTATAGAACCAAACAAAATTTTAATGTCAAAATATTTTGTTACTCAACATATTCTCCACTTAATTGGATACATTTATTACAGCGAACTTGCAACGTCTCTAGACCTTTCAAAAAAAATGTTTCTTGCTCTGCAAACCAGACCTCCACAGCTTTTATTACCTCCTCGTTGGAAGAAAATTTACGACCTTTTAAACTTTTTTTCAGCTAAAGAAAGAGATGATAGTCGGACGGAGCCAAATCTGGTGAATAGGGGGGTATTCTAGTAATTCAAACCCTAAATCACGAATTTTTGATGAGATTTGTGTGCAGGGGCATTGTCCTGCAAAAACAAAACACCTATGGATAGCTTTCCGTGTCTTTTCTCTTTAATTTTTTTCCGTAGAGTGGTCAGTAATGTCGAATAGTAATCTCCAGGTATTGTTCTACCCTTATCCAAAAAATCAATCATGATTACTTCATGGCAATCCCAAAAAACTGAAGCAAGAACTTTCCCAGCAGATTTTTGGACACGAAACTTCTTAGGTCTTGGAGAACCGGAGTGTCGCCATTCCATCGATTTTTGCTTTGTTTCTGGATCGTAGAAATGTACCCAAGTCTCATCCATAGTAACAATTCGGTTTAAGAAGTCTACATCGTTTTCAAAGCGAGCATAGATCGAACGCGATGCTACTACCCTTGCACGCTTTTGGTCAACATTCAAACATTTGGAGATCCATTTTGCAGCAATTTTTCCCATGTCCAAATTGACGTGAACTATATAATGAACGCGTTCATATGAAATATTCAGTGCTTCAGATATCCGTTTTAGCCCAATTCGACGGTCTGTTAAAATCATGTCATGAACTGCATCGATATTTTCGGGGACTGACACAGAAACTGGCCTTCCCAATTGGTCATCATCTTCCATGGACTCTTTTGAAAGTTGCAGGCTAATATTTTGCGGTCGCATACGAAGGACATTGATCACCAAGGGTATTAAGCATATCTTCGTAAATCTGCTTACATCTTAAAATACAGTTACTTGATGATGCCTCGATACTCCAATTTTTCGATTTTCACAATTTCGGTGGACATATTTTTTCTTTTAATTTATTGCGTAACTCTGGTTTACTTTTTTGGCGTCAAACTTTACACTTACACTTACACTTCTAATAAGTTATTGTTCGTTGCTATGGTAACGCAATATTTTGTTTATGCAGCGAACTGGTCTAGGCTAACTAGATATCAATACATCCTCGTATATTCGTGCCATGATTTTCATCAAAGTGTTTTCTAATAATGATACTATGTGATAATCTTCATAATATGGTGGTAGGTGGTACTAACTCCTCACTTTCGGTACTGGATATAGATGAAATATTTTGTTCGTCTCTTTGGATTGCCCACAAATGATACAAAAACGAAACATCAAATTATTATTGTACAAACTACAAAGGAAGCGATTAGATATTCACAAATTTTATTTAATCAGACATGTTTCGCCTGCACATGCACTAGCTTCTTCACTGTCTGAATAAATGAAGTTTGTGGAGATCGAATCGGTTTCAATGTAATTTGTACAATTACTATGGATCTTCATCACGTAAATGCCGAGTCAATCAGAAAAATTAAATTATTATTGGATGAATGTCTAAGAAAATATACAACAAAATGAAGAAACACATTAATAATAGTCATCAATACAAGGAAATTGCACTATGAAATTTAGATTCCGCCACAATCATTCGTTTTTGATTTGTATTCAAAATTTGTTGAAATTCAATATAATTGACAAAAGTCATCAATCACCATATCCCTGATGAAATATTGACAGTACTAAAATTCTATAAGGGCGCCATCTCTGGAACCGACTGAAGAAGCAGACCACTATTTCGCCCCATGTTCGCATGTAAAATGGAGGTAAATTTACGAGTGGCGGTAAAAGTTAAGAAAACGGTAACCTCACCGATATTGATGAAACTTTCACAGATGAGTAAAAATACAATAAAAACACGATAGCAAACGAAATTTTTATGTGGAAGTTATAACATTGGAAGATATGACCTTTTCAAGTACCAAAAAATGAGTTGATATGTAATTTCAATCTAGGAAAGTTAAATGAATAAAATTGTCCTCTATCTCTCAGCAACACACTAACTACACATTTATCCAGCCATTATTGGCACTATTTTTCTCTCAAATAACATTTAAAAATTCAAAAAAGGCACAAATATTTTTTATTATGAATTTTTCTATACACACAAACGTCAAACTTTAATCATAAACATCGTAGGTGGTTGAGATATAATATGTGCTTGAGTTCTTCTACAGCGTTGCCAAATGATCTGAGTTAATTCCGAATTTATCGAACGTTAGTTTAGAAAATATGAGTGAGTGTGACATTTCGCAACAGACTTGGGCTTCCTTCATGAAGATCAATGGAATCTTGGCCTACATTGGCGAAAATGGGAAATGACGGCGCTATGCGCGCTCTCATTTGCGCGCGCGGAGTTGCGAAATGTCGGCCGAGCGCGCTATGCGCGCTTTTCTCTTCCAAGATCAAAGCCTTTGCAGTTCTTATATGTAATCGCAACAGACTTACAGCCGTATGCATAGTCGATCGCCAGCGACTCACCATAGTTTCGCCGTTCGCTACACAAGGATTATAATGCACAGTCGAGCTCCAAAAAGTGACAACTACGCGATAAGTCATATTTTTGCGAAACGCTGGCGATGTACCTCTTTTTTGGAGCACGACTGTGCATTATAGTTCTTGTGTAGCAAACGGCGAAACTCTGGCGAGTCGCTGGAATTGACTATGCATACGGCTGTTAGTCTTCCTACATGACGATCAAGGAAATGTACATGAAAAAGGAAATTCGCATGCCCTCGGCCGACATTTCGCAAATCCGCGCGCGTGCGCACGCAAAGGCAGTTACAATTTCAAATGGACGGAAAAAGGGACATTTTCCTGGAAATCTTGAACGATTCATGTTCTATAAAAGATGTCCTCATCAAAACATCGACAGAACCGAAGAATTTTTTAGATTGGCAAGTAAACTATATGATGACAAAAATTCCCTCGATAATTCAAATAGCCTACATGTTGCCGATGAAGAAGAATACTCCACTTTTTCCAAAGAATTGGAATAGATTCACCTTTCAGAATTCAAACTTTTCGTAGTGCCATTTAGGTACTAATTTTGGTTTTCTACAATATAGTTATCAACTACAATAGCGTCAAAACTCATAGAAAAGAAATTTTCTATTAATTTTCGACAAATCAGTACTGGGTACTCAATTTGCTGAAATTTGAGAAATTTGACAACATCGCAACTTTATTTCTTGTCCATATTTGATATTTGACAATATTATTTTAGTCTGGATTCAATGATTTTTTAAGTAAAATCACCAATGATTTAAGAGTATTCTGTATATTTTGGGTGTGCCAATCGGTTTTGTATGGTTGCAGATGTACTGCAGATTAAAATGTAGGTAAAAAGTTTGATTAAAGTGCATGTGTTTGTGCACTTTTATACCACCATTCAGCAATTATTGCGAAAATAAATGCCTGGAAGAGTATTTTCGCAATTTTTTTTTGTTTTTTTATCGTTTTTAATGTACCCTGAATCATCAGAAAAAATTTCATCAAAATTTGAGAGGTTACCGTTTTCTTTACTTTTTCCCGAGTTGCTCCTGGGGAGAACATATGGAAAATTCGATTTTTCAGAACAGAAATAAAAGGAGTATGTTGCCCATATTTTCACGCGAGCCGTGTTCACCTAATCATTAATTAACACATCCTGGCTTCAGAATACGAAAGGCGTGAGTGGTGCAGGTGGCTAAAGGGTTAAAATGAGGGCGTATTCTTGTAAGGAAAAATCGAGATTTTAACAAATTTTCCAACACAAACCCAACGGAAATATGAAAACCTACATCGTCACTAGACCGAAAAACATAATGGCTTGAGTGGCGCGAATGGATAAGTAGATTTTATCGTCGGTAAACTTAAAAATGGAAATCCTTTTTGATTTTTCATATGTTCTTCCCAGGAGCCACTCGTAAATGTTCATCGATTTTACTCAACATCGATGTACTTTTCAACCCTATTCGAGGCTTGTATGCGAGAATGGAGCACCTAAATCTGTCACTATCTGACGGTCTATTAGTTAGTTTCGTTCATTTTCTCGTTCTTGAAGTAAACGATTCTCAAAAACGTAATATAGACTGGTGCCCATGATTTTTGTGAAAATGAAAAAAGTAACAGGCAAGGACCAGGTGGAAAATATTGTTGAGGATCCAATTAGGAAAAAAAAATTGAACACGAAATGAGGATGCAGTTTAGGGGTTGAATACGTTTTTTGCGATTTTCGGCAAAACTTAATCTTCTACCGGAAAATGTGTAGATAGAAAAGTTGTAGATAATAGAAAAATTATAAACTTTTGTGGAAAACACTTTCTGACATCAAATTACCCGTCAAAATGACAGAAAACCAATTTTTCAGGATTTAATTTTTTCTCCTGTATTTGTGATTTTTTGGTGTCGAATGAGCATGATTATTTCAAAATTCAGAAGTCGATTAGTTTTCGAATTATGTACATTTTTCGAAAAAAATACCCTTATGTCTTCTACGAACAATTGTCTTGATATTTTTTTGTATTTTTAAAATACTGTCAATGATGAAAATGATGGCTTCACTAGCATATCTACTAAAATAGCAGCACGACCTTTTGAAATCATACCTGTCAAACCGATAACAGAGAGTAGATATTGATGGTGTGGTGAGCGTTCCGAGGACAATCACTTACGGGATTCCGCAAGGCACGTTCTTGGGTCTCCTGCTATTCACTATCTATATAGACAGCCTGTTGAAAATGACATATGTAGGTACTATTCAGAGTTTTGCTGATGTTAACACATGGCAAAGACGAAAAAAGACTTCAACAACACATTTAAATGGTTCCAATGCAATAATATAACTCTGAACGCAGAAAAGACCTTTCACTTACCTTTCACCTCCTACAGCAATAATTTGCTGAATATGGTTTAAATATCAATCAAAATATAACAATCCCAGAAGCCAGCTCCATAAAATAACTTGGTATACAAATTGACGAACATATCATATGGAATTCACATGTATCGTAGCTAACAAGAAAACTGCGTGGATTCATATCAAGATTCAAACTGTTGAAAGAATTTCTTGATATTTGTGAGAAATAAATATATTGGCTCTTGTAAAGAAGGAATATTCACTTCAAAGAAATAAAATTCACCTCAAATAATTGAATTCCTTAGACGGAATAAATATTTTTTCATTTCTCATATTTGAACGAAACTAAAATTAACTGAATTCGGAGAAGGTGAATCTTCATCTGAACAAATCCATTCTTAGAGAGAAATATTTATTTTATTCATGGTAAATATACATTTGCTTATGTGGACAAAATAGTATTTGTTTCTCTCAAATCATTAATATTTCATATCCGAATTTTAAATTCTAATTTCATCATGATTAATGTGAATTCCTTTGAAAAACAAATATAATTACCACATGAAACGAGAAGAAAAAATTAAATTTTTTTGTCAAAAACTTGGGAAGGCTTTAAGGTTTCCTCAAACCAACGCGGGAACGCGGGAGCGGGAACGAGATGAATTCGAGACTAAATTCTATAGTGGGTCCTTCCGGTGTGATTATTATTCCTATTCCGAAATGCATACAAGCAACGAAATATATTATGGTTTGCTACGTGTATTGTTTTTCTAGCAATTCACACGGTTCCAAAGTTCCGTTCCCGCTCATGCTCCCGCGTTCCCGCTTTGGTTTGACGGAACCTTTAGGAAGCAAAAATGAAATTACACAATTGAATACTATCATCGAATAAGTTATTCATTAACAATATCAATATAAATGAGATCCCTCTTCATTTTATTACCAATTCAATTAATACCAAAGAAAATCAGAACTATGAAAAACTTTATTGAAAGTCTAACGAAAATACAAATAAAAACCTAAATAAATAAATAAATCAGCTCCTTGAGGTACTCATCGTTTCAATTGAACCGATTTTCTGATCAGAAAAATTTAACAAAATTTTAACATTTCTCTAGTGGGTGACATGGGGCTGTTGCCAACCTTTCAACTCAATTCAAGGGTAGATTTTGAGAAGAATGAAGAAGAGAGTCCTTAAAGGTATATTTTCTTGGTTGCGGCAGCGGTTTCCGCATAATTGATTGAATATGGTATGGATAAGTACATTAAAATTGAATTTTTTACTTGTGGTCGTATACCACCTGCCCTTATAAAACAGTACATTCTGACTAACAGTAGTAAGCGATCATAAGCTCTAGGGTAAAGTGGCATATGACCACGGCTACTTTCTGAACATCATATTACGATATGAAATGGAGAATTTGTCGAACGAGGCCGTTTACGAATATAGTAAAATATTTTACCTACTCTCAATAACGGTAATTATTTACTGAAGGTATGTATTCCTGAAATGTATGATATAAGAATAAAGTAACAGCAAACATTGCAAAGGTTGGAAGTATTATTTCGAAAATAAAAACATACCTACTGCGAATACCTATTTAGTATATGTATAGGTGCATAAGCACCTAACCCAACGATTTGCCTATTATTGTATAACCTACACTATTTGCACTGTTTGTTTGTTCGTTCTGTGGTGGAGTCGGCATGAAAGCACCAGAAAAGGTAGGCCGTTATTGTCAATATAGGTATTTTAATAGATTGAGATAAGCAGGTTTGGATTAATTATGATTTATTACCTCTGAATAAAGGGACATATCCAATTCTTCTGATATTCCATCCATGGAAAAATAGGTATTCTGAATATTCACAAGTCACCAGAGAAGCGTCACCTCCAACAAACATTAACTGCGTACTGCGTTGTGCTCGTGAGGCCGTTGAGGTTTCCTGGAATCGTGGCATGATTTGACCACGTAACACCTCTTGACGAATCGACGTGTCGTTGGCGTTCTCCAGCTTAATAAAGGCATTCGGTGTGGTATGAAAAGAGCTAGCAATATTAGGATCCAACAGGGAAGTGCAGTAAAACCAAACTAGCTGGAGCAATTACGTGCTGCGCAATTGTCTGAGTACGTAATCCCACACAGCATGAAGTCATCTTAAAGACGTCTTCAAGACGTCCACCCTAAGATGTTCGGGACGTCTCCAAGACGTCCAGTAAAATCTTAAAGGCGTCCAAAAGACGTCGTTAAGACGTACATTGTTACAAAACGGGACGTCTTAAACACGTCTTCAAGTTGTCCATGTGGACATAATCAGGACGTCTTACAGACATCTCTGGACATTAAAGAGACTTAATTTAATATTCAGTATATTGCAGGTTTGAAATGAAATTGAAAAAACAAAATTGTAGGAATTTTATTAAATTATATTTTATAACTTTTTGTATTATCCATAACTTTTTGTTTTTACTATACATCCTACGATCTCCTGCTCTCTTCAGCCACGACTGAAAATGTTCCTCTCAGTTTCCTTCCGATCGGTAAAAACTTTTGTCATATCACTGGCACCTAGAACAATAATAGACTTTGAAGAATTATAAAAAAAATAAAGTTTTTAGTTTTTCAGATTTTGAGAATTTTTATCTCTCAACAAAAAAAACTGTATAACGTATCGTTGATAACAGTTTTGCAGTTGAATAAGTTTTTTGCTGGTAGGATATACATAACCAATAAATACAAGTGGAATCATAATGAAACCAACAATATTATATACCTGCCTAAAGACATGACAATTTTCTTCCATGTTGGCGAAGGCGAAGGCAATTTAACCGAAATCGTTATGGCGGATAGCGTGGGAAGTATTGCAAACAGAATGTCACCCCTTGAAAATATAAGAGTATGAGTAAAGATGAATTGATCAGTGCATTCTTTATAACAAAATTTTTGAGCAATTGACCTCACAATTTTTCCAGATCAATTTTTAGAAAACCAATAACTGAGTTTTCTTTCTCATTGAAAAAACCACGAAAACTTATTTTCTCAAAAAGATGTGAAGAATCAGGAAGCTTGATGGATCATTGGAAACATTATCATTTTTACTGTCTATACCTGTCACTTCATTATTTACAATAAAAAAAAAAACATCATTTGCGCCTTCTGCACCCGTCAATTCATCTTCACTCCTGATACTTTCAAGGGATGACATTCTGTTTGCAATACTTCCCACGCTTTCCGCCATCACGATTTCGGTTGAACTGCCTTCGTCAACATGGACAAAAATTGTCATGTCTTTTGGCACGCATATACTATTTCTGTAGCGCCATTACGTTTGAAATAGACTTACCTCGAGTTGAAATATAACACAATAACAACTAATAAGTTGATAACACATTTGCCAGACTCAACGATACGACGAAACCACGAAACACATACAGACCGGCGCAACAATTAAAAACTGTTGGAATCGTTGGTGAGTTAGGTCGAAAAAGGACGAGGAGTTCCGACGCCCAACGAATGAAATGCTAAATCTATTTCAATTTTATGATTGGTCAAATTCCACCTATGAAAATTACTGCTCCTTTTAGAAATACTTATTTGGAAAAACATCAACATTATGTACCAATACGGGACGTATTGAAGACGTCCGTAAAGGTACGTCTCTCATCCCGAAATAGATGTCTTTAAGACGTCCATTTTATGCCTCTGGACGTTCAGGCATTATATGGACATAAATTGGACGTCTTTAAGACGTCCAGTGCTGTGTGTGATATATCCAGTGATAAGGCACTCAACATGAGCGTACGCGCAAATAAAAATACTGAAATTGGTTTCACTGTAGTTATTTGCTCGTTTTGCAAATTGGTATTTCCGCATTTGATTTGTGTTCATTTGCAAATTACGAACAAAAAATCCGAACAACCCGAACAATACTGCGAGAATATTTATTTTCCAAAACTCCATTCCCATTTCGACTTGAATAAATAATGTACCTGTGCCAAATATCCAAATACCTGTATGACAAAAACCCGATGTATCGAGCAACTGGAGCCGATTGAAGATTCTTTTCGCTTTTTATTTCCTGGACTTTTTTTTTTCAATCATAAGCGTTTGATTAGCAGAACAGATCAGATATTGAGGGAAACATTAAAAGCAATTTCAGTTTTGGGTTAAAAATTATCATAGTTTCTCATAAATTTTCCTGTCTCTCAAATCGAACAATTATATATTTTATTTTCAATAAGCATCATTTATTAGATGTAAATGGCACATTTACTTTGTTTACATAATATTTTTTAAATCCAAATTGAAATTTATTTCATAACAAACATAATTATTGGTCAAATAAGAATTACAATCAATTTCAGTCGACAATGTGATATTTCTTTTCTACTAATATTTCAAACTAATATTTATTTGCTTCAAGTAATATTTATTGCTTGTAAATAAAAAGTTTATCAACAAATGCAGTTGTTTCACACAAACAAATCTCATTGAAATGTACCAATAATTTCAAACAAAGAATATGATTTGGTTCTTAGGAATAACATTTGTTTCTCACAAATAAGAATTATTTCTTGCAAATAAATTTAAGTGAAATAAATGAGATTGTTTCAAGCAAAGAAACGTTTTTCTTTGTGTACTCTCCGGCAAAATATTCGAACTTGTTCGAATTATTTTTATTTCCTCTTCCTGAAGTCTTTTGATGTCTCGAGGAGTGCTTACTGTTATTCCAGGCGGGTGGGGCTGCGACTGACTTTACTGTCCGTAAGGAATTATCAGATTAACAATAAATTATAATTCATTTGGCAGGGACAAGACAACTCAAATTTGTCGGACCTACCCTTGCACTGATGAGAGGCAAGACCTCGAAACATGTCTGCAGGTGGTCATTCTCATCCAAATTAAGTTTAATCTTTTGTTTGTCTACAATAAGCACTTGCAATTCAGTCATCTTGGAAGAAACGCTGCACAAATATCTGTCAGATGTGGCATTAGCCAGGGAAGTAGTTGTTTTCAGTAAGATTTTTCCCTCATATTTTCTACTTTGTGGAAATGTTTGGAGAGAAGGGTAGTTCGACTTTGTCGATTTTATTTACTTTCGTTATGTTTATTATTATTATGAGCCACACCCGCATATTGCATGTGCCAGATAAAATTATCTTTATAACACAATTAACACAGGAACAAGTTAGTTCTTCACTTCAGAAACTACCCAATAAAATGACTTCTGGAAATGATCTCATTCCCAGTTTCCTGATAAGGGATTGTCCACAGATTTTAGCTGAGCCTTTAACAAAAATATTCAACGCAATCCTCAGCGAATGCCACTTTCCTGAACGATGGAAACAATAAAAAATTTGTCTAATCCTTAAGTCTGGAAATCCGGAAAATATAGAGAACTATAGGCCGATTTCTATTCTGTGTAACTTCGCAAATGCCTTTGAGATATCTGTGTATGACCAGCTAATGCCTCAAATCAAACCCCTGATTTCAGCTAACCAGCATGGTTTTCTAGGAGAGAAATCAACTGTGTCAAACCTTTGCATCAATAAGCAGCTTTTGTCCACTGTGATGGACAAAAAGGACAAGTGGATGTTATATACACTGACTTTACGAAGGCCTTTGACACAATTGATCATTCTGTTTTACTGGGAAAATTAAGTAGAATGGATTTTAATCACGAACTAATTGAACTGCTACGTTCTTATATGAACCAAAGAACCAACATTGTGTTTTATAATGGGTTTGCATCTTCCCCTTACATATCATCATCTGGAGTACCACAAGGACCCCTACTTTTCATCGTGTTCATAAATGATCTCACTTCCGAGCTTTCATGTGGAAATTTACTTTTTGCTGATGACTTGAAGATATTTTCATCTATTTCTAGTCAAGAGAATTGTTCTTATCTTCAATCGCAACTAGATTTGATAGAAAACTGGTGTCAACTCAACAAATTAACAATGAATATTAAGAAATGCAAAGTTTGCTTTTATACACGGAATGTATAAAAGTAAGAGTTCTCTTACACATTCGAGGATGAAATAATTCTTCGCGAAAAATCTGTCTGGGACCTGGGGATCGTGTTCGACAGCAAGCTAACTTTTGTAAGTCACATAAATAACATTACGGCATCGGCTAGAAAAATTCTTGGTTTTGTTATTCGCAACTGTAGGTCATTCACCAATATTCGCGCATTAACATTACTTTACACATCTCTCGTTCGCTCGAAGTTAGAGTACGCTAGTTTGATTTGGTATCCTTTTTATAATTTACATAAAGAGATTTTGGAGAACGTGCAAAGGCGTTTTCTAAAGTTTCTTGCATATAGATGTGATGGTGTTTACCCATCCAGAGGAACTGAGCAGTCCATACTACTACAAAGATTTGGCTTGCCGTCCTTAGAAAAACGTAGAATCTCATCAAGTATTATTATTTTATATAAAATCCTGCATGGTCTTATTGACGCAGCCTCGTTGATAGAACAAATTAATTCCAATGTCCCAAAAGCTGGTACACGTAGTCAGATCACGTTTTACACTCCCTTCATCAGATCCAAACTTGGAAAGGTGTCTCCCATAATCCTGATGTGTGATAACTTCAACACATATTGCAATCAATGCGATATTAACTCCGATTCACTAAAAAAAAATATTAGCAACCATTGATCACGACATTATTTAGTTTTTAATGTCACATTATTGGTAAGTTATAATATATGTTTTTTTTTGTTTTTGCACTGTTCTTCTCAGTGCACATAATCAATCAATCAATCAAATTTTTATTCCTTTCGATAAAATACATTACAGGTATTATAAATTGTTTCTGAAATAAAATCCCAGTTTGAGCATCTTGGCCTAGGCAAGAATTGCCTGTCTTGCTCTATGCTCGATCTGAGGACTTTATAAGTTCAACGTACATTTTGTTTAGGTCATGTTAAGTAGATTATAGAATTAAAATAAATTTGTTGAGGTTTTCACAATTTGAAAAATACTTTTTGTAGAAGTTTCACAGTGTCGAGCAGATGGTGCAGGAAGGTAGGCAGATTGATTTTTTTCTCAAATAGATGTTGATTTCAATATATCGTAAAATATCTTTGGGTGATTTAAAATTTCAATGTTATATTTTTTCAGGTTTGAAATTTTTCTTAGAGCGGTAGGGATGGCATTGAAAAATTTTGGTCCGAAAAAGAAGTAAGATCTTTGTGTTAAGGTTTTTTTGAACAATTGTGTATTGAGATTCATATTTGCATTTGATCTAGTTATTTTATTTTTTATTTGGTGAAAATTTTTATGATTTGTGTACATTCTTTTTGTACATTGATGGGCAAAAAGTAGTTTGATATTCAGTATTTTTGTTTCCTGGTAGATGATATCGGTAGAGTAACGTTTGTTTTTTTTTCAAGATAATTTTTTGGATTGTGTTTTGTGTTGTTTGCAGGATATTAGAGTGGTATTGAAAGCCCCGCCCCATATTGTGATGCAGTAGGATAAGATTGATTCGGCTAAAGAGGTGTATAACATCAGGAGGTTTTTACTAGACAAAATATCTCTCAAGGTATAGAATTTATGAATCAGGGCTCTTAGGCGTTTGTTGACATGCATTATATGGTCTGACCATCTTATATGTTGGTCTATGATAACTCCGAGGTATTTTATTGATGTTACTTTCTTTATCATGGGGCATATGCATGGGTTCTTATTATTGCAGCGCATGGAGTGTAATTTCAAAGAAAAGTTTTCTGGTTTCTTTACATTATTTGGCGTAAACGCTACAAATTTTGTCTTCTCAATATTCAATGTGAGCTTATTCAGGTTCAACCATGTATGAATCTTTTGTTGATCTGTTTCAGTACTACGTTTAACGTCTTCACATTTTTTCCTGTGACAATGAGGGCTGTATCATCAGCATAACATATAAGGTGTCCCCCTAAGCCCGCTATTCTTGCAATACTGTTTATGTATACAAGAAACAGTATTGGACCCAATACTGTTCCTTGTGGTACCCCTATTTTTACTTTTGAGTCTGAACTTATTTCGTTACCAATATTCACTCTCTGAACCCTATCAGTTAAGTAGTTTGATATAACATCAAGTGGTGAACCACGAATGCCGTAAAGGCTTAGCTTGTTGAGTAATATTTTATGAGAAACTGTGTCTTTGGCGAGGTCTAAAAATACTGCTACACATTTTGATGATTCGTCCAAAGCTCTGACTGTTCCAGAAAGTCCGTCACTGCATTTTCGTTGTTTGAGTTCTGAATGAAACCATATTGTCTGTCTGTAATAATATCGTGTTTGCGGAAAAAATCCATTAATCTTTTTTTAAGCACTTGTTCAAATATTTTTGCTAGATTATTAATAACGGATATAGGCCTATAATTATTTAGTTGGTCACGTTTACCTGACTTGAAAATAGGAGTGATGATTGATTCTTTCCATTGCTGTGGAATTTTTCCGCTTAAATTGATGTGAACTAAAGGGGGTGTAATGTGTTCATGAATATTTTTTATGGTTTTTACACTTAGGTTATCTGGACCGGCCGAGCACTTGTTTTTGAGGTTCGAAATAAAGATGGTGATTTCGTTCTTTGATGCTGGGCGTGAGAAAGATGGTGGAGTCGATTTTATCAATATCTGAATTTTTTTGTTGTCGGTTCATCTTTGGTAGTTTATTTGACATGTTTATACCTAAGTTGGTGAAAAAGTTATTGAAAGTATCTGCTTTCTCTTTATTATTTTTTATTATACTTCCATTATCATCCTTTAACGGTATGTTTTCTAGTTGTGTATTCGATTTTTTGTTATGACCTGTTAAATCATTTTTCTACGACCGTGCGTTTTTACCCACTTTCCCGCACTCATTTTAGTTTAGGAAGTGTCACTTTCCCGCACTAGTGCGGGAAAGTAAAATATGTCAATTTATCGTTATTAAATGTACATTTCATTGTTGCTGAGAGTTATTTGGAGGACTCCGTAGAACAGAAGAAAACCATCTCGAATAAAATTCTTTCATGTACTGGCAACTTGCAACCGATGCCGTCTCCGTCATCTTCATGCACTTTGCAATCTACGTGTGTTACTCTTAACAGCCAGTTTCCACCAACTAACTACTCTGGACCGGCTATTCTGACGCATTTGCAGAATGCAACAAATTGTGTTTTCTACATTAATATTAATAATAATTAGTGGATTTTCATGGAATGTTTTGTATGTTGAAATAAAATATATATTTTCAATGTGCTTTTTGAATATTTATGCTGTCGTAGAAAAAATAATGTTCCTAATTCATGCGTAAAGTGTCTTTCCCGCCCTTGACTGCTTGCCCGAACTCCGCTTCGCGTCGTTCGGGTCAACGGCAGTCGCGTGCGGGAAAGTATCACTTTCCGCACTTGTTAGGAAAATAACTATCATGACATTCCATATTTTTTTACATTTGTTTCCCGCTTCTGTAATTTTATGCTGATAATATTCATTTTTGGTTTTTTTGATTAATGCATTGAGTTTGTTTCTATATTCTTTGTATTTCCTTCCTGCGTTATTGTAGTAATGTTTAATTAAAATATTTTTCAAGTGATCTCTGTGCTCGATAGATTTGATAAGGCCTGTTGTGATCCAAGGTTTAATTTTTCTTAATTTGCTGTTATTAATATATTTAATTTCAGTTGCTTTGTTTATGTATGTTTTCAGTTTATCGATGAATATTTGGTATGATATTAGCGAATCATTTGAGTGAAAAACATCTTCCCATTTTTCTTCCTTTAAAAGATTATTCAATTTTTCATAATTTGTGTTGGTTACTCTGATTTCGTTAACCGTTTTTTCAGTTGGATTTTCAGGTAAGGATATATATAAGTTTGTAATTAATTATGTTTACATCACTGATTATTCAGTGTGCTAGCAAAAATCTGTCTACCATACTTATTTTTTTTTATTTTCAATCTGCTTTTATATAATATATTTAGGTTTGAGTGGCTATCACATGTTTGTCCTGTAAATTGATTTATCTGTTATGCAATAAAATTAATTTTTCTTTCATTTTTCTTTTTCTTTAGCAGTCAGACGTTATTTTAACTCGCCATTCAGTTGGTATAATGTCAGACCGCTAAACATAACGAAATTGGTACAGCATAGGGCTGAATGTCATTTTTCACGATATGATAGCGGTTGTTCAAACGTTAGCCTCTAATTCTAAATATCGGAAATTCCTTCCAATATCAATCTAATCAAAATAATTTTTACCGACAACATTATGTAACAACTATTTAATTAACAAACAAGCTCATTTTATGTATCTAGAACAGCCGTACATTTGCCTGAATCTATGTACATAACTGAAGTATTACTTCACTAAAGTGCCCCAAATCAATCAAAATATGTAACAAAAATTTGCAAAAATTGGGTCAGTCTTCGATAAGGAATTACATAAGGCCCGTGGACACTATACAACACCCAAAGAGATTTGCCCACGGGCTGTTTGATTTCGTTGTCATCATTTAGTGAATGTATTGGTGGGTTGGTATAAAAATAAGTATGAGTATTTTTTTAAATCAGTATCTGTCCAAGTTCACTACTGTTCTAATTTGAGTAACAAAGCAGAAATGATTAGCAAGGTGAGATATTTTAATTCAATTATAACACATTAAATATTTTTGTAAATATCGTGGAATTCTGCAGATTATTTCATTCATGATGAAATAGGCCAATCAGACACCACCATTTTTCGAATATATCTTGTTTAAATAAGTGATTATTTCACAAAAGCTGCTTAATCGCGATTAAATTTTCGTCCTCCATATTGGTTTTCGTTGTGTCGTTTTTCGGAGATTCTTACAATTCTTGGCAACAGTTTATAAAAAAACAATAATTTCCTAATTGTTTGAATGACAATATTGATTTTCATCAGTGAAAACTCCATTTTCGATAGGATTTCTATACAAATATTTTGACATAAGGCAACGAAAATACGTCAGAATTTGAAATGTTTACATGCAAAATTCGCAACAAAGGCTTCTTCAATGCATTGTTGGAATGCGTAACCAAAGTTATATAAAAATAAACATCATCAACGGAACGTTTGATTCCGAAACGTCTCGTATGCGTAAACTAAGCTTTAAAACGCGTAAAGTAATACTTTTTCGCACAAGTATAATTGCTAGAATTTGGCAATATAATAACTGTCGAAGAAAAAACATTGCATGAAACACTTTCGTAAAGGGCTTTTTTCTACTTGCGTGTTTGTTGAACTCGGCTGCGCCTCATTCAACAAACTTCACGCTCATACAAAAAAGTCCTACTTTACGAACTTGTATCATAAATAGCTATTTGCAATGAAGAAATTGTTAGAAAATTTTGGTGATCATTATCAATAAAATTATTTCATGCACAATAATTTCCAAATAAAACCCCTCGACCGCTTCGCGGTCTCGGGATTTTATTAACTTATTGTGTATTCAACTATTTTCCAAGCAAAATCATGCTCAAAATATTTTGATAGTTTAATCGATTAAAAGTATAGGTCTTGTGATATCACATACGAGAAATAGGTTTTGACCACGTTTTTATTAACGCGCTATCTTGTACGTAATTGTAATTTTCAATCGAATCAAACTTCCTGATGAGCTGGAAATTCGAAATTAAACAAAGCTCAGAGCTGGATGGCATTGCATACTATTGCCCCTGACATTTTGATGATGTAATGATAATGAAAATACTGTTTGTCTGATAAACTTGAAATATAGTTCAAAAATATATCATCAAATAATATAATTTTCAATTTACCACGTTTCGAAAATGAACTAAAGACATTATTTTTCCTAACCAAATTTTTTAAATTAAATCATCCCTTGCTAGAAAAGTTGTTGATTTGATAACAACGTCAAGTTCACAGTTTCATAATATGAAATGTCAAATAAGTCAACAATATATGAAGGGTACAGGGGGAAAAAGCAGCCAAGTCACAAATAGTGATATACGAGTTATTGTCATTATTAGGTAAAATTATAAATTTGTTCCAAATTGGCGATGTAAGTTGGAAATTATGCAACATGAAACTTCATTCCGTTTTATATATTCTATAAAAATATGGAATCCCTAGGAAAGACAATCTTCACATGATTTAGTATCACATTTATGATTACCGTGACTTAGCCTCTTTACATTTTTATTCATGAAAAAGTGTTAAATTTCTAATGCATTTTTTCAAAAAGGAAAAATTAAATTCTACTCAAATATTCTTGGACAGTGGGTACACAAAATTTCATCAAACATTGCAGGTTAGCATATTTTTTGCTGATATTTTATCATTCCTAAAATGGAGTTCACGATTATAAGATCATATAATGAATGAAACAGTAAATTCGTTTTCATTAAGGTTGGTCTTTCTTCGATACTTTTTGTTCTTCACAGCCGCTGTCTCCCAACCTGCATTGTAAAAGTTTCCTTATCTAATAATACTTAAATGTACCTTCATTATTTTGAACAAACAGACCTTACAATCGTTTTATCACAGTGAACATGCGAAACACAACGAAAAACTGGTATACCCTCGATTTTATTTTTCAGACTTAGCTTGTTCTTTCCCTGTAGCGCCCGGACTTTTCCCCAGTATGCGAATGTTTAAATCAGCCACATCTTGTTACTTATCTAGCTATTCTCCTGACAACTTGATCCATCAAAAAAATAGAATATTTGCCGCCAGATTGTGAAGCTATCGCAATTTTCTTAAATGTGAACTTAGCTGGTTTTTATCCTGCATTAGATGTAATAAAGTAATAGGAAAATTTTCCTGATCTAAATATTCATGATACAAGTTCGTAAAGTGGGATTTTTTTTGTATGAGCGTGAAGTTTTTTTAATGAAGCGAAGCCGAGTTCAACAAAACACGCGAGCACAAAAAAGCTCCTTACGAAAATGTATCATAAACAGTTTTTTTCTACGACAAATTGTAGCAATTCTTGAATGTTTCATCTCATGAAGTTTTCAGTTTTTGTCGTATTATTGAACTTCCGAGTACAATCTGACGCAAAATACTCTTTTTTTTGTATGAACAGTGTGTAAATATTATTTTACGCACAGTTGATGATTTAATGCACAGTTGATTTTTTTTACCCACTAGTGCTGAAAAGTATCACTTTACGCACTCTGAACAGTGCGTAAAACCTTAGTTTACGCACTGTTGTAGAAAAATACATTTCCGGCACTGTTTTTGAAACGTCAAAATATTTATGAAATTACGAAATGAATAAAACTTAATTCAAATTTGATTGGTTCTATGAAAGGACATGTGTCCATCAATGTCTGTGATATTGAGATTAATAGTTTAGTTAAACTACGTTTCCATTAGAAAATTATATCTTCTGTAGAAAGCAAAGACGACATCTTTTCGTGTATTTTCAAGAACCAAAATAAGTGGAATTATCCGATTATTTGAGATATAGTGAGTTAATTTTTAATTGTGTGAAAGTATACGAAGTTCTCCTTCCAAAAAACAAAATTGGAAATACTCTCATAGCTATGTTTGGAATAAGAATCTTTAGAAATGTAGATTAAATTTCAGATCAATCTCTTTGTAGCTAATTTCGAAGAGCTGAAAATATATATTTTCCAGCGAAGTTTCTCAAAAAATTATTCAGCTGATTTTGAGGATAAATGGTATTTCCCTAGAATGTTCGTTGTGGGAGGAGGGCAGGGGGGTAAATACCCCAACTACCCCCCTTGAATACACCTTTGCCATCTACATTTTTTGTCTAAGTTATAATAAATTGATATCATTCGGGCTTCTATCACTCCTTTTTTTTTAATTTCCACAATTTGTTGCACTTGATTATTACACTCATAAACGTAAAATTCTATTTGAAAACAATCTAGGTGTAGTTTTCATTCGGAAAACATTTTGTCGGCATCACCTCTCAACTATCTGTTTGAAAGAAATGATTTAATAATCAAGCTGATATTTTTTTCGATGAAAATAATCTTGTAAATATCCTCGACAAAATCAAACTTACAATCAACACATTTTTTTCAACAACCCATTGTCATGAATTATAGGAAATATTCTTGAAAAATTATCAAAATGCCACTTTCACTGAAACAATCATTGAAATAGTTGAAATCTAACATTGAACCCTACTATCAGAACTTTCACGGTATCAGTAGCAATCTGAGCTTCCATAAATATCAACATTAGGATCAATAGCCAGTCTTCATGATTCAAAGACACAATACACTTTATATACGATTTCAATCTCAACTCGGAAGCAAATACGAGTCAAGAGTCTAAGTGAATATTATTAAACATATAGACATAACTATCAAGCTCCACAACCAACCTCTTGAAACTTTCATTAGGCAGGTCTATGCATTTTGATTTTTTCCCTACCCATAAATTCTCATTGAAAACTTGCTGGTTCTGATCTATTTGTTTCCCAAGGGAGGTAAGTAATTCACTCACCCACATTGTGGAAGCAGATGAAACAAGATGATGATGAAGTTTCGAATCCTTATGACCATTTGACAACGCCTTATATTCCAATTTTGAGTTTTCCAAATTTGCATTGACAGTAATAACGAATTGAAAACCTAATAAATTGTCCATATGTTTTTATCGTTTGATTATAAATTGATACCATTTGGAAACTACCTAACAATAGAACTACCTCAGTGTACCATTATGCGATATTAATTGGCATAAGTTATGGAAGAATCAACGTTGATATTATGTTTTTATTTTTTTGTATTATTCATTAGTGATTAATATTTCGTTTTCAATAAACCTGACATGTACCATTAATATACTTTCTGATACCAAATGAAATGTATATCCCAATAATGAATCTCTTATTGATTTTACAGGTACTAGTTATCACTCTTTTGGCAGCTTGCAGCCAAGCTGTCCATCAAGAGAACCATGGTGCTGTCTCTTCCGTTTCCTTCAACAACAACCACAACACCGTCCATCACATTCAGTCTGCACCAGCGTATCACTCAGGACACTCTCAGGGATATTCTGCGCCAGTGGCTCATTCTGCTCCTAATTACGTTGCTCAATACGCTGCTCCAGCAATCAAAGTAGCATCACCAATATACGTCAAATCTGCACCTGTCTCACACTACTCTGCACCAGTCGCTCAATACTCTGCGCCTGTTGCGCATCAGTCTGCATCAGTTTCGCAGTACTCTGCACCTGTATCTCAATACTCTGCACCTGTTTCTCACTACTCCACACCTGTTGCTTACCATTCTGCACCTGCTGTTCACTATTCCGCACCAGTGCCCAAATTCGCTGCACCTGTACTGATCAAATCTGCTCCATCTCACCAAGCCAGTTCTTATTCCAGTCTCTCTGCACCTTCAGCGCACCAATTCGCTCCTGTAACAAAATATGTAGCTCCTGTAGCTAAAGTTGTTGCTCCAGTGACTTATGCTCACGTTGCTCCGGCTGTACACCAACAAGCTTATGCTCCAGTTGCTGTGAAGTCGCATCATTATGAAGAAGAATACGTAAGTTGATTTTTGCATTATTTTTGAGGCTGCATGAAGGTAATTCAGGAACATTCTAGATTCTAGGTCTGGTTCCTCTCGTTTCGACTTTGATTGAGTTCGGTTGTTAATTTTGAAAAATGTCTATTGACTGAAAAGTGTGCTGTGGCATATTCTGCATTTAAGATTTCTATATATCCTTCCCAAAATATATTCCGAACATAATATAGACTTCTCTATTCGCAAAGCGCAAAGCGCCCGAAAAAATTTTGTGCAGGGAGGGGGAAATGCGGAGTGAATAATCAAAAAACATTAGGAGAGGAGGTGGAGAGAGAAAACTCTGCAAAATCCAGCAGGGCGGGAAAAATTTGGAGAGGATGGTGGAGTCCACATCTCAATTTCTTTTTAAAGATATGAAAAAATTTCATTAAAACCAGTTCGAGGATAATAAAACTACCCATAAACATTTTTTGAAATCTCGTTTCGTGTTCGAGTTTATGGCGTTTAAAAAAAACGTATATGGCAATATTTCATAGGACTTTTGGAGACCTGTTTGAAAACAATAAATAGCTATTTATATAACAAGTTGCAAAATGAGCGTGTTTTTTGCATCAGACGTGAACATTGGAACACGAGCGTAGCGAGTGGTCCAACACGTCGTGTGCAAAAAACCCGCTATTTTGCAATGTGTTATATACATGGCTTTTTGTAATTTCGTTGGAATATTTATTCATATACAATCATGGATTACACTGAATACGGGCATCGGTCAATAACTATTTTAATATTGCTTAGTACTTTACATAGCACGAGTCTAGAATGATGGTTGCGATTCGGTTGCCGGGAAGTCGGTAGCGGAGACACTGCCGGATATATAGCCGTCAGTTGACAGTTGTCATGGATAGATACAAACATATTGAATTACCTGACGGACTGTCTGATTAAATTCAAACGAAAATGAGTGATTCTGATACAGAAAATAATGTGCTAAGTAATATTGAAGCTGCCGCGGAGGAGGCATTTACCTATATTGTTGATAATCGAATAAAGAATGAATCTACTGAGTTGACTGAATTTACTGAAATTATGAGCATCCCATTCATACTTCCAAATGAACATCAAAACTGATTTCCATATTCACACTAGTGTGAATATGAACTCTCATATTCGCACTTGTGCAAATATGACCGTCATTTTGACATTCAAATTGTAAACAAAAAGTCGCCATATTGAAACGAAATTACAAAAACTAGTTAATTATATGAATTTTTTCGATATGTAGTCCTTAATTCCTTGAGTCCCTACTTTTCAGTAGTTTTTTTTCCCAGACTACTGATTTTATAGCAAGCGTTCTTTTACATTTTCTGTAGATTTTCAGAAGGCGATCAAAAAAGGAAAATTGTAAAATTCAAAACTTTATCACCATCGTTTTTGGATGCTTAATAAAAAAAACCAATATTCTGTTAATTTTCAGGGAAATAAAAAAATGTCATGGGAACTTTTTGAAGACCTGTTCGATCAAAATAAAACTGTCCATATACATTTCTTCGATAGTTTTCATAGTACTCGAGTATTTAGTGTTTTCTAATTAGTCCTTAACTTTTCGTCTTTTTAAATTATCTCCTGGACTATCAATATTATGACAAAATTTGATATTCTTTTTAGGTATTCAGAAGGCGATCGAAGAAGGTGTCTTGTGAAATTGAAAAATCTGTCGCAATCTTTGAGTTTTTAGAGTTTTTATAAAAAAATCAACTTTTCAAAATATAAAAAAATACGTAAACTGTTTGTAGATCTGTTCAAGTATATTGAAATTGGTTTCATGAATTTTCGATATCATGTTTCGTTTTCGAGTTTTTGAAGTTTAGGTATTTAAAAAAAAAAATCATCTTCTTCCAGTGTTTAATAGAGTTGTTGAAAAACGGTTCGGAAATATCAGTGAAGGTTGGAAAAACGAATTCGAAGCAATTTCAAGATTTCGTAATTTTGAAATATTTCCCGGATGACTGATTCCACGAAAAATTTTACAAATTGCATATATATTTTTGTCAGTTTTCTCAAGTTATCTCAGTTTTCTGATAATTTTCGTGAAAAATTGTTTCAGTAGGATTTGTTCGTCTGTTTGGGTTCTACACGTCTCATTTTTCAAAATTCAATTCAAATGAACGGTTCGGCTATCTTTTTTTTTAAACAACATTTTTCGGAAAATCGACGAAAAAACTCTGTTAGCATTTTCCGATCATTCTCAAAAACTATACACTTCTGTAGTATAGGACATACTGAAGTATATTTTCCAAAAGTTTGAAAATGATCAAATCACTTCCTGAACCAGTATCGAGGGAATTAGGAAGGGCAAAAAAAACGGAAAAACCCTGTAAAAATTTTCCTGATTTTCGCAATTCCGTCCCCGAGTCACTGAAATATTTAAAATTTTGAAGCGATATTTCCATCAAGGGTTTGAAATGCGAGCGCTTTGAATTACCACGACAGACAAACCGACAGACAGAATTTTTCGATGAGAATCATATTCCAAAGTTACCATGGATATAAAACCATAGTAACCAAAGCCTTACAAGCTTGATTGTTGCATGTTTCTATGATCATTATTTTGGAGATTTTCAACAATTTTTGAGTGGATATTTAAAATTACTGATAGTAGGTAACAAATTATTAATACAATATTTGTATCGTAAATTCACATTACGCTTCGTTTGACAAATTTTCTATTTCATATCGTAATACTTACGAGTCTTTACAATAACAATATCGTAAAAATCTATTTTGAATCGTTTATTGAAAGTGTTTTTGATATAAATTGAATAATTCATAACATAATTCTTAATAATAATAATAATGATAATAATAATTTTATTCTCCAAAAAGACAATACAAATATTCGTTAATCTAAATAAAAAACGAACAGTATTTGATAACTTGATTACTTCTATTTCGGACGTCCATCATCTTAATGGTTGAAAGATTTCTATCTCTTTCAAATTTTCACAACGTTTCAATTGCTTGAATCCGCAATCGTCTTCTGGTGAATAATGACAAAATCAGATGCTACGCGACCTTTTATAGGTCTATAATTAAAGTGTAATTACGGTGTAATTACTCGCGGTCTTGTGGCGCGCGTGGTTTCGTGCTTTTTCTCCATTCAAAACGGTCCATGAGCGGTTTCCATACGTTTTCAATTTCCACGCTTGGTTGACTGAAGGCACTATTGGCTTATATATAGGTGGTTTCCATAAATTTCCATTTGAACCAATGTTCCTCTCTATGAAGAACACTATAGCTTCGTCCCAAAGAATTCGGTGGTGTTTTGTCCAGGCGTGGTCAGCAATTCCCGATTTTGATGTTTCCCCTCGTTTGAGTCCAAAGTGGGCTCAACAAGGGGACGAAGCCACACATAACGTAGTCGTGCTTATGGTCTACGGGGACCGATAACGCATTCAACGTGTTAATATTGTACATTTCCGTGATCAGATCATCAAAAGAATCATTGCGTTTTTGTTTCAGGCCCCCGCAAAATACGAATTCGCTTATGGAGTCGAAGACCATCACACTGGTGACATCCACTCCCACAAAGAAACAAGAGATGGAGACTTCACTCAGGGAGAGTACTCCCTCCATGAAGCTGACGGTACCATAAGGACCGTTAAGTACACAGTTGACAAACACAGTGGATTCAACGCCGTTGTGGAAAGGTCAGGTCATGCCGGTCATGCTCAATCGGTCAAGACACTTGTGGCTGCCCCTCATCAGTACCACCATTAGGAGATACTGTGAATTGTTGATTTATGGTTTTGTACCTTATGTTTTTATTTAATTTGTACGTAATATATATTTTTGTCATAAAACATGTTTGGTTTTTTTTATTTTGTTCTAAATTCACAAATTCCCATCAACAATACAATAATAATAGTAATACTCCATAAGGAGTAAACATTTCATGACTGAAAATCATTATCTTGTGATGAAAAATTGCTAAAAGCAACTCTCAACAACAGAAACAACAGAAAACAACTAGTGACATCTACGATAGATGCATTTTATTTGTTAAATTTACGAGAAGTACTTTGTAATGCTGTGTAATTTGTACCCAAAATTATGTTTCGATTCGAATGGAGGAACACTTCATCATCCTCATTTGTTATTATCATTATTGTTCAGCGGTGCTGGCTATCGGCCGAAGTTTTCCTTTGGGGTGATATCCTCTGCGAGCCAAGGCTTTGCATTCGAATTCTATGTGGGAGGATGTTCCTTCTTCCTCATCACAGAATCTGTATAATGTGGAGTCTTGGTCCATCTCCAACATGTGCAGGTGTTTTCTAAGGTGGGAATTCACCTTTTATGAGTCCTACCACCTTTTTGAGAGAGTTCCAGCTTAGTTCGAGGACATGTTTTGAGCCAGTCGGTTGGCCTCATCATCAGCTTGCCGTGGGAATTGTTTGAGGCGTTCTCAGAGGAGAATTGGTGATGATTCTCAACCCATTTTTTTGTGTCCTGCTTAATGTTTCCAAATGGGATTCCGCAGGCTCATTCCGGTACGATGAGAGTTGATGCTGCCCCCACTCTTGCCAGCGTATCTGCACTCTCATTCTCCTGGATGCCTCTGGTACCCAGACAAATTTCATCTTGTTCTGTGCTTGTAGGTCCATGAGATTTTGTGAGTCTTCCAAACTAATTTGAAAAAGAAAAATGGCATGATTGCAGGGCCTTCATTGCCGCCTGAATGTTGGAGATCAGTAGGGATTAGTTCCTAGTGCCCCTCCTTAGAATTTCTCTAGTGCAAACGAAAATAGCCATGGCCTGAAATATTAAGTGTTGAGTACCGAGGCGTAGATTAATGTCTTGCCTTGGTAACTTTTCGTTTATATTCCAGCTCCATTGCTTGTCTAACAGCTATCCGTGTAACAGATTAACCCTCTTGATAAAATTGGCCTTTGATGTGTTTTGTATGATGATGGTGTTCATATATACAGGGTGTTTCATAATAAATGCGCAGGACTTCAGGATGTGAAAGCTCGTCCAAAAATATGAAAAAAAGTTTCTATTAACTTACCCTCTAAAATGCACCATTTTCGAGATACAGGGTGTTGAAATTTAAAAAAAATAATCATTTTTTGCGAATATCTCTGGAACCGTTTATCGCACAGAAAACATATTTCGTAGGCATTTTCTACTCATAATAAAATTTTGAAGGGGTAGTGGGCGTTTTTTTCTCCAACTTCAAGGCCACTGGAAAAAAAAAAATTTGAGCCACCTACCTTAACCGCCAATATTTTCTACACAAAAAAGGTACTCTTGGTCATAAGCTCTAAAGTTGACCGTTTTCAAGATAAATCATCTTTCATGTTGAAAAACATGGTCAATTTTTTAAAATAATTTTGTTCCTAATTATACTAAATTTATTTAAACGTTAAAACAAGTAACAAAACCAAACGTTGACTTCTTAATTGCAAAATAACAAAAAAAACAATAACAATCATACTCAGTTGAATTGTTGGAAATGTCCGCCGTTAGCTTCAATGCACGCAGCAATTTTTCGAGGAAAAAACATTATTTAAACAACATGAAAGTTGATTTTTCTTGAAAACGGTCAACTTTAGAGCTTATGACCAAGAATACCATTTTTGTGTAGAAAACATTGGCGGTTCATATAGAAGGCTCAAAACTGTACTTTTTTCAGTGGCGTAGAAGTTGGAGAAAAAAACACCCACTACCCCTTCAAAATCTTCACCAATTATGAATTTGAAAAAATAAAAAATCCGCACAAAACATAGCTTATTATGAGTAGAAGATGCCTACGAAATCTATTTTCTGTGCAATAAAGGGTTCCAGAGATATTCGCAAAAAACGATTATTTTTTTAAAATTTCAACACCCTGTATCTCGAAAATGGTGCATTTTAGAGGGTAAGTTAATGGAAACTTTTTTTCATATTTTTGGACGAGCTATCACATACTGAAGTCCTGCACATTTATTATGAAACACCCTGTATACACCCATCAAAGGAGAAGGTTGGAATTGTTTTGTTCGACGGCTTCTCAGATGTGTAGATTTTCATGACCTCTATTATGTTGGAGTGGCCTAGGTTATTGCCTCTCCGTTGGACTTGCAACTTTAGTCTAGAGGCTTATAACCTCGCACTTGCTGCAATATGCATATGCAGAGAAGAGAGGATCAGTATCACCTCCAGGCTATTCGTAGATGTGCTGAACATGGAATCAGTGCACCCGAGCATGGCAAGTCTTTGTAAACGAGTCAGCTTCTCTCTGGTTGTCACTTGTTCAACCTTTGGCCACCATAGCAGGTTAACATGCATTATCAAGGGCCCCTCTATCACTGTGCATAACCAAAGGGATCGTTTGGGTACGAGACCCCGCTTTGCCAAAGGAGCGCCTGGCCATCATCAGTCCCTTCTCTTGATAGCACTTTTTCCAGATGTTTGTTTCAGGTGAGCTTCGAGTTTGGGTCAACCCAAGGTATGTTGTCTCTTCTGGCACATGTGGGCTTTCACCAAAGATTCGAAGAGCTCATCTGTTTGTCTAGACCCTAGACATAGGTTTCTCTTCCTGGTGAAAGGGGCAATCGTGGTTTTTTGAACGTCATGAGGGCAGATTACATCAGATCCATACCGACCCCCATGGAAGCCTCATGACGATATCGTCAGCATAGCCCTGGGCATACCTTTCTCTCCGGTGCAGGTCTGTAAGGAGGTTATCTTCCACGAGATTCCACAATAGTGATGATAGTACTTTCCCCTGAGGGCATCCTGTCGTAGCTTTTTCGTCCATAGTGGCCCTGAATAGGTTGGCCTGTATTACCCTGCACCCAAGCGTGTCCGATCTCCACTGATTCAGATATGGGGCAACGTTTCTTTTCCTGAGGGCTGATGTGACAGACTCATATAAAGTGTTATCCTATTAGAATTTAAAAAATTGTATTCATATAAATAATCACAAATCCACATTATGAACTCTGATAGGATATCGTAAAACATACCGTATAAGAAAAAGAAACTATCTTCCAATTGAAGTAAACATTTCATAGGAGTATCCATACTATTCTATTCCTCTATTTCGATGTTGGATATAACCATCAGCAGTAGTGTTTCATGGAAAAGCCATGTGAGATCCATTGCCAAAAGTGCCTCTACAAAAATTTATAAATTATAAGGCACAGATCCGACCTGTCCTTGAATACTGTTTCCTTTATGAAGTATGGAGTGCAGCTCCCAAACACACACAGAAACTTCCTCTCGATATCTGAACGTGTTTACTATTTCCAACTGATCCATTTCAAAGAATTGAACGGAAAGATCGAATATGTAGCATTTTTGAAAATATAAATGAACGATCTTTGAAATGAGTCATCACTCAATCTCCCTTCCTGATTTTTGTGGTTGTTTCAATTCCCTGCAGGGTTGATACAAATAAATTGAAAACTAGCCTTTAAAAGGTCCTCTTTGGAAATAGAGTTGAAATATTTTTGCTTTTTTGGCATTCCTCATAGAGACTCGAACATTCGGGATGGTACGTTTTCAAATTGACAAACTGTATAATTTTATCTCTCTATCTCTACTTATATCACACGTCCATCCAATATTACATAGGAAAGTTGTCGTAGAAAAAGTATAGTATTGAACTAGCATAAATTAGCAATTTTACATTCGTGCAAATGAGCTTTATTTTGGGTTTGTTACTACTATTCCACCAACCAGACAGTATGAAATCTGTCAAGTTCAGGCCAAACAATTTTCCAATAATTTTCATATTACCTGAGGAAAATAGGTGGATCCATTCATTTGACCTACTGTGTACATGAGTATTGAATGGCAACTCGGAATCAAAATAAAACTGATTGGTATTGCCCTCAATTTCCTATAACATATGTTAATCTATGTTAATTGTGCACAATTTGTTGCAATGAAGTCTTATTAACATTATTACACAAACTGTCACATTCGTGCAAACTATTAGCCGTGAAAACAAAATGATCTAATTGCACAAAAAACAAACCACTGTAATAACCTTATAGCTCAATTATTAGGTCAATAATATTAACTGAATAAAACTTTCGTATTACAGAATCCATCGACAACAAAGCAATTGGTTTTTGGTGAAAAAAGTTTAATTTGAAGGTCTAGGGTGGCCATATACCAATATAAATATCAGGAAGTATTTATCAAAATCAGTATTCATTTTGTTTCTTGAGAATCAGTTGTTGGTGAACCATAAAATGTATTGCAAAGTGAGTAAAAATTGATTTATAAAGATAAATTGAACAACTTTAACACCAAGGAAGTGCAGAAAGTGATTTTAATGGTGCACATTTTTAGAAAAATAATGACGGAAAATATGAGGAACATAGTTGATTTCATTGAAAATATGAACAGGATGTTCATAAAGTCAGTTGTGGAATCATCTGCGACTGAAAGTTGGAATTTAGTCGCTGTTTTCCATCGTACAAGATAACCTCTCTTGGAAGGGACTCATGTTTTAAAGAGAAACATTCTCAATTGAAAATTGAATCAATACATTACTCCTCTGGAAATGGAAAAACCCTACGATAAAATTGAAGTTACTTTTTTGTAATATCTAACAGAAAAGTAACTTCAATTTTATCGTAGGGTTTTTCCATTTCCAGAGGAGTCATGTATTGATTCAATTTTCAATTGAGAATGTTTCTCTTTAAAAAATGAACATAATTCTGAAAATCAGGTATTAAGCCTGCATGAATGGTAATAGTAATAATAATAAAATTCTCCCGAATAAACACTCGTATAGTGTACCCAAAGGCATAGCCTGTGCGGGTGAAGGATGGCTATTATTATTATTTGTCGTGACGACGTGCCATGGCAAATGACTTCTATTATAACTTTGCAAACTTTCAACAGTATAGTGAATCCACTCGTTTCAAGTAATTCGAATGATTTTTGAATTGTTAAAATTGTTTTTTCTGTCAACCAGCTGTCGTCCCCTTACGAACGAATTGAATTGAATTGTTTCATTATACCAGATGGCTCCAAAACTAATTATTAATAAAACAAAAACCTGAAAAAGGACTTTAGCTGACGACAATCCCTTAACTCATCAGAAAACTTGTGTAATTTTTGAGGATGGGACCTTATCTCTTGACGAGTATTCAGAAATCATTGGAAATATTTACCAATAATCAATTCATATATTGCTATTATAAGATAATAATAATAATATAATAATTTATTCATATATAAGTATTTTTACATTCGGTTGATGAATAAAGTGGTCGTTCACAGAAGCATATGCTTGTCGTGAAAGGAAGAAGAAGACGAAAGAAGAAGAAGAAAGAAATATTGGAAGCAATTTCAATAAAAACCGTGTTTGGTGATATAAAATTCAGGGTGCCTATACACATATTTTACATTTCAATATTTTGAGCCTATCATCTGATGTATGAAGGTTCTTGGTTTGCTCAAGTTCCAGTGTTTAATTTTTTTCTTAAATAAACTTTGTGAGTTTATTTTCTTGATGTCAAGTAGTACTGCATTGAAAACTTTGGGCTTGAGTAAGATTGCTTTCGTAACAAATGGAATTACAAGGAGGACATTTCGTTGTCTTGTTCCATAAACGTGGTGTGTATAGGATTTTACGTTTGAATTGTTTTGTTTGATGATTAGAATGTTCACAAACAGCTGTCTAACATCCAGGACGTGTGCCAGTCGAAATATGGCATCACTTGGGTATAGCCGGTCCTTTGAATATATAATTCTCAGAATCCATTTCTGTAGTATATTAAGGCTATTCAAATTATTGTTGTAAGCTCCACCTCAAGCAATAATGCCATACCTCAACTGAGATTCCACTAGAGCAAAGTATAAAATTTTCAAATGTCTTATTTCAAGAAATTTTTTGACATATTTAAACCTTGCAAGCAGGCATCTCATTTTCTGGGCAAGTTTATTGATGTGTGTGCTCCATTTCATATTTGAGTCTATGTACACTCCAAGATATTTGATGCTGTTTGTGACCGGTATTGTAAGGGTAGAATTGTTTTCCGTAAATTTTAAGTATTCTATATTTTGCCTCTGTTGATGGCGAACGGTATGAATTTTGTTTTTTCAAAGTCAAACCATTTTTTGATATTATGGAAATCTTTCTGTACCTTTTCATGAAGTAGTTGCCAATTTTCATCAGAATAGAAGATCGCGGTATCATCTGCAAAACTGATGATATGTCCTTCTGTTTTTACTTCATAGAGGTCATTGAGGTACATGTTGAATAGTATGGGACCTAGAACTGTACCTTGAGGGACTCCAAATTCGATGATTTCAAAATTGCTCAAATGTCCATCGATCTTAACACATTGTTTTCTCATTCCTATGTAACTGTTCATCAGTTTCAACATATTTCCTCTTATTCCTCTTCCTTATTCCCATTGTTATTGTTTTTTTTTTGTTGTAATTGTTATTTCCGTCAACCGATTGCACCCCTATGCGCAACCCTCGGAAGTATTCGAGAGACTTGTGCGAGCTAGGGAAGACGCAGCCCTTACCTATTAACGTGAGATGCCATGCACGAGACCGGTGAATCGGTGGATCGAACCCACGACCCCACGCATGCGAGGCGAACGCACTACCAGCCGACCACCACGGCCCATATGAAAAGATATAAAAGATATTATTTGATGGACAAAGTGAAAATAAAATGAACAATGAAAATAACAAAGAATATCAATCAATGGTACTCAAATAAACTATAAAATGTCCCTTTAAAAAAACCATTTCGTTTAAGAAGTTGAAGGAAGTTGAAGGAACTGAAACCAGAATAGAAAATCTGTAAGGGATTCAATATTACTTGCTGGATTTGAAATCCATTTACAGGCTGAATTTTGTTATGTTAAATTGAGTTTTGACATAGAAATACAAAACAAAAGAGCCACGACGTCACGTGAAATATTCCAAATTATTCAGGAACCACTATTCGAGAATTTAAAGTAACCGCTATTTTTTGTCACAACTTGCAAAACTTTACCAAAAATATTTTAAGAGAATAGAAGACCAACCACAATGTTTTAAAAAATTATGTCATTTTTGTTCATCAGTGGTGTTTGATAGTACATCAGCTTGGGACACCGTATGTTTGTATTGTTTTTTTAAATAGTATGATTTTTTCGATTATTACAATTTTGAATGTCCGTCAAATGTTGCTGAGTACCTGAAGGAATTTTTGGTAAGAAATCAGGAAATCAAAAATCGCATTTATCAAAATATAAAGATTATCGACAATGAATATGAATCATACTTAACAAACGAGTTATTTTATTAGACACAAATAATCAATATCCTTGTTACATCTGGAATCTTGAACGAAATCATTGAGAAATACTCTATCAACCCTGATCAACTTCACAATTATATTAAGGCTGAAAAGGCTTTTATTACTGATAGAGTTGACTATAAGATAAGTAACTTCATTGAACGTCTCGTCAACTACCGCAAAACCACAAAACTACCTTAAAACACAAAAAGGCGACTATATAAAGTGTTATAGAACTTCTGGTACGATAAGAGAAGTATTGGATGAAACAGAAAATTTCATATATTCAATTTGACCAATAAAAACAATTAGTAATAAATAGTTATTTATGCAACAAGTGCAAAAAGTGAATGTTTATTGCACTCGACGTGCCTAACTCGGCCTAACGGCCTCGTCGGACAACACGTCGAGTGCAATAAACAATTTTTGCACGAGTTGCATACAACATTTTTTCTACGTTCATGCAAAAAGCAAAAAATGATTTATTGAGGTGCGGCACTAGGTGTGGGAAAATGAAAAGCTAACTTGAATAATTTATTATTAATATCGATTTGCATTGAAACAGGAACTAATACGTTATGAACAATTTAACTCAAACTTTATTTTTACCCTCAATGTTGAAAGTGAATGAACAATTGGTGCAATTTTCAATATGAATATTTCGTAGTGAAGTACCTATAGCCAATCTCACAGAATATCTGCTAAATATGTAGTATTTTTAAACGTTTATGTTTGTCATGATGTTGAAGTAGAATGACAGATGAGTGCAATAAAAACTTTATTGCACTAGTGTAATAAAGAACTTCTTTTTCCACTGAATATAGTTCAATAAAGTTTTGCTTTTTGCATGAATGTAGAAAAATGTTATTACTTTTTAATTCAACGCATGTAAAGATATTTTTAATTGGCTACTTTTCCAAAATAAAGCATGTCTATACAAATTTATTTTTATGTTCCTATTTGGCTTTTCTGTTAAAATCTTTCACATTATCAGGATTTGAATGATACAAAGTAAGTGGATTTCTGAATTTCATACTGGATATTTTCACTGCATCCGTTACCCAATTTTTATTTGAAGTATAATCAACATTCTTATATTTCCTCAATGGAATATGTAGTAATTATGATGACTTCATAAATCTGGAAACAGTTGGAGTGGCTCATTCTTTGAGTTCCAACCCTCTGTAAAGTAAATAAAGATCATGTATTGGCAATTTTTCAAATTACCTGTTGGAAATATCTCCAACGTAGTTGTTGGATATGACTCAACACTACTCCGTAACTAAATTTAATTTCCAAATTACTATCCAAAAGTTCAATTTTTGATAACGCTGTCACGTTTTGACAACCTCTCATTATCATGACAAAAACGAATGAACCCTTTGTTCCTCATCGAAGGTGTCTTGAATTAAACATAAGAATATTTATAACATACCATGTTGCTATTTATAATGAGCTTGCTGTACTAATTTATTTTTATACATTGACGATAAATTTCATAATATGTTCACAGATTTTACTTCTGTTTGCTGTTCTATCCTTCACCTCAGCTGGATACGTCAATGTTTACCCCCAACATGGTGCCACGTCTTATAACAAGATAGTCAATAGCTATGCCACCCCCATTTACGAAAATCCTCAAGCAATCAGTTATGGGTACGGTGATGGATATGGTAATGGATACGGTAGTGGATACGGTAATGGATATGGTAATGGATACGGATATGAAGGTGGTCATAATGGAGATCATTACGTGAGTATTTTTATAAAGTAGGTTTTGAATGAGTTTCAACTCCAATGGTCAATGTTCTTTATCCGATGAAAATTAACGCAGATAAAGTTTCCGAAACATCAACTTTTTTTTAAATGATAAAGTATTTCTCAGTTTTCTTTTCAACATTGGAGAATTCAAAATGATACGATACTGACAAAATTGAATAATTTTGTAAAGGCAGTATCCTATCTGGGTAAATTATTTCATTTTCTCTGCCACACTTTTGAGTTTCTTTTTCGGACTGGAAAAAAATTAGGTCAAGAAATAAATTTCCTCCACAAAATTAAACAATCAATCAAAACGGAATTATTTGGAGATTAATGATTTTACTCAGTTGCTGCTGAAGAACTGCTATGAAAACAAATTAACGAGAATCCACCAACTTCGGAAAATTTACCGTGTAGAGAAAAAAATAAGGAATTGAAATTCAAATATACTGAAATATTATGATTTACCCTCAGTCTGTCAGAAGTATTGCATAGTTTCAGTATATGGGCAAACTTTTGTAGTTCAAATAGTAACCATCAATTTCAATGGAGTTTGGAAGTATTCCTAGGCCAATTTAAAATTGATATAGAAGCCAGATGAAATATATTTAGATGGTAATCATATTTCTACACAATTATCACGTTGAAAAAATTAAAAAATTAAATGAGTCCCAGAAAAAAAATATAAAATTCACTTCTAATTTATTGAATCTACAGTGTGTGGCGCTTTTCATGGATATACCCTAATATCTCAGTTATCAATAAGCTATTTTCTTAGAATTTTGTTGGTGATTGTATGAAAAATTAAGTATTTCGCATAAGAAACATTCTCACGCACTATTTTTCCGAGAAAAGTACATAAGCGCTCATTTGAGACCACTTTTTCTATGAGATTTAGAATCAGCATCCCCAAAAACCCTTTGATTCAGATTTTTAAAATCTCAAGAGTTGACTTTATTAGAAAAGAAAATGTGAGTCTTTTTTGATAAGTTCTTCATTTGTGACTGATGGGGTAACTAACAAAATTACGAATTACTTCAGATTCTTGTTTTGTCACATAATTATCTCCGGAAACATTACACTCTGTAACAATTCTTCTCAAACGTACATTCAATTCTCCCAAAGTTGGGGAATAATTTCCTGATACGCTAGCCTAATTTTAATTCAAAGTTCCTCTCCTTTACGCGGCCGAGTGAGTAGCATACACTTTATTTGTCAACAGCACCTGCAGAAAAAAAGTCACAAGGGGTAATATCCGGCGATCTGGGGGGCATGGTTCTGAAGGAGAATTTCTATCTATCCACTTCACAGAGAAAGTTGCATTAAAAAATACGATGAGAAAACCAAAAAGATCATTTTGTGAAAATTTTAGTAAATTTTGTCCTGCCAGGTTATCCAGGATAGAAAGACCAACAATTGGTTCGTTAAATGTGCCACACCACACGTTAACTTCTTCACTGTTTTGGTTTTTACAATTAATTACCCAATTCGTATTTTCGGCTGCCCAGAGCCTACAATTTTGATTAGATACCACACCGTTTGTTATGAATGCTGCTTAGTAAGTAAATATCACGTTCTTAACAAAAATTGCAACCATTTCAAACCGCTGTTCAAAATCACCACTCAACAGAGTTTGTAGAAATTTTGGTTTAAACTAATCCTATTGTGTTTCAAACACCTCCATTGTTTGCTTTTTATTAAATTCGAGGTCCTCGAAACTGCCCTTATAGAACCATTGGGGTTGTTCCGAAATTATGCTACGTTCGTCGTCTGGATCATCATCATCATCGTTTATTCACATAAAGTAGTAAAACAAGCATAAAAAGACTATACATTCTGCAAATAAACTTTGGTAAAACCACAGAAGCAACAGGTGTTGCTTGTACGTGGTGGAAAATAGATAATAAATTCTAATAACTAAAGATACTAATATTATTATTAAGTATAAAACTGCATAAAAAAGTAGTTTAAAACATATAAGGGTAAACAAGAGTGTAAATAAATACATACAATATCAGAAATTTTGGAGACTTGTAAATATATAAAATAAGTTATATGTGGTATAGATAAAATAAACTAAGACAGTTACAGGACAGTTGAGCAATCGTATATAAAATGAATCACATGGAGTATAATAAAATCATTTGGAATTTGAAGCAATCACAAAACAATTGTAGACGTGTAGGGATAAAATAAGTCACTTGGGAAGTATAAATAAAATGACTAATAGGTTAAAATTTATCTTACGATCTATCAAAATTAGGCATATGAAATCATATTCAGATTAATGGAAATGAAAAAGTGTGAAGAGTAGTGGTGAGTACAGATCCTTCGTTTATTATATTTAATTTTTTTTAATTAATTAATTTTAATTGCAATTATCAAATATTTGACCAACTCTCTCAAGTGGTTGACATCTTATTAAATTATCGACAGCTTTCTTCAGTTGTGAGAGTGATTTCAGGGACTGTATACTCTCTGGTAGGGAGTTGAATACAGTTGGCTCCAAGAAATTATAGGACCTCTGACCTACATTCTTGGATGCATATGGTATAACATATTTATTTTTATGACGTGTCTTTGATTCAAATTGTACGTGTTGAATACCGCTCCAGTCCTTAGGAAAGATCTATTGATTTTGGCAACGATATAGTGAGAAATTGGTACTCTATCTTGATGCCTTTCATTGCACATTCCAGTAACCTGACGCGTAGATCTTTCATTATTACCAAAATTTCAAAAAAAAATTATTATATTTACTTGTGGCAGGTACAATAATACTACGAGTGCATCACTCTTAAGAAAAAAATATGACTTTCCTACACTATGGGCTTGCCGAGAACTATCCGATATGGTAACTTTATATAAGATTGTGAATAATCTGATGATTCTGCACGAATTGTACCAATGATGACGTTCAATGTGCCATCCAGAGATTTGAGAAACATTTTATTTATTTTTTTATTTTTGCAGAACTAATTTGGGAAAAACATTGCAATCAAACAGAATGGTTAACTCATATGACCGAATATTCAATCACATTGAGATGTTCAATACTTCACTTAGCTCGTTTGAAACGAAAATAAAATATTTCATTGAATCTAACTAATAAGATCATGTTTATATTTACTTTTTTACAAATATAATGTACTTTATACTTCTAGGAGACATACACTCTGTAGGTACACATTACTGTTTTCGTAGAAGAACCTTTGGGCTGTTCCTGTTGTTATCCTATATGATTTCAATAAATAAAAAAATAAATACCACAATCCTCACCTAAGTAATTTATGTTTTCTTCTTTCTCCTTCTCGGAAGGGAAAGAAATAAATACAGCCAGTTGTATACTGGGTGATGACTGTTGCCAGTCAACACTCGGTTTCAACGCCAAGTTGAATCCTGGTCCCCCTTGCGGGAGACTCTTGATAAGGCCCCCATGGAAATAGTATCGGCAGGTCCGTAATTACTCAAATAAGGAATGGGCTCATATTGTGCAGTTTTTTACGTTTCCTGCAGAGCTTATGCGTGACTTTCGCGTGTATTTTAATGGGGCCTCAATCATTGCAGGGTTAATCAGTAGAACACCCCAAGTGCAAGAACTACTTTTCGGATTCGTGTCATCTTATAAACACTCAAGTAATACTGCTTGACTTACTGACAATTCGTACGAATTACTGAATGTAAAACAAAAACATTTGTTTCAAATCATTCGTTGATTGATTTGCTTCAAAACAACACAGGTCTGCATGACAACGGTAATAAAGCGCGCCTATCCTATCAATTTAAAAAAAAAACCACTTCGAGGTATAAGGACAGTTGCGAGGATACTGAATTTAACGAATCGATTTGAAGGTGTTTGAAATGCAATAGGATTAGGGAAATCTAACTAAAAAGTAAGAATTGAACAACCTTTTAGAACAAGTTATTTTAAAATATTTTTTTCTGCCAAAATTAGCTCTTGAGATTTTGAAAATATGAATTGAGGGGTTTCTGGGGATGCTAATTCCAAATCTGATTGAAAAAAATATACATGATGAGCTGTAATATACTTTTATCCATGGAAAGGCTTTCAATAACTCCCCCATTTACCGCAGGCCTATGGTAAATAAAAATGTTCACTATGTCAAATAATCAAATTATCAATTGATGAGATATTACGGTGTATTCATGAAAAGCGATACACACTGTGTATCAAACTCTGAAACAAACCCAGTCAAATTTTAGTACTTACCTTCAAGAACCACAATTTCAATCCGCATTTTTTTCCAGTCATATCCCAAATACAAGTTCTCTTACGGAGTAAACGATCCTCACACTGGTGATCACAAGTCGCAAGCTGAAGAAAGGGATGGTGATGCAGTGAAAGGATACTACACCGTTGCTGATCCCGATGGTACCCTTCGTACAGTCCACTATACCGCCGATGACCATAATGGATTCAACGCGATCGTTGAAAAATCAGGTCATGCAGTTCATCCCGTGCCAGTCATTGTAGAACCTGTTTACCAAGTACCAGTTCATGCCGCGTACGGAAATGGGTACGGAAATGGTTATTATGGACAAGGATATGGACAGGGATACGGACAAGGATACGGGAACGCATACGGCCAAGGGCATGGCCACGAGGCTGGATATTATTGAATGAAACAAATGAATCGTTTTCTTTACACTTTTTGTAAATATTTATTTCCTTCACTATGAGTTTTATCATGTTATAAGCACAATATATTATTCAGAACACATACCGCATTTATTTCGCCCAATCAAGGGCTAAGGTAAACCACTATTCATAACTTCACAAGCTGAGAATTTTTATTCACTTTCGATAAAGGACTCAAAGACGTCTCCAAAATATACAGTGTGTTTCAATTCTTATGGAAACACCCTCGTATCTTCCGTAATTTTCGACGTTGAACCGTGAAATTTTTAGGATCGATACATACCCTAGACATGAACTCACTGCTTGAAAAATACGTAATATACAATGCACGCCAGCAGCGATGGATCCACTCATTTTTCTGGAAAGTTATATTTGGAAGCAAAATTGTCCCGAAATTCCTTCGGATTCGTGTTCAGGATCCCCAACTTACTGTCTCCTGAAATATTTCCAGTCCTAAAAAATTCTAATTTGTTTCACTTCCCATGGAAACGCCCCCGTATCTTCCATAATTTTTGACGTAGAATCATAACATTTCTGATAGATACTCTAGAAATGAACTCACTGCACTGCACTGCAGTGTCATCTTTTGTGAAATACACTGCACACCAGCAGCGATGGAAAAATTGGTGGTTGCACTGCTGCTGCGGCGTGCAGTTTATATCGCGTAGAATGACACATACTGCGCAGTGAGTTCGCTTCTAGTGTATCTGTCGATACTGAAAATTTCATGGGTCTTCATAAAATATTACGGAAGATACGAGGGTATTTTCCATGAGAAGTGAAATTCATATACGACACTCTTACGGTATAGACGAAACTCCGGTGTTGCCTTACGCTAACGGGGATATTGAGTCAGTAGTAAAGAATGATAAGTGGAACCACATGTTCCTCCCTCAAGCAAGTACAAGCCAATAAGCCTGATGATGAAAAGAAGGGAAAAACTCTTTGAACTCCTTGGCGCGACTCTCGCATCTGAAAATCATACCATCGTGTCGCATGATGGCAGAAATCAAAGCTGGACAACTGTATTAGGCCGCTATCATTGGTTAATTACGTCAACTCAGGGCACACAATTCCGGAAACCAATAGCTGCACACTCCATAGTTTGGACAGTAGTTATTGGGGTATTGTTCTCATTACCCCAATAATAATTCTCGGAAAGTGCCGGAGCTTCTTCGGAGATAGGGTTGAAAATATCAATTCATAATGATAATGATAACAGATGGTACTGGAAGGAGTCTGTAAAGTCATCAGAAATTCAGATCCCCTTCTCTGTGTGGTCAAACATTTCGGCTTCTCCTGAAATGATATGAAACTCATTCTAAGATGAGGGTAATACAAAATCAAATACAAACCCTGATGTTGCAGAATCTTCTTGGAAAATTAATATTGTTAATAATTTTTCTAATTACATTTCATTGTTATTTACTTTGTGTTGAATTCGTAGTTTTTTTTTAAATTTGTATGTCAAGAATATAAAGGTACAAAAAGTCGACCGAAATTTTGATGAAAAATACAACGAAATTAGTACCAACGAAGTGAGATGGAGGAAATGTTCCAAAAACCGAGGCTTAAATGTTAGATAGCCATACTTATTCTCTCTATCAAGAAAGTGATAGAACAAAGAATGGTTCATCGCTTGGACTAATCTCCCTTCGACCTCGTGTACGAATGACAGATATTCAGGACAGCTACCAACTTTAATCTCGGGCCCCCGACTCTAATCTCGGACCCTCGACTTTAATCTCGGGGGTCCGACTTTAATCTCGGACCCCCGACTTCAATCTCGGACCCCCGATTTTAATCTCTGGGGTCCAACTTTAATCTCGAACCTTCGACTTTAATCTCGGACCAGCGACTTTAATTTCGGGGGTCCGACTTTAATCTCGGACCTCCGACTTTAATCTCGGACCCCCGACTTCAATCTCGGGGGTCCGGCTTTAATCTCGGACTTCCGACTTTAATCTCTGACCCCCGACTTTAATCTCGGGGGTCCGACTTTAATCTCGGACCTTCGACTTTAATCTCGGACCCCCGACTTTAATCTCGGGGGTCCGACTTTAATCTCGGTCCCCCGACTATAATCTCGGGATTTGACTCAGTGCTTTCAAATTCTAGAATTTTTACCAAGGAATCTCTTCATAAAGATATGGACACAAAATGCAACGTTTTTCTGGTTCACTATTGGTTGAAAGGATAAGGTATCTTGATTTCATTGAAAAAATTAACAGGATGTTCATAAAATCACATGTGCGATCATCTGCGACTAAAAGATATATTATATCAGTCGCTATTTTCCAACGTTCAAGATAACCTCTTAAAAGGTATTCATGTTGAAAAGGGAAACATTCTCAATTGAAAATTGAAACAAACATGACTCATCTAGAAAGACCTTTCGATAAAAATTAACCTAAATCTATGTATAATTTCTAACAAAAAAACAACTACTTCCCTAGCTGAAGCCATGCTGGACATTGAACTACATCTGATAGATATTGTATTGTAATAATAACAGACGCCCTCTACCCGCAAAGGCAACGCATTTGGGTACACACTCAGTTCACTTTTCAGTTCAAAATGTTTATCTTTTATAATGTATCTATTATTGCATGGGACAAATAATGTTGAATTTGGTGTATATAATTGTTATATCTGTTTGTAAATCACTCTTGGGGGGCGCTTTAATATTCCAAAAGTTCACTTCAATAGCGTTTCAATACATGGAACATTCGTTCTTTGCTTCATTTCTAAACCATTACATCACATGAAAACTCATTATTAAAGGGTCCTGAAGATGAAATGATTAAAATTCGAAACTTCGCATCGGTCAGAAAATACTAGTCCCAACAAGGTATCTGAGCACATCAATGTACCTATCATCTTCCAGACTGAGATCCGGAGCCAGATATACACAGGGTGATTTAGAATAAGAACAGCAAACTCTGTATGCTGATTCTTTATATAAACATAACATGATATTTGTTTTTGATTGGTCAAAATTTCTTCTTTTCGTCAACCGGCTGCACTCTTACGAGCAACCCTCATATGTCTCCGGGAAACTTGTGTTAGTTAGGCTTGACCAGGTCCTTAATGTTTACTGTGTGATGCCCTTATGGTTGACAAGCGAATGTTCGACCATCACTACCACCATGAACAGATGTTTTAATTCGCTTTTCTACTGAAATCCCAAGATGAAAGTCGGGGGTCCGACTGTAATCTTGGACCACCGACTTTAATCTCGGGGGTCCGACTTTAATCTCGGACACCCGACTTTAATCTCGTGGGTCCGACTAAGACTTTAATCCCGATTTAGCAGATAACCGACAATTTAAATCGGGCGTTTTGCTCAATTGGCTGGTTTTGGTTGGTTGGTTGGTTGGTTTTGGTCAGTTTGAAGTAATCTTAGATCGCGTAATCTAGGCTCTACGACATATTCAACTAACCAATGATGGCCAGTGAAGCAATACGCCCGAATAAAATTATAGGATTTATCCTAATTCGGGATTAAAGTTTTGGTGAAACCCGGCCTTTCAAGTTTTCTGTCTTTCTGAAACTTGGCTTACCAATGAACTTTCAATGAGGGATTCGCAAAGAATTTTCAATAAACCTGATATTCAGGAATCGCACTCAAACTTTTGTTCAGCAATTCATGAAACAGCCCATAGTTTACACTTGTGGAAAACTATCAACTCTGAACGTCTCAGTCTGAAAATATCAATACCTTGGTTTGATAGTGAATGTCACCATGCGAAAAAGCACCTGAAAGCCGATTTAGCTCTATGCAAGAAAGAGAACGTTTCCTCCGAAACATGTACCAAGTACACGTCAACCAATCAAAAATATAAGTATCTCCTAAAAAACAAGTCGAATGAATATGAAAAATCCATGATACGGAGGCATTCTAATAGCAAAGACTCTAAACTTTTCTGGCGAACCATAAAACAGTTCCGTGATTCTGCCTCTGCAATATCATTGCCTTGTACATTTTGGGATTTTTTTTATCAACATTTATCCATTGAGAATTGTAGACAAAAACATATATTTCGATGCTAAACATCCTTTTCTCGACAGTCCTATAACTACCGAAGAAATATATGCAGTCTTCAATAAATGTAAGAACCATAAAGCACCAGGTTCCGATGGGATTCCCTATGAGTTCATTATAAATATTACTCACAATTGGGTACTTTATCTCACTTTTGTCTACAATAAAATATTTGAGTCTTGCACCATACCTGAAAGTTGGTCTGAAATTTTACTTACTATGTTGCACAAAGCAGGGCCTATTGATGATCCTTTCAACTTCAGAGGTATTGCCGAAGTATTTACTCAAATTATGCTCAAGCGCCTCGAGTGTTGGGCTGAAGACAGTAGCGCACTACCTGAATCACAATCTGGATTCCGTAAGAATCGCGGGTGTATTGACAATATCTATGTACTTTCGCCTGTGATACAACCACATATTCGGCACAGAAAAAGGAAAATATTTGCTCTATTTGTTGACTTCAAAAGGGCATTTGACTCAATTACTCATCATATACTCTAGAAAATATCACTCCGAACATTGCCAAAGTCATAGCTAATTATGTCTGGAACATTTTGAGACTCCGTTCTTTTGTTATTAATGAATAGTTTTACAATAATGCGATATCTAAATATGTTGGTCGTATTTCTTTTTGGAAGTATCATTTGCACTTTATCATTTATTTTTTCTCCTTTCTTTTATTTTTTAGGGCATTACTTATGTATTTTCGAACCCTTGCTATGAAACGTACTGTTTTTTGAAGCAGTAAATGTATTATTATTATTATTAAGTCGGACCCTCGAGATTGAAGTCGGGGGTCCGAGATTAAAGTCGGATCCCCTTGAAAAAAGTCGGGGGTCCGAGATTGAAGTCGGGGGTCCGAGATTGAAGTCGGACCCCCGAGATTAAAGTCGGACCCCCGAGATTAAAGTCGTGGGTCCGAGATTAAAGTCGGACCACCGAGATTAATGTCGGGGATCCGAGAATAAAGTCGGACCCCCAAAATTAAAGTCGGGAGTCCGAGATTAAAGACGGGATTCCAAAAAAAAATTACTCGTGGCCCTTCTACCTATCCTACGCCTTCGTAAGTACTTGTTATAAGTTTATTAAAAAATTACTGCACTGACCAAACATAATACGAAGAGTAAAATTTTCCCATTACCACGTTCTTATGTTAACTATAAAGAAAACGATCTGGTTGCATTTTATTAACATACTGATTTCAATAGTCCACACTCAATTACATATTGCAAAATTCATGAATTGCTATTCACACAAAAATTGATTAATCGGTTATTACTGAAGTACTTATAAGTAAATATGTAGGTTGCTGTGTTTGTCATGAAAATTATTCTATTCGTTGTGAAATTCATTGCTATCTCAATTACTGAAAAAACACATTTACTCCAATTCAGTATGTAAATGTGGATTCTCATGATTACTGGTTCTGAACAGTAGTATTTTTGTTGCGTGATTTATAGGTCTCTGTTGAGATATAAATGGAATCGGAACGACTTTTTGATCGACCAATTTTCATTAGGTAGGTATGTCAAAAAGTACAAACTACATTATTTTTGTTTCAACGTAAAAAAATCCAACTAATTCTAGGTATTGAACAGTCAATATTGAGAATGAAACATCTGATAGATATTTGTACAAAATTCTCTGCTGACCTTAAACGACTAATTAACTGGGTTAGGATAACCAATCTTACCTATGCAGGGCAGATAAATTGCGCAAATGGATTGCATTTATACAGATTTCGCTAAGGCGTTCGACAAAGTCAACCATGTATTACTGATTGCAAAATTGAAAAATTATGGATTAAGTAAGTACCTACCTAATTGAATTATAGAATTTTTCCTGTCTTACTAGAAATAACGATCACAATTTGTTACATTCACGAGTATTCTCAGCAGGATCAGAAGTTCCCAAGGATCCAACTTAGGTCCGCTAATGTTCCTCATGTTTATCAATGATTTGCCCAAGGTAGTTTTATCTGAACGCTTATTTTATACTGACGACTTCAATATTTTTTTAGTAAATCCTAGATACGATATTGCAGGCAGAGGTTTGGTTGGACCATAGATCCGTTCATCGTGGGATTCCCTGTATGTTCCTCTTCAATATGAGTAACATCACACAAATAAAATGAAGTCCAATGCATACCAACAACATTATTTTAGCGATGAACGTACCAGAGAGAATGTACAGAATTTTAATTGTTTTATATGAAATTTTGTTGTGACTTTAGAGCTTAACTTGTTGGTTCTAACTTATTTTCATATTGTCAATGTCAGGGTAGAAGCTCTGACACTGTTACTGAAATCACGAGTAGCTAGTATTCTTGTCATCGGCCTAAAACATATTCCAAACTTATCAATTATAGTACTTTGATAGTCACTTCTTAGGAAGGAATGTCTTTTCGAAAGCTCAAATCATTGTGAAATAACGCAATTTTTATCTTTGTCCCCTGAACAATAGAAAATTTCATTCTTTGAGTGGATCAGAATATCAATGAACTTCGACATTTAATCTCGAAATATACAGCAAAATATTATTCAAGAAAAAGAAACTAACCAAACACCAAAACTAATCTAATTGTTTACTTAATATTCCGGATTTTTTACAAGCTCTACTACCTTCTTATAACTCATTCTCACCACTTACATAAAACTGTCTACTATATACTCACATTGTTTATCTTATTGTTGAATTTACCTGCTCTGAATTAATTTATTCAGAGGAACAAACTTCATTGGCTTCTAGAAAAAAATCCCCCTTGACAAAAAACCCCCCGGACGAAAACCTCTCAACAATAACCCCTGGGCCATTAACCCCACAATAAAAGATATCCCTGGAACAAAAAACCCCCAGGATGAAAAAACTCTGGTACAAGATAAACCAAAACACAATTCTACAATATAATTTCCGAAATATTGAATTGTTAATTCTAAAAAAATGAACAATCAAAAAAAATCAACAACCACCAAAAAAAAACACAGAAACAATAACCCTCAAGTATAAAATAACACCAGTAGAAAAAACTTCCTCTACCTACAAAATAATTTATAACACAATTGCCAAAAGTTACTTGATTATCAAACATTTTAAAATTATTCATTACAAACGTTAAAACGCTGTCACAGTGCTTGCAATTTATAAATAACCAGAAGAAACAGAACTCGGCGTGTCTCTTTCTTCTGACTGCCACGTTTTCGACCATGGACTGGCTTTCTTTAGGAAAAAAAAGGGACACAACCTAACTTAGCCTAACATAGCTATCCAAATTGCCAATTAGTATGAAAAGGTGAAATCACAGCAGATGCTCGCTGCGCTTGCATTTTATAAATCACCAAAAAAAGAGACAAGCCTCCGGCCTCAGGCGTGTCTCTTTCTTCTGACTGCGAACGTTCTTGGCTATGAACTGAATTTATTACGTAAAGGAAGGGACACAATAACCTAACTGCAAATATGAATGAAACGTAATGGAATATCTACATGGAATATCGTTTTTAAAATGTAAATAAAAATATATCTGTGGCATATTAAAATAATTAAATAAGAGATGTAAAATTCAAGTAAATGAAGTAAAACATTAATTAATTTTTAATGATTAAAAAAATATAGACTATTGAAAAAATATATTTAATTAATATAGATTATTAAAGATTTGGGAGGATGTTAAACGTGCCACTGAAACAAATTTACACAAGATATATACACGGTTGAATATAAATAAGCTCATCCTAAATATTGATAAGACTAAATTTGTTGCCTTCACACCAACGGTCGTCATTCAACCACATAATTTGTCACTGAAAATACACTGTCACTGTCACTAAACTGTCACAAAAACTTATGTGGATGTTCTTCTATTCGAAAAGTGTTATCAATTAGATACTTAGGGGTAGTCCTAGATCAACACATACGATGGTCTGATCATATCATACATGGTAACATACGTCTTAGAACACTTATATTCAGTTTTTATTCCAGGAAAAATCTCATTATGCTGTACAACTCCTTAGCAGAATTAAGTTTATCTTACTACGTCACAATATGGGGTGGAGATTTCAACACATAACACACTGAATATTGTGCAGACAACTCAAAACACACTACTAAAAATCATCCTGAAGAAAAGTAAAAGTTTTTCCACTGATAAGCTATATGAAGAAGCAAATATATTGAATGTCAAACTATTATATAAATATATTATAACACACTCACCACTGTCTGAAGAGAATGTTCATAAATCAAGAGAAATTCAAACAGAAAATGATTAGAATAAACAGGTTTACCACAAACATGGATGTCAATATTCAATCCTTTGAAAAAACATTAACACAAAGAACTTCCTTTTTCTTCGGTAGGTACCAAATTTTTCAACACCCAACCAATTGACCTATAACAGATTTCAAACGAGAAGAAATACAAAACTGAAACAAAAAAATATGTTAAGAATCACCCCAAGAAATTTTATGATATTTTCAATTCGTCATCAACTTAAATCAAAAAAAAAAATCTTTAGCATCCTCTCCCCTGTGTCAAATATTTACGGATGTAAACTATGTAATATCAGAAATGTAATATTAATTCTCTTACTCGCCTTGTCAAATAAATGTACCTACAATCAACTTAAAAAATTTCTCAGTTCGAGCACATGGCAGACAGGCAATCCTACCCAGGCTAGTGTGCCCGATATTGAAATTTTATTGTATTTGACATTGAATTTGAAATTTTGAACGGAAAATAGTATGTGGGATTTCATACCGAAGTTATTTAATACCATTTTTTTAACCAGTGGCATTTCATACTAGGGGTTGATGTCCCAGGGGGTTAATGCCGGAGGGTTTAGGTTGGAGGGTTTTTGTCCAGGGGGTTATTGTTCCATGAACTTGAACAAAGGGCTGCATGGAATAGTGCCCTTATCGGCATTCATACTATTTTTACGAGAAGTCTATGGTCATGAACCAGTCTTATCAATTTCAAACTTGTGACATCAAATCGGTGGTCGTGTTCCAAAGCATGTTGGCCACACTCGCTTTTTCTTGTCTTGAAAATCGGACATGAGCAATGTGCTCTTTGAACCATACTTTCATAGCCCTACTTGTTTGACCAACATACTTATTCTCACAGTCCTTACTGCTAACTTCTTAAATCCCAGACTTTCCTTTTATTTTCTGTCTTATTTTTGGAAGTACCCAAGAATTGTTGCAGTTCATCCGAAGTTTTGCATAAATACCACCTTCATATTGAGAGTTCTCGAAATGACTTCGAAATCCCGAGATACTTTATATTCGAATGGGATATGAACATACTTAGCTGAGTTTTCTCTCTTAGCTCCTGAAGATGCTAACATTGTTGGCGAAAGGCACATCGAGTGTGATTTTGACGAAGTTTTGGGTTGGGTAATTTCTATTTCTTGAATTGTTTTTACACCAAAGTTTCCACATTTTCATTCATTGGACAGAAAATTATCGATATTTTATTCTACATATTTATTCACACAGCTATATTTGCATTATATCGAAACTCTTTGAACTGAATGACACTATACCTATTGTTTGTTTCTTACATTTAATATTTTACTGAAGGAAGTAATAAAAACGCCTTATCTGACACCCTGTTCCAGATTCAACAGCGATACTCAGAACCAGTACTCGATATTGCACTTTCAAATCGCGGATATTTCGTTCAATTAACAAGGCAACTTGCAGCTTGTAATTTTTTTCTTCAATTTGAGTGAACGTGTTTGGGGTACGAGTACATATGGCGGACTTATGGTATATAAGACCGACCATGTTACACATTCATCAGTGCAAGTGTGCAATAGTTTTGTGACAAATACAGCAGATATTCACTGGAAACATGATTTCTAAAGTAAGAAAATATCATTTTCTGTGCTGATGAATATTTTATTGAAAAAAGAATGATAATAATAATAGTTTCATATTTTATATTTGAAATTTGAACTTGGGAGCAAATTTTAGCTTGACTTTCAGTAGCGGTGGCTATAATGGGTCATACATTTGATATGATATTTAGCACTAAAAAAATCTGTAATATCAGTTTTGATGGTTTGATATCAAATTTAACTGTAGAGAAATTTTGGGGAAATATTCACTTCCAGAGCAAAAACTCTGTTAGCAACACCTTCATTGCAGGCCAAGAAGTGCAATATTACATTCATTGTACTGAGTTTTTGCGAAGCTATACAATGAGCAGTTCCAGAAAATTCACCATTTCTTTTTCCACTTTGGACCCAATACAATATTACGACTTTCTTGAGAAAGACCCTATGCAGTAGTGTCTTCAATTATATTCAGATTCTATATGTATAGGATTTTGTCCTAAGAATGGAAATCTTCAATCTCTGGTTTTCCATTGTGAATTTTTTTCACTAAATTTCTGTAATATTTTTAGAGGAAACCAATTGATAATTTTTTTATCATATTTTTAATTTTCAATCAACAATACAAATGAACCAAGAACAAGATTTGAATGTTGAAGAGGGCTATGGTTGCAAACCCAACAATACAAAAATATGTTTGGTGAAGCTTTTGGTTGAATAAGGATTGTCACCTATTCGAAAAGGACTGGCAATATTTGTAAATGTCATGATGAGTGAATTTAATGTCATAATGCTAGAAGTTCAAAATTACTATACAATACAGTATGATGAATGATGGAGATCCGTAAGTACCTTGCAACATTATCACAAACCACATAGGCAAAGTGTAGATTTTATAGGATTTATTTATTACCACCCTGTTGTTTAGACATTATAAACCTCTTCATTTTCGGATGACTGGAGAATAACCGATACATAATAAAAAAAAAACTGTGCACAGATATAAGGGGGTTATGTTACACCCAAGATATATTTAAGTAGTAACTGCATCCTGCGCGATAAGAACAGGAATTGTATTAGTTGATTTACCGGATGTGGAATCAACTGAAACTGCCCCTAAAAAATTATTTTGTTGTCGGCAAAAAAACACCTCACTCTAAATGTACAAAAACCAGTTTTGATTAATTTTTCCCTGAGTAATCGAACCGAAACCCTCTCTCTCTCTCTCTTGGAGAATGATGATATATGAGTATATGCATCAGAAAAGACTAAATTATTTGGTGCCAATATTGATAATAAACGGAGCTGTGGTATCTGTGCAAAATCAAGTAATAATTGTTATGCATTGAGATTTATGTCCAATCACTTAGGAAATCTATATTGTTAAGTCTATATTATGCCACCTTCAATAACCATTCGAGGAATGACCTGGCATCCAGATCATAGTGACCTGTTTGTTTTCTATAGTTGTTGCAGGGATTGTTTGCAGTCCCGAGTCAGCTTACACTCACAAGTGTATGACTTCAGAACTTTCGGTGCTGCTTGGCTTTCTGACTGTATACAGATTTTTGCCCTCTGGTTTCCTCCCGCGCACATATCTCTATGGCGTGAATTTTTGCTTAAAAGATGAATGGGGCGTTACTAATGGATTTTGAGAGACCGAAACTTGGCCCTGTAACACCCACTCCAGCCCTTTCATCCATATTGGATCAGTGTACCACACTGATGCATCTCTTCCCAGTAGAGGTCCGTTGTTTATGAAAATTTGGAGGTTGTATACTGCATTTCAAAGTTGTACCTAAATGGCATGTTATCTGTCGATTTAGAACTGGCTTCTAGGGAAATGTCTTCCAAATTATCAGATGTCCGATCCGGCTTGAGTTAGATATCTGGCTCAGACTGAAGGCACTGATAACTGATTCTTTCATTCCACATGGATACTAAATTTGGACCCCTAAATATTGCCCCTGTGATTCCTAGACAAGCTATCATCTACACTTTCTGCAGCTTGATTGGTCCCGAAGTAAATTGCACCATATAAGTGAAGTATAGGTAACCATAGGTTTGATGATCACAACAGTTTTGGTTTCAGACTCCATATCTTACTGAGACTCTGCGGCATGTGCCCGCTTTCTTTCCTGGAAAGGGTGTGGTTGATTTGGCTGTTCCATATCAGTTCTTGGTCGATTGAAACTCTCAGATATTCAACCTCTTTAGAAAATGTTATATTTAGCTCTGGGTTCAAATCAATCAAGTGTTGAGTTGAGTTCCTCACTCTCCTCATTTTAAAATTCGGAGAGCTATGTTGAGGTCGGAACATTGACTGCTCAGAAAAAATACTGCTTGACGAGACTCTGAATTTATGAGAATTATTTCTTCGAAGGATTTAGACTGATAGATTGGGCATTTTGGGTACCTACAAGAACAATGTTCAATTTTTCTCCTAAATCGACAGATACATATTGCGATCTATACAGAAGTTGAAATCGTAGCAAATGATATGAAGAATTATTGTCAGCAATACAACAGCATAACAATATCGATTTTGTCGATCCCTTCAAATCTTGAATTTTGTAGATAGTATGACTTTGTATATTTCTGCCTCAGTGGTGGAAGAAAAATTGCTTCACATTGGAATGAATTCAATTGAAATGTATATAGATTGTGGGATTATAAATAGATTATGTGTCTGTCAGTAATGAGTGTTCCATTGACTTTCCAATTACCCATTGAGTCAATCAAATTGATCACCCATACTCTGTCTTCTAACTGTGAAGATTTCTTCTAACTATTTTGGAATCTGTAGAGGGAGATGGTTGTTCTTATTTCTTGGGGTATGAATTTGAATACACTTGAAGCCAAAAACACGTGGCAACTTTGTCCAGCAGTTTTGTGTGATGATGGAATGATAATGTCTTTATTTATATTTCCTTGTATCTAGTACTGGTGTAAATTATGAATAAACTTGGTGTTATTTTTAATTGAATATAATGAACCGGAAACAATGACTTCTGACATACATCAGATCATTTCTCTCATTTTACAATGAGAAGGTAGGTACAATAGTAAGGCTCGAAAGTGATGAAGGCAACCTTTCTCGGAGGATCACTACTTTACTGATGATTTTATTGTTTTGAAATTTTTTCTTAATTTGTATTGAAATTTTTTCTTAATTTTTCAGATTCTGGCAGTAGTAACTCTTGCCGTTTGCGCACATGCCGGTGGTGTTTCGTATATATCAGGAGGGCTGGGACTAGATGACGGTCATGGAATTGGAGGCGGACTAGGAGGACTTGGGGGTGGACTAGGAGGAATTGCACTTGGAGGTCACGGACTTGGCGGAGGTTACGCTCTTGGAGGCCATGCCATCGCTGCTCCCATTGCCGTAGCTAAGCAAACCGTTGTAGATTATTCTGTGAGTGAAGTAATCATCAAAATGAACTACTTTAGTGATAAATATCAGGCTTGACAACATACCATCGTAGGATAAATCAAAAGTTACAGTCAAGGAAGAAATACTTGCTTTATGATCCACATCATGTTCAACATTTTCTTCCAAGCTGACTGGAGAGAATCATATATCACACAACAAAGTTCACAAATTGAACAGCCTCAGAATTACTGCAAAATCTCAAATCTCGGGTGAGAGAAAAGTGTAGCTATTACTCTGTGAACTCTTCAGCATTCTTACTCTTGCTCACAATTTTCAAATCGTGAAGTACGCTAATGCATGTACCTATTTTGAATCAGTTGCAAACGTTGAAGATTTCTGTACTGATGCCAGAATTGAAGATTCTATGTAGTTTAATGAGAAGACACTTGGGATGTGAACTCACATAGATTTTGCTCTGTTTGCCTCAAATTATCAAGTAAAGAATTCTTCTTAAACTCACTGAATGTAGCACATGGTATCCAACTTGAGTTTTCAAGGTGACTAATCATTCTCAACTATTTCAGGCTCCTGCTCATTATGAATTCAAGTATGGCGTTGAAGACCCCCACACCGGAGACAAGAAACAGCAATCAGAAACAAGAGTAGGAGACACCGTTAAAGGGGAATACTCTCTTGCCGAACCTGACGGTACCATCAGAGTCGTTAAGTACACTGCTGATCCCCATAACGGTTTCAACGCTGTTGTCAGCAGAGTAGGCCATGCTGCTCATCCCCAGGTCGTGTCGAAAGTGGTTGGTTATGGGCATGGAGGATACTAGTGATTGATTTATTTTATGTGTGAACTACTGCCAATGTACCTATCACTGTTGCCATAATGTTTTACTCCATTTCATTCATTTGTTTCGTTTCCATTGTTGCTCTTGTCACTGTTCTTACTTGTTGTGTATATAAGTTATAGTTATATTATCAATAAACAATACATGTTTATATAATACTTTCGTTTTTTCCTGGGGTTTCCTTTATCATTACAGCACAGTTGTTATCAAAACAACCAAAGTGCGAATTATTGCAATAAAACAATTCTGTTAGAAATATTTTGGTGATAGTCCTATATAATTTTAGTACATTCAAGTGTGTATGCGATAATTTTATAAAATGTTATGTACCTTTGGTACAAAATACCTTTTTAATGTGTTATTTCCGTTTAAAAGTGACCACCTACATACCTAACATGTTCCAAGGTTCTTGCCTCTCATCAGGCGACATTCGATTCGTCTTGTTCCATCCAACGAATAGTAATAGTCAAAGCCTCAAAGCCTTCATCTACTAATGTTGCTGCGACTTAAAATGAGTCAGTAGCGAGCAAAGTTTAGATGGTTGGCAGAGAATGAACGCATTAAAACGAGCAAAGTTCGAAGTGTGTATTGGAGGGTATCAATTCAATGAATAATAATTTCTCACCTTTCAACATTGCCACAAAAAATCGTGTATATGTTGAAAGCTCTCAAAATTGAAATAAAGCTGTTTGGAACCTACTCAAAAAGTAGACAGGTAAAACACCTAAAAATAATTTTCAATTATTGAATTCGAAAATGGAAACAAATCCGAAACAATTTTAGAGGCAAACGAAAATTTCATCTACCAATGTATGGATTTAACTATAAATAACTTCAAGGAAAAACAAAATATAAGCGTCTAAATTCATTGTTTTTGAAACCATGTGACTCCTAAGAAATATCTCATGTGATTATCACATTAAAAACAAAAAATCATTAGAAGATGATGAGATATATGTTAAGTAATAAAATATGTAGCTGATGTGATTTGTCATCCTCTCAGTTACATGATAAACCTGATGTTGATCAAAGGAATTTTTCGAGATGAGTTGAACATTGCTGCAATCAAAGCTATATGTATATGAAAAAGGAGATAAAACGAATTGACAGAACTTTCGTCCAATAGATCTCTCATCAACTGTCAGTGAGGTTTTTGATAAATTAATATATTCAAAAATTGTAACGTTTGTTGAGATTCTGTAACTTTTGTTCAGATTCTCAAAATGGATTCAGAAAAGGTAAATCGTTGAACAATAAAAATGAAACTATAGCAGGATGCGTAGATCTTCGTAAGGCCTTCCATAGGATAGACAACACTACACTTTTGAAAAAAAACTCGAATATTTTGGAATAAGAGGAGATAGAAGGAATGGAAAAGGCGAACTAATTAAATCTGATGTGGAAAAAATCATAGAGGGTGTTCCATAGGCTCTATACTTGGGCCACTAATGTTTCCTTCATTTATCAATAATTTACCTCATACAGTTGATCAAAAATTGTTTATTTTGCTAATGACACTCCTTTAATATCTGGAAATGATATAAAAAAACAACATACCGAATTCTCTGAATATACTAAACAATTGGTCTGCAAATGAATATTAACAAGACTCAACTCATGAACAGAACGCATGACACATTTTCACTACTGCATGATGGAGATGAAATCACAGCTGCTCCATCCGTAAAATTATTAGCAAGATCCTGGATTAGATTGGAAAAAACACATTGACCACTAGTACGAAATATGGCAAGCTTTTGCTAAGCACTTGAGGTATTGACTCAGTGACTAAACATAGAGGCTGCATTAAGTGCGTATCATGCATACGTCCAATTCCAATATTGAATTATATTTTGGGCTGATTCTGCAGATGCCCACAGAATTTTGGTAATCCAAAAAAGATGTTTGAGGAAAATACTCAGGATGAAACAAATCGATAGCTGCAGAACTATATTTTCGGAAGTGAATGTACCTACTCTTGTGGGATTCAAAACATTAGAATAGGAGTTAGATTCAAACAACATTTTTTCACAGATTTGAAAAAATATACTCATATTCAAAGAAATATGTAAGTCTCGGTTATAAAAATTTTCAATCACTAGTCCGGTAATCTTAAGAAAATGCCAATAAATAAAATAAAGCACCAACTGAAGCAGTCATTGATTCAAAAGGCGTATTAAACACTGATGGAATATTTTGGAGATAGTCCTATATAATTTTAGTATTTTCTATATAAGAACTCTTCAATATTGAACACGGCCAATATTGCGAAGATTCGTCCCATGACTATGAAGATTTTGGCTACTCTACCGAAAACCCTCCCTTTGAAGGATTCGTACCGGAAGAACAAGTGGACTATGCATGTGAAGAACAAAATGTAAATTTTCCCCAAGAAGACGATCCACCACACGAAAAATAGAGGAACTCCATACCTTCACAGATAAAAAAGAGTTACCCTATATAAATATTACCGAACCGCCACTGAAATTGCTCATCGATACTGGTGCAACGAAATCATTCATCAATCCTGAAATTGCCTACAAATACTTCAGGAAAAATATCAAATATGAACCATTTGTAGTAACATCGATTTTTCAAAATTATTCGCAAGACTATTGTGCTGAAATTCCAAGTTTCCAAGAATTCAACTGCAACTTCAAACTGAAATTCTACCTTTTAAAATTCCATAAGACATTCGATGGATTGATCGGACTAGATAACTTGAAATTATTACGAGCCCACCTGGACTTTCCAAAATCTGAACTAATCACCCAGAATTCGACAATTCCAATTGAGTACCGTAGAATTGGGTGACTTGAGAACGGTAGGGTGACTTGACACAGCACAGAATAGTTTATTTATTCGTAAAGTGTTCTACGATGATGAAATTATGTTTTCAGCTGCAAAAACTTGTTCACATGTGTTTTGTTTGGCCCCTAACAAAATCTGAATAAAAGGTAAGAAAACCATGTTTTTTGATATGCAATATAATTAGAGTCACCCTCAGGTTAGCAAATTTCATGTAATATTTTGTTAGAGTAGTTTATTGTATTATTAAAAAGTTCCGAACCACACTTTTGTTTATTTAATTTTTTGGGGTTAAGAAATGAATTTTCATAATTTTTGTTACAGATTTTGGGTGACTTGAGAAAATGCCGAATAAATATAAAAGAGTATTGGGGAAGCGGAAATACCACGATTTTAGTAAAGATGAACTAGAAAAAGCCCTAACAAATATACGCAATCAAAGATGGTCAGTGGCGGAGGCTTCAACATATACCGGGATACCAAAATCGACTTTATATCGAAAATTTCATAAGAAACATATGAAAACTCATGCAGGACAGACTTCATTAACAAAGGAGGAAGAAACTGTTTTAAGGGATTCTATTTTATATGCGGCGGAATGGGGATTTCCCTTAGATAAAGATAATATTAAAGATCTTGTTCGAACGTATTTAAATAGGCAAGGGCGTAGATTAAGTGGTTTTACCGACAACAGACCGGGTAATAGTTGGTATTATGCGTTTATTAAACGTCACAACGACCTATCCATTCGCCTTTCAGAAAATATAAAGCGCAGTCGTGCTGCTGTTTCCGTTGAAATTTTAAATAATTATTTTGATAAGTTGGCTGTTACTTTAAGAGACGTTCCTGAAGAAAATATCGTTAATTATGATGAGGACGTGTTTTGTCGATGATCCTGGACGTTCCAAAGTTATTGTTCGACGCACAGCTAAACATGCCGAAAAAATTATGGACCATACAAAATCGTCAACTAGTGTGATGTTTTCAGTTAGTGGATCAGGAGTTGTGTTGCCGCCTTATATTGTATATAAGGCAGATCAGCTGTGGTCTACATGGACCGAAAATGGTTCAGAAAACGCCCGGTACAATCGCAGCAAATCGGGATGGTTTGACCTACACCTATTCGAAGACTGGTCTATTGTGCTTCCTTATTTTAAAAAACTTGAAGGACCCAAGGTGTTGATCGGTGATAATTTAGCCAGCCATGTTTCCATCAACGTCATACAGGAGTGCCAGAATAATAATATTCGCTTTGTTCTCCTGCCGCCCAATAGCACGCATCTCACGCAACCTCTAGATGTTTGCTATTTCAGACCAGTGAAGGGCAAATGGAGGTCTGTTTTAACTAAATGGAAGCAAACACAACCTGGCCCCATAAGGAAAGATCGATTCCCTGGTCTACTCAAGCAAACATTAGTAGAACTAGGAGCAAAAAATGCTGATAACATAAAAGCCGGGTTCAAAGCGACAGGACTTATTCCTATCGATCGAGAAGCTGTTTTAAAACGAATTCCTTCTCAAGACAGGCCTGTTGGGGAAATTGTCAATGTGTTGAAGAATATGTTTGAGACGACACGAAACGTAAAGTCCGGCAGACGGAAGAAACTAAATATTGCTCCAGGGGAGAGCATCTCTGCAGAAGATATAGAAGAAGGAAAATCCGACGAGCCTCCGATGGCTGTACAACAGTCTAAGCAAAAGGAAATTGTTAAAAAAAAAGAAGAAGTCCAATAAATACGAACTTTTTTCTGAAAGTGAGAATGAAGACCTGATCGAAGAAGAATCCAGTGATATTGAGACCGAGAATGAAGATCCCAGTGATACTGAGTCCGAAGATAATCTGCAAATGCAAAATCAAGACAGCAAGCAACATGAAAAGCCTATGGAACGACATAAATATCAATGTGGAGAGTTTATTCTGGTGAAATTTAATACTGAGAAACGGGTTGTGAAATATGTTGGAGAAATCTACCAAGTCATAGATGAAGAGTACATTCAAGTAAAATTCTTACGAAAAACTGAGGGTACGAAAGGAACATATTTTTCGTATCCTGACATCATTGACGAATCGATGGTGAACAGAAATGAAGTCGTATGTCTGCCATCTCCGAAGCCCCTTCGCCGAGGACGTTTAACATTTTTGACTGATTTGGTTGCAGATGACAATGTTTTATAAACAAATATTTCTAATTTAGGTTTAAGGAATTTTTTATTTTTAAGTTTTGTTTTTGTATTATGTTCGAATAAACGTTTTTTTTTCGAAGTAAAGGTCTCAAAAAAAATTTGTCGCCCTGTATAATGGAAGCATACCTTTTTAAAAACTTGAAATTCATGTCAAGTCACCTATAGGACAGTTTAACTTGTCATTTACACTGATTTTTCATTACATTTTCAAGTCACCCAACACGTAGGGTGACTTGAGAAACACGGTTTTTATTTTTTTTGCCTGTTTTCTTTATTTTTTCAAAAAATTAAAATTGCGGGTTGTATTCTTTGCAAAAAATGGCATAACCCCATATATTTTATTTCGTGATATAATTATCAGTATGGCAGATATTCTTGATTGAATTTCAAAAGTGTGTCAAGTCACCCACTTCTACGGTACTATGAAACTAATAAGACTCAATTCTACTCGATTCAACTGGACTCTCACACAATCACTCGCGTCAGGCTTCCAGTAAAAGAAAAAGAAGGAACGATTTTTCTACCTTTCCAAAATCTTCAAGGTGCTATTTTGAGGAATACTCTGACCAAAGCATGTAATCAATTAGCTTAGGCAGAACTAATCAATAATAGTGACGAAGAAATCCACATCTCTTTGACAGAACCAATCGATACGTCGGAATTCAATCAAGAAGAGTTTCATATATATTCAGCGGATATTCAACCGATAGCTTCAGATGAAATCAATATTCAAAATTTGATTAGGACCGAACATATGAACACAGAAGAGAAACAAAATATCCAAAAACTTTGCCAAAAATTTTCGGACATCTTCCACCAGCCTAATACGCCCCTGACCTCTACCAATCAAGTCAAACATCGAATAAAAACCAAAGATGAAATTCCAATCTACACCAAATCGTACAGGTATCCTCATGTGCATAAAGCCGAAGTTCAGAAGCAGATAACATCTATGCTGGAACAGAACATCATCAGGCCAAGCGATTCACCTTGGTCCTCACCGATTTGGGTAGTCCCGAAAAGGGCGGATGCATCTGGACAGAAGAAATGGCGTATCGTTGTCCTAATATATCTGATGTATTGGACAAATTGGGTAGGTGCCAATACTTCACAACATTGGACCTCGCCAGTGGCTTCCACCAAATAGAAATGGCCGAAGAGGATATACCCAAAACAGCTTTCAATGTGGAACATGGGCACTACGAGTACCTGCGGACCCCGTTCGGGCTCAAAAATGCTCCAGCTACGTTCCAGAGGGTCATGGACAATGTCCTGAAGGAACTACAGGGTCATATCTGTCTTGTATACAGGGTGTTATTCAAGTACGTGACCAAACTTAAAGGGGTGATTCTTTGAGTGATTCTAAGACGAAAAGTTTATATAAACATAGGTCCGGTAATGCTTCGTTTTCAAGATACAGGGTGTCAAATTTTTTAAAAGAAATCGTTTTTGTCGTAAATATCTTAATAACCCTTCAACCGATTTCATTGAAATTTGGCAGTGTTATTGAAGGTCGTAAAGGGCGAATTTAACCCTAACTATATCAAAATTATCATGTCCAGTGGCGTCCCGGAAGGCACTGTAACCAATATTTTTCACAGAAAACATGTGCGCCACTGATTTTTTTGCAATTTTTGTATTTGTTTCACATTGAGCAACTGAAATTACAACTTTTTTATATCTAGAATTGTTTTCGTATCTTGCTTTGTTTTTGAGAAAAAACTTAAAAATCACTTCATTGCACATCCCTGTGACAACACAATAAAACATTTCAACTACTAAACCATCAAAAACTGGGGTCTTACTAATATTTTTTCATATCAATACTCTATTCTAGTCTTAGAATTTTCTATCAAAATTAATGCAATGAAAAAAAAATATGTATGTATGAATTGCAGCACTTGCCTTCGGCTCTTGGCTTCGGCTCGTGCTGCAAAATGGGCTCATTGTTGTCCATGGACATGCAATAAAGACATTTTTATTTATGATTAAACAATTAATATTACATGGAAGTCATCTTTTAATTTTTTTCGCTCATATTACCTGTTTTCGATGAAACAAATAATGTTGTTCTGTATTTCTGCAGTGTTTTGAAACTAAAGTAAGAGGGCCATGGAAGAAACAACAAATGTTCAAACAAATTTAACTTCATAACTGTCACAAATTGAAACGGTACATACGTAATTATTTGATAGTAATTATTTGAAGTGTTTTCATGAGTTTTGAGATAGAAAATTTGTTACTGATATCTGAAAATGGTTTACAAACTTAGAAATGGCCGAAATGCATTTTGTCTATGGAATGGCCCAAGGCAATTCCAGAGCGGCTAGACGCATTTATCAAGAAAGATATCCTCATCGAAATGTTCCAAATAGGCAAACATTTGTGAGAATACATGAAAGGCTGTGCGAATCAGGCACCTTTCAAAGGTCGGCTGCTCTAATTGGGAGACCTGCAACGGTAAGAACAGTGGCGCTGGAGGAAGAAGTTTTACATGAAGTTGAGCGTTGCCCCGATACAAGCACACGCAAAATTGCACAACAATTAAACATTTCTCACTTTACTGTATGGAAGATTTTGAAAGAGTACCAACTGTATCCTTACCACATACAGCGTGTTCAAGCGTTATTTCCTGCGGATTTTCCCAAGCGAGTTGTTTATACTACGTGGCTTTTGCAACAACAGGTTGCATCTCCGACATTTTTATCCAGTATATTATTTACCGATGAACCGTGTTTTTCCCACAATTCAATTATGAACTTTCATAACAACCATATCTGGGCAGAAGAAAATCCCCATGCGGTTATAGAAAATAATTATCACCAGCAGTTTTCCGTGAATGTCTGGATTGGTATTGTTGGCGATTATCTCATTGGACCTCATTTTTTACCCCCGAGATTAAATGGTCAAGAGTATCGTCATTTTTTGGAATTTGTATTACCTGTACTACTAGAAAATGTCCCACTGGCAGTAAGAGGAGCAATGTGGTTCATGCACGATGGGGCTCCACCTCACTTCAGCATAGAATCACGTCAATTTCTGGATGAAACTTATGGCGAAAACTGGATCGGTCGCGCAGGTCCACAGTCATGGCCGCCCAGGTCACCGGATTTAAATCCCTTGGATTTTTTCCTTTGGGGACATTTAAAGTCCCTCGTTTATAAAACTCCAGTCAACACTGAAGAAGAATTAATCCAACGAATACGGGATTCATGTGATTAGATAAGACATACACCGGAAATATTTCAACGTATTCGGGAATCGATGTTAAGACGAGTTAATGCTTGCATTGAAGTTGAAGGAGGACAGACACTTTGTGCAATTATTGTAAGTTTTGTGTTAGTTATTATTGAATGTATTCTTACAGAAACAAATTGCCTAGGTACCATTTTTGTTTCAGTGTGGTTTTAATAAAGGGTGTTTCTTGTTTGATGTTGCTTTGCATTTCCGGCATTACCACTATGCACGCACTGGCCAAATGAAACAAACAATTTTTAAGCATAACAGATTCATCTGTAATCATTAAAAACCCTATAAAAACAATTTTTTATTGTGTTGTGCCAGGGACGTGCAATGAAGTGATTTTTATGTTTTTTCTCAAAAACATAGCAAGATACGAAAAAAATTCAAGATATAAAAAATTTGTAATTTCAGTTGCTCAATGTGAAACAAATACAAAAATTGCAAAAAAATCAGTGGCGCACATGTTTTCTGTGAAAAATATTGGTTACAGTGCCTTCCGGGACGCCACTGGACATGATAATTTTGATATAGTTAGGGTTAAATTCGCCCTTTACGACCTTCAATAACACTGTACAAATTTCAATAAAATCGGTTGAAGGGTTATTAAGATATTTACGACAAAAACGATTTCTTTTAAAAATTTTGACACCCTGTATCTTGAAAATGAAGCATTACCCGACCTATGTTTATATGAACTTTTCGTCTTAGAATCACTCAAAGAATCACCCCTTTAAGTTTGGCCACTTACTTAAATAACACCCTGTATATGGATGACATAACTATATACTCGACATCACTCCAAGAACATATGATCAGCCTTACCAAAGTGTTCCAGAGACTTCGAGAAACGAACCTGAAAATTCAACTGGACAAATCCGAATTTTTGAAAAACGAAGTGGCTTTCCTTGGACACGTCATCACCCCGGAAGGAATAAAACCAAACCTGGATAAAATCAAAGCGATCACAAATTTTCCGACGAAGGAGATAAAGTCCTCGGACTTCTAGGATATTACCGAACATTCATCAAGGACTTCGCGAAATTAGCAAAGCCATTGACCTCTTGTTTGAAGAAAGATGCAAAAATTGAACATACACCAAAATTCATCGAATGCTTTGAAACCTGCAAAAATATCCTAACCAACGACCCACTCCTCCAGTATCCGGATTTCACCAGGCCATTCAACTTGACGACGGATGCCAGCAACTTTGCTATAGGAGCGGTCCTGTACCGAGGGCCAATCGGAAATGACAAACCAATCGCATTTGCATCACGCACACTCAACAACTCCGAACAGAACTATTCGACTATCGAAAAAGAAATACTTGCCATAGTGTGGGCCACAAAATATTTCAGGCCGTACCTGTTCGGAAGAGCCTTCAAAATCCTCTCGGATCACCAACCACTCCAATGGCTATTTTCTATATATGTGATAATGTTATAAAATGTTATGTTCTATAAGTTTAAAATACCCTTTCAATGTTTAATTTCAGTTTATTATCTTCCATATTTCCTCTTTTAGGTTTCTCTATGTTTTCTTTTGTTTAAATTTTCATTTTTATTATTGATATGTTCTTATCACTGGTACATCAATCAGCTGATCCACAAACTATGTCCTTTTCTGCACATCCGTCAAGTCGAAGGTGTTAAATTTGCTGGCCCTAATCTACTGCCAGGTTGAGAGGAACAGCAATTTGTATCCTCACTCTTCTCAGACAATTCGGTCGCAGTAAAAAAATTGTTGAATAAAAAGCAATATGGTTTTGACAAGGACTACTAGATAAACCTCACCTCAAATGTTAAAAAGTGGCCGGGAGTATCCGACTTGATAATGAATTGATAAAACTACTTCCCCATAAACACTCGTAAAGTGTACCCGAAGGCATAGCCTGTGCGGGTAGAGAACGGCCTTTATTATTATAGGCCAAGCAATAGAGCCACAAATAATTGCTTTTTGGACAAAAATACTACCTGGAAGCCGCCTGTGCCATCCCATGCAGTACAGTCTGTAGTTTATTTCCACCATGTCCTCAACTCGAAAATGCCATTTTTTAATTTGTTATAAACAATAAACAACAAAAAATCGCGTTTTTTTTTAGTTTTTTCATTGTAAAATGGAAACTATTAAAGCAGTGTTAACGGTGCGAAAAAATGAACTGTAGAGAATTAAATTCCAAAGAGAATGACGGATCAAACGATCCGATCAGATAATTAGAACCGAAGAAAAGCGGGAAAACCCGGAGTTTTATTTTTTATTTTTTCGAATTCATAACTCTGCTATTTTTCATTATTAAGAGCTGAAACTTTACACGGTAGTAGCTATTGACGTGCACTTCATATGTGCAAAACTTGGATTGAGTCGGATCAATAGTTTTTGCAAAATCCGCATTTGAATTTTTTTTTGAAATATTTTCGCGGAGAGCTGGATGCGTTTGAGGTCGTCCGATTGAAATTTAAAACATGGATTTGGAAAGTTGACGTAAACAGTAACAAAATGTCTATTCTGATTTTTCGATAAAACGCGTTTAAGTGTGTTAAAAACTAGTGAGAACATGAGGGAAAACGGTCGACCGTGCGTGAGCGATCGAGTGGTAGGGGACTGTGCGATTCGAGGAGAAACGTATTCTATTAATAGGCATGTACTGCAGCTATTTGATTGGTATTTTATTTTATTTCGGTGTATCTGAACCTTAGGAATTCGATTCCTGACTCAGATTTCATGAGTGATGAAAGAATAAGCAGGTATTCTATGTTTTTTGCTACATATCTTTATATAAATAAAATATATGAATAGATAGCAGCTTTTTTATTACAGAACAAAGTAATCAATTTTCTCACATAATAACTGTAGGGACCTACTTTTTTATATAAACGCAATTACAAAATCCTTCTTTTTTTGGCAGGCTCATCGTATTCTGCTACTTCTATACTAAAATTAATCTTGTCCATTGACATGAAATCATCGCTTTCATCCTCGGATCTACATTCATCATCAGACATAATTAAATCATTATTATTTGTAACTGAATTGTAACACGTATCTTCGTCTCCATGACACTGGTAATACGTAATACAAAATCTCACACAGATATATAAATTGTCAATTACTAAAAATGGTAAATTTCACAAGAAACTGTAACGGACGCTATGAATTTGTGTACCAAAAACGACGCGTACAGCTATAAATGCTTGAAGCTACGATCTCTCGGCGGTTAGTGAGCTGAGGACCGCTGGCGCCCGCTGGCGCCCGCAGCGCGTGCCTATACGTTTCTCCTCGATTCGCCCAGTCCCCCACCACTCGATCGCACTCGCACGGTCGACCGTTTTCCCTCATGTTCTCACTAGGTTTTAACACACTCAAACGCGTTTTATCAAAAAATCAGAATAGACGTTTTGTTACTGTTCACGTCTACCTTCCAAATCTATGTTTTAAATTTCGATCGGACGACCTCGAACGCATCCAGCTCTCCTCGAAAATATTTCCAAAAAAAATACAAATCAGGATTGTGCGAAAACTATCAATCCGACTGAATCCAGGTTTTGCACATATAAAGTGCACGTCAGTAGCTACTATTGTGCAGAGTTTCAGCTCTCAATATTAAAAAATGGCAGAGTTATGAATGAAAAAAAAAAACACAATTTTCCGGTTATTCCCGCTTTTCTCCGGTTCTGATAATCCGATCGGATCGTTTGTTAAGTCATTCTCTTTGGAATTCAATTATCTACAGTTCATCCTCTCACACCATTAACACTGCTTCAATAGTTTCCATTTTATAATGAAAAAACTAAAAAAACTCGATTTTTTGTTGTTTATTGTTTATAACAAATTAAAAAATGGCATTTTCGAGTTGAGGACATGGTGGGAATAAACTACGGTTTGTACTGCATGAGATGGCACAGGCCGCTTCCAGGTAGTATTTTTGTCACGGACAATATCTCTATTGCTTGGCCTATTATTTGCCCAACCATTCGATGAAGATGATCAGAAAAATAGAAAGAAAATAATATGTCCTGTTACTGTGGAACATTCTTATGCCACCCAGAAATGTAGAGGACAAAGTTCTTCCAGAAAACGTCGAAGAATTGAAAAACTTCATGACTTCTGCAGGTTTGCGATCTGATAACCCAGGACTAACGTCCGTATGCACCGTATTCTAATCGACCGTTATGTCTCTGTCTCTTACTTCCAATCAACTATGTCATCTCACTTATTTGCTGAAAAGTTAATTATTCCAGACTAAGTACATAAGGTGCATACAGGAGTAAGTACTTGTGTTAATCGAGCCTGAGATGAGCATACATACATACATATCCATAATTTTTTAAATTGCGTTTTTCAATGTAATCGCAGAACTAACATAATGTTGTTTCACAATAGCTCTGAGTAACCGAAAGAATATATTCGCGAAACATAAGCAGAAACGTGGATATTCTTTTTTGTGCAATACCCTGAACAATTAAAGTAACCCAATGAATCAGTTTAAATTAAATGTAATATTTTCAAACCATTGAAATATTTTCTTCAACTGATTCTATACAAATTGGAGCAAAATATCTCATAGTAATTTGATTTTAAATTTCACATTGATTAATCGATAATTCGTACTCGTATTAAACTTGAAGTACTATCGGAAATATCAGGTCTCGGAGTTATGTGAAAAATATATATCACAACCACTTGTTACGCAGGATCTGGTAACTACAATGCTGTTTATTATGCATTGAAGAAAAATGATTTAATGCAGTGAACGTATTCAAATTGAACATTTGGTATATAAAGACTAGAAGTTAGTATTTGATATCAGTTCTTGTGAGTATTTGATAACAACATGTTTGCCAGAGTAAGTAGCTTGGCTAACTTTGCAAATCTGAATTTTTATTTCGACTTCTTATACTTTTTCATCTTGATAATATCTGATCATGATATGAAAATATTCTGCAAACAGCTCAGGGTGGATTTGTAAACCACTCATATTCAAAAATTAATTCTTCTGTCTTTTGCGTATTTCCGAAGTAAGTAAAACATGTCTTGGAAGCAAGTTCTTCGGTAATTTGGTTCTTTGGGACGTTAGTTGAAAATCGTAGTTGAGTGGCAGAAAATGTTTGCTTCTTTGAATACATTTTCCGAATCATCAGCATCATCTGCACCAGATCTGTTTTCGGTCAGCTGAGTCATGAGGAAAGACGAATATTTGTTATTGAAACAATACGCATCAGACTCAACTGACCCTATATTTTTTGTGTATAGATAACGTACCATCAGGAGTATTTTTGAAAATCATAAGCTCCAATAACTGGAGAAGGAAGAGAAAATTTCCTTACTAAAACAATTTTTTTGTTTGTGTACTCTTTTTCGAGAAGATGGAATTTCTGCTTGTTATTGCTTTGAACCTTCCGTTCAGTAAAGGGACTTCATATCAGTCCACTATTTTCTGATTTTCACAAGGTGATAATTTTTATCCATTTCATGTGCAGACAGGCAATCCCTAGACTATTTGCGTTCAAACTCCATGGCATTCGCATAAAAAGTGTTGTGTCTGCTATTGCTGTTGGGTTTCTAAGCGTTCTTATACATATTATGCATCTTCTAGTTCCCATGAAAAGTTTTTTTTATCAAGAAAATATCGTAAGATTGAGGCATTTTTGATATTTGGATACAGTAAGTTTCCAGGATGTTATGGAAAGAACAAAGAAGATTTGCCACAATTGGTGTAGGATTTAGTTGTCATTGAATTCACGTAGTTGCTAGGAATTTTGGGAAGGTCTTAAAGAGTTTCGTTTTAGTTATTGTCAGAATAGACGAGGAAAGTGATGACGTCACAAATGTCATTCTTGTCAAAAACTGATTCCAAACAAGCCTCCGTCGAATTTAAATCAGCTTGTCCGTTAACTCCGATATTGTTTCTGTTAAGGATTTTCAACTTCTTTTGCCTGAGAAAACAAATTCCAAACAACCAAATACAAACTAATAAGCAACGCAGCAAATTATCAACAGAGAACTCACCTAAAATTTTTTGTTTGGAATCAGTTTTTGACAAGTATGACATTTGTGACGACACACTTTCCTCGTCTATTGGTGGTTAATCAAAGACATATACAGGGTGTTCCATAATGAATGCGCAGGACTACAGGATGTGATAGCTCGTCCAAAAATATGAAAAAAAGTCTCTATTAGGTTACCCTCTAAAATGCACCATTTTTGAGATACAGAGTGTTGAAATTTAAAAAAAAAATAATCGTTTTTTGCGAATATCTCTGGAACCGTTTATCGCACAGAAAACATATTTCGTAGGCATTTTCTACTCATAATAAGCTATGTTTTGTGTGTTCTTTTTTCAAATTCATAATTGAAAATTTTGAAGGGGTAGTGGGTGTTTTTTTCTCCAACTTCCACGCCACTGGAAAAAGTACAGTTTTGAGCCTCCTTTATGAACAGCCAATGTTTTCTACACAAAAAGGGTATTCTTGGTTATAAGCTCTGAAGTTGACCGTTTTCAAGAAAAATCAACTTTCATGTTGTTTAATGTTTTTTCCTCGAAAAATTGCTGCATGCATTGAAGCTAACGGCGGACATTTCCAACAATTCAACTGAGTATGATTGTTACTGTTTTTTTTTATTTTGCAATTAAGAAGTCAACGTTTGGTTTTGTTACTTGTTTTAACGTTTAAATAAATTTTGTATAATTAGGAAAAAAATTATTTAAAAAAATTTACCATGTTTTTCAACATAAAAGTTGATTTTTCTTGAAAACAGTCAACTACCAAGAGTACCTTTTTTGTGTAGAAAACATTGGCGGTTCCAGTAGGTCAAAGTGGCTCAAAATCATACTATTTCCAGTGGCGTAGAAGTTGGAGAAAGAAACACCCACTACCCCTTCAAAATCTTCACCAATTATGAATTTAAAAAAATTAAAAACGTGCACAAAACATAGCTTATTATGAGCAGAAAATACATTCAAATTATGTTTTTTGTGCGATAAACGGTTCCAGAGATATTCGCAAACAACTATAATTTTTTTAAAATTTCAACACCCTGTATCTCGAAAATGTTGAATTTTAGAGGGTAAGTTGAAGAAACTTTTTTTCATATTTTTAAACGAGCTATCACATCCGGAAGTCCTGCGCATTTATTACGAAACACCCTGTATAGAGAATGCAGAATATCTGTCGACTGAAATGTAGGACAATAGCAGAGTGTTGCTGACTGTGAAGAAGTTGAAACTGTTAGAAGTTATAGGACTACAAAAAATTGTAATATTATTCTTGAAGTTGGATGTTCACGTTCAACTGATTCAACTCATATTTAAATTCGAACAGATGATATGGGTATTCAAATTCAATTCCTTATCGTTTAGAAGATTCTATCATACAAGTACTGGCATGGTTAAGGTCACCTACACTAATCGGGATAGAAATTCCTTTCTTCCAAGTGACAAAACACGTAGGAATAATCTTTTACCACGAAACATGAAATCATTATCTTCAAATAGAAATGAAAGGAATAACTGCAGTAACCTTTAATCTGTGCAGGATAATGTGCGGAAGGAACTGGGGGCTTCTAACAAAAATGACTATATGACTCTATGCCAGAGGTATCAAACCCATGATAACATATTGGTAAGTGGTATTGTGGCCTAAGACCAAGCAGGTAGGAGTGGTGCGACAGCTTGGCCGATTGCGAAGACAAACTTGTCTGAGTACCACAGGGGCCATGAGAACCACCCTAACGCTGCAGCAAAGTCAGATTAGTCACGAGCAGGTTGCTTAGAGGATGAGCACCCACAGCCAGAACACCCGCAGTCAGAAAAGACTGACCCTAGCCTGGGTAACAGCATTAACAGATTATAAAGGCACTGTAAAGGCCGATACGCTAGCCCTAGAAGGAGCGAGTAAGGCCCTGAATGGTTTCACTTATCGTTTTGTGGTATAGCAAAAGCTGTACTAAAAATAAACACCAAATCATGGATCAAACATTAATCTCCAGAATGGTGAAATAATTCACCGGGAATGAGACTGGCCAAAGAGTTTATCAAAAAACTGCTGCCAACTTTCACATAAAATGCCGTGCAGGTTCTGCCAGGAAGAAGGGGAAACATCAGTACACATACTCTGTCACTGCAATTGCTGAAGGTTGAGGCTTCTAACGCTAGGAGGAGAAAAACCATGCTCTCCCAAATACAAGGAAATTCTGAAAACTAGCATACGGAGTCTCGTAACGAAGACAGGGTAAGATAGATCTGAAAAAGTTGCGGTGTAGAGGCTTGTAGAACGGAAGCCCCAAATCGATTAAATTTGCTCGTACAAAATGATACAATACGCTGGATAGTATTGTAGAAAACCAAACTGAAATTGTTCGAAAAACGATTGATATGTTCATCAACAAGCGAGAACATACTTGAAATACTTGTTACTAATGGTCTGTGGGTATTTATACTTATTGGTTTTTTACTCTATCTACTCCATCCTTTGTATGATCCGTTACTTGATCCGTTAGGTGATCTAAATGGAAATATCTGGACGCATAATTTCCGTTAACTATAATTGTTTTTGACAGATTCTAACCGTCTGCTTCCTGGTCGCAGCTGCAAATGCTGGAGCGATATCTGTTATAAGTGGGGGAATCGGTGGACATGGAGGACTTGTAGGACTTGGAGGGCTTGGAGGGCTTGGAGGTCTTGGAGGAATAGGCTTAGGATATGGTGGACTAGGACTCAGTGGGGGCCATGGTATTGCAATTGCTAAACAAGCAGTAGTGGACTATCATGTGAGTATAAAATGCCTTACTCTTCAGATGGCTCCCGCAGCTACGTTTACCGGGATATTTTCGAAACGGGAGAGAAAATTAAAAGACTGGTTCTTGAAGCTTCAGAACCGATATGTTGAATGAAGTTTTAAACTCATTCATTTGTTTGAATAAGTTCAATGATTATTACTAATTGCAGAAGGTATTTTTCATTCAAGTAATTGTGGTACTTATTCTCATTCCATGTTTCTGTTTTGTTTTAGAAATAAACTAAAACGAGTCAACTTGAACTTTTGATTGTCTACGATACCCCATTTCAGTAAATTTGCTTCAAATAAGGCCCTTACTCAAACATTAGAAAACAAAATTAGGTAGGATGGCCAAAAAAGATCTGAAACGTTTTTAAATTGTCATATGTGATACATCACTCAATTCAGATTACAAATACTTCAAAAAACGGTACTCTTTGAAACAGGACCATATTAAAAAAAATTAAGTTGATCATTGGACAGTAAACCTGATATCACAAGAAAGTACACGTTTCTTTTTGGTTTTTGTGAAATTATAACAAATATTTCCCCTTGTCTTTTATATTGTTTACAGTCAATCTGCATATTTCTGCACGCCAACATGTCCCATTTATTAAACAAAAATTCAGTACCACTTTCATATCATCTGTAAACTCTTTTAAAAACGTAACAACGTTTCTTATAGTCAAAACATTGGATTTATTTGATTCGTATATGTCATTTTGCCGTTTTAAAAAAGCAAGTAAATTTTTGTTCAATGAAATATCCACATTTTCGTTTATTCGCATGGTACTTTTGAACATGGAATATGTAGTCTATAAACTGGATGCCTTAAGAGCTTTTGCCTGAAATAATGAGAGGCATTGTATGAAAAATACTGAAATGTGTATAAAAAATACTTCTTTGTTTGACGACTTGTTTATTTTGTGGAAATTCATGTTCACGATACACAATTAAACACTTTTTGTCTATTTTCCACGATAATTGTATATCTGTTGTCTAGTTTCGGTCATTACACCATTTTCAAAACTAACTAGATTACATCCAAATCTGAGTATTTATACCTACATTGCCTATACCAAGAATAAACCTTAATTATGTAGCAGTATATCGATTCTCAGAATCAATACCAATGATAAATGCAGGTTTTGGGAATTGGGTTATAGGTTCAGGAAAGGACTATTGTTCAAATGTAGTTGTTCGTTGAGGATAATAAAATTTGGATTAATCTTCGACTTGTTTATTTCCATAGGATTTTCAAATTATCTTTATCTATTTTACGTGTTGAATTCTGAAGATGATCATACATTAATGATCAATTTTATTATTGTACCTTTTTTCAAAATTTCTACCAGTTTGATCTGTATATATGGCGGGGCATTCACCACATTCTATAAATAAAATAGATTAAGATTAGATAAAGATAATTTAAAAATCCTCCACACATACGAAAATGGGAAAATGATGAATTTGTTGGAATCTATGGAAATAAACAAGTCAATGAAAAATCAAATCCCAATTCTATTATCCTCAACGAACAACTCGAATTAAACAATAGCCCTCTCCTGAACCTATAACCCAATTCCCAAAACCTGCATTTATCAAATTATTTGTAATGTTCATTTATCATTGGTATTGATTGTGAGAATCGATATACTGCTACTAATTAAGGTATATCCTAGGTATAGGCAATGTAGGAATAAATACTCAGATTTGGATGTAATCTGGTTAGTTTAGAAAATGGTGTAATGACCGAAACTAGTCAATAAATATATAATGATCGTGAAAAATAGACAGAAAATGTTTTATTGTGTATATAAAAAATACCATACCTTCTCAATTACACTTTCATAAGTTCTTAGTGCGTTTTATGTCATCCTCCAGTTTCAAGATATCTAGTATTCTTTCTGGTATTTTTCCTTGGATTTTAAAGGAAGTAAGCTCGAAGACACTCCTGGAGCGGCATTTAAAATGTCTTTTATAATTAATAACCTATTTTGTTTTGCTCACATTTATTTTTGTTAGGTTCGTGAATACAAACCATCGCTATTATTATTTAGTAAAACTCTGCTTTTTTAAACTTGTTGTTTAATATACTATTATGGCGTACTGCCAAATGTTGAAAATACTCTCCAGTTGCATATTTGCACATTTGCCGTTTACATTCTGCATGTCTTTCCAGGCCCCAGCCCACTATGAATTCAAGTACGGTGTCGAAGACGCACACACTGGCGACAACAAGCAACAATCCGAAGTCAGAGTGGGAGACACCGTCAAAGGGCAGTACTCTCTTGCGGAACCCGACGGTACCATCCGTGTTGTGAAGTACACCGCCGATCCACACAATGGATTCAACGCCCAAGTGAGCCGCATTGGACACGCTGCCCATCCCCAAGTTGTAGCCACTCATGGTTTGGGATTGAACCTGGGACACATTTAACTTATTGGAGTCCAATTTTTAAGTACAAGTTGTAAATATGACTGACATCGCTGTTCACCATTTCATGATTGTTACTTGTTGCTCATCTAGTATTTATTCTATAGATTCTAACTGTTAGCTCTAGGATGTTCAATGATCTTGCTGTTATTCTGGATTTTGTGTTTGATGGGGAAATGTCAGGAAAAACCAAAGGAATTTATAGATTGATAGATTTTCCTGAGCTCACCCCAACAAACAAATGAATCATGTAAAACAGTTAGTGTTATTCGAATACATTAAAAATCATTAGGAAAATCTAAAAAATAGTTTTATTTTCAGAATCCACAATTTTATTATATACGTCGATAATTTATTTGACTATTTCATACCCAATCGCATATTTATAGCAGGTCATTCGTGAATTTGTGAAAATACCTACATACTTAAAGAAGTAAAGCAAAAACAACAAAGTGTAGTGACAATAACTCAAATAAGTGAATAAAAGATACATGTAAATAAATTAAACAAAAGTTTATTAAAATTTTGGTGGATATGTTCCCGAACACAGACACGGTTGTGAAGTTTTTTCAAATTATTATTCATTGACAGAGTAAAAACTATTACTTGAGAAAAACGATTTCATTAGTTGTTTGAACTTATTCATACCCGATAATATCACATCTGCAGAAAATGCGCTAAATGAAGATATCAGAGAAATTCTGAAAATATCATATACAAATCCAAATGAATCAACAGTTAAGATATTCGGAAATAGCAAAGACCGCCTCAAAGCTATCAATAATTTATCGATTTTCGTGAATGACATAAAACTGAAATTCTGTGAAAAAGGACTTGTAAACAATAGATAATAATCTAAGATACTCCAAACATTCAAGAATTAAGAAGCTTCAAAATGCCTGTATACTTATCTTATTTTTGTTGAAATATAAAGATCGTGTATCTAACTACATAAATGAACTAAAATGGCTCAAATGATGAACCGCTGGAAACACCATCTTGTGTGTTTTACACATAAACTATTGAGAAACCAATGCCCTGAACGACGTCGTTATTTTCATGCTAGGAAGCTCCGACACATAGATCTTCTCACTATTTCTCGACACTCCTCAGCACTATATGAACGATCCTTCTCTCAATGCTGTAGCTGAATACTACTCCTATCCGAGTGGACTGAAAGCTCTGTCGTTATCAGCGCTCAAACATAAGACAAAAGCTATCCGGCTGAATAAACAATGATCACACCTGGCCTCACATTATGTCAAATATTTGATAAGAAACCTATCTTTACCTTGGTAAAGTTTAAAAACATCTCAAGCTGATACTTCACCATTTCATCATAAATCTATTTTATATTTTCTTTGGTACAATGCTTTATGTTGAGTTGATTGTGATGAATAAAGACTTACGCCACTGGAAAAAGTATGATTTTGAGCTGCCTACTTGATCCGCCAATGTTTTCTACACAAAAAAGGTACTCTTGGTCATAAGCTCTAAAGTTGACCGTTTTCAAGAAAAATCAACAAAATGTATTTAAACGTTAGAACAAGTAACAAAACCAAACGTTGACTACTTAATTGCAAAAAAAACAATAACAATCATACTCAATTGCATTGTTGGAAATGTCCGCCGTTAGCTTCAATGCATGCAGCAATTTTTTGAGGAAAAAACATTATTTAAACAACATGAAAGTTGATTTTTCTTGAAAACGGTCAACTTTAGAGCTTATGACCAAGAATACCTTTTTTGTGTAGAAAACATTGGCGGTTCATATAATAAACTCAATAGTGTACTTTCTCCAGTGGCGTAGAAGTTGGAAATAAACACACACACACAATTATGAATTTGAAAAAATAAAAAATCCGCACAAAACATAGCTTATTATGAGTAGAATATGCCTACGAAATTTGTTTTCTGTGCGATAAACGGTTCCAGAGATATTCACAAAAAACAATTTTTTTTTTAAATTTTAACACACTGTATCACGAAAATGGTGCATTTTAGAGTTGATGGAAATCTTTTTTCATATTTTTGGACGAGCTATCACATCCTGAAGTCCTGCGCATATATTATGAAACACCCTCTATATGCGAATGTATTTTAGTCGAGTGGAGGAATAGCGAACGCTAAACTCCGTCAAAAAAGTACAGACCATTTATAACTATTATTATGTATGTTTGTAAAGTTTGATATGATGCGGCATTATAGAGGCTGAAGTCTAAAGAATTATTTTGAGATCCAGAAAGCCTGTGCCTGGGAATCCTGATGTGGTCAGCATTCCTAGTGTTGTATTGATGAATATCAGCTTGTTTGCTGAGTAGAACGAAAGAGACAATTTCTTTGAACAAAGTTCTGCAAGAATCTCTATATCTAGCATTTCCTAATATGATCGCTTTCTTCTTGTTGAATAAAATGCTAATGGAAAAGTGGATAATACATAGTTATTAGTGCATGCAAATTTGCAGTAGGTGTGTCTGAGCTGAGGTGGTAGGAATATTAAAGATTCCGTCAAACCAAAGCGGGAACGCGGTAGCGGGAGCGGGAGCGGGAACTGAACATGGGAACCGTGCGAATTGCTAGAAAACCAGTGAAAGTAGCAAACCATATATATTTCTCTGCTTGTCTGCATTTCGGAATACGAATAATCACTCCAGAATTTATGGCCGATTTCACCAACTGATTCCTAAAGTTAAGAAATACCTAAATCGGATTTGGGAATATCCAAGTGCAATTTGCGTTTCACCACACGTTAAGTAATGCTTAAGAGTGATGAAACGCAAATTGCACTTGGGCATTCCTAAATTCGATTTAGGTATTTCCTAAGTTTAGGAATTACTTGGTGAAATCGGCCATTAGTCTCGCATTCATCCCGCTCCCGCTCTCATCCAGCGTTCCCGCGTTGGTTTGGGGAAACCTTATACCTACTTGACAATTTGAATTTTAATGTCTCTGTATGGGCTCTCCAGTTGAGTTTGCGATCTAAACTAATTCCAAGTAACTCAACACTTCGTCCTTTTTGATCAATCTAACCAGTAGTAATGAATGATTTCTGTTACTTATCCTTATTGAGTTTCAATTTATGAGATATGAACTATGCTTCAGCTTCTGTTTCAATTTCTTCAGTTGGATCTAATGTAGGACTAGAATCTAGACTTGAATATATAAATGATGTGTTTGCAAGTAGTAACAAAGAAACTCCACTCATTTGAATATAAATTTAACATAATTGGCCCCAACACAGATCCCTGGGACACACCATGATTTATTTCTATGAAATATTTTGAACAGTTATTGAAATAGACAGCCTTAAACCGATTTGTCAGATGAGATACAAATGGCGAAAGTGCTATCCCTCTAATGCCATTATGAAATAACTTTTTCAGTAGAATATAAGAATTCAACAGAAAGACAACAATGGAGTCATAAAGATGAAAAGGGTCGTGACTGACACGCAGTATTGAACTAGAAAATATAGTACTAGTTAATATAAGAAAAAATGCAAATGTGAAAGAAGAAATAGAAGAAGGGAAGTTGAGAGAACTGAAAAGGAAAAATCGGGAAGCAAAGCAAATAAATGACTTATTAAAAACTTATTTATCAGAACTTCTCAGGAATATAATGAATATCGAATGTGAACCCTTTCGACATTGGTTTCAGAGTATATTTTCCATTAGGTTCTACAGGGCAATTCATAACGAGAGCCTGAACTATTTCTGCTTATACCTGAAGTTGCTATGTACTTTCTTGTTTATATGATTACTTTGTGAATAATGTTATGTCTAAAACGTATGGTTTTCAAACAAATACTTTGTTGCAGATTAGTAAGCGGCAAAAGTATAGACATCCTGAGAAAATTCATATAGGGTGCTACTAAAAGCATTTCAAAATATTACCTCAGGAAATAAACGTTGATGTCGAAAAATTACAAACGGCAATTAATCTAATTTTTCAAATACAACACCCTCTATTTTGATTACTTATATTTCGGATGTCCATCATCTTAATGGTGTAATTACACTTTAATTATAGACCTATAAAAGGTCGCGTGGCATCTTATTGCGTCATTATTCACCAGAAGACGATTGCGGATTCAAGCAATCGAAACGTTGTGAAAAATTTGAAACAGATAGAAATCTTTCAACCATTAAGATGATGGACGTCCGAAATATAAGTAATCAAGTTACTACATCGTCTATTTAAACACCCTCTATTTTATTGCACCATTGAGAAGCATTTTTTAAGAGCTTTTCGTCGATATAGGGTTGTAGGGTCTTTTTTTTTCTTTCCTCGGATGCTGGTCCTTTCACCAGCTACACCTCAGCCTCTTGGGCTTTTTGTGTTTTCCGTTTTGGTTTTACAGCACCCACTCCGTAACTCTGGTCCCCTATACCAGTCTGTACAGGTTCTTCACCGGTTGGCTGTTGTATTCTTCGGGAGTTATATTGGGTTTCCCAAAAATTGCCTGTCTCTTGCGGTCTAATGCCTCGCATTCTGACAGTATATGTTTGGCTGTTTCTGTCCCTTTACCACATTGTCTGCAGGAAAGTTATCCGTTGTACAGACCTATTTTGTGCAGGTGTTTTCTCATTGGACTGTGACCAGTGAGAAGACCCGTTATTGTTCTAACTTGATTCCTGCTCAGCTTGAGTAGTTCTTCAGTTTTGTGTTTTGACGGTTCTTCAATGTATGTTTTCCCGTGGTGCATGAGGGGGGCTTCGTGCCACCACTCCTTTTGTTTTCGCTTGACCCAGTCCCGAATGAATCCTCGAATGTCGGATTCATTAATCCCGAGTGCGGGTTCTGGGCCAATATATGGAGTTGATGAGCCCTTTCTAGCTAGCTCATCAGCTTTTTCATTGCCCTCGATACCGCAGTGTCCTGGAACCCACATCAAAGTTAATTTGTTGTGTTTTGTGAGAACACTGAGTTCTTCTCGGCATTCCCATACCAGTCTTGATGTCACTTTCGGGTTCATAAGAGCCTTCAGTGACGCCTGGCTATCGGTGCATATTTTGATCCGTGCATTGTGCATCTCCCTCATATTGATTTCTCTCGCGCATTGCAAGATGGCGTACATCTCTGCCTGGAATACAGAGGTGTTTGTTCCTAGTGAGACGTTTGTAGGGTCTACTTCGTAGAGTTTGCGAAATATGTTGCAAAATAAGAAATGTGGATGGGTTTTGAGGAATCTATTAGGCTGCTTTCGTGAAATTTGACACATCCTTAACATTATGAATACATCAGGAGTACATCACAAAGAAAATGTTTCTAGTAATACTCACAAAAGCAGGTCGAGTGATTAACAATAAACCATGTAAAAATTTTGGGGACAGGCTACTTATAAATGCTCAAATAAGTCACCATTATGTTCCACACAAGCTGCTAGTCTTCATTCAATCATCTTGATTCAGGAAAACCCGGAAAACCTAGAGCACCAACCCAGATGGTCGATGCACACTTCAAGCCAACACCAGTCGTCGGGGTTAGCATCTAGGCAACTCACATCGCACTTGCGTCACAACAAGGAATGCGGTCGCCTACTGATATCGATGCACTTAAGAAAAATTCTCTCATACTCCAGAAATCGAACCAGGTCAGATGCTAGCAGAAGCTTCAATGTTCGACAACGGTCGACAACGGTTAATCGAGGTGGATCTTGACGTGAATATAGAAAGCATTCCTTCACATAAACTTTTCATCGAACAAGAACCATCATCAACTTTTTTTAAATACAGCCATATTTTATTTTATTTTTTAAATACGACCGTGTCATAGTGAAATAAGATAAATACAGAAAAATATTTCTCATTCTAAATTCAATTATGTATCATAAATGCCAGTTTCATTATGTATCAGATCATCTCGGATTTTTGAAGAAATTTTGAGAGTGAGCCAGAAATGGAGAAAAATGGTGGATGAAGATGTGCTAGACGGAAAGAAAATCAAAAGTTTGGGTTGACATGTTAAATCATTGGTGAAATTCTTCAAAAAAATCATGATGATGGCCGAAATCGTCATAAGTGACTTATCATTTAAAACAGAAATAACAATACTGTATTGGTCGAAACAGGGCCGTCTCAAACAAATTAAATTGATGGTTGCTCGATGACGAAACGTCGGACAATAGAACTGATAATCACAAGGAAGATTATACAAAGTTTTTGAGAATTAGTATTTTTTATCTTGTTCCTATTCTGACGATACAAAAAACAATTTTTCCAAAGTAATTTTAAAATCAAAAATGTTTTTGGAATCTTAATACTTCCATACATATGTCTCCTCTGTTATGCAACATTTTTCTCCTTCACCCAAATCTCACTGTGACCTACACAATTCGACTTAGGGCCGGTATTATAAAGATCTCTCGAAGTTAACTTTAATTTTAACAGTCAAGTTAACTTCGGCTTTAAAATGGCAGTTTTATAAAAGTCTCATTTCTGAAATAAAAAGAAGAAGAAGGCAAAAATGTAACCTAGAATTTTTCGCAGTTTTTCCTGTGACATTTTTAAATTTTCTAATAAATAATAAAATTGCCATCAATAGATTTGAGAATCCTCCAAAATCTCCAATAATTACCAAAAATAAACATGTTGCATGAAATCTGAGTGTAAAACACTTGTGTTACTGGCGGTAGAAGATTATTTTTACTTATAATTACTTATAATTCCAAAGTAATTAGAACTATTAGAAATGTTGACTTATTAGTTGGTCTTTGCAAATTTGCCTCTCTATGTGCTCCTTTAACAAGCATACAGACTATCTATATGATCGAAATCCGTTTTAATTTGTTTTCAAATTATATTTCGTTCCACAAGATAAAATGGTTTAACCGATTTCTAAATATCCTTCGGCGCCGAGGGCCTTCAATAATAATCACAGCATCTCCTTCATTGTCGGTTAAAAGTTCCTCGAAAATAACCAGGATATCGTTTGCTAACATTTATTGCGAAAAAAAAACAATCTAATTGAGTTTTATGCTAAATTATTGACAGAAAAACTGTCGAAAACCACCATTTGCTACAAAGTTAACTTTCACTGATACCTTTTCCTCCCGATAAAGTTAACTCCTACCCTTTGAAGTTAACTGCAACATGTGACGTCATTCCACAAGTTAACTTCTAGTTGTCTGTCAAAATAGTTTTATAATACCGGCCCTTACTATGACGTAGATAAAAAGTCACAGTTCAGAGGATGCTTTATCCGACTCTACCACCATATTTTTAACAAAATAATTTTTCACTGTCAAGAAGAGTGAAAGGGTATCAACTATTAATATACGGTTGATTGATATGGGTATTGATTACATAATGTCTCATCCATCTGTATAACGCTATACATCGACCTCTCAGTCCATTTTGTGCATTTGACTTGAATATCAATATGAATTGGTCCTCTGAAGAAAATTTTAGCGGTGCTTTTGTTTTCGAGTGTTATTGGAAAATTGCCAAAATAATGGGAATATCTTCCTGGGAAAGAAAAGGAAAAACAACGTTGCAAATTATTGTATTAAATTTTCCCTCTCTTCTGTGGTTCATGGCATCTGTATTTATCTTTACAAAGATACTTCTGGAGGACAGATTCGGGTTGCAGAAATCACAAGGTATCGGTTTTAAGACCATACTGTTTTCTGATTATTTTTGTGAAATAATTTCCGCAAGCGCAAGTCTTTACAAGTGTTTGTTTCACAATGAAGAATGGAAAAATATTTCGGATATAGTACGATCCGAAAATAATTTCGAAAACTTCAAAACTACTGCGAAGGAGAAAACCAAGTGTGTTTTTAAAACGGCTTTTTGTCACTTCGTTCTCATTTCAGCGAGAATTTTGAATTGTTTTGTCATTCATATGACTGAACCGGAGAGTGAAACACATTTTGTTTTTTATGTGTTCTTGAGATACTATTGGCAGTTTGTATCGCTCAACTTGTTTTGGGGATTATCCAATGTGATGAAGAATCGCTACGACAATCTAAAAGTAACGATACTGCATACCCATTCAAGTACATTGATGAATAAGAAGCAGTTGGAGCGAAAAATTCAGGAAATAAAGTCAAGATACCACGAACTCTACACTGCTGCCCTCAATATCAATAGGGTATTTTCTATCTCAAATTTTTGTATATTAGTATTGGCAGTAATGGAAACCTTGAATATTTGTAAATTCGTTGTACAATTGAATAGTCAACCCGAAACATTGGAGAAAACGGAATTGACAGCTTCTTCGATCGTGAATTGGATATGTACAGTGGTAAGTCATATATCTATACAGGGTCTGAAATTACTTGAATGAGATTTTATCCATTCTAACAAAATAAATTATTTCATGAAGATGTTTGAGAAGAGCCACCTGTCAGTGTTGCTATGTATGAATTCAGAATGTAGAAGTGAAAGAATGATTGGGGGGGAGAAATATCTTTATTGTCTTTCAAAATACTCTCCTGTGAGATCTACATAAGTACACATTTAGCATTCGATTGAACCAATTGGCAAAACTGTTATCACTCAGAAGTAGATATTTTCATAACATGGTTTTTGAATGCATAAACATCTTGTGGCGTCGGAAGGCGTTGAACACGTCCAATATACAGTCTGGGCGGTATATGGGCCACATATGGGATTTTTTTTATTAATTGTGAAACCAAAATACAAAAACTGCCAAAAACATGTTCGATAATAATATTTGATGCCCTTAGAATGGTTGCAAGTCAAACAGCATACAGAGTAGGTCAAAAAATATAAAAATTGTACTGGAGTAAAGTAACTTTTTTCCAGAAAATTCAGCAGAATGTTATTAGGAAAAGTTGTCTACGATTGAAAGTTATGCCTGCATACCAAAACATGGCCTTTTAAGGAATGTTTTTTTTAAACATCAATAATTTCCCAATTTCATTTTTGTTTTCTTATATTCACCTTAAACACTTTCATAAATCAATCACCATCAGATCAATTGATCATAACTTTGTTCAAATTGAAGCATATTTGTGAAACTAACACAAATTTTTATTTTGTTAGGTTCCCCCAAACTTCATGTTTGTGCAACGATAATTAAGTAAGGCAATTTTGAAATTTCGCCGACATTATTTTAAACACGGTAAAACATTAGTGATGATAACACATTGAAAAGTTCTCAATCAAATTGATTATTTTTGATTTTTGATGTTTATTAAATAGTTTTTTATATTTTGAGATCAAATTTGAAACCTGGGTTACATTTGAGGGCTTAGATCATCCAACATATCGAATGATTGCAAGAATCTACAGGGAGATATTTTTTCAGGTGTCAAAACCTTTTTCGCCCCATAAACTTTTTTGCAGTGCGTTGCTGGTTGAATCTAAAACACGAAATGAATTATTTGTCTAGTTTATAATTTTTTTTTTCAATTTTTACGCATCTGCAACCATTATCGAGAAAAAAATATTAAATTATTCTTTGTAATTCACTAGATTTAATTTTAAAAAAATTAACGAAACTATCGAAGATATAATTAGTGGGGTCTGACTGTTATATTTATTTTGACTTTAAGGTTTGTTTTGAAGCATTTGACATTACTTGAAAGTTGGTTTATGTTTCATCGTGTATTTGTTTTTATATTTTTTTAATTTATTCACCATTAAAATTTAAAATAAACCATATTCATTTGACATCCAATTTGTTTATGGTCTTGCTAAATGGTGACGGATTTGAACTTCAGAGGTTGTAATAATATAATAATAATAATATTTTTATTACCCATCAATCACAATCAATATAATAATATTCATGGAACAATTTCATGAATGAGGCAAAAGGTAGTTCGGTTCAGTTTCCGGCCAAGGCCGAATCTGGTCTTCCACCGACACCACTAAAATTAACTAAACTAGAGAATAAAAAAAAAACGTCAGAGACTTAAGTATTACAAAATGTATGCGCTTATACAGAAAAGAGAGAGACAGCGTGAGGGAGAATGAGTGTATGTGAGAGAGAGAGAGAGAAAAGTGAGAGAAACAGAGATAGAGAAAATAAGAAAGATAAGTAAAATTAATTAAATGTATATCACTGAATGCTCAGCAAATATCCTTTAAACTTCCTCTTGAATGACATTACTCATATCAAAATATATTCTATTTATTGTAAAGATATTATTAATGAAAACGACTGAAGTATAGGTGAAGCTCTTTCCGAACAATGCCTTGGAGTGCTTGGGTATAGTTAACAGTACTTATTTGTCGTCGAATATTTGTATTATGTACATCAGCTCTGAATGACAGTTTGTCATAAAGATACGGTGGGGTTTTAGTTTTAAGTAAATTAAGACACATGCATGCTAAATGGAGAAATCTCGAAGGTTTCCTATTCGCCGGCTTCCCAAATATTATTTAGAGAGCTGCCTATATGATTTACTGACAGTTAAAGAACCGTCTGCTGGGCATGAAATGTTATTCTTGGTATTGCCCCAAGTCACCTGGATGTAGTTTTCAAATTTCTCCAGATCAAGGTCAGGGAGGGGGGGACGTTTGGGAACCATTTCGGTAGATATTATACATACATCAACTTATTCTGACGACATATAGCGGTGGAAGGACCTCTGATAAGAAAATGCTGGATTCATTGCTAAAGTACCTAGGGTCATTTCCAGCACCTTTTATAAAAAAGTCAAGGTTCGTTAGGTTCCTTATTTTTCAGGTTCTGTTTGAGGAAACTTGTAATTTGGATCAAAAACCAAATGAGTAGCGCTTTTTGATTTCATTGTGATAGGTTCTCCATTTCGTTGAAAATTGAAATTAAATGTTGCGAATTACAAAAAACTATTTTTTATACTTCCGCTTACCAAAGTAGCCTTTGACGCTTTCAGATCTCAACGCAAAGTTGACGTTTTCCGAGGAATGTCATTTTGTGACAGCTTTTACGCTCTAGAGCGAGAATATTGAAAAACCGCTCGATCTCCCTAGCTTTTGTTGAAAACGATCTCGGGATTCGGTAATTTTTTTTTGGCAAGTTTTTTCACTTTTTTTCTTTTGTTAGAGATGTATATTATTGGATATTTGGATAGCTTATACATTTGGGATTACTATTGAAGGTAAATCTTCTCAAGCGTAATATCATGTGCCTATGTTGAATGAAGTGTTTATCGTTGTTATGTCTGAGAGCTGCGTTTGTAGGAAAAATCGTATGTGTATTTCGAGCACAAAGTGTCATTGTCGCTCTCCAAAGATTACCGCGCTTCGCTTCGTGTCACTTTGCGTTCTAAATACACAAATAGCTAGTTTTTCTCGATATCGGTCGCAGATGCGTGAAACTTTCAGGAGACAAACAAGTTTATGAACGAAACATTACGTATTTTAGAGTCCACCAGCAGCGCTCCACAAGAAAGTTTAAGAAAAGAAAACGGGCTTGACCCCTGAAAAAATATATCTCTTCAGATTCTCACAATCACTCGGTAAGCTGTTTTGCTTATATAAAAAAGTATCACTTTGACCTGAAAAATACGCCCCCTCAAATCATCTTGATACTGAATTTTGAAACACCCTGTACACAAAAATTAATTCTCTTTCATTCCACAAGACGCTTTTGTTATTTCATGTTGTTCGCTAATATTTTCCACTTGTTCCATTTCAACAATATCATTATATTTGTTTCAGGTCCAAACAGGATTCCTGATATTTGCCTGTGATAAGATAGAATGCTCTGCAGAGAATATTATCAGTACGTGTTACATCTTTCAAAAAAATGAGATGTTAACTAGTGACGAATTATCATTCCTCGTCGATAGCCTGGAAAATCTGGCACCTAAATTCACAGCAGCTGGCTTTATGCAACTGAATAGAAAAACTATTTTACCTATTCTGTCATTAATAACAACATACGTCATAGTCCTCATACAATTGATGGAAATAGGACAATGAAGAGATAATTCAACTTCTTTAATGAAATTTTTGGTGATACATGTATGGAATTAGAAGGGTTGCACTTTTTCTTCATGAAGCCCACCTCAAAAATCGATTTGAAACTGTTCGTTTGTCTGCAATCATTGCAACAACGAGCAGCATGAGGAAATTAAATTTCTAAATGGTCCTATTCATAAAATTTTTAACCAAATCAGATAGATCATCTATTGTTATTCAGATACTTAGATTTCAAATAACTGCACTTACAAATCGGATGTTTGTAAATCTAGAATTTGTAAAAAAAATATTTCAGATGAATTAGAATTATTGCACATACGCATTAAATTGCATTTTAAGCAACTTATTCAAATAACTATTTTCGATATTCTTCACCACCCACAGTTTTTTTCGGGAGTTATTACACAAGTGCTTCAAAATTACCGATAATTTTCCATGAAAGCATGTTGTCTAAAAACTGCATGAGTTTATTTTCATATTTTGTCGAAAGAGCCCGACTCCGAAAGAGGAGGGCTCTTTTTGCAAAATATGAAAATAACCGAATGCAGTTTTTTTTACTGACAACATGCTTGAATGGAAAATTATCAGGTTTATTTTGATGCACGAGTGTAATTCGGTAGAATATTTCCGGAGTTAAAACAAAAATGTATGTGCTGAGTCAAGATGACAAATGTACATTTTAACAATCGTTACTATAGATACGAGGGCTGACAATAAAGTAAGGTCTCCAATTTTTTTTTTCATAGAAAATGACATTTATTTACAAAAAGCGATACACCGTTGGAAAGGCCAAGGTCTTGGCTACTTTTCTACATAATCGCCATTTTTTTTCAACACCTTGCGCATCCGCACGATGAACTTGTCTATGCCGGCAGAATACCACTCTCCGTCCGCCTCGCGCAGCCAGGTGTTGACCTCTTTCTGAACCTCCGCGTCACTATCAAACTTCTTCCCTCCGAGATGTTTTTTCAGGGCGGGGAACATGTGGTAGTCACTGGGGGCCACGTCGGGACTATAGGGAGGGTGATCGATGATTTCCCAGCCAAATGTCTTGAGCAGGTCAAGGGTAACGTTGGCTGTGTGCGGGCGCGCGTTGTCGTGGTGAAATTTCACTCCTTTGCTCAGCAATCCCGGGCGTTTGTTTTTTATGGCACGACGAAGCTTTTCCAGGGTCTCACAGTACCTTGCTGCATTGATAGTGGTTCCCCTTGGCATGAAATCCACCAACAATACCCCGTGGCGATCCCAAAACACCGTAGCCATCACCTTGCCGGCTGACAGTGTCGCCTTAAACTTTTTGGGTTTCGGAGAATCGCTATGGCGCCATTGTTTGGACGACTCCTTTGTTTCGGGTGTGTAGTGATGAGCCCACGTTTCATCCCCCGTAACAAACCCTTCCAAAAAATCATCGCCTTCCTCTTCAAAACGGGCCACAACTTTGGTCGCACATTCCACGCGCCGCTTCATGTGGTCTTCGGTCAGCTGTTTCGGCACCCATCGGGCAGAAACTTTGTGGTACTGCAACTTGTTCACAAGGATATGACGGATTGTTTCGCTGCTACACACTCCTCCAAGCTTCTCTTCCAAGTCCCTAATTGTCGCACGGCGGTTTTTGAGCATTTCTGCCTCCACTGCTTGAACAATCGCATCCGAGACCGACGGTCGGCCACTTCTCTCCTCGTCGTGAACATTAGTGCGCCCGGAATTGTACTCGCGGCTCCACTTACGCACGTTTTTTATGTCCATACACTTTTCCCCGTAAACTTCAACTAGTTGACGATGGATTTCAATAGGTGTCACCTTTTTCGCACTCAAAAAACGTATTACAGAACGCAATTCGCACTTGGACGCTGACGCGAGTGGTACCTCCATCGTTGACGGCTGCTCAGCCAAGACTGAGCGGTCGGGGAAGCCTCACCCAGCAGCAAAGTGGTAGTGGGGGAACCAAGGAACACGGCGGTGTTGCCAGATTTCGCCTAGCGCGTGATCCGGCGAAGTTGCAGCGTTGGAGACCTTACTTTATTGTCAGCCCTCGTACACGGACCGAGCGGGTAATTTTCGATACCTACCGGGTAATTTTCAGCCTGAAAATATCCCGCCGGTAAATTTTCATGTATAATACAACAAGTGCCGATAAAATTGCCGATTATTCTTCGACTTCACTTGACGAGTTATCATAAAATTTGGAAATACAACGAGTGCGTAGCACGAGTTGTGTTACCTAAAATTTTATGATAACGAGTAATTGTGAAGGAGGAGAATAATCAGGAAAATTTTATTGGCACGAGTTGTATTTTATATGAGAATTTCACAAAATTTGCTTTTTTTAGTAATAATAATTAGAACTAGAATTATTTATTTCAACTCATTCAGATACATAGATAATTACAATTCATTACAATTGAAATTTTGAACATTGTACAATTCTGGAACACTATTTTTGAATTTGTTTGCTCATTTTTCGTCTCATTAGAGCTGCTACAAGAGTAGACGTTTTTGTTGGCATCGCTGAATGAAGAACTTGAACTCGCTCTCATTTTAGTGACGATTGCAGAGTGTCTTTTTGGCTGCATGTTCATATAGGACTGTAAAGAACTGGAACTGCTGTGTCCTGTGATCTTCATCATTTCTTGTTCAGACACTTCAGGTTGGGCAAGGTGAGTAACAGCGGTAGACCTATGACTGTGATTGCTGAATTTTTTGTTCTGAATATCCAAACCCATTTCCTGACAAGTTTCTTTAGTCCATTTTGACATAGTTTATTCCAATAGGACAATTTTTGTACCAACCAATACTGTCAGGATCTTTCCATCTAGGATTCGGAGTTAGGAAAAAGCGGTCGGACGTGATATGTCCAGGGCGTTTTTCCATCACTTTGTGGAATATGCGAACAGGGCAAATATCGGGGTCCGCAGTATTTTTTATTAACCATTTGCTTGAAGTACATGATTTTGACCCACCTTGATTGGTTTTGTTAAATATGGGATTATATTCAATACGTCCAGTCGGCCGTCCAACATTATCCTTTTCCACTATAAAAAACTAACCTTCGAGTAACATCCTTCATTGCCCCTCCAAGCAAGTTCTTTGGCTGCAATGAAAAAAAATTTCTTGATGAGTCCCTCCGGATTGTTTTCTTTCCAATATCTCAGTAATCTCATATTTTCCTCAATTGTAAAAGCAGTTGAACTCGTTTTCCTCTTTTCGACATCCCCTTGAAGTAATTTTCTCTTCGCATCTCTTACATCACGGGCTGATCTAAATTCTATGTCAGCAAATGGATTCATTTTCACATTATAATCATTATAAAACTTGTTTTGGAGCAGTTTTGCGACAACATTCCAATTGAATTTTATAAGTTTCTTTATATTCACTGCCATCCTGCTTCTTCATATTGAAGGCATAATCTTTCAATATATTCGCAATTTCTACTGGGGTAGTTTCCTTTTCGACAACATAATTCCTATTTCGGCAAAAGTCCATAAATTGTTTCCAAGCATAATCTTTAGATTTCCTTGTATTTTTTGGCGTATTCTTTGCAATTGCCAAATTAATTTTGATATTTGTAGCAGTTCCCCATCTATTGGATTCCATTTCTTTTTCGAATTACCGAATAATATTCCGAAAGCGAAACGATATTCAAACGTCAGTTATGCGTCAGAATTTCCGTTACCATGGAAATTCAGATAGTGGTATAATCGTATATTAATTCGCTGCAGGAGAAAATAATCAGCAAAGCTTCAACCTCATTGGATGTGTTTTGTCATTAGGAACAATTTCATTGGTTTTTTGACAGTTGCGTGGAATTCTCGCTGTAATTGATCGAAAATGTCCCGCTTCATATGGGATTTTTAACATACGATGGAAATATTTGATTTAACACCGTACCGGTGGCTATGGGAAATTCCACTTAATTTTTAGCTTATTGGACATTCACAATCGATCACCCTTAAAAAATTTTTCAACAATCTAATTATTTTTTCCCTACATGTTGAGAATATCAATTTATTAGGAATTTGATTTTTTTGTTTATTGATTTGTTATTCTGTTTTTGTAACTAAAAATAGGTAAAAAAAATTTAATATTTTGTTAGTTGGTTGAAAGTTTTAAGTTTAAAAATGTTTTTGCTAGACTCGACTCTTTTTTTAGTGGCCCACCTAAGTTGTTTGTGAATTTCCTTTCAAAAAATAAAATTTTCAGACCATCCTATGAGTACTACTTTTTTTCTTATTTGAAATATCTAATATTTGCATTTGCAGTTCTATTACCTTCAACTTGATATTTTTAATTCATGACCGCCATCTATTTTCAAATGGTTCAAAGTCATCGATCATGGAATCTCACTTCCAGATTCGGTTTATTCTGGGCTAGTTCGATCACAGAATCCTATTTTTATAACAGACTTATTGTTTGTTTGAAAGTGGTTGGCCATGTTTCACTTTGAGAGAGGTTATTCTGGACTTTCATTGTCTAAAAAAGAACAATGAAAAATCTAATTCTCTGCAATTTTTATTCACGTTTCAACTGTTGAAATCTACAGTCGTTATCAAGTGTATAAATGCGACAATCTCAAAGATACTTCTTATATATGCTATGGCTAATTTTGTGTGATTAGCCTAGGGGTAATTTGCCAGTGTTCAGGTAAGCTTGTTAATTACAGTGCCGGGCCCCTCCGGTACAGCATTGTTAATTCTTATCGCAATTTCAATTGATCCATGCTACTAATTAAGGGTTTCCACACATTACGGATTTCTATACTAGCTTGACTGAAGACTTTGTTGTTCATAATATATGCACAATATAGGCGGATTCTGCCTGCGGACAAAGGAAACGCAACGGTCATAATGGACAGCGACTGTTAAAGTCTTTACCTGGAATATTCTAATTATATTCGGATCGAAGAACGATTTCTTAATTTTATTTGGATTTTTTGTCAAGTGATACTTCTCGTCAATGTCATACATTTATTATTATTTTTGTTTTTTTTCACTCTATAGTAACATAATGATAACTACATTTTGTGAATGAATATACAAAGTGAAACGAATATATATGTCAATGAAAGTAAATAAAAACATAACATTTCTCCCATCCAGTAATTGAACTGGGATATATAGCAATTACTTCTTCACATCCAGTACAATTAATCGTGATACATGTCGTCGATATACGGTCTGATTGGAGTTTCTTACATCCACTATTCTAGTTTTGCCATCTTTCGCCGGGTAAAGGTTGATGACTACAGCCTTCTGCCATAAGTTCCGGGGTCCATCTGGATCAAACATAATGACAATGTCTCCTACTTGTATTCCTTTTCCTCCGGTGTCTTGGAACCATTTACTGCTTCTGATAAGTGTTGGCAAATACTCTTTTGTCCATCTTGACCAAAACATATCTGCCAACCTCTGTGTGGCTCTCCAGCAGGACATCAAGTTTAGGTCTCTCTCTGCAGTTTCAGTGAAAGGCACAGAAGTATGGGAGGGTCCAATCAGAAAATGATTTGGCGTCAAACTTTCCGCATCGTCCGAATCGAGGGATACATGAGTCAGTGGCCTAGAATTTAAAATACTTTCGCATTCCAAAAGTACAGTCCGGAGTACGTGTTCTGGTGGATACCTTGAGTTCAAAATAACCTTCATTATCTTTTTAATACTCTGTATTAATCTCTCCCAGCTACCACCTGTGTGCGGCGCTAAAGGGGGATTGAAAAAGAACCTAATTTTTTTCATCACACTAAATTCTATTATTTCGTTTTTCTGAATTTTTCGAAATTCTTCTGTCAATTCCTTTTCACCGCTTTTGAAACAAGAACCGTTGTCACAGTAAATTTCATCTGGGAAACCTCTCCGACAACCAAACTGTCGAAGTACGTTTATGAAGGAATTAGTACCCAGATCATGAGCTATTTCCAAATGAACAGCACGAGTCGTCATGCATGTGAAAATAGCACCGTACCTTTTTTCCCGGCTCCTTTTTACTGTGACTTCCAGTGGTCCAAAATAGTCAATGCCTGTTTTCATGAAAGCTCTAATTGTTGGTTGGATTTGGCATTCTGGCAGTTGTCCCATAACTGGAATCTTCGGAGTCGCACGTTGGATTTTGCAAAATTGACAACTATTCCAGATGCTTTTTACCGTTTGTCTGATTCTTAAAATCCAAAATTTTTGTCGCAAGTTATTTATTACAGTTTCCTGGCTGTGATGGTATACATCCTCGTGATATTTCTGAATAATGAGTCTTGTGATTTTATGTTGTGGGTCCAAAATTATGGGATTTTTTGTTTGTGAAATCAGTGTCGAATTTTCCAATCTTCCAGCGAGTCTCAGAAGACCGTCTTCTTCAGATAGAAAGCAAGTCAATGTACGAAGTCTACTTCCTGATGGAAAGGCTTGATTTTTCTTCAGTGCAGCAATTTCTTCTACAAAAGAGTCATTCTGTACTTTTCTGAAGAGAAGGTTTTCAGCTTTAGTGATTTCTTCAACTGATAGTTCTCCCTTAGCTGTGCAACGTCTGTTGATGATATCGATAAATCTCATAACATAAGAAGTGGCTCGAAGTAATCTCTGCCATTTCGAGAATCTGTTGAAATCAGGTGTCAACAAAACTTCTTTTGAAGAAATAACTAAAATATTTTCTGTGTGCTTTTCTTCCAAATTTTCTGGGTTGATACTTGCATTATCATTTTCAGTTTCAAACTCTTTTGGCCAGTCTTCAGGACATTTCTTCAAAAAATCAGGACCATTCAGCCATCTCTCACTATTCCAACAAGTTTTTCTTCTAGTGGCATCATCAGCTGCATTCTCTTTTGAGTGCACGTACCTCCAGTCAGTCACATTAGTGATGTCCTGAATTTCTCCCAAGCGTTGAGCAATGAATACTTTGTATCGTCGTGCCTCCGAACGTATCCGATGCAAAACTGTTTTCGAATCCGTCCAATAAAAATCGAAGATATTTTCAGGTCCATCGTCTTTTTTAGTGATTGGCCTAGGCGTTCTCCCATCAGGGCTCCTTGTAGTTCCAATCTTGGTATCGATAGGGGTCGTAAAGGTGCTACTTTGGTCTTGGCAGTGATGAGGTTCGTTTGAATGTTTTGTCCCTCTCGAATTCTGAGATATGCAACTGCTGCGTAATTTGACTCAGAGGCATCGCAAAAGACATGTAATTGTATTTCACTACTCAGACGATCTAATGTGAAATACTGCCTTGGAATCTGGAATTTAAAAATGTTTTTCAAATCTGAAAGCCAGGTTTGCCATTGTTCATTGAGAGCTTCGGTGATTTCATCGTCCCAACCAATTTGGCTCCTCCAAATATTCTGTAAAAGAACTTTTCCTCTGATGATAAAATTTGCCAAAAATCCTAGGGGGTCGAAAACTGACATCACAATTTTTAAAATATCTCGTTTTGTTGGTCTTCTACGATTTTCCAAAATGTCTTTTTCGATTTTATTGAATTTTGTCTGGAAACAGAATGTGTCCTGTACATGATTCCAATAAACACCTAAAATTATTTCTACTGTTTCTTCCTCATTGCCTTTCAATTCCTTATTTCCTAGTGCTACAAGTTCTTCGTCTACGTCCTGGAGGACTTTGTTGTCATTGGCTATCCAATTGCAAATAACAAAGTCACCTTGTTTATGAACATGTATAACGTCTTGAATCAATTTCTTAGCCTCTTCCAGTGAGTCAGCATTTCCCAAGTAGTCATCCATATAGTGGTGATGTATGATAGCTTCTGCGGCCTCAGGAAAAATGTCTGCGTAGTCTCTGGCATTCCTATTTTTAGCCTCTTGAGCGAGACATGGGCCACATGTTGAACCAAAGAATACTACCAAAATTTCGTAAACGTCCGGTTCCACGTTACGATCTAGTCCCCTCCAGAGTATTCTTTGAGAACAACAATCATCTTTTCTCACTCTCACTTGAAGAAACATTCCCCTTATGTCTGACGTGAAAGCATATCTCTTTACCCTGAAATTTAGGAGAATCGTTTGAAGAGAATTATAAAGGTCTGGTCCAGTCAACAAGCAATCATTCAGACTTATACCTTCATTTTTTGCCGAAGCATCAAAAAAGATCCGAAGTTTATTCGGCTTGTTTGGATTGACGACGCCAAAGTGGGGTAAAAACCAGGTTCTATTCGATGTTTTTTCAGTTTCAGTTTTCGATAGTCTTCTGATGTACCCCTTTTCTTCCATTTCTTTGAACTTCTCATCGTACATTTCAGCATACTTCTTGTCCTTGTCCATTTTCCTTTCAACAAAATGAAGTCTTCTCAAAGCGCTCGTCCTACTTTCTGGCAAAACCAAATCTTCTTTTTTCCAAAGTAGTCCTGTCTCAAATCTCTGTCCTATTCTTCTCAAAGTATTGTCCAGTATCTGCTGAGCTCTTTTGTCTTCAGGTGATGGTGCTAGTTCTTGAGGATTATCTATTTTCTCCAGTCTCCATTGTTCCTTGACAAGGTCATGAAGAACATCCAAGTCATCCTTCATTGCATCAGAAGTTTGAATATGACAAACTAAATTTGAAGCTCTTTCACCATTTTTTAAATTTCCATGAATCACCCAGCCCAGGAGAGTTTTACTTACCGCTGGTCCATCCCACGGTCCTGAAATAAGTTTTCTATTGACCAAAAGTGGCCAGTTGTCCTGTCCGATAATTATTTTCGGTTGAACATTATTCATAGAAATCACTCTATCATTAATATAAGGATAAATTTTCCGTAATTTTTCGACATCTATTGTTTGATGGGGTAAAGATAATTTTGTTGTGCGTACGTGACGTAATTGAAAGCACGAACCATTATTCTTTCCTTTTATCGTGAAACTTACCATTCTAGAATCATTCTCATGACGTACCACATCTTCGTTTGTCCATTGCAAACAGAGATATTGTTTTGGACCATTCAAATCTAAAGAATCCGCAAATTCTTCATCAATGAGAGTGATAGTAGAAGCATCGTCCAACAAAACGTAAGTTTCAATTTCTTTGCCGTTATGACATAAAATAACAGGTAATATTTTCAAAATAGCGCTCATGTTAGAAATATAGCAGTTGGTTTCAGTTACATTTTGTTCGTTCAAATTACTATTATTTCTAGACTTATTATGCAAAAGTGTATGATGAAGTCTTTTGCAGTCATCTATTCCACACACTATTTTCTTTCGGCATTGGCGAATATTATGGAAAGGTGTAAGACAGGAAAAGCAAATTTTCTTTTTGGTTATTAAAGCCCATCTATCATCCACTGACAAATCGGAGAATTTAGGACACGAGCTCAATGGATGAATCTCCCTGTCGCAGCAAAAACATCTTTTGTTCGAAATTTTGTCTGAAGTTGTCAACGTGACATCTTTACTGTCATTACAGGATTTATATTTTTGTTGCTTGTCAAACTTTGGAAAGTGAATCTGTGCTATTGCATTTGCTTTTTCGTCTAACCAATTCGATAATTCAATGAGTTTTATTTTAGGTTTCAATTTAGAGATGTGTTCTACCCACAACAGTTTGTAAGAGGTCGGTAATTTATTCAAAATTTCTGTGATCAACAGTGAATTTCGTAGATGATCGTTCTCTTCCAAACATTGCACGGTAGCAACAAAATTTTTGATATCATCGGAAAATACTACAAATGAGTCCAATTTCTCTTCCTTAATCTGGGGGAATCTTCTAATTTTATCCAATAACATTGAAATTATGTACTCTGAACGCCCAAATCTAGTTTCAAGTAAGTGTATAATTTTGTTCACATTTTGAGGAAGTATGAGCAGAGACTGAACTATACTCCTAGCATTTCCTCTCAAACATTTTTGTAAGCAGAATTGATTTTCCTCGTTAGAGAAACCACAAATTTTTGATGAATTTCTAAACTGATAAATGAAGTTCGGCCTGTCGAGTGGATTTCCGTCAAATATCGGTAAATCTTTCGGCAAGGATTGTCGTGTCAAAATTTTCGTTATTTGAGGAAGAGTAATTGGATTTTCATGTCGGGAAGTAGAACCTACTTCATTATTGTCAAATCTCAAATCTCTTACCTTTGAATATCCTTGATTTTCATAATTTTTACCTGGCGCTTCACTGAACATGTCACTTACATTCCAATTCGAAGCTTGGTCATGTCGATAATCCCAGGGAAGTTGACCGTCCATCCATTCTTCCACCTTAGGCTTAATTGACTCATGCATCGACTCGGACGTAGAATCGGACTCGCTGTTTTCATCATTTTCTTCAATTTCTGCCAGTTTGAGTGCCAACTGAAGGTCTAACATCTCTTGTTCTAATTTCTTCTTTTCTATAGCTGTTTCGATTTCGGCTCTTCTCTTTCTTGATGCTATGCTACTTCTACTGCCTCTTAACTTGGACTTCGCAAAATCAGTTTGAATTTTCTTTTCGTCTTTTCTATCTTTTGGAGTTTTTTGTCTGTCTTTTTCAACTTCAGCGAATTGCAGTCTGCTTTCGCTTGTAACTTGTTGGGCTGCTTCCTTAGCTTGAAGTCGTTTGCTGCGTCGTACATTATCTGATTTCGTTTCCATTGTGTGTCTACCAGAGTGCTGGTTAGTTCAAAGAGATCGAAGGACCAATGTTAAAGTCTTTACCTGGAGTATTCTAATTATATCCGGCTCGAAGGACCAATGTTAAAGTCTTTACCTGGAATATTCTAATTATATTCGGATCGAAGAACGATTTCTTAATTTTATTTGGATTTTTTGTCAAATGATACTTCTCGTCAATGTCATACATTTATTATTATTTTTGTTTTTTTTCACTCTATAGTAACATGATGATAACTACATTTTGTGAATGAATATACAAAGTGAAACGAATATATATGTCAATGAAAGTAAATAAAAACATAACAGCGATCTCTATTAGAGAAAAACCGAGGAGGTACTCGGTAAAGGTGAATAGAAACGATTGGCTAAAGATCCCACTACAACGATAGAAAGAAAGGTGTACCAGACGCTAAAAAATTACGAACAATTTTAATCAATGCTGACACCGCACTACAGCAAGCCACCGCACCTTTATGGACTACCAAAAATCCACAAGGCAGAAGTTTCTTTGAGGCCGATAACCAGCTCTAGAGACTTAGCTACCTACAATCTAGCTAAGTTCCTACTGCCGATTATCCAACCACTGCAAGGCAATACCTCGACGTTTGTGAAGAACTCCAGGCACTTCGTAGAGATCCGGGAAGGGGTCAGAGTAGTACCAGGAGACCAATTCGTCAGTTTTAACGTGGAAAGTCTCTATACTAACGTCCCGGTAGAAGAAGCCTTACAAATTATTCGGAAAAATCTGCAAGAAGACACAGAGCTGAAGAACAAGACGAACCTACCAGTACTGGACCTGCTAGAATGCTGCCTACGAAATTGCTACTTTCAAGAAAAATACCGCTTTTTCTCCTAGGAGGACGGACTACCGATGGCATGCCCATTATCGCCCTTAGTAGCAAACATCTAAGGAATGTTTTGAAGCTTTTGCTACAGAGACAGCCCATAAGAAACCTCAGATGTGGTTGAGATATGTTGACGACACGTTTGTCATATGAAACCACGGAGACGAGGAACTTGACGTCTTTCTGGAACATCTGAATAACATCAGAAAGTCCACAAAATTCTCGATGGAAAAGGAGACCCAAGACGGTTCACCTTTTCTAGACGTGAAAGTTTAAAAGAACAATGATAAGTGCCAAACATCAGTGTACAGAAAGCCGACTCACACTGGACAATACCTAAACTTCGAATCGAACCATCATGGTGCTACAAAGAGAGGGGTTGTTCGATCGCTGGTGGACCGTGTCTACAACCTGTGTAACACAGAAAAAAGTCTTACCATCGAATTGGACAATATCAAGAAAGATCTTCGACGAAATGGGTACCCAAAAAAACATATAGAAGAGGTTCTAACCCGCAGGGGGGATAAGAACAAGAAACCAGACGAGCCGACACAAGCCACCCTGTGCGTTCCGTATGTTAGAGGTCTATCGGAAAGAATAAGGCAAATTGGGTCGAAATACAAAATACGGACATGTTTCAAGTCAGGTAACACTATTCGCAGCCATCTCACAAAGACGAGACCACGTAACGCTGAAATTGACTCCAAAAACTGCATCTACCGCATCCCTTGTGAATGCGGTGAAGCTTATCTTGGAGAAACTAAGAGACCACTTAGCGTTAGACTCGATGAACACAAGAGAAACACCCAACGAGGAGAAACATCAATGTCAGGGATAGCGGATCATGTCTGGACGACCCAACACAATATAAAATGGACTGAAGCCGAAGTCATCCATAAAGAAGAGGGCTGGTATAGAAGGGAGTTTAAAGAGAGTGCATATATTTTGAACAACAAAGTCTGTGTGTGTGGAAACCCTTCATTAGTGGCATGGATCAATTGCAATTGAGATAAGAATTAACAATGCTGTACCGTAATTAACAAGCTCACCTGAACACCGGCAAATCACCCCTAGGCTAATGACCCAAAATTTGCCATAGCATATATGATAAGTATCCTTGAGATTGTCGGATTTATACACTTGATAACGACTGTAGATTTTAACAGTTGAAACGTCGCGAATAAAAATTACAGAGAATTGAATTTTTCTTTGTTCTTTTTTAGACAATGAAAGTCCAGAATAACCTTACTCAGACTTATTGTCCTTATGCGCTGTACAAGAGATGGCGCACACGCATGTTTCGTGAAGTTTGCTAAATTGATAATATTTATCCAAATCTATATTTTCGTAATTCCTACAAGTTAAAGCTACTAATGATACTAATGGTCTTTATGGAATTCATAATTTGGAAAGTTTATATCACTTAGGATAAACGGTGAAATGTTGCTGCTATCGATACACTTCGCGTTCTCACCTTTTTCCTCTAAGGTGTCTGAGACGCTGACCCGCTTCTACCGGGTGAGTGAAATTCGGGTAGATGCAAGGGGATCTCGGAAACGGTAAGAGCTACGGAGAGGGTAAAATGAAGGCAAAGTTGCGTATTATTTCAGATATATACAGAAAAAAACGAAAAATTTGATTTTTGTTTTTCACTTATATCTGCTTTATTCACTGATGATGACCAGATACCATCGTACGACTGAAAATTTCTAGTGGTATACAATCATGATAAAATATGACTATTGAAGCCTAAAAAAAAGTGATAAAAATCCAGGTCCGTATTTAAAATTTCATAGTTAGGGGTGGCCCAAGGAAAACAACACCCTGTAGAACACTTTCGTTTACATATTTTTACAGCCCATTGAAAGTTGCAATGGCAAAGTGAAAACAGTTTCTGAAAATCTATTGTATTAAAGCAGATATACGTGAAAAACAAAATTCAATTTTCGTTTTTTTCCTGTATATCTCTGAAACTGAGAGAGCTAGCTCAGATTTTTCAACATCATAGTAATGAGCTCCATAATACGCAACTTTGTGTCCATTCAACCCTCTCTGTAGCTCTTACCGTTTCCGAGATCCCCATGCATCTACTCGAATTTCACTCACCCGATATATTTCTGAATTCCTCAAATCACAACACTCCTCAAAGGTAGGAAATTCACTGTAAAACAGTAGAGAATTTAATAACTGTCTATCCAGATCATAAAGTGATAATATTATGTGGTGTTTACATCTCAGAGGCTATAAGTACTTGGAGTGATGGTATATACGGACTTCCGAGCAATACAAGATATATATATATATATACTTACTCTGCTGTGGTAAAATGAGAAATTTAAAAATAAATGATATATAGAAAATACAATTGATTATATTTCAAGAACATAGCAAAATCTGTCAGAACAAATGAAATCCTTCAATAAATTTCCTAATAGATGTCTAAACTGATATCTAATTAATCTAAAACTTATTCTATTAAATATCAATCGAGTAATGCAAATATTCAGCGAAGATAACGCTCTCTTTTGGTGAATAACTAAAGTTCATGAAATAGATGATAGCATTGTTTAAATAGAACATAGTTAGTCAATGCCAGTGGAAAAGGTATTGGACACAAACGCGAGTGTCATCTAGCGTGATTAGTTACAAACATGACAATTTGACGTCATTTTAATGCAGGTTTCTTCAAAAAACACTGATTTTAATGCTTTTCCATTGTTTTATTCAAGTTTCGACATGACTTGGAGGCCAGATCAATGAAGTTACGACATGACTTGGATGCGAGCTCACTATCGCCATCTACATGTCGCATCCATTTTGATCCAATTATAATCCCATTCTCAAAAGTATTTGAACTCCAAAATGAATGCAATAAAATGGAAACCATATTCTTAATAGTTATAGATAACGTAAGCAAATAGGTACCTTGTATGGTTTACTTCTAGTCAGTTTGTTATGTTTAACCATAAACTCCTCCAATCCAATGGAAATCAGCAAACGTAAGTATAATTCTCACTAAATTCTTGATCTTTCTTACTTGTGAGTTTTTTTTTAACATCTCTCTTCAAAAATCAGTTTTTTCCTCTCCCCTTGTTGATTCATGAGGTGTGTTCCGTTTCATGCATTGAGGACATAATGCGCAAATAATCGTTTCGTTTCTCACATTGGGAGCGCATTGACACGCCCACTTTTATATTCCCCTCTTTGGCCTTGAGACATTGAAAGTGCATGAACTACTGCCCGTTCGTCTAGCAGCGATGAATGCGATCCGAGTTAGATTTGTCAAACTCAAAAGTCAAAACAAAGAGTTTCTTGTCTGTGGTTTCACGTTCAAACAGAAACGTCAGAAACCGAATTGAAAGTTTAAATTTGATATTGGATGAAGTGTCAAGTATCGTGCATTATCACATTTACCTGATTTACCGTACAATGGTAGAAAGAATCGTCACATTCAACATCATATCGTCGGTCTCATGCCAAAACCACGATTGTGCAATTTGTCATTTCGAATGAGAAGAATTTTAAGACTATTCGCGATTCTTGCTTTGATAACCTATAGGTAAGTTTTCACATTCGCGAATTCACTCTCATCGTTTACAGTAGACAACCTAATAGCACTTCCGTGAGTTTAACATCGAAAAGTTTGGAGAACCCTGGAATTAGCATATTCGCGGTTTTGGCGTGGGACAGACGATATTATCCTCATAACTATCAGTTGATAAAAATCTGAGCTACTCTCATTTTCACAAAGCTCGCTTCCTACTCTTACCGTTAACACTTTCGTTCTACCCATATTAATTTATTTACTAGATTAATAGATTTGTTTTTATTACATAAGAATTTGGTTAACTGATAAAGTGATAAATGTCAACATCTGCGGGAAACGGCATGCACCACGCAAGCAAAAACCGTTCCGATTCAACCCACCAACGTCAATGTTAGTTGAAACGGAACGCTTGATTATGTCTGCAACAGTGATGCGATGAATGCATGAAATGGAACACGCTTATGGTCATGATCTTCTCCTAGTTTTTTTTTCGTTCTTCACCAATCACAACCGATTGTTTTTGATTAAAACTCTTTTTACACTTTTAACAAATTTACTTGTCATTATTCTACCTCTATTACACCACTAGACATTTCAACTACTATTCTAGTATATCTTCTCTTCAAATAATATCAATTTTGCTCTTCATTAACTGTAATTTTCTTGAATTTATATATTTTTTTTCATTCTCATCCACTGACAGACAGTATCTTGTCATTTCCTCCCAACGTTTCTTGTATACCGGGTCATTTAAAATTTCAGATTTCGAATGTATTAATTGAATTTTATTTCCTTTCAAAATGATAGTTCCTGTGATGGTTTCACTATCAAGAAAGTTTAGTTATTCAGACCTCCACTAGAAGAAAACAGTTTCATGCTCTACAACACGTTTTTATTGGTCGAAAAGCGGATAAAAGTGTACAGATAACATTGGTAAGCATATCAGTTTTGCAGAATACTGAAATTTATTCTTTGGAGCAGAATATTTCATCCTATTCTATTCTTTTTCATAACAATTTATATATTTCTATATTAACAACACACGTTGTTATGACAGCTACATATCACTATCCTTTGTGATAGATTGTGGATGAGGGGTAACCTCCTAGTTCGGAGGGGAGGATTTGTTATTGTTATTATATTCGGATGTGAGATTAGAACCAGTGGCGGCGTGTTGATAAATATTTTTCATGTTATATTTTTATCTCTAGACGACAACATGCCTGGTTGGAAATAACGTGTGTTGTCAAGATGTCAATCAAAAATACTGTTTTTTGAGTAAAATTAGATTCTTGCTGACAAAGCATACAATAAGGTCATAAATACTGAAAAAATAAATGAAAGTGCTGAAGTAAAAAAGTGAATATATTCAAATTGTTGGATCGCATCAGTAAACTATACATTATACCTACACTATATATATGATATACATGCATTATAATTCACATACGAATTCACACATAAACTATAATACACATAACAGATTACATTCAAATTTATGTTGAAAGTGTATCATTAAAATACTCATGTAAAGTGTAGTAAAAGCCTTAATAGCTCTTTAACTCTTTTTCTTATGTTTTTTTCTGAATTTAGATTATTGGTATCCTGGGGCAGATTATAAAAAAGTGTTTTAGAGTTGTCAAAAAGTAATGTCTACTTATGTAGAGTTAGACTCAGGGAGCGATCGATATTACAAGTCTGCCTGGTAGGCCGAGAATTTCTCATGTAGTTATTATTTTACTTCTGTTTCTTAAACATCAAACAGGTGAGAGTCATTAAAGTATATGAGTTAAATAGGGGTCGACATGTATCTCTGAAGACATATCTGCAGACATACCAAACAACAGCTCTCTTATGATGTAGTCTTGATTTGCTTACAGGGTGGAGCGATGACTTGCTTATTGTAAATCATCTGTCCAGTTTAAAACACATTAAAATTTTGTATTGCATTCTTCTATTCTTTTGCTGGAGTAGTCTAATTTTTTGTATCTGACGGATTATAGTTCTCGTTGCTACTTTTAATCACTTTCTTCTGGTATCATCTTTGTCCTTATCATCGGTTTCACATTCACGAATTCCTCTAAAATAGCATACATTTCAAACACACACACATAACTGCCAAGTTATGATGATGTTATAGTTGCAGAACAGTGAAGTAAATTCTATGTCCAACAAATTCAAAGTGAAAAAATATTACTAAACTACCTATCGTCGTTGATACTGCAATACGAGCAATATGTCCAGAAACATTCATTTTACAGAAGACTGTAGATAATAACTACTAATGACCATAGCAGTCGATACCAAAACACCAGAAAAAGTAACTACTACATAATAATTTCTACCGGCCATTGTTTTGGAAGTATAATAGTATAAATATATCATTTTACAGTCACCTGTGAAATAAATGTTCAGTGACATAGCTCGTATTGCAGTATCAACGACGCTATGTTTTAAGTACTCGAAAGACCTTCCAACAAGAAAGAAGAGTTGAGTTTTTCCTAGTTATTGATAGGTAATCTTTTTTAAGGTCTACTTAAATAGTAACAATGTTTCAAACAGCTATTTAAACAAATAGTGTATTTTTGTCTCAGAATAGGGATTATGCCATGATTACCATGCTGCGACGCTCATGGTTTGATTTGACAAGAAGATAAATAAGTCGTGAACGGACGTAAACAAACATGATTGCCAAGTTAAGAGTGAATATAACATGGAATTCCAACCTGTTCATCGAGTGCAAACGGATATATCCGACAATGCCATTTTTAACATGATTCTGGCTGAGATGTTTGTAAACTACGTCGGGTATGTTGCTTTCAAGAAAGAGACAGAGAAGCCCTCTCTATATCTTTTATTGCTCGGAGGTACGGACTAACTGTTAATTGCCAGCAGCAATCTGCTGCAATTGAAATAGCCCAAAATTTTGAATTTTGTCACATTTTTCAAATGAGTAACATACTGTAGTATATTTAAATTTCCAGGATCGATAGATACACTAGAAATGAACTCACTGAACGAAACTGGTCATCCTACATAATATGCACTGCACGCCAGCAGCGATGAAAAATGGGTGGTTTTAGTGTCTCTATCGATCCTGGAAATTTCATGGTTCTACGTAAAAAAATACGGTAGATACGGGGGCGTTTCCATGAGAAATGAAACAAATTCGATTTTTTTAGGACTGAAAACTGTTCAGGAAGTAGGTTTATCATTAGTAATTTGGGGATCCTGAACACGAATCAGAAGGAATTTTTGGACACTTTTGCCCCCTAATATAACTTTCCGGGATAATGGGTTGTTCCATCGCGAGTGGCGGGCAGTGTATATCACTTAGGCCAACCTCATTCAGGTAATATGTGCATTTTCATCACTCCTGAGAGTTTCATTATTCTACCTCAATTATTACGGAAGATCCGTATCTTCCATGAGACGTGAGACAATTTCGGATTTTTCAGGTCTGAAATTTGTCCAGGGAAAAAGTGTATCTGTAGTAAGTTGGTAGTCCTGATCACGAATCTGAAGGAGTTTTGAGCCTATTTTGCCCCCTAGAATGTTTTTCCCGTAGTAATGGGTTGTTCCATCGCGAGTGGCTGGCAGTGTATATCACGTAAGTCAACCACATTCAGAAGGTAGGTGCATTTTTAGCATTTCCATCAGTCCTGAAAGTTTCATCATTCTACCTCAATTATAATAATAATAATAATAATATTTATTCATCTATCAGAAATTATAGTGGTACAATTCAGATAAAAAGAAAGAAAAGTCATGAACAAATATAGAGAAAACCCATAGAAGAGCAAGTCTGTGCATGGGTTCCATGAAAAAAAATAAATAATAAAAATATACAGAAATATAAATATATAAAGAATTATAAAGAATGGGAGTACAATAATCGTTTTTTGTAGATGAAAGTTTATAACACAATAATGATAACTCAATAGCTTTTATAAAATTTAAATAAAGTATAGGTAACACACATAAACATATATATATATATATAATATTTATAGGCAATAGATCACATTATAATATTCAAGATTCATGTTTTTGTTTACTGATCAATAAAATCATGAATATCCAGTCTGTTAATGCTACCAATCCATTTCTTAGCAAGTCTGTTGAATAGAGATATCGAGGTTATTTGTTTCAGTTCCATTGGGATGAAATTATTACTTTTCGGGCCTAGATATGAATACATTCTTTGGATTATACTTTTTTCCGGTCTTATAGTAATAAAATTAGAATTGGATTTATATCTGGTATTATGGTCATGTTCAACTTTTTTCAACTCTGATTTATTTTTATGTTGGTGTATAATGGTTCTGAGAAAGTGTAACTGTCTTATATCTAGAATTTTTGTTTCCTCGTAGATTTTCTCCGCTGAGTATAGTCTGGGCTTTTGATACATGGTTTTCAATACATATCGTTGAATTATTTCTAAGTTTGTGATGTGACATTTATATGCCCCACCCCATGCAACAATTCCATATATTAAGTGACTGTCAACAAGAGAATGGTATATGGTCCGTAGTTGGTATGTATTGAAATAATTCACAAGATATTTCATTTTGTAAAGTACAGTTCGCAATTTCTTCACAACAAAATTTATGTGGATATCCCATTTCAGATGAGAATCTACTTGGAGTCCAAGATATTTTATATTCGACACTGAATGTACGTTTAGGGGTGTTCCATCTAGGGATATGGAGAGATTGCTATAGTCCGGTAGGTATTTGGAATAAGTAGTGAAGGCCACATAGTTAGTTTTACCCAAGTTCACTGTCAGTAGTCTACTCTCAAACCATTTCATGCTATGTGAAAAATCACTTTCGGCTATTTCCTTCAGGGACGTCCAGTTTTTTGCTTGATAGACTACGGCAGTGTCATCGGCAAAACTATGTGACACTTCGTTTCAAGGTAAAGCAAATCATTCAGATATAGATTGAAGAGAATCGGCCCAAGTACCGTTCCCTGAGGAACACCATATTCAACTATTCGATATTCACTAGTTTCCATTCCTATTCTCACACATTGTTTTCGATAGGTGAGGTAGCTCTTCATTAGAGAATATGGTATTCCTCTCAATCCAATTCCCTCCAGTACTTCCAGTAGCTGACTGTGACTAACAGTATCGAAGGCCTTCTTTAAATCTACGAATATGCACAGGGTTGGAATACTTGCACCAATGCTACTGCTAATCCTGTCAATTAGTGAAAGAATTGCATCCTGGGTGGATTTTCCTTCTGTAAAGCCAAATTGATTTTTTGACATTATTTCGTTTTTTTTAGATAAGACAAGATTCTTTTTTTCAGGGCTTTTTCGAATATTTTTGCAAAATTTGATATAAAAGATATAGGACGATAATTATTAGTATCAATCTTTTTTCCGCTTTTATAGATAAGATTCACAACTGCAATTTTGAAGGCTTCTGGATATTTTCCACTATTTATTGACATGTTGAAAATGTATGCCAATGGTATAGCAATCTCATATGCAATATCCTTTAGATGCTCAGATTTGATGTTGTCCAGTCCTAGTGATTTTTTGCTTTTAAGTTCGTTTATTAGAGTTATTATTTCAATATCTGAGACTTCTTCTAGGAAAATTGATTTTGCACAGTTCATTTTTGGAAAGCGGTGTTTTATTTGCTTTCCAACGATTGTATTCGCCAAATCTCCCCCGATATTACAAAAGAATTTATTGAAAACGTTTGCAATATCTACTGCATTTTTCGTGATTTCACCATCTTCAGTCTGTATTTCTTTTACCGTTTGGTGATTTTTCGTTTTGTTAATTAAACTATTAATTGACTTCCAAAGTTTACTCGAATCATTCTTATTTGTGTCTATTTCTTTTTGGTAGTATTTTTTTTTAGCTTCTTCTACTAGCTTACCGAAAGAATTTTTGTATCTTTTATATTCTCGACATTTGTTTAAAGTAGGATCCCGTTTCATTTCAGCGTACAGTTTTTTTTTTCAGATACTAATTATTACGGAAGATACGGGGGTGTTTCCATGAGAAGTGAGACACACTGTATATTACATCCTCCTCTCTCAGAACAAGATGCAAACTGCAGCTCTCCAAACTCAGATGACATCGAAATTGTTAATAAAAACCTATTTTCTAATCCCAAATCGTTCTAGAAGTACATTAATTTCAGTGTTCTGAATAATCAAACTATGATATAGAATAACAATTGTGGTATATTGATTTATTTGTCATTATATGTTACACACGTATTGATATTACAAATATTATATCTAGTAGATATGTATATTAGTATTACCAATATCAAATCGGTATAAATATATGTTCTATATGTTATATCCAGGTGTAATGAAATCACTTAATTATATTTTTGTATATTTGAAACATTGAAAATAAGGAAAAGATAGGAGTCGTGTGAAGATCGTGTAAGTGTACTGTGAATGAAGAGTGTTTTAATCAGAGTGATACAACCACGAAATGTGAGTGACCTCATGTAGTGGGAACAGGGTCACTACAGCTACTATCACTACCAATTTCTGAAAACAAATGGCGTTACCGTACAAATAACATACATTCGTTATAGCCATAGCCATATTTCAGAATCCCTTATTTACTTTCCATAAAATTTAGGTCGCCTTGAATAATATCTTTTCGAATTTCTACGACCATTTATTCCATTTTCGTCATTCGCATGCACACTTTTCTTTAATACGATTACTCATTGTCAAGAAAAGCCTAAAGGGATGTCAGCTACTGATAATAAAGTTTTTTGATAGAACGACAAAATGATTTAATGATGTTTCATGCAGCACATCGACCAGTCAGTCCATGTTGTGCATTTCACTTCCAAAATGTATTGGTTCACAGAAGAAAATAATAGCAGTGCTTTTGTTTTCGAGTGTTATTGGAAAATTGCCAAAATGTTGGGAATTGTTCCCTGGGAGAGAAAACGAACAACAATATTGAAGATGGTTCTATTCAATCTTGTCTCCATTTTGTGGTTCATTGCATTTGTATTTAATTATGCCAAGTTTTACCCAATGATGGTGTTGGTCTTCAAAAATACTGATGATCTCGGTGTTTCTGCAACGTATTGTATTGATTGCTTCTTTGAATTTTTATTCATGATTGAAAGCCTAATCAAGTGCTTGTTTCACAATGGAGACTGGGAAAATATTTCGGATATTTCAGAAAATGTTTTCAAGAAACTGGGAATTGGAATCAGAGAAAAAACGCTTTGTATTCTGAATATGGCATTTTGTCACTTTATTTTGATTTCATCGACAATTCCAGGATGTTTTGCCATGCATAAGAGTCTTCCCAAATATGAAATATATTACGATTGGCATATCTTTATGAAAAACTATTGGCAATTTGTATCAGTCAGCTTGTTTTGGGGACTATCCAATATCATAAAAACTCGATACGAAAATCTAAGAGTGATGATACTACATACCTACTCGAGTAGGCTCATCAATAAAGATCAGGTGGAGCAGAAATTGAAGAATATAAAGTCGATGTATCATGAACTTTACATAGCTACCCTTAAAATCAATCGGATCTTTCGCACCCCACATTTGTGTATATTAGTATTCACAACGGTAGAAACATCGTATGCTTGTAGATTTGGCATACGATTGGATCATGATCCTGAAACTTGGAAGTTAGATATTTGGACTGCTTCTACCATCGTGAGTTGGATATATTCCATGGTGAGTAATATTTTCACACTTGGTGACAACGAGATGAGGCTTGGTGAATTCGATGATAACAAATAGTGCTTTCCCCTTTTTCAAACAAGTATTTTCACTCCTAGATAACCAAATTACCTTCATCAGTAGAAATACTACACTAACAGCAAATATTTAGAACAGTCATATTTATATCAAATAATTATATGATATGAGTTGATATTGATATGTAACTTGAGCGGAATCATACTTGTGATTAAATCTGATCTACCGAATATATCGGTTTCACATTGAAGAATATTTTTCAGCCAGAGAATTCTATAATCAGATAAGAAATAACAAAAATTGGGTTACAAACGAAATTAAAATATCAAGCAGCAAACTGAAGAATCTTTTTATCTTGAAAGCTATCACTCTGCTTTTAACAGAGCAGTACAAAGCTCAAAAGAAGCAACACAAACTCCTTATAAAAAATACCTAGAAATCATATTTTCAAAAATAATTATCAGCTCTCAAGATACTTGCAAAGCCACATGGGAAGTAGTAAATGAATTATCTAACCGAAAAAGACAACAAAAGAATATAAATATTCTACATGATAGCCATATTATTGACAATCCCATTCAGGTGACATACTTTAAACAGCTTCTTCGTCAATGCGACAATTGATCTAACGAAAAAAATACCAGCTACTCACTATCAAGATTATAAGGCAAAAAGAACTCAAAAAAATTAAATATTCTCAAAACCTTTTTCCGAATATGAGCTTCTCTCTCTTCTGAAGCACAAATTGAAAATAAAAAAATTATCAGGCTTCGATGAAATTCCAGCATTTTTACTGAAGAAATCAATTGAATACATTATTGATCCCGTTACCTCTCTAATCTTTCATTTGAAGTGGGCGAGTTTCCACAACCTCTACAGATGGAAAATATTGTACCACTGCACAAATAATCGGACAGACAAGACTTAGCGAATTATACACCTGTGACAGTACCCTCTAGTCTGTCAAGAATTTTCGAGATCAGTTTCTTGAACCGCCTCATGAACTTCCTAGAATGCGAAAAAATTCTGACAAAAAGTCAATATGGTTTCCGCTCGGAAAAATCTACGAATACTGCTGTTTTAGCATACAATGGAAAAGTACTCGAAATGATCGATGCGCAGGATTGTCCTGCTGGAATTTTTTGCGATTTCAGCAGGGCATTCGACTTTGTCAATCATAGTAAACTTTTGTCAAAAATTTATCAATATGGAATCCGTGGAAATGCCAATGCGTGAGTGGCTTCCTTTCTAAAAAAACGGGCAACAATATGTTAGCCTAACATCCGTGGAGAACGGACACATGAAAAAATCAAATCTGAACCCACATACTGTGCCACAGAGGTACCACAAGGATCCGCACTGGGTCCAGTCTTGTTCCTACGAATACTGCTTGTTTTAGCATACAATGGAAAAGTAGTCGAAATGATCGATGCGGAGGAGTGTCCCGCTGGAATTTTTTGCGATTTCAATCATAGTAAACTTTTGTCAAAAATTTATCAATATGGAATCCGTGGAAATGCCAATGCGTGAGAGGCTTCCTTTCTAAAAAAACGGGCAACAATATGTTAGCATTACGGACACATGAAAAAATAAAATCTGAACCCACATACTATGCCACAGAGGTACCACAAGGATCCGCACTGGGTCCAGTCTTGTTCCTGTTGTACATTGATGAAATTGGTAAGATAACTGATGAAGAATTTTTTACCATTTACGCAGATGACACCTCTCTATTATTTTCCGATTCAAAATGTAACAGTGTGTTGAATATCTCCCTGTGGTGTGGGTCAAATGAACTATTTTTCAATGTAAAATAACTCAGTTGGTCCGTTTCCACAATCGACAAAAGACATGCCCTCAAATGGAGATTCAATTAAACGGCTCAGCCATACAGAATACTAAAACAACAAAATTTCTTGGTATGACGATAGACGAAAACCTTGATTGGAGGGGTCAATGTCAAGCAACCATCAGCAAACAGAATTCTCTGAGTTGAATGCTCAGGGCCTTGAAGCCAATTCTGCTGCAGAATCAGATACTTCTTGTGTATCATAGCTTGGCAGCATCAACGTTGAAATACGGTATATGCTTGTGGGGCAATTCTACGTTATCCAACGATGTATTTATCGCACAAAAAAAACTTAAAATAATTGCTGGAATGAAACAAAACGAAACATGCAGAGCATATTTAGAGAGCTACGTGTTTTGATCGTATCGTCTCTCCTTATAATGAAACTTTGCCTCCAAATATTCAATAACAAATTCCATTTCACAGAAATAAGAAACATTCATTAAAACAAACTAGACAAAAAAATAATTATTATGTGCCTTATTGTGAATATAAAATAACAACAAATGCTCCTTCACACCTTGGTCTGCAAATTTTTAACAGACTACCGTGCAGAATGAAACACAAAAAATATATCTCTCAAATAAAATCTGCAAGAATTTTTACAAGAGAAAAGTTTTTATTCACAGTCCAAATTTTATACCGAAAGTTCAGGTACTTTGTATTTAATCTATTATTTTATTATCTATTATGCTCTAGCTTAAGTTAGGCTAAGCTTTAACATTTGACTATTCTTATAGAAATCAACATTTGTCTCTAAAGAAAATAAATTCTATTAACTTACTTTGACGTGGTCAGGTGTGATTTCACCGACCCCTACCGATAATAGATGATTTTTCTTTCATAAGAATCAACTGAAAATAGTTTAGAATACTTGAGCTGTTCTTGTAAATAGCCATACTTTCTTAACAATCTAATTTCCAGTAATAATAAACTGGTTTTACTCATTTTAAATTTTGAATGTTAATTGAATTGTGTGGTTCTGATAAATGATCTACAACGCCTGTTTTTCCTCATGGAGATTACCCGTAAACATAAATAAATAAATAAATGAATAAATAAATAAATGAATAAACCCTTGATTTATTTTCTCGTGAATATTTAGCTGGGCTGAATGTTCACGCAACCGTACATTCGTGAATCTCTTGGTTTGGCCATAATATAAACTTTATCACAATTTTGACAGCTCATTTCGTAAATTCCTGATTCATTCAATTTTGTGACTTTGTCTATCGAGTTGCTTCATAACATTTGGAGATTATTTCAAACAACAACAACAACCACCCTATAAGCCAAGCTTTAAAAAACAAGCGGCTCTTTTCACACAAAATAAAAGACACAAACGGCCTATACTACTTTTTATGAGATAGTTCGTGAATGGAAACCCTGGTTTTCGACCCAGTAAAATCACTTTGTGGAATTTTTCAAGCAAGAAATAGTGAAAAAAATTACAACTTTCTTGGTTTTTGGAAATATCTCAAAGAATATTCAAAGAATCGTTTTGCAGTCAATGCAACGTTTGAAGAGATTTATAAAACCTACATGATAGATTTTCAAATGACGAAATCGGTACATTTTACACTGAGAAAATCCGGAAAACCGCGAAAAAGAAACCACTTTTCAAAAATTCATAATTTTTCTAAATGAAGGTGGACAAACAATATTGCGAAAACTGATAGATTAGACTAGATGAGATTAGATTGTTTATTTGACTATGTTATGGATATACAAACATTTGTAGCAGGTCAGGTGGATTCAAAAATAAGGAAAATACATCTTTCACATAAAAACATAGTCGTAAAAATATAAGTATGTACATAAGTAAGTAAGACATTAACATTCATGAGATGAAAGACAAACAAAAAAAAACATAAGTAGGACATCTACATTCATGAATGAACGGAAACAATATAATAAATAAAATGTCTAATAAAAACTGAATGAAGATATTTTTTTAAAATATCGAACGCTAAATTCAGTCGGAGATTAAACATTATTATTCGTAAGATACTATACAGGGGGTCCCTCCGGGAATTGCATCGATCAATATATAGAAAACCATAGGTGGGCCGAATTTGAAAATTCGGTAGTTCACTATTGTTGATAAGTGCTATCCGGCTAAAATATTTTGAAGATTGTGGCACTTCCGGTTTTACCGGAAGTGGACCCCAACTTCGTTATTTCAAATGGAACACCCTGTATCAAGGTTTTAGATTTTACGCACGATTCTGAACATGTTCTATCTATAATATCCTATACCCAAATCTAACCGTTTTCGAAATATTTCAAATTTTAAGTTGAAAATTGCGTTTGCAGAACGAAAAAATTATTTTTTTATTTCTGGACCTGATCATTTATTTCCGATTGTGTATTGATTTATTCAGTAGAATTTCGATATCAATTCGATTAGAGTTAAACAGGGCGTTCACCAGAAAATGATATAGATCCGGTTGAAAAAATTATTGTAAGTCCATTTTATCAAATGGAAACCCCCAATTTTATATTCTCATTCGATTCGGCATCGAAAATGAAGCTAACTTTGAATGAGGTTATTTATGCCTACACTCAACAGTTTTCGAAATATTGGCGAATTAACATGTCTCAGTTCCAGAAAATCTCGTATTCTTGAGTTTACTTATGCTTAGTAGGCCAATGCGCCCGCAGTTGCGTTGGAAACAATCAACTGCCACGAAAATGTCATTGTAATCAATCATGCCGGCTCGTTTGAATTATTCGAATGAAGATTACTTAAATATATGTATTATTTATGGCGAATGTAATAGGGTTATCTCAAGAACATGTGATATATTTGCTATTCGGTATCCGCAGAAGCAGAAGCCCTCACAAAATACTGTTAAACGAATTATAGAAAACTTCAAAAACTTTGGATCCGTCAAAGCAAGAGTGCAGAGAAACAAGCCAATTGTTGATGATGAAGATGTTGAAATGGCCATTTTGGGATATTTTGCTGCATATCCAACAATATCTTTGAGACAATTTGCAAGAGAATCAGGATTGTCAAAAAACTTAGTACACACAATACTGCGCAAACATAAATTTCATCCATATGAGTTCTCCATAGTTCAGCACCTAAAAGAAACAGATTTTCCACGAAGAGTGAGATTTTGTGAATTCGTTTTAACTTGGTCGCAAGGGAACGAATTATTTTTGGATAATATTATATGGACAGACGAAGCTAAATTTACAAAGAATGGTGTCTTGTTGTGGAATGTTTTTTTAGTTTTCTATAATTCGTTTAACAGTGTTTGATGAGGGCTTCTGCTTCTGCGGATACCGAATAGCAAATATATCAAATGTTATTGAGATAATCCTATTACATTCGCCATAAATAATGAATAGATTTAAGTAATCTTCATTCGAATAATTCAAACGAGTCGGCATGATTGATTACAATGACATTTTCGTTGCAGTTGATTGTTTCCAACGCAACTGCGGTCGCTATGGCCAACTAAGAATAAGTAAACTCAAGAATACGAGATTTTCTGGAACTGAGACATGTTAATTCGCCAATATTTCGAAAACTGTTGAGTGTAGGCATGGATAACCTCATTCAAAGTTAGCTTCATTTTCGATGCCGAATCGAATGAGAATATAAAATTGGGGGGTTTCCATCTGAAAAAATGGACTTACAATAATTTTTTCAACCGGATCTATATCATTTTCTGGTGAACGCCCTGTATAAGTCTAATCGAATTGATATCAAAGTTCTACTGAACTGGGTCGAATGAACGATAAACAATCGAAAAGAAATGATAATGTCCAGAAATATTTTAAAAAATGTTCGTTCTGCAAACGCAATTTTCAACACAAAATTTGAAATATTTCGAAAACGGTTAGACTTGGGTATAGGACATTATTCATGAAACATGTTCAAAATCATGCGTAAAATCTAAAACCTTGATAATATACAGGTTGCCCCATTTAAAATACCAAAGTTGGAGTCCACTTCCGGTACAACCGGAAGTGCTACAATCTTCAAGATATTTTAGCCGGATAGTACTCATCAACAATAGTTAACTCCCAAATTCGGCCCGCCTATGGTTTTCTATATATTGATCGATGCATTCGTGGAGGGACCCCATGTATAGTGTTACTCACCTGAGAAAGGATGTCTGACTTTACTTTACTCGGAAACCTCAGGTCCGACATACGTATATTTTGAACTCTACCTACATGTACCTGTCTGGCTATTCTGCAATTGACTACAGGAAAACCTCTATCCACTGCATGTGATAGATCGTCTCAGTTGAAAATATCTTTTCGATTTGCTACGAACATTTATTTCATTCACTACATTCATAAGCACACTTTTCTTTGATGTGATTATTCATTGTCAAAAATGTCATAAAAAGATGTCAGCTACCAATAAATACGGCTGTTTGATAAAACGACACAATGATTGAATAATGTTTCATGCAGCACACAGACCATCAGCCAGTCCATTTTGTGCATCTGACATCCAATATGTATTGGTTCACAAAAGAAAATGATAGCAGTGTATTTGTTTTCGAGTGTTTTTGGAGAATTGCCAAAATTGTGGGAATTGTTCCTTTGGAGACAAAACGAACAACAATATTGAAGATGTGTCTGTTCAATCTTGTCTCCATTTTATGGTTCACTGCATTTGTATTTCTTTGCACCGTGATATACCCACTGAGAATGGAGGTCTTCAAAGATTCTGAAGGTATCGGTGTTTTAGCAACCCTTTGCATTCATAATTTTTTTGAAATGGTTTTCACAAGCGCAAATTTAATCACGTGCTTATTCCATAATGAAGACTGGAAAAATATTTCGGATTTTGTCCGATCCAAAAATACTCTGCTGGGAATTACCACCAAGGAGAAAACGGAGTGTATTCTGAAAATGGCTGTTTGTCACTTAATTTTCATTTTATCTAAAATTTCAAATTGTTTTGCAATACATAGGACAAATTCGGAGTATCATATATATTATTACTCGTATATGTTCATGAGAAACTATTGGCAATTTGTATTACTCAGCTTGTTTTTGGCACTTTCTAATATCATAAAAAATTGCTACGAAAATCTAAAAGTGACATTGCTACATACCTACTCAAGTAGGTCGATCAATGAAAATCAGTTGGAGCAGAAACTGAAGAATATAAAGTCAAAGTATCATGAACTCTACATAGCTACCCTCAAAATGAATAGGATCTTTTCCAACACAAATTGGTGTATATTAATATTCACATTGGTGGAAATATCGTATAGTTGTAGACTTTGTTTACGATTCAACCGTGATCCTGAAAATCTGGGGAATATTTGGATTGCTGCTGAGATAGTCAATTGGATATATTCAATGGTAAGTAATATTTTCACCGGGAGGTTAGGTTTGGTTCATTCACTCAATTTTGTCTGAAATTATTGATATGTGATTAAATCGGCTTGATCGGGAGATGTAAGAACATATGTAGAGGTTTCAATGGTAAAATTCCGTTAACCGGGCGCTACAAGCTATCAAAAAAACTTTTTGGACTCACGTAGTTTGAACTCCTGAACAAAAAAATCCAAATGAAATATTTGGCGCTCTCAAGTAATTTCGGAGATACGGGACTTTTTTTAATGATAACTGGCATTTTCTAGCACACGTTTCTATTATATTGGTAAATTAAAGAAGAAAAGTCTGAAGGAAAATGCAACTTTTTATTCAGTTGCTAACATCATTATAATAATAATAGACAATCTCTTGACATCCGCAATGATGGTACAAATATTAATACTGAATGATCATATATATAACAGTTTCTTCTTTGAAAAACACACTCATATGCCTCCTCATTTTCACCAGCACAATATACACTCCCTGGTTCACCAGTTTTATACTTTTGTTTTCATTGAAAAAAGTTTTTTGTCAACAAATTCTAGTTATTATAGCAATAACAAAATCGACAAATTCATGATGTTTAGTAAAGTGGATATATGTCATGTCAGGTGTCAGGATGGTAACAATGGAAATAACGGAAGGAAGAAGCTAATTTTGCGACATTGCCTCTATGAATCCAGGAATATTCAATTCACGTATCACATGGAATATTTTAGTGTATTAGTATGAAAAATAAGATGATATAACCACTCCATTTTCCCATCAACACTTCAACTGCACATTTAAAACAATGGTACTTATAATATTTCTGAATGACTGGCAAAATTTAAAGGACGAGACAGATCACGGAAATGTGGGCAAACATAATATGAATACACATGCGCAAAAAAAAAGAGCACGTTCCACATTAAATAACCTACTTTAAGACTATAACTTAACCCGAAAGACCCGATCTTATGCAAACCTAACCGAGCCTACCCGACTATACAATACGGTTAGGTTGAGTCATTTCTATTTGTTTCCTCAGGAATAGATGGAATTTCATCATAATTATTAAAGAACATATCACACTGTATCGTTACTCCTCTGACTTATATTGTAAATCTATCGTTACAGTATCGTATCTTTCCAGATTTATTGAAAATGGCACTAATCACTCCCATATTTAAAAAAGGAGATAAAACTAGTATTAAAAATTACCGCCAGATTTCCCTGTTATGTTTAATATCTAAAATTGTAGAGCGTTTAGTATACAATATAATAACAGTTTTTTGAAAAATATCATGTATTTAACAGCTTCCCAACATGGGTTCAGAAGAAACAAATCCGTAGAAACCGCATCAGCTCACCTAATAAACAATATATATATATAAACAATTGTATATATGAAAACTGAAAGTTCGGGTTGAACCGCGTCTAGAATTTATTGAATTTCAATAAATTCTAGACGCGGTTCAACCCGAACTTCCAGTTTTCAAATATCTGACCGCGGAAACCTATCCGAACAAATTGTATATATACAGGGTGGGTCACGGTCGATGGTACCTTAGACGTTTACGAAGAACGGGAAATAGTATCATTCTGAAAATTTGGTTTCACAAGTAGTTGCTCTTGGGCTATCGATCTAAAATATTTTCAGCAACGCAGCGTTGCCGCTTATACCAGAAAGTAGCAGCATCTTTGTTATTTCAAATGGGTCACCCCGTATATTACCGTATTTTTGAACTTTTCATTCCTTTCTGATCATTTCTGCTTCATACTCCCCTATACCTATCTCTAACGTTTTTTGAGGTATTGGTTATTTTCCATATTTTTTATCCAAAACATAGCTCGAATTGAATGTTTATTTATGCGGTATTTGGATTCTTAGGAAGTTGCAATTTTGTGTTCAGTTCATCAAGATCATGTACATCGATTCTGTATAGAGAAGTTTGTTCTGCGTCATACAGGGTCGTTCAAAATTCATGATCTTACTGCTAGATACGAAAAGGGTTGAAAGTGCGTTTTTTTAAATGGAACTTCCTGGATATTATGAAATATCCTGAAAGATGACTAAATTCTCTTCGAATTGATATACCATGTTCCTATACCTAAATAGCCAGAATTCCGAGATAAAAGCAATTTTCACTAGTAATCTCCCAAGTGCTTGAATTATTGCCGGAAATTTTTCGAGTACATGAGTTTTCTTTGAAAATTCATGTACGAGATAAATTTACGGCAATTGATTCAAGTACTAGGGGGATTCGGTAAGAAAATTTCACACCGAGAAATGAAAATCATCCAACAATTCATAAGAAATAACTAACGATAGTTTGACCTGAACTATTTATAACCACTGAAATGTTGATATGTAAAATACTTAACAAAATTTTCATCATATGACACTAAGGTAAACACGATTAAATTTCCACAGATTTATTGTCTTCGCGACATGTTTCGATACACTGTATCTTTTTCAAGCGAATGTAATACATTCGCTTGAAAAAGATACAGTGTATCGAAACATGTCGCGAAGACAATAAATCTGTGGAAATTTAATCGAGTTTACCTTAGTGTCATATACTATGAATTTCCATCAAGTAAAGGCCACGTCAATCCAAAATTTTCATCAATAAATGTGTTTAAATTTGGAACAAAAAAAGTAAAAAGTTATGTTCTTATCGTGGATTGAACTATAATAAGTGGAAATTTTTCAGTCAAACATTTGACATGTGACAAGTTGATATTTTGCTTTAATGTACAAATAGAGGTCTAGTTTTCATATGAAAGGAGATAATTATGTATTTACTAGATATTTGGAATGTGTCTGAAAATATTTTCTCCACGATTATTGCAGAAATTGTCAATTCTGAAATCATATTTCAGAAGAAGTTCAATACACCATTTGTCACAAGTTTTTATCACAAGTCCCGTAGCTCAGCGGTAGTGTTGCGGCCGGTCTCACCAGGCTAAGAGTACATGACAACTTACCCCGCAAACATGGTGGGGTGTTATATCAGTCGCTGGATATCTTCCAGGAGCGCTGGGTAGAACCGGCGCCGTAGGGAATCCAAGTTGAGAATCTAAAACATCAAGTACTTCAAGTATTTATTTTTCCAAATTTAAACACATTTATTGATGAAAATTTTGTTAAGTATTTTACATATCAATATTTCAGTGGTTATAAATAGTTCAGGTGAAACCATCGTTAATTATTTCTTATGAATTGTTGGATGATTTTCATTTCTCGGTGCGAAATTTTCTTATCGAATCCCCCTCGTGCTTGAATTAATTGCCGTAAATTTATCTCGTACATGAATTTTCTTTGAAAATTCATGTACTCGAAAAATTTCCGGCAATAATTCAAGCACTTGGGAGATTACAAGTGAAAATTGCTATTATCTCGGAATTCTGGCTATTTAGATATAGGAACATGATATATCAATTCGAAGGGAATTTAGTCATTTTTCAGGATATTTCATAATATACAGGATGTTCCATTTAAAAAAACGCATTTTCAACCCTTTTCGTATCTAGCAGTAAAATCATGAATTGTGAACGACCCTGTATGACGCAGAACAAACTTCTCTGTACAGAATCAATGTACATGATCTTGATGAACTAAACACAAAGTTGCAACTTCCTAAGAATCCAAGTACCGCAAAAATAAACATTCAATTCGAGCTATGTTTTGGATAAAAAATATGGAAACTAACCAATATTTCAAAAACCGTTAGGGATAGGTATAGGGGAGTATGATGCAGAAATAATCAAAAAGGAATGACAAGTTAAAACATGCGGTAATATACAGGGTGACCCATTTGAAATAACAAAGATGCTGCTACTTTCTGGTATAAACGGCAACGCTGCATTGCTGAAAATATTTTATATCGATAGACCAAGAGCAACTACTTGAGAAACCAAATTTTCAGAATTATCCTATGTCCCGTTCTCCGTAAACGTCTAAGGTACCATCGACCGTGACCCACCCTGTATATATATATATATATATATATATATATATATATATATATATAACAACAATGGGACGTGGTGGTCGGCTGGTAGTGCGTTCGCCTCGCATGCGTGGGGTCGTGGGTTCGATCCACCGATTCACCGGTCTCGTGCATGGCATCACACGTTGAAAGGTAAGGTCTGCGTCTTCCCTAGCTCACACAAGTCTTTCGAAGACTTCTGAGGGTTGCGCGAAGGGGTGCAATCGGTTGACGGAAATAACAATTTTAATAATAACAATCAACAATTTTAAATGGATGATGGAAAATATGTTGCTTCTCTAATGTTCGATATGTAAAAAGCCTTTGATTGTCTGGATATCGAGTTTATTTTTGAAAAATGCCACAATATCGGTATTAGAGGTATTCTATTAAACTGGATACAAACATATTTAAAAAATCGCTCTTTAATTGTTAAAATCGACACAGCATATTCTAGTGCCTATAACGTAACCCTTGGGGTTCCACAGGGATCGACTTTGGGGCCATTTATATTTCTCATTTACATTAATGACTTGCCTCTACACGTTAGTACGGGTGCTATAACACTCTTTGCTGATGACATAACTATTACAGCTAACGGAAAGATACCTGACGAACTGACAAAGAACATTAAAACTGCATACAATGAGGTTGAAGGTTGGTGAAGACAAAACAGATTGTGCTTGAATAAAGGTGAAACTGAATTTATCAATTTCCACATCAGAAAAAATCCTCTAATCAGTATGAACCTGGACCATGCACTCTAATTTACCGAGAGAGTGAAGTTGTTGGGAACTTTTAATGACTCTGAATTCAGCTATAGCAACCACATACATCACGTATGCAAAAATCTTAACAAAGATTTTTATGCAATACTTCAAATGATAGCATATCTCAACACAAAGGAACTGCTTAATCTATATTATGCATTTGTATATAGCCACATTTTATACAATACAATTACCTGGGGTTTTGCCACCGATTGGGTTCGAGTATTCATTGGACAAAAAAGGACAATTCGTTTAATCTTTAATCTAAGCTCCAGAGAGAGTTGCAGGAAAACTTTAAAATTTATAAAATCTTGTCACTTCCTGCCATATGTATAAGTATATAAGTGTTTAACATATGTAAGACTGAACTTGAAAGAATTCCAGTTTACAAGCGACCACCACAGTTATAATACACGAAATAATGATGTATACATACCTTTCCATAGAACAGCAAAGTTTAAGAGAAGTCCACATTACAACTGCATAATGTTATATAACAAACTGCCTGAAGAACTGAAAAATCTCCTATGTTTAACATACACTCAATTCAAATAAAAAATCAGGAGATGCTTAGCTAAGAGTTGCTTCTATACAATTGATGAGTTCCTAGTTGGGAATGATTCAGCATTTACTGTATGATTGACTTCGTTTTGAAATTATTTTAAATTGAATTAACTAGTATTTTTAATACATATTTTTCTGTGTTGTATTTGTGCAGTCTTTTAACTCGTGTGTCACATTTTATACATGTACCTTATGTAACTCTATTTTAAGCAATCTTTTATTATGTTGTGTACTGTGTTTTATTATGTTGTACCTTTTTTTGATGACTTGTGCTATACACTGTAGTGTCCATTGCATTAATAAATTACTTACTTACTTACTTACATACCAAAAATGAATGTTTGTGATCCGACACGTTTATTTAAGTAATTATTCGTTAAAAAAAGCCTCCTACGAGCTCTGTCTATTTAAAAATATCTTTTGTGCATTCAAAATATTAATATCAAGATTTTTTTCCAATACAGTTATCTCACAACGGAATGGCTTCTTTCATAACAAAGTAGCCAGTATCAATGTCTTTTATTGAATCAACAACAACAATGAGCCTTAATAACTTGTCAGATTTCCTAAAATTCCTGCATACTGAATACTCATGAATATGAAATGTTTGTAGTGAATAGTTTTCAGAAGTATTGGCGCCCTAGAGATTGTAATTTTTTCCATCAATATTAATAGTAATAGTTCCTCATAAACACTCGAAGAGTGTACCATTCTTAGTGAAAGTATTTAGCAAGAAATACGCAAGCGAAGCGAGCACGCGCATTCCTATCACTATTTTGTAACTTATGTAACTTATCTCTAACTTCTCGGTCAAGATATCTGCGAGAAAGACGCGAGCGAAGCGAGCTCCCTCATTCCCATCACTACTTTGTCAATTTCTGTCAACTTTGAGTAGAAATTCTCATCCCTCATTTGTTAGTGAACAAGACCAGAAAAACGCGAGCGCGCTCGCCCGACATTTCGCAAATCCGCGCGCGCGGTTTATCAAAATGTCGGGCGAGCTCACGCATTCCTATCACTACTTTGTCGGTTTCTGTCAACTTTCATCCTTCATTCGTTAGTTTAGAACAAGACAAGAAATACACGAGCAGAGCGAGCACGCTCCTTTCGCGCGTATTTTCGTAATGTCGGGCGACTACTTAGTGGTGGTAATGCGCGCGCTCGCGTATTCCTGGTCTTGTTCACAAGCAAATAAGGAATTAAAATCTCTACCCAGAGTTGACAGAAATCTACGTGCTCGGATTTGCGAAATGTCGGGCGAGCACGCGCATTCTCATCACTACTTTGTCGATTTCTGTCAACTTAGAGTAGAAATTCTCATCCCTCACTTGTTACAAGACCAGAAATATGGGAGCGAAGCGAGCGCGCTCACCCCACATTTCGCAAATCCGCGCGCGTGGTTTTGCGAAATATCTTGAGAATGTGCGCTTTCCTATCACTACTTTGTCAGTTTCTGTCAACTTTCATCCCTCATTTGTTAGTGAAGAACAAGACAAGACATACACGAGCGGAGCGAGCACGCTCCTTGCGCGCGTATTTGCGGAATGTCAAGAAATTATATCTATAGGACATGATCTATCCTGGTTTGTGATCAAACACAAAGTAAATTTATATCACACTGTATTAAATATTCCCGTTCACCTTAACACAAGACTAAACTTTTAACAACACTACAATATTATAAGAGAAAAACAATATTTGGACCACCGCACGTACTTGCAGTCAGTAGAAAACTAAACCAAAACTATCAATTGATTATGATACAATGAGCCACACCATTGTGTCATCCTCTGACTCAGTAGTTCGGTTCCCCGATAGCGGACTTGGGTTTCAACATACCTTCCTTTCTCTCCAGACGTAGTGGTTGCACCTTGGGGGCAGAAGTTGGTGTTGATTCCTGAGGCAGCTGCAGGTCACTTCTGTCGCTGCTATCTGACGGAAACCCAGTGCCTTTGGTGGATGGTGATGCAATTGCTGTCGTTGATGCTGTAACCACAGAATCATTAGTGCATGGAGGAAGTTTTTTCACATGGCTAACATTTCGACGGACTTGTCTGTCTTCTCCTTGAAGCATCAATTCATTACCCGATCGTTGAATGACATTAACTTGTTATGTCGTATGACATTTTTCACTAAAACTTTGTCTTCAAGAGCAATATCATGATGGTTCGCTCTTCTTGTCCTATCCTCTTTTTCTTTCCCTTTTTGTTTATTCATTGCAAGGTACAGTGAAATGGTCGAGGTGTTAGAGCGTTTGGCTTCCACCCAGACGGTCCGGGTTCGATCCCCGGTCGTGTGTCACTGAGCTGAAGTGGTTCGGATTCCACTTTTATAATTAAACTGTAGGTCCCGGATCTCCCTTGCTCGCACAAGCTCTGCATTTGAGGGGTTTTCTCCGAAAACCTGGGAGTTTCGTAAAAACAAATTTTACAATTTTTTTTTTATCTCTATTTCTAGCTTCTTCATCTCCATATTCGATAGTGAAGTCAGATATGGACGGTATTTTATCTTGGATTTTTCGACCGAACATTAATTCCGACGGCGATTTTCCAGTTGTCCCATGAGATGTAGTATTATACATCAGTATAAAATCATGTAAAGCCCCTTTATAGTCGCGATCTCCTTTGGCATGAGAAGTTTGAAGTCGTTTCATCAGTGCCTTGTTCATATTTTCCAATTCTCCGTTAGCTTGAGGCCAGTATGGTGCCGCATGAATGAGTCTAATATTATTTTCATCTCAGAGCTTTTTGAATTCGACTCTTGAGAACTGTGGTCCATTATCTGCCCTGATGGATACGGGAATTCCCAGTTTAGCGAAGAGTTCCTTCAGTTGGCTGATTATTATGATTGCCGTCGTTGACCGTAGAAACTTTATATCTTGATACCGCGAATAGTAGTCAATAATCACCAATACCTGTTCCTGACTCGCAAGTGGGCCACACTCCAAGGGGCTGTTGGAAATTCGTGTCGGTTCATAGGTGCTGGCTTTGGCGGTAAGGTCACCAATAAACAGTCCCGACAAGTTTCAACAGCTTCTTCTGCGTGGTGATCGATTGACGGCCACCATGTTTTCGCACGGAGTCTCCTTTTCATCAGCGTTTGGCCTGGGTGACCTTCGTGTGCAAGTTGTAATGTTCGTTCGCGTAGTGACTCTGGCATGACAATTTTATTTCCTCTTAGTAAAACTGGTTCAAGCGTTGTGAATTCACTTCGGAATGGATAAAAGGTACTGTTGTCGAAGGCCTGCCGTGATTCTTCGTTTACTTTCAATACTTTTATTGCTAGTAAACGGTCTTCGATACTAGCTCTGACAATTTCAGATACACTTATCGCTTTTGGTCTGGCTCTTTCGATAATTGAACGCACGTGTACCTCGGTATCACTGTCTTATGACTTAGTATATGTTAGTCTACACAGTCGAGAGACCGAGTCAGCAATGTTTGATTTCTTGGCTTCGTATTTGACCTTGAACCGGAATGCTTGTAAACGGTGCTAGTGGTTTTAATGTAGGGTTGAAGATTGCCTCAAGGGGTTCGTGATCTGTGAGTAATTCAAACGTCAGACCAGCCAGGTAGTAGTAAAATCGTTCCACTGCCCATACCAATGCAAGACTCTCCTTTTCTGTTTGTGAGTATCGAATTTCTGCAGTCGATAGACTTCTGCTTGCAAACGATATAACTATGGGTGTCTCATTTTCTTGTGATTGATTGAGGACGGCTCCTAATGCAACTGGACTAGCATCCGCAACAACTCGCGTGGCTCTGGTTTGGTCAAAATAGCCTTATGTAGGTGGTTTCGTTAGGCAATGCTTCAGTTTGCCGAAATTTTGTTGGTGTTCTGCTGTCCAGTTGAACGGTATTTCTTTCTTCATGAGACGTCGGCGTCGTAACGGCTCTGTAACATTACTGCGATCTGGAATGAATTTACCCAGGTATGTGACTAATCCTAAGAAACTCCGAATTTCTTATTTTGTGGTTGGTGCTCTGAACTCGCGAATTGCCTTGATTTTGGCATCTTCTGCGTCAATGCCTCCCGAGGATAGTTTGTGGCACAAAAACTTTATTTCTGTAGCTTTGAAAAAAATAAATTTGTCCTTGTTGAGAAGAACATTATTATTTTCCAGTGTGTTTAAGACTTTTTTAAACCGTCATCATGATGTTCTTCAGATACACCAAAAACTATTTCATCATCCAGATAATTGAGGCAGTTCTCACAACCCGATAATAGTGCTTCGAATATTCGTTGGAAAATTTCTGATGCTGAGTTCACTCCGAACATCAGGTTCTCTTCTAGTTCCAGTTGGTGGTATGCATTCGTCAAGTCCAATCTTGAGGAAAATTTTGCAGCTTTGAGTTTTGTTATAAATGAGTCAAACGTAGGTAGCGGATAGTTTTCACGTGTGATGGCTTCATTCGCTCTTCGCATATCAATGAATATCCGGATATCCCCAGATGGTTTGAACAAAAGTACAATCGGAGATATCCATGCACTTGGTACTTCTACTTTTTCTAAAGAGTCTCGTTGAGTTTATGTTCAGCTTTTTTCTCCACTGCAAAAGGTAAACGTCTCACAGGCTATCGTACTGGCCTAACCAAAGGATCTATTGTCAGTCTTACTTTAACGCCCTTCATTTTAGGAAACTGTTCACGTGATTCTTCCACTGCATCGATTCCCAGTTTCAGTACTCCCAGGAGTAAAAAGGTGCTATTGTTTCTTCGCCTTTGTTGAAAAAAATTCCCGCCATTAAATGGCATTTGGAATTTAGAGACTGCTGGGCCCCATAAGGTGTAAACATATTCTCCACATTACTACATTTTGTTGTCTCAACTTCCTCCAATCCTGTCCACTGATAACATTTGCTCTTGTTCCGGAGTCAATGAGCATTGTGATAGTTACCCCTCCAATTGAACATTCTATGAGCTCGTCGTTATCTTCATCAATTGCGTGTCGTATTTGATGATTTTTAGATTCTCGTTCTGTTATTCGGAAACAGTCAAAATCTGACACCTCTGAGTCTTTATCATTCGGGTCCTCTATACCAATGTGATGGAGATTTGAATGTCTGCCCTTTTTAGCGTGTGGTGCATATGATTTTGATCGATGATTATTAAGAGTGGTCGCATTTCCCGATGTTGTTCTGCATTTCGAAGCAAAATGTCCCATCCGGCCACATGTATGACATTTCACTTTTCTCGCTGGACATCGTTCATCGCCAGATTGATGATTTCTTCGACCACATCGAGTACATCCAGCGATGGTACGCTTTCGGCGATTTTCCATTCTATTGATTGATGTCCGGATGCAGGGACGTACCCTGAAGTCGATGGTTCCGTTCTTTGCATTTGTTCTGACTGACTTGTTATTTGATCATGTATGCGACATATGTCAATCGTTCCGTCTAATGTGTATTCCTTTTTCCATCTAAAAAACGTCGTTATTTTCCTCTGGATTGAAAGTTTCGATTGCCCCTGGTAAGTTAGAAGCAACCTCCTGAAGTTGCGGTCCATCCAAATGAAGTAACTTATTCTTCTCTCTAGCTCCATCTACGATGTTCTCAGACTCCAAGTAAAGTCGTAATGCCCTCAGACATTTTTCCCACTCATTACGCAGTAGTGCCATGTCACTGGAGTCGCAACGGAATGGTCTGATACCAGAGTTAGAGTTTGTCATATTGGTACTTGTATGAAGTCTCTGGAACAAACAATAACGTTGTTTCAGAACTCAATGTACCACTTTTTTTTTATTTACCTATTCAAATTACAAATTCAGTGGCGGTGATGAAAAGAGGAAAAGATTCGTTTAACCCTTTTCACCTGCTAAATACACGTACATTATTGTACGTAGTGATTTTCTACTCACGTTCAACAACGTGGGTGATACAGCCACTAATGTGCTACTACCATACCACTGGTATTAGCCTTTCTCACGTTTGACAAAGTGGATATTCCGACACAGAACTTTCACTGGCCTTTGCCTTTCTCACGTTTGACAACGTGGATGTTCAGACACAGAACTTTCACTGGCCTTTGTCTTTCTCACGTTTGACAACGTGGATGTCCAGACACAGAACTTTCACTGGTATTTGCCTTTCTCACGTTTGACAACGTGGAGGTCCAGATACAGAACTTTCACTGGCCTTTGCCTTTCTCACGTTCTACAACGTGGATGTCCAGGTACAGACCTAAACCATTTCACTACTGACTGGTCAAAATGATCGAAAAAATGTCTATCTCTACCAATATCACTGTATTTTTCCACTATTTCATTGCAAAAACATTCAAGCCCTACAAAAATATAATTCACCTCGTCGCCAGTTGTGCTATCCTGGTTTGTAATCAAACACAAAGCAAATTTATATCACACTGTATTAAATATTTCCGTTCACCTTAAAACAATACTGAACTTTTAACAACACTATAATATTATAAGAGAATAACTATATTCGGACCACCGCACGTACTTGCAGTCAGTAGAAAACTAAACCAAAACTATCAATTAATTATGATACACCGAGCCACACCATTATGTCATCCTCTGACTCAGTAGTTCTGTTCCCAGATAGCGGACTTATAGTCTAAGAGCTGAGGGACCAAAACTGCAATAGTTTTATAAAAGCTGATATTTTGATATTGGGTCAAGAATAGGTTGAATATCAATAGCCTGCCGTCAGTCAGCCAGTTTTTGGGACAACTGGCGTGGGGGTGGTACCAAACTTGTAAAAAAACACGTATGTAGCAACTGTTTTATAAAATCTGAAAATTTGTCTGTGGATAGCTAGGCAACCAACAAACTGTGTGGACATAGTCAGTCAGCACAATATTGGAACACTACGCGTCAGCGGTCCGGCAAACACGTCAAAAAAAATGGGTTCGTGAAAGAGTGTTATAAAATCTGAAAATTAGTTTGTGGATAGCATGACAACTAACAAACTGTGTGGACATAGTCAGTCATCAGAATATTCGGACACTTCGCGTCAGCGGTTCGTTAAACCCGTCAAAATAAATGGGTTCGTGAAAGAGTTTTATAAATACTGAAAATTAGTCTGTGGATAGCAACATAACTAAGAAACTGTGTAGACATAGTCAGTCAGCACAATATTGGAACACGATGCGTCAGCGGTCCGGTAAACCCGTCAAAAAAAAATGGGTTTGTAAAAGAGTTTTATAAAATATGAAAATTTTTGTGTAAGTAGTTCATATTACCTAAAATAAGACTAACATAATCAGTCAAACGTTTCATGGAACAAACGCCGTCAGCAGGCAATAGAAAGGCGCCGTTATTTTGACATGTACTCGTGAGAATATGGAAAAAGAACAACTAAAATATTCCTTTATTAGAGGACTTATAAAGGCGAGTATTGAAGTTCCTTTATGTTCTTTTCTGTTCCTTTATTTGACATGAATCATGATTGATAAATATATAATATGTTTAGCAGGAATCGATGTTTCAACCCCTATCTATCATAAGAATAATTTTATCTGATACTGAAATGAATTATGTAGAAAGAAAAATCGAAGTTTCTAAGATTTAATTTAGGTTATGAATAATGAACGCCACATATAAATTGGCAGAATAGAGGCAGTCACTATTAAAATAAAGTTGCCTTAAATACTGCCTGACGTTATTGCAATATCTCTCTGATGAGTCAGCAGAATCTGCCCTTATCTGACGGTCTGTAATAAATGAGTGCAAGCATATTATTTGTCAGCAATTTTTTTCATGAACAAACTAGTCAAACGTACTTAATATACGTTTACTAATTTACAGATGCTGAATCGGAGGTGACCGACACCGAAGAAGAGTCTGATAAAGCCTATTATAGCAGCGATTCTGATTAGAACATTTATTTTTATTTTTAAAGTATCGATTTAAAAATAATATTGAAATAACCTTAATTTTTTGAAAGAGGTATATACGACATTCAAATTGAGACGTTTGTTTTTCATATTTTCAATCCCATAAACACTCTAAGAACATAATAGTTTAAACTAACCAAAAAGAGCATACTAACATGAAATTGCGTCTATCTAGTTTAGCATTTATTTCAAGTAGCTAAAAATAATGTTTAGGCGTATATAGCTACTATAATATTTATATAGATATTTCGAACAGTAATATTAGTTCTTTATGTAAGTAAGCATTTTTCAGTAACATATCAAATGTATTTGATTACATGAAGACACAATAGTTCGTAATTACTACCATCTTGTTGCTCAACAAAATTAAAAGTAAATAAACCACTTTTTCTTTGTTTTCCAATTGCCAATTCCTGGAATTATTTTCTAACGTTATCATATAAAGGTTGTTTCATTCAACAAAATCAACGATATTGTTGACGGAACATTTCTTTGCATTGACTTAACATGTAGTACTATTTCTTTGAATGAACTAATTGTTATATAAAACATTTCTCCAACCACATTTTGTCCCATTGTTTATTTGAATGTTGCATGTTGACCAAAATATAGATATTGCTTGTTGCATTATTAAATATCTCTTTCCTATCGTTTCTTATTGAATATCTCATCATTGTATTGTAATATTGAACAACTTAGTCAGCGCCATAAAACACGCTATATGAATTAAGCGCGCGGCGCGCCTTTCCATTGCCTGCTGACGGCGTTTGTTCCATGAAACTTCTGAGTGACTATGTTATTCTTGTTTTAGGTACTATGAACTAGTTTCTCGAAAATTTTCTGATATTATGAACAGTCTTTCACGAACCAAATTATTTTGACGGGTTTAGCGGCAGCTGACGCGAAGTGCCCGAATATTCTGATGACTGACTATGTCCACTATGTTTGTTAGTTGTCTTGCTATCCTCAGAATAATTTTCATACTTTATAAAACTCTTCCACGAACCCATTTTTTTTGACGGGTTTACCGGACCGCTGACGCGTCGTGTTCCAATATGGTGCTGATGACCGACTATGTCCACACAGTTTGTTAGTTGTCTTGCAGACTAATTTTCAGATTTTATAAAACTCTTTCACGAACTCATTTTTTTTACGGGTTTACCGGACCGCTGACGCGTCGTGTTCCAATATGGTGCTGACTGACTATGTCTACACAGTTTGTTAGTTGTCTTGCTATCCACAGAATAATTTTCATATTTTATAAAACTCTTTCACTAACCCATTTTTTTTACGGGTTTACCGGACCGCGGACGCGCCGTGTTCCAATATGGTGCTGACTGACTATGTCTACACAGTTTGTTAGTTGTCTTGGCTATCCGCAGACTAATTTTCATATTTTATAAAACTCTTTCACGAACCCATTTTTTTTGACGGGTTTACCGGACCGCGGACGCGCCGTGTTCCAATATGGTGCTGACTGACTATGTCCACACAGTTTGTTAGTTGTCTTGCTATCCACAGACTAATTTTCAGATTTTATAAAACTCTTTCACGAACCCATTTTTTTTGACGGGTTTACCGGACCGCTGACGCGTCGTGTTCCAATATGGTGCTGACTGACTATGTCTACACAGTTTGTTAGTTGTCTTGCTATCCACAGAATAATTTTCATATTTTATAAAACTCTTTCACGAACCCATTTTTTTTACGGGTTTACCGGACCGCGGACGCGCCGTGTTCCAATATGGTGCTGACTGACTATGTCTACACAGTTTGTTAGTTGTCTTGGCTATCCGCAGACTAATTTTCAGATTTTATAAAACTCTTTCACGAACCCATTTTTTTTGACGGGTTTATCGGACCGCTGGCTCGTCGTGTTCCAATATAGTGCTGACTGACTAAATCCACACAGTTTGTTAGTTGTCTGGCTATCCACAGAATAATTTTCATATTTTATAAAACTCTTTCATGAACCCATTTTTTTGACGGGTTTACCGGACCTCTGACGCGTCGTGTTCCAATATGGTGCTGACTGACTATGTCCACACAGTTTGTTGATTGCCTAGCTATCCACAGACAAATTTTCAGATTTTATAAAACAGTTGCTACATACGTGTTTTTTTTACAAGTTTGATACCACCCCCACGCCAGTTGTCCCAAAAACTGGCTGACTGACGGTAGGCTCTTGATATTCAACCCATTCATAACCTAATATCAAAATATCAGCTTTTATAAAACTCTTGCAGTTTTGGTCCCTCATCTCTCGGTCTATTAGGTTTCCACAGTTTTTCGCAAATATTTCAGAAACTATTACTTTTAGACATATGCAATGTTATGACTTTTACGATGAGTATCGATTAGCCTGACTGATGTCAAACACTCATAGGTCCATTTACTTGTCTAAAGAAAATATGAAGGAAAGTATGGCCACGGAGCCGAGTGGTTGAAGCGACATGTCACTTTGGCTGCCAGTCGACGATGGTTCAAACCATGGCGACTGCAGAAATTTTTCTGATGGCCCGAGAAAGTGCTAGGAATCGCACGTAAAAAGGTAAGACTTCGTTAATCCTTGGCTCGTACAAGTTTCAACTTCTGAGGGCTGTCGTTCGTAAGGGGACGACAGCTGGTTAACGGAAAAAACAATTTCAAGAACAACAAAAAATTTTAACAATACCACTATGCCACTGTTTTACAAAAATTACAAATTATCACTTCAAATTATCACATTGATAAAGATAGGTTGGTGTACTAGGTTTCAATACTTTCTTTAGGGAGTTTGAAGTAAAAAAATCAATTCTAAATTGTTTTCGTACCTTCGACAACCTGCCAGCGAGAATGCATTTTAGAACAAACATTGATGGAAGCTTTTCACCTAGAAATGTGGCGAGGAATCTGTATGCGGAGTTTGTTGATCTTATTCTGACCTGTATATTGTATATTTACTGATTTTCATTCATGTACAACTTTTATTGTAGCTCTGAAGAATGTGACAATTTCGTAGGCAGTGAAACTGCAAACTCTGAGTAGTACGTTTAACTAGCCACTAGGTCGTGATCAGTAAATACCAAGAAAAAAAACATCTTTGGACATGGAAACAGGTTGTATTATTATTACAATTATTCTCTGACAAAATTGGCATTACCGGACAAATGAAACAAAGGACCACGCACACATCTTATGGTAAAAAGTCTTTTGGTGAAAATGGCTGGATTTTTGATATGATGTAGCTAGAGACATTCCGAGTAAAAGTCTCCATTGGCACAACTCGATCGTATGACTAGATTCGGCTCTAGAGGGCGCCAAATCATGAATTTTGTGATTTTTGGAGAAATTCAGCTGTATAAAAAATATCAATATCTCATTTATATTCAATATGGTGTGCGACTGAGCATTCCTAAAATTCTCTAGAAATATTTTTCTCCACGATCATCACAGAATTTGCCAATACATAATGCTGGAATTCTCATAGATCATCACCGAAAAAATTGCCAAAGATTATGAACAAATGTTAGAAAGAGTATTGCTCTATTGAACTGAAATGATTCTAATTCGTGTTAGGAATTGCATGAAATGATGTGTGAGTATAGACAATTTGAGAATTTTGTCTACTTTATGGCCCGTCTGGCCATAATGCGCCCACGGGCGGTAAAGTGCCACTTTACGCTCGGCGAACCGGGCGGTAAAGTGTACTTTACCGCCCGCTAGTGCATAAAATGTATTTACATTCTCTCTCTTGTGATAGAATAATATTCTCACACTGGTTAGCAATAATAACATTAGCCTTGACGCAGTTGATTGTCATCGTAGTGGCAAAATTTGAGTAAGTGTCAAAATTATTGCTGTCACGTTTCTTATCTTTGATCGTGGAGAAAATATAGTCTGCTACTCGGTTAGAATGAAAATTCGTGATGCTCGTGGTTCCTCACGCTCGCCTTCGGCTTGCGCTCGGAACTTTCCACTCGCATCGAATTTTCATTCTAACCTTGTTTGACTTTAGGAATGCTCAGTCGCAAAAAATATTGAATATAAATGAGATATTCATATTTTTTTAGTCAGCTGAATTTCTCCAAAAAATCACAAATTTAGTCATTCGATCGAGTTGAGCCAATGGAGACTTTTACTTAGAATTGCTTTAGCTACGACATATCAAAAATCCAGCCATTTTCAACGAAAGACTTTTCGATAAGATGCGTGGTCATTTGTTAGCTCTGAATATATTATTTTCAATTTGCTACGACCATTTATTTTATATTGGTCATTCGTACGCTCACTTTCATTCATTATGATCATTCATTGTCAAGAAAAATTCAAAGGGATGTCAGCTACTATTAATGATATTTGATAAAACGACACAATGATTAAATAATGTTCCATGCAGCACATTGAACACTCAGTCCATTCTGTGCCTCTGACTTCCAATATGTATTGGATTAAAGGAGAATATAACAGCGGTGCTTTTGTTTTTGATTGTTATTGGAAAATTGCCAAAATAGTGGGAATTGTTCCTTTGGAGGGAAAACAAACAACAATATTGAAAATGTGTCTATTCAATCTTGTTTCCATTTTATGGTTTATTGCATTTGTATTTCTTTGCATCGAGTTATACCCATTGAGAATGTCGGGCTTCAAAATTTCAGAAGGCATGGGTGTTTTGGCAATACTTTGTATTGATAATTTTTTTGAAATTGTTTCTATAAGCGCAAATCTATTGAAGTGCTTATTTCACAAAGAAGACTGGGAAAATATTCCGGATATTGTACGATCCGAAAACGCTTTCATTAAGCTGGGATTTACTACCAGGGATAGAACGCAGTGGATTCTGAAAATAACTTTTTTTCACTTAATTTTCATTTCGTGTACAATTTTAAATTGTTTGGCTTTGCATACGACTGATCCGGAGTATGAGATATATAACATTTGTTATATCTTCATGAGGAACTATTGGCAATTCGTATTACTCAACTTGTTTTGGGGATTATCCAATATTATCCAAAATCGCTACGAAAATTTAAGAGTAATAATACTACATACTTTTACAAGTAGATTGATAAATAAAAATCAGTTGGAGCAGAAACTGAAGAAAGTCAAGTCCAGGTATCATGAGCTTTACATGGCTACCACCAAAATCAATGGGATTTTTTGCACCCCAAATTTGTGCACATTGGTATTGATAATGACGGAAATAACATATGGTTGTAGAATCTGGTTACAATGGAACCGTGATCCTGAAGCTTTGGGGATGAATATTTGGCTTGCTGCTGGGATCGTGAATTGGATATATTCAATAGTAGGTATTCTTTAATAATAATAATGATAATAATAAAGTTCTTCACTTCTTATTCAAAAAGAAAAAGCCGAAGATAAGATCGTAGCACTACTAGGCGTAGACCAGTAGCACTATCTCTTTTTCACATCTTAGGCACATGATATACGTAACTACAAAAACATATTTATAAGAAACAAAACGAAAAAATACATTGAAAACATAATACATCTATGTGTGTATATTTAGGGATATCATGCAGAGAGAGAAAAGAGAAAAACATTCAATAGATTGGAGGCAGTACATTTTGTTTATTGAGAAGCTGGTTCTTAAGAGCCTCCTCAAGAAGGGGTTTACCTTCTGAAAAAGGTCAAAGTAAATTTGCGGTTTAGTAGGGGGGAGTAGGAATCCCGAGCGAAGGAGTCCAATATTAAAAGAAATCTAATAGCGTCTCACTCCAGCTCATTGCCCACTTACGATATAGTAAAATTGACGTTGAACGCGTCCATGCCGCCTAAAATTCCAAATGCACCTGCTTTTACAAACCGGCCTATTTGTAGTTATGACAAAGTTTACCATATAAAAAATGAGACCTGCGTGACCGTGATCCTCGTCGGGGCTTTGATGGAGATCAATGGCCACCGCAAACTGCGGCGGACAAAATGCAGAAAGCAGAAAGGACCCAACCATTGGCCGGCCAGGTCACCGGACCTAACGCCTATGGGGGAGGTTGAAAGATCTTATTTTTAAATTGCCGACCAACTCTAGATACGAATTGGAAGCGGCAGTGATGCAAAGTTTTGCTTCTCTCACTCCTATTGAACTAATTAAGACTGGAAGAACTGGAAGACATTTCGAACACTTCCTGTGAAGAAATATATTTCATTGTTTGTTCTTAATCATTATTATTATTGTTGGAGTTTCATTCATTAGTAGTAAATATGATATAAATTGTTATCAGTTTCATTGAAACTATGAATTTTAATTACTGCTGTGAAAAGCTTCCTCAACATTTGATAGCTACTAGCGAACAATTGCTCTTTGTTTTATCGGCGCGTCGCGTAGAAAAGTAACAAGTGTGCTATATTTTTGGAAAGGTAATTTTAAGCTCTATTGAAATATACAGGAATATACAGGGAGTCTCATTAATTATTTTTTCCATCAATAACTATCGAAATGTTATTTGAAAAACTAAATCACTCACACCATTGAATTCTACGTAAAGAAGTGCTCTGAAAATGTTTTCATAGAAACGAGGGACTTTCGACAGGAAAAAAGTTACAATAATTTTTCGTAAATGCATATTTTCGAAAAGCACATAGCTCATAAACGATGATAGATATCGATATGCGGTTTCCACCATTAAGGGCCAGTTTCACAGGTCCCAGTTAACCTTCAGATAACTAACTGAAAGTTTAGACGGTGAATGACATTCTTTCAATGGCGTTGACAGGTTCACTTTCTAACCATTAGTTAATTGATCTGGACTCTAACTGGAACCTGTGAAACTGGCCATAAGTTCGTCATAAAAGCGTCCATTCGGCCCACCCTGTACATACCTCCTGCCAAGTTTGACCAGCGAACGAGGCCCAAAAAAAAGCAATTTTCGAAAATCACGGTTTTTTAGGCATTACTCTGGATCTTGACCTCGTTCGCAGGTCAAACTTGGCAGAAGGTATGTTCAGCAAAATATCTACCGAATTGTGGAATCAGTAGACTGTCATAAACTGACTGGTTTTCAAACGTCCCCCCCCCCTTTACCTTGTTCTGAAGAAATTTGACAACTACATCCAGGCGACTTAGGGCAACACCAAGAATAATATTTCATGCCCAGTAGACCGTTTCCTTACCTGTCAGTAAATCATATAAGCAGCTCTTTAAGTATGTGTATTATTGACTATATGCTCTGTCTGAACCTCGCTCTGAACTCACCCTTTCTTCTGAGGTATCACTTTCTTCTGGAGGTTGCTCCGAGTCAGGAATAAGTTTACTTCCGGAAGATTCAACCACTGTAACCTCGAACAACCATTAGGCTTTGTGGTTCTTCAGTTTATTTGCAGATAGCTGAATAACTGTATTGTAATTGTATCTGTGTATTGTCTCCGTATTATTGTAAACCTGTGAATTTTGTACAATTCTCTCATGTGGATAAACAGTATCATTATATGATTATATTGATGATTTTGTATTTATGAAAATTTCTTTGACAGTAAAACCGTGAAGAAATATTCCTTTATTTACATTTCAGAATGTCTAATAAATACAACACAGAATTAAGGCTACCCTGACTATTATCATTTCGATTTGCCACGACCATTTATTCAATTCTGGACATTAGCACGAACAATTATTTTCAATATGATAATTCACTGTCGAGTGAAGCCTAAAAGGATGTCAGCTACTAATTATAAGGTTACTTGACAGAACGAAACATTGATTAAAATAAATAATGTTTCATGCAGCTTATCGACCAGTCAGTTCATGTTGTGCATCTGAGTTCCAATATGTATTATATCACAGAAGAAAGTAATAGCAGTACTTTTGTTTTCGAGTGTTATTGGACAATTGCCAAAATGGTGGGAATTGTTCCTTGGGAGAGAAAACGAACCACAATATTGAAGATGATTCTATTCAATTTTGTCACCATTCCAGTGTTCATTGCATTTGTATTACTCTCCATCAAGATATACCTCCATAAAATGTTGAACTTCAAAGATTTCGAGGGTATTGGTGTTTTAGCAATAATTTGTTCCCATTTTGTTTTTGACATATTTTTCACAAGCGTAAATCTGATCAAGTGCCTGTTCCAAAATGAAGACTGGGAAATTATCTCTGATATTGTCCGATCCGAAAATACTTTCAAAGAGCTGGGAATGACTACCAAGGAGAAAATGTGGTGTATACTTAATATTGCTTGTTGTCACTTGATATTCTTCTCAGTGAGAATTTCAGATTGTTTTGGTACCTATGCATACGACTTATCCTGATACTGACATATATAACGATTGGTATATGTTCTTGGTGAACTATTGGCAATTTGTATTATTCAGCTTGTTATGGAGACTATCCAAAATCATGATAAATCGATACAAAAATATAAGAGTGATATTACTACAAACCTCAAGTAGATTGATAAATAGAAATCAGTTGGAGCGGAAACTGAAGAATATAAAGTTGCGGTATCATGATCTCTACATAGCAACCCTAACAATCAATAGGATCTTTAGCACCCCAAGTTTGTGTTTATTAGTATTCACAGCGGTGAAAGCATCGTACTAGTGTAGACATTTTTTACGATTGAACCATTATTCTGAAACTTTTGAGATGAATATGTGGATTGCTTCTGAATCCTTGAATCCGATATTTTCACTGGTAAGTAATATTTCCACACCAGCTTAAAGTGGGTTGATTCACATTTTTTTTACGAAGATAGATACAAAAATGAAATATAATTGGTTTGTAATTGAAAAATATTCTGAAACGTATTTTTAAACGAAACAGTTTGTTGACTATTACGTATGATTTAAAAGTACCATAAAAAGCTTTCAGTTAGTTCAATTCGAAAAATGTTTGATCCTTTAGGAACTAGCACCTATATCAATCTTATCGTAGTTTTGATCACAAAGCGATTGTGGTGTTCTTTACATTTGTTACGAGTGTTCTTTCAGGTGCTGCCAAGAATCAATCATCGATTACCCCACTATCAAACAACCCTCAGCATAAGTATTTCTCGGCTAGCTCGAATTTTTCAGCTAGAGGCTACCAAGGAAAGGTATATTTTTTTGCAAACGTTCATTATTATAATGGATTTTTGTTACTTGTAATGGAAACACAATCACTTCTATAGATTTCCAGACCATATAACCACCTGAACATAAACCAATAGAAGAGAAATCATCGTATCTCTGTTATGTCTCTGAAGAGTACAATCCCTAGTCTTGATAGAAGTGAAGTAATAATATTATAATCATATATACAATGAGTCTGCTTAAGTTGGCTACATATGGGAAACTTTTTTATTATTGATTTTAAGAAAAAAATATATTCCTCATAAAAAGTTCTGCATAATCTAATACCCAAGATGCAATCATCAGATATCAAATTTCATCAATCTTATACGAGGTAAGTCAAAAAATATGAAATTTTCTCAAGAGTAAAGTAACTTTATATTTCACAATATTGAAAATTTTCATTATTAAAAGTTGGAATTGAACACTATGTTTCAATATGCAATTACATCCTTCTAATTGAAAAAATAATTTTACAATAATTAATTAAAAAGTTATCAAATGTTCAATGTTCATTAGATTTTTAATAAATGAAATGAAAATTTGCTTATTAATTTCGAAACAGAACGGAAAGGTTATGTTTGTAATAAATAAAAATGATAAATGTAATATTAATAAATTTTTAAAAAATTGTAAAAAAAATATATTTTCAATTGGAAGGATGTAATTGCATATTAAAATATTGTTTTCAATTCCGAACAAGTTTTCATAATAACAATGTTCGATATTGTGAAATATAAAGTTACTTTACTCCTGGGCAAAATTCATATCTTTTGACATATCTCGTATAAGATTGATAAAATTCAATATCTGATGATTGCATCATGGGTTCTAGACCATGCAAAACTTTTTATAAGGAATAACTTTTTTTCGTAAAATCAATAATAAAAAAGTTTCCCATATGTAGCTAACTCAGGTTCTAGCAGCATCTAAGGTGAACGAAAAGAGAAAGTGAATTCACTTAAAGAAATAGAGTAATTCTGTGTGGATAACAGGGTAATTACTACGAACGAAATCATTCACAAAACCAAAGCGTGATTGAAAATCCTGGTGTAATTTCTTGTTAAAAGTAATTCTTCACATTGCTTTTGAAACTGTTTGAGGTTGTTGTAATATACCTGTTTTTTCATCATATTTGGATGTTGTAGTTTCCATTTTCTCAGCAGTATTATCATTAGAACTGATTTAATTCACAATAAAACTTTGTACTATTTTCTGCCTGACAAACTCTTCAAAAATAATCACAACACAATATTGACAGGCCGATCTTTTGTTATCACTTTGGATATTTTCTTGAAATGGTGAATTTATGGAGTGGCCTTCATCGATTTGTTGCGTTTTTTATTTCGGTTTTTGCTTCGGAGTAACGGGTTGAGCTGATTTTGACATCGAATTGTTGAGCTGAGAACTATTTTTCTTCGAAACGGCATATTTAGAATTTTCATGAAAATGTGTTTTCTTTAATTTTTGTCTTTGACTCGTTCTCCGAATTTTTTTACTGTGATTTATGCAGAATTCGTAATTATCGAAATGATTCCAGCAGAGTAGTGCCAGGCATCTATGGCATGAACTGAAAATCTCAGAATCATATCCATCTTCTTCACTACTCCTTCGAAAAGGGCCACCATTTTCCATTAACATGACAAATGTCAGTGTTGAAATCCAATATGGACGATATACTCGCAAACCCCAACTTCCTTAGATGGATTAGGATGTCAGGAGGTGATTTCGGATATACAGATGAACGATTAAATTTCTAGAAATGATTGACAGCTATAATATCATTGTGTAATTCAAATTTTACAGGTGCTTTCGCACATGGTAGACCAGCACCCCATTTAATTTTGTGCAAGTGCAGGTAAATCAGCCTGTAAATAGTAAACGTAACAATAAGGTTTGGTACAACTTGAGAATGTGGACTTGAGCCCAATTTCCATGAAACTTGCACAGATTGTGTAAAACATGATAAAATTACTATGCCAATCGAAATTTTTCCGCGGAAATGTCTGTGAGAACCTTTTGTTTGGCAAAAATCCTTCATAGTGGTCACTTCACAAATACTCCCCAGTCCAAGACAATTCACGTAATTTCCAATCCAAATAGCTGGTCATTAACTATAAACATCAACTCTCAGAAGTATAAAGGAGATTAATTGACTGAATGAAGCTCAAGAAATTACTGGGTTCAAATTTTAAACTCGATTTTCAAAAATATTTGACAAATTCAATGACAGCTCTCATGAACATGTTTGGATCGGGTGTATACATGAAAATGCAACGTTGCCAACTTTCACTTCCTTAGCGTGCGTCCACCTCCTAAAGGCTCGTTCATATCCTTGCGAATTTTCACAATTTTCTTCCGATTCGACTTACACGGCAAAAAAATTGCGCTGAATGATGAATGATAACATTTAATTTTTCAGTCTGGAGTTAGATATTACTACATAACAATTATTTTTTCGCAAAAAAATTGCAATTATTTCCAAGGGTTCCAATTTAGGTTAGGTGATTTTCCCTTCTTATGCGTTAAAAGATTGAATCTGTGAGCAGTTATCGAGGCAGAATAGGAGCGAGCGAAGCGAGCAAAATGTCGGCGAACACAGCGAGCAACTATATTTTTATTTACGTTTTCAACGCTAAAAAGTGATCGGATCGTAAGATACTTCTTTAACAAAAGTGTCAAAGTTAGGTTAGGTGGTTTTTACTTCTTTTATATTGAAAGTTTGAATATGTGTGTAGTTGTCGAAGCAGGATAGGGGCGAGCGAAGCGAGCCTAATGATGGCGAGCGCAGCGAGTATCTCTTTTTATTTACGGTTTCAACGCTAAAAAGAGATCGGATCGTAAGCAAGTTCTATAACAAAAGTGCTAAAGTTAGGTAAGGTGGTTTTTCCTTCTTTTACGTTAGGAAATGGAATCTGTGTACAGTTGTCGGGGCGGAACAGGGGTGAGCGAAGCGATCCTAATGACGGCGAGTGCAGCAAGCAACTATTTTTATTTACGTTTTCAACGCTGAAAAGTGATCGAAAAGTCAGCATCTTCCTTAACAAAAGTGCCAAAGTTAGGTTAGGTGGTTTTCCCTTCTTTTACGTCAGAAAATTGAACATGTGTGCAGTTGTCGGGGCGGAATAGGGGCGAGCGAAGCGAGCATATGACGGCGAGCGTAGCTAGCAACTAGTTTTGTTAACGTTTTCAACGCTAAAAAGTGATCGGATCACAAGCAACTTCTGTAAAAAAATGCAAAAGTTTGGTTAGGTGATTTTCCCTTCTTTTACGTAAAAAGATTGAATCTGTTTGCAGTTGTCGGGGCGGAAGAGGATCGAGCGAAGCTAGCATAATGACGGCGAGCGCAGCGAGCAATTATTTCAATGGTTTCAAAGCTAAAGAGTGAACAGATCGAAAGCAACGTCTGTAACAAAAGTGCCAAAGTTAGGTTAGGTTGTTTTCCATTATTTTACGTTAGAAGTTCAGATCTGTCTACAGTAAGGTCGGGACGCAATAGGGGCTAGCGAAGCGAGCATAATGACGATGAGTGCAGTGACGTTTTAAACGCTTAAAAGTGATAGAATCGGGAGTAACTTTCTCCAACACCACCTTCTTTCAATTCGAAAGATTAGATCTGAGTGCAAAGATAATGAAAACTGATGTTTTTGCATACGTTCTCACGCCAACCGCTCCTCCATCATTTCATCAATACAAAATACAGCCTCAAATTTAACAATTTTTCAGATATTTTCAACATATTTCCAAAAAAGAATCACATGCAAACTGATCTCGGTATGCAGGAATTGAAAGAAAACTGGCAATATAGCTTTGTTATCTTTTTAGTCTCTTCGCTTGTTTGACATTTTACACTTGCATCATTATAACTGTTATGAATTTCAATTCCAAATGAATTGAAACTAATGATAATTTAAAACCGTTCCCTATATGAATGGTTTCTTGTATGGCTTGGAATGAAAAATTCGTTAAAATCGGTCAAATGTTCATATTCGCAAGTTTTTCCTAAGGTTTTTGGAAAAATGTCGTTGAAGGAGGATCATTAGTGGAGGTTTGTAGCCACCTCATAGTTTCAGATTTTCATTTATTCGTCGAATAAAAAACAATATTTTATAATATAACGGAGTCCACAGCATGGAACAACATGCTGTTCAGCATGCTATTAATGAATTCCAGCATAAATTGAAGAATCAAATCATGTTTATAGATAACGGAGGTGGACATCTTGAATTCTTTCCGTTTCTCCACTGGTTTAATTCAACTCATTTCATTTCACTGAGGTCTGCAATAATGATAAAAAATGGAACAATAATATGAAACTTTTCCAAGGTAACTCTGAGAGTGAAGAGCGTAAAGTTAATAGCAGGTGTATTATTTCGGATTGGTTTATATTTAAACTTCAAAATTATGTCATCCATCGTCAACCGATTTGCTTGCCTCACATGAAAATTTAGGTTCTTACTTTTTGTTTCAGGTCCAAACTGGATTCCTGATATTTGCCTGTGATAAGATTGAACGCTCTGCAGAAAATATTATCACTACCTGTTACCGCTTTCATCAAAATGAGCTGCTATCAAGTGAAGAGATAACGTTCCTCATCGATTATCTAGAAAAGTTGACCCCTAAATTCACAGTCGCTGGTGTCTTGCGACTGAACCGAAGAACCATTTTGCTGTTCTTGTCATTCATCACATCTTATACCATAATCATCATTCAACTGAGTAAATAAGTTTTTGAAATCATTCACTTATTTAACGTCGTTTGTCGTATTTGAGGTGTTAGGGATGTAAGGTTATAATACGAGAGCTAGCAAACGTCGGGAAACCAAACATTTCAGGAAGGCCAGTTTTTAGACATGCTATCTCACTCATTCTCCCAGACGTCATACGGGCTATCTGGCTGGCGGTAGAGGTTACGTTCATCAGTGCGCATCGTACCCTACACAGGTAAAATATTGACTCTTCAAATTAATTTAAGAGGGTTTCATTTTTTTTTAATGGAACTTTTTGACACGTGAATCACTGATTGTCAGATATTTTTATCGTTGTTTAAACTGTGCCAATCCCTAATTTTGAATGAATTTTATTTTCAATATATTTCAGTATGACTGAAATTTTTATATGACGTTTTTTTAAGTATCTAAACCCAAGATCAATTTGCCAAACAATGATTCGGTTGATAAACCTCCAGCCAGATCGATTTGAAAGTGAAAAGTGATGTGGTATTATTTTGAGGACAAAATGTACCACATTGTACTTTCAGAATCATTGGCGCATTCGCACCAACTTCAGTTTTTAACATGATACTACAAACTCCATAGAATATGATCCACTGTGAGGGTTGAGCGCATGCGCATCAACGCAACGTCGGTCAACGCTGTAAACAGCTGTTGACGTTTATCTTGCTTGCGCAACTAGCGCGTGACTGTCTGTACTACTAGTGGCTAGTACAACCGATGCAACTTTATTGGAATCCACTGAGCATGCTCAGTAGCAAACTAATTTTGGTTTTGAAGATACTTTTAAAACATCATATAAACATTTCAGTCATACTGAAATATTTTTTTTTATTATTCAAAATTGACGTCTAGCACAGTGCAAACAACGATAAAAATATCTGGCAATAATTGATTCATGTGTCAAAAAGTTCAATTAAACTAATGATAAAAAAGAAACCTTCTTAAATTTATTTGAAAAATCTATATTTTTCTTTACACGGCAGGTACGATAAGCACTGATGGACACAACCTCTACCGCCAGCCAGATTGCCCGTATGACGTCCGGGAGAGTGAGAGAGATAGCTTATCTAAAAACTGGCATACCTGAAATTCTCTCTCGAAGACGTTGCTAGCTGTTAGACTATTAGGTTAGGCTTTAGATGGCTTCAATAACGATGATATCTTGGATTCTAACAAACGAATACATCTTACAAGGCAAGGGTTCCAAAGTCATCTAAATGGGTATCGATAACTGTGACATCATTTTATCAGTAAGAAGCTGAAAAATGTATCAAAACTAACCTTTTGAAAATAATAAATACAAATAACACATTTTAAGAAGATATAGCTGACACTTGATGGAATTCCATGTTACATTTCGTAATGAAATATTTTAACTCTAATGATTTTTCACAGAGTTAACGATGCAGTGTTCAGAATCCTTTCTTCAAACACACTCATATGATAAATTGCAGTATTTCATATCAAAATTAGCCTATTTAGGAAGTTGTTAGTGCTTCCATGGCAACTGTATGTGAAAGTGTTTTCTGAACTTCATCCCATTAAAAAGGTACTGTGTCTTGTTGATTGCTATTTGTTAATGTTTATGATAGTCACAAATTTTGTATTTTTAACGTTCAGGCTAAGAAGGTTATAATTGAGCATTCATTGATTTTTTCATTCCATCCTCTGCTCTTCTATGAACTTCATGTAATAAGTCACTTGTGAGCGTAAGATTTTATGTTGTTTTTGAGTCTTCTGATATCGTTGACATGTGTCGAAATTATAATAGGACCTAATATAGTACCCTAAGGGACACCTACACTAACTGTTGGGTTCTCGTCCAGTTTGTCATCTATTTTGATCCTTTGTGTTCTCTGTGATAGATAGCCTCGCTATAAATTAGGTATTTGCCTGTTTAATTTATTCGGAGAACATCTTGAACATTATCTCTCACACAAATTTATAAATTGTGAAAATTTCTATTCCATCACAGAAAGAAATTACTAGTACTGAACTGTGACAATAAAATATATATACTCTTAGTATAACTTATAAATGTCATTTATGCTTGAACAGTCTATAAATTATTTACATCTTGACAAATCTAGCTCTGAATGTGAAAACGCCACACCTATCCATGCGCGGTAGCAGAAAATCTCAGTTCAGTCCGAAACAAGTGTGAGTTACTATTCTGGTGAGTTCTATTGTATCTGTCGCATCGCAAAGTGTACTGTGAAGTTTTTATACTGAATGTACAATTTATTATACTACCCTCCTTATCGTCCGAATACTTTCTCATTCTCAATTCGCCCATCTCATACGTTTCTCGACATTTATAGCTAGATTAGATATTGTTATTTTTATCGGATAATCTTCGAAATTCTCTTGTTTGTATGTTATCTGGAATTTTTCTGGAGTAAGAAAATGTTATAGTTAATAGATAATTGATAGAAAAACATAAACTTTCATTTCAATCCCCTTATCTCATAATTGACAAAAAATCTGATAATGAATAGTTCAAAAAGCCTCTGAAAGTAACTTGGGCGCACCTCCACCTACACTGGAAACAATCTGGTGTTCTTTGGTTGCTTTAATCAAAATTGGCGTCAAACTGTAAGCAGTGTCTGGATCATGTGCAAGCCATAGATCCCTTAGCTATCCTAAAACTGTGAGAGAATGGAAAAACTAAAACCTTTACCGGTCTTGTTCAACCCATACTATAATGTAAAATATTAGAAAATTCGACATCAAAAAACCTATTACGAAGCGATCAATTTTATCTGAGATAGCACAGGTATTTGATCCGCTAGGCTTGTTGAGTCCTTGCATAATCTTGAGAAAAATGATAATGCAAAAACTGTGGATGCTCGAACTCACATGGGATGAAGCACTACCTGAAGAAGTTTATTCCAACTAAGGGTTCAGTTGCCGGAGTTAAATATATTGCAAGTTCCCAGAAGAGTTTTGAGTGATGAAGCTACCATAAAGGAGATACACGCTTTCTAGGGGCCTACGGGTCAGCTTTATACGTTCGTACAATTACCAAATCAGGCGAAATAAAAATTCGTCTTTTGTGCTCAAAGGCTCGGGTCGCTCCTTTAAAATCCCTTACCATACCAAATTGGGAGCTGTGTGGTGCTTTGCTGCTAGCCCAGCTAGTCAATAAGGTAAAAACTTGTATGAAAACTAAATTTGATGAATCATATTATTGGAGTGATTCTAGTGTTTGCCTCTGCTGAATAAAAACTCAGCCAAATACCTCAAAGACATTTGTGCAAAACAGAGTTGCGCAAACTCAGTCTCTTACCAGCCCGTCTGATTATCATTTTGTTAGAACCAAAGAAAACCCTAGTGACATTTCAACCAGAGGAATGTTTCCTAGATACTTGCAAAATTCCACGTTGTGGTGGTTAGGCCCCCCTTGGCTATCTCTAGACAGGGACAGTTGGACTAAGTCCACCATTCAATTTCCCCCTGAAATCCCTGGATTGAAAACCCAAAAAACTAGTTGTCATAACGTCAGTAGATCCGTCAAGGAATCGGACTTATTGTCGTTGAATCAATTTTTAAATTTAAACCACTTGCAAAGAATAGTTGCATACTGTCAACGATTCATTTTCAATTTCAGAAATAAAGATTCTTGTCGAAAACTTGGTACACTTTACTCATTCGAGTTGAACCGCGCACTGAATTGTTTAGTCAGATTATCACAAATTGAAAGTTTTCCAAACGAGCTTTCATTACTAAAAGGTAATAAACCACTACAAAAGGATTCCAAAATCATCTGCTTGATTCCATTTATTGATGAAAATGGCATTCTAAGAGTAGGTGGTTGATTACAACTATCAAACTATAATTACAAAAAGAAACATCCTGCCCTACTCTCTAACAGACATCATTTAACTGAACTGCTTTTCCAGCAAGAACATGTTAGATTATATCATTGCGGTCCTCAACATTTGTTATTTTCATGTCGCGAACGTTTCTGGTAACTTTCTGGTAGAAACTTAGCGAGACAAACGGTGCATTCGTGTGTACCACGACAACCACGTCAAGATCATCAAATAATTGGTAATTTAGTTAAGGCAAGGATTTGTCCTGCACCACCTTTTAACCTAACCGGGGTGGATTATGCTGGACCACTTAAAATCAAGGACAGGAAGGGGCGAGGAGCTGAAACGCTGAGAGCATACCTGTGTTTATTTGTTTGTTTGACGACAAAGGCTGTTCATTAAGAACTAGTTAGCGATTTGACCAAAGACGCCTTTATAGCAGCGTTTTAGTGCTAGACGGGGTAAGCCAGCAGAGGTTTACTCCGACAATGGTACCACCTTTGTTGGTGATCAGAAATAACGGAACTAGCTAATTTTCTGGCGAATAATCACAACCAGATCGGAGAAAATGTTACCAAATTAGGCGTTACGTGGCATTTTGTACCTACCATTTTGTACCTGCATTTTGTACCTGCCATTTTGTACCTGCATTTTGTACCTGCCTATTTTGTACCTGCCATTTTGTACCTGCCCATTTTGGCGGGATATGGGAGACAGGCGTTAAGTCGGCAAAATCTCACCTAAGAAGGATAATGGGGTGACGATAAACCATGGCAATACAGATTTACTGCACAATCTTAAATCTAACAAATCTCAGGCAACAAATACAATCGGCGTAAACAGGGATTGCAATATTTATTCTTGATGTTGAAAACAATATGTAGACAATATTGTATTATCAATATTGGTAAAAATTAATTAACCAGTATAAATTGACCCAATATTACATGTGACAATCTACATTCTGAAACCCCTAACTTCAATTTTTAACCAATCAATTAATAGTGAACAATTTCCTGAATACTGGAAAATCGCTGATGTAATACCAATATTCAAAAGTGGTAAAAAAACACACTTAATTCGAAATTATCGGCCTATCAGTAAACTATCTGCGATCCCAAAACTATTCGAGAAATTGGTTTACAAATATATGCATTTTCTCGTGAAATCCACCATAATGTCGGAACAGGCATGGTTTTTTTGCAGGGCGATCATTGGAATCGAATTTAATGGAATATAGTGAATATTTATACACTAGCATTGACAACAGAGTGCAGGTTGATGCCATTTACACCGACTTCAGCAAGGCGTTCGATAAGGTTGGTCATAATCTTCTTATCGAGCGGCTTGCTGAGGTCGGGGTACGTGGCTCACTCTTAAGATGGGTGAAATCTTATATAAAAAATAGGTCCCAATCTGTAACAATTCAAGGATTTCGTTCAGAAGAGTACATTACTTCATCAGTTGTTCCTCAAGGATCACACCTGGGACCTTTATTTTTCATCATTTATGTAAATAATATAAAGTCGTGTTTTAATTTTTAAATTTAAACGATTGTTACAAGATTCAACACGATCTTAATAGAGTTACTGAAATGTCATTGCATCACATTTGCAAGCAATATCAACTTGATTAATTTTGATTATTATATAGGAAATGATCAAATAAATAGAGTGAGCAAGATTAGCGACCTAGGTATTATATTTGATTCCAAGCTAATTTTTGATTTACATATCGAATCAATTGCAAACTCTGCCTCACGAATGTTAGTACATAGCCTAACATGAGAACATTTCGAAAACATCAAGTCTTCAATTTGAGTTTATAATGCATTTGTGTATTGTAAGCTAAATTTCGCTTCTATTATATGGTGTTCTCAATACAAAACGTACATAAACCGCCTGGAAAATATTCAGAACAAGTTTGTCAGATATATTTGTTTTAAACAAAATTTTAATTACAATGGTGACATTCAAAATGCGAGAAAACATTTCAGTATTGTATCCCTATCGAGTAGAAGAGTGATCTCTGATATTCTATTTTTAAACAAAATCATCTCAAATTCCATAGACAATGCCAATATACTGAATCAAATTCAAATCAACGTTCCTATTCGGCCACTTAGAACAAACCATTTATTCCACATACCTTATCGAAGAACTAATTCGTCTCAAAATTCTCTTTTATGTAGAATTGTTCGCAATACTAACAGGTACAACGATCAAATCGATATTTTCTCTACATTAAAGACCATTTTGAAACGTCTCACGTATGAATGAATTTCTACTTAAATTAGTAAATGCAATTGTTTAATGAAATACTTTTCTCTCTGTTAATTCATTAATTTATTATATTTTACTTTCTGGCTCAATTGCTGGTCTGAAATTGTACTTATGTTAAATAATAATAATTATGTTTAGGTAAGTAAGTAAGTGAATGTGCTTCAATGTTAGGAGTTTTACAACTTTTCAACATAGATTTAGTAAATCTATATTTATAATTATGTATTGATGTAGATACTCTAGTGGACTCTTTGTTTGTATATCTCATGACCATTAAATAAATAAATAAATATTATTAGTATAATATTGATTTTTGAATATTCACCCATATTGGACTAATATCATTTTTTCTTTTACAATATATCTATATTGGTCCAGTATGAAACCAAGATTTAGCCGATATGATGTGCTACCTGGGAAGTGAACATTTTAATTGTTTAAATGTCTTCTTTCTGTTCTGTTCTATGTGATTTGGGAATTTATTGGTCGTTAAACCGCTCAAAATTGAGAAAAAATTTCTCTCTGAATTATGATTTTCTCAATATTTTCAATGATTTTGGAATTTATTCATTATTTTTATAACAAAAAGTAGTTTATATTAAATTAATTGCATTAAAATATTTGAATACATAATTACACTACAAAATTAATTTTTTTAACACGTTTGCGGACAGTAGGTGAAAACAGGGGGCTCAAAAAAGCCACTACCAGAAATATAATAAATAAAAATATTTGTTGACCAAAAAGTAACCGGCACCAACAACAGGCTATTTTTTGTTTTTTTTTTGCAAAAAAACTTGAGCGGAATATGCCGTCTTGTCCCTATACAAATGTGTTTTGATTTGCTGGGACAGTGACGTTAAATGCCGTCAAGGAAAACTCATTATTATTTATTACAAATTTATTGAACTGAAGTACAAAACGGATTTTGAAACATGAGAATATGTAAGAGTTCTACTTTTTGTGAAATTCATCTGCAACGCTCAATACACAGGGCTGTTTTTTCCAGGCATGTTTTTTTTCGCGCATTGCCTGCACCTCATGTGGTGGCTCTTGCTAGGATCATTTTCTGACATAAAATTAGGATTCGCAATATCATCATCCGCATTGAATGCTTTTGATTTGGGAGATAATTCCGTGTCGGGGTGGATACTTCATCCATAATTTGCTCAAGCCTCTCCATTTCTTTCCGATCCATTAATTTGCCCTGTCAATGAGAACACGAACTATTTATCATATTATCAAAAACAAACTACCTATATGCTAATAATTTGTGTTTGTGCTGGTACAGTACCTATAAAAACAATTCAAAGTTGTTGGCATACGCTGCGTGGAGTCGTCACAACTTTGTTACATTTGAATTGAATAAATTTGTCCAACGCCAGTATAAAAAATATTTTTTTTGCTTATAAACCACTTTTTGTAGTATTTGAAACACTTATCACACTCCACGATGTGTACACAAACACAGATAAACAGCAAATGCACCTGTCGAACAGTATTTTGAAGTTAGGCTCACCAAAAGTTATGTATGGGCATTTCACAGAATTTTATGTTTTCTCCTCGGACAGGAAGCGTCCGTCACATAGAAATCAAAGGCAGTGCTGTCGGGAAATGCCGCGTTGAACCCAGAATAAAATTAGAAGTAGGTCGGCATATCCCGTCTAGTCCCTGCACATAGCGCGGGATATGCCGCTCTGTCCGCGAACGTGTTAATATCATTTTCATTCACTTTTATAGCCATTGAAAATTATTGAAAATATTGAAAAATTATGATTCAGAGACTTGTTGTCAGTTTTTCTCAATCTTAGGCGATTTGACAATCAATAAAGAACCAAGTTACATAGACCCTTCTAGAGAAGATATTTCAACATTAAAATGATCACTTATAGACGTTCGAAATAAAAAAAACACCAGAACAATTATTCGTGGAAGATAATAAACAAGAGATATTAAATCATTATTATTATGAATTCTAATCGCTGAAAATATCAGACTGACCAATAGAAACGGATCTGGTGCCAAATACATATAAGGAATGTCTAGATGCCACCCGATATACCTTATTCAATTTATCATAAAGTAGACAAAAAGCAACTGTTTTATAAGAATGATTTTTCATCGTCAAGAAAAGCTTAGAAGGACGTCAACTGGTGATATATTACGTTGTTTGAGGTAATGTTTTGATGAATAAATAATGTTTCATCCAACTGTGTAACATCACACCGACCAGTCGGTCAGTCTATTTTGTGGATCTGACTTGAATTATTCCAATATGCATTGGTTATCTGAAGAAAATAGTAGCAATGTTTTTGTTTTCGAGTTTTACTGGAAAATTGCCAAAATGATGGGAATTGCTCCCTGGGGAAGAAGAGGAGAATCAAGATTGAAAAACGTCATTTTCAATCTCATCCCCATTGTGTGGTTTATTGCATTTGTATCCAGTACCATAAGTTCTTTCGTAACATATATGACGTTGATGCACCTGTCAGATGGTTTCGGTGTTTTAGGCACAGTTTGTATCAACTTCACTTTTCAAATGGTTTTCGCAAGTACAAATGTCATCGGGAGCTTGTTTTACAGCGAAAACTGGGAAAATATTCCGGATGTAGTCCGATTCAAAAATACTTCTAAGCAGCTCAAAATAACCACCAAGGAGAAAACCAAGTGTGTTTTGAAAATGGTCTTTTTCCATTTCATTTTCATATCAGTGAGAATTTTCGGGTGGTATAGTTTGCATAAGATGAATCAGGGGAATGAGATGTCTTTTCATTGCCAACATTTCATTGAATACTATTGGCAGTTTGTATTGGTGAACCTATTTTGGCCGCTATCCAATATCATGAAAGAACGATACGAAAATCTAAGGGAAAATGTACTGCACACCTTCTCAAGTAGGTTGATGAATAAAACTGAGTTGGAGCAGAGGATGAGGAATTTAAAGTTGAGATACTACGAGCTTAACGTAGCTGCCCTCAACATCAATAAGTTTTTTTGTATTTCAAGTTCTTGTACATTGGTATTCATGATGAAGAGCACTGCGCGTGTTTGTATAATTCTCTTACGACTGAATTACCACGGAACCAAAGAGGTAGGAGGTTGGATTGCCATTACGTTTTTCTCTTGGACAACTTCAGTGGTAAGTTATACGCCTCTCAGGGTGCTGAGGTGGTTCGGAATTCACTTTTATGTAAGCTATAGGCCACGGAGTAGGCCTGGGAGTTTCGTATAAACAAATTCTACAAATTTTTACTGTGAAGTGAATACCCAGTAGCATACCCTGAAGTCTCTCCACTGACCGAGCAATTGCTAAGAGATCCAATTTGTGAAAGTAGTATTTCTGTTATGCTTCTGTATTTTTCTTCGAAACACACTAAAGTTTGCCCAAATCATCCTCTTGTAGTAACATACCAGCAACACCAATGGAAGAAGCATCCGTATGTACTCAGTTTTTGATTCAATATTGAACAATTTCAGATATTTTTTTTTTCAATGAACGGAATGTTTTTTCTACTTTGGGCCCCCAGAAGAAATCCGACCCTTTCCTAGATAGATAATAATAAGTTTATTCACACACAAAGATAAATGAAAGTTACATAATACATAATCAGTAGTAAATAAACATGTGAGATCCACTATAGGCGGGGCCTGTGCGTGGAAGAAATGAGATTACATGTATACATATATATACTTGTATAAGAGTATAAAAACAAAATGAATATGAAATATAAATGTAAAGGTAGATAGGTATGAAGCATTAGTACATATGTGTATAAAATATGAGGTAAGTATCAGGTTTTCCTGAATGGCATGATTAGTCAATAAGACTATGAATTGTTGTTCTGGGCACTGAGAAAATATACAATTTCAGGTTATACTTGAATGTAGGTGGCCTTGAAATATTTTGAATTTCAGCTGGGAGACATTGGTATAGTTTGGGACTCAAATATGTCAGACTTTTTTGCCCTTTTGACTTTCTCATAAAAGGAGTAAAGTATGTGAGTTGTTTGTTTCTTGTATTATATTGATGTTCCGGGTTCTTCAAGTCGTGTTTAGAATTATGTTGTTTGATGTTACTACGTAAGAAGAATAGTTGCCTTGGATCCCTAATATTTATTTCATTGAATAACCTATCTGATGGATATTTTACATCTTTGTTGATGTAAAATCAATTGAGGATTTTACTAAAATTTTATATACTTTTTAAAATTTACTGAGCATCAACCAGTATTATTAGCTGAACTATATTTTACAGTGGATTTGACAATTTTTGGAATGTGTTCTATATTGAGTTTAGTAAAATTTTATGTTTTGCCAAATACTGAGTTTATGATAAATTTGAAAAGATCAGATTCAAATTCATTACTGGCAGAATTCCAAATATTGGTATTCAAATCATTATATTGCTTTAACTATGCTGTGTAAATTCCAAAACTCCATTGAAATTGAAATTGAAGAGGTAACTTCAATTTCAATCCATATTTCAAACATCGCTTCAAATTTCTGAAGTGTATCATTCTTTGGAGTCAACTTGGACTATAGCCCAAGCTGTAGATGAAAATGAGAGGCTCTTTTCACACAAAATAAAAGACGCAACAGGCTTATACTACTTTTTATAACATAGTATATAATTTTCTTAAATCTGAAGGTGGATGAATGTCCGATATACAGGGTGTTTCATAATGAATGCGCAGGATGTGATAGCTCGTCCAAAAATATGAAAAAAAGTTTTTATTAACTTACCCTCTAAAATGCACCATTTTCGAGATACAGGGTGTTGAAATTTTAAAAAAAATAATCGTTTTTTGCGAATATCTCTGGAACCGTTTATCGCACAGAAAACAGATTAGGTGGGCATTTTCTACTCATAATAAGCTTGTTTTGTGCGGATTTATTATTTTTTTAAATTCATAATTGGTGAAGATTTTGAAGGGGTAGTGGGTGTTTATTCTCCAACTTCTACACCACTGGAAAAAGTATGATTTTGAATCACCTACTTGAACCGCCAATGTTTTCTACACAAAAAAGGTATTCTTTTGGTCATAAGCTCTAAAGTTGACCGTTTTCAAGAAAAATCAACTTTCATGTTGTTTAAATAATGTTTTTTCCTCGAAAACTTGCTGCGTGCATTGAAGCTAACGGCGGACATTTCCAACAATTCAACTGAGTATGATTGTTATTATTTTTTTTTATTTTGCAATTAAGAAGTCAACGTTTGGTTTTGTCACTTGTTTTAACGTTTAAATAAATTTTGTATAATTAGGAAAAAAATGATTAAAAAAAATTTACCATGTTTTTCAACATGACAGTTGATTTTTCTTGAAAACAGTCAACTTTATTGCTTATGACCAAGAGTACCTTTATTGTGTAGAAAACATTGGCGGTTCAAGTAGGTGGCTCAAAATCATACTTTTTCCAGTGGCGTAGAAGTTGGAGAAAAAAGCACCCACTACCCCTTCAAAATTTTCACCAATTATGAATTTGAAAAAATAAAAAAAACGCACAAAACATAGCTTGTTATGAGTAGAAAATGCATACGAAATCTGTTTTCTGTGCGATGAACGGTTCCAGAGATATTCGCAAAAAACGATCATTATTTTTTTAATTTCAACACCCTGTATCTCGAAAATGTTGCATTTTGGAGGGTAAGTTAATGAAAACTTTTTTTCATATTTTTGGACGAGCTATCATCACATCCTGGAGTCCTGCGCATTTATTATGAAACACCCTGTATAGTTTTTGTACAATCGCGTTATAAACAATTTAAGGACAAATATTTCTAAATGCGCCGATTTAAGGAAAATCATCTCATTCAAATTCTGTGAACAGCATATGGAAGTTGAGACCCATATCTACAATACGTTTATTTTGATTTTCACCTGAGAGGTGGGAAATGTGTTGAAAATTATCAGTGAAAGGTACTCTAATGCTTCAAAGTGCACCCAAAGTCGCCCGAACTCAACTTGTATTAACTTCAGTTCGACTTCGGGTGACTTCGGACGCACTTTGAAGCGTTTTGGTAAACTTTCAGTGACATTTTCAACACATTTCCCACCTCTCAGGTGAAAATCCAAAATGAACAAATTGTAGATATAGATCTCTACTTCCAGATGCAGTTTACAGAATTTGAATACAACGATTTCCCTTAAATCGGCGCATATTGCAAGATGTGCCATTAATATCTTGCATACAGTTGAACCTCATATTATTATCTATCAGTTTCCGCAATACTGTTTCTCCTGCTTCAGATTTGTAAAAATTATAAATTTTTGAAAAATGGTCACTTTTTCGAGGTTTTCCCAGATTTTCTCAGTGGAAAATGCACCGATCCGGTTATATAGAAATTCATTTTGTAGGTTTTATGAATTTCTAGAAAAGTTCCATTGACTGTAAAACGATTCCTTGAATAATATTTGAATTTTTTTCACTATTGCTTGTTTAAAAAATTCCACAAAGCGATTTTGCTGGAGCTAAAACTGGGGTTTTGATTAACGAACTATCTTATAAAAATGAGTATAGGCCATTTGCGTCTTTTATTTTGTGGGGGGAAAAAACTCTATACTTGCTCTCTCTCTACTATACTTGCTTTCAGGAGGCTTAATACTTTCTGGAAAAACAGGAATGTAATTTTGATCATCATGTAAGTTTGACAGATAATTCAAATCAACTTCCAATACTCTTTGATGATGTGTCCCCAATTTCGAAGCAGTCAAAACTTTCCAGCTCATACTTCTCAAGCCATGTGAAATCCCGCATTGGAAGATATTCACTCATAGCAGCTCCATACAAATTTGTTGCATCAAGATGTATATTAGACCAAGCTATAGAGGTTTTTCCCACACAAAATAAAAGACGCAAATGGCCTACACTAATTTTTATAAGATAGTTCCTTAATGACAACCCCAGTTTTCGCCCCAGCAAAATCGATTTGTGGAATTTTTTAAACAAAAAATAGTGAAAAAATTACAACTTTTTTGTTTTTTTAGAAATATCTCAAAGACTATTCAAGGAATCGTTTTAAAGTCAATAGAACTTTTGTAGAGACTTATAAAAGCTACAAAATGGATTTTCATACGACCAGATCGGTGCATTTTCCACTGAGAAAATCCGGGAAAACATCGAAAAAGAGACCATTTTTCAAAAATTTATAATTTTTATATATCTAAAGCTGGACAAACAATATTGCGGAAACTGATAGATGTTAATATGTGGTTCAACTGTGCGCAAGATGTTTTCTGTCCGATGTGTAGTTTTTGCACAATCGCGTTATAAACAATTTAAGGGCAAATCTTTTAAGTGCGCCGATTTAAGGGAAATCATCTTATTCTAATTCTGTAAACGGCATATGGAAGTAGAGATCAATATCTACAATTTGTATATTTTGGATTTTCATCTGAGAGGTTGGAAGTGTGTTGAAAATGTCACTGAAAGTTACTCTTAATGCTTCAAAGTGCTCCCGAAGTCGCTTTCATTAACTTCATTTCGATTTCGGGTGACCTCGGATGACTTCGGACGCACTTTGAAGCGTTTTGATTAACTTTCTGTGATATTTTCAACACAATATCGTTTGTCCAGCTTCAGATTTATAAAAATTATGAATTTTTGAAAAATGGTCTCTTTTTCGAGGTTTTCCGGATTTTCTCAGTGGAAAAGGCACCGATCCGGTCGTATAAAAAACCATTTTGTAGGTTTCATAATTATCTACAAAAGAGCTATTGACTGTAAAATGATTTCTCCAATACTTTTTGAGATATTCGCAAAAAAACAAAAAAGTTGTAATTTTTTTCACTATTTCTTGTTTAAAAAATTCCACAAAGCGATTTTGTTGGCGCGAAAACCGGGGTTTTCATTAACGAACTATCCTATAAAAAGTAGTATAGGCCGTTTGCGTCTTTTATTTTGTGTGAAAAGAGCCTCTTATTTTTATCTACAGCTTGGCCTATATTGATAACAATTCAGACCATCTTCAGAAAAACCAGTAATCACTTAATTTTTCCAGGTCCAATTAGGATACCTGATAATGGCCAGTGACAAGATTGAACGCTCCGCAGAGAATGTCATCGATACTTGTTACCTCTATCATAAAAATGAGCAGCTTTCTAGTAATGAGATGTCAATCTTGATCAATTACCTGGAAAATCTGACTCCCAAATTCACAGCTGCCGGATTGCTACGATTGAATCGAAAAATTGTGCTACCAATATTCTCATTCGTTACATCATATTTGATAGTCGTCACACAATTGGGCAAATAACCATCTGGAATCATTTCAATAATGCAATGTAATTACAATATATACTAACCAATTCGTCAATTATATATTTTATTTCTGACCAAGCTATTATAAGCTTACATCGTCATAATTACGCTATCAATAAAGAGGGTCATAACTCCCTTGGGACATTATAATAATTCCCCTTAGCTTTCACAAGTAAAAATAAAGATAACCTCTCTTGGGAGGGATTCGTGTTGTATAAAGAGAAATATTCTCAACTGAAAATTGAACCAATACATGACTCTTCTGGAAATGGAAAAAACCTACGATAAAATTGAAGTTACTTTTTGTAATATCTAACAGAAAACAACTACTTCCCCGGCTAAAGCCACGCTGGACATTGAACTACATCTGATAGATATTGATGTGATAGACCAGGTCATGACTGTTCAGAATATCGGAATTTCACCTCAGTAAAAATATCACCGTTTTCGAGATAATGGGAATTTTAAGAATTTCTGGAAATTCGCTATCTAACCTTGGATTTTTGAGTGTCATGTATACAAATTGAAACGAATTGCTGCTGAAGATTATTGATGAGTGATGCTTTTAGACATACAAAACAGTTTTTCGAAAAGTGAATTTTTTTTTCAAGAAATGAGGGTAAAATGACAGATTTGAGTTTCATCAATTTTTTAAAAAAAGTTTGTCATTATTATTTGAAAGTGATTTCCATTGAATGAGGCGTGGTTTTATTCTAGGCTTTCATCAACTTTTATACTTACGCCAAAAATTATTTTATTTCGATTTCATCAAGATAAAATGTGGTAATGATTATTAATAATAAAGAATAGACTGCTTGGTAGCATTAAATAGTATGTCAATAAATTCAACTTTTCATGTAATTAAGCCTAATGAAATTATCGAAATGAAATGTCGATTATCCGACATGGCACCGATTAATACGAATTATTGTGATAAATATCCAACATCCAGATTCCAACGAATTTTCGGAGACCGACAGATATACAGGGTGCAACCAAATGAGTGCAAAATTTTTTAGTAGGTGAATCCTTATCGAAAATTAAAATCTTTTCTGACTCCTGTGTTGTATCCCTAGAAGCAATAGTTTCCAGATGAAAAAATAAAATACAGCATTGTGTATGAACGGATCCTCTGTGAATAGAATTGAAAAAATCTAGTAGGTGGCTGTCATATTTTGTTTGAACAACTTGTGACTTCTGTCGTAGTTTTTTGAAACTATTCCGCTTGCTTCATTCAGTGGTATTTATCTCTTTTCAGAAGAAAATATTTGATGACACTACTAGGCAAAAGCCCATTAAACTAATAATAAAATGGATTAAGCAATCCAGACTTCTGCATTTAACCTATACAATAGGTATAATCGTCGGCAAGTCTCCAACAGAAAACAACTACTGCCCCCTACGACCATTGAATTATATCTGTTAGATTCTTGGCAAAGTATTCTACAAGAACTACTTTGCAACGTTCTCCCAATCTCAACGCCAAAACATGTCTCAACCCACACGAGGGAACACCTACGGACCGGTTTCATGGTTCCTTGCCAATCATCAGCGCATGGTAGCTCACCCAACGCAATCGAAAAATATGTTGACCCCAAGATTCGAAGAGCACTCCGACTATGGTGTCGACTTCGTCTGAAGCCAAATAAATTCAGAAGAAAATATTTGATGACACTACTTGGCAGAAGATTGGCAAGGAACCATGAAACCGGTCCGTAGGTGTTCCCTCGTGTGGGTTGAGACATGTTTTGGCGTTGAGATTAGGAGAACATTGCAAAGTAGTTCTTGTAGAATACTTTACCAAGAATCTAACAGATATAATTCAATGGTCGTAGGGGGCAGTAGTTGTTTTCCGTTGGAGACTTGCCGACGATTATACCTATTGTATAGGTTAAATGCAGAAGTCTGGATTGCTTGATCCATTTTAATATTAGTTTAATGGGCTTCTGCCAAGTAGTGTCATCAAATATTTTCTTCTGAATTTATTTGGCTTCAGACGAAGTCGACACCATAGTCGGAGTGCTCTTCGAATCTTGGGGTCAAGATATTTTTCGATTGCGTTGGGTGAGCTATCCTGCGCTGATGATTGGCAAGGAACCATGAAACCGGTCCGTAGGTGTTCCCTCGTGTGGGTTGAGACATGTTTTGGCGTTGAGATTGAGAGAACATTGCAAAGCAGTTCTTGTAGAATACTTTGCCAAGAATCTAACAGATATAATTCAATGGTCGTAGGGGGCAGTAGTTGTTTTCTGTTGGAGACTTGCCGACGATTATACCTATTGTATAGGTTAAATGCAGAAGTCTGGATTGCTTAATCCATTTTATTATTAATTTATCTCTTTGTCATGCCGTACACACGTTATAGTTCCCGAGAATATGCGCATATGCACTACATTTATGGTGAATGTGGAGGTAGTGCTACTGCTGCAGCAGCGCTATATGCACCGATTGCACAATGCAGTTCAGATAATCGCTCATTTAGGGGCTATAACCTATAACGCATTTGAAAAGGTTCTTCTTGAAGAGATGTCGTCTCTGCGTACGAGTGGATGGAAAATCACATTTTTGTAATATCATTCAGTGCGATGTTGAATAATCGTTATTGTGGTTTATAGTGTATGTTGATTCAAAAAAACGTTGAATAAGTATTTACTTCTTTACATCTCATTGAATGCGTCTAAGCAGTTAATTCGTTATTACTCGTAATTATTTGATCATTTCATCTTGATAGGATAAAAATAAAAGGCATCACTGACAAAGTCCAAATGCAGTTGATTTTAGCTCAGAATAACATGACACTAATATAATCGAAATTCTACTCCTTCCGAAAATAATTATCGTATGTTTTATACCATGGTCGAGTCTGGACAAAATTGGCATTCTTTTGTAATGAATATCCACTTCTTCTTGGTTAAATCTGGCTTCATTTAAAGAGAAACATTCTCAATTGAAAATTGAATCAATTATGAATGTTTTTCTTTAAAACATGAATCCCTTCCAAGAAAGGTTATCTTGTACGATGGAAAATAGCGACTAAATTCCAACTTTCAGTCGCAGATGATTCCACAACTGACTTTATGAACATCCTGTTCATATTTTCAATGAAATTATCAAATCTGGCATTTTTCCCTAATTTTTCGAAAAATTGTATCGTTTTCTGGAAAACTGTTTTGTATGTCTGAAAGCATTACTCATCAGTAATCTTCAGCAGCAAAGATATTTGAATTGGTCTCAATTTGTAGACATGGCACTCAAAAATCAAAGGTGAGGTAGTGATTTTCCAGAAATTTTAAAAATGCTCATTACCTCGAAAACGGTGAGATTTTTACTAAGGTGAAATTCCGATATTCTGAACAGTCATGACCTGGTCTATCACCAGTTCCAATATTGTACAAGGTTTACCGGACACCCTGTTTATGTGTATAGAAAGTTATTTATGACATCTACAGTCACTAGTTGAAACTTAATTTGTCATAAGTAACTTTCTGTAATATTTTGTCTTGTCTTCACGGTACTAACTTTGAGTGGATTCGTTTTGATTTCGAGAGATCCATAAATCCTTTCTGATAAGTGTCAAACAGCTGTCAAAGGTTGGAACTCCCGGAATCAAATCGAAAAATACTCTATTTTCATTTATATGTGTAAATATTTATGAAATTAAAACAACTATATTTTATTCATTCAAGTCATTACAAATAATAAATGTACAATCTTGAAACAATCTGGAAACAATTTCTTCTTTTGTATGGCTGGAGCATCTGTTCACCACAGTCGAGGTACCTATGCCTCTTCTAATGGCAAAGTAGACATCATAGGCGCCGTTATATTTCTTGATTCGATGCTATCCTCCAAATACCCCTCCGCCACCGTGGAACTTTTCCAACCTCCATGTCTTTTTAAGTTAGTCATAGTTACTCCTGCATTGGCTGGAGCAGTAGCAGAAGTGCGATGAAGGCAATGTCCCGTATAGGAAGATGGGTCTGGCAATTCTGAATACATTGCGATTTTGCTGGGGATTTTACCAAACATGTATTCGCTGGGTTTCCGAAAGATTGGAGAACGTGAGCTCTAATTCAAAACAGTTACTTGAGTTTCTGCTCTTCATTTCGCATCCGCTGTAACTCAAAACTGTAAGAATTTTCCCTCCAAATGGTGTTTGTACTGAAGAAGCGATAGTAAATGAATCAACAACATCAATGCTTTCTCGGGAATTGATCAAACTATTCTCCTGCTCAAGAAGTGTATACTCAACAGGTATGCCATAAATTCGAAACTGTCTTATTATCCTGATGAAAAACTAGTTGGCCCCAAAGAATTTATGTAATCAACTGGACGAATGGAAGAAACCCTTTCAGCAAATCGAAGTTGGTTGAATATTTGCTTCAGTTCGAATAATAAGTGGACAATATCATTATTATTGGTGAATGTTTGGTCCCTAAAAGACTCCGTCATAAATAGTGATTGTAAAACACTATTCATATAGCAAGTATTTCCCAAATTGTTCAATCCAACTCGTCTCCTATAATTTTCAAGATAACTTGCAGAACTATTTGAAGACTTGACTGGCAGAACAGCAATATCTTGAACTGAACCACTCGGCACACAGCAATCAATGCTTCCTACTGAATTATGGAATTTTGGTATGAAAAATTCAGAAACTCTTCAAAAATGGTTTTTGAAAATAATCCATGAAAAAAATTATGCATACTCATCTGACGACGAATTCAAAATAAGCATGAAAATGGATATTAGACAATTATTCCGTATAACATTATTTTAAGCATATATAAAAAGAAAGAAGGTATTCATTTCCACTCACATATTTATAATACACGGAACAGAAATAAAACTACTTTGAAAAATCAAGTTCACAAAACAATAGATCAAAAAAAATTATTTATATCATTCCTCATATGTAGGACTCATTTCCAAATGAAATAAACAGCATCAAATCACGGTTTTTCTGTAAAAAAAACAAAAGATGGAAATTCAATCAAAAAGGCAATTTTTCCAAAATTTTTGTAAACAAAATCGAAATCACAAACTGCATATTTGTTTTTGTCATTATTATAAATAACTTCGTTTCAATTATTTCCTTATCTTAATTCAGTCCTTACAACAAGTGAAACTTCGTAAGGTTTTTCCGGTATATTTGCATCATACAGACAATTTATTGAGAATATTATACTATACTTATTTATACAGGGTGTTCCTTAAAGACATGCTAATATTTGAGGGAGTGATTCTTTGACTTATTTTGGGGACAAACCTTCTATAAACGTATGTCCTAAAAGTCCTAACTTTTGAGATACAGGGTGATAAAATTTTGAAAAAAAAAAACAGTTTTTGAATAATAACTGGGATAATATTGTACGCATCTTCATAAAATTAGGTACGTGTCTTCTGTGCATCAAGGTGAATTTTGTAATGTCCAAATTTTTCGTTTTCTCTGCCAGTGGTGTCCGCGCGGGTTTTGCATTGAATATTTTTGAAGAAAAAATACTATGCCACTGCTTTTCCTCGAAATAAAAAATACTTTTGAGATTCCCATCTATTTTTGAGCAAATTTAATCTCTTGGGTTTTTCTTTGTCTGACGCATGGAAATGATTGTGCATCGACTTAAAGCAAATTAAGGGATAAGATTTGTTCCAAAATGAATGAGAATCCAAAAAATATGGATTTCAGCTTGTACAAAAACTAATTTTATTTTATTTCATAAAAGTAAGTTTAAATGAACGTATCAAATTAATTAATTATTGACAATACTAACACTGATTATAAAAATTGTTGGAAATGGCCACCTTCACTTGATAGGCATGCTTCCGCCCCTCTACGCATGGAATTACGCACACGTTCAAATATTCCCGGCGTATTTCGAATAGTTTCGCACGAGGCAACTATTCGCTCTCTTGAATCTTCTAAAGTATTAACGGGAGTTTTATGTACTAGAGTTTCAAGGTGCCCCCATAAAAAGAAATCTAAACTGTTGAGATCAGGGGATCTTGCTGGCCATTGCTGAGGTCCTCCGCGACCTATTCAACGATTATGATAAACTGTATTTAAATGGTTTCGGACAATAATTACACTGAAATGAGCAGGGCTCCATCGTGCATGTACCATATTCGATTCCTTAACGCAATTGGCACATCTTCAAGCTACCCATTTAGTTCTTCTTCGAGAAAGTGTAAATAAGGCGTCCTGGTAAAAAAGATGGGCCTATTAGATAATCACCAATAATTACTGCCTATACATTAACCGAAAATTGGTGTTGAAAATGGGTTTCGGTTATGGTATGGGGGTTTTCTTCCGCCACATATGATTGTTATGGAAATTTTGAATAGCTTTCCGAGAAAAATTTGCTTCGTCTGTGAACAAAATTTGTGAATCAAACTGCGGATTTAGTGCAATACTCTGAAGATACCACTGACAGAAGTTCACACGCTGTGGAAAATCTCTAGGGAGTAATGCCTGTACTCGTAAAATATGGTATGGGTATAACAAAAAATCAACCAACATACGCCAAACAATTTGATGACAAATATTCAGAGTTCTAGCGATCTTCCTCGTACTCGTCTCAGGATGTTCTTCGATTTCTTGCAGAACCACGTCCTTAATTTCAAGAGTTCTGACGCTTAGAGGTCTACCTTCCGAAATACCTTTCTTGTAACTACGAGAATCCCTAAGTCGGCGATGAATATTTGAAAAGGTACGGCTATCTGGTAAGGCACGATTAGGATATCTTTCCTGATAAATGCGTCTGGCTCTGTTGCATTACCATCAGCGAGGCCATATACGTAATGCATTGCCACCATTTCTGCATTCGTGTAATTCACCATATTTACCGATATTCAGAAAAACAGCGGACAACCAAAATAACTTGAATAACACACTTAAAAATCAAGTAAATAATAGTGCGCTTCGCTATTCCTATAGCTTTTTCAAACACAAAATGGTATTCATAACCAGTGAAAACACAATATTTATAGTGATTTGAAGAACAAAATATACTATTAATTACAGACAGGTAGCTGAATTAATATCGGAAATACATTCAGCTATTGTCGACATAGATGCATTTATTATGAAAAGATTAAGAAGTGGTGAAAAGAAATATCAGTTATAAACAGGTAGCTAAATTACTATCGGACGATTTATTGTCAACAAAATATTAGGTACTGCTATATGAAGCAATTTCAATTTAATTATTTTAATCAAGAACCGAGCATCTGACAAGAATTACACATTTTTTGGATTCTCATTCATTTTGGAAGAAATCTGATACCTCATTTGCTTTCAGTCGATGCACAAACATTTCCACACCTCATCAGATTTTTGAAGAATTGATCCTGAAATGAAACGATTTTAACTTTTTTAAGCGAAAACCATGCGTCGGACAAAGAAAACTCAAGAGATCAAATTTGCTCAAAAATGAAAGAAGATCACAATTTTTTTTTTCAGTAGAAAGTAGTAGTTGTAGTGGCGTAGTATTTTTTTCTCCAAAAATATTCAATGCAAAACCCGAACGGACGCCACTGGGTGAGAAAAAGGAAATGTTTGTGCATTGCAAAATGCATCTTGATGCATAGAAGACATGTACCAAATTTTATGAAAACGTCTAGAATATTAGCTCAGTTATTATTAAAAAACTGTTTTTTTTTCAAAACTTTATCACCCTGTATCTCAAAAGTTAGAACTTTTAGGGCATACATTTATAGAAAGTTTTTTCCTTTAAAATAAATCAAAGAATCACTCCCTCAAATATTATCATGTCTTTAAGGAACACCCTGTATATTATCGCAAATGAACTCATTATTATTATTATTATATAAATTATCAAAACACTCGTTTTTGAACTTAAAAGTTTCATTTGTATTTTCTAGTTGTTTGATAAACTTTTATCGTGAAGTTGAAAATATGTTGGTCATATTCGTTTATTAATTTCATGTGGAAAACCTACTCATTAGATATTTATTACTGATATTGCTTCGATGAACACTCCAAATACTCAATTCAATAATCATTTCTAATCTGTTTCTGCTGAGTTTCAGAATTTTCTACAGGTGATGACAATTCTGCCTTTTCACTTAACGTAATCTATGGTCGATGATGATTAATTTTTGAAGACATGATTTACTTTACTCGTCGAATGCACGAAATCATGCAAGTGATAAGATAAGGTGAAAGCAAATATACTTTGAATTGAATTATATAAATATAACGAAAATAAAGAAGTCCAGTAGATATCGTCATACTGATACCGGTAATACCACAGCCTGACAGAAAAAAAACAGTTCAAAATGGCCCAAATCGCAGGAAAATACTTGATGACCAACGTAGCTGAATTCGAGACATACTTGAAACAACAAGGTAAGAATGCATTATCAATTTCGTTTGATCATGGGGAAGAAATATTCTAATTGGAAATGGGAGCATTAATCTTTCTTGTAAATATTTCATCTTCTTTGATTTATTGATGGGTCTGTTCCTGTTACATTATACCAACTATCAAAGTTGTTTTATAATTTGAATGTTCTGACACTGTTTCATTTCATATGCTGAGACAGAACGGCTCAGGTATCGGGTTGGCAAGTAAATAAGACGGAATTCAGCTTCCAGGCGTTTTTATTGTCACAAACGTAGCACTAAAAATATGAAAATTCTGTTAACAAAATATTATTTTATAACAATCACCCTCTTACCTAAAAATATGAAACACCAGGCTTACGAAAATTATTTTGATAAGTATCAAAATGATAATCTTGCAACCAAAAGGGCTGTTTCGATTCCGCAGTACGTTAGTTTATCGACTAGCTCGAAATCAATTTACTGTTCTCAGTCAAAGTCAGGTTGAACCTCAGCAAAAAATTGTTGTTATAAAAAGTACGGCCTGGCCCGAGAAACACGAGGAATTGTTCACATATTCTGTAGGGTAGGCAACTAGGTATTCATCTATTTGCCCATCGAGTTGCAAACGATAATTATTTCTAAAAGATACTTGAAGCTGTTAAGAATGGAAGCTGAAGTATGCAAAACTGGCATGAAGTAGGGGAAACGTGGGTAATTCTGCCTCAATGCATTTTATTGATACTTCCAAACGTGTTATTGAATTAATTTATCTTCGAAACGTTCAAACAACAGAAATATCAAGTTTATCAAGAAACACTCACAAAACCACCATTGAAAGGTTAGTAGCAAACTTATAAAACATTTCACCTTATTGAACTATATTATAATGTTTTTTCTCTTTGATCATCACAGAATTTGCCAATTCTGAAATCAAATTTGATTACAGAATGCTGGAATTCTCTCTCTTGAGATTGAAGAAATATTCTGCAACACCTCTGCCCCCATGAAATTTAAATGTATTTACATTCTCTTTCTTGTGATAGAATGATATTCTCACACTGGTTAGCAATAATAACATTAGCCTTGACGCAGTTGATTGTCATCGTAGTGGCAAAATTTGAGTAGGTGTCAAAATTATTGCTGTCACGTTTCCTATCTTTGATCGTGGAGAAACTATAGTCTGCTACTCGGTTAGAATGAAAATTCTTGATGCTCGTGGTTCTTCACGCTCGCCTTCGACTCGCGCTCGGAACTTTCCACTCGCATCGAATTTTCATTCTAACCTTGTTACAGAATATACTATTATTGCATTTCTGCAATTTTCAATTTCGTAACCAATATATTATGAAATTATTTCAAAATTGTGACGTTAAATTACATTCATATAGTTATCTAGTAAGAGAAAATTGTTGTTTCGGTAACCATTTGATAACCATTTCATTGCATACTACCTTGACAATGTGGAAAACACAACAAATTTTGTATAAAATTGATTATATTATGAAGACTGTCAGTAATTACGTAAATTAACAAATTTATCCTAACTGGATTTAAGTTATCTGGTATGTACTTCACATAGTAAAAACTCATTTTTCTACGCCCATGTCTGTAAACGTCAAAAATCGCACTGTCAACATTCCGTATAAATGACATATGACAATAACATGCACGTAATGAGGTCTCACAACATACACGTGCGTTTTGAGAAGATCAAGAATCAAATTTTTATTTACGTAAGACTTTATTTGGTCTATTTACACGAATTTGGTCAATTAAAAAACATATAAACTCATGAAATGTTTGCACTCGCCGCTGCTTTTTCATTTTGTGCGTAATGGGTTACTTACAACTCTTTTTACGTAATATACTATTTCCTTCTTGAATCGAACTAATTCAAGAAGTTTTTATTGAATTTCGGCCATACTTTCAATTCTCTTATGAGTATATCAAAAAAATATTTCAAAATAGATTTCTATGACGTCCAATTACAGTTGTACTATAATAGACTCCAAGCAACAATTCTACTCTTGAAAGTAAATTGTTATTTCAGTAACCACTTAATAACTATTTCATAGTATAGCATATTTACGACCAAATGAAAAACATAAGAAAATCTCATTATAAAATTGAACGGTTCACTTGGGCATAAAAATGGCGACTGGATTCATATACCTATATTCGACATATTAGAAATTAATTTCAGGTAAGATTTAAAAACTGTATGACTTTATGCTCCAGCCGAGAAGAACAAGTGATATGCTTTCGAAAAAAAATCTAATATAACAATTACAAGTAATTTTTGATGACTTCTATATGTCAATAGTTGGCTATTTATCAACATAGATAAAGAAAAGGTTCTGCACGGCGATGCATGAATGTTAATTCCAAACGATGATGATTTTGATAATATTAAATCAAATTACTTGTATAATGTAACAAGTATTATATTCCTCTACTTTGACATTTCCTCTTTTATCGATATCACCACAAAAATACGGTTTCCCATTTTCACTGTCACACGTTTGCTTTCAAAACGTTAATAATAAAGGGTATTTTCATTTTTATATTGAAAAACCAAGGTATTGAAAAAATTGCTTTTTTACAACCGCTTAACAAAGTAGCCTCTGAAGCTTTCAGATCTCTACGCAAAGTTGACGTTTTCCCAGAATTGTCATTTTGTGATAGCTTTTTCGCGCTAGAGCTGAAAAAACGCTCGATCTCTACATCTTTTGTTAAAAACGAACCTATTCTTGCATGATGGAAGGTACAGACAATAAATTCAGAGTACTCTTAGTAACTGTGGTGGTGCTGAGGTTAGCTTCGCTAAACTGTAGGCCCAGGGTTCGATCTACGCATTTGGTACTTTTTTTCATTTCTAAAGCAAGTAATTTTTTTATCAGAGATGAAAATAATTGGATAGTTGGATAGCTTATACATTTGGTATAACTATTGATTGTTGATTTTATCAAAGGTAATATTATGTCCCTATTTTGAATGAAGTGTCGATCGTTTTTACGTCTGAGAGCTGCGTTTGTTGAAAAATTAAGTGTATATCTTGAGCACAAAGTGTCATTGCCGCTCTCCAGATACTTTGTCAATCGGCACCCATTCGCTTCGTGCTCTAAATACACTAGTAGCTATTCTACAACCCGAATGTAAAGCTTTTTTGCACTAGCAAGGTTTCATTACTCGCCTACGGCTCGTTATGAAAACTTCTAGCGCCTGAAGAAAAGACTCGCTACATATTGTTGTTGTAATAATAACTATTCTGCTTCTCAGAATACGATTGCCTGATGAATTTCCATCTATGAATTGATGAACACATAACCTGACAAAAAAAATTATGAGAAAAACGAATGATGATTTGCAGTATTTTAAATTATGATCCGAGAGTCATTCAAATATTATCTTTTCGTTATTATTTAATTATCTCTAGAAAGTTTCTATAATTTTTGTCAAACTTGCAGAAGTTCCAGCAGACAAAATCAAAGAGTCGGTAACAGGAGATCATTATTTGGATATCAAGGTTGATGGACAGAAAATCTCCATTAATATACATCATGGGAAAATCGATAACACTTCCAATTTCGTACTAGGCCAAGAAGTTGAAGAGGATAAACCTTGGGGAAAAGTGAAGGTTTGTAGGGATATTTCGAAAGTTGAATTAGAACAATTAAAATTTTACCATTTTTTGGGAAAATCATTTTTAAAAATGTAAATTCAAGGAAATCTATACCTCTATGTGTAGACTGGCAAATAAATATATTGTCAGTAACGCATCTTATTCTGAATTTATCTCAATGATAAAATAAAAAAAATTGAAAATAACTGAATTTTTTTCCGATTTTACATTTCTTTATTTCCAGACTTTGCAAAGTTGAAATACCCAAATAAAGAGTCAAGAAACGAATTTTCTACACAAAATCAAACTTTCAAACAATAGGGACGTTTTACTGTGCTTGTCACCAAAATATTGTAATATTGGTCAAATGGAAAAAATCTTGAAAATTATTTCAGATACTCGGTTCAAAATAATACCACACATCTCAATATTGGAATCTCATGATTTCACCACCTAAGGAAAAAACTTTGAAACAAGAATTGTTTGAATAAGTCCTTACTGAACTGAAACAGTCATTTATGTTTCATAACGCTCTACATTTTCTATCTAGTTGTATTTTTATTTGTCCATTTAGACCACCGCGAAGTTAGATGGCAATGTTTTGACCCTGGATTCCAAGACAGCAGATGGAAAATCACTTATCAAAACATTAACATTCACTGGCGACCAAGTTGAACTGGTGAGTATTGCATTCCGATCTTATACATTAATTCTCTGACTAAAACCTACACTACAGGAGTTTTACAAATTTTGAATAGATGAAGCCGAAACTGAAAATGCACGTTGAATTTCATAATTAAACTTTGGGGGGGATTTTCAAAAATTTTAGGTTTTCAAACCGCGACAGTTGTTTCTCCTTACGATGGCTTCTTCGGACTTTCGACACCATCAACCACAACCTAATGCTAGAAATTCTATATTACATTGGACTTTCGAATAATGCTAGACATCTGATGGCATCATACCTACGAGGTCGTAAACAAATGGTTTTATTTGATGGGCAATCCTCCGATTATATGGATTGGAAGTGTGGAGTCCCTCAGGGTTCCATTTTGGGGCCATTAGATAGATTCATTGAAGGTGCAGACGATCACTGCTGTAAATCTAATGTTATTCTTTTTAAATCAGAAAGGATTTATCGAGGGGCAATATATAAAAATATAAAGAGAAAAGTTTTTGGGTATAACCCTCAAATTGTTGTGCAACCGTAGACATGTGTTTCGAGCTTAATCTCTCATCAGTACGGTAAAATCAAGCGCGAAGATGTACAACACTTGGATGTAAAAATAGAAACAAAGGAAATCAACAACAGGAAGCCAACCACACATTTGTAGGTCCTCTAACCGAAGCCACAAATCAATCAATATTTGGTATCCGCAGAAGAGAACATATTTCACACAAATTGATAGATAATGGTTGGTTAAATATGAGCAATAGGATATTACATGCTGCATTCAAAAAATCATTTTTGATAAAACACCTTCATATTTGGACGGAAGAATCACCAATCGATCCGATATACATAACCCAAACATCCGATATAAAGGAACCTTTTCTCCGCCAATATTCAGACTAGAAATCTTCAGGCGTAGTTATACTTATCAAATAAGTTCAATTTATAATCAGGTCCCTACTACGTTCAAATCACAGTTTGCAAAGATTCAAGAAGGCCTACAAGAAAAGTTTATTTTCAATGCTATCCTAATATACGTACGATAAAAATTTTGCTGTGATTGTTTAACTTTCTTTCTTTTCTTTTTCTATTAGTTAAGTTCAGAATACCTAGCGATATACTACAGGTTGAGTGGAGGAACAGTGTATGAGCTGATTTCATATCTTATAAACTGAACTTCGCCTTTTGCTTTGTGTCAATTTCACATTATGTGTATTCGTTTCAATTTATAAATGGAAGCAATAAAGACGTTTATTATTAGTATATACTAAGTTAAATGAAGTGACGGTGACCTAAAATATTATTAAACCAACAATTGATTAGAAGAAGGTTTTGTACCTGACCTGAAATCAATTTGCAATAACAATTATTGCTTTCGATTATCATAATTACATTTGTGTTATTGCTGCAAATCAAATTCTAAAATAGGGAGTTAGGTATGTTCTATTTCTGTTTGGTCCTTTACTAAGGTAGGTAGACCCAATTTTCCTTTTATTGATCTCCAAACATTTTAACAGAGGTAATTGCATGCATTTGTTTTCAAGATGAAGTTTTTCAGAGTCATGTATTATTTCCTGTTAGCAGATGGGCTGCATGAGTTGAATTTGTTTTGCCATTCATTTAGCAATTCCTATGATCAGTTATGCGTATTTTTTAAAGTCCTACCAATGAAACATCAAAGACTAATATGTAGACTCTTCTAGTTTATCAACTCATGAAGGGCCCTCCTTTACTACCAAAGATTGAAAAAAGTTGTTGATAATTTTTGTAATAATTTTTAACCTATGTAATCTGTAATGTATCACCCTGTATTGTATTGTCTGTACCTACTGCAAAAAGATGGCATGAACTCGGCCAGTGCGTTTTTATAGTGAACCTGCAAGATCGCTGCTGTGAATGAAATCAGTAATATATAGGAATTTAAATTGATCGTTTGTTTCATTTTGATTCCTTTGAGATATTACAGTTTGGCGACGAGGATTATTTTTAACAGTTAACTATTTGAATAGTATAGTGCACGGAGTTCTTCATTTAGTATAGTAAATTTTTAAAAATGACATCGTTCATTGGACATTTGCGTGAGTTTAACCCAAGTGTTTGTGACTGGAGGATTTTCAAGAAACAATTGTCGCAGTACTTCATCGCAAACAGAGTGGAAGATGCAAATACGCAACGTGCATTATTATTAAATTGTTGCCATGAAAACAGTTTGGAATTATTGGCGAGTTTGTGTATACCGTCACAGCCAGAAGAAAAAACGTATGAGGATTTAGTGACATTATTTGACACTCATTTTTCTTCGACTGAGTTAGTATTTCCAGAAAGGCAAAAATTTTATTGTGCTGTTAAATCTAAGGATGAAAGTGTTCAAGAATGGGCAGCTCGTATAAGACAACTTGCTTGTAAATGTGAGTTTAAATCGAGTGAACTGAACACTTTACTGCGTGACCGTTTCATAATGGGTTTCGAAAAAGGCCCCATACTCAACCGACTTTTTGAGGAAAAAGAAGAAGGGCTTACTTTCGAAAAGTGCATTGAAATTGCATGTAACAAGGAAGCAAGTAATAAAGTTCATAATATTGCCGGTCTGAAAATTAAACAAGAACCGGAAATTTTTCGAATTGGAGCCAAAAGGCAACAAAGTGGTGCTGGTAACAAAAAAGTTGGTGGCTTCAACCATTTTTCTTCAACTAACCATGGATCAAATCGTTCGGACAGCCAGTTTGATGGGCCATCCTGTTCCAGTGGTCAAAGTTATTCAGCTAGAGCTGAATGTGCTGTATGTGGTAAGAAACATCCAGGCCAATGTAAGTACAGAAATTGTGTTTGTCATCTGTGCGGTATTAAAGGGCATTTGGCACCGAAGTGTTCAAAAAACGCCAAAACACACCGTAATAAAAACAATCAAAACAATTTCTTAAACTCTGAAGCTATCGATCAACTTTTTGTGATGAATACTAGAAATTTTGAACCAATTTTGATACATGTAAATGTAAATGGTAAAAGTATACAGTTTGAGTTGGATACCGGTGCCAGTTTAAGTTTAATTTCTAAAGAATTACGAGACAAATATTTTCCTGAAGTTGAGATTGTTTCTACAGATAAAGTATTTTCGACTTACACGGGAAATAAAATTTATCCTATTGGAAAAGTTCTTGTTGAGATTTTTTATAATAATATTTCAGAACAAATATTTCTGTATGTGATTAATAACGGAGGTCCTCCTCTGTTAGGAAGAGACTTCTTCAACAAGTTTAATTTGAGTATAAATAAATTAAATGATGAGGAATCTATACTGAAAAAATTTTACGATGAGTTTCCATCAGTTTTCAGTGATGAGTTGGGACTTTTCAATAAAGGTCATATTCATTTAAAATTAAAAGAAAATACTCAACCCAAGTTTTTCAAAGCAAGAAATTTGCCATTTTCTTTAAAAGATGCCGTTGAAAGAGAAATAAGTAGACTGGTAAAATTAAATGTTTTGAGCCCTGTTGAATATAGTGATTATGGCACCCCTGTTGTTCCAGTACTCAAACGTAACGGAACAGTACGTTTGTGTGGTGATTATAGTTTAACTTTAAATCCAAATCTAGAAATAGATAAATTTCCTCTTCCTCGAATCGAGGAATTGTTTGTGAAACTACAGGGTGGTCAAATTTTCACTAAACTAGATTTGTCTAATGCTTATCAGCAGGTGTTACTTTCGCCAGAATCTAAAATTTTAACTACCATTACTACACATAAGGGTCTGTTTTGTTATAACCGACTCCCCTTTGGAATACATTCTGGGCCTTCAAAATTTCAAAAAATTATGAATACATTGTTTGATGGTATGGAGGGCGTTGCTTGTTTTCAAGATGATGTGTTAGTAAGTGGAAAATCTTTTAATGACCACGTTGATAAGGTAAGGGCTGTTTTGATGAAATTATCAGAAAATGGTTTGACTTTAGAGAAAACTAAATGTCAATTTTTTGTTGATAGTGTGACCTATGTGGGTTTTGTAATAGATAAAGAAGGTCTGCACACTTGTCAAGACAAAATTGACGCGATTGTTGGGGCTCCTGTACCACAGGACATCACTCAACTAAAATCTATATTGGGTTTGATAAATTATTATAATAAGTTTATACCCAATGCATCTTCTGTATTACAACCACTATATAATCTTTGTAAAAAAAACGTTCTCTGGAAATTTGATGAAAGTTGTTCACAGTCTTTTAAAAAGGTTAAAGACATTTTAAGTTCTGCTGAAGTGTTAGTCCATTTTAACCCTTCATTGCCTATATATTTAGCTGTAGATGCATCTCAATACGGGGTTGGGGCGGTAATTTGTCATTGTATTGATAATGTATATAGACCGATCGCCTATGCGTCGCGTATGCTCAGCAAAAGTGAGCAACAGTACTCACAGATTGAAAAAGAAGCTTTAAGCATAATTTTTGGGGTAAAAAAGTTTTACCAATATTTGTTTCACAAAAAATTTGTTTTATTTACCGATCATAAGCCTTTAGTAGCGATTTTCAATCCTAAGAAAGGTATACCTGTTTATGCTGCAAATAGGCTACAACGGTGGGCTTTAATTCTAGCGAATTTTCAATATGATATTCAGTACATTAAATCTCAAGATAATTTTGCTGATTTTTTGTCTCGATTGCCATTGAGAAATGATACTGAAGATGATGATTCTTCATTTGTTTTAAATTTCATTGCAGATAATCAAGATTTACCGATAGATTGCAGAGCAATAGCTCATTTTTCTCAGGAAGATTCCATTCTTGATCAAGTTTATTATTTTGTTAGAAATGGTTGGCCTAGAAAAGTGAATCGCGAATTAAAACCTTATTTTGATAATAAATACTCATTTTCTATTATACAAAACTGTCTCATGTTCGGAAATAGGGTGGTAGTACCAGAACACTTACAGGGAGACATATTAAAATTATTACACGTTTCACACATGGGAATGGTAAAAACTAAGAGCTTGGCTCGTTCCTATGTATGGTGGCCAAATTTAAATTTGGATATAGAGAAAACAATTTTGGCTTGTAATTCATGTTCTATGAGCAGAAATAATCCACCAAAAGCTTCTCTATTAAATTGGGAGTATCCAAGTGGTCCTTGGTCAAGGATTCACATTGATTATTTAGGTCCTATTTTAGGTAAACATATTTTGGTAGTTGTGGATGCGTACACAAAATGGCCAGAAGTTTTTGTGCTAAATAGTACTGGAAGTATAAATACTATTCGGGCATTAAGAAGTTTATTTGCAAGGTATGGTTTTCCCAAAGTTTTGGTTTCGGATAATGCTTCATACTTTTCTTCAGAAGAATTTAATAATTTTCTTATGCTTAATGGAGTTGAAATCAAGCATAGTCCGCCATACCATCCTGCAACAAACGGAGCAGCAGAAAATTTTGTTAAAACAATAAAAAATTATTTGTTAAAATCAAAAAATTCCGATAAAAAAACAAATGATTTGGATTTATTAATAAATAGATTTCTCTTGGATTACAGAAACACTCCACACTGTTCAACAGGAATCACTCCTGCTAAATTAATGTTAGGTAGAAATTTGAGAAGTAGGTTAGATTTGTTATTACCAGAAGATAAACTTCAAAATAGTGATGTAAGTTCCTCCAAAGTCAGTGAAAGCATGACCTCTCAACGAAAGTACTATGGAGGAAAACGAAACAAAATTTTTCATGACGGTGACTGTGTACTAGCAAAAGATTACAGAGGGTTAAAATCTAATTGGATCAAAGGCATTATAAATAAAAAAATTGGTCCAAGAACATACATAGTTTATATCCCAGAGTTGAACACAACTTGGCACCGGCATCTGAACCAAATTTTGGAATATTGTAATTTAGATTTAAGTACTCCTCATGTAAAGGAAAACTGTGCATCATCAGTGGTTAGTGCGGTTTCAGAAACTGGTAGTGACAAAATAGGGGAAGAAAACAGTGATGGTAAAAAAAGTATAGACATTAAAAGTGAAAGAAATATAAATAAAGATGATTGGGACTCTATCATAAGTTCTGAATTTTTTGATCAGGGAAATTCTCCTACCCGCAATTCTGAAAATAATACAGAAGGTATTGTAAGAAAAGGAACACGATTAAGAAAACCTCCAAATCGTTTTCAAATAGAATTTTGAATTTAATTTATAAATCCATTATTTTCAGAATTTAAAGGGAAGGATATTGTAATGTATCACCCTGTATTGTATTGTCTGTACCTACTGCAAAAAGATGGCATGAACTCGGCCAGTGCGTTTTTATAGTGAACCTGCAAGATCGCTGCTGTGAATGAAATCAGTAATATATAGGAATTTAAATTGATCGTTTGTTTCATTTTGATTCCTTTGAGATATTACAAATCACAATTATTTTTCAAATTCACAACATTAAAACTAGTTTTCAGTCACTGTTTACACTGTTTACGAAAATTTATTTTGACTAAGAGACAAATTAATCATTTAATTGAATTTATTTATGAATAGATCTGTCTGCTAAATTTTGAAAATCATACAGGTGAATTAATAACAACCTATCAAAGTTAATTGATTACATCATGAGACTAGCAGTGGATAGTACAGTATATAGTAATGACTATTGCATATTAATGCAATTGTAATAATATTATACTTATTCTGATACATCTTGAGAAACAGCACTACATTTGAAAGAAGACCTTTAGATAGAAAAATAAGTCAATAGATATGGTAAATGTGCCAGTAGTCGACCACTTCAATGGTTTTTTGTTATTAACTTGTTATAAAAAAAAATAAGACATTTTAATAAAATTTCGAAAGTTTCAAGGTTCAATATCATATTTTTCCAAGAGGGAAACCGCTTAGGAAATTGCGTACAATAATTCCCAAAAATCCTAAGTAATTCCACTAATAATAATAACAAATGCCACTCATTCCTCTAATACTCAAGGAATAAAAGCAATAGAAATCCGTATTTTCGGTTTTTTCTCAAGAAATATTTTGAATAACTTTTTTTTAATTCTACAAATTGTGGTTCCAACACCGATGTTTTCTGTTATCCGCGCAAATTAATTCCCGGTTTCCTGGGTGAGGGGTTGAGGACCTTATTTTTTGTCCTTCTGGCACGAAATAATTCCTGTAATACCCGTGTATTACTCGAGTAATACCTCAAATTCCCGACTAATGCCCATTAATTTTCGACTAATACCACTAATTCCCGAGTAATACCCACTAACGCCCAATAATTTTCAACTAATTCCACTAATTCCCCTCGAATACCTAAGTAATACCACTAATACCTTGTACATCAAAATTCCACAGCGTTTTCCCCACATAGAAATATATATTATATACTTACTCTAGAATGCTAATCCCCATGTCAAAAGTATTGTAAAAAGTAAAATATTATGGTACTTGTGAACAAAAGTGTATGGTTCTATTCACTAGTTCCTTGCCTGTAAATTTGTAAATCATGATGACATAAAAAAACAACTTTGTAGAAACAGTATAGTGTGTAACGCACGTAAAAACTCCTCTAGATATGCGTTTATTAAACACGTTTAAAACACTTGTTATAATTGTTACATAATTTGCTATTTTACTCCTTACTTTGGATGAACTTTATATTTTTGTTTTTTTAGATACGACCGTCCCATAAAGGAGGAGCTGATGCAAAACTAATTTTCAAGAGAGCCTAGTGTGGAATGTGTTTGTATCGACATTATCTGTTTTCATGTATTTTCATATTCTTGATGCAATATACGAATATTTGAATCATAAACAAAAACTGTATTTTTTTGCATCACTGTTTTTATCATAAACATTCTAGTCGTTGAATGAACCATCTATTTTTTTTCCTATCTACTTCTGTTGTGATACAAATAATGATAGAAAATTTGAAATTTTGGCAACTCTGAAATAAAGATATAGACTACAAGCCCATATAACAATTTGGAGACGTCATTTGACCCAGGATGAAACATATTCAGAACGATGCTGCTATACGAAAAAATAACTTATGACACTATGCCGTCAATTCTTAGTGGTGCAAATGACTGTAATAATAATTATTATTATTTTTCAAATTTTTCATCTGAAAATGTGCTCTTCCTAAAAAATATTCTTGTACGGCATTACTCACGATTATAAGATAATGATATCCTAGAACCTATTGTCGTACAAAAATAAAGGGACCGGAATCCAGGATTTTTTTTAAATTTTCGGAAATTGAATTTTTTTTCGGGTTTCCGGTCCCATTATTTTTGTACGGGAGTAGGTTCTGGGAGATTATTATTTCATAAGCTACCAACGTGAGGAATGCCGTACAAGAATATTTTGTCGGAAAAGCACATCTTTGGATGAAATATGATTATTATTAATATTTCAGTCATTTGCACCACCAAGAATTTTTCATATAGCAGTATCGTTCTGAAAATGTTTCATCCTGTGTCAAATGACCCCCCCCCCATATTGTTATATAGACTTGTAGTCTAATACTATGTGAAGGAAGGATAGGTCTGATCTGTACCTTATAAATCATAATCAGTTGACGGAAACTGAATTATAGTCCAAGAGCTCATGAACCCTCTGAGTAACGGTCTTTCTGCAAAGCTAAAATTTTTTCTAGTGATGAATCATAGAATGTTAGGTACGGTAATAATGACCTGGCAGTGATCAGCACTGCACGTCATCGGTCCATACATTTTTGAAAGTGAAAATAGAAAAAATTAAAAACTTTCCGCTGTGAGCTTGAAATCTTAATATGATTCAGTTTTTCCACTCTAAAGTAAAAAAAATAATTGACAGGCGATTTCGATGAGCACAAGTACCTGACAGGTGAATCGAAAGGTGGGCAATATATGGAATAAAATAAATTTTGTTCTATAAAGCTGAAATTTATGTATATGTGTGTTTGAGTAAGCAAAAGTGAGTACAATGACAGGTGGTCCTCGACAAACGAGAGGAAAGATGCTATGGAAACGCGAGGGGAGACGTAACGTGAACTCAATGATGCGAAATAAGTGACATTCCGTGGAGATAAAAATCATAGGTTACCTATAATCTGTTCCTCAGCTTCACCTGACTTGTTTTCACCAGTATCGGTAGACTGATCTGGTAGTATGTCACAACTTGAAGACGGAACTGTATCCCTCCCAAACCAATTAAAATCACAGTAGTCATCGATCAAATTCCAAACATTATCTTCAGGTGTAAGAACCTTTGGCTCTTTTTTTTTGATGAGATGGAGGAATCTTTTATAGAGAGGAAAGGAGCCTCATGCTCAAGACTCCAGACCTACTGTGAGACTCCACTGATTCACAGGGCTACTCACTAAAACCTCCACCTCTAGGCCCGTCAGGTTGTTGCCCCCGGTGACACTTAGGCCTATTGACCCATTGTATTATGTCTATGATGTGCACTGTCACAGTACCAAATCCAGTAATTTCGTGCCTTGTACGAGTTTGTACAAGTCGTTTACTGGGTGCGATCTGTATAGATCTGGATCGCCAGATGGTTGCCCGAAGATTGCCTGTCTTTTGCGGTCTAGTGCCTTGCAATAGCACAGTATGTGTGTCACTGTCTCTGGATCCCTACCGCATAGTCTGCAGGTTTACATTGTACAGTCCCATTCCGTTGAGGTGCCCCTTCATTGTTGCATGACCGGTCACGAGTCCCGTATTGGTTCTCGACTGGCTCCTGTTCATCGTTAACAGGTCTGCTGTTTCTTTATGGCACGGTCCTTTAATGAATTCTTTCCCGTGTTTGTTTCCTCGGATGCTTTCCCAGTAATTCTTGTGACTGTCCCCAATCCAATCTTTCACAGACGCTCTTACTGCACACTTCGGTACCCCTAGTGTCTGCCTTTGATTTGGGAGATTTTCCGAACCTTCTCTTGCTAGTTCGTCTGCTTTTTCATTGACTGCAATTATCCGGTGTCCTGGGACCCATATCAGTTTGACTTGATTCTGGTCTGCCAGTACTCCTAGTTCTTCTTTGCAGTCCCATACCAGTTTGGACGTCACTTCCTCAAGACACAAGGCCTTAAGTGCCACTTGGCTGTCTGACAGGATGTTGATGTGCGCGTTTTCAACGTTTCTCCTATTGTACTTCTTCGCGCATTGGAGAATGGCGTACACTTCTGCCTGAAAGACAGAGGTGTGTTTGCCCAGTGAGTAGCTGATGCCAGTACTCATATTCCTGGAGAACACTCCATTCCCAGTCTTGGATCCATCTGTGTATCAGATTTTCCCCCTGTAGAGTGTTCCTGAGCTGCGAGTCGTCCCACTCAGTTCTGTCTGGTATCAGCACTCTGGATTGGTTGTTGAAGCAGTATCGTTTCGGAATGTGGCCCGTTCTCGTTCCCAGCACGTCTCTGATCACAATTCTAATGATGCCGATGTGTCCTATTCCAACATTCAAGTCGGGTGTGTTCTCTAGACTAGAGACACCAGGCCTTGCCTCCCCTTGCACCACTAGGGCAGTTCCCGTTGAAACGAAGGTAAGTAAAATCATAACTGTCTTGTACGTGTCCTTTACCAAGCGATGAATTTTTCATAACGTGCATTGTTTACATCTTCCCTCTCGCCTGTCAAGAACTTATGCTGGCCATCAGAACCGCCTGTCATTGTACCCACTTTTCCTAAATCGCTTACTCAAACATATACGAGCGCTGATGGCGTGCAGGGCTGATACCTGTCAGGTGGTTGATACTGTACTCAACATGCTACGACTCACCAATAAAAACAATTCTAGCCTACCGCTACTCAGAGGGTTCACGAGCTCTCGGTCTGATAGCTTTTAGCACGAAATGGTCCCCACAATGGTCCCAAGTGGTATTCCCATGGAATACAGCGAAGTGGTCGAGGTGTAAGAGCGTTTGTCTTCCACCCAGACGGTCCGGGTTCGATCCCCGGTCGTGTATCACTGAGCTGAAGTGGTTCGGATTCCACTTTTATTTAAACTGTAGGTCCCGGATCTCCCTTGCTCGCACAAGCTCTGCTTCTGAGGGGTTTTCTCCGAAAAACCTGGGAGTTTCGTAAAAAAAAAAAAAAAAAAGGATCCTGCTGTTGGTTATACAGAGCACCAGATTATTCCATGAATAATTCAAGAACGTTCCTTTTGGGATAGCATATTCCAGGAATATGCCAGGCTATTCTAGTATTTTAGAGGAATATTTCCAGAATAGGGATTCCACACAAAATATGTAAATAATTTATTCTCTATGGCGTCGAATGGTACTGTTGTGGGATTTGTTGATGATATGGTAGTTCTCTATACCGCTGACACGTGGCCAGAAGTTAAACAAATCTCTGAATCAGATTTTACAGAAATTCACAAATGGTTGAAATACTAACCCTCAACATCGAAAAAATATGCTACCTATCCTTCTGTTGCAATACTACCAAAATTCCATCATTTGATCAACTTTCTATACGTGACGGCAGTCAGACATACGAAATCAAAATGGAAACAAAAATAAAATACTTAGGAATATATCTTGATATGCACATGAAGTGAAATATACACATGGAAGTGCCCACTTCAAATATTACAGAAATATCACCTTGAAATTATGTAAAAAAAAGATCATTTTCATCAAATAAACTTTTTGGACAAAGCGAAGTGTTGGATATACGTCAACTGTATTATTTCAAAATTGTTGAGAGATATCACAAAACAAAAAAATTCTCATATCCCAAATATTACCAATTATCCCCAACTTACCACACACGACAAAAGCAGTTACAGCTTATACCTCTAGCGCAGAAAGCAATTGGACAACGAGCTTACTCATTCCTAGCTCCAAAATGCTATAACACCATTCCACACAACATCAAAGACACGAATAATCCACATAATTCCAAAAAACTACTGAAATCTCATATCTTTGAATTGGAACGAGAGTACTTGACTAAATTAATAGAACAAACAAATTCCATTAGAAAAAAATATACGAATACTGAGTACACAGAATGAATAGAACTCACTTGATTTCAGCTATTTCTTCTCATACAATGATACGAGTATCTATTAATTTATTTTAAGTAAACTTTATTACATTGTTTTATTAATTAAGGTAGTGTTGGGGAATAAGGCCCGGCGGTAAATAAGGGCCACTGTCTTTTTCCTTGAAGACTGGCAAATTTTTTCATCATCTGAGTGGTAAAGTTTTATTAAAACATCGTTGACTTCAGTTCGCATTAACAACACTAGGTGAATGTGCAGTTTTAGGTGCACAGATTATAAGTTCGCCAGAAGATGAGACGTACTTTTTAATTCAACCTATCTTACTTGAAGAAACTAATAGTGTCCCATCAATTACTATAACTTTGGTACTATCTTTCGCACTAAGAGAAAAATTAAAAGACTTGTTAATTTTTCTAAAAATTACATGTTTAAGAAAAAGTGCCCAACCAACGATGGTGCAATAAGGCCCGCGGGCAACATGCGAAAGTGTCTAGAATGTGGAACTTGGTTACACAAAACTTGCATAGGACTGACGGCTGAAGATGTTGAGGATTTTTACTGTATGGAATGTACTTGAAATTCAGTTCATCAGTTTTTTTTAATAATTTAATTTCCTTGTTTGAATTTTGTTAAGTTAATAATTGAATTTCCTTGTTTGAAATTTTTTAAGATTATTGTAGGACTTTTTGTAGAAAATAATGTTTATTTTTGTTTTTTTTACTAGAGTTTGATTGAGTTTCTACCATTTCTGATTGATATGAATGATCTGTATATATTTACATTTGAATTTTGTTAAGTTAATAATTTAATTTCCTTGTTTGAATTTTGTTAAGATTATCACTTTTTGTAGAAAATAATGTTTATTTTTGTTTTATTACTAGAGTTTGATTGAGTTTCTACCATTTCTGATTGATATAAATGATCTGTATATATTTATAATACAAAAAATAAACAAAGTTATGCGTAACTTACTATGGGCTTCATTACTCTAATAGGAGGGTCATAAGGCCCAACAGCAAGTTTTTGAAATTTGTCTTATTTTGGTTACTTAGGTATTGAAGGAGACGAATATTGATGTAAACAATCACCTCATCAAGTTTCGGATCTTTTTGAATGATACAAAAATTTGCAAAAGTTAAGTGGGCCTTAATACCGAACACTATATCTTATATGAATTTTTATTGTTATCAATTGTTATTATGTTTACATGTTAATAATACTGATGTGAGTGAGTTTAAAATTTGGTTCTATATTCTATTTCATGGATATACCCACGCACAATGCTTCCTTTTGTGGGTTTTTTCTAGTTTATTTAGAGAAAACAATTTTATAGTGTAATTTATATATTCTTCACTATTATACATTTATACAGGGTGTCCGGTAAACCTTGTACAATATTTAAACTGGTGATATCCCAGGTCATGGCTGTTCAGAATATCGGAATTTTACCTTATTAAATCTCACTGTTTTCAAGATAATGAGCATTTTTTTAATTTCTGGAAAATCACTACCTCACCTTGGATTTTTGAATGCCATGTATACAAATTGAGACGAATTCAAATATCTTTGCTGCGGAAGATTACTGATGAGTGATGCTTTCAGATTTGAGTTTCACCAATTTTTTTAACAACAGTTTGACATTATTGTTTGAAAAAACAGTAGAACTGGATATTCATTACAAAAGAATGCCCATTTCGTCCAGGCTCTTCTATGGTATAAAACATACGATCATTATTTTTGGAATGAGTAGAATTTCGATAAAATTAGAGTGTGATGTTATTCTGCGCTAAAATCAACTCCATTAGACTTTGTCAGTAATGTCTTTTATTTTTATCCTATCAAGATGAAATGATTAAACAGTTATGAGTAATGACGAATCAACTGCTTAGAAGCATTCAATGTGATGTAAAGAAGTAAATACGAATTCAACGTTTTTTTTCAAATCATCATACACTATAAACCACAATAACGATTATTCAACATCGCACTGAATAATATTACAAAAATGTTATTTTCCATCCACTCGTACGCAGAGACGACATATTTTCAAGAAGAACCTTTTCAAATGCGTTATAGGTTATAGCCACTAAATCAGCGATTCTATGAGCGGCATTGTGCAATCGGATATAGTTCTGCATAAATCGCTGCTGCAACAGTAGCACTACCTCCACATTCAACATAAATGTAGTGCATATGCGCATATTCTCGTGGAGTATAACGTATGTACGGTATGACAAAGAAATAAATACCACTGAATGAAACTACGACAGAAACCACAAGTTGTTCAAACTAAAGTTTTTGATTTTCGACAATGATTTGTCTCTTAAAAAAGTTTGCACTTATTTGGTTACACCCTGCATATCTGTCGGTCTCTGAAACTTCGTTGGAATCTGGATGTTGGACAGTTGCGACATTTATCACAAGAATTCGTATTAATCGGTTCCATGTCGGATAATCGACATTTCATTTCGATAATTTTATTAGGACTAATTACATGAAATGTTAATTTTATTGACATACTATTTAATGCTACCAAGTAGTCTATTCTTTATTATTAATGATTATTTCAACATTTTATCTTGATAAAATCTAAATAAAATAATTTTTAGGTGTAAGTATAAAAGTTGATCAAATAAATGAATGTTTTGGAGCCTTTGGTGTGAATACAATTCAAGAAAAAAATAAAATACCCAAACACTATAACTACGTCACAATCTTAAAAGCTTACTTTTAGCTCCTGAAGATGCTAACTTTGTTGGCGAAACGCGCGTCGACTGTGATTGTGACGTAGGTTTGGTGTTTGGGTAGTTTCCTTTTTTTCTTGAATAGAAGTTGATGGAAGCCTAGATTAAAACCACGCCTAATTCAATGGAAATCACTTCTTCCAAAAATAATTATAGTCTGTTTTATATCATGGTAGAGTCTGGACAAAATGAGCATTCTTTTGAAATGAAGGTCCACTTCCAATTGGTTATGTTTCTTTCAGATAATAATGTCAAACTTTTTTTTAAAAAATTGATGAAACTCAAATCTGTCATTTTACCCTGATATCTTGAAAATTGTTTTCACTTTCTGAGAAACTGTTCTGTACATCTAGAAGCATCACTCATCAGTAATCTTCAGCAACAAAGATATTTGGATTCGTCCCAATTTGTATACATGGTACTCAAAAATCCAAGGTTAGGTAGCGATTTTCCAGAAATTCTTAAAATGCCCATTATCTCGAAAACGGTGATATTTTTACTGAGGTGAAATTCCGATATTCTGAACAGTCATGACCTGGTCTATCACCAGTTACAATATTGTACAAGGTTTACCGGACACCCTGTATATTATATTCTTTTATTTATTTCAGAATAAACATTTTTATTATCATCATTATTTCAAGACCATCCCCAGAATATTAGTTGGGAATAATCGAGGAATATTTTCAAAGAAATATTCTAGGAATATATGGCACAATCACTGAATATAACAGTAATATTCCTAGAGTTTCATTCTCGAATAATCCAAGCCATCGAGCACAAAAACATCTCAGAGATGTCAAAAGTAAGAAGTTTTGAGACATCAAACCGAGAAAATGTACAGCATCACCCTGCGTGGTCAGAGTGCACTTCAAGCAAGTAATTAAATTAAGATTATTTGGCGACATAATGTATCATATTTGAAACACGAATTTTGTGTGTGTGACAGGTATTAAAAAAACGAACACGTTTTTGATTTACTTTTACCTATACTGAAATATCAGTATCAATTGGAAATAATAATTTTCATGTTTGATCCGAATTGGTTAATGGACCAACCTCACAAAGTGTTTTTTTTCTCAATTTGTATCAACGTCTAATTTAGCGAAGGAATATTACATGTTAAAAAAGGCACAGGAAATTATATTTTGACAGCGTTGATTTATTCCGTCCTAATCGCCCTGAATATCCACATAATTTCGCTCTCGATTATCTAAAGGAAATTTCATTTCAAACATTTTTCCTGCGAACCCTGTCCACCCAATAATGCAGCGAACGGTAGCATAAAAATGCATACTGGGTCACTTCGGCCGCTAAATAGCGATGAAATGTTAGTAATAGTCACTGAATATTGCATAAGTTTCATTATTGTCCCATTTGGGTTCAAAAATGCGTCTGAAATAATGCTGCGTAATTTTTTGATAGGCGTAGATTTTGCATACTGCAAGTCTGTAGAAGAAAAATGTTCAGTCGAATTAACATTTTCAACGCGTTAGTGAATGTTATTTTGTTTAGTATATAAAGGAAGGTGGACTAAATCAAATTATCAGTTCTGTTTGGTTTTCCGGATAAACACCTACCAAGTCCATTATGATTGCACAAGTGAGTATACAATTCATAATTGTAATTTCAGATCCACCAAATGGAATTAATTAAACAGTGAGGACCAAAAGTCCATCGCCCCCACCCCTGTAACTTCTTTATTCTACATATTACAAAAAACTGAATACATGAGTTGTAGGGTTTCATTCGATCTCTTTAATGGTTCAAGTTTCATTCATACAGAGTATCTCCAAAAAGCACAGCGACTTAGAAATGCATTCATTCAAATGGGACACCCTGTATTTATTATATGCATTATTAGATTCTACGTTGAATTCTGAACAAATTTGATGGATGGTTTAATATCACAGAAGTTGATAGTTTTGGAGTTATGAAGACTTGTAAATTATTATTTCGACTACTTTTGCGCCAGTTCAGTGAGAAAATCGTAACAAATGGATCACACTGTATTCCACTTTCCTATCCTAACTTTTTGAAAGCTATCCTATGTTGCAAACTGCTGATGTGTACCTTACCTCGTCGTGCCATTTTATAATTGTTAGAGTTGTTGAATCTCACGGAAAACTAGTACAAATGAAGTTGAAACACTTTTTATTAACAAATATGGTAGTCCATAAAATAAAATTGCAGATCAAAAACTGAAGAGATATTTTAATTCACAACTAAAACCGGTGAGTTTTTATCTATTCCAAAAGATGTTCGACTTGTCCACCCTGCATTTCCTGACACATAAATAGTCGGGTTGTAAACCCTTTCCTAACATTAAACAAGGTTTGAGGTGTCATTTCTAAACACACTTCAATAATTCGAAGAAGCAGTTCATCTAACGACCCACAAACTGTCTTAAAAACTACGGATTTCATATAGCCCCAGAGAAAGAAATCAAGCGCTGTGATGTCCGGTGAGCGAGCTGGCCACTCTGTTGTACCTCGACGTCCAATCCACCTACCAGGATACCTTACATCTAAGTAATTTCTCTCCTCCCAAAAATAGTGTGGTGGCGCTCCATTTTGCTGAAATGTTATATCCAAGTAAAATTCATGTGGGTTTCACGCAACAATCTCATCGATACTGGGACTTATTGTGTCTTGCAGCATTTGGAAGTATCTGGGACCATTTAAATTTTCTTCCAAGAATATGGGATCTACAGTGTGGTCACCTGAAATACCAGCTCAAACATTAATTTTCTGAGGAAATTGAGTATGCCCCTCGCGGAATTTATGGGGATTCTCATCATCCCAATATCTCCAATTCTGGTTATTCACGTTTCCATTTAGGTAAAAAGTGCTTTCATCACTAAGGCAGATGTGTTGCAAATAATGTCGATTTGCAAAACAATCCTTTCTTTCTTTCTTTTGTAAGCATGGAATTTGTTTTTCTTCAAAACCGTCTTTATTGATGTTTTAGAAACATCACATGTCTCAGCTAGTTGCTTAGTTGATTGTTGCGGATTATTTTCCATTTCGGCTAGTACTTGAATTTCAACATATTCCGTAATTATTTTCGGCCTCCCAAATTTTGGAGCATCTTTCACGGTGCCAGTTTGGTTAAATTCTGCCACCAATTTTTGCAGATATTTTCGACACACCGGACGTTTCGGAAACCGTTCATTGAAAATGCGTATAGCAGCGTGGTAATTTCGGTTAGCTTCACCAAATATGATAACGGCTTGAACTTTATCTGCTACTGAACGAGCAATATTAATGAAGAGTAATTGAAAAAAAAATTAGAAACCTACAAAATATCAATGACATTTGGCAAAAACAAATGAGAGGTTTTTTTTCGTTGTCATGGATAAAATAAACGCGCCCAGCGTGCACAGCCTACCTCATTAATTTATTCGTAAACTGGTGCAAAAGTAGTCAAAATAATTATTTACAAGTGTTCATAATTCCAAAACTATTAACATTTTGATAGAAAACCATTCATTAAACTCTGTATGGATGAAACTTGAACCATTAAAGAGATCGAATGCAACCCTACAACTTATTTATTTTTTTGTAATATGTAGTATGAAAAAGTCACAGGGGGGTGACGGACTTTTGGTCGTCACTGTATAGAGTGAGTCAGATAGAAGCCAACAATAGTAATTTACGGAACAAGTTCCGAAAGTAATATTTTACGGGATGAGTAGTATTATTTTCTTCAATGTCGACAAAGGTTATTTCCATTTTCGTTTTAGAATTAGGAATTTTTATCACCGATATGGGTGTCTAATCTTTTATATCATCCAAATTCATTTTACAAAGCTCTTCACGACGACAAGCGCCTGCCAAACTATTTATTAATGCAAACTGAAATTTAAAAAAATATTAATCACAAGGAAGAAGAGAAATTAAATTTAATAATATTTCCTTTTGTCATTTGGCTTCTGTTTTTTTTGGTTTATATTCAATGGATTTCCTTTCAAGGAAAGCAAAAACTTTGGGATAGTGCGCTTATATCTATTTTATTTTTAATAATAGTTGTGGAGGACTTAAGCATGGAGTTATTGCTCCAGAGGCTTGATAGGTCTAAGAATTTAGATTTTCCATTAAATATGCAAGAATCACTTGTTCATTTATACTATGCACATTTTTATCATTGCTCCATTTTTTAAATAAATTGTTGACTTTACTCTTGACTCTTGACTTTACCGACAATAATACATAAGTAGCCGCTTCAGCAGATTCACTAATCTTATGTGAAATCATTTCAGCCTCATTTTTTTTTTTTATTTCAAATGTGAAAAAAATACACACTATGATAAATGATAATAAATTAAAAAGTTCATGTTATTGTCAAAGCCAGAATAGTCCAGAAAGTAACAAGGATCGTCACGAAAGTAAAGAAATCGTTTCGAAAGTGAGAAAAATTGTCCCAAAATCAGCTACTTATGGTACTGTTTGAGTAAAGTGGTACTTTCTATTTGAAAATCACCAACAATTCTAATTTCGAGTCGGCTGCAGAAATACTTCTTTCAGAACAAAAAAAATGGTCATTGTTGGTCCTATGATATTATCCGACTGATATTTCATACTCTGAAGCTATGTATGGAAAATTCTAGAGATTTCAATAGAAAATGAATAAAAATTTCAACCGTATTCTGATTTTTAAACCTTGTTTTTGCATTTCATCATAAGCATGAGCTCAAATAGTAATTTGTGTAACAAGAACAACAAGTATACTTTTTATGAGTGCTGCACACAACATTTTTATCTACGGTCAAATATTTTTTTTTAGGTTTTGTTCAATAACACAACACAAATAATGTTACTAATTCTCATAACAGTTCTGAAATAGATAAAAAACACATCAAATGATAGTTTTATTCAACTAGTAATTCAGTTTTCTGAATGAAGTTCAATTTCAATATCGCAATTACAGTAATTGGAACAACTTCATTTTCAGCAATTATGATATCAGTATACTTGGAGAAGTATAACTAATTTCATCATTACTGTCAGAACTCAACATTTTCGACATTTCCGAAAGAAGATATTCAAATTTCAAATCAACCAATAAAAGTGATAGCACTTGGCACGATCATAGAAAATAGGATTGCTGGATACTCATAGTGTTTAAAATTGTTTGAAAATTGTTTTTTCCTTTTTTTTTGGATTGACGTGGTCGTTACTTGATGGAAATTCATAGTATATGACACTAAGGTAAAAAACGATTAAATTTCCACATGTTTCGATACACAGTATCTTTCTTAAGCGAGTGTAATACACTCGCTTACATTCGGAGCCACAATAGGCCATTGGCCGCAGCGGAGGGCCTGATACAGGCCCACTCACGTTCAAACATAACCTACATTCGCGTAAGAAAGATACTGTGCATCCAAACATGTCGCGAAGACAATAAATCGTTGGTAATTTTATCGTTTTTATCTTAGTGTCATTGTTTTTTCCGTTAACCAGCTGTCGTCACCTTACGAACGGCAGCCCTCAGAAGTCGAAACTTGTGCTAGCTAATGATTAACGAGGTCTTACCTTTTTACGTGTGATTCCTAGCACTTTCTCAGGCCATCAGAAAAAAAATCACATATGATAATAATTCGTTAGCCTGAGCTCTTTGATCTCCTCACCTCGATTGGTGGAAAACATTTTCAAAAACCAATCACCATCTATTTTGGCAAGAGTTTTCAACGCATCGCTAGATTGGTAGTGAGAGATTCCGTTTGATTTGCCTAGGGGCGAAACGTTCATCCCCAAAGATGAGAAGATTTGTCAAATCCAAAAATTACAGGACTTTTAAAATGGTGGTTCTGATCATGGGTTTTACCAAGGCTAATAATTACCACAAACAAGACTGAACACAGCTTTATCTTAGTTTCAGGATCAATTCCAAACTAACACGTCACAAACTGAGTACAAAAAATAAAAAAATAAAATCATGTGGAGATAAATTTCACAGGAATAGCAAAATCACTGCGAAATTATTTATTGGAGTTTGTTGTGAGGAGAGCAGATTTTTATATTGTATTTTGAATTCATTGATAAACAGAGACTTGCACGAAGGCGATATTGAATCACAAATTTTGGTCTCGTTTTAAGTAACTGATGATTTACGAAAGCGAGTTAGTTGTCCATTGAAGGTGGGGCATAAAAAACCTCAGATTCAGAATGAGAATGCCAGTTCTAGTTTCATTTATTGTGCAAGTAGGGTGGGGGTCTCGTGATTATCATTTTATGAAGTGAGGAAGCTGAATGTAGTAATTTTCTATTTGCCATTGCAAGCCACTTTATGTCAGTTAGTTCATTGGGTTATACCTACGAATACTGTGAATACGTAATAATATTGATGATAATAATAATCGTCTTTATCGTTCCCAAATTTTTGTAATACAAGTGTAGACTACCGCTAGTATTCACTGATGGAAACAAAAGGCGAAGTTCATCTTCAATAGTGAAAAGGATTTCACTGCGAAGTTTAGCGGACAAGAATATGAACAAATATAAATGATTTGGAAGTCAGTTATTGCAAGTACATTCTTTTGCTATCATACAATTACATAATTTTCAGATTATTTCCATCTCAGCTCTATTGGCCTTGGCTCACGCTGGAGGTTTACTTCTTGATGGATATGGAGGAGGATTAGGGCTCAGTGGTGGACTTGGTCTAGGTCTAGGAGGAGGATTATCGGTCCAAGGAGGACATGGTATCGCAATAGCCAAACAGGCAGTTGTGGATGTTTGGGTAAGATTCGTAAAGCTTGGAAATAACTTCCTCGGTGATACGTGAAATGATCTTCATGTAGTTTGCTGTTTTGTTAATTTTCTATATGTTTGACAACTGATTAGCGTACTGTTAAGTGTCCGTAATAATGATAATCTTCAATGAAGTAACTTGTTAGTTTACGCATTGATGAGGAGAAAAAGCTAAGTAGATGTTCCTGCGTCACTTCTTCGTTCGTCTTTCTTTTGGGCGAAATTCTTTCTATTCAATTTTGAACGAGAGAAAAATACTGAGGAATTCTTAAAATTTGTCAAAAATATTTATATTTGTGGTTAAAAGTTGTTTGCAGGAATGAACCAAACTGTTTCATTTTCTTGGTTTTTTTCTCCTTGCATCATTTTCAGTACAAATTGGCTTCATAAAGGTGCTTCCATTTATTCTGATCTAGTAAATACCTCAATTCTGCATTTTCAAATAGACACCTTTTTCTTGCAAATCCATTCAAAACAAGCTGCAAACATGCTGTCGCCAAATTGGATTTCAGGCTCACGGATGTGAGTTATACTGAGATTATAAAAAAATTGTTAGCACGCCATTTGTCAAATATGACTTGGAATTGTCTCACTACCATGAAACTTGTATTTTAAGAAGAATTAATATGTTTTACCGCAGGCCCCTCCAAAATATGAGTACAAATATGGAGTTGAAGATGCTCACACTGGGGATTTGAAGGAGCAGCAAGAATCAAGAATAGGCGACTTGACCAAGAGTGAATATGGACTTGCTGAAAAGGACAGGAAAATCCAGGTTTCCAGGATCATCGCAGGATCAGTGCCGCTTGTAGCAAAAGGATACGGATACTGATTGTTCATTTTGTTCTGTTATCACCATTGTTGTCATTTTCTTCTGCTCGCTCAAGTTTTTGTTCACAATTCCATTGTCTTCATTCAACCCAAGTACAATAAATATTATTTATAGTTATATATTTTTTTAATTTCCATAATTCTTTTTCTTGCACGAATATCAAAATCATCGTGGTTCAGAGAAGATTATAGTTGAACGCTATTACAGTACAATGATATTCTCAAGGTCAAAGCTAAACTTAGTAAAAATCAGCCGTTCAACAATGTTGGAACGCAGGTTTTTTTGTCAAGGATCAAATAATCATCCACCATACAATCTTAAGTTTCACTCACCTTTCTGGTGTTCGTCATCTACGTGTCGAACACTCTTGAAATACATATCTCCCTCTTCTGATTTCATGGAGGTGGATATCTTATAGCGCAAAGTACGTTTGTATGTCCGAGAATCCAAACCACCAACCAGTATTAGAACTTTGGAATGCACTCAAGTAATTATAATAATTGGTAATTTCATTCATCTGTAGCAGATTGTAATAGATACGCCCCTAGATTCGGAGATTTAATCGTCTATGGACATTTTTGGACGTTGTTGTCAAAAGTGTCCCAAACAAGAGGGATGTAAGAAAGTCCATAACGAGGACGATTCTACAATGGTTTTTCGAAAAATGTCCATAGAGCTCCTACGAAATTGGTGAACACTCTGATTCAATAGAGTTTTCGATCTGTCCAAATTTCTGGAAACGCTATATGCCACGCATTTTGAACGCATCCAATCACACGTTCTCAGTATACTATTCTTGAAAAATAGGGGAATGAATTGACACGAAGAAAGAAATAGCGAATCGTTAGACTGAAATGGCTGATATCGATAGCAGGAATCCCATAGGTGAGTTTTTTGGTAGTTTCCTTTCATGAGTTCGGTAAATGTCTGGATGGTTCTAAATGTTAAGCGATTACCTACATACGCGCTATTTTAGGAAAAGGCATAATAATTTCATATTATTGTAGACATTAGGAAATTCAAAGAATCAGTTAAAGCTTTCACGCAGGTACAGAAGACAGTAGTTTTAAGCCTAAGTGCCACAGCGTGAATGATAGGGTATAACCGTCAATCAGGATGACGGATTTCAGTACACGTTAGATGGTCTGCTTTTTCAACGTGTGAATCGGCTCCATAGTCGTTTAAATAAGCGATAAAGTGCACTAAAAAAAGTTATTTGACTGTTACACGAAGTTTAATAATTCATCAATGAAACCATTTTTATGGCTGTTGTAACGAGCTGGAGCCGGCTCTGTTCAGTACACTGACCACGGCATTGTTCTTTCCGCAGCGCCAATTCGTTAAAATAATGTATTATGTCACCGCAGCGCGCTAAAGTACTGAGAGTTCTCGGAACATCTAGAAACCATCTAGATACGAGACATCAAACAATTAATAATCAAAGGTACTCTTAAGATCAGTTTACTGTAGATATAAATACGATACTACGGAAGCAGCAAACAGAGGGAAAGTAGACAATCCACAGTTAAATTAGCGGTAAAAAATGAAGGAAACAATCAGTGAGTTGAAAAACCAAATTGATAGTACTCACACTACAGAAACCATTGATAAAAATTCAATGCTGGACCTAAGTTTGAACTCGATATGGAGTTCAAAAGGGGATGAAAGATTTCCAGGTTGTTACTGAACCAGGAAGACTTCTCAGTTTGATGGAAAAACTTCATTGTCAAATTACCTGCGACATTTTGAAGCTGCGGCGAAAGCAAATGGATGGAATGCAGGGAACATTTTGAAGCTGCGGTGAAAGCAAATGGATGGAATGCAGGGAAAGAAGTTGTTGCACTAACACTGACATTACGGGGAGGAATAACAAATATTTTATAATCCGTCGCCTGTTCGAGTTAGTCTATGTCTACCAGAAAGATGGGGACGAGTACCTCCACTTGTTGATGATGGCCTATCGTCCGCATTGCATGAGTCAACCAGTCACACCCCTGCTGGTATTGTAATGGGCAGAGACCTGCGACTTGTGACTCCACCAAGACAAGACACCGCGGGAGAAGACTATGTCAGCAAACTAAGGTAAACGGTAGACGACATGTCCGTTTGAACATCCAGAGTGCCAGTGATGGAATGAAGGAGACCTATAACATCAATGCAAATGCAAGGGGATTTGAAACTGGTAACTGAGTTAGGCTATATAACCCTAATCGTAGCTGTGGCCTTTTCTACCGACTCACTACCAAATCCGCTATCTCAGATCACCGGAGGATGATATGACGTTCCAGAAATTTATTTCCTTATATTCAAACGAACAGAAAGTCTAATATGGGATAACTTCAGAAGAGCCACGAGACCTTTTCAAGGTTCCTGCTGATCGCATGCTAGCTCACTGTGACATTCCGTAGCATGAGTTATTGGGACCTGTGAATGGCTCGTAGCTTCTCCATTCATCCCTATTCGCGACAAGAAATTCAGTCTACTCCAGGAACTTCGGAGGAAATATCAGGTTACCAAGACTCATCCTCGAGACAACTGTTCTACGAAGATAACTCGAAAAGCCTCGACAAACTAAGAAATTCGATGTTGGACCAGAGTCTTGTGGACCTGGCAATCACAGAATTGTCCTGAGGAATTGTTGGGCTGGAGTGAATAAAAAGTTTGTTGGAGATGATATTTCGATCCAGCGGCATCAAGATTTTGATGTGTGGCGAAAATCTTCCACGACCGAACATGAAGACTGTCTAGTGTTATTTCCATCGAATCTCACGGAGCGGATACGGAAAATCTTACATTGTTTGTTGTTGAAATTTTTGTACAGGAAGAGCATTAAATGAAGCTGTGCAGTTGTAATTGGGAAATTTTCTGAAGGTAGATGTTTTGTGTTTTGGTATTTTTAACATTCCAGCTCATGTTTCATAGTCATGGTTTTTTCATTGAATTGAAATATCAGATGTGTGTTTCCTGGTGAAAGTAGTGCTTTCCAAAATATGACTCGATGGATCGGTGAGTGTGTATTTTTCTTAAAAACTTTGTCGACTACTTTGGCGATAGCTGAGATAAAAAATTACTCTGTTTACGCCAGGCACATAGCCCCAAGCCATTATGTTATAAATGAAACATCTGCACCTGCTCGTAAAAGTTCATTATCATTTCGTACGAAAGATCTGACCTCATCATAATACGCCTTGTTTAGTATTTGAGAACACACTCGATTCTTTAATTATTGTTCAATGATTACAAATTCATCAATTCACCTACTAGTGAAATGTATTCACTGTATACGTTTGTGCAAACTATGTTTATTTTGAATACTCTCTATTCAGACAGAATGCACCTCTGTTTGCATTTGCTTTTAACTTTTTCATAGGTATTTTTCTATTCTGTAATATACACTTCATATTTGAATGGTCTTGTTTCTCTGTTTAATCCAGTCCATCATTGATGGATCACTATTCAGGTCTCACTAGCCCCAAAGGTAACATTCAGCTGATCGATTATAGCTCCATAATTTTGTAAACATTTAAGTACGTTTCAGAACCGTTTCACAGTCATGATGAGGGGGCTTGTTACATTTCCTTTTCAAAATAATTGTACTGTATCCACTTTCACATTTGAAGTTCGGAGTGGAGAAAAAGTTCAATTCAATGCAAGATTCAACAACTTCATATGAAGAAACAGATCGATCGTAATCGTATATTGATAAAATTCTTATACATATAAAAACAGTAAAATAATAATATACATAGTCAAACAGGATAACCAATCAGTCTCTTACTATACATGGTAATCAATATCCACCGTAACCTTTGCTAACCAGGGGTACGCTTCCTGCGATAATCCTGGACACTTGAATCTTCCTATCTTTCTCAGCAAGTTCGTACGCGCTCTTGGTAAGATCGCCAATCCTAGATTCTTGTTGTTCTTTCAAGTCGCCAGTGTGAGGATCTTGAACGGCATACTTGAACTCATATTTCGGGGGAGCCTGTTGAACAAAGCTTATTATAGATTTTTTGTGAATCACCTGAAAACTACAAAACATTTAATAATGAAATAATAAAATTGTTTATTTTCTGATTTTTTTTTTCACAATAAGATCAACATATACGAAGAGTAAAAAATGAACTGTAGAAAAATGCTAAAGCAGTGAAACCACTTCAGCCGTATTGCAATTAGTCTCAGTAGTTCTAACAAGTATTTGGTTTTAATTTACCATTTCATCATGTTAAAGTTTTTATACCAACAAGGAGTAAGTTCCTACAGGAAAATTACATTATTTCCTGCCACAGAAACGTAACAAAGAATTCGAAAGGGACAAATTCTAGCATAGGAATAAGAATATCTACAAAAACTAATTTCTATTATGTTTTTGGAAACTATAGTTTCGCCATATCCATCACTCAGATACCCAATATGTAAAACTTGAAATTACCGTAGATAAAAATAATGTTACTGAATAGGGTATTGTTTTATAATTCTCTCCTAACTCGCAAAAGTATCTGCAAGACTTCACAGGGTTGCGCGTAAGGGTGAAGCCGGTTGACAGAAAGAGCATAGTTCATTGAGAAAAATAATAATTTTTCACAAATGACATTGAATATGAAATTGCTGTTCTCGATATATGTGTTTCGAAACTTCCAAAAGTCAATAGGTATGTACTGAAAATAGAAAAAATACATTAGTATCACTTACATTAAAAATTTTTTCGCTCCAGCGATTGACAACCTCACTCATTTTTTAAGCTGCAAATGGATGGTGACGTGATAATGTTATTTGCAATTGCCTAATAGTTGAGAAATGTTGCCTCGCAGTTATACTCTTCTCTTGTCAATTTAAGATTATTTTAATGAAGTTTACAGACATCATTACGAATGAAAAGCTACTTCTACTGAGAGTTTATTCACAATGATTAGGATGCATTGGATAAGGACACTTCTTTTTCTCCTTCCTCTTAACAATGGAGCAGTGAGGAACATTTTTGACAGTAGTGTCTATGACGTGGTTAGAGAATTCATTCGGAAGAGAATTTTTCGAGTTAATTCAAAACATTTTCCATCAGAGCTTGTCAATCAAAATTCTGTAAAATTATACTAGGTATATACGTTACTTACGATATAGTTCACAACAGTTTTTTTGCCTGCAAGGGCTATTCCAGATCCGCCAATTGTGGAAATACCACCAAGCCCCAACCCTTCTCCAAGTCCGCCTCCAAGTCCTCCCTCAAGACCTCCCAGTCCCCCTCCAAGGCCTAGTCCAATACCCCCTCTTTGTCCCACTCCAAGTCCCAACCTTCCATCGAGTCCTAAGCTGCCCCCAAGCCCTCCTACGACGAGTCCTCCATGAGCTACAGAGAGAAGGGTTATGAAGGATAGCACCTGTAAAAGAACATAGTGTACAATTGGTTCATTGAGATGAAGTCCTAACTTTGCTTGACATTGATTGTGGAAAAAGAGAGTAAGCAGCAAAACGAATGAAAGTATAGGTCATCAATAGTGTTGTTTTACATTTGCTTGACCCCATGACCAAACTTGCTCTCTATGCAGATGACACGGCTATCTTTGCTGAGTCATCTCATGAGAGAGGAGTAACATCGAAGCTGCAACTTCAGATAAACAAGCTGGAACCGTGGTTCAATCGTTGGAAGATCGGAATCAATGCAGACAAAAGCAAGGCCATACTGTTCACGAGGCGACGTAGGACACCCGAGGGCCATGTTACTATGAACGACGAGAGAATTCCATGGGTAGACGAAGCTGTTTACCTAGGAGTAATCCTAGACAAGAAACTCACGTTTCAGAGGCACGTCTCCCACAGATTAGCTATAGCGAAAGCCGCAAGGCATAAGCTGTACCCACTCATCGGACGTAGGAGCAACATGGCACTCGAGTTGAAACTACGCCTCATCAAGACAATTCTTCTGCCTATTATATTGTACGCATCCACTGCTTGGGGGCAGTGCGCGAACAGTTATAGGCAAAGGATACAGGCCTTCTTCAATGTCTGCCTGAGGATGGCAACAGACGCACCACAATATATGCCTAACAGGTTCATATATCGAGACTTAGACATCCACCCAGACTATATCGATAGACTGATCAGACAACATGTGGGGACAACTCTAGACAGAGTAGAGACCCACACGAACCCGCTGCTCACGGAGCTCCACGAGAACAGACGTGAGCAAGACGACAGAGACAAATACAGACGTCCAGTAAACCAAGGAGACAACGACACCCCTGAAGAAGTACGGCGGAGGCGAGACCTTCGGCGACGCCAACGTCTACTTCAACAGGCACCAAATCACGATTAATCATGCCTTTATGTTTCAGATACCAAGAAGAACCGACCAAGTAGTAATTTCAATTTCAGTTAACTCAGCACACAGCACTCGGCCCTCAGCCGAGAGTTTTTTCAGGCCTTCAGCCAGTTTCAGGGGGGCACCATGCACAGTAAAGTCATTGTTTAAAAGTCAACTCATGTCAGATATAAGGGAGCTTCAAGCCGAGAATTGGCTGGGTACTCCATATCAAACGGTCAGATTTTATTCTGCTGATCGCCAGTCATCAGGATGAGGAACCGCTTTAACGAGCGGGGGTGGTGGATAGGGGGGGTGAGCTTTCGAGTACGTACGAGTGCTGGGGAGTTCATCCTTCCGGGCCTCAACCTTAGGGGGTGCATGGTGGTGGCATTTGCTTGTATTTCGTTACGCAGAGTATGGACTTTTACTAAATTGTAACTACTGCAGAAGAATTAATTCACATGATTTAATGAAAAAAATGATACTGAAGGAGCAAAGCACTTGTTTCGCAAAAAAATATTATGAAAATGTAAAAGTGAAGTGAAAACAAAACGAAATCAACATATGAAAACGTAAAATTTGAAATTGTGTGAAGTGTGAATTGAAATGTAAACAATACTGTAAATGTGAAATGAAAATGTGTAATATGTGAAATGGAAGGAATATTGTTCAAAATCATTACTAAATTACCTTATTTATGACAGTTGAGTATTGTATTTATATTTTTCAAAGGTGATACCTATGCACGAATAGTTTTCATAGATTAGACAAGTCTGCAATTATAATAAGTGTTCATTATTTGAATTGATTTTTTTTGAGATACGATTTGAGTCTTTTCTCAAATCGGAAAAGACATATAATATTTTGTATTGTCTCGGGAAGTGTGTTGTACAATTTTGGTCCAATGAATGTATAAGATTTTCGTCATATGCGGTAATACGTACCAATTGACTCGGATCATAAGTATGTTCTGACAGATTAGCGATGTGTTTCGTCTCGTAATATTTGATGGAAACATTGTAAAAGTCTAGAGTTCTCAGATCGAAAACCATTGCTTCCCCGTGAAGTCGATTTGATGGTATTTTTTTTTCTTAAGATAATCAGTTTAAGTAGTCTTTCAGTGGATCGAAATGTATTTTCAATGACCCTTCCCAAGCTATTATACCGTGTCGCAGATGACTTTTGACCAGAGCCTGATACAGCATTTTTTAGTGTTTCACAGGTATTACTTCTTCCAGAAATTTGAACTCATACAAAATTGTCCGTAGATTTCTCAGTATTACATTTATGTTTAAATCCCAATTATTGCACCTGAATACTTTATTTCAGCCTCATGAAGAATGTTATCACCGCATTCAATAATAATAATAATTGATCTCTTTAGTACTTACAAAACTAAAAATACATTTTTGCGATACGGGAAGAGTAAAAAAAAAAAGAAAGAAAAGAAAGTTTGGAGTAAAAGGCATATCACCAGATCATGGACAGGAGAATCACAAAAATTGGAAAATTTTACAAAACCACCAACAATTCTCTTCATGTCATAACAGGAAGAGTCAACGATCGCTGGTAACACACTAGTTTTTAACAATTCACCAAGTTACTTTCAATTTCAAATCACTTTTTCTAATTATGAGATAATATAAAATCAATTCAAGAGCATTTACTCTTATCGAAGTGACATATTGTGGAATGTTTATGATGATTATGATACACAGAGAAAAGATATAGAGAAAATGTTCAGATCATCCTAATATATTATGTGGAATTGAGAATTACTTCCCAACTTGTGAAATGTAAATTTTCTTCGATAGTTGATGACAGAAAGCAAATAATAGATATAAGCATAATTCTTCAACTTTTTACAGTTTTCTCCAAGTTGAACTTTGAAAGTGGTCCTAATGTAATTTTAACATTTTGGCTACTTACATATCATTTTTGCGGTGCTTATTACATCAATTAACAGCCTTTCACTCAAAAACCTTGGACTTGACTTTGAATCCATCTGTTATATCGAAAACTTCCAATCAAGGAAGAGCATGGGTTCTTCTTAAGATGTATCATTCCTTGAAATGAAATAACTGAAAGTTCAACTAAAATGCTGCCAAATCTGAATGACACCACGATATTTTTGAATGGAGAGCACTTGATTATTATCACAAAATATCAAAATTTCACAATGAAAATGTAATACTGTACACGAAGTCCACAAATGTTTCCTTATGAAACTGTATATCCTCAAATTGAAACTCTGTAATACTCAAATTGAATAATTGAATCATCAGTTTCAGATCATAAACGTCTAGACGAGAATTCATCGACTTTGATAGAAAAGCCTTCATTATCATCAATGAAAATCATAATTCACTCAGTTTGAGCTCATAACTACTTTTATGTGCAGTCGCCTTGATCTACATTTGTAATCAATTAGAAATATGAATTTCTATAATTGATAATGGTTTCTTCCCATATAGAGTACATAAAAATCAAAACATATTTTGCTTTGCTCAAGATCATATTTTTATGCTTCATATTGCAGTCACAATTTGCTTGAACAGAGATTAACTGCTTTCACAAGATAATTTTTGTTTGTGTGCAGATGTGGTATAAATACTTTCACTATAAAGGGTGTTTCATAATAAATGCGCAGGACTTCCGGATGTGATAGCTCGTTCAAAAATATGAAAAAATGTCTCTATTAACTTACCCTCTAAAATTCAACATTTTCGAAATACAGGGTGTTGAAATTTAAAAAAAATTATAGTTTTTTGCGAATATCTCTGGAACCGTTTATCGCCCAAAACATAGATTTTGAATGCATTTTCTACTCATAATAAGCTATGTTTTGTGCAGATTTTTTTATTTTTTAAAATTCATAATTGGTGAAGATTTTGAAGGGGTAGTGGGTGTTTTTTTCTCCAACTTCTACGCCACTGGAAAAAGTATGATTTTGAGCCGCCTACTTGAACCGCCAATGTTTTCTACACAAAAAAGGTACTCTTGGTCATAAGCTCTAAAGTTGATCGTTTTCAAGAAAAATCAACTTTAATGATGAAAAACATGGTAAATTTTTTAAAATAATTTTTTTCCTAATAATACAAAATTTATTTAAACGTTAAAACAAGTAACAAAACCAAACGTTGACTTCTTAATTGCAAAATAAAAAAAAACAATATCGATCGTACTCAGTTGAATTGTTGGAAATGTCCGCCGTTAGCTTCAATGCTCGCAGCAATTTTTCGAGGAAAAAACATTATTTAAACAACATGAAAGTTGATTTTTCTTGAAAACGGTCAACTTTAGAGCTTATGACCAGGAATACCTCTTTTGTGTAGAAAACATTGGTGGTTCATATAGGAGGCTCAAAACTGTACTTTTCCCAGTGGCGTAGAAGTTGGAGAAAAAAACACCCACTACCCCTTCAAAATTTTCACCAATTATGAATTTGAAAAAATAAAAAATCCACAGAAAACATAGCTTATTATGAGTAGAAAATGCCTACGAAATCTGTTTTCTGTGCGATAAATGGTTCCAGAGATATTCGCAAAAAACTATTATTTTTTTAAAATTTCCTGCGCATTTATTATGAAACACCCTGTATATCGCGGTAACTAATTTGAATGGAGTCAAAACCCATGATTTCTTAGACTATTTTGACTGTCCATTTTATCAATCAAGAGTTGAGACTTTTCATTCAGAACCGTCTCTTAAAAACCTTCCAATCTTCGCAAGAGGTAGTATAAAAAATTCTCATATAGGAATGATTTATTTTAAAATCGAAAACCGCTTACCTGGACAGACATATTTTTGCTATAACCGGAGACTGTTTCGTCGAAGAACTGTATGTCACACTGATAAATTTGTGGACATTTCGTTAATTTATATTATTCCCCATCGAGGCATTCACTGCCAAATGCATTTCAATAACTAATGAACTGAAATTTTAATTTGGTTTGGCTGATGCAAGTCCGTGTTTTCAAGTAATCATTGATTTTGAATGAACGCGATACACCATATTACATCAATTATGTCATTTAAGAGCATTGCACTGCTTATGGAGGCTGTTGCATCAATCCTAATTATTCTAACAGCGGCTCCTTTCAGGACCTCCACAATAATTTTCAAAAGTCCAAAATATCATCAGTTGTTCTAGCTATCAATATCTGGGAAAAATATTCTGGTTTTTGATATTTGAACCCTGGTCGGTTCATTTTTTTTCAGAGACGCGAAGAAGAAAAGAAGAAGAAAAAAGGAAGGAAAATCAGAAAGCGTGTTTTTTGGAAGTTTTAATGGTTGTGAGCATCTGAGATACCTCGATAATGTACTTTAAAAGAGGTTGAGATAGGATAACTCGGAATATTGGTTGCTTAATATAATTCTGCGATTTTACCTATACAAGAGTACTAGCAAGAAGGTGAAGTATACACTAACTATACCTGCACAAAGGAAGGCTTAGCAGACTTAGCAGACCGAGTACAGCATGGGGTGTATTGTCAATGAAAGGGTAGAATGCTAGATGATATGCACCCAGAGGATATAGCCCACAACTCTGATGACACCACCCTCAAGGAGAATCATAGGTTCTACTTACAGAACAATGAGGAGTTGGTTACTCGGTAGACGGCTGATCCAACAGCTTGAATTTGCAGACACACGGAAAAAAAATCTATACCCAGTATCCGAAATTTATATACTCTTCATCTGAATGGCGGATACCCGGGGTGACAGCAAAACGCTTGTTCGTTATTATCCGACGCTAGTTACTGTTCCAGCTATACTTTGGTATCTTATGACTATACTACAATCAGATTTCAGTTCAGAGTTCGACAAGCTAACAAGTCAAGTGAGATATCCTGCATGCTTTGTCATTTATATCTGTTCCTATCTACGTAAAAATTTGGGTCTTCTCTCAAAATGTTTGTAATCTTGTGATGTTGCTGTTGTGCCAAGGGTGAGCTCCATCATCTCCTATTTAATTAGCAATTTGCTGTTCTTCTTTGCTTTCTGTAGTTGTAAATTTGTCTGATCGGAAACAAAAACTACTATCAACGAGTATCCAAGATAAGAAAGCTATCGCCTTAACTTTACTTTTGTTAGTACGGGTGCTCGCCTCCCAAAACAATTTTTGCCATAAATAATGCCTCCCATACCGACCGAATTTGAGGAGCCTTCCTTGGCTGATATTTTGAATTTCCTCAAGAATCTGGACAAGAAATTCGATAAAACGCAGGAGACACTTGCTGAAATTAAATCAGAACTGCATGGTGCAAATGCCAAAATATCTTTGCTCGAGGTGGAAAACTCTAACTTAAAGAAAGACATCCAGTCTCTGGACCGCAAACTGCGCAGAAAACATATTGTTGTAGTCGGCATCGATTGCGAAGATAAAATAGAATCCCTTGCTATTCTTAGTGACACTCTAGAAGTGCCCCTCAAATTGTCAGATATTGATAATATATTCTCGTTTGTGGACAAGAATAATAGGAGAATCCTAAAAATAGAGCTACTTTCTTACTGGAAGAAAATCGAGATACAAAAAAATTTGTTCAAACTCAAAAATAAAAACATCTTTGTCGCCAACGATTTGAGCCCTGAGGATCAGACTGTTCATAAAGCCTTAAGAAGCCATCTTAACACTGCCAAAAGTAACGGAATCAAAGTTAGCATAAGAAAAAATCAACTGATCATTGATAAAAACGCATACTCACTAGCAGACCTCGCATCTGAACCGGAAGTACTGATAGATAAAAACTACAACGCCGATAGTGGGGAAATCAGAAATAAAAGGAAGGAGCTTTCTTCCCCAGAGGAATCCAAGCCGAAAAGGGCTCTAAGACCTAGAGCCAACACAAATATTTGATATATTATATAAATACATACTTTTCTTTTCTGATTAATGTACATGTGAACTCCCCTTTTTATGTTTGCTGATAATCATTTATAGATCCATATTTTGATTCGCATCAGTTTATTCTGCGTCCAGTTGTAAGTTACCAATATATTATTTTCTGAGCGTTCACCTGTCCTAATTTTAAATCTTTTTTCATTACTGTTTTCTGTTATCGCGATGTTGAGTTTTTTCAGCTTTGCCCATCAAAAACTTCAAAAATAGGTTGAAAGCATTTTTACTTGGTTAGTTTTTTTTTATGCTGACTAGGGCTTACTCTTTATGACTCACCACTATAATTCTGAAGATGTTTTTGTATTTTGTATACAAACTTTGTGTTTACGAAATTAGTGGATTAAGATTATTGACTGTTTCTTTCTCATTTGATTTGTTTATTGTAAATGTGTTGTCAAGGTTGAGTTTAAAAACAGCGCAGGCTGACACTCCGCCTATTCACTATGATTTTCTTTTCTCACAATCTCTGTCATTATTTGTTTATTTTTTGTAGTGAATAAAGACGCTTTATTATTATTATTATTATTATTATTATTATTATTATTATTATTATTATTATTATTATTATTATTATTATTATTATTATTATTATTATTATTATTATTATTATATAATCAATTAACCAGTGTTTTGAGATGGGCTGTCCTAGGCATATAAAACTAGTGACATCGTATTACAAAAATAGATTTCTTGGCGTATAGAAATGATAATCTTGTAGAATAAAGGTTGGTAGCTAGGAGGAGAGAACTGGAAAGCTGTTCCTGTCAAACTAGTTATCCCGTAATATAAAACTTGCATTACCGTCCGATAACACCAGTTATCCTGTTTTATGAAACTAGCATGCTTGTCTTCTGAACCCGCACTTCAATTTTCATATAATTCTAATAACCAAGTCATATCAAAATAGCAGTTCTTTTGCCAATATACAGGGTTAGTCGAAAGTATGGATTCGCCCATTTTTCTCAGTTAACATGGGAGTCATTGAAAAAAAAGTTGGGGTAAAAGTTGAAGAGTCTTTTAGTTTGCACCTTTTGATGTACTAATTCATATATTTTTTTCATCTCATAGACATTTTTCATTATATGTCATGTTTCGTCATTTGTCGGGGAATATAGCCAGACAGATATTCTAGCAGTAAGATAATACAAATCAGACAGTTGCGTACTTACTGTCCCTATTGAAAAATTGCACTCAAAAAACTTGCTCGAGGACAATGCAAGTGAAACAAATATTGAATATTTCCTAATTGGAATAAGATTAAAGAAATAGCGAAATAGTTTCATTAGTACAAAAAAACAAGGGAACTTATTTTTTGTAGTATATACTTTTAGCATTTATTTAAATTTAGATAAGAATTGGGAATTTGGACACATAAACTGTTCTTCAAGCAACATTTTCGAGTGAAATTTTTCAATATGAGAATAACTAGTAAGGCTCTTTGAACAATTAGCATCTGATAAAGTAATATCTAATTATGCCACTGTCTAATCAAAATTGTCACATCGCTAGAATATTCGTCTGGCTACATTCCCCCAGTGGGTCAAGAGTCTGAAATGAAGAAGCAGTAGGGATGGTAACCAAAAATCGAAATTCTCTGTCTCTATTAAATAAGTGCTACTGAAGTGAGAAAAACCAAGATTTGGAACGATACTGAACTTGATAAATTATACTTAGTTATAAATTATACATGAAAAGATGCCTTTCAACCTTCAGTCCAACTTTCTTCGATGGATTCCCATATTAATTGAGAAAAATGGGCGAATTGCAGTCTTTAAATTGCTAAAACCTTTCACGCACTACTGACCGATTGACATGCACGAACGCGAATGGCGAAATTGCGTGACCTGGGTTGACGTTAACCTCTTCGTACACGGTCGATGCAGTTCGTACAAGTTCGCTGCACATTTTCTAAGAAAGGCTTCTAAGGCATATAACGACTTTAAATTTCTTAGAAGATTGCTATCAGAGAACGGGAGTATTGGTGGGATACGAAATTTCCTGTAGGACTCGGCATATAGTGATTATACAAAGCATTTTTGAATCTACACGCCAGAAATCTGTCTTTGGATGACAATTTCTAATATAACTAGATTTTTATCGGTAACCGACGGGTCTTCTGTTTCAAAGACACATCATTTACAGAATATAGGAATTTTATATAACTAGTATACAGGGTGTATCTAAATAACACCGAAAAAATTAAAGGGGTGATTCTGTGATGAAAATTAATGTGAGTGTTTGGTATAAAATTTTTTGAAAAATCCCTCCCCGGAAAAGTTACACCCCTTCGAAAATTAAAAAAAAATGGTTTTTCTTTTTTATTTTCCCTGTATATCAAGCTAAAGACACGACACTTGGTAAACATTATCTGTCAATAAGTGTACACTTTTTGAAATTTTTTCAACCCTGAAGTATGCTTAGAAGGGGTTGATTATTTCAACTCCTAAGATATTTTTTCTTACAACTTTTTTTTAGATGAAAATTTTTTCTTTAAAAAAGTATGACTGAAAAGCCCAATTCATTGACTAACTTTTTTAACTCAACAAGTTTTTTTCGAAAACTTAAGCAAGAAAAAAATAAATAAGCTCATGTAAAATAAATAGCATTTTATTAAACAACAGCCAACCAAATTATAATTATTATTATGAGACTTCTACAACTAAAAACAAAAGTGAACAAACAATGAACAAAAACCTGTCGAATATCGACAATACAATTATAATAAATGTTGAAAATGACCGCCTTCAGCTTCAATACAAGCATCTACCCTTTTCCTCATAGAATTGCGTATACGATGAAATATTCCTGGAGAATTTCTTATAGATTCACACCCTGCTACAATGCGATTTTGCAGATCATCGATATTTTTAACTGGGTTTGTGTATATCAAAGATTTCAGATATCTCCATATGCAAAAATCCCAAGGATTAAGGTCAGGGGAGCGGGCTGGCCAGTTTACAGGTCCTCCTCGACCTATCCATTGGCATACACCTCATCCAGGCGAGTTCTTGCACGTTTACTAAAATGAGCTGGTGCACCATCGTGCATAAACCATGAATGTTGCCTAATTTGAATGGGAACCTCTTCAAGAAGAACATGTAATTCTTCAAGGAGATGACAATAGGCTTCACCATTTAATCGTAGCGGAAGAAAATGGGGACCAATTAAATGATTATCAATAATTCCGAGCCACACGTTTAATGAAAATTGATACTGATGATTTCCTTCAAAAAAGCCACGAGGATTTTCGTCAGCCCAAAGGTGATTGTTGTGAAAATTTGTAATACAGTCTCTTGAGAAACTCGCCTCGTCAGTAAATATAATATTACCTAAGAACTGTGGTGCTTGGCCAATCATATTAATAAGCCACTGACTAAAAATCACACGGGGTAAAAAATCTCGAATCATTAACGCCTGCACCCGTTGAAGATGATAGGGATACAACATTTGTTCTTTTAAAATTCTAAAAACAACGGAATGGCTTACATATAGGACACGAGCTATTCTCCTGGTACTAGTTTCTGGGAATTCTTCAATTGAATTAAGTACGGCTTCTTCTACAGCTGCAGTTCTAACTTCTCTAGTACGACCAGAATCATAACTTCTTTTTTCAAAATTACCACGTTCCCGCAAGCGTCGGTGAATAGTTGTGAACGTAGTATGATGGGGTAGTCTACGCTGTGGGTACTGTTCAGCATAAAGTCTTTGCGCTTCCAATGAATTACCGTTAGCACGACCGTATGTAAAATGCATATCTGCCATTTCCAAATTCGAATATGCATTCATATTTTCAATCAACTAATATTTCCTACAATACACAATCATAAAACTTGTGAAACAATAAGATGGGTGACAGAAAATGACACTACACAATCCTAGTGTCAGTACTAATGTTTTTATGCAAAGCACAGGCCACTAGACTTGACACAAAATACACTCGCGTTAGCTCATCTTTTTGAAAATGCATTGCATTAGATTTTTTTTCTCGTAAATGCTCAAGTTTTAGAAAAAACTTGTAGAGGTAAAAAAGTTACTCAATAAATTGGGCTTTTCAGTCATACTTTTTTAAAGAAAAAATTTTCATCTAAAAAAAAGTTGTAAGAAAAATTATCTTAGGGGTTGAAATAATCAACCCCTTCTAAGCATACTTCAGGGTTGAAAAAATTTCAAAAAGTGTACTCTTATTGACAGTTAATGTTTACCAAGTTTCGTGTCTTTAGCTTGATATACAGGGAAAATAAAAAAGAAAAACTATTTTTTTGTTTAATTTTCGAAGGGGTGTAACTTTTCCGGGGAGGGTTTTTTCAAAAAAAATTATACCAAACACTCACATTAATTTTCATCACAGAATCACCCCTTTTTTTCGGTGTTATTTAGATACACCCTGTATAATACACTTTTGTAGAACAGTCTTTCTAAGCCATTATTTTTTCGTGCACATGGGACTCAAGTGAATATCCCGGTATACAGATTGCACCTCTGTGGCTGTTGTAGATACTTTTCTCAACAAACTAACACTTTGATAATCAATCTTCAGGGCAAACGGGGTTCACAGTGGTTTTTCCGAAGACTTGTAATAAAGCGTCGGATGTCAACAACCCGGGTTTTTCCAATTTTCAGGGAGCTTTGTGCATAAATGGGCATCCCTTCCGTGAGGAGACTGTATATAATAGGAGATTAATTATCTTGGAACCCTTTTCTAAGAGTTACTGATTTCGAATTCACGTTGAATTTGCCGGATGGTGATACCGAATTTCACACAGCGGGACGGTGACAATGGTAACAGTTTTTTCTATAAATATTCAGCTGGAATACAGGATAAAACAGTACATCTGGTATCTTCCACCAGACAAGAACTCAAATTGGACCGGAACTCCTCCTCGGTACCAGTACTGACGAAAAGATAGAGTCACCTATACGATCGGACGGAACGCCCCTAGATCATCCGGAAGACATGCACTAATTACACTTTCCACCATTATCCCCTTTCAGAATTTCAAACCTAGTAAAGTAAATTCACAGGTTGTAGATGGGAAATTATCTATAATCTCTAATTCATTGAAAACCTATTGATGGTAACATCTTCAGTAAGTAGAGACTTGAAAACTGGACTGGAGAGGACTGGAATATTGAAATGGAGAATTTTCTGTTAATTCATCTCTACTGTTTCATTGTTGCCACCATGTATGGTTCATATACTGGGTGCGTATGAGAGATGGCGCATCCTAATTTCTAAAAGAAAGCTCTAAAATTTATTGAAGAACAGAAACGTGATTTTTTTAATGAATGTGAACTCTGATGCACCTTCGATTTTAGCGGAATTGGTCCTAGTTCTATTATTCTTAATGGAATACCTTGTATATTATCAAAGTTTTCAAATCTAGGCCATACTTTTAACAGAATGAGCTAATTTTTGCCTTCATTGAAACAAATTTCAGTGATGATGGATTTTTGTACGTGGAACGTTCATTTTCCATGCCATGTTGTCAATGAAAATGGAAATGACATTTAGATCACAAAACTTATTACCACCAGCCAGGATTTGAATGTTGCAAAATTACTATTTTTGGGTTATCGACTTTCATGCAACTGGTATATTCATGGCGCACCTTGTAAGGCAGATAGTTTTAAATAAATTTTGAATATCTGACAACTATTTTCAGTTGTCACTATTATAAGAAATGTACCAAAAAGTAATGCGGTCGCTGGAATAATCAAGACCCAATAGAAATTTTGGAATTTCATTTTAAAAAAGTCAAAAAAAGCAAAATTTGTATATGAACTAACATAAGCTGGACGAATGCACAGAAATTCTGTTTTCTTTCGTCTGCTCAGGTCACATGATTCCCTGACCAATTAGTTATACCCAAGGACGTGGGGAGTGGTTATTTTGGTGAATGAAACCATTGTATCGGAGTATTGGAGACAGGGCCCGACTAGGATGTTCGTAACGGGTGAAATAATATAATTATAATAATAATAATAATACTCCACTGGTAGATTTTACTCGACAATACGACAATATTGTTGAGAAACGTTTTACATGAAAATATCACCAGAGTCAATAAATGTATTGACGCTGAGGGAATGCATTTCGAACATTTGTTTTGAATTTATTTTATCTTTAATCCTATCAATTTGAATATTTTTTTTTCGATAAATCTGTTTTTTCGTTATTTGAAGAATAATAATTGGATTTTTTGGTATTTTATTTCAAAAAATTACTTTCTATTATATCATTAGAAAGGAATGGTTATGCTGAATAGTACAGGCAAGAAAAAGTTGTATGTTCCTATTTAAGTTATGGACCTACAGAGTATTGTTTTTTTCCCAATTTTTCCAATATTTTTTTTTGGCGGCTTTTTATAACGCCGACAAATGAAAATAAAATATCACAGTAGTAGCAACTGTTATCAAGTGACGTATGGTTTCCGTAGCCAACTTTTCAATTTTTGGCTTTCATTTTGCTTCCACGGCCTACTCGGTGAATTTCAATAATAATTTTTTTCTGATCTAGTTTCTGGTTAGATACCAACTTGTGATATGTCATTAGAAAGGGAATTGAATGCTGAATAAAGCGAAAAGAAAAAAAAATAGGGTTTCCATTTAAAATAAGAAAGTTAATGTTACTTCCGGTCAGACCGGAAGTTAACTTCGACATGTCAATATGCTCAAATTCTAGCTCTTATGTCATTATATCGACGCTCCAAATTTCACAAACCTACTTCATACAATAACTGAGATATTCCGTAGGCAATACTTCCGAAGCCACCCGGTATGTGGAGATAATGAAATAGGCACCTCACGAAACATTTACTACTTCATTAGATTTTTGGATGATGCATTTAAAAAAAAAAGGTTGCCAAAAAGTCCAAGAAATGTCTATCAAAATTTGGATTTATCTGAAGGTTTCCAGCTGATGTCACAGAAAAAGCGGCTTGGTTGATAGTTAAAGAGCAGCCTATATGATTTACTGACAGGTCAGAAAACTGTCTGCTGGGCATGAAATAGCATTCTTGGTGTTGCCCCAAGTAGCCTGGATGTATTTTTAGAATGTCTCCAGGTCAAGGTCAAGGAGGAGGGGGGCGCTTGAACACCAGTCAGTTCGTGACCGTCTGCTGGTTTCACGTTTCGGTAGATATGGTGCTGAACATACCTTCTGCCAAGTTCGACCTACGAACAATGTCAAGATACAGAGTTATGCTGAAAAAACCTTGGGTCAAACTTGGCAGAAGGTATGTTTAGCACCATAACTACCGAATGTGAAACCAGCAAACGGTTACAAACTGACTAGCGTTGTGGTAATTTTTTGCGTCCAGATGCCAGGTAGCCGAGTGGTTAAAGCGACATTGTTTCAATCACTTCGGCTGCCAGTCGGCGATGGTTCAAACTATGGCGAGTGCAGAAATTAATCTGATGGCCCGAGATAGTGCTAGTAATCGCACGTAAAAAGGTAAGACCTCGTTAATCCTTGGCTCGCACAAGTTTCGACTTCTGACGGCTGCCTTTTGGAAGGGGGCGACAGCTGGTTAACGGAAAAAACAATTTTAACAACAAAAAACAATAAGAGACACTGGACATATATCATATAATTTCCTTATTCCGAACAAACCAGTTCCTTTGGAATGTGCCTGTGTGGAATGTCTTCGGTTCTTCTTCAAGAGGATTTTCAAAATTATGTTTTGCGTAACTTCGATGGTATGTATAGCAGTTTCAGATAGACCAGCCCACATTATAATACAGAATCTAAGGATATATTCTACCAGTGAGTTATACAGAGTGTTTCTTAAGTACGTGTAGAAAATCAAAATAAGAAGAAAAGTTCCTATAAACATATGTCCACAATTTATTCGTTTCTGAGATACAGAGTGTCAAAGTTGAATTCTTATTTTTATTTTTTGTGAATAATTTCAAAATAATTTTGATATTTGGGTGAAGTTTGGTATCTGGGAATATTTATTATTTAGTTTGTGTAAAAAATATATTCTTGATAGAGGTCACTGCGAGCAACTGTTTTCGAGTTATTGAGATTTGAAATAATCGATGCAAGTTATTCTGAATGACAAGATTTTTTAATTCAAAATAAATTCAATTAAAAATTAGTTTTTTTCACAATTAACACAAAACTTGATTTTGTCACTGAGAAACCATCCCAGATACCAAAATTTACTCGAATATCACAAACTATTTGGCATTTATTCACAAAAAAACAAATATAATGATTAAACTTTGACACTCTGTATCGCAGAAACGAATAACATGCGGACATATGTTTATAAAAACTTTTTTCTTATTTCGACGTCAGCAACATGCTCCCAAAGTTTCTGCACGTACTTAAGAAACACCCTGTATATGGTTAATAGAAGTTTGATGTTGTTGAGATTTTGGAGCAGTTTGTAAATCAGTATGCTGAGTCTTTTCCGTGTGATCAGCATGTACCACCCAGCGTAGATGCTGGTCTACATACACACCCACGTATTTGATATTTTCAACTTTTTCAATTAGACTGATTACCAATTATACAACAATTTCAATAGCAATAATATATTGTGTAAACCTCTTATAAATGTAGGAACGTTATATACATATAGATAAAATCAATAAAAACGAACAGTTCTGTCCAAATTAAAGTTTTCCATATCCGCCATATCCGCCGACAGAATACCCTTTGCTCACTATAGGAACGCTGCCTGCAATGATTCTTGATACTTGAATTTTCCTGTCTTTTTCAGCCACTTCGTATTCGCTTTTGGTGAGATCTCCAATTCTGGATTCTTGTTGTTCCTTCAGGTCACCTGTGTGAGGATCTTGTACGGCGTATTTGTATTCATATTTTGGTGGTGCCTGCAAGTTTATTTAACGTTTTAACGAAATAACAGTAAAAATTTCAATGTTCAATAAATTGAAAGTAGATTTGAGATATCACTATATCATTTAAATGAGATTCCAATTTCTCTCTACTAATGGTTTGTCATATTTCAATCACAGAGAGTTTGCTTACTGACTCTTTCTCTCATATTGAAACATACCAGCTCTCCGCGGTATAGACCTTTTTGATTTTATCAAGGTTATGGTTGAATTTCAGTTTATAATTTTATTGAAAATATGAAATAAAATCAGACGAGGAATCATCTGCAACTGAAAGACAAACTTTAGTGGCCATTTTACATAGTTCAAGATAACCCTTTTGGAGGGGATTCATGAGGAAAAGGAAAACATACTCAATTGAAAATTGAACCAAACATTGCTCCCCTGGAAATGGAAAAAAGCTACGATTGAAATGAACTGACTTTTTTATAATATATAAGAAAAAACTACTACTTTCCCGGCTAAAGCCACGCCGGACATTGAACTTCATTTGATAGATATTGTGAAAAGACCCTATATAACTCAAAAGAAAAAATCCGAAAGTGAAAATTTTCATTCAGATAGTTGAAATATACTCTCCACGAGTTCAGTTAATTGAGATTGAATCTTCTCATTTTCATTTCATAACTATTGGCAAAATGTTGAAATGTGATATTGGAGGAGGAAAGAAATGTAAATATTTCGAGATGTTGGTATAATATTTTTTTTAAACTTGGACATGTTGAAAGTAATTGGTGAAATATTTTCGAAGCAATATGGCCTCAAACCATTCAGCAACATTGATACAATATCATTCAGATATATTGGTAGAAATTTTTATAATTTTTTTTTCATGTTTTGTATCTCTCCGAGAGGAAAATACTGTAATGTTCGAAGAACTTGGAGGAACAATATTGTTTTTTAGCTCTAAATGAAAAATTTATTCAACCAACATTGACCCAATATTATATGGACAATCTACATGCAGGGGTTCGTTTAGCCAATATTCGACCAATATGATTAACATAATAGCTTGATGAATAGAGTGTTTTAATATAAAACGTATTACGACAACTCACTGAAATTCATGGAGGTACTAAGGATTTTATCTACTAATGGAATACACATTTCATTATTGACAGGGCAGCTCATTCCAATTATTTTATACAACATTCCATTTAAGTATATCAATTTTGTATAAAATATGTCCTGTTTTATTGTGTTGAAATTTTATCAAAATCAAAATTCTTCTCCTTGTTTGTAAAACTATATAGTGGAATAGTGGAACAGAATAGTGAATAAAATAAAATACGGTGATTAAATTGTAGACTGCCACATCAGTGTAAAAGAAATACTTTTCAAAAAGAGCCTTTTTTGGGAGCCAAATTATTATTATTTTTTATTCAATGGTATTTTGGCATCGACTGCTATGGTCATTAGCCAGGTGTTCTGGGTAGGCCTTGTTACTAACTTCAAACGCCACCTTACGAGCAGCACTGTAATTTAGAAATAAATAGTGAATCGTGCAGTACTAACCCCAGTCGAGCCAAGATATTTTAATAATTCAATCGGCTAAATTAGATTAAAAAACCCCAGCTCCAACTGGGGCTTGAACTCCGGACTCAGAGCTGGACGCTCTTACCAAATTATTGTATGAAAATTTGTCATTCTTAAATTATGATACCCACATCTATGCTCATGAAGGACATAAAAAACCTCATTACTCACAACCAAATCGACAACAGTCTGCTTCCCAGCGAGAGCAATCCCAGATACTCCAATGGATGAGATTCCTCCATGACCTCCATATCCTAAACCTCCTCCAAGTTCCAGGCCACCTCCAATGAGTCCTCCATGAGCCAAAGCCAAAATAGTGAAAAGAGCTACTCCCTGAAAAAGTCAAGGGATAAGAATTTCAAATGGTATTTTCTTGTGTTATTGAATGATCTTCTTAAATACATACAAAGTTTGTATATCTGGAATTATAAATAAAATATTTCAACTTTTACAAAAATCTCAACAGGTAATACGAATTATTAAACAACAACAAAAATTCATTGGCGATCCGGGGCGTATTGATTGATTACAGTGGCGCATTTGCTTTTTCAGCTACAGGAAAACCCGGAAAAACCTGCAGCACCACATCATCTGAAGATCTTGATCTGCCAATATCCTCTCTCCCATAAAATAAAATGTAGGGTGTCTGCAGAGACTCCAATAAATTGTGAAAGTGCTAGGAATCGCACGTAAAAAGGTGAGACCTCGTTTATCCATGGCTCGCACAAGTTTCGACTTCTGAGGGCTGCCGTTCGTAAGAGGACGACAGCTGGTTAACGAAAACAACAATTTTATCAAAAAAAAAATGCGTATTTATGACGAGATTCAACGCCAGAACCACAATGAACAATGATTACATAAAGATTAGAAAGTTGAACCTGGATTTGATTGTCATCCATCAAATTCCAAGCTGAAGAAGATGACGATATTCAGAGAAGTTAGATCTTGTAGTTGTCACAGATTCAAAATCCGTAACCAGTGCATTCGCCATAATTTTGAATGGTAGGTTGACTGACAATCTCAACATGGATTTTTGAGTATTTTAACAAATTGTTGGCCATTCAAACAAGGATATGGAAAGACGATCTAATCTTATTAAGACTGTTCCCAAAAAAAATGTTCGTCTAAATCAATTCGTGAAAAAAACTATACATGAAATTAAAAATAGTTCATACAACCAAACAACAGAAGTAGTCCCTCAACAAACACACCTACCAGTCTACATAATACTTATGTCCACGTTGTCTGAAAAGATAAAACAGGGTGACCATAGGTATTATGTAAGACCAACGTTTAAAACAAGCAATACTATTTTTACTTTATTTCATCTTGTGAAACATATAAGTCTCTGAATCTCTGGACTGTTACTAATCTATTTTCATTTAATCATTATCCACACATATGCAACCAAAAAACAGTGATGTGCATTTGTTCGTGTGGTGGAAATTCTATAAGTGAAATATCAGACTATTGACTGTGCGCGAGAAAGAAGATCAAAATTATATAAGAAATCGAAAAATAACTGATTAAAAAAAGTATACATTTGATAGCAATCATTTAATGGAATTGTTGAAAAAACAATTGTTAAAACTTTAATTTTCGTCAACCTGTTGCACCTCTACGCGCAACCCTCAGATATCTTCGAGAGACTTGTGCGTGCTAGATAAGACGCAGCCCTTGCCTTTTAACGTGTGATACCATGCACGAGAAGATGGAAGTTGAAAGAGACTGCCTGAATTATTTTAAAGAGGAACAGTTTTTAAACAAATTCAGTTGAAATGGAGGGAAGAAATAAAACATAACAGAACGGTGATTGACTGATACCCCACACCCTCGAAGAAGATAGCAAATGTCACTTTGAATACTTTTTTAGCAGATTTCATTTAACTTTGTCAAAGAAAGATCTTACTCCCGTATGCACCGTTTGTACTCAATCCGGATTAATCAACTTTTCAGCAGTTAGTGAGATGACACTATAGTTGATTTCATGGGAGAGACAGAGACATAACAATCGATTTGAATTCTGTAGTATACGGTGCATACAGGCGTTATTATCTCCGAATATGATAAAAATGGTTTTCAGCAAGTTTTGGTACCGGACGCAGATTTAGTGTTCAAAACGATAGCGTTTCTTGAAAAAAATTATTCTTCCATTGTTTGTACTTATTTTTGCAAATAGACGAATTCAGAATAAGATACGTTACTAGCAGTATTAAATAATATTTTCCAAGGTATCAGTCTTTTAAACTCAGTAAGTCATCGGAATAAATTGATTTATTTGCCCTTGTACAATTGTACATATTTCATCAAAGGAGAAGTCTTGAATGACTTCATATTTCTATTTTATTGAATCAACATTTTCTTCATTTTCAGACTCTCGAAGTTTGAAATATCCAAAAAACGATGGGAAGAGACGAATTTCCTCCACAAAATCAAACATTCACTCAATACTACCAATCTCAACTTTCATGTTTTAGCTATTATCCTTTCTTCAATAAGAGTTTCCAGAAACTATTTTCCTTCTGTATAATACCAGAATGATAAGTAACAAAATAAAGCAGTTTACATCAATTCATTCATCATCAATATAATCGTAAATATTTTCACGAAAATAACTCACTCTCAATTCTCCCACAAACATTCATTATCACTATTCATCTTTGGCTCGAAAGAACTTTGTGAAAACTTAATGGAGTCCATCTACCAACCTAGTCGATTATTAGTAGTAAATGGTGAAGTTTTGAAAGTATATTTTATTTATGTTGGTAACTTCAGAAGTTGCCCAAGAAATTCGAAAATTACTATGTAAAATATTCATGGATGTGACAGAAGAACATCGACTAATGAATTCATTCATATTTGATAAGTAATATCCTTTGACTACTGTCTGAATGAATATTATTGATGGCTGCTTCATGTCCAACTCATGTTGTGATCCTGCATATATAATTTATTGGTCCATTGGTGTCTTGATAAACCAGAAATATCAAGTTCCAAGAATTATGTTATTGTACATTATAATATATGTGGATAAAATACTTGAGAATCGACAAGAGCATTGATCTTTATTCATGATCTGATGAAATTCTTCCAATTGTCATTAAGAATGTTTCCCGGAACTAACACCTGTTCTTTGCAAGTTATTCAACCTCTGAACGGGGGGTTTTCCACCAGAACTGAAAAATTGCAAGAGAACAACAATTTCCGGAAAAATCTATCAACAACGAGCACATGCAAAATTTGGAATGCCTAGGAACGATAGACAATATAGTTTTTGTCATTAAAGATCAACTGGAGACCTGCTTGCTTTTATAATTCATATTTGGCAGAAAAATATGGTGGATAAACTGAATTTATTATTATTATTATTGATCGGCAGCGCTGATCATCAGCCAAAATGCAGGTAGTTCAACGTGAAACCTTTTTGCTTTCCGCATCAGGTCTATATCGTGAATAATCCGGATCAACTGAAGAATTTTTGGAGATTTCTCACGAGGTTTTCCTGTAGGAACACTATGTGGGAGGGTATTTCCTCCTACTCATGTCCTGCAATTTCTTCATTTGAATACATAATTCAGATTTTATATTAGAGACTACGATTGGTTAGTAGTATCCTCAAATACCTTCAAAGATATGAGAGATTCGATTGGGAGTAGCTTGGTTCAACATCTTCATTGAAATCTTTTAAATATTTTCTCGAACCCCTTGATAATTCCCAATGCAGCATTAAACTATCTAATGCGCCATAATATATTCAAGAATAATAATCTTTATCCATAAAAAAATTACAACATTATCAACGATAATGTCCTAATACAGACTGATACTCAATAGTCCCAGGCACTACAGACTGAAGGCTTCCATCCTTGTATCCTCTATAATATGCAAATACACAGGAGGAACGTTCATAATCTTCTCCATTGAGGTGCTAGACAGCACCAGTTAAAAAAACCAGTGGATCAGAACATGGACAGTCTTCGTAAACTGGCAGAAAGTATGGTGGAACATATGCATGTGTTTGTCACATATACTCTTCGATACTCATGGGCTCAGTTTCATGTGATACTCTACTTGTAGTGTCAAAGAGATCCATTCTGGTACCAACAATATTTCTACTTCACTATTACGGTTTATTGGGACCAACCCAACGTCATCTACATATCTTAGAGGATGATAGTACTCTTCATACCGTTTTGTCACAAAACCTCCAAGCCCATAAAACCAGATAAGAACGAAAGAGGAGTACTGTAAACAATATAAAATTCTAGAAATGGCAAACATTCCAGAATGACTATTCAAAGTGAAACAAGCTCCAAGCAGATCTTTTCCCGATCTTGCAGTGCCTATAGAGTAATAACGTCGGGAGTATCTATATTTTTGAAGTGATCCAATTTGATGGTCGGTATTGCCAACAGCCAAACCCTTTCTTATAAACCCATTTGGGGTCCAGTTCCAAAAATACTTCTCAAAAACTTGGTGTTTTTTTTGTGCAGGGGTTATTTTACTTTCAGTTAGCAGTACATGATCAGTAAAGCATAGATCTGCCCTGTACTGGAATAAAGCTCCCATATACAGTGCGCGTCAAAATTATGGAACAAATTCATTATTTCTGAATATAAAGATATTTCGGAAAAATCCTCAGACAGGTCGATTTTCTTTTCCAATGGGTCAATTTTTGAACCCCACTCGAAATATATAGGGTTATCCGCAATTGAGTAAAAATTACTTTGGTGATATTTTTAAATTGGACACAGTATATTTTTCCATATTTGGTTAGGGATCGTCATTACGAATCCAGTGATACCAAGTTTGATGGGATTATGTCAAACGGCTGCGGAGAAATGGCCAAAAAACTTCCTCGTATGTCTAATGAGTATGACTGCGAGACTCCACACGATTCAGAAGGTCTCTGTCGCACTCATTGGGTGTATGGAGAAGTTTTTTGGCCATATCTCCGCAGCCGTTTGACATAATCCCATCAAACTTGGTATCACTGGATTTGTAATGACGATCGCTAACCAAATATGGACAAATATTCTGGGTGTCCCATTTAAAAATGTCACCAAAGTCGCTTTTCCTCAAATGCGGATAACCCTATATATTTTGGGTGAGGTTCAAAAATTGGCCCATCGGAAAAGAAAATCGACCTGTCCGAGGATTTTTCCGATATATCTTTATATTCAGAAATAATGAATTTGTTCCATAATTTAGCGTCGCACTGTATGTAGTGCAGCTCCCTAACCTACACTGAATCTTCTACAATCAACAATCCGCAAATATATAATTGAAATAAAAGACCTGGTAATTATTACAATCCTGACAACTAATTGGTGGTGAATAAATTAACACTTACTTGGGCGAACATTTTACTTTAGTGGGATACTGAGAAGTATTCTGAAAGACTATTGATACACTGATAATTTTGTGAAGTCTACCTCATTTTATATACGTATTCTTGCTGTACATTCACTGCTCGATATGCAATAAACCGATATTTTTATTGTTTACGGCTGATGCAACTGTTTAATTTGGAGTAATCATTAGGTATTCGAAACAATATTCGATATATTGAGAAAATTATGAGTTTCGGAAATTCTCGATTAAGCGTGTTACAATTTATAAAGTATAATCATAGTGAATCGGTTCATAATTTTTTTATGTTATGGGTTATACCTAACCATTCAATTACTTATAAAACGAGAATACCTGCCTACAACAGCATCAAGAGATTCGATTCATTTATGTGCCCTACTGGAATCTTTTGTGATCTCAGTCGGGCATTCGATTGTGTCAATCATGATATTCTGACAACAAGATTGTCAGAATATGGAATAAGAGGTAATCCTCTCAACTGGATTGACAGTTTCCTTAGCAATAGGAAACAGCATGTCACTGTCAGCTTCTCTGATAACAAGATAGATAGATCTTTATTTAAATAGGATATCCTAATATACAATTCTGCTAGAAATATAAAAATATGAATAAAAACGGATATGGTACTCATTAAAATGAATATATAACAATACAACAATACATAACAACATTAAATAAAATACATTAAAAATTATAAATACATTAAAAATGTTATCATAAGATAAGCATAAAATACTGCAGCTACGGGTAACAAGCAAATAATAAGTTCCTATTATATTTGAATATTTGAAACAAATTTCTGCAGTTCGTTTTTGAAGTTAATGAGAGATGTGCTACTTTTGATTACATTAGTTAGTTTGTTGAATTGATCGAAACCCTTGAAAAACAAAGAGTTCATGGTGTTTTTGCGTTTTGTTCTGTTTATATACATATTATTATTATTACGAGTGAAGTGGTGGTGAATATCATGATGAAAGACAATGTAATGTTCGAAATAAGATGGTCCTAAATTATTCAATATTTTGTATACAAATATCATGGTGCAGTAAACAGTCTTTGTGAAACAGATTGCCAATTTAAAACATCAAGCATAACATTGATAGAGGTATCCCTGCCGCACTTCAGAATAATCCTCATACCACGATTCTGAAGTTTTTGGAGTTGAGACAGTTTATTCATATTGAAGAGATATAGGATAGAGGAACAGTAGTCGAAGTGTGGCTGAACAATTGACTTATAAACTGTGATTCTTGACTCAGTTGATAGATTATTGGCAATTCTAGAAAAAAAGAACAATTTCTTAGAAATTTTTTTATGAATATAATCAAAATGTTCATCAAACGATAAAGTGTTATCCATCTGGAATCCCAGATATTTGGTTGAGTTCATTATTTCAATTAATTCATCGTCAATGTTGAGATTGACAGTTTTTAAGTCCAGTTGGCTGTATTTATATTTGGTAATGATTATCATAGCTTTTGTTTCCAATACATTCAGCTTAAGTTTATTCAGTTTTAAATACTTGTTAACAGTTGCTAATGTAGTATTCATATTTTCTATTGCAATTTCTATGTTCTCATGACTGCATGCTAATAGTGTATCATCCGCAAAGAAGTTCACAAATTCACAATCCACAAATAACGGCATATCATTTAAATAGAGTATGAATAGAAGCGGGCCCAGAACACTACCCTGGGGAACTCCAACATTATTTTCAATTTCACAAGAACATAGATTGTTTACTCTAACACATTGTTCTCTATTGGTCAAGTAATTAGAAAACCAATTGTACACATCGCCCTCTATTCCATATCTGTTCAATTTAGCTAGTAATATAGTCCTATCAATGGTCTCAAATGCTCTTCTGAGGTCAAGAAACACTGCCACAACAAACTTATCATTATCCAGCTCAGTTTTGAATTTATTTAGGGATAGTTGTACTGATGACTCGCACGAGTGCCTTTGGGGTAAAAGAAGCCATATCAGACTGTTCTGATATATCTATGGGTGTTCCTCAAGGCTCAATATTGGGACCTATCTTGTTTTTACTATATGTTGATGAAATAGATAAAGTCTCAGAAAAAGATCACTTTGTTACATACGCTGATGGCACGTCATTGTTGATATCAAGTAAATGTGACACTTCTCTGCAAAATGAATGTAATACAGCTTTGGGAAATTTGTTCAGTTGGTGTAGTTCCAACTCTCTATATTTCAATACTAAAAAAAACAATGTAATGAGGTTCAGAACGCATCAGAGTAATTGTGAAGATCTCGATATTATTGTAAGTGATGAAACTGTCAGTACTACAGAATCAGTAAAATTTCTAGGCATTACTATAATAGACCAACACCTGACTTGGAGGAAACACTGTGAGTCTCTTGTATCAAAGATGTCTTCCTTTCGTGTTTATTTCATAATCTTAAATCAATCTTGGCTGTACCGCAACTATTTGGCCTTCATTATTCACATGTTGAGTCTCGTCTTCGTTATGGTGTTTGTTTCTGGGGAAGTTCCACTGGATCAACTGATGTGTTCCTCTCACAAAAGCGTATAATTCGAAGAATTTCAGAAACGACCAATTCCTATTCTTGTAGAGATTTATTCAGAAATTTGTCAATATTGACATTACCTATATAAAAGTAAATATAAAAGTAAATTTCAAAACAACTTAAAGTTATCATGGTGTAAGGACACGACAAAATGATGACTTCCATGTTCCCTTTGCATTGAATGTTGTTAGTAATTCGCCATATTATATGGGTTTGAAGATTTACAATGCACTCCCCAGCTCAATTAAAAATTGTGATAATGAAAAATCTTTTAAAATATTAATTAAGGAATTTTCAATACAAAATAGATTTTATACTCTACAGGAATTTTTTAACAGTGTTTTATAGATTTTTAGTTTAGGTTGAGTTTTAAATGTTTGACTATTCCTATACAGTTATACTCTGTCATTGAAAGGAAATAAATAAATGAAAATAAATGTACTTAGTACAGACAAATGTCAATCTTTGAATAAATATCAATTGTTGTAGATGGTTGGTAACTTCAAAGTTTCGTAACAACTCGCCACTCTGATATTACAAAGTTGCATGTTAGTAAAAACACAGGTTGGGGGAAGAGTAAATCAAAAAATGGCTATTAGCCTTTATTGACACTCACATAGAGTTTAGATTTGATTTTGTTTTCAGCGGATGCAATCGCAGTAGATTCCTATATCATTACTTTGATTTGATTATAATAGTTATAAGTACTCGAAATTTGGATAACTGAAATCACAGAACTTCCATTTTGTTTAAATTATATTCACTGATAATTTGTGTCACATACAATTTTTGAATAACTTAGGGTTGAAGTAACTTGAGGTAAACAATCTTCAAAATCAAAGTGAGCTTGAAAGAGAAAACTGCAAGAGCATAAATTGATTTTTAAAAACAAGCTTTTATTTAAATGGAAAACTACATAGGTAAGAATAGAAATTAACAAAATAATTATTTTAATTTTTAGGGTATTATTTTGCAAATTTTCTCCGAAAGGTTTATATTATTTATTTTGCGTATAAACTTCTTGTACATTCCAGGTGAGTAGTTGAATATGTTACCACCGATTCATTCCTGGTATTAAAATTATATTCGAGATTTCGAAGAACATTTTTATTTTTGTATATGATTAAAGTAATTTTATACAAGTGAAGTTTTCGTATATCATGTACTTGTGAATCTCTGAAAATATAGGTAGATGGATAATCTTATGTCTGCAGCACATCTTCTAGGTATTTTTTTTGCAATACTTTCATTTTATACAATTGTTAATGTATAAATATTATAGTTGTAATACGGGTGAATATTGGAGAAAAAATATTATATCAATAATATTGGTATATAGAAAATTGGCCAACCTTCTCTGAATATAGATTGTCACAAGTAAAACTCGGTGAGTATTGGTTGAAAGATTTTTACCAATATCGATAACACAATATTGTCTCCAACGTCAAAAATAAATATGAATCCCTCATATCGGTTCTAGGGACAAAGATCAATACTGTATGTCCAAATTCAATAGCACATTGGTTAAATATCATTTCACCAATATTCAATAAATCATATACTTTCATTTCTTCAATATTGGTTGAATAATTTCTTTCGATACCGATAAAAAAATTCTACTTCCTATATATTTTTTCCAACATCAACAATAAATAATGCAATCCCAATATTCCTCCTATATAAATTCTAGGAATGAAAAACAATAGTGTACAGTTTGAAAGCACTTTATTAGTTCACCAATATTCAACAAAGCATTAAAACCCATATTGAATATGTTTCCAAAATCTCCGCCGATATTTAAATAATAATATTGATTTGAAATTAAAAAGAAAACCCATTGCCATTATTGAAATTCAAATATTGAGCATTATTGAGCATTATTGAGCATTATTGAAATAAATGATATTCTCCCATATCCTACTATAGTTTTTCGGAAATATCGGTGGTTCCATCGTTTCTGTACGTCCCTTGAAATTACCCCTTCAAGGTCATGATGCTCAATTTCAATACTATCCATTGATTCTGTAATTTTCACAAGTCTACTTCAAAATTTACGGAAGTTACTGATGTGTTTCCTTAAAAAGTGAGAAATACTCTATATGTAAGTATAACCTCTATACAGGGTGTTTCTTAAGTACGTGTAGAAACTTTAGGAGCATGTTGCTGACGTCGAAATAAGAAAAAAAGTTCCCATAAACACATGTCCGCAAGTTATTCGTTTCTAAGATACAGAGTGTCAAAGTTTAATAATTCTTATGTTTGTTTTGTGTGAATAAATTCCAAAATATTTTTGATATTCGGGTAAGGTTTGGTATCTGGGGTGATTTTTCAATGTCATAGTCAAATTTTATGTTAATTATGAAAAGACTAAAATGAATTTATTTTAAATTTAAAAATCTTGTCATTCAAAATCACTTGCATCGATTATTTCAAATCTCAATCATTCGAAAACGGTTGCTCGCAGTGACCTCTACCAAGAATATATTTTTCACACAAACTGAATAATGAATATTCCCAGATACCAAACTTTATCCAAATATCAAAATTATTTTGAAATTATTCACAAAAAATAAAATAAGAATTCAACTTTGACACTCTGTATCTCAGAAACGAATAACTTGCGGACATATGTTTATGGAAACTTTTCTTCTTATTTTGATGTCAGCTCCTGAATTTTCTACACGTACTTAAAAAACACCCTGTATATAGTCAATATTCAAAATGAAAGCATCCTTACGAATTATAAATTTTGCAACCGATTAGAATATTTTTTTTTTAAGTAGGTTAACATTGAAAATGTCACCTAGGGCCCCAAATTTTATGAATGAGTCTTCTCTTTCAGAGCCAGCTATTCTTATTTTCTCAAGATAAAAACTCTAAAAAGATTATTTATTATTTTTTTTACAAAAAATCTGGTTATACCACTGGGTTCACTATATTTTTAAATGGTTTTCGTTGTAATAATGTTGAAATGCGTCAACTTATGGAAAAGTTATAAGGGAATGAAATTTGAAAAATCTACTACTTTAATTTCAAATATTTCATCAAAATTTCAACTTTACCTCTGGATTTTTGATGACTCAAAATATCACTGATCAGAATTTCATCCATTGATTGATTGATTGATAAATACAAATAGTTATAATACATTAAAATTTTAAATGTGTTTAATGGTATTTTGCTCATTTGATTTCATTTTCTCATTATTTTTTCATTCATTCACACACTTCGATAAAATTCTGATCGCTAATATTTCAAGACTTCCTGAATCCTATGGTGCAGCCAGAATTTCACGACTAGGTGACGAAAGAACCATTTCAATCGGTTAAAAAATGTATTATTTTTTATAACGGATCTTCCATTTTGAATGGTAGAAGATTTGTAGATGATAATAAGAATGATATATATGTTTTGAAAGTTTATTGATGATCAGATCATTGCGAATTGCACCTGAAGCATTCTAACAATACCTCCACAGAAAATTATACTTTTTCCACTTTTTCCACACAATATCATTAGTAAATCTCATAAAAAAATATCCATATTCAAGTGATAAACATTGGTCGTAGAGTTCTTTAAGAATATGGTCGATGCAAACATTGTACAACAACTACAACAAAAGGATCAACGACTTCCATGCTGGAATTTATCACACACGTGCTCCGTTTCAGGCTGATGCAACGAACCTTATTATTATCACTACTGAAGAACATCTTGAAATTAATTTTGTTGACATTCTTATATTTCTCATTTCTTCCAAAATAATTTTAATATAATTGCCTAGATTCAGAAATCTGATGCAAGTTTCGAATCATAAGCGCCAGCTATTATTGTATCTTTGACACAAATTTTCAAGTTACATTTTTCATTTTACAGGCTGGTTGGCGGACGTGAAACTTGTTATTGGTATAAAAGCCCCTGAAAATGCTGGACTTATCACAGTATGATCCAAAACTGCTTTCAAGTATACAAACTCCAAGACATCAATTAGAATAATCGATATGATTCCCCAGGTAAGATCTTCTAATCATTACATTATTTGGTATTTTATTATCTGAACTTAATTTAAGAAAAAAAAAACAGAAATGATAAACGTTGAATAGGGTTGAGAGAAATTTGGAAGAAAACCGTTACGTGGCATAAAATTATAAATAGGTTTCATGAAAGTGAGTTGGTTCAATTTTATCAAGAATATAATAAAATTCATCTCACATGACCATAAATAACCTTATCAGAACCCACAAAGTCAAAGTCAAAATGTACATTTTCCAATACTTACTTCAAAAATGTGTAATTTTTGATGACTTTTAAATGTCAAAATTACGCCATTTTTGAACAGAGTGAAAAAAAAATATGCACGATGTGCAAAAAAGTACAAAGTTGTACAACGTTGTTCAAATATAGGTAATACACAATACCCATCATTCTCATTTCAATCGTTTTTATTGAACATATTACAATCATGTTCCATTATTACTGATTTTTCACAAGATTTGTATTAATGATATAATTGCTATTATTCTGTATGCTGATTCTAAACGATTGGTCATTCTAAATCAGATGGCTTTTCTTGTTTAATGTTACAAGTATTATTGATCTCTACTTCGACAATTCCTCTTTTCATGAATTCACCACTAACATTACCGTTTCCAAAATAATACACACAACCAATATAATGAAAATCAAACATTTGCTTCCAAAACGTTAATACTGAAGGGTATTTCCATTCATTACTAGATCGATGCTCGATTTTTGACTTCTAAAAGCTATCATCATAAAATTCTGCTAGTACATTTTTTGTGACAACAAACGTTTGACATCTTTCCTGAAACGAAAAAGTGATGTGATACGATCTTCCCCATCATATATGCGTGGGAAAAGTCCTTATGTATGCTGATGACACCTGCATAATTGTCTCAGATGCTTCTAAAACAATATTAACAAAAAAAATCGATACTCTACTGAAAGAATTCAAAAACTGGGTTTCAAAAACAGGCTCATCATCAACCACAACAAAACAGTGGGCATTGTGGTCTACAACAAGTATAGAACACTAACAATCAAACATCTCATTTGAGGGGCAATCCTTTGAATTATCCAAATTTACCAAATTTCTAGGCACGATGTTAGACAGCAATCTCTCTTGGGAAAAGCAAATAGATAGCATATGCTGCAAGCTGAATAAATGCTACTATGTGATTTCGACTTTGAAAAATATGCTTGACGAAGAATCTCTTTTGAATGTATACTATGCCTTTGCATATTCAGCTATATCATACAGTATTGTTGTTTGGGGCCAAGTCTCTGACATGAAACGTGTATTTATTTTGCAAAAACGAATCATTCGGCGTATTTTCGGACTATCCTACAAAGCTTCCTGCAAAAAGACTTTCAGAAATTATAGTATTCTCACGGCACAATCCATATACATAATGAAACTAATGTTTGACGTTTATATCAACAAAAATAATTTTATCAAACATTGTGATACTCACGACCACAATATCAGAAATAAAAATATTATATTGATAAACATAGCAAAACACTCTTTCCAAAAAAAAATCACCGATCTCTGCAGGTAGTTACCTCTTCAACAAACTTCCTTATTTTTGGAAGAGCTCGAAATGTTCAGAGGTTTTCAAATGCCAAATTAAAAAACTTCTCATAAAAGAATGCTTTTACTCTGTAAAAGAGTTCGAAAGTAATATCAACGCCCATTTGCTATCATTGCGTACTTACTCTATTATTTAAACTCACCTCACATATTTAATTCTTATCTATGATCAGTATTTTTTTTTTACTCTGTTATATCTTTTATATACATATTTATCCAAGATGTTTTTATGACCCGTCCAATCTGTTTTTTGTGAATAGGAAACGGACTCAATAAAATTTGATTTGATTTGATACTTTTTATGTCCATTGTTGATTATTACGAGGATATATTGAAAAATTCTTAGCCTACAATAGAACCAAACAAAATTTCAATGTCAAAATATTTTACTACTCAACACTCCTCTTAGGGCCCGTTTTTCAAGTGCGAGTTAACCTCCAGATAACTAACTGATAGTTTAGATGGTGAACGACATTCTTTAAATGACGTTTGAAGGATCACATTCTAAACTATTAGTTAGTTATCTGGAGTTTAACTGGCACATGAAAAACTGGCCCTTAGGGCCCGTTTTTCCTGTTCGAATTAACCTCCAGATAACTAACTAATAGTTTAGAATGTGATCCGACAAACGTCATTCAAAGAATGTCGTTCACCATCTAAACTATTAGTTAGTTATCTGGAGGTTAACTCGAACATGAAAAACGGGCCCTTAATAGGATGCGTTTATTACAGCGAACCTGCAACGTCTCTAGACCTTTCAAAAAATAAATGTTTCTTCAAGCTCTGCAAACCAGACATCCACAGCTTTTATTACCTCCTCGTTGGAAGAAAATTCACGACCTTTTAAACTTTTTTTCAGTTGAGGAAAGAGATGATAGTCGGACGGAGCCAAATCTGGTGAATAAGGGGGGTGTTCTAGTAATTAAAACCCTAAATCACGAATTTTTTGCATGGCAACATGAGATTTGTGTGCAGGGGAGTTGTCCTGCAATAACAAAACATCTTTGTATAGCTTTCGTAGAGTGGTCAGTAATGTCGAATAGTAATCTCCAGGTATTGTTCTACCCTTATTCAAAAAATCAATCATGATTACTCCATGGCAATCCCAAAAAACTGAAGCAAGGACTTTTCCAGCAGATTTTTGGACACGAAACTTCTTAGGTATTGGAGAACCGGAGTGTCGCCATTCCATTGATTGTTGCTTTGTTTCTGGGTCGTAGAAATGTACCCAGGTCTCATCCATAGTAAAAATTCGGTTTAAGAAGTCTACATCGTTTTCAAATCGAGCACAGATCGAACGCGATGCTACTACCCTTGCACGCTTTTGGTCAACATTCAAACATTTGGGGATCCATTTTGCAGCAATTTTTGTCATGTCCAAATTGACGTGAACTATATGATGAACGCGTTCGTATGAAATATTCAGAGCTTCAGATATCCGTTTCAGCCCAATTCGACGGTCTGTTAAAATCATGTCATGAACTGCATCGATATTTTCGGGGACTGACACAGAAACTGGCCTTCCCGATTGGTCATCATTTTAATGGAAAATTTACCCCTTTTGAAGCTTGCAGTCCAATTTTTCACGGTCGCATACGAAGGACATTGATCACCAAGGGTATTAAGCATATCTTTGTAAATCTGCTTACCTATTAACCCTTTTAAATACAGGTACTTGATGATGGCTCGATACTCCAATTTTTCGATTTTCACAATTTCGGTGGACGTATATTTTCTTTTAATTTATTGCGTAACTCTGGTTTACTTTTTTGACGTCAAACTTTACACTGACACTTCCAATAAGTTATTGTTCGTTGCTATGGTAACGCAATATTTTGTTTAAGCAGGGAACACTGGTCTAGGCTAACTAGATATCAATACAACTTCGTATAAGTTATCGAGTTTTTGAAAACTGTACCTATTTCTAGGAACCGAAAGTTTCAAATCATTCTCTCTGGTATTATGAATAGATGATCTGCCAATACTGAATTTTGTTTTATGTTTATATGTCAAACAAACAGTTTCAACTTGTGAAAGGCTTTCGCGGCCATCGTTGAATGAATGATGGTTTTTCGGGTTTTTAGGCCGACGTTTATTTAGAGAAAATCTCGACGTTTCGCAAACACGAGTGGTTGGCATTTTCAAGAGAAATGTTTACAGCTTCGATCACTGACAAGCAGTGTTCAGTGATCGAAGCTGTAAACATTTCTCTTGAAAATGCCAACCACTCGTGTTGGCGAAACGTCGAGATTTTCTCTAAATAAACGTCTGCCTAAAAACCCGAAAAAACATCATTCAAACAGTTTCAAGTATGAAAATAGCAAAAACTGTTAACCCTTTCGGTCATAGGGTCCAAAACTTAGTACACAACTTTCTTGATTTTTTTTTTTGTGTACAGGTAACTGTCCTACCCGATTTTTATTGACATGATTAGATAAGTTGTTATTTTAGTTGCCAACTGTAGGTAATTTTTCCGTCATCTATCTGATAGTTAAGGAAGTATTTCAGAAAATTTCAGCTGACGAGAATGGACGAATCCCATTATCTGGGTCACCAGTTTGGTTTATGCCATTTTTGAACTTCTCACTGTGGAATTCATTCATTGAAGAAAATACTGTGTGTGTTATAAAAAAATCTTGAAATATTACAGAGTAGGCTGTGACATATCTACTTTCGTTTATGGATATTTTTTAATTTCTATGAAACATTTTCACAGAATTAGAATGTCTTGTCTAATTCACAAAATTTGAGTTATCTTACTGTCATTTCTCATATTATACCGTTTGCTCATGATGTACTAAATTTAGCACAACCCATATCACAAAAATAGGATGTAACAAAATTTTCTGTATTAGCTAAAAAATCTTAGAAAAATTCATTTATGATATTTAAAAATTCTAGAGGGAAAGGGTTTTAAGAGAGGTCGGCATGAATCATGACATTTCATTTCGCGTGAACATCTCAGAAATGTTATTTTGATGACAGAAATTAGTAAATATGTTTTTTTTTTTGTCTCAGATCGTGTTTGTTGCTGCCCTCGTAGCTGTAGCCCAAGCGGGAGCTATAGGTATTGGAATCGGAGGTTTGGAAGGAGGTTTGAGTCTTGGAGGCCTTGGTCTTGGAGGTCTCACTGGAGGAATCGGTCTTGGAAGACTCAGTGGAGGAGTTGGTATTGGAGGTCTCAGTGGAGGAATCGGTCTTGGAGGTGTAGGTTTGGCTAAGACCCAGGTGGTAGACTTATACGTAAGTGACGTTTCTTTATTATGTTTTACAGGGATAAATTCAGAAATTGAGTGGATTAAATAATTGTTTATCATGTATATTGATTGGGACCACGATTCAGAACATGACGACATTCGTTTGAACAATTTTCGTTTACAAAATGAAAGACATGGATTTTTCAGGGAAGATGTGTATTTAAATATCTCTAATACAAAATCCTCCTTTATACACCTCACAACAAATGTACTGAAATATTTGATACAACAATAGTAAAGTTACGATAAAAATATCGGAGCTCTAGGGAGGCTTAAATAGCATCGGTGGCGTATCATTCGTGTTTAAATCTGTAGGGATCGAAACCCGGAAAAATCTTCAACACTACATAATCTGAAGAGTTTTGATCAATTGAATGAAAACTCCTATAAAGATCTCCTTCGAGTTGTCTATATCTGCTTTCCGGTAAAATAGGATGTATGGTGTCTACAAAGACTCGAAAATGTCCAATTTGAAAGGAGATATTCAATTTACACAATTATCATTAAATATGTATACCACTCTGTTGTACAGTTACAAATTCTTTCAATCACAGTGTATATACTAAAAGCGATAACCATTCATTATTAATTGAATCTTGAATATGCAAATATTATTGCCTACTATTGAGGACCGTTGTATACTGGGTACCCCATGAATACATCTCAGAGTCATTAATGTTTTATTCAACTTGTAATAATAGACTACAAGCCCATATAACAATTTGGGGAGGTCATTTGACCCAGGATGAAAGATATCCAGAATGATGCTGCTATATGAAAAAATAACCTTAGGCACTATGCCGTCAATTCTTGGTGGTGCAAATGACTGTAATGATAATAATAATAATTTTTCATCTGAAGATGTGCTCTCCCGACAAAATATTCTTGTACGGCATTCCTCACGTTGGTAGATTATGAGATAATAATCTCCTAGAAACTACTGCCGTACAAAAATAATGGGACTGAAATCCAGGTTTTTTTTTATTTTCGTAAATTGAAAATTTTTTCTGGCTTCCCGTCCCCTTATTTTTCTACGGGAGTAGGTACTAGGAGATTATTATCGCATAATCTACCAACGTGAGGAATGCCGTTCAAGAATATTTTGTCGGAAAAGCACATATTCGGATGAAAAATTATTATTATTATTATTACAGTCATTTGCACCACCAAGGATTGACGGCATAGTGCCTAAAGTTATTTTTTCATATAGCAGCATCGTTCTGAATATGTTTCATTCTGGGTCAAATGAGCCCACCAAATTGTTAAGTGGGCTTGTATGTGATTATAGACCGTCAGATAACAAAAACTTTTGCTGATTCTTACTGGTGACGATGTTAAACCTCATCAATATAATGTATTTGACATAATTAAACGCAAGTAGTTTCCATTGGCAACTTCGAACCACAAGTAAGGATTGTGTTGTGTTTTCTACTAGTAGATTTAAGAGTGTGCTTTTACTTGATTTCAGTCAGAATTTCTAATTTTTTATTTTTATATTGGCAGTTACATAAAAATAATATCTGATCATAGAAAGTGGTTGAAAACTCTAAGCCGTATTGGTGTTTGCATATCAAGTCAGTGGTGAAAGGAAACTCCTACCTCAACGGAGTTAAAGTCCAAAAAATGTTCAAAAAAGGTGGTTTTCGTGAATTTTTATGAGGTTGGCGGTTTTTTTATGACTGAATCACCCTGTATTCCTTGGAGTTTATGATCATATATTCTGGAAAAATTAAACAAACATTTTAACTCTACTCAAAAATACTGGGTATCCACTTAAACTCCATTGTGAATAGTTTCTATAATTATGGATCACATTGTATAAATTATGGGCATTACAGTTTTTTTCAATATAAAAACAAGGTATCTAGTGAAAAAGATCATTTTGCAACCGGTGCACTTTCTGCTTATCTTAATTTTTAATTGCTTATAGTGCCCTAACGGCTCATTTCTGTATAGGGGTTAAGGCAAAATTGGTTAAATTATCATTACAACCCCCCGCCTATGAGTTTTTCACAATAATGCCCGTAACAAATTTTTTTCACTGTATAGAAAATTATTCAAATAAATAAATTATGTCAATTTAATATTACTATCATACTTTTTTTTATATGGCCTAAGAATGAAGTTTGCAATGCATATGCCAAATCCCATAGAAAAAGAAATGAGCAATCTCATCTTTATTAATTTCTCGCAGCAGCATTTTCTAATAATTGTATTTTATTATGCAGTGTGACCTATTCAAAATGGAAGCACTCATATCAAACTTTAATATTTCAACCGATCAAAATGTTTTTTTTTTCTCAATAGGTAGACATTCGAAAAGTCCATCAGGACACCAAATTTAATGATTATTTCTTCATTTTCAGGGACAACTATTCTCATTTTTCAAAGTAAAAAATCTTGAATTATTTTTTTAGAAAAAATCTGACCAATCCACTGGATTTGCGACATTATCAAATAGTTCTTGTTGAAAGTTTGTTGAAACTCGTACATCAATGAGAAAGTTTTAGGAAAATGAAATTTAAAAAATATGCCGTTTAATCAACCCACCAATTCAACTTAAGAACTCTTTTCAAAATTTGGAATACACCAGGAAGTCTCGAAATATCACTGTTCAGAATTTCATCAATATCTATTTAAAAATAAAAAATTTACAGGATAACAAAATTTGAAAAATATGTTGATGGAATTTCATGAAAATATCATTTTATTCAATGATTTTTTTTATTATTATTTATTAATAGATTTCGATGAAATTTTGATCAGTAATATTTTGAGACTGCCTGAATCCAGTGGTGTATTCCGAATTTTGGATAAGAGCAGAAATTGAAATGGTGGGTTGATTAAACGGCATAGTTTTTAAATTTAATTCTCCCGTAACTTTTTTATTAATTGACCATTCCAAAAAAATTTCAAAAACTATTTGAAAATGTCACGAATCCAGTGGTGTAGTCAGATGTTTTCTCAAAATATCTTTAAAATTTTTTTCAGTTTCTTACCTCGAAAAAAGGAATATTTGGCCCTGAAAATGAAGATTTATTCATGAAATTTGGTGTTCTAGTGGACTTTTCCATTATGCACCTATTGAAAAAAAAATCATTTCAATCGGTTGAAAAAAGTATGTTTTATAGATGGGCCACACTGTATAAAACATCGATATCGCATGTTTCCGACTTATGGCTTTTTTTTTCTGGTCTTGAAATACTATTTTCTTCTTAAATGCCAATTCCCATCAACGAGAAAATGAGAAAATTATCCACAAATTTTCCTACAACTTTACAACTTATGGATTTTCTTGAGGTACATGCAAAGCTTATGGGAATTTTATAATGATGTTTATCCATCATCAAAATCATATGGTTCAAATGCCATAAACGAGAAAGTTTGCCGGAAAACGAAAAAAATGTTGACACAATTTTCCGGCTTTTGGGAATTTTTTTTTTTCGGGTTTCTAACGATATTAAATTCCATCATGTCGATTGCCATAAGCGAGAAAATGCATCAGCATCCAACTATTTTTTTACAAGATCGCGCCCCTATTTCAACCCTTTAAGCACGTGCAAACCTTATGGCTTTGATTTTTCACTATTAGATTGTCATACCTTTTCATGTGTTAAAATGCCATAAACGAGAAAATTAAAAGAAAATATTATTTTTCTGCAAAAGGAAAATTAATTTTCTTTACCTATCCTAGCACATGTCCGATTGCTGAATTTTCATTTTAGAACTCAACACTGGCATAATTTTCAGTAGTTAAATTCCCAGAAACAAGAAAATGAGTCAGCAAAATCTGTCGTTATCTGACGGTCTATCACTATCACATCAGTCTTCGATAGTGCTTGTGTTACAGTATACTATCCCGTTTTACCACGCTCGTTTTGCCCCAGCGGTGGAAACTATAACTGAATAATTTTATTTTTCACCCATCCCATGTTGTATGTACGTCAGTTTACATTCACTTTGTTTTTTCCAGGCACCTCCAAAATATGAGTTCAAATACGGCGTAACTGATCCAAAAACCGGCGACCAAAAAGAGCAATCCGAAGTACGCGTTGGAGACGTCGTCAAGGGGCAATACTCCCTAGCAGAACCCGACGGTACCATCCGTGTTGTCAAGTACACCTCCGACAAAGTCAACGGTTTCAACGCGGTTGTCGAAAGGATCGGCAAAGCGGCCCACCCTCAAATTCTCCAGAGAGCTATCTCGGTGCCGCTGATACAGAAGTCTATTGCTGTCCCTGTTGTGCAGAAAATCGGCATTTCGGGAATTGGTCTTGCGGGAGGACTAGGACTTGGAGGAGGTCTTGGTGGTTCTGGCCTTGGAGGAGGTCTTGGTGGTTCTGGCCTTGGAGTTCTTGGTGGTTCTGGTCTTGGAGGACTTGGTGGTTCTGGTATTGGAGTTATTGGTGGTTATGGTCTTGGAGGTCTTGGTGGTTCTGGTCTTGGAGGTCTTGGTGGTTCTGGTCTTGGAGGACTTGGAAAATATTAGGCATAGAATAAGACTCGTAGAATTTAATTTAAGTTTTATATTTATTCTCGTTTTATTTTATTAATACATTTGTCTTTTCTTATACTGAAGACTTATTGTTACTCATTAGTATGTTATGCATCATAGCCAATAAAGGTTTCATATAAAAAAGTTGAGATTTTTCCTAATTCAGAGTTACAACTATTTTATTTCTTACTTGTTTATTATTTGTTTATTTTACCTTGGATACGGTCGCTATTAATATACTCATAACGCCCTAGGGCGTTATTATGAACGGGCGTTATGGCTATAAACCAAGGGTGTGCACCCGGTTAAAAAAAAAAAAAATCAAAAAAATTATTTCACCCCCTTAAATCCAAAAAAATTGTTTCGAATCTTTATTGAAAAGAAAACAAATTTGTAGAATTAAAAATAATTGAATCAGGATATTTAATTAACCACACTTGACAAGTATTTACATCATAAAATACTGAAAGTGAGATAGGGTCAACAAGGCACACCTTTTGTTCCCCATTTTGAATGGAAAATAGTGTTACCTAGGTGTGTAAAAAAATTAAATACTTTCAGTTTCAAACAGTTATGAAAGAAACGAAAAAAAGTCACGATACCATGGGTATCCTTATTCTCACATGGTTTTTGAGAATTTCTTCGAATGCAGAAGATCAATTAAAACATCAAAAGATGGTTATTGAAAACAAACTGAAGCCGAGAACTCGTCATAACAAAGTTAACAATTTCAGAGGAAAACATTTTTCCCAAATGACTATTATTGTCCTATAAAAAGAGAAAGGAGGCACATGCAATCTAGCAGAGGAATACTTTATTGCTTACTTGTACGGGCGCGAGAGAGACATTCATCTGCACGTGTACGTGTCATTAGTTTCCCAATTCCAGGTTTGTAAACACGCCAGTGCAGTGCAGCACGTTTTCAGTTTTATATATTACAATCAACTCAATCTCGATTCCTCCGCCACTGCCAGGAGACACAAAACAAACATGGCGGCCTTCATGAGAAATCCACTCGCGCAGCCTGACGAGCATTCCAGACATCATATTATAATTTCATTTCAGTGGCCTACATCCCTACATGGTTCAGCATCAACGATTGGTCCGGCATGACTAGCAGCCATATTATTCCCAGAAAAATTGCGAAATTTGAGAGGGTATGAACAAGACTTTAGAAACCAAGAAATAGTGTATTCTACAATGAACATGAAATGACATACATTTCCCATTTAGGTATATGAAATTTTGTAGTACGAGCGTAGCGAGTCATCTGAATCAACACTCGTTACTAGAGCACATAATAATTTGTTCAAATTAACTGCTATATACCTAGAAAAGTATCTGTCAACTATTCAAAAATATAGAATCCGATTGTAATCAATCTTTTTATTGAAATTATTCTGGTTTTATGAAAAGAAAATCATACCTTTGTCAGAAGATATGCATTATAAGAAGCTTAATTCTGATATAAATGTATTGATTTGAATGTTAAATCATCCTCACTATCGCTAATCATTTTTAATAACTTAATTTTTTCAATCGAATTTTGTAATTATCCACTGATGAGAAATGTCAAATTATTAGACAGACGTAAACAAACTTGATTCGATATTATTTATATTAATAAAATTCGTTAATACCTACTTATAATGACAGTCTAGTAGTTCATGAAAGTCGTAGGAAATTAAATATTTCGATACAGCTAGCCCGTGGGAAATGAAAATCGGCGTTACAACGTAGTAGCATTGTTTATATAGAATATAGTTAGGCTGAGTCAAGTCTCCGGTCTGACCAATATGATTAGACCAGCGCGGTCATTTGGTTGACTTGACGACCTAATTAGAACTGTATGTAATGTGACCAATATTTTCAATCATCTCAGCGGTCCGACTCATCGTCATACTTCATACTGAACGCGCGTGCCTTGTCCTTGTCCGACCGGTGACTTGACACAGCCTTAGTCAACCTTATGGGATTATAATTGGATCAAAATGGATGCGACATGTAGATGAGCTCGCATCCAAGAGATCTGGACTCCAAGTCATGTCGTAACTTGATTGAAACAATGGGACAGCATTAAAATCAGGGTTTTTTTAAGGAACCTGCATTGAAATGACATCAAATATTCACGTTTTGTAACTAATCACGCTAGATGACACTCGCGTTTGCGTCCAACGCCAATTACACAGGCATTGACTCTTTCTTCTATATAAACAATGGTAGTAGGTTTCTTAATCGAAGACGCAATTGAAATGTTCATTTTTCTTAATGGTCGTAGAAAAAACATTATTTACTAATCAAATCATAAATTTGTTTTTCCCACACCAGATTTTGACAATAGGTGCCGCACTCTTTGTTCGTTTTTGCGAATAGTGTTCATACTAAACGAGAATAAAATAACAGGCGTGTTTAATAAGCTCTAGCCAATCAGAAACTTGTAGCATCAACGCGTCAAAGTGACGTACTTGGACATGAGTACATAGAGTTGAACTCCAACCAAGGAACAAAACTGTCACCTGTAACTCATTTATAAAGGGTGCGGAGTGTGCTAGTCCGTCACTGCCTATATAGAACGGCGGCCATCAAAGAGATTTAACGTTATTTGACTAGGAGTGTCTAATCCCCATAAGACAATGGGGGCACTGATAGAAAGATATGAAAGAACATTTGTGACGAAATTTGACGTAGTTGGACATGTCATGGCCGCCGTTCTCTATAGACAGTGACGGACTAGCTATTGGTATATGAGAGTTACTGATGCTGACAGTTTTGTTGCTTGGTTCGAGTTCGACTCTCTACTCATGTCCAAGTACGTCACTATAACGCGTTGATGCTCCAAGATTCTGATTGGCTAGAGCTTATTAAACCCTCCTGTCACTTTAGTCTCTTATTTGGGCGGCCATGACAAGACAAGTCCAACAACTAAAGAGAGTAAACTAACAGGAGGGTTTAATACGCTCTAGCCAATCAGAATCCTGTAGCATCGACGCGTCATAGTGACGTACATGAGTACAGAGTCGAACTCAACCAAGGAACAAAACTGTCACCTGTGGTGGCATTCCGTGAGCGATAGAGAATTCTACTTTTCATCTAATAAGTCAAGTGTCCTTATAGTTAAATACACGGGAGAGACAGAGACGCAACTGTCGACTATTGAATTATATGGCTCACGTAATCCCACCCCTGTAACTCTCATAATCTCATATACCAAGAGTGTGGAGTGCGCTAGTCCGTTACTGTCTATGGAGAATGGTGGCCATGACATGTCCAACTACGTCGCATTTCGTCACAAATGTTCTTCCATCTCTTTTTATAAGTGCCCCCATTGTCTTATGGGAATAATGGTGGATTTATGCAGCAGTCATAAGTCATAAGTTTTAAAAGTCATAAGAAAGAATATTTGTCAGTGATTTGTTGGAATTTACGGACCAACCAATCATTGACGAATATTCTTCCTTATGTCTTAAAACTTATGAATTATGACTGCTGCATAAATCCACCATTAGACTCTCCTAGTAAAATAACGTTAAGTCTTCTTGTCCAACAAAACTACATAGTACTTCGTAACGAATGTTCTTTCTTTTATTTCTATTAGTGTCACCCATATATCTATTAGTTATTAGATATATGTGTCACCATTGTCTTATGATGATTAGACTTTCCTAGTCAGATAACGTTCTCTTTGGTTCATACTATGCTTATGGTTCATCGTTATTTTGGCATCATTAGGAATATCGGAACATGACCTCTATCTATGTTCCTTTTCAGTTGTCAGTTGTCAATATTGTCATAGTTCTCAGCTGTCGCGTGTCATTTCATTTGACAGTTTGAATAATTAATAAAAAATAACGAGTGAAGAGGAAATACTGGAAATAGGTAGATCATATTTGAATTTTGAATTACCATTACCAAAATGATGGCCAATACAAATACCGATCTCACCGAAGAGGATGCAGCAGATTTGCAATTTCCCAAAGGTACGATTATTATTTTAACAAAACGTTTCCCCAAGCTAGTTGAACTGTTTCACATTTTCAGACGAAGATCCTACAACATTTTCTAACTCTAATATTTTATATCACAGAAATACAATGCATTGTGCAAATTGTTTCAGTGAAGTAATCAATAAGTGGATACTTTGTGATAAGTGCGATGTGAATATTTGTTTAGCTTGCTTTACCAGTGGTTCTGAGTTTTTGAATCATAAAAATGATCATGATTTTAAAGTACTATCAATGAAATTTCTGTTATTTAAAAACTCTGATTGGACTGCTGAGGAAGAACTGAAGCTGTTAGATTCTATAATGAAATATGGAAACTGGGATTTGGTTGCAAAAAAGTTTCCTAACAGGACAGTAGACGAAGTTAAAGATCATTATGACTATTTTTATTTACAAAGAATGGGGTCGAATGGCTTACCCAAAATAAAAGACAGGGTTGCAGCTGTTTTTCCCCAGATTGTGGTACCATACAGGTTTCGGATGTCTGATTGCGATGAACCTCCTAGGTACCAGTCTAACACAATAGGTTTTGAGTCTCTAGCAGGTTACAATCCTGCACGTTCTGATTTTGAGAATGAATATGACAAAAATGCAGAAGATATATTATCAAAAATGGAAATTGTGGAGGAAGATGACCCTCAATATGAACTTCTAACCAATCTACAATGTTCTCTGGTAGAAATTTACAATAGGAGGTTGCGAGAAAGACAGAGATGGAAAAATATCATAAGAACACATGGTCTGTTGCTACTTAGGAAGACGGTTTCTTGGCTGCATAGATATGACTTCACAATTCAGAAACCAGTATATGAAAAACTGATACGACTGATGCAGTTTTGCGAGCCTTCAAAATTTGATATGTTGATGGAGGGATTACACAGGGTTGGAGAGCTGAAAATTCAAATTTCAAAGTAAGTTTAACATTGTTGCATCAAGTACTTGTTTTTTCTTCATGTTATGTGTTATGCTCCAATTTTTCATTCTACTACTCAATACTATGTTGGTATTTATGAACAAGTACAATCATAGCTTAATCATTTTCTAATATGACTAAGTTTTGTCTCATATTTTGTAATAAACACATTTACATATTTCATATTCAAGTGGCTTTGGTGCTAGAGGGCTTGCCTTTTAGCCTGATGGCCTGGGTTCAAACCCAGTATCCGCCATTGAGCTAGAGTGGTTTGGAAACCACTCATAATATAAGCTGTAAGTCCAGCAGAATATCCCTTGCTTGCACAAGCCCTTAGATGAACTTCTGAGTTTTTTCGGAAATCTGGGAAATCAGTAAATACAAACTTTACACAAAATATTACTTTTATCAAAGGTGCATTTAGTCATCATCATTTTAAAATTGTGTTTAAATATATGTCAAAAGCGAAAGTTGAATCTGTTATATCAAATGGCGCCATTTATTCAACAGTGTTAAATTTATGCTAAAAATCTGTGATGTTTCCGTTATGTTTATGATAATGCTTGTGCTAAAGTTGACTGAATCCACCCTTAGATTATATCATAATATGTTTTGCATCTTATAGGAAACTAATTTTATTAGTCACAATAAAGAAAAATTTATTTTTTACCGAAATCTATGCCATTCAGCAAACTGTTTTTAAAGTGAGTGGGTCTATTGAGACTCTCCACTATGACCTGTTCATCAAACTAAAAGTAATTCTGCAAAAATTGAAATTTTTCAGTCAACAGATAAAAAATAACAAGTTATAAGTACAAAAATACACTTTAATAGCCTTCATTATTATTGTTAACCTCTACATTCAATCAGAATCAATGTTCTCCGAATGCCATTCTGTATTTTTCTCTCTCCTTCTCAGTTGGCTTCAATATGTTTCTGTGCATGCCTGGTAGTATAATGTGGTAAATGATAGTGAATGTTACTAGCACTGCTATAGGAAATCTTCGTCGAAATTTGAGAACAGTGACGTTTGTCCTTTTTGACATCTTTTATGATCTAAATTTTACTGAACTTATAGGCTGACTTGATTGAAGTTGAAATATCTGTTGAAACTGACATTTACTGCAGAAGTTCACCTACAGAGTGTTTCAGGATTTCAGAAGCTATATTTACAGTGTTCATATTTTCAATTAAATCAACATACCATACCCATCACAGGCTTTAGTCAAACAATATTTTCAGTGTCACCACACAAGAAATAGTCCAACAATTCCATCATTACTGTGTGAAATTGCTTCTGAAGAGTATGATTTCCAATTCTTTCGACCTTCCTAATCATCTTAGAAGAGTGAAATAGATTTATGTTGACCAAAATGTATTGGAGGCCTACTAGCAAAAGAGATGCAATTCAGGCATCAATGAAATGAGCGATTTTCTGAAAAACATTCTCACTTATCTCATTTATATATTATATGATTCTCCAATGGAAACTGGACTTTTGGAAAATAGTCAACTATCTGAATAAAAATGCAAATTTTTCAATTTTAGATTTTTTCTTTCAAGTAAGGTTTTTTTCACAATATCTATCATATGTAGTTCAATTTCCAGCGTGGCTTTAGCCGGGGAAGTAGTTGTTTTCTATTGGATATTACAAAAAATAGCTTCATTTCAACTATCTGAATAAAAATGCAAATTTTCACTTTCGGATTTTTCTTTCGAGTTATATAGGGTCTTTTCACAATATCTATCAGATGTAGTTGAATGTCCAGCGTGGCTTTAGCCAGGGAAGTAGTTGTTTTCTGTTAGATATTACAAAAAAGTAACTCCATTTTATCATAGGTTTTTTCCAGAGTCAGTTTGGTTCAATTTTCAATTGAGAATGTTTCCCTTTTCAACATGTCTATAATAATATGACAGTACACTTCAGGTTTAGTGTAACCTTGAATATCAAACAATTTGCCTAAATTAATTTAGAAAAGTCTCTAGTTGACAGTGATAATCCTAATGGTCCCCTTTTACAGTGCAAGTTAGTTGCAAGTTTCATGCTATGCAAGTTCAACCAGATTATTTGGACATTAGTTAATATATCATAACCTAACATTTTTGTATTGTGTTCATTTCATTTTTTTCGTAACGGTTCACCAAATTGTCTCATTATTTTTTTTTCTTTGGTGTCTTGGCATCGACTGCTATGGTCATTAGCCACGTGTTCTGGATAGGCCTTGTTACTAACTCCATGCGCCACCTTATGAGCAGCACTGTTAATTGAAACGCAACAGTGAATCGTGCAGTTAAAAAATCCCAGCCACAACTGGGGCTCGAACTCCGCACCGACAATTATTATTTACATTATTAACATATAGTGCGATGGCAACTACTTATATTAGTAAGAAGAAATCACAAGAAAAGAAAGCCAAAAGCAAATTAGGTGAAACTTTGGCCAAATAGAATCCTTGGAAATTGAATTATTGAAACATAGCTCAATGAGATTAGGAAGTGTAATGATATAAAAAGTATTCTGAATTAGCGTTTGCATGAGGCTACTATAAATAAAATTCTGTACAAAGTTGAATAAATAATTGACAAAGGCCATTGTTTGAAGAGAAAGAAGATAGTTAGTCACTGTGGAAAGATTTGATGCAAACCTTCCAAAAATGGCATAATGGCAATGTACTAGAATGCCACCTTGATGCAATATGAAACTTATAAGGAATTTCTGGAATTTATTGCAGTTTTCATTAGCTATCTCATAGTTTAATAATTTTTAGATCAGATGATTTGCTTGGACAGGGCCGGACTTATATATTTGGAATAACAATTATTTGAAATTTGATTTAGGTAATTTATTGCATGAAAGTTGTTACTGGTAACTGATTGGTCAAATCTAATAAACATTAAATTCTCTCAGCAGTACCTAGGTACGCATTGTATAATGATTTTTTTTCCGGTCTGATAGTCAAAACATTCACGACAACTATGTTTTGGTTATTCGACAACTGTTGCGTGAATTTCAGTCGGAAAAAAATTGAACCAACCAAATTATGTGAGTGTATTAATGAAAAAATGGAATATCTCCTTCATTCAGTATTAGAAGGTAGTTTCTGCTTTGAAAAATGAGAGTTTTCCTCTAACGAGAATTGTTCAATATATTTCCGACCTGAAAAAATATAGTTAATCATCAAACAGTGCTTGGGTACTGCTGAGGGAATATGAATAATATAATGTTAGCACTGCCAGAACGTTCTTTTGCTTCAGAAAATGTCAACGTTTCACTACAAATACCTATGTTATTTTCCAATTTGTTCTGAATGTATTTAACGAATCACATCGTTTGAAATGACTAGGTAAAGTATTGAAGAAAATCAGACCAGAACTAAACAAAGAGTCAGTACCCACATAATCTCTGTTGATGGAAACATTTCCTGTACTATTTCTAGGGTATGAATACTATTTTTGTTGGTCAACTGTTCACTCAGATAATTTGGAAAAATATTGTGTTTAATTTTTGAATTGAAATAATATCAGGTTGAATATTACCATTTGCTTAGCAGACATGTTCTCAACATGTATTTTACAGATGTAAGTTTATTACAACTTAGTATTGCCCTCATGGATCTGTTTTGAAGCTTCTGTAAGTAATCTGTTGACACTTGTATTGCTTTCAAAATAGACCAGTGTACTGCAATAGTCAAAGTGGGGTGTTATTGATTTTTAAATTGTTAATTTTGCATATTTATTTATTTTATTATTCATTCTATATTATAAAAGATGTATTTTGGTGACTATTTTCTCCTGAATACAACTACAGTGAGCATTAAGATTTAATTCTTGATATAATTCACTTCCAAATATTTAAAAGTTGTCATTATGACAGTTGTTCACTTGTACAAAGAAAAATATTTTTTTACATTTTCCCCTGTAGTAACTCTAGGTTTAACCATTTCTACAGAAATTTTTATTAAAAACTAGTCAGCTTGCTGAGCAATTATTTCAATAAAATCAGAAGTATCTGAATTTGAAAGTATCTTTGTAGAGAAAATCTATAAAACATTTTTTTTATTTTTAGTGTAGTTAGATATAATTGTATATTGAAACGTAATTTTCAATTCCGTACAAATAAAAGAACTTTACTCTTGTACCAAATTCATATTTTTTGACACTACTCGTATACGACTGACAAATTTTAAGATTTAATTATTCAGATTTATGTTTTAAAACATGAAGAACTTTTAACGAAGTAAGACTTTTTTCCTAACATTAAAAATAAATAATAGTATATTGTGTATCTAGTAGTAAAAGAAATACATTCCCGGACGACAATGTAAATTGTTGGCGTTAAGCCGAGGCCAACAAGCATTGAAGTCTGGGAATGTGCTTTTACTACGAGGTACACATACTATTTTTTCTGAAATCGCAATCAGCATTATCAAAAACTAAGGAATTCTACATATTGTTTGCGTGAATTCAATAACTGTCTAAAATGTAAACAAGCCGGCAAAAATTTTCCCGTATCGTTTTCGATACGGGAAAGTACTTTTTCGGCAACCATCCGGGAAGTGTTCATTTCCTGGACACTTTTTCTTTGGGAAAGTAGAACTTCCCGGCCTAGTCCGGGAAGTACGTATTTCCCGGACTAGGCCGGGAAGTGCTCGAATTTTAATACAAATATTAATTTAAATAAGAAATGGAATGTTTCTGTTGGTACCTCAATATATAATACAAATAAGAACTGAAATGTTCGAAATATTCAAATTTGGAAACGTTTCATCCGGTCAACAGATGGGTGAAAGTCGACCTCTCTTCGTCTCTTAGACTAAATTCGTCTCATTGATTTGTTATTCTACATGATTGCCGAAAAAATAGTGTACGCAACACGTCCGAAAACAGTTTTTTTGGACTCGTAGACTTCCAGGACTCGCTGACGCTCGTCCTAGAATTTGGTCTACTCGTCCAAAAAAACAGTATTTTCCGGACTTGTTACGTAAATTACTATTCCCGTACCGTTTAGGTCCGAAAACGGTCCGGGAAAGTTCGTTGCTTAGCAACGGACTAAAATACTAGCTTAGCGTATTTTGTGGCCTGAAGTTGCTTCGAGAAAGTGGGCATTCTTGAACGATTTCAGAAAAAAGAGTTATCCATATTTCGCCAACTTTTTATATATTGTATATTTTTATAATTATTATTTTATTCAATTCGTCGTTTCAGATTGCTCCACTTGCGCAGGAATGGCATCACATCCCTAGATGAGGGGCGGCTCTTTCTAAAGCTTAATAAACTCCACGAGGAAAATAGAAAATCTCTGAAAGCGTTTAGGACAAACCCACTCTTCAGTTGGAAGAACAGGGATGTGAGCATGGCACTCCTGTCAAAGTTCAACAGACGACGAACTTCCGCACCAATTGAAGTAACGGGCATGCCTGGTTATTCCCAACTGTCCGAAAAAGAGATCGAATTATGCCGAACTGTGAGACTCGTTCCCCTGACCTACTTTCAACTACGGGATTCACTGGTTGCGGAATGCAAGAAAACCGGCTATGTGTCCCTACAGACTGCCAGGAGAATGTTGAAGATCGATGTTAACAAGACCAGGAAGCTGTATGACTTTTTGATAACGGAGGGTTACATAACAAAATCGTCGTGATATTCATAAGTGTGATGACTCTCTCTAGTTGGAGAGAATTTGTTCGAACCTCTTGTGGTGCTTTCTCAAAAATGTGATGAACTTATTTTGTTTATGTATAATGCATCTAAGTAGTACTATGCTGTTCAATAAATCAATGACAAGAAACCTAATATTGCTTGGCAATATTTTCTTATTTTGTCTGAATAACACACATCAATAGAGATAATATTAATAAATATGAAGCTAAGAATGAGAAATCAACGCTAAAAATCCAATAAAAGTTCAACCTCATAAATACATGAGGTAATAATTCAATCACTAAAGCATTGAAATGGATTTGATAATGCTGTCCTAGCAGTAATCTAGTACTAGTATCCCTTCAGCATTATTATTAATACCATAAATAGTAAATCAAAAATGTTATAATCTGCATAATTGACATAATTTTGTAGAAATTAATGTTTATGAAATGAAAGGCTTGTGCAAAATTCTACACAATAGGCATTTTATTGACAATAAACTTTTACTGTCTTGAGAATAAATAGTATTTTCCCCTGTATCACACAAGTGTTTTCATTCCTAGATGGGCATATTGATAACCAAGTCATCTTCATCAGTATGAATATTAAACTAATAGTAAATTAGATAATTGATTGATTTGAATTAATATTGATTGATATTGATGTGTGTAAATCTGATTGATGTGGTCATGTTTGATTTCACCCACCCTTACATAATAGGTAAGTAATCATTTATCCGAATTAATTCAAATAGTTTAGAATTTAATGGGCTATTATCATTATTGAGAAAGGATTTAATGAAACTGTAGAGGTACTGGAATAGAAATACTCTGGTAACAATTTAATTTCTTGTAATTATCAACTGATTTAACTTATTTTGAATGTTACTTTTAGCGCGAGTTTTAAAAAAGTTATCGGCAACACTAGATTTATTTTCTCGCGAATTTTTAGCATGTGCCTGCCGAATGTTCACGTAACCGGACATTCGTGGATCTCTTGGTTTGTCCATAATTTTGACAGCTGATTTCGTAAATTCCTGATCTATCCAATGTTGAGATTTTGTCTTTCGGATTGCCTATGCTAACATTTCAAGATTGTTAGTACTGCTATGTCATTGAATGACACCACAGGCGTCCAGTGTCCTATTTTCTAGTGTTTTGGCTAATATCTCAACGATTCTAGAACTACTAGAGTCAGAGTTCAAATATGTAGGAAAAGTCAGTTAGTAATTTGAATTATTTTCAACTGAAATTTTCAAAAGAAAGTTTGTTTTTCTGGAGGAAATTCGTTTAAGCTTTTGCGATTTTCCCCTTCCAGTCAGAAAATGAAAAAATGTAAAATCAAAAAAATCTTTGCAAGTCTAAAAGGACAGATGAATCAATTTCCCTGATAAGTTACTACATTTCCAAAACTGTTGTCTTTCAAAAATTATATAATTTTGACCTTATTTAATTTATCATATTCTGAATTTTCCTATCTGGAAAACTGAGTTCAGAATAAATAAATAATTCTTCTCCTTTTCAAAAAAACGAGACTGTATATAACTTTGTTAATCAAACTTGGTTAAAACTCTTTGTATACAGTATGTCCATAGAGTAAGGAATACATTCTTATCGATACTGTCCGCTCGAGCTCAGTCTTGTCATTCTTTTGTCGTCACTTTGGAGACATCTCATGTTAGCTTCTTCTTTCAACGAACTGCAAAGCTATGGAACTGCCTTGGGAGGTGTTTTCTGAGGCCCACAGCCTGCAGAAATTCAAGAAGAACACCAATTCATACCTACTTTCCCTCGGCTCTCACGATGTTCTCTGAACATTACTGGATTTTCCTCTTTGTGAGAACCAGAACATAAAGAATCTAGAGAAGGACAAGCTTTTTGTAAAATTTCTCGGACTCGTCAACCTTTGATTCAAGATGCCCAAATGTAGACATTTTCACCAATGGAAATCTCTATTTTTGACAAAGCTATTTGGAAGATCAAATTTTTCTGGACATAGCACATTAAACGTTTTGTCATGGTACATAAGGAAATTTTCAGAAAAAATTATGTTATAATTATTTAGAATTAATTACTTAATTACTTTATTTAGTTAATTGAAATAACTAATTGAAGAAGTATTCAAACTGATGTGCTTCCTAGCTTTGTAAAAGTCTCTTCCAGCACTAGTAAGAATGTATTATCTAAATCCTAAAAAAAAAACAAAAAAGACATTTTACTTCGTTTGATATCTTGCTGCGTTAGCTGTTTTGTTGACGGATATTCCAGTTTGGAAGTTCACATTTTAATTGTTATTTCCTTCAACCGATTGCACCCCTACGCGCAACCCTCGGAAGTCTTCGAGAGACTTGTGTGAGCTAGGGAAGACGCAGCCCTTACCTTTTAACGTGTGATGCCATGCACGAGACCGATGACCAGCGAGGCTTTGAACCCTCGACCCTTCGCTCCAAAGGCGAACGTTCTACCAGCACGGCCACCACGGCCCATGATTCACTTCTTTTCGAAAAAATACAGTATAAAATGCGTCTTTATGATTGCATACCGTAATCAGGAGAAATTGAACGTTTTGTTAGGTATGAAAGAAAATCCACACAACAGTCTTAAAAGATTTAGCCAAATTCAAGATATCTCAGTTACCACTGCACATACAATTTTCAAATTGAAAAAATGGCGTCCATATGAAATATCGCTGACCCAAGAACTTTCCATTATATATTTTTATGGGGCCATCTAAAGAATGTCATACTAAACTACACCAGTATCTAGGAATTAAAAACGATGATTACCAATGAATGTAACAATATTTCTCAAGAATCTGTCTGTAGGGTTCAACGAGAATTTATTGACCGTCTTGAATACTAGATCAGTTGAAACACACGAAAAACTAAAATTGGAATAACAATCGGCAAATCTTTTGTGAAGCATGCGTGCCCACAAAAATTTGTTTATTCCCTACTCATATAATTATCTCACTTATTCCAAATTCACTGTGAAGTAAATCAATGAAGCCTTGTGTGATATTTGAATGCAAACATGTGTCGACTGACTTCGTGCAGACTATACCACAGAATCAAAGTTTAAATCAATAAAGGCTTTTTAACACTTTCAATGTGCATGATAGCAATCGATCAAAGAGAGTTTGCATGCCTTATAGGTATGACATCCTGAGGCTAAGTAAAATATCAGTATATTTTGAGCTTCACAAGAAGTGCATTGAATGTAACTTTGTTACATGAAGGAATTTTTGAATTCTTCTATTTCTGGAAACACTTATTTCTTTTTCACCAAATTTACTTATTGCACGATAGGTTATTGTTATTTTCAATAATAAACATTTTTGATGTTTTGGTAACTTGTCTTATTCTAACACAAACAACCAAGTGCTATTCGCGAAATGCGTTTCCGCTAGATGGCGCTCCGAATTTAGGCGCGAAACTGTGTAATGGTGATCGGCTGCCAAATCACATAAGAGACCATAGTATTTCATTTTATTTTCATTTGAATTGATTACGGAAGATGTCGAAAGTTGGAGTAAATTTGTCAGACATTTTCACTTACGGAGGCATTCGTCAAAGTCCAATTAAAGAAGGCAACTCTTTGTTTTTTTCGGAAAATGATGGAAAGAAACTTTGCCTGTTGTACTATTGAAGCACAAATACGCCTATTGTTTGGATTGCTCAATTCTGCCGCCATTTCGGTTATTATATTCTGAAACTATGAACATGAAGGAATACCACCAGACTCAATTTAATGTCCAAAACTAGATTAATTATGAGAAAACAGATAAAATAGACACGGTAGCTCTTATGGCAAAACAAGACCTTGCAACATTACATCAGTTCAACGAAATAATTATGGGAGTCACACCCTTCGCGCAGGTCGCAAATAATAGAAATTTAGAAAAATCGTATGAAATATGTGCAAAATCTTGTGACTTCAGTCGCAAATTGATTAGGGTTCGGTTGAATACCTGACTCTCAATAAAATTCTGATAAGTACCAATACAGTACTGATTATATTCAATCTAAATTATCCAGGAAATCATATCAAGTAGTGGGGAATTGTTCATTTCGAGTTGGTCATTGAGTAGGCTCTGAGAATTTTTCCATTTCTTAGTTTCCATACTTTCTAAAATATTCAGCTTCATGCCTTTGTTTTGAACTTGAATGATTTAAAAATCATGGTTGAAAGTATAGTTTCCGTTTTAATAAATGGGTAGCACATGTTGAATTTGTTTTTCCGTTGACAAAGCTGTTTTCTATATTTGGTTAGGCGCTTTTTGAAGGTTATACCAGTTTGGCCAAGATAAAACTTGGGACAACTACCACAGGTTGATTTATAGACTTCACACTTTTCTTGTTTTTCCACTCTATCTTTGTTGTTTTTGATGAGAATTATTTGTGAAGAACTCTTACCTGTTTTGTGTAATAGCATAATGACCAGCAAAGGAATTTGAAAATGCGAATTTTCAATTAGGTCGCGTCTTAGGTAGGGGCGCATGATACGCCATCGGTATTATTAATTATTTCACAAAAAACACTAATAACCAGAGAAGAAACAAGTTTTTTTTCTATTTTTATGAGATACATTATTTAAAACACTAAATTTGGTTGTCTAAGTAATAACTATGGTGCGCTGTTCGAACCATAAATTGTCAGAAGTAGTAGTGAAAGTTTGTTTGAAAGTGGTTGACAATGTTTCACTTTGAGTAAGGTTATTCTGGACTTTCATGTCTAAAAAAGAACAAAGAAAAATTCAATTCTCTGTTATCAAGTGAAGATTTTAACAGTTGAAACATCGTGATTAAAAATTGCAGAGAATTGCATTTTTCTTTGTTCTTTTTTAGACAATGAAAGTCCAGAATAACCTTACCCAAGTAACAATTTCAGTTTTGTGATGGCCCTCAGAAGGTTCTGATGACCATAACAATTACAGCATCGATAAAACTGTTTTGCTGTAACGACATCCATAAAACCTCCTTAAAGCTGCTATAAATCTACGAGGGCCCACTCCTATAAAGGTTCTCAGGGTTATTTTGAAATGCAAGCATAAAACCTGCTTGACTCATTCGCAGGATTCTTAATAACCTCCTGAGGATCATTATAAAACCAAATCATGGGGCTGTTATAAACCTGTATGTCATCAAAAAAATCTATTTGGCATCAAAATATCTTTTTTTGAATGAAATTGGGTTAGAAAATATTCCATAAAAAACTACAGCCAAAACGGACTTAAATTAATCTAATTCTTCAGTTGCGAAAAATAGGGCGACTATTTTACAAGCAAAAATATAATAATGGCGTCCTGGCAGTGATATATGAAGAATAGGTATATAGGTACCTATTCAACAACGTAAAATGTCGAATATCATCTGCGAATGAATTTTTTTTGACAAAATGACATGAGTCATCTGCAACGCGCCCCAATAACAACGCGAAATTAAGAAAATAAACAAAATACCACATAAAATTAAAAAATTATTTTGACTTATATCTTTCCCGGAATGATTTGTACTATATCTAAATACAAATGAATACCAATAATTGTGTATTTCCTTTTCGTCATACACACCAAATTTCAAGAAACATGAATTGAAATTAGGCTCTCTCTAGTTGTTCCCTCTGGTTGTAATAAAATATGGCCACCCTACCTTTATTCTATTTAGCCATTTTAAAATCATTTTATCTAAAGGTGCATTTAGTCAACATCATTTTAAAATTGTGCTTAAATATATGTCAAAAACGAAAGTTGAATCTGTTATATCAAATGGCGCCATTTATACAACAATGTTAAGTTTATGCTAAAAACCTTTGATGTTACCGCTATGTTTATGATAATGCTTGTGCTAATGTTGACTAATCCAGCCTTAAAAAAGTACGTTTGGTATTATTTAATCCAAGTTTCATAATATTTCAACTGTCAATTGTCAATCCCGCCTGACATTCGTCTTTTCGTGATCGACGTGGTCAGTATATTCAGTGTCTATACTCCCGTGATAAGTATTTGGTGTCTAAGTCTTGTGAAACGTTTAATTACTATTTATTTTTTCCAGTTATCTTTACCCAATGTGATTTATTTATTACCGGTTAGGGGGAGCTACTAGTATTTAAGTAGAAATAGTTCCATGCTTTGATTTTATAACGGTTCTCGAGAGTACATCTCAAAACCTTAATAAAATCTCATCGTTAGTTTTATTACAGAACCATTGCATGGACTTGAGGAGTGCTATAAAACCACCATAAAACTAAGTTTCTATGTGGATTATTTAAATACCAAAAAGATTTATCGTGTATGTGTATAAGCCATTGTAAAACCATCATAAAAAGAAATATACTTAAATGCTGAATGGTTTTATCTTATAGCCTTCAGGAGTGTTTTGAAACTGATTCATGAATCTGTTTGCTCTGGTAGCGTATTAGGAATAATATATGACCTGCATAAATCAAATTGGGCATTACCTTACCTTCATAAAACTTTCATAAAACTAGGATAAATCCAAATAACATTTAAATTGTTACTTGGGTACTCTTAGTAGTGAAAGTGTTAATCTGTTTAGACCTAACTGTCTTGTAATGATAACGTTGAAGTTATATGGAAACCTAACCAGCAGATGACATGGCGTCTGGAAGAACTTATGATCAAAGTGACCTTTATTTTATTCATTAATTCAATCCCAAGAAACACGAAATGTTTACACAGGTATAACGAATATAAAATATATACATATGAATAAAAAGGTATCTCTGGTGGAATGATAAATGCACTGAACATATTTTTTACTACTTACAACTTTTTGGGTATTGTCGAAGCCTCCTAGTTGAGAATAGCAAATATTTGGGCAAAAGTACATTTTTGTTGCCCAATTATGGAAAGCCTAGTTACACTAGTGGCAGTTCTACTATTTATAGGTATATTCTTTAATTTTTTGCGGATTTTCTATGCCCACGACTAGCAGTATCAAGTGAGCATCGAGTTCATCACTAGTATTATCCAAAGTCTAATGGCCGATTTCACCAACTGATTCCTAATGTTAGGAATTACTTAAATCGGAATAAGGAATATCCAGGAGCAATTTGCGTTTACCCACAAGTTAAGTAATGCTTAAGAGTGATAGGATATACCTACCTTATAGGTATTTCCTTTCACATTCAAGCATTATTTAACGCTTTGTAAAACGCAAATTGCACTTAGGCATTCCTAAATTCGATTTAGGTATTTCCTAACTTCAGGAATAAGTTGGTGAAATCGGCCATTACTAACTCCAAAGGATGCACCCATTTTGTTAAGACTACTTCCAATTTACTTCTGTCATTTGTATTGGTATGACACATTTTTTGTACTATTTATGTTTCAGAATTTGAAAATGCCGAAACTCTTCTCATATCAGAAGTTCATATGTTGCTGGAACACAGGAAAGATCAAAATGAATCTGCTGAAGATGAACAGGAGTTTTCAGACGTATTCATGAAGACGTTAACCTACACTGATCGATTCAGGAAATTCAAAAATAAAGAAACTATTTCTGCTGTGAGAAAGTGAGTGTTAAAAGATGAAATGCTTTTACTAGTTTTATTGTGGAGGGTGTCTTGTAGTAGTTGGTGACTTCCAGGTGGTTTGAAGAATGAACCATAGAAAGATGAATATTTTTATGTTGCAATGTATATGTATGACCAAGTTTTTCTTATGCAAATGGAAGAAGTCCTTTGGAATGAAGTTACTAAGGAATTGAGTTACTGAGGCCTTTCATCATATTTTCATAATTGTTAATCGAGAATTACCTTTCAACTTTGAGTTATTGAGTCGGTTCAAAACAGTGGAAAACTAAAAAATTAATAATTAAAGTGTTTTTTGAATATTTTTACGCACATATGAGATTTGTTACAACTCTTTTGTTGTTGAAAACGAAAACAATCTCTATTGAAAATTGAACCAATCATGACTCCTCTTTTTCCTTTGGTTCAATTTTCAATGGAGAATGTTTTCCCTTTTTAACATGAATACCTTCCAAGAGAGGTTATCTTGAACAATAGAAAATAGCGACTAAAGTTCGTCGCAGATGATTTCAATAAAAATCTGTTATCATTTTGTTGAATTTTAAAAGTTTACAAAACATATACCTACATGTAAATCTTACCTAAAATTTCTCGCAACAAGTTTTTATCTTCGCGGGTATAATTAAACCGTTTATTCACCTTTTTATACAAATTGATGTAATGCTTTTTCATTGAATTTTGAATAAACTTTATTATTATTATTATTTTGAGTTTGAAGTGAGGCAGAAGATTAAAAAAAATGGAATCACATGAAGACATATATACATCTGGCTCAATGCGCCTCAGAGGAAGCAAGAGCCAAAACAAAGTAGAGAGAGAGACATATATACATTTAAGATAAAGTATACTGATTATGGAATTTATGATTGATAGCATAAGTAGTTGATATTACACTGTTCAGAGATATTCTTTGAGAGCGGTTTTGAATTTGTTTTTAGATACATTCATTTTGAAGTTTAGTAACTTCAATTGTTCAGGGCATGAGATTTTATTATTGAGAACAAGGTAAATAAATCAGAAGAGTTGGAATGTTCAGAAATGTTAGGATAGTCTCATACTTGTAGTTTCCGAACTGTATATTCAATCTGTAGGTTTTCTGTTCTATTGGTTGCAAGGGCAAGAGGAATCATACCTTTTTCAATATGGCTATAATAAACGTTCAAAATGATAAATGTCAATACAGTCAGTCCCTATGTCATTGGCTTGAGGCAAGGCGCACATTGGGACACACGCGACGCAGCCCATGCAACACAGCGCAGGGCACGCAACGCATGGCAAAGTGGTCAAGAGCGCATATTGCGAAACAGTATTGTGTTGTGGGAGAGCGGTGTGTAGTGTTTCTCAAAATGCTACAGCTAGATTTGAGTTTGAATCAGACTCCGATGAAGCATTTGAAAATGAAGTTTACCTTTATTGTTTAACACAAAGAACAAAGTCATGTCATAGAAGTAACTATCTTAAAAAAACGCATGATACCATCTGCTAATTGCAGTTCACCAGCAATCTTATTCCATAGTTCATCTTTCATTTTAGATTTCACATAGCCTGGATCTCTTGTATCATACAAAACTTTATGTTTTCTTACGGCTTCAATTAGTTCTTCCTCCATATTTGCGACCGCACGCACACGAAATTCTGTTTCAACTACTGACCGGCACACGCTTGTTCCGACACATTCGTGTGTTGCCCTACGCTGTGTCGCAATATGCGCATGTATGTGAACACCCGTAGAATAGAAAACCGTGCCCTGCACTGTGCTGCATGGGCTGCGTCGCATGTGTCTCAATGTGCGCCCTGCCATAGAGTTCTAACATATTCCAGGATATTATATTTATTTTTCTATTTAAAAATCACACGACTCTAAGTTCTTAATAATTTAATTTTTCTAATATACAACATACTTCTGTTTATCTTATTTCAATATATTTTTCCTTACGGTTTTCCCATATGGGTTTTAAACCCAACTGTTGATGTGTTTTATACCAGAGTGGTCTTTTCATTCAATAGAGATTTTGAATGATTGACTTTACTGCAAAAATGGCTTACCAACTCTTCGAATTCTTGATATTTTTCAGTCTGCTGATGCAAACCAAAAAGCTACATAAATTCGAGTTGGCTGCGATAGCGAATTTGTGCCCAGAGACAACTGAAGAAGCGAAATCTCTCATTCCATCTCTTGAAGGACGTTTTGAAGATGAGGAGCTACAAGCAGTTTTGGATGACATTCAAACTAAAAGAAGTATACAGTATTAAGATAGGGTGATTTCAAATTATGATCTGGTTAAGTCTTAATTAGAAGTGAGTATCCAAAAGCGGAGTTCTCATGTTGTATTTCTACTGTCAATAAATATTGTAATTGAAGTTTTCTAATTTTTATGCATTTTCCTCTCCCGAAACATTTATTCAGTTTTTGATTACAAATATCTTATATCCTACTAAAGCACTTGCCCATACTCAAAGTAGTACTGACAAAACAAATTACTTATATATAAGAGAATGAAAATATCTAAAACTTTTCGTCTAAACATCTCAGGGAAAACGAATTATCTCAAAAATATTTAAATTGATAGTAGTAGATCATCACGAAAAATGAGAAATAAAACTTGTTTTTATACCACTTCTATTTGTAGCCAACATTCCTGCAGTTTCGACCTAAATGGACATTGTCAAATACTATATAAACTGAGTTAATGAACTACTGCCTTTAAATAATAATAATATACTTTATTCAGTTGCCAGCACATTACGCATTGAAATTACATCTTCTGTCCACATATGTAGAAAAGAAAGGGTGAAGTTCAGAAATACAAACAGAAGTTGCATTGCTGTTCTTCCAGGCAGATTTGCAAAACAATTGGCATTAATACTACATACATACACATACAGTGAGCACGTAAAGGTTGGAACAAATTCGTTAAAAGCTTGATATGGCCATTGGGGAGAAAAAGCTCAGACACGTCGATTTTCTTTTTCGGTTTCGCATTTTTTGGTCTACTCAAAATTTTGATGACGTCATCGCTGTGCGAGTTATGACGTCATTTTAATTTTTTTTAAATGGCATTACCCTATTTTGATAATACCTTCAAAAAGAATGCATTTTTCTTTGTATGGATGTCATATTTTTTCTTATGTTACATAACCGTATTTTCTAGAAATAAAAGATATTTCAGTCATAATTAGGTCCGTCGACGTAAACTTCTGACTTGAGGTATCCTCACAAAAAAAATCTGGAGGGATTGGATCGGGAGATCTAGCTGGTCACTCTAAAAAAATCCTCTTCTGCGGTCGAAATCCGGAGTACGAGGGAATTTTTCTCAAGTACATCGGTATCGATAGGCGACCTCATACCTTATTGTGAAGCAAGTGCGATGTGAGTTGCCAAGATGCCAATCCCGACGTCTGCTGTTTGCTCGAAGTGTGTAACCGAACACCCAGGGTGGGGCTGTAGGTTTTTCCGCATTTTCTGCATCTGAAAGGTGAATACGCCACTAAAAATCAGAAAATCACACCGGAGCGCAACGGCAAATGATAATAATAGTCTTCCTCTGCCCTCAGACGAGGATTTTTAGAGTAGCCAGCTAGATCTCCTGATCTAACCCCACTAGATTTTATTTTGTGGAGATACCTTAAGTCAAAAGTTCACATTAACCGACTGAATATCACAGATTTATGAATGAGATATCTTTTATTTCTCGAACATACGGTTATCAAACATAAGAAAAAATATGACTATTATACACAGAAAACTGCGTTCTTTTTGAAAGTATTATCAAAATAGGGTGTGGCCATATGAAAAAAAATTTAATGACGTCATAACTCGAACATAGATGACGTCATCGAAAATCTGAGTAGACCAAAACATGCGCAACTAAAAAATAAAATCGACCTGTCTGAGCTTATTATTTCTAATGGCCATATCAAGCGTCTAACGAATTTGTTCCAACCTTTACGTGCTCACTGTATATACAAATGTATAGAGAATATCACATTGAAAAAAAAGAAGAGAAAGATAACGAAAACAGAATTGAATTAATAAATATAACAATACAGTACAATACACACACACACACAAAAGAAATACAAAAATAGAATAAACATTTACAACATCCACGGAAGTATTATATGTGGTGAATATATGCGGCTTAAGCATATTAAAAAGAATATGAATGAATTAAAATAATACATAACAGTGTTTTAAATATACAGGGACTTTCACGACGAGCGTTTGTTAGGAATATATGGAGAAGAATTCAAAATAAAAACTTGATATTTTGTGGTAGTGGGTTTTACAAAATGGCCTTCTCAACTAAATTATTTTCAACTTCCGGTCTCTTTCCGTTATGCGGGAAGTTGAGAGCAACTTCCTTATTTCAAATGGAACACCCTGTATTTCATTACATTTTTGAATTTCTCAGCCCATTTTAGGCCCACTTTGTATAACAATGCCCATACCCAAATTTGTTAGTTTTCGAGATATTGATTTTTTTTCTGAAAAATTTTACAGTTACAGCACCACTCCGAAAAAATCATAACTCATAGACAGTAACAGTTGAAATTGTGAAATTTCACAGAATCACACCTTAAGCATCCAGTCATGAACAGGTCCATCAAATTTTCGAAAGTAATTTACAGGGTGGTCGAAATAAAACATAACATCGAGAAAACTGATGAAACATGATTTTTTTAAATGGAATATTTTTTATACATTATTGGTAGAAAGATTTCTGGTTTGTTTCAAATATCAATTTTTTTGTCACATTTGAGAAGTAGTCATCCGAATGTTTCAGATATATTTCAGAAACATTGCTGAATGTTTATTGAATATTTCACTCACATATAATAGAAACCTCTTGGAAACATTTCAGATATCTTTGAAAGGAATATTCTTCTGGTGGGATATTCCTCTGAATATTTCATAAACACTTGCAATGATATGATATGTCTTAAACACAAATTTAGAAACATTCTGGATATATTTCAGGCAGTATGTATCAGAAAAACGTATACTGAAATAACAAGTCATTTGAACTGCTAACAAAAAAATATATTTATTCACACGATCATTTCGAACATAAACAAAATAGAAAATATAATTCTTGCTTCAAAAGAAAATTGATTATAATAATACAATACTTTTGATTCACACATCACAAATTTTAAAACATTTCAGAAATATTTCCGAAAAATGCTTTTGCGGAATGGATAGAAGTAATACAGAATAAGATTTACGAGTTCCACTGATTATTTTTCTTATTAAATAATCTAAAGAAGTGCTTACTCCATTGAATCTATTCTTTGTTGTTAAAATTGTTACTTCCGTCAACCGATTGCACCCCTACGCGCAACCCTCGGAAGTCTTCGAGAGACTTGTGTGAGCTAGGGAAGATGCAGCCCTCACCTTTTAACGTGTGATGCACGAGACCGATGACCATGCGAGGCTTTGAACCCTCGACCCTTCGCTCCAAAGGCGAACGTTCTACCAGCACGGCCACCACGGCCCATAATTCTGATTTTATTATTTTATTTATTAATTACTTCTTAATGTTGTATTTACCTTCATGTTATTTGCATTATGTGAATTTTTATCCCTCTCATAAACTGTATGTTTCTTGGGAAAAAACAAATTGTATTGAACTGAAAAAAACTGAATATCTCGGGATATTGGAAGCCGTCCAACAATCGACTCGAAGAATGTTTCGATTAATGTATTATGTACCGACTGGAAATATTTTGGTACGTTTGAACGGAAAACTTCGCACCCTTCTTGAAATATTACGGGTTGAGTTTTTCCTTCTTTTATTAGTGCTATTCAAGTATTCCATTTCAAAGTCAGGACCACTCGAAATTTATCATGTTGAAAATAGCTCGCTGAAAGCTTTTTATATCTCGAGAGAGAAAATATCGATTGCTTTGACAAATGTTGTTTGTTTTCCATTTGAGTGCGTAAAATAGTTTATTTGGTACACTTAAAGCATTCGGTTATATTTATAGATTTTAAAATAATATTTGGATTTTGATCAAATTCATTTTATGAACTGTCCACTTATCTAGTGGTTGTATTTATAAATTTCTACACTCATCTTTGAAAACTTGTGACGGTATGTGAATGTTTTGAAGTAGTTTCGAATACTTTCAACCGTCATGCCAATGCTGAGCGTTTCTGTTGGTGCAGGATCCCAGTAAACCAAATTATGTGTCTGAAACATTTCGGACACCAATTATCTCTAACGTGAAACGTTTCATCTTTTGACTCAGAAATGTTTGTGAAACATACCAGACACCAGAAATGACATAGGTATGAAACGTTTCGTAGGAAATGTTTCGATAGAGATGCATCTGAGACACAACATTACTGTGTATGAGTACCGTCAGATATATTTCACACGTAATGTCTTGAAAGAAACGTTTAAAAAACATAACATAATTGTTATATTTTTCACAGCAACTGTTCCGAAAGCAACATATTTATATGAATAGTTGGAATAGCACTTCAACTGTATAGATGTTATTGAATGTGTGACTGATTTATGATCAAATTGTGATAGAATCACGACAGAAAAAAATCATTTTTGTGTTCAGTGTCCGATATTAGTTCATCTGGAATGCCAATAACCTATTACAAGTGAGTAAAAAACTCAGTACTTCTCATTAAATAGTGATTTGAATGAGACTCTCCGTCATTTACTCACAACAACAAATACGCTACACTGTTCCACCAACGGTATAGTTGACAGAATAAAATAGAGGAATGACAGCTAACAAATGAAGAATTGTTAAGGAAGCTTTTGAATGCCATATCTATAGAAGGGCAAAAAATAAAGGAGGAAATAAATGATAATATCAAAAAAGAAAATGATAAATTAGCACAATTACTGACTGAGCAGAATCAGCAAATTAATGTCCTTAAAACAAATAACAAAATACTGGAAGGAAAATATCTGACACTGGATAGAGATTATAGGAAGAACAACGTCATTATTTTTGGTCTGAATCCAAATGCATCTAATACCACTCTTACATCATATGTCGTTGAGAAATTGAATTCTTTATTAGAAATTGATATTCATGAGAACGATCTCAATAACATATATGCTTTGGGTCGTGGCGAAAATGCACCAATAAAAGTTGAGTTTCTTTCTTATCTCAAGAAAAGCTTGATATTCAAGAATGTTCAGAAACTGAAAGGATCCAAAATTTCTGTCATAAACGATATGTGCAAGGAAGATCAAGCGGACTACAAGGTTCTACAAGCTCATATGAAGGAAGCCAGAACTCGCAATCTTACAGCAAATATTAGAGGACTGAAACTGCATGTAAATGGAGAAACATACTCTGCTGACCAATTGAGAGAGGATAGATATATCGACTGCTAGCAAACCTAGTCGAATCATACAAAAACGCGATTCACTTAGTGCTCCATCTTCTCCATTTTCCGAATTTAAAAATCCCGATAATTATTTGGGATGCGAAGAAGATATTAGCTTACCGGAAAAAAATACATTATCTCACACAAGTCAACTATTTAAAAACAAGAAACCATCAGATACGGAAGGCTCTCTAAGCTCCTCAAATTCTACCACTCACGAGAGAAGAACCCGACAGAACAGTGCAAAATCGCTCAAGAAATAGCTCCATTCATATTTTCCTTTGTCTGTTTAGTCTCATCTCTGCAGTACATTTTGTTTAATCACTTCAATTCCATCTTATCATAGGTATACCATTGTTTTACTAAAATAAATTAAAAATAAAATGAATTTTACCTTCGCGCGTGTCAATGTTCGATCATTAGTACCCAGTTTCAATAATTTACATTTGCTTCTCAATGAGCAACCGTATGATGTAATAGGTCTCACTGAGACATGGTTACATCCAGGAATCCCAAATACGGCAATAGATATCGAGGGTTACAGGTTCATAAGTTCTGACCGCCTTGTGAGGAGAGGTGGTGGAACTGGTATATATATATATATAAGGAATAACTTGGAATACAGGGTTATACTAAATGAAACACTGGATTATGTGGAACAATTGTGGAATGAAATAAAGCTTGAAAAGAATAAATATGCCCTTGGAATCGTATATAGGCCACCTAACACCGATCATGTTGCTTTTCTCACCCAATTCGAGGATACCTTAATTGGCATATTCTCTGATTATAACAAAATTATTTGCCTGGGTGATTTTAATATCAATTTATTGGACATAGATTCTCATCTGTCTAGCGAGTTGCTTGGCATCACAGAAACTTTCAACTTAGTTCAAAGAATAAAAAATCCCACCCGCGTATCAAACACCAACATTACTCTTATCGACATACTTTTCACTAACTTTGAAGTTGCCAGCACTGATGTTCATGACGCGAATATAGCCGATCATTTCGTCATTTCTTCCTCATTTAAATTAATTCATAGAAATCCTACTTCAAAAAAGTTTTCATATAGAGACTTCAGTCAGATCAATTATAATCAATTTCAAATAGATCTTGAGACTTTACCTTGGGATAACATTTACACTATAGAAACAATAGATGAGAAAATTGATTTCTTAAATAATAATATTCTTTCCTTGGTTGATGTGCATGCTCCGTTAAAAACATCACAATTTAATGGTTCCAAAGACAAATACACTCCTTGGATAACTGATAATATAAAATATATGCAGAAAATACGCGACAACGCCTTAAGACGATACAGAAGAAATCGGCAGACCGTTCACTTTGAATACTACAAACAGCTGAGGAACTTTACCTCATCCTCCATAAAAAGAGAAAAAAAAGCGTACCTAGAATTTACCTTTCGAAATTCCAGTAGTAAACAACAGTGGCAAATATTTAGGAAACTTGATATCTTGAAAGATAGTCAGATTCAGCTGCCTGATAACCTCAAAAACGTGAATATTTTGAACAATTTTTTTTGTCAATGAATCAAAGAATGATCGACTTCCTGAACCTGCAATAATAGAGTTCTACTCTGGTAGAGTAAAAGATGGTATTGATGATTGGTTACATTTTTCTCATGTTACTGATGATAATGTTTTGTCCATAATCAAAAACATAAAAACCAAATCATTTGGGTCTGATATTAATATAAATTTACTACTGCTCTGTTGTCCTTATATAATTACTTATGTTACCCATATAATGAATGAATGTTTGGACAAATCTTATTTTCCTAAAGTCTGGAAGCACGCTCTAGTCCTTCCAATAGCCAAAGTTAAACAGCCAATAGATAGGTATCAGACACTTACGGAGTATCAGCATACTACCAACTTTGTCGAAGGTTCTTGAGAAAACACTTGAATTGCAAATAAGAAGACATCTACACAAAAATAATATTATTCCAATGTATCAATCGGGTTTTAGATCAGGATACAGTTGTTCGTCTGCCCTCTCGGCTATTTCTGACGATATTATCAAATCACTAGATAAGAATGAAATAAGTGCCCTGATCTTACTTGATTTTTCAAGAGCCTTTGATACTCTAAGTCATGATATCCTGATTTCTATTTTACATTTCATTGGCTTTGATTATACTGCTTGCTCTATCCTAAAGTCGTATTTGTTCGACAGATCTCAGCAAGTTAAGCTCGACCATTCCATTTCTGATTCATTGGAGCTCTGCCAAGGAGTTCCAAAAGGAAGTATTTTGGGTCCACTCTTATATATTATTTATACCAGCAATTTCTGTTCGTACAGAGAGAACTGTAATTATCATTTCTATGCAGACGACACACAGCTGTATTATTCATTCAATTTATGTGATATACATGAGGCCAACCAACTCATCAACTCTGACTTGAATCGACTTCTTGATCTTACAAATGGGAACTCATTGAAGATCAATTCAAATAAATCTGTTGCGATTTTGTTTGGATCTGACCATCAAAGAAATGAAGCCCTCAACATATTGAACGTCTGTATTGGTGAGGAAATGATACAATTCAAAGATTCCTGCAAAAATCTAGGGCTCATTATGGATTACAAACTACGATTCAAAGATCACATAACTTGGAAATTGAGAAGCGCATATTCTTCTCTGAAATTTATTTACAGTCAAAGACACTTTTTGAATGCGAAATTGAAAATACGGTTGTGTGATAGTCTCGTACTCTCCCAATTTAATCATTGTGATGTCGTTTATGGTCCCTGCCTTGACAATGCCAACGTCAAGGGAATCCAAAAGACTCAAAATTCGTGCCTGAGACTTATATATGGAATAAAACGTCCTCAATGAATCTCTCATAAATTAAAAGAGGCTGGATGGCTTAGCATGTTTAACCGGCTGAAACATCATATGGTATGCTTTTTCCACAAACTACTGATGGACAAAACACCTGAGTACCTGTTCAGGAGAGTAACCTTCAGAACAGATGTACATAACCTGAACTTGCGCCGGAAAAATATGATAACGATACCAAAGCATAGGAAAGAAATTTTTAAGCGGTCTTTTTCTTATAACATTGCACTTTTTGGCGACGTCCTGGATGTACCATGTAACTCTTTGAAATCACAGGGCTTCAAAGTTTGGTATAAACGATATTTGTTTGGTAGACAGTTATCCATGATAGATATTATACCTATTGCTCAAATCATAAATATTTCTACTAATACTACTTACAAAATTATTGTGTATGAAATTCTTTAGATTTAATATTTTCTTGTTTTTTTATTTGTTCTCTTTTTTTTACCTTTTTGTCTCCTTTTTTTGTTTCTAAGCAGGGATCTGTGGAAGAATTGGCATTATAGCCTAACAGATTCCTTTTATTTACCTACAAATAATATACCTTTGTAATATATTATACAAGTTAATGTATGTATGTATGGTAAATGAATAAAAATGTATTATTATGTGTTATTATATTATAGTTATTTACGTAATCAGTTATGAAAAGACTCATATTGTTCGATGACTGTAATATTTGCCAAAACGAGTGAAGCGAGTTTTGCAAATTTCGCGAGTCGACCAAATAAGTCTTTTCATAACGTATTTCGTACAAAATTTTATCTAATGATATCATTTCATGAATATAATATAATGGTTTTCTCGTGATATGGGACATTGGCGTTGGCGCTTGTCAGAATGAATATTTAATAAGCAATGTCAAACGTGTCAGTTCAAAAATGAGTAGTTGCTCCGACGAAATAGCGTCTGATATAGAAGAATCGGCAAATAAGGCATTAAATGAATTGATACCTCAAAAATCAAAAGCTAGATATGACGCAGCTTACCAAAAGTATGAAGAATGGTGCCAAACGAAGAAAGTTACAGTTATAACTGGAAAAGTAATGTTGGCATATTTCGAAACTATGAAAGCTTCGACGATGTGGACGACATATTCCATGTTGAAGAGTGAACTAAAAGTTAAGAAAGATATTAATATCCAAACTTACACCACATTGATTGCATTACTGAAAAGGCGGTCAGTGGGTAATCATGCAAAAAAATCAAAAGTGTTCAGTAAAACAATTCGAAACTTTCATAATAGAAGCTGATGACAAACATTTTTTAATTGCGAAGGTATTTGCTTGAGCCAGCTTCGAAAAGATTGTTTAGAGAAGAAACGAAAGAGATCAGAACAGAAAAAGTTATAGCAGAATTAGGAGAAACATCGTGTTCTGCTTTGAATTTTGTTAATTGTACTTTGAATAATCCTGTTTTCAATATTTTCAAAGAATTAAATTAGTAGTTTCTTGTTCTATCATTACACAACTAGTTGCGTAATGAATATTACACAACTCTTGTTCACTTGTCTCAAGTGACAGTTTTGAAAAAACTGACGTTTCAAAATTCACAAACGTCATGTAATACCTGACTTCGAAACTGAGTTAGATAATAGATATTTACGATATAAAGTGTCGTAAAGATTCATATTACGAAATGATATGGGAAATTTGTCAAACGAGGCCGTTAGACCGAGTTTGATAACCCATTGAGTATCGTAATATGAATATACGAATATAGTACATTATTTTACCTACTACCAATAATGTTAATTATTCACTCAAAATTATTCAATATTCCTGAAATTAATGATATTAGAATCATCTAACAAGCAAGCGTTGCGCCCATTGTTGATTTATTTTGCAAACTGTCACTTTTGACGCGTTCACTTCAGTTTGGTATAATAATTGTATAGACATGAGTTCCGACTATGAAAGTGTGGAATCTGATATTGAACTTGCTGCAAATCTCGCAATAGATACAGAAAAGAAAATAAGCGATTCGAAGACTGGTGCAGTTCAAAAAAAGTCCGTGATATATAGGACAAAACTTTATCAGCTTATTTTGCTGGGAAATTAAAAAATTCAGACCTTATTAACTGATAAATCCCTGGATAGATCCTCAAAGGACCACGCACAAACCTTATGGGAAATGGATTTCGGTGAATTCTTCTGATTTTTTGGTATGATGAACTTTTCAATGTACTGATCAAAAGTCTCCACGGGCACAACGAAAAATAATGGACAGTTTTTGAGAAAAAAATTGCTCAATGTCGGCAAAATGGGGAATTTGGCATAGTAAAACGGGGGAAATATACCGTGTTATTTTGCAACTTTATGCCTCTTGGAAATTGTAGCATGAGCTTTAGCAATTCTTTTATAGGTCTTGTGTCTGTACAGTACCTTTTACCAATAATTGCAGACTATACAGGGTGATGCATAAAGCCATATTCCGAGGAATGATAAAATAATGTTTATAACATTACGAACACAACAGATTGTGAGAAAATTAGTCAATGGATATGGATTAGTTTATAAAGAAAATGATTCAATTGGTATATAGGGTCTGATACAGGAAACAATAATGAAAGTAAAAAAAATGGGCATATTGATAAGTTTACTTATTACAACACTATAAATATGTACGAAAAAACGTGTCGCAAGATTTATTGAAGCATAACCTTGTTGAAACTACTTTTCCCGTCCTGATCGAATGTCTCGTTAGGCACAACGGAAAATAATGAACAGTCTTTGAGAAAAAACGGCCCAAAGTCGGCAAAATAGCGTTTGAGGAAATGAAACCTTGAACCTGTTAAAAGTAAACAATGTTTCATTATTCTCATTCTTTCAATCATCCTATCATTCCTTTACGTAATAATAATGTATTTGACATAATCCTACATTGATTTTTATTCATCATATAATTGAACCAATCATTCCATAATTGCATTTCTATATTGTCACATAGTTTCATCTACTTCATCCGCTACTGAACTAATATTTCAACCGGTATCATGGTTTTTTGATCAAGTTACCAGTTGTCTATTGGTTGTCATGATGACATATCATTAGTAATGTCTATCTCATGTAACGTTTACATGGTAAATGAAAGATTTTTCTAAAGTTTGAATCGTTTGCCTGTTTATCTGATATTTCATACCTCTCTGATGGCTTTTATACAAAATCAAAGACGTTGTTTCATATGCAACAATATTTTTCATATACAACGAATGGCAAAATTAGATGGGGTGAACAATGAAGAAAAGCGGGAGATTGCTATTCAACAAAGGGAAGAATCAGGACTACCAGATATTCCCATTGACAACTTTACAAGACTGTGCCTCAATTGTAATAGGGCAGTAAAATAGAAGAGGTAACTGCTTTGCAAGACGACTGGACGTTTTTGAAGCTGAATGTTTTGAAACAAACTTCGAGCGAATCGTGCGTAGTATGTAATGCTAGACTCAATCTGAATCGGTTAACTCTGAAGTGCCGTGACAATGTTTTTGTTTTGCAAAACATTTATATCGGAGATAATGCTAGGTCTTGCATACATCATTTGGATTATAATGGTTTTTTCTTGAGACAAATTCTTCCTGGGATGCAGTTCAATTTTCGATCATGTAGAATGAAAAAAAGGAATTTGGTGGCTTTCTTGCAAGAACTCAGGAATGTACAGAACATGCCACAATGGGATTACCAGGATGAAGAGAGTTTCACAGATGAAGAATTCAAATCGATGATTCCAATAAATAAGGATCAGTTCCGCAATATCTATACTTACTGCGATTCTGTACCAGTAGAATGTGGAGACAGATATATTTATAAAAAAGATCTCCTGGCTTTTTTGTGCAAACTTAAACAAGGGCTATCCGACGACTTTTTGAAAGTAATTTTCAAATATCCTTCACGGCAATGCACAAGTATGGCAATTTCAAATGTGAGAAGATCACTTGCACAAAGATTCGTCCCAGAAAATATTGGTTTCGGTTCAATCACTCGGGAACAATACATTCAACGCCATGTAAATGAGTTCACAAATATATTATATAATCCAAGTCCTGAACAACGTAAAGCCATTGCATATGTAGATGGGACGTATTGTGAAGTGGAGAAAAGCAAGAATTTCAAAGTTCTCCGTCAGTCTTACTGTAGACACAAAAATTACCATTTATTGAAGCCAACGTTAATTGTTGCTCCCAACGGTTACATTTTGTCAATTCAAGGACCTTACTTCTCCGACCCCAAAAACAACGACGCGTCAACTTTGCGAAATGATTTTCAGCGAGATATTAATGGTATAAGAAACTGGTTTGTTGAGGATGACATTTTTGTTGTCGATCGTGGTTATAGAGACGCCATTTCTCTTCTACAAGAATTAGGTATTGTACATAAAATGCTCTACAGTGGACAGCATGGACAACAACCTACTACTGAAGAGGCTAATGTCTCTCGCCTCGTGACCAAAACCCGGTGGATAACTGAAAGGCGGAATGGACAAATGAAATCAATCTTTAAGTTTTTTTCGACCACAATATCAACCCATCATATTTATCATTTAAGAGACTTTTTTCTTATTGGTGGAGCAATTATTAACAAATACCACCCAGTGATTGAAATGAGAGGAGCAGATGCAGAATTAGCCCAACTGATTCTGGAAAGATCTCGCCAGATAAATAGGGTACAGAACATAATTGAGGAAGAAAATCTCATGAGGAGACGTGTAAGATGGATACCATTGGACCATCATCATTTTCCTTATTTTCCTAGGCTGACTCTGGACTATTTACGGGATTTGACTGTCGGTACATATCAATTGAGACTTGCTCCATCTTATATACAAGATTCAAATCAGCGGGAAGCTCTAAATGAACTTCATTTCGATACCTCACTTCGATATCCCGGATTACTGTGTTTCAGAGTTTTTTCCCGTCATCGCAACAACACAAAATATAAAATGTGGATACAGTACACAAATGAAAATGATAACCCTATAACAGGTTATTATTGTACTTGTAAGGCAGGTGCCAGAACACTGGGCACATGTGCTCATATATCAAGTGTTCTTTGGTTCATTGGTTACGCCAGACATGAACCAAATGTCAAGTATCCATTAACAAACTTGTTGGACCACATTATCGATGCGGGAAATCGAAATGGAAATGAGGTGGAACCTCATGTTATTGGCTGAATGCGCTTCAGTTCGTTCAACAAAGTCTTTGTTTTGGGTTTTGTTGAATAATTATTGTTTCAATGTATATTATTTGTTGTATTAAAATTCTAAAATATATTATTCTTCATTAAATCTTCCGACACATTTTTTCGTATATATTTTGTAATACAATTGACTTCCATTATTGTCCCCTGTAGTACCCCCTATATATCAACTTCTATAGAACCATATCCATATCCATTGACTAATTTTCTCACAATCTGCTGTTTTCGTAATGTTATAAACATTATTTTATCATTCCTCGGAATATGGCTTTATGCATCACCCTGTATAGTCTGCAATTATTGGCAAACGATGCTGAAAGAATTGCTAAAGCTCATGCTACAATTTCCAAGAGGCATAAAGTTGCAAAATAACACGGTCTATTTCTCCCGTTTTAGTATACCAAATTCCCGATTTTGCCGACTTTGAGCAATTTTTTTCTCAAAAACTCTCCATTATCTTTCGTTGTGCCCATGGAGACTTCTGATCAGGACATTGAAAAGTTCATCATACCAAAAAATCAGAAGAATTCACCGAAAGCCATTTCCCATAAGGTTTGTGCGTGGTCCTTTATAATGAATTAATTCTTGTTATCCTTTTCCATTGCATAGACCGACATTTAAAAAGAGAAACAAATGAATTTTACTTTACCGCACTAGTGCGGTAAAGTATCTCATTACGAAACTCATATCAGTATCGTAATGTTTGATATTACATATTGGTAGTAGGTAAACACAATAACATAACTGCATATGGAATACATTCCCGAAATATTTCAAAAGAAACACATAGTAAATATTTCACATGGTTCCTGATGAGTAGATATGTAGATACCAAAATACAGGATTTCTGCAAATAATTTCCATAAACAGTAGCTACGGAATACTACGGAATATTTAAATAACATTTACATAAACCATATATTTATTTTATTGTTCATGAATAAATGAATGAAACAATTATAATAGGCATTAATTAAAAATTTATTTTCTAGCCACTTGTATACATTGTTTATTATAATGTTGAGATTGGGATGTTGAGATTGGGATGAATTAACTATTTCCCGTTGGAATCTCAAGGATGCCTGACGAAACCATATGATAGGATTCTTTTCAATCTGCTATCGGGCACATTGGGAAATCACTTTCGCGCTGCATCTGAAAAAATACTGTGAAGTAAATACCATCACCTATTCACTTTACCAACTTTTCATTATAATCCGATGACAATGGAAGTGTCCAAACAGAGATTGATGTGGGAAGCTGAATACACTTGCGTAGAATAAATGGGGAGGGAATTTTTGTATAAAGTGTATAATTATTTCTTAAATATGCAAATCGTTTTCGATTTTCGTCATCTTCAGTTCCTTCCTTCCTGAAAGTAAATACTCTGTTTGTGAGAGATTCTTTAATTTGAATTCAATAAATTTGTAGGTTATGAAATTTGGGAAAAGGTTCTAAAGTTTGATGAGTAAGTACTTACAAGTCAGGTAAAATGAAGAATTACAATTTTAAATGTATTTTATGAAATTTTGGATTTAAAACCCACGAAATATTAATTATTCCTGTTTCTGACTTGTAAGTACTTATCAAACTTCAAAACCTTTTTCCAAATTTCATAACCTACAAAATCATTAAGTTCAAATTCAAGAATCTCTCACAATCAACGTATTTAATTTTAGGAAGCACTGAAGATGACGAAAATCGAAAGCACTTTGCATATTTAAGAAATTATTCACTTCATACCAAAATTTCCTGTCATTTATTCTAAACAGAGAGATGTGCTGATACAATATAGCATACTTATTTAGGTATGTTATTGAACTGTGTTTTCACTGTTTCTACAAAAAAAGGCATTTCATGGTGCCATTAACCTAGAAAGTTGGTTGATGACGTAGATCAAATCATGAAATTTCTTCAAAATATTTACCCAAATTATGTACAGTATATGTTTCACTTTTCATGGAAGCACCCCCGTAACTTCCGTAATTATCAAGGTAGAATGATGGAACACTCAGGACTGAAGGAAATTATGGAAATGCACCTACCGGTTCAATGGTGATGGCCTAAGTAATATACACTGTCCGTCAGTGGCGATGGAACAACCCAATTTTACGGTAAATCATAATAGGGGGCAAAATAGAAGCGAAATTCCATCAGATTCGTAATCAGGACCCCCAACTCATTACAGATACTCCTTTTTCCTGAAAAAAATTCGGTCCTGAAAAATCCGAATTTGTCTCACTTTTCATGAAAGCACCCCCGTAACTTCTGTAATTATCAAGGTAGATTGATGAAACACTCAGGACTGAAGGAAATCATGAAAAAGCTCCAACCAGTTCAATAGTGATGGCCTAAGTGGTATACACTGCCCACCAGTTGCCCGTAAAAATGTGTTGTTCCATCGCGACTGGCGGGCAGTGTATATCACTTAGGCCATAACCATTGGATCGGTAGATGCATTTCCATAATTTCCTTCAGTTCTGAGAGATTCATTATTCTACGTTGATATTTACGGAAGTTACGGGGGTGCTCCCATGGAAAGTGAGACAAATTCGGATTTTTCAGGACTGAATTTTTTTCTGAAAAAAAAAGGATCTTCAATAATTTGGGGGTCCTGATCACGAATCTGATGGAATTTTGCTTCTATTTTGCCCCCTTATATGATTTACCGTAAAAATGGGTTGTTCCATCGCGACTGGCGGGCAGTGTATATCACTTAGGCCATCACCATTGAACCAGTAGGTGCATGTCTATGATTTCCTTTAGTTCTGAAAGTTTCATCATTCTACCTTGATAATTACGGAAGTTACGGGGGTGCTTCCATGAAAAGTGAGACACACTGTATAATCAATTGTGATCTAAAAACATTAAATATCTGCTGTTCGGCGAAAACAGATTGATATCCACTGTAACGCCTATGGTACTTACGAATGGAATCTTATATTCGGGTTAGAACACATGGATTGTTTGCAAACCCAACAAGATTGCACCTTTATGAGTATCTGTATATTATACTGCCACTATATAATACAAATTAGTTCCAAAAACACTATTTCAACAACAATCCCACAAAAAGCAATGACAGCATCTGACAGAACTGTCAGAAGTCCACTTTGTGGAAAACATAAACATTGATATGCGTTGAAAAACGACCAAACACAAACTCTCCACAACCATTTGAAGACGCAAGTAATGATTTTTCTCGATAGTTTTAATTTTGAGTCTTGTAAGTAATACACAAGTTGCATGATAGTGTCACCATCACCATCGTTCATTCTTCGATTGTTATCATTCGATAACATGTGGTGACATAATTTTGTCTATGAAAAAGACTTATCACCTACGGGATGTGACAACGCCCAACTCAATATCACAACTACAGATTGTGGCCATTTACGACTTCAGACCAGGATGTAAACAGCTATAGGTCCTGTACAATACTTTATAGGTCCATGTTTCATAGCAAACAAATTAAACCAGAAAATTTCACTCTTCACACCTGATCCTCATCTCGATGCACTTTCTTTCCTTACACTAGACGGACTTGGCTGAGCTCAAGTCAGTAATTAGCAAAATAAAAAACAAAAATTCCTCAGGTGTAGACCACTCATCAGCCACAATAGGGAATATGCAAGTGATTTAAATTAACTTGATTTTTTTACCTCATATACTTTATTGTCTTGAAATTACACCTAAACCATTAGTTTATTATATAGTTTGTATTTAACTCCATAAAACTTTAATCAAAAAGTGCTTAATAAGCGCGCGGAATTCAAATTTGCGAAACTCATCACCATTGGTCGAAACGAAGAATGACGTCACATGGCACGTTATGAAATGTATTTGTGTTGATATTCATACTGTGCTAGTCGTCTTTCATAGAAAATTTGTTTTTATTTATATATTTGTAGTGTTTTCCATTACATAGTTCGATTTTGGTCTAGTGACAATTGTAAATTATCAAGAGCAATGACTGAAAGCGGTTTTGTCAAAGCACAATCCGACAATACCTGAACTGATAAGTAGTAATAGTTTATCGAATGATAGTTTCCCTTTTGTAATTTAGGTGAGGCAGGTATATACAAAACATTTATGCATACAAAACTTACTTCTGATCAATTCACTTCATGTTAACTATCGAAATACAATGTACTCACATTGAAATGATCTTCACAACAATGTAAATGTGATATTGGAGATACTTCGCCTCTTCTCATAACCTTACACCATTGTTTACGTATTTTCGCATCTCTTGGAACAGAAAAAAAATACTTTACTTGGTGTACTTATAATTGTGTTTTGACATTCCGGTACTAGACAATACCAATAAAATGTTTTTTTAGCATTTTCCTTTATCGTAATAGCGATTAAAACTGCTAATCCCTAACCTAATTAATAACTGTCAATAGTGTCAATGGCCATAACTATAGAAAAGCTTGTTCATTGAAGACTGCTCTGGTTAATCGAGATCACTTTCACATATGTTCATCTCTCTCTAACACTTGTACTGCATTTGTCTTACTCTTTTATAAAATATCAACTTCAAGCAAGTAGAGCAATCAAAGTACGTCTCAACGAACGACACTGAAGAAGAACAACACTCTTAGCGCCATGTGACGTCATCCACAGCGCGCGAAAATGGAGGCGTTCAAATAGGTCAAATTCAATCGGTATTTTGTATATTATTTTAAAAATTAATTCCAAGACTTTCAACCGTATTTATATTTTTTACTATGTTGTAACGAAGTGAAAAATTGGTTAAACAAATTTTAAAAAATTATGCATATTCCCTATTACCTTATGAAGCCCTAAGTGCCCTAGCTAAGGCTATTAACAAGTCTTTTGCGGAATGTATTTTTCGTAGGTTTAGGTTTCCCAGAAAGGTGGATTGGAAATAATGGTCATGTGAGATGGCCAGCAAGGTTGCCTGACCTTACAGTACTTGATACTTATTTGTGGGGCACATTAAAAAAGCGGGTTTATAGCCAGAAAGAGTTCAATAATGTTGGGCTCTGCAATTTTTCTATTAGAAGTGCTGTCGCCACCATATTTCGTCAGAGCTTTCATAATTGAGAATAATAATGGAAAATTCTTCTGACAGTAAAAAATAACCGTGCGTGTGGGGAGAGTTGGGCTCAACAATGTTTTTATTAGAGGTCCTGTCGCTACCATATTGAGAATAATGGAAGGTTCTATTGACAGAAAAAAATTACCAAGCGTTGGGGCAGAGTTGGTCTCAGCAATTTTTTCATTATATGTCCTGCCATCACCATATCTCGTCAGAAAGTTTATAAATGAGAATTATGGAAGACTACATCAACAGAAAAAAAAACCGTGCGTTGGGGAAGAGTTGGGCTCAGCAATTTTTTTTATTAGAGTTCCTGCTACCACCACATTCTGCCGGAGAATTTATGATTGAGGATATAGTAGAAAATCTACAGAAAAATAATACCGAGAGTTGGAGGAGAGTATAGGGCCATTCCATTTTTTTGTTCGAGGTCCTGCTACTACCATATTTCCTCAGAGCATTCACGGTTGAGAAAAATGAAACATTCCATAGACAAAAAAATAACCGAGCTTTGGGGGAAAGTTGGGCTCTGCAATTTTGTTATCAGAGGTCCTACCACCACCATATTTCCACAGAGCGTTCATGTTTGAGAATAAAGAAAGATTTCATATACAGAAAAAAAAATAAGCGAACGTGGGGGAAGAGTTGAGTTGAGCTATTTTTTCATTAGAGATTTTGTCGCCACCATTCTTTGGCGGAGCGTTCATAATGGAAAATGATGAAAGAATACATGGACAGAAAAAATACCGAGCGTTGGGGGAGAGTTAGGCTGAGAAGTTTTTTTGATTAAAGGTCCTGCCACTACCATTATTTGGCGGATCGTTTTTGATAGGAAATTATGGAAGAATACATTGACAGAAAAAAATACCGCGCGTTGGGAGAGAGTTGGGCTCAGCAATATTTTTACTAGAGGTCCTGCTACCACCATATTCATTCAGAGCGTTCATGATTGAGAATAATGAAAGATTCTATAGACAGAAAAAAATTACCGCGCGTTGAGGAAGAGTTGGGCTCAGAATTATTTTAATTAGAGGTCCTGCCGCCACCGTATTTCGTCAGAGCTGTTCACGATTGAGAATAATGAAAGACACAAAAAATAACCGATCATTGTGGGAGAGTTGGGCTCAGCAATTTTTTTTTATCAGAGGTCGTACCACCATCATATTTCGTCAGACTGTTCATGATTGAGAATAATAAAAAAATTCATAGACAAAGAAAAATACCGAGCGTTGGGGAACAGTTAGGATTATATTTTTTTGTTAGAGTTCCTGCCAACACCATATTTTGTCAGAGCGTTCACGATTGAGAATAATGAAAGATTCCATTAACAGAAAGAAGTTACAGAGCGTTGGCGGTGAGTTGGGCTCAGAAACATTTTTGTTAGAGATCTTGCCACCACCATTCAGAACTTTTTTGAAGGAAAATATTGAATGTCTCCTTCGAAATAATTTCGTCATTGAAGAAGAATAATCAACATTATATCGGTAGATTTGATCCATATATCGTCGAGATCTAGTCGATTGCATGCAGGATGAATTTCGAAGAAACGCATAAAATATAATTTATTTGACATTCCGTACCTACATAACAAAGAAACATAATTGTATCCCTCCTATACCTAATAAATGGATCTTCAATGTATTACAAGATTTTTTCTTCAGAAAAAACAAACCGCAGGCTCTAAAATTGCGGATATGTTTTGTGATTATGATCCGATTCTGTTATAAGTGGTATTTGGGGGTACCCGAAGTCGGGGATTTTAAAATGAATAATTTTAAGATGGCAAACAAGTTATGTGATTATGGTACGATTCTATTCAATATTGGTTGTTTGGGGTTTTTGAGGTATTTGGTGTTCTGGCATCGACTGCTGGTCATTAGCCACGTGTTCTGGATAGGCTTTGTTACTAACTCCATGCGCCACCTTAGGAGCAGCACTGTTAATTGGAACGCATCAGTGAATCGTGCAGGACTGACCCCAGTCCAGCCACGAGATTTGAATAATTTAATCGGTAAAATTAAATTACAAAATCCCAGCCGCAACTGGGGCTCGAACACCGGACCTTTCGACCCAAAGTCGGACGCTCTAACCACTGCGCCACGCCCCGACATATTCATTATAGTTAAAATAACTTCAGAATATACTGCGAACAACAGTAATTTACTGCGAATAACAACAATGATTTCAAATAGATACTCCATTAACAGGATGTTGAATAAAATACATTTACTTAGTTGCAGTATAATTAGCATTTTTGTGTAGCTACTTCATCATTATGAAATAGTACACTCTCCACAATAGGCTATTTCAAGTATGACATCTTCTACTAATAACTTCATATAGAACATATTGCCAAAGATACGATTATTTTTTCCTCATCAGGCATCATGATTTTTACTAGCTTTTATTCAACTTGCAATTTCTATATGTATGTATGTTTGTTTAGGTGGAATATTTCCACATCATGAACGCTCTGCCAAAGAATGGTGGTGGCAAAATCTGCAATAAAAAAATTATTGAGCCCAACTCTCCCCTACCCGTACCCAAGGAAAAAACAGGACTCTGACAAACTGCTAGAACGCAGTAGAGCGCATCTCCTGGTAAATTGTTCTCCCATTGCATTCCTCAATTTCGTCAAGAGATTGGATATACTGGGAGAAATATAACCATAGGGTGAGCCACAATAAGCCATTGGCCGCAGAGTGGAGGGCCTGATACGGGCCCACTCACGTTCAAACGTAACCTAACCTAACCTCCCCTACCACTCGGTTTTTTATTCTGATGTCGATGTATTCTTTCATTATTTTCCACCATGAACGCTCTGCCAAAGAATGGTGGCGATAAAATATCTGATAAAAAAATTGCCCAACGTAACCGAAGTAAGTAGGGTTATATTTCGAGCAGTTGCTTTGATGTTTCAGATTTTTCGTCGTCAGTATGTAGTTAGAGAGATATTTTTACTTTTGATAAAGTTCAGTTTAAATAAATTATATCTTGTTTCTTGTAAAAAAAGAACATTCTACGTAAATTATTACTTTGAGATGAGTAACAGCAGACGTGACAGATGATGGGATTACAACAAATCGATTAGTTTGACAAGTGTGATTTGAAGGAAGCCAACCAAAACTATTTTTTGTTTGTTTAATGTTATGAGAATTTGTGACACAACAAAGTATTGTATATCACTGGAATCAGAATTGAAAACCCCATTTTAATTAGTAACAGTTCAATATCTGACGCTTATAAGAAAGAAGAAAGTTGATGATGATGGCCAAAAGACGAAACGTTGGATGATAAATTTGAAAATACCGTCGTATAAAGGGGAGGAAATGTTGATGTGAATGTGCTGTTTATATTGATATTTTTCATCAGATAACGCCATAAAAAAAATTGAAATTGTTTTTCAAAATTTCGTTTTTTACAAATACAAAATCAAATTAAAATTAAGAAGTTCCATATAAAATCATGATTCTGTAAGGTAATTTGAAACGATTGATGTTTGTTTCTGACTTGATACAATCTGGAAGTCGTTTAAATAACTTTTTCCCGCTGCCGACACTGTAAATAGTCCATACATGCTTAGCAACAAAACAGGTAAATGGCCTATATCATTCGTTTACCAATTCATCTTGACAACGGAACTTCATAGTGTCATTTACATGCCTAGGGTAATAATGACTTTGACAAGTAATACCTTCAGCTTCATTCATATCAATTTTTAGGTTATGAGACCTTTTGAATATTATTGTTGTCTGCTTATTCGGTAACTTAGTTACACGCACAAGCAACTTAGAATGAAATAGCGAACGAATAATCATGAAGGAAGGGTAAGAAAACAAACTTCAATTCAGGCAAATTTTGAGAAATGTCAACAAGCAGCGGGAAAAACGTAATAAGTAACACGGAATGTATCGACTGTTATCATCCTCGGCAAGCGACAAGCCTCGGCTTTGCCTCGGCTCGTACTCGCTCACCTCGAATGTTAACACGTCTTTACATTCCTTGTTACTTAAATAACTATTTCCCGCTGCCCACACTGTAAATAGTCCATACATGCTTAGCAACAAAACAGGTAAATGGCCTATATCATTCGTTTACTAATTCATCTTGACAACGGAACTTAATAGTGTCATTTACATGCCTATAGGGTAATAATGACTTTGACTTTGACAAGTAATACCTTCAGCTTCATTCATATCAATTTTTAGGTTATGAGACCTTTTGAATATTATTGTTGTCTGCTTATTCGGTAACTTAGTTACACGCACAAGCAACTTAGAATGAAATAGCGAACGAATAATCATGAAGGAAGGGTAAGAAAACAAACTTCAATTCAGGCAAATTTTGAGAAATGTCAACAAGCAGCGGGAAAAACGTAATAAGTAACACGGAATGTATCGACTGTTATCATCCTCGGTAAGCGACAAGCCTCGGCTTTGCCTCGGCTCGTACTCGCTCACCTCGAATGTTAACACGTCTTTACATTCCTTGTTACTTAAATAACTATTTCCCGCTGCCGACACTGTAAATAGTCCATAAATGCTTAGCAAAAAAACAGGTAAATGGCCTATATCATTCGTTTACTAATTCATCTTGACAACGGAATGTAAATAGTGTCATTTACATGCCTAGGGTAATAATGACTTTGACTAGTAATACCTTCAGCTTCATTTATATAAATTTTTAGGATATGAGACTCTTTGAATATTATTGTTGTCTGTTTATTCGGTAACTTCCCTAATAGCACACCATGTCCCAGGGACGTCCCTATTTGGTACAAATCATGTCCGAATGTCCGGGACTTAAAATCATTGTCCTTGGGACGTCCGATTCAGTGCATTTTCATGAATTTCCCCAAAGGACTTCCTATGGATGTCCCAATCGGTACATCGTATAAAACGTCTCTGCGAGGACGTCTTTGGGATGTCCTGGGTCGGATATATTTTGTAATGTTTCCTAGGACATCCATCGGACGTCCTTGTTAGTAAGTATTCTGGCATGTCTTTGAAAGGACGTCCCATGGTTGTCCTGGTACGGGACATTTAGGTACATCCCGCATGAATGAATATTGGACATCCTAATTGGTTAATCTTAGAATACCTCCCTGCGAGGACTTCCTTGGGATGTCCTGGTTCGGATATATTTTGTAGAATTTTCTAGGATATCCATCGGATGTCCTGGTTGGCATGTATTTGGCATGTCTTCGAAAGGACTTCCTATAGTTGTCCTGGTATGGGGACATTCTGGAACGTCCTTGATGGATGTACATCGGACGTCATCCCAATCAGTGAATTTCAGGAAATGTCCCTGCGAGGACTTCCTTGGGATGTCCTGGATTGAACATTTTTCGGAATGTTTCCTAGGTGCATCCATCCAAAGATGAAGGATGGATGATCATAAAAATTAAACAAAATTCGAAAACAGTTACAATAATTAGTCCTCCATGTGTACCCAGTACCCGTGTATACATCCCAGCTAGTGGTTTTACAGAAGAGGTATAAAATGGACCGCATATTCACAATAGGGCTAAACATTATAGCGAAAATAACCCATCTGAAATAAAACCCTTTTCACTATCATTGAGGTCATCAGGGGCCATATTCTCAAGTTTGTACGTATGCCAATACGATTCACAACAATGAAAATAAAAAAATTATGTTTGTCTCTCTTGTTCGTATAAGGATTGAAACCAAACAATTCCTCTATGTATGGATTCCGTGCATAAAGTTGTTTTCTGTGTTTTGTGTTCTGTGTTCAAGTGAAGTGTTGACGAATTGACAGACACTTGTTGAGTATTTACCAGCTATGGTCGCTTTTCTATCGTCTTTTGTGATTAATTAGTTTAGTGACTGTTCTGTAAGTTATTTTGTGTTCATTCAGTGTAGTTATATCTATAAATGAAAATAAAAGTTTTGTTATACTATTCAATAGTTATTACTAACCTATTCAACACTGTTTTGAAAAAGGTGTTTCCGTAAGACAAGTAGAGTTGTGTGTATCCTTTAAACATGTACAAAACCGAATTGAATGACTCTGAGAGAGTGCTGAGCTTACCTATAGTGAGTAAATCTGGATCCATCCAAATTGGTATCTCCAGTAATCCACAACAATATCATAATCTTAGTCCTGAAACACATCTGATAATTCTGCACATGCTAAGGACGTCCCAGATGTACTTTCGATTGATGTAATTCGGGGACGTCCAATGAACATCCCAGGTGGATGTCGATTGAATATCCTTATAGAACGTCCAAATTTGGTGAGAAGTCGAGACATTGGTACTTCCCACGGATGGCCAATGGACGTCCGCGGTACCAATACTGCACGTCCTAAGGACGTACCAATATTGCACGTCCTAAGGACGTCCAAGATGTACTTTCGATTGATGTAATTCGGGGACGTCCGATTAACATCCCAGGTGGATGTCCATTGGATATCCTTATAGAACGTCCAATTTTGGTGAGAAGTCGAGACATTGGTGCTTCCCACGGATGTCCAATGGACGTCCGCGGTACCAATTTTGCACATCCTAAGGACGTCCTGAATGTCCTGAGAGGATGTCCTATGGATTACCATCGGACTTCATGGTGCTATTAGGGTTAGTTACACACATAAGCAACTTAGAATGAAATAGCGGAACGCATAATCATGAAGGAAGTGTAAGAAAACTTCAATCCAGGCAAATTTTGAGAAATATCAACAAGCAGCGGGAAAAACGTAATAAGTAACACGGAAAGTATCGACTGTTAACATCCTCGGCAAGCTTTGCCTTGGCTCGTATTCGCTTACCTCGAATGTTAACACGTCTTTACTTTCCTTGTTACTTAAATAATTATTTTGAATAAGTTGTTTATATGTGTCGTTTATTTAAATAATTATTTTGAATAAGTTGTTTATATGTGTCGCCCAACTCATATTACTATTTATATGTGAAACTGCATGCAAACAGTTTTATCAGAGTTCAGAGAATTACATCTACACCATAATGTGAACTGTATTGATAATGTATTTACGTTCACAGCCAATTCATCCTGAGACTGTGCTGATGTTACTAGGGCAGTGGCGGCGATAATGATTCGCCCCCCCCCCCCCCCCGCCAAATTTTGTTAGGATATTCATACATGTGGCAATAAAATCTGGAAATAACAAAGAGAAGCTGCCCCTACCCGCACGGCGGGCTCTGCGGGTCCCTTATCGCCGCCACTATACTAGGGTTGTATCATCGGCATATAAAATGATAATCTCCGAAATGATGTACTTGGGAAATATTGGAGGGTCCAAGACAGATCCCTGAGGTACCCCAAGATGGATTTCATGTTTGTCAGATTTGAAATAATCGTTTTTGACGAACATTAGTATCTCTTATAGTTTCCGAAATCCCATTGATGACCCTCGAATTTGAATTACCCGCTATGTGGTTCAGAGCATTCCAAAGTAAGCAATGAAATTACATCCACGTTTTATATACGATCTTGAGACATATAAAAAGCTCCTCGGAAAGCTGAAAACTCGAGAAAAACTCGCACATAAACTTTTTTATAGGATAGCTTTATGAGCATTTTATTGGGGACAGGCGAGTGTCACTCCCGCAATCTGCCTTTGTTTCGAATTTCCATATCCGCAGGCGATTTTCAAAGACTGACAATATTTTATCATTCAAAATGGGATAACATAAATCTTCATTGCATTGGAATATATCGTTACTGAGAGAGAGCTAACTGACGAAGAAGACTTGCGAATGGACAAGGAACACCGAACTGATATCGCGTTCGAGCGTCGGCAGTGTTGCCAGTTTTCATATCAGATTTTGCAGGAAAGCTGAAAAGATGTGAAAAATTTTAATAAATGAATCGGTTGGTCTGCGATCAGTATCAGAAAAAAATGAAGTTACTGCTACAATCAGGTATAGAAGAAACGAGGAAGCGGCCCAATGTTAAATGTGCAAAAATTAATATCCGAAAAGAAAATTGAGCGTATAGGAAATTAAAATTCAGGATGAGTTTGTATTTCATGCGATTTGATCGTGATAACCTAAAAAATTGTCAAAGTTGCGAAAAGCGGTTTTTTGTTGATAATTAAAAATGTACCCCAGTCAACACAGAATGGTCTCAGAGATGGTAGTGGGATTCACATTCATGTATCAGATCACACCAGTGAATCGCAAAGTGACATCCATTATTATCGAATAAACGACTATTCGGTGCCCCTTTGGTCATGTCGAGACATCAAAATGTGATGCAAAATGTGACTCGAAATTAGCCCAATGTGACATTCCATTTATACTTCGGAATCGAATGCACATTGAGACCCTTTCGAAATAACAATGTGAAATTGAATAGACTGGTACTTATTTAAAAATGCGCTTCACTTTCTGATTCTCCTGTATGTCAAGAATACTACAAAGCACACCGTGTTTCAATATAAATAGAAATTATACCTCGATATTATTATTCTTAATAATGAATTGCGGTTCATATGGAAAGGAATGCTAGAAAACAAATGCGTGAGTTGATTCCGTAGTAGGTATATACTTTTCACAAACAAACAAAAATGATCAAACTCTGTCTAAATCATGAAAAAAAAACAATATACAGAAATGTAGAAAATATCTACTTATAATTCAACTCCAATCCTGTGGACATCATTTGCTTCGCGGCGAAATCAGTATCTATCCTGAAAATGCCAAATTCTGTAAATCACTGAATTTACCATAACTTTCTACTCACCGTTCCGGTCCTTGAAGGAATATAGTTCTTGGTAGAAATATAATAATTGGGCAATGTTAATAAACACATTTGATTCAACTATTGGAATAAAAAGAATCAAACAAAACACTACACACTATCAGAAGTACCTATAGAATATTTGAAGAATGGCGTCAACCAAATACCAATTCTACTTGACTCTCGACTCGACAAATAACTGGTGTCATGATGGTGATGTCATGCTCAATTTTGTCACCAACCTAATTCCTTCTATACCGACAAAATCACAATGAAACCAAAATTCATGTTAATGTGCTTCGCAATTTTCTTCACATTTTGTGCCTCAAAGCGACACTAATGAGAAGAAAATTGTGAACAATTCATAACATTTGGCATCACTTAGTGGTAACAGTGATGTCTAAATGCAACTAATTTTGTTACCATATTAATCAAGAAAGCAACAACTCCTAGATGTTTGTGTTAACTGGGACAGCTCCGATCAAAAAAAGTTAAATTAGGAAATTGTAGGTATCAAAAAGATCTATCAATTGAATGGGTTATAATTTTTTGATATCATTGATACTTATCGAGTTATATCGGAAAAACCGTGAAAAATCGGGTTTTCTATAACTTGTTGATTATTGTTAGGTATTGAAAATTGTTATTTACAGTTTTGTGTAGCCTAAGGCAAGCCACAAAAGTGTTTTCTCAAAACATTGATAAATATTGATTCTTTTTCAAGATATATGAATTTTTTTCAAAAAAGATGCTTTCTTAATATGGCTACTTTCGCTCGGGGAATGATGCTACAGTAACGATTCAGGGCTTATTTTCTTCTGTAAGAGTTGTACTTTCATATTATCGAATAGATAAAGTGATTTTTTTTATTTTAAGTGTCAAAAAATTACTTAAAAATAATTGCACAATTTTTTAACATGTTTTTTCAAAATAAATTTCTTAATTTTGTTTTTATAGAAATGACTTTTATGAAAATAGATTTCTAGCATGATTTTACGCTTCAAAAAAAAATTGAATTCCTACGATCACTAGGAGCTGAGATAATTTTTTTATTTCAAAAAAATCTGGAAGGCGCCATAATCATGGTACAGCAGTCATCTTCATGGATATTGAGGTTGAATACCTATATTTTTTCAAAAAAAATACTAGGATATATCTAGTTCATTTGCAATTTTATTAATTGATGAACAAAGTGAGGCGTGCAGGCACGGAGTGATTCAATTCTACCGCGGGTGGTGCACTGGGCATACAAATTCTGTTGACATTAAAGACACTTTCGTCCTGACAGTGTTATTGAAAAGTCGTTATTGAATCAATTTCAAGTACTAGTGTACATTGCGAACCAAAACGTTCGTGAACAACAAGTTACAAGTTTTATTATTGCCTCTAGTGAGTACGCATTTTATTATATAATAGAGTTATTTTACCATTTTTTGAATTTCATATTCGTGTTTTTATCGACGACCTACCCCAAATTGAGTACAAAGGCATTTTTGTGCGTTTTCCAGAAGCAAAGATACTTACTCAATATTTTTCAAGCGCAAGCCACTTTGAATGCACGAAATAAGTTTTCAGTGCTATCCCGTGCTACCCCCACTCCGCCACCAGCTACAGCTATCGCGATCCGAGCCTGCACGCCTCACTCTTTTAATCAATTGAACTAGACAAATCCTAGTATTTTTTTAGTGAAAATATAGGTATTCAACCTCAATATCCATGAAGGTGACTGATGTACGATGATTATTGCGTCTTCTAGATTATTGTGAAATAAAAAAAATTTATCTCGGCTCCTAGTGATCGTAGGAATTAATTTTTTTTTTAATGCGTTAAATCATGCTAGGAATCCATTTTCATAAAAGTCATTTATATAAAAACAAAATTAAGCAATGTATCTAGAAAAAAAATTTAAAAAGATTATGCAATTTTTTTAAAGTAATTTTTTGACCCTTAAAATTAAAAAAATCAATATACTTATTATATATAAGTACAACTCTTACAGAAAAAAAGGGCATGCATCGTTACTGTAGCATCATTCCCCGGGCAAGAGTAGCCATTTGAGAAAACTCCATATATTTTGATGAATAATCAATATTTTACGCAGGCGTAGAAGGGCCACGAACAATTTTTTTTTGGAATCCCGACTTTAATCTCGGACCCCCGACTTTAATCTCGGACCTCCGACTTTAATCTCGTACCCCCGACTTTAATCTCGGACCCCCGACTTTAATCTTGGACTCCCGACTTTAATCTCGGGGGTCCGACTTTAATCTCGGACCCCCGACTTTAATCTCAGACCCCCGACTTTAATCTCGGAGGTCCGACTTTAATCTCGGACCCCCGACTTTATTCTCGAGATTCAACTCAGAGATTTATTGAAATAATTTGTCAACTGTAACCTTGATCCCTTATCTTTAACAAAACCTGCTACTCTACAAGGAAACTGTTCATATTCTGGCGCCTCCAGTTTCATTATTCCAGATTTTCCAGCTATTATCTCTTTCCAAGCCTCTTTCAGTCCTGTGCCAACAGGTGATACAACACCCATTCCAGTTACAACAACCCTTCTCTGCATTTTTCAGTCTATTCTAATTTTCAATTTTGAAGCTGTAGTTCATTTGTGATACTTTTTCATTCTGAACAAAAAGTAAATTATAAAAATTATGTTTTTTATTAGTGACTACAGACCACCGCAAAGATAACCTATTATGATTTTTTATGAACTGAAAAAAGAAATAAACAGCAGGTTTGTTTTGGATCCTTTCACAGCCGGTTCTGGGGTGCAATTACGAACACTCGATCCGTATTCCGTGGCGAGTTTGAAATATGTCAGATTTGAGCAGTTATGAAAACCAATAGATTCAAAATAGATTACAACTTGAGTCGATATCAATGGTCTATATAATTCCATTCAATAATTTCGATTCGAATCGAGAACATACATCGTTCTAGCCTACGGATCCATATATCAATTAACTATTCGGATAGTGACAGCTTTCGTATCGAGTGTTCACAATCCCAACCCTGATTGTTCTGAATGTTCCGAACTATTTCTGCTTCAGACTCTACCATTTTTTTAACGGTTCTGGGACCGATCCAACTTTGAACCAACACATGTCCAGTGAAAATATTGAGAGCAAATATTTTGCATCATCCGTTTAACGTTAAATTGAATTCTTGGAACCATCAAATACTGGTTCGATTTTTTCATAATCGAATGAAGATATATTATTAAATCATTATTCCACAATTTCGGGTTCTTGGTCCATGTCCAAATTAGCATCGTTTATAAAGTTCAATATACCTGTATAATGATATTTTATGTTCGTTTGATATCAAGCGTAACCTAGGTAGTCTCAACCCCTATTAAAATATTCCCCACGCAACACATGACCCAGGATAATTTGGGTACCTGGGGTAAGAATTAGAAAATTCATGTCAGAGAGTCTTCGTTCAGAAGTCCTTGCATTATAAATAATTTTTCAAGTTGAACTAGGTTTTATTTCCCGTACTTATTTAGAAACAACTTCTGCTTCACTCAGGCAATAATAAACTCGCCCTTTATTTTCATTATAATCTATGTTTGTTAATTATTATTCATGTAGTCAATTTGAAAATAATGAAGACGATTATTATTATCAATATTATTATCTAATTTTTGATATTACCGAAAGTGGATGAAATCTCGACCCAGGGACAGCTTTTGAAAAGTGATGCCAATATGACCCCCCAAAAAACGACCAGTTTTCGATTTATTCTGATAAATCAGCATTCTCTAGGGGGTTTTAATGAGACAGCCGACCTCAACCCCGTGATTTTTTCAAATATGACTCAAGATTCGTTATCAGCGATCCTGAAAACCACTTTGTTCGAGTTTTCATCGAGTTTCGCGAAAATACAAAAGTGAGCCCATTTTGGGGGGCTATATTGAGACCATTGACGTGAATTTTCCAATTTTGACCCGATTTGTGATCAGCGACCCTGAAAACCACCTAGTCCAAGTTTTCGTAGAGTTTCGGGACTACCGAGTGGTTTGAACAATGGATCCGTAACTAATCCTATCCCGGTGAACATTAAACTTTACAATTATAAGTCATATAATGGTTTTCATCAGATGTCTCATGCGTTATGTTGAATGAACTTAACCGATACGTATTTCAGAAATCGGTCATACTCATGACTAAATCATATACCAAAATTAAACCATTGTACGTCGAACGTTGCAATTACGTTGCATTTTTGATCAAATTAAACGAACAATACCGTATAATCACGAATGTATCATTTTAATGATGATAACTTTGAAGATTGCATATAAACAGTTTTTATGTACTTTTTCAAATATTATCTCTTCAATAATTTGCAGACATCAAGATAGATATGAAAATATCTAACTTTTTTACAAATAATCATAAATATAATCAATATTAGGACCTAATATTGCATATATTGCATATTTTGCCAGACGTAATTTATGTGCCCCAAAAAAAAAATATATAATTATTGATCGAAATAATCAATAAAAATTTATTATATCATTAATACATATCTTGACTGACGATAATTTTGAAAACCGAAAATATACGTATTATTTATGTGTGTTTCCAAGAATCGTCTCTCCATAGTTCTCCTGACATCTGGCAAAATATGAATATTTTACATATTTCCTAATATAGTAATGAAAATATTATATTGTATTCGATCCATTCAACGACCGAATAACTATGTATTTTTGCATACTTCACCTGACGTAAGTTGAATGAATTATATTCATTTATTGATCAAAATAATCGATATAAACTATTCCATCGTGGATACATCTCCTGGGTAATGATAATTTTGAAAATCAAATGTAAACATATTATTTATATATGTTACCAAACTTTGTCTGTCCAAAGTTATCCTGGTGTCAGACAAAATATGTGTACTTTTCGTTTTCCATGATATGGCAATAAAAACGTTTCACTCAGATCAATACAATTTCTGACCAAATAACCAAGTATTTTTGCATACTTTTTCCAACGTAAATTAAATACCTGTACAAATATGTTCACCTATTGATGTAATAAATCAATAAAAAGTAGGTATTATATCATTTATATATCTTTTGAGCGATGGTTATTTTGAAAATCGATTATAAACATATTACTTATATATGTTTCCAAACATTGTCTCTCCAAAGGTTTTCTGGCAATAGGAAAAATATGATAATTTTACAAATTTCCTAATATAGTAATGAAAATATTATATCAGATTAGATACATTTGACGACCAAATAAATATGTATTTTTGCATACTTTGCCTGACGTACCTAAGTTGAATATCTAAAAAAATGTATTCAATTATTGAACAAAATAACCGATATAAACTATTATATCATAAATATATCTCTTGAGTGATGGTGATTTTGAAAATCAAATATAAACATATTATTGATATATGTTTCCAAACATTGTCTAACATTGTCTCTCCAAATTTTGCCTGACATCAGGCAAAATATGAATATTTTACATATTTCGTAATATAGTAATGAAAATATCATATTTGAATCGATCCATTTTATGAACAAATAACCATGTAACTCTGTGTACTTTTTTTGCATACTTTGCCTGACGAGAGTTGAATATCTAAAGAAATATGTTCATTTGTTGATCAAAATAATCAATATAAACTATTAGATCGTTTATTTATCTCCTGGGTGATGATCATTTTGAAAATCAAATGTATACGTATCATTTATATATGTTTACAAAAATTGTTCCTTCAAAGTTTTCTTGGTATCAGACGAAATGTGCATATTTTTCATTCCTCATAATATAGTTATGAAAATTATTTATTCAAATTGATACATTTTACGATCAAATAATTATTTATTTTTGCATACTTTGCCTGACGTAAGTTAAATACCTTAAAAAATATGTTCAGATATTGATCAATATAATCAATATGAAGTATTCTACCCAACGATAGGTGTCGCTGCTATTGAAGTTACGAAGCATCATCTCAAACTCAGTAACAGTATATGAATACCATCAAAAGCTTTTGTGAATTGTCCATTAGTTATTGGACCTCTTGGGATACCATGATAACATGCATAAAAGGCCTAATAGGCTGCTTAGCTTGTACCTACAATTTACCATGATAACCATTTTCAGTCTTTGGACATTGTGCATAATAGAATAGGTCATTTTGATAATGAAAATATGATCAACGAAGTATGACGTCGATAAAACGCTGAAACTTAGGACATATCGCATCAGAGAGGACCGTAGTATTGTGAACATGACATTTGAATCACTTACTTGATATATATATATATATATATATATATATATATATATTATGATATGTTCTTTGGACATTGTGCATAACATGTCATTTTAATGATGAAAATGAGATCAATTAAATGTGACGTTGATACAACGCTGAAAGTTGGGACTTATCGCCTCAGAAAAGACCGTCGTATTGGAAACATAAGTTTTCAGTCAGTTACTTGACATATGTTACAATATGCTATTTGGACATTGAGCATGATACGTTATTTTGATAATGAAAATATGATCATTGAAGTATGACGTTGATATAACGCTGAAAATTGGGACTATCGCCACGTATAATGGATACATATTGATGATGTTAACCATCATTCATAAGACGTTAAGTTTATGTTCCACATATGTAATAATTTAAAAAATGTTCACCGGGTAATAGCTAAATATGTCAATTTGATAGTCTTTGACCTTGATTATCTCAAAAACTATCCATTTTTGGACCTTGCGCCTATGGAGACACTCAATCAGGACACTGATATCTACAATATCTAAAAGTTTCAGCCAATTTCACTGAGAGCCATTTTCCATAAGGTTTGTTGCGGGGTCCTTTCTTCATCGATGCAGGTTATGAGGTCACTTAGGCGCCAGATGAAGTTTTTCAGAACTTTGCAAAGACTGAGTATCTGAAAGATCACGCCAAACTAAATAATTTTATTTCATCAAAATGTATTGAAGATTGATTCGTTCCTCAAATTACGGAGTGTTGTATCTTGATAATGTATCATTTCTCGATATATCTTTGTGGAAAAAAAGTTGTTTATTTTTGCGAAATCTATTACATACTCAGTTTTCATGAAGTTCTGAGCAACTTCATCTGGCGCAAAAGTCCCCATAACCTACATCGAATGCAGAAATATACAATTTCCCAAAAACTGTTGCCCCAGGCATTGTTTAGCAAGTAAACCTTTTTTGTTCAGAAAAGGTGTAGGAATAAGATTTGACTATAAACAATCCCAAGAGGTTACTGTAAAAAAGTTAGGGCAAATTAAAATAAACAATAATAACGTGCCTTCTGAATTTGTTTTTCAAATTGTTGTTTAAAATAATAGTTTTTTCCGTTAACCAGCTGTCGTCCCCTTACTAGTCGAAACTTGTGCGAGCCAAGGATTAACGAAGTCTTACCTTTTTACGTGCAATTCCTAGCACTTTCTCGGGGAGTTGCCATGGTTTGAACCATCGCCGACTGGCAGCCACAGTGATTGAGACAATGACGCTTCAACCACTCGGCTACCTGCCTACATAAAAAATAATACTTCAAAAAAAACATTTTACCAAATTATGCAAAAATCAATTTTCTGCAAAAGTTATTCAAAATAATTGAAAAAAATATTTCAAATTCAACACCCTGTATCTCCGAAAGGAAACATTTGCAGACACATCGTCTCCCTTGTCACATAGGGGCGTATCTGATTTCTGAATATTTTACAGTTGAGAGAAAAAAACGAAAATTGATGACAATTTGATCACCCTGTAGATCCTAATATGTTATATTTCAAAATAATATTCTAGCAGTACAAAAGGAACAACATGTTCTTTACGCTGATTTAATATGAGAAATGTACAAATTTTAGTTTTTTATTAAACAAAAAAAGTTTTCATATACGCCCATACGTGAGAATGCATTCATATCGTTCTGTAAGACAAAGATTTCATGAAACATATTGTTGTAACAAGGAAAAAACAAAAATACCATGGTAAAAGATACATCAACAATTTATTCACTCTTGGTCATGAGGTAATGATCTGAAAAATTCTTGAAACTCTGACAGTCGAACGACAGGTGTTTCACCTTTACACAATGACATTAAATCTTCATAGTTTCGTTTTTTTATTTTCGGCGCTTCAATGTATTAAGTTGTGTAACAGATATATTATCATCTTTCAAACGTTTCAGAGTAATGGAGTGGTATGCTGTATCAAGGGTCTTAAATATATTTTCTTAGAATATTGTTCGGTCACCATTATAGACCGTCAGATAACGACAGATTTTGCTGACTCATTTTCTCTCTTCTGGGATTTTAACCACTGGAAATTATGTCAGTGTTGAGCCCAAAAAATGAAAATTCAGCGATCGGCATATAGAAAATTCATTTTCCTTTTGCAGAAAAAATTTGTTTTTTTTTTCATTTTCTCGTTTATGGCATTTTAACACATGTATAGGTATAACAATCTAATAGTGAAAAACCAAAGCCATAAGGTTTGCACGTGCTTAAAGGGTTGAAATAGGGGAGCGATACTATGAAAAAATAGTTGGTTGCTGATGCATTTTCTCGCTTATGGCAATCAACAGAATGAAATTTAATATCGTCAGGAACTCGAAAAAAATTTCCCATAAGCCGGTCAGCTGTTGAAGAATATTTTCCTGACGGAAAATTTTGTGAAATTTTTTTTCGTTTTCCGGCAAACTTTCTCTTTTATGGCATTTGAACCATATGATTCTGTTGATGGATAAACATCATAATAAAATTCCCAGAAGCTTTGCATGTACCTCAAGAAAAACCATAAGTTGTAAAGTTGTAGGAAAATTTGTGAACATTTTTTCATTATCTCGTTGATGGGAATTGGCATGTGAGAAGAAAATAGTATTTCAAGACCATAACATCCGGCCATTACATAACATTGCCTGTTTCGGTTTTCCTAATTGTTAAAATTCGAAGTTTTTTAAAAACGACTTGAGATATTTGAAGTCGCCATAACTCATTGGCACAACAAGATATGGCTGTTTTCTACGTGCTAAACGAATTATAGGGTGAAGCTGGGAAGGAATGTAAAGATCTCCTGCAGCAGAAATCGCACTGGAAATAGCACTATCTGCTGAATCACCTTCACTCTGGCCATGATTAGTTTAAAAAAAACTTAAAGATATTTTCTCTAAAGATGATAATTTGCTTAAAGAATACATCAACATTCTGCCCAAAACAGCCATCAGCAAATAACGCAACGCAACGCTTTGTTGTAATTTTCTAAGACCCCGTAAATACTAAGACCATGTAAATCATAACAGCGATCGTCTCGTGACTGAATTACATTGCTCACTTGAACATTGTCTATGGGAGAATCACTTCTATTACTGTTCTGTTTAATAATAATATTGCTTGTGTGAAAATCTTCTTTATTTCTGTCAGCAGACTGCGATGCGTCTTGCAACTCTTGGCCAGTGGTATATCGTCTTCAGAATCAAAGCTCAGTTCCTTACTATCAGATTCCATCATTTCAACCGCCAAAACTGCACCATAATACCGCCGTTTCTTGTACAAAATTTTGACAGTACACTTTGGCAAACATAGCTGAGATTGTGAAATTCCCACTTGTTGTGCGAACAATCACGTGAATATCACTGGATACTCCGTCGTACGACGAATGCGCATCATGGGCGTGAATATTTTCACAATTGGAGCTGTTTGCTAAGCTGTACATCCTACACTTATCAAACTGCACTTCAGTTTTGAGTTCTGTAGAAGACACCACATTCTTCGAACCATCTTTCCAACGTACAAGCACGTCCAAATTCAACAAACGAACTGGAGGCAATGGAATCCACTTCTATTTCTGAGGTTATAATTGCATACTAGATGGAACATAATATTATGATCAGTTGATTATCAGTTGATCGGCACTAGCAAATATGTTGTCACACGCACAGGTGTATCTATTTTACGCCTCTACGTGAAGTTCTCTGTATTGACATCGGCAGATACGCCATGAACATATGTTCTATTTGTGACGGCTTTATAACAGAGACAGTTACGCCACTTCGTGAGATGAAAAGTACATTGCAAGAAAGCCTAAATCCGGCGTATCTCAATTTTACACTTTTTTAATTTAAGCCCCTACATGATAAGGGGGACGACTTGTTCATTTGATCTTTTTATTTTAAAATTATCCAAAGATCTACCCTTTGAAGTGTGTGCAAGTACTTTATAGACACCCTGTATATAATAATGTGACGAGGTAGCTTGTAAGTGTAATTTCGTGGTATTTGCAAACACGCTTTGGACTGGACTACCAGACACGAGGAATACGAGGTACTGATATTTCCGTCAGTACCTCGTGATCTTCCAGCATAAGTGTACAGGCAGGTGTTGTAGGATATTATAATTACAAATTCTATATGTTTTGTAATTGTGAATGCCCCTGTATGTGTAATCTGTATACTCATTTAATTTATAAATATTCGGTATGAAGATGAATATGTTTTAATTATTTTAAAATAATCGATTTTGATAACTTTAATTATGGCTGTTAATAAAGCCGGTCATTAAATTTAATGAATTACACTGTATATTATAATGAATCAATGTATCGCCAGTGTCCAGTCTTAATCCAATAACCTGTACAAAAAATGAAAATATTAAGCGCACTGTGTTATAGTCTTTCCAATATCTATTGCAGAACCTAAACACTCGTTTCAAAGCCTTATAGACTGGGAGATGGTGACATATTTCAGATGACGATTTTCTCGTTTATGCCTTTGAGACCAGTGAAAGATATGAAAATTCTGACCAAAATGACGAAAAATTTGAGCGGTCGCTTGGTGGTCTTCATATAAAAAAATCAATTCCGGCGGTTAACCTCACTTCGACATCCGCAAACCTTATGCCACTTTTTTGGGGCATCCATGATGGAAACTTCCATTATTTCGATTGGCTGCAACAAGAAAATCGTCCCAAACGACATATAATTTTTAATGGAAATCGTTTTTTTTATATGAAAGCCGTTCAAATTTTTCATCATTCTTGTCAGAATTTTCATAACTTTCACTGGTATCAGAGGCATGAATGAGAAAATCGATACCTGAAATCTGTCACCATCATCCAGTCTATTACCGACAATTTCGTTTGATATACCGACACCTCATTTAAATGATGTTTTAGGACTCTCCAGCCAAATATTTTGCATTTTGCAGTACGTCAATTAAGGTCACGTGGACTGCGGCGTTTCCTTTGAATCTATACAACTTGTAGCAATTGATATTTGAAAGAATATACTAGGTGTTACTTGAAAACACCTGCTTTGAGATGAAATCATTGACGGTTAGTGTCTACTGATGGCCACGTTGAAGCGTTACAGTTTTACTGTTCCCTTAGTCATTCACAATTCTCATACAAAATATACACTTTTAAATTATGTATGTCCTACATGTTGTACAACATCAAAGTGTATGATATATTTGAGAAAATATCCTTGTACTTCCAGAGCTGACACAAAGCGACACTGAAACTGGTCCTATTCAAAGCTTTGAGGTGAGACCGCGAGCATATTTTCTGTATTAAGGATTACTGTTTCGCTAATGATTCCCAGTTTTCACAAAAAAATACATCTTTGTAGGTCACACATATAATAATTATAGCTTTTTGTAATGTCATTTTATGAAGTGTATGCAAGATGAAGAAGAAGAAAATGCTCTAGATGATTATTAATGCTCGTTTGAATCTACAACTCGGACATGAGCCACCAAATATTGATGATAAAATATTTATTTGTCTACTTTATGTGTAATTTGTGTATAACTTCCTGAAAAAATTTGAATAAATACACTTAAAAAAAGATCCGCACCTCAGATCACCCAATATCAAAATAAAATGATATTTACTTATTCTACAAGTCTACTAGCTTTTGTGTTTGACTGATTTTGTTCAAAGAATTACATAAAAATCATGAATTACCTGTAACAACCATGTATACGGATTATTAGAACTTGCATTACTCCTGTCAACAATATTAAGGCTGTAATTAATATCCTTAACTTTTTGTAACAAAATAATCGCCACATTATTGATTTTCTGTAGTAAAGTAACAACCCTGTATCTCAAAAACTGTCGATTATATCTCATTGTGCCATTGGAGATATTTGATCAGGACATCATAAACTACATTACATCAAATTTTCAGCCAATTCTACTGGGACCCCTTCCCGTAAGAACTCTGCGGGTTACCAGAAGCTATTCGCAATTTGCAAAAGGAATGTGTCCGTAGATTTGCTTATTGTCAAGTGACTGGTGGATGGCACTTTGAACATCTTATTTAACTGATAACAGAGTTCCTTTGTCGACCGATGATGAACCATTTACTCCCATATTCACCTACTACGTAGGCTTATTATGGCAAGTTCCTGCCAGGAAACAACTACTCCCCTAGCTAAGACCACCATGGGTATTGAGAATTAAATCTAACAGATTCTTGTGTAATGTTGTTCCTCAAAGCATCAGAGGTCGCAATTGCAAGTGCCCTCTGTGACCAACCATCAGTATTATGTTTTGATTTGGACAGGGTAACCACCTGCAGACTAGTTTCGAGGTAGTTGCCTCTCATCAGTGCAAGGGTAGGTCAACACAGACAGCACTGAAGCCGTTCTGTTCCCCGTCCAAATCATTACACACTCCGTTGCTTGTTCACCTCTGGTTCACCATAATAAGCCTACGTGGTAGGTAAATATGGGAATAAAGGGTTCATCATCGGTCGGCAAAGATCTTATTTAACTGTTGTATATTTTTGAATATAAATTTATTCTCTTATTGAAATGAAATATTATTTTTTTGCCCTGTGCAAACGAATTGAATTGATTATTATCCTTCAATATAGTATTGAAAAACCTTTCACATGAAGTATAAAAAACTCGTGACATAACCTCTTTAGAATATACATAAAAAAATTCATTTAAAAACAAAAACAAAAATCGATCTCAGGATTTCAGGACTTTCATGGTGGATGTTAATAAGGTATGAAACTTTTTAGCCGATTTTAATTAAATCTTTTCACATATTTATAATATTCAGCGACTGGCATCAGAAGGTAGAGTAGGTACTGCTATTATTATTTGTCGCTCTGGAGCGACTAACTGATTTTTGGTATCGCTTTGACATTCAAGTAGTAGGAAAATCCAATGAAAAACTACGAAACCACCCCAAGTAGTCGGTGAGAATTTCGAGCAAGCACTAAATTAGAAAATAAATTTAAAGTTAAAAAAACTATGAAATTTCAGCTACTTAATATTATGAATCATTCCAACTCAAAATTGTATTCATTTCAGGATTTCTGTCAAGTAGATTGCTTGGGAAATATGGAATATGTTCCATAATTCATTAGCCGCGCACTGTATAGGAATAAATCACCATATTATAAATTGGCGAAGGTGCTAGGGACAATAGACAATCCTGAATACCTATTTTGTTTCCCTTCGAACCCTGATGTACAACAATCTCAATATTCTCAATCAATACCCATCTTTGGTTTGCCTTAAACGAGTCTATCCAGGAAACCATTTTGAAAGAGTAATTACTCGAAATAATTAATATCAGCTAGTCCGCATCTTGCAGCATATTTTCGACGATTCTTCTACACGTGGCAACGATGTAACGTCGGCGCCAATCCAGTTTCGTGAACGCTAGTTTATTGTGAGGACGTTCATCGAACTGATATAGCAAGTCGTTCTCCCACATATTTCGCAGGTTACTACGATATCTTACCATAGTTTCAACTGTCAACTTGAAGTTTGCATTTTCGGCAACATGACATTTTTAGTGGACATTGTTTTTATCTCCGATTATCATTCGATTCAGTGAAGTTTAACGCGGTGTTGCGGTTCAGTTTGAGTTGAGAGTTTAATATAAACAATACGTGCGTGGTTTGTTTAGTTTGATTAACATTGCACACGTTTTATTTTGGTGACTGTGAACTTTGGAAAATTTTGTCGTCCCTGGATAGGAACTAGTATTGTTTTCCCTGGGTAAGCTACTGTCATTTCATTCCCTGGTGTTTGTAGAGATTAATACACGACTCGACGTATTCCATGTAATCTAGTATTGTTATCGGTGTTGTTACTTTTATTTGACGTAAAGTCCAAAGGCGGCTAGATGTTTCTGTGGCTTCTAGTCATCGTTTGGATCTAATAAGCACTGGTTGGTTCTTATCGATTTTTGCAGGAACTTTTTTCCTGGAATAGGTATAACAGAAAAAAACGTGCTCGTCAAATTTGAATTCCTTCATTCATAACTACATAAATGTATTGAGTGTTCCAAAGAAAACTTGACAAACTGGTAGTTAAACGAAACTAAGTAGGTAAAACTCGAAGTCGTCTCCACAATATATATTTGACCCCTAGGGTAGGAAGGGGAACTTCCTAGCGGTCAAATATATATTTTGGAGAAAACTTAGAGTTTTACTTAGTTTTTTTATACTGAAACTCCACTGAGGATGAACTACTTCCTTCATATAAAAAAACTGCTTAACTGTGGAATTGAAGATTGAGAAATCGAAACTTCTGTGATATTCTGATGAGACTCAGAACCAAGGAAAGGTATTAGTACACCTTTGAATTTTTGGGGATTGTACGGTTTCAGGAATCTTTTTCTACGAGTTGAATCAATCAATAAAAGTATACATTGCGGTTTTTTGGTATGGAGTATATCCATTTTTAGCGTTATTACCCCTACTTGCACCCCTTCTGAATTATGAGCACCCCCTCAAAAATGTCAAATGAGAAGGTGGGTCCTGTGGCACCTTGTTTAGAATAGATTTTCATTCTCTGTTCAGCAATATTGAGATTTTAAAAATTAGGTGCAATCATAACTGAAAAAAATTATTTTGAAAATGTTTAATTTTGATGCTTAACGCAGAATGAAGGAAATAATGTAACATAATGTTTAGGAAGTGTTTTTCAATTTATTCAACAGTTGAATTTTCAAAATTACCACCATTCACTTCTTGAAATAAGCAAGGCGATCTTGTAAGTAGTTAATTCTCGTAGAACATTTTGTAGGTTAGGTTGTTACCCACACAGCATGAAGTCATCTTAAAGACGTCTCTAAGACGTCCTCCCTAACATGTTCGGGACGTCTCCCTCTAAGACGTCCACCCTAAGATGTTCGGGACGTCTCCAAGACGTCCAGTAAAATCTCAAAGGCATCCAAAAGACGGCGTTAAGACTCGCGTTAAGACGTACATTGTTACAAAACGGGACGGACGTATCAAACACGTCTTCAAGACGTCCATTTGGGCATAATCAGGACGTGTTACAGACATTTCGAATGTCTAGTTTATGTCTAATATGGGCATGAATGGACCCTTTTCTGGACATTAAAAATACTTCTTTTAGTATTCAGTACTTTGCAGGTTTGAAATTGAATTGAAAAACCAAAATTTTAGGAATTTTATTGAATTACTTATATTGTATAAATTTTTGTATTATTTATAACTTTTTGTTTCTATTATACATCCTACGATCTCCTGCTCTCCTCAGCCACGATTGAATATATTTCTCAGTTTTCATCCGATCGGTAAAAATTTTTCTCGAGTCACTGACTCACACCTAGAACAATAACAGACATTAATAAACTATAAAAAATATAGTTTTAAGTATTCCAGATATTGAGAATTTTCATCTCTCAACAAAAAAAAATGTCTCTTATTGTTGATAACAGTTTTGCAGTTGGATACGTTCTTTTGCTGGTAGGATGTACATGACCAATAAATAATAATAATAATAATAAATTGCTTTTATTGATAGTAGGACAGGTTACAGAGACTATCAAAAGGCAGAGTTAGCGCTTCACCCGTCTAGGACAGGTTGGTACTCTTTTACACTCAACCGTACAGAAGAAAAAGAAAGTAAATTAAACGTATATAGGACAAAATATCATTGAGAGCTATCCTAAAAATACAAATAAAAAAAATAGAATATAATTATATCACGATGCATAACCATCTCATGTTAAAAAAAAATAATAAAAGTATGAATAAATAAAAAACTAAAAAAACTAATTAAAGAACATTTCTTCATTGAACAGAAGCTTCTGTATCTTTTTTTAAATAAATGAATAGGTAGGGCCTTGATTTCGTCGGGAACCGTGTTGTATAGCCGGGTTATCTGGTAAGAGAAAGGTGATCGGAATTGAGCTGTCTTATGTAGAGGTGGGGTTAGTCTTGACTTGAAACGGACATTGAGATGGTGCACATCAGTGCGAAATGGTATGGTCCTATAGAGATATGGAGGTTTATGTGATTGTATTATTTTGTGAAATAATGTGCAAGCGTGTAATATTTGCCTATTTTCAATATTGAGCCAACCAACGTCTTTTAAATGATTAGAAATGTGGTGACGTCTGGTCAGACCACAAATCAGACGTATGCATGAATTCTGTATGAGCTGTAGACGCCGTTTGACGGAATTGCACAAAGCAGAACCATACACTACATCAGTTTATTTTCGAGTCTTGATGCTTTCAACTTTCAAGAACCGAGCAAATATAAAGGTAAGGCACCTTTCACGAATTCACGAATTTTTTCAAGGAATATTTAAAACGTCTAATTGTTGGTTAATTTTTGACATTTTTAGGAATGTTATTGAACGCTTTTGTTCCCAGGTACTGAATGAATGAATTATTTTTTTGGGCTTGTGTCACACTGGTGAGAATGAGGTAGTCTAAAAAGTCTGTTTTCCATATTTTCATGTTTCAAATTTCAATGCTACATTCTGGGACGTTCGGTATAATGTGAAATTTCTCTTAATGATCCATTTTGAGATGCTCTATATAACGTCGAATATATTTCTATTACGTATTTTCAGTTTCTCACTTATTTTCAAGTTGGCAATTAAACGATTTCTATGTTCAAGTTACATGGATTAATTTGTGAGTTCGTTGAGTATTCTGACTCATGTCATTTCCAATGTCTTGAGGGTTTTCAGTCTTAATCTTGAGTCCTTCAGTCAATAGGACTTGTCTTTCAGTCATTTCATTCCCAATCTTGAGTCTTTGAGTCACTTGAATTCGATTTTGTGTCCTTTCATTCCCAATCTTGAGTCTTTTGTATATTTGGAGCCTTGTAGGTACATATTTCAGCGGAATGTTCCCCCTCATACTTTACGTTGGATGAAGGAAATAATGTAACATAATGTTTAGGAAGTATTTTATAATTTATTTTACAATATGTAATGTAACGTTAGTACTTCAGGTTTTTAATGGTCTTCTCACAACCTCAAGTAAGGTGTTTTATTGAAAGACATGAACATCAAGTATGGTCTAATGAAAATATGTTATAATATTTTGGCGCAAATGAAAGAGGATTGATATTGCTTCAACAATACAATAAAAATTTTAAATGCAAATAACAGAGACCATGATCGTTCAAAAGAAATCTCTTCTGATTTGAACGAAGATTTTGGTTATGGTTACAAAATATCGTAAGGTCATAGCAGGACCTCTGTCTTATTATACCATATGAAAATCATATTTCCACAGGTGCAACAGAACACGTTTGAGGGAACAAGCTTTGACAGAAAATAAGCCAGGGGGTTTCAGGAGCTAGAAAAATCTATACCCACTTAAATATTTCAGAATTGGAAGCCGCTTGGCCGCGCTTGGCTCTAAACTTTTTTCAAAACAATAATCAAATTATTTTTTTTGCGATTTTACAACAAAACAACTATTTTACATATACATCGAATGGGAGATATAAAACATATGAAGGGATATCTGGGGATGGTGTGAGGAAAGATATATCACGTTTGCATACTATAAAAAGTCGAAAGACAATTTCATGACCAAACCAAACCAAAGTGCAAGTTACATTGATACTGTATCGATACTGTATATCACTACAATGTACTTTTAGCACTTTTAAGTAAGAAAAAAATTGTGAGTAGATGTCTCATGGACGTATAAATGAATTCGTCCATGAGATGCCTTGAGTGTGATGGTATGCGTTCACTATTTGTTGGAATTATTTCAAAGCATATATATTTCCCCTATTATTTCCCAAACTTGATATCAATGCCAGCGTCCGACATAACATATTTTCTCAGTTTAACTTACTTGTCTTCATAACCATTCTATCTATCTATCTATCTATCTATGTATCTATCTATCTATGAAAAGCATGATATGTATACTCGACTTGGGTTGTTATTTGTCATTCAATATCTCAATAAGTATCATTCATATTCAACTGATAGTAATCATAAAGATAAGCTGGGAATTGAGTTGACTTCATCTCAATTTGTAGAATCCACAATATGACGCGGATAGTAGTGACTTGAACATCCCCAATTACTGGAGCAGCCCTAATGGACTGTCAATCATCCATTAATAAATGACCCCAAACTGCCGTTGCGCTTAGTTTATTTTGGAAATGACGCTCGGGTTGACCTTAATTATCATAATATTTGATATAGAATAACTATGTGATGTGATGGCGAATAGTCTCCTTTCCTGAATAATTGACTGAAAATATTTGGAAAATACTTTCCACAGCTCTAGCACATTCTGGATTGATTTGCTATAGCGAAATTAATTTCAGAGGATAAACCATTTTCTAAAAATCTGACAGATCTCAAATCTGAAGTCGTGGCTGGTTGTAAAATAATTTGTTCTTACGAAACTCCCAGGTTTTCGCAGAGCTTGTGCGAGCAAAGGAGATCCGGGACTTACAGTTTAAATAAAAGTGGAATCCGAACCACTTCAGCTCAGTGACACGCGACCGGGGATCGAACCCGGACCGCCTGGGTGGAAGCCAAACGCTTTAACACCACGACCACTTCGCTGTTTCTAGACTAAATTTTTAATTTCAACTTTCTTCTACTTTGACTTCAAGAAAATGTTGACACAGTGTGTTTCAGTAATAGCGTTCATACAACGTACTTTTACGTTTACCCTAACAAAAGTTCGTGAACTTGAACATTTGCCTTATAGAATAGTTAAAGTAAGAATCATTTTTGATACAGGTGTTAATTTCATTTTACGAGCAAACTAAAATCACTTTCAACAAATGTCTCATACACTTTTTTTTTTGTAAAATCGTCACTGCTAGTAAGAAAGAAGTTCGTAAGATCCAAAGGATTCGAACATACTGTCTCTGGATTTCAAGGCAGAGGCTCCAGCTACTTGCGCTAAGGCACTTCATTACTGATTGTGTGTATTTTAAATCTAATAGTGGGCATGACAGTGGCCGCTATTACTGCTACAAATATGAATACAACGGAAGTGGAAATGGAAGATTTAGATTCTTCTCATCCGCCAGAAATTCAAGAAGCTGCGGAGTATCTTCAGATCAGTTGCCTGAGAAATCACGGATACAATATGAAATTGCTTGAGTATAATGAATTCATCGAATGGAAGCAAATGAAGAAAGTTGAAGATAGGCTCACTGAAAGCGTAATTTTAGTTCATTTCGAAGAAAAATCGAAGATATGGACGTCATCAACGCTGTGGTCTAAGTATGTGTATTGTGTGGATGTAAGTAAATTTTTGGATGAAGTAAGTAAATTATTGAAACTTGAAAGTGTGGGATACCGTCCGAAAAATCGAAAATTCTGACAAGGGAACAAATTGGCAGATTTTTTAATGAGGTATCTAATAATTTGAAGCGTGCCGTCTTGAAGAACTTTGAAAATTGAGCATAGATGACATTGAGGAAATGATACACTCATTACTCATTCATACTTCTGATACCAAAACGAACATTCAAAGAAGTTTTTGTATCCTTGGACACTGCGTGAATCATTAGAATATGCTGTGTTACTTACTTTTGTTACCCACCGTCTGAGTTTTTCCTGAATCACTCTAACAACAAATGCACTCTTCAACCAGTTGGAATAAATACTTTTGGGAAGATGCCTTCCACTATTGCTGAAATTCTGAAATTACCAGATCCGCAACTCAAAGTTTACCGGTTATTGCTTTCGAATATCTTCAGCATCTCTGTTAACGAATTCAGGTGCAAGTTTCACTACAATAAAAAGACATGGCGGGTGAAAGACATCAACTGTAGCTGAGGGTGACATCGAGAATCCCATTGATAATAAAAATAAAATAGCTGATAAAATGTTTTCTGCTATGAGTTCTAGTTCTGCACCAGCATTATTTGATAATCTCACTTCAATGGCACCATCATTGGTTAGCGATGAAGGACCTCCTACACTTGGACTGAATACTTCGTCAGTAACTTCACAGGGAATTAAAATTACCAATTGCAAAAACTGCCAAATACAAGTGAATGTTTATAAATAATTCCTTCTAAGTAGGTGTTCTGATTATTATAATATCTGGTTTTCTATTGACAAGATTTATATTACTGAGTATCCATCTTCTCATCTGTCATTTTACTTTGAATATTTTCAACACTACCTGGTGTTCAAAGTGATTTTGACACATAATGTGAAAACGTTAGTTTTCAATTCATATGCCTATGAATTAACGTAATTTTTAACGACAGTCGTACAAAAAATGATTTCGACGTTCTGCCATATTCACCTATTTCTTCTTGTTATTTGTAAAATGCTGGATTTTGTCTCTTAGAATTTCTTTTTTATTCGTATAATGGATGTTTATGGTGAATAATTGAGAATCGCCATTAATTTATTTGATTCTTTTCATTATCTCACTGAATAAGTACCACTCGAGGTTTTGTTTTCATCGGATAAACTTTAATTTTGTTCCACTCAAACTTGGTAGCTTGTAATATGAGGCCAGCAAGTAGCATTAGGTGAAATCAGTTCATTTTCGGTGTCGTGATTTTGTCACGTTATTTGTTCTCGTCAATTATCAAAGCAACCATCATGTTTTCGTTCAAAAAAGTTTATCCAACAAAATAAAAACCTCTTGTGGTAGGTACTACATTAGATAAAATATCTATTAATATCATCTGATTGTGCAATTCTTGGCTAGGAAATAAGAGCTAAGGTAAACCCAAAAATGGATGACACTATCAAGGAAATAAAATTAAAAATTACTGAGATTTTCAGTATTTTTTTTTTCAAATTCAAATGATGAGATATTCTAAGATTTGTTAGAACCTACTACTATTATCATTTCGAAATTTTATTTAAACCTGATACGAGAAAAAATATACTAGTACCAATCATTACTACCTAGAGATGATTCTGAAGTCGTTGAATCACTGTCATCCTGTTTTTTGTCTTTGTTTCTTTTCTTCTGTTCTTCAGCAGATTCTTTTCCTGTAACTATTTTAGTTTTGTTCTATTTCTTCCTTTCTTCTCAGCTTGTTTTTCAGCTTTCTCTTGCTTACCTTCTTCCTTCTTCCAGTAATACATAATAGTAGAATTTTCTCTTGTTCAATGGTGAAAATTTCCTTTCGGCCTATTCTTCTTCCTATCGGCAGCTTTCCATTAATTTTGTGTAATGAGTAATTCTGAGTTTTTCTTGTTTTATCCGTTGCCTTGACGAAATTTCCTTTTCATACTACATCTATGGCATCTAGCGAATTCGGCTGGGAGTATTTTATAATATTTCTTTGGTGATTCGGCATCCACAAACAAAACCAAAGAAGTTTTACTCCACAGTGGTATTGATGCAATAATATAAAACCCATTAGCTAACACCTAGATCGAGGGGGAAACATCTCGCTAAAATGTGTACGAGACTTAAAATATTGAAAAGATTGCAAGACTCAAATCGATGATTGAAAGACTCAAGCCGATGACTGAAAGACTCAAACTGATGACTGAAGCGAAGATTTAATGACTGAAAATTTACTCAAACGACTCGAAATTTCTAGTTGTACGAGATTTAAAGGAGATGTTTCTCCCTCGACCTAGATACACCAAACAATACAGCATAAAATGAGTGAGTTTTTAACAAAAGTACTAGTAGAAAACTGACTATGCCATCAAATGAAAGACAGTCCGTAGTTATATTCTGTATATGTTTTTGACTGTCATTTATTAATTTGTTATAAACATTTTGATAACAAAAACTGAAAAAACCGGAAAATTTTGCGATTTCTTAAAAAATTAATAATTCCGTCATTTTTCAAGAAATAGGATTGGCCTTTGTCATGAAAGTATTGAATCATGTGTTCTTTATGTATGCACATAACAGGCGCTGTCAGATCGTTAGTTCTGGCACAATTTCAATTTAAATATTTTTTTGCACCATCTTGCAGCGTGCCTGGATGCTCTAGTGATAGTCCGATTTCAATTTATTTCTCAAACAGATTAAGGAAGTAAAAGTATAGCAGGTACTACAAAACATTTCTTCTCATTTTCCGGTACAATGGTGCGAAATGGGGTGAAAAATGCATGCAAACATGACTGAAAACGGCCGAGCCCGCGATAGCTGCCGAGTGGTAGGAGAGTCCGGGAGACGAGGGGAATTCTTCTACTGAACGGGTTACGTGATAATACGCTTCCCTTCATCTCCCGCTCTCTCCTACCACTCGACCGCTTCCACCAGTTCGGACGTTTTTAGTCATGTTTGCAAACATTTTTCACTCATTTCGCAGTATTTTAGCGCTTAATGAGGATATCCGTTTTGTGGTTCTGAACTTCTACTTTCAAAATCTGTTTTAGAAATTGAAATCGGACTATCACAGAGCTTCCAGGCACATAGTGCAAAAACCAATTCAAATTGCAATTATGCCAAAAATAATGATTCGTCAGAGTCTGTTTTGTGCACACATAAAGTGCACATGATTCAATACTTCCATGAGAAGTCCCAATCCCATTTCTAGAAAAATGGCGTAGTTATGAAGTTTTTTAAATATCGTATTATTTTCCGGTTTCTCCGGTTTTCCTCCGTTAGTAATAATCCGATTGGGTAGTAAAACATTTTATTTCGTTTGCAATTCAATTATCTAAAATTATTTCCATTGGAGCAACCAGATTGCTCTATTAGTTTTCATTTTATAAGCAAAACAATTTAAAAAAGTTTTTTGTTATTTAAATGTTTATAACAAATTAATAAATGACAGTTGCGAGTCGAAAATATAACAGTAACAACGAAATGTCTTCCATGTGATGGCACAGTCAGTTTTCTGCTAGTATTTTTGTTAGAAAAAAATGCTCTATTCATTGGCCTAAGAAATCCAATTGTTGACACCACTGTCATCTTTTTGTTCCCAATATCTCTTTATAACAAAATTTTCACCAAATTTCTTGAAAAAAAAAAATCAATTTTGCGCGAGAAAAAATAAATAACTGAAAAATCGGTTTTTCCGATTTTCCCGAAGGACCCCGCAAACTCCTTATGGAATTTGGGTCCCGGTGGATTTTTTTGAATTTTTGGTATGATGTAGTCCATGTAATTCTTAACCAATGTTACCATTGCGCCAACCCAAAGAAATGAGCAGTTTTGCAGCTAGGGGGCGTTGAAATCACCCCTTGCGCAGATTAGACTATTTATTTTTGAGCCCAGTAACAATATTTTCACTTGTTTTATTATTGCTAATGTTGCAAAATATTGTGCTGTTTTATAAAAAAACGTCTTACCCCCTCCCCTTTTTCCCCAACTCCTATTACGGAACGCAAAAAAAAATATTTCTCGAGTTCCTTCAAATGTATCGTCGAATGTTAAAATATGCCTAAATAAGGAAAATAGCAGTTTTTTATGATTATCCCCACACCCCCCAAATGACACAAAACGAAAAAAGTTTGGTGGATTTTTCTGAATTTTTGATATGATGCAGTTCAAGTTATTTTGAATAGAAATAAATCGGGTGACAAACCCCAAAAATGAACAGTTATGATGCTACGGGGCGTTGAAATCATACCTTGCTCAGAATAGACTATTCATTATTATAGGCTGAAACAATATCTCTACTTATTTTTGTTTTATTTCATGCCGAACAATTGTGTAAACTTTCATAAATTGAAAATCTAAAACCTCCCCCTTACCCCCAACCCCTATTTCAAAAGGGTCGCGGAATTTTTTTCGAAAACTAGTTTTCGAAAACAAAATTTCGAATGGAAAATTTTTCGAAATACAATTTTTCGAAAAAACAAATTTTCGAATATATTTATTTTCGAAAAATATTTTTTCGAAACTTTGTTTTTCGAAAATCATTTTTTTCGAAAAACAATGTTACGAATATACAAATTTTCGAAGAATTTCTTTTTCGAAAAACAATTCTTCGAAAACAATTTTTTTCGAACAACAACTTTTCAAAAACATGTTTAATTATTGCAATTAAGGGAAACAGAAAATTACAAAACGTGAGCGATATTTTTTTAAAAAGCAATCAAATCATCATCATTACATGTTTCGTTAAACGATAAACATATATTGCGCACTCTCTGGTCCAATGATTTATACTTTTTTTTGGGTGGCTCCCCTCCGGAAATGGCTTTTGCAATTTTAAGTTCCGTCAAGCATTGTTCCTTCTTGATATTTTCCAGGAAAGTCCAAAGGGACGATTTTTGAGCGTCAATAAGAGATAAAAATCCCCTATGCCATGATTCAGCAGCGTTGTTGGTCAACTGTGATTGCTGAAGAACACTTTCAAAACAGCTCCAAAGAGAATAGGCAAACATGGGCTCATCTCTACCTCTTCTCCCCATCTTTCCTATCCATGTGTTTTCAAAATAACTAATGAATTCTTCATTTACTTCCGTGAACAGATGTTCTTTCACTACCAAGTCGAAACCTCTGGATATGGAAGGGACCGGTACGAAAGCTAACGCTTTCAGCATCTTGATTATCGCATTGAAATTTGCGTCACTGTTCGCTCTGGCTGCCAAACCATATTTTTGCATATGTCTGTATATACTTTGGCTGAAGTGATAATAGCATCCGTGACGTGGGACATTCGGGAATACTTTTTCAATCGAATTGATTAATGCTTTTTCGAAGTCAGTGATAATTGTCCTGACAGAAAAAACATAACCAGATACAGTTACACATTGCTTAATCCAGTTAAGTATTCTTGTATATGTTTCTTGTTTCTTGTTGGGTAGCAAAGCATATATAACAGGTACTATAATTTCCTTGCTTATTTCGCAGTGAACAGTGACCAATTGGTAAAATAAAGCGGGTACTGTTTTAAACGTTCCATCCATCATCCATACTCTTGATTTAAACAACAATGTCATGTTTTCATTTGTGCCAAAAATTATGATTCTTTGTAGATCTTCCGAACCTGAATCAAAAAGTAAAAAATTATTACCTTTTTCCGTCGTTTTATATTTATCAGGTAAATTCAGAGACATTGTGTCTAAAGGCTGTGCAAGTGCACTACTTTCTCGAGTTCTTATGTTACGTATAGTCCTCTTCATGGATGGAATTGATGGAAGATTCACCAAGGTTGAAACACTAGCATTTCCGATAGAATCCGCAATTATATTTTGTGGCGTCGCTATTGACTTACGTGATATATTGCGAATATCACTGAGAATGGTTTCTACTTCAAGTTTCTCAGGTTTACCTGGATGGTTGTGATTTCCAGAAATAGTTTCAGCAATATTCTTGTTCTCAATACTTTTCAGCCGTCCCTTGCAGCCCTTGTTGAAATCTTCACATTTCCAATATATGCAACCGTTGGCCACTTTGTCTTGAAAATAGAAATAACCATTCAAGTATGCCTTACTTTTTCCACGAGGTGTTTCGATTAACCTGAGAGCTTTGTTCTCGTTCATCTTTATCGATATATATTATTTTCTATATACCTACGTATTTGTCAAATACCTGACAGACCGTTTAAATTCACTGACAATTATTTCGTTTGAAGTAGCGTCTGACATATGAGCCCTTCCTATAATCTGTGCCTATAGGTGCAAATATTACTCATATACAGGGTTTCTCGTTCCACTTTCCACATTTTGAGGCGTCGCTATTTATTTACTTGAATAATGTAGTTAGTTTGTTGGTGGGTTAGATGTGTAGGTATAGGTAAGTAGGTAGATTGTTTTCGAAAAAACACCTTTTCGAAATTAATGTTATCGAGAAAAGAAACCTTTCGAAAAGTTGTTTTTCGAAAAAAATACCTTTCGAAAGTAATGATTTTCGAAAAATTGTTTTTCGAAAAAAATGGTTTTTGAAAAATTGTTTTTCGAAAAAAACGGTTTTCGAAAAATTGTTTTTCGAAAAAATGTTTTCGAAAAAATGGTTTTCGAAAATGTTGTTTTCGAAAAAAATTCCGCGACCCATTTCAAAACACGAAAAAAAATAATTCAGGCACCACCTCAAATTCAAATTGTGGATGTCTAATTTTTATTCATTTTCAAGATATTCGCCCAATTGATTGATATTCAAAAATCATGAACTACGCCCTACTAAGAAGTCAGCAATATTTTTCTGAAGGGAGGGAAAGGTGATATTAAACAACTGTACTATTTCCTCAATTTGAGCTGATTAAAACATTTATTTTGATAAAGCATTTACAAGTAGTCGGGAATACATTTTTTCGTGTTTTAATTTGAGGGTAGGGGGTGAGGGGGAGGTTTTAGATTTTCATTTCATGAAAAATTACAGAATTGATCAGCATAATCTAAACTAAGATACGTAGAGCTAATATTTCCGCCTATAATAATGAATAGTCCATTCTGAGCAAGGTATGATTTCAACGCCCCCTAGCATCAAAACTATTCATTTTTGAAGTTTGTCACCCAATTTATTTCTATTCAAAATAACTTGAACTGCATCAAATCAAAAATTCAGAAAAATCCACCGAAATTTTTTCGTTCTGTGCCATTTGGGGGGTGGGGGGATAATCATAAAAAACTGCTATTTTCCTTATGTAGGCATATTCAAACATTCGACGATACATTTGAAGGCACTCGAGAAATATTTTTTTTGCGTTCCGTAATAGGAGTTGGGGGGAAAAGGGGAGGGGGTAAGAATTTTTTTTATAAAACAGTACAATATTGTGCAACATTAGCAACAATGAAAAAAGTGAAATTATTGTTACCGGGTTCAGAAATAAATAGTATAATCTGCGCAAGGGGTGATTTCAACGCCCCCTAGCAGCAAAACTGTTAATTTTTTTGGATTGGTAACATTGTTTGAGAATTACATGGACTACATCATACCAAAAATTCAAAAAAATCCACCGGGACCCAAATTCCATAAGGAGTTTGCGGGGTCTTTGAGATTATGTGGAAAAATGTCTGATAAAAAAGTTGTAGATTCTTTTATTATCAACAACTTTGCCATTCAACTTTTTTCGATAGGAGGTCAACTTTCATTGCAATTCACAAAAAACCATGAAATCCCACTTTCAACTCCTAAAATTCAGCCTGTTCCACCCTTCTCCATTTTGTCGACAGTTTATTTTTCCCATCATTCGAACAATATTTATTTATTCCAATATTTATTATCGTTATTGTTGCTGCCTATGCGTATGTTTATCGTTCGTTTCCTTACAAAATGGCCGTGTACATGAAACTGAGTTCGGTATTTTTTGTGGAGGGTGTTTTATTCTGCCCGTTCGTGGAAAAGATCCAGTGCCTCATAAATCATTCCTGCGGCGCCGTGTTCGCGTGGTTGTTTATGATGGCCTCTAATACCCGTGATCACGCGCGTGAGCGGGCTTTTCGGTAGGGAAAGCTTATAAAATGCATAGGAGAGCTTTCTAATGTATTTTATAACAGCGTGGACTTTCGCAGTTCCGCGTAAATTATCCAATAACATTCATCTATCACTGTTCGCGGGGAGCATTGTTCTGCATTATGCCAACATTGTGTTTTCTTTCGGGTTTATTTTGCACTGTGAATTCTCTCTGTTTAACGATAACAACATCTTGAATTCTGTGTCGATTGAGACAATTCTCCATTCTATGCTCAGTTGTTTCAATATGATAACTTTATGATTGTCCTCTACAGCTCTTTTGGTATTTAATTTCTGTTCAACAGAGCGTTGGACAGTATTTGATTGTGGTAACAACTTTTACCAATATAATTGAATGAACGAAAGAGTTACGTACTTTATTATTCAAATATATACAACATATGAAAATCAACTTGACATTCAATAAAATACAACAAATATATCATCTCCATGAGAACATTTCTTGCTTCTATCTTGATTCACCTCAACACTTCCCCTCAAGACAATGTTCATTTCTGAAGAAATACAGGAGCAAGTCCAAGCATTTTCACACAAGCATTATGTTTCGGTTTAGGTAAACCCTTGGTGAGAATATCAGCTGTCATATTTTTTGTCGATATATGCTTCACAGTAAATTCTTTGTTTTCAATCAAATTTCTGATAAAATGATACCTCCTAGCATGAAAAGTCGGATTTTCCGCTAGTTTGAGTGCGCTGAGATTATCATTGAACAATATTATGTCAGTCAATTCTTCGAGTCCCAGATGCTTCATGAAATTTCGATGATAGAGAGCTTCTTTCGCGGCTTCAGTCATCCCCATATATTCCGCTTCGGTAGAGGAGAGTGCGACTGTGCGTTGCTTCTTTGCATCCCATGAAATCGGACATCCAGATAACATAAAAACAAATCCTGTATAGGATCTCCTGTCATCGAGACAAGATCCCCAATCTGAATCTACAAAACCTCTCAAACCTTCTTGATCTGATGAATAAACGATTCCTAGATCTATGGTTCCTTTCAGGTAGCGTAGGACACGTTTAGCTGCCGTCCAATGCACCTTGCTGTAGCAGTTATTGAACTGTCCCAAGTAACTGACAGCAAAGCTGATATCTGGTCTCGTAGTAGTGCTCAGGTATGTCAAAGCACCAATCAGTTCACGATAGGGTAGTTTCATTTCGTTTTCCGTTGGGGCTTCTACGGTCTTTTTCAATTTTGAGTTTGGGTCCAATGGAGTTGACACATGATTTGAATCTGTCATCCCAAACCGGTTCAGTATCTATCTGATATATCCTCTTTGGTGCATTGCTAATTCACCATTTTTCTTCGAGAATTCTATTCCAAGGCAATATCCAACTTCTCCCAAGTCTTTCACTTCAAAATGATTCGAAAGTTTTTGATAAAGGGAATCGGCAGTACTTGGATCTTTCGAAACTACTAAAATGTCGTCAACATAAATCACAATAATACTCAATTCATCCCCTTGATTTATACGATAAATACATGGATCGGAATTCAATGGTACAGCTCCAAATGAAATGAGAACGGTATTCAGTTTGTTATACCAACTTCTTCCTGCTTGACGAAGGCCATATAGTGATTTTTTTAATAAACAAACTTTGTTTCCTTGACGAAATTGATCTAACATATCAACCGCTTTCTTGATAACACTGAAGGTCATATTTCCTTCTTCGATAATTATTTCTAAAAGTTCTTTCAGCATTTTTGGAGGCTCCATGAATATCTCTTCCTCGATTTCGCCATTCAGGTATGCACAAGTCACATCAAACTGTCGAAGTGACATTTTAAATCTGGTTGCCAGTGCCGTAACAAGCCGAATTGAACTCATACGAGCAACCGGAGCAAAAGTTTGATTGAAATGTATGCCAGGTTCTTGACTAAAACCTTGGGCTACAAGTCTTGCTTTCCTTTTATCGAGGGATCCATCAGCTCTATACTTATTTCGTAAAACCATTCGACTTCCAATGATTTGTCGATCTTTTGGCCGTTCTGTGAGTTTCCAGGTATCATTTTTTATTATAGACTTGATTTCTTCCGCCATTGCGTGATACCATGCATGGTTTTCAGGTCCAGACATCGCCTGTTTCATTGAAATTTCTGAAATCAGTGCAAAATTTCCTTCATGCTGAACTTCTTCTATCAGTCTATAAATTTTACGAGGTCTTCTCCTTGAGCCCGACCTCTCGATTCTGGGTCTGCCAGGTCCTCTTCTGAGTGAAGAGTGTTGTTATTCTTCCTCTTGTATGTCAACCTCTGCATCCTCTGCTGGTACTTCTTCAGTGCGATTTATTTCAGGAGTACATTTCTGACCTCAATGTCAACCGTTTGTGGGAAATTTACTTCGTTATTTTCATCCAGAATGAAATCTTGATATTCGTTCAGGTTAGTTTGACATTTTTCAGAAAATTTTACGTCTCTTGTAATGTGAATCTTTCGTTCTTCTTTCAACCAAACCTTATATCCTTTCGAATGTTCGGAATATCCCAAGAAAATACCTTCTTTGCAACGAGAGTCGAATTTTCCTTTACATAGATCTCTGTTCAGACAGAATACTTTGCAGCCGAATTCTCTGAAATATGATACATCTGGTTTATTTCCTGTCCAAACCTCGTACGGTGTTTTCTCTTTCGAACTTCCAGTAGGACATCGATTTCGGATGTAATTCGCCGTATTTACGGCTTCAGCCCAAAAAATATTTGGTAAACCAGACTGCATAAGTAGACATCTTGCTGTATCAAGAAGAGTACGGTTTTTTCGTTCTGCAATACCGTTTTGCTCTGGGTTATACGGACAAGTCAAACGTCTCGTGATTCCTCGGCTCTTCAGCAAATCTTCGAAATTCTTGTTTGTATACTCGGTTCCATTGTCAGATTGAATGCACCTGACTTTTGTTCCTTTCTGGTTTTCTATTAAAATGATTAAATTCTTGGTAACTTCTGGCACTTCAGTTTTGGATCGAATGAACCTCACTTCACACCATCGGGAATGATCACAATGAACTCGATGAAATATTTGGCTTTTCCAATTGATTCCACTCTCATTGGTCCACATACATCAGTATGTATCAGATCTAATGGAGCACTAATTCTGAGAGACTTTTTCGGAAACGGGGCTCTTGACATTTTTCCGTGATAGCATATGTCACATTCGAAATCTTTTTGACTTCTATCGAGTTTCAGACCATTGATAGTTCTTTTGCGCTCAGCTTCTAGGAGATCTTTGATATTCAGATGTCCCATCCTTCGATGCCAAAGTTCGAGGTTTTCTTTGCTTCTTTGTGAAAAGAAAACTGAATTTTGGTAACCACGAACATAACACAATCCTCCAATACGATCAGCAATCAATTTTATATCGTCATCCGTTCCGATTACAAGAGCAACGTCTTTCTTGAATATGACTTCGAATCCATTTTCAGTAATTTTTCCAACAGAAATAAGGTTGGTACGTAAATCTGGTACATGCAAAGTGTTGCTGAGGGTTATGGTCTTCGATTCTCCATCAACATCGGTCATGAACGATACGACACCTTTGGCTCAAATGTCTGTCGATTGATTATTTGCAAGATTCAATGTTTCGTTATCCATGTAACTGAGTTCAGTGAAATTTTCAGTTTCTTTACACAAATGTGATGTAGCACCACTGTCTAAACACCATTTCATATCAGGTTCGATATCACCAATTTGAAAAACTTCGGTGGCACAAAGACATACATTTTCAACATGACTTGCTGCAGGTTCATCGTTTTTACGATTGTATTTACAATCTGAAGATTTGTGTCCAATTTTTCTGCACTTGTGGCAACGATATTTAAATTCAATTTTCTTCGTAGCTGCTTCCAAATCCAAATTCTTTCCGGAGTCCTCATATTTTCTGTTGTATCGTTTTGGAAAATGCTTTTTATTTGCAAACATAGCATTCTGCATTGAATTTCTAGCTTCGCTCTTGCGTGCATCGTTCTCTTCAATGATTTTCACTCGCAAAATATCAGGAGATGGTAATACGTCTCTGGATTCAATAGCACATCTGAAGTTTTCGAAGCTGGAGGGTAAACTGTACAACAACATAATGGAAAGCAGATCTGGATTGATTTCGACTTCCATTTCGCTCAACTTGTCAACAGCGTCAAAAAATTTGTTCAAATGATCACGAACATCGTCACCATCAGTCATTCGTTGTAGAGTGAGCTGTTTTAACAGTGTGGCTTTCCGGGCTGGTCCTTTTGACTGGTATATATTTTCCAACTTCAGCCAAACTTGACGAGAAGTTGTGCATCCTTTGACTTGTTTCAGTTCTGATGGACTGATTGAGAGGATAATATCGGATTTCGCTTTGTTATCATTCTTTATCCAATTTTGCGAACTGTTCAAAGAAACTGCGTCACCTTCAATCAAAGATGGTTTCGATATATCACCATTCACGTATACCCATGCATCGTTCTTGATAAGTAAAGCTTCCATTTGCATTTTCCAGGTATCGTAATTATCTTTGGTGAGGGTTTCAATTCTGGATACATTCGTCGAATTCATACTGGAGCACTTCTTGGTAGATTTCAGTTGATACACAAATTCTAGACTCTTAAACGTTTAGGTTCTGGGCCCATAACCTGTTCAACAGAGCGTTGGATAGTATTTGATTGTGGTAAAAACTTTTACCAATATAATTGAATGAACGAAAGAGTTACGTACTTTATTATTCAAATATATACAACATATGAAAATCAACTTGACATTCAATAAAATACAACAAATATATCATCTCCATGAGAACATTTCTTGCTTCTATCTTGATTCACCTCAACAATTTCAAGTACTTAACTTGGCTCCATGATACATGACCTGACCTGAAATCAAAAGTAAATAGTCACCCAGTGTCGTCTCCCAAAAAACCACTGGGACCACACAAATACCGGGAAACAAACTATTGAACTATTGCTCAATACACACTTTCCAGGATCTACCATTGTCACAAATCCCAGCAATGAAAACCCTGTCAAACTGCAACTAAGGACGAACAGGGCTGACTGGGAGGTGGCAAAGAGGATTGTAACATACCCGAAAGTGAACATTCCTGTAGCCCATATAAATCGCCTGGACCAGATGGAATATTCCCTGTTCTACTACAGCAGGGAATCGAAGATCTAGCACCAGAACTATGCAGACTCCACCGAAAGAGCCTAGTAGTTGGCTGGATACTACAGACCTAGAAATGTGTAGACGAGGTCTTCATTTTGGAACCTGGCCGAAACTCGTCCAGGCCAAGGATAATTGACCAATAAGCTCAGCATCCCTTTTTCTGAAAAGACTAGAAAAACTGTTGAACAGAACGGCCATTACAGGTAAACCAGCATGCCTATCCAATAAGAAACGGCCTTTCACCAAATGGTGTCCGGGCTGGAGGACACTGGCAAAAAAAGAAATTGCACTATGCACTATACTAGATATCGGAGGAGTATGGCCTATACGGCGAAAGTCCCTGCAGGTGGATACTGCTCCAAAATCGAGAGGCCCGGACCAACATGTTTAAAGACTCCGTGAAGCTAGAAATTGCCAGGGAAACCCCACATGAAGGCATGCTATCTTTCCTACTGTCGGACATGGTAGTAGACGAACTTCTGGAATCTTTAAATAATCAGGACTACTACTCCCAAGGTAAAGCGGACGACATAGTGGTCTCGTACACGGAAAGTATGCTCAAATAACCTCTGAGCACTGAAGACCGTAGAGAAATGGTGCAAATAGAAGGAATGAGTGCAAACCCCAGCAAAACCACTCATTTCCTTCACATGCAAAATAATTCTGAGGGACATGAAGCCACCCAAGTTCTTTGGCGTAACACTCGAGTTGCTGATCATGTCAAATATTCAGGTCTGTTCATAGATAAAAAACTAACCTGGAAAATGCATCTGCAACATGTAATCAATGAAAGAAATTTCATGCTTTTTTTGGGTACACCTCCGCTCACACAGCACTTTGGAAATTAGTCCAGTACGTGGGTATCAAAACGGGGAGTTTGATTGCAAAAGGTGGGGTAGAAGCTATTTTAAAATTTGCTGTTAGGCTTGGGTCTCTAATGAAAGTTTTCGACCTTGAGGCGCATGCGCTCGAGCTGCCATCTCATTAGGAACAAAAATTTGGTTTTTTGATAATAACTCAAAAACGGTGGATTTCACAACAAAAGATTTTCTATACAAAGTTGAAGAAAACAAAATTTTCTAAATTTTTTATGGGAATATTTTTTTGTATCACATATATCAGTTACGATCAAAAAAGCACGTGTCTGCCGATGTCATTTTTGATGAAACAATGGTGGTGCAAGTTCCGCAGGAGCGTTTTTTTGCCAATGAAACAAATGAAGTTCGTCTCAAATCGATGCTGAAGAACAAATTTGAGCTGGCTGCATTTACAGTTAAACAAGCTGAAGTTGATGCCGATGTGTAAATTGTCAACACTGATGTTTCATTCTGCAGTGATTTGATATTTGATGCTGTTTTTGTAGTCGGGAAAGACATTTACCTTTTGACAGCCTTAGCACCAGACGAAAGTTTTATCTACTTTCGTAAACCTTGAAGAGGAAAAACTGCTGAGAGGATATTTTCAGTAAGTAGCCTCAAATACGAAAAATTAACCAAGCACATTCTCTTCTTGCATGCCTTCAGTGGTTGTGACACCACCCCGTCCCTATTCAATCAGGGAACAACTAAATTTAGTACGCTGATAAAAAATAACAGAGCGGTTCATGGAATAATTGAAATTTTCAACCAACAAGATGCCACGCCAGAGGAGATTGCCGAGGCCGGAGTACGCTTTCTTGTGGCTCCATATGGTGGTAACATGGATAAAGAGAGTTTGGAAGAGGTTCGTTTCCAACACTTCGCCAAATCTACGCTGAAACGAAAATTTAATCTTGCCTCTATGCCACCTACAAAAGACGCTGAGCAATTCCACGCCTTTAGGGCGTACCACCAAGTACATAAATGAAGAGGCATAGAGAACAATCCTGAAGACGGGTTGGAAGCATGGCGCTTACGGGCTCCCTTCCTTAAGAATGGTGAAAAAAACAGCTACAGATTCCTTATTAAAATCGGTATCTTGTAGCTGCAAAATGGGGTGTGGTAGAGCATGCAGCTGCCGAAAGGCTGGACTTACATGTTCGGTTGTATGTGGCTTGTGCAACGGGGAATCTTGCGGAAATATGCCGGAAATACGCATTGAAAGCTGAAACGAGGATGACGACATTTGTCAGGCTATGAACCAAAACTACGACCAGTTGTCTGTGCCCAGGACACCGACAACAGCCAACCCGGGTCATCAAAATGTATTGAAATGTAGTATGAATTAATTTTTGTGACGATCTAAAATCATAATTTACTACTCTTAAATAAAAAAAAAGTGATATACTTTTCCTTTAACTTTGTTTACGAAAAGTATAATACTGTTGAATGATAATATAATATAATAAGAATAATAAAATGAAAATTCAACCAAAATTAGGTTTGCGGAGTTTTTTTCAAATAGTGTAACTTCACGGAGCTGTAACTCCTAACATATGTATGCTACAAAAAAATGTTCCTCACAAAAAATTTAGGACACGTGCTTTTTTGATCGCAACTTCATGGAGCTGTAACCCCTAAAATATGTGATACCTACAAAAAAAACATTCCCACAAAAAATGTAGGAAATTTTGTTTTCTTCAACTTTGTACAGAAAATATTTTGTCGCCAACGTTTTTGAGTTATTATCACAAAGCAAAATTTTTGTTACTAAAATCCAAGATGGCGGCTCGAGCGCATGCGCCTCGAAGCCAAAAACTTGGATTTTTCATTAGGGCCCCAAGCCTAACAGCATACTAAAAAATCGCTACCACCCCACCATTTGCAAATCTGATATTTTAAAATTGGTTTAGGCCAACATATAAAAAAATCAGAACGACCGGACCTTTTGTAAGCACGACCACTTCTCATGTTTAACTTTACTGGACTAACACTGATTGCCATTAAATATATTTTGCTTTACTCGCAGGCCTCGGAAAGGGATAGAAAATAGTTATTTTCCTAACAAGTGCGCAAAGTGTTACTTTTCCTCACGCAAATACAGTTAGGCGAACGACGCGAACCGGAGTTCGTTTGAGTTTTTGCGTGCGGAAAAGGCACGTTCCTCTTGTGTTAGGAACAAAATTTTTCCTACGAGCTTCATATCAGATAGCAACGAATATGAAAAAGTATAATGTAGTATATTTGAACAAATTCACTCTAAATTAATTTATTTGACGAAATACAATGCCTCAATAATTTCAACACAATACTCTAATTTATATCATAATCACTGGACTATTTATGTTCGACTTCTACTCCACTGACAGACTAACTCTGCTGAGCGGTTCTTTTTATATACACAGTTCATTTCCTCGAACGCTCTTGATATTTCTATTAAGCCTTAGGAACGTTCTTCGAGTAGACCAGATTCTTCTCGCTATCTACGTGAGCGTTCAGGTCCGGCATCGCCCGCAGCTTCGCCACAATAACTTATTGAATAATTTTTATTTAAACTTGATAGAAAGAACCATACAACAAACAATTACATAACAATAAAAAATTTAATTATTTGTTCGTAATATTTATAATGAAAGAACAATTATTGACATTTTGCAAATTCTTTGCAGATCCGGTCAGTTCATTTAATATTACTTGTGGTACGGCTTGATGAACACCGGCTTAGCGCAGAAGGGCAGTTAATAATATGGCTTGATGAAGGTTGATTTACCTCAGGACAGTTGTTCAAATAGGTCGATGAAGGTTGACTTAACTAAGAAGGGCAGCCGTTCATGTGACTTGATACAGGTTGACTCAATGCAGAAGGGCACATGTTCGTGGCCAATGTTTCATTCGACAAATCCTTTTTTTGATTTGTCGAATCATCAATGTAGCTCTCGGCTGCTGTCGTCGATTTCCAGCCTCCAAGTCTCTTGACATTAGATTCAGATTCATTTATTTAACTTCGTTACATTTTCGAAATGTTTGTAGCACATCAAAAAAAAATACAAGTGTATAAAAAACAGATGAAAAGCTATCAGATACCAATTATTAAAAATAAAGTCATTATAAATATTACGAAACAATTAAAATGAACTGACAGATCAACACTCTAAAAAAAATATTAAAAAATTATTGGTGAGTATGTTCACAAATTTCTATTTTGAAAATGACTAACATATTCATCGACAGAGTAGAAACAACATCTCAAGAGATAACTCTTTAAGGAATTTTTAAAATGAGACATTGAGAGACACTTAAAATCGTCTGGCAAATGATTGTAAAGATTGAAGTCTAACGTATTTCTCTTGGATTTATTCAGGCGGTAGCGATTTGTGATCATGAAAGTAAGATTGTTCGATTAACATATTTCCCTTCTTATGAAATTCTAACAGGACACTGTATAGATATAAGGTGGGTAGTGGCATAATTTGAAGTCTCAGAAAAAGAGGTTGACAATGATCCCTATAGCCTGAATTTGTAATGAGTCTTATTGCTCTTTTCTGAAGTTTGAAAATCTTTATAGCTCCACTGGAATTTCCCCAGAGAATGATCCCATAACTGATGTGAGAGTGGAAAAGAGAGAAACATGTAGTTTTCAGTGTATCATAACTGGTGATATTCTTCAGTTGACGTAAAAGAAAAAGAGTGCTACATAATCTACTGTTCAATTTTTTGGTGTGATCATTCCAAGAGAGATTGCTGTCCACAGTGACTCTAAGTAATGTTACACTGTTCACATCTGACGTAGTGGTTCTAGCTGCAAAATTAAGTGGTTGAGTTTTGTCAGAATTTAAAATAACAAGTTTCTGCTTTACTATTTACCTCTTCAGATATTCTCGCAAGTTCTAATAAGTCCTTGTCGGAATAAATGAAGATAGTATCGTCTGCAAATAGAACAGATTTATGTAGGTTCATAAAACGATTGATATCATTCACATAAATGATAAATAAGAGCGGCCCCAAAACTGATCCTTGAGTAACACCATGCTTAACAAGTTTGAAATTCGAAGTAGCACTACTGGTCGTTACAGCTTGATGTCGACCCAGTAAATATGACCTCATTAAAGACAAAGACACTCCCCTGATGCCATAGTAAAATAGTTTGTCAAGTAAGATGTCGTGAGAGACGCAGTCGAAGGCCTTGGATAGGTCACAGAGTGTAATTGCTGTGTGTTGCCCTAGCTCTATGCCCTCGATTACATCGCTAACGAATTTTAAAACAGCCTGCATTGTAGAGCGCTCCTTGCGAAAACCAAATTGCGAATCGTTAAAAACTTAAATTCTTCTAAATATGCGGTGAGGCGTTGTTTGAGGATTTTTTCAACTATTTTACGAAATTAAGATATTATAGAAATTGGACGGTAATTGTCAACAAGTGAAATATCACCTTTTTTAAAAAGAGGAATAACTCGGGACAGTTTGAACGCATCAGGAAATATACCAGAAACGAAATTGAGATTGATAAGATCGGTAAGTGGTTGTAAAATTAGTGATTCCTGCTCCAGAATCGGCCAAAATTTTCCATACCAATGAGATTTTTGTGTAGTTTTACTTTTCCGTGCTCAGTGCGAAAAAAAATCTTATCCGCACGGGGTGCGGAAAAGTGTAACTTTACGCACGCAAATGCGTGCGGAAAAGTACTACTTTACGCACTCTCGTCGGAAAACAGATTTTTTTCAAATAGATAGTTGCATTATATTCTGTTATTGATTGGATTGTTGACTAAAGTTATATTCCGAGTTTAACAATATTGAATTCAGTTCGAAGGGGTTCATAGGTTGAAAACGGTGTATTGATTTCATAGACTTTGTAATACAGGAATTTTATAGAATAGTTCTGAATCAATTCCACCGTTTCTTTGAGGTTTTTCTCATTGGGATTCCAAACCACTGATGCAACCACCAATGAGCTATGGTTCACTGTGTTGGGGAAACGCAAGTTTCACAAAATTACAAATTTAAAATTCCTGAAGTGATTTAGAAGCGGCCGATATTCAGCAAAATTTTATTCTGAATTTTATCATACCACCGCTCTCCTTATCAATCCACAGTGTCTTTAATATATTGTTTCCGGTTATGTTCGTACGCTTTGACGATTGGTCATAGGCGTTTGTATACAATGACACTTGAACGAATTAAAGGTTTGTCTACCTAATTCAATTGAGGGCCTAGACTTGGCTGACCTTCTGGCTTTCACTCGAATCATTCCATAATCGTGCAGGAAGTTTCATTGAAGAGTTTCTGGCATGTGATGTACACACATGAGTGCACTCATGAGTGATAAACAAGAGTATCGACGTTCGTTTGTTGGATGCTGCTAGAGTGAGATTATATCATTAGAAAACACATTACATTTTCTAGGAATCGCTCCTTTAAATCGAATTTGAACTTTCAACAGCTTTAATAGTTTTTCTATACAGGGCATTCCAACGAAAACTTGACGCCCTGTGAGTCAGAAACGGACGTGTGATCAAGAATTTAAAAAAATACGTCAATTTTTATTCCTAGAAAGACTAATTTTGATATAAAAATCATACCCGAAACTTTTAGATATTACGAATTTTGTAATAAAGACAACTTTATAATAGTTTGTTTGAAACTTTTATATTTCGTAAAAACATAGAAACCGTACATAATAAACATTCCATAACATCTTAGTTAGACACTTGTCATATGTTTTTATATAGTAAGAGATATATGAACTTCAGATTCCTGCCATATGAATTCTATCACCCCTTCTCAATTTAAATGTTACAAGAAAACAAAACTAAATAAACATTTGAATTGCTAAACAACAAAAATTCAGTTACCTAAGACATCTAACCTACAACTCAAATTGTTTTCTTCATTCAATGGTTTTGTAAACATATCAGACACATTTTCATTTGTTGGAATATATTGTAAAATTATTTCCTTTCTCAGGAACAAGTCCTTTATGAAATGATATTTTATGTCGATATGTTTTGAACGTTTCGAATTTTCAAAATTTCAAAATCAGAGAAATGGCAATTCAATTATCGATTTTCAATACTTACCACTGATTCACAAATTTTGAATTCGCTCAAAATACCCTTGAGGTCAGTGGCGTAGCCAGAATTTTCTTTTGGGGGGGGCCCTCGTATGAAAAGTTTAATTTGTTCTGAAATTTGATCCAACCTTTCGTTCCACCCCTAATATTAACCCTCAGAAGTCTTCGAGAGACTTGTGAGAGCTAGGGTTGACAAGTATTACTTTTTTAAGGTGATTCCAAACACGAAAAGCTGGTGTAATCCAAGGTAACACCTGATTACATAGGGTTTAGGACAAAAGAAAACAAACTCTTTGCTTTTTTTAAATTTATCATTCTGATAACTGAAATTTCATTTTTAAAATAAATCAAAAGATCCTCTTGAAAATTTCTATATTTTTCAACTTGATCTTTCTTGAACGTTTAGCAAAACTATCGATAATATCATTAACGTCTATTTTGATATCTCTATGTATGGACATTAATGCAAGACCGTTCAGTTTCTTTTCCTCGGTTTGGTTTCTGAGGTAACTCTTCAACATTTCAACGTTGAAAAGCTCCTTTCTACCAAGGCTGTTGTCACCGGTAAAATTGTTAAAATATGTAGCAGTATTCTTATATTCGGAAAAATAATTTTTTCACATTGCATGAAGGCATCAAGAGCACACACCGGCAGTGGAGTTTTATTTTTGTCTACATTTACCCATTTTCTCTTCCACATATCCCATTCGCTCTCTAATACATTTATGTTAACATCGTGCAAATCTTTCGCATAAAAATCAATTGCTGGTTGAACCATTGCAAATTTATTATGTATTATATTTTCCGGCATAATGCTCTGCAAAGACAACAGGGTGTTCTGATGATCTAAAAATCTTTCATTTAGAGATGATAACATGTTATCAATAAATGGAATGTAAATAGATCTGCGATAATATTCCATAGAGTCTGAAGCTGGATAATTTTCGCGGTGTCTTTGAGTTCCAACTCTACGTGGCATAACTGGTTCAACACCTAATGTCTCACCGGTGTCAACAGCTTTTTGAAAGATTTTTTCAAATTCTTTGTCTGCGTTTTCTCTATATTCTTGTAAGATTATAGCAACATCCTCAATCAGTTTCATTGCATAACACAAATCTATTTGTTTGCTTTGTAAGTGCTCCGAAATATTTTTAGTCAGAGATAACATTTTCTCCAATATTTTAATCGTTATTATGAATGAAAATGTACAAATTGCACTATGTAATGATGAAGCATTGGAAGGGTTTGGAAGACGTTGAACATCTTCTAGAGCTTGAACAATATAATACAAAGACTCTCCAAAAAGCATAACTGAATCATGCCTTTCAACCCATCTTGTCTGGCAATATTTTTTCAAGCATATTACTTTTCTATCAGGTAATTGACTCAGTCTATGCTCAAGGATATCACAACGTTTAGGGGAGCACCTGAAGAAGTTACAAATTTCCCCTACGGTTCCTAGGGCATTTTTAACAAGAGCAACTTTACAGCTATCATTCAAACATAAGTTCAAGGAGTGCGATGCACAATGAGTGTATATGCACATCGGAAACATTTCCTTTATAACTGCTTGAGCACCACGAAATTCGCCCTTCATTGATGATGCACCATCATATCCCTGCCCTCTAACATTTTTCATATCAAGACCCAACATCTGAACATTTTCCACTAAAACATGTGCTAGCCCTTGCCCACTCAAATCATGGACAGGAACAAACGTGAGGAAATCTTCTCGTAATTGAAATTTGTCTTCATCTAAGTACCGCGCACATAAAGAAAATTGTTCTGTTCTGCTCACGTCACTGGTTTCATCTGCGAGAATGGTGAAAAACTTTGTATTCATGATTTTTTTAACAAGGACGCTTTGGATATATTCTCCTATACATAAAATGATTTGATTTTGTATGTCTGGGCTGAGATATAATGCATTTGCAGGAGCACTATCAATATGTTCCTTCAATAATTTGTCGCCACTGTTGATACGGAAACGAATCAAGGCTCTTAAATTCCCATCATTACTTTGAGGTTCTTCCAAATCAATCCTTCCAAAGTCCCTGTGGCCTCTTAAAGCTAATTCTTGCCGGCCACAAAGTATAATTGTTTCTATTATAGATTTTATAATATTTCTATTCCTTTCTATGTCATCTTTGTTACGTTTTTCTAGAAGTTGCATTATGTCTTTTTGTTGCCCTTCCATAATACCAAAAAAATTATCCATCGCCATGATACATTCTTTATGATATTTGCTAATTGCATGTTTTGTGAATATTTCTACGGCATCTTTCCAGTTTTTGAATGGAACTAAAACCAACTGATTATGCTTTTCATGGAAACCTTTGCCTACTCCACCAGCTTTAGTAAGAAATATTACGCAGACTTTGCAAAAAGCGCCTTTAAACAAATCAGAATATGCCAACCAAGTGAATCTCTTCATCCAGTGTATTTGAAACGTACGTTTTTTGTTACCAATAATTTGTGTTTCGAAAACGGTTGAGGTGTCAGGAGTCCAAGTGTTTTTCAGTACTTCATACATTTCTAAATCAGAGATACTTTTGTTCACGTATAAGCCAATATCAAATTTATTGTAGATGATCAACTGATTTACTTGATCTTGATGTCCATCACTTGTTTGAACATTCGATGATTTGTAACTACTTGAACCAGTCGGTTCAATGTCAGAGGTATTTTCAGTTTTCTGAAAAAAAAAACAAGTTCTTAACAAAAACAAAGTGGACCGTCGAAATAACTTTGATAGCAATAGAATACATACAGAAAATTCTCACAAACGAACAGAATAATTAGTTATCATCTAACTCTAACTAGATAACAGAACGCTTGCACATTGACAACAACTTACGAAATTGAATAAAAACGATGTGAAAGATAATTCATATTAGTTTTTGTTCCGACTTACCAAAGATTTTGTGCTGAAATAACTCAGTAATGTTGGTTGATCCAGAGAGCGTTTCTTCAAACTGTTGGACATTTTGGGAATGTTTTTATAAATAGATATATCAAGAATTACAAACTGATTCTATTCACAGACGGCGAAGAACTAACATAGACAGGAGTTAGAACTAACCTGGCGAGACGCAAGACGCATAGATGCTTGTCCAGCTGTCAATTGGCCAGAAGCAGCATTGCCACCGTTGCCAGATTGGAATGGAATGGAATATAGTAGGATACTTCTTTATTTCCAGTAACATTAATTATTACAAAATGTACAAGTTATTATGAAATGGAAATGAACGTCAAAACTCAAAAGTATGTTTGGGTTTCCAGCATGAAAACATACGAAACCACTTTCTTTTTTCAAGAGAAAATGCTAACCACTCATGTTGGCGAAACGTCGAGATCTTCTATAAACGTACGTCGGCCTTACAACCCGAAGAACCACCATGTAACTAAAGGAGATGTCTGGTCTGCTTACTAAAATAATGTACATTAAACTGCATACTAATCTTTGGTCAGGAACGTTATTAATAATAGGTTCTTCATCCTTGACTTGAAAATTTGCTTCCATTGGTGTTGCTACGTAGTCGTAATCAGAACGTTTAAAATTTAATTGTTTCATTACTTGATTGAATTTCATGTTCCAACACTTTGGAGCATTTCTCAATCCATATAGTGCTCGATTGAGTTTCAGAAATTTTGAATCTGTTTTTAAACCTTCAGTGTCCATAGATCCATCCAAAAATGCGGTTGGAACATCAATTTGATGTAAATTTCACCCTTTTTGCACTGAAACTGATAAATGGGCTCTTATTGTCGATAATCTGCAAACTGGAGCATAGCTATATTCATCTGAATTGTTATAAGGCACTTGAAAACGTTTTGCGACCAATCGGGCTTTCTTTGTACCATCCTCTTTAGTTTTGAAGAGCCACCTGGTGTCAATAGCACTCTGACCCTCTAGCAGTTTTCGTGAGAGATTAATTCTTTATCTATTGCTTGCTGCCATTCTGGCATTGTAATTGCTTCTTGGTAGGTTTTTGAGTCCTGGACTACGTTGGTCAGCAAACAGTAGGCTGTGTAAATTTCATAATCATCCAGATTTTGAGGTGGTCTCACAGTTCTGCCAGATCTTGTCACAGCTGATTCTTGTTCCAGTTGATTCTTGTTCATTGTAGGTTGATTTTTCTTCGTTTTCATCACTCAAACGTGAAGAGCTGGCATAACTTGATAAGTCCTTATTTTCTTCCTCAATTTCATGTATCCTTTCTTTCTCGGGAAATTCTATAATCATTTGTTCTGGCTGATTTTCTGTAGTTTTGTTCAGAAGTTCATCATTTTTCAACATTTTATATTCCATGATGCTTTCATCTACTCGAACATACCTGGATCTGCTCACTTTTAATTTTTCTGGAAGCCATGGTCGATAACCTCCACCACAATAACCCACTAGTACTCCTTTTTCTGCCCTTTCTAACTTGTTTTGCTTTGGCAATACAAATTACCTTCTTGCGGTCAGCAGCTACCCTCCCCCCTCCAATTTTTTTCAATATCATGGGGGTCGAATAATACATCATTTGAAAGGTCCTTTGTATCTCTATTACCTCTTTAATTTTTTTTCAAAATTTGTTCATTCGTTATTGAGAAATTGAATGTTTTGATAAAGTTTAACGTTTTATTTATGTATTCAGAAAATTCGCTGTCGTTTCTTTTATTGAGGAAATCAACAACACACAATTTAAATGAGAACAATATCAACGGATGAATTGCTCAAACTGACCTCCACCTAGTTCCATACAATAATATAGTCGACTTTAGAAAGCGTCCCTTACATTATTTAAGATGTCTGGGGTCAGCAATCGGCACTCCCGAACACTTCTCTGCCGCAGCTCTTCTAGATTTGAAGGCTTTGTAAACTTTCGACTTCAGGTGTCCCCACAGAAAAATATCCAAGGGTGTGAGATCAGGTGATCTAGCTGGCTGCTCCACTGGGCCCCTTTTGCCGGTCCAACGCTGTCTACCCGAACATCGAAATGTGGGGTTGCACCATTCTGCTGAAACGTTATTTCGTTTTCTATTGAGATTACCTTCAATGAAGAATATGATTACCAAGAATGCCGGTCCAAACATTAAATTTTTGTGGAGTTTGTGAATGTGTTTCCATCACCAAATGAGGATTCACATCGCTGCAGTCACGACAATTAGCTATGTCTAATTATTTCAACAGTTAACATGAAAGTATTTTCGTCTGAAAAACATGTACTTTATAATATAATTGGGTTATTGGTCAATTTCTCGATGAACTCGTGGAATGAAAAAAAAAACATCCTAAACTGTATCGTCATTTTATCAATTTGAACGTTTTCGTGTTTAAATATTTTTTTTCCTTAAAGTTGGAGCCTCAACAACATTTTCCATCTGGTCCTGGCCTGTTACATGTTTTTTTTTCACGAAAATTATAGGCACTAGACTATTAGGCCTGATGGTGCTGAAATTAATACTGCGTTCATTACTGCTATCTTCTTCTGAGTAGTAGCTGAAAAAGTGGTGTTCTCTATCACTGAAGTGGCGTAACATCGAACTCTCGTTAAGAAGAGGTTTACCTTCTGAAAAAGGTGAAAGTAAATTTGCGGTGTAAAGGGGGAAGTAGGAATGCCGAGTGATGGAGGTGGAGTCCAATATTAAAAGAAATCTAATAGCGTCTCACTCCAGCTCATTGCCCTTTTACGTTATAGTAAAATTGGCCTTGAACGCGCCATCCGCATATTCCTAACGCAGCTGCTCGTATTACATTTTATTTTTACAACTCGGCCATCGTCCATAGATATACTAATAAGTCTGGTAACTCCTTTGATGTGGTCGGACACCTGCAGAAACCTCTGATACGAGGGTCAGTCTACAGTGTGAACAATATGTTCACTGGAAAGTATGTCTACGAGGGTCGGGCGTTGAGTATCCATTATATTTGATGGTTATATTTTTGTATAAATATTGGCTTTTGATCTTTAATTGAAATGAGTCGGATTTTATACGATTATACAGGGTCCTGCAACTGTGCTCCGGTGGTCCATAGCTTCTAAACGGCGCAACTTAAAAATGTCTTTCGAATGCAAGCATGTTTCCTTCTTGAGAGAGTTTGTTCGAAAAATATTTCGAAGTATACAAGGTGATCCAGAAAAGTGTACCAAACCAAACTTATGGTTTTTGTAATGGAACACCCTATATTTCATAACATGGTTGAATAGAGATTATTTTGACCATTCAAAAAATATGAGATCATGTATGTTCATCAACGTTATTAGCGGAGATATATCGATATTACTTCAAAAAACGTAAGGCATTCAACACTCTGTAACTCGTAGAAAACTAACTCTGAAAACTTATTGGAGGCAAAATGACTCCAATCTGGTCTAGTTTCTGTAACATGACACACAGTTGAAATTTCATTTCTTTTTGTGTACCGGTTAGATCGAAACGCAAATTGAAAGATATCTTGTTTTTTTTTCAATTGGAAATTTACGTTATTTACAAAGTTAAGTGAATACCAAGTGTGATATATCATTCTTATATAGGCTACCTAATTCGGCATATTTGCAACTTCACTAAACCCATTTACAACTTCTATTGTTTTATTTCCAGTGCTAAAATTATCGGAATAGCTTCAGAATAATTTCTCTACTCATGAATGAATCTACAATTCATTCAGTTATCCATAGTATCCATGTAAAAGAGCATAGTTATGTGAGGGCTCTCGAATCAGTGAAGATAAATGCTCGAAAATTGAGTCAGGGGTTCAATAGAAAACGCTTTGACGCTGTAATTTTGAATGGATCATTCCAATTTTTTTTTTGAACAAAGATAAATGTATAAGTGAGGCATCTCACGAAGTACTTTTTCAAAAAAAATAGATCCTGAGATGAAAGTTAGTGAATCTGGTCAATGTTCTGCCAATTTTTTTAACGTTTTTCTTTTTTTTATTTGAAAACGTACTTCGTGAGATGCCTAGATCCAACATTCGAAAATCGGATGATGAAAAAAAATATCAGCGTGCTCCGAGTATTTTATTTTCTTCCGTTCCTTGTTTTACTAATAGTCACTAATAAGGTTAAACCCCTCTTAAGACTGCTGGGAATTGAATTGTAAGAAAATATTCTGCGAGTTCTGAATTAGATTATAAATGTACTGTTAATTTTTTTCAAGATTAAATTCCTGCTTATCTATGTTATTTTAGAATGTGCCAGAATAAAAGAATTGATTATTGACTGCTATACTTTGTAGAAGAATTAAAATTTCATCTAGGCGCTGAGAGGTGGCAATGGCACCCAATATTGGAGCAGCATTTCTGTCCAATGGTTTGTTTCCATAAACTCCAATAGTTTCAGATGTTCAGATTGAGTGGAAGTGTTGTAATCTAAATATTTATATACCCATAAACATTTCAGATGTCTCACATGAATAGTAATATCATTACTTATCAACTGGTATTTTCAAAAGAAAATTTTATTTCATGAAGGAAACTCGTTTCTTGACATGCTATTTTTGGAATTGTAACCTTCTACAGTCTGGAAAACAAAATATTTAAAATCAGAGGAATCTGAAATGTGGAAGGGCAAATGATTCAATTCGCTACGGTAAGTTACTGCACACGGCAAATAATAATAATAATAATAGCGGTCCTCTTCCTGCACAGGCCATGCTCCTGGGCACAATCTTCGAGTGTTTATGAGGGAGTATTATTATTATCGTCAACAAGATATCGTAGATTTGAAAATGCATTGTCGTCATTTGTATTTCTATCTGGCATCAGATTCACTTGAATGATTTGTATTGACATGAAAGATCAAATTTAATTCTCATTGCATAAATATCTTAGCCTTTGTGTAAATTGGAATGGGTTTCAGGTTGCGCCATTAATTAGTTATGTCAATGATATTCGTTTACATGTTATGAGAATTTCGACATTTCTATTTTATATATGGAGTCTTGCTTTGCGTGAAGCCCAGGTGTACATTTCTCTCTCCTTGTTGAAATTTCAAGTAGGTATCTATTTTGCTATTGGTATGTGAACCGTTCGTGAAGAGTGGAATGAGTTAGAAACCTGCTAATGTTGCAGTAAATATGTTCATAAAATATTAGTGATAATAGGAATTTTCACCTATATTCCTTGTCGTTTGGTTCACATAATATGAATCTTGATGTAATATTTATAGATTTATTTATAGAAGTAATTGATACTAGATATAAGTAAATCAATCAAATGAATTATGGATATGAATCTATTGATTAGGAATTGTTATTTTACACGACTTTTCGAGGAGTTGTGAACTACGGTTCTCTAGGAGGAGAATTTTGTCTGTGCGTCTGTCTGTGAACTATTCAAACCGTTATATTTTCCAAACCTTTGGAGTTATCACTTTGAAAATTGAAATATTCCAATAATTCGAAGACAGTATTTGTCAGTTTCAATTTTTCCGCGATCAGAAAATCTGGAAAAATTTCACGGGGTTTTTCGTTTTTTTATCGTTTCTTATTTACTCGATACAGGCTCAGGAATTGATTTGATCCATTCCAAATTTTATCAGTATATTCTTTGATATATCCTAAAGAAGTTCATATATTTTGAGAATGATTAAAAAACGATAACACTTCAAAAGACGATGATGACAATGACTATGAAAATGAGAGCAGTGATGATGAGTATTATCAAGATATTTCCGTTTTTGTGATACAATTATGGATTGAAAAATCATCTAACTTTGAATTTGATATAACCATCAGAGTTTCTGTTTATTTTCATACTTGAGATTAATCATGTTTGATACCGTATGAATCGACAATTTAATTCAACGGTTTTTATTCCTTTCCCTGAAATTTAATTTTCAACCATTTCTAGACCAAGCAAAATAAAATCATATCGATTTTCACTTTCAAATCGGTCTAGCTGGAGGTTCAACAACCGAATTATTGTTTGGCAAATTAATTTTTTGTTTGTGGATACTTAAAAACCATGATATAAAAATTTCAGTCATACTAAAATATTTTGACAAAAAGAAAAATATCTGGCAATAATTGATTCATGTGTCAAAAAGTTCAGTTAATCTAACTTCTTGGATTTATTGGAAAAATCAATATTTCACCTGGACAGGTAGGATGCGTACTTATAAACGCAACCTCTTCCGCCAGGCAGATGGCACATATGACGTTCAGGAGAGTGAAAGAGACAACATGTCTGAAATTTGGCCTACCTGAAATTCTTGGTTTCTTGACAGTAGAAGGGAAATGAGAAAGCTTTGGGATTCAAGGTCAAAACCTATGAGAGAGCTTTGGGATTCAAGGTAAAAAAAAGAATAAAAAATTATAATTACAATAAATATAAGCAGGTTTAGCAGGGATTGGTCAAAATTCTCCTTGATAAAAAAATGGTATGATACATAAGAAAGATGGAAGAATAGATGAAGGATAAGAAACACAGAAAGAATAAGGAAATGTCCATACAGGAGTAAACAAAATCAACTGTGGTTTTTTTATTCATTCCAAGGCCTACTCAAATTATCCCAATTTTCTCAACCATCTTCGTGAATCTCATGTTCGAGAACCTCACTCAGACTCGAATCACCGCGTATTTCTAGTATTGCGTCAGCTCCTCGTTCATTTCCTGAATATTAGCCGGTAGGTCGTCCCGTCCCCGCATGCAGTCCTCCGGGTAATCGACTCATTCCGGCGGGTCGGTGTCCACATATAGAAAATTGATTTCCAGAAATAGCTTATTCGTTACATCAATTTATCGGCTCATCTCTCCAGATGATCTTCTCCGTTAATGGAACGAATCGACGGCCATTGCAATAACGAGTCCGGGATGTCTATATCTGAAAGGGCTTTCACGGCTCGGCGTTGATGAATGTGGATTGAGAAAAAAATTGGAAAGGTTTTTTTTATGTTTTGCTTCGTTATGATTCAGTCATAAGTAATAACGCAGAGGACACGAGTATGTAAACATAATCGTTACGAAAAGGGCATAATGAATAGAGTATGAAATATATATTTCGTCAGTGTCGAAATATTCTACCCCCCCACATTCTTGAAGCCGTGAGCTCTCAAAGTGTGAGACATCAAGCCCTTATACAAAATGGAGGCAAATCAAAAGGTATGAGCTACCACCCAGAAATATTTCCTGAAAATATCCGAATTGATACCCTTGCATAAAGGTGGTGAAATTGACGATCCATCTGACTATAGATCTATCTCTCTCATTCCTATATTTGCAAAAGTTATTGAGAAGTTGGTGAAGATTAGATTATCTGCATTATTATAACAAACTCCATTGGTAAAACTAGTGTTGCACTAGAGTTCATCGACACTGTCCTGGTCTCCTGGACTACTTCATTCTCAATGGAATACGAAATATTGGACAGGCAAGTGAAACTTGTAACCTTGTCAGTTTTCACAACCATCATAATAGAGCTAGAGGTTAATAATTAATTCATTTGGAAATGAGTAATTCACATTCATGCCATAATCCGGAAAGGGGATGACTGAGACACCATTGAGACACATACCTCTCATCCAGCGAACCTCTCATGATGAAAAAGTGTTATAATTGTCAAGCATAGCTTGGCCAGATGACCATTTTTCAGATATCAGAGAATCAAGCTACGTAAAAACATTACTCACTTTAGTTGAATCCCCAGTCTCCAAATATATTTTTACATTTCCTAGTGAGTTTGTTGACAGTATCTCTGCCATCCACCCCGAAGCTTCGAGTTCAAATATCGTCTCCGAGAATTTTTTTTTTGGAAAATATTTTTCTTTATATTATTCCTAAATAATTTTTGGAAAATATTTTTAACTTTTGTTTTCCCTGGCTCTGAGAATCAGAAGGTACAAAAATCCTGTGTTTCAAGTATTTGCCTTGCACTGAGGAAATCTTAACAAAATCTCTTATTTGCTAAAATTCTGTTTTCCAGTCAAATTTCTTTTTAAATAAAAATTCTCCCAGAGTCGATGCCGTTTCCAACCGAGATGGCTGACTCTAGTGTGACGCGTCTGGCTGGTTAAAAAAAAATGTTGGAGACGAGATTTGAACTCGGAGCTCCGGGGTAGATGCCCGCGACACTGTCAACAAATCCACCAGGCGTTACAAAAATATATCTGTGGACTGGGGATTCAACTAAAGTAAGTAATGGTTTTACGTACCTTGATTCCCTGATATCTGAAAAATGGTCATTTGGCAAAGCTAGCAGATAGGCATGCGAACATAGTACATACTAACACTACTCAATCGAACACATTTCGTTAGTTCAAAAATAAGTGACGTCTGGCAGCCCTGGGTCCTTGCTTAGGCCAATCAACAGGGCTATCAACCTCAACTTAAATTGCTCCGCCGATAATTTTTTTTGAATTGTAGATCACAGTGTGCACATTACTTCTGGAAAAAATTATCACCTCCAGGGGGGGGGGGGGGGTGGAACCCCCCCAAAAAACGAGTTGAAAGTTCTATAACTCCTCAAATAAATGTTCAATTCAGATAAATCTTACGTAATTTTGAAGATAAAGATCGCAGCTTTGTATTCTGATATTATCTATATTTATACGCGCAGTTGCGAGCTGCAAAATTGCAATTGAAAATCTTATAATATTAAAGTTCCTGACTTATATGCTTATATGAAATAATGCTTGTGATTACTGAAACAATATCTTATCACTTGTTGCAAGTAAAATGAACAGTTGAGGAATACTTCATTGTCAAATTGCATAAAGTTTAACCGGTGGTTTTAAATACGAGTGTTTTCAATTCTTCGCATATTTTAGGTTACAAAATCTTGAGGGAGTTTATAAATTCAAATGCTAATAACTCGGAGATAAAAGCACGTATCAACAAGTATGAAAAGCCAGTTTGTAGAAAAAACCCTGCTCTTATTGAAAATATTCATACAAAATAAAGTAGCGAAAATTTACATGCTACAACTTGTACAAATTTTAAATGCAATCCAGTCAATCTTTCAAGTACTTAAAATAGAGGTTACTCGGCATTTGATCGCATTATTGTTCTATGGAAAGAAAAATAAAATCAGTCCTTCATGGAATATGGGGATTCGAGACCGAGGAAGATAGTGCACCAAAGGAAACTGTCCCGAAGTGTACCTCCTTTAAACTCATTGAGCTTCTAAAACCTGAAAAATATCGGCATGGGATCTTGTCAATGCGGCAGCTAGCGCGCCGCTGTATAGTATACAGCGGCGCGGTTCTGTCGTTGCGCAGTGGGCAGCAGTCAACGTTGCTCTATGTAAACGTCAGATAATATAAAAGTTCCTGTGCAGAAAACACTGGATACAGGGAGACGAGGAAAAATCTCTTAGTGCTTTGTCACTGTTATTAATTGAAAATGGTGAGTTTATTTTCGAAATATTTGTTTCATGTTCAACTCAACTCTGTTTCAAAATATCCGAATTGTGAAGATGAAGACGAGGAGACTGAAGATGAAGTAGATGATGAGTTATATGAGTGAATAAATATATTTTCCTACATATTTCTTGATGGTGATTACTTGTGGATTCATTTCTCCAATCATTTCTCGATATCACTCTCATATTTCGTTACCTCCGGTCCGCGTTTATTTTATACCATAAGTTGATCTTCTCTCGAATTTGCGAATAATTTTCATAACAATACTTCTAATTCTCAATAACGACAGTTTTCAACGATTACTTACCCCCATTTATATCTAAGAGTAGTAGTTCGAGAGTTTTTCCAAATATTCTTCCCCATCCCTCTCACCACAATGTTTCCGCGATGCGGGGGATATGCCCCGAATGCGGGGGCGGGAAAATCGTTTCTAATAATTTATACCTATTATTACAAATTTTTGCTCAGTTTCATTACTCAGGACTAACAATTTTAGATATTCATAGAAAATACCCAAAAAACACGATTTCGGGAAGGGGTTGATGCCCTGGGAGTGGGTTTAATTGTTGAAAATAATTCGCCCCATTATTAATACCGATTTTCACTCATATTTATTGCCCAGAGCCGAAATGTCAAGAAAATACCTTCCAGAAAAAAGTTTTTACGTTTTTGGGAGGGTTGCACCCCCTCAGGGGGTGATAACTTTATTGCTAATTATTCAACCCTCCTTGACGACCGAATTGCAGAAATGAAATCGGTGGAGCAATTTAAGCTGAACTTTTATGAGAAAAATTGCTCTGTTTATTGACCTAGCTGTATAAGGTGTAGATTTGACGCCTAGCTTATATTTTACAATACGAAGTTCAAAGGACCACGCACTAATCTTATGGGAAAAAGTCTTTCGGTGAAAACGGCTGGATTTTCGATATGTTGTAGCTGGAGCCATTCTGAGTGAAAGTCTCCTTGGGCCCAAGTCGATCGTATGACTATATTCGGCGCTAGACGGCGCCAAATCATGAATTTTGTGATTTTTGGAGAAATTCAGCTGAATAAAAAAATATCAATATCTCATTTATACTCACTATTTAATGCAACTTAGCATTCCTAAAATTCGCGAAAAATATATTTTTATAATACAGAATAAAAAAACGCACCTGTTTCTCTACAGGGTTGTCAACAATATCCTCAATTCTTCAGTGAATGAATCGCCTACGAGGTTATAAGTTGATTGAGTTTATCATTGAGGATCAATCAGAATGGTTTGTTGATCGACCAAAATGTAATGAATTTATGAATACATAGTGTTTGGAATAAGGAATGGTTCAAATAGGTACATTATTGGTACATATAATTACTCCAAATCACGAATTTTATTATGTTTGAGTAAATTCAGATAAATGAAGAACATTTACATATTATTTGTAATCGATAGTCAACTGTTGTTCAACTGAGCGTCACTAAGATCGAAAATGATTCTTCTATGAAACAAAAAAAAAATCTGCAGGTTAGTTTCCAATATAATCAATTTTATGTGAAAGAATTTGCCTTCGAGACTATGAATTGATTTAGTTAATTACTGATGATCTATCAGAATGGAAGTTGATCTCTCAAACCAGCACGCAAATGAAAATACATAGTATTTCATTCAAAGAAGGTTCCGTTCAATTTGAATACGTAATTTCTCTTCTCGAAGATTCAATCATGACTTCATCCTCAACATAGAGCTGTAGTCATCTACTATTACCCTAACTTCGTCATAAAGGTTCGTGCGCCAAATAATTGATTTTGTATTTTTGTGGGATTTAGCAAGCCATAAAATATTAATATATTTTGTGAGTCACTCAAAGAAATATATGTTCGTCTATATATTTGAACAGAATGAATCATAGACACGGAGTAATCAAACTAGCCCTTGATTAAAGAACCTAGTGGAACGAAAACTGTTCATAATTTTAACATGAGACAAATATCTTTGCTTAAATTCTATTCTATTTAAAAAGTATTTATGATAGTATTTGTGATGGTTTGTTTAACCAAAGATTTTCTTTTTTTCAGAAATAACTTGACAATTTTCGAAAAAAGGAAATACTTACAAATTGATCTCTTAAAAAAATTGATGCTTTTTGTTATCCCGCTTTGAAGAAACACTCTGTTTATTTCGAAATATTTTTATAACAAGCAACAAACTAAACAATATAACTTTGAAAAACATTTTTCATACTCCTCATGATAGACGAGATACTGTACTTCCTCACACTAATGAGCCACCCTGTATATAATACGGACCCTTCCTCATTACAAACACTGTATTCATAGCTCCACTATATTTTGGTCGATCAACAAGCAATTCTGATTGATCCTCAATCCACTTATAACCTCGTAGGCGAATTCATTCACTGAAGAGTTGAGTACATTATTGACCCTGTAGAAAAACAGTGGCGTTTTTTTTTCTGTATTGTGAAAAAATAATTCTCACAAATTTTAGGAATGTCCAGTCACACACAATATTGAATATAAATGAGATATCTATATTTTTTTAATCAGCTGAATTTCTCCAAAAATCACAAAATTATATATTTGGCGCCCTTTAACGCTAAGTCATTATTCATTTTATAAGCAGTATCTCTCCGCATCTTAAAGTTTTTTCGGAACTACAAAAACATGAAGCATGAAAAATCAAAATCAATAATGTTTTCATTACTGCTTGACGATGATGTTAACAAAAATCCTACTGAAAGTAGTTTTTTTTTTAAGTTTTGATATTTCTGCCATTTTCACAATTGCACGAACTCAAAAAGCTCGTGCTCAAATTATTGTTCAAAATTAGGTGCACCAGATTCCCAATGGAATACAAAATTCTATATCAGTTTTACCAACGGAATACAAATAATGCACTCGGTGCGCACCTGTTTTACCAATGGAATTCGCTATTAGTTAAAAATAAGATAATCACAAATGCCCTGTTCGACTTTCAACCTGGAAAACGTACAAACGCTGTAATCTTTCCGGAGGACTGCTCATTGCTAATATCCTATACAATAGGAAAAGTTGGGTCGAAAATCCATTTGAAAACAACTACTTTCCTGACTAATGCCACGACGAACATTGAATTACATCTGATGAAATTTCCGTGCAGAGTTCCTACAAGGTTATCTCTGCAATAATTTCTTGTCGAAACATTCGGACCACCTATATATCGATTTCGGGGTGTTGCCCCTCATCAGTGAAGGGTAGGTCTAGCAGTCAATAACTAATGACTGCAACGAATTAATCGATAACCAAATCCATTTCAAGACCGAAACTAAGATCGCGCCCGCACAGTGGATAACTCCAAAACAGCGAGTGCCATCCCAGCGCCGGCCATCCCAGCGCCGGCCATCCCAGCGCCGGCCACCCAACTAAGCAATACCCATGAACCACGATCGTCAAGACCGTATAAAACGGAGAAGTAAACTGTAGTTTACAAACAATGAGCTTATGACTTGAGGCATAAGATGTCCGGAGGACTGCTCATTGCTAATATCCTATACATCAGATGTAATTCAATGTTCGTCGTGGCATTAGCCAGGAAAGTAGTTGTTTTCTGATGGATTTTCGACCCAACTTTTCCTATTGTATAGGATATTAGCAATCAGCAGTCCTCCGGACATCTTATGCCTCAATTCATAAGCTCATTGTTTGTGAACTACAGTTTTCTTCTCCGATGTGATCTTTCCTTTTTTGTATGACATATATACTGAGAAAAATGAAGGTGCAGTTACTGCGGTAGTATTATGTGATTTATCTAAGGCGTTTAAGCTTTTACCACCATGGTGTTACGGATGTCTCTCAGGAATTGCTAGAATCATATCTGTCAGGTCAAAGCCAAGTTGTAGAAACGACAACAGACTTCAATGATTTGTATGTAGAATGCGGTGTGCCTAAGGGGTCAATACTCGGACCAACTCTCATCCTACTCTACATAAGTGACTTGGCCAGAACAAACATTTCAGGATAAATAACCCAGTTTGCGGATGAAACGAGTATATTTCGGCATGACAGAAATTCCGTGTGAGGTGAAAATATGTTGCGATTCAAATCAGTTAGCTATGAATATGGCAAAAACTAGTATCATGTCTGTCAAAGGTGGATTAAATGTGTAGGTCAGGGGTGATGATGTTATGAGAAACTCTAATACCACAAGATTTTTAGGTATTCAAAGAGATTACAGATTGATATTTGATGAATATGTTTTAGTTTTAAACAAAAACCTGTCTTCTGGATGTTATGCGCTAAGAGTCGCCTGGAATGAACTTGGCCTTTCTTACCGCAAGTTCGTGTAACATTCTTTAGTGGAATCCCACTTGAGATATGGAATCCCATTCTGGGGGTTGTGTATTATGAATCTTATTCACAGTTCGGGTACTGCAAAAACGTACAATGCAAGATATGTGCAAACAAAAATTCGTGAATCCTGCAAACCACTTTTTGTTCAACACAACCTGTTACTAACAGCATTTGCAATTTTTGTTAACATCTTTTGAAAAACATCTTCACATTTTTTACTCTAACTCTACACATCACGCCACCCTCTAGGCTGTCAACATTAAACTCCCGATTCCATCACCCACCCTATTTGAAGATTCAGTAATTTATGTAGGCTGTGAGATGTTCAATCACGTACCGAAACATATCAAAGAAATAAGATTCCTAGAAAAATTGAGGAAAGGGGGTAAAAATATGAAGTCTGGAATGATGATTGAGTATCATTTTATCCATAATCGTAATATTCATGGTATTCAGATCCAAGAATACAAACTATTTGTTTTAGTGATTTAACTAAGAGTGTTGTTGAAGGTTGCCATCACTGGTTTTAGTTTGGTTTGGTTTGGTTTGATGGTGTTCCATATATGAATTTTTGAAAAATTTACCCCAAAATTGGCTACTGTATCTCTGCACTTTATTCAATAATATTTTTAGTTCTGAAATAATACCAGTTTCGTGGTGTAAGACTATTTTGACAATGCTGCATAAAAAAGGTCCAAAAGATGATCCATCAAATTACCGAGGTATAGCCCTCATTAATTGCATACCTAAATTATTCTCATTACTACTACTGAGCCGACTATCAATACATTGTAACTATAATGAAATCATCCCAGATTGCCAGTCGGGGTTCAGAGCAAACCGAGGCTGTGAAGATAACATTTTCATACTTAGTTCTGTTGTACAAATCAATTTACGTCTCAAAAAGAGGAAAGTATTTGCAGCTTTCGTAGACTTCAAGCGAGCCTTTGATTCTATTAACCACAACCTTATTTGGCATAAACTGTATCAACTAGGTATAAGCTCCAAATACTTACGGATACTAAAACAAATTTATGATAACGCACTTATGTCGATTAAATTAAAAGCAATGACTCACGTACCAAATTATTCGATATCTCCAGCGGTGTTCTACAAGGCGAACCTTTGATTCCGATACTCTCCTCACTGTTCATTTCTGACATTGAAACTTATTTTGAAAACATGGGATGTGTCGGGGTCAACATAGCTGGTAGTAGAGATCTGAATTTGTTGCTGTATGCTGACGATCTTGTTATTCTGAGCTACTCTCAAATTGACTTACAGCGCAAACTGATGATTTTATCACAATATGCCCATGAAAATGATCTAACTGTAAACACAGAAAGACACAAAAATCGTAGTCTTCAGCAGAGGTGGATTTGCCGCTAACAAAAACTTCAGCTTCCGTTACTTGAATGAACCTATCGAGGTTGTTAATAAATTCACATACCTAGGAGTGGTATTCTCTTCCTCATTCCATTTTCTGGAAATGGCCAAGTTAACTGTCTCTAAGGCTAAACAAGCTCTTGGAGCCATTATGGATCTCATGATTCGCTCCAAAATAACATCATGGGATGCGAGAATCAAACTTTATAATTCAGTCATCATCTCATCCCTTTCGTACTGTGTTGGTATTTGGGGCCTCAGATGCACAGATTTATTGGAACGAATTCAGGTCGCCTTCTTTAAGAGGCAACTTTGCTTAGCTAAAAATACTCCCGATCATATTGTTAGACTGGAATCCTCCTCAACAAAATTGATTCTCATAGTATTGAGGTGTGCCCTTTCATGGTTGACCAAACTAAAAACCAAACTAAAAACCGCCTACCAAAAATTTGTTTTCTACGGCTGTTTCAACTCAACATGACAGAGTCTAAATTTAACTGGGTGAAACAAATTGGTGATTACTTCTCCACTCTTGATAGACAGGATTTATCACATGATCTTCTCACTAATGATTTTAAGAAGCTATTATATCCTCCTATCAATCCCTCTTACTTCGTGAGGATAAGAATAGACTATCTCACTCCGAATATCCCTACTTGTATGGACTCCTTACCAGTGAAAATGGACTATTTTATCTCAAATTATCCATCCCAATCTCATCCATCCGAATAATTTCACAGTTAAGAACATGTAACAAATACTATCTCAAATTGACAGCTAATGGCTCCACTCACATAATAAAAATGGATCAAACCTGTTCTATCTGCAATCTGGGTACGAATGAAACAATCCCACATCTATCCTTTGATTGTCCTATTTATGAAGGACTGCGAATTTTATTGAAGCCACAGATCACAAGCATGAATGATCTAATGGAAACTCTCAATACTGGCACTCCGAAGACATTACAGAATGTAGTACATTTCCTAGCAGGCCTACTGAAGCTTCGCTCTTTCGTTTTGAATGAATAACAGCAGTGCACCAATTCTACTTTGTTATTATAAGTTATTATCATAAGTTTCTGAACATTTACACATTTTGTTTAATCATTTGTAATAATAAATACTCCTTTTTCTTTTTTCTGTCTTTTTTTTGCAACTCTTGTTAAAATATTGTTAGTGCTTTTAGTGAATTTTGGCATTGACTGAGCTTATATGCCATGATTTATACTTTAATTATTTTTTCTGCTTACTTTTACTCCGACCAGCCAGGTACAGAACACAAAACTCATTGTTATAAGAATTGTAATTCTTTAGGAACAATAAATTTATATATATATATATATATATATATATATATATATCTATCTATTGGATAAAATTAGCAGGGAGGGGAAAACTTGAATTGTTTGTTCCTGTAGTTGTTAATGAGCTTTGGACAATTTCAAATTGTGACAGAACTTTTCAAAATTTGAATATTTTCTTAATAGCTTGAGGCGTAGAACACCATTACATTTATTTTGATACAATGTTGTTCTTGGAAAGACTTTTTTCTTTAATTTTTCATCAGATATTTGCCTTAGATTTCCTACTCTTTGGAAATGTTCGGAGAAAAGCGTATTTCGATATTCACTTTGAACAGATAAATAACATTGAACTGCTTCGTAGTACAAAAATAATTTCTCTCAGAGCAACGAAGTCGTTATATCACCAGAGTTATATTTTGATAATAAATGATAACATACAGGTTTATTGTCGGTAGCATAAAAGCATTGTTTGATAAATCCGGTAAATTCTATAGAGATTAAAAAGAGAATGGAGGTTAGGTAATTTTATCTACCACAGTTTTGATTTATCTTGGAAATTTTCCGTTTGAAAGTGCAATCTGCGCTTGTGAGAAATGAGGAAACAATGAACACACCTACTTACAGAAAATCCGGTTTTAGATCAAGTGGAGAAAAACTTCATAAATACACACAAACATACATATTTTGGTACTCACCTGGCATTGTATAGAGTCATAAGGCTTCTGTTCACAAATGTCTTTTGAGGTAAATAAAATACGAGTATCTTATGATCATAAGACACAGTATCTTATGAGTGATAATTCACTGCCTGATTTTTTAGTAATTGAAAAGGTGCAATGACGATATCTAATTATCGATTGACCCCACTTGCAATTACAAGAACAAAATTTTCTACCTACATTGAAAACTAATTTTATCCAACATCTCATTTTCTTTGATAATCTGACATCTCATCGAGGAATAATTGACTATGTATGTTTCATCAACTCACTTCTTCTCTATATCATAAAATTCTCGGCATATGGCATAAACATCAAAAAAGTTCTCAGTTTTTTGTTTTTTAGTGAAGCATTTCAAAAAGTCTTAACACTATGACGAAATTGAAAATGATCATCATGGATGATCCTTACAAGAATAAATAATACTGACTTTGATGCTGTTCGTCTTCGGATGTCTCAGTTCTTTCAAGTAGTTAACTTTCTACAAACTCAATTCCGCCTAAATGAAACGAATAATTTCAACGAATTCGTCTTTGTCACAATTATTCGTTTCAACAACTTGAAACTCTCCAGCACACTTTCGAACTTTGTTCGATTTAATGCAATTACTCTCTCAGGAGTCTGTGCTACCGAGGAGTGCTTCTTGTTTTGCCCGTTGATGGCACTGCGACTGACTTATTGTAAGCAGCGGCTTCATTCTTAGGTGAATACGATAAAGCTTTAATTTTAATTCGTCTGATGTGACAAAAAGACTAACGTTATCTGACCTATCCATAGAGAAACTAAAAATAAAGAGAGTTGTCAAACCTGCAGTAAAAATTGGCAACACGATCAACAGTGGCGACCTACCTCGCAACTGGCCGAACTAAGTTCGTACGGTTGGTAAAACAGATTTCAGTTACCGATTGAGACAAGGCGGGTTTTTTAATCGTGTTTCTACTTATGGTTGATAAGGTATATATTTTATGATTATTGATCGATTTGCCATTTCTGGATTTCATATGAATAGTTGTATCATATGAAATGAAGAAATGGCAAATCGATCACTTATAAAATATATAAATCGATTCGTAGAACCTGTTCGTTCGTTCGTGGTTAAAATGAGAGTTTCAAAATAAATCTTTATTTCATGATATCAAGAACAAAAACAGCGGATATACAACAAGAATGATGAGTTAAACGCTATAAAAACACATTTTATCAAGGACTAGTACAACTACACAATAATAAAACTCTGAAAACAGCTAAAATAAAAATACTGTTTTCTCATCATCAAATCAAGACTACCTAGATGACTACTACAGATAATAAATCCTAAAAAAACAAACAATAAATTATAAAAAAAGATCAAACTCTGCAAAACAAACAACAAACATAATATTCAGATGGTGACAGGAAATGGAAACGGATTGATGGAATTATCACTAGTAGTATCAGTTTGTGACTAAATTTCTGCAACAGACGGATGGAAATGAGTATCAGTTTGTGTAAAGCAGCTCTATACTTTACCTTGTAAAAGATTATTTCCAGCAATTTGAGCATCAACTCGAATAGCAAAACATTCCATTTTCGACGTTGGGTTCATAATTCATATCCATAATATAATTGATATTTAAAATTTTTCGAGGACACTAACACAAAAATATTCTGAAATGATTGTGTGGTTTGTTACAAAACAAAACAACAAACTTCTCATTTCTGACAAATGTCGAAATGGAAAAGTATCATGTCAATCATCGGTCGTCTGTCGATTGCGGTCAGCGCCTCCATTCGCAACTGGCCCAACCAAAAACGTGGTGGTAAAGATCGCTATTCGTTCAAACAGTATCTTTTAATTTTTTATTTGTCTATGGACCTATCCTAGTACTGATGAGAGGCAAGAACATTGAATCATGCATGTATGCAGGTGGCCTAAGATGTCTAAAAACCCTGATGTGTCGACTCATACATGCAAAACTGTGGTATAAAACAGGAGACAATTCGCCAGCTTGATTAAGAGAAAACAAATGATATCGTGATCTGTTTCCCAAATATTCCGCATTTGCGTGTACCGCCACGGTTGGTTTTCCTGTTGGGGTAAATTTACAAAAACAAGTTTTCAAGTATCATCAATCAGTTTTATCTGTTACATTTTTTTACTTATATGTATATACTTTTTTTACTGAAATGCAATTAATTACAATATTAACCACTCATTTCATTCAGAAGTATTGAAATTAAGCTTCATGAAAATTCACCATTAGAACCTGTCAATTTTGTGTTAATATAAGCGGGAATGGCGGGATTCCTAGTGAGATATATTCGTGCCATGAGTTTCATTAAAACGTTTTCTAATAATACAAGATACTAGGTAAGTGATAATCTTCATAATATGGTGGTACTCACTTTCGGTACTGGATATGGATTAATTATTTTATTAGTCTCCCTAGATTGTCAACAAATGGTACAAAAACGGAACATTATCAAATTATTATTGTACAAAATACACAGAAAATGATTAGATATTCACAAATTTTATTTGATCAGACATGTTTCGCCAGCACAGTAGCTTATTCACTGTCTGATTAAATAAAGTTTGTGGAGATCAAATCGTTTTCTGTGTATTTGGATGTTCTTCAAGTAACGGCCGAGTCAATCAGACAAATTATAATTGAATAAATGATGAATGTGTAAGAAAATTAAGAAACACATTAATAATGGTCACCAATACAGGGAAATTGCATTATGAAATTTAGATTACATTACAATTATTCACTTTTGAATTGTATTTAAAGTTTGTTGAAATTTCATAAAATTGACAACAGACATCAATCACCATATCCCTGGAATGTTGACACGACTAAAATTCTATCAGGGCGCCATCTCTGGAAGCGACTAAAGAAGCAGAACACTATTTTATTGTGTAAAGGGAAACATTCTCAATTGAAAATTGTACGAATATATGACCCCTCTGGAAATGGAAAAACCTACGATAAATTGAAGTAACTTTTTTGTAATATCTAACCGAAAACAACTACTTCCCCGGCTAAAGCCACGATGGACATTGAACTACATCTGAAAGATATTGTGAAAGACCCTATATAATTTGAAGAAAAAATCTGAAAGTGAAAATTTGCATAGTTGATTATTTCTAAAATGTCCAGTTTCCATTGGGAGATTCTTATCTATGAATGAGATAAGGGAGAATGTTATTCAGAAGTATCACTCACAGAAAATCGCTCATTCCATTGATGCGTGAATTGCATCTCTTTCGCTATGCCTCCTATACATTTTGATCGACAAAAATCTATTTCACTCTTCTGAGATCATCAGGGAGGTCGGAAGAATTGGAAATCATACTCTTCAGAAGCAATTTCACACTATTATTGGACTATTTCTTGTGCGGTGACACTTTGTAAATATTTTTCTGAAATTATTCCTTATAAGAGAGGTTTATGGTATACCATGGGAACAACGGTCCATAGGTTGAGAAAATCGTATTTCCATATCTTGTTTCATTTAACGGATATTTTGCTTGAGTCCAGAATTCTATCGTGGGAGTTCACACCTCTCAACTCATTTAGAGTAAACTGTGTGTGCTGGCTAAATTAAGGTGTTGTCTCACATATAACGTACATGAATTTGGGAGATTCGGTGACTGGTTTTGGGACAGTACAGAGGCTGGTCTCGGTACCACCCCCACGAGGGGGCACAGTAAACGAGTGTAATATTCTGTAGGGCTGCATTATTGCACATTATCGTTTGTAATTTCAATATGTTTTTTTGTGCATTTTTCTTGTTTAAGTAATAATGAATAACTGCATTCGTTTCATTATATATAAGAGGGGGGGTTAACCCTTATAATAGTAAGTTCTTGAATGTAAATTTTGAGACATTTTTCTTCGTTCAGTACTGATGAACTGTGGTAGAAGTCCATTGTATCTCGAATTGGAGTGGTATAACAATCTAATATCGCAATCAATAAGTTATTGGACTTGTTGAATGTGTTTTAAAGCGATGGTAGTTTGGATAGAAATATGGGTTATTCGGTTATATCACAAATAGTGTTTGAAGTAAATTTGGTACTAACATCAACGGAGTATGCTAGTCGTGATTCCCATTATGAGAGGAAACTGATGGACAAATACAATTGGAGTATCATATTGGTGAGTTGCCTGCTTTCATATACCGTTTTATAATAGTAGAGCAAGCTTTGATTTTCTTTATGAGAGGGTGACCATTTTATTCGACAAACTGGGTACACGAGATCATTGAAATTGTTGATAAGTAACAAAAACTTATATTTGACAGCGAGGGGAACAAGAGAGTAGTCAAAAAGACTTTACATTCCTCCTTTCCTTATATTTCCTCAAATTGTTTCTGAAAATTAGTAATGGAAACAGTTGGCATTGTTGGCAAACATTATCATCATCAATTAGTTGAAAGATTCTGTCATCTATTGCTTCTCCAAACAAAAATTTCAGAAATGAAATATTGAAAACATAGTATTCAATGATAATGTTTCTAATTAAAGTGAAAAATAACAAAAATATAGAAGTGGGCCTCCGATGGACAACCCAGCAATACCCTATTATGATATTATGACTGAAATATGAGTTAAAATTCAAACGATGAATCAGAAAAAAGTAGGGCAAGAATAAAGCCTTGGAAATATGTGTTGAATTCTGCTAATTCCCAATCTCGCAGGAGTTTGATGTGAGCCATTATTAGGTACTCTTGCACACAAGACTCAACTTATTCAAGTTATTACACAATATTCTCACATATCAAAGTGATCATCACCGTCATTATACCATAAAAATCCTTGTTGCTTGTTTGCATTCTTTGGCACTGAGATAGCATTTGGGTTTGGTAACAGGTCTGTACAACTAATAACCAACTATTTGAGCAATCGTTCACAATATGTCGTGCTTGATAATCTGAGATCTGAAGTACAACTACGCACCCTTGGTGTACCACAGGATTCGATTCTTGGCCCTCTACTATTCTCTGTTTATATTACGGATTTCACCAAATTCATAAATTTTTGTCAAATACACCAATATGCGGATGACACGCAGCTATATCTTAGATTCAAAATAGACAATGTAGAAAATGTAGGAGTTACCATCGAACACATCAATGCAGATTTTGCGCAATTGTACGATATTTCAACTGCCCATAACCTGAAACTGAATGTATCCAAATCCAAACTACTGATTTTTGGTCCCAAACTCAAGCGACTTTCCTTTATGGAACACAATAATATCAACATTGCTGGTGGATGAATGTAAAAATTTAGGGTTATGGTTAGACACCGATATGAGATACACAAAATATGTGAATCACCTTAGTAAAATATACAATACTCTCAGGAATTTATATCCCAAAAGAAATATTCTAAGCAATAGTTTGAAACTTATCATTTGTGAATCACTTATCATGTCAAAACTCGCATACTGTGATTGCATTTATGGCCCTGAACTTGTGAAAAAATATCAAACGCGCCTACAAAGTATACAAAATTTTTGTATGAGGTTTTCTTTGGGCATTCGTAAGTTCGATCCGATCACCCAGGCATTCCGAGACACTGGAAAACTAAAACTCTCGTTTCTTCGTGAATTACATTTTTCAACACTCGTCCATAAGACCTTGGTTACCAAAACGCCATTATATTTGACCAATAAACTGAAATGTTTTGAAAATATAAATGACATCCCAACAAGAAATAGACGTATGCTGGTCATTCCAAAACACTTCACTACAATATTCAAACGAAGCTTTTCTTATATGTCATGTAGGTACACTTTATAATGCGCTCCCTCCAGAATTTTCAAACTTCTCTATAATCAATTTCAAAAAGAAATTGAAAGTTCTTCTTCTCTCTTCTATGTAGCTCATTGCACACAATCGTACGGCCATGTTTCTTGATGTTTCTTGATCTTGTTAATCAGATATTTCATTTTATAATATTGCTATCAATAACAATGTTGTTATCATTCTTGTTGACTTGTCAGTCTATATATTGTGGAAGTGAAAGTTATATTGTTACTAAGTCCAAATAAGAATTTTTTTCTCTCTTTTTGTTGTTTTCGAGGTCAAGTTGAAAAACACTGTTTAACAGTGACACTTCGCCTATTCAGTCATCTATTTTTTATCATTATGAATTTTATTTTTAATGTATGATTGAATAAAGTCCTATTATTATTATTATTATCATTTCTTCGGTTTCAAAATTTTGCACAAATCGACCAGCAAATGTTTTTTGCGTTCGTGGAGGAGGTAACTTCCGTTGAGGTGCCAACAAAACATCGAATAACTACTGCAAGGAACAGAATAACCGTGAGTTCATCGAGTTATATTTTTGTGGTAGGTTGACAACTATATTATCGTAAGTGGGTGAACTTCTATGCGATTATCTAGTTATTCACTATGTAATGCACTAGTGATTATTCAACTACAAAAATATAATTTTCAGATGAAAAAACTCACTGGGCCAAATTGGCTGCCTAATAGCGACAGCACCATACCTTTCTTTGGCAGAAAATCACATTCAGCAAAACATTTTTTGCTGTCGTAGAATTTCAATGGCCTGCTTCTATTTGGAAATGTGTTATAGTATTTTTTATTATGGTAGCAAGAGATATCTTAGAAAATACTTCGATAGCACAATTTTATTCAGTACAGTTTTCAGGGTTTAAACCGAGGGGGAAGTAACTAGCCATTTTTTGTACACCTAATGAAAATAATGCAGTAATTAACTCTAATGAAAAATAATTACCATTAATGATGTTATACTATTCATCGGAAAATCACTGATTAAAATCCGCGTCTGCTCAGCGATCACCGAGGCGATCACTTACCGATTGTCAGACGGCATAAATTTGCCAACTTGGAACCGAAAAAAATCATATCACGGATCCCCAGAAACATAGATTTCGATTTTAAGTTGAATATGAAATGATTAATGAAGTAATGAAAATGTTATGATGTACACCTAATGAAAGAGTTACTTCCCCCTCGGTTTAAACAGTTTGAAGGGTTACTGATACAATTGGCTTGAAGCGTCAATTTGTGAAAAAAATCGCTCCAGTGATGGAAGAAGTTTCTATCTCAATTTATTTCTTCATTCATTAACTGTAGAGCCAATTTACAAAACATGTTTTAAAAGTGTGAAATACAAAGTGAATGCTTACCTACATCTAGTGTATATATTACTACAAGGTGTAAGAAATTTGGTACAAAACTAAAAAAGAAATTGTATGTAGAAACACGTAGGAATTACTAAAGTCTTTTCAATTGATTTTTGAAGACCTGAAACGAAACATTAAATAAACTTAAGTGGAAAGGTATTATGATATTGGTTCCCTATCTTCAGAATACGAGGAATTGGACTGTTTGATGCATAATTGGTATGACAAAAATGTATATGGAAGATATCAGAATTTCTAGTATGTTTTTTGATATTGAAAGGTATTAGATGAAGTAGTTCTGGGCAGATGATTATATCATTTATTATTTTCAAAGGCTAAGTTCATATGATTCTATAATGATTTCTAATTGAGACTGGTTAAAATTTCACTATACCTACTCATATTCATTTCCTAATAGACTGGGAGATGGTGACAGATTTCAGGTGACGATTTTCTCGTTTATGCCTCTGAGACCAGTGAAAGATATGAAAATTCTGACAAGAATGATGAAAAATTTGAGCGGTCGCCGCGTAGCTTTCATACGAGGATATTTTGAAAAATTCTTTGCCCACTATAGAACCAAACAAAATTTCAATGTCAAGATATTTTATTACTCAACATATTCTCCTCTTAATTGGATACACTTATTACAGCGAACTTGCAACGTCTCTAGACCTTTCAAAAAAAATGTTTCTTCTTGCTCTGCAAACTGGACCTCCACAGCTTTTATTACCTCCTCGTTGGAAGAAAATTTACGACCTTTTAAACTTTTTTTCAAATAAGGAAAGAGATGATAGTCGGACGGAGCCAAATCTGGTGAATAAGGGGGGTGTTCTAGTAATTCAAACCCTAAATCACGAATTTTTTGCATGGCAACATGAGATTTGTGTGCAGGGGCGTTGTCCTGCAAAAATAAAACACCTTTGGATAGCTTTCCGCGTCTTTTCTCTTTAATTTTTTCCCGTAGATTGGTCAGTAATGTCGAATAGTAATCTCCAATTATTGTTCTACCCTTATCCAAAAAATCAATCATGATTACTCCATGGCAATCCCAAAAACCTGAAGCAAGAACTTTTCCAGCAGATTTTTGGAAACGAAACTTCTTAGGTCTTGGAGAACCGGAGTGTCGCCATTCCATCGATTGTTGCTTTGTATCTGGATCATAGAAATGTACCATAGTCTCATCCATAGTAACAATTCGGTTTAAGAAGTCTACATCGTTTTCAAATTGAGCACAGATCGAACGCGATGCTACTACCCTTGCACGCTTATGGTCAACATTAAAACATTTGGGGATCCATTTTGCAGCAATTTTTCTCATGTCCAAATTGATGTGAACTATATGATGAACGCGTTCGTATGAAATATTCAGTGCTTCAGATATCCGTTTTAGCCCAATTCGACGGTCTGTTAAAATCATGTCATGAACTGCATCGATATTTTCGGGGACTGACACAGAAACTGGCCTTCCCGATTGGTCATCTTCTTTAATAGAAAATTTACCTCTTCCGAAGATTGCAGTCCAATTTTTCACAGTCGTATACGAAGGACATTGATCACCAAGGGTATTAAACATATCTTCGTAAATCTGCTTACCTATTAACCCTTTTAAATACAGGTACTTGATGATGGCTCAATACTCCAATTTTTCGATTTTCACAATTTCGGTGGACATATTTTTTCTTTTATTTTATTGCGTAACTCTGGTTTACTTTTTTGACGTCAAACTTTACACTGACATTTCTAATAAGTTATTGTTCGTTCCTATAGTAACGCAATATTTTGTTTATGCAGGGAACTGGTCTAGGCTAACTAGATATCAATACATCCTCGTATAAAAAATTCGATTTTTATTAAAAAATATATGTGTCTTGGGACGATTTTATCGCCGCTGCCATGTACACCAACGGCATGTTAAGATGGACAATAGCAGCAAAAAAATTCATAGGCATAAGGGTTGCACGTAGCCAAATGGTACCAATGATGGCATAAACTTGTTGTTGTCGTTGCTGCCAATTGAAATAATGGAAGTTTCCATCATCATAAAACAAGTGGCATAAGGTTTGCGGATGTCGAAGTGAGGTTGAGTGCCGGAATTGAATTTTTTATATGAAGGCCACGCGGCGACCGCTCAAGTTTTTCATAATTTTGGTAAGAATTTTCATATCTTTCACTGGTCTCAAAGGTATAAACGAGAAAATCGTCACCTGAAATCTGTCAACATATCCCAGTCTATAAGTGAAAAGTACAGTTCCTCAAGAATTTGTTTTGTACGTTCTCAATCAAATCGATATTTATTATAATATGGGTCCCATATCACCGAATAGTATTCCAAAATAGGTCTTACGAAAGCACAATACAGAATCTTTTTTGTTCTTATTGGAATGTCAGTGGATATTCTTGATACAAAACCTAGCATTTTAAGAATTTTTTCCACCATTTCCGATACCTTTGAATTTAAATGTTAGGTACCCACTAGAGTGACACAAATCCTCACGTTTTTCGTAAAATCATTCACAGTTTCCAGAAAAAACAAATGATTTTGTCAATGAATTACATAGTAGGGCCATCATTTTAGAATACCATCCTAAACGGTGAAATGTATCTGGAGATGTAAGACCCCGCAAATGAATTCAAAATACTTGAGATCCTTACTTTACCAATTCGTACTTGGTGATGATCATCGATTTTTTTAACCGAATTCCTTCGAATACGTTTTTTATGATAATGCACATAAACACCAGGCTGTTTCCCATCCAGCACTAATCAACAAATCAAAAAAATAATCTCCAAGATTATCTGTATGGATTGAACAAACACTGCAATTGAATATCAATCCACTGCTAAAAGCTGATAAAAACCAGTAGCCACATTTATAGAGATAACATTAAACCGTTTGAACGGAATAGTGATAAAGCAAACCGTCTATCATATGCGAGGCAGTGCATTGCACAACAATTTTTCGAATACTTGATAACACTACCACCGGTTAGATTATTTTCTCGGGTTTAGGAAGAGACCTTCAACTATGGGAATATTTCCTTGACGCCACGTCACAAAGGTCTGTTATATCTTTTCAGAATGTCTGGATTGTTATCAATAATGCATTGAAAAAGTGAATTCGACAAAGAGGTAACTTAAAAAGGACAATTTTTGGACGAGATAATTCACAAAATAGATATTGTGCGTGAACTAAGCTTTTACGCACTGCTGACAGTGCGGAAAGTAATACTTTTTCGCACAAGTGCGTAAAATAATCAACTGTGCGAAATAGTTATTTACCTAACAAGTGCGGAAAGTAGTACTTTTACGCACGCGACGGCAGTTGCACGAACGAAGCGGGGCGAAGTTCGGGCAAGCCGTCAAGGGCGGAAAAGACGTTTTCCGCAAGAGTTAGGTACAATGTTTTTCCTACGAGTGTTTTTGTCCATCTTATTTATGAAAAAAACAGGTTTTTATTAAACAAGATTTTATAATAATGCTACAAAATGACACATAAGACAGAATAGTTACATAGATCATTTAGTTAGTCCTAAATATCCTCATTTTCAATATAAAAATCGTAGAACTGCCACAACGAAAAATCGTGCGGAAAAGTTACTTTTCCGCACGCTCGTAGGAAATAGTATATTACGTAACAAGAGTTGTAAGTAACCCATTACGCACGAAATGAAAAAGTTTATGCACGAAGCCGCACAGCGGCGAGTGCATAAATTTCATGAGTGCGTAATGGGCTTACAACTCGTGTAACGTACTATACTTTTTCTACGCCCATTCATTTTATCGTTATGCTTGTGACGCCAATCCATAAATTTTTGATAGGTAATTTCGTACCTCTCTTTGGATTTTAGCGGTAACAAATTATGTGTGGTAGCTTGAGCTTTTTCTAAAATATTCGGTGCAGTGCTCATAATTTCGTCACTTTCACCTACTATCAGACATATTCGTAGATAAAGTTGAGAAAATGTTCGGATACAATTATGTTTTGTTCAAGAAATTGACAATATAAATGACATGACATTTATTTTCATACCATGCTACTTAAGAAAACGTGTCCTATTTTTAAAGAAATTGCATAACGTGCTGTCTACATTTAGGGGCATCACTTTCAATCCTAAATATATCTCGCTTATGCTAAAAGTTTTTATGTTTTTTTAATTCACTAAATTTGTGTAAATAGACCAAATAAAGTCTTAGGTGAATAAAAAATCGATTGTAATTCAATTAAACCAAGAAGTTTAAGTTTTCTTCTCAAAATGCACGTGTATATTATGAGATCTCATTACGTGCATGTTATTGTTATATGTCATTTACAAGGAATGTTGACAGTGCGATTTTTGACGTTTACAGACAAGGGCGTAGAAAAAGTATTTTTTTACACTGTTCATACATTTATGCATTTTTGAAAAATGCAGTATTTTGCTTTAAATATAACTCGAAAGTATTTATTTGATAATAGACGAAAATTCATATCATTGAACATTCAAATTAATGATATAATTGCTACAATTTAGCAATATAATAACTGTCGAAGAAAAAACTTTGTATGAAAACTTTCGTAAAGGGCTTTTTTGTACTCGCGTATTTGTTGAACTCGGCTGCGCCTCATTCAACAAACTTCACGCTCATTCAAAAAAGTCCTACTTTACGAACTTGTATCATACATAGCTATTTTTAAATGAATTAGATTTCTGATTCAAAAGACGAGTACATGTTCGGATTTAGAAATTTTCTATAAGATGAAGTAATATTTGCGGAATTCCGCATTTTTCAACTATTCCCAGGTGAGCAAATTGGAAAAATACCATATTCTAAAGTTTTTATTTTCCATTTTTTTTAAATTGCAAACTTTTCTCAGACCTAACTCGACGAGCTAATTCGAGAAAATAATGGGTAATAAATTATTTACTGCTCAGAAGAAAATTATAAAATGCATGATGGGTTTTCGTTATGATGTATCATGTAAAGTGTAGTCATTGTCAATACTTATTCTTTCAAAATACTTAAATAATCATTATTCAATTTTCTATGTTTGAAAGCATTTTATTCGATGGAAGAGTATCTCACCTGATATCAATGATGCTGTCATTATATTGAACTATTGGCAGTCATTTGTGATTTTTAATTTGTTTGTGACTGTAAACTTTCTATGTTTTATTGTGATTTTAACTACATTTTCAATATTCATATTAACTGTATTCGGTGACTAGTCTGATAGATTTTATGTTGTATCTGATACATATATGAAATTTCAATGATGAATAAATTCTTTCCTTCTTTGTTTCAAAAAGGGCATTTTTTTACGAAAAAATGCACCCAACCAAAAAATCGAACTTTAATTGAATGAATTAGCCTTCTGATTCATAAAACGAGTACATTTTCGGATTCAGAAGGAAATTTTTTACATTATGAAGTGATACGAGCGGAATTTCCCATTTTCGAAGTATTCCAAGGAGATCAAATTGGAAAAATGCAATATTCTATATACAAGGAAATCGAATTTTTTATTTTCCATTTTCCGAAAAGTCGCAAACGTTTCTCAGACTAAACTCGATGAGCTTATTCTGTATATCACATCAAAAATTTATTTCAACAAAAAGGACATTCAGGAAATTCAACTCAAAAGGACAAATTTTTAAACGAAAAAATGCACCAATCCACAGAATTGAAGTTTTATAAATGATTTAACCTTCTGCTTCGAAAAACGAGTACCTACATGGATTCAGAAGGAAATTTTCTACAATATCAAGTGATACTCGCGGGATTTGGCATTCTCGAAATATTCCTAGGCGATCAAATTGGAAACATGCAATAGGTATTCTATATAGAAGGAAATCCAATTTTGCGAAATTTTTTATTTTTCATTTTTTGAAAAGTCGTAAACTCCTCTCAGGTGTAACTCGATGAGCTTATTCTGAATATCACATCAAAACTTGCATTCGACAAAGGGGTAACTAAAAAGAATAAAGGACCCCGCACAAAAGCATAGGAAAATTGCCCACAGTGGGATTTGCCTGAAATTCACATATGTTATTGGTATTGAGTTTCTGATCAAATGTTCTCATGGGCCCAATCCTCTAAGACCAATGAATTAGCTCTCAGGGCCGTATTTAGTATAGGTCCCAAATAAATAATTACAATCTTCTCAAGTCCATGATTTTCGTATTTCCTATTGGAATTTAATTGAATAAGAAATATTGCAAAATCTCAGAATTTGTCTTTTAGCACCAGTCCTCTGTGAAACATGTTTTGCCCTACAGGACCGTATTGAGTAAAACTTGAGTAGCTTTTTTTGTGTACATAACAAAAGTGGTCGCCATCTTAATATCCAAGATGGTCGGCCAAACCTATAAACCATATAGGACTCATCTTGTAGCATTTTGAGAAAGATGATAACGGGAAAAAAAAAGAACTACAACGTTTTGATTGTTGAAATCAGTTATTTACTTTTTGAATTATCTGATTCTTTAATATAAATATAACTCTACTATCTTATTAAAACTATATCTAATTCATAACAAATAACGTTGAAACCAATATTTCCAGAGTGGTGGAAGTGAACAAAAATTCAACTTGAACACTTACAGATGCGGGAGTATTGCATCTTGCACTGGACCATTTGCGGCATCTTTAAAATGCTCTAACACAGAAGTCGATGGATAGTTCGCATTTTGATTATGGCTGGCAAATCTCAAATACGACAATATGCTACAAATATGAGCACATGTTACTGATGTCCTTGCCCCTGATTGCACTGCAGTAGTATCCTATTATCAATACATCTTCTTCATTATTCTCGTTAGGCTGGTTTTCATGCATAGTTTATTGAATACATACTTGATATTTTTTTTCTCCTTCTGAATCGTGAATACACATTAGGTAAAAATTCAGGTTCATTAATTTTTTTGATGTATTGTGAAATTATTACTCTAAGATCAGATAGTAGAGTTATATTTATATTATAGAGTAAGATAATTCAAATGATTTCAACAATGAAAACATTGCAGTTCTTATTTTTTCCTGTTACTTTCTTTCTTAAAAAAGCTACAAGATATGTCCTACATAAAGTTTATAGGTTAAACCGGCCATCTTGGATATTAAGATGGCGACCACTTTTGTTATGTACACAAAGAAACCACTGAGATAGATCAAGAAATAAGAAAGTTATAACAAAATCAATTTGATTGTTTTTTGTGGATCACTTGGAAAATACAGTTTTATTAAATACGGTCCTGTAGGGCAAAACATGTATCACAGAGGACTTGCTGAGATTTTGTAATATTTCTTATTTCATTAAAATTCAGTAGGAAATAAAGATTATGGACTTGAGAAAAAAGTGCCATTATTTTCTACCACCCATACTAAATACGGCACTGAGAGCTAAATCATTGGTCTTAGAGGATTGGGCCCGTGAGAACATTTGATCAGAAACTCAATACCAATAACATATGTAAGTTTCAGGCAAATCCCACTGTGGGCCAATTTCCTATGCTATTGTGCGGGGTCCTTTTTAGACGAAAAAATGCACCCATCCACAAAATCGTCATTTTCTAAATGAATTATCCTTCTGATTCGAAAAACGAGTACATTTTGCGGATTCAGATAGACATTTCCTATAAGATGAGGCAATAATCGCGGGATTACGCATTTTTGAAATATTCCCAATTGCTACATTCTATATAGAAGGACATCGTATTTTCGAGCATTTTGAAAAACCCAAAAGTGGAAACTCCTTCCCCTCCCTTCCGGCTCACCTCCTACACGCCAGGACTTTCAGTATGTTCACTCTCTAAGCACTCTACACCTCCTTTCTTGAAAGTGATTTTTATTATGTCTATTGTGTTAGCCTTATCTGAAAAACTTCAACATCCTCTCAACTAGTCCAAATTATTGCAAATCAATCGATCCAATCGATGATTCTTATCAAAAAATACACTGATATGCATCTTACAAATTGACCTTGCTCTACATAATTTTGTTTTGAAAGTATTTGCGTGATAGTTGTTGCAGTATATTCAACGGATAACCATTTTTCGAGGGCATTATTGAAAGCTTCAAATAGTTTGGGAATGTGCTGAAAATTATATAACTAAATTTTAAACATTGCGATTGAACCGTTCATCGAAATGGGAAACATTTATTACATGAGGGACAGACAAATAAAATCATCAATGTCGAACTGCTTCTCATTCACATCTAGTGGAAAAACAACTGCTTTCCTAGCTGGTATGCTGGTACTTCGGCAAACATTGAACTGCATCTGACAGATACCTTTGAGCAACTTTCCTGCCATAAACTTATTTTCGAATTATTTTTATTATTATGCGTATTTTTTTAATGTATTCCACCTTGAATTCCTGACATAGACAACCAAATAATCGAATCAATGCGTGCAAATGATGGAAAAGCCGAACGTGCCAAGGAATAACAGCTCACACTTGGAAGTGACACATAAAATTTGAATTTCAGATGAGCGCTTCGACAACTGGCGTCACAGAAAGCACGTATGTCGCATTAGGGTCGCTCCCACCTTATCGAGCGAGGTTTAATTGATGCTACGTTGACGTTTTAATGATTTTATTGAGCGATTATAGTTTTGGGCTTCCTACGTCTTCGGTGTCAATAACTATCGGGGCACGCTCCGTCGTTTTCGCGATGGTGGTCTTAGCATCGTTAGAACATCCGTTATAGTGTTCATCGAAAAAAAAAAAAACATTTCATATTATACAGTAATCGGGTGAAAACAAGTTATTTTTTTAACTTCACAGGAAATATGTTTTTTCATTACGCTTGCATCGCGTCATACTCGAAATAAATTTTTATAACCACCTTTGGCAAAGGAGCTATAACACATACATTAGGAAAAGAGTGAAGAAGGATAGACGGATGCAGGCAGTCAAAGCAGATGATATCGGGGCCCGACATGGCAAGGACGGCCAAGATACTGAAGCTAAGCCGCAAGGAACTCCGACTGTTGGTGGGAGTTCTTACCGGCCACTGCGGCCTCAGGAGGCACCTGGCTCTCATCAGAGTTGAGGCAGACCCACTATGCACGGAATGTGGGGAAGAGGAGGACTCCTTCCACTTCCTGTGCGAATGTGGTATTTATGGCAGGCTCAGACAAAACGTCTTCGGAGCTGCCACTATTAAGGAGGAAGAATTGCACTCGTTGCAATGGAAGGACATTTCGACTTTCATAAGAAGGTCGAAGAGGTTCGAGCAGGTATCCGACATGGGATGAGTGAAGATGCCGGGGATTGCGAAAAGGGCCCACTGGGGCCTAGTCGATGACGCTTGCGTCCCCCACCCATTACCATTACCAAGGAGCTATAACAAAATCTCTTGAAAAATTAGTTATTATTATTTATTTGGATAAAAAAGTAGCTTTTTCAACGCCCATCACTTCAACAAAATATTATCTTTCAAAATTAATTTCGAATAGTTGGCGGTAAAATTAAGAAAAAATCAAGTTTGAGAATAAGCGTGGTGAAAAAATAGTATATTGTATAATGAGCATGAAATGACATACATTTCCCACGAGTAGGTATATGAAATTTTGTAGTACGATCGTAGCGAGATAATTATTTCTTTCTTCACCTGTTGAATGAAACATCTATTTTTTCTTTTTGTACACGTACCTACCTACGTCGTGAAAACTATTATAAAAATCAATCACTAATCGATTTCATAAAATGAAAAAAATAATGTGGCTGCGTGGATTTGAATCCTCGCTTCCACCTTACAAAGTCCACGTGTCATCTGAATCAACACTCGTCGGTACTAGAGCACATAATAATTTATTCAAATTAACTGCTATAAACCTAGAAAGTATCTGTCAACTATTCAAAAATATAGAATCCTATTGTAATCAATTTTTTATTGAAATTATTCTGGTTTTATGAAAAGAAAATCATACCTTTGTCAGAAGATAGGCATTATCAGGAGCTTCTGATATAAATTTATTAATTTGATAGTTAAATCATCCTCACTATCGCTAATCATTTTTAATAACTTATTTTTTTCAATCGAATTTTGTAATTATCTACTGATGTGAAATGTCAAATTATTAGACAGACGTAAACAAACTTGATTCGATATTATTTATGTTCATTAAATTCGTTAAAACCTACCTATAATGACAGTCTAGTAGATCATGAAAGTCGTTGAAAATGAATATTTCGATACAGCTAGCCCGTGGGAAATGAAAATCGGTGTTACAACGTGGTAGGTTTCTTAATCGAAGACGCAATTGAAATGTTCATTTTTCTTAATGGTCGTAGAAAAAAGTATTTTACCCCTTCACCACAAAAGTAATTTAATTCCTAGATGCGCATTTCGATAACAAAGTTATCTTCGTCAGTAGGGGACACTAAACTAACTGTAAATCGGCATACCAGTCTTATTTATATCACGAAATCAATTACCATGAGGTAATCTGTGTACTAGGAGGTGACCCTACTTGATGGACACGTACAACCCCACCCAATAAACAATATAACAAAGGCACTTAATTATTCCTTTACTGGTATCAAATCAAATACTTTGGAATTTATTGGACCATTATCATATTATCATTATTATAAAAAAAAATAAAACCTTTACGGTGTAAGAGGTATTCCCTTAGCTCTTTTCGATTCATATCTCAAGGATAGAAAAAAGTCGGTGTGCTTCAATGGCAGTACGTCAGAAACAGTAGCAATGAAATATGGGTACGGCAGGGCTCTGTTCTGGGGCCCCTCCTGTTTAATATATGTAAACGTCTTATTTTACCATCTAGTTAAACCAACCTGTATCATGTTTGCAGATGACAACCATTATGTTTCATCAAAATATATACGAAAAAACAAAAAATGAAACTACTGAAAAAAAGGCCGAATCTTGGTTTGCAGCAAACAGTTTTAAACTCAACGCAAGCAAAACCAATCAAATGATATTTTCTTCACAGGCAACAAGAATCAATGAACCCACAAAATTGTTAGGAATTTTTTTAGATCCCTCGCTGAATTGGTCATTTCACATCGAGAAGCTCTGTTCTAAGCTTTCTAGCTCAACTTTCATTTTGAGATAAAAAAAAATTTACTAAGTTCTGACACACTAATGAATATCTATTATGTTTTTTTTCACTCGCACATTTCTTATGGGGTGATGCATCTGACTCTGTAAAAGTATTTGTGCTTAAAAAAAAGCTATCCGAATCCGTTTTTTCCTGGACCTGCTACAAATATACATTGTATATGTACGTAGTTAAATGAAATTATCTTATCTTATTTTATTAAGCAAGGGTAGCCCCTTTTTCGAATCACAATACTTTCATAACAATTTAATTTTCTGTAATCAGCAACAGGTTTTATTAATTTTAAATTTTGGATATTAAGGATATTAATTCTAATAAATGATCCGCAGCACTCGATTTATTTTGTCACGAATATTTAGCATGTGCCAAATGTTCGCGGAAACGAACATTCGTAGATCTTTTGATTTGACCATGATATACACTATCGTAGTTTTGACAGCAAATTTCATAGATTCCTGATCTCACTAAAGTTGGAATTTTATCTTTCGGATAACCTAACAACATTTAGAGATTGTTCGTACTGCTACGTACTAGCTGAAGGTTTGCGTCTCGGAAAATAGAGTTGCCGTGTATCGTGTGTAATTTTAATGAACTTTTTCCTGTCTTCAGGTTGTTCTAGTGTAGTTATTTGTCTTAAGAACATTCTGAACTTTTTCTTTTTCAACTATTTTCGGCGTGGCTTTTTCAATTCTAACTGGTTATTCCCAAGTATATTGTGATAATATTGGTACAATACTATGGAAATATTGAAAAAGTATTCAAACGTAAAATTGGAGAGACATATTTTTTTGAACATTTTGCAGTATTGCGGTCCAATGTTACTTGAATATTTTCGAAATTATATTGGCGGAATATTCTCAAAGTATATTGGCCTTCAAGCATTCAGCAATATTGGTACAATGTAGCACACTCATACAAAAATATTGCCAAAATATTTGAATGTAAAATTTGCGAGGAAAAATAAGTGAACATTACGCGATATTTCTCCAATAAAGCTTAGGCATTAAAAAAAATATTGATAAAATATTCTTGAAGCAATAGTGGCATCAAAATATAAGGCGAAATTGGTATTTGAATATATCGGTAAAATATTCAAAAGTGAAAATGTTTCTTTGAAAAAATCGATGGATAATTTTTGAAAAAATGCCGAATAACTCGGAACTTCTACAATTACACTTCTTCAATTACGATGTCACCAGAGTTCTTTGGTCGTCATAACCACTGGAAAATTTTCTCCAACACAAGTTGTTAGAAGCATTCGGTACATTTTTTTGGATTTTAGTCGACCCAGGTTTTACTATCAGATATGTAATTAAAAAATGTTTACTTAACATTCAGGCAATATTCAGATTTCAATAATGTTAATAGGTTTTCTTTGTAATATTGTAATTACATGATTATGTCAACATTGGCTTGAAGTTTTCGTTTTAATTGCGATATCGGCTAACTTGATGAATATTGATGGAACAGTATTCAACCAATGTGATATCAAACTTAGATATGCAATATTGTCTTTCATCCCTTGAAGTGATGTGAGAGGAATATTGAGATTGCAATATTTGGTTTAAATGTTAGAAGCAATATGTAGGCAGTATTGTTTCATTGATATTGGTAAACATTATGTAAATTTCGACCTAATATGAATGGTCCAGTGGAACAAAAATGCGGTTCCACTTTTCAAAAAGTTGAGAAAAGCGAAATCTCTCGTTTTCCACTGTGCTGCCTACTTTCGACTGTATTTTTTTATGGAATCTCATTGTTTGTCTCCTGTAAGGTTTGGTATGTTGGTACTTCATGCTACAAGCTAACAGATGCCGGAAAAAATATGGAACCTCATCGTTTTTCCACTGCACCCTTCATATAGATAAATATATTTTGTTGGAAATTGGTGAAATAATATTCGCGCTACCAAACTTGGATATACAATTTTGTTTTCTAACCATAGAATCGATATGAGAGGAATGTTAGGATTGCAATATTTATTCCAGTCAACCAAACTAGTAATTTTACAACTCCTGGTTTCTAAGAATTATACCCATGTAATATCATTACATTATCATGCATTTTCAAAATCTCCAAGCCTCTAGCTGTTCGATTATATTACTTGTTTCATTCATACTTTGTTTTTTTAAATGAGATTTATGATTTTCAGATACAATCTCCGGGTTCAATAGAGATATTCTCATTGGTGAGTACAATTTCAACCTTCAAATAAACAATAGTTGAGCTGATGGTGGGGTTTAATGGCATATTTCTATATTATTACAATGATAAATATACATCGGTGTTATCAGAGTATTCATTTTTCAATACTTTTTGATTGCTTAAATGAAATCGTTTGACGTTCTATGTTTTATTTCCCTGCTTTCACTGAAACTTTCAAACTCAAAACTGGAATATTGTGGGTCACTATCGGATTCAAGATTATCAAGTTCACCACGTCCTGCAAAAAATTCCTTTAATTTCAATATGATTCCTTTACTTGAAGTATCTTTCAACAAAATTATTTTTGGCTATTTTGAAAATGCATCCACCACTAGTGAATATGTTTTACGTTTGGAATAAAAAAAATCTGAATCCACATTTTCCAAGCTCTGTTTGGCACCTCTCTGTATTAATTTTTTTTATCACAGTCTGGGTTAAAATATAAACATTTAAAAACAATAATACGTTAATGAATAAACACAGAAAAACCACAAGGAAATGAATCCGCGCGTGGCATGAAATCTTTGTTCAAACATTAAAAGTGAACGACAGTTAAATACAGATGTTCCCAATTCTGTTAAAATGTATATATATATATATATATATATATATATATATATATATATATATATATAGAAGGGTAGTCTTTGCTGACTAGTTAGGATACAAAGCAGGAAATTTTTGGGTATAGCAGCAAGCAAAACGTGTACTCTTTTAACACTATATTTCCGATATTTCAACAGTGAATACTGTCATCTTCAGGGAAGCTACAAGTAACAAGCAAAATTGTACGATTAATGGAAAGAAAACTTTGAAGAAGAACCACTTACTGTGTTGATGAGAATGATTGCTATGGATGTAATATTAAAAATTATAAACAACATGTCATGTAAGTCACATGTGACAAAGATGAACAAAACACATTAAAATACGTCAAACAATAAAAATATTAATATTAAGTCATTGTTATAAAATTTGTTTAAACATTTATTTGAATTATCTCCACACGTGGAGAGATTCAAATGTAACATAAGAAATTTGGTTAGGATTATTCGACAACAGACAGTTGACATTATTGACATTAGATGTCAGACACTTTTGAAGTGTGACACGAAACCACGAATTGGCCGCTGCTAGTGGGTGAAATTAACCAATTGTCTCAACTCAAAAGAGATGAAGTGTTCCCTAAGGGAGAATTATTTAAGTTATGTGTAATATTATTGTCGATGAGGAGTAAATATGAATAAATTTCACTAAAGTGATTAACGTCAGTTTTTTTATTTAAGCAAGAATCTGATTGAGAGATGAAAGCCATTTCCATGAAAAGTCTTTTAGTGGTATTGTTTTCTTTAGTCAAAATTTTTGTATTACTATAATTCATGTTATGACCAGTGCTATTAACATGTTCACTTAATGCACATCTTTCAGGATGGCATCTACAGTCACTTTTATGTGCAGTGATTCTATCTTTTAATGTCCTCGAAGTCTGACCTATGTAAGTTTTATCGCAATTAGAGCAAGGAATACAATACACCAACTGTGATTGTGAAGTTAAAGGTGTTTTATCTTTAACTTTGGTAAAAATGGAATTAATTGTTAATATTGTTTTATTTGCAATTTTTATGTTCTCAAAAACTTTGAAGATTCTAGCAAGCCTGGGTGAGACATCTGCGATATAAGGAAGAGAGGTGAAAAAATATTGGATTTGGATCCTATCTGCATCATTTGTAGTAGTGATATTATTTTGCGAAATGTTATTGATATTATTTAATGAATCATGTGTGTCTATGGTAGACGTACTGTATAAAATCTTTTTTAATAGTGAAGGAGGATATGAATTATCAATGAATAAATTATATAAGATTTTTAAATTTTGTTGATGAAAAGAGGAGTCAGAAATCTAATGTCAATAATGTCAACTGTCTGTTGTCGAATAATCCTAACCAAATTTCTTATGTTACATTTGAATCTCTCCACGTGTGGAGATAATTCAAATAAATGTTTAAACAAATTTTATAACAATGACTTAATATTAATATTTTTATTGTTTGACGTATTTTAATGTGTTTTGTTCATCTTTGTCACATGTGACTTACATGACATGTTGTTTATAATTTTTAATATTACATCCATAGCAATCATTCTCATCAACACAGTAAGTGGTTCTTCTTCAAAGTTTTCTTTCCATTAATCGTACAATTTTGCTTGTTACTTGTAGCTTCCCTGAAGATGACAGTATTCACTGTTGAAATATCGGAAATATAGTGTTAAAAGAGAACACGTTTTGCTTGCTGCTATACCCACAAAAAATTTCCTGCTTTGTATATATATATATATGTTCGGAAAGGTTTCCGCGGTCAGAAATATGTACATTACTAAGTTCATGGGTTGAACCGCGTTGAGAGTTTATAACTCGACGTTTCGGCTCCTGCTTTGGAGCCATTTTCAAGAGTGTGACTGCGAGGCCTCTATCTGCCTACTCCTCGAGTCGTGGTCTTGAGAGATATCAAGGTCTCAACCTGCCTACTCCTTGATCTCAAAAGACGATCCGATGTTGGTTGCACTGTAGTATTTATAGGTGGTTGGCTACCTGGAGGTGGGCGGGTCTTACGGGTTTTCTCGTTTGTCTTGTCTGCTGGTGCCTGCTGTGTAGTTGGAGTTAATGGGATAATAATTGATTGCGGATAAGTTTCACGTGGCCTGGTAATTACGGTTGGAAGAAGGGGCTTCCAAATGGGGTTCAATTTACGGCTATCATCTTTAATGTTCAGGCAACCAGGCCGTTTTTCGATTTCGATGGCTTCTCTGATAAAACGAGAAGTTCTTGAACGTACTGGGGCGATGGTTTTCGTTTTCTCGAAATCTATGGGGTGACCCGTTTGGATGAAATGAAGAGCTAATGCGGAGCTGGTGTCTCGATTTCTAACTGAAAGGGAGTGTTGATAGGATCGAAAATGGATCTGTTTCGAAGTTTCTCCTATATAAGAGTGGGGGCAGATAGAACAGGGAATTTCGTAAATACCATGGTCTTCGTTGGGAATTTTGTCTTTTGTTGGTCTGATGAGGTGTGATAGTTTTTGTTCTGTGGTAAAGATGGTTTTGATATTTGCTTTTCTGAAAAGTCGACTGATTTTGTCCGTCACCCCTTTGATGTAAGGGAACAAGACTTTGGATGGACGGTCTTCAACTTGTGGTTCGTTTTTGGTTACTAATGGTTTCTGAAGCTGTTTTTGGATGTTTCTGTCTATGTGGTCTGGTCTGTATCCGTTTTGTAGGAGAGCTTGTTTTACGTTGTGAAGTTCGGATTGTCTGTTGTGGTCGTCGGTTAGTCGGATGGAGCGAGATATCAGAGTATTTACGACTGAGTTGAGTTGTGAGGGATGATGGTGGGACTTGGAGTTGAGATATCGGTTGGTGTGGGTGGGTTTTCTATAAACCGTGTACGAGAAACCTTGTTGAGGATTTTTAGTGATTTGTACATCTAAGAATGGCAGAGTTGAATTGCTTTCTATCTCCATCGTGAAGCGAATGTAAGGGTGTACTTCGTTCAGATGGGTCAGGAAAGAATCCAGGGTATCTCTCCCGTGGGGCCAGATGACAAAAGTGTCATCAACGTATCGTAACCAGCAGGAAGGTTGAAGAGTGGCTGATGAAAGGGCTTTGGTTTCGAAATCTTCCATGAATATATTGGCAATCGCAGGTGAGAGAGGGGATCCCATAGGGGCACCTTTGATTTGCCTATAAAAAGAGTTTTGGAAGGTGAAGTATGTGTTGGACATACAATGTTTGATTAGAGTGAGGATGTCTTGTGATATGTCGTGCTTGTTTTGTAATATGGTGAGGGTCTCGTCAATAGGGATGTTGGTGAAAAGAGAGACGATGTCGAAGCTGACTAGGATGTCGGAGTTAGATATGTTGAATTCCTTAATTCGATTGATGAAGTGGTAGGAGTTTTTCACGTGGGATTCGGATATTTCAACTATAGATTGAAGAATGTTAGAAAGATGTTTCGCTAAGCGTTGGGTTGGGCAGTTGAATGCACTGACAATGGGTCTGAGAGGGGTTCCGATTTTGTGAATTTTAGGAAGGCCATATATTTTTGGGATTCGAGAGGATCTCTCCTTCGGTATTAATAGGGACTTGACGTCGGATGGAAGGTTTGATTTATTGATATGGGCTTTTGTTGTTTTTTCCAGGTATGTGGTGGGATCATTGGGGACTTTCTTGTATTCATCTGTACTGATAAGGGAGTTCATATTGTCGAAATAATCCGACGAATTTAGGATGACGGTTGTATTTCCTTTGTCGGCTGGAAGAATGACTATGTCGGGATTTTGATTTAATTCTTTGAGGGCGTGTCTTTCAGCGGATCTAAGGTTTGTGGAAGGGAGTTTGGCTGAAGATAAGATTTTGGCCACTTCGCGCCTGATGTTTTCGGCGTCGTTTCTTGGTAGATTGAATAGGGCTTCTTCGGTTTGGGTAATGATCTTTTCTACCGGAATGGTTTTGGGGGTGACGGCAAAATGGAATCCTTTGGCAAGAGCTGAGTGTGCAGCATCAGAAATGGGAAAATCAGATACGTTCTTGACGACTTGAATGTCCGAGTGGGTGGGCGGATTTGGGTTCTGGACTTCGATGAGTCGGGAGAGCTTCCGTTTTTGGGTCTCAGTTTTTTGGGAGGAGATGTGGAGAGCTTTTTGGTGAGAGATGCGATCGAAAGTGTCCCATTTGGAAGCCCCTTCTTCCAACCGTAATTACCAGGCCACGTGAAACTTATCCGCAATCAATTATTATCCCATTAACTCCAACTACACAGCAGGCACCAGCAGACAAGACAAACGAGAAAACCCGTAAGACCCGCCCACCTCCAGGTAGCCAACCACCTATAAATACTACAGTGCAACCAACATCGGATCGTCTTTTGAGATCAAGGAGTAGGCAGGTTGAGACCTTGATATCTCTCAAGACCACGACTCGAGGAGTAGGCAGATAGAGGCCTCGCAGTCACACTCTTGAAAATGGCTCCAAAGCAGGAGCCGAAACGTCGAGTTATAAACTCTCAACGCGGTTCAACCCGTGAACTTAGTAATGTACATATATATATATATATATATATATATATATATATATATATATATATATATATATATATATATATATATATATATATATATATCCTTTAGGAACTCACTATACCTTTGTATAGATTGTATGGCATATGTCCGACAGAAAACAACTACTTCTCTGGCTAATACCTCGACAGATATTGAATTATATCTGTCAGACATATGTGCAAAGATCCTTACTTTGAAGGAACAACTATGCAAGAGCTCTCAGAGACAGACAGCAGGACACCGCCTGATCCAAACAAGGAACCAACTGCAGACCGGTTTCGGGATGAAATCCCTCATCAGTGCAGTCCTGGTTATCACGGTTGTATAAACGCGGGGGCCCGGTGCCCGTCATCGTTCGCCGGGATGAACACTGCAATCGCTTACAGTATCCACCACGGCAACAGATTAGAGAGCGCTCCAGAAGGACATTTCGGATGCGAAATGGTATATGCTGAATACTTGTTTCAAGGAGCAATAAATGTTCCAGTGACTGTAAAACAGTCGAAAACAATCCTTTAGGAACTCACTATACCTTTGTATAGATTGTATGGCATATGTCCGACAGAAAACAACCACTTCTCTGGCTAATACCTCGACAGATATTGAATTATATCTGTCAGACATATGTGCAAAGATCCTTACTTTGAAGGAACAACTTTGCAAGAGCTCTCAGAGACAGACAGCAGGACACCGCCTGATCCAAACAAGGAACCAACTGCAGACCGGTTTCGGGATGAAGTCCCTCATCAGTGCAGTCCTGGTTATCACGGTTGTATACACGCGGGGGCCCGGTGCCCGTCATCGTTCGCCGGGATGAACACTGCAATCGCTTACAGTATCCACCACGGCAACAGATTAGAGAGCGCTCCAGAAGGACATTTCGGATGCGAAATGGTATATGCTGAATACTTGTTTCAAGGAGCAATAAATGTTCCAGTGACTGTGAAACAGTCGAAAACAATCCTTTAGGAACTCACTATATCTTTGTATAGATTGTATGGCATATGTCCGACAGAAAACAACTACTTCTCTGGCTTCTCATGACCAAAGCATGGTACAATATTTTCAGATATTTTATATTAATGATGTTAGATATGTTTTTGAATTTGTAGACCATGAATCGCAACTTTTTAATCACATAATTAACTTGAACTTCCCATTTCAAATGAGAATCTATATATATATATATATATATATATATATATATATATATATATATATATATATATATAAACAGGGTGTTAATTAAGTACGTTGACAAACTTCGGGAGGTGACTCTTTGAAGGTTTTCAGGACGAAATGTTCATATAAACAAATGTCCCAAACGGCTTGGTTTTCTAGATACAGGGTGATAAAAATACATTTTTTTCAAGATTTTTTAGAGTTAACTTCGACATTTTCTACAATAATCAGTTCAAATTAGGTAAGTACAATCCATTCAATAGTACGCACGATACAAAATAATGCATTTCTCAAATAATTCACAGGGTCCTCCTTTTTTCAGAGTCAAGCTTTGTTCAACCCTTCAGAATTTTTTTTTTCCGTAACCACTGACATATTATGAGAAAGGAATAATGAATGTTGTTTCATTTAACATCTTTTTGCTCTCCTGATGTTTTTCATTTACTTGTACGGTTCAGGAGTTACAATGAAAATATTAACGCAAACATTTTCCAGTAACGCATAACATAAAGAAATTTGAGAAGCAAATAGTCTAACAAACTTGAAGGGTGATTCTTTGGAAGGTTTCAATATGAAAAGTTCATATAAACATGTCCCAAGCGGCTTGGTTTTCGAAGTACAGGGTGATCAAAATACATTTTTTAGGAGTTTTTGGAGTTTACTTCGAAATTTTCGACAATAATCGATCCAAATTAGTTCAAATTGGACAAGTACAATCCATTCAATAGTGCGCATGATATAAAATAATTCATTTCTCGAAGTGTCATTGCCACTCTCCAAAGATTAGCGCGTGACGCAATACGTCATTTTGTTCTCATTACACAAATAGCTATTTTCTGCTCGTGTAGAGAAAATGTAATGTTATGGAGCTCCCATACATTTTTTACCATAACTCAGGTTGAATATGTATTGCACAAAGTTAATTATGGCAAAATAATTTTGGACATTTTCAATAGTGAATAACTTTATTATCAAATACTAGAGCAAAGTAACATAAATTCCCTAGGAATAAAATTAAGTTCAGAAAAGGACCATTATTGAAATTGATATGCAGCTGCAGCTGCTGGAAATGGCCACCGCCAACTTCAATGCATGCGTTTATGCGCCTAACCATAGACTGGCGGACACGCTCAAAAATACCAGGAGTGTTTCTTATAATTCCGCATGACTCCTGTATGCGATTCCTCAGGTCTTCTTCACTTTGAACTGGAGTTCGGTACACTAATGATTTAAGGTGCCCCCAGAGGAAAAAATCAAGTGGATTCATATCGGGTGACCTTGGTGGCCAAAGTTGTGGCCCACCACGCCCAATCCAGCGATCAGAATAATTCTCTTCTAAATATTGGCGTGCAACCAATCTGAAGTGTACTGGAGCACCATCATGCATAAACCAAATTCCAATTCTTTCCCTCAGTGGGATCTCTTCAGGGAGTCCAGTTAAGATGAATTCAAGAAAATGTCGATAATGGTCACCATTGAGTCTATGAGGCAGAAAATGTGGCCCGATAAGGAAATTCCCTACAATTCCAACCCAAACATTCACAGAAAACGTCTCTTGAAAATGGTTTTCAATCACGGCGTGTGGGTTTTCATCAGCCCACATATGATTGTTGTGAAAATTAATAATGGCTTTACGGGAAAAGCATGCCTCATCGGTGAATAACACTTGAGATAAAAACCATGGATTTTCCAACAATTTATTTCGAATCCAAGTGCAAAAAGTTAATCTCTTTGGAAAATCCCTTGGCAGAAGAGCTTGAACACGCTGTATGTTATAGGGATAAAGTTGTTGCTCTTTTAAAATTTGCCACACCAATACATGGGTTATGTTAAACTGTGCCGCAATTTGTCTTGTACTGGTGTCTGGATGCTGCTCAATTTCGTTAAGTACAGCTTCTTCTATCTGAACTGTTCTAACTCTCCTGGGTCTTCCTATGAGAACAGCAGACCTCTTGAAAGTACCCGTTTCACGAAGACGGGAGTGAATATTGATGAACATTTGTGTGCTGGGAATATGACGTTGTGGAAATCTTTCTAGATACATTCGTCTGGCGGCACGAGCGTTACCATCAGCCATTCCATACATTAAGTGCATGTCTGCCATTTCTGAATTTGTATATTCAACCATTTTATCCAAAGGAATATTGAATGAATCTGCTTTATAGCTTGCACTAATGAAGAATTAACAATGAGACAGTTTCTCAACTTTCGATAACTGTCAAGTTGTTGATATTTAAATAAATGAATTAATATCAAAGCCCACTTTGCTATTTTTATGAATTCAAATTGATTACAAAATATCTGCGTTACTGCAGAAGAAAAAACAAACCGAAATTTCTGTTAAAATAATGTACTCCGTACGGAAACAAAAATTTGTTTGATTTAGTTTTTCGAAGTTATGACCAGAGATTCATAAATTAAAATCAAATGTGTAATGATCTGCGACTATTAGATAAACCCTATTAACTATCTTCCATTACAGGATAACCTTTCGGAAGTTTTTTATGTTGAAAAGGAAACGTTCAATTGAAAACTAAAAAATATCTTTTTTTAAAATAACAAAAAATTTGTATGAGTTCTCTATCAAGACTGATGGGTAAAAACATTTTTAATCAAATATCTCATTGAAAATGCACATTTTTACCATCAGAATCTTCAGGTTGAAAGTTAAGGTTTTCCCAATATCTGTCAGATCTAGTTTAATATCCAGCGTACCGCAGTGACGGGGAGATAGTAGTTTTCTGTTAGATATCACAAAAAGAAATCACATCTTTATAATAACAAGCTTTTATTTAGCTTCACTTGTAACTAACAAACAAACAATTTAATAAAAGTTGAATTTGACCCACTTCTAATACTCCGATTAATTTGAAATTTGGCAGGTTTCCGTAATTCCGGTGACAATGCATTAAAAAAATGTTTGTTAAAAAACAAAATGGCGGCTCCAATATGGCGGACGAGTTTTGTGATTATGATCCGATTCTGTTCAAAATTGGTATGTGATGATTTTTGGGTTGGAGATTTTCAGTTTCACATAAAAAATAAACTAAAATGTTAAAAATGAAAATTATGAAAAGAAAACATTTTAAAGTTTTTATACAATACACTGAAAAGGAAAAAATAATTCATTTCATTGTTTGATCTAGGTAATCTTGTACAGAAAGATTTTGATACTCACAGAATAACCTACAAAAAATGAAACAAATTATTTTTTCATTTTCAGTGCGTTTGTATAAAAGCTTGTCTTTATATTTTTTATTGTATAATTTATATTCATCGTAGATTTTTCTAATTCTCAAAAAATATTTTCATCAATTTACAATAATTGAAAATGTTTAATTTTCAAATTTTCTAATGTTATGCCACACTGGAAAATGTTTAAATTAATATTTTCATTATAGCCCCTGAACCGTAGTAGTAGTAGAAGTAAATGAAAAAATGCAAGATATCAAAAAGATGTTAAATGAAACAACATTGATTATTCCTTTCTCATAATATGTCAGTGGCGGCGGAAAAAAAAAATCTGAAGGGTTGAACAAAGCTTGACTCTGAAAAAAGGAGGACCCTGTGAATTATTTAAGAAATGCATTATTTTGTATCGTGCGCCCTATTGAATGGATTGTACTTGCCTAATTTGAACTGATTATTGTCGAAAATGTCGAAGTTAACTCTAAAAAATCTTGAAAAAAATGTATTTTTATCGCCCTGTATCTCGAAAACCAAGCCGTTTGGGACATATGTTTATATGAACTTTTCGTCCTGAAAACCTTCAAAGAATCACATATATATATATATATATATATATATATATATATATATATATATATATATATATATGATATATATATATATACCCAAGTATTTAAGCTTATCGACATACTCTATTTTCAAAAGTGTTCCGTTATCATATGGTATTTCCAGTTCTTTATATGCTGGTAAAGTAGAGTAGGATGTAAACGGCAAAAAATGAGTTTTTTTATAATTGATTGTAAGTAGTCTATCGTTGAAAAAATTAATTATATTTTGAAAATCAACTTCAATGTTATTTTTGATAGTGGTCCAGTCAGTTCCTTCGTAAAAAACGGCAGTGTCGTCCGCGAAACTCACAACTTCCCCACACGTATCTTGTTCGAAAAGATCATTGATATACAAATTGAAAAGGATTGGCCCCAAAACAGTACCTTGAGGCACTCCATATTTTATCATTTGATAACTGCTCATAGTTCCATTGATGTTGACGCATTGTTTCCTGTTACATAAGTAACTCTTAAGTAATTTATGAGCAACGCCTCGAATGCCAATATTTGAGAGCACTGACAGTAGTTTTGAATGGTCAACGGTATCGAATGCTTTTGCCAGATCTATGAAAACACAAATAGAAGGATTTTTTTTGTCAATTGCATTATTTATCAACCCTGTCAATCTGGCAATTGCATCAGACGTTGAATTATTCTTACGAAAACCATATTGTCTACTCGATAAAATATTATAACTTTCGAGAAATGAAACCAACCTCTTCTGTAAGTTTTTTCGAAAACTTTTCCCATGCTCGATATCAATGAAATGGGGCGATAGTTCGTAACATCGAGTTTATCACCATTTTTGAAGAGAGGTTTTATTTCAGCAATTTTCAAGATGTCTGGAAATTTTCCATCATTCATGGACTTATTTATTAAATAAACTAAGGGAGGTGCAATTTCTTCCTTGATATCTTTCAGAATTTCAGATTTTATGTTGTCAATATCCGATGATTTGTTATTTTTCAGATTCAATATAATAATCTCTATCACTTCTGCTTCGTTTGTCTCAGTTAAAAAAATTGAATTTGGATTGTTTTTATGTCTAACAAGTTTTGTTTCCATTTTATTACTTAAATTTTTTGTCATTTTTTCACCACTATCAGTAAAATGTTTACAAAACTCATCAGATATTTCTTTAGAATCATTTGTTTTTTTTCCAGCGGAATTTTTTATTTCTTTAATTTCTGTTTTTGATTTTTTGAAATTTCATTGATACATTCCCATAGGCTTTTACTCGTGTTTTTATTAGCCTCTATTTTGTTATTATAGTAGTCACTTTTCGCCTTTTTTATTAAAAAATTTAACCTATTGCTGGAGTTTTTAAATTGTTCTTTGTTATGTTCTGTTGGTCGATTTTTCATTATTTTGTATAGTCTGTTCTTTTATGTGTAGATTTTACTATTCTCGCAGTTATCCAACATTTTCTTCTTATTTCCTTTCTCCTAATTTTTATTTTTGTTGTTGAGTTATCCAAATGGTTTTTTATTTTATTTATAAAATTTTCGGTACACACGTCAACGTTATAATAATAATAATTATAGTTTCTCTTTTATTCTTTCTCTGATAAATAAGACATACAAAATCTTCTGTCTCCTTGGACATGTATGGCCAAAATACCAATTATATCTTGTTCTCAGAATAGTCTTTTCTCCACGATCACAGAATTTACCAATTCTGAAATCAAATTTGATTACAGAAGCTAGAATTCTCTCTCTTGAGATTGAATAAATATTCTGCAACACCTCTGCCCCCATGCAATTTAAATGTATTTACATTCTCTCTCTTGTGATAGTAATATTCTCACACTGGTTAGCAATAATAACATTAGCCTTGACGCAGTTGATTGTCATCGTAGTGGCAAAATTTGAGTAAGTGTCAAAATTATTGCTGTCACGTTTCCTATCTTTGATCGTGGAGAAAATATAGTCTGCTACTCGGTTATAATGAAAATTCGTGATGCTCGTGGTTCCTCACGCTCGCCTTCGGCTCGCGCTCGGAACTTTCCACTCGCATCGAATTTTCATTCTAACCTTGTTACAGAATATACTATTCTTTACCTAGATGATTCAAATGTTACCTTTTCAACATTTCTTTGCGTGAGAATTCGGTATTATAATTTGATCTCCCTTCAAAATACTCGTTTGCTTCACTATTTCATCCCTAGCCTTCCCCTATTATGTGTAACTATTTTTGCATTTTTATGTAATGGCCAGCCTATTTTCACGTACTTTGATACAGATTGATTTTTCTCAATCTCTACAGCAATTTTATCAAACTACCTTCAGCTCACCACATTATCAAACAGTACCAAATCTGCATGTGCATGAATAACTGATTCATCATCATTCCCTGACCTTGATAATGCATCTGCGAAATGCAGTTGGCTTCCCTGTTTATATTTCACGTCGAAACCATAATTATCGCAATGCGATTCGCAACCTTTCTACCCTCAAAGGACATGTATTCAAGAATTTTTTGAAAAACATCTCAAGCGGTCTGTTTCAATTGTAAAATGTTTTCGATATAAATACTGATGAATTCTCTGACACCTGAAAACTATAGTCAGAGTTTATTTCTCAATTTGTGCATAATCTATTCGCGATTGTGACAAACACCTGTATGCATTTGCAACTTTTGCACTATTTTGCAACAAATCCGCCCTCATACAATCTCTTGAGCTGTCAACTGAAAGAACTATTGACAACTTTTCACTTTTTGTCAAATAATTTTGATACTGGTCTTGGCGTTGAAATTTTGTAGATATGATTGAATTCCTCTTTACATTTATTGTTCCTGTTCCAGCCTAAATTTGTTTTCAATAATTGCCTCAATTTAGTAAGGAGTTTATTCAAATTGGGTACAAATTTTGAAACATTTTGTACCATACCTACTCAATTCTGTACGTCCAAATGTTTCATCACTTACATCTTTTCATTATCCACACTACAATAATTTTTCAGAAGAAAATATTTGATGACACTACTTGGCAGAAGCCCATTAAACTAATAATAAAATGGATTAAGCAATCCAGACTTCTGCATTTAACCTATACAATAGGTATAATCGTCGGCAAGTCTCCAACAGAAAACAACTACTGCCCCCTACGACCGTTGAATTATATCTGTTAGATTCTTGGCAAAGTATTCTACAAGAACTACTTTGCAATGTTCTCCCAATCTCAACGCCAAAACATGTCTCAACCCACACGAGGGAACACCTACGGACCGGTTTCATGGTTCCTTGCCAATCATCAGCGCAGGGTAGCTCACCCAACGCAATCGAAAAATATCCTGACCCCAAGATTCGAAGAGCACTCCGACTATGGTGTCGACTTCGTCTGAAGCCAAATAAATTCAGAAGAAAATATTTGATGACACTACTTGGCAGAAGCCCATTAAACTAATAATAAAATGGATTAAGCAATCCAGACTTCTGCATTTAACCTATACAATAGGTATAATCGTCGGCAAGTCTCCAACAGAAAACAACTACTGCCCCCTACGACCGTTGAATTATATCTGTTAGATTCTTGGCAAAGTATTCTACAAGAACTACTTTGCAATGTTCTCCCAATCTCAACGCCAAAACATGTCTCAACCCACACGAGGGAACACCTACGGACCGGTTTCATGGTTCCTTGCCAATCATCAGCGCAGGGTAGCTCACCCAACGCAATCGAAAAATATCCTGACCCCAAGATTCGAAGAGCACTCCGACTATGGTGTCGACTTCGTCTGAAGCCAAATAAATTCAGAAGAAAATATTTGATGACACTACTTGGCAGAAGCCCATTAAACTAATAATAAAATGGATTAAGCAATCCAGACTTCTGCATTCAACCTATACAATAGGTATAATCGTCGGCAAGTCTCCAACAGAAAACAACTACTGCCCCCTACGACCGTTGAATTATATCTGTTAGATTCTTGGCAAAGTATTCTACAAGAACTACTTTGCAATGTTCTCCCAAGCTACCCTGCGCTGATGATTGGCAAGGAACCATGAAACCGGTCCGTAGGTGTTCCCTCGTGTGGGTTGAGACATGTTTTGGCGTTGAGATTGGGAGAACATTGCAAAGTAGTTCTTGTAGAATACTTTGCCAAGAATCTAACAGATATAATTCAACGGTCGTAGGGGGCAGTAGTTGTTTTCTGTTGGAGACTTGCCGACGATTACACCTATTGTATAGGTTAAATGCAGAAGTCTGGATTGCTTAATCCATTTTATTATTAGTTTAATGGGCTTCTGCCAAGTAGTGTCATCAAATATTTTCTTCTGAATTTATTTGGCTTCAGACGAAGTCGACACCATAGTCGGAGTGCTCTTCGAATCTTGGGGTCAGGATATTTTTCGATTGCGTTGGGTGAGCTACCCTGCGCTGATGATTGGCAAGGAACCATGAAACCGGTCCGTAGGTGTTCCCTCGTGTGGGTTGAGACATGTTTTGGCGTTGAGATTGGGAGAACATTGCAAAGTAGTTCTTGTAGAATACTTTGCCAAGAATCTAACAGATATAATTCAACGGTCGTAGGGGGCAGTAGTTGTTTTCTGTTGGAGACTTGCCGACGATTATACCTATTGTATAGGTTAAATGCAGAAGTCTGGATTGCTTAATCCATTTTATTATTAGTTTAATGGGCTTCTGCCAAGTAGTGTCATCAAATATTTTCTTCTGAATTTATTTGGCTTCAGACGAAGTCGACACCATAGTCGGAGTGCTCTTCGAATCTTGGGGTCAGGATATTTTTCGATTGCGTTGGGTGAGCTACCCTGCGCTGATGATTGGCAAGGAACCATGAAACCGGTCCGTAGGTGTTCCCTCGTGTGGGTTGAGACATGTTTTGGCGTTGAGATTGGGAGAACATTGCAAAGTAGTTCTTGTAGAATACTTTGCCAAGAATCTAACAGATATAATTCAACGGTCGTAGGGGGCAGTAGTTGTTTTCTGTTGGAGACTTGCCGACGATTATACCTATTGTATAGGTTAAATGCAGAAGTCTGGATTGCTTAATCCATTTTATTATTATTACAATAATTTTTCGTAATAAGATGACCTATGTATCTGAACTTTGGCATGAAAATATTATATTTTTCTAATGTAACCCCGTATTCTTTTATTTTCTTTAAAACTGGTTTCATTATTTTTTCATGCTTCATTCCACTCTTAGATTGAATGATTATATCATCAATGAAAACAATTACACTTGGAATATCTGCTTATACAGGTACAAGTATTACAAAACAATACCACCCAAAAAGTTTAGCTAAATTAGTTAACTTTGATGCCTTTGATGCAGGAAGAGAGACCTGATGAATAATTGTTCAAACGTATGTAATTCATGATTCTCCCACAATAAACTCGCTTTCAAATGTTTTTGATCTAAACAAATTCTGATATTCACAAATTCGGCAGCTTCAGTAACTTTCTGTACGATATCTTTCTTGCACTTTCGATCTAACTCTAACTCCAATTATTTATATCTTACTCTGAAAGATACTTTTCTGGCATGTGCCACAATGGGTTCATATTTGTCTTGAAATCAACTGGATCAATATTAGAATACAAGCCCAGGCCATTTTTGGAGGGGCCATTTGACCCAGCATGAAATATATTCAGAATGATAGTGCCATACGAAACAACTCCTTTCCGCACTGTGTCCGTCAGTTGTGAGCGGTGCAGATGAGTACGCAGGTCAAAAAAACTTTCCACCGAGGGGTGAGATTTTTCGACAAAAGATTCTTGTACGGCATATCTCAAGATAATAGATCACTGAAAAATAAGCAAATAGGACCAAATGCCGTACAAAAAGAACGGTACTGAAAGCCAGGAATTTTTTTTCTGGTCCATTAAGATAAATAACCACTCCCCACGTCCGTGGGGTGAGTGATTACTGGGTCCGAGAATCATGTTCCCTGAGCAGACGCAATGAACCAAGGATGACGGCCATGGATCCCTATGATCAGACCAATCATTTTAACAAAATGGTTTAGATAGAGCCTGCGGAGTTCAAAGATTAAATCTCAATATTTATTCCGTTATTCCTCCTCTTTTCGGACTACGTTCGTTTCGCCCGAAAATCGTCTAAACTCCATGACGAAAATCGTCTTACGTTGATGGTCGAGGAGGACTACATCAGGCTTATTAGCTTGTATTTGCCTGAGTGTGGGGAATGGGTAGTTCCAATATATTCGGCACCTCTCATTCTCCACAAGGGACTCAACACCCCCGGAGCATAAGGCAACACCGGTGTCTCGTCTATACCGTATGAGTGTCGTAGATGATAATATAACACTCGTAGAGCCGCGTTATGTCTGTGTATATAGGCTGAGACCGCATATGCTGGACATGCTGACAGCAAATGCATAATGGTCTCAGGCGCCCCACGACATGCTCTGCATCTAGTGTCGGAGATCTCTATACCCATCTCGCGGCTACGGTAGACGAGGGTGTTAAAGACACCATCCTGTGGCCATTATGAATCCCTCGGTCTCCTACTTCAGCTCTCTTGACCTTAGTAAGGTAAAGGTCAAACTTTTGGATAAGCCGAGGTCTTCGGTGACTTTGAAGAGGACCCCATGCATTGGCTTATCCTTATGTAGCTGCAGTAGGACCTCAGTCTCCGTAGCCTTCACTTGAGTTTTTTGCTGAACGGGTTCCAACTTGGTGACAGAGTTTGGGTTCACCCGTTCAGTGTCGAACACGAGACCAAGTTCATCGGCTGCCCAGATTGCTTATTATTATTATTAATTTCTAACTACCCAAATGCCAAAAAACGTTTTAGGACCAAAACATATTTCCTACTAGTAACAAAACAACGCTCATCATTCCAAAGCACAAAACTTCAATTTTTACTCGTAGCTTCTCGTACAACGCACCGAAATGTTATAACTCACTTCCCAGTGAATTTAGATCCTATTCATTAAATAACTTCAAAAAAAGGCTGAAAGTTTTTCTCGGCAAATAGACTGATGTTTACGTTTGCTCTAAGCTATTTACTAAACTGTTAATGCACTGATATTTTCACTTATTTTTACTGTTGTTTTTACTGTTATTTTTACTGTTATTTTTACATTATTTCTTATGATTTCTTTCCCTTCAGGAACATAGGGTTGAGTTTAAAAACAGCTCACGCTGACACTCCGCCTTTCACCTAAACTGTTTGTACACTTGTTAATTTGTTATTTTATGGTGAATATAGACGAATTATTATTATTACGCGTTTTTTTTCAAGTTGTACGGTTTCAGAGTAGGTATTGTATGTTCCATTTGATATGAACGGCATTGTAATTCTCTAATATTTCGTAAAAACACAATGCAAAATCTTATCTTATCAGCTGTGAGAAATCCTTAAATTGAAAATGTACGGCATCAATTTCTTTTTGTTTAGGGATGCTTGAGAAATTAAAAAAGCAATGATATTCTAAAAATTACTTCTCTAATGAATCACAGTGCAATATTTCTTTTATTCATATTTCTATTTAGTTTCATCAATTATAACCTGCTATTACGTAAAACAAAAATATGTAGTCTGAAAACCGGTTGCCGTACAGGCATTTATAATCTTTCTTTGAACAATATGAGATTCAACCCCCCATTATAAAGGTAATTTTTCATTTTATTTTTTAATAAATTTTATGCTCCAAAATTTTTAGAAGGCATAATTTCTGAAAATCATTTTATATGTTGAATAATAATGTGGAACCGATGCCGTACATTTTCCAATGATCTTGAAACATACAGGTCTGAGTATGATTTTGTGTGCGGGGCTCCCCACCCCGGCACTGGCAAATATGTACGGCGTTGCTAAAAAAATTAATCTATGAAATAAAACAAATTCAATTATACAAATGCCGTACAGTAATAAATCACCTGGATTCATAAGAAAAATTTGCGGAAAATAAAAAAAAAAATCCTGGCTTTCAGTACCGTTCTTTTTGTACGGCATTAGGTCCTATTTGATTATTTTTCAGTGATCTATCATTTTGAGAAATGCCGTAAGTACAAGAATCTTTTGTCGAAAAATCTCACCCCTCGGTGGAAAGTTTTTTTGACCCTCGTACTCATCCGCACCGCTCACAACTGACGGCACAGTGCGGAAAGGAGTTGTTTCGTATTGCACCATAATTCTGAATATATTTCATGCTGGGTCAAATGACCCCTGCAAAATCGGCCTTGGCTTGTAGTCTCTATATCAATCTTGTCGTATGTCGCATTAGGGTCGCTCCCACCTTATCGAGCGAGGTTTAATCGATGCTACGTTGACGTTTTAATGATTTTATTGGGCGATTATAGTTTTGGGCTTCCTATCGTCGTCGGTGTCAATAACTATCGGGGCACGCTCCGTCGTTTTCGCGATGGTGGTCTTAGCATCGTTTGAACATCCGTTATAGTGTTTGTTCGTCGACGAAAAATATATCATATTATACACTAACCGGCTGAAAAACAAGTTATTTTCATTTGAAATATATCAGGAAACTTGTTCCTTTATTACGCCTCTTCAAACTCGAAATTAATTGTTATTGCCACCTATGGTACAGGAGCAATGACAAAATAAATTAAAAAATGATTTATCATTATTTTTTCGAAAAGAAAAATAGTTTTTCCAACGGCCAGTACTTCAGCAGAATATTATCTTTCAACTGAAATTTCGAATACTTTGCGGTACAATTGAGAAATAATCTCGTTTGAAAGTGAGCATAGTTTTGTCAATTCTAACAGATCATTTCCAAGATGCACACTTATGTTGGAATTATATTATGAAAGTAATGTAAAAGTATTCAAACGTAACATTGGCGACAAAAAAAATATGGAAATTTTGCGGTATTGGTAATTTTTCAAATACTATTGGCGAAATATTCTCAAAGCAATACTGGCCTCAAAACATAATATTCAAAGTAATGCTTTGAAGAAAATTGGTAGATAATTTTCAAAAATTGTCGAATAACTCGGAATTTCTACAATTACGTCAGTTCTGCTTCAATTAGGATATTCGTTCTTTCGTTGTCATAACCACTTTATAACCATTTAAAAAATTTTCGTGGGTTTTAGTTGATGTTCTATATGTCCAGCCACCAGGTTCCTTACCAAGGTTTGATCAAAGTACATTTCAAAACTGTTGATTGAACATTTAGCCAATATTGAAATTTCAATAACAGTAACAGGTTTTCTTCGTTATTTTGTATTAACCTTAATATTTCAATCTTGGCTTGAGGTTTTTGTAACAATTATGATTTGATTTGTTGAAAATTGGTGAATTAATATTCAACATTGACTCTTCAATGTCAATGGTTTAACTGCCAACTGTCCGGAAACAAAATCTTTTTTGGATGTGAAAGATTCCTTTCAAATGACCAGTCATTTCTCACAGCCTACAAGAAATGTTACTCATCTCGATGGGAGAATAAACTTACCTCAAATTAACTACATACAGTGAAACGTTCCTAATTCGAAGTTCCCTAACTCGAAATATTTTATAAATCGAATATTCTTTACAGATACATACGTTTTCACAACCTCACTATGTATTTCTGACTTCATAAGTCGAATTTCTATAACTCGAATATTTCTAAAACTGAAATTTAGCGGCAGCCCAAGCGAAAGTCGAATTTTTCGGGGAAGCACCTTCTCGATTGTATATATACATATTGCGGGGAATTGCCGATTATCGTCTCACTATGACCAGCGGCGACAGATAAAAACCTTTTTTTTTCAGTTTCTTAGCATGCGCTCCAGGCGATTTATCATTTTTAACAGTTGTAGTGAGTAAAGGTGCTGAAATTTGACAAAGGATTTGTAGTGATTTAAGTGGGCGACTGAAATGGCAACACGAAATTTGAAATGTTTAACGCTCAAGGAAAAACTAAATTTAATTGCTGAGATAGAAAAAGGAGAAAAGAAGGGAAAGGACATTGCACAATAATTTATGATTACTGCTAACACATTATCAACCATTTTGAAAAACAAAGACGAACTTTTAAAAAACAAGGTGACTTCGATTTTAACTCCAAACGAAAAAGGCTTAGAACCTGTAATAATAATGATGTTGACGAAGCTATGCTTAAGTGGGTTACTGCTGCACGTGACAAGAATATTCCTCTCTCTGGAACTTCCATCAGAGAAAAAGCTAAAGTATTTGCTGTCGGTCGCGAAGATTTTTCAGTTAGTGTAGGATAGTTGGACAAATTTTAAAAACGGCATAATATCGTCCAAATGCCGGTTTGTGGTGAAAGTGCTTCTGCAGATTTGCAATCTAGTGAGGACTGGAAAAAAAATGTTTTTCCAGATTTGATCAGACGAAACGATGAAAGCGACATTTTCAATGCAGATGAAACGGGCATTTTCTTAAATGTTTACCGAACAAAACGTTAGCTTTCGAAGGTCAAAAATGCTTTGGTGGCTAAAACAGCAAAGTGAATTACAGTTATGATGGTTGCAAGCAATATGATTGGATCGGAAAAGCTGAAATAGCTCATTATTGGCATGTCGAAAAATCCACGTTGTTTTAAGGGCATAAAATCACTTGATGTGGATTATGACCACAACAAAAATGCGTGGATGACAAGTGAAATTTACGAGAAGTGGCTCAAAAAGCTAGATAACATATTTGCTGTTCAAAATAGGAAGATTCTACTGTTTGTTGACAATTGTACCACACATCCTAAGGATGTAGAAACGAGCTTAAAAAACATTGAACTCAAATATTTCCCTACTTGTTTGACGTCTGCTCCACAACCAATGGACCAAGGGATTATCAAAAATCGTAAGCAGCATTATAGAAAACGAATCATAATGAAAGTCTTGGCTCATATGGAAGAATCAACTCCTACGACTGTGTCGTTACATGATGCGATCAGGGATCTAAACAAAACCTGGGATCTCGGTGTAAAACAACACAATCAGCAATTGTTTTAGGAAGGTAGGTTTTGCTAATGATGAATTAATGCAGTATAACTGGGATGAAGAAGATGATCTTCCACTGTCTGAATTGGTACCAATTTGGACCACATACAAAACGGCAACGGAAAGCGATGATGTTTCCTTTGAAGATTATGTTGATATTGACGATGCTGTACAACCAATGGACTTCCCAATAGACGAAGACATTTTAGATAGCGTAATAAAAAATTTCACTCTTTGTGAAAGAGGTAAATTTATGATAAAATGTAGCATTTTTAGACATAAATAATTTTTGCATTTTGTTTCAGGTTCAGAGGAGGAAGAAAACTCTAGTGAAAGGGACCTTGAATCAGCTGTTAGCAAACCTACATTTAACCAGGCGTATTCTGCTATCCAAACTCTAAGAGATTTCTAAGAGAAAATGTTCCTAATGCAGTACATGCTTCGCTAAATGTGGAAGATTTTATAGAACAAGATAACTGGTCCATATTCAAACAAAAAAAAATTACGGATTTTTTCAAATAGAAACGTAGGTTGTATTAACTACATTTGATTATGCATACTATTACATTATGTATAAAATGAACATGTAACTAGTTTGGTTATACGATTACATACATATGTATGTAAATTTTAAAATACCCAGTTTAGAGTATCATTCCGTAATTCGAATTTTCTGTAACTCGAATTCAAGTTACTGTCCCTTGGAGATTTGAGTTAGGGAAGTTTCACTGCATATAATATCTAATCTAAAAGAAATATTTCATGTTGAAGCAATGGATCTGGGTTTTTTGGACCATCTTGCACAAATTGTCATTCAAACACGCTTCAAAAAATCAGTGACATTGTGTGTGTGTACAGAAAAAAATTTCACATCCAGGAACCGAATCTGAATTCAAATAAATTTTTAATAAAGAAAACCTCACATTAAACTTCACGGGGGGTATCGACAAAGTGTTCCACCATTCCTGGCAATATTTTCTATGGTGTTTTGGTGTACAGAGAGAACAAAACAAATATCACAAACTATAGAGGAATATCAATACTTTCATCTCCTGCTAAGCTTTTCTAGCACATATTATACCATAAAATTTATAAACATGTGGAAAATAGTATATCACAATGGCAACACGGATTTATCAACAAAAAATCGATCAACACGAACATGTTTTCATTTACCAATGAGTTATACAAGGCGTTTGAAAATAAAACTCAACTTGACACAATTTTCACAGATTTCTCTAAAGCCTTTGACAAGGTTGACCATGAAATATTACTATTCTAATTGGGTAAATTTGGTGTCAGACATGGACTTATTTGGAAAATAGAAATTTTTTGGTTATATATAATGGACACTGTTCAAATATATATATTAATACTGGAGTCCCGCAAGGATCAAATTTGGGGCCGTTATTTTTCGTGCTATTCATTAATGATTTACCTTCTTGCATTCAATTTTCGAAAGGACTCCTATGTGCTGATGATTTAAAAATGTATAAGGATATAAATACAGTTAGGGACTGTGTAGCTCTTCAGAGAGACATCAACAGCGTTCATGAATGGACAATCAATAACAAACTGTTTCTGAACATAGAGAAATGTTATATAATGACTTTAACCCTTAAGACACATCCAATAATATTTGATTATGATATGAATTCTGTGGCGTTAGAGAGAAAAACTGAAACTAAAGATTTAGGAATTCGATACGACTCCGCATTATCATTCACTCATCATTTTGAAGATATCTGTAGAAAGTGTAATAGAAATCTGGGCTTCATTATAAGAAATACAGATTGTTTCACAAGTGCAGCGACAATTAAAATGTTGTACTACGCTATAGTAAGATCTAGGTTGGAATTCGGCAATATCATATGGGGCACACAGTCACAGATATTTTTGGGTAGACTGAAAAATGTTCAGAATAAATTTCTGCGGAACCCTTATTACAAAAAATATGGCCGGACTATAGGACAGTCAGGACAGCATATCTCAGAAGGAGTTTTAATGTCCTGTCATTGGATGTGAGACGAAAATCGATTTCGATTATGTTTTTGTACAAAATATTGAACAACGAAATTTCAGACTCCAACATTTTGAACCTTATAAATTTCAACGTGCCAACCCATTTCACAAGGTCTCCCTTACTTTTCAAAATACCTACCGCAAGAACGAATCTCACTTCCCGAACGCCACTCTCAACCATGCTTCGAACCACCAATGAAATTAATGTTTTCGTAGATTTAGATTTCTCCTTACCGTCTAAGATTTTTCACAATATCATTGTTAATTATTTTTTAGAAACATCAGTTTAATTTTAGTCGATATCCCTAAGACTGTTTACTACTATAAACGTGTAGTTTATGTTAATTTTTATTGTTATGTGATCATTATATTTCCATGTAATTAGGCAAATTGCCTGTATGGAAAATAAATAAATAAATAAATAAATAAAAATTCAAAATATCAAACAATATAGGGCCAAAGACGTCAATATGGAAAATTCTTGAGAAACTCTAGAACTGATTGATCAAGTTAGAGAGTTTAACTGCTTTCGAAAATTCACAATTCACAATGACATTTATTTCAAATACGAAACCACGAGAAATACTCTGAATAACCAAATTCAAATTGAGATAATCAATCACTTTTGTGTACTAATCGAAAACTCAAGTTTTTGTTAATGTGCTAGTCATCTGGTAAAAAAGAATATATCTGATATAACTCCTTCCTGCTGTATTATGAATTCCACTGTGGGTACCATGTATTACATCCATTTTGTAATATATGAAATCGAAAATATCATAGAGGACTTAAAAACAAAAAATCTATAGGTTTGGATGAAGTTCCCACATTACTTCCGAAGAAATGTGTGCATAATGTGCGCCATAATGTAACTCACTTAATGAATCGCTCAGCTGACGTATGAAAACGTATGAAGTGTGCACCGATCTTTAAAAAAGGTGATGCGACATTGGTAGAAAACTACAGATCTATTTGTGTCTCGAGTCCAATCTCGAAAATTATGGAAAAAGCAATGTACATGAGATTGATCAATTTCTTTGATATATACAAATTACTATTACCTCATCAACATGGGTTTCGGATGGGTCTGTCAACCGAAACCGCATCAACCGATTTGATACAGAACATACACGAAATTCTCGATAAAGACTCTCTTGCCGTTGCGATATTCCATGACATGTCAAGAGCTTTTGACACCATAAATCCATTTTTCGTGAAGGAGACTATATTTACCCTTTATCGGTTCTTGTCACCATATGGCTACATAATTCTTTGTATCCCTTATCAGGCAAGTCATCAAAATGGCCTAAAAAAATTTGCATAATTTCACAACGTATTCATAATATCAACATTTACATGTAAACGCAACCTTAGCAAAAAAATTTACGAGCACAAATCATAAAAAGTTTAACTGGCAATAAGAGGTAACGCAAAATCGATTTGTGCCTTTGTCCCCCCCTCCCAAGCTTGTTTGTTATCGTATGGTTTCGTTGCCAGAGAATCGAAGGACTACGCGGAACTAAGAACAAATGCTTTTGGATGTGATGATACCATATGGTTACATGGTCCATGAAATAGCGCTTGGTTTGAACAGAATCGGCCGATAAACGGTTTTAACGACTACTTAGTTGATATTTTTCACAAAAAAGGTAGTACTATTGTTGATATAAACAAAACAAATTCAGTTGAATAAACCAGTGATCTAGGAACACCTCAGGGAAGTGTTCTAGGACTGCTGATGTTCTTGTTTAATATGAATGACTTGCCTGCATTTTTTCTCATCAGCTGGACTATCAGCCCTCCGAAGGACGACGTGAGTTTCAGGAAACCCTCCCGTCCCGAATAAATAATATCTGCTGTGTATGCCAAACGTGAAAAGTATTAAGGATTATTGGAGAAAAAAATCTTCCTAGGTATAGTTAACGTAACCGATGTTTAAGCGATATTTTGAAATGATTCAGTGAGCAGTTTTCTAATAGTGAAACTGGAAGGTGATTTGGAATTATTTTACCCTTGTATAATGGACCTCTCCTATTGACTTCATAGACAAACATCGGTCTTGTAAATAATCTGATGTTATTACAAGTATGGTGGCTGTATACTTTCGTTTTTTGAATTCGGTTTTCCTCTTGGAGGTATCAATTATTGCTACTCTCTAAATGTACAGGTTGGTAAGTCTGAATAAAGCATAAGACATGAAGGTATATTTGAATTAAATTTGCAGTGAAGATGTATAGCACAGTACAACACCTAAATATATAAAATAACGGTGGCACATCACAATCATATTTTCAAATAATATTATGTTTATTTGACTAAATCAACACAGGAAAGAAAAACAATTATATAAAATAACATTATTAATGAATAACATTACGAGAAAATATCACTTTCAGGATTATTATCGAATAGAAATACCGATGATTACGAGCTAGGTTAATTCGTTCAGGTTAGATCAGCCTAATAATTCAAATCTTCAAAAATAGGTAATATTATTTTGATTTGTTATATTAGAATATTATTATTCCGAGAGATGTTATTATGATTTATGTTATTATTGTACTATGATATATTTCTTTAATGTTATTTTTGCATGTGTTATTCATGTATGTGATATTATGACGTGATATTCTGTATCTATGTTATTCTGACGTGGAACCAAAATAACAATATTAAAACCCTCGCTCGCCACAGGGGTGTATTGCATTCTTTGATGTGATAGGTTATTCATCCGGCCCTTCTTGGGATACCAGAGGGCGGGCAAAACCAGCACACATCCGCCCTAGAGCGAATCCCACGATGTAAGTTGGCAATTAGATGCTGTAGGTCTAAGTCGTTTTGCTGTCTCCTCTCCAAGTTATGCATGCCGTGTCATTAGTTTATATGTAAGTCATCAGGTTATCATGGACAGTTATTTTTATTATTGAGTTTTTCGTAGGTGCCCGGTAAGTGTGAATAGCTTTAACATAGAGAAGGTTGTGTTTGAATTTCCCTAGAACTCGATCATGTTGGTTAGAATAATGTAAAAGTAAACAATTTGAATAATTTGAGCAGCAGCAACACTGACATTCTTTCGTATTGTGGAAATTGCATAGGTTGCTCGCCAATTTATTGTTAATGTGGGATATGTGCGTTCTCCAATCTCTCTCATCATCAATCTCAAAGCATAAAAATCTAGTATGTGGGACTAAGTTTTTGTTTCCGTTGAATGTTGGGATTTGTATCGGTTCGATGTGTGTATTCGGATGGATAGACATATTCATGAGCTTGTTTGCTTGAAAACTAGTCGATCATGTTATTGAAAACTGCATCATCAGCGAATAAACAACATTTTGGGAATGGAAAGTTCACCACCAAGTCATTGATGTTGAATCTATATATGGTCTATATATGGTCTATATATGGTCTATATATGGTTCTATATTCCATTTAAGTAGTACTTCATCCACTGTTGTGGAATATCTCGGAAACCGTAGTGATTTAATTTATTCAGTAGATTTTCAGGATCAACACAATCTAATGCTTTGCTTGAGTCACAAAAAACAGCTAGAGGTATTGATTTGTTCTCAATGATGATACTGATCTGTTCTGGAGTACCATAATATGCTGCGTTCCCTTTATTTTTTCCTTTGCGATGTCCGTATTGCTGATGAACAAAATTGGGTAATTGCTCTTCAGCTACAGCTTCGAGAATTTTGGAGAAAACAGATAGCAAAGAACTTGGACGTAAATTAGTGTCAAGTGAATATCACTTTTTCTAAGAAGAGGTTCAACTATTGTTGTTTTAAGAATGTCATGAAAGACGCCAAGATATATTTATTAGATGAGTTGAAGCTGATATCACATTATCCAGGCTATCTTTGATAACTACTACAGGGATTTCAATTTGCCCAGTGGACTTTTTGTTCCTTAGTTTTTTTCACATTTCCTACTAACTGCTTCTGTAATAGGACTGGTTGTAAGTGGATTGGTTGATGTGTATATTCGAAAATTATTCCCCTGCTATGCTTGGGCAAATCAGTGCCCACCCAGTATAATACGACGAATCTCCACATACAAAACCAGGCAGACTTTCCAACGGCTTTCAAAATTGATAAAGATCCTTTGCAAAGAAACGAAATGAAGGAGAGTTTATTATCATTTTTTAAAAATATTTATACTATCTGGTTACTACTGCATTCATATATTCCAAGAATAGGGAATTACGCTATAATAAATAATTACGTTTTATTTGTAACAAATGATCTTATTCGTTTACATGATGCATGTAAAATCATTTAACAAACCTATTTATTTATTTCAAATTGAGAAAGATTCAAACGCCATATTATCTCGTGCTGACGTCACTTGTATTATTCTAAACGTCCTTGAGTCCTCAGAAAATGCTTTCCGTACAAGTAAGAATTGTTCCTAGTTTGAATCACAGTTCTTTCGATACTATTCACTCGAATTCAATGGAAAGGTACACTTGGTTTTGACAACAGACAGGCAGATAGACAATATATGGAGATCTTGACGTAACTTGCATTCGTCCAATGAAATACCGGTAATATTTCGCACGAATTTAGCTAGTATTTGAATTCTACTCCAATTGTTCTTTTTTCTGTATCAAACCCAATAAAAAAAAAATTAAAAAGTGCTTCTTTACCCAGTTTGACTTGTAAATCTTTGGAAAAAATGACCAGTTCAATTCCCTCTTGTGAAACGTTTTTCCATTCAAGTTTTCCGCTCTGTTGCCCATTTGTATTCAAAAACCGTTACAGACGTTTCTCAAGTAGACCACAAAGAATAATAGAATAAAACGCTGTAACGCATCTCAAATGAACCCATCTCTTGACATCTGAGGGCGTGTTTAGCATTTCTACTGTGATTTACATGAATCTGCATAAACATGTATGCAGAAGATATTCACTGTTTGTGTCTTCTTCCGGTCTCGAACAATGGTCTTCTGTTGCAACGAATTCATTATCATAGTTTTTACGAGTCATCAGTTGATGCTTGATAAGCCCTACTTCAAAACAGACTTGGCAGAGAATGAACGTTTCTGATTGAATTGACTAATGGACCAATCATTAGAGCATAAAATGAATGATTTTTTAACAAAAATACTACTATGAAACCGACTGTACCATCACATGAAAGACAGTCCGTAGTTATATTCTGTCATTTATTAATTTGTTTTAGACATTTGAATATAAAAAAGGGATTTTTTTATTGTTTCGCTTATAAAATAAAAAGTAGTACAGTAATATGATTGCTCCAATGGGAAAAATTGTAGAGAATTGAAGTAGGGACAAAATGATTTTTTTACGACAACCTCGATAACTGTTCATTTTATAACAATCATCATAAACAAGCACATTTTGTACAGAATTTCATTTTTGCATCGGTTGCTAGGCAAGTTTGCTAAGCAACAAATGCGAAATGGAATATTTCGTGTTAGGTCTAGGCTCACTCTAAAATCACGACGACTACGGCTTGTCAAATTATGACGTCCAGCGACAAATTGATGAAATGTCAGCAGATCGTTTCTGTCAAAGTTTTAGTAGGTAACGAGTAATTTCCTCCGAGCAATGAAAGATATAGAGAGGGATTTTCTGTCTCTTTCTTGAAAGCAACATACCTGACGCTGTTTACAAACATCTCATCCTGAATCATATTAAAAATGAGTATTGTCGGATTTATCCGTTTGCACTCGGTGATCAGGTTGGAATTCCATATTATATTCACTCTCAACTTGGCGATCATCTTTATTTACGTCCGATTACGACTTATTTGTCGTCCTGTCAAATCAAACCATGGGCGTCGCAGCATGGTAATCATGGCATAATCCCGATTTTGAGACAAAAATACAGTATTTGTTGAAATAGCTGTAAAAACAATGTTACCATGTGAGTCGACCTTAAAAACGATTACCTATCTTTAGAAAAAACTTGTTGCAGTGTAGGTACACTCAAAACTAAATAAGCAAACTCACCTCTTCTATCTTGTTGGAATGTCTTTCGAGTACATAAAACATAGCGTTGTTGATACTGCAATACAAGCTATGTCACGAAACATTCATTTCATAAGAGACTGTGAAAAGATAATAAGTACTAGATAAAAATTGAAACGCGCGATTATTTTGTAATTTATACAAAAAATTCCAAAATAATGACCGGTAGAAATTCTTATATAGTGCTTATTATAATTTTACATTCTTCTGTACAATGAATGTTTCTGGTCATAGCTCGTATTGCTATATCAACGACGATAGGTAGTTTAGTGATATTTCTTGAATTTGTTGGACATGGAATTAACTTCACTGTTCTGCAGCTATAACAAAATAGTAATGATAATTTGGCAGCTATGTATGAGTACGTGTATGTGTTTGAAATGTATGCTATTTCAGAGAAATTCGTGATTGTGAAACCGATTATATGGAGTAGATGATACCAGAAGAAAGTGTACAAAAGTAGCAACGAGAACTATAATCCATCAGATACAAAACATTAGACTACTTCAGCAAAGGAATAGAAGAATGCAATCGAAAATTTTACTTTGTCTCAAGCTGGATGGGTCTAGGACATTTGGGCGCGGCCAATTGGGCGCGAGTCAAGTGGGCGCGGCCAACTGGGCGCAGGGACAACTGGGCGCAAGGACAATTGGGCGCAGGGACAACTGGGCGCAAGGACTACCGGGCGCAGGGACGACTGGGCGCCAAAAAAATATCTACTAATCATAATTATTATCATAAATTCATTTTGAATGCAGTATTTTATTAGTCTGATCTAACCTGACCGAACTAACCTAGCTCGCAAATTGGGAGCTTGGAAGTTGAATAAAAATTCATTTTAAGTGTAGTATTTTATTAGTCTGATCTAACCTGACCGAACTAACCTAGCTCGCAAGTTGGGAGCTTGGAAATTATTATTAATTTAGTGTTTTTGGCGCCCAGTTGTCCCTGCGCCCAGTTGGCCGCGCCCAGTTGACTCGCGCCCAAATGTCCTAATACCAGCTGGATAGATTAACATTAAGCAAGTCGCCGCTCCACCCTGTGTGCAAATTAAGACTATACCAAAATAGAGATGTTTGGTATGTAAGCAGAGCTAGCTTCGGAGATACATATCGGCCCATATTTAAATAATACACAATAATGACTCAATATTTATACTAGAGACTGTTTGATGTTTAAGAAACAGAAATAAAATAATAACTACATTAGAAATTCCTGTTTTCCTATTTGACAGACTTGCGATATCGATCGCTCCCTGAGCCTAACTCTACACAAGTTGGAACATTACTTTTTGACAACTCTAAAAAACTTTTCAATTATCTACCTCAGGATGCCAATCTAAATTCAGAAAAAAAACATAAGAAAAATAGTTAAAGAGCTACTAAGGCTTTTACTAACTACTTCAATGATACACTTTCAACATAAATTTGAATGTAATCTCTTATGTGTTTTAAAGTTCATGTGTGAATTTTTATGTGATTTATAATGCACGTATAGGATAAATATAGTATATAGTATAATAGTTTACTGATGAGATTCAATAATTTGAATATTTTGACTTTTTTACTTCAGCACGTTCATTTACTTTTTCAGTATTTATGACCTTATCCTATGCTTTGTCAGCAAGAATCTAATTCTTAGTACAATAAAGAATATTTGATTGACATCTTGACAACACACGTGCTTCCCAACCAGGCATGCGGACGTCTATAGATAAATATATAACATGAAAAAAATGTATCCGCACGCCGCCACTGGTTTTAAGCTTTCATCCGAATATCATAAAAATAACAAATCTCCCCCTCCGAACTCGGAGATTACCCCTCACCCACAAACTATCACAAAGGATAGTGATATGCAGCTTCCATAACAACGAGTGTTGTGCATATTAAAATGGCACCTCTGTATCTTTTATTGCTCGGAGGTAATTTCATAGTTGTTTTCTTTAAAAACTATTGATTAAAATGGAAACTGACGACTTAGATTTGACACCTCCTAGAATAATAGAAGCAGAGAAGGTAACAACACTGAATTTATTACCGAAAACGTCGAAGAGTATGTATCAACGCGCTTTATAACCTTTTTTGGAATGGAAGGTAGATCAAGAGACAAAATAGTTCTCCGAGAAAGTTTTAATCGCTTATTTTGGCTACACTTCCCAATGCTGAGAACGACTCTTAGTATCTATAATGATATAGATATTGCCAAATATTTGAAACTGAAAGCATTCCTCAAGCGGCAGTATATATTCAATAATTGCACATTCAACTTCAATTAGATACAAACATACATTTATAGGCTTCTTTTTCTGTGTATCTATTAGAAATAGCAATAAAGAAAATATTTACATGTTTCCTCAATTTATATTTTAATTTTGATAGAAAGCCCATTAGCGGCGAATTCGGAGTAATGAAATATCATCAGTTTACTTCTTTAAAAGTTTTTGCAATGTACGATATGAGTGAAACGATATGTTGTCATAGAAAAAGTATAGTATGCAACTCGCAACAAAATGGCCATTTTGCACTCGTACTCATCATTATGAGATGTCAATTAGTTGAAGTTGATTAATAAAATATTATCGTTTTGTTAATTGATTCTAACAATCTGGAGCTTTTCTTATGAAAAGTAATACTTATCCACCTTCCAACACCTTTGATTTTCAGGAATGGATCCATTTGATTTAACTTTCAGAAAGGCCATCAGTTAACTGAATGCTGATATATTAATGTTTTCTCTAACAATCAATGTCGATTTCAGCTGTGAGTATTTGGTCCATAGATTATTTTTGCACTATATTTTTCAGACTGAAATAAAGTAAAATAAATTAAAAATATTAATATATTATTTTTTGAGATAAACTCACCAGTTCCTGGAAGTATGCCATTAGGACAGTTTCATTTACGGTATTCACTCTGTTTTCATCTTTCCATTTCAAAAAATTGTTTATAAGTATTTGGATTTCACAGGCAGTAAATTTCCTAACGCTTTTTCAGCTTTGAGTGTCACATTCTGTGGGATCTCTATAATTATTATGAACACAACCGTTTTAAGTTTCCTCCACTAACAAGCTTGTCAATTCTTACAAAAATGTTTCCATGGCAATTGCATAGAAGACCAGACCAGAACGCAGTAAATACTATAAGAAGAAATGTATGAAGAGTACTCTTGCAGCGTACCTGGATGCTCTAGTCCGATTTCAATTTCTCAAACATATTCTGAAAGTAAACTTTTCGAGGATTTTGACTTATAACTCGAAAATTATCAACTTCTTGTAAATAACCTTACTGTACAAAATGTAAGAACCTAAAATTTTCTGAAAATTTTGTCATTAAGGTAGGAGTTTGAACATCTTGGTAACCTAAAAACGCTATATAGAAAATGAAAATGCTTGCAACAAATATTACAACAAAATACTCTGTGTTACGTCACTATTCATTCATTGAATTCGGTTAATCGAAATTTTAGGATGTTTCCGTTACTCGGTCGAAATTACAAAATGCTACGTTCCCTGTTCAATCGTTTTCGAAGCTCACAGAAAATAAGTGTTATTTTGTAGGTAGGTACTTCATCATTCCAGTGTTATTTGTCCTGAACGTTGGTGTCGTATTGTTTCATTGTGTTTCGCGTGGTTTTGTACAAAGTATAATTTTGTGATAAGCGTGTCTAAGAAGAGTATTTTTAAGAAGGATGTAGAATCAAATTAATCCTATGAAATAATTTTTACATTATTCCCTATAAAATAAAATAATTCCAATGGGATCAAGAACGAATAGCATAAAGTAAACACTCAGCCCTCTTGTAAATTCACCATGAAACTTGCATACAAAGTTAATTCAATGAAGTACATTATATAAGTAGTTGGACAGAAATAACAACTTTAACAAATTAATTAACAAAATAAGATATCGTAGGTGTGTTTAACAGTTGCATTGTATTGTATTTCTGAGGGGTATATTCCGATTCAAAGCACGAATATGTGGTAGGTACTGAAGTACTGACATTTCATATTTTGAGATACAAACGAAATATGTAGCACTTCCGGTATCACCGGAAATAGTCCTAGTTTTATTGCTCCCGTTCGTTGAAGTGCTTTGAAAATTAATTTAGATAATATCTATAGAGTTTTTTGAAAAGTTTGTTTTTGTTTCTTCGTAGGATCAACGTTGATGATTTTTTGTCTATTACGTTCAGCATGAAATAAATAATCAGAATAATGAAGTATTTATGATCAGGGAACTAGGTAATCGTAATCGAGCCTATATAGTCACCTACTTTAGCAAAACGAAACATCTTAAAACAGGACGCAGATAAAACATTTTGGGATAATCAGCATTTCAGCAAAATCCAAAAAAAAAAATCTTTGTCAAAAATCACGGTCCAGCAATTATTGGGTTACCAATTGTGAGTATATGGAAATACCGAGACAGAACATGATTCTAATCTAAGGAATTCAAAGGAAACTACGAAAAACTATAGTATTCCTTTCAATAGTAAACAAATGCGCATGATCACGAAGTTGAGTTTTTCGGCACTATTTTCTACAAGCAAGGAATGAAACCTGATCCTAAAAGAGTGACTGCTATCAGACGATTAAGTACCTTCGTCAAGCAGCAAAAAGGAACAAATTTTAGGATTGAGAACATATATGTCCACATTTAATCCAAATTTATCACACACGACGAAATGTTGAATAACTATGCCAGAATTCAAACAGTGAATAATATTTCAGATAAATGTATTAATAATCTCCGTGCAATGTATTAAAAAAGTATGTGGAAATATCATTGGACATATGGAATATTTAATGTTCTGCCACGTTATCAACTGATACATTGTAAATATGCGTATCACTGCTTAAAGTGTACGATAGTAGAAGTCTGGGAAGGTCAAAGACACAACGGCAGGAATTGTAGGATTGTTTATAAACAGTAATATTATCATTCTTCTCGTTCTTTGCGAAACTAATCTCGAATATTTATTTGGTTATGAATTGGTTCAAATTAGGTAGTGATTAATCCGAACTGTCCTCTGATTGAGTGGCATAGATCCTTATTAGGAAAACGAAATTTTATGAAGAATAGCATAATTGCTATATCAGGGTGAACTACCACCACTTATATTGTGGTGCTTATCTGTCAAATGCGAAAGAACCTGTAAAATTTGAGAGTCGAACATGATAATTTATGCAATTGTTTATGCGACCACTTTCATAGATGCGCCACTGCGTCAGTGGAATTGTGTATACAAAGCCATATGCTACCAAAGAAGTAAGTCATGAGTCATCTCACACAAACCAGGTAACGGCACTTGTTAGCAGAATCTGGATGTGGTATTGGTCCAATATAGATATATTTGTGAATCTTAAAATGATATTGATGCAAAGTGAGTGGATAATCGAAAAACAATATTGTCGTAGTAATAAGGTAAATGTACCAAATAATGCCCACTTAAGACAACATCATTGATATTTGCTATGAATTTTCCACTATGAAATTTTGGAAAAAGGGATATTATACTCGAATATCTATAGACTGAAACGATATAGTCGATGATTAAAAAGGAAGCATTTGAGGTACTTTCTAATGCGATAAAAACTTATGCTTGATGGGCTTCGTTAGGAACACAGTGTCCTTATTAAGGCCCATGTCGAGTACCAAATAAAGCCCACGTTTTTGAAAGCCTTTTTAATGAACAACTAAATTAATAAGTGCAATTCGCTTTTTCATAAAATGAGGAAAATATTAAACATCGCATTCTGGACATCTAAAGTTAGAAATTTTGTCCACAGCAATCAATCCTACACACTCTTCATGGACATATCTTCCACAACTAAAACAAAGTCTCATATCCTTTGCTGAATCCTCATCACATAGGAAACAAAACCACGAGTCGTATGTTTTGCCTGATTATTTCATTGTGTTCTTGGTTTTTCTTTTTTTACCAGAGGTTGCTTTTGAATTTCTTGGAGTAGAGTTTGATTCGAAAAGTGCCCTTGTTACTTGCTGTGCACGATAATTCAGAGATTTTTTCCTTGTGCCCTGTTTCTTTATTGTTTTCAGTTCTGGTGTTACTTATAGTTCGCTGAAGCTCACCACTGCTTCTGTTTCATCACCTTGCTCTTCCGCTGAAGTTGAGTCATGTAGGGACATATTTTCGTCGGAATAATCAGAGCTGCTACTCTCATTGGCATATCCAGGCCGCAATCTTTTGAAAGAAGTTGGAACGACAGATGTTTTGATAGGCGTTGAAGTGGAAGCGGGATTTTCAATAATGTTTTTGGAAGTAGAAGAACCAGGGTCAATGCTAGTAGAAAGAATGGAATTTGCGGTTATTTCTGAGGGAGCAAAAGCAATATTTGCAATTGCATTCGGATCGTATGGATAGATACCCGTGGCTCGGAAACCTGATATTATGTTGGATGCAGAGGTTGCTTTCGGCCACACTTTGGAAAAAATCTTTCCGAACGTAAATTTGTTGATGGTGCGATCAGGGTTATGTGTCCAGTAGAGCATCACTTCGTCATTCTAATATGATTCAAATGCCTTGAATACACTTTTGTCCATTGGCTGTAATTCATGAGTCGTGTTACTGGGCAAACAGAAAGGAGTAATGTTATGCAGTTCCGCTGCATCCACGACTCTTGCATCAAGGTGAGACGATGCACCGTCAAAAATTAAGAGAACGTTGCCTTGGGTGTGGTTCATCCAATTTATGAAAACTGGAGTTGTCATGCTTCCTTTGTCCGTCATTTCAATGACTGCCAGGTGGTAAATTATCTAACCACTCCTTCTTCTTCCTTTTACCTTTGAATAAAATCACTGGAGGAATCTCTTGACCAAGAGCATTGCCACATCCAACTATCGATACATTCTGAGCATGCTCTTGTGAAATCAAATGAACTCGTTTACTACCCTTGCGAGCAAACTTTTGCTGAAACTTATGAAGATTGAGACTGCATCCTTTTTCTTCAATATTGAAAATGAGATGAGGGCTCCCCATGACGTCAAGTTTTACCATGAGTTGTCGTAATTTATCGAAATAATCATTCACAATAAATCTGTTCAACTTATCAGCTCGAGCAGGGTTCATGAATTGTGATTTTCGTTTTGCTACTTCAGGATGACGACCCAGAAATAATTTGAGCCTTTTCGACCAGCAAGACCTCTGTCGTTAAAAGGGGATGGTAAGTTATTTTTTTGAAAATACTCATAGACCGAGCGCCTTAAAACTTTGGATGTCGGAGGCATCCCAACGTCAGCTAGCCTGAAAATCCTCTGACATAATTCATTTTTCTGTTCAGCTCTTAGGCATGAAGGTCGCCCAATTTTCTTCTCAGGTGTACCACTCTTCACATGACTTCTTAGCGTTCGACGTGGAATATTGTACTCTTTAGCGGCAGCTCTTACTGACACACCATTTCCAACTGCTTGCAGAGCCCGTGCCATTATTTCTTCGGTCCATAAACCCCTCTTCTTTGGCATCATTTCATTCTGTATGAGAAAAATGAATATAAATATCAGGCATTCCTAATAAAGCCCGCTTGTGTTCCTAACAAGGCCCATGTGGTCCTCAATAGATACCTTCCTTTTATAACAGATCATCAAATAAAAATTATGAAGCAGGTATCACAAAAACTTTTTTTTTATGATGTTATCTAATGTACAAAGATTGGGCTACAAAATGGTATAAGTGATGATAAGAACCTTTGAAGGAAATATGAGAAATATTTAGAAAATTACTCACCTAAAATTATAACCGATATTACACGAGTCTCGTAGAACAACTGAATGTCACTTAACCTCACTTTGACAATACGCATTATGATTCAATCCATCTATTCATCACTAGATGAAGCTAGGCGATCGTACAAACGTAGGTATAATCTTGATTTTGCCCTGGACTGAGTTTTGATCGATGGTGGGCTTTATTAGGAGCCGGGCTTTATTTGGCAACATACCTTATTGGTGAATTATTGGCTCAACCTATTCTGAAAGTAGATTGTCAGTTGTAATATTGAGTCAGTACTGGTTGAATAATTTTAACCAATATCGATTAAACAATATTATCTACATATTGTTTCCAACATCCATAATAAATAGTCCCAATATTCCTCTCATATCGATTCTAAAGATGCATGAGAAGCAAGTAATGTATTTTCAAGTTTGGTATCCCATTGGATGCATGAATTTTGAGTAAATATTGGTTGAATACTTTTCACAAATATTGATTAAACAAAATTGTTAACATATTGTTTTTAACAGCTAAAATAAATATTGCAATCCCAATATTCCTCTCTTATAGATTCTATGAATGAAAAACAATATTGTACATCGAATGTTGCTAGCATATTATTTTAATATTATTCAACCATCATTCAACAAATCATATCATCCTATTTTGAGTCAGTATTGCTTTCTTAGATTTCACCAATATCGATGAAACGATAAATATTGGAATCCCATTATTCCTTGTGTATATAAAAATCTGACGCTAATATTGAAATAATGATATTGATACTACAAAGAAAACCTTTAAACTTTATTTGGATTGAAATAAATATCCAAAGGATTTGTATGGTTTGAATTTACTCCTAGCCCACCTCAATGTTTCCGTAGCTCTAGCCTCCATTCCAAAGCTGTCAGCCTGTTTGGCCTGCTTCTGGTGCTGTCTACTGTTTTCGGGCCATTGAGAATTACTGAGGCTGGAAAATGTGCTTCTATGAGTATCCTCAGACTTTCTTCGAATGTTATTGTTTAGGTGTTCTTATTCGTTCTTTTTCAAGAAACTTACTTGGTTTACAGTTTGACCTTATGGATTCTCGAGCACTGAGTGGCTGAGATACAGAGTGACGCTGAGTATCTTTCCCCAGTTAGTCACTCTTGGGTTTCTATATTTGACTAAAGTACGCAATCCTAGAAAAATATCGAATCATGGAAGACAATGTCCCACTTTATCAGGCTGGACATTCTCTTTTGTGTTGGGACAACAAAATAGAGACGCAATGTTTGAATTTCGGATGAATTGTCGTTTTATCTTCACAATTTTTTATGGTTATTCTGTTTAAATAAGCTTATTCAAGTTATGTTAGGTTGGCTGATAATTTTGGTATTCTCAACTGTCATTCAACTGTCTTGTCATTCAAACGGCTGAATATTCAGCACGTGTTCTCGTAAGGCAGGAGAGAATGTCCAGCATCCTGGACCTGTTAACATGGTTACGTGTAAGCATAGGAAAGCGGAATTCTTCCTGACACAGGCCCTGACAGGCCACGTGTCTTCTGTGATGTATACTTTTAGAATAAAGAAGATAAATGACTCATACTGTCGATAACGTGAAGAGAAATATTTCCTTCTTCTAGTGCCCCAGATGGGAAAGATACCTTATACAGCTGCAGGATATTGGTGTGGTGATCACTACAGATAATAAGACGGGGATTATGGTACAAACCAAGGAAAAATAAGAACACGTTTACGCCACCGACCGTCAGGAAAATAATGGAAAGAAAGGAGATCGAGGAACGAGAGGCTCGCAACGGAGGAAGATGATAAGAAGAAATGATGGAATTGTCCACCGGCCACCTTTGTAGAATGTCCTAATACAATGCTAAGAATTTATTACAACCAGCTCACGATAGATAACAACTAAAGTGGCTGGTGACCAGGCAAGGTTTCATCCTTTCAAAAAAAAAATAGTAACGTGGGACCAATATCGCGAAATGTTCACATTTTTTCTTTCTCCAATAGTACGTTTGGATATTTTGTCAATATTTTATTAATATAAGTAGGCCGTGGTTACCGTGCTGGCAGAGCGCTCGCCTTTGGAGCGAAAGATCAAGGGTTCAAATCTCTGCATAGTCATCGGTCTCGTGCATGGCATCACACGTTAAAAGGTAGGGGCTGTGTCTTCTTCAGCTCACACAAGTCTTTCGAAGACCTCTGAGGATTACGCGTAGGGATGCAATCGGTTGACGGAAATGATAAAAAAAACAATTATGTGGTATCAACTGCGATGGCCGTTTTTTTTCATATGCCATAATTGCCCTTTTATGAAAGAACTCTGCTCACTATGATATGGCGCCTATTCATTTGTAGTAAAAAATATGTCATCATAATTAGTCTCCAGGAAGAACTGAGTGCTGACTAGCAAAGATTGATTATAATTATGCATTAGGGAAACATCGTACCTACTTCTGGTATCATGAACAATTAATCTCCACCCGGGGAATTTCAGTTCACCAGGTTGATATCAGGAGGCTTGATAAATTATTGAAATTTGTCGCATAATAATGTTCCCCATTATTAGGAATGATGAGTTATCATTTTGGTTTCATTAGTTCTCCTATTCATCGTGTATTGGTTCAACGGGAATCAATTATTTCATTCACTGATTATTTGTTTGTCTGTTTGAAGAAGGAACAATACTATGAATTGGTTTTGTGTAATATTCATTCAGATTGAAATGTTCATGGTGCTTCGTCAATTGTCATCGCCTCATAATTCTCATGTTGTTTCATTTTGTTGTTGGTCACACATTTTTCGTAGCTTTTGCCAGTTTGTGGGCAACTGAGAACTCACAGAACTTTGATAGTGCTGTTGCTAGCTGTCTGCAACACATTTTTGATATTTGCAATTCCAATTTTACAAAGTAATTCTGTAGACGTCGAGTTATTAGAGAGAAGAAAAAATTAAAAATACAATATCATACAGACAGTAGAATAAAACTAGAAAAATAATTTTTAACATAATCTCTCATCTATAAACTAGTGCACTGAAATGTGATTTTTTTTTGACAATATACATATTTTTTGTAAAGCTTGATACGTGAAACGTCATTTCAAAGTACGTCTGTACTCAATCTGCAAGTTGATGGAAGAATATTATGAAATATCACATCTGCTGAAAACTATTCATCTCATATACCAAAGATTCGAAAAATAAATCAATTCTAATCTAATTTCAGTTGAAATATTCTTTCGCATCATTCAACAAAGAAAGTGCTCAGGTTGGTGTATATTATTGAAGTTGAATTTTTCTTCCTTCAACCAAATCGCATAATTCAAGATTAAACTGTTTGTTTAACTCAAAACATTTTCCTTTCGAGTGGTCAAGAGAATTCTGTCAAAATATAATAATAATATCGTTTCATTGCAGCGTGTAGGTACTTATTCCTCAATACACTATAAATTTCAGTAATGATGTGAAACCTGCGGAACAAAAGGAAAAGTTTGCCTTCCTTGCATTGATTGTTCATTCATAGGAATAGCGCTCTTCATTTTTTTGATTCATGGCAGTTATGCATTGAAACAAAAATCCTGTTTATCAGTGGAAGTTAAAGTACCAAGTACAGAATATTTTATACATTTTGAAACTTTTGGAATTCAAATTTGCTTTTAAACCTGTCGGTGGAACTGAACAGATTTGAATGAGGAGGTATCACTTTCTGGTTTTTGAGAAAATAAATTGGATTGAAGTTCAACCTAAAGAACTATCGCTTTCAGGAAACCCATTCGTTGAATTTTCATCTGCACTAGAGCAGCGAATATCATGAATAACAAATTCACAGCCTTGGTCAGTTAACTCGAATTTTCCGTTCTAATTAAACCAACGCCAGAAATTTGCATATTCAGATGAAAGTGGATGAATTCGAAAACACCAGTCTGACCAAGAAAACAAAAGCTTTCCCCCACATTACCACAGATTAACATATCAGAACTATTACATTCGTAAAGCAAATTAGCTAGGTTTCCAAATTATATTTTTCATGGCATTGTGTAGTCATCCGACTCATTAAAGAATTCATAGCAATGCAAAACACAAATTTCATAAAGCTGAGATCGTGGTATCCTAATAATGAGTTTGTTTTGTAAATTTTCGATACTTGATGAAGCAATGATACAAATGAATAGAAGATTTTCATGTGTTACGCTAATCGGTCTCGATACAAGCTTTTGAGTATGACTTTTTATACAACGACATTTAGCGAAGTTTTTTTACTACGGTTGGGCTTGGTGTCATTTCAAAACACTCTCATTTCTACTGTAATTTTTTTTCACGATAGGAAAGTCTGGCAAAATATTACGGGGTTTTTCCGCTTTTTTTTTAACCACTTCACTCGATACAAGTTCAGGAGTCGATTTAATCCATTCCGTATTTTTGAAGATATACTTCAATATGTCCTACACAAGTTTAGAGTTTTTGAGGAAAATCAGAAAATGCTAACAGGGTTTTTCGGGAGATATTCCGAAAAATGTCGATTGAAAAGAAAAATTTCGGATAGATGAACAAATCTTACTTGAACTATTTTTTAAGAAAATTATCGGAAAACCGGGAAAACTCGAAAAATCTGAATATCGAAATGAGAAATGATTAGTATTTCCACAATTTACCAATATATCCTTTTTGACCGCCTTCAGAAAATCTACAAAAAAAGGTTTTCTGTAAAATCTGTAATATCAATAGTCCAGGAAATATTTCAAAAAAATGAAAAATGGAGATATTGACCGCACTAATGAACCAAATGAAAATTTTGAATATGCTTCAAATACGTTTTCACAAGCCACATCGATATTTCCAAACTGCTGTTTTCCAAATCGAATAAAAGGTATAAAAATCATGAAAAATAATAAAAGAAGTGAAAAATTTATACTGTTTTTCTAAAATTGGCCAAAATCTCGAAAACCAAATGAGATATCAAAAAGTTGTAAATCAACAATTTTATTGTTTTTGAAGAGTTCTACAAAAAGTTCCCATGAATTTTTTTCATATTCCGAAAAAAAAGGAGATACCTATGTACCTACTTAGCGTTTTTGATTAAAAATACCAAAAAATAATATGAACAATTTTACGGTTCTGAAACAGTTCTACAAAAGGCTCCTATGAAATTTTTTCGTTTCTTGGGAAAAAAATTGCAAAATGAACTTTTTTTATAAACTGCAAAAACTCGAATACTAAACGGAATATCGAAAAAATGTATATAAACAGTTTTATTGTCCCCGAACAGATCTACGAAAATTTCCTATTATATTTTTTCATAAATTGAGAAAACAACATTGAGATGTGAACTTGGAAAAATTTTTCGGTTTTTTTAAACACCAATAACTCGAAAACTAAACGAGATATCAAAGAAAAACCATGGAAAAAGTTTTATTATTGTCCTCAAAAACAAATCTACAAAATGTTCCCATGAAATCTTTTCATGTATTTTAATTAATTTTCAAATATCGTATTAGTCTAGTATCCATATTAGTGGTGCCCAATTATAGTTTTAAACGGATTCAATAATAAATAAGAGATAACTGTGCGAAAAATTACTGTTAAAGTCGTAGTATCCATATTATTGGAGTCAACTTCCGAGCTCTGCAACTTCCGAACTCCACAACTTCCGAACTCCTCAACTTCCGAGTTCTGCAACTTCCATGCTCCTCAACTTCCGAGCTCCTCACGTTCCGAGCTCCTCACGTTACGAGCTCTTCACGATCCGAGCTCCTCACGTTCCAAGACCTCACTTGTTTATATTTTCTAGTACATTCATTGCCACAGCGGTCACCGATGTTCGCTTTACTCCAGAATCAGACAACGGAAATGAATACATCCACGTGGCAATGGATCCTTCAGTAAGAGGGCAGAAGCCCATGCCTTGCCCTACCAGGAAGCCTACACTATGGCCAGTGTCCTGATAAATATGTCGATTGGGTGTTCTATTGGAGCTGCATTTGTACAGAGGCGAAAATTTCGAGTAAACCATTTTCCAGAAAACGTGTAAAATGCTGAACATCCGATAAACGAGAATCTCAGTTCTACAACCACAGTCCGATAAAATAGTGGAGCGGATGGATAGGACTATAAATCGCCACCTGTACAAGGTAGTCTCTGGTCACCAAAGAGATTGAGACCAGTTCTTTCACTCTTCATTGATGGCTCAACGTTCAGCGGTGCATGAGTCGATCAGGTAAACCACCAGTAGTATTATAGTGGGCCGAGAGTTGCGTCTTCTTCGTAGTAAGTAGTGGTAGTTCTTTGGGAAGGCCGCATCCGCAGCCAGGCAAGTAGGCCCTCATGGACCATTTTTGCCATCCCCTGTTCTCCACTTATCTACATTCATCCTCCTAGTTTTCCTTTTCGAACCTTTGTGTCCTCCTAATGGAGGTCAGTGTGTCCGACCACTCCGAGTTGATTTGTTCTTCTTGTTGGAGTTTCTCAACTCCGAAGGTTCCAAATCTTAGCCTCCCGTATGCCTCACACTCGCCGAGGAAGTGAGATGAAGTTTCTTCGTCTTTTTTGCATTTGTGCCAAGTCTTCTATACCTATAAGTGATTGGGGTCTGCCTAACTTGTTATAGCCTGTTAGTATTCCTATAAGGAGTCGTAGTGCTTGGCGGTTTCTGCCTAAGAGCCATGTCGTCCTTGACGTATTGGAGCCGGCTACGAAGTCTTTCGACTGCCTGCAGCCGGTGTTATCCCTCCAAAGTTTATTCAGCTCTTCTTCTGCCCACTCGTCGAGGGCTGAAGAGGTTTGGCTTGTTGCGATGCCTAGTACAGGCTCCGGCCCACAGAACGGCGTTGCGGATCCGGATCTGGCAAGTCCGTCTGCCACCTCGTTTCAGCTAGCTTCTAGAGCGCATCTCCGTATTCCTGTGCAAGTGCAGAGCTTGGTTTAGGATGGCAGATAACTATGAGCGCTGCCTGACTATCCGAACAGATATAAATTCTCTGTTCGGACCCTTCTTTCACCTCTTGCCTCTTAGCTACGGATAGGATGGCGAACACTTCAGCATGAAAAACTGTTGTATATCTGCCCAAAGTGTAGCTCTCGCGTACTTCTCTTCCCTTCAGGTAGATTCCGGCACCAAAAGCCTGTTTGTTAGTCATACGGGAACCGTCCGTAAAACATATTATACGACTTCCTTGTGATCTGAAGTTTGTGACACCACTAACACAGGAACTGCAAGAGATAACTACATCAGCAAACTTCTGCAAAAAATTGACGACATCCACGAACCAGACTGTTCGAGAAGTCAAAGTGTCAGCAGTTGAATGTAGGAGACCTATGACATCGAGGCAGATGCTGGAGTATTTAAGACTGGTGATCTTGTTTGGCTGCACAACCCTGGACGCCTCTGTAGCCTGTCAGTCAAGTTGCGGAACTCGTGAAAAGCTACAAGGTCACAAAGAAGAGAATAAACCTGGTCTACCGAATCCAGAAGCCAGCCTCAGGGAATTCTAGGGTCATCCATTTCAAAAGGTTGGCTCCCCACGCCGGAAATCACTACCAAGTCCGCATCCTCAGACCACCGCAGGGTGAAATGGCGTTCTAAAAGTGCATGTCTTTGTACAGAAAGTGCTTCACTCGAGAGGAGCCACGAGATCTCTTCGAAGTGCCGATTGATTGTGCGCCAGTTCACTGTATTGCAGAAGATCTTCAACTGTACAGAGGTATCGCTGTGGTGTTCTATAAGGAAGTCAATCGGCTCCAGGAATTACGGGAACATAATCCAGAAGGTTATTTCTGACTAGACTAGTTTCTCAAGAATAGTCAAGTAAGTTAATAACCGGCAATAAGAGGCCTATGCAAGCCTAAAATGAGTCAAATCAAATCAAACTATCCTTTATTGTCTGAAGATTTACACCTTATTGACAAAGTCTTGTAAAAATATAAATTAAATTAAGTATATATAAAACAAATTTCACATAAAAATTAATGTATAGTTGAAAAACAACATATATTTAAAGTAGATTAAAAATTTGAATTAAAGGATCTCTCATGTTTTTATTGAGGTAATCTTGGACATCATAAAATACTTCTTCTGTCAGAATATGTTTCACTGATTTTCTGAATAAAGTGAAAGAATCAATGATTTTGACACTTGCTGGAAGATGGTTATACAATTTAGCAGCATTGTAGATTATTGAGCTTTTTATCAAGTTGGAAGATGGAATGGGTGACTCTTAGGGCGAGTTGTACGAGACAAGTTGAACAACAGTTCAAGTGAACCGAACTCAGTTGCTAAGGAACTAGAAATGTAATTGGCTAATCACTAGTAACTGAACTAGGTTCACTTGAACTGTTGTTGAACTTGTCTTGTACAACTCGCCCTGAGTTGTTATTTTGGCGGGTGGCCCAAGAATTGTGTCATACGTTGATTTGTTTTTATGTAGCAGGCATACGGTTTCAAGAATAAAGTGAGGAGTTTAAGCTTTTTGAATAACTTTTCACAGGATACTCCAGATTCAACTCCGCACATATAGCGAACAGCAGTTTTCTGAAGAGTTAAACTCATGTTGAAACGTCGTTTGTTGCAGGTTTCCCAGAAAGGGATACGATACCTGACATGTGACTCAAATAGTGCATGATGAACTACTTTCGCAGTTGTCTCACCCAATTTGTTTGAAATAACACGCAGCGCATAGCACCGTGAGGACAGCTTTCCACTCAAAAGGAAAATATGATGTTCAAAATTGAGGTTATTGTCTAAGTGAATCCCTAGAAAGGTGTTGATATTGTTAGCTGAAAAAATATCATTCCCCATGGTATACTGCATTGAAATGACAAAAGATTAGTTTTGTTAGTGTTAAACGAAAGCAGATTCGCATTACACCATTTTCTCACAGCAGTTATGTCCTGAGACATTTTGCTAAAAAGATTTTTTGAATTTTGGTCACGCCATAGGATCGTTGTGTCGTCTGCAAAAGCAGTGAATACACACTCAGTCTTGATATTTGCAAGGTCATCAAAATATAACAAAAACAGGATTGGTCCAAGCACATACCCGTGTGGTACACCATGTTTAATTAAACCAATATCAGAATAGCTATTAGCTTTTGCAGTTTGAGTTCGTTGACTCAAATAAGACGCAAACCAGTCATGACTTTGGTCTCTGAACCCGTAAAGGTGGAGCTTACGCAGCAGTATTTGATGATTAACGCAGTCAAATGCTTTTGACATATCACAAAATACTTCAGAGCACGCCTCTTTCGAATTCAGATTTGAATATACATTCTTTGAAAAGTGAAAAATAGCATCTCCAGTGCTTTTGCTATATTGAAAACCAAATTGCTGAGGATGTAGAATTTTGTGGAGAGCCAAGAAGTCCATCAATCTATTTTTCACCAATTTTTTGGTTCATTTTCCAAGGGTTGGAATCATCGAGATTGGCCGGAAATTGGATGGATCGGTGGAGTCACCACCCTTATAAAGAGGGATCACTATACTGGTTTTTAGGAAGTCTGGAAAAATTCCTCTGGCAAAGAATCATTAATAAGGTAGACCAGCAATTAGAAAACGAAGATTGGTGAATTTTGGAAGATTTTGATAGAAATATTGTCAATACCACTGGAAGTTTTGTTTTTTACTTCATTTATTGCATCGATTACTTCCTTGAGAATTGTCTCGTGTAAAACAAATGTTTCTGGAACGGAAGTTCTATTCAGATAAACCAGTGGGTCTGCAGCATCTTTGATATTTTCAGTCAGTCTCTTGGATATGCATCACTAAAATTCATTTGATAGTGTTATTACTTTTAGATATTCTGTTGTGGAAATAACTCTTTTTGGCAGCCCTAACGACACCTCTATAAATCCTTCTATATTTAATGTAATGGTTATGGAAGTAAATTGTTATTCTATCTTTCTGCTCATTCTATATATGATTTTTAAATGCGTCTAGGGATGTGACATGTATGACAGATTTATTATTACAAGTTGAAAACAAATGGTTGCACACAACTTTCAAAGTCATAATTCACGATTATAATATAAACACAACAAAATTATGAATATGATGGCCTTCTGGTCGGTGTTCGAATCGATTCAGTTTTAGCAGTTCTGAGTATATTTTGGAAATTTCCATTGGTCCGAGAAATTGTTTACAAGGATCATGAATAATTTCCCATGTCGAAATGAAACAGAATACTTTTACAAAAGAATGTTATTTCCACATGAATGGAAACGAAACAAAGTTAATGAGAAGTTGCAAAAATGTATGTTCCACCAACTTTAATAAACTCCGCTGACTGAGTTTTATCAGGGATCCGCTATGTACATAAGCTATGCAAATTTGGTCCACTTGAGATTCATTATGAAAGCGAAATTGAAAACTCTGACTTAATAAAAACGATTCTGCTTCTCTTTGCATAATGTCGCATGTTCTCTGCAAGTTCCAGGTCGATAGCAGTTAAATACATAGTATAAAATTGTCTGTTTTTTCCAGTTTACATTAAAACTACAGTTACAAAGTTACGAAGTGAGTCAAATCAGACAAAATTATACAACCAAGGGGTGATGAGCATAATACTAATTGAACTGAAGAACGAACTGAATATTTTCAAGAAAGAGGAACAGAATTGCCCTTTTCTCATAAGGTTTCTGGCACATTTCTTTGTATCTTCGTAGTTATTTGTCAAGCTGAGTACCTATGACTCCTTGCTCGTTAGACTCGCTACCTGTGTGGGTAGACTGAGGGCTGAAAAGAATGTAATACCCTCTGGGACCCATTAGCTCTGGCTGAGAAATTCTCGTAATTGCTGGGAGATTATAATTAAAACGTTTTATGAAATAAAATATTTCAATGAGTTTTATACAAAAACCCGTTAGGGGCTAATGATGATTTAGAGACATTCTAGTTCTCCAGAATCGGGTTGGCTTGTCTGCGGGGTAATCCAAAGCGGCTCGTAATAAGGGGTTTTCATGTGTCACCGCGTCCTCAAGAATTCTGGTGAATCAACTCTGTATGTTTCAGATCATATTATTCTTATTCAATTTGTTGTTTATAGAGGTATCGTTTACTGTGATCATTAGCCACTATGTGTTCTGGCTAGGCTGTGTTACTAACTCTATATGCCGCCTTAATAGCAGCACTGTTGATTTGAACGCAATAGTGAATCGTAAAGGACCCCAGATGAGCCACGAGATTTCAATAATTTAATATCGTACAAACTATATTTAAAAAAATCTCAGCTCCAACTGGTGACTCGAACCTGTTACCTCCAGTCCCAAATTCGAATTCAAATCATCTCATTTTGTTTCACTGTTTCACATGTTGTGCATCCTGATCTTATTACTCAAACATTTTCTTCTTTCTCCATCTTCTTGCCGTTTCTAAATGGAAAAAAATAAGGAACTGTACACCGAATGTTTATCGTCACCAGCCAACTCTCGGTTCCAACGCTAAGTCGTATCTTGGCCCCCCTAGCTAAGCTAGCTAAGGTAATCATTGAATTTCTGGCTATAAGAGGGAACGCTTGACACCAGCCCCTGCCTTCTAGGTAGCCATGGTTACATGTTCACCGAATGTCATACCCTTGTCCAATTGACCAATTGAGGGAGTTTCGAAAAACATCACCTCTTCGTGATGTTGACGATTTCAATTTTCCCTACGTTGACCTTGATCTCATTTCTCTTCATATACAGCACGATGTCTCAATTCAAATGAATTTGGATCGTATAGTGAATTTGACACGTATAGTACGCTGTCATCGGCATATATCGCCGCATTCACTCTCTTGGATAGTGGAAAATTGTGAGGATGAGTGGGAAAAACTGCTCGAATCCTGCGGAACACCAGCTTCGACTAGATATCCTCCGGAGAAATCGTTGTTTACCCTAACCGCAAAAGATCAACCACTGAGTAACGAATCGATCAATCTCACTGAGTGTAAAGGCATGCCTGACCGTAGCATCTTGTTGACCAGACCTTCGATCCACATGGTTTTGAATGCCTTTTTCAAACCCAACAGGGTCATGACTGTGTTGAGATCTTGGTTGAAGGTCTTCTCCACCTCCCATCCAATCCGGACTACCTGTGAGGCCGTGTTATGACCTATGTGGAAGCCAAACAGCACGTCCGGGATTCAGCAGCCTTTGAGGATGATTTTGTTTACCACTTTGACAGTCACGCCAAGCAGCGATATTGGTCGATAGCTCGTAGACTCATGCTTATCATTGCCAGGTTCCAATAGGTGTTATCACAGCTCGCTTCAGATATCATGGATAATACTGCCACTTCAGGATGGCTTTGTTAATGTGTTGCAGATACTTACGCGGAAGGGTTTTGGGCAGAATTTCATGAATGCTGTTCTGCGCCAGCAGCGCGTTTCGTGTTAGAAGTTGTTTCCTGTCCTCCAATATGTCCTCACTGCTTGTTATTACTTTGGCAAACAGATTATGGTCCATGGGGAGAGCAGGTGTCTCTTGGTCTCGTAGGCGTTCTACGCGTCCTCAGCACTCCACCTGCTCCTTGCTGACGTTCAGCGCCTTCTGGTGTACACTGCTAAAATACTCACCAAACAGTTTGTCCTTCTGTGGGGTTCATCATTGTCCATACGTTACCCCTTTCCACAGCTTGCACTGGTTGAAAATGCCTTTGAACTCGCATCGCCATGCGCCTCAGAGAGTGATCTCGCACGTCCGACTTATTCAGCCTATTCTGTCACAGCTTATTAGAGTGCCTCCTGACCAGTTCCTTGATTTTTCCTGCTCATAAGGAGCATATTCTTGCTTTGGACCGGGTTCTCACCTTTTACTGGTAGCATTTTTCTGGTCAATTAGCCCTTGACAAAGGGTGGTAGGTTATTTCGGACCTCCTTTGTCTCAGTTTTCTTGGTGGTTGCGTCTCTAGCAACTTGTATGTTAGAAATAGAAAGTTGACTTTTTATCTCAGTTAGTCCATTCAAGCACCTTCGGACCTTCAGATCCTTAAGTGTTCTTGTAGTCAAACAGGAACTTCGCCGTTCTGGCTCTGTGCTTTTCTACTCAAACATAAACGGGTCGTGATCCGAGGTAAGTTCATGTATTGAGTTCTCCCAGATCTTTACCATTCTTATAAATCACCAAGTTAATGGGCATTTGCAGAATCTTGAAATATGTACTTCTTTTCACATGACTTAATCTGAAAACACGTCGGCCTTACTACCCGAAGAACCACCATGTAAGTGACGATGGCCGCGAAAGCCTTTCACAATTTATTAATCGAGGGCAGTTTATAAAATAGTCAAAACCATTTGTCTAGCATAAATTTTGAAAAAGTGATTTCCAGGTGTGAGTATAAATTCAAATGCTCCTCAACTATGACGTCAATGTCTTCTTGTAATATGATTAGTTGAAACTTGGGATGGCGCGGACATGGCCGCAATTGACCAATCAGAATCACTCGCACACTGACGTCTCCCGGCTTCCCGTCTCTCAGAGCGATAAATTGATGAAATAAAAAATCGTAAACTGGATACGAGTTACATGAGAATGCAATATTTTGATTTTTTTTTCTTCTAAAATGACTGGTAGGGCTCATTGTGGTGGGGGTAGCTCCATTCCAGTGGTAGTGAGTCGACCTGTCTGAGTGTATCATCACCATCCCACTGTCTATTGAATATTAAAACAGTGTTGCACCATTGGCATTTGGCGAAATGAAAAAGTTCCACTCTGGCCTCCTCGCTTTCAAGTCTCCGACCAGCTTTCTGACCTGTAATACAAAACACAGGTACTTACAAGGATAGCAACTCATCCTCCTCTCACCGCGTTGAGGCGATCTGCACCAATGGTAGTTAATATCCTCAGGTTCAGTCAATGAAACTGTCGCATTTCGGTTTCAATTAGTAATATAAGGTCAACCTTATGCCTTTAGACACCATAGCGCCACGACCCGGCCTATATATTATTATTGTTGGATAATATGTTGTTCCTGAAAGACTCCGCCATAAAAGCGTTAGTAAAACGCTATTCAAATAACAAGTTTCTCAAATCTTCAAACCAACTTCAACTTCAAAGTGACTTGTAGAACTATCGTAAGTCCCAATTGGCAGAACACGAACAGCAACATCTTCAGCCAAACCATTGTGCACGCGGTAATAAATCCTTCCTAGTGTAGTGGGATCTTCTAGAAGGATTAATTCGCATCTTGCTTCAAGTAGTTGATTGGAACTTCACTACCACATATACAAGTATGAGGCACACAAATAGCTGTATCCAACCCATCTGCATTCCTAAACGATTCGTCATTCAATAAGGTCTCAAGAGATGCGACCGGGTTTGTGTTCAGCCTAGCACCAGATTCCTAGACCATGGCTGCTTTCAGACGACTTTTTAGGCATTCGAAGACATCAGAAGTTTATCAATTCTAATATTGAGGAAAGGTCGGTCCCAAACTATTGGTGACCTAGCGTAATCTGTGAGTGCCAAAGTGATTCTCCTCCAGCATAGAAGTTGTCCTTTATACCAACACATATAGGTGGAAGAATAGAATCATTGAGATCAGAATTGCTATATACTGAAGGCAAAAAAATTCTAAGAAAGAAACCGAGCGTAGTCTCAATCTGTCAAGATTTACAGGAAAGGTTGCTTGAAGCCAAGGCTCATTTTTGATATCATTTGTAACAAATTTCATGGTGTTGCGAAGTAAATTATCAAGCTGATCAAATTCTGATTGACTAGACCAAGTCATCCCAGGATGTAAATGAACGTGGGAATTGAAAGAAAATTTTGAAAATGAAAAAATGCAACATGCATTGGAAGTTATTTAATCGAGAAGTTGATAATTGGAATAATATTATTATTTATGAATGAACTATGATAATGCTTTATCAAATCTTCTGATCGATTCCGAAGGCCACTGGGAAAATACCAAAGCTATAATTTGGGATACACTAAACTAGTTCTGCTAACCGATAACCATAAATTCAATTCGATATGTCAAATTGGAGAGAGATTAACAGGAAAGCAATAGACATTTAATTGATTTCTGCTGATAAGACCGGTAAATACGTTAACACATCGGAATCAATATTGATTGAACGAAATAAATCACTTGACTGACTGGCAAGTGCATTCGATGCGACATTGTATATTGAATATCAATTGAAACCGAGCATTCCGCGTCGATTTGTTTGTGACCATTAATTGGAATACCACTTGAAACAAGGGTTAGGCTAATTCAAAGGTAAATATTGATGAGGGTATTACAGAATTATTGCACGATCGATAAATGTTTCATCCATAGCTGGCTTGTTACATCGTCATAATGCTTCTGTTATTAATGCGTCTTATGAGATCAATACATAACCAGTGTCTAATGATGATAAGACTCAGTGTCTTTTGATTAAAAAAACACTTCCTGATATTTGAGTGATAAGAGAGGAATAATTATTTTAGTTTTTCATTGACCCCATTCTTTTTCCCATTTTTTTATCCACAGTTGATATTGGTTTTCATCCAAACTCTGAAAGAAAATTTGAAAATCGCTATAATTATTCTGACAGTGCGTCTCACTTCTCATGGAAACTGTAACTTCCTCAGTTTTTTGGCGTAGAAATGTGAAGTGTACAGAATACACCAATTTCAAAGGCTAATATACATAACGTTATCTAACTGGGTAGGTGAAAAAACTAACAGTCAAACTCCACCAAATATGATCTTCATTGTGAATGTAGGTGTAGTCGGAGGACTCACATCAGCACATTGCAGGATGTAATCGAAGGACTCACATCAGTGGGGCATATTTCGAAGGAATAATCCTTCATCATCAGAAAAAGTAGGATTACCACATTAAGAACTACAGAAAAAAGAAACTACACCCACGTTCACAATAAAGATTATATTTGGTAGAGTTCGACTGTAAGTTTTTTTCAATACCCAGTGAGCAAATACTCGACTCCATCCAGCAACGAAGTAAATCTAACAACGTGTGTATATACGGGGTACCCGAGATGATAAGTGAGGAAACGAAGAAAGTTATACTTGAAAATAATTTTAAAAATTCTGTAATAGATCTTCAAGAGGGAAATATAAGATGCTGCTTCAGAGTTGGGTCCTTGTCCAATAACAAGAAAAAACCCAGGCCAATTATAGTGGAGTATGGAGACCCACTGGAAAAAGTCAAGCTATTCAATAATTTGAAAAACCAGAAAAATAAATGTACTTATATTCATCACAGAAGACTTAACTCGTGAAAGAAGAATCCTCCTAAAGACAGCGAAAATATCACTTCTAGGCCAAAAAAATTTGATTTGGAAATCCAGATTTTCATCAAAATCAATGAGACCAATGTGAAGATTTCATCTATGAAATATATTTAGTAGTATGTACAATGAAATATTATGAATGATGAAAGAACCATTAAATACTTCATTTGTTTGTGGAGGTGAATCACACGTTTTGTATTTTGGTTCAGTATTCTATTTTTTAGCTGTTGATATAAGTAAGCTGGAGCATTATGATGCCATATATACTAACATTCCTCATTTATTTTCTATTATAATAGGATGGATTTATTCATATCGTCTTGAAAGAAACTCATACTAATTATTATTTAGCGTCCCAACATGTTATACTTTTTGGATTCTCTAGAAAATTATGGGAAGAGGAAAACAAAAATGAAATGTGTGATAACAGTAGACAAACTATCTCTGTTTTCTAAAAAAATATCTCAACATTTTCCACATCAACATTAGACGCATGTGGAAAAATTTTCTATTCCATTTTGAAAAATTCCAGCAAACCAATATTGATATACTCGTGCTATCTGAATCATGGGTTTTTGATGGTTTCGAAGCTTTCACAATACCTGACTTCAATAGATATTGTATCATAATGATTCACAATTAATTCAGCCAAAATGATATGGTTGTGGTTATTGTGAAATGTAAAATTTCTGCTGAGGTAATGATTATTTATCTACAACTGTCAAGTAATGATTATGATTTGACCCCCGTTAAGCTAGCAGAACCACTTTTGCAATTTTCAATTTTTTTTAGGCCTTAATTTTAGGCTAATTTATTACCCTATTCCCAAATGTTTTGCTCTTCAATTGTGAGAGATATCGCGGGTTCTGCTAGCTTAACGTTAAGCTGGCAGAACCAAATCGTCAATCGAATGATTATGAAAGTCTAAGCACACCATAATTTTAGGCTCATTTTAGGCTCACGTTGGAACCCATCGCCGATATTTTTGGAATGCGTTTTTTTTAAATCCTGGGTTCTGCTAGCTTTACCGTTAAGCTAGCAGAACCCAACCATACAAAAGCAACTCAGAATTCAATTGGACAATAATTTTAGGCTCTATTCAGGCTAATTTATTACCCAATTATATATTTCTTTGCTCTTCAGTTGGAGGAGAAATCATAGGTTGTGTTAGATCAACACTGAGCTGGCAGTACCAAACGGCTTACCGAATTGTTATGAAAAATCTAATCGCACCATAATTTTTGGCTAATTGTAGGCTTACGTTTAAACCCATCGCCGATTGTTTTGGAATGCGTTTTTTTTAAATCCTTGGTTCTGCTAGCTTAACGGTAAAGCTAGCAGAACCCAAGATTTAAAAAAATGCATTTCAAACCTGAGCCTAAAATTATGGTGCGATCAGATTTTTCATAACGATTCGGTAAGCTTTTTCGCACTGTCCGCTCAGTGTTGAGCTAACACAACCTATGATTTCTCCTCCAACTGAAGAGCAAAAAAAATTATAATTGGGTAATAAATTAGCTTGAATAGAGCCTAAAATTATTGTCCAATTGGATTCGTTCTGAGTTGCTTTTTCATGGGCAAAACCCAGGATTTGAAAAAACGAATTCCAAAAAAATCGGCGATGAGTTCAAACGTGAGCTCAAAATGAACCTAAAATTATGGTGTGATTAGACTTTTCACAATCATTCGTTTGGCAGTTTGGTTCTGCCAGCTTTACGTTAAGCTAGCAGAACCCGCAATATCTCTTACAATTGAAGAGCAAAAAAATCAGCCTACGGCTTCGTCGTACAATCCTCACCTGCGTGCGTTAATAATGTCTATATCCCACTTATCACGTAAATAACTAAAATTTAACGGAAAGAAAACTAAGCAAAATGAATTTGAATCTCAGTAATGTTTCATATTTCATAATTGCAATATCCAGTCGACCCTCCAGAAATGTAAATATAATTTGTAAAAAATGTTGAGAATTACCTACAAACTCTCGCAACATCAAATTATAGTGTATTGATAGGAGACCTAAATATTAACCTACTTGATACTGATTCCCGAAATATCCTTTCCATCCAAATATTTTCACCAAGTCGAATATATGATGCAAACATCTGACAGGAAATAACTACTTCCCTGACTGATATCACGACGGAAATTGAACTACATCTGATAGATATTTGCGCAATATTCTTCCAAGAGGACTCAATTGGCGGAAGTGTTTTTTGTAATCTAACAAGGGATTATTTTTCATTCGTCTGGGGATGACCACCTGCAGACATGTTTCGAGGCCCTCGAATTTTTTTTATTGGTTTGTGGCTTTATTTCAAGTGTGATGGCGTTTCAAGCTTTCAAGAAAATATTTAAAATTTCAAAACTTGTTGTTTTCTCATAAATATTAGTTTTTACGTTTGATTTCACTAGTTTTTAAATGAATGCTTATTTGTAAAAAGTGTTTTTTACTTTTATTCCATTCATCTCAAGTTACTTAAAGATAACAGTATCTCGAACTCTTGACGAGACAGCATGAAGCCGACCTCTGCAAGACTGAACCCTGAAGTTAGTCGTAAGTTTCAGTGAGGTTTTTGATGAGGATATGCTCTCAGACTGTTTTGGTTTTAATCATCCTTTTTCCATCCAACTTGAGGATTACCCCCAGGTAACTGTTTATTTTACTACCAAAACTATGAGCATCAAAGAACCCACAACGTCAGCGTTTGTTTTAATTACTCGAAATGTTTATGCTGCAATGAATGTCTCTTCTATACATTCAGAAGCAAGAAATTTCAATCGGAACTGGAGACTAAAAATATTTGAGTTTGGAGAAAACTTTGGGATTCAAATAACCGAATATTTTTAGTAGTGCAAGTAATGAAGTATTCGCATCTATTGTTAGTTAGGGCCAATTTATGCATCATTGTCCTTATCATATTCCTAATCACAGTCACTGTATTAATTATAAAATCAAATTAAAACTGTACATTTCAGTTAGAGCATTCATGCAATTTCTTTAGTTTCTGCCTCAATCATAATCATAAGAATTTGACCTTCAAAGTTGGCAATTTTCAATTTTTATGATTATGATTAGGACGACATGCTCAACGCGCATGTGCGTCGATGCCTATTTGGCAAACGACATAAATAATTATTTGTTTTGACGTTTTATCCTTGCTTTTTGTTATTGTTTATTGTGTTACGGAAAAGAATGAGCCAGGAAGAGAGTACTCTTATTGAAACGATTGAAAAATGTCCCCATCTATGGAATAAAAAGAAACTAATGACGGTTTTGTCATCTGTCATTTTTTTATTTTCAAGCTAATGACTGTGATGCATAAATAAAAAAATTTCTTAAGACAACGACTCAGATTAGGAATGTGATAGTGATTATGACTGTGATACTGATATGTTCATAAATTGACCCTTAGTTATGATCATTTATGTTATGAATTCGTCTTCAATAAATTAAATATAGGATAATGATTTAAATAGTGGGCTATGAACTTCATTCTGACAGAGAACTGACATGTTACTTCTTCATTGTCATCCTGAATTCAAGTTACATAGGTGTCAAAGTACTATGGCAGAAAATAATTACTCAAATGTGGTTCTGATGGATTCATTCATCATTTATGATCAATGTAACAAGAATGTCAGCAGAAAATGCAGTGAGTATGCTGATTTACCTCGAATGAATTTGAGAAAATTCATTAGATTGAAGAGAAATTTTTAAATGTTCATTCATTCACCATTTATGGTCAATGTAACAAGAATGGGAAAAGGTGAAGGATATGGGTTCAGCTGAGATTTTGATAATTTTTTTACAGATACTCTAAAACAGTATAAAATTAATTTTAAAAAAAATAAATTTTGGCGCAGAAACACATTTTCTATTTTTCTTTATTTTTTGAAGAAAAGTTATAATCGACCAGGCTTCATACAGGTTATCCGTATGGACCAATTAGAACATGCGTAAATTATTATCCAACTCCAACCCAACGTAACCTTATGTATACAGAATAACTATTCGAAATCGGATAAATATTCCAAATTAGACAAATCCAGTTTACTATAATGGACCTTTCCAAGAGATATGAGGTAACACTGAAATTAAAAAGTAAATACGCTAATATCACTTGGGATTTTTTTTTCTGACCGCTAGTTTATCTATAATCAGAAGAAAAGTGGTTTCGTGACGTCACGTTCATCAAAACTAAACTTGGCAACGTTATTAAAGTTGTGCACCACATTCTCATTCAAATATAATGTGTCGTGTGACAGTTGTCATTTGATAGCAGATGGGTTCTTTCGTCAGCTTCACGGTGCGATCAATAAGAATAGTTTGTCTCTGTCTAACTCATTTGCCTACCCATTGGATACAAGTGAAGCAGTTCCATCAGATCTGAACTTCAACGAACACTACCTTGATTTATTTTTTGAGGTTAATGCAGTTTTGAAAGTTTTGAGAGCTTTTGTTGTTTGTGTTCTAAATTTTGTTATCAATTCATGTATCTCCAGTACCTGTATCCCTGCGATAACTGAACATGTCGAAAAGTTGCTTTGTACCCGCTTGTCTGAACACCAGTGCAAATTCCAATAATTTTTTTTATGCAGCTGACATTTCGTAAATTCGCGCTCGTTGATTTGCGAAATGTCGGCATTTTACTATCGACTAAGATAGGTCTAGATTAAGTCTGATTAGGTATGCCCCTAAGGCATAATTAATCTCAGTGTATAATTGTTAGCTATCACCATCACCTGAAAATGTAATATTAGTCATACCATCACTCTCAAACATATCGTATCCATTATACTTGAATTCATCCTGGTGGTGCCCTATTTAAATTATCTTCATTACATTTCCGATTGGGTGCCGAACTGTACAGTGTGTAACATAATTCAATATATTTTATTATTAAGGGACATAACTATTCCTTTATTCAGGTCCAAGTTATCCATGTACATAAGTTTAAGAAAACCTCTACATATTTACATATTATATTTATACCATTATAGGTCTCTATTGCTCATTATTTTAGTAATATTAGTGCAGTGGATTATCCCATTCCATCAGGGTGGTTTCGGATTTTCACTGGTGATAAGTCTGTGGAGCTCCGGAAAATCAAACCCTACATTTCAATACTATCGAAACCTTTTTTCATTTTCGAATCCACGTCCAACTGAGCTATCGGGTAAATCACGGACGTGAAACATCTTCGCACATTCACTGCTCTCCTCTCCTAAATTTCGCCCCTAACAAGGTTCCAACTAAGATGTCTAAAAACACTGGTGTGTCTAGTGATTCGATTTTGTTTTGATTTTTCAGAAGACAAATAAACAAATGAAATAGTGGTCTGCTTCTTCAGTCGGTCCCAGAGATGGCGCCTTTATAGAATTTTAGTCATGTCAATATTCCAGGGATATGGTGATTGACGACTGTTGTCAATTTTATGGAATTTCAACAAACTTCAAATACTGTTCAAAAATGAATAGTTGTGACGGAATCTAAATTTCATAGTGCAATTTCCCTGTATTGAAGACTATTATTAATGTGTTTGTCCATTTTGCTGCATATTTTCTTAGAAATTCATCATTCCTTCAATGATAATTCAATTTGTCTGATTGACTCGGCGTTACTTGATGAAAATCCATAGTAATTGTATAAAATACACAGAAAACGATTCGATCTCCAGAAACTTTATTTAATCAGACAGTGAAGAAGCTGCTGTGTTGGAGAAACATTGAATAAAATTTGTGAATAACTAATCGTTTTCTGTGTAGTCTTTACAATGATAATTTGATCATGTTCCGTTTTTGTATCATTTGTGGGCAATCCAGAGAGACGAACAAAATAATTCATCTATATCCAGTACCGAAAGTGAGTACCACCATATTATGAACATTATCACATAGTATCTTGTATTATTAGAAAACATTTTAATGAAAAATTATAAAAATAAGTCGAAAATGTAACAAATAAAACTGATTGGCGATAGTGATTCAGTAAATTTCAATAATTAGGTTTCTTTATTCAGTTCATCTGTCAACAATACTTAAAAACTTCTGTGCTTGTAAATTTACCCTAACAGGAAAACTGACCGTGGCGGTACACGCAAATGCCGAATATTTGGGAAACAGGTCACGATTTCATTTTTTTTTCTCTTAATCAAGCTGGCGAATTGTCTCCCGTTTTATCCCACAGTTTTGCAGGAATGAGTCGACACACCATGGTTTTTAGACATCTTAGTTCCAATCCTAGGGAACTCTAAATTTATCGATTTGTAAAGGAGGCTGGGCTTTGTTTCTCACCAAGTGAATCATCACTTGTGCGAATGCATAATATAGAAACTTGGAAGAGTTGACTTTTTTTGAAGACTGCCAACGTATTTCATTCACCAGTAAAATCAACAAAGAAATTAACTCAGAGAACCGATTCTAGACTCAAACAAACTGTGTATGTAACATTACACTGGCTCTTTTGGTCACACACTTGCGTCACTGCTGGAATTTATGCCTCGACGTCATTCATCGAGAGTTGATTTCGAGAGTAGAGCAAACGATGAATTTACCAGAGGAAAATTTCATTTCATCGTTCGATGCGAAATATATAAATATATACTTTCATTCAATACTGGTAATATTTCATATGCGGTCCCTTGCGAAACATTTATATAAATATTGACGATGGAATGTGCGAGGAGTGGAATATTTCGGATGTTATTGTATATTTCAAAACGAATTCAATCTGTCTGGTTGAGTAAATTTCTGAGGGCCTGGCGGAAATCCGTATCAGGAGGAATTCAGAAAAACTAAAAATACAAGCAAGTAGAGAATGAGCCATATTAGACTGGTTCGAAAACGAATTCTATACGCCTAAAGTGAGAAAAGTAGTAATAGGCAAGGACCAGGTGGAGAATGTTGATGAGCTTTACGGAAAAATTATCTAAAAATGAAAACACTCAGAATGGTGAAATGGAGATGCAGTTTAGAGGTTGCAAAGAGTTTTTTGCGATTTGCTTCGAAACGTGACCTTTTAGCGGAAAATGTTCAATGGAAATGTTGTAGATAATAAAATAATCGGAAACTTTTGTATACAACACTTTTCAACATAACCTCAAATTATTCGTCAAAAAGGCAAAAACCGATTTTTCAGAATACATTTTTTTTCTCGCTTATAAATTATTTAATTTACATGAAAATTTGTAAGCATATGTCGTTTTAGTGTCAAATAAGCATTATTTTTTCGTCATTCAGAAGACTATTAGTTTTCGAGTTATGTACATTATTCGAAAAAATACCATTATCTTCTTTGAACTTCGACATAATCCCAAATTAACCGTCAAATGGCGAATAACCGATTTTTCAGTATTTACTTTTTTCTCGCATATAAATGGTTTAATTCAAATAAAAATATGTAGGAATATTTTTTTGAAAGTAGTCATTTCAATAATTGAAATGACTACTAACTACTCGTCTTCTGAATTGCGAAAAAATCACGCTTATTTGACACCAAAAAAGGTATATTTCTAAAAATTGTCATTTGAATTAATCATTTACACGCGAAAAAAAAAATTAAATACTAAAAAATCGTTTTTTCGCCATTAATTTGAGATATGTCGAATAGTGTTGGAAGCAAAAGTTTTTGATTTTCTTATTATCCACAACTTTTCCATGAAACATTTTGCTAAGAGGTCACGTTTCTCCGCAAATCGCGAAAAACCGTTTTCAACCCCTAAATAATAATATAACTTTATTCGCTCAAAAAATTAATACAAATACAAAATACAAATAAATGGATGATGAAAGTGAATAAAGATGTTTAGCGATAAGTGCCAAGCACTAGTTTCTTGTGTGAAAAAAACTATTAAATATAAACTGTACAATGTAGAATATAAATTATGAATTATAAAAGTTAAAATATAAAATTTAAAAGTTGATATATAAGATGTGGAAATGAAACGTAGAGTGTGAAATGTAAAATGTAACAGTTAAAAAATAAATTGTTAAAGTTGAAATATAAAATGTAAAATATAAAATTAAAAAATTTCAATTGTAAAACATAAAATGTAAAATCTAAAATAAAAAATGCTAAATGTAAAACATGTATAGTAAATATAAACAATAACAATACAATAGAAACGAACAATACAAAAATACAATAAACAATGAACAATAAACGTCGTGAATAATGCTAACTTGGGTATTTTGAAAAAATTTTTTTTACGTGTGTTGTGTTCATGCATACGTTTTTCAATTTTACTAGCTTCATGATAGTTGATCATACATTTATGAAGTAATTCCTGTCTCAGATCAAATACTCCAGTTTCTTCATAGGTGCGATCCGTTGCGTAATCTCTTTTTTTATGTAGCATTAGTTTCAAGAATCTACGTTGTAAAATTTCTTGAGGGGTTTTATGTTTTTTTGAGAAAATAGAATTGGCTCCTAGACCCCATATTCTATAGGTAATTTATTGCTGCACACATTCCCAATTCTTAAAGTTTGAATTCTGGTTGAGATATAACTTTTATATAACTGAAGGGGTTCTCCTCTTATTCCAATGTCTTCCAAGGATTCTAGAAGTTGGGGATGACTCACGGTTTCAAATGCCTTGGCCAGATCTATGAATAAGCACAGACATGGAATACTTTCATCAAGAGACGAAAATACTTTATTTGTCAAGTATGTGATGGCATCTTGTGTAGATACATTTTCTTTAAAACCGAATTGCTTATCAGATAGAATTTTGTAGTGGTTCAGGAATGATACTAGTCTATTTTTTATAACTTTTTCAAATATTTTTGTAAAGTTTTTAATTAGTGATATCGGTCGATAGTTACTGGCCAAGGCATTTTCACCCTTCTTGTATATTGGAATGACGATTATATCCTTAAAAGCAGAAGGCCATATTCCCACTTCACCATTTTGAGTGTTTTCGTGTTTAAATATTTTTATTTCTGAAATCGTTCAAGAATGCCCACTTTCTTGGAGCAACTTCAGGCCTCAACATACGCTAATCTAGTATTTTAGTCCGTTGCTAAGCAACGAACCCTCCCGGACCGTTTTCGGACCTAAACGGTACGGGAATAGTGATTTACGTAACAAGTCCAGAAAATGCTGTTTTTTTGGACGAGTAGACCAAATTCTAGGACTAGCGTTAGCGATTCCTGGAAGTCTACGAGTCCAAAAAAACTGTTTTCGGACGTGTTGCGTACACTATTTTTTCGGCAATCATGTAGAATAACAAATCAATGAGACGCATTTAGTCTAAGAGACGAAGACAGGTCGACTTTCACCCATCTGTTAACCGGATGACACATACTTTTTTTTCAGATACATACATAGACGAAAACGTCTAAAATGGGTTGCCTATGAAAAGGTGGTCATGACTATATACAGTGAGTTTCAAAAATTTGCACCATATTGGAACTTACCACATGGAAACTTTTTTATTCTTTTTTATTCTCAATGAAAATTGGTGCATTACGAAATACTTATATTCAAGTTATCAAACTTCTAAATTTCCCAACGGTGTACAGGGGGGGACAAATAATAGAATTATGATCAAGAGTAAACTACCCTGGCTGTGATTCCAAATTTGAATATTTCGAACATTTTAGTTCTTATTTGTATTATATATTGAAATTCGAACAGAAGATAGGTACCAACAGAAACATTCTAATTCTTATTTATATTAAAGTGCCACTTTCCCCTGAAACTGAATACTTCCCAGGTAGTTGCCGAAAAAGTACTTTCCCGTATCGAAAACGATACGGGAAAATTTTTGCCGGCTTGTTTACATTTTAGACAGTTATTGAATTCACGCAAACAATATGAAGAATTCCTTAGTTTTTGATAATGCTGATTGCGATTTCAGAAAAAATAGTATGTGTACCTCGTCGTTAAAGCACATTCCCAGACTTCGATGCAAAACAATTCACATTGTCGTCCGGGAATGTATTGCTTTTACTACTAGATACACAATATACTATTCCTTGAAGTTGGAACCGCAACAACATTTCCCACCTGGTCCTTGCCTGTTACTTTTTTCTTTTTTACAAAAATTAAAAGCACCAGTCTATGAAATAATCTAAAGTTATACCAACATATGCTTGGATTCTACAGTGCGGCTTTTCATACCCCCCCCCCTCTTCAACTTTTGGACAAAGAAATTGGGAGGCGGAACTTTCGGCCCCAGATTGGGTCAGGTACCTACTAGGAATTATAGGTCAAGTAATTCTGTAGGAAATTTCGGCCCCAGACATTTCGCATATTTTATGCACTCAAATGCGCAAGGTTAGTTCCTTCTGGTTAGATCATACTAAAAAAGTACTACTCACAAAATGTATTTTTACAAGGAAAATTGGTGCCAAACCTACCTACGTTATCAATTTCCACGAACTCAAATGTCTACGTAAGGTTAGTTCGTTCTGGTTATATCATATTACTCCTCACAAAATGTATTTTCACAAGGAAAAATGGTACCAAACCTTTCTACGTTATCAATTTCTACGCTCTCCAAATGTCTACCTAAAAATCTCATATATATATATATATATATATATATATATATATATATATATAGATATATATTACCATTATAATATTACCAGGTCAGGTGGATGGATGGATGGATGGATGGATGGATGGATGGACGGACGGACGGACGGACGGACTGACGGACGGACGGACGGACGGACGGACGGACGGACGGACGGAGGGATGGATGGATGGATGGATGGATGGATGGATGGATGGATGGATGGATGGATGGAAGGAAGGATGGATGGATGGATGATAATTCAATTTAAGCTGAATTTCCGCCCTTAACAAGGTGTATTACATCACCTTGAATCTAGAGAGTGGTTTTTGTTACTTTGATCAAACCGTGTTGGATACGATTTGTTTGGATTTGTTTCTCTGTCAACATTCCATTCGTTGGTTCCAGAAGGGTCCAATTATTTGTTATTACAAATAAGCGTGATTTCTGTAACTGCTGTTTTTCTTATATCAGCTAAATCATAGTTAGTTTCATACCTTTTATACCAATGATCTGTGTATTTATAGAAAAAGTGAGTGTTCTTCTTATTCCAGCACTGAACACATTGATAAATTCATCCAGCCTCCTCCAGTCTCTAATTTCCGAACCCAAAATACATATCCCTTGAGACGTTTCACAATTCTCTCTACATTTTTCTAGTTCATTTTTTCACAATGCGCTTTTGATCTACTGAGTAGGTATAAGTGTGGATCTGAATGAATGAATGGTATGAAACAACGGAAGAGAAAATATTTTGAATGGTATCACCGACACCTACTACAGCTGGTCAAAATTGATGAATTCCTTAGCGAATTCAAAAAAGTTAACATTGGCGTTCCTCAAGGGACAGTCTTGAGACCAATGATGTTTCTCAATCATTTAAATGGATGTTTCAAATTGATGTTATTTATGGACATCTTATCCTACGCGGACGATACTGCTGTAGTGATAAAAATCGAGGTGTAACTCGGAATTGAGAGAAAAAAATATCGCATGTCCGTTCTACGCTTTCGTATGGTAGTATAACAGGTATACCAGAGAAATCTTCACATATATTTCCTTCTGATAGATAGATAGATGGATAATTTATCCATTACTAAAATTTTAACATATACACAATTACAATTACAGAATTATACCGGGTGTCCGCGGAAAGTGGCTCGCTCCTATAACTTTTTTGTTTTTGGGGATAATGGAATAAAATTTGGATGATATATATATATAAGACTCAAAACAGTGTCTCTTGACAAGTAACTAAGCTTCATGCGACTACATGTTTCAACAGAAGTGACATAAACTTTCGATTTTCAAATGGGACACCCGGTATATTTTCACTTAGTTTTTCTCCATATGATTTACTGGATACAACCATGTGATACTACTTGTCACATGTGGTAACTGAATTTTGTTTTCATTTTGAATTTTTTTTTTCTAGTGTCATGGATTTCTTAATATCACTAAATTCAGTCCTAACATTTTGAGAATACTTAGTAGAACTTTACTTCACTGTTTTTGATGAAAATGTATCTGCTATGCAAAATTTCATTTTAAAATTTCTATTACTTATTATTTTCAGATGGCAACATGGTGGCTCGTCGGATTAGGAAAAAATCAGTCGATTACGATTAATTTGATACTGCACATTAATAGGTTTCAAACAAACTTCCGTAAAAAAAGCTTCAGAAGATTACATTAGAAATAATAGATTGAAATGAGATTTGAATGCATCGAACAACCTATCACCAATACAAGTGATAAAACAAAATCAATAATCCAAAAGCTAATAACAAATCTTCTTGAATGTATATTTTCTTTAAATAAAAACGCAATAAATACCTAATTTTCTTTTTCAGAAACGAAATTAAATTAGAAGTCGATCTCCTTAATGATTTTGTTTTATCGGTTGTGTGTGTCAAAGGTAACTCGATGCATTTAAATCTTATTTTAATACCAGACGATGCTTTGTTTTATGAAACATCTAACGTAGTTTTTCAAGTTTTTTGACGAAAGTTTGTTCAAGATCTATAAGTTTGATACCATGAATCATAATAAAATGGTATTATTTCCTAACCCGATGAGCCATCATGTTGCCATTTGAAAAAAATTAGTAATTTCAATTTTAAAATGGCATTTAACATAGCACATACTCACATTTTGACCGAAAACAGTGAAGTTCTATATTCCACAAAATTTTGGGGCTATAATAAGTGATTTGAACATATCCATTAAAAAATAAAATTCAAAATAATCGGTTACAAAAAATCAGAAATGATACATGGTTGTAGTCAGAATGTAATTTAAAAATCAAAAGTAAGTCACTTACGGGGAAACCAGAAGTTACAAGAACTTGAGTTATTGCAGTTTAAAAGAAGTTATGTGCGCGATCCAACTGGAAAACGGTTTACTGGTATATTTCGAAAAAAAATTCATAAAATTTGACATGAATTTGATTGCAGAGTCAAAAATATCATACTAGAGTCGAGTAATATAAAAAAAATAAAACTTCTACCAAATAAGTTTGCGTCTTAAACGGTTGAAATGTTTCTCATATTTGAAAATAGAAGGAAGCACCATTAGAATTACTCAATGTTATCTGTACATTAAAGTCTTGATGTTTCAACATTTTCTTTGTTTCGTTTTAAAGTTTGCTTTTTGTTCTTTATAAATCACTTAATTTTATATGCCAGAATGAGATATTATGCCGGAAATGAAAACGAATGCATCCCCTAGAGCTTCCACAGTTCATTTCAGATTCTATTACCCTCTTCGAGTTGGCGAGTAACATGTGAAACAAGGCAATTCCCTGAGAGAGTATTTTGACAATCTACCTTCTCAATTCGCTTGGATATATGAAATGTATCAACTGAAATAGTCCTTGCTACTGACTCTTGTAAACGAATTCTGACATATGATATATTTCACCGAAACTTTGTTTTGAATAATACATGAGGACGATATTACATAGTAGTTGCTCATCGCCATATATCGCCATCCATGAAAAAGTGGAGTAAGACAGGTAACTCTGATAAGGAGTGATAATTCCACGACCGGCCTGAAGTTAGTCACCTGTTTGAATTTGAAGTTCTGGTATTTGCCTTAGATATCTGTCAGATATTGGGATTTTTTTTATCTTTCGCGAGTTGCGCTTCTTTCAGTTTCATCATAATGAATTATAGTTTCGATTAAACTAAAGAAACCCGTTCATATAGTTATAAAGACCAAAAAGTAAAAAATAATAAAAATTGATATTCATGTTGACAAAGCGCGTGATGCAGTTATCTTCATTTTTCATTGTTAAAGCTATGATGATGATATAATGTGATGTGAACAGCACCCCACGTTCTTTTAACATAAAACGTTAATTTTCACTTATTACTTTTTGGCCCATATTACTATAATATAAAGCGTGTTTCTTTAGTTTTTTAAAAGTATAATTAGGTTTTCTATTTTTAGTTTAATCGGTCCCTGATATGTGTGTGAAATTTCAAATTATTCGGACATCTGGAAGTGTGAGAAAATTTAATTCGAAGTTTCTTAATATTACCATTATCAGAACATTATTATATAAAAATTCTTGTATTGTCTTTGGTCTTTGATATTTGTGCTAAATTTTAGACTTTTGAGAGGATTGGATGTTGGTCAAAATTTAATTTGAAAATTCTCATCCTTATTACTGTTATCACATTGATCCTATAAAATTCTTGTATTGTTGTCGGTCCTTGATATGTGTGAGAAATTTTTGATCATTCGGACGATTGAAAGTAGGTGAAGAATGAATTTACAAATTATCATCATTATTATCATTATATTATGAAATTATTGTACTGTCAGCGGTCCTTGATATGTGTGCCAAATTCCAGATTTCTCGAACTACTATAACAAGATTTTATTACATTGTTTGTCAGTTAGTTTGTTACTGCTCGTCATCAGTGTAGTTTGGGTAAATCATTGCCAAGTTTGAAAATCTTTTGGTGCTCCAATTCCAAATTTCCTGTCATCAGGTAAAAAAACCCATATCATTTGAATGAGAGACATTTTTCAGCACATTCAGGTCTTTTTAAAACCGAAAGTACGTTTTAGATATAGATTACTCCGAATTTTAGGCGCGAAAGAAACTTATTAAATACTATATTGAACCCTATGCTACAGTAATTAAAATGACCATGCAATAGTGATTCTTGATCAACAGGAAGACTTGTCGCCAAGATATGTCACTCTTGTGAGAGATCAGAGACGGTCTTTATAATTTCAGAATTTTTCTTGTCGTTTTGAGAAGTGTTTGTTGTCGTTGGTTCTTTCACCATTCGTCAATTTGCATTATTCTTGTTCCTCTACGATATTTTGTAATAAAACCGTTTCTTAGTACAGTTAAACAATATACTGTTGTAGTGTTGTAGTAAGGAAGTAAAGGAAACATACCAGAAATAAATAATTTTTGGTAGATAATGACATTTTTATGTACCTATGCTTTACTCAAAATAGCTTACTATTTTACCTTAACAAAAAATGCGATTCTTGGTTACGCAGAATATATGAGTGAGATAATTTTAGTTTGTAGCAGACATTTTCCTCTTGAATATTTATGTAAAAAGGGCAATAAAATCATTTGAAACCTAATGCAGTACCAACACTGTGTCTGCGTAAGCATGGCGAGTGATACAACTTTCTGCAAACAAATTTCGAGTATTAGCCACACCGCTTATTTTATGCTCTGCCTATTCTTAAATAAGTTCTAGATTCCTACAAAGAATACTAAACACTCAGAATCTCGTAAGAAAATTGACGTCAGTATGGAAGTGCTTTTTTTTGATTATTAGGAAAATGCCTTTGGTCTCACTTTTTCATGCACCCCCATTGTGGAAATTTCACTAAGATAACACAACCAGAAATACTAGTAGAAATATCATGTTAATCTCTTCAAATAATTTAGATTAAATGCAGTTACATATTTTGACATGAATCGTTACAGAAAAAAAACTCGAGCTTCTATACAGAAGTATCCAATTTTATAAATATAATTTGAAATTATTCATAATATCAGCTGAAATCAATTTTCATAGTTATGTGTACATTCAATTTATTTTCCAATCTAGTGCTTGCTTGAATTTCGCATCGACTACTTGGGTTGGTTCCATAGTTTTTTGTTGGGTTTACTTACAGCAGAAAAATTAATGCGATCCTAAATATCAATGAGTCGCTTCAAAGCGATAAATGATAATAATAACCGAACTCTATTTTCTGATGACCTTCGCTAAATATTTGGGATCATGAATATGTGAAAAGATGTATTCAAATCTGCTAAATATCAGGTATAAATATACTTGGAGTTTTCCAACCTTATTCACCGAGATTCAGAATCAACAACGTTTGTTAATCTTCACCAGTACTATAGTATTTTACTAAAACCAGGCCTGTTACAAAAAAAAAACATTATTGACGCACATGTGCATTGCGGACTTGTCTGAACTTTTTACAACACTTTTGACATATATATATTTCTATGGTTGATCACCATAAAAAATGTCAAACTTTACGATGCCAATGTCAGATTTGACATATGCCCATAAGTGTTGGTATGTCTCAAAACTTAAGTAGCAATCCTCGTATAGCATGTGGTTGGATTAATGAATATTCTATCTAACAAATGGACATATAGACTGTTCTATTTTTGATTTAAGTATTGATATTGTTTGTAGTGTAGCCGGATAATACAATTCAGATTGGTTTACTGCCAAATATCACAAACTTCTCACGCGACCGATCCCAAATTAAAATTCAAGTTCAAAAGAATACTTCTTGTACAAAATGGGACATCATCTGCAATTTTACGAACGTTATTTTATTTATTTCACTGGAAAACCACTTGAATATACTTACAGATAGAAAAACTCACAGTATTGTTCTCCTTACACTGACAACAACGTTATATATCTATATTTTATTTTCAGAAAAGTTTTAACAAGCTTTATCATATTTCATCTTGAGTATAAGGTATGAGTCTTCGAATAGATAGAATGGCATTCACTCTTGCAAAGTGCATAATTCTCTGAGGTGAATATAAAATTTTCCCATAGTACAGGAAACGTAATACTTTTTTATAGAATCCATACACTCCATAGAGGAGTTTGTGCTGAAAGCTCCCATCTGCGTTTGCCTATAAGTAAATGATTTAGGGCCGGTCTTTTCACTTACAGATAAAGTCCTTGATATCTGGATCTTTCAGATAACCTTCATCTACCGTGTTTTCACCTTCAGGTAGACATATCCGATAGATAAATATGATATATTTGGAGGATAACTTGCCACAAAACAATGCCGTTTTCAAAAGGATTTAATTTTTTATGGGGAAATTAGTGTGGCTTTGACAGAGCGGTTAATGTTAAAGTTTAAATTTGAGATTTTGCAAAATTTGGAATTTTGTAACAATGGACGTTGTCCAAAATATAGATTTGCTGTTAGACAACGATTTAAATGAAATAATGCTAATAATACTGAGTACGGTAAAAATTTGGTTTACTGGAAATCTGTTATGAAAAAAAAAAAATTATTGAACGTCGCTATTGTGGGTCCTCGGACAATTGGACCCCGTTATGCAATAGAGACCCAACAAGCATTACTCATGTTTTCAGATAATCAAGAAAAACTATTTTGATCTGTATTGAAAATAATTTATTATCAAACATGAGTATATAAGTATGAAATGAACTTTTTAATGAAATATGAGAAGGCAACACAATAATTTGAACAAAAAAAATAACTCAAAACATCTTGGGAGTAGAGAAAAATCACTTGGTTCTCTGTTGCTTAATGTTGATTTAAGAAATTTCTTTTGGTTCCAAGTCTATTTCTCCATTGTACCCGTCGATGTCTTCATCAACAGTTTCGTCTCCAATGAGATTTGTGTGAAATGGATGATCTGCGACCGGAATGGGATGCATATAGCTTTTGATGTCCTTCAGTTTTAGTGCAGCAATAGGTTTACCTTTGCCCTTTTTTATGTTTATTTCTTTGTATGCTTCAGTGCTGTTATGTGAGAACTTTACAAAAATGCTATGAGATTTTTGTTTTGTAACCTTAATAGCCTTCATATGTAGCCAATTAATTTTTTCAGAATCGCAACTTTTCTTTCTATTAACAATTGCCTTTTCTAGCTTACGGGTGCTTACAAAGTCTTCGTTTTCCATTTTAGTGACATTAATGGGTCGTTTTTTTCTACATGTTTCCATAATATTTAGGTAATCTTGCGGGGAGTAAATTTTGTTGAGTTTTTTGATAGCACATTCGAGATCACCAAAGTCACTATCATTCGGCAAAAAGCTATGCCCGGAAGTTAAAAATTTTAAAACGATGCTTTTTAAGTGGACCCTTACCTCTAGAATGCATTTTAAGAGCAGAACCATTTTTATATTGCGGTTCTGACCGCCACAGGAATCGCTCCATAAAATCAAATTTTCGACAGACTCAGGAATATTGCTTTGAATGTACTTTTTAAGGCAGGATCCTACTTCCTGGGCACCTCTACCAGCTTCTCCTTCAATCCTCAGATGGCTTTTGGCTTCCTGCATACAACCCACAGTTATATATCCATAACTGGATTTTGAAGAAGATAATATTTGTAGTCAACCTGGGCAATGGAAGAGTTTTCTGCATATCAAAAGTGATGGCTTCGATTTTTTCGTCTTCTGCTGCTGTCTTGAGGTCATCATTCATGCTTTTTCTAGCCAGTTCTGCTTCCTTCAAGTGCATATTATGCTCACCAATTAATTTGCTCTTCTCTTGTTCTTCAGCAAAATTTTCAATTTTTACCTTATAGGTGTCGCATTTGTTGCATGTGTCCTTCTTAGGTTTCTTGACTTTTAGATTAAACTCCGTTAAAAATATCTTTTTGTATGATGAAAAACTAACAGAATTTTCATTTTCGAGTTTATACAGTTTATACATTATTGGTAAGGTCGTACTCCAACAATAATATTAAAATGACAAGTGTCAGAAATGTAATAAAACAATTTGCTACAGAGAACCAAGTAGCTTTGGATCCCATCATATATTCATTTCAGTCCAGAGAATAACGCAATATAGATCCAACAGACTCTGGCTCTTTGTTGCAAATCTTTTTTCAAGATTTCTTAGTTTTTCAAAGTAGATCTATTGCTCACAAGATGGCGCTAGAGACGATGATCTCTGGTTCTATATTGCAATCCGATGAAGATATAAAATTAGGTCTGTCTGGTATTATTATTTCATATTTTTACAAATTGTCGGTTGGTTCCTTATTGCATAACGGGGTCCAATTGTAATGGTACCATTTTTGTTTTGCGGAAATGCCCTGTTGCCAAGTTGACCTCTTCGGATTACTGGAAATCTGATATGGAAAAAACAGTTGAACGTCTTGATTATACACCCTCAACCTATTCTAATGGTACCATTTTTGTTTTGCGGAAATGCGCCGTTGCCAAGTTTTAGTCACTTGGGATTACTGGAAATCTGATGAGGAAAAAAATAATTGAACGTCGCCATTTTGTGCTATCAGGCGATTCTGATAGTACCATTTCTGTTTTTTGGAAATGCTCTGTTGCCAAATTGGTCACTTCGGATTACTGAAAATCTGATATGGAGATGGGTCGAAGTGGACATTATTCTATTCAATCGGGTGGTTCCTGCTATGCCATTTTGACTTTGCGGAAATGCGCTGTTGCCAAGTTATGGATGCGGCAAATCATTCAGAGAAGCTTAATAGAAATTTTCAATGGAGAGTATTAAAATAAATTTCAATTCGATTTTAATGGTGCCATTTTTGTTTTGAGAAAATGCGCTGTTATAAATTACCATTCACGTTTACGGCCAACGTTTACTGCCCACGTTTACGGCCATGGACCGAATTTCTAAATTTAAAATAGGGGACACAACCTAACCTAACCAAACTAACCTAGCTATCCTCGCTGCGCTCGCATTTTGAAAATTACCAGAAGAAAAAGACACGCCTTCGGCGTGCCTCTTTCTTCAGACTGCCCACGTTTTCGGCTATAGACCGAGTTTCTGAGCGTAAAAAAGGGACACAACCTAACCTAACCGAACTAACCTAGCTATCCAAGTTGCTGGTATTTGATCAATGATTAGTATGAAAAAGTGAAATCACAGCAGATGCTTGCTGCGCTCGCATTTTATAAACTACCAGCATTAAGAGACACGCTGTAATTTTTGTTTCCATGGAAATGAAGTTGATGTCAAAATCCTGACCAATTATATAGTCGGTGAGCTGTAAGTAGTATGATAATTTGTGACACTGTGACTGAGAATCCAGAACTTGAGCATTTCAACGTGGTTTTGCTTCATTTAGTTATTTCAAAAAATTTTAAAGCATATCATTTTAACTTAAAATCGGATAATAAAAATGGTTCTTTGGATCATGCGTCATCACATTTCCAAATGTATTTTCAAAAAATTGATCATAAAAATGATAAGGATGAATATTTATAATGATATTCTTTGAGCAAAATTTCCTTGAATATTTTTTTATGATTTCCAGCGCCCACGACTTGGCAACATTGACGCATTTCTGCAAGGTTCAAATATCATTGCCCAATCATCTAACTGAATAGTATGGTATCCACTCAGAACTATCCTCATATCAGATTTCCAGTTATCCAAAAAGACCAAAACTTGGCAACGACGCATTTCCGCAAAACAGAAATAGTATCATTACAATAGGTTGAGGGTTCATAATCCAGTCGTTCAATTGTTTTTACATATTAGATTTCCAATACTCTGAAGTGACCAACTTGGCAACATGGCATTTCCGCAAAACAAAAATGGTACTATTACAATAATTGGCTGAGGGCCCACAATCGCTACGTTCAATTATTTTTTCCACATCAGATTTCCAGTAATCCCAGGTGACCAAAACTTGGCAACGGCGCATTTACGCAAATCAAAAATAGTACCATTAGAATAGGTTGAGGGTCTATAATCGAGACGTTCAACTGTTTTTTTCATATCAGATTTCCAGTAATCCGAAGAGGTCAACTTGGCAACAGAGCATTTCCGCAAAACAAAAATTGTACCATAATAATTGGCTGAGGGTCCACAATCGCGACGTTGAATTGTTTTTTCCATATCAGATTTGCAGTGAACCAAAGTTCAGCACAAAGAGACCTTTTTCAGGTCCTTCAATAGGTACAAATTTTGGAACGCCTCCACCAGTCTTCATACCCTCCTCTGTGTTTTTATTCACATTTTTTTTCAAAGATTTTTCAATGCCTTCATATTTGGCCTTCAAGCCACTTGCAGAACGGGGAATTGTACCTTGAGTAGAATAAAAACATAAGTATTGTCAAAAATATAAGGAACATCCTGTACATTAAAATATTTTATATTTCAATACGTGGGTAACCTTTTTACAATTCAGTACGTGAGCGAAGATATTTTATTTTGAAACGCAACTTGTCCTCAACAGAACATAAACAAGAGTTTTCAAAAAGGCCACTGATAGTTCGATCTGGTAGTGGAGTTTAGAGTTCTGCCGTGCCCGCAGCTAGTGAGGGCTATGGGGGGAGTTTGGAAGATTCGGTATTAAATAAATGGAAAATGTTCATAAACTGTTTAAGCCAATATGTATTGTAAGTATAGATCTTTCTAAAATAATTTATACAAAAGTAACCAGTCTAGGAGAGATTCATCAATTCTTTAATTCATCAATTATTTAATTCATCAATTCTTTAATTCATTAATTCTTTATTGATTATATCCTTCATTAATTTCAATCGTCGTAATTTCATATTTGTACATAGTAAAATAAATGTTTTTATATTTTTCTAAAGTGTTTTAAATCTATGACTGATCAGTATCTACCTAGTTAGTCGTGAATCAACCCCAATTCACGACAAGTGGTGGAGGCTGCCGTGCTTTAGTTTTGGATTCATTCTTCATAATGGTCCAATTTATATTTTGTTAGTTATTTGAAAGTACAGTGATAAATTCAACTCAATCGTATTTACGTTGCAGCTCATAAACGTTGAACTTGACCTAGATCCGGTACAACTAGGTAGAAATTGCTGAAATTTTGTTTCTGAGTGAATCTCTCCCAAGTATTGTGCAACAATAGCATTTCTGAATAAAAATATTATTTGACGAAAGTACGCTATTTCGTACGCAATAAACTCCAGAGAAATTTATGAAGATAAAATAAAAATGCTATTGATGTTAAGTTCTAACGATTTATTTTCAGTATAATTATTTGAATTTCGTTGAGTTTTTCCTATGGATTTTTAAAAGAATAAATTGTGTAAAGTTGTGATATTTTGGGTATATGGTTTTTGAGAGTGATTAAGTGTAGTTACAAATTTAATACTATACTCTACACTGAATCTTCAGCTTCCCCCTGGCCCCTAGCAGAGATTAGTACGTTGGCAGAAGCAAGAAAGAAAGGAACGGTCGCTGCCTTTCCAGAATTCGTACCGCCAGGAAAAACTGCTCTTTGGATTTCTTTGAAGAATCATAAGAGATGTGCTTCAGAGAATGCATGGACAGATGCAATATTATTTTGGCGTTTACCTAATAGGTGCAGTAAACGATTTGTCAGAATAACGAAAAAGGAATTTGTAGAATCCTTGGTGTATTCTGCATACACGGTTGTGTCAGAGAATTTGACAATGAAACCGCAATTGGGAGTCGTATTGAGTAAGCTTATGAGAAAAGAATTCTTTGAATCCTTGGTGTAGGTATTCTAAATACAAGGTTTTGTCAGAAAATTTGACAATGAATCGAGATTGGAAGTCGTTTGAGCTCATTATGATGGTTTATTTTATATTGTAGGAATACCTATGATGAGAGAAGTTGGGTCCAGTTACTTATAGAGTATCTACAAAAATGCGAAAATGGATTTGAGTCACGTAGATTGCAAGCTATGTTTGCATACAATGGTTCTTTAGAGCGATTTGGAATCAAGAGAAAAAGAAGAGTTCGTAGGAAAACGACATAAGGGTGTAGGTAATGATAAATAAAGAGGAAATAAAGTGTAGGTAATGGCCGACAATTACAGGGTGGAGTATGAAACTGACTAATGATAAAATTGTGCACAGTGGTTTAGTGGGTAATGAGTGATGAATGAAGTCGAACAGAATAGAATAGAAATTGTTGATTGTGAAAAGTGAGTGTGAAATTGTTTTGTGATATTCTGTATTTAATCCTAGGCAAAGAATATCAGGGTATCGCATCACAAAATTAGCCTCGTTATATGAGAGATGGTGGTATTTTTATTTGTTGTAAAAGAAAATAAGAATAGCAAGGATAAATGGATACTGTGAAAATTGGTATACTTCGAAAATGAAAGTATGAGTATGGTGTAATGATTATATATTGATGTCGAAAAATTTGAAAAAGTATTTTGAAATTGAATTGGTGGCATATACTTGTATAATAATATTTCAATAAGAATAAGGTTGATTGTTATTTGATATATTTTGGGGCACGGTATTTTTCATTGAATTAGATGATAGCATTACGTTTAAACTTTGTATTTTTGTATTATAGGAACTGTACTCCTGTAAGGAACGCGGAAGAGTCTTCAGCCTTGTACCACTCCAAGAGAATCCCCAGGTGAATCGTGATGAAGCCACAGTTTCCACAGCCATGTCGAGTTGAGCCTTCTCACATTCAATGAGATAGAGCAGAGCCAAGTTCTACCATGTCAAGCTCCATGTTGTCTAGTAAAGCTGAGCCAAAATAGGGTATCCAACCGGACCAAGCAGTGGCAATGTCCAGTAAAGCCATGCCAAGTCCCGGCAGGCAAATACACGCCAAATACAGGGTAGCAGAGCCCAAATGGATTTCAACCGGACCAAGCCATGCCAAGTCCCAGCAGGCCGATACATGCCAAATACAGGGAAGCAGAGCTAAAATGGAGTCCAACAGGACCAAGCCATGCCAAGTCCCGGCAGGCAAATCCATGTCAAGTCCACTGAAGCCATGTCAAGTCCCGGCAGGCAGATTGATGTCAAATACAGTTTGTCCAGTATGTTTGGGTCATACCATACCTGGTCCAGCCTAGCCAATCCAAGCCTGACTAAATCGATGAGCCAATTATTGTACCCAGGCAACGATGAACCATGGTACAATGGAATGGAACCGAAATGAACCAGTCAAAGATGGAAAAGGCAGCAAGGAGGAGAAGAATTCAAATGGAGATGGTGCAAGCAGACTTCTTCTGCGCATATTTATTTGTATATTTATATTTACATGGTATTAATTTCATAGTTTTTGTAAACCTGTATCGAATTGTCAGTTGGTTTTAATATAATCGCTCGAGGCGCGCGATTTTGAATGGGGGGGGGGTATTGTCAAAAATATAAGGAACATCCTGTACATTAAAATATTTTATATTTCAATACGTGGGTAACCTTTTTACAATTCAGTACGTGAGCGAAGATATTTTATTTTGAAACACTACTTGTCCTCAACATAACATAAACAAGAGTTTTCAAAAAGGCCACTGATAGTTCGATCTGGTAGTGGAGTTTAGAGTTCTGCCGTGCCCGCAGCTAGTGAGGGCTATGGGGGGAGTTTGGAAGATTCGGTATTAAATAAATGGAAAATGTTCATAAACTGTTTAAGCCAATATGTATTGTAAGTATAGATCTTTCTAAAATAATTTATACAAAAGTAACCAGTCTAGGAGAGATTCATCAATTCTTTAATTCATCAATTATTTAATTCATCAATTCTTTAATTCATTAATTCTTTATTGATTATTTCCTTCATTAATTTCAATCGTCGTAATCTCATATTTGTAGATAGTAAAATAAATGTTTTTATATTTTTTTGAAGTGTTTTAAATCTATGAATGATCAGTATCTACCTAGTTAGTCGTGAATCAACCCCAATTCACGACAGTATCATGAAGGTAACAGCATGGTAAAGCTGAAGTATTATTGGAAAAAAAAAGAATATCTCTTTGATACCTTCATTTATTCATCAAATCACGTTTCCAAAACTGTGTAATGTTCTATTTTACATTACCTGATGTTGCATTGAATTCCAAACATATTTTGTGCCAAGTCTCATCTTTTAATTTCCACATAGAATCTGTTTGTTTTCTATGATGTGTTTGGCCTTCAAACACAATTTCACTTACAAACGGGTTTCATTTGCTGTAAAATTTGGAGCCCTGTCCACTTTTTTCCCAAAGTTTTCTTAGTTTTCTTTTCCATATTGAAAGCAAAAAATATCAAACAACTCGTACTCACGAAAGATTTGAAAATTTTCTATCCACTGTTATCACTAGCACACACCTATATGGTGATCTATGTTTAAATGCAAGACACTTGAGAAGGATTCAGTTTTGACTAAGTTTTGACAGAAAATTGACATTAGGTACAATTCCTACTAATGGATAGGTATCTGTGAGATATAATACGATGAAAAGACGGAAGAAAGTTGTTCGTTAGATATTTCTACCTGACAAGTTCATCCGATAGATAGGTATCAGAGACTTTATTGTAAGGTGAAAAGACCGGCCCTTAGTATTCATATATTGATTACTTCATTAGGTCTTTGTGTTTTCAATTCATTTTTAACATTTATCATCCATTGAGATAACTGAGATAATTACAATGGTATAGTTTTCATATAAGAAGAAAAAAAATGGAATTTGAGCTAGATCTCAACCTATTATAACAATATTGACTAACTCGTCAGTCACAAACATTATTTAATTTTTTATATGTTCTCTACTTCATGTATGGGAACAATATCCCAGGACAGGTCGACGATGTACCTCATAACCCATAATCAGTTGAAGGGAAGTGAAATCGCTCTCGGTACGAAACAGAAAACCAAGTTTTTGAGATGTACTTTTGGTTCTTGGACTTCACGTGGTTTTCCCATGAAAATGTACTGCTGGACTTCATTCGTATGCATGCTGCTGACATCACACATATGCCACTGTACATCAGTGCTGATGGATGACAAAAAATATAAAAGCGGGAAATAGTTATTTTCCTAACAAGTGCGGAAAGTGATACTTTCCCGCACGCGACTGCCGTTGACCTGGGGGTCTATTCTCGAGTTTCAACGTATACGAACTCAATGTTGTATCCCTTTCCAACGCGCGGTGTTTGTATCGCTCTATGTTACTTTAAACGTCTGAAAATGATTTCTCATGAACTCGAGAATAGACCCCCTGAACGACGCGAAGCGGAGTACGGGCAAGCAGTCAAGGGCGGGAAAGACACTTTACGCATGAATTAGGAACATTACTTTTTCTACGACCGCATAAATATTCAAAAAGCACATTGAAAATATATATTTTATTTCAACATACAAAACATTCCATGAAAATCCACTAATTATTATTAATATTAATGTTGAAAACACAATTTGTTGCATTCTGCAAATGCGTCAGAATAGCCGCTCCAGAGTAGTTAGTTGGTGGTAACTGGCTGTTAAGAGTAACACTCGTAGATTGCAAAGTGCATGAAGATGACGGAGACGGCATTGGTTGCAAGTTGCCAGTACATGAAAGAATTTTATGTGAGATGGTTTTCTTCTGTTCTATGGAGTCCTCCAAATAACTCTCAGCAACAATGAAATGTACATTTAATAACGATAAATTGACATATTTTACTTTCCCGCACTAGTGCGGGAAAGCGAGTTTTCCCGCACTAGTGCGGGAAAGTGGCACTTTCTAAACTGAAATGAGTGCGGGAAAGTGGGTAAAAACGCACGGTCGTTGAAAAAATTATTAACAGCAAAGACCTACTGGAAGACAAGCAGAATATGTTTCGAATGACGAGAAAAATAAATTGGAGTTGAAAAAATGGAGAAGGGTGGATCGGGGTGAAATTTTAGCGGTTGAAAGCAATATTTTCCGTTTTTCGCGATTGACAACGAAAGTTGACCTCCTATCGAAAAAAGTTGAAAAGCAAAGTTGTTCAACATAAAAAGTTCTACAACTTTTGTATCAAATATTTTTCCACATTACCACAAATTTTTTCTACGACCGTGCGTTTTTACCCACTTTCCCGCACTCATTTTAGTTTAGAAAGTGTCACTTTCTCGCACTAGTGCGGGAAAACTCGCTTTCCCGCACTAGTGCGGGAAAGTAAAATATGTCAATTTATCGTTATTAAATGCACATTTCATTGTTGCTGAGAGTTATTTGGAGGACTCCGTAGAACAGAAGAAAACTATCTCGAATAAAATTCTTTCATGTTCTGGCAACTTGCAACCAATGCCGTCTCCGTCATCTTCATGCACTTTGCAATCTACGAGTATTACTCTTAACAGCCAGTTACCACCAACTAACTACTCTGGACCGGCTATTCTGACGCATTTGCAGAATGCAACAAATTGTGTTTTCTACATTAATATTAATAATAATTAGTGGATTTTCATGGAATGTTTTGTATGTTGAAATAAAATATATATTTTCAATGTGCTTTTTGAATATTTATGCGGTCGTAGAAAAAATAATGTTCCTAATTCATGCGTAAAGTGTCTTTCCCGCCCTTGACTGCTTGCCCGAACTCCGCTTCGCGTCGTTCGGGTCAACGGCAGTCGCGTGCGGGAAAGTATCACTTTCCGCACTTGTTAGGAAAATATCTATTCCGGGAAAATCGGAAAAAGCAATTTTTCAGTTTTTATCTTTTTTCTCGCGCAAAAATAATTTTTTTTTCACGAAATTTTGTGGAAATTCAACAACGAGTTCCAAGTGAGCTGTAATTTTTTTGTAGCGGAATACAGATTTTTCCTTTCTTTTCGACAAATTCCGAAAAAATTACCTCATTTTCAACTGAAAAGTTTCATCTATAAAGTTCGTCTTTCCTAGCTCGCCAGCTTCCAGTTTTTTCATTGATTTGTCTACTTTCAGATTATGTAATAAAAGATGGCACTACTGTGGAATTTTTTTCCAGAAAACGCGAAAAAAAAATTATTTATTTTTGTTGTAAACTCATATTTATTAAATAGAATTATTGAAATCAATAGTTGAAACCTTTCGAGAATAAAAATTTCAATATCAATATCATGTAACCTACCTCAATAGGTACAAAAAATAAACAAGGACATACTTAAATAAGAAGTTGAACTTTTGGGGGTAAAAATGGTTTCTCACGATTTGCAGCGAAAAAATTACCTTCCTACAAAAAAATGATTAATGAAGAAGTTGTTGGCAATAGAAAGACAACTTTTGCCTTCAATATTTTTCCACATAACCTCAAATTTTCCGGAAAAATCAGAAAAACCGTTTTAATTTGGTCTGAATTTTTCTTTATATGAAAATTGTATGTTTTTCGCAAAATCTAGTGGAAATATAATTAGATATTTTTTTTGCAGCGAAATATTTAATTTTCTCGAACCGCTTTGAAGTACCTGTCGGTAAGGGAGCGACTCCTAGTTAGCAAAACGAATTTTAAACGCCTAAAATAAGAAATGAAGTAACAGGCAAGGACCAGGTGGAGAATGTTGTAAAAGTTTCAACTTCGACTAAAAAAAATATTTAAACACGAATACACTCAAAACGGTGAAATTGGGATGCAGTTTAGGGGTCGAAAACGGTTTTTTTCTGAATTGCAGCGAAACGTGACTTCTTAGCGGAAAATGTCCATTGAGAAAGTTGTGGATAATAAAAAAATCTGAATATTTTGTATAAAATACTTTTCAACATAACCTCAAATTGACTGTCAAAATGGCGAATTACCGATTTTTGAAAATTTGAGTTTATGTGGAAAAATCTTGGATACGAAAGTTGTAGATTTTTCCATTGCACACAACTTTTTTGACTAACTTTTTTCCGAAGGAGGTTAATTTTCGCTGCCATTTTATGAGAAACCATTTTTACCCCAAGAAGTTCACCTCCTTTCGCCCTTCTATCATAATCAAATTCTTATTTATGCCCTTGTACCTCTTGAGATAACATGAAATCAATATTTTCGAAAGGTTTCAGCTGTTAATTTCAATAATTTTAATATACAAATAATAAACAAATATGAGTATAGAAAAAAAAATTAAAATAATTGATTTTTGAAAATTCCACAGTAGTGCTACTCTTTTATTACATAATCTAAAAGTAGACGCTTCAACAAAAAAACTGGAGGATGGCGAGCTCGAAATGAAGAACTTTATCGGGTGAAACTTTTCAGTTGAAAATGAGGTCGTTTTTTCGGAATTTGTCGAAAAAAAAGAAAGATTCTGTATTCCGCTGCAAAAAAGTATAGCTTACTTGAATCATAATATGTTATTTTTCCATCAAATTTCAAAAAAAAAATTGAATTTTAATCGAGAAAAAAATTAATAATTGAAAAATTAGTTTTTCCGATTTTTCCGAGAAATTTGAGGTTAGTGAAAAAATGTTGAACACAAAAGTTCCAAATACTTTTATTATCAACAACTTTGCCATTAATTTTTTTTGATAGGAGGTCAACTTTCGTTGCAATTCTCGAAAAACTGAGAAATATCGCTTTCGACCTCTAAAAGTTCACCCCGTTCCACCTGTCTCCATTTTTTCGACTCCAATTTATTTTTCCCATCATTCGAACAATATTCTGCTCCACTTCCAGTGGATCTTATGCTGTTAATAACTTTTTCATCTAAAAAATGCTTCAGCACTGGTCTATAAATAGTGGAATTGGGTCTTTTGTTTTCTTCAAGTTGTTTGATTCCAATTCTAGAATGTTTGGAAAGTCTATAGTTAAATTTTTCAGGTTTCTCTTCCTTTCTTTGATGAGGTTCGAGTCATACCTATCAAATCGCCATCAGATTGTCAAAACAAAATTACTGTGGTGTACCCCAAGGTTCGATACTCGGTTCTGTGCTTTTTCCATTCTATACCAATGACATGTCCAGGTTGAATATATCCGGTAGTTTCACTATATTTGCCAAAGATACTTCTATACAATGGCATCGTAATAATGAGTCTAATCAAAGAATGGTTTGATTCAAATTTACTATCATTTAATGTATCTGAATCGAATGAACTAAGCCTCTGTTGAAATCTACATGTACTATTACTGATACTTTATAAAAAAAAAACAATTTTTTTTCGAACTTTAGGTTGATGCCACATTGAAATTCGATACACACATTTCAAATCTTAGCAAAAAGGTGGCTTCAGGATGCTATGCAATGCGATTTATTTACGATCATTTGGGATATACTGCTACCAAGTCAGCATATTATACCCATATATAATCTCATCTAATAGAGCAAGATCCCTGAGCCGTCACACGTTACTTATTTTTAAAACGAACGAAATGTGTTCGATTGAGTAGTGTTAGTATGTACTATGTTCGCATGCCTACCTGCTAGCTTGTCCAGATGACCATTCTTCAGATATTAGGGAATCAAGGTACGTAAAAACACTACTCACTCAGTTGAATTGCCAGTCTACAGATATTTTTCTGTAACCCATGTTGGGTTCGTGGACAGAGTCACTAGCTACGACCCCGTCGCTCCGAGTTCAAATCTCGTTTCCAACAATTTTTTTTATTTTTCAAACTTAGCAGACGCATCACACTAGGGTCAGCCATCTCGGTGGAAACGGCTTCGACTCTTGGAAGATTTTTATTCAAAAAGAAATTTAAATGAAAACAGAATTTTGGTAAATAAAAGATTTTGTTAAGATTTCCTCATAAGGAAAATCCCATGGCCTTCAGACATAACTTATTTTTGAAGAGATGAAGACTTAGGTTCTGAGTGGTGTCTCATCTACTTTTAATACCTGCGTGCTTGTGGAGTTCTCTCTGTGACACCTGGGCAGGTACCATGTAACTGAAGGTAACTAAAGGTAACTAAAAATATGAGTTACCTAACTTAAATTTGTGTGGCTGATTTTAATGTATATTTTGTAGAATATCACTCTGAAGTAATTTTTGGAGCTTTAAAGCGTCTGACAAAAATTCTGGTCAATGGAATGCGTCTGACACTTTTGGAATTACTTTAGAGTGATATTCTACAAAATACATATAAAAATCAGCCATAGAAATTAAAGTTAAATAACTCTTATTTTTAGTTACCTTTCTCACCTGGTACCTGCCCAGGTGTCACAGAGCGAAATCCACAAGCACGCAGGTATGAAAAGTACATGAGACACCACTCAGAACCTAATAAGTCTTCATCTTTTCAAAAATAAGTTATGTTTGAAGGCCCTGGGATTTTACTTATAAGGAAATCTTAACAAAATATTTTATTTACCAAAATTCTGTTTTCTTTTAAATTTCTTTTTGAACAAAAATCCTCCCAGAGTAGAAGCCGTTTCCAACCGAGATGGCTGCCCTAGTGTGATGCGTCTGCTGGGTAAAAAAAAATTGCTGGAAACAAGATTTGAACTCGGAGTTCCGGGGTGGTAGCTAGTGACTCTGTCCAGAAAAATATATGTAGACTGGCATTTTAACTAAGTGATAAGTGTTTTTACGTACCTTGATACCTTAATATATGAAGAATGGTCATTTGGTCAAGCTAGCAGGTAGGCATGCGAACATAGTACATAGTAACACTACTCAATCGTACACATTTCGTTAGTTTAAAAATAAGTAACGTCTGACGGCCCTGGAATCTTGGACTATAAGCTATGGCATTGCTTTCTGGGGAGTCTGTGGCAAAACACTTTTTGAAATAATTTTTAATTAGATATTTGTGTAAAGCAAAATTTAGGGACATGCCGACAGGCCTTTGTTTACACGTCAAGGTATTCTCGCTCTCACTTCACTTTTCATTGTAGAATCAGTCCGTATAGTTCATAAAAATAGAATTGTATTTGAGAGTTATTCATCAGATTATATATCAGCAACAAAATCATGCGAAATTACCTTTACCATCAACTACCTTAATCAAAGCCTTGGTTATACATAAATAATTGATTAAAAGATTTATGATCACCTTACTTACCAGAAAATATTCAGGAAGAGTCTCAAACACTAATATGCTGAAAAAGTTCATTGTGAATTAGAGGAATATTTTAGTAAGGTGTTTTATTCAGTATTCATCCCATGAATTTTAATCTTCATCACACATGATCGACCTTTTTTATGATAGATTTTGTTTTTAACATTTTTTAAAAATTGTATTATGAAATGCATGTTTTATCTTTGTTGTATCGTTTGTTCCATATTTGTTATATTGTTTGTTCAATTTTTACACTATATCTTTGTCTATATGAATAACTTTTTTGTCTGACAATAAAGAAAATTCTAATAGGGAATATGCAAGTGATTTAAATTTACTTGATTTTTTTACCTTCGATACTTTATTGTCTTGACATTACACCTACACCATTAGTTTATCATTTATTTCGTATTTAACTCCATAAAACTTCAATCAAAAAGTGCATAATAAGCGCGCGGAATTCAAATTTGCGAAACGCATCACCATTGGTCGAAACGAAGAATGACATCACATGGCACGTTATGACATTTATCTCTTTCATAGAAAATTTGTTTTTATTTATATATTTGTAGTGTTTTCCATTACATAGTGCGATTTTGGTCTAGTGACAATTGCAAATTATCAATAGCAATGACTGAATGTGGTTTTGTCAAAGTACAATCCGACAATACCTGAACTGATAAGTAGTAATAGTTGATCAAATGATAGTTTTCGTTTTGTAATTTAGGCGAGACAGGGATAAACAGAGTTATCTTCCGCTTGATATACAAAACATTTATGCATACAAAACCTACTTCTGATCAATTCACTTCATGTTAACATTGTTTATATAGAAGATAGTTAGTCAACCTTATGGGATTATAATTGGATCAAAATGGATGCGACATGTAGATGGCGATAGTGAGCTCGCATCCAAGTCATGTCGTAACTTCAGTGATCTGGCCTCCAAGTCATATCGTAACTTGATTGAAACAATGGGACAGCATTAAAATCAGGGTTTTTTGAAGAAACCTGCATTAAAATGACGTCAAAAATCAATGTTTGTAACTAATCACGCTAGATGACACTCGCGTTTGCGTCCAACACCAATGACACAGGCATTGAGTATCTTACTTTTATATAAACAATGATCTATCGAAATACAATGTACTCACATTGAAATGATCTTCACAACAATGTAAATGTGATATTGGAGATACTTCGCCTCTTCTCATAATCTTACAACTATGTTTACGTATTTTCGCATCTCTTGGAACAGAAAAAATACTTTATTTGGTGTACTCATAATTGTGTTTTGGCATTCCGGTACCAGACAATACCTATAAAATGTTTTTTTAGCATTTTCCATTATCGTAATAGCGATTAAAACTGCAAATCCCTAACCTAATTAATAACTGTCAATAGTGTCAATGGCCATAACTATAGAAAGGCTTGCTCATTGAAGACTGCTCTGGTTGATCGAGATCACTTTCACATATGTTAATCTCTCTCTAACACTTGTACTGCATTTGTCTTACTCTTTTATAAAATATCAACTTCAAGCAAGGAGAGCAATCAGAGTACGTCTCAACGAACGATACTGAAGAAGAACAAGACTGATCGCGCCATGTGACGTCATCCACAGCGCGCGAAAATGGAGGCGTTCAAATAGGTCAAATTCAATCGGTATTTTATATATTATTTTAAAAATTATTTCCAAGACTTTCAACCGTTTTTATATTTTTTCCTATGTTGTAACGAAGTGAAAAATTGATTTAACAAATAAAAAAATATGCATATTCCCTATTCTGACTATTATTATATACAAAAAGATTATTCATTTGATGAAGTCAACGTGATTTCACGAGCAAGAACTCCTGGACTATGAACAGACCTGTGGAGTAATAAATATTTCTCTGAACTCTCTTGATACCTCAGGTGGAAGTTGTCTCGAAATCCCAAAGGGGAATCAGTACACTATACATGTAAGGGGCGTTATAACTTGGCTGGAACAGACTGAAACTGGCATGTTCGTATGTAGCACAAGTTGGAGCTTGAGGTGGGTTTGAAGTTGGACAGATATGTGAGAAGTCGGACAAACTTGATCGGTCAAGTTAATAGTGACCTCAAAAAGTTTGAACATAAAAACTGTTTGCGAACAATCTTTGAGATACCCAGAATTAATCACTATCAGGCATTCCACAATATGAATATTGCTCGTCTACCTCAAATTTTCCAGCAAAAGGCCACCTAGGGGATGTATATACTTTTAAAACGTTCACTAGAGATAACTAGACCGAATTCATGGAACGTTCTTAGCAGTACGAGTATGTGAGTGGTCGGAAAATTTAGGGTACATTATACATGAATCAAGAAAACTCAAGACGACTAAGTGAATGTTCCGGAAGAGGGGGTGGAGGTCGTTAAATAGCATATATATTTCATACATATCGTCAAAAAAAAAATCGATGGGAATGTGGAAAACTTTGAAATACAATAATCTTTTACCCCAGAAATCTTTTGAAACTCCTGATGATCTGAAAAATACTGATGGGATTATTCAATTTTTCATCAATGCCGTACCCTCAACCGAACCCCCTCGAGAATTAGTTCCATTTTACAGGTATAACAAACTGGTTGACTACGGTTTAACTTTTAAAGAAATCAATGATTTATTTCTTTATCAAACGAACTGCCAAATTAGAACGAATGAAGAAGTATGTGACAATATGAATATCAGATGTACAAGATTGTGTGGCCCTCATATTACACCCTATATAACCTATTCAGGAAACTTTGCTCTAACGGATAATGTTTTTCCAGCAGCATGGGGGAGTGCAGTTGTAAAAGTATTACCTAAAAAATCGAACCCGTCTGAATATAGTGTCCGACCAATCCGTATAGGCCAACCTGTAGATACATGCGGTAATTTGAGGGAAATAATCATCTTATTTGAATTTTGTGAACTGCATTTGGAAGTAGAGATCAATATCTACAATTTATATATTTTGGATTTTCACCTGAGGGGTGAGAAATGTGTTGAAAATGTCACTGAAAGTTACTCTAAATGTTTCTTTTATGGCCTTCAGCATGTAATGGCCCTCGGCTGACGCCATCGGGCCATTATTCATGTCTCAGGCCATAAACTCCTACTTTACGACCTTGATACATGAATAACTATTATTTTGATTCAATTTTTTTTTTGTAGATCGCTCTTCGGTTTCATCTTTGAACTCTTCAATTTCTTTCAGTTCTAGATTTTGAGTTCAGTATTATTTTGATTCGAATTTATTGGACTGCTGAAGGAAGTTTTTTTTAAGGAAAGGTCTGGCACAATTTCAACGCATATCTGCAATGCAAAATAGATAATTATTTCTCGAATTTATGAAAATTCGATTACGAAAAAGATATTTTTTTTGCATTTTTTCCATACGAACAATATGTTCTTTATTGCCTTCCTAAAATCAAGGTTTCTACGAAGAAAATGACTACTTAAAATTTAAAAAAATTGAAAATTATGAATCAATTTTTTCGATTGAAAATTAGGCTTTTTTCAAAATTTAAATTAGCATACAATCTAAAAATAAATATTTTTGTTTGAAAATATTCAACCCTGAAAACGTATATTTAGCTACCCCCACCCCTATTCGGATCTTTTACTCTGTCATCTGAATTTTTCTCCATTCACTTATTCACACTAGATTTCCGACCATACATATACTACTGAGATTTTTTTTTGTTTTTAATATAAATGGCCTGGTCAAAATGGATTCCTATAGATACTAAATGCGAGCAATGATACCACAATAACTTTTTGTGGAATTTCTGTTGATTTCCAGTTCCAATGACTAACTAAACTTAAATGAATAATATGAAAATAATTGATTTCATTGAAAATATGGACAGGATATTCATAAAGTCAGTTGTGGAATCATCTGCGACTGAGAGTTGGAATTTAGTCGCTGTTTTCCATCGTACAAGATAACCTCTCTTGGAAGGGAATCATGTTGTAAAGAGAAACATTCTCAATTGAAAATTGAATCAATACATGACTCCTCTGGAAATGGAAAAAACACTACGATAAAATTGAAGTTACTTTTCTGTAATATCTAACAGAAAACAACTACTTCCCCGGCAAAAGCCACGCTGGACATTGAACTACATCTGATAGATATTGAGAAAGACCCTATATAACTTGAGAGAAAAAAAAAATCTGAAAGTGAAAATTTGCATTTTCATTCAGATAGTTGATTATTCATTAAATGTCCAGTTTCCAGTGGAGATTCTTATCTATGAATGAGATAAGGGAGAATGTTATTCAGAAGTAGATTTTTTCTCTCAAGTTATATTGGGTCTTTCTCAATATCTATCAGATGTAGTTCAATGTCTAGCGTGGCTTTAGCCGGGAAAGTAGTTGTTTTCTGTTAGAAATTACAAAAAAGTAACTTCAATTTTATCGTAGGGTTTTTCCATTTCCAGAGGAGTCATGTATTGATTCAATTTTCAATTGAGAATGTTTCTCTTTAAAACATGAAAATAATATTGCACTATCGTGTTATTATAACTCTAAAGTAGTACAACCCCAATCCCTATTAGTAAGTAGTACAGTAATCGAATCATATCCATAGATACACACTGTACATGTGAATCGGATTCCAACCCAAGAGATAATGAGGAATATTAATTAGCAGATAATGTGGACGAAGATAGAAAAAAAATTATAGTTATCTGTCCAAAGAATGAATTGTGAATAGCTTATATTTATTCCAGAAGTATGATGGACGAAAAGTTCTGAATTATAGCGTACAAATTATCCTTAGCCCTAACACTTTGCTGTGCTATTTAATGAGATATTGAAATACACTACACACTGGTCAACAGTGGTTTTGTTGCTCTTGATGTAAGAGTGGTTTCGAGTATCTCCATGCCAACAAATCACGAAACTATGGATGGTTTTGGAAGATTGGATCCGGTTTTTTTTTTAAATCATCATTTTGAAAAAAAAAAATGAGAAAGACATAACAAGTACGTTCTTAAATATTAACTTTTTATTGATAATTATTATTAAATGTTTTGTTTTAATATTTAATTAACATACATAAATGTTGAAAAAAAAATAAAAAATCTTAACATTTATTTTGAACTCAGAGAAACGCATTTTAGTAGCTTTTTGTATTTTTTTTGTACAATCTCTTTCTAAAGACCAGCAGTAATCTGCCATCATGTGACCTTCCTATATATCCTGATACCTCTCTTCCATCACTTTCAAATTATGGTGAAGAGTTCTCCTTGTTCCTCCCTATAATTTCCCAGATTCTCAGAAAATCTATTCAGATGACTGTGGAGAAAGTGTAACTGTATACTCATATTTGCTCCTAAAATTTTAAAGCTTTATAACATATTTTGCACAATTTCCCTATAATTTGGTTCTTCATAGATTCCTAGAAAATGTTATACCACTAACACAAAACATCTTCAAGCTTCACTTCAAGTCATAACTTTTAAAAAGTTTGTATCTTCCATCAAATTCCGGATTTGACGCCATCAAATATTCCAGCTTTCAACTTTTCCATTCTCAGCTTTGAAAATGTTTTACAAATGTATTCAAAGCATTCTCCTTTCTTGTCGAATGCTTTGACGAATTGCTTCATCATACCTAATTTGATATGTATTGGCGGAAGTATGATATTTCCTCTACTCAACAATGGCTCATTTATTTTATTGGAGGGCCACACATCTTGTTCAGAGTGAACTTGCTTCGCTCTACTATCCCACAAATAAATAAAGCAATGGTTTTTTGTGTATTAACTTTGCTGACCAAGTAAAGAGTTAACCATTTTTAAATCAAAGCAAACCGATTGAGAACGATCATAAAGGTTCAAATGTAAAAATCTTATATAGTTTACATGCAGTGCACGGTGTAGTGGTAAAGTGGGAAAATGAAAAAAAAAAAAGGTCAATTCGCATATTGTTATAAATGAGCGAACCCTGCTATTTTCTGACGTTTGTAGAAAAAAGTATATTAGAATCAAAATTCAACAAGTGAAACAAAGTATTAACCTCACATTAGCCACTTACCGGATAGTATACGTGCGTCCTCCTCCAACTTTGTCAAATCGATTAATTTTCGGGCATTCACACGGAGTGGGGGCACGGGGGCGGGGAGGAAGGTCACGTGATATGTCGATGCTCCAAATCAATGCGCAGAAACCAAATTTTAACAAGACACCAAACACTTCATAATAATTTGTGTTCTAAAAAGCCAACTCAAAGTGTGAATTATTAAAAATATAAAATAAGCCAAAATAATGAAACCAGAGCCAATTCAGTATTTTCATGAATATATTCGAAAACTAAGGACTTGAAAACATAGAAACCAGCAGAGATATCCAGGGCAACAAAAGAAGTATTTTTTGTAGAGCTGTGTAGTTGAAGGGCAAGGCCGATTGCAAAAAGGAAGGTGGCGATAAATATATAATAAAAAAGCCTTTGATAACATGCGTTCATGTGCCCTCAAAAATAAGGTGTTATTGACTTCTTGGAATTAAGTAACGTCACCATTTTAGTCTAAAAGCTACTAAAGATGATTTTAACCTTCTTCTGAGCCGACCTAAATATTCCCGTTCAAAAGTTACAAGGTTTGAGAGCCTCAAAATGTTCATGCCGGCTAAATTCATTTTGACAATGACGGCTTCACCAAAATTTAGAAAATTATTATGTTTCATTGGTGCTCCAAAACACTGTTTAAACTCTATGGTGTCCAATAACTTTTTTTTTTGCTATGACCTTATGACATTATGCAGGGGGTCCCTCCGGGAACTGCATCTATCAATATATAGAAAACCGTAGTTGGGCCGAATTTGAAAATTTGGGAGTTCACTATTGTTGATAAGTGCTATCCGGCTAAAATATTTTGAAAATTGTGGCATTTCCGGTTGTACCGGAAGTGGACCCCAACTTCGTTATTTTGAATAGGACACCCTGTATTAATGTTCGAAGTTTTAGATTTTACGCATGATTCTGAACATGTTTTATGTATAATGTCATATACCCAAGTCTAACCGTTTTTGAAATTTTTCAAATTTTAAGGTGAAAATTGCGTTTGCAGATCGAAAAATTTTTTTTTTAATTTCTGGACATGATCATTTATTTTCGATTGTGTATCGATTTATCCGTAGGAGAGGACCCAGTTCAGTAGAATTTCGATATCAATTCGATTAGAGTTATAAAGGGCGTTCACCTGAAAATGATATAGATCCGGTTGAAAAAAATTTCCATTCCATTTTTTCAAATGGAAACCCCCCAATTTTATTTTCTCATTCGATTCGTCATCGAAAATGAAGCTAACTTTGAATGAGTTTATCTATGCCTACACTCAACAGTTAATTAACATGTCTCAGTTCCAGAAAATCTCGTATTCTTGAGTTTACTTATTTTTAGTTGGCCATGGCGACCGCAGTTGCGTTGGAATCAATCAACTGCCACGGAAATGTCATTGTAATCAATCATGCCGGCTCGTTTGAATTATTCGAATTAAGATTACTTAAATCTATTTATTATTTATGTCCTATGTAATAGGGTTATCAAAAGAACATGTGATATATTTGCTATTCGGTATCCGCAGAAGCAGAAGCCCTCACAAAATACTGTTAAACGAATTATAGAAAACTTCAAAAACTTTGGATCCGTCAAAGCAGAGAAACAAGCCAATTGTTGATGATGAAGATATTGAAATTGCCATTTTGGGATATTTTGTTGCATATCCAACAATATCTTTGAGAAAAGTTGCAAGAGAATCAGGATTGTCAAAAAACTCAGTACACAGAATACTGCGCAAACATAAATTTCACCCATGTAAGTTCTCCATAGTTCAGCACCTGAAAGAAACAGATTCTCCACGAAGAGTGAGATTTTGTGAATTCGTTTTAACTTGGTCGAAATTTACAAAGAATGGGGTCTTCAACCGACATAATTGCCATTATTGGAGTGACTCATATCAGCATGTATTTAGGGAACTGAATTTTCAAGAGTCTTGGCAGTTCAATGTTTATTGTGCGATAAGAAGTGATAGCGAAGTGGCACTGCATTTTCATCAAGAAAACTTAAATGGTAAGTAAAAAACAGGGCAAAGGTAAGCTTATCGGTCTTCTGCGTTTTCAAACACGAACTTTTCAGTCAAAAATCACTCAAAGTATTTCCTTCTTTTGATAGGCCCTTTCTTTACACACTAATCAATCCATATTTTACAATTACCGGCACTAAAATCATAATTTTTTCACAAAAAATCCACCCATCTTTATGACAACACATAACCAACAAATCTGGATATTTTTATCATTTTATATGTGGTGGACTGGTATCTGCGAGCGCTAACTATTCAAATTTGATTCTGGGCAGATAACTTCCCCTTCCTTACTATGTTCAATTGTTTAAATTTCGCCATTTTGGTGTTTTATTTCATGTAAATATCAAACTGAAAATGTTAAAATTCTACGAATTTCTAATATAGGTGAACAATAGATTGGCACTTATTAATTTCTTATTTAAATTGGGAGTGTTTTTGGGTTCAGTGCAAAGGAAATACATCTGGACAAAGATAAATTGTTGTATCGATGTCAGTGAATAGTAAGCGCGCAGTTACTAACCCACTACATAGAAAATGATAAAAATATCCAGATTTGTTGGTTATGTGTTGTCCTAAAGAAGGGTGGATTTTTTATAAAAAAAATAATGTTTTTAGTGTTTTCAATTGTGAAATATGGGTTGATTAGTGTGTAAAGAAAGGGTCTATGAAAAGAACGAAAAACTTTGAGTGATTTTTGACTGAAAAATCCGAGTTTGAAAACGGTCAATTTTCAATGTTTGGAGAGCCATATCTCGGAAAGTAGTAGAGAGCGCCGCAAAATAATTTCAGATTCGTGTTCAGGAGACAAAACTACGTAAGTACCATCACTTTTTTTTTTCATTTGCGCAGAAGCCCGATAAGCTTACCTTTACCATAAACAGATGTCAATTTCGAAACAAGAATAGGATGAGATGTACCTTTTTTGCAGGTGAAGGATATTTGAATATTTTGCATAATTTCGAAAATGAGTACTTGGACACTTTACCAATTGCTAATTGTAGAAACCTATTTTATCAACATGACGGGGCACCTCCGCATAATGGTCACTTGTCAATACTCGTTTTCAAGAATTGTTTCATAACCAGTGGATAGCCAACAATGGAGCATTTCTTTGGCCGCCCCGCTCTCCAGATTTATCAGTGCTTGTTTTTTTCATTTGGGGTACAATTATAAATCAAGTCTATGAAACTCAATTGACTACCATGGAAGAGTGAGGAATTCATTTGAGTATCTCAGACCCGATTCAATTCGAAAAGCGACACATCAAGAATTATTAGTGAGATGTGAAAAAGGTTTGGAAGTTGAAGGGTGCCAATTCGAACATTTAATTACCAAATAATTTTTGTATACCTCTCAATATCGTTAATTGTTCCCTTTCATTCGAATTGTTTCAGAATTCCTTTATCTACATTTTTGTATTGGCAGAGATGGAATGTTTTTGAAGTTTTCTATAATTCGTTTAACAGTGTTTTGTTAAACCCTACTACATTCGCCATTAATAATAAATATATTTAAGTAATCTTTATTCGAATAATTCAAACGAGCCGGCATGATATATTACAATGACATTTTCGTAGCAGTTGATTGTTTCCAACGCAACTGCGGGCGCCATGGCCAACTGAGAATAAGTAAACTCAAGAATACGAGATTTTCTGGAACTGAGACATGATAATTCGCAAATATTACGAAAACTGTTGAGTGTAGGCATAGATAACTTCATTCGAAGTTAGCTTCATTTTTGATGCCGAATCGAAAGAGAATATAAAATTGGGGGGTTTCCATTTGAAAAAATGGACGATAATTTTTTCAACCGGATCTATATCATTTTCTGGTGAACGCCCTGTATAACTCTAATCGAAATTATATCGAAATTCTACTGAACTGGGTCCTCTCCTACGAATAAATCGATTCACAATCGAAAATAAATGATCATGTCCAGAAAAAAAAAAAAATATTTTTCATGCTGCAAACGCAATTTTCAACTTATAATTTGAAATATTTCGAAAACGGTTAGACCTGGGTATAGGATATTATACATGAAACATGTTCAGAATCATGCGTTTAATCTAAAACCTTGATAATATACAGGATGTCCCATTTGAAATAACGAAGTTGGGGTCCACTTCCGGTACAACCGGAAGTGCCACAATCTTCGAAATATTTTAGCCGGATAGCACTTATCTACAATAGTGAACTCCTAAAATTTCAAATTTGTCCACCTATTGTTTTCTATATATTGATCGATGCAGTTCCTGAAGGGACCCCCTGTATAGGTCAATATGTACAATTGTATGGCATTTTCCATCCATCTGAACATTATAACAATATACCAAGCGTTTCCAAGTAGGTATAGTATCGTGAAAGGACTTACTACAGCACTGGGTGTATATGACGGTTTTCAGAAAAATTCTCACGCAGTTTTTCAAAGACAAAAATTCAGATTTGAGGAAATAATTGTGTCAGAATTTGTACACAGAATCAAAAAAAGATTTTTTCATGTTTTGATTTCCACGAAGAGGAAAATTATGTAATGTTCAAAGATTATCGTAAGCGCCGATGGAAATCAGATAGAAATTGATGTTCTTCTAGAATGACTAAGATTATACAGTAAAACTACAAATGTTTTGATAATCCATTAGTTTTGTTGATTATCAAACAGTCTACGGATTCATAAAGATGAGGAAGTGGTCGTGGTGTTAAAGCGACTATCATTGTTTAAATAGAAGTAAGATAGTCAATGCCTGTGGAATTGGTATTGGACCCAAACGCGAAAGTCATCTAGCGTGACTAGTTACAAACATGAATATTTGACGTAATTTTAATGCAGGGTTCTTCAAGAAAATAGTAGTACCTTGAGTGCAACCATGGACTTTATTAACCAAATTGCTTCTCCACTAGATAACAAATACTCTTGCCGTAATCGTTGATCTACGAAAAGCATTTGATGTTTTTGATTTCTCTATATTAGATACAAGAATTGAAGAAATGGTAATGATAGGAAATGCTCTCTCATTCACAGTAGTTGATGGCTTTTTAAGCCAAACTGGAAATTATGATACTGTCCTGGTATACAAGGGTAAAGACTTGAAACAACTCGAAACAATAGTAAATACTTACATTGAAAGGTATCATATATGGCTTGCAAAAAATAATTTTCAGATTAAGATAAAAAAGACTAAGTTCATAATTTTCCCTCAGATTAACATGAAACCACAGGACATCAAAGTGGAAATAGGAGTCAAAGAAATAACGAGATTCTGAAATACGTATCTTGGACTAATAAATGTTGATGAAAACCTTTATTGAAATATAAAAAAAAAATTCAGTGGTCAGTACCCTGTATCGTTGTATATAACCTACTTACGCCCATCTTTATTCCACCAAATATACAATACATATTTTTTAGCAGTGTTCAGCTAATTAATTCCTATATGGGGAACATTATTAAAAAAAAATAAAAACACTTCGATACAAAGTTGTGAAAATTTTATTCAGACTTGATTACAACTGATACCATATACAGTGTAACCAAGATACTGTCTATTTAAGATATTCTAGAAATCGAACAAAGTGAAGATCCAATAAGTCCAATTTATATTCGAGGCATTGGATGTTCAGGTGAAGGATGTTTACATATAGAGATCCGCCTGTTTCAACTGATTTTCCATTTTGGCTTGTCCTTCCAGATAAAAATTGTGTTTGCAAAGAAACTTGAACCGTTTTACTGCGGATTCCATCGGCCAAATGTTGGGGTAATAGACATCTTCTATGGAACTTATAGAAAACCATAGTTAGAAACACACCAAATAATTGCCAAGGTGCCATTCTTCGCAATCGAATTGTATTTGAGTTGCGGTTTAATTTAGAATTTAGATCAATTCACCGCTTGTCATTTAAATCTCAAATCTGAACGCAAGTAATTACCTTTTTTCAATAAGTGTGGTTTTTCAAATTGTCATTCAATCCACATGAGTCTACCAGGAATTTTGATTATTTCTTTTTTCCGTTCCAGTCATTCACAAACGGTTTCCAATTATAAGGCAATAAGTCCCTTGTAATGGAACTGAGTACATCCTCATCGAAATTGGAATATTACTGAATCTGAAAGCATTAATGATCGCCTTCTATACGCCCGTAAACAAATTGTGTCAGCAGCTTACTTGTCAGTAATCCAATTACATTTACATCTTGCTGAAGCTGAACGTATTCGAACACTACTTAGCAGAAGCGGTGATCGTAATTAATACTATAAACACTCTCCATCCACCGTATATGCTGGAGTGTTTACATTCGTTAATCAAATATACATACGATTTTTACTCGAATGGAAATTGTTAGGTTTAAGTAATCATTCTGTGTTTATGTTTTGATAATGGAATGCATAGATAACAGCAGCCTATGGCATTGTTTCCCATGACAATTAACACTTATACGAGGATGTATTGATATCTAGTTAGCCTAGACCAGTTCCCTGCATAAACAAAATATTGCGTTACCATAGCAACGAACAATAACTAATTAGAAGTGTCAGTGTAAATTTTGACGTCAAAAAAGTAAACCAGAGTTACGCAATAAATTAAAAGAAAAAATATGTCCACCGAAATTGTGAAAATCGAAAAATTGGAGTATCAAGCCATCATCAAGTAGCTGTATTTAAAAGGGTTAAGAGGTAAGCAGATTTACTTAATACCCTTGGTGATCAATGTCCTTCGTATGCGAGAGTCAAAAATTGGACTGTAAGCTTCAAAAGAGGTAAATTTTCCATGGAAGATGAAAACCGATCGGGAAGGCCAGTTTCTGTGTCAGTCCCCGAAAATATCGATGCAGTTCATGACATGATTTTAACAGACCGTCGAATTGGGCTAACACGGATATCTGAAGCACTGAATATTTCATACGAACGCGTTCATCATATAGTTCACGCCAATTTGGACATGAGAAAAATTGCTGCAAAATGGATCCCCATATGTTTGAATGTTGACCAAAAGCGTGCAAGGGTAGTAGCATCGCGTTCGATCTGTGCTCGATTTGAAAACGATGTAGACTTCTTGAACCGAATTGTTACTACGGATGAGACTTGGGTTCATTTCTACGATCCAGAAACAAAGCAACAATCAATGGAATGGCGACACTCCGGTTCTCCAAGACCTAAGAAGTTTCGTGTCCAAAAACTGCTGAAAAAGGTCCTGCTTCAGTTTTTTGGGATTGCCATGGAGTAATCATGATTGATTTTTTGAATAAGGGTAGAACAATAACTGGGGATTACTATTCGACATTACTGACCACTCTACGGGAAAAAATTAAAGAGAAAAGATGCGGAAAGCTATCCAAAGGTGTTTTGTTTTTGCAGGACAACGCCCCTGCACACAAATCTCACGTTGCCATGCAAAACATTCGTGATTTAACTAAAAAAAAGTTTAAAACCTCGTAAATTTTCTTCCAACGAGGAGGTAATAAAAGCTGTGGAGGTCTGGTTTGCAGAGCAAGAAGAAACATGTTTTTTGAAAGGTCTAGAGACGTTGCAGGTTCTTTGTAATAAATGTACCCAATTAAGAGGAGAATATGTTGGGTAATAAAATATTTTGACATTGAAAGGACCCCGCACTTTTTATAGGTAAAATGGTTCTCGGTGAAATTGTCTGGATTTTTAGTATATTGTAGCATTCTATGTACTGATTGAACGTGCAAAATCGCAAAGTTTGTTGATGGATAGATTTTGAAATACAGATTAAAAATCAGTAATTTTTATTTAATTATTTTCTCCGGATTTGAAAGTGCCAACTGCATTTTTTTCGTTCTCATCATCAAAGTACCTATATTACTGAATAACATTCAGATGATGCAGATTATATCATTATTTACAGAGTGAAAAATAAAAACATTTTAGTAATGTCTGAAAATTCGATGTAATAATGAAATATCGATAAAATTATTTTGTCATGCAATATATTATTCTTATTCCATCATTAATGACAATTCATACATTTCATACATGGTGATTTGAAAAATTTGTGAAATATATGGCCGGTTATTTCGTACATATCCTGTATATTCAAGTGAATTATCATCCTCTGGAGATAGCTGATACCGTATAAAAATGATTTCGTTGGGATATATAGGGTGATCATAAAAATTTTCGATGATAAAAATGACAAAATATCAACGTTTCAAAAATCACCCTATTATTCACGAATAACTCGGTGAAATTCCTCCATTATTATTAAATATATTCATCATTCTCTCCTCAACACTGTCCCAAAAATTCAGTTTCCCACTATGACTAGTTTCAAAGTTATTAATTGAGAAACTTATTACCATTTGGATGACGAGTTGAAGGAACTTGTTCACGCGTACATTCTACAAGTGGTCAAGATTTTTCACAAATAGTGAAACATGAGAAAGTGGAGATCAAAATAAATGTAACATTATATGCAGGGTGATGACCAATGACGGACCATCCAATTTCATCTACCATTTAGGAACTGACTGAATATACGACACATCAGTTAGAACTCAGGCATGAGCCAGATAAAATTCCTTATGCTTGGATAGTTCGACTCGCCCAATCGAGTATGAGGCCCCGGTACGGTAAATCACTTATCACTGAAGGTGACAAGGAACAGCCTTAACCGAATCCACCTCCCCCGTAGCAGCGCTTCGGTTCTCATACAGCGTCGTAGACGGAGAGTGAATGAAAAAGAAAAATCAATTAGTTCCATCAGTGATAATTATTATAACTTTTAACCATTGTTTAAATAGAACATAGTTAGTCAATGCCTGTGGAAAAGGTATTTGACACAAACGCGAGTGTCATCTAGCGTGATTAGTTACAAACATGAATATTTGACGTCATTTTAATGCAGGTCTCTTCAAAAAAATCCTGATTTTAATGATTTTCCATTGTTTTAATCAAGTTACGACATGACTTGGAGGCCAGATCACTGAAGTTACGACATGACTTGGATGCGAGCTCACTATCGCCATCTACATGTCGCATCCATTTTGATCCAATTATAATCCCATAAGGTTAACTAACTATCTTATATATAAACAATGCTTTAACGTATTGAACTGCCTATATTGATAAAATATAATAGATGTCTTTGTTACTATCGAGAGTCAGCAAATATAAAAATCATAGGAACTTCTATCCGAGTGGAACACGCATTGGAAAAAAGCTGTCGCTGCCCAGATTCAAAATCTCCTATTTGAAATGAAAGCATTCTATCAATCATTTTCACTTTTCCCAGATAGTTTGTTTCTCACGTTTCATTATTTGTGAAAAATCTTGGCCACAAGTAGAATGTACGCGTGAACAAGTTCCTTCAACTCGTCATGCAAATGGTAATAAGTTTCTCAAATAATAACTATGAAATTAGTCATAGCAGGAAACTGAAATTTTGGGACAGTATTGAGGAGAGAATGATGAATATATTGAATAATAATAAAGGAATTTCACCGAGTTAATCGTGAATTACAGGGTGTTTTCTGAAACGTTGATATTTTGTCATTTTTATCATTGAAAATGTTTATGATCACCCTATATATCCCAACCATGTTTATACGGTATCAGCTTTCTTCGGAGGATGAAAATTCACTTGAATATACAGGATATGTAAATCCTGATAAAATAATTAAATAAAAATTACTGATTTTTAACTTGAACGCCCATTATTTCAAAATCTATCCATCAACGAACTTTGCGATTCTGCACGTTCAAACAATACATCGAATACTACAATATACTAAAAATACAGACAATTTCACCGAGAACCATTTTACCTATAAAAAGTGCGGGGTCCTTTTGTTTGGTTTTATTGTAGGCTAAGAATTTTTCAATATATCCTCGTAGATGTTCATGCACGCTGTGCTAAATTGAAAAGTGTCCAACTCATTTGGTTCAGAAAGCCGAAAAAATTCAATTTCATCAGAACATGTCGATTTCAGATTCAAAGCAGCTATTGCGTCAAAGTCTAAAATTAAAATTTGCCGTTTGCTTTAAACTCAGCTTTCTATAGAATTGATTCGACAGGTTACAATTGCCCTGAAAGTAGTCGTAGCCGGAAAAAAGCGCAATCGAAAAAATCGCAAAGAAAATAAACGCACAGAAAATATTGCAATGTTACTTAAGCCCACAAGAAATATCCACACATGGATTAAATCTCACAATCTCTCATGTATAAATGCGCACATAAAAAACGAAACAAGAACTCCCTTATAAATTTATTTTTAAGGAAACCCAAATTTCCAAAGAGTAAAGGTTTCTCTAAACCAACGCTGGAACGCGGTAGCGGGAGCGGGAACGGGATGAATGCGAGACTAAATTCGATGGTGGGAAATGTAAAAATTCATACCGTTGTGATTATTCGTATTTCGAAATGCAGACAAGCAGCGAAATATAAATGGTTTGCTACGTTAACTGTTTTTCTATCAATTCGCACGGTTCCCATGTTCCCTCTCCCGCGTTCCCGCTTTGGTTTGACGGAACCTTCAGAAACAAAAAAACTGTAACTATTAAACGGAAATATACCGGGTGTCAACGAATCTATTAGACATAGTCATAACTTCTAGATCATTAGGTGTATCAAAATGAGATTTGGTATAGGCAAATGGTATGTGAAGAGGCGAGTTTTCACATATTTTTCACTTTCCGGTCACTTCCGGTTTCACCGAAAATGGCTCCGGTTCTAAATTTTTAAATGGAACACCCTGTATATTTTAACATTTTTGGATTTCTGAGACAATTCTAGATCAGAATGTGACATTTTCGAAAGTTTTTATGTATACTTAATTTTTTTGGAATCACTTTTGAAATTACATCTAGGTGGCCATGATCGGAAGTAAACTAATCTAAGGACCCCAGGTGATATCAGAATATTACAATCGCGAAGTTTTAGTGACTAGTATGATAGATATGAATAAGACAAGTTGGCAAAATTACATTTTCGTGTCTAACTATTATTTTTCAAATGTCGACCATTATTTGACGAGCACTTTCCGAAAAAAGTATATTTTGACAAATCTAACGAAACTAATATATTTGCGATTAGATTACAAATAAGAACATAAATTAAATATTACTGAGGAAAATACTTCATAATATTTTATTTACTTTTGTCAAGTGCGCCATGGATAATAATTCATTTACTTTTGTAAGCCCTTTTCGAAAAAAAGATATTTTGACGAATCTAACGATACTAATTTATTTGCGATTGGATTACAAATAAGAACATAAATTGAATATTACTGAGGAAAATACTTCATAATAATTTATTTACATTTATCAAGTGTGCCGAGGATAGGCATGATGCATAATATTTTGCAGTTATTTCGATCAAGTCTTCTTTGGAGAACAAAACACTCACTTAGGTTATGACAGTGACATAAGCTTTAAGAGCAGAAGGTAAAATTTTCTTGATTTTCGTTAAATTTTAGTTCAATTGTCCGTCAAAATAATGTATACACAAAGTGAAAAAGTGGATGTATTGTTATTGTTTGGAAAATATCACAGAAATTCAAGGAATGCTGCTGAGTTGTATGCTCAGAAATATCCCAATCGGCACCATCCATCCCATCAGTATTTTCCGTATGTTGAGAATCGTTTTAGGCAAGAGGGAAATCGAGAGGCAGAACAGAGGTTTATCATAAATGAGGAGACTGAGATTAACGTTCTTGCTATGGTTGAGGTTGACGAAACGGTTTCTTTGAGAGAAATTAGTCGAGAAATGGAGATAAGTCACGAATCAGCAAGAAAAATATTGAAAAAGCACAGATATCGAGCATTTGAATATCAGTTACATCAACATTTCAATGCCGACGATGGCGATAGACAAGTAGAGTTTTGTGATTGGTTGCTTCAAAATCATAGAGTTAACCCAAATTTCATCAACTTTATTCTATTTTCCGACGAATCACGATTTACAAATAATGGCTTGTTTAAACAGCAAAATTATCGGTAATGGGCCCAACAAAATCAACATGCAATGAGAGAGGGCAATTTTCAAGAAAGGTTTGGCGTCAATGTCTGGGCTGGTATCGTTGGAAACAGAATAATTGGACCAATATTATTTCAAGGTCAGTTAACTAGGGCTAGGTACTTAGGTTTTCTTCAAAATGAAATCGAGGATCATCTTAATAATCTACCTTTAGCAGTTTTACGGCAAATTTACTTCCAACAAGATGGAGCACCCCCTTATAATACCAGATACGTTCTTGATTACTTAATAGAGCATTTCAATAATCAAGTTATTGCAACCAATGGTCCAGTACGGTGGCCTGCCCGCTCACCGTATCTGACTGTGCTAGATTTCTTCATTTGGGGATATGTTAAAGAAAGAGTCTACTATGCAACAGCCCCAGCCACTCTCAAAATCTTAGAAGAAAGGATTCTACAGGCATTTAGAAGTATAACGCCACAAATGTTACGAAACGTGTTGAGAGAAACAATTGAACGAGCTGAAATGTGTCTTCAACAAGAAGGAATGCACTTTGAAAATTGCAAAAAAGTGCATCGCTGAAATTATTGTTAATTTTGTTAAATTTGTTGATCCAATCGCAAATAAATTAGTATTGTTAGATTCGTCAAAATACCCTTTTTACGGAAAGTGCTTGCCAAAAAATGGTCGCCATTTGAAAAATAATAGTTATACACGAAAATGTAATTTTGTCAACTTGTCTTATTCTTATCTATCATACTAGTAACTAAAACTTCGCGATTGTAATAAATATTCTGATATCCCCTGAGGTCCTTAGATTAGTTCACTTCATCATGGCCACCTAGATGTAATTTCAAAAGTGACTCCGAAAAAATTAAGTAGGCATAAAAACTTTCGAAAATGTCACATTCTGATCTAGTATTGTCTCAGAAATCAAAAAATGTTACAATATACAGGGTGTTCCACTTAAAAATTTAGAACCGGAGCCATTTCCGGTGAAACAGGAAGTGACCGGAAAGTGAAAAATATGTGAAAACAACTCTCCTCTCCACATACCATTCACCTATACCAAATCTCATTTTGATACACCTAATGGTCTAGAAGTTATGACTTGTCTAATAGATTCGTTGACACCCGGTATACTACTGTAGATTAGCTATTGTTCTGAAATAAGATAACTTGTCCTCTGTTTCATAATACTTTTCTACTGAATTCGTTATAATTGCGTAAAGTTATATGGATGTTTCTTAAGTACGTGTAGAAAATTTAGGAGCGTATTGCTGACATCAAAATAAGAAGAAAAGTTCCCATAAACATATGTCCAAAAGTTATTCATTTCTGAGATACAGAGTGTCAAAGTTGAATTCTTGTTTTTATTTTTTGTGAATAATATCAAAATAATTTTGATATTTGGGTAAAGTTTGGTATATGGGAATATTTATTATTTAGTTTGTGTAAAAAATATATTCTTGATAGAGGTCACTACGAGCAACTGTTTTCGAGTTATTCAGATTTGAAATAATCGATGCAAGTGATTTTGAATGACTAGATTATTTAATTCAAAATAAATTCAATTAGAAACTAGTTTTTTCACAATTAACACAAAATTTGATTTTGTCATTGAAAAATCATTCTAGATACCAAACTTTACTCGAATATCACAAATGTTTTGGCATTTATTCACAAAAAAACAAATATAATAATTAAACTTTGCCACTCTGTATCTCAGATACGAATAACTTCCGGACATGTGTTTATGGGAACTTTTTTTCTTATTTCGACGTCAGCAACATGCTCTTGAAGTTTCTATACGTACTTAAGAAACACCCTGTATATTTCTTTAAGTTGCGAGCAAGGTTAGTTCGTTCAGGTTAGATCAGACTAATAAAGTACTAACCTCAAAATCAATTTTTCTTCAACTTCCAATTTTCCAACTTGCGAGCTAGGTAAGTCCATTTAGGTTAGATTAGACTATTGGTTTCGTGCGTAACTGACAGCTTGGAGGTACAACAAACTTAAAAGAAGAAGAAAGAACCTCACTTTTCTGTTTGCTTTTGTAAATAAATAACGTTTTTCGGAGTTTTCTCTATTTCTGCCGTGTTTTTACTGTTTCTGCTGTGTTACAATTATTTCTGCTGTGTTATAACTATTTCTGGTGTTTTTTCTGTTTCTGATGTTATGTTGAAATTTATGAATAGATTTTACGACATATTATTTATAGTCAAGTTCAGATGATGTTCACCGACAACGGTAAAGATAAAATATCAGTAATCTGCATCGTTCCATATCTTCTTCAAGCTGGAAATAACAAGAAAACAGGAGTAAGTTATGTTGACAGGAAAAAAGCAACTAATAAGCCAGGTGAGCCCTGCAGAGTTTTGGACTAAAATCTATCAAATCCCAAGTGTCTGAACCTCACTGAAGATCAACCCCTATATAAAAGGGAGGTAAACTTGTTAGATATATCTCCTGTTTCTGAGGAAGATAAACAAAATTTACCGATGAGCTTGGTCGAGTCTAAAGTGGCAGTTCTTCATTCTATAATCAGACCATTTTCAAAGTCTTTGCACTTTGATTGTTCAGGAGTTGCTCTTTTAATTTGTTTAAATTCTTTAATTGTTAAAGATATGTCAACCTTTTCACTTTCTGTTATATTTTAATAAATTGAATACTTTTCCAGATAACTGACTTTATTCTGACATTCATATCTAAAATGTTACAAAATCTGTGTGCCAAGTAACAGATGAATATTTTAAATATGATTCATGGTTCAGGTCAATTTCGCCATTGATAGAAATGATCAAAGCTTGATAAATAATATAAACATATTTTCTTCCTTCTCAAATAAGCTCATTACTAAGGAAACAGACATAGTTCAAGTAACAGGTCCAGGCGGGTGGGTACTCTAGAGACCCTTGACGATCTTTTAGTTAGTTCTGGTGACACTGAGGTTGTGCAAGTGGAATTTCTTTCTAAATTGGTAGAAGATATTGAAGATCTTATAGGTGCATTAGAACTGCCTTGTTCACTTTGGAAAGGGATTTCCTCTACTGAAATAGTTCCCTGCCACTTCAAAACTACATGCTTTGTCAAATTATATTCATTGTGAAACCACTCTTCACGTCCACTAAATGATTTACAAGATCAGGATACATTCCAGAAGATATGGATCAATGTCTATTACTGATAGCACAGAGTAGCTGATAGTTTATTTTTATCCCGTTGTCGATGAATATCATCTGAACTTGAATAATATGTTGTCATTATTTCTAATTTTCAACAAAATCGCAGAAATGGAAATAACACATCAGAAACAGTAAAAACAGGGCAGTAACAGAAAAAACTGCGAAAAACTTTTTTTAATTACAAAAACAAACGGAAAAGTGAGGTTATTTCTTCTTCTTTTTCTACGATTGAGTTTGTTGTATCTCCGAGCTGTCAGTTACGCACCAAACCAATTAATTGGACAGGATAATTTTGCATGAGGTTGCTATTGTCTGTGGATGTTATTGGGCGGGGGATTATCAAGTAAAAATAGACACTTCATACGTTTTGACAATTTATTTGACAAAACTGTTTTTGATAGAACCTAATTTTATTATCGGAAAAAAGCGCACTTCATTGTGTTTTTTTCTATGTGAGCATTTATACATGAGAAGTTGCCTATGACTTAAGATTCATTCACAATTCATCAGCTCGTTTCAGATCCCTGGAAAGAAATTCCTGTTCTCTTTCTATGCAAGAGTTGAATTCCTCACTTCGTTTTCTTATCAAATCTTCTCAAGCTGAATCATTCCCAGCGGAACTGCAAAACTTATCGAAAGGCAAACCTCTTCCTCGCAAAAGTAGAATGTTGTCCCTACATCCCTTTATTGATGATAATAATAATAATAATAATAATGTTTATTGACAACAACAAATCAAAAGATTACAAAAGCAATTTGAAGAGTAAATAAACAGAGAAATTCACGAAAGCTGTAGTAAATACTGCTTGTATGTGAAATAGTTACCTATAAAACTAACAATAAAAGTTTGTAACATGAACAAAAGTTTGATAAAATCAATATTAAAATGTTAAGGTGTGGAAGTATAACAAATATATAAAATAAAAAAATTCGTCACAATCTGTTGACGTTTAAAATACTTTGAAAGTCACATTTCGGGAATAATCACAATTGGTGATTGTCACAATCGAGAATATTCACATTGCTAGGAAAGATCACATTCCAAAAAAATTATCACAGTCGGCATCAGTCAGGAAGTTCTCACGAATACAATTCTAATACACTTTAAAAATATTGAAATACAATACCTAATTTCTAAAACATTTCATATAATACTGTTCTGTCGGTGTTCAATATCCATTGTGTTAGTGTTGATTTGAAAACTGAGTAACTATGTATATTTTTCATACTATCCGGTATAACTGTGTATAATTTTGGATCCATATAAGAACCGCATCGTTGTCCAATAGTTTTCTCACATCTCGGTATTATAATTTTATTTTTCTTATTTCTTGTTGCCTAAGAGTGATTAACTTGTTGAGCGAATATTTTATTTTGAAACACATTTAACAACAATTTGAAGCAGTAAAGTTGTCTTGTATCGAAAACTTTATCTTCTTCATATAATTTTTCCGAAGAATATAGTTTTGTTTGATTATACATTATTTTAAGTATCCATTTCTGGATAACGTTCAGGTTTTCGAGATAGCAATTAGCGACACCACCCCATCCTACGATACCATATGACAGTTGTGACTGAACAAGAGAATAATATATTGTTTTGAGTTGTTTAATGTCTAAAAAATTCCTCAAGTAACTGAATCGTGAAAGTAGTCCTCTAATTTTTCTTATTATATTATTAATTTGTAAGTCCCATCTCAAATGTCTATCAACCACTATACCGAGATATTTGATAGATTCAGCTTCTGGAATTTTTGTGTCAATTCCAATTTCTAGGCTTCCCAAATTTGGAAGACCATTTGCATAACATGTGAACGGTATATATTTGGTTTTATCACAGTTAAGAGTAAGTTTGTTATGTCTAAACCATTTTTCGATTGATCTGAAGTCAGATTCAGCCTTTTCCTTTAAACGAACCCATGTTTCATCTCTATATAAAATGGCTGTATCGTCAGCAAAACTAATAATTTTGCCTTTGCACTCCATTCGGAGTAAGCCATTTATATATATTGTGAACAGCAGTGGCCCCAATACGGTTCCTTGTGGAACACCACAAGTCACAGTTCTGGATTCACTGAAGAAATCATTTATATTAACTTTCTGTTGGCGATTTGATAAGTAACTTTTCAATAAAGTGTAAATTCTTCCCCTCATTCCGCAGTGTTCAAGTTTTTCCAACAATAATGAATGAGAAACAGTATCGAAAGCTTTTGAGAGGTCGACGAAGATGCATAAGGCTGATTTTTTCTTGTCAAGTGCAGAGTATATATCAGTAGTTAAATCTCTTATAGCATCTTCTGTCGATTTTTTCTCTCTGAAGCCATATTGATTACTCGATATTATTTCATATTTATTGAGAAATTCCACCATCCTAGACTTTATCAGTTTTTCAATTATTTTAGACAGATTGGAAATTAAAGAAATTGGTCTATAATTATCCATTTTGGATTTGTTTCCACTTTTGAATAAAGGTTTGATGATACCTACTTTGAGAACCTGTGGAAAATTTCCCGTTTCAAAGCATATATTGATTATGTGAGTTAATGGGGCAGATATTTCACAGGCAATTTTCCTCAAGGTTTCAGCACGGATACCATCATAGCCTGGGGACTTTCTTGATTTCAAACTCATAATAGTTTTGATTACCTCTGGTTCAGAAGTGGGCGAAAGGTACATACTATCTCTGATATTACGTTCTTTTCCTCTGAAATCATCTGGTGGAACAATTTTTTCCCCCATTGTTCTTCCCAGGTCAGTATATGATATAGGTATTCTCAGGGTTGGGGGCAGACTAAGACATTCTCCATATGAATTTGATAAAAAGCACCCCATAATAATTTCAGCAAATCATCATTTCTCAAAGTTACTATTCCATAACGAGCATAAAAAGCTTCTTCATGCTGGACCTCAGCAATTGCTTTACTCAATACGTGAAACTTATTGTCCCATTCTTGGGAAGAATCTTGCGAAGAGAACTGTTCATGAGTGTATCGTGTGCTTCAAAGCCAAACCGATTTCTATAAATCTTCTTATGGGAGATCTTCCTGAAGCAAAGGTCACTCCTTTTCTTCCATTCATCAATACAGGGTGGATTACGCCGTTCCTTTTACGTTGAGAGACAAACCTGGCCGACGTTTTAAAACCTACAAGGTGCCTTTTCATGTGTTTATCAACAAAGGCGGTTCATATTGAACTAGTCAGCGAATCGACCAGTGATGCCTTTATTTCTGCTCTTAAACGGTTTATTGCAAGACGAGGCAATCTCGAAAGTATCTATTCCGACAACGGTACAAATTTCGTAGGTTCCAAAAACCAGTTATTGGAAATTCTTGAAAAAGCACAGCGATGAAATCGAATCTTCTACCTCGTGTCAAGAAATATCATGGCATTTCATTCCTGCGTACTCCCTACATTCAGGCTGGCGTGAAGTCAATGAATAGGCATTTGAAACGTGTTCTATCAGAAGCGCTCCTCACATTTGAAAATTTTCAAATTGTTTTAGTGCAAGTAGAGGCTATTTTAAACTCCCGTCCTTTAACTCCTTTAACCACAGACTTATCTGATCTTACCGCCCTAACTCCTTCCCACTTCCTCATTGACCGCACACTTACCTCTATTCCTGAGCATAATTTCATGGACATCAAGATAAATCGATTGGATCAGTTTGAGAGACTCCAGCAACTACGCCAGCATCTTTGGAAAATATGATCTCTCAAGTATATATCAGAACTTCAAGGCCGACAAAAATGGAAAGAAAACAAGTCACAAATGAACATTGGCGACCTGGTTATTATCAAAGACTGCAACCTGAGTCCTTTACAATGGAAGCTTGGTAGGGTTATCCAGTTGTATCCTGGTTCCGATGACATTCCGCGGGTTGCTGCTTTACGTACGATGAATGGTGAAATTCTCAAACCTGTGTCCTCTACCTCTGTGAGGCTGACCCACTGAAGCTGAGTTGAAATGCCACTCTTTCAAGGTGGGGGGCCTGTCCAATTTCCTTCCTAAGTCGGCGCCCATGACTGCTTTTGACGAACGTGACGACGGATAACAAATGCTTTCATACAATGTCAATAATAAATATCAATTTCTCTGAATTGTCAAACTTTACATCTTTGTAAAATACCTTCATTAAAAGAAAAGAATTGCAACCAGCGCGTTCATTCTTCATCTACATTTCTACATGTGGTGTACCCCAGGCTCTATGCTAGGTGCTGTTTCATTCCTTTTATACATAAATGATCTGACCATGTTACCAATTTCTGGAAAGTCGCATTATCCGCGGACGACACCACCATACTATCGCACCATAAAGATAAAAATAAAATACACAAATTGGTATCTTCTGACATGGTTAAAATCCAGAATTGGTTCGATTCCAACTCACTCTCTCTACATTCTAAAAAATAGTGTTATTGCATTCAAATGTTGTATATCAAAAATGCGTTTAGGAAGTCAACTGATAGAAAACAAGAATTCCGAAAAATTTTTGGGATTACTTTTGGACAGTTACTTGAAATTCGAAAAGCACATAACTCATCATGAAAAACCAGCTTCTGGTTGGTATGTTTTGAGAAAAGTGTGAAACGAATTAGAATTTACTGCTGCCAAATCGTTTTATTATGCACTTATAGACTCCCATTTACATGGCATATTTTTCTGGAGGTTATGTAACAACTCGTTCAGTCAGTACTTGTACTTTAGGAACGGAAAATTAGGTAACTTTTCAGTGCAAAATTGAGAGAATCATGTAAACCTTTATTTAAAGATTATAAAATCCTAGCTCTTCTCTCAATTTTTGTATTTCTATAATAATAAATAAATAGAACTTTATTATACTGCACACTACATTTAGGAACATAAGTAAATAAAATTGCGGTAATAATGCGATTGGTAAATAATAAAGTCGTGTAGAACGATAAGTACATCAATATGTACTTGTTTCGTAAAGTGATAATGTGGAACAAATAACATGTTAAATATGATTACAAAATATTATGGCTAAAACATATAAAATATAACTATTCAAAAATTCAAAAATGATCACATACACACAATAAAATATTATTAAAAAAATCATTTTGAATTAATTTCCCATTAAAACTAAAACTAACAACAACAGCAACAACCAAGTATATGACAAGTATACATAACAATTATTATAGTAACAGTTTTCTCAGATCCCGCTACTCGAATATTTTCAATAAATCGATTCTTTGACTCTGTAGCAAATATTTTCTCAATTGTTTTTTGAAAAATTTGATGTTTGTAATTGATTTGATTCCTTCAGGAATAGAGTTGTAAAGTTTTGGAGCGAAGTAGAGATAGGAACGTTTGGTAACTACTCTCACCATTCGAGGCATAATATAATGATTTTTCTGACGAGTAGAATACTGATGAGCGGGAAGTGCTGCACTATGTTTAGTTGCATGATATTTGATACAAGAACATAGAAAATACATTTGCCTTATATCTCAAATTTGAGTCTCTGCATAGAGATTATCTGAAGGATATCGCCTTTTTTTCGAGAATATCAATTTGAGAAATTGCCTTTGAATAACTTCAAGATTATGAATATGCGTTTTCAAGGCTCCTTCCCATACCGCTATTCCGTAACGGATATGACTCTCCACAAGGGAGTAATATAATGTTTTCAAATATTGCACTGGTAGGAGTTTTTTAAGTTTTCGGAATTTGAACAATATTGACCTCAACTTATTAACCGTATATTGGATGTGTAAGTCCCATTTCAGATGGGGATCAATTATCATTCCTAAATATTTCATTTTATTTTCGGATAGAATGTGAAAGGGTGTGTCAGTGCGAATTGTTAGTCGATTGAAAGGGGGCATCCCAGAGGAATTGCAACAGAATGGAAGAAAAAAGGTTTTTTCAATATTCATTGTCAACAGTTTGTTGTCCAGCCAGTACTTGATTCGAGAGAAGTCATTTTCAACCTTACATTTCAGTTCATTCCAATCATCTGCTTCGTAGAAAATGGCTGTGTCATCTGCAAAACCGATAATATTTTCATCATCACCAAGGGAAAATAATCCATTAATATATATATTGAATAATGTTGGACCTAGCACGGAACCTTGAGGAACTCCGTAATCGATCACCTGATTGCTGCTCAATGTATCATCAATTCTTACCTTTTGATATCTTCCAGTCAAATACCTCTCGAATAATTTCAGTATGTTACTTTGTATTCCAGTATCTTCTAGGGACTGCAGAAGGAGGTGATGACTGACAGTGTCAAATGCTTTCGACAGATCGATGAATACACAGAGAGATGGTTTGCTCTCATTAAGAGCTTCGACTACTTTTGAAGTCAATGACAAAATAGCGTCCTGAGTCGAAATGCCCTTTCTGAATCCAAACTGATTTTTTGATATTATGTTATATTTTTTGAGGTACGAACTGAGTCTTTTCTTCATGATTTTTTCAAATATTTTCGAGAGATGGGTAACTAATGAAATTGGACGATAGTTTGTGATTTCAGATCTATCACCTTTTTTAAATAAAGGAATGACAATTGATATTTTAAAATTTACACATTCGTTGAGGATATAAGTTAAGGGATCTAAAATGTAGTTAGAAATTAATTTGATATTTTCAGCTCTTAAGTCATCAATTCCTACAGACTTTCCATTTTTAAGCTCAAAAATTGTGTTTTTTATTTCCATTCGGCTTATTTCTTCGAAAACAAATGAGTTTGTAAGAGATACTCTTTTCATTCTTAAATGAGTGTTGGTTTTTATTTTGCTAGCGAGAGTTTTTCCAGTTTCTGAGAAAGCTATATTGAATGTATCCGCTATTTGACTTTTTTCAGTAAGGATTTCACCAGTTGTATGATGTTTTATTTGAACTACAGAATGTTTTTGTTTTTTTTGTCTTAGATATTTGTTGAGTTACGTTCCATAGTTTTTTGGAGTTATTTTTGTTGCTGTCTATTTGCTGTTTGTAAAAATTGGATTTCGTTTTATTTATAAGGAAAGTTAGCTTATTTCGATAACTTTTGTATTGTGTTTTCAATTCATCATTATAAAGCTGTTTATGCATCAGACGGAACATAGTGTTTTTTTTATTAATAGACTTCAGGAGACCATTCGTTACCCAAGGGGCTATTTTTGTGTTTTTCCTGTTTGTGCGTCTTCTCTCTGTGCATGCATCTATTGCATTGACAACAATATCGATAAATATTTTAGTCGCTTGATTTGGAGTAGGAGCAGAGTATACATTATCCCACGTAATCTTCTTGAGTTCATCTTGTAATTTGTTTTCATTGATACATTTTATAAAATTATTTTTACTTTCTTCCCTTTTCGATTCTGTACCAACACTACCGACCACTATTTGTAGTATAGTTGTGTAGTGGTCTGTTATTGTTGTTTTTAATATAAGTGGAATTATTTTGTCATTCAAATCAGAACTCTTAGATTTCATGAAAATGTGATCAAGACAGCTTTTACTATTAGTTGTGCTCTAGTTGGTGCGTTTATGGTGGAAATATATCCAAACCCATTCAGAGTATTCAAATATTCGGCAGTATCGTTATCATCGGATTTTGTTAGATCAATATTTATATCTCCCAAAAACAATGATACATCAAAATTGGTATCATCACAGTTTTCGAGGAAGTCATAAAAGTGTCTATTGAACTCTTGTAAATTAGAATTTGGAGATCTGTATAAGGTTGTGATTAAAAAAGTATTTTCTATGTCCAGGTTCAATTTTATTTGAAGTGCCTTTATTTCATCGTACACCACTGTCGTTTCATGTGTGAAATTATAACATGATTTGATATAAGCGACCACCCCATCATTTTGATTAAAATGACTTTCATTGTATATCATGTTATAACCATGAATGTTGAGAGTGCCCATATCGATTATATCTCTAGTTTCGCTCAGAATCAGACAGTCGATTTCAGAATTCAAACACTGTAGCATCACTATAAATTCATCTAAGTTTTTATTGATACTCCTGATATTCATTTGCAAGATTTTAAAATTCTTTGAGTTTTTATTTATATCCAGTATTTGTTTACATTCTTCTATACTATATGTTTCAATGTGATCTATTTCGAAATCCCGAATATACTGATCCATTATAAAAGAAAATGAATACGTATTATACAAATTATAAGTAAATTAATAAATGTTGAATGAGTAGTAGATTGATAATATTATATTTTTTAACTATTATTACTATTTGGTACTATTTTTTCTCCTGTTTATAGCGTCGCCCATTCCTTGTTGACGTGTGTTTGGCTTGTTTGAAATTCTAGAGATGTTTCCTTCCGCTGTGTTGTTTGAGCTGTTATTGATTATTTTTTTTGTAGTTGTTCGTTGACTTGAGGGTACTCCTGGGTCTTTCACTATTTCTCTAGTGGCTTTTGGTGTTGAAGGGCAGCTGTTTGATTTTGAAGAAGTTTTCGCTTCCAAGTCTTCGTCCTTCTGAATTAAATCAGAAACCTGGTAAGCTTTATCGTTGACAAATAATTTGTTCTTTTTTATGTAACAAACGTTCGATGTATTCAATTTTGCGAGCAGTAAGTGTTTCCTTAGAATGTTTGATTCTTCCCGTTGTTGGTGAGTTTGATCGGGAACGATACTAATATTCCGCCCTTGAAGATTTTTACAATTTTTCAATATAATATTTCTCATCCAATAAGTAACGAATTCTATTTTGAGTGGACTCGTAATAGCTTTTCCCAGCGTATAGAAATTGTTAATATCCGTGGGCTTCACTTTCACTTTTAGTAAGGTTTCGAGTTGCTGGCAGATGTTCTCTATTGTCAGAAAATCTTTTTTGTTTTCCAAACCAAAAATAATAATGCTGTTTTTTTTATTTTCTTGCTTCAGATTCTCCACTTCTTCCTTCAGTAGTTTATTTTCTTCTTCTAGTTCTTGAACTCTACCGTTGATTGATACTATGTTCATCAAAAGCCTAGTTTCAGAAGCTTCGATGGAATTTTGAATGTCGGTCCTATTTTTCAAAATTTCTGCGTAGATATTTTCCAAGGTGATTGTTTCCGTCATTTTACATCAATGTTTGATTCAGGTTTACCAAGTAGCAGTTCTCAGGAGACTGGATACAATCTGGCAACGTCGCTACAGAATTTGCGGGGTAGCTGGGGTCTTATCAGCGAGTGATAATTGTGTTGATGGTTTTTAGTTTATCGATATTGGACTGAATAAACCAGTAATGCAACAAAAAGTTCTACAAACACTCACATGTATCCAAATTCCATCAAGTCACATCTGGATGCACTTTTCAGTTTTGATTATTCTAGAAGAAACTGCATTTTTGTTCACTTTTTGAATGAGACGGAGACTATGTTTGTTTGCGCGGTTGCCAACTTGTTCTTCCTATAATTCATAAGAATAGATTTCAGCACGAAATCAACATCACCCCCTATAATACTCGCCAGAACTAAATTTAGTTGATGCTTCCCATTTCCACATCCAAAACCTAGTAAAAGATTCTCTAATTTACAACGGAGTGAAAATGTGAAATAAAACAGCAGGTGATTTTAAATAGAGAAATCTTCAGGTTTTCAAAGACAAAACAAAAAATCTATCAAGTGATAATGCCTACTACAGCTTGAAAGAGTTTTTCGAGGATACATGTTAAAATTTACCGTTATTGTTAAATTTGTTCATATTTTTAAATTCATATATTGTGAAAATATTCAATTAAGGCTCAATATTCATGTTTTTATTATTATGTTAATCATGTGATTTGTTTATTGATTCTGAGAGTAAAATAATATATTCTTATCCATATGGAGTAAATTTTTATACATGTGTTTGTCATATGTTTTCTTATGTACAATAAATATATGTATATTATCTCTCTCTATCTGTTTCTGTCCCAATCAGTTATCTGTGGCACAGTGTTATGGATCTATTAACAAGCAGTTTTTATTGCTGAGACATAACTCTCACTTCAGAAGAATGTTGTTTGTTGGCGGAAGCAGAAGAAATATTTTCCGCAATGAAAATTTCACTTGCCCGAAATGAAGAAAAGTCATCAACATATTTTACTTTGACGATTTTTCTCGGTGAACGTTACAACACTGAGAAGACCATGTCAAGAAGCGAATTTCCTCCACAAAATGGATCTTTGGATCAACTCATAATTAGGTGTTCTCAGAAATAGCAATACTTTTCCTAACATGTCTATTTCTGTCCGTGGAAATTTCATTGATTTCTACCAAATTTCCACAACACTGTTTGTAAGCAGAGAGCGCCAACCCGAAAACACTACATTATTCGTGCACCAAAGTGTATTAGTCTAGCAGATGTGTCCCCTAGGAATGAATAGCATGCATAAATAACCTTGCCATTAGACAGAGTTTCTCCAATGTTTCCTTTATTGATTCGGCTCTTGGAGTTGTTAACTCAGAATAATTGAATCATTTTCCTTTATTGCCTGACCGCGGGTAGTTTCCCTTGAGCCAGCCAATTAATTAATTGCTTTGATGCTGTTTTTTTCAATAGACTTCCATACTTCAACTGCGATAATTGAATAATTGGAAATTTGAGAGAAACCTTCCAGAAACATTCGATTGAGTTTGTGAATACGAGGGTGTGACACAGATCGTTTTAGTCTAAAAGCTGGCAGCCACTTTGTCTCACTGGCGGATCTAGAGAGTTTTTCAGGGGGGGCATGAGTTATTGGAAATTTTTAACCGAAGTAATACAATCCACAGGAATGAAACATAAATAAATTATCATTCGAAACCAGTGGACAATAATGTAAATAGGATGAAACAAAATATGACGAAACAAACCAAAACTCAATTCGACAATTCTAGTAAATAATAAAGTCTCAAAAATGAAACACCTGGAACAACTAAAAAATTTTTATTGATGAAAAAACATTTATTTTTGGCCACTGTTTGCAAATAATCTGAAAACTCTGAAAACAACTGAACCCAGAAATCATCAGTGAACAATAACATAATCATATTATGGAATCACAAAACAAGCAAAAAGTTAAAGCATGAACTCAAAAGAATTCCAAAATACAAGATAAGTCTGAGGTACCAATTGGAAGATTAACCCTTTCAGTATCAACCTTTTTTTCAGCAAGAGAAAAATTTATTTGTGCTTGAACCTTACTTAAATGAATTCAAATAATACATTTTTGCCATAAAAAAATGTAGCACATATATTTGAAAAAATAATTTTTTATTCTTTGGTGTTTTGGCATTTTATTGTGGGTACATTTATACCCAAAAGTACTTAAACATAATTGGTATATCTGACGAAACTATCGCTGATGAAACGTAAGAAAGCAATTTTTGTCCTTTCGGAGGCACAAATGGATATTACACTTCTGAGATTTCCATCTTGACTTGCCTCCACAACCAGGGTTTTTGCACCTCAAAGGTAAAGGTAACTCTGGGTGCTCTGGAAAATGTCCTATATTATCAAATTGCACCTCAGAAAGAGGTCTAACTTCATTGTTTTGACGTTCTGCTGCCACTACCGGACTAGATGTATCGCTTGATGGTCTTCTCCGTTTTCGGTTGTTGCAAGAGTTGACTTTTACGAGAGATTCACCAATTTTCATCCTGAAGTGTAAAAGGTCCATGACATCTTTTTGAGAAATTCCTAGAGTATGCAAGTCTTGTTTATACTCCAACCAGGAGTTTGTTATTGCCATGTCAACTGCATGAAAGATTAGTCGAACAGTCCACTTTCTACAGCGACTTTTCATTTTATAGAAAGCGATAAGAGCATCTGTTTTATCTATGCCACCCATGGACCTATTATACTTTTGTATGACTTCGGGTCGATTTACGTCAATGAAGGATTTTGTTTTTCTATCCCAGCGTTTCACAAGGTTTTCGGTACCAACCCCAACAAAGTTGGATACCATCATAACTTCTTCCGTAGATCCTTTCTCTTTTTAAAAAAATCCTTCACAGCAGTTAGAGGTAGTTTAGAAAACCTATTGAGCCAAGCAGAGCCAGCAAGAAATATTGATTTTTGATTGAGAATTTGCAGAAGATAATAGATCGTAAAATAATTGTCACAGTATAACTTATGCTTATTAGGTTCGAGTTCTTTTGATAATTGTAATACGACAGCTGCAACCTGTCCATATTTCAAATAGGAAGGCTCTATTTTCGTGGTACTGCCTTGATAGATTAGAAAATTGTACGTCAGTCCACTTTCACCACCTAATAAATAGAGCTTTACTCCCCACGGATAGGGCTTGTTTTTGATGTACTGTTTTATCGACAATCTTCCTTTGAATGGCATGATCTGTTCATCGATGCAGACATTAGTTTCTACCTGTAGTTCTCTACATCTCTTTAGGACGGATTGAAAAATTAGTCGCATTTTCTACAGTTTGTCGTTGCCCAGTCTGGGTTCCAGATTGTTAACACAATGTATGTGGGTGCGAAGTTTGAAAAAACGTTATTGTTTCTGTAAAAATATCCGGGAATTCCGGGATATTTTGGTGGGTATATGTCTAGTTACTTATTGCACATTTTGTAACAATTTTACGTTTTTTTCAAAGTAATGAAGTCATCATAGTTACATTCTTCTTCACCCTGTTCTTCTTAATCATCCTCTATTTCTTCCTCATCCTCTATTTCTTCTTCATCCTCTATTTCTTCCTCAGAATCCCCCTCGTTTAGACGTGTTGTATCTCTTCTTCGTTATCACTGTCATCACTAGAAACTCCTTCTATTAGACCGGCAGATAGTGACAGATTTAGGTGCCCCATTTTCACATACAAGCCTCGAATAGGGTTGAAAAGTAAGTCGATGTTGAGTTGAATGAAGGGAAATTTAAGAGTGGCTCGTGGGGAAAACATATGGAAAAATCAAAAAGAATTTCCATTAAATTTTCCAACGACAAAATCTACTTTTCCATTCGCGCCACTCAAGCCATTATGGTTTTCGGTCTAGTGACGATGTAGGTTTTCATAATTTCGATGGGCTTGCGTGGGAAAATCTGTTAAAATCTAGATTTTTCTTTACAAGCCAGGTTCTACTAATTAATGATTAGATGAACACGGCTCGCGTTAAAATATGGAAATTCGAATTTTCCATGGAAAATCGAATTTTCCATATGTTTTCCCCAGGAGCCACTCGTAAATTTCCCTCCATTTTACTCAACATCGATGTACTTCTCAATTCTATTCAAGGCTTGTATGTGAAAATGGGGCACCTAAATCTGTCACTATCTGACGGTCTATATGTCAGACAGCCCTTTTTCTAACTCCTCTAGCAACTATTTCTCCGTTAATCGTCTTTTTAGACGCATTTTACCCTGAAATAAAAAATAACACCAAGTCAATTTGGGTACGATTGTACCTATCAAATTTGAGAAAGTAAAATTTCAATAAAATATATTCACAAATAGTAAGAGCTAACACTATTTTCAACATTATACTGAAACATAAACTGCGATTGACTATTATCCAACTGATATGTCAAGAAAAAACTGTACTCACCTATTACCAACAAAACGATTGCCACCATATTACTTTTGACATTAATTTTCATTCAGAATGAAATGACCCATGCGCCATCTATGTACAATACACGTAAGTATAGTAATTGTAGAATATAAATTTCTTTAAACTAGTTTCATTTACAAATCTCTGTGGAGTTATTTGAGTATTAGTTTTAATGGGTACAATAATTGTACCCAAGATGACTGAAAAAGTTAAGTAATTATTTTGTCAATGTGGTAGAAAATGTAATATCTTCTTTACCTGATGCGAATGAGACTTCGGTTGACTTACTCGATTCCCTTTCAACATCGTGTGATTTTTTTTGTTTTGTACCCGTATTTCGGAGATAATCGGGGTAGTTGGTTCATTGAAAAAATCAAAATCAATCAATTATCGCCAAATTTCGATAATTCCGGTTTTGGGTAAGATTCTGGAAATCATCCTTATGAACAGATTGGTACGTTATTTTTCAATTAATAATTTTCTCATTAAAGACCAGTATGAGTTCAGAGCAGGAAAGTACACAATTGATGCTTTGTTGAAGGTCGTAAGTTGCATGGTTGATGGCCTTGAAAGGGGTGATGTGACTATTACACTGTGTGATATATTTTTCGATATATTAGAATTATTAATTTTTGTTGTTGGTCTTACTCTTTGCTTTGTTTACAGGTAAACAGCATTGGTGTACCGTATCGAAGAAGTGAGTATTCATTTCAACATTCAAATTGTTTTACCAAATGCTATAAATAACATTTCTCCACGACCATCACAGAATTTGCCAATTCTGAAATCAAATTTGATTACAGAATGCTGGAATTCTCTCTCTTGAGATTGAAGAAATATTCTGCAACACCTCTGCCCCCATGCAATTTAAATGTATTTACATTCTCTCTCTTGTGATAGAATAATATTCTCACACTGGTTAGCAATAATAGCATTAGCTTCGACGCAGTTGATTGTCATCGTAGTGGCAAAATTTGAGTAAGTGTCAAAATTATTGCTGTCACGTTTCCTATCTTTGATCGTGGAGAAAATATAGTCTGCTACTCGGTTAGAATGAAAATTCGTGATGCTCGTGGTTCCTCAAGCTCGCCTTCGGCTCGCGCTCGGAACTTTCCACTCTCATCGAATTTTCATTCTAACCTTGTTACAGAATTTACTATTTTGAACTGTTAGATGTAGACAATTCTGTGATTTTCTGAACGTTGGTGGAACTTTTTGGAGCATTGAGATAATCCCCAAGTTCTTCAAATATATAAAAGGAGGAGAGGGATGTCATTCACTTCAGTTTGAATAATTGAAGATGTATAGATAGATTTTGTTTTGATCGTTAGAACAATCTAAAAAAACGAACATTATATGAAATTCCAAAAGTTATAGATCATCTCACTCATTTTAGAAATCCCTCTATATTATTCTGGAGTCTTCTGAATGTTTTTGGAAAATTCTGGAACACAAGGAAATATACCTTCTAGAATAATTTCGAACACTGCTAACTGCATTTTGGATTTTTTTTCTTGGACATCATGATGTATTCTGAGTTTATTGAGATACAATGACATTTTACACTGACCAATACATGCCTCTTCTGACAGCCAATGAGATTTCGTCAATCTCTTAGAATGGATCCGTCAATTAGTATTATGAAAACCTACCTGGCTTAATCATTTGATCAATCATGTAGTGAATGGTAGTATTGCAGTTTCTATCACTTCGGAATCCCATACTGTTATTTTGATTTAATGGTTTTCAGATGACAATTGAAAAGTTAATGTTAACAGCCTTCGTCCGTTAAGATTTTTTAACGCACAAATCACTTGTTCAAATATTTTTTCCAAAACTTCATTCTGCTTACAATGACAATAATTATAATATTTGGCCAAAAGACCAAAGAAAAATACTAACTATTTATAAAGAACCCTGCACTTTTTATAGGTAAAATGGTTCTCGGTGAAATTGTCTGAATTTTTAGTATATTCTAGTATTCGATATACTGATTGAAAGTGCAGAATCGCAAAGTTCGTTGATGGATAGATTTTGAAATACACGTTCAAGATAAAAATCAGTAATTTTTATTCAATTATTTTCTCGAGATTTGAAAGTGCCAACTGCATTTTTTTTCGCTCTTATCATCAACGTATCTTCACATTACTAAATATCATTCAGATGGTGCAGATTATATCATTATGTACAGAGTGAAAAATAAAAACATTTTAGTAAAGTCTGAAAATTCGATGTAATAATGAAATATTGATAAAATTATTTTGGCTGGTTCTTTCCTACATATCCTGTACATTCAAGTGAATTATCATCCGCCGAAGAGAGCTGATACCGTATAAACATGATTTCGTTGGGATATATGATCATGAACATTTTCCATGATGAAAATGACAAAATATCAACGTTTCAGAAATCACCCTGTAATTCACGATTAACTCGGTGAAATTCCTTTATTATTATTTAATATATTTATCATTCTTTCCTCAACACTGTCCCAATAATTCAGTTTCCTACTATTACTAGTTTTATAGTTATTAATTGAGAAACTTATTACCATTTGCATGACGATTTGAAGGAACTTGTTCACGCGTACATTCTACTAGTGGCCAAGAATTTTCACAAGTAGTGAAACGTGAGAATGTGGAGATCAAAATAAATGTAACATTATATGCAGGGTGATGACCAATGACGGTCCATTCAATTCCATCTACCATTTAGGAACTGACTGAATATACGACACATCAGTTACAGCTTACAACACAGGCATGAGTCAGATACAATTCCTAATGCTTGGATTGAAGGTAACAAGGAACAGACTTTACCGAATCCACCTCCCCCGTAGCAGCGCTACGGTCCTCGTACAACAAGAAAACCCTATCGGCTTTCGGGTACATTTTGATTCGGCCATTGACGGAAAGTGAATGAAAAAAAATCTATTAGTTCCATCAGTGATAATTATTATTACCTTTTCGTATTGAATTACCTATATTGACGAAATATAATAGATGTCTATATGTTTCTATTGATAGCCAGCAAATATAAAAATCATGGAAACTTCTATCCGAGTGGAACACGCATTGGAAAAAAACCGTCGCTGCCCAGACAAATTCTATTAGAAATATAAGCGTTCTATCAATAATTTTCACTTTTCCCAGAGAGTTCGTTTTTCATTCCGACATAGCTTAAAATAACAAAACTCACTCAACTATCTGTACCTTACATTATTAATTTCATATATCTGGTGTGATTGTTATCTCTAATCTTCACCCTCTTTTACATTTATTTTGATCTCCACATTCTCACGTTTCACTATTTGTAAAATATCTTCTTGGCCACTGGTAGAATGTACGTGTGAACAAGTTCCTTCAACTCGTCATGCAAATAATGATAAGTTTCTCAATAAATATGAAATTAGTCATAGTTAGAAACTAAATTTTTGGGACAGTGTTGAGGAAAGAATGATGAATATAATAAATAATAATAAAAGAATTTCACCAAGGTAATCGTGAATTACAGGGTGATTTCAGAAATGTTGATATTTTGTCATTTTTATTATCGAAAATTGTCACGATCACCCTACGGAATCATGTTCATGCGGTATCAGCCATCTTCGGAGAATGATGATTCACTTAAATATACAGGATGTGTACGAAAGAACCAGCCATATATTTCACAAATTTTTCAAATCACCCTGTACGAAATGTATGAATTGTGATTAATGATGGAATGAGAATAATACTTTTATCAAGATTTCATTATTACATCGAATTTTCAGACTTTACTAAAATGTTTTTATTTTTCACTCTGTACATAGTGATATAATCTGCACCATCTGAATGATATTTAGTAATGTGAAGATACGTTGATGATGAGAGCGAAAAAAATGCAATTAGCACGTCCAAATCCCGAGACAATATTTAAATAAAAATTACTGATTTTTAACTTGAACAGACTTTACTCAAAATCTATCCATCAAAGTACTTTGCGATTCTGCACGTTCAATCAGTACATCGAATACTACAATATACTAAAAATTCAGACAATTTCACCTAGAACCATTTTACCTATAAAAAGTGCGGGGTCCTTTGAAAAGTAATTTTACAATTGCTATTATTTGAAATTTCTATTCCATCGATGGAAGATTTACCATCTATAGCACCAGTATTTGAACTTGTTGTCGGCCTCATTACTATGAAATAGTTGTCTCGTTATCTTCATTCTCTTTGAACCTGAATTTTCAATATGCGACTCCGCCACCGCAGAGGAGTTCCAACCTCCAAGTTTTTTTACCGATAGTAGATCGCAACCATTTTCTACAAGCATAGTAGCCGAGGATCTGCAAAACGAGTGCCCTGCGTAGAGCTGAGGATTTTCCAATTTCAAGAATGCTGCAATTTTCTTTCGACAGCTCCAATAGTGTGAATGCACACAACTTATTTCACACATTTACCACTCCTAAAACTAATGAAGAATCGCCGATTTGGTGTTCCATATGTATCAGAAGGAAGTCCTTCTTTGGGAATAACAAATACCCTGCTCTTTTTGTTTTTAGTATATCTCAATTGGACCAAAACTCTGGTACTGGTGCTTTCAAAATCATCCACAGTCAGCTTAACAAGTTCGTCACGTCTACAGGCGCCAAACATACCACACATTAATACAACCTTTTCAAGCAACCATATATGATCATCTGCCTCCAAAAACTTACACCTGCTTCAGGTAATATTTTTGCTTTCTTTGGTATGAATCCATCAGACTTTCGTCTCAAGAACAAAAATAATTTTCCAAATCTGAAAATACCATTTCTGTAGGTAATACTCTAATACGGTATACGATTTAAAATAACTAACCTTGAAATGTAATTGTTGTCATAAACTTTCGAAGCAAAATCTTGGTCCACAGCGAGTTAGGAGAAAACACCTCTGATTTTTCTTTCGTATAGGCGGATAATACATCTTCATTTACCACCTTTACATTCTTCCTTTTACGCCACTCTTCAAAATTTTCATATACTTTTTGATATCGCTCTTGAGTTATTTTCGGTAAATCAACACTCGCTGCACATGATTCTCCCTATATTTCTAAATAAATTTGGTTTTGTTTCTCAATTTCTTCAATTTCATGCATGGTCGTTGTTAAAGCGAACTCGCGAGCACAAAAAACTGACGTTGTTTATTAATATTGTTGTGATATTGGAATTTTTCAGTAGAATTACGAGGTACGTGGTTTGTTTTTTCCTCGGAATCAAAATATAATCTTTCAGCGGGATAACGAAAAGTCTTTAACGACACACGGCCGATACGCAAATGATGGATTCGGTTGTTTTAATCCTCGGCTGCGCCTCGGATTACAATTTTCAACCTCATTCGTTATTTGTTATATATCGGCATTGTAACGTTTATGGTTCCGAGCAATAAAATATATAGAGGTGCTATTTCTATTTTCATAATGCACAACACACATTGTTATGAAAGCTGCATATCACTATCCTTTGTGATCGTTTGTGGTTGAGGGGTAATCTTCGAGTTCGGAGAGGAAGATTTGTTATTGTTATGATATCTGGATGTCAGCTTAGAACCAGTGGCGGCCGGCGTGCTGATTAATTTTTTTCATGTTAAATTTTTTTTTATACGATGCCTGGTTGGAAAGCACGTGTGTTGTCAAGATGTCTATCAAAAATAATTTATTATGCTAAGAATTCGATTCTTGCTGACAAAGCATAGAATAAGGTCACAAAAAAGTGCTGAAGTAAAAAAGTCAAAATATTCAAATTGTTGAGTCACATCAGTAAACTAACTATATGCTACTCATGCATAATAAAACACATAAGAATTTACACATAAACTGTAATACACACAAGAGATTACATTCAAATTTATGTTGAAAGTGTATCATTGAAGTACTCATTCAAAGTGTAGTAAAAGCCTTAATAGGTCTTTTTCTGATGTTTTTTCTGAATTTAGATTATTGGTATCCTGAGGCAGATAATTAAAAGGGATTTTTAGAGTTGTTAAAAAGTCATGTCTTAACTTGTGTCGAGTCAGGGAGCCATCGATATTACAAGTCTGTCGGTAGGAAAACGAGAATTTCTCATGTAGTTATTATTTTACTACTGTTTCTGGACCATCAAACAGTCTCTAGTATAAATATTGAGGTTAGCGTCCTTACAGTTTATGAGTTAAATAGGGGCCGACATGTATCTCTGAAGATATCTCTGCAGACATACCAAACAACAGCTCTATTTTGATGTAGTCTTGATTTGCTAACATGGTGGAGCGGTGATTTGCTTATTGTAAATCGTCTGTCCAGCTTGAAACAAATTAAAATTTTGGAATGCATTCTTCCATGCCTTTGCTGAAGTAGTATACTTTTTTGTTTCTGACGGATTATAGTTCTCGTTGCTTCTTTAAATACTTTCTTCTGGTATCATCAGTGTCACTTTTTGCCGACGATACTGCAATTTCAGAATAAGCTGATAGTCCTGCGGAACTCCAGTTGAAGCTGATCACAATAAGTTGCGAATTTTCGAAATGGTGTCACACAAACAAACTCATAGTTAATGCCGACAAAACGGTATTAGTTTAATTTTTCAACCGAAGATACTTGCAGCAACCTATACAGGTTGATATCAATAATGTGACTATCTATCCGTCGGAATCCTCAAAATTTTTAGGACTTCATATAGATTCTGGGTTGAGTTGGAAAGTTCACATAGAAAATCAAGTTTGCAAGAGAATAAACACCAGTTTTTACGCATTGGTACAACTCAAAAAGGTTATGAATGAAGAACATTTGTTGAACATTTAATATGCAATGGTTTTATTCAGTACTTTCTTACAATGTGCTCTTGTGGGGAAAAGGAATCAATATTAGCCGAGCTTTGATCTCTCAAAAAAGGATTGTACGTATGATGTATGGTCTTCGACACACATACTCCTGTAGGCCAATTTTTAGGGAAAGAAAAATTTTAACACTACCATCGATATACATTTATAATTGTTTGCTTTTTGTAAAAACACGGGAGTCTGAGTTCGAAACGAATTCAAAGTGTCACAACTACCCAACAAGAAACGGAAACCTAATTAAACTGCAACAATATCGTACAAGACTATTTCAAAAATCGGCCTCTCTAGCAGCTTCCAAGCTATTCAATTGTCTGCCTTCAGAAATAAAGAGTATCTCAATAACATCTACTTTCAAGAGGAAACTTAAATAATTCCTTTTAGAGGGATGCTTTTATTTAATCAATGAATATTTTGTGTATACTTCCAAGTAACTGTGTTCAATGTTTGTAATGTGTATGATATTTTTTTTTAACTCCGTACTATATATGTTTCTTTTACTTGACGTTTCCTATATCATTGTAAAATGATCATTTCAAGGAATAAAAACATTATTATTATTATTATTATTATTATCCATATCACCGGTTTCACAATCACGAATTCCTCTAAAATAGCATACATTTCAATCACAAACGCACATAACTGTCAAATTATTATATTGTTATAGTTGCAGAACAGTGAAATAAATTTCATTACCAACAAATTAAAACTAAAAAATATCACTGTAGGTATTAAGTACTCGAAAGGCACTCCAACTAGACTTCACAATATTTATGAATAACAAGGCACAATGATTGGAATAGTTCGGAAAACATATCTATGGCTTGCACTTCTCTTTGAGGCTATAAATCCTATAGGAAAGCCTATACCTACTTGGAATTCCTCAGAAAATTTTTTCTACAAAAAAAATCCAGCATTTTCCCAAACTCGAAATTCACTATCCAAACTGTGCCTATTTAAGAGGGACATGGAAAATTAGAAGAACAATACACAAAAAAGTCTTTGAAGAAGTGATTTATATATATATATATATATATATATATATATATATATATATATATATATATATATATGTTTTTGAGAGAAAGTTTTATATAGGGATTCATAGCCTTGTATGATAAAATAAGTTACAGTTCTGGAGTCCATCACTTTTCATTTACGGATTGAAGAAATTCAAAGAAGAATCTCCTGGAATTGGGAGTATGGGACCTCTCAAAAGATTTAAAAAAATACTCAACCCATTTATTGGATTTTAAATTTGCCATGATTTACAATAAAGAAGTTTGAGTCCACGTCTGGTTTAACCGCGGAAGTGCTACGCCACCGAAACAATTCCAGATCGATTATTCATATTGTTAAATGTGATATTCCATGTTTACAAAATATCATTCAATTGGTAACATCAAAAACTTCTAATGGACCGATTACTTAAGTGATAATCCCTGATATATGAACATTCCAGTACTCATCAGATTGGGTCTATAATATCTAGTGGCTTATGATTTGAATTTGGTTACGAATAGTTGAGTTTTCTTACTTACTTACTTTTTAGTGTACCAACACTGCAACAAGTTATTCCTAATTATTAATAGGTAATAGTTTTTCAAAGTTGACTTACATAGTAACAAAGTTTTTTCAATGAATACTTTATTTTTGCCTCAAATTCGTGATAGAAATGATCAGATTCATTAAAAGTCAACTCATTTGATACCACTAAAAAGTCGATACAGAATGCCAATCAAATATGGTTTATGCCGTGATTACCTTGCTGCGACGCCCATGGTTTGATTTGACAGAACGATAAATAAGTCGTAAATGGACGTAAACAAACACGATCGCCAAGAGTGAATATAATACGGAATTTCCACCTCATCAGCAAGTACAAACGGAAATATCCGACGTTGCCCTATTTTAACATGACTCGGACATTGATGTTTGTAAACAGCGTCGAATATGTTGCTTTCAAGAAAGAGATAGAAAAGCCCTCTTTATATCTTTTATTGCTCGGAGTTTATAACTATAACATCTGTCACTGTCGGATTATTTTCAAATGTTCATATTAGAATGACAGGTTCGGTCAAGAATCTGAAGAAAATATTGAAGAAACTGTACTTGTGTTTGAGTATTAGTCTTCCTTATCTACGTTATAGATCATATTTCTATAAATATTGTAAGTATTTTAAATTGCATTAAAATTTTATTGTTTTCTGACCAATGAACTCGAATCAACGGGAATAGAGGAAGAGTTTCAGACGAAACAATCAACCACCACACGGAAAAATATATCAAAATTAAACTTCAAAACTGCACAAATGGGGGTTATTAGATGGAACTGAGAAATCATAATTCTTCACGGGGCTTTTAAATCATAGCTTACCTACTAGATTCATACATTACCTCACGTAACAACAATACGTATTTCATTGGTTAATATACGTATTTAAGACATTCTGGCTATGTATACATATTTCACGGTATATATTCTGGAAAGACAGTTTCCCTATGTTCTCTGTGAAAGGTCCTTTCCGAACGAAGGATTACTTGATAAGGGTCAGGACTGTTGGAATTCCTTTTGCCAAAATCCTCAGATTCGAGCAGCCGTCTTGTTATGGTCAATCGTTTTACGGATGATAGAATTTACATTCAACGAATCTCGGAAGGAATACGATATTACCGGAGGTTTTTCTGATTTATTTTTTGGGTTTTTCGTCGGTATAAGGAGTTTTTAGGAGAGGCTCACAAATATTTGAATTTCCATATTTAATTCAACTATACAGTGCCTTTCATTTTTTAAACGGGTCTCTCAAAAAATTGAAAGTTGGGATAATTAAATTGAAGCTTGAATACTATATTTTGGAGTAAAATTGACCGATGAAACTTCAAGATAGCGACTGGGCACCATCTGGGAAAAAAAATTAAATGGGAAGGGAGGTCTCGTGACAGATCCTTTCGAAGCATCTTACGAATACTTCATAACCCAAGAATATAAAGTCAATATCTTCATCTACTATAAAATGGCGTAACATTTAATAATTACCTGAATACAAACAAGTGAATATCGATATTTCTAGAAATATTTGTTTTTCTCTGCCGTATGGCAATCCCAACAACCCGAAAAGATTTAATAGGTTATTTTTTGTTTATAAAACAAGACAAAAAATATCAGTACGACAACGCACATCATTGCTCAGTTAAAATATTTTCATTTCGTTTTCGGTTTTACTAGTAGATAGGTACCACGTGAACTTTCGGGGGTAATACCACGAGTGCTCGCAATACTATCGATTATTTCACTTATGCTAATTGGTTGAAATTTTTCTGTTGATAAATGAAAACATCATGTTTTCGATTTTGTAGTTCGGCTCTTGATTGGCTACTGGATATGTATATGATGTGTTTTCGATTTTGTAGTTCGGCTCTTGATTGGCTACTGGATATGTATATGATGTGTTTTCGATTTTGTAGTTCGGCTCTTGATTGGCTACTGGATATGTATATGATGTGTTTTCGATTTTGTAGTTCGATTCCTGATTGGTTATTATCAAAACACAAACTTACCACTAGCAAGCTGCTATAATGATACAACACACCAAACTTTGACCAAAACTAAATAAGCACTCACTATTAATTCATATCAACTTCACAATTTTCGACAAATTTTGCATACTCGTTCATTAATCAAATCACTAAATCAAAATGTTATCAAAACATAACCTCGAGCGAGAAGCAGTAGACTAGACATGCAATGACGAAACTACGAATGACGCGCTCTGTTATTGGTAACTGAAATAGAGGGATGTTTGAAATATCAAGTAAATGTTTTGTTAGTTGCATAATTTCAGAACTAAATGCAGGATTAATGTTCCCAGTTAAATTGAATAGTAAATAAATAAAAATGGTTTCGAATTTATTCATGAAATAATCTTAACAAATACAACTCGTGTTATCGGCGATTATCGTTAATTCCTTCTCGGTTTCGAATCAAATTATGTTGCTTTAGGCAACCACACTCGCGCAAGCGCTCGTGTGGTTGCCAAGCAACATAATTTGATTATCAAATTCAAAGGAATTGCTATTTCGATAATCACCGATACACTTGTGGTATTACCTACGATAATTCTGTCAGAAATCAACGAGATCAAATTGCTTGGTAACAGCTTTAGGACGAGTGGTGTTCCTCAAAGCAATTTGATCGAGTTTAAGATTTCTGACAGAACTATCTATAGTAGGTATTATGAGCACGAGTAGTATGAGATAATTTCACGAACCAACAAAGTAAAAAAATGTTCCATTGTCGTGAATTCTTCTATTGTAAAAGATAAGGCCTGATAGACATGAAGTCTGTCAGACTGACATTCATATTGGTAGCAAGATGATATTACATTCTCCGTTGTTGTTTGTATACGTGGTTGCTATGACAAAGTGGTATTACCGGCTCGAATGCTAGGAACTGCGTTTTATCGAGGCATACGTCCCTTATTGGTCCTAATATTGCAGGAAAGGAAGGTTTCATACGGCGAGTGAAATTATCTCTAAAATAGTCTATTCTCGTCCATTGAAAGACAAAATCGAAGCGATTTTTATTTACGGTGCGACGCGTAACTTTCACGAAATCGAAAGAATTTTTAATGATCGTTTCCCGAATTGTCGTATCTGTAGAAATTATTTGAGGGAATTTGTATCCAAATTTACAACTACTGGTAGTGTACAGAACAAAAAGCCCCCAGGTCATCCGTCCATTCCGGAAGTACAGCATGTTCAAATAATGGACTAGTTTAGTGATGTTGAAAATAATGTATTTAGCGCGATGGAATTAAAATATAGATCAGAACTAGAAAATCAGTGTTTTTTTTTAAATCCATCAATAAATAACTGAGATATAGTTTATTTAAATTTACGTATTTTAGCATGGCACGACTTTGGTCTCCGGCTCGTCTGTGACGTCACGCCATATGTCTGAGATTACCACACCACGAATTATTACGTATTAGATCCTTAGCCGTGCCAAGGCACATATATGTAGTACCTTTAGGTCCAATTAAGTCACGCCTCATTAGTTTGCACCACTTCTTCATTTTATTCATGTCATTTTGTACATGAAAAAATAATTTATTGGGGTTTTTAATTGTAGTGCTTATAGGCACAATACAAAATTTCTAGGACATTTCTTAATTTCAGCCATCGTGTAATGAACAATACACGACACGAACGGCGCAAGTGATTGTACACCGATAAATTTGTAAGCACTCTGCGAAACTGCGAATACCAGTCGCCTCATTCATATGGCTTGACGTCACACACTAGAGCGCTGCGTACTATGGAATTATTCTTCCAAGCGCAACTTCAAAGTCCCATAACTTTTTCATTTCTAGAGATATTTTTAGAATTAATCCATATTAAAAGAATGAAAACTAGTTCATTGGTGTGATGATAGTAAATTCTCAACAGTCTACTTCCTCCATCGCCAATGTTTGTGGTACACCAGTGGTACACCAGTTAACTGAAGATGGCCCTGATCGAAAACCAGAATTCTGCGAAATCATGACAGAAACCATTGCAAGGCTCCTACCAATCTCCACAACATTTGTTTCAGTGACGAATGTACATTTTTTTCTCAACGGCAATGTTCACAGACAAACAACGGCAATGTTCACAGATCAGTTATTGGAGTGACACACCATCCCTCACGTTTTCCGGGAAACTCATACTCAATATCCAGGAGAAATTAATGTTTGGGCAGGAATATTGGGAAACCATATTGTTGGACCTCTATTCATTGAACATAATTTAACAGAGGAACTGTATTTGAATATGCTATCTAATCACCGAAATCGTTGAAGCGAATCCTAATGAATTCGATATGGATATTGCATTGCTCCAAGATGGAGCACCACATTACTCCAGACAATTGAGAAACTATTTGGATAATACTTTCTCCGGTCGTTGGATTGGCCGTCGAGGTCCTACAGAATGGCCAACCCACTCGCCAGATTTGACACTTTTCGACTTTTTTTATGGGGCTAGTTGAAGCAAAAGGTGTACGAAACCAAACCTACTTCAATATTGGATATACGGCAGAGAACCTTTTCAGTTGATTAAGTAGTAGCTAGCTTTGAGATTTATAGATACCTATACATTCTATTGTCAATTTTTGTTTTTATTATAGGTAGGTCCTAATCACCTCAATTGATAAGAAGGGTACTAAAGTAATTTTCAAAGTAGAATAATTTGATGTATTACATTCGCTTGTGGAAGATACTGTGTATAGAAACATGTCGCTAAGACAAACAATCTGTGGATATTTGTGACCTCTCCAAAAATAAGAAGTACATTCACCTTACAATGTCATCTATTACACGTTCTACCCACGTTTCGATACTTCAAACACAGCTTTGTCATACAGCTCATGTAACTCTAACCAAAGAATATTTTTCTATGAACTCGATTCATGGGAATCAAAGCTTCTTTATTGTTCCTTCATATATAGTCTTCTTATGTTCATTATTTTTCTCATCTTTATCAGAACGTTGGGAGTTTAGAACAGCTGACATTTAAAATAGACTCAAATTCGATTGAAAAACTGAACAATACGTGTGTGTTTGACGAGAAAATGGTAAGTGAAACAATAGACATTTTCAAGTGAGCTTGAGAATTGAATTTTGAAAATGTGACAGGATGAAGAATTTATATTTATGTGGAATTTGAGAATAGAAATATTATTGAACTATAAGACAGTATTCTATTTCGGGTTTGAAGGCCGCCATTCTTTGGATCTGCTTTCTAACATTTCGCTAGCGCAAGTGGCTAGCTTCTTCAATGGTCCTTTCATCTAGACCAGTGTTTTTCAACATTCTTCATGACACGACCCCCATAGCATGAAAAAATATTTCGCGACCACCAACCCTCCGCTTTTTTTTCATGTATTTTATTATTATGTTAATTATATAATTACCACATTTTTTTTACATCGTATGCATGACCAATCAATACGAAAAAATTGACTGGTGGTCATCGTCTATAAATCAAAACATCTTTGATTCATTTTTGTCGACAAAATAATAATTTGAAAGTAGAATTGTGTCATTACTTTCAGTGCAAGAGACATCGGAGAATACTGGGCAAAGGTGGATCTATATTATAAATGAGGCAAATTTGGCAACCAAGCTCAATGAAGATCTGCTGGAATTATCTGCCTATGGGGTGTTGCACTCGGAATAGTCTACCAATTTGGTTACCTTTTGGTTAAAAAGAAAAACAGAATACCCAGTTAACAACAGAAGTAAAGAAATCGCTTGAATTTGGAAAACGATTTAATTCTCAATGTTACAAAAACGGATCCACGATGGGAGAAATTGGTTAATAAAAAACAAGCGCCACCTTTGCATTAGGATGAACGAGTATACGTAGGTTTTTATTCTTTGTTAATTTGTATTAACCAATTTCTTGAAAAATCTATTTTTTCAAAGATTATTGTTTTTATGGAAGTACTTTTGCGACTTCTTGCGACCCCTCTATAGAGGCTTCGCAACCCCCCAGGAGGTCGCGACCCACTCGTTGAAAAACACTGATCTAGACCAAGATACAAACGTATTTTCCCCCTCAAAATTAAATTCGCAAATGGCCTATACTAATTATCACGACATAGTTCGTTGATGAAAACCCAGTTTTCGCCCCAGCAAAATCGCTTCGTGGGATTTTTTAAACAAGAAATAGTAAAAAAAATTACAATGTTTTTGGTTTATTTGGAAATAGGAAGATTATTTACGGAATCGTTTTACAGTCAATGAAACTTTTGCAAAGATTTATAAAACCTACAAAATGGATTTTCATACTACCGGATCGGTGCATTTTCCACTGAGAAAATCCAGAAAAACCTCGAAAAAGAGACCATTATTAATTTTTTTTAATTTTCATAAATCTCAAGCTGTACAAACAATATTGCGTAAACTGAGAGATAATTATATGTGGTTCAACTGTACGCAAGATGTTTTCTGTCCGATCTGAAGCTTTTGCACAATCGCGTTATAAACAATTTAATGGCACATCTTGCAAGTTGCGCTGATTTAAGTAAAATCGTCGTAATCAAATTCTGTAAACGGCATCTAGAAGTAGAGATCAATATCTACAATATGTAAATTTTGGATTTTCACCTGAAAGGTGGGAAATGTGTTGAAAATGTCACTAAAGTTGATCAAAACGCTTCAAAATGCGTCCGAAGTCATCCGAAGTCACTCGAAGTCGAACTGAAGTTAATAGGAGCGACTTCGGGTGCACTTTGAAGCATTTGGAGTAAGTTCCAGTGACATTTTCAATACATTTCTCACCTATCAGGTGAAAATGCAAAATATACAAATTGTATGATTGAATGTTTTAGACGATGTAGTAACTTGATTACTTATATTTCGGACGTCCATCATCTTAATGGTTGAAAGATTTCTATCTCTTTCAAATTTTTCACAACGTTTCAATTGCTTGAATCCGCAATCGTCTTCTGGTGAATAGTGACAAAATCAGATGCTACGCGACCTTTTATAGGTCTATAATTAAAGTGTAATTATGCGCGGTCTTGTGGCGCGCGTGGTTTCGCGCTTTTTCTCCCTCCAAAACGGTCCATGAGCGGTTTCCATACGTTTTTAATTTCCACGCTTGGTTGACTGAAGGCACCATTGGCTTCTATGTAGGTGGTTTCCATAAATTTCCGTTTGAACCAATGTTCCCCTCTATGAAGAACACTAGCTTCGTCCCAGAGAATTCGGTGGTGTTTTGTCCAGGCGTGGTCAGCAATTCCCGATTTTGATGTTTCCCCACAAACACAAAAAGTGGACTCAACGAGGGGAAACATCAATATCGGGAATTGCTGACCACGCCTGGACAAAACACCACCGAATTCTCTGGGAAGAAGCTAGTGTTCTTCATAGAGAGGAACATTGGTTCAAACGGAAATTTATGGAAACCACCTACATAGAAGCCAATGGTGCCTTCAGTCAACCAAGCGTGAAAATTATAAACGTATGGAAACCGCTCATGGACCGTTTTGGAGGCAGAAAAAGCGCGAAACCACGCGCGCCACAAGACCGCGCGTAATTACACTTTAATTATAGACTTATAAAAGGTCGCGTAGCATCTGATTTTGTCACTATTCACCAGAAGACGATTGCGGATTCAAGCAATTAAAACGTTGTGAAAACTTTGAAAGAGATAGAAATCTTTCAACCATTAAGATGATGGACGTCCGAAATATAAGTAATCAACATACAAATTGTAGATATTGATCTCTACTTCCATATGCTTCTTACAGAATTAGAATAAGATGATTTCCCTCAAAGCGGCGCATTCAGAAATTTTTGCCATTACATTGTTTATAACGCTATTGTGCAAAAACTACATATCGGATGGAAACCATCTTGGCAAAGTTGAACCACATGTTATTATTTATCTGTTTCCGCAATATTGTTTGTCCACCTTTAGATTTATTGAAATTATGAATTTTCGAAAAATGGTCTCATTTTCGATGTTTTCCCGGATTTTCTCAGTGAAAAATGCACCGATCTGGGCGTATAAAAAACCATTCTGTAGGTTTTATAAAGCTCTACAAAAGTTCCATCGACTGTAAAACGATTGAATAATCTTTGAAATATTTCCAAAAAAACAAGAAAGTTGTAATTTTTTTCACTATTTCTTGTTTAAAAAATTCCACAAAGCGATTTTGCTGGGGCGAAAACCGGGGTTTTCATTTATAATAGGGGAGCCCAAGCGGGGATTTTGGGATTTACTAAAGAGCGGCAGATTAATATACAGGGGGATACCTTGTACCCGGTTAAGTACCTGCACCAAATATGAGCCCCATATACAGGGTGTTAATTAAGTACGTTGACAAACTTCGGGAGGTGATTCTTTGAAGGTTTTCAGGACGAAAAGTTCATATAAACATATGTCCCAAACGGCTTGGTTTTCGAGATACAGGGCGATAAAAATACATTTTTTTCAAGATTTTTTAGAGTTAACTTCAACATTTTCGACAATAATCAGTTCAAATTAGGCAAGTACAATCCATTCAATAGTACACACGATACAAAATGATGCATTTCTCAAATAATTCACAGGGTCCTCCTTTTTTCAGAGTCAAGCTTTGTTCAACCCTTCAGAATTTTTTTTTCCGCCGCCACTGACATATGAGAAAGGAATAATCAATGTTGTTTCATTTAACATCTTTTTAATATCTTGCATTTTTTCATTTACTTGTACGGTTCAGGGGCTATAATGAAAATATTAATTTAAACATTTTCCAGTGTGGCATAACATTAGAAAATTTGAAAATTAAACATTTTCAATTATTGTAAATTGATGGAAATATTTTTTCAGAATTAGAAAAATCTATGATGAATAAAAATTATTCAATAAAAAATATAAAGACAAGCTTTTATACAAATGCACTGAAAATGAAAAAATAATTTGTTTCATTTTTTGTAGGTTATTCTGTGAGTATCAAAATCTTTCTGTACAAGATTACCTAGATCAAACAATGAAATCAATTATTTTTTCCTTTTCAGTGTATTGTATAAAAACTTTAAAATGTTTTCTTTTTATAATTTTCATTTTTAACATTTTAGTTTATTTTTTATGTGAAACTGAAAATCTCCAACCCAAAAACCATCACATACCAATTTTGAACAGAATCGGATCATAATCACAAAACTCGTCCGCCATATTGGAGCCGCCATTTTGTTTTTTAACAAACATTTTTTTAATGCATTGTCACCGGAATTACGGAAACCTGCCAAATTTCAAATTAATCGGAGTATTAGAAGTGGGTCAAATTCAACTTTTATTAAATTGTTTGTTAGTTACAAGTGAAGCTAAATAAAAGCTTGTTATTGTAAAGATGTGATTTCTTTTTGTGATATCTAACAGAAAACTACTATCTCCCCGTCACTGCGATACGCTGGATATTAAACTAGATCTGACAGATATTGGGAAAACCTTAACTTTCAACCTGAAGATTCTGATGGTAAAAATGTGCATTTTCATTGAGATATTTGATTAAAAATGTTTTTACCCATCAGTCTTGATAGAGAACTCATACAAATTTTTTGTTATTTTAAAAAAAGATATTTTTTAGTTTTCAATTGAACGTTTCCTTTTCAACATAAAAAACTTCCGAAAGGTAATCCTGTATTGGAAGATAGTTAATAGGGTTTATCTAATAGTCGCAGATCATTACACACTTGATTTTCATTTATGAATCTCTGGTCATAACTCCGAAAAACTAAATCAAACAAATTTTTGTTTCCGTACGGAGTACATTATTTTATCAGAAATTTCGGTTTGTTTTTTCTTCTGCAGTAACGCAGAAATTTTGTAATCAATTTGAATTCATAAAAATAGCAAAGTGGGCTTTGATATTAATTCATTTATTTAAATATCAACAACTTGACAGTTATCGAAAGTTGAGAAACTGTCTCATTGTTAATTCTTCATTAGTGCAAGCTATAAAGCAGATTCCTTCAATATTCCTTTGGATAAAATGGTTGAATATACAAATTCAGAAATGGCAGACATGCACTTAATGTATGGAATGGCTGATGGTAACGCTCGTGCCGCCAGACGAATGTATCTAGAAAGATTTCCACAACGTCATATTCCCAGCACACAAATGTTCATCAATATTCACTCCCGTCTTCGTGAAACGGGTACTTTCAAGAGGTCTGCTGTTCTCATAGGAAGACCCAGGAGAGTTAGAACAGTTCAGATAGAAGAAGCTGTACTTAACGAAATTGAGCAGCATCCAGACACCAGTACAAGACAAATTGCGGCATAGTTTAACGTAACCCATATATTGGTATGGCAAATTTTAAAAGAGCAACAACTTTATCCCTATCACATACAGCGTGTTCAAGCTCTTCTGCCAAGGGATTTTCCAAAGAGATTAACTTTTTTCACTTGGATTCGAAATAAATTGTTGTAAAATCCATGGTTTTTATCCCAAGTGTTATTCACCGATGAGGCATGCTTTTCCCGTAAAGCCATTAATAATTTTCTTTGGAGAGTGGCAATGACACTTCGAGAAATGAATGATTTTATATCATGCGCACTATTGAATGGATTGTACTTGTCCAATTTGAAGTAATTTGGATCGATTATTGTCGAAAATTTCGAAGTAAACTCCAAAAACTCCTAAAAAATGTATTTTGATCACCCTGTACTTCGAAAATCAAGCCGCTTGGGACATGTTTATATGAACTTTTCATCTTGAAACCTTTCAAAGAATCACCCTTCAAGTTTGTTAGACTATTTGCTTCTCAAATTTCTTTATGTTATGCGTTACTGGAAAATGTTAAAAAAAAAAATGTTAATATTTTCATTGTAACTCCTGAACCGTACAAGTAAATGAAAAACATCAAGAGAGCAAAAAGATGTTAAATGAAACAATATTCATTATTCCTTTCTCATAATATGTCAGTGGCGGCGGAAAAAAAAATTCTGAAGGGTTGAACAAAGCTTGACTCTGAAAAAAGGAGGACCCTGTGAATTATTTGAGAAATGCATTATTTTATATCGTGCGTACTATTGAATGGATTGTACTTGCCTAATTTGAACTGATTATTGTAGAAAATGTCGAAGTTAACTCTAAAAAATCTTGAAAAAAATGTATTTTTATCACCCTGTATCTCGAAAACCAAGCCGTTTGGGACATATGTTTATATAAACATTTCGTCCTGAAAACCTTCAAAGAATCACCTCCCGAAGTTTGTCAACGTACTTAATTAACACCCTGTATAAGGCCGCCCGCCCGTGAAGGATAAAGGATCACATTAGTAAAAAAATATTTATCATCAGAAATTCTCGAGCGCGTCAGATCAAGGTAGGGTGAGTTAATTACATGCTAATAAGTGTATATTCCACTAATCTGACAATTTGAGAGTGACGTAAAGAAAGGGGAGGGCAGTAAAGTTGTAAAAAAAACGTCATCTCGACATTCTCGAGCATAGCTAAATTTTTTTTTATGTTGAAGGAAATAATTCAAGGATAACGAAAAATATACAGTGTGTCTCACTTCTCATGGAAACACCCCCGTATCTTCCGTAATGATTGAGCTAGTAGGATGAAACTCTCAGGACTTTCGGAAATGCTCAAAATGCACCCACCACCTGAATGGGGTTGGCGTAAGTAATATACACTGGCCGCCACTCGCGATGGAACAACCCATTTTTACGGTAAAAAATACCAGGGGGCAAAAAAGGCTTAAAATTCCTTCAAATTCGTGATCAGGACTACCAACTTCTAAACTTTTTCCTTGAAAAAATTTCAGTCCTGAAAAATCCGAATTTGTCTCACTTCTCATGGAAACCCACTTGTATCTTCCGTAATAATTGAGGTAAAATGATGAAACTTTCAGGACTGACGAAAATGCTAGAAATGCACCTGAATTGGGTTAGCCTAAGTGATATACACTGCCCACCACTCGCGATGGAACAATCCATTATCCCGGAAAGTTATATTAGGGGTCAAAATTAGCCCAAAATTCCTTCGTATTCGTGTTCAGGATCCCAAAATCACTAATAATACATCTGTTTCTTGAACAATTTTCAATCTTGAGAAAATCGAATTTGTTTCACTTCTCATGGAAGCACCCCCGTATCTTCCGTAATTTTTTACGTAGAAACTTGAAAATTTCAGGATCGATAGATACACTAGAAATAAACTCACTGCACAAAACGGGTCATCCCACATGATATCCACGCCAGCAGCGATGGAATATGGGTGGTTCCTTCGCTGCTGGCGTGCAGTGTATATTACGTAGAATGACCATGTCCGTGAAGTGAGTTCATTCCTAGTGTATCTATCGATCCTGAAAGATACGGTGGTGTTTCCATGAGAAGTGAATCAAATTCGATTTTTTCAGGACTGAAAATTGTTCATGAAGCAGGTGTATTATTAGTAATTTGGGCATCCTGAACACGAATCCGAAAGAACTTTTGGCCAATTTTGCCCCCTAATATAACTTTTCCGGATAATGGGTTGTTCCATCGCTAGTGGCGGGCAGTGTATATCACGTAGGTCAACCCCATTCAGGTGGTAGGTGCATTTTCAGCATTTCCATTGGTCCTGAGAGTTTCATCATTCTACACAACAATTTCGAAAGCGCTTCCAGCTTTGCATGCATTCACTGGTTGCGATTTCAACCCAGCATTGTACCGACGAGGGAAAAAGAAACCTTTGCAATTAAGGAGCATAATGTGCAGGATTATTTTAACCTTATACAGTCTTTTACATGCCACTTGTATGGGTTGAAAAAGTAAGACGATGTCAATCAAGCCAGGATTGTCATCTTCAATAGGACGTACAAGGTAAAAGACACATCACAACCCTTCTCCTTGAGTGTCCGGAATTACGATGCGTGCAACCTGTCATCCTGTGAATCGGAGTTACTCCAGCAAGTGTTACGCACAAAACTCATTGCATGCTTGTGGAGTATTGCCCATAATGCAAACATTACTGATCTTTTACCGACGGACTATGGATGGAAAGTTGTCGACGGAAAATTCAAAATGATCTGTTTTGCAGGTGATCAATTGCCGAAAGCGTACGAAGATGTAGTCATAACACCTGATATTCTTGAGGATACTCCAGAATCAGGTATTTCTTTTCTCCAATAATTACAAAAACACGTTGTTAATAAAAAAAATTGTTAAATGTTTCAATGAATTTTGTTACAGATACGCAATCTGAGGATGAAATCGAGGTTCTCAATTAAGTTCAATGATTAAAAAATTGTTTTTTTTTGTCAGATTAGGCGAATCCCTCTGGATAATCGTCAGATTATGAGACAGCACGTTTAGAACATAAGGATGAACCAAATATATCTTAATCTGACGCGCGTATTTCAAAATGGCGAATTTTTTTTGCACATTATAATAATGGCCGCGAGTTTGCGTCACATCGAAATCGTCAGATTAGTGAATGAGAGCTTTTTTTTGGTGAACTTAACACTCCATTAGAAAATCTGACGCGCTCGATTAAATTTTTGTTTTTTTCATTTTCAACCCTTACGTACAACCACCCGCATGATACAAACGATCAGATTAACATACGTACATTATTAAAAATTCGTAGGGCATTGATGCTATCAATATCTGACGCGCTCCAGAATTTCCATGCAACAGTAATTTTTTACATATTTAACAATCTATAGCCGCTTCCCCCACCGATGAAAAGGTATATATTATTTAACATTTTTTTCTTCTTTTCATCTAAGCTTTGCATCCCAGTAGGTCTCTATGACGCTCGAGTAAATCCTCATTTAGCATCGTGGGCTCCCCTACTATTACGAACTATCTTATAAGAAGTAGTATAAACCATTTGAGTCTTTTATTTTGTGCGAAAAGAGCCTTTTATTTTTATCTACAGCTTGGCCCAATCTTCGAGATTGGGGAAAATATTGTTATTCATAAAAGATATACCCTGAGTTCATTCCAAGAGTAATACGCAGATTGGGACGTTGAAACACAGCAAGAAGCTATGTGTTAGTTAAAATTGAAAGATAATTTTCAACAAGTCAAACAGAACATAAATAAATTTTATGGATTTGTGTTCGAGACATGCAAATTTGGTTGAAAAATCAAGATGTATTCATTCGGTCAGAAAGGGCTAGACAGACCACAGCTGTATGAAGTTCTTTTGCGTCATCAAATTGAAAATAAATGGTATACCTTCGAATTGTTCGAATAAACATTATTTAAGTTCCAATAATTTATACGACCCACATTTTGTGAATAATGAATGACATCAGCTGGATTATTTCCACGGCATGACTGAAAGTTATTCTGTAAACATACGTCTGATCAAACCTCGAGGGGGTGACCACTCATCAGAAAATGTACACGTATTGCCGAAATCCCATAGGATTTCTTGAAAAATTGGGGATTTCCGAGAATTTCGTGGAAGTCCCTTGCGATTTCGGGAAATTTCCGAGGATTTCCGAGGATTTCCGAGGATTTCCGAGGATTTCCGAGGATTTCGTGGAAATCACATACGATTTCGGGAGATTTCCGAGGATTTCGGAAGATTTCCTATGTATCGTAAGAATTTCGAGGGATTCATCGAAGAATAACTTGTAATTCCATGAAATTCAGTTGTATTTTCAAGATATACTATTGAGGGCATTTCCTAAAGTTTGGAGATTAATTATGAAAGAATTTGGTGAATTGTAGCAAATTACTAAAATTTCAGTAATATGCTTTATTGTGAATCTTGTGACATCTAGCCTGGCATCTTTCACGATAGTACAACATTTCAATTTATTTAAAATACATTTTCTGAATGTGATTCAATTCAAAAATTCAAAAATACCTGGTCAAGGCAGTTTTGCATTTTTCAATTGAATTTGAGGTCGAAGAGATTGGTATTTATGAATAGGTTATATGTTTTTTGTAATATTGAATCTCAAGAGATAACTATTGACTATGCTATGATGTTTATTTCAATACAATATCATATTATTCGGAGAAGTGAAGGAGGCTGTAGAACAACCCGAGAACCATCCGAGACATATAAAACACTTTCCACGAATTAGGTACTAATGCTATTTTTCCTTCGAACATAAAAACTTCTCATTTTTGCAATATAATATCAAACATGAAAATGAGGCAGAGAAACCATTTCAAGTATTTTTGGTGCTGGAAGCAGTATTAGTACAACATAACCATGGTGATTAAAATTTGCCAAGGAATTGGACTATTTTGAGTAAGGGGTAATTAACGATATACAAAAGGGTGGAATATTTCAACTCATATTGCTTCATTCAGCACAATGAATTATATCAGAATCCTACGCTCTGAGAGTTCCAAGCTCAAACATGTCTATTTTTTCGAATATCTTCTTAATATTCTTAATATTTTTTCCTCTTGTTTGATGCCGAACGGTCCATTTCCCATTAATTTTATTAGTCCAAATATTTTTTTTTTCTCATCCAGACCATACATATGAGTCTAATTCCGACTTGAGGAATTTTACCTTAAATCTATTCTCTGGGAGAATGTCAACAATAAGGCCAATTTACCATATGTCGTAATACACAGCATAATAATGTTTTTTCATTATTTGTAAAGATATTAAAGTATCTTCCGTTTTTTCATCCTGTGGTTCGACTCATATTTTCCAGCGCATGGTCCTATCTGGTGATAAATGCCCTTTCTCGTGATGAGGTTGATTTTCTGACAACCATTTTTTTATTGTTGGCATTAATGATCAGATACGAACCATAGACTCTATATTTGTATTTTTTCGTTTAACTTCACTATAGTCCTTAATCTGTAGGTTGTCGAACTTTCAATTTCAATTTCCTCTTCAACCTCTTTGGAATCGTGTTCATTGATTGGAATATTTCATCGACACTTTCAATTCTTTCTTCAGTTTCTTCATCATCATCATTTCTGTCATTTCCTAGAAATTTCTGTTCTGCTTTTAAATTTTTTTCAAGGATATAGTTCTCACAGCCATTTCTTGTTCTTCTGTTGGAATCATTTTCAAATCTTTGGCATCTGATAAAGCATTCTCTTTGGCTTTGTTAATCATTTTGTTCAACTGAACTTGTCCAGGAATTTTATGTGTATGTGTAACTGAATTGATTCCTAATTTATTATTTTTTTCTCTGGGAAATGTGAACCTCTTATCTAAAAAAAACTAGTTATTATACCAAACCCATATGCCTGATTTTTGAAAATTTTTATTCAGTTTTACTTGTGTGTTGGCTCGTTTGGGTCAAATTTATTTGTAGAATTTTTATTAAAGAAGTTGTAGACGAGTTAATCATTGGACGTCCTTATTGAAGAGCTAGATAGCTCTAAACTCACGGGGAAAATACCTTGTTATAACCATGCTTTATCAGAAATGCATATATTAAGGCGTAGTAACCAAGAAGTACAAGGTAAATTAAATCTTCTATGTATATGTGATCAAAATTGAAAAATTGAATCTGTAACTCAGAATAACCTTAGTTTACACATCCCAATGAATTATTTTTTACTTTTCTACACATTTCAATGGAAGCTCATTATTTTTTTCCTTGATGTTTTGGCATCGACTGCTATGGTCATTAGCCATGTGTTCTGGATAGGCCTTGTTACTAACTCCATACGCCACTTTAGGAGAAGCACTGTTAATTTTTAACGCAACAGTGAATCGTGGAGGATTTTTCCCAGCCGACACGAGCCTCAATCATTCAGACTTTCACATCTGAAAATGAAAAAAGATCGCACCGTCTGGGAATCGAACCTGCAACCTCTCGGTTACCAGGTGAGCTTTTAACCACTGCGGTAATTCCCGCCCTTGGAAGCTTATTATTATTCTATTAATTATCAACAGACAAAATGGTAAATCCGAGGGTAAATCGTTGAAATTCCATTTAGTCCAGTAATCACAGACTTTGATCCAAAAGTGAAGGATGAATCGTAGCACTATGAAACTCGGCATATGACTTCTCGACATAAGGTGTAGTTAGAAAAAAAATGTTTATCTAAAAGTCAGAGATGGAACACAAAAAAATTTCATATGAAAATAATTGCATATTTTCTATCTGCAATCTTGGAGAGTATGTGGTGGAGTTAGTCCTCATCATGAATAATATGGTACCTATATAGAAAATTTAACAAATATAGTTACCTGAATTACTGACTATATTATTTATTTCTTGAATTATGTTCCTTCTCTGGAGCAAATCCAACATATCGAAGTTCAACACCGTTGCGTACGTAGATGTCATCGAACGAGTTTGTCTGAAATTTTTTTAGCATGTTTGACTACTGAATAACCAAGGAACAAATATTTCTAAGTTGCTACTGTTTCTGCATTTTTCTAGGATGAGTAAAAAGCCATGAGCATTCAGTTCTATACATGTACAGACAATTTTTTTTCAGGTTATATTCCTTATTCTTTTTCACTTGAAAATAGTTTATAAAATTACCACATGCGTTTTGCTATTCAACAGCTTCCTCATGCTACTCATGCAGGATAGGAGTATTTAGTACAGGTGGTTGAAGTGGATTAATGCATATTTTTTTAAAGGAAGAGTGAGTTCTAATTCATTAATAATTTACTTCCCTACCTGTTCACTGTTAAATAGTGAAATATGAATTTTGTAGCATTTTAGACCATTTCTTCTGAGCTCCCTCCAAAACCTTGCCTGTGGCGCATTATATTTATCTAAAAAATGGACAAATTCAAAAAATAATATATTCTAATTACAGGATAGAAGTTTATTACTGCTTTTTGAATATCGTTTATTGTTATTTTCCTCTAATCGAATTCCATATTCATTCCTCGGTAAGGTTTCTATCAAATTTTGTGAATAATGTTTTTGCTGGTTGTATTGTTTCTGGGTATAGTGTTGAAGATACATATCTGCAGCTCTCTCAGTATTACGTGACTACGTGGAAGATATTAGCATTACAAACTTATTTACCAAATGTTTTTGACGGAGTTAGAGCAAACTTGAAGATTCTAGTTGTCTTTGTAAAAAATAAAGGTTTTGATATGAGAGAGTATCACATATTACACATTGTTAAAATTAGAATGATAACTTCTATTTTAATTTGTAACAGTTCAATCTAACGACCATGAGAAGAAATGAAGTTGATGAAATAACGCCAGAAAAAATTAAAAACGGTTTTTCAAAATTGTTTTTTTTTCAGGATATGGTTGGTTGGTTGGTTAAAGGCTGACTAGCGAGATACCGGGTTTACCTAGTGGTTTCCCTTCACTGAGACCAGCTGGGGTCTATTGTATCGTTTTGTCGTCAGGGGTTCCTAGTTAAATAGTCCTGTGTTCTTCACCAGGTTCAGTAGACTATTTAATAGGTATTTCGGATTCATGCCTGTTTCTAGGTTGATCTGTCCGAATATTCTGTTGCGCTTCTTGAACAGCGCGTCGCAGTCGAAGATGATGTGAAAGGCTGTTTCCTCCTCTTCACCACAGAGTCTACAGTCCACGGTTTCTCTATTGATTCCCATGCTGTGTAGGTGTTTTCTAAGGCCGCAGTGTCCGGTTGGTAAGCCGTTGATCGTGCGTATCTTAGATCTGTTAAGGTTAAGTGTGTCAGCCGTTAGTGTTTGGTCAGGTGCCTCACCTTTGCTGTGCTGTTTCGATACCCTTCGATTTGGTCCCAATACGTTTGGTTTTTTGATTTCTTCCCCTCATTGATTATGTTTCCGCATCGGGTTTTGCTAATTCCAAACGCTGGTTCTGGACCTGTGAATGGTGATTCAGATGCTTTTTTTGCAAGTTGTTCTGCTTTTTCATTGCCTTCTATTTCCCTATGCCCGGGCACCCTCACAAGTGTAGCCTTGTTGCGTTTCGACATTCCCAGACTTGCTTAGAATTTATCTGTATTGAGTTCTGGATATCTCTGTATATAATTTTGAAACTTTCTCAATGTCATGTTATTGGTCCCGTAGATTCGCAAATTTGCCCCAATTTTAACCATCTTTGTTTCTCTTATAGTTTCCGAAATCCCAAAGGTGACCCCTCGAATTTGAATTACCCGGTATATTGAATGATCGAATGATCGAATATGAGACTTTCCGGCAGATAGACTCAACATAATCTCGGTGTTAATCAATCTATTTTAAAACAACATTATAATTCAGGAGAAATGCTATCTCAATATTATGCGCTACAATAAACCATCGAAATCCAATGATCTCGCGATATTGTTTATTTTTCCTCTTTGTGAGTAATAGCCGACCTTCAGAAGGAATGTTAAAGTCTCAAGGTAGTCTGGGTGATCAGTCATTGGCCCGTAGATCGAAGATTCCTCGCCGGTTCACCGGTGGTTCACTGCCATCAGTGCCATTTTTCGCAAGAGATGTTAAAGATATCTGGTTCGGAAATCTGTGCGGGAAATCGGGAATAGGTGCTCACTCATGCGTCTGAGTTCGATGGATTATTTTTAACTCTTAAGCTTAAGTTCCGCAGATTCATCGGTCTCAGTCGAAAATTGATAGCAAGGATGACCTAGCTAAATACGATAAGATTTCCACATTGAGTAAGGGCCATGTAATCTGTGGAAATCTTGTTTGGAAGTGGTTGACAATGTTTCACTTTGAGTAAGGTTATTCTGGACTTTCATTGTCTAAAAAAGAACAAAGAAAAATTCAATTCTCTGCAATTTTTAATCACTGTGATTAGTGATTAAAAATTGCAGAGAATTGAATTTTTCTTTGTTCTTTTTTAGACAATGAAAGTCCAGAATAACCTTACTCAAAGTGAAACATTGTCAGCCACTTTCAAACAAGATTTCCACAGATTACATGGCCCTTGCGACATATTTCGCTAACACTGTAGCTTTATCAAGCTACTAGTATACAGGCCGTTTCTTTTATCATGTGGTAACATTGCTATATTTCAAACCGTGATAGATAAAGACGATAAAATAGTTGATCGAAGAGAATTCACAGGTACTCCCGAGTTATACAGAGAAAACTAAAAATGCTGATTTTGTTTTTTTACGAATAGAATTGTTATTTCAGAAAATATAAAAAAATACAAAAGGAAAGTGTTATTGTATTCAAAATGTACTATAACTATGTAACTATAAATCTTCAATTAAACGTTTTGTGTCAACACGGGCACCATCATTTTTGTTTTCAAATACGGAAATAAACTATTATTCTATTCTTCAACAATATTTCACTGAAGAAATTAATTACAACGGTGTGAAATTGTACTACCTGCCGAGACAAAACTGATAAGAGAGGCAAAAATTCAATGTTTTGATAAAAAAATTACAAATATCTCGAAAACGGCAAGAATTTCATGGTGGGTATGTTTTCACAGCAGGTAGACTATCTTTTGATCTCGTAAGGAATCTCCAGGAGTTCATCAGAGAATCTGGCATACTCACGAAACAGATCTGACAGCCAGGAGCAGAAAGGTTTTATTCAGAACTGTCTGTACTTTGGCCGATAGCTTGCCCTGCCAAGCAATAATAATAATAAGTCCTTTGATCTACATTATCCTTAAGTTAGTTGTGGTCTTTACGGACACCCTGTATATTTATCACACTATTAGGAACGATGAGAGTAATTACAGAACTTCAACCTGTTCAGGACCAGTTACACAAAATTTTACTTAATTTTCACATAAACGAAATTTAAAAGTAGCCTGTATCACAAACAACAAATTGTGAAGGTTCATCAAAAATAATACAGATAAGTTAGAAATCAGAAAAATCGGGAGTTCATGAATTGAATAGTGGATCTTGACCGAAAGTATATGAAGGTCAGGCAGGTAGACCATTCAAAAGCCGATTGAATGGACATCGTATAATTCACGTGAAAAAGAAAGTAAAATTCAACAGTGATATTCAGATTTCCGAAGAAGAACATAACATCGATGAAAACTTCGAAATCCTTCAAGTAGAAAATGAAGAGTATCAAGCTTGATTACTTAGAATTACTAGAAATTAATGAAAGTAAAAATTCAACCTCTTTACTTAACAATCAACTCAATCGCAATAATTGGCTCTTGTATTAATTTTCTTAATGGGTAGTTATTCGGGAGATTTCCAGGTAAATTGTACTGCTATCAATAAGTTCTGTGTGTTATGGGAATATGAGATTAGATTAGGTAGATTCTCACTACCTTAATTAATTAAAATTGCATTTGAGTTAACGATTTCAACGGAAAATATGTCAGTGTACTGATCGCTTGAAAAAGCTACAGTGTTAGTGAAACATGTCACGGGTGTACTTGAATCTGTGTAATTCTCATCGCCTATACTTCAATGTTATACAGGCCGTTTCTTTTATCATGTGGTAACATTGCTATATTCTAAACCATAACAGATACGAAGACGATTAAATGGGAGAAAAGGTAACTTGGAGAACAGTACAATGGTCAAAGAAAATTTACAGGGAGTCTCGCCCTTCCCGAGTTATACAGGGAAAACCAAAAATGCTGTTATTTGTTTTTTAGGAATAGAACTGTTATTTCTGAAAATATAAAAAAAAATTATAGGGAAAGTTTTAATGTATTTAAAATGTACTATAAAAATGTAACAATGAATCTTTGATTAAACGTTTCGTGTCAACACGGCCACCTTCAACATTTTTTTTTCAAATACGGACCTGTCTATTTTAGTACAAATATTGATAAAGCAATAAAATCACAATTCAGTGGTATATCACACTTGATATTTTTATAACGTTTCATTTAAAATAACTAGCATCCTCAGTGACAACAATTTTTAATTACGGTCCTGTCGTTAGTTCTTTTGTAAACTATTTTGATTTCTTCAAAACCTATTCAACTATTGGCATACTTCAGACTTCACCCAATAATTTCGATAAGAAGATACCCCAACACAACGAACATTCGTATTTTTCCTTCTTGGGCATTTTTGTATTACAGAAATCCTTGTTTCAAGGCTGATTTCTTCTGAATCAATTATCATACTGAATATTTCTATAATTCTCAATCCTGGAAGTAACGAAAATATTAGTTTTTGGTCAAAATACGACTATGTATTGTGTGATATGGTACAATTAAATAGCATCTCACTTCATTTACCATTTTTAAACAAGTAGGCTTTGCTTGGTTTCTATGGCAGGACAAATAAATGAGTTGTTGATACGTGTTAAGACCTGTCCAAGATGCATATAACTCCTGGTGGAATTACTTATAGCTGTGAAATTGTCATCCAAAACTGTTGATGTACGGCCTGCTTGATTCATGACATTTTTATTGCGTCAAGAGAGTTTACTCAATTTTAACATAGATGGCAGGCAAATCATTACCGATCATGATGACTTGACATGTCGTTTTGACAAACGCATGCTGCGTCATCGACATAACCTCAAATTGAACCATGTCATGATTGTCATGTCGAAGTCGAGACTCCCAAAAAAATGCTATACACTACCCTAACTTTTACGAATGACAGAAAAACACAATTACAAATAAATAACAATAACCCAACTAAAAACGTCGCAAAACTACCGAACTGAGCGAAAAGTATTAAAAGAACAGAAAAATCACACGATAAATACCAATTAGGCTATCCAGAACACGTGACCACGGCTCTTAAAAATGGCCGGCTGTAGGCACACATGAATGGTGTTTGTGTTTGGCACTAGCTTCTACTGCTAATAGTTTTGTTTAGTTGTGATTTGAAATGTTATTATGGCTGTTTTAACTAAAAGTGGTTTATTTATTATCATTAGAACGAGTAAACAAAGACACTGCATCGATCTATAGAGACAAAAGGAGAGTGATAAAGTGCATGGATCCTTTTACTTTCACTCCTTGTGAAATGGACATATCTCTAGATCTTTTCACAACAGTAACGGCATTCGACATTATTACATATCTGCTGTTGACTCATAAACAAGAAAGCCAATGAAGGCCTACAAAAGTTTAACAGGCTATAAATATCTTGAAGCTGGATTTGCCCATGATTGTGAAGCAAGAAAAATGGATGAACATACTGTTGTTGCCAAGGTAGGTACTGATTTTTCGTAATTTATGAACTGTTCATTAATGTTTCCAATTAATTTTCAGATGAGGCATTCACAGCGAATGGATATTCCTTTGTTGAAAGTATAGATTATTTAATAAATTGATGGTTCTCCTGATGCGACGATGTCTTGTGGCTGCTATGGAAGTGAAGTGTCCATATTCATTAAGGAATATTGATATGGGGCAGTATTCAAATTTAAAAACCTCAACTATAATAAGCGGTGGAATTGCAATTACCCTAAAACGTGACCATGCTTATTATTACCAAACTCATTTACAAATGAAACTAACTGAATGAAAATACTGCGATTTTGTGATTTGGTCACCCAAAGGATATATGTTCATGAGTAAATTTTCCCAGATGAATAATTCTGGATAGTTGATTTCCCAAAAGCGTACAATTTTCGTAAAGTAGTTGTGCTACCTAAGTTTCATAAAAGGAAGACATTTTTTAGAGTAAAGATGGTGTCTTTGTGAAAAGGTGAGGATGGCCGAGTTGTGCTGCAGTGTGAAAATGATATCTGTGAAATTCTATTGGACCCTATAGGACTGTCCGATGTACCAAAAAACCCCTGGATCGGTTCTCAGTGCATGAAGTTATGACTGTTTCCTCAACACTATTATTTGTAATATATGATTGCCTACACATTTATCTATTTTTATTTTCAAATCTTCATTGGATTGGTCGTTTTTTTACACACCGAGTATCAGATATCGCAAAGTAATTTATTTTCACTTGTTACATATTTTTACCTACTAATTTGTTATTTTGTAACATGGAACTATGTATATTAGGGTATCCTACTTAATAAATATCTATATATCTTGTCTTTGATTTAATATACCACATTATCAAAATATAGCTAGCTAGGCATTTTTAAAAACTTCACTAAGTCGCGATATCCACGGCTTCCACAATTTAAAACATAACACTTTGTAGGCATGTTTTTTATTCGGCAAAGTTTCATACAAAAATTTCACTCCAATAGATGAAAATTAACAATAACAAATACAATGTGTGCCTTCAGGCGGCCATCTTGATTTTAGTTTGACAGCATCTTGGATAGCCTAATATGCAATGTAATTGACATATAACCTCAAAATAATGTTAACGTTCAAAAACTCAAAAAATGTATCTAGTAGGCACTTTGGATTGTTGGAAACTCCACTATATTCGACTTAAGCGTCATCCATTGACGAATGGAACAAACTCTATTGACGCAATTACAGGATCAAGAACTTTAGTTGAAACAAAAGCGAATCAGTAAACGCACCAGGAGTTATATGCATCTTGGAACTGTCAGTCGTTTATACACTCAGTCATATCAAAGATGTATTCAAATGACGAAAGGACTGATATGCTATTTGCTTATGCAAAATCAAATAGAAATCCTCTTTTGGCAAAACATATGTAAGGTGAGCTATACCCAAATCGTCGTATTCCAAACATTCAAATGTTTAGACGATTAGAAAGAAATTTGAGAGACTGTGGTGCATTTGATAGAAATAAAACTAGAAAATGTGTTGTTACTGGAAGTATGCGGAACCAAATAAATGTTTTAGGTAAGCAAATATTACTTCATAAAGATTAACAAAGTGACGAAAATATTTTTTTTCAATTTAGAATTGGTCAGTTACAAAAATATTTCTAATCAAGATTGTTCTTTACGAGAAATTGCCCACGAACTAGGGATTTCTGTAAAATCTACCAGATATATTTTGAAAAAGAACAAATACAAATGCTACAGGATACGCAAAGTTTATCACCTCAATGAAAGGGATTACGGAAGGAGAGTACGATTTGCGATGTGATTGAGACGTAGAAATAGGGAAGTTGGAAATATTTGTAATAAAATAATATGGACGGACGAATCAAAATTCACCAATAATGGTTGGTTAAACAGGAACATCCATTATAGGTGGAATAATACAAATAAACATTTACATAGAGAAACCAATTTCCAGGAAAGGTTCGGAATAAATGTTTGGTTGGGAATTTTGGGAACAAACATACTAGGTACTTTCTTTTACGACGAGCATTTGAATGGTGGAATGTATTTACATTTTTTATCCAATGAGTTTGATGGCTACTTAGATGAATTGCCACTGAACATCCGCCGTGAAATACAATATTTTCAACAAGACGGTGCCCCTCCCCATAATGCAGCAATAGTAAGGGAACATTTAGATGCAATATTCCCAAGAAAATGGGTTGGAAACAATGGACCAATTGCCTGGCCAGCTCGATCCCCAGACCTGACTCCTTTAGATTTTTTTGTCTGGGGATACATAAAGGATAAAGTTTTTTCGACAACTAGTACAGATATCGACCATCTCAAACAAAAAATAAGAGATGCATGTAATAGCATTACACCCATCATGCTAGAAAATTGCCACAGAAATTGTATGGACAGACAACTTATGTGCATTCAACAAAGAGGTCGGCAATTCGAGCATTTAATGTAGGTTATCATGAAGAATTCATTTACTGTATTGGTTTTATTTTCACTCAAAAATTCAATATGAAATAAATTGTTTTCTGTTTGTTTGATTTCTTCTACTCTTAAGTAAGTTTATTTACGAGGTAAATTGCTATCGTTCGTCTCTGAAACTACAGATATCTTTTATTAAACATAATTTTAATAGATACATTTATTCAAAGCGTCACTGATAATTTTTATATCGGAGAGTTAGGTTTTGTGGAATCCATAAACGACCTAACGACAGGACCGTAATTAAAATTTGTTGTCACTGATGATGTTAGTTATTTTAATTGAAACGTTATAAAAATATCAAGTGTGATGTACCACTGAATTGTGATTTTATCGCTTTATCAATATTTGTACTAAAACAGACAGGTCCGTATTTGAAAAGAAATGTTGATGGTGGCCGTGTTGACACGAAACGTTTAATCAAAGATTCATTGTTACATTTTTATAGTACATTTAGAATACATCAAAACTTTCCTTTTCCATTTTTTTATATTTTCAGAAATAACAATTCTATTCGTAAAAAACAAATAACAGTATTTTTCGGGAAGGGCGAGACTCCCTGTAAATTTTCTTTGACTATTGTACTGTTCTCTACAATAGTTACCTTTTCTCCCATTTAATCGTCTTCGTATCTGTTACGGTTTAGAATATAGCAATGTTACCACATGATAAAAGAAACGGCCTGTATACTATTGATTTCCATAAAGTAACGGACAAGAGAATTTGAAAAATGTACATATTTTATAGTACGTTTTCAGTTTTTATAAATGATTCCAACCGAAGGAACGATTTCTCAATATCAATCGTCAGCACAATCCTATTGAGTGTGGATTTCAATGACGAATTCACTTCACGATAGCACAATAACAGAAATAAATTGGAAATTTAGTCAGAAGCTATATTTCCTGAAACAACTAATATTTCCTTCCATCTCAGTTTGTATTTTGTTTAGAAACTCCACTTCTTTTCCATTATTGTCCGGTTTCAGGAATCACTGACAAAATTCCACGTTATATTTCCTAAGAGGATATCGGATTCTTTCGTCATATCCTTTGTCCGAAGTTGTTTGTCTTTCCCGAACAATGCGTCTTCAACAAGATCTGGATTCCTGGATTTTTCTTTGGTCTCAATGGCTCTCCTGTCAATCGTCAACTGAACTGACACATAATACCACATGTCCTTCTATTGTATAAAGGATAATTCTTGTCAACAACATATTTCACATAAAATGAAGGCTTTCACGGCCGGAAGTTTGATCAAGAGGTATGGTTTTCGGGCTTTGAGGCCGTGGTCGGTTCACCTTCTGTAGGCGTTTCGCTCACAACTCCGGTGAGCATCTTCAGCGTGGAAGAGCGCTGTAACACTGATACCTCGGTCGAAAGACGTACCAACTCTACTTTTGATCCCGTAGTTACGCATGCGTACTGTGACCGCGGAAAATTCAAAATAAAAATGCATGAGTGCTCTGTGTGTAATATTGACATATAGGTTAAGGAATTTTGAGATAAAATTAATTTTATTGTGAAGATATAAACATCTCAAAGGCCTTCTATAATATGTTGAGTAATGTTTTTTTTTTTAACTGGACATATTAAACACAAAGTAATGTATAAAACAACTATATTAAAATTACGTACGTTTTCGGTGGATAGCAATATACTCCATATCATCTGGAATGATTAATTTACTCATCGTATGTACAGGTATGTACCCAGCACCTGGCGGAGGTCAAAGGTGGTCTTCATATCTGAGCCGAGGAAACCATCATATGCCCAGGCTAAGACATTCAGACCAATTTGTCTCTCATCGTTCATGCTCAAAACGATGGAAAAACTAGTTGATATGAACATTCGAGATAAAGATACAGAGGATCCAATTTCCTCGGAGCAGCAACATGCCTATCAACCTGGAAAATCCTGCCAAACGGCGCTGCAAAGCCTAGTTGGCAGGATTGAAAAATCTCTTATGAATAAAGAGATTGCACTCACAGCGTTTCTTGACGTAGAAGGGGCGTTTGAAAACACATCTTATGCATCCATCACATCAGCCCTCACGAAAAGAAACCACTGGATATCTGCCATGCTTGCCTCTAGGGCAATACAAGCCTCCCTGTTCGGGGACACAATGAAGGTAAGGGCTACGAGAGGCTGCCCTCAGGGGGGAGTACTATCCCCTCTACTGTGGAATCTCGTGGTGGACGGCCTCCTTGTAGATCTGAATCGGAGAGGAGTATTTGCCCAGGGCTATGCAGATGATATCGTCATAATGGTCAACGGAAAGTACATGGGAGTCTGTGTGGAGCTGATGCAATCAGCCCTCACAGACGTACAGACGTGGTGCACGAGGGAGAACCTCAGGGTAAACACTCAAAAAACCACAATAGTGAAAGACTGACAAAGGAATAGGGGCTGGAATATACGGGGAGAGACCGAGGCAAGACATCAGTCTACGCCTCGGTATTCAAGCCTCTATATTTCAAGCCGAGGTAACGGCAATCTCCATCTGCACAAGAGATATTCTAAGGAGGGGTCCTAGAAACCAACCCATAGCAATTCTCCCCGACTGTCAGGCGGTGATTGAAGCCCTGCGTTTCTGTAGGTTCACTTCCAAACTGGTTTTGGAGGCACACCAAAACCTTAACGACCTGGGAGTACAGAACAGGGTAAAACGTGTCCGAGTACCAGGTCATAAAGGGCATGCAGGGAAATGAGAGCGAGGGCAGCAACAACTCTCACTGGATCAGAACCGGCCTGCGGAATACCGTTTGGACAGGACACAAAGAAATGGGTTAAAAACCATCATCAGTCTCTCTGGAAGAGTCTCTCAGGCAATACTCACGGAAAAAAGATGATGATGGGGCCAAACGACCGGCTTTCAAGACACCTTCTTGAACGAATCCGAGACTCTCTCAGGAAGGTGGTAGGACTGATGACAGGCCACTGCTACCTGAGGAAATACCTGCAACTGTTGGGGATACATCAAGAGTCCACACAATGCAGATTTTGTGATGAGGAGGACGAAACAGTCTCCCACATAATGTTTGAATGCGATGCTCTGGTTCGCATGAGGATGGATATCTTCGGACACTGCGGTGTAGAAGATATTCCGCAGCAAAACCTTGTGAAGAATCTCCAGGAGTTCATTAAGAGATTCGGAGTACTCATGAGCAGGGTTCGGAGGATATATATCAAGTGATATATATCATGATATATATCACGATATATATCATGATATTTATTACCTGATATACCTATATCTGATATATTCGATAATTTTATTTATTAAATTTAAAATGTTTTCCATTATTCTAAACATCCGAAAATATCTTGAAAGGACCTTTTCTTCTATTGGTTTGGTTCAATCGGATTTACGGAATCGCTTGGGAAACCAAAAAGCCAGTAGACTGGTTTTTATGTTGAAGTGTATGAATCAAAATATAGATAAAAGAAAACCAACCTTGACTGGGCATGGAAACCAGCCATATCTGAAGATTCTGACGTAGGTAATTGTCAATAATAGGAATCATATTGATATTAATATTTCATTTGATGAGGATATACCAATATCAATGTTGACATAATAATGTTAATATTGTTATTTAAAATTCAAAATCTATTTGTTATCAAGTAATCAATGTTAGAAAAACGTTTTGTTGTTTGGAAAAGATTTTTAATTGTGTGTTTGTGTTGAAATAATAAAATAATGTTAAAATATGTTTATTTTATTAATTGTTTTTTCTTTTTAATCAGAGTTGGAATACTTAAACCGTTTTGTTGTTTAGAATATAGGTTTTGTTAATGTATTTGTGTTGAACAATAGTTTGTGCTAGAAACAATGATGTTTTTTTGATTAAATAATTAAATTTCAAATATGATATATATATATATATATCGGATATATATCATTTGAGATATTTATATAAATATCATGATATTTTCGAACCCTGCTCATGAGATAGACCTGATATCGGGGAGCAGAAACGTTCTATATAGAACTACCTGCATTTCAGCCACAGGCCAGCCCCGCCATCTAATAATAATAATAATAATAAATACTCATCGTTTAGAAAAGGCTTCGTTACTTTTGAAGAGACTTCTTTGCTGAATAATGTTTTTATTGTGAAGTGATCTACAGGGTATTCAGTTGGAATATACTAATTATGGGCCGTGGTGGTCGGCTGGAGAAGCGTTCGCCTCGCAAGCGTGAGGTCGTGGGTTCGATCCACCGATTCACCAGTCTCGTGCAAGGCATCACACGTTAGGAGGCAAGGGCTGCGTCTTCCCTAGCTCACGCAAGTCTCTTGAAGACTTCCGAGGGTTGCGCGTAGGGATGCAATCTTGACGGAAATAACAGTTATCAACAATTATATCAATGATACTGGAAGGGTCCTTTGATGAGAGTGTAAAGAAGGCAGAAAAATTCAAATATTGTTCATGCAGTGAAGGAAATTTTGTAAAATCAAAAATATTGAATCATTTTATAGTAGTTCATGACTTAAAGCTCTCATCCTTGAACTTGAAATTATCCAGTGAGGATAAATTTCATCGCTGGAATATCGCTGGTATATAATCGAATGGAATTTAGCATAATATACCGATACTAGTGATTTTGTATCTAACTTACTTTTGAGAGATTTTATCAGGTAACATGATTGATTCAATTTTCTACATGTAAAATCTATATTTTCTTGCCATGTGAAGAGTGAGTCGATCATTGTTTCCAAGAATTTTTTCGAACTGGTCAATTCTAAAGGTTCGTTTCGGAAGCTGAGATTGAGGTCATGTAGACTTCGAGATGAATTGGCAAATTGCATGCATACTGTTTTGTTCAGGTTCACAATGAGTCTGTTCTTATCACACCATCAGTCATTAAATTCGATTAAAACTGTATTGACTAATTATTTCATATCGTCAGATGTTTGGCTTGATAGGATGATAGACGTGTCATCTGCATAGAAATTTTTTTTCCATGACTCATATTAGTGGGAAGATCATTTACATATAGTGGGAATATTAGCGGTCAAGCGGCAAGAAATCGCTAGAGCTAACAAACCAATAATTATGAATGCCATGATATATTTTCACACTGTATGTAGACGCAACACTAGTTCAAGTGAAATGTAATCCTTCTCTGTGAACATTCCGCATTAACACGAAATCAAGTAGACAATGAACTGACTGCAACTGACAGTTTTAATCTTTACCAACTACAGGCACTGAATCTCCGCCTGGTTCGAAACTTTAATCCATAGACAATGCGCAAATCCTTCAAGTCGTTATAAGTTTTCCACTTCGTCAAAATACTTTCTATGAAGTTTCCGTCACTTCATCAATAATAACTTCTGGCATGTCCGTGAAAATATCTGAAGTACAGGGTCGAATTTTTCCTGGGAAGAAAACTTAGTGGGCCAAAAAACTTTAGTAGTTTCGAAGTTGAAGATTGATTTAACGAGATTTTATGCAAGTTATGAATTCGTGGAAGATGAAAATAGTGGGTTGCACTTTCTGAGTTCATGCATTCGGTATGAAGAGTGAACTTGAAATTTTACAATTGATTCATAGGCAAGGAAACGTTCGAATGAACTCTAAACCAACTCTGATGATGATTTTATTGAAAAAATTAACAGGATGTTATTAAAATTAGATGTGGAATAGTCTGCGACTGACAGACAAATTTTAGTCGCTATTTTCCATCGTTCAAAGTGTTCGAAATTCATGTTGAAAAGGGAAGCATTCCCAATTGAAAATTGAACCAAGCATGACTCCTCTGGAAATTGAAAATACCCTGCGATGAAAATGAAGTCGCTTTTTGTAATATCTAACAGAAAACAACTACTTCCTGGACATTGAACTACATCTGGTAGATATTGTGAAATATAAATTTAAATAGAAATTCCAAGAGTGAAAATTTGCATTTTCATTACAGAAATATGATAAACACTAGAACGCCAATCAGTTCAGAATGACGTGGTTATTCCCCATACGGCATAACACCAACCTATGAATTTGCGCAATAGTTTGTGTTATTGAGGGGAATATGTAAAGTGTCGCAAGGACGGTTCTATGATTTTTGACTACATGTTCCTGAAAGCAAAACGAGAATCATGGGAACGATTCTGCGAAAATGTGTCCAACACATCAAGCGGAACCCGTATCCACAAGATTATATCCAGAGAGCCGACACAGGAGCTGGGTTCGTTAAAGCATCCAGACTGCTCCTTTACGAACTCCAGGAAAGAAACACTAGAGCTATTAGCTGATAACCACTTCCCAGGCAGCCTGATTCTGGACAATCAACCTCTAGTCACAAATATAGGCCGGATAAAACGACCTCACAGAGATAACTGGGTGGTTGCCAACAAAATTATTACGCCACAGGCGATAAGATGGGCGTTTAACTCATTCTACCCATACAAATCGCCAGGAGAGGATGGCATAACTCCAGTTCTGTTACAAATTGGACTGGAACATATCATACCTGTCCTCATAAGACTCTTTAGAGCTAGTTTAGCATGGAACCATATTCCATCTAACTGGACCACGACTAGGGTGATCTATATTCCTAAGGTAGGTCGGAATGACCAACACCCAAAATCGCTCAGAACTGTTGAAAAGCATGGAGAAAATACTGGATGGTACATAAGGTGTGGGGCACTAACAAAGCACCTCCTCAATGTTCACCAGTATTCTTACCAGGCTGGCAAATCAACAAAACTTGCCCTCAATAACCTTCATCGCTTCTCGCCAACGGCAGCAATGGAAGCCCCCCTTGGATTACTTCCTCTCCACATGGTTCTGGAGAGAGAGGCAAGATTGGCAACATACAGACTCTACCAAGCGGCCATTAGTCTACCGCAGGCATGTGTCATGAGAGGCAGCAGCATGCTGGAGGGCATAATAGCTCACAACATTCTAGGAATGCCCTCAGACATCATGCCTAAAACTATCAACATTCACACGTCGTACACTGTGGTCTTTCCCGAAAGAGAAGACTGGGTTCGGAATGAAACCAACCTATGTAGTTGAACGTTGGTTCACCGATGATTCCTAAACCCAGTTGTGAACCCAGTAGTGAAACGCTCGTTCAGTATGGGTAAACTAGCTACGATTTTTCAGGCAGAGGTATATGCCATTGAAATGTGTGCCAGGGAGCTGGAAAATCGACACCACACACGAAAAACAATGAAAATATTTTCAGATAGTCAAGCAGCACTTAAAGCGCTTGAATCCAACTGCTTTAAATCTAGGGCAGTATGGAACTGCAGAGACACCTTAAACCGACTGGCGCAACGCGTTATCCTAGTCTTTATACCAGGTCACACAGGCCTAGAAGGAAACGAAATAGCGGACGCTCTAGTAAAAGGGAGGGCCGAAACAACGTTCACTGAACCAGAACCGGTAATTGGTTTAGCATATAGCACTGCCAAGAATGTCATAACAGCTTGAGCAGACAGTAAAAGACTCGAGTACTGGCGTAGTCTATCCATTCCAAAGCATTTATTGCTTGTACAAGGAAAAAACAGGACTCTGACAAACTGCTAGAACTCAGTAGAGCGCATCTCAGAGTTATAGTAGGTTTGCTTACTGGCCACTGCAAACTCCAACATCACATGCATAAAATCGGACTTGCACAAGATGCAGAGTGCCGGCTATGCATGGAGGATGATGAAACGGCTAAACACATTCTGTGTACATGCCTTGCAGCGGCCAGAACCAGATTCTCAATATTTGACGGTACGACAGTAAGGCGAGAAAACCTGGTAAATTGTTCTCCCAATGCAATCCTCAATTTCGTCAAAAGATTGGATATACTGGGAGAAATATAACCATAGGGTGAGCCACAATAGGCCATTGGCAGCATTGGAGGGCCTGATACGGGCCCACTCACGTTCAAACCTAACCTAACCTGTTCCTGAATCTGGTATGAGTTGTCAGGATAAGCATTTTTGCAATTTAAAAAAGTTTTCCTTCAATGATATATGCAGAAAGACAGTAATTGACTTTTTGAAAATGGAAATATTGAGTCTATGTCTATTTTGTGCATTCTCGCAAGCAAGTAGGGAAAAATTATTGTGATCTTCAAAAAATTCAAATTAGATATTTTGATGGAAATTGATTCTATTCCACTCATGCATGTGAATAGAAATAAAAGATCTCAGTTTGTTTGTCCATCGGCCTCACGCCTAGACCGTTGAGCCCATTATACTCGAAATTCATATAAGAGAGTGAGAAAACACTTTCTTAAGGTAGGCATATTTTGATTTTCGGAATTCTGATTATTGAAAGGTGGTTTTCATGAATATTTGAGTAATTTGGGTATATTGGCCTTTGTATTTAACTGATTACGAATGCTTTTGTTATGGATGATGTGAGTTGAATCAATTAAGAACCCAATGTACTTATGTTACCAGTTATAAATGCGAAAAAGTATGTACAGCATTTTTGTTGAAAAACAGAAATGTCCTTGATTGGAAATATAAAATTCAGAAAAAAACTGTCAAATATAGTTTCTCAGGTGAAAAACTACATTTTTACATTCGGGTCTCATTTATGTTGTTGAATCACATTAAATTCAAATGGCATCTTCTGTAATAAGAAGAAGATCATCGAATGTTGAGAGAAATAAATAATCACAAAAAGTCCAAAATTCAAATTGGCAAATGTTACAGGATATTTGTTTCACTTTGGACATCGCGTTCTGGTATTTTTTGTATTTCTATGATTTTTATTCAGATAGTTGAAATTAAAAAAAAAATCATTTTTTGTACCTAACAGAAAACATCTACTTTCGTGGTTGAAGCTACGCTGGACATTAAACTGCATCTGATAGATTTCGTGAGAAAAAACCTAGTTCGACAGAAAAAATCTCAAAGTGAAAATTTGCATTTTCATTCAGATAGGTAGTTCATTTTTTCTTTAAGTCCACTTTCCACTAGATGTTCATGTAGATATATGAGATAAGGGAGAACTTTATTCAGAAGTATCGATCACAGGAATCGCCCATTTTATTGATGCGTGAACTGCATCTCTTTCGCTAGACCTCCAATACATATTGGTCGACAAAAATCTCTTTCACTCTTCTAAGATCATCAGGGAGGTCGGAAGAAGTAGAAAGCATACTCTTCAGAAGCAATTCCACACTGTAATGATGGAATTCCTGAACTATTTCTTGTGCGTTGACAATTTTTTAACATAAAAGCTGTCATGGGTGTGGCATATTGATCTTATTGAAAATTACACCAAGCAATAGAGCATAAAATGACTAAGTATTTAACAAAAAACTAGTAAGAAACCGACTATGCCATAACATGAAAGACAGTCCGTAGTTATATTGTGTTAAGTTTTCGACTCGCAAATGTCATTTATTAATTTGTTACAAACATTTAAAAATCAAAAAACGTGTTTTTTCAATTGTTTTTTTTTAAATAAAATCTAATAGAGCAATCTGGTTGCTCTGATGAGAAGAATTTCAGATAATTGAAATACGAATAAAATGAAATGTTTCACAACCCTGTCAGATCATTAGTAACGGAGAAAAACTGGAAAAACCGGAAAATTTTGCGATATGTTGAAAAATTCATAACTCCGCCATTTTTCAAGAAGTAGGATTGACCTTCCTCATGAAAGTATTGAGTCATGTGTTTTATGTGAACACAAAACAGTTGCTGTCGGATCGTTAGTTTCGTCACAATTGCAATTTCTATTTTTTTTTGCGCTATATTGCAGCGTGTCTGGATGCTCTAGTGACAGCTGGATTCCAATTTTTCGAACAGGTTATGAAAGTAGAAGTATATAACAAAACGTATATTCTCATTTTGCGCTACAATGGTGCAAAATGCATGCAAACATGACTGAAAACGGCCGTGCCCGCGTTAGCTGCCGAGTAGTAGGAGAGTCCGAGAAATAAGGGGTATTCTTCTAATGAACGGGTTACGTGATAATACGCTTCCCCTCATCACCCGCTTACTCCTATCACTCGACCGCTTTCACCAGCTCGGCCTTTTTCAGTCATGTTTGCAAGCATTTTTCACCAATTTCGCACCATTTTAACACAAAATGAGAATATACTTACGTTTTGTGGTACTGTACTACTACTTTCAAAATCTTGTTAAGAAATCAAAATCGGAATATCACAAGAGCATCCAGGCATGCTGCAAGATAGTGCAAAAAAAATTCAAATTGCAATTGTACCAAAACCAATGATCCGTCAGAGCCTGTTTTGTGCTCACACAAAGTACACATGATTCAATACTTTAATGAGAAGGGCCAACCTTATTTCTTGAAAAATGTCGGAGTTGAGAATTTTTAAATAAATAAATAAATTTTCCGGTTTTTCCGGTTTTTCTCCGTTACTAATGATCCGATGGGATCGTAAAAAACCTCATTTTGTTCGTATTTCAATTATCTACAATTGTTTCGATTGGAGGAACCAGATTGTTCTGTTAGTTTTCATTTTATAAGCAAAACAATTTTGAAAAACACGTTTATTGTTCTTTAAATGTTTATAATAAATTAATGAGTGACAGTTGTGAGTCGAAAACATAACAGAATATAACTACGGACTGTTTTCCATGTGATGGTACAGTCGGTAGTCCACTAGTATTTTTGTTAGGAAAAACTGCTCTATTGATTGGCCTACAAAGAAATGTCTATCGTGCAATAATGGCATAATTAATAAATGACAGTTGCGAGTCGAAAACAACAGAATATAACTACGGACAGTCGGTTATCTACAAGTATTTTTGTTAGGAAAAAATGCTCTACTGATTGGCCAAGTGGAATCATATAGTGTTATGTAACATTACACATTTTAGTAATCATTTCGTTTGTACAGAAGTATCTGTGATTTTGAAATTTTCTGTCGAATTATTTTCACTTTATTCTCAATCTCTTGTGGTATTACAACTGACAACGTCAGGTTGTAACGGCAATATTTATTTATCGCTATCAAACACAATCGTCACGTAGAATTTAATATAATTTTAATAATAATGAGTGATTCTGAAACTGTTAGTTTACCTTCTGATTTGGAAGAAATGACGCGAAATATCGTGGACTCCCTTTTGACGGAAAAATCACGGAGTGTATATGAAATGGTGTTTAATCGGTACGAAGAATGGTGTCTGCTAAGAAAATCAAGAATATCACTCATGAAAAAGTATTGCTGGCTTACTTTGAATGCTTATCTAAGGAAAGAAAACCATTTTCTCTTTGGTCGTATTATTCGATGATAAGAAGTATTTTATCAACAAGAAAAAACGTCGATATTAGTAAGTACCTACAGCTGGTTGCATTACTAAAACGTAAATCAGAAGGTTACAGAGCTAAAATATCCAAAATTTTTACTAAACAATATGTTACAAAGTTTTTAACGGAAGCATCAGATGATACATATTTATTTAAAACAGTTGCTATGCTAAATGGACTAAGTGAAGCATGCAGAAGAGAGAAATTGACAAATATGCTTGTTGAAAATGTAATAGATGAAGGATCCGTTTTTAGAATTAGTTTACCGAATTCAAAAACAACGGTAATGCAAGAATTTTTTGTAACTTCGGGGAATATCCCAGGATTGAATGTGGTTGAATATAAAATCTTACGTATCTATCCATAATACTGCTGATGATATCATCAAACAAACTGTTATCCATTTTAAGACTGTGCCAGAACCGAATAAATCAGTCTGGTATACAAACACCAATTTTTTTCATCTTCTTTCCCGAGTTTCTTGGATCGATAGATGGAAAACATTCCATCAAACTATCCTTTACAGAGTGAATACAATTTTTTAATTATGAAAATTACTTTCTTATCCTATCGATCGCTCTGGCCGATATAAACCGATCTTTTACAGTGATTAATGTTGGTGATTATGGCGGTGATTAGGAAGAATGTTTAACAGAAAGGCATTAAATTTCCGACAAACATGTATTCACCTAATTATATTGAAACCCCTGAACCTTTTGTTTACGTTGGGAAAGGGGCGTTTGGTTTGAAACATGAAACGACCGTATCCAAACAGAAACCAAGATAGAAATAGTATATTGTTTTATTAGGAGTAAAAGTATAACTTTTTGTGGCGAGTCTGAATGTTTGATGGCCGAACGTTAGTGAGGCCGACAATTTCAGACGAGCCACAAAAAGTGCTTTTGTTCCGAATGAAACATGCTATTTTTTCCGCAAACGGCATCCAGACTATAGAACTAATTAATATTTGAATAAAAATTCAAAACGATTGCAACGAAGTTGATTAATTCAGAGAATAATAATTATAAAACTGCGCACTACATTTCCGTGGTTACTGGTTTTGTGATTGCCAAGTCAAAAACAAATTTGACAGTTCAATAATATTTCATAATGTCAGAAATATTGTGATTTAAAGCAACAATTGGACTGTGCATTTTTGGTAAGTACTTGAGCATCAAAATTTCGTTTGTTGTATATTATCGTTAATAAAGTTTAAAAGTTCAACTAATAATTATTTTCCCTGTTAAAAATTCTACTTTTTTGTACGGCCGTCAGCGTACAAAAAAGTACTTTTTTGTCCGCTCACGGCCGTACAAAAAAGTGGCGTCTGTGAAATCATACTTCAACATCATGAATTGAAGTTAATAATGTCTACTTTTATTGAAGTTTGCGGAAAAATGAACTTATTTTGAAATACCGTCATTGTAGATCGTGACGATGAGTGGAATAATATGCTTTTGACATATTAACAAATGACTAGGTAGTATTATTTTGTAACGTTGACTACGGCACATAGTTATTTTCCTCGTATAAACAGGTCACAAGGTGAAATTTCCAAACACTTGTCATTCGATCCCCACATGAAATAAATTTCCTAGAGACATAACATCCTATTTCACATGAAATATAATTGTTTTAATTTCACAGCTCTTAGTTCCCACGGATATCTCTGGTGATTTAAATAAATCCATAAATGTGTCGTTATCAAGAAGTAATGTTTACAATAATGTGGTTAATGTCACTTAGATGACAGCGCTTCTTCTTCCTATTTCGAATCAATTTGTTAAAGAAGGGTCACTACATTCAGACGATAGTTCTTCTTCCTATTACGATTCGATTTGTTGAAGTACGCTCACTGCATTGAATTTGATTACACAAAGTACTTTCATGGAAAAGAGAGAGATTGAGAAATATGTTCGTTATGGTTTTTATGTAGTTTTTAAAATCGCGGAATGCTAGTCTCTTTAATATATTTCAGTGACATGCGTATGATAATTGATAGTTGTGGCAACAATAAAAGAAAAAAGGAATTTTTTTTTTATTAAAATCAATTTTGGAGGGGACGGAAGTGTTTGGAAACATCATTAGTCCATTTCTGACCTGGTGACGCTGAAGCTCGCTGGAGGTTGATTTTGAGTTTATTTAATTTCGGCAACCTACCTAATATTGCTGGACCACACAAATGAGAGGTGAATTTTCTATTTATGTAGAGATCTATTGAACGTAACTCGCTTCACGAGAATTAAACATATAAATATTTTTTTATAAAAGCACGCCGTAAATATCCTTTTCTTTCTGCCATAGCTATGCCAGGAATTTACGAAAGACTTTAAGAGATAGTTTGGGAGATCATAAGATAGACTAAGATGGACTAATCGGCCAATTAAAATTTGAAGGCCAATTCAACAAAGTAATATAAGCTCACATGGTATTGTAAAGCCTGTGATAGTATTGTAGATAGATAGATAGATAGATTTATTTCTCATAACAATGACAGAAAAATACATACATATTTACACGTCAAAAGTCAGTTCCTAAGAACGTCTGAGATAACAGTAGAGAAAATCAATAATTTGTATTGTTTACACATTAATTTAAAATAAAAATATATATATATATATATAGTTTGTATTGTTAACACATTGATTTAGAATAATATTGGAAAGGAGAGAAAAAAGAACAAAAAATATATACATATACAAACTTACATCTAGTATAAATTGTTTGGTTCTTTTTGGCAATTAAAAGACTGGTAATCTTGGAAGGAAGGTAGTATCGCGGTGATATCTGTCTATGTACATGTGTGATTAGTTTGAAAAAAAAATTATTAAAATGAGTTATTTTATTTGTTATAAACGTGTACAGTATTATGGATTGGTGGAGAAAAATTCATCCAAGGTAAAATAAACATTTGAGAGTAGATAGTGTCTAAGTGATATTTTGAAATGATTAAATGAAGAGTTTTCTAATAGTGACTTTGGAAGGTTATTTAGAATTTTTATACCCATGTAAGATGGACCTCTCCTATTTACTTCATAATTAAACATCGGTGCAATATATAATCTGTTGTTACGAGTATAATGGCTGTGGATATCTGAGAGTTTTTTTAAATCATTTTTCTTTTGATTGCGTCGTTCGCTACTCTGAAAATGTATAGGTTGGTTAGTGTGAAAAGCTTCAGCTTAGAGAAGTGCTCATGGCATGAGTCACGACTCTTCAATCCAACCAAAGCTCGAATTGCTTTTTTTTGAAGAATGAATGTGGTGTATGAATTCACAGAATTTCCCCAGAATTCCACCCCGTAGTTTAGAATGCTGTAAAAGTAAGCAAAATAAACAGTTTTGGCAGCAGCAGGACCTATGTATTTTCTTATTGTGGTTATTACATAAATTGCACTAGCCAATTTATTGTTGATGAAGGATATGTGTGATTTCCAGTCGAGCTTATCGTCAATTACAAAGTCTAGGAATTTAGTATGAGAGACTGATTGTCTGTTTCCATTGATAGTTGGGATATTTATCGGTGCGAATTGTTTATTTGGTTGGATAATCATATTTAGTGTTTTTTCCAGGTTGATCATGAGCTTGTTTGCTTTAAACCAGTCAATCATGTTATTTATGTTATCTTGTGTTGCTACTTTGAGATCTATTGAATTTGAACTACTATTCAGGATGCTGGTATCATCGGCCTTTCTTAAAAAGAGGTTTAACTATTGTAATTTTTATGATATCAGGAAAAACGCCATTTTGTAAGGAGAGATTTACTAGATGAGTTAATACTGACTTGAGGTTATTCAGGCTATTTTTAATAACTATTATAGGGATTTCATTTTGTCCCGCAGACTTTTTAATTTTTAGGTTATTTATAGTTTTTACTAAATCAGCTTCTGTAATAGGACTTAGGAAGAACGAGTTAGAAGGGTTGGTATGAATATTTGAAAAGTATTCCTCTGCTGATTTTGAAAGCCTGTGATGATATTGTAAAGCCGGTGATGGTCTTGTAAAGCCTGCCATGGTATTGTAAAGCCGCAGCGCATATTAGAGCAGACTCAACACTAGAGATTTCCGTGGAAACATTAATTTTATGGAGACCAAAAGGGAGCAACTAAACCAAAGTCGTGATTCCTTAGTAAATGTCTAATTGTGTAAGGTTTGAATGCATTCGGACTAGGTAAGATAAAAACTATTATAATTTCTCAAATTACGACTTGCAGAATCCATCCTTTTGGTTACAGAGATTGGCCTGGGAATAAGTTTTTGAAATCATTCAACACTATAGATGGCGTCCAATAAACACCACAATTATTAAGAAACTTATTCTCTGTGCCACAAATTGGACCTTTTGAGAATCATCGAGTGACGTCGACTTACGCCCTTGCCTCCGAAAATCAAAAAGCTAGCCAGACCAAATATGTACCTAAGATCAGGTTACAATTTCACATCGTAATGTAGGTATGTAAGTATTTTGAGATTCTGCAGAAACCCGTGTAGTAATGAAGTATTGTTTGTGTTATGAAAGTTGCCCAATTATACATATTTTGTATTGAGTGTTTGAGGTTGAGATGAATGAAAAACAAGTAATGAAAGAATTGAAGTAAATGGAAAAGTATATCTATTGTAGGAGTTTTTCGAAATGCCTTCCATTCTGATTGATCTAAAATTTTCCCTTACTTAGAACAACATGATCAGTTTCTTACTTCGAAATGCATCCCGAATTCTGTCTTTTATGTCATAAATGGTGGTAGCAGGTATTCGATAATCCATAGATTTAACGTGACCCCATAATAAAAGTCGTCACTGGTCGAGTCGGGAGATCTCATTGAATTGTTACTCTCCGACCGATCCATTTTTTGAGGAATATATTGTTCAAGATGGTCACGAACTTCTCTATGATAGTGTGCAGGTGCACCATCCAATTGAACATACATATTGTAGTATATTTAAAGTCTAATTTATTTTACGGGACCAAGTAGCCGAGTGGTTAAAGCGACATGTTTCAATCACTTTGGCTGCCAGTCGACGATGGTTCAAACCTGCATAACTTTTTCTGATGGCCCAAGAAAGTGCTAGGAATCGCACGTAGAAAGGTAAGACCTCGTTAATCCTTGGCTCGCACAAGTTTAGACTGAGAGCTGCCGTTCGTAAGGGGACGACAGCTGGTTAACGGAAAAAACAACAACAATATGATCTAATTACAGATCAATCAGAATGGAAGGCATTTCGAAAAATTTCTACAATAGATATAGTTTTCCATTTGCTTCAATTATTTCATTACTTGTTTTTCATTCATCTCAACCTCAAACATTATTATTTGGAATAAAAGACAACTCAATACAAAATATGTATAATTGGGCAACTTTCACAACACAAACAATACTTCATTACTACACTGGTTTCTGCAGAATCTCAAAATAAATTCAAGGTTTATGTGATTGTGGCGATATTTCACAGGTCACAGGTCTCTTCCGAATAACGCGGTGCGTCAAGTCCACCTTCAGGTTCGTTACAATGTGCACATGGACCAAGTACAATGATTCTCGTCTATCATCTTCATCCACAAAATCTTGTATAAGCAGATGATTTTCAGTTTATTCCACAGCAAAACAAAATTGTGTACTATTACGAAGATGCTATCTATTTGATCTACCATACGAAATGCACCTACAAGTAGAATAGATAACATTATTCATCATACATTTTATCCAACTTGAAAAAATTAAAATAATAGTGAAAGTTTTCATGTCAGCTATTTCTGGATACAAATGATGTCCATATCTGTTCAAAAGAACTTATCCATCTTGGTAGAACATTCATTGTACTAGTAAAAACTGAATAATTCCTTTTCTGGGGTAACTACAGATGCGTCATAATTAAAATGAGGACATCAATTAATTTCCGTCCTTCTCTTTGAATATTCTCGACTATACGCCGCCTTTGAATAGCCAGAACAAGGCAATGGCAAAATTGCTGAGGGCAGTAAATCATTAAAGAATAAAAAGAATCGCAGCAACTCCAAACTGAGCCACTACATTCTCGTTAGTGACATAAAGTTTTCGCCGAAAAAGCTCTCCCAGTAATATTATTCTTGTCATGCTTGAGAATTTCCATATCAGAAGGCAGTTCTGTAGACATTGGAAGTGGGAGGTTTTGAATATTACCAAGCTGACTACTACCAATTATATAGTCTTCGGGCCGAATGCCGGAAAGAAAATCGTAACGTAACGCTGACTTCGTATATCTGTTCATGTCTGGTGTTTGCATGAAGTGTGCAACCGACCACCCGGAGTGGTTCTGTAATTTTTCCAGGTTTTCTTGAAAAGTGAATACGCCAGCAAAGTCAGTAAGTCGCCCCGGAGCGCCACGGCAAATAATAATAATAGCCGTTCTCTACCTGCACAGGCTATATGCCTTCGGGTACACTCTTTGAGTGTTTATGAGGGGGTATTGTTATTATATTCGGTAGAGTTAGATCTCATGCTATTTGCTATAATTCTTGGTAGCATAGCGATTCCGCAAAGTTTTGGGTCTGTCAGATAACCAGAATACCCAAAAATGTTGTACAATGGTTCCACTAAAGTTTCAAACTAAAAATCGATCTGAAAACTCTTTTTTTAACAAAAATATCCTCTTGCAATTGCTGAAACAGCCCCAAATGTTCTTCGCAAGAGATATTTGGTTATACTTGTATATATACTAGCCTTCAGAGTTATAAGGTTTGAATGAACATTTTATAATTGTCAAATTTGATGTAGAACAGTAGAATAGTGAATTTTACTGAGAAAAATCGCAGTGTTTCATAATATGACTGCATGTGTGATGATATGAGAAGCATACGTTTGATTTTTGAAATTGAGGTTCTTTCCGTGAACGCCAGTGCAATTTGTCAATAGGGAGCTGCGAGCGTTCAAACTATTTTTCATCAGCTCCATAATAATGGACCTTCCGGATTCGCTGTGTTGTTTGAATTTCACCGATATGAGCCTCAATCGAGATCAGCATCTGGAAGCAAGGATTTGAATGAGATCCTTATCTTTGTACCCATGTATACTTTCGATTTGAATTTTAACACGTTAATATATCTGTCATAATAATGTTTCCAAAACATATACAGTAATAACGTTTTCACTGAATCTAAGGAATTTATATCGTGCGGACCACATGTGAGACTCCCCAAATAGCACAATTATATTAGGAGAATATTTTAATAATATCATGAAAATATTGGTAAAATATTCAAACGTAATGTTAGCGAGAAAACAAAGTGAACATTTCGCGATATTGGTACATTATTACTAAGATATTTTAAAAATAATATTGGTGAGATATCCTTGCAGCACTATTGGCCTCAAAACATTCAGCAAAATTAGTAAAGGGTATATACAGTGTGTTTACTTCTCATGGAAACGCCCTCGTATCTTCCATAAATTTCGACGTAGAACCATGAAATCTTCAGGATCTATAGATATACCAGAAATGAACTCACTACCCATCCTACGTCATATACACTGCACGCCAGCAGCGATGGAACTACCCATTTTTCCATCGCTGCTGGCGTGCAGTGTTTTCTATCGATCCTGACAATTTCATGGTTCTACGTAAAAAAATACAGAGGATGTTTCTATGAGAAGTGAAACACACTGTATACCACTATAAGTTTAGTCGACATGTTTATAGGAAACTACTGAGAGCATTTTTAGTTTTCATTTGTCCATGACTTCCGGTTATACCGGAAGTGGACCCCAACTTTGGTTTTTTAATTGTAACATCCTGATTTTTATTGAATTTTTAGAATTTACTATGAATTTCAATACAACTTTATTGAAAACATCATATATCTAAAGGGCTCCACTTTACAGCTATTTAAATTTTTTTGAAAATTTGACAGTTGCAGCACTTCACAAAAAAATAGATCTTTTGGAAACAAAGAGAGCCAGAATATTTTCATTCAGATGATTGAAAGAAAACAAGCAATTTTTTGTAATATCTAAAAGAAAACAACTACTTCCCCGGCAAAAGATATTGTGAAAAGAACCTAACTTGAAAGAAAAAATCTGAAATCAATATTTAGTCACTATGAGTGCTATCTCGGTCGTTGAAGTTTCTGAGTAGAAACTGGAGAGGGACATTTACCGATCTCAACCAACAAACTGGTTAAATGTCTTTTGGAATGAAATTTTCAAGAAAGAACTCAATATTATAAAATGAGTTGCAGTATATGATGTTGACTCAATAAAAAAAATGTGTTCAGGTCCAGAATAATGAAAGAATAATAAGCTTAATTTTCAAATGAAGATAATTTGAAAGTAGCCCATACAACAAATCACACTTAAGGAAGGTTTATCAAAAATAATGAAGATGAGATGATTCATTGAATTCAAAAAATATCTGGTGTTTATAAACTGTGGGTCTTGCCTCAGTGTGTATGTATAGCAGACAGGCAGACCATTCATAAACCGCACACATAAACATCGCATGACTTTTGTAAAAAGAAAATAAATAATACAAACATATGTTATTAACATTTTGGAAGATCACAAATTTTTGATATTCTTCAATTCTTCATGTCGAAAATAAAGGTATTACGAGTCGAGCTCAATTATTTAGAATTTTTTGAAATCAATTACCTGAAAAATTTTAATCGTTTACTCAAATATCAACTGAAAATCAGTAATGCCCCACCGAATCCCTTTTAGCCGCCCCAAAACGACATCCATCAATTATTTTCCATATTCTCACTCTTATATTGTTGTATTCACTATTTCAATAAATTATGAAATTTTGATTAAATGATTGTATAATAAGATTTAGGGGCATCTTTTCACTGATAGATCATATAGGAAATATGGGTTCTAGGTATTAGTAATAAGAACAGGTGTCTTTCCCCTACTTTAGCAAAAGGTATTTAAGTAAGGCATTCAGCAAAAATATTTTAATTTTTCTATGCTTCGCGTCGTGCCCTTAAACTTGTTGCGCGTGCTTTTAGGGCTTTTATACTTGAGTCATTTTATACCTGCATCATCATTCTTGTTAAATGTACTAGAAGCGCACAAAATATTCAAGATCAAAACACACCTGCAATATTGGATACTGCGCTGGGAAGAATTTTCAAATGCAAACTTGCGAAAACAAATAAAAGCTCTCATTGAACTCATCTTTGTCAGTTTTTACTGGGAGTCACGTATTAGACCTAATATGATTATACTATTACAATAATCCATACTTACAAAAACAGGCACCTACTGAAAAATATAGATCACTGCTACAACACAAAACAAAACGTAGGTAGTTATATCACTGTTTAAACAATGCACTAAACAATTGTTAAAAAATGTTATAAACATCTCTTTTCAGTAATCTCCATCAAACTACAGCAAACTTTTGGAAATAAAAGGCATAGAAATATTTAAAAAATTTTCATTCTTTGCAGAAATATAGTCAATATTTCATAATAATCATAATCCCCATTCTGACTCAATAATTCCCAATTACACTCTTCCAGTAGATATGCATATGACCAAAAAATGAACTTTATTTTCTCAAGTAAGCTCCTTTGGGTCTATTCTTTATTGATCGCTCGTTATTACCTAGCGCATTATTGGCTTTCCTGTCTCATTTTGTAAGAAGTCTTAAAAGGAAGTCTCAAATTGGGGAGACGACGACTGCTTTTCTCGATTCTTTCCTTTCCAGATATTTTCGGGGTTATTGCATTGTCTTTATAAAAAGCCTTCCAAGTTGGATTCGGCAATTCGCTGTTATTTGCCCTGGAGAATACCCGAGAGTTTGTTTTCCTAATGGCTGAAATAACATATTGAATTTTCAGTCGAAATCATGTTCGAAATAGTATATTACGGATCTGAAATCTCAGAAATATATTGTTTCGTTAAATATTTGTACCACTCTACTGAAAGTTGACTGTTTTCAGTTATTCGATTTACTATTTCAATATGATACTCGACTTCCGAACTCATACTTTAGTCAGGAAAAATTGGTTTAAAACTTCCACTGTTACTTGTGCGTGGCTTTTTTAGTCTCGTGTAGAAAAGAAATAAAAAATGGAGAGTGTAAGATTCGACAAATGATACGTCTTCTCAACAGATAGTCCATCAAAGTTCATACTAAGTATCAATGAATGACTTGTAACTGCCCATATTCTAACATGCCCTGATTTCAATCCAACTTCTATACTTTGAACAGATGCTTCCGAAAATGGAATTTCTGGCGTGTTATCTCAAAAATTCAGTGAGGGCAAAAATGTCACTTGTTTTCTATCTCGATCACTTACTCGTCAGGAAAGAAACTACAGCACAACTGAGAGAGAAGCTCTTGCCATGGAAAAGTTACGTCAGTGTCTTGAGGGTGTTGATTTCAAGGTCGTTACTGACCACTATTCACTAATCTGGTTACGAAGGCTTGAGAAATGACAAAGTAGGCTTGACCGCTAGAACCTTCGTTTATATATAACCTTGTGCTTTCGAGTGCACGAGATTTAAAATTCCCTCTGATGAAACATGCATGAGCGATATTTAGGTGTGTGAAAAGACACATAACCATACTGGAGAATTTGACACTTGGAGCGTTGAAAATGAAATTTTGTTCAAGTATGTGAAAATCAGAATTCATGAGTTAACTATAACGTCATATTATTGAAAAATTGTCGTCCTAAAAGACGAGAAGAGAAGAATTTCAGTGCGTTGTCATGGTAAACCTACTTCTGGTCATGTTGATGCTACTTCTGGTCATGTTGGTAGCTTCAAAACATTCTGTAAAATTCGAAGTACTGATTATACTGGCCAGAGATGGAATCTGATTTTTCAAATACGTCAAGTCTTGTGAAGTTTGTGCAGCGTACAAGTCTGAACAAAATGTACCCACAGGTCTCATTGAAACCTTCTCTGCTATTGTATATTGCAAATAGCCTTGTATTCGAGTCAAAGCAGAAAAATTGCATGTCACTGTAAAACACATTGTTGAGAACTCAAATTCGAAATAATTATCGTTAAGACTGAAATAACATGAATCTTTCAGAATCAGTTTATTATTGGCCATATTCATGACGTGATTTTGGAGCTCCCAACAGAACTGTTTGTAGAACTCTAGTAGTTATGGTAATATATCTGTGAAACCAAACCATAATAAGTATTATCTCATTACAGAATAATTCTGGAAAGTGTTCTTTTCCATCATATACTTGCCTCAAATCATGACCTATAGACAGACTGTCACTTCAGAAAGAAATAAATTCAGCCGTTTTGAATCCGCTGTTTTGAAAAGCATTCGTATTTGGCTACTCGCTTTTATTTTTCCTTGAGAATTCCTGAAGGTTTCTTTTGTAATGGGTCGAATAAATAACATATTGAACTTTCAGTCATGAACTCATTTGAAAAATATGTTAAGAATCTGAAATCTCAGAAGTTATTATTATTTTTATTTGTTATTTTTTCCGTTAACCAGCTGTCGTCCCCTTACGAACGGCAGACCTCAGAAGTCGAAACTTGTGCAAGCTGAGGATTAACGAGGTCTTACCTTTTTACGTGCGATTCCTAGCACTTTCTCAGACCATCAGAAAAAGTTCTGAAGTCGCTAGGGTTCGAACCTTTGACTGGCAGCCAAACGTGATTGAAACAATGTCGCTTTAACCACTCGGCTACCTGGCCGTACATTGTGTCGTTATAACTTTTTATCAGTCGATTGAGTGTAGGCTATTTCCAGTTATTCGATTTATTATTTCAATGTGATACTTATCCAATTCGAACTCACACTTCAGTCAAGAAAACTTTCTTCAAAACTTCCACCGTAACTTGTGTGTGTGTGTTTTTCCAGTCTCGTTGTGATGAGGAATAAACAAAATGTAGTGTGTACATGATTCGACAAATTATACGTCTTCTCGATAGTCCATCACGGTTCATACTCAGTATCAAGGACTGTCTTGTAATTGCCTCTACAATCGAACACTTACTTCAAACTGATGCTTCCGCAGATGGAATCGCTCTGTGTTATCTCATGGATTTTTTGAGGGCGAAAAATTTATTTGTCTCATCAGAAAAAAAAATTACAGCAAAACTGAACAAGAAGCTCTTGCCATCATTCGAGCTATTGACAATCTACGTCACTATCTAGAGGGAGTACATTTGAAGGATATTACTGACCACTATTCACTACTCTGGTTACAAAAACTTAAGGAGCCCCATGGCAGGCTTCGCCACTGGTTCCTCTGATTACAACCTTGTGATTTTGAATTGATCAATGGAAAAACCGATAACATTATAGTTTCTGATTTTTGTCTATCGCTTCTTTGGTGTCTCCCGTTGAGGATAATCAGGAAAAGTCTCATAATGATATTCAGTAGTTCCCCATCGTCGCCCATCAGATGGATGGATCTGATGATGGCAGATGGGTTTAAATCTAATTTGATTTTGAATTAGGATTTCGAAACACTGTCTTATCGGTGAGTACCTTGGTCCAAACAGAAACACAAATCTATTCAAAATATATAATATTTTAATATATAACTTATATAATTATTCTCGGTAACCTTAAAGGCACATAACATTTGTGCTTACTTTGTTTTTCGCTGTACACAAGATGTTTTGAATAACTCATACAAAAGAACAAATGATAATCATCAAAACCAATCGTCAAACATGATACTTCTTTCAATTGAACAAACAAGGAACTATAAATGTGAGTTAATTAAATCTAATAATACATTCATTCCTGAATGAAATGCAAATAATTACACTCAATGGTGCTTTGACTGACAGGTAACAAATATAAATTAAATATATTGAAATAAACAAAATCTCCAAAATGGTTCACCTTGTATTCAGCTTTCTGGTAAACAATAAATCATTCATATATTTATTCGAAAAACAAGTCGACAATTGGGTACTAGTCAGGCTGATTCAATTGAACAATCAATAAGTAGTAATTTCATCAGAAAATTTATGGAATATAGTTTATCAAATATTACAAAGTGGGTCAGTGAGTCAAATCTGTCGCATCGAAGGAATAAACTGTTTTTTAAAGGGAATGTTTCCAGATGTTTAGTAGTTTATCTTCACGCTCTTTCTCCAATACCATTCAGAGTTTGGATTAAATTCAACAAGTTTTGGAGCTTATCAATATAGAGTGCGTTTCAGTGGTTTATTAAGATATAGATATGCGAGATTAAATGCAACTAGATTATTTTGTTGAATTCTTCCTTACAAACTTGGTTTTATACTAGACATATTATCCGAGACAGTTATCTCACAACACTAACAGGTGCATCGTGGAAGTTCATCAAACCTGTACGTGTAGAAGAGGGATAACTAGCCAATGCCGACTAGTTCTCTATTCTAAACAAACAAGATAAAGAAAATCCCCTGACAATGTTTTCTTTTTTTTGAAAGGGGTGAGTGCACGGATCTTCATTGGAATATCCGAACACAAAAACCTCACAAACTTCAATATGGCTAGCTTCTCACAGCGGAGAGGGATAGGTGGGTGAAATAACTAATAAACTACCTCAAATTTTGGTTTTTGATATACTTCCATTTAAAGGATGACCTTGACAGTTTGTTCATATATGTTAAGAAAACAGACGTGGAACTGGGTTCAGGTCTTGGTTACGAACCCCAATTAATTTGAATGAAATATGACGAAGTGCTGTCAACGTCAACAGTGTCAACTGTCAACGTCAACAGTTCACACTGGAAAAGTAAACAAATCAAATGATGGAATAAACTAACTTAACTTCCAATGAATTTTCCAGGTAGCGAATCAAGAAAAAGTTCTGTATTTCCTGTTTTAGCCACAGTACAATCGTGAGACAATTCTGTTGATAATAAAATAATCTAGGGACCCCTCTAGTATATACTGTCGGTGCACATATTTCTATTAGGTCAATACTGCCCAAAAAAGGCAAAAGGCAGTAAGTGATGAAACATTGAAAGAATATAAATCAATATTTTTGAAATTGAATGGCTTTACTTATTGCTGTTTGCCATCTTGAATTACTCGTCTCCACGTAGAATTTTCGAGGGTTTAGTTAACAAGGTGTGTCACATACTGTTCTTTCGTATTCAGGAAATAAGTAATTTTTCAAAAATTGTCACTTACTGCTTTTTGACTATTTTGGGCAGAATATTATTAGTAATTTATACAATATGCCAGTTTTACTGGTTTCCAGAGTGGAAGTGGAGAAACAGTGGTTATTCCTTGTAGGTGACAATGCAAGGGCACAGTTAAAAAGCGTCTTTCAAGTCAGTAACAATGCACTATTATATACTAAGAAGCGCTCACTACGAATCCCTTAATTCAAAGGTAAAACACAACACAGAAAAGGATACCACTATATTCAATGACAATGCAATATTGTCCTATTTTGATAGTTATGCTTCCCCATTTTCATATTCCTTTGGAATATACATAGACATACTTTATTTAACTGTTGTTGTTGAAATTGTTAAAATTGTTATTTCCGTCAACCGATTGCACTCCTACGCGCAACCCTCGGAAGTCTTCTAGAGACTTGTGTGAGCTAGGGAAGACGCAGCCCTTACCTTTTAACGTGTGATGCCATGCACGAGACCGGTGAATCGGTGGATCGAACCCACGACCCCACGCTTGCGAGACGTACGCTTTTACCAACCGACCACCACTACTTACATATATAGATTTAAATTTGTAGCAGGTCTTCAAATGAGCCAAGTCCCACGATAAAACTTGTGTTTAAAACAAATTTACACTCATGATATGAATCTTTACAATAAAACTAAAAATCTCAATGCCATCCAAAACACTGTGATTGTAACCATAAAAATATCAAACACATTGAACACATTAAAAAACATTGAAGAAGTCACTTAAAAATTTTTTCAAAGAAATCACTTATGCGAATACTTATGTGAATGGGGAGTTGTCTAAATATTCCCCAATTGTATAGAAACTTGAGTCTCACTTTTTGTGTAAAACAATTTGTAGGCAAAGATTTAACTACCCTAGGTAGGTGATTGTAAAGATTTATATTGGGAGAGTTATTCATAGATTTTTTCAATCTGTATTTTATAGGTCTAATTTGATCTGCACGTCGAGTGTTGTAGTCATAGAAGATTGAATTTAGTGAGAGTTTATGTTTATTATTATGAATTTCTAAAAGTTGCTGGTATGTATATATATAATGATGGTAATGTCATAATTCTGTAATGTTGAAATAGTGGCCTACAGTGGTCTCTGTATCCTGCAAACGCAATAGTTTTAAAAACCTTTTTTTGGAGTTTGAAGACTCTTACTGAATTAGTCGCATTTCCCCATAAATTTATACCATAAGCTACATGTGAATGAAAAAATGCATAGTAGGTGTGTAGCAGAACTGTCCTTAGTTGTCTTATAATGAAGATGGCACTAGACAATTTAGAGCAAAGTAATTGAATATGTTTTGACCAATTTAGGGAATCATCGAGAGTAATACCCAGAAGTTTGACGAATTCTCCCATGTGAATTTCTGAGGCAATTACGAATTTTTTATTTGTCACGGGTCAACTAATCAACGACCATAACTGTGTTGAGGCCTTGTTGGAAGCCCACTATCACCCCGTGAACAATACAGGCAACCTGAGAGGACATAACCCGAAGACAAACCGTTACTTCATAGAAGTGAATTCGACTGTTTTGAATCCGCAGCACATCAAAACTTTGAAAAATTCGGCGGTGTCTGGGATCTCTCATCTCATATCCAGATAAACTTAATATGTTCACTATATGAAAAAATCCTTTTGGCTAAAATATCAGAGCCAACAATACTTGTGAGTAATTTATAAGTTGGGGCTTCTTCTTCTTTTATTCCTACTCGGATGTCTTGTAACATTTCAATGTCGTAAAAAACGTGGAATTCAAGATATCATCCCAGCTCAATTACAGGGTAATAAATAATCATTCTGCATGTTCTTGTCGCTGAATCAGCGTAATACAAGGAGCTGGCTCGGTTACTTTATTTATTGACTAGTTATTACACATAGGCGTAGACTTTAATTTTTACTTGCTACAAAATAAATGAAGTGTGCTTGGAATATAAGAATGGACATTTACGTTCGAACTTATCAAGTCTGTCTAAGTGATAATACTAGTAAAATTTTGAAATAGTGGTAAGTAAATAAATATTTCTATGAAATATCTGGAAATAGCAGCATTTGATTATTGGTTGAATACATTTTTGGATTTTAAAAAAATTCAGAGAGTTGGCAACATATGTGATTGAGATGTGGAATCAAAATTTCTCAAAATAAAAAATCCGTTGAGACTTATATCAGGTGAACTCTGATTTGGCGGGAATCTAAAAAAGGAATGGTGGTGGTGACGAGATATCAAAAAAATTCATTGACAAAATGTATTTGGCATCAAACCAGAACTGACTTGTAACCAGAGCGAAGAAAAAAATCTAAAATATAATTTTTTTTCTCTACCTTCATCACGGAATGTTCAACAAGCTCCTGTGTATCAACATACAGGGCATGACTACACCTAGCGACAAGACTGAATCGTGTTTATTAAATGTATCTCTCGCAAAATGTCTATGTCACAAATATTTGATTCGTTTTGAACCAAACTAAGGTGATTTAGGTTATCAAAGCTGTTTCCTGATGAAATATTGATCTTTAATGTTCCTTGGTACCTACGGGTGAAGGAATATATTGCTATTTTCACTTTCTTCATAGTTCTGGTTGAAAATTTGTAAATAGGGTCTTTGTTGGATGCCAAAAACAATTTCTGAGAAAAATATTTCTATGTCTTGTCAATTCGACTAATTTTCACACTCAGCTTTTAATTTCGGCTCAATCTGAGGTCATGTGATAAAAGTCGCAACAGATTTTTTAGTTGTGAGATATACTGATACGAACGATCGTTAGAGTTATTAAAAAATTTCAATACCAATATTTTTTTCCATATGCTGCCAAGTTTCTGACAGATTGACGATCGACATTGATTCTACATCCTACAATTCTGATTTTGATTACAATGTTTTGAACTGTAGGGTAATTCTTTTCCTGGCAAAAAATAATGGAAAGTTTTGGTAATATAAAACTGGCCATGTACGTTCAATTTTATCAAGTCTGTATACTTAAGTGAAAATAATTCTATACAATATCAGTACATGGCAATGTTCGATTAGTAATTGAATACATATTTCTAGGATCGAAAGTTTTTGATATAATTTTATACAGTGAGCACTTAAAGGTTGGAACAAATTCGTTAAACGCTTGATAAGGCCATTAGGGAAAATAAGCTCAGACACGTCGATTTTATTTTTCTATGGCTCATTTTTTGACCTACTTATATTTTTGATGACGTCATCACTGTTCAAGTTATGACGTCATCATAATTTTTTTCAAATGGCAATACCCTATTTTGATAATACCTTCAAAAAGAACGCATTTTTCTGTGTATGTATGTCATATTTTTTCTTATGTTACATAATCCCATGTTCGAGAAATAAAAGATATTTTATTAATCACAATAATAATATTACGTCTGCTAACGTGAACTTTTGACTTGAGGTATCCCCACAAAAAAATTTAGTGGGGTTAGATCAGGAGATCTAGCTGGTAACTCTAAAAATCGAAATTATCTTCATTAAGTTCATGAATTACTTTCACTTCATATGGGTGCCACTTATTCTTTTTTAGTCATTTTAAAACAGACGTTTGACACATTGATTGCTCCAATGCAACTAGACACTGACTGTACGTAAATATGTTTCTAAAATAATAGTTAGCTATCAAATAATTGTGGTATAAATAAGTTATCGACACCATGCGAATAGCGAAAATTGACGCAAAGATATTTTAAGGATTTCAGGTTATGGGGATAAGCAAGCTGAGGTTTGTGACTTATTTAACTATAAATATCCTGATAAACATATTACACGTTCGACAGCGATCAAAGTCGAAGCAAAATTTAGAAATTTTCACAATGTAGGTGATGATTATACGAAAGGTCGTCCAGGTGTTACGGAAGATCAACAATTGAATGTATTACTATCATTTTAAGAAAATACTCGTATGAATCATGAACTTATTGAAGATGATTTCGATGGTAGTCGATGATTTTTAGAATGGCCAGCTAGATCTCATGATCTAACCCCACTAGATTTTTTGTGGGGATCCCTTAAGTCAAAAGTTTACGTTAACAGATCGAATATTACATTACTATGAATAATGAAATATCTTTTATTTCTCGAACATTAGGTTATATAACATAAGAAAAAATATGACATTCATACACAGAAAAATGCGTTCTTTTTGAAAGTATTATCAAAATAGGGTAATGCCATTTAAAAAAATATATAATTACGTCATAACTCGAATAGTGATTACGTCATCAAGAATATGATTAGATCAAAAAATGCGCAACTGAAAAATAAAATCGACGTGTCTGAGCTTATTTTTCCTAATGGCCATATCAAGCGTTTAACGAATTTGTTCCAACCTTTACGTGCTCACTGTATACAGATATTCAATGATTGAAATTGAAATTTTCAAATACACCCTACCATCCTGATACTGAGAATTATATAACGACCTGTGGGATGTGTAATGAACAATGTATACAATAAAAGTAGTAAATCTCTAAATCAAGTACAGAAAAATTTCAATTTGAATATTCATTGAAAGTTAGTTTGTGGAGGATATTCGTTGCTTCCCATAGTTTTTGTAAATTTTAAGCTTCCACACTAGGAAAATAAAAAAATTAGAGGAAATTAGAAGAAACTTAAATTTAATTAACCCTGCGGTACTGGCGCCCCAGGCTCGAACACGAAAGCTGGCGCTAGGTCGACCAGACCCGAAAATAAAAAAAAAATACTAAAATGATTAATTGATTTTGGATTTTTTCAATATATTTGGGGCCTTTTCAATTTCTGACAAGTATCAGAACGAAAGTATGATTAAAAATAGAAATTAATAAGAAAAAGATAGGTACTTTTTAATCGGACTTGTTACATAAAATAAAATATGTGAAAAATAACAAATAATTCTGGTGAAATCGAATGTAACTTTGAGGAAGACATAACACTTAACTAATTGTCATCATTGAAATTACTTCCAAGGCAATTGCCGCACAAAATTTTCGAATGTTCAGACACAAAAATTGTACGCACCGTTGACAATAATATTCAGATTTATTATCGATTTATTATCGTATTTTTTGCGATGAAACGCTACACCGAAACACAACCTACCACAGCGCATGAGAGACTGAATGCAAATTTAGGAAGGTACTGAAAATCCCTGTCTCATTGTGAGCGTCCCCACCCCATTAGTAGAAACAGAAAATCGATACGGGTTTCACAGATCCCGCACCATTACCGCAGGGTTAACTTTATTTATTTATTCAGTAAGGTACTGAGTAGAAGTAAGATTACCTATAAAAATTCCCAATTGCAAATCAAACCTGGTGACAGTATCAGCAAGTAATTTAGAAAGAGAAAGGCAAAGAGAGAGAAAAACCGATTAGTTGAAAATAAAATATTCTGAAACAATGGATGGGTTGTTTCAGTAGTAATCATCTAGTAGATTCTTGAATGAGTTCATAATGGCAGATTCGACGATGTTTGGATGTGTTCCACAGCTGAAAAGTTCAATTCATTCATTCATTCATTCGTGTTTTTTTTACACATTTGTTAAACCTTCTGGTTCAGACTGTAAAAGGTTGAAAAGTCCGAAAATCCATGTCGAGATACATTTTAAATGTTGTTCTCGATAAGTCTGAAAGATATAATACAAATAAATTTTGTTCACATAGCTACATTTCTCAACTGAGTAAATATCTGAACAAATCAAGCAATAGGTGACTGAATTACACAGATAGACGCAAAAATACGTAACACACTATATTTATCGAGAGAGTTAAAATAATATCAGTACTACTGAAATGAGAAAAAAGATAAGGTTTCTCGCGATACTGACATATGGTTCATTTGAAAAAGTTGCCAATGACGTCACTCCTACTACAATGGCACATTAAAACAAATATTTGAATTCAGAAAAGAGTGCAGAGTGAAACACCCTTCAAGTTTTATCCAATTTTTTTCCAATAACTCTCATGTCATCTGAGCGAAGTGGGCGGTTTCATACATTTGACTAACTCTGTATAGTGTTCTATGGTGTTGGCATCTAATATGTGTAAATTCATCATGACTGATAACTAGGGAGGAAATAAATACTTCCATAATTACATACATTTTTTCAAGTGTAAATTATTGGAAGTATTTATTTCCTCCCTATTTATCAACTCTGTATAAGATTCATACCAGTACCAGTACCTAGAAAAAATACGGATATCTATTTGAAAATCAGTTTGTACGATTAGTAAATTCACTTCTGTTAAACTCCCAAGTATACTCTTGTAATGTGGGAAGAGAACAAAATAAAAATTATAAGAATAATAAGAGTTTTTTCAATAAATTATCGTGGGTTATATTCCAAGACCATGACAAATAACCTGCTATTATTTTCTTCATAATTATATCAAGAGTACCTTGAATTTTGGCAATTTGATGAGATCATATGAACATTATTAATCTCAATAACTCCCGAAAGCTTTAGCTCAAGGGAGTTATTCTTTGAAAGTAAATGTTCACGCTCGATTTCAATTGTCTCAAAATATAAGTTAGCCGAGATGAATCAAAAAAAATAATAGGTCATGATCGAGTGATTTTCAGGAAGATTATTTCATGAACAGCATAAAATTATTCATATACTCGTTTATACACGTTTCAACATTCAATTTAACTTATATTTTGACTGCCATTCTGTATTAGGAGATAACCCAAAACGAGACATCTCAATTTTGAGTGACTCAGTTATGTCAATCTTTGATTGTATTTCTTTGTTTACATGTATTTCTTTGTTAACATGAATAGCCTTGTTTACCTAATAGCCGCTTGTTTATCTAAATAGCCATTCATGTTCCACACATCATGTGACTCCAATCATGAAATTTAATAGGTGCAGCCATGTGTGAATGATATAATCATTATTATCAATAATACAAGAACACTTTGTTAATTTTTTACCAAGAAACTACTGAAGAAAGAGAAGGAATATAAAAACTGAAGTGATGAAGTACAAAATGATTATGATGAACAGATTTGTGTTTTGTGTGTGTGAAAATATCTTTATGCTCTCAGACTTTTCATTGTGAATATATGTTTCAGTGAATGTTCAAACTTTTTTCTATCTAAAGGCTTTCGAATATTTGCTTAAAATTTTCCCAAAATTACAATGAATAACCTCAAGATATTATTAGTGATAATGCCATCTGAAGGTATAACATTCATAGCTTTTCTGTTTGTTTCGGTTGTTTATTCGAGAGGAACTAGTGAGTATATGTTATTTTCCCTAGAACCTTGTCGCTCTCTCTCTATTCCAGAAAACAATTTTGATTGGAAAACTAATCTCCACCACCCACCTTAGATTAACATTAAACCCAGAAGTTCATTTAATGTTGTGTTTGAAAATCATCGTCTGTAGCACACGACAATATCCTCCTGCAGCAGTCTTTCAGGAACGCCATTGCAATACAACATTCCTGGGGTTTAATGAATGCCTACAAACAAGTCAAACAGGTGTAGTTGGCGCCACCTTCGACTAATATACGCACTCCATATCCTTCCTCGGCTCCGGAAGACCTTGACCACTGCAAATAAGAACAAAAATGTCGGTAATTATTGTCCACGCTTCTGTTGACGATGTGGCTATTACGGGATCTGAATGGGTGGATGGAAGGAAGTAAAATGTTGGGGGAATGAGATACACTAAGCTATCTTGGAATTATATGTACAGTGCGGCTTTTTTTAGTCCCCCCCCCCTGTTAACTTTTGAACGGTTCGACGTACAAACATGGAAAAAAAAACTATTTGGAGGGTTTCACCGATACTACACTTTGAAATAAAAATGTTGTGATTGCTCGACAGGGGACGCGGGGGCACATCAACTCAAAAAATTTAAATTCTTGTGCCCCCCGCGCTCCCTGTCGAGCAATCACCAAATTTTTATTTCAAAAAGTAGTGTCGGTTAACCCTCCAAACGGTTTTTTTTTCATGTTTGTACGTCGAACTGTTCAAAAGGTAACAGGGAGGTGGGACTGAAAAAAGCCGCACTGTATAGATAGATCTTTGAAGAAGAAAGTATCTCGACCGGCTTATTATTATAGAAAATATCTTCTATCGGGGAATCGGTCAAATGAAAGAAGAAATTACTGCCTCCCGAGCTTTCGCTAATGTTCATTGGCTTTCTCAAAGGTGTGCAAACTGAGATTTTTTCGTTTTCGAGGAACATACAGAACATACAGAAAGTAAAAAATATATATTTTTCATTTCGAAAGCTCGGGAAGCAGAAAAGAGTAATTTCTTTTTTTATTTGACCGAATCCTCGATAGAAGAGATTTTCCATGATTGATCTTTATTTAAATATGAGTTACTAATGAAGGGTGTTATATAAATAAGAATTGGATGATAGAAAATCTATCTTGTCATCAAGTACATATATTGAGAATTTTACATTCATCAAAATTGATTCGTTCATATATACCTACAGTGTAACACAACTAATAATGATATAATGTTATATTATTACTAGTTGTGTTGATTGATTTTCAAATTCTTTTGATGGGGAGAGCACACCGAGAAATTTTGTGTTGGTGGTGGTAAATCACAACAAAAAGTTTGCTTTTATTGGAATAAAAGTTGAAAGTATGTGGTACATATTGGAAAGGTATCAACTGCCTATCAAACATTAAATAAAATACAATAAGAAAGTTATTAACATTAAATATTAAAAATAGTCAATGAGTATCATGCTTGTTTGTGCATTTGAAACAAAGGCCCCCACAACTAACCTTATCAAAAATGGCTCTCGGTGGAATTGGCTGAAAACTTGAGATATTGGAGATATTTATGTCCTCATTAAATATCTCTGTGAGCGCAATGTTTAAAAAATGGACGGTCTTTAAAATAATCAAGATAATAGCCTGTTCAATTGACGTTTTCACATACCAGTGATAGTTACGTACACCATGAACAGATCGATTGTTCAAACTACTCGATGCTCCCGAAGCTCGATGAAAACTTGACCCGGGAAGTTTTCAGGGTCGCTGGTTCCAGTACGTGCTTCCTCCTCTTTCCCAGAAATGGCCTATTTTATTTATATTGCCAAAACTGGATGAAATCTTGTCGCTGAACACAAATCTGGAGACAAAATTTGAAAACTGACGTTAGTGGTACCCTCAAAAATGCCCGTTTTTCTGTTTTACCTAAAAACGATTTCTCTAATCTAACCTAACCTAATACCTAACCTAATACCTAACCTAATCTAACTTAACCTAACCTATTTGGCCTCGGGGTCATGTGATGATACCGTCATATATTTTTAGTAATAATCCTTAGTAAAATCCGAACTTGTACCGCTGCTGAGCATATTACGTATGCATACTTATACAACAGGTGGAATGCTTTTTTTTAAGATGAATCAAATTATTTCTTGCGAAAACATATGTTCAAATACAGTGTTCGGTGTAAAGTTTGCAGCATATGGAAGACATTTTTATAATTGATTTCTCAAAAAAATCATTCATGATAAAAACCTCTGCTTCATCCCAAACTTGGATTGCAAACAACAAAATTGAATTTTATATGACCCTACACGAGGAAGATTAAAGAGCATGATTTATTGTCAAAAAAGTATGATCTCGTCACTTTATTTTTCAAGGTAGAATCAGAAGTCAAGGCGAAATATTGTTCAGAATTGAATGTTGATCCAGAAATTCTCATTATAGATATGGTCAATTTTTGTCTTTTCGACAGATATGGAATACTGTGCTAGATGGATGGAATATTGTAAGAGATGGTGATATAATTTATAATATATTTCGTCGAATATTTAAATCAATGTGATTTTCTAATGGAAGAGAGGAAGATGATGACATCCATACATTGATGTTACAGTTTCTACCGAAATACTATCCGCCAAGCATAGTATTCCTTAAGAAAACGGGAAGAATGTTGAAAAATCGAATTGTCCATGGGTGGCATGATTCGAATATCTGGATCAACATTCGATTCAGAACAATATTTTCTCTTGACTTTTGATCCTACTGTAAGAAAAAAAATTATGAAATCATATTTTTTTTAAAACAAAGCATACTTTTTAATCTTCCTCGTACAATTCAATTTTGGTGATTCAAGTTTGGGATGGAGCAGGGGTTTTTATCAGGAGTGATTTGTTTTTTTTTGAGAAAGCAGCATTAAAAAAGTTTTCTATATGCTGCGAACCTTATGCCGGACACTTAATTCACCTAATAAAGGCAATCTATACTACAAGAAATGATTCTCCAATTATTTGAACTTCAGCTCTGAAAGGGTCAAAATGATAACCGACCCTGATCTGAAAACTCCTTCGTCCAAACTTTCATCGAGTTTCGGGACCATCGAGTCTGTTCCGGAAAGAGTCAGTGAATCATTTAATTTAATTATTGTCATTGTACCGCGAACAGATATGTTGCCCTCAAACGCCCTGTATCGTCGGTACGTAGAGACATTCCGTGAGTTTTTTGTTTCCCGAGAAACCTGCGAACAATACCAGTACCTAATTAGCATCGGTTCATCGCGTATCGGTGATCGATATATTTCGCATCAATATTTCGCTACGTGTTAAAGAGTTATTTCCCGTTTGGATTGACAACAAACTATTTTGCTTATATCATTAATTATTACTTGCACGCTGTTCCTCCTTCAATATTCTAAGTGTCGTGGAGTGTTCAATCGTCCCGGTGAACTACACCAACAGGCAGAACATCAGTAGACCCTCTTCGCCTTTCCATCCAAAAGGGCCCTTTGTGAAGACGACAGAAGAAGGGACACCGAGACAGACAGACCAACAGATCGTCTACGGGACCGGTAAGGCGTTATAGGGCATCCGGGTTATCCTCAATTACATATATTTTTTTCTTTTATTTAATTTTACTTTACTTGGATAAAGTCTACATAATTCGAACCACTAAAGGCTATCGAATTAGAACCATTGGTCCTTCGAGCCGGATGACTCAGACGATTACGTAACATTCTGCCTAATTTTGTCCCGATTTTTTATAAAAAAAAAAAATTGAAACTTCGTAATTTTTGCAAAAACTGACAGTTCAACTGCTTCGAATTTTCTTCATTCACCAAATTACTAGGTATACCGAAGATAGAATCTTATGCAATATTATATTCACTTTGCCCAAATCACGCAAAATTTTGTATTTGCCGTTTTAATTTTATCTTTGCCGTTTAAAAAGTCTCAAGGTTGGAAGTGGACATTGACAATCAGAATCGGTAGTCGTGCTGCTTTTTAATCATTTGGACGTTTTTTGCAGGTTTACTGTTTATCGTTTTTCGTATTCATTTGTCTTGCTTCGGTCTAGGAATTCCTGAGCGTAAATATTGTAAAGTGTTCGGTTTATTCGAATAATATGGCCGATAAATTGAAAAAATATCAGACCTATAGGACAACTGCTATAAATGAAATAAATATTATTCGTAATCTGGCAGATCGTGCGAAAACCGATAAATCTCTTCGAACCCTGTTCAAAGTAAGATGCTCTGATTTGGATGCTGTTCGCGAAGAATTTTTGAAACAGCATAATTCGGTGTTATCTACCCTCTTGGCGGCGGCAGAAAGCGACGTGAACGAAGACGGTGTTCGCGAAGGTTTTCTTGCTGATTATTATCATATAAAAAGTATTTACAGCGATGTATTTGAATCTCTCAACACCACGGTTACACCGGGTTTGAATTCAACTCTTGCACCTGTGGGAAATTCTCATTCGCATTTTAATTTGCCGAAAATTGAATTGCCAAAATTTGATGGAGATTATAAAGCTTTTCCGTCATATTTAGAATTATTTAATGCTCTTGTTCATAATAATCCTGCTTTAACTGATATTGAAAAATTTAATTATTTAGTTTCATCGCTACAGGGTGCTCCCTTATCGCTAGTTCGCACGTTACCATTAATTTCGGATAATTATGATATCGCGTACAAGGCATTAGAAGAAAGATATGCTCATACTCGTCTTCGTGCTCAAGCTCATTGGCTTGAGCTTGAGAATTCAGCCAAGGTTACTTCTGAGAACCCCGTCGCGTTACGCAAGTTATTAGATACGTTTTCAGAAAACCTGGCCGCTCTGAAACTAATGAAATTTCCTACTGATGGTTGGGATTTTTTACTGGTCATGATGCTGTTGAAGCGTCTTGATGCCACAATTGTCACTAGATTTGAGATGAAGCATTCTTCCTCGACTGTTCCTACCTATGCCGACCTTGTGGATTTTTTGAAGAATCATTGCGCCGCCTTGGATACTCTCAATTTAACGCAAATTTCATCAAATTCTAAACGGGCTATTATAGCCAAACCGCTCGCTTCGAATACGCCTACCCGCACTTCTACATTTTTTGTGAATAAATCTCCTTTGAATACTTGCACTTTTTGCAAAGAGAATCATTCTTTGTATACTTGCGCTGCTTTTACTGCAAAATCCGCTCCTGAACGGTATTCCTTTTGTAGATCAGCTCATCTCTGTTTTAACTGCTTGAGTAGTGCGCATGACATACGCTCATGCAAGTCTAATTACACATGTAAAAAATGTCAATCTAGGTACCACCATACTTTACTGCACGTGGACAAACCGAACCATAGAACGAATCATCCTCTTCAATCTGATCCCAAGCATGGTTCAGCTCATTATTCTACTCAGGGTAGCCATCGCGAAAACTCGACTACTCCGGAAAATCCTGCACGCGAGGAAAAAGTTGATTGTTTTGCGGGAACGGAAACTAGTGTGAGTACCGGCGTACTGTTAGCCACCGCTTGGATTGATGTTTCGGATAACCGAGGAATGTACCGTCCTTATCGTTGTGTTATTGACAGTGGAAGTATGAGTTCTTTTATCACTCATCGCGCTGTTCACCAACTGGGGTTGCCCAAGATTGAACACACTATCGAAATTAAAGGAATTGGCACAATGCAATTTCATTCAAGTAGTGGACAAGTTACCCTCGCAATCAAACCTACAGGGGAGGACTACCCTCAGTTCTTTACTGATGCAATAATTCTACAAAATATTTGTGGAAACTTACCGGCCTCTTCCCTTTCCCCAAAACCGTGGAAACATTTATCTTCTTTGAAGCTCGCAGATCGGAAATTTTATAGTCCGGGGGCTGTAGACATTCTTTTAGGCGCAGACATTTTTGCAAAAATAATTTTGAATGGTAAAGTTTCTGGACATTTTGATGAACCAGACGCAATAAATACAGTTTTTGGGTACATCGTAACCGGAAGAGTTCAAAGTGTTACTCCTTTGGTTTCTGTATCCATGGTTTGCGCTACGGAACTTCCGGAGTTGGAAGGAACTTTGAAAAAATTTTGGGAGGTGGAGGAAGTACCGGGAGTACGGTTGTCTTCGCCTGAAGGGGACTCTTGTGAAAAACATTTTTCTACAACTCATTCGCGAGATTCTTCAGGTCGCTATACTGTATCTTTGCCCTTTCGTGTTCCTAACCCCACATTTCCCCGAATTCGCGAATTAGCATTAACTAGATTTTACTCGTTGGAACGTCAGCTTTTGAAAAAGCCTTTAGTCTATGAGCAATATAAAGAGTTTATGCGGGAATATTTGGAATTGAATCACATGTCGCTCGCTTCTAATAATAATATTACGGATCAAGTATATTATATTCCCCACCACTGCGTCCTGAAACCTGAGAGTACTACTACGAAATTAAGGGTAGTATTCAATGGTTCAGCGAAACTACCCAATCAACCATCGCTGAACGATTGTCTGTTTACTGGACCCAAACTTCAACAGGACATTGTCACCATTTTACTAAATTTTCGCTGCCATGCCTATGTCTTATGCACAGATGTGAAAATGATGTATAGAATGATCCTCGTCTCATAGACAGTATCAACGAATAGTTTGGAGATTTTTCACCTCAAGACCCAATCCAGGACTATGTACTCAATACATTAGTCTACGGTTTGACTGCTAGTCCATACATTGCGCTCCGTGTTCTATTGCAGTTGGCAGAAGATGAGGGTCGAAAGTTTCCTCTCGCTGCTGAAACTTTGCGAGGGTCCTCATATATCGATGACTTTGTATGTGGCGCTTCCACTTACGAACAAGCTTCCAAGCTAGTGTCAGAACTCATTGCCTCAATGAAGTGTGGTGGCTTCGAACTGCGCAAATGGTCTACCAATGAGCCTTCCCTCTTAACTGACTTACCCCCCTCTCATTTGTCAACAAATCCGATGTCTTTCGACTCAGATCAGTCTCTAAAAGTGTTGGGTCTCCACTGGAATCCTACTCGGGATTACTTCGCTTTCTCTGTGACCCCTATAGAGAATCGATCATGCACAAAAAGATTGTTGCTATCTGAGTTGGCTAAAATCTATGATCCTTTGGGATTTCTAGCGCCAGTTACATTTTTTACAAAATACCTAATTCAAAGACTGTGGACTTCTAAGCTTGGTTGGGATGACCCCCCAAGTGATGAAATAACGCGTGTTTGGACTCAGTACAAAAACGAATTGCCCCTACTGTCAAATTTAAAAATAACGCGATTTTTAAAGCCATCGGCTATTTCGGAGCTTCATGGATTTTGTGACTCAAGTGAGAAAGGCTACGCAGCTGTCATTTATTTGAGAGTAATTGATGAAACTGACACGATTTCCACTCATTTTGTTTGCGGAAAATCCAAGGTGGCTCCTCTCAAAAAAATAACCATTCCTCGACTTGAGCTTTGTGCCGCAGTAATGCTATCAAAATTATTGTTTTTTGTTAAATCAATTTTGCAAACTCACATGACAGTCACTTCGGTATCCGCATGGTCCGATTCTCAGATCACTCTACATTGGATCAAAAGCTCACCGCATCGTTTCAAAACTTTTGTTGCCAATCGTGTTGCCTATATCCAAGAAAAAATACCCCAAGAATTCTGGTATTACGTCGATTCGAAAAATAACTCCGCTGATGTCGCATCGCGAGGTCTTTTTCCTTCAGAACTATTAGAAAATTCGCTTTGGTTCCAGGGACCTGAATTTTTACGCAAGTCTTGCACTCCCTGGTCAGAATTTCCCGCTTCGTCTTTTAAATGTAATCCTCCTAAGGACGAAGAACGCCCTCTTGCTTTGTTCGCTCATTTACCAGAAAATAACGTGATTAACGAACTACTTCTTCAATTTTCTTCTTTCGAAACAGTACAACGCGTTACTGCCTTTCTACTACGCTTCAGCTTCAATTGTCTCCATTCCACCTCGCGTAGAAAAGGCCCACTTCAAAATTTCGAACTATTTAATGCCCTACTCATTTTAGTGAAGTGGACTCAGAACTCCCATTTCGCTGAAGAAATTAAAACTAATCGTTTTTCAAAACCTCTACGGAAGTTACATGTTTTCAAAGATGACTCTGAAGTACTTCGAGTTGGGGGTCGACTAAAATACTCGTCTCTTCCATATGAATCCAAATTTCCAATATTACTTCCTCGTAAAAGTCGCTTGACCACATTACTTATTGAATTTTATCACAAAAAACATCTTCATGCTGGATTCCGCACTACGCAATTTCTGTTGTCACAGCAGTTTTGGATTTTGTCTCCAAAACGAGCCATTAATTCTGTTCTCACTAAATGTGTAAAATGCTGGAAGACAAAACCCGTAGCTTTTCAACCCTTCATGGGCGATCTACCCCCGTCACGAATTTCTCAGGCCAAACCATTCAGTCATGTGGGGGTGGACTATGGTGGTCCGTTTCCTTTAACTATGACTCGGCATAGGGGTGTCAAAACTTGTAAAGGGTATCTGTGCTTATTCGTATGTTTCACTACAAAAGCTCTGCACTTAGAACTTGCGAGTGACCTAACCACAGATACGTTTTTAGCAGCCCTACAACGATTTATCGCCCGACGGGGTAGAGTATCTCATATCTATAGTGACAACGCTACTAATTATCAAGGTGCCAGTAGGGAACTTGCTCGCTTGATGCAAAACGCTGTTTTACATGAAAAAATTACGCATTCCTTCATTCCAGCAGCTTCCCCCCATTGGGGCGGTTTGTGGGAAAGTGGAGTGAAAGCGGTCAAAAGTCATTTATGTCGAGTTATTGGACAGCAAGTCCTCACTTACGAGGAATTCTACACTGTTTTGGTCCTTATCGAATCTACTCTGAATTCCCGCCCACTTGGCCCTTTAACTCAGGATATTGAAGATATCAACGCTCTCACCCCAAATCATTTCTTAACCCTCGAACCTGTTTCCGCGATACCATTACCTGATTACACCCCGCTAAAAATGAATCGTCTCTCTCGCTGGCAAATGCTACAAAGGCTTCACCAGGATTTCTGGAGACGATGGCATGAAGAGTACCTTCACACCCTTCAAGAACGGAGTAAATGGCTCAAGTCCGAATCTCCCACTCCTGAAGTAGGGACTATGGTGGTGATTAAAGAAGAGAATTTACCTCCGTGCAAATGGGTTCTAGGTCGCATCATAGCGCTTCACCCTGGTCGTGACGCAATCGCTAGAGTGGCAACTGTAAAAACTAGTGCGGGCACGTTAACGCGCTCCTTGGTTAAGCTTTGTCCACTTCCAAATCCTGATTCCCAGGATTAACAAAGTTCGAATCAGAAAACAAATGTTATTTTTTTTATTTTTGTTTATTTTTTTCTTAATTAACTTTTTTCTATATCTACTTATATATTTTTTTTATTAATAAAATGCAAAGATGCATTTCAAGGGGGCAGAATGTTCCGGAAAGAGTCAGTGAATCATTTAATTTAATTATTGTCATTGTACCGCGAACAGATATGTTGCCCTCAAACGCCCTGTATCGTCGGTACGTAGAGACATTCCGTGAGTTTTTTGTTTCCCGAGAAACCTGCGAACAATACCAGTACCTAATTAGCATCGGTTCATCGCGTATCGGTGATCGATATATTTCGCATCAATATTTCGCTACGTGTTAAAGAGTTATTTCCCGTTTGGATTAACAACAAACTATTTTGCTTATATCATTAATTATTACTTGCACGCTGTTCCTCCTTTAATATTCTAAGTGTCGTGGAGTGTTCAATCGTCCCGGTGAACTACACCAACAGGCAGAACATCAGTAGACCCTCTTCGCCTTTCCATCCAAAAGGGCCCTTTGTGAAGACGACAGAAGAAGGGACACCGAGACAGACAGACCAACAGATCGTCTACGGGACCGGTAAGGCGTTATAGGGCATCCGGGTTATCCTCAATTACATATATTTTTTTCTTTTATTTAATTTTACTTTACTTGGATAAAGTCTACATAATTCGAACCACTAAAGGCTATCGAATTAGAACCAGAGTCGTTGGACAATCGATATGTTCGTGGTGTGATATACTCACTGATAGCTGAAAACGTCAATTTGACAGCCTTTGACTATTCCAAAAACTGTCCATTTTTGGACCCTGTGCCCATTGAGATAGCTGATAGCAGGACATCGATATCTACCATTTTCATCCATTTTATATTAGGAACAAAACTTATACAGGGTGTCAATTTGAAAACTTCCCACCCTTAATATCTTCCTTTCAGTAAACAATATGAGTAATCGAAAAAACAGGTCAATTTTATTGTCAAGGGGGACACTTTCAAGGACTATTTGTAGCCCTCGTGGTTCAACCCCCTAGGAGGGGTAGATGTTACCCTTCGAATTTTAAATGGGAAGGGGGGTCAAGTGGCACATCATTTTGATGGGCGTTCAATTCTTGTTCCAATGGTACCCTGACTTATTATTTTTTGATGAGCATTTTCCGAAAAATTGCGTTCTAAACTAACAGAAGTAATTATTAGAACGCCTATACTGAGATGCATGGTTTGGCCAGAACTGGTTAGAATATTAGGTGGTACCGTTCCAACCCTGTATTAGGGGTAACATAAGCCATTAGCTCCAAACAATTTACATAAAAAAAGTAGTCTAATAGTAAAACGTAGATGGTAGTAAAGTTGTGTTTATTAAATGCTGAATTTTTAAGTGTCATCGCAGAAATTGTACAGATAGCCTTCCTTTTTTGCTACTTCTGCTGTAAAAAGTTTCTGTTTTCCGGCAAAAAATTGGTTAGCAAATTTGAACTATGTGGTAGTATTGTGAATACCGTTGTACCTGTTGGGCTGTTTAGGAATTACTTTAATAAGTGTATAAAAGTGTAAAAATGGTTTACATTCTTCAAGACAGAATTGAAATGATTGTAATTTATGGAGAAGTTGGAAAGTGCGCACGAAGGGCGGCATGTCTTTTTAACGAAAGACATCCAAATTGTAATGTAAGTCACCGGTATGTGCTTGATTTGGTGAATAAGTTTTACGAAACTGGTTCAGTGACAAATAAAAAAAGAAATAACCCCAGAGTACTAAATGAAGCAGCTCAAATTGAAGTTTTGGGAACATTTGCTGCAGAGCCCACGAGCTCCTTACGATCAGTATCAGAACAGACAGGAATGTCACGCGAGACTATAAGAAAAGCATTGAAAATGCATAAATTTCATCCATATAAAATGCAGATTCTTCAAGAGCTCCACGAGGATGATTATGATAGAAGAATAGAGTTTTGTGAAATCATGTCTCATCGAGTCAATACCATCCCTAATCTTCTGTTAAACATCTGTTTCAGCGATGAGTGTTCATTTTTTCGAAATGGCAATGTTAATAGACAAAATTGTCGCTATTGGAGTGACGAAAACCCACATATTTTTCGGGAAGGGCATACACAACACCCACAAAAAGTTAATGTTTGGGCTGGTATTCTTGGAAATGCCATTCTTGGTCCATTATTTCTGGAAGAAAACTTGACTGGCAATCTGTACCTTGATATGCTTGAAGAGACTATCGATCCTCTTATAACTCACGAGCTAGAAACTCAAATTGATGCAGAAGGTAATGAACTTTTGCAGGAGGATCTGTTACATTACCAGCAGGACGGTGCTCCACCTCATTATTTTCTTCCCGTCCGACAGTGGTTAAACGAGAGATTTCCGGGTAGATGGATTGGCAGAAGGGGAGCAGTTGAATGGCCTCCGAGATCACCGGATTTAACACCCTTAGATTTCTTTCTTTGGGGGCATCTTAAATCCGTTGTTTGTAAAACACAACCAGCATGCCAGTCAATTCCTAGTGAAGTTTTCCGTAATGTTAGAGGGGAGTTCGAAAACAGACTGTATTACTGTTTAGAGCAAAATGGACAACATTTCGAACAGCTAATAAGATAAGCGTAAGTAGATTTTATGTTGGAAATGTCTTTCTCGCAAATTAAATTTTATTGTGTAGAAGGAAAATAACCAGCAAATAAAAAATCCCATGCGTAATAAATTTATTCCTGTCATTCAAGGGTTGGAGCGGTGCCACCTACTCTTCTAACCATTTTTATTAAAGGGAGTCTCAGTATAGGCGTTCTAATAATTACTTCTGTTAGTTTAGAACGCAATTTTTCGGAAAATGCTCATCACAAAATAATAAGTCAGAGTACCATTGGAACAAGAATTGAACGCCCATCAAAATGATGTGCCACTTGACCCCCCTTCCCATTTAAAATTCTAAGGGTAACATCTACCCCTCCTAGGGGGTTGAACCACGAGGGCTACAAATAGTCCGTGAAAGTGTCCCCCTTGACAATAAAATTGACCTGTTTTTTCGATTACTCATATTGTTTACTGGAAGGAAGATATTAAGGGTGGGAAGTTTTCAAATTGACACCTTGTATATTATTTCCTCATCTGATTTTCAAAAATGTTCAGAGATTAGGTTATTTTCATTTAATTTGGCAATTCATGAAACCCTCAAAAAACAAAGAGTTCAGAAGATATTTGTATTAGGTATTCTGAGTGAAACTTGTACAATTACAGTGCCCCTTCAAAGTGTCACCGGAGTCTGCCTTTTGTTCGCCATAACAACCGAGTAAACAGTCTTGAACACACGAGTAGCATTAGTATATTCTCTTAGGTTTTAGCTGACGTTCTATATGTGGAGTCACCTAACAGTTTCTTATCCAAGATTGATTATAATTTATTTCAATATTGTTTATTGCATATTCGGCCAATATTCAAATGCTGAAACTAGGTATTCCTTGTAAGATTTTATCAATATTATCATTTCAATCTTGTAGCGAAGTTTTTGTAAAAACTCTCATCAGTAAAAGTGAATAGGATTTGTGGAAAAATATTCAACTAATGTACTATCAAACTTAGATATGCAATATTGTTTGTATCACTATTATCGATATGAGATGAAAATTGGGATTGCAATATGCATTCCAGTTGTTGAAATAGTTATTTACGTAATCAGTTATGGAAAGACCCATATTGTTCGATGAGTATAATATTTGCCAAAACGAGCGAAGCAAGTTTTGCAAATTACGCGAGTCGAACAAATAAGTCTTTTCATAACGTATTTCGTACAAAACTTTATCTAATGATATCATTTCATGAATATAATATAATGGTTTTCTCGTGATATGGGACATTGGCGTTGGCGCTTGTCAGAATGAATATTTAATAAGCAATGTCAAACGTGTCAGACTTATGTCAAACGTATCAGTTCAAAAATGAGTAGTTGCTCCGACGAAATAGCGTCTGATATAGAAGAATCGGAAAATAAGGCATTAAATGAATTGATACCTCAAAAATCAAAACCTCCGACTCCTCTAATTTTCTTTATACTCCTAACTTTACAATCATATATGTTTACTGTTTTGTTTTGTTGTTCTCTCAATGTCATGTCATGTCCACGTTATATACCTATAGATATAATTTTTAGATTTAAGTGAGCACTTTGTCCATAAGAATGTTTTTTTTTTCTTGACGACAATAAAGTATATCTCTCTCTCTCTCTCTAGATATGACGCATCTTACCAAAAGTTTGAAGAATGGTGCCAAACGAAGAAAGTTTTTCAATATTTTCAAAAAATAAAATTAGTAGTTTCTTGTTCTATCATTACACAACTAGTTGCATAATGAATATTACACAACTCTTATTCACTTGTCTCAAGTGACAGTTTTGAAAAAACTGACGTTTCAAAATTCACAAACGTCATGTAATACCTGACTTTTAGAAACTGAATTAGATAAACAATATGTAGACAATACTGTTATCGTTGTCCTTTAAAACAATTCAACCAATATTGTTCCAATATAAATAATTTTTTAATACTGGTGACATAATATTCTGAAAATGTGGTATCAAACTCAGTTATACAATATTATTTTTCATCCCTAGAATCTATATGAGAGAAATAATAGGATTGCAATATTTATTCCAGATATTGGGAGCAATACGTAGATATTATTGTTTTAACGACATTGGTCAAATTTATTCAACCAATATTCATCCAAAGAGGTTAATATCAATGGTGAAATGATATTTAACCAATGTGCTATGAAACATCGATTCACAATATTGTTTTTTCACTCCTAGAATCAATATGAGGAATATTGGGAATGCGATATTTTTTATAGAAGTTCGAAACAATATGTCGACAGTATTTTTTTATCGATATTATTAATAGTCATTCAACCAATATTGACCCAATTAAATTTGTTACAATTCATATTTATAATAGGTTGGCCAATGTTCCACCAATATTATCAACAGAATATTGCTTTTCCGATATTAATCTTTTGATATACATTTAGGGAACCAATATGAAGTCAATGTTGATTTTTTGGAATATGAACAGGATGTTCATAAAGTCAGTTGTGGAATCATCTGCGACTGAAAGTTGGAAAAAACCTTTGATAAATTGACGTTACTTTTTTGTAATATCTAACAGAAAACCACTACTTCCCCGGCTAAAGCCACGCTGAACATTGAACTACATCTGATAGATATTGAGAAAGACCCTATATAACTTGAGAGAAAAAAGTCTGAAAGTGAAAATTAGCATTTTCATTCAGATAGCTGATTATTTTTCGAATGTCCAGTTTCCATTGGAGATTCTTATCTATAAATGAGATAGAGGAGAATGTTATTAATTCAGAATTATCACTCACAGAAAATCGCTCATTTTATTGATGCGTGAATTGCATCATGTATTGGTTCAATTTTCAATTGAGAATATTTCTCTTTACCACATGAATCCCTTCCAAGAGAGGTTATCTTGTACGATGGAAAATAGCGACTAAATTCCAACTTTCAGTCGCAGATGATTCCACAACTGACGTTATGAACATCCTGTTCATTTCCAATAAAATCAACATGAAATCAATATTGAACCAATGTGAAATGCTTCCTGGGAGGACGAGTATAGCAAAGTATCCGGACGAAATCTGTGAAGGTTGCCACAGTCTTTTCGAATAATGACCTGGACAAAAAAAACCAATCGTCAGTTTTGAATATCTTCTTGTTGACACAAAGCGACAAAAACTGATCGACCAGAATAGTATATTCTATAACAAGGTTAGAATGAAAATTCGATGCGAGTGGAAAGTTCCGAGCGTGAGGAACCACGAAAATCACGAATTATCATTCTAACCGAGTAACAGACCATACTTTCTCCACGATCAAAGATAGGAAACGTGACAGCAATAATTTTTACACTTACTCAAATTTTGCCACTACGATGACAATCAACTGCGTGAGGATATTATTCTATCACAAGAGAGAGAATGTAAATACATTTAAATTGCATGGGGCCAGAGGTGTTGCAGAATATTTCTTCAATCTCAAGAGAGAGAATTCCAGCATTCTGTAATCAAATTTGATTTCAGAATTGGCAAATTCTGTGATGATCGTGGAGAAAATGTATTATAGCCATTTTGTGTTGTGTGCTGCGGTGGAAACTAACTGTCACACTTAAATGTTTCTGAGTGTATTTGTGTTCTTCCTGTAAATCTCAAGTCTTGCTGATTTCCGTTAGTTGTAATCACAAGATCGTCTTCTTCGTTTTTACGTCACTTTTTCTAGAATAATTCGTACCCAAAACGAAGGAAATTTTCGAGGTTTCAGTATCCCATAAAATGGAATCGATACCCATCCGTTTCATGCAATACCGAACAAACGGAACAAAAGCGACGTGTAAAAGAGCATTTCTGAAAGGGATCCATCATCCTCCACATGACAGTTGATAAATCTGATCCATAATACATTTTTTTTAGGAGTCAATTTTCTTTGTAGAGGAAATTTCCATTATTGGCCTGTTTACCTTACGAATGCGTGCATCAATCTGAAATTTTCCGACAACTGAAATTATGTATGACGCTCCACACTCGTTATCAGCGAAATATAAAGGAAAACACCGCCAAGTGTATATGTTTCGAAATCCATTCATGCCAGAGATTGTGATGTCGTGTACATTATTCAAGAGGATGCTATCTGGCGCTTTGCCAAAAATCACTGAGCATCGATGGAGTGTGGATGATTGAGAGTCTAGAGAAAATTTAACGGGCCAGTGCAGTGCAGTGGAGGGATTTCTTTCCATGTCAGGTTAATAATGGTTCACTAATCATTTCCAGTAATCGTTTTGTAACTACAAAATCACCTTATGAATAGATTACTTGCTCATTATATACAGCAGTGCCTGGGAGCTGCTCAGATTGGTTAGGGAGGTCGTGGCTTTCGTTATCTGCCAATTTAAAAGATATATCCTTTGACAAAAATTAGATAATCCAAATTAAAGAAAATAAAGATTCAAGGTAAACTATAAGGGCACCAGGTTATTTTTTATGAAAAAGGATTTTGTCAAAGGATGTACTTTGTGCTTCTCAACAGTAAAACAAATAAATTCTAAAAACACAATATTCACAATAATTCTTTACAAGTTGAACTGTCTAAGTTTGTAGATTTGAATATACAATGAAAAAAATTGTTATATAATTGAAATGGTTTGGAAGACAAAGTTTCTAAAAAAAATGTTACAATTGAAATTGTTTTAATTCAAAAATTTGGAAAGAGCCTGAGTATATTCGCTCACAAATGACTGGATTGTTTACTTTTCATGATCAGTGTTTGCGATGGTGTAGGAAGACTTACTTCAGAGCTCTACTTCAACGTTGAATGTGGAAGCCTTGTAGAGTGTCTCGAGACAGGGGCTGCTCTACTAGCTGAATAAAGTTTGTAGTGGCTTATCTGGTATATTGGAGTCTTTCCTAAAGATCAGATGTTTGAATGAATACACTTTGGTAAATGAACACAAACCAGTATCTTGTCTCAAATTGACAAGTGCAACAACATTATAAGAATAATCAAGGACAAATCAAGTTTCAGATTTACCTGAATGTTTGTTACATAAATTGTGAAATTTTATATTTCTACAAACATAATATTTATCTGAACAAAACCATATTTAAGATTTGCTGAGTTAAACAATGTGTTAAAGATTGAAGTTGTGTGAAGTACAAAAATTTACGATGAAGTTCAAATTTAGAATCTTCTCATACAAAATTAGAGAAGGATCGAATCTCAAGCGAGCATGAGAAAAATTATTATTATGAATATATCGTTTTCATTAAACTAGAGAATGAAATATTAAAATTTTGATAGTCATTCGGACTGACTAAGGATATGAAATTATTGATCTTTCCTATCTATAAAGATAAATAATTATAAATTGTATCCAGACTGAGAAGAAAGAAAAAGTGTAACGAGCAAGTGTAACGAGAAATTTCCTCGGCAAAGATGAATCAAAGATATATCTCCAGACTGAGGAGAAAGAGAGAGAATGTATTGAGAAAGTTCCTCGTTAATAAATTTACAAAGCAAGCAGATGGTTGAGTTGGGTATATCTCCTGACCGAGGAGAAAGAGAGAGTACTACTGCAAGAGTATTTCGATATCAAGTTTCACAAAGCAAATAAAAAGTTGTTAAGGCATTAGATTTTCTCTTTGGCTAGTCCTTTCCATCTAAATGTGGCTAGTGAGTCATCCAGAATAGATCGAACCTAGAGTTCGGAGAATCATGAGTGAGTCTAGCTACTACAGATTGTAATAAAATGAAATGAAAGCAATGACTCACCCACGAATTCCGTACTCCTAGCTACCAGACCAGTCCTTGGCACATATCACCAACCAGGTTCAGGAGGAGTGCCTTTAACTCCTATTCACTGTTCACACTTCTAAACAGGTTGATATTTTCTGAACGTTCCAGTAAAACTTGTGGAAAAACTTTTATCACTGAAAATCAGGAAGCAGGAAGAGAAACAGGTCTAGTTGATGTTTAAAGTCCAGAAATAATAGAATTAATCGAACTTATCACATGTGAGTCATCGCTTTTAGAGGTTATGTTATAGACTAGTTGAATTTTGACATTTTCGGACAGACTCGTCGAAAGAAGGTACCAAACGTAATTCAAATGTTAATAAAATATCAGGATTACATTGAATTGTTTGAGAAATTAAGAAATCAAATTGTTTAGTTTTGAAAATATTTGCAAGTGACGCTTATTTTTGTTTCGCCTTTAGTTGAAGCCGAGCCATCAAAATGAATTTGAAACATTCAAAGAAAAATCTGCCAAAAAGAAAGTCGATATGTAGATCGATTCGATCGAAGAATCGAATTCAAATCAATCGTTATAAAATACACGACCTTTAATTTCTTCGTCGATGAAAATCAATACATTTCCCGGAGGGAAACTCGAAACAACCAAACGCCTTGAATGCTCACTTCAGAAAGGGCCGATGAAGGGCTTCCAAGAGAGAAAATTGCCTACCCTCTCGCTCTGTCTATCTGCAAAGGTGCGTTTCAATATTACGTCCGACGTGCTTCCGACGTATAACTTTTCTTATGAAGCGTTTCGATATTAGAACGTCTTGTTCGACAATTTCATTCTATCGTTTCAAAATTCTTGAGTGGAACGTCCGACCGTCAACTATTTACCCCACGATTTAGGAGAGCGTTTCAAAATTCAATCCGACAGATATCGCCCGACGAAACAACTATGACGTCATACATCGTCCGATACCGGACGACAGACGTTAAATTGAAACGCACCTCAGTGTTACGAATGCAGTAATGTTGCAATTCACACCACAGAACAATTAAGTACATCAGAACAAACTATCTAAATGAGATGTTCGGAATAAACTATCTCACTCAGATGTGAAATCTATTTAATCATGATATAATTCCACATGGAAATTATAAATGAATTCAATGTTTTACATTACGATACAGTTTGAAATAGTCTACTTGTAATAGTGATAGTAATAGTTTAATTCCCTATTATTGCTGCTTAGTTTTTAAAAATCGATCTACTCATCTACAATTCTTCTTCGTAGATCATCAACAGATTTGAGATGTGTGATATAAACTTTGGATTTCAAATGTCCCAAAAAGAGATCTAATAGTAATAGATCAGCAGGTCTAACAGGATATTCTATTGGTCCTCGCTTTCGTGAACATCTCCCTGAAAATTGACGTCCAGGTGCAACAAAATGTGGAAGAGCTCCATTTTGTCACCTTGTCGAAATGTGAGCTGACCTTCAAGTAGATTATCAGCGTTTTCAAGTACTTGAGTACTTCCGAGGTTTACAGTTGTATTCGGAAGTTCATGATACTTTTGTCCGTCAATTAAATATGGACCTACAGTATGGTCTCCCACAATCCCAGTTCAAGTGAATACATTCATGAAAAATGGCACCATCAAGGGGCTGGAAAAGTTTTCAATGATCTGAGACAATGGTTCTAGATTTTGAAAGAAAGAAGTGCTGTAAAAACGCAAATTCAAGAGTTGTCAGTTAGGCAGAAATCACAATACTGAACCGTTCCTTCAGAAATGTGTCGACTACCATCTACAAGACTGGTCAAACTTGAGAAACCATTCACATATACAGGCATGAATCACTTTGGACCTTCACGTGTCTATGAAAGGTAGGCGTCGTAAAAAACGTTGGGGTGTTCATATGGATGTTCATAAGAGCCATACATTTGGAAATAGCACATTCACTTTCGGTAGATGGTACCATCATGGCTATACAAAGAATGATAGCAGGAAGGGGACCTATAAATGCTTTTGATACAGATAATGGTACGATGTTCAAAGGTGCTAGCAATGAACTGAAGCCATGTTTCAAGAAATTTCAATTCAGAAGAGATGATCTGCAAATCAACTAAGCAGCACGTTGAATGGGATTTCATATCTCTCAGTAGCACAAATATGGGAAGATGTTGGAAAAAGCTAGTTGGATCAGTGAAAATATGTCTGTTTAATATTTCGGAAGAAGGTGCCCCTACAGATGAAGCTACAGTTCTTTCAGAATGATCCTGAATGCCTGTCACCGATTCATCTGCTAACAGGTACGTCTGGTGATCATTAATTTCTTCATGACAACGTAGATTTGAGAAAACAATGGATGCGATTTCAAGGAATGGCAAATTTGTTCTGGGCGATAAGGCTCGAATACACACATTAACGAAATGAGAAAAATTGACAAAAACTACAGAACACTGAAACTAGGTGGTGTTTTTGTGGTAGTCGACCAAAACCATCCTAGAAACTCGTTACCCTTGGGAATAATTGTAGCAACTTTTCCAGGAAAAGATGGGGTGATTAGAGTGGTGGAAGTCATGACATCCAGAGGAACCTATTGTCAACCAGTCACCAGACTATGGAAAAATGATGTAGATGGGAGAAAATTCGTGGAGGTTTTTCATAATGGTTTTCAAGTTGATGATTTTTATGTAGTTTGTGTATCATAGAGATTTGTATTCAAAATAATATAATAAAACCGAGAAAAAAAAAGTGCATTGTTGACAGTAATTACAAAATTTATAAAATTCTTAGGGCGGGGTGTACAAAACAAGTTCAACAACAGTTCAAGTAAACTCGCTTCAGTTGCTAGGGATTAGCCAATGAAATTTCTATAGTTCCTCAGCAACTGAACTCAGCTTAATTGAACTGTTGGTAAACTTGTTTTGTGCAAATGGCCCTTAGACAAAATAAAATGAATTTTTTATTTTTTTTTAAATTAAAGATTTTCATAGCAAATTGAAAATTTAGTTTTTCTATTTTCTACTCTGTTATGGAGTTTGTTCTGAACAAAATAATTATTAATGTGGTTCTAAATGAAAGTTCAAATGACATTATTTTACGATCAGAATACCTACCTCATTTGCAGATTGTTGAAAAATTTTAGTACGTGCTGGAAATGAAATATACTATGAAAAGTTTTTGTTAATTGTTATTTCCGTCAATCGGCTACACCACTATCCGCAACCCTCAGAAGTCCTTGATATACTTCTGCGACCTAGGAAAGACTAAGCCCTCACCTTTCAGCGTGTGATGCCATACACGAGACCGATGAACATGATGGGAATCGAACCCACGACCATAACATTGAAAGGCGTTCTCTTTACTATCATGACTACCACGGCCTAAATGACAAAAATATTTTCGAGGGCCAGTTGTTATTTCAACAAGATGGCACTCTTCCGCAATGAGTTCTGTCTCTTTGTTATTATTTGTACTTCACTTGGATATAATCTTTAGACCACCTGCGCCATTGAAAGAGTGACGTCAACGAATCTCAAACGATTGTCGAATAATCAGAATGAACTAGAACTTTGTTAACAGAATCTATATCATTGGACGTGTGCTTTTTCAGCATTTAATGAAATATAGTTTTTCTGCGTTCATGCAAAAACCTAAACTTCATTGAATTGTATTTAGTGGAATGCTTCGTTTTCAAGATACACGGTGTCAAAATTTTTAAAAGAAATCGTTTTTGTCGTAAATATCTTAATAACCCTTCAACCGATTTCATTGAAATTTGGCAGTGTTATTGAAGGTCGTAAAGGGCGAATTTAACCCTAACTATATCAAAATGATCATGCCCAGTGGCGTCCCGGAAGGCACTGTAACCAATATTTTTTACAGAAAACATATGCGCCACTGATTTTTTTGCAATTTTTGTATTTGTTTCACATTGAGCAACTGAAATTACAACTTTTTTATATCTAGAATTTTTTTCGTATCTTGCTTTGTTTTTGAGAAAAAACATAAAAATCACTCCATTGCACGTCCCTGGCACAACACAATAAAAAATTGTTTTTATAGGGTTTTTAATGATTACAGGTGAATCTGTTATGCTTAAAAATTGTTTGTTTCATTTGGCCAGTGCGTGCATAGTGGTAACGCCGGAAATGTCAAAGCAACATCAAACAAGAAACTCCCTTTATTAAAACCACACTGAAACAAAAATGGTACCTAGGCAATAATAACTAACACAAAACTTACAATAGTTGCTCAAAATGTCCTCCTTCAACTTCAATGCAAGCATTAACTCGTCCTAACATCGATTCCCGAACACGTTGAAATATTTCTGGCGTATGTCTTATCTGATCACATGAATCCCGTATTCGTTGGATTAATTCTTCTTCAGTGTTAACTGGAGTTTTATAAACGAGGGACTTTAAATGTCCCCAAAGGAAAAAATCCAAGGGATTTAAATCCGGTGACCTGGGCGGCCATGACTGTGGACCTGCGCGACCGATCCAGTTTTCTCCATAAGTTTCATCCAGAAATTGTCGTGCTACTATGCTGAAGTGAGGTGGAGCCCCATCGTGCATGAACCACATTGCTCCTCTTACTGCCAGTGGGACATTTTCTAGTAGTACAGGTAATACAAATTCCAAAAAATGACGATACTCTTGACCATTTAATCTCAGAGGTAAAAAATGAGGTCCAATGAGATAATCGCCAACAATACCAACCCAGACATTCACGGAAAACTGCTGTTGATAATTATTTTCTATAACCGCATGGGGATTTTCTTCTGCCCAGATATGGTTGTTATGAAAGTTCTTAATTGAATTGTGGGAAAAACACGCTTCATCGGTAAATAATATACTGGATAAAAATGTCGGAGATGCAACCTGTTGTTGCAAAAGCCACGTAGTATAAACAACTCGCTTGGGAAAATCCGCATGAAATAACGCTTGAACACGCTGTATGTGGTAAGGATACAGTTGGTACTCTTTCAAAATATTCCATACAGTAAAGTGAGAAATGTTTAATTGTTGTGCAATTTTGCGTGTGCTTGTATCGGGGCAACGCTCAACTTCATGTAAAACTTCTTCCTCCAGCGCCACTGTTCTTACCGTTGCAGGTCTCCCAATAAGAGCAGCCGACCTTTGAAAGGTGCCTGATTCGTACAGCCTTTCATGTATTCTCACAAATGTTTGCCTATTTGGATCATTTCGATGAGGATATCTTTCTTGATAATTGCGTCTAGCCGCTCTGGAATTGCCTTGGGCCATTGCATAGACATAATGCATATCGGCCATTTCCGAGTTTGTAAACCGAACCATTTTCAGATATCAGTAACAAATTTTATATCTCAAAACTCTTGAAAACACTTCAAATAATTACTATCAAATAATTACGTATGTACCGTTTCAATTCGTGACAGTTATGAAGTTAAATTTGTTTGAACATTTGTTGTTCCTTCCATGGCCCTCTTACTTTAGTTTCAAAACACTGCAGTAATACATAACAACATTATTTGTTTCATCGAAAACAGGTAATATGAGCGAAAAAAATTAAAAGATGACTTCCATGTAATATTAATTGTTCAATCATAAATAAAAATGTCTTTATTGCATGTCCATGGACAACAATGAGCCTATTTTGCAGCACGAGCCGAAGCCAAGAGCCGAAGGCAAGTGCTGCAATTCATACATACATATTTTTTTTTTCATTGCATTAATTTTGATAGAAAATTCTAAGACTAGAATAGAGTATTGATATGAAAAAATATTGGTAAGACCCCAGTTTTTGATGGTTTAGTAGGTGAAATGTTTTATTGTGTTGTCACAGGGATGTGCAATGAAGTGATTTTTATGTTTTTTCTCAAAAACAAAGCAAGATACGAAAAAAATTCTAGATATAAAAAAGTTGTAATTTCAGTTGCTCAATGTAAAACAAATACAAAAGTTGCAAAAAAATCAGTAGCGCACATGTTTTCTGTAAAAAATATTGGTTACAATGCCTTCGCCATTTACGACCTTCAATAACACTGCCGAATTTCAATAAAATCGGTTGAAGGGTTATTAAGATATTTACTACAAAAACGATTTCTTTAAAAAATTTTGACACCCTGTATCTTGAAAACGAAGCATTACCGGACCTATGTTTACATGAACTTTTCGTCTTAGAATCACTCAAAGAATCACCCCTCTAAGTTTGGCCACGTACTCAAATAACACCCTGTATATCTATGCATTGTGTCCAAGAAAATCGAATGAATAGTCCGACTGAGAACCATTCTGACTTCATTTATTTTTAATGACTAATTCAAATTCAAAATATTTTCTTTATGTTATAATACCGACGAGATCAAAATCATAATTAGACATCTTTTATTTTTGATAATAATTGCTAATCAAGATACACTCCAATACAATATATTTTTTGTCATAATATGTGTCCAGTACCTCAGTTGGTCAGCAGCGGGACTCGACGTGACTTCTGACGAAGAGTACTCGGGTTCGATCCTCGTCCGCGGAAACTTTTTTTTTTAAGAAGATGAAAAAAATTACACTTCTCATATAGATTGCTTCAAGATTTTGTTGATAGGATTTTAGATAGTACTTATATACTGATTTTTAGATAGTGTCAGTTGGTAGAGTTTCGGCCTTCTGAATGAAAAAAAAATCTTTTCAAATAGATTTCTTCAAATTTACATATTAAATAAGTAAATCTAAATTGAAATTATATATCTGACAACTTGACTTCGGTAAATCATAATAGAAATTATGCATTTGACAACTTATCCGCAAGCGTGCGAAATACTTTCCGCATGCGTGCGGAAAGTAACTTTCGTCACGCTTGCGGAAAGTATTTCGCACGCTTGTGGATATGAGCCACTTTCCGCGGGACTGTACGTTGCGATATACGTTACTTTCCTATGTGGTCGTAGGAAAAAGTATTTATTGCACTCATCGGTCATTCTGCAACGGCGTTCTGTCATCATGACAAATATAAAAGTCAAATCGACGCCATATTTGGCACATTTTCTATGAGATTGTATTATGTTTTAACCAGTTGCATATTTTATATTATTGTCAAGGGTAATATAAAAAGACCTTGATAAATAGTCGACTATTTTAATTGCATCTAAATTTCGACTGTAATTTATAATAATTCCACGAGACATTATTTTGGCATTAACAATCTGATAAAAGCATGAGAGCGAAGCTCGAGAGCTTTCAACTCTGATTAGTAATACCAAAATAATGTCGAGTAAAATCAATAAATACAAGAGAAATATACCAGGAATGAAATAGTCGACAATTAATCAAGGTCGTGTTATATTTATGATGATTATTTTTCTAATCCAATTCTTCACATCAGGCTTATGAATGAAAGAAAATTAAACAATTTGGAATAATTTTTCCAATATATCAAGAACAATCAACAAAATCCAAACAAAAACAGCACCATCTTCGTAATTCATCAATAGAAATTGAAAACACAATGATTTTATGTGACATTTCCACCATGTGTAATTTGTGACATTTGTTAAGCTTTTGAAGAACTGGCAGTATTAACCGTAGAAGAACCACATTCATACTGATTTCTCAATCTGTTCAAAATACCCTGGTGATGTTGTTCATCCATCTGCAAGTAAAGTTGAATTGAAGAAGTACTAGCGTGGCCAGTAATTTGAATCAGTTAATGCTCTGGTACTCCGGATTTTGCCAGTTGAGGAACTGCAGTTGATCTGCAAGAATAGTTTGTAATTTTGAATTGGTTTTATCTAAACCAATTGAGTTTGTCCATTTTGAAAGTTCATTTTTCCCAACGGGCGAATTCTTGTACCACAATGAGTTTCCATTTTGCCAGAATGGATTTGAAGTTGAGAACAAGCATGGATATGTGAATCCAGGTCCTCTTTTTCCAATCAATTCTCTGAACAATCTAACTGGACAGCGGTGTGGGTTTCGTTCATTTTTAGTAAGCCACTTGCTGTCTGCGCATTTCTGATTTACTCCTTGACAGAGTTTTGTAAAAATTGGGTTGTATTCTATCCTACCTGATTCATTACCATCATTCTGAATTTCAAATTCGAAATGTTCAATCAAAGCTGAACAACCTTCGCCCCCACGCCACGCTAATTCTGCAGAAGCCAATTAGTATTTTTTTTTGAAGTCCATCTGGAGTTTTTTCATCGCCTTTGTCAATAATATCAATCATATTTTGGTAAAGGTAAGTTAATGGGGCTCATTCTCGAAACAAAAAGAGAAGTGGTGTTATTTACGTAGTTTTATCTCCTGAACACGAAACCGAAAGATTTATGAGTTATGACCTTTTGAATCTTGAAAATCCATCATTTTCAAACTCGATATTTCCAGTGAAAAATCGCACAAAATGTCTCTTTTTTAATACCCTAATCAACTCATATTTCGTTTTACACAAAAATTCAACCTTTTCATTTATTTTTCAAGTATACCTAACCCTTCCAACACCTCTAGAATGAACGCCAATGAAGAGTGAGGTTAAGTATAGTTAATATAGTAATAATAGTATAGTAGTAATAGTATAGTTAAGTATAGTTAATTTTTTCCATAAAACGTTTGGTTTTGGTGCTTGTACTTGTGAAAAAAGAGTTGATTAGGAAATGAAAAATGTGTCGACAGAAAGATGATGGCATTTTCTACGATTTTTTACTGAAAAAATCGTGTTTGAAAATGTTCGACTTTCAAGATTCAAAAGGTCACAACTCGGAAAGTATAAGAGACCCCTACGAAATTTTTTCGGATTCGTGTTCAGAAGATAAATCTACGTAAGTAACACCACTTTTCTTTCTGTTTCGAGAATGAGCCCGATAAGCTTACCTTTATTTACCCATTTTTTTATACTTAAGGCCGTTGAACTCTGTTTTTCCTGATGTTTCTGCAATTTCCGTCTCTTAGCATTGCGTGCGTCTCGAGAATTTATGAATTTGCACTCTTGAAATGAATCTAGTTTCATGTTATACTTCTTGAAATTGTTTTTTTTTGTTAAAATTGTATTTTCCTTTAACCAGCTGTCATCCCCTTACGAACGGCAGCCCTCAGAAGTCGAAACTTGTGCGAGCTAAGGATTAACGAGGTCCTACCTCTCTTGATGAGTTTTAGCTGTAGAATTCCACAGTATATTCTTCATAATCTTGCCCATTTTCGTTTTTCATATTCCAGACCCAGTCTTTCAAAATATCATTCAGTTTTATGAATGGTGTCGACTCATTCAATTCATATTGAAGATGCCCGCCAAATTTGATAAACTGTTTTCATGCGCTATTTTTACTCCTCACTGTATTGTCAGGGATTGTAGCCTCGATTACCCTATCTATCTCTTCGTTTTTGGTTTCGCCAATCCGATTCATTTTCAAATACTTATACAGCTTCAACACGATGGATTCTATTTGACGTTTAAGATGTATTTAGTTAGAGTACTGTCAGATGCACAGGTCCCTTGATATAGAGTTTGATGAATGGTGTCACAAAAATCGCCTGATGATGAATCACTCAAAGACTACGTTACTCAGATTCCATAGGCCTTCTGTAGAATTAGTAAATATCCAAAATTTAATATTTAAAGAACATATTTTGCTATTCAGTACTAAAGGCATTTTTTTGGGCACGGTACTAGACGAAACTCTCAATCGGGACTAATGCATCAACAGTATTTGCTCGAAATTAAATAAACAGTACTTTGCAATAAACAACCTGAGAAGCTGCTTGAACGAAGATGGGTTAATCACCGTCTACTATGCCCTCGTCTACTCAGCAATCAGTTACAGTATATTAGTGTATGGACTGGCATCTTCCAGTAGCAGAGTTTTTTTGGCACAAAAAAGAATAATCCGTTCCATGTTCAGACTAGACTATCGCGAGTCCTGCCGAGAAAAAAGCAATTAATAACTTTCACGGGTATTTATTTATATAAACTGTTGCTATATATTTTCAAAAATAAAAACAACTTCTAGCTCAATAGTGATATCCATGACTACCCAACAAGACAAAAAATTCAATTCAGATTACAAAATGTGAGATACTTAAGCTATAAAAAATCGCCAAACTACTTTAACATTTTATCTAAAAATTTGAAAAATTCAACAAGCATGGTCAGATTCAAAAACAGACTAAAGTCGTTTTTGATTACGAATTCATTTTATAATATTCAGGAATTTATATCTCACTGTCAAATGAACTAAAAACGTGCTAATAAATTTGTGTCATTCTGTAAAAACTCTAGTACTTCAAACCACAATTACTTATTTTAAGGCTGTGTCAAGTCACCGGTCGGACAAGGCACGCGCGTTCAGTATGAAGTGTGACGATGAGTCGGACCGATCAGATGATTGAAAATATTGGTCACATACATACAGTTCTAATTAGGTCGTCAAGTCAACCAAATGACCGCGCTGGTCTAATCATATTGGTCAGACCGGAGACTTGACTCAGCCTAAATATGATGTGATACTGACTTATATACCTCTATACTATATGTGATATTTTATTCTTGTAGATATATAACACTTCTCAACAGTAATTTCTATTTTTATGACTTGTCAATCCGATGAAAATTGGAAATTTTATGATCAATAAAACTGTCTGTCCGTCTGTCTGTCTATATAGGTTTCATGCTGAATAGTCGGTGACTATTAATTGTGTATCATGCAAATTGTCGCTACAGGAAACAAACGCATGATTGGTTGATGACTGATATTTAATAGACGGAAGGAATAATCAATCATATTCGTTACATACTGGGATAACAACATTATTAGTAATTGCAATTTAATGAAAATAAAATTTGTTTTTCGGCAACCATCCGGGAAGTGTTCACTTCCCGGACACTTTTTCTTTGGGGAAGAGCTCGAATTTTAATACAAATATTAATATAAATAAGAATTAGAATGTTTCTGTTGGTACCTATCTTCTGTTCGAATTTCAATATATAATACAAATAAGAACTGAAATGTTCGAAATATTCAAATTTGGAATCGTTTCATCCGGTTAACAGATGAGTGAATGTTGACCTCTCTTCGTCTCTTAGACTAAATGCGTCTCATTAATTTGTTATTCTACATGATTGCCGAAAAAATAGTGTACGCACCACGTTCGAAAACAGTTTTTTTGGACTCGTAGACTTCCAAGACTCTCTAACGCTCGTCCTAGAATTTGGTCTACTCGTCCAAAAAAACAGTATTTTCCGAACTTGTTACGTAAATTACTATTCTTTGAATATTATTATATATATATTACCTATAGCAGCAAAGAGTGTCTTTCTTACACTTGAGTACCACCTGAATGGAACAGTTTTTGGTTTTTGCACAAACGTAGAAACAATATGGTATGCAACTCGTGCAAAAATTGTTTATGCCACTCGACGTAGTGTTTTTGCACTAGTTGCATAAATAACCATCAATGAATTTGACTCCTAATTAATAAAAGGTTACTCAAATTAGCAAACTTCATACTGTTACTGATGATCTCAAACCACAGTATTGGATTTCTCTTATGCATTTCGTTATTGATAGCGTTCGTCACAAAACAAATGTATAGAACGTTTTGTGTGTCTCTAACATCTTCGTCGAGGAATCAGAACGAGATAAAAATAAGCCATCAGACAAAATTACGTTTCGATTTTTCTGCTCGAACAACACTTAACGGTGTGACAAGCACGAGTTTATCATGATTAAACCTGTCCAACGAGACCCACGTTTTCTTCAATGCATCCTTCCTTTTTGTAGCCCATTAGTCTCGATATTTGTCTCTACTCCTCGTCGATATACCAGAAAATCGATTACTTCGTCCTGGGCGAAAGCGGTAAATTGTTCTGACGGGCTGAGGTTTTTTATTAGGTGATATATTTTATGAGGCGCTTTCCTAGATGGAAATTTCTGTCAGCGGCAAAGCCATACTTTGGTCGTTGTTTCTCATGAAAATGTTCGTCAATTTTACTTCATGTTTTGGCGAAGGAGCTGGTGCAGTAATTTGATATTTCGGACGGTTTTCTTGGGAAAAGAGTCGATAATTCAAAGACGGTTTGTCGTATCGATTTCAAACAAGAACAGGCTTCTAGAGGACGTTTGATTCTATGTACCTACGTCTGCGGCAGCACCTCACAATGCTTTTTACAGATAATCGAGGTAGCTGCAATGGTATTTCTCTTCCATTAAAATTTGAAGCAATCCTTATCCAATCGAAATGAATTTGGTATCGAAAGAAAGGTAAAACGTTGATCTATGTATGTGCTGTAATGTTTTTCTGAAATTATTGTTTCATCTTCCCAAAAAATTGCTTCAGAGTAACTGTATTTTTGGGACATTTTTGAGATTTTTTGTGAAAAGTGGATTGAAATTTCAATTTCCATTACAGCATGTACCTAGAATCGAAAGTTCTCTAGAATCCTGTTCTTGTTTAAGATCAATTCGACGAACCGTGTTTGAGTTATCAATTGACTCTTTTATACTAAAAAGCTCCCCAAATATGATCGCGCTCATGGCCTCTTAATGTTATATCTCATAAAGTTTTTAATTGTCCGCTGTTATCGATCCGAAACACTGTCTCTACCCACGATGCGTAAATGTACGAATATAGTGCCAAACTCGTACTGTCAGAATGCCAGACATTAGACCGCAAGAGACAAGCAATATTTGGGAAACCCAGGCTAACTCCCGAAGAATACAACAGTCAACCGGTGAAGAACCTGTACTGACTGGTACAGGGACAAGAGTTACGGAGTGGGTGCTGTGAAACCAATTGGAAAGCAAAAATTGCCCACGAGGCTGAGGTGCAGCTGGTGACAGGACCAGCATCCGAGGGGAAAAAATTGTATGTTTGTTTGCAATGAATACTTTTCTGAAGAAGCATTCCAAAGTTGAGACTTAGAAGTAAGATTTCAATAATTGAAAACATTTCGCTATCAACTAAGAGATGAATGACGTTTGCTTTGAAAAGGGAAACATTCAAAATTGAAAATTGAACTAAACATGACTCCTCTGGAAATGAAAAAAAAACAAGAAGATTATCCGGAGTTTAAAGAAATTATTTTGTGGAGCGATAACTGCCTACCACAAAATAGGAATAGTCTATAATCTACTACTCGACCGCTTTCGCAGGCTGGTCCATTTTCAGTCATGTTTGCAAGAATTTTTCACCCATTTCGCAGCATTGTAGCGCAAAATGAGAATAAACGTTGTTTGGTACTATTCTTCATTTAGAATCTGTTTGAGAAATTCAACTACTTAAAGCATTCAGGCACAAAAAATATTCAAATTGCAATTGTGCCAAAACTGATAGTCCTACAGCTCCTTTTTTGTACACACATAGATTGTACATGATTCAATACATTCATGAGGATGGCAAATTCTACAACTTAAAAATTGACGGAGTTATAAATTTCAAAATGAATCGCAAAATTTTTCGGTTTTCTCAGTTTTTTTCCGTTTCCAATGATCCGATCTGGTCGTGAATAATCTCATCTTGTTCCTATCTCAATTTTCTACAATACTTCCTATTAGAGCAGCTAGATTGCTGTATTAGTTTACATTTGATAAGCAAAACACTAAAAAACCAAGTCTATTCTATTTAAATTAATAAATGACACTTGCGAATCCAAAACATAACTGAATATAATAGACCGGGGGATAGTGTCAGATTTTGAGACACCATTTTACTCAGTATGCCTTTTGGAGGACAGTATTGTCCGTATCTCCTCATGATAATAAGGCAGGAATAAAAGAGTCGTCCTGGGTTCTTCCTAAAAAAAATTATTAATCATATGTTCGAAAAATATGTGTTTTGCTACGATTTTAATCAGGCTGCTATGTGTTTTGTAATGAAATAACGAAAATTAAATACTCAGAAAATCATTGGCATACCGTTAGGGCGGGTCCGAAGGGTTGGTATGGTTACGTGAATTTGTATGAGAATAAGGAAATTTTCCGTGTTTTTAAACAGGCTGCCACTGATAAGTATACAAGTTATTGATCTGAAACTGCTTAAAAAAAAGATGGCATACTGAATGCGTATGCCTAAGTACTGTTAACTCTGCAAAAATTTTGAACAGGTATGGAAATACATTCCGTGATTTTAATTATCACAAAGTTTGTTGTAATATAAAGTTTGTCTCCTGAATTGTTGATATGTAACATGGCATACGAGTTGTGCGGGTTAGTCATACTAAAAAATTGAATTGAAGTTGCAAAATAGATTGAAAAAATTCCATTTTTTTAAGCAGTATGCCTGTCTGTTTTCATTATAGCCATGGTATATGGAGATGAAATAAGGAATGGCATACAAGTTGTGCGAGTTTTCTATATAAAAAATTGTAGAAAAGTTGCAAAATTATGAAAAAAACATGTGTTTTTAATCCGTATGCCTCCTGGTTTATGAAAAAAGTTAGTGATTCACTTCGTTGAAAAATGACATACAAGTAGCCCGGGTTTGTCACATTAAAAAATGCAATAAAACTTTCTTACTATTTCGATTTTCCGACATTGTTATGTTGGTCCCCTATCGCATGATGATCCCAAATTTTTAATTATGGACTCTCTTTTTTCCGAAGTTATACCACACGGGGTACTACGGAAAGTGGGTCGCATGAGGTTAGTTTTTTTCAAAATTTTTTTTTTGCATAATGTCTGCTTCCCAAATATATCATTTGCATAAGTTCTGTATGAAAATGAGAATTTTCCTTTTGTAAACATCATTTCCGAACCTTCACGCAAATACTGTCTAGGATTTAATTTATTTATCTTTGTAACTGAAGAACAGTTTTTCCAATCAGCTATATCAGTTATGTTCATACAGTTAACTGTAACGTGGCCTTTATTCGAGCTTTTGACCGCCTCAGTAAAATTAATAAATTCGTAAGTGTTTTGTTTCTCAAGGCTCAATTCTACCTGATGGTGAAAACTATCTGCTCTGCTGACATATAACTATGTCCGGGTTCAAAATATTTTAGATGGAAATTTTCTGTGCCAAATTCGGAGCTATTGAGAAAAATTAAAGAAGTAATAAAGGTCCAATTTTTTGTTTTGACTCTTACAGTTATTTGCTCAAATTATGTGTACGTCTACATCTGTATTAGATTTTGAAAATGTATGGCAAGCACTTATGATGTCCTCTTATTTTCTTCCTGCTATACCTTCGTGCCAAACAACTGCTAACGGAAAATGTTTTTTCTGAGACCCAAGAGGGACAAAACTTTCATTATGAACACTAATTCTTCGTGTGAAAAGGACTCTTTTGAACATGTCTATTCTTGGTGACATAATGACCTTTTGCAGATCAGCAGAAACTGCTAAAATGTTTGTCTGATTGGTTTCCATTTTTGTCGCGTTCTCAACATCTTTTTAATAAGCCATTCGAGTGTATTCAACGTGTTGTAGATGAATTTTCCATAGTTTACAGATTTCACACTCATCATTCAAAGACTGTTTGGTGTGAGGGAAGTTGTGAAAGGAACACTCTTCGCATTTTTCAGTCTTCGTTTCCAAGCTGTGTAAAAGAAATATTTAACTTCATCACTTCTGTTCTGTATAGCCAAAATGATTTTAAAACTGTAAAATACGCACATTTTTCTTCGTCAAATTGTTGAAAAGGCCTATACAAGCCCCCAAATGATACATCTCAATTTTGATAAATATGTGGAATACGTGGTTTTTTCTTATGACGTTAGAATAGGTGTTGTCCAATGATAAAAAACAATAATTACTCTATAATATTGTTAGGATTTAAATGTGTTTCATTTCCAATAAACTCAATTTTCATAAATACCTTTTTTATTCTTGGCTTTTATAAACCTTAGTCCTCATCAATCGATGTGCGATTTGTTATTCCACCTACATATCCCATGATTATCATGAAACCGGAAGGGAATACAGCTTAAAACACAAAAAAATTTATGTTTTTCTCACATCGGTTTCCTCTATATTTGCATTCTTTTTTAATATTTTCCGAACTCTTGGACTTTACATATTGGTATGTCATATGTTATTCCACCTACATATACCATGATTATAATAATAACAGAAAGGTGTTATGCTTAAAAAGACAAAAATTGTCACGTTTCTCTTACACATCAGGTTATCTCTATTTTGAATAACTTTTTATATTTTTGACAAGCTTGGACCTTATCGATAGGTATGCCTTTTGTTATTCCAACTACATGCACCATGTACATCATATAAACAGAAAGGCATACTGCTTAAAGCGGCGGAAATTTTTGTTTATATTTTGCAATTTTTTTTGCGTATGCCTGTAATTTTTACTCTCTCAAACCATATGCCAATTTCATATACATCTTACATTACCATAAACTCAATGAAAATGGAGTGGCATACTGACTAAAATCACAGAATGTTATTACATACCTGTTCAAAATGTTTGCAGAGTTAACAGTACTCAGGCATACGCATTCAGTATGCCATCTTTTTTTAAGCAGTTTCAGAACAATAACTTGTATACTTATCAGTGGTTTAAAATCACAGAAAATTTCCTTTTTCTCATACAAATTCACGTGAGCATACCAATCCTTCGGACCCACCCTAACGGTATGCCAATGGTTTTCTGAGTATTTAATTTTCGTTATTTCATTACAAAACACATAGCAGCCTGATTAAAATCGTAGCAAAACACATATTTTTCGAACAAATGATTAATAATTTTTTTTAGGAAGAACCCAGGGCTACTCTTTTATTCCTGCCTTATTATCATGACGAAATACAGACAATACTGTCCTCCAAAAGGCATACTGTGTAAAATCGTGTCTCAAAATATGTTACCATCCCCCGGTCTATAACTACGGACCTTGTGATGGCACACTAGGTTTCCTACTAGTATTTTATAATGGAAAAATCCTATATTATTTGGCCTATTTCATGATTTGCAGATCTCAAAACAATATTTCAAAAGAGCCTCGGTTATGTAGTTTTTCAGTTTCATAGACTTTTTTTACACATTTGTGAAAACGCTTCTGATTATGAATTTCAATGTTCTGTTTTTTTTTAATACTCTGATAGTATTGCCTTTTTGACATTTTCATTCAAATTTAACAATTAACCAATCGCCATCATTCTGTAAAACAAAATATAAATTTACTGGTAAAGGATTTATCATTTCTATTAATTGATTCTTCTCAAAACGAACAACAATGTTACACACTGCTTTGTGATAAAAAACGAATTCACAAATCTATATGGGAAATGCATTGTACTGAGTTAATCATTTAATTGCTATCGTTGAAAAATTGTATCATTCCGAATTATAAATGAGCATTTCAATGATTTCATGCACGTATTTGTATATTTCATTGCAAACTGAAGTTTCCGCACCTGTAATTGAGTATGGTTTATTTTATATTAGTTCAACAATAAATAATCAATGCAATTATTCCAGCGTGAAATAATTTCCCGATTGTGGATGTTGGTTTGACATCAGTGAATAATAACCAGAATGCATTCATTATATTCACGACTGGAAGATTCAATAATAATAATAAATGTTGTTTATTGAGTCCGAATTGCATTCAATTCAAAATGCATTCGACTAGAGGATTAATTTTCATTAATTCATAATTTGAACGAAGATCGAGTTAGGGTCGAAATGGATTTAGCTGAACTATTGTCAAGTATGGAATGTTTCAATTACAGAGTGAGGAGATTCTAGAATAGAGCAGTGTTAGAAATGATCAGCTCAACATGGAGTTACCAGAGGGATACATTTCTAACTGCTGTGCTTTGGTTGTCAAAATGTTGTTTGATCAATGGAATGTTTTAATTTTCGTGTGCACCAAAAGACGGAAATAAACATCATCCGACACTGTATGAAACAACTCCGTATCAAAAAAAATTATTAAACCACAACATTAAAATATCTCTAATGCATTTCATCACCTTCAAACAGGCATTTGTAGCGTTCATCACAAACAAATGCATATAACATTTTGTGTCTCTAACATCTTCGCCGAGGAATCAGAACGAGAAAAAAATAAGCCATCAGAAAAAATTACGTTTCGAATTTTCCGCTCGAACAACACTTAACGGCGCGGCGTGACAAGCACGAGTTTCTCACGATTAAACCTGTCCAACGAGACCCTCGTTTTCTTCAATGCATCCTTCCTTTTTTTAGCCCATTAGTCTCCATATTTGTCTCTAGTCCTTGTCGATAAAGTGAAAATTTGCATTTTCATTTAGACAGTTGAAATTTGAAAAACCAATTTTTTGGAATATCTGACAGAAAAGCACTTTCCCGGCTAAAGCTACTCTGGAGATTGAACTACATTTGATAGATGTTGTGAAAAAAACCTAACTTCAAAGAAAAAATCTGAAAGTGAAAGTTTGCGTTTTCATTCAGAAGATAACATGACAGGTCACCTCTTTCACCGTAAATGAACTATATTGCACTTCATGGACTGAGTCTCAACATGGTCGAACTGGATATGACATTGTTATTGCGTCTATGAAATATTACTCAGTGTACTAGAAGATCAGCTGGAGTTAACAGAAATTATTTTGTGGAGCGATAGATGCGTACCACAAAATAGGAATAATTTTATGAACTATGCTCTCACTCACCTTATTGAAACTCACAGAAATGTACGAAAAATTACTATGAAATTTCGAGTGACCGGTCATTTTTGCATCCAGGATGTGAGTGCTGTCCTTAGCTTTATTCGCGATCGCCAGGGAGTGGGCGACATCTACATTTTGAAATTTCTATGAAAAACTCCGGGAAAACAAACATTCTGCCATAAGATCATGTGTCAATAAATTGTTGATCATTTCTTTGTCATTCTATATTTGGTTCGATTTCATAGCTTTGATATGACCATCAGTAGGTGAAAAAAATTGTTCAATGCTGCAGTGTGTATTCATGCACTTCTTTTCCAGAAACGAGTCATTAGTTAAAACATGTGAAAATAGACTGAAAATTGGCAAGCCAGTTAGTAAATATATGTGTTTGCAGTGAACACTTCATTTTGGAGAATTTCACACCTAGTAAAATAATTTTTGTTCATAATTGGCGTTATACAATTTTCTAGACACAATACGCAAGGCATTAAAACGATTGCTGAAAGGGGTCATTCCACCTCAGAAAATTCCAGAAACTACACCTTTTTCAATTGTAATTTAGAAAGTATAAGATGTGTTTCAGAAAGAATAATTTGTAATTCAGAATAATAAATTGTAATTCAAAATAATAAATTGTAATTCAGAAACCGTAACGTGTAATTCAGATTAGTAAATTGTATGTCAGAAACCGTAACATGTAATTCAGATTAGTTAATTGTATTTCAGAATGTGTAAAATGTAATTCAGAAAGTGTTAGTTGTTATTCAGAAAGTATCAACTGTAATTCAGAAACCAAGAACAACCCGTATGTACATATTTTCTGGATGGAACGGAGACAATTTTTTTTCGTTTGAGTCCATACTCCCCAATGTTGAACCCAGTCGAAACAATATGATCGAAAATAAAGTCCTATGTAAAAGAGAATCTTCGAGTACCCCAAGTTCAAGGTCCGGGTGTTGGAGAACAGCGGCTTGTGTATCCCGAGCAAATCATTGACTAGGCAAAAACTACTACTTATAGTTGGAGGCGATTGTGGTAGGGCTGCAAAACACACCACCATTCACCTTGCTACAGCTTTAGCATTTCAAGACATGCCCGTTGGGCGAGAATTATTATTATTCATAAAAATGTTCACTAATGAATATTTCGTTGTTCTCATATTCCCTTCTCCTACTAATCAAGTCCTTGGTGGTTTCTGAATTACAAGTGATGGTTTCTGAATTACAATTGACGCTTTCTGAAATACAATGTACTAATCTGAATTACATGTTACGGTTTCTGAATTACAGTTAACAATTCTGAATAACAAGTTACAGTTTCTGATTTACATGTTACTAATCTGAATTTCAAATTACACTTTCTTAATTACAATTGAAAAAGGTGTAGTTCATCAAACAAACGAAATGAACACTGTAGACAAAGTCCAAAAACTCGTTGCCAATCAACATTATCTACCTCACATGATGAAACATGATTACTGCCTCCCTTTCTACCACGTGCCTACTTTTTTCGCTAAAATACTGAAAATTTCCAGCCAAATGAATCTTCACCACAGGCATTTCTCAAAAAGCAATCCAAAGTTGAGTGATAGAAGTAAGTGTTCAATAATAGCAAACTGTTAACCATAGAAATATATATTATATACTTACTCTAGAATGCTAATCTCGCCAATTTTCACGGCGAAAAGCATGCCGCGTATGCGACCCGTTTAAGATGTGCGCATGCTCGTCATCAGTGTAGTTTGGGTAGATCGTTGCCAACTTTGAAAATAATTTGGTGATCCAATTCAGAGTTTTTTGTTATGAGGCAATAAAACACATGTCATTTGAAAGAGAGAAATTTGACAGCGCATTTAGGACTTTTTAAAACCCAAAAGGTGTACAATGAGGTTTCCAACCTTATTCGCCGAGATTCAGAATTAACGTTCGTTAATCTTCACAAGTACCATAATATTTTACCAAAACCGGGCCTGTTACAAAAATCACTAATGACTAATGACGTTTTCTTTGTTTTCCCGGAGTTTTGGTGCGCCACCTAGTGCCAATGGTGACCGCGAATAGAAAGGTCATTGCGCAAAATGCAATATCCCCGTTGACACTTCTTTGCTTTCTAGTGAAAGTATTCTGACATAATCGTTACACAATTTTTCCGTTTTCATAAGCAGTATTCTCGCAGTTTCAAAATTATGAGCTCAACAATAAAAACTCTTTCAAACAAACAGCATAAGATAATTGTAATGTATTCAAAACTGTTAATTTGCACCAACTAAAATTCCGAAAAACTCACGTTACAGCCGATACAAAACCAATGACATGTTACGGATAGACTTCGTTATTTACATTTCGAGTTACGGTCACATTCTAAGCACAATTTTTATTGCACCTTATTTCGCAGAAAATAGTTGCCAATCAACCGAAAAGTAGGCAAAGCTGCTGAATTATTTGCTTATATACAATGTAAGTAAATAGATAATTGCCGCGAAATAAGCGGCAGTAAAATTTGTGCTTAGAATGTGACTTTGTGTGGACCGCAAGTAGAAATGTAAATAACGAAGTCTAACGGTATTATGTCTTTGAACAAAACAACTCATTCATTTGAATTTAGAGAAATATGATAACAATGTAACAATGCCACAAACAATGCTTTTGAATCCATGTATAAGTGGATACCGAAGGTAGACAGGCAATACTACGACACGACTTTTAGATAGAAATCGAGACACCAGCTCCGCTTTAGCTCTTCATTTCATCCAAACGGGTCACCCCATAGATTTCGAGAAAACGAAAACCATCGCCCCAGTACGTTCAAGAACTTCTCGTTTTATCAGAGAAGCCATCGAAATCGAAAAACGGCCTGATTGCCTGATATATATATATATATATATATATATATATATATATATATATATATATATATATATATATATATATATATATATATATATATATATATATATATATATATATATATATATATATATATATATATATATATATATATATATGTACATTACTAAGTTCATGGGTTGAACCGCGTTGAGAGTTTATAACTCGTCTTTTGAGATCAAGGAGTAGGCAGGTTGAGACCTTGATATCTCTCAAGACCACGACTCGAGGAGTAGGCAGATAGAGGCCTCGCAGTCACACTCTTGAAAATGGCTCCAAAGCAGGAGCCGAAACGTCGAGTTATAAACTCTCAACGCGGTTCAACCCATGAACTTAGTAATGTACATATTTCTGACCGCGGAAACCTTTCCGAACATATATATATATATATATATATATATATATATATATATATATATATATATATATATATATATATATATATATAGGGTTATCCGCATTCGATTAAAAATGACTTTAGTGATATTTTCAAATAGAACACTCAGTGTATTCTTCATTACAAATCCAGTGATACCAGGTTTGATGGGATTATGTCAAACGGCTGCGGAGATATGAACAAAAAACTTCTCCATATGCCCAATGAGTGCGACAGAGACTTTTGACCTTCCGAATCGTGTGGAGTCTCAGTCATACTCATTGGACATACGGGGAAGTTTTTTGCCCATATCTCCGCAGCCGTTCGACATAATCCCATCAAACCTGGTATCACTGGATTTGTAATGACGATCCCTAAGCAAATAGGGAAAAATACACTGGGTGTCCCATTAAAAAATATCACTTAAGTCATTTTTACTCGAATGCGGATAACTCTATATATTTAGGGTGGGGTTCAAAAATTGGCCAATCAGAAAAGAAAATCGACGTGTTCGAGTAGTTTTCCAAAATATGTTTATATTCAGAAATAATGAATTTATTCCATAAATTTGCATCGTACTGTATAATTTTTATGAATTGATTTTTTCAAAACAACAACAATATTATATACAGCCCTGTGGTATAAGAGGTAACAAATTAACAAATCTATATGGGAAATACAATGTACTGAGTAAATGATTTAATTGCTAGCATCGAAAATATTCATCATTCCGAATTATAAATGAGCATTTTGATATTTTCATGCACGCATTTGGATATTTCATTGCACACTAAAGTTTCCGTACCTGAAAATGAGTATGGTTTATTTCATATTAGTTTAACATTAAATAATTAAAGCAATTAGTCCAGCATAAAATTATTTCCCGATTGTGGATGTTGGTTTGATATCAGTGAATAATAACCGGAATTATCATAATTTTCATGACTGGAAATTTATATGATAATAATAGATGTTGTTTGTTGAATCCGAATATTATTCATTTCAAAAGGCAATTTGAACGAAAGATCAAGTTATCATAGAAATGAAATTTTGCCAAACTATTGTCAAGTATGGAATGTTTCAATCACAGAGTACGGACTTTCCTAGAATCAAGAAATAGTTTAAATGATAAACACAATAAGGAGTTACCAGAGTTCAAGCGAAACAGTTATTACTAACTACTGTGCTTCGGTTTTGTCAAAATATTGTATAATCAATGCAATATTTTACTTCCCGTTTGCATCAAAATACAGAAAACTTCATCCCTCCCTATATGTGGCAACGATTTATCCAAATTTATCATTAAACCACAGCATTATGTATCTCCAGTGCATTTCTTCACCTTCAAACAGGCATTTGATAGAATTCACCGCAAAACAAATGAACATAACGTTTTGTGAGTCTCTAACATCTTCGCCGAGGAATCAGAACGAGACAAAAATAAGCCATCAGACAAATTTACGTTTCGATTTTTCCTCCCGATCAACACCTGACACGTTTTCTTCAATGTATTCTTCCCTTTCTTCGTCCATTAGTCTCGATATTTGTCTCTTACTCCTTGTCGATATCCCCGAAAATCGATTGCTTTGGTCTGGGCGAAAGCGGTGAATTGTTCTGACGGGCTGAGGTTTTTTATTGGGATGATGCGCTTTCCTGGATGGAAATTTCTGTCAGCAACAAAGCAACACTTTGGTCGTTTATCACGAAAATGTTTGTCAATTTTAACTCATGTATTGGTGAAGGAGCTGGTGCAGTTATTCTAATAATTGCGGAAACGTGACGATAATAATTGTTTCTTTCTCTAATAGTTATGTATGCTGAAAGTTCATGGCAGGTACGGAGACGCTCTTTTCGAATATACAGTGTGTTTCACGTAGAACCATGACATTTTCAAGATCGATAGAAACACTGAAAATAAACTCATTGCACAAAAGGGGTCATCCTTCGTGGTATACACTGCACGCCAGCGGCGATGGAACCACTCATTTTTCCGGAAAGTTATATTAGTGGGCGAAATTGGCCCGAAATTTCATTGGATTCGTGTTCAGGATCACCAAATTACTACTAATACACATGTCTCCTGAAAAATTATAACGTGTTCCACTTCTCATAAACATCCTCGTATATTCCGTAATTTTTGACGTAGAAACATGAAATTTTCAGGATTGATAGATACGCTAAAAATGAAGTCACTGCTCAACAGCGATGGAACCGCCGATTTTTCCATCGCTGCTGGCGTGCAGTGTATATCACATAGGATATTTAGACTTCATTTTTAGTGTTTCACTCGATCTTGAAAATTTCATTGTTTTTTCATTTATCATATCATTTTGATCGAATCGATGTCGTGGATTCACTTTCTATCATATGATTGTTTTGATAGATCAACTGACGAACAAACCCAACCTCAAATTCATAATACTCTACTCAGATAAGAGTTGAAGTCTGAAATAATTTTCAAGAAAAACTGATAGAAATAACTATTTTTTGTATCTTTGTTGATAAACCGGTAATATTCAAAGCAATGAGAACATTGTACAAACAAACTGGATGATTCTCCATAAATTTCTCCATCTTATAAAAATAATGATGATGATGAGTAAATACAAAAGTGTCGAGTCAAAAGCAGCTTGCAACGGCGATAGATATGTTATTTTATGATGAAACTATAAAACTTCATGGAAAAAAGCTAGTTCAAGATAAGCGAACGTTACAAAGGAACATTAATAAATTGGGTATGATGAAGGTGCTATTCAAATCAGTTCAATTCAGGCAATTCATATCTTTTTGGTGACTCAGAAATCAAAGATGAGAATTCAGAAAAGTCGAGAACATATGAAATTTGATGTAAGGTGATTCAAAGTATTATTCCAGTTGTTCATATTTAGTGGTCCTAAATTTCTAGAAATTGAAAATCATCCGTCACTGTTGTAGCTCTGCCATTGATAGTTTCACAGAATGTAAATTTTAGAAATACATGTTCCAAGTTTCCTTGACTGGAAAGCGTAGTGGTTCATCCCTCCTCCTGAACACACCACGCTGCTTGACAACCAATCTCTACGATTACCTCGTGCCAATCAATTCTTGTATCATATCCAATATAGGCTCAAGACGTCGTTCAATTTCCTTTCAACAATACCTCCCGCTTCCCTATCATCACGTACATATTGTAACGTGATCAATCTTCAACTCGGCACTAATCGAATCAGATGCCAAGTTCACTTCATTAATTCGGAAAATTGGATAAACACTTGTTCGGAGTTATCTTATTATCTGAGTCGCTGAGGACTAAGCCGAACTCACATAATTCCGATGGGGGCTGTCATTTTGTTTGAGCCGAAATTAACGGGGCCCTCTTCGGGGGGTGATTTGCTGTCAACGGCTAAAGTGGTTTCGGTAGAGGGGAGACTTATCAATCCGGTGGATTATATCTTTTGGAGAAAGAAAATAAATTTTTCTTGTTGTGAGCGAGGAAGTAGACCAACAATCCAATGATTCTGTTAACGAACCATCAGTCAATTACCTCAGTCCGAAGCTCTACAACATCTCAGCCCGAATCATGTTAAAAATGGGCCTTGTTGGATATCAATTACACTATTTATTGAAAATACACAATACAAATATTTCAGCTCCATCTATAATGAGCGTAAGCTCTGTTTGCTTCGCATTGCTTGTGCAGATCTTGCTTTTTCTTTATAACCCTTCCTGTACCATTTGAAGCATCGATCAACTCTCGAGCTAACTGCAGATGGAACCTAACTGGTTTCTCTTTATCTTTTGCAGCTGCTATAATCCCTTTCATGAATAAAAATTGAGCTCTTCTATCTGTTATTGGAAATGGATCCTGGTATCTCACTCCACCCCTCTTGATAGGGGTTAACTGAAGAATAGGCTTACAGTTCTCAATTGCCTTATGAAAAATCACTTTGGGGTTGAGTTCCACAGCCTGTTTTTCGTCATCGCTTTGGCTCTTGTGGTATTTTTCCAACTGCATTCTCTTGATACTTTCAAAAGATTGTTCCACTATGGTTCTTGCAAGTTGTTTCAGTCCATCTGTCATACAATAATTGATAACAAATTATTATATATCCATTATTTGCACTAGGTGACGAGGTTAGAATTCCATGTTATATTCAGTCCTAAGTTGGCAATCATGTTTGTTTACGTCCGTTTACGACTTATTTACCGTCTTGTCAAATCAAACCATGGGCGTCGCAGCATGGTAATCATGGCATAATCCCGAATAGGGACAAAAATACACTATGTGTTGAAATAGCTGTAAAAAACATTGTTACTATTTAAGTCGACCTTAAAAACGATTACCATCAATAATTAGGAAAAAACTTGTTGCAGTGTAAGTACACTAAAAAGTAAATAAGCAAACTCAACTCTTCTGTCTTGTTGGAATGTCTTTCGAATACTTGAAAGATAGCCTCGTTGATACTGCTATTTCACAGGAGCCTGTAAAATGATACATAAGTAGAGACATTACTCTTTGACAACTCTGAATTACCTTTTGATTATCTGCCTCAGGATACCAATAATCTAAAAAACACAAGAAAAGGAGTCAAAGAGCTATTAAGGCTTTTACTACACTTTGGATGAGTATTTCAATGATACGCTTTCAACGTAAATATGTGTATTATAGTTTATGTGTAAACTCTTATGTGTATTATAATGCATGTATAGCGTATCCATAGTGTATAGTGTTTAGTTTAGAATAGAATATAATATAATATAATATAATATAATATAATATAATATAATATAATATAATATAATATAATATAATATAATATAATATAATATAATATAATATAATATAATATAATATAATATAATATAATATAATATAATATAATATAATATAATATAATATAATATAATAGACTGGGGTGAGTCCTGCACGATTCACTGTTGCGTTCCAATTAACAGTGCTGCTCCTGAGGTGGCGCATGGAGTTAGTAACAAGGCCTATCCAGAACACGTGGCTAATGACCATAGCAGTCGATGCCAAAAAACCAATAATAAAAAATAGAATGGAATAGAGTTTTACATCAATAAATGTTTGCATACGTCAATAATAATAAATAAATAAATTGAAACAGATAAAAACATAATACAGACATAATGAAAGTAGTCAGTAAACAACTAAAGGAGAAAGACATAGCGAAATTCAGAAATACAATAATTCAAAAAAAAAAATATACATCAATATACATTATCAGACAGGCGACGGATTACGTAATGAGTCGAAATAATTAAAATATTCCTCAAATGTGTAAAAGGCATTTTGTAAAAGAACATTCTTAATTTTTACTTTAAAAGTGTTTATACTCGTTTCAGGAGTCTTAAACTCATTAGTTAAAGCGTTATAAAATTTTATTGATTGATATAGATATGAGTTCTGTGATTTACTTAAACTATATTTGGGTAGCCTTAAACTTGTTTTGGCCCTAGTATCATGGCAGTGTATGTCCTCCGGCTTAGTCACTTTATTTTCACCTTTAATTTTTTTTACATAACACAAACATTCATATATGTTGCAAGATCGAAGAGTCAATATACCAAGACCTTTGAAGGAAGGTTTGCAATGGTCGTCATATTTAGCCTGTGCCGTAGTTCTGACGACTATGTTTTGTAATTTAAATATCATCTCCAGATGACATGATGAACCCCATACAATCAGTCCATATGTCATTATGCAATGAAAAATGGCGAAATAAGCTACTCTTAAACAATATGTTGTTGTTGTGTTGCTAAGTTGTCTGATCATGTATATGCACGTGGACAGGCGCTTTGATAAATTGTGAATATGAAGTAAGAAATTTAGAGATGAATCCAAATACACTCCGAGAAGCTTGATTGGTTCGTTATTTAGTTTATTATTTTTTGTTGAAAAATCTAAAGTTTTGGTTTTATCATCATTTAGAGTAAGATAATTGCTTCTAGACCAGTTTGTTATAAAATTTTCAGATTCATTAGCATTCGAGAGTAGATTGTAAGACGTGTTGTCAGTTAATAAAAAAGTGGCATCATCAGCATACATTATCGGACACGCATTCTTTAGATTAAAAGGCATATCATTAATATATATATATATATATATATATATATATATATATATATATATGGAACTAGTAAATAGTGGGGCTTTGCAGCAAAATCAAAGAGTACTCTTTAAAGTTTGTCCAAGCTTTCGGAAATTTAATAACTTATTTCCATCATCATATTAAATTTCCGAAAGCTTGGAGGACAAACTTTAAAGAGTACTCTTTGATTTTGCTGCAAAGCCCCACTATTTACTAGTTCCATTCCTAACTAGTCAGCAACGACTACCCTTCCTCTATATATATATATATATATATATATATATATATATATATATATATATATATATATATATATATATATATATATATATAAATACATAATAAAGGACCCAGGACTGAACCCTGAGGTACCCCATAATTGACTTTTGCAGGTTATGATATATCTCCGTTAAATTTAACACGTTGCTGGCGGCCTGCAAGGTAAGATGTGAATAGATTTAAGGCTTTTCCTCTAATTTTTGTAATGATACTCCATGGTCCACTGTGTCAAACGCTTTAGACATGTCATAAAATTTTGCACAGCACCATTTACGCTCTTCGAAAGCTTCTATAATATTTTTATATATTTCGCAGATTGCATCGATGGTAGAACTCCTCTTTCTGTACCCAAATTGAGCTTTATTTAATAGATTATTTTTTTCAAAATATTTTAATAATCTATTTTTTAGGACAGTTTCAAATATTTTTGAGGTAACTGGTATGATAGAAATAGAAAAGTTATACTTTCTGTATTGTTATACTCACCTTTCTTGTGTATAGGAGTAACTAGGGCTATTTTAAATAATTGAGGATAAATTTCTCTCTCGATACATATGTCTATTAAATGTGCGATAGGCTTATCAAGTGAATCACTGACGAATTTTAAAACCTCACTGTTAAGATTATAATTATCTTTGGATTTCTTATTTTTCAATTGTGATATAGTACATTAGGTACATGGTTCAAAATGTTAAACACTGTTTAATATCGACATTACCAAAGTTAGTCATCAGATTGTCTATAACATCAGAGAAGTATTCAGAGAAATCGTTAGCTGTCAACTCAGATATCACATGCGACTTTTTATTATTTCTGTTTTCGTTTATTATATCCCAAGCTGTTTTTTGTATATTATCAGAAATTAAAAGTCGTTTGCTATTTGCGTTTGATTTCCCCTGTTTTATTTTGTTTTTATAATCCTTCTTTAGAGTATTATATACCTGAAAGTCTTCATGGTTTTTTGTTGAACAAGCAATTACATGAACAGCATCCAGGGTGCGTTTTAATAGTTGCATATCATCATCAAAAACAAAATCTTTATTTTCTTGCTTGGGTATTTTTATAGTTTTTTCGACGAAACATTGATTGTAAAATGTTGATAACGTATTGACCAAGAAGTTTGCAGATTCATCAGGATTGTTTATTTCATAGAATGTTTCCCAATTTACATTATTCACACATTGTATGAAATGATGCTTTCCATGTTCTGTCATGGGTCTGCATGTTACATACTTGTCTTCTGATATGAAGCTTGTATCTATAGAGAAGAAAATTCCTATATGGTCTGACATATGTGGTTCGATTACTTCCACGATCAAGTTGTTGTTTATGTTCGTAAACAGATTATCTATTTTTGTAGCTGGTGCTAGTTACTCGTGTATTTTCATGAACTTTTTCCTCTAAATTGTATGATAGGAAAACATTTATACAATCATTCACATCGGTGTTGTCCAATATATTAAAATGAAAGTTGAAGTCGCCAACCACAACAATTTGATTGTTTAAAGGTAAGGTTTCCAGTACTTTATTTAGTGCACCCATGAAAACATCAATGTTGCCCGTAGGAGACCTATATAAACATAAGAAATGCGATTCAACGATTTGAATGTTTTGACTTTTTTACTTCAGCTCTTTAATTTATTTTTTCAGTATTCATGACCTTATTCTATGCTTTGTCAGCAAGAATCTAATTTTTCGCACAATAAAGTATTTTTAATTGACATCTTGACAACACACGTGCTTTCCAACCAGACATGTTGTCGTCTAGAGATATAACATGAAAAAAATTTATCAGCACGTCGCAACTGGTTCTAATCTTACATCCCAATATCATAACAATAACGAATATCCCCCTCCGAACTCAGAGGTTACCCCTCACCCACAAACTATCACAAAGGATAGTGATATGCAGCTTTCATAATACGTGTGTTGTTTATATAGAAATGGCACGTCTAAATCTTTTATTGCTCGGAGATTTTTACAACTGAATTTTTCAATATTTTTTATTTATACAATAATTATCTCGACTTTTATCTATACCTATCTTAGATTTTTCATCAATATTTCATACCCCATCAAATTACCTTCTAACATAAGTATACATTTTTCCCCCTGTGTTATTTATAATTAAGTTTTACAATATTTTTCATCTATACACATCTATGGTATAATCCTCCTCCTAAGAAGATGCAGATGAAAAGAAGCTTCAATGAAGGTAATATCAGTAATTTTGAATATTCACTGAAAGAAGATTGGTCTTCTCTTTATCATATAGAAGATTTCAATGAAGCGTTTGATTATTTCAATGGCATATTTTATATCACTTTGAGGTACGTTTTCACAAGCATAAAATTTACTTTTGCGATGAAAAGATTGGATCGGTGATGACGTTGTAGCTTCGAGTGGCGCTTTGAAAGATTTATTTATTTTAAAAAAATGTGACAACTCTATTACACCAACGCCAACGCCATTTTGAAAAATGGATAATTTTTTTTGTCAATAAGTAGATTCTTCACTACCATTCAACCAAAAAACAAATCAAAACAGAATTCCTAATCTGTTCTGAAGTTACACTAAGAGTGTTCCCACATTATTTTCAGCCACTTCGTTTTGGATAAATATTTTAGTTTGAAAAATTTTGTGGACGTATAGAGAATTGTAATACGTTTCGAATGAGATGTCACTCGACCCCACACGCAATTTTCAAAAGTCTTTCAAAATGGCGACGGGTTGGCATTTTGAAGGACGGAATTTTTTATTGTCAAAAAGTAGCTTATGACGTACCATTCAACCAAAAATAAATTCAAGATAGAATTCCAACCCGTTCAAAAGTTAGCAGGGGGGTTACTTTATGCTCAGACTGTATATTGTAGGTAAGCCATTTCCTGAAAATCAGTTATGAGCTGTGTTGTACAATGTAACGAAGGATCAATGGAATTCATTTCATTTTGATCCCGTAGTATCGCCAGCCATACCACAAATTTCAGCTGTCATCGCCATTCCAGATCATTTTGAACTGGAACACATTTTTTCCATAAATCGCAGACATCGTTGGAAAATCATAATTGAAATTTCCACCTGCGATGGCGTGGAGGAAACTCTGAAGCAGTCGTCAACTTCGTGTTCTACCTCAATAAATGTTTCTTTGGATGTGTATCTACTTTATGAGTTCCACGGTCTCCAACCGCTGGAAATTATCTACAAAGTTACAAGTTTGTTTGGGTAAAGTATTCCTAATTTCAGTCGTATATTTAACGAAGTTCCTGTAGCCGAAAATGGAATAAATTACCGTCCGCTTCTTTGAGTGGTTGATGGAAATGTGGTTGAATTAACCTCAGTTTCGAATTTTCTTCGATGATCTACTGAACTCGTCATTCAATGAATATGAATATTGATTAAACTTGAGTGGAGCATATGAAACATACTTACTAGCATGTTGCACTTATTCCATTTGTATTTCAGGAGTTGAGTTCTAGAAGCATTAATTGTTTTTCAGAAAAATCAATTTGATTTGAGAAAACATCAGTTGCACCTGATTTTTATTTCGGAAAATCCATCCATCAAGATGTGACATAATAAGTGAAAATGTATTATAGAATGAAGTGGACCCCCTGCATCTTCGAAGGGCATTTTGATTGCCATGAATGCAAATGATTACATCTTCTCGACACATAAAAAATTTCAGTTATCTTTGTTCCGTTTTGAAACAATGTTTTTATAAAAGGTCCATCATCAGAACATCACATTCAACTCTGTATTTCGAGACCGCAGCATTTTAGGAACTATGTTCTTATAAGAGTTTTGACCTGTTTTTTGAACTAGTCACTCAGCTAACGCCGATAACATATCGATGACTTTCTGCCAAAGTATCGTTGGTAGCATAAGCTAAAAGTGGGAGAAAAATGGTAAGATTTGTTTCCAGGACAGTCTTCAACTATAGTTTTGATCTGATATGGTTCCTATAGGGTTTTATTGATGCGCTCAATTCAAAAATATTAATACTATTTACTTAGGATTCAAACTTTATGCTATTCGGGGCCTTACGATAGTTTGTCGGGATTGGAGTTTTTACAGAAAATAGCGTAAGTTACCGACTTACGCTGGTCTGCTCGTACTGCTTCGATACTTGAGATACTTTGGCGGATACTACTTCTTCCGTAAAAAAAAACGTAAGTAGTACTAATTTACTAACTTCCCCAATAGGCAATATTATCAGCTTTATCAATAATGGCAATTAATTATTTGTTAAACTTCAATCAAATTAATTACAAATTTCAAAGTTGGTTAAAAATAATAAAAGAGCAACTTCGAAATTAATATCAAAATTTTAATATTATTATTATTAACAAAAACTAACTTCTACATGAAATTGAATATACTTACACAACAATATTTTTGTAAAATTTTTTTATTACTCAGCTTCATTTTCAGAATCATCTTCTTCATCAGTTTCTGGTAATACATCTCTGACAGTAGATTCTGATTTTAGATTTGAATACTCTTCACGATATTTAACAAGTATTACATTTGTCTTGCACAAGTTGTCCAGATCTTTTTTTTTTTGTTAAGATGATATTAGCAATTTATTGTTGAATAATGGTTCAGATAACATATCAAAACATACTGATATTCGAGCTAAAATAAAAAAAAAACTATTATCTTTTCATTATTTTCTACAACAATGTTACCTTTTGACTAAGCAGGAGTAAGGTACATATGCCGGTACCTCTGTCGTAGTTATAGTTTACTTCAATTTTAAATTATCCTTTTTCGAAATATACTTGCCGAAGTTGACTGATCTTGAAAACATTACCATCCATATTTTTCGTCTTTGTTGGCAGACATTCGTCGCCATATTTTTTCCAGTTTTTGAAATCAGGGAATTGCATCCTTATAACTTCTAAGGGCCTTGGGTTGATTCTAGCATTAGTTAGGATTGTATCCCATTCTGATGGTGCCCAAGTGTCTTATATTCAATGGACCTTTCGATTGTCGCGTGGACAGAATCAACAGGCATGCAGGTGTGTCCAGGAAGTAAAAATACAATTTTCATTGTTTTTGATATTGATTGCTATTTTTTTTTATAAATTTTTGCAACATAGCCAACATTCCTCGATTACGATTTTGGCCTGAACAACAATCGCAATATATTTTGGTTTCTTTTGTTGTACTTTATGGTATTATGGAGTTTTCAGTATCGGAACAAGAACTGCTGTCGTAATCAACCTACTTTAATAGCAGACTTTCAGTTAGACTCAGGATTGTGAAAATCATCAGTTAAAGCAACATCAATAATTACAGGTTCGACACCGTCTTCTATAATACTATTGGCATAGTACTGGCATATTGCTGTACTATACTGTACTGTACAACCTCTGCCGTTCTAGTGTTACGTAACATTTTTCTGATCTAAAATTAGAAGAAAACTTTATTTAAATAATTAATTATACCGCATTTATTTTCAAATTTCAGATAATCAGTCTTGAACAAACAACCGGCAAATAAGCTTTGTATGTTGGAATTAATCGTTTTTTAGCATACCTTGACAAAAATCATTTTATCAGAGTGTTTGGAAGATTGAAATTCAATAATTTTTAATAGTCTGGTAGTTAATAAAGTACGTTCATTACATAATTTATGAAAAAATTACTTACAAGTGGGCACAAAACTGAAACACAACAAACATCAAAAGTAACGTATGTAACAAAATTACTATTATAAGCAACATCACGGGACTAAACTTGCGATACTCTGTCGGGGTGTTTCCTAAATTCTGATGCGTCTTACAATGTTTTGGTGAGAGCTTGACTAAAATAAGTGGACTTGCGACAAAAATAAAATTGTTTTTTCTAATAACCTATTTTTAAATCATATACGATACTTTGGCAATTCGTGTAATGAAGTCTGCTACATACGATAGTCAGAATAACTCAATTTCGCCAAAAATGTGACTTACGATACTTTGGTAGAAAGTCATCGATATGGCTGTCTAATTTTGAAACAGAATGCTCAAGAGCATTTTATGGTGTTATAATCTGTGTGCAAACATTTATTATTGAAAATTTTATTTGTTAAAATTAGAGCTATTTGTATAATTCAATAAGATAATCACTTAAATATTGGGAATTATTGTTTTCAATGTTATGCCAATATATTATAATGAGGGTCATGTATGACTACCAACAGAGTAAAACAACTTCCGAATCTGAGGAAAAATGGTGATCACACAAGTTAATCAATATTCTCAAGTAGATACCACCACCACAACCACACGCAATGTTATAAAAGAGGTAACAGTCCATGTCATGAAGAAATCAATGACATAATACGGCTAGACTTCATTATTTACATTTCGAGCTGCGGTCACATCTATTGCCGTTTGTTTCGCACAAAATAGTTGCCAGTCAACCCAAAAGTCGGCAAATCTAAAATTCTGCTGAATTATCTGCTTATATAATAATAATATAACAATAATAATATATTTATTCATCTATCAGAATTTATGGTGATACAATTCAGATAAAAACAAGGACATTTATGAACAAATATAGAGAAAACCCATAGAAGAGCAATGTATATAAGCAGATAATTACCGCGAAATAAGTGGCAGTGAAAATTATGCTTAGAATGTGACTCTGTTTTGACGGCAGCTAGAAATGTAAATAACTAAGTCTAACGGTTATATGTCATTGGAAAAAATACTCTAAAGTCGATATCATGGAATATCTAGAATGCTCAGGAATTGTGAATGATCGACAATATGGTTTCCGTTATCAGACATCAACCGGTCGCTTATATCCCACGCATATGTCAGCAATCAAATGAAAAGTAAGAAAAAACGTTGGCGGTAATAATGATAATAATAATAATAATAATAGTAATCTTTATTTATCCTTTAAGATCATACACATGATATAGTACAAGTCAAAAAATGTATATACACAGACATATATAGGTACATAAATATACGATAAACAAATATTTATATTACTTTAAACATATCGTCCATACAAACTAGCAAACAAAAAAATTATGAATTATCAAAATATCCACTAAGGTCATAAAAGCAGGATTCCACTAAATATTTTTTGAATCTTGTTTTGAATCTATTAATACTTTTTTCATTTTTGATATCACTGGGGAGATGATTGAAAAATCGTATTCCATTATACTTAGGACAACGTTCGTAAAGTGAAGTACGGTGCTTTGTACTTCTAAATAGATCACCATGCCTCGTAGCAAAGTCATGAGGGTCAGCATTTTTTGAGAAGCTCTTGATGTTGAGTTTAAAATATGTTACAATTTTATAAATATAAATCGATGGTACAGTAAGTAATTTAAACTTTCTGAAATGATTCCTACACTCATTCGGTAATAAGTCGAAGATTAGGCGAATAAGTCTTTTTTGACTGATAAAAACTCTGCGAGCATTGGCCATACTTCTCCAAAGGACAATATTATTAGAAATATGTGGATATGAGCATAGTACACATTGATTAATTGCTCTAGTGTGAATATATTTTTCAGCTGCAAAATTGCATAATAACTACTATTCAGTAGCATCACTTATCTACAAGGCGTTTGATTTTGTTTGGCACCAGATTTCATTTTATGGCTTTTCCTCCAGTTATGCTCTTTACTATCTAGATTTTCTCACGTTGTGGTTGATGGAGTTTCATCCAACACTAGGTCTATAAATGCTGGTGTATCCAGGGGATTCATTCTATGAGCAACACTGTTTCCTTTTCACATCAATTTGGGTTGGATCCAACAACTTGGAAAAATTCTATGCGCAAAAATAAAAAATGTTAGGTCCATATCTAAATGTGCCTTCTAAACACTCAGTTTTTTCTCTGTGCCAAGAACCCATTCCACTTCTTGTCACTGATCATGATTTATGAGCTATAGATTCGGCCTATCCTGGAATTCCATTTGCAGATATGGAGTCTAGCCACTGAACATACTCAGAGCTATTCGTCTCGTCGTTGATGCTTCTGCTTGGCCAATAAGCTCGCTCACTTCTCTGGATCACCGCCATAAAGTTGGCTATCTGCCTCTGGTTTATAGTTATTTTTATGGACGATACTGTTCTGAAATACCAATAGTTCCACCATTACCGGTTCCATCGAGAGTGACCCGTCGGATTCAGTCTTCACATTCCTCTGACGTCACTTGGGAACACCCCATACATATTTTACTTCAGGCTTGTTCTTCCAAAGCTTTGGAGGTGTTCCTTAATGAATACGCCTGTAAAAATTCAAGAATAACACCAACTTCTACCTACTTCCTCTCGGCTCTCACGAATTTCTCAGAACATAACATAATTACCCTTCTTATGAAAATCAGAGTATATGAATATCAACTCCTTGAAAAAATATGTATTTAGGAGGAATGGGCCGTGGTAGTGGAACGTTCGCCTTTGGAGCGAAGGGTTGTGGGTTCAAAGCCTTGCTGCGTCTTCCCTAGCTCATACAAGTCTCTCGAAGACTTCCGAAGGTTGCGCGTAGGGGTGCAATAGGTTGTCGGAAATAACAATTTTTTAACAATTTTACATGCTCCATGGTGTTCAGACGTGTGTCCTCTAGAAACATCTTAACAAGTTTGTTGTGAGAACACGTGAATGTCATAGGTATTAGTCTTCGGTAGTGGTTTTTATATGTACTCTTCACTTACTTGATCATTTGTCGGGAAAACACATGAATGTCACGCATAAAGATCCATTAGAACATAGAAAAAGAAAAAACAGTACATCACCAACATCTTCATTGGGATGAATGCAATATCTCCCATCAACTATTACCAATATCATCTTCAGGTCAAACACAATCCCTGTACAGAAACACACTGCCTTCTTCAAACAACTTCATCAAAGTCTCAAGGTCATCCCAAGATCAATGCCACACAGTGGCACACACAGGCTCCTGAATGGCACTAGAAAGTAACGGTCGGGCCGGCTTAAATCTCTTACTTTCGACCAGAGCGAAGTAAAGCTGCCTAGACCTCGTTTAATAATAGGTGTAGGTGGATGGAGGTATAAAAATTGCAAAATATTTTTTCTACAAACGCTTAACAAAGTAGCCTTTGACGCTTTCAGATTTCGACGCAAAGTTGACGTTTTCCGTGAAATGTCATTTTGTGACAGCATTTGCGCTCTAGAGCGGAAATATTTTGAAAACGCTCGCTTCTCCAACGTATTTCTGCATGATGATTGATGATAGTGACAGCGAATTATCAAACACTCCTCCTGATGTAGCAGAAAGTGCAAAAATTGTTACTTTGAATCTCCTACCAAAGAAATCAATGAAGGAATATGAATTACAATACGGTAAATTCATGACGTGGTGCCAGTCAAAACATTGACCACTGAAGATATTCACAAATTTTTACAAGAAGCGCCCGATGGAGAAAATCTACTGAAACAGGCAAATTTTAATATTTCATGCTTTTAGTAGTTTGAGAAGCGATTAGTATTTTTTTAATTTAGTGCAATTTGGTTAGCATATACATTATGACAGTTTGTTATAATGTGATGTACTTTTGTTGAATAAAGCATCTGGTGTTTCTTTTTCTGAAAACTGCGTTTGTAGAAAAAATTTTGTGTGTATTTCGAGCACAACGTGTCAATGTCGCTCTCCAAAGATTACCGCGATCCGCTTCGCGTCGCATGGTAACTCTCTTTGTCAAGCGACAATATATCACTTAGCGCTCTTAATACACAAATAGCTATTTCTTCAGATATTTGAGTAATGTAATGAATTGAAAGACTGGCAATAGATTGCCTCGAAGTTGCTTGCATTGCCCCTAGACTAGTCTGCAGGTAAACCTCTTTCCGATTAAAAAAACATAAAAAAATCTATATGTTACAGGGGACACTATCAATTGTGTTTTCTGCAATGAGGGACGTTGCACAAGTATATATAATCCAATACCTGTCGTGGTATTGGCCAGGGTGGTAGTAGTTTTCTGACTGGTATTTTCTATTATACCGTGTAGTTCTGTAGATGGCTTGGAGTAAAAAAATTGGTTGACAACAACTATCGTTACAGTCATCAGACATTGGGTTGGCCAATGAACCATTTACTTCCGGTATATGGTATTTTGATGACGGGTGACCTATCATGAAATATATTCTCATAATACGAAAAAATAATGTTACCTTCTTTTGTTACAGATTTCACCGAAGGGCACCGAAACTACTAATGTAAGAAAGGTAAATATAATTTTTTTATACCGCTCGGACTGAATCTCACTTTGAGATTGAAGTGCCACTTTAAATTCCGTTAGTTAAAATAATTTAGGAATCCAAAATTTATTTGCATCCAGCTCAACAGAGACTTAATGAAAGAATGATGAAGGCAGCCAACTGAATCAATATTAATTTCACATATGATCGGATTATATAGTGATCAAAGGTTTAGCCCAATTCTTTTATCGAGTGTGATATTGATAACTAACTAAATTGAATTGATATCAACACTTATATTTATATGTCCACAATTCAAAAGCTGATTTGACATAGCTAACAAACTTAAGGTTTAAAGCTAACAAATAAGAAGCATTGGAAAATGATTAATTGTAACTTGAGTAATGCTGACTTCAAAAAGTAGCCATTTTTTAAGTCTAAATGTGAAAATCTCGATTCAGGTCGAAATAGCTTCTCAAATAATCCTTCATTATAAGTTATGTGGCAAATATTTCACGAATGAAAATTCATAATAGTGATAATTCAAAAACAATAACAATACTTAACAAAAGATTTGACAATTTGTAATTTTTTTTGTTATATTTTAATGATCTTGCTTACATCAAATCTGATGGCATATTCACAATTTTTGCAGACGATACAACTATCATGTGGCATGACACCAATGAAAACAATCTTCGACACAAAATATGGGTAATGATGTTATACCGAATAAAATTTCCAGCAAATTTCTTGGAATCAACTTGGATAACAACCTTAATTTTAATAACCACACTAAAATACTGAGCAAAAAACTAGCTTCGGGATGTTATGCCCTGCGGATGGTGTCGAAGGAAGTGGGTATTTTGACTGCAAAAATTGTGTATCACGCTGTAATTGAATCGCATCTGAGGTATGGCATACCATTCTGGGGCACCTGCAACCAACAGCACTTCAAAGCAATATTTGTTATTCAAAATCGCGCTATTCGATATCTGTGCAAAGTTAAGCCTAGAGTGTCTTGTAAACCCTTATTCAAGGAGCAAAATTTACTTACACTTCCTTCTCTATTTATCCTGGAAACTGTGTGCTTAGTACATAAGAAAAAATCATCTTACGAAGTTTTCGTTGGCTTCACCCGCCAATATGACAAGCTGAGACTACCCATTCCATCATCAAATTTGATCAAAAATTCGATAATATATAATGCTGCGAAAATATATAACCATCTTCCGACAGGCAAGAAATTGAATCACTTGATCGGTTTAGACAGGCTTTTAAGCAAGTTCTTATTGAACAAGTGTTTTATAGTGTTCAAGAGTACATTGACAAATGTATGGATGGCATACAGATATAAAATTATACAGGCCGTTTCTTTTATCATGTGGTAACATTGCTATATTCTAAACCGTAACAGATACGAAGACGATTAAATGGGAGAAAAGGTAACTGTTGTGGGGAACAGTACAATGGTCAAAGAAAATTTACAGGGAGTCTCGCCCTTCCCGAGTTATACAGGGAAAACTAAAAATGCTGTTATTTGTTTTTTACGAATAGAATTGTTATTTCTGAAAATATAAAACAATGGAAAAAGAAAGTTTTAATGTATTGTAAATGTACTATAAAAATGTAACAATGAATCTTTGATTAAACGTTTCGTGTCAACACGGCCACCATCAACATTTCTTTTCAAATACGGACCTGTCTGTTTTAGTACAAATATTGATAAAGCGATAAAATCACAATTCAGTGGTACATCACACTTGATATTTTTATAACGTTTCATTTAAAATAACTAACATCATCAGTGACAACAATTTTTAATTACGGTCCTGTCGTTAGGTTGTTAATGGATTCCACAAAACCTAACTCTCCGATATAAAAATTATCAGTGACGCTTTGAATAAATGTATCTATTAAAATTTACACTATAATAAAAGATATCTGTAGTTTCAGAGACGAACGGTAGCAATTTACCTCGGAAATAAACTTTCTTAAGAGTAGAAGAAATCAAACAAACAGAAAACAATTTATTTCATACTGAATTTTTGAGTGAAAATAGAACCAATACAGAAAATGAATTCTTCATGATAACCTACATTAAATGCTCGAATTGCCGACCTCTTTGTTGAATGCACATAAGTTGTCTGTCCATACAATTTCTGTGGCAATTTTCTAGCATGATGGGTGTAATGCTATTACATGCATCTATTATTTTTTGTTTGAGATGGTCGATATCTGTACTAGTTGTCGAAAAAACTTTATCCTTTATGTATCCCCAGACAAAAAATTCTAAAGGAGTCAGGTCTGGGGATCGAGCTGGCCAGGCAATTGGTCCATTGTTTCCAATCCATTTTCTTGGGAATATTGCATCTAAATGATCCCTTACTATTGCTGCATTATGGGGAGGGGCACCGTCTTGTTGAAAATATTGTGTTTCACGGCGGATGTTCAGTGGCAATTCATCTAAGTAGCCATCAAACTCATTGGATAAAAAATGTAAATACATTCCACCATTCAAATGCTCGTCGTAAAAGAAAGGACCTAGTATGTTTGTTCCCAAAATTCCCAACCAAACATTTATCCCGAACCTTTCCTGGAAATTGGTTTCTCTATGTGAATGTTCATTTGTATTATTCCACCTTTAATGGATGTTTCTGTTAAACCAACCATTGTTGGTGAATTTCGATTCGTCCGTCCATATTATTTTATTACAAACATTTCCAACTTCCCTATTTCTACGTCTCAACCACATCGCAAATCGTACTCTCCTTCCGTAATCCCTTTCATTGAGGTGATGAACTTTGCGTATCCTATAACATTTGTATTTGTTCTTTTTCAAAATATTTCTGGTAGATTTTATTTCTATCAAATGCACCACAGTCTCTCAAATTTCTTTCTAATCGTCTAAACATTTGAATGTTTGGAATACGACGATTTGGGTATAGCTCACCATACATATTTTTTGCCAAAAGAGGATTTCTATTTGATTTTGCATAAGCAAATAGCATATCAGTCCTTTCGTCATTTGAATACATCTTTGATATGACTGAGTGTATAAACGACTGACAGTTCTTAACACGTATCAACAACTCATTTATTTGTCCTGCCATAGCAACCAAGCAACGCCTACTTGTTTAAAAATGGTAAATGAAGTGAGATGCTATTTAATTGTACCATATCACACAATAGTCGTATTTTGACCAAAAACTAATATTTTCGTTACTTCCAGGATTGAGAATTATAGAAATATTCAGTATGATAATTGATTCAGAAGAAATCAGCCTTGAAACAAGGATTTCTGTAATACAAAAATGCCCAAGAAGGAAAAATACGAATGTTCGTTGTGTTGGGGTATCTTCTTATCGAAATTATTGGGTGAAGTCTGAAGTATGCCAATAGTTGAATAGGTTTTGAAGAAATCAAAATAATTTACAAAAGAACTAACGACAGGACCGTAATTAAAAATTGTTGTCACTGAGGATGCTAGTTATTTTAAATGAAACGTTATAAAAATATCAAGTGTGATATACCACTGAATTGTGATTTTATCGCTTTATCAATATTTGTACTAAAATAGACTGGTCCGTATTTGAAAAAGAAATGTTGATGGTGGCCGTGTTGACACGAAACGTTTAATCAAAGATTCATTGTTACATCTTTATAGTACATTTAGAATACATTAAAATTTTCCTTATAATTTTTTTTATATTTTCAGAAATAACAGTTCGATTCGTAAAAAACAAATAACAGCATTTTTGGTTTTCCCTGTATAACTCGGGAAGGGCGAGACTCCCTGTAAATTTTCTTTGACCATTGTACTGTTCTCCACAATAGTTACCTTTTCTCCCATTTAATCGTCTTCGTATCTGTTACGGTTTAGAATATAGCAATGTTACCACATGATAAAAGAAACGGCCTGTATGTACAATTTTTAACTATTGTGTAAGTACTTACATTGTAAATATTCTCCATGTTTACTTAAATAGTGTGAGCGCTATGGTTTCATCCATTTTATTTTCGTATTTATTTATTTATGTTTACATATTTTATTTATAACTCCTCTACAGTTTTTGGAGTGTGACTATTCTTTTATACAAGATGTATTTATCTATGTGTATATATGTGTATGTCTATATATTCACATATATTTCATTTATAATTTTATGTTATATGTTTGTTGCTCATGAATATCTTATATGACTTTTTTTTGTATTATCATAACATTATTTATTTATAATGGCTTTGTCAACGAGATGTTCATCTTTCAACAATAAAGTATATTTTGATTGATTGATACCAATCACTTCATGAATAAACAACAAAAATCACTGAATTACCAATTATATTTCTGAAATGAAAATAAAGTACAAAATGATGACTAGCACTACCTTACAAAACATAACATATGACTATTTAATATTAGTATAAGAATAACGTAAGGGCGTTAGGTGTGATATAAGTCAAAACTTACAAGTATGGTATAAACGTATGTATAAGACCAAATGTTTGGAAGTATGGAATGGAAGCAAATGTATGGAATTATGAGTATTGATGCAAAGCAAATTGGAAAATGTTTTTTTGTTAAATGTTTCAGGTCAGGTATATGCTATTGAATAATTATGTCCCCAGGTACATGTAACTGCTTTGTCAGATACATTTGTTCATTGTCGGCGAAACAAACTTCTTTCTATTACTTACGTGATAGTCATTTATTTATTCATTGTTTTATTGTTGTTTTATGTGTTTTTATGTTTTGAATAGAACAATTGCCTGACATCTAGTACTTATATTCGTTTCGGAATAAAGCAGATCAGTGGGAAATGTGTTGGGTTTATTCAACACTATTCTCAAAAATTTGTTTTGTGATACCTGCCGTGCATTGCAGTATATGTTTTGGGCACACCTCCCCATTCAATGATTTCATAGTTTGAATAAAATTCCACTATACTTCGGTATATGATGATTTTCTATTTATTTTATTAGGTATTTTACTATTTTTTCATATGTATATAGCATTCACATGTTTTCGTATCAAGTAATCCACATGAATATTCCCTAAATCAACTATCTAGCATAATTAAAAGTAATCAATTTCTTTTGCTAGTCTTAGTTCAAAGGGATCTTCTACGGTTATTATAAAATTTGGGAGGAACTTCTCAAGGCTACTGAAAGGTAAATATACTGTTTTCTCAAAATTAACTGACAGTAGCCTATTATCTAGCTAAGTTTTGATATTGGCAAAACCACTTTAAATTGTCAGTGTTAATTTGTACCAGTCTGCTGTTTCCGGTTCTTCAGGTAACTGTCGAAAGTGCCTTGCCCCGCACTATCAAAGCTTCCAGTGTTCTTAGAAGTATGCAATGATCGACGGTATCGCAGGCTTTTGCTGAGTCAAGAAATAATCCTACAACTGGTTTACCTCTATCTAGTCATTCATAGATCGTACTTGCCAGTTGCAATATCGCTTGTTTAGTTAATTTTTTTGATGGCTGTCGGCTAGTACATTATTGATTATCTCACTAAGGGATAGACTTATGATATCTACTATTGGATTCATTATTTCTGAAATTATCCCATCATATTTGCGGGCCTTTTTAGCTTCGAGGTAATGTTTTATAATCTGTATTACTTCCGTTTCTGTTGTTGGGTATAAAAACAATGAATGATTGCTTATAGTTTTTTTCTCTCTATAGTTATGACGCTGAAACATTTTTTGGGCTAGCTTTTTTCCCACCTTTATGAAATACCTATTGCATATGTCTGCTATTTGCTTTCCTTCACTGATTCTATGCAAGATATAATTTTATTTACCAATTTCCTTAACTTTTCTGTTGATTTTTTTCCACCTGTTCATTATAATGATCTTTTTTGTGTCATTTATTTTTCTCGGAATTTCCCTTTCACAACCTGTATATTTTTATTTTTCGTTCTGTTATTTCGATTATTTTGCAACTCGCCATATACAATGTTTTTTTTATTAATGTATTTGATCATTGATGGTGTGATCCATGCTTTCCGTTTCCTTTGATTATGCTTGATTTTCGTGTATATGGTACTAATTTTTATTGCTTCCTGTATGATATATATATATATATATATATATATATATATATATGTTCGGAAAGGTTTCCGCGGTCAGAAATATGTACATTACTAAGTTCATGGGTTGACCGCGTTGAGAGTTTATAACTCGACGTTTCGGCTCCTGCTTTGGAGCCATTTTCAAGAGTGTGACTGCGAGGCCTCTATCTGCCTACTCCTCGAGTCGTGGTCTTGAGAGATGTCAAGGTCTCAACCTGCCTACTCCTTGATCTCAAAAGACGATCCGATGTTGGTTGCACTGTAGTATTTATAGGTGGTTGGCTACCTGGATGTGGGCGGGTCTTACGGGTTTTCTCGTTTGTCTTGTCTGCTGGTGCCTGCTGTGTAGTTGGAGTTAATGGGATAATAATTGATTGCGGATAAGTTTCACGTGGCCTGGTAATTACGGTTGGAAGAAGGGGCTTCCAAATGGGGTTCAATTTACGGCTATCATCTTTAATGTTCAGGCAATCAGGCCGTTTTTCGATTTCGATGGCTTCTCTGATAAAACGAGAAGTTCTTGAACGTACTGGGGCAATGGTTTTCGTTTTCTCGAAATCTATGGGGTGACCCGTTTGGATGAAATGAAGAGCTAATGCGGAGCTGGTGTCTCGATTTCTAACTGAAAGGGAGTGTTGATTGGATCGAAAATGGATCTGTTTCGAAGTTTCTCCTATATAAGAGTGGGGGCAGATAGAACAGGGAATTTCGTAAATACCATGGTCTTCGTTGGGAATTTTGTCTTTTGTTGGTCTGATGAGGTGTGATAGTTTTTGTTCTGTGGTAAAGATGGTTTTGATATTTGCTTTTCTGAAAAGTCGACTGATTTTGTCCGTCACCCCTTTGATGTAAGGGAAGAAGACTTTGGATGGACAGTCTTCAACTTGTGGTTCGTTTTTGGTTACTAATGGTTTCTGAAGCTGTTTTTGGATGTTTCTGTCTATGTGGTCTGGTCTGTATCCGTTTTGTAGGAGAGCTTGTTTTACGTTGTGAAGTTCGGATTGTCTGTTGTGGTCGTCGGTTAGTCGGATGGAGCGAGATATCAGAGTATTTACGACTGAGTTGAGTTGTGAGGGATGATGGTGGGACTTGGAGTTGAGATATCGGTTGGTGTGGGTGGGTTTTCTATAAACCGTGTACGAGAAACCTTGTTGAGGATTTTTAGTGATTTGTACATCTAAGAATGGCAGAGTTGAATTGCTTTCTATCTCCATCGTGAAGCGAATGTAAGGGTGTACTTCGTTCAGATGGGTCAGGAAAGAATCCAGGGTATCTCTCCCATGGGGCCAGATGACAAAAGTGTCATCAACGTATCGTAACCAGCAGGAAGGTTGAAGAGCCCTTTCGTCAGCCACTCTTCAACCTTCCTGCTGGTTACGATTTTTGGTTTTGAGCTGTTTTGTCAAATAACGAAAGAAAAAAATTAAAAACGAAAATTCCGATTTTCAGTTTTTTCCCGATATTTCCGGAAATACTCGGAATTTTCCAAGTTTCAAAACAGTATTTTGTTAAGCATCAGAATACGCAACTTTGCCCTAATTTAAGCTTCGACGTATCTCCTGTAGTTTAGGAGATCCCAATGGTGGGGGTCGAATTTGAATTGCCCTGTATAGGTACCATTTTGTTTATCGTAGTTTCAAGATTTGTTTCTAACATGACTTTCAGTTGGTGGTTCGAATATTTTCAACACAATTTTTTTATTATTGACATGTTTAATATAATTATTTTTAGTAATTTTACTTTTTGTATTTATTTCTGTATTAAAGACTTTCTGCTTCAAGGTAGTACAATAATCCGTGATCATATCCTGGCATTGCCTGGGTAGTGAACGGGTCCAGCCCACATAAGGCAGCACGACCGGTTTGAATTTTCTCGGAAATTCTACAGAGGGACCTGGAATATTTCACTCTCACCTTGGGGAGGATAATCCAGGCCAGTATTGTGCTGGGGTAAGTTCGAAAGGTCTGAAAGTCAGCGAAAGTAGTCATTATCCCGAAGGCAGGAAAAAGAGTACACAATAGCAAAGTCCCCAGACAAGGAGAAGGTCGACTGAATCGGCCCTCCACTCTGTAATGCAAGGTTCGAAGAGACAAAGACAGCAAATTTGCATGTAGCACTGATGGCCAGAATAAATACCGCCTCACTGTGTTGAATTGTGCTTACGAGGAGAAAGGTCGAGGTATCGAGGTGTAGAAGAAGAGAAGTTCTGACCACCTATCATTTTTGGCCAAGAGCTGGAGCTGGGTGGTCTTGAACTTCAAACTTTTATGGACGTCGCATGTAGACATGACTATTCAGAAGTCGGTAGCAATCTTATGTCAACTGGGAATAATTGTAGAAAGTAATTGGGGTTCCGACACTGATAATATGCGTTGGCTGTACTATCCAGTCGTAAGACCAAAGATGCAATATGGGTCAGCTTTAGGGTAACCAGGCTCACAGAACAGCACAGTAATCCAAAAACTCAGTAGGATTCAGAGCTTGGTCTATTTGGTTATAGCGGGTGCAATGAGAACTCCAACTGCTGTGTTGGAAGTACTGCTGAGGACGAATAGGAGAAGTTATGGAGATATGTGAAAAGCAAGGGATGGCACAAAGGGTCCTTGTTCTTGGCTTCGTTAGCGGCCTCTCCATAATTACTACAACTACTACTATATCCTAGCCCATACCATTTTGCGGGTATTGAAGTCAAAACTTGTATAATGCGCCTTAGTTGCCTCATTTGTGAAAAAAAATTGCCGGTGTAGGAAGCAATTATTGGAATAAATCATTCTGTTTTCATAAACGAACTTTAAGTTCGATTTGGCATTGATGAATGGCTTAGTCAGGAACACAAACATAAACCAAATGATAGATCCATTCATCGCATACCATAAAATGATCGTTCGTCGTAACGTTACAGGAAATAGATGTCTTATATAGTAGGCTGTTGTTTTAGTAACCATCAATGATGGACTACAAAGCTTTATCGATCGACATTCAGCATTCATAAGTGAACACGCAGGATTGCTTGTTGCTTTGTATGCTGTGAACACGTTCGAAGTTGACAACGGAAAATGAACTAGTGTGGAAAACACGAGCAGATTATCGATAGTCTGGTCAACTGTTAGGGATTTGCACCCGAGTTTGAAAACTTTTCCATGGAAATAGCTGATGTTGAACAAGAACAATTCACTTATTCAAAAATACAAAATCATGAAATAACACATATGAAATGAATTCAATATGAAAATCTGAGTAAAATCCGGGACTCAATCGCTGTTTGAGTTGAAGGAGAACCTGATAAAAAAAACAACAGCATCAAAGTTCAGATCATCAACTAACACACATTGGAAACTATACGGGAGTCATCGAAGAGTTGCCAACAGTTACATGATGTTTACAAAATGCCGTACCGTTTCCGTTGGAAATACTGCCACATTCAGCCCTTCCTCAATGAACCTTCAATCAAAAAAATGTATGATACTATGAAAAAGATGAAAAATAAAAAATCTACTGGTACATAGGAACCATCGATAATCATCATCATAAATGTAATTGACCTTATAATTGATCCTCTGATGATGATGAATGAATCAGTCTTACAAGCAAGGATACTTTCCCATTGAGTTTCAAAAGACCTTTCTACAAAATAGGTGATAAAACTGAGATTTGTAATTGTAGGCAAAGGACCCCGCACGGTTCTTATTGAAAATGGGTCCCAGTCGAATTGGCTGAAAATTTGATATAATGTTTTTTATGATGTCCTGATCAAATGTCACCGTTTGCACGACGAGATCTAATGGACAGTTTTTGAGATACAGGGTGTCAAACATGCAAAGGCAGAGTTGTTACTCACCTTCAGAAAATCAATAATATGGCTATTATTTTGATACAAAAAGTTAAGGATAATGATTGCAATCTAGATGTTGTCGACACGAGTTATAATGAAAAGTTCTAAGACTCCGTGTACCGGGTTGTCAATAATTACATAATTTTCATGCAATTCTTTGAATAAAATCAGTAGAACGCAAAAGCTCGTAGACTTACAGAATAAGAATAAATATCATTTGATTTTGATATCGGGTAATCTGAGATTACTGTCATACAGAGTAACCCAAAATTTTTTTGTTACTTAATTTTTTAGGAACATATGCATACAGATTAAACATAAAGTAGAAAATTCAATATAATCTGATCAATATTTGGTTGCTCTTGTCTATTTGTTGCATTTTGTACGGATTCAGGTCAACGACATAATGATGCAGCTATGACATAGCTATGACATGAGAGACTACTGCTTCAAAAATCTTGCTTACTAGTTCATACTATATCTGTTAGGACATTGTTATTACGATTATGTACGAATTTCTATTGGTTGGTGGCTCACATACCACAAAAAGCATAAGACATTAGCTTTATGTCGAAAGTATCGACACTTCCGAGCACCAGATTTAAAAGTGGAGTAATATCGATATAGGGCATTTTATTGTTCGTTATATGTGTATAAACATTCAAATTCATGTCTCTAACTACTCTCGTGGTATATTCTAGTCAGTCTTTTTGCCTTGTCTTTGTAAGAATGACAAGATATCTCATCTTATGATCGGTTATTGTTGTTATCCAATCATTATTTCTTAAAATATATTCTTGCCTATCTAAATGGTGTGCACATGATTCAATCCTTTCGGAAATATATCCCCATATTCGACAGGTATTGAAGATCTTCATCGCCGGTACATACCTTGTGAGTCACGAATTATTAGGACGTTTGGGCATTTGCTCCATCTTGTACAGCATTTACTCCTGTATTATTGCAAATCCCAATTTTGTTATTCCGAGCCTTTTCAACTGATGTATCATTTTCGATATTATTATTTTAAACTTCAAGAGTTTGCCAAAATTCCAAATCAGCAAAAGTGTACTGTAGTATAATAAATAAATTCTATTTGTCTTTTAATTGTGAATCTTCCTGTATGTGTAATCCATATACATATTTGATTTGAATATATTGAATTTGTAGGTGACTATGTTCTAATTATTTGATTCAACTCTTTTTTGATAACTTTTATTATAGCCGATAATAAAGCCGGTCGTCACATTTAATGAATCACCCTGTATATTACAACGAATCAATATATCGCCGGTGTCTATCCTCAATTTCAAATCCTGTCCAAAAAATGAAAATATGAAGCGCACGGTGTTACTACATATGATTATATCAAAGACACCCTGTATAATAGTAACGTCAGTTCACCCAATATCAAAATCAAATGATATTTAATTATTCTGCAAGTATGCGAGCTTTTGCGTTTGACTGATTTTCTTCAAAGAATTACATGAATATTATGTATTTATTAATATCCCTGTATACGGAGTCTTAGAACTTTTCATTATAACTCGTGTCGACAATATTGAGATTGCAATCATCATCCTCAACTTTTGTAACAAAACAATTGCCGTATTATTGATTTTCCAAGGGTGGGTAACAACCCTGCCTCTACATGTACACCCTGTGTCTCAGAAACAGTCCATTAGATTTCGCTGTGCCCATGGAGATATTTGATCAGGATATCATAAACTACATTATAGCAAATTTTCAGCCAATTCGACTATGACCCATTTTCCATAAGAACGGAGCGGGGTCCTTTATTTCATTTGTTCTAAGTCCTAGCCATTTTTTTGGAAGCAAAAAACTCTTATGCAATAATCAGGATGGCTATCGAAACAACAACTTACCCTTTTCTATATTTTATTTATGCAGAAATCGATGCCAATATCCATGCTATCAGTCAGTTTTTTGATCTATCGATGACTATTGACACGGTATCTTCGGATTCCTTAACCCAAAAGACAGCTGCACTTGGTTTTCCAGAAGATATTTCAACTTGGTTGTATGCCTATCAAATATAATACTGTGACGTCGAGTAAACAAAATAATGAATTGGATGTTCCACAATTTACGGTTTTGGAACAATTAATATTTGTGCTATTTGCTTATGACTTGCCTGTATACATAACTCAACTATGTTTGCTGATGATAAAGCATGTAATGGGTAATTCATCACAGTTTCCACTCTAGTAACATTGGTTGAAGAAACACATTTAAAATGTATAACTAAATTGTGTGAATTTTTTTAACGAATTATCTTAATTACCCTGTTAGTTCCACAAATCGAACAGTATGAACTTGCATCTTTGGCCAAAGTCCTGTTACCATTTGGAAGCATTATTTTAATTCCATAATTTCATTCGGCAAGGGATCGAAAGAACCCAGAAAAGATCTGAACTATAATTAAAGAAAGTACATTTAGACTTCAGATGAAGCTTTGCCCTTTTCAATTGCTATACTACTTCTTTTCACCAAATTACGTTCATCCTTTTTGTAGCCTGGCCCAATCTCGTTTCAATGCCATGAATGAAACTAAGAGAGCAGTGTCGAAAACACCAAAAGTTTCAACAGCTATTGGATGAAAGAGATAATTAGGAATTTCCAAGATTTCAATAGTTGCCTTATTTTAATTTCCCAATGGAAATTGCTGCAACACCTGCAGTATTTGAAGTATTTGATAAATGAGAAGCTGCAACTTATACAGGGGGTCCGGTAAACCTTGTACAATATTGAAACTGGTGATAGACTAGGTCATGACTGTTCATAATATCGGAATTTTACCTCAGTAAAAATCTCACTGTTTTCGAGATAATGAGCATTTTTTAATTTTTGGAAAATCACTACCTCACCTTGGATTTTTTAATGTCATGTATACAAATTGGGACAAATTTAAATATCTTTGCTGCTGAAGATTACTGAAGAGTGATGCTTTCAGACGTACGAAACAGTTTTTTTAGAAAACGATACAATTTTTGATATTATTGTTTGAAAAAACATAACCAAGTGGAACCCGATATTCATTACAAAACAATGCCCATTTTGTCTAGGCTTTACTATGGTATAAAACATACGATCATTAATTTTGGAAGGAGTAGAATTTCGATAATATTAGAGTGTGATGTTATTCTGAGCTAAAATCAACTCCATTAGACTTTGTCAGTAATGTCTTATATTTTTATCCTATCAAGATGAAATGATTAAATAATTATGAGTAATAACGAATCAACTGCTTAGAAGCATTCAATGAGATGTAATGGAGTAAATACTAATTCAACGGTTTTTTTTAATCAACATACACTATGAACCACAATAACGATTATTCAACATCGCACTGAATAATATTACAAACATGTTATTTTCCATCCACTCGTACGCAGAGACGACATATTTTCAAGAAGAACCTTTTCAAATGCGTTATAGGTTATAGCCCCCAAATCAGAGATTCTATGAGCGGCATTGTGCAATCGGATATAGTTCTGCATAAAGCGCTGCTGCAGCAGTAGCACTACCTCCACATTCACCATAAAAGTTATGCATATGCGCATATTCTCGGGTAGTATAACGTATGTACGGCATGACAAAGAAATGAATACCTCTGAATGAAAAAAGCGGAATAATTTAAAAAAACTACGATAGAAGTCACAAGTTGTTCAAACAATGAAAAGTTAATTTTATTGACATACTATTTAATGCTACCAAGCAGTCTATTCTTTATTATTAATAATTATGTCCACATTTTATCTTGATAAAATCCAAATAAAACTATTTTTGGGCGTAAGTATAAAAGTTGATCAAATAAATGAATATTTTGGAACCTTTGGTGTAAACACAATTCAAGAAAAAAATAAAATACCCATACACCAAAACTACGTCACAATCTTAAAATCTTAAAAGCTTACTTTTAGCTCCTGAAGATGCTAACTTTGTTGGCGAAACGCGTGTCGAGTGTGATTGTGACGTAGTTTTGGTGTTGGGTAGTTTCCTTGTTTTCTTGAATAAAAGTTGATAGAAGCCTAGATTAAAACCACGCCTAATTCAGTGGAAACCACTTCTTCCAAAAATATTTATAGTTTGTTTTATACCATGGTAGTGGACAAAATGAGCATTCTTTTGAAATGAATGTCCACTTCCAATTAGTTATGTTTCTTTCAGATAGTAATGTCAAAGTTTTTTTAAAAAAATTAATAAAACTCAAATCTGTCATTTTACCCTCATTTCTTGAAAAATGTTTTCACTTTCTGAAAAACTGTTCTTTACGTCTAGAAGCATCACTCATCAGTAATCTTCAGCAGCAAAGATATTTGGATTCGTCCCAATTTGTATACATGGCACTCAAAAATCCGAGGTTAGGTTGCGATTTTCCAGAAATTCTTAAACTGCCCATTATCTCGAAAACGGTGATATTTTTACTGAGGTAGAATTCCGATATTCTGAACAGTCATGACCTGGTCTATCACCAGTTTTAATATTGTACAAGGTTTACCGGACACCCTGTATATAAAATTCTAGTATTTTTTGTTCTTGGGATTTAGATTCGAAGGTGAAAAGGATTTCGAAAACATGACTGGCATAAAGTTTGAATTCGACACCATCGAGATAAATTAGTTGAAATGATTTTGTTCTGCATCCAAGCTGATGAACTGACTGAAACTTGAAAAAAAAACGTTGGTAATATCGGATGAGTAGCAACGTACGACATCGTCGTGACAGTGTCAATCTATCCCATGATACATCGCCGCTCTAAAGCTATTATTATTTAATCAGAACGTATAGGTGTAATCTTCATGTTATATTATGTCCTCATGGCAATTTACAACGACTGAATCGTGTTACTGTCAAGAACTTGCCGTCGAGATTACCGATAGAGATAAATTGTGGAATATTCGTGGTTGATTTGATTCAATCTATAATTGGACAATGATGACAAAGGCATGAGGAAACCCACAGAGTTGAGGCAAACATCTTCCACGATCTAACAGAAATACTGTAATAATTATTATTAATTAATTATTGTCGCTTTTCATCATTGATTGGAAGGGGCGAGGGTTATGCAGGAAGTGCGTTATGTAATAAATCGCTAGGGTGTTAGGCGACCGATATTTTTGGTTCATTCCAAACCCACACCAAAGCAGATACCTGCTCCAAAGTCGCCCACCCTAGGATACATTTTTGTTTCAAAGAAGGGTATGCTTTAATGCTCCCGGTCATGAGATTGTTCACACTTAGTTATAGATCTACAAACAAAAATTCCAAAATTTAAACTTTCAAACCATTCCGGAGCATCTCCAAATAAGTTTGTGATGGAAAAAACTGATAAAATAGACATTTTGGCAACACAAGTCACATGCGTAGCCTGAGTCTCGATGTAACACAAAGGTATTTGTTACTGAATCGATGATTTATAAAGCAATGTTGCCGCTTTGCATTTCTTGACAATCATTAATAAAAACTTATCAAATAAAACAATACCTAAAAGAATCTGATTTTTCTCTGGCTGCTTTTGGTTTCACTGCACTAACTCTAAAGTGGCTCCCAGTGAAGCCCCACCCCACTGTCATCACCCTGATTTTTTGTAAATGGTGTTATTATAACCGAGCTAAAACAATGTTGCAAGGATGAAGTTTTGCTAGGCTCCCATTAAGATATTGCGAAAATAAATGAAGATATTGCAAAAATAAATGAATTTTGAAAATCACAGTTCAACACAATATTAAAGTTGAAATAAATGATGTTGTTGTCGAATGAGCTTTTCATTCACGCGAAAATAATATATCTATAGCACAAACTGTATTTAAGCTATATATCGACGTATTTTTCTTGTTGTTATCAACTTCAACTTGTTGCACCCTACGCGCAACCCTCAGAAGTCTTTGAGAGATTTGTTTGAGCTAGGGACGACGCAGCCCTTACCTTCCAACGATTGAAGCCATGCACGAGACCGATGACCAAGCGGAGATTTGAACCCCCGATACTTCGTTTGAGAGCCGAATGCTCTACCAGCACTGCCACCACGCTACATTAAACGATACATTTACGTATAAAACGTAAAAATAATGCCTGGAACTACGATCAGTTGTTAGGGGCGAAATTTAAGGGAGGAGAGCAGTGAACGTGCAGAGATGTTTCACGCCCGTAACATATCCGTAAGCTCAGTTGGCGTGGATTCGACAACACAAATTGATATCGGTAATCTCGAAATATTGGGTTTAATTTTCCGGACCGCCACGGATTTATCGCCAGTGAAAAATCCGAAACCACGCTGATGGAATGGGACAACCCACTCCACTAATATTACTAAAATAATAAGCAATAGATGCCTATAATAGTATAAATATAAGATATAAATATGTAGAGGTTTTGTTTTCACTTATGTTCTTGGAATACTTGGATTACTTGGACCAGAATAAATAAATAGTAATGTCCCTCACTAGCGAAATTTCACAAACTGTTCGGCACACAATAGAAAATGAATTGGAAATGATGGAAGGCGTACGCTATGATAGAGTGGTTTTATGATATCAATATTAAACTTCCAGTGAGGGCCATGCCTGTGACGTCACGATGATAGCTAACAATTATTGATATGCCGTAGGGACACAATCTCAAGCTAGAGTTATCTGATAGTAGATCAATAAGGCCAGTTAATCAGTTATAGTTTCTCACTTCAATGCCTTCGTGAGTACAGGTTTGCACAGTGGATACGACACAATCAAACGGAGAATATAAGAGCAAGTGGTGCAAGAGATCCAAACAAGCGAAGATGGATAACCGAAATCGAACTCCAAACAACAAAAGAACAACAGAAGTAGAACAGGAACACCAAACAGTAGTGGAGTACTCACCAAACAGCGGAAGAACAGCAACAATAAATAATAGTTGAGCAACGGAACAGGAACAATAAACAGTAGTGGAACACCCTAGAATAAACAATCCAAGTCTGACTTCTGATTACACTTGTATGGGGCCATTGGTAGAGCCCAAATGCAAATACTAACCTCTATTACTTGGAAGGGTTCTGGTAACAACAGTTTTGTTGGTTTGTTTGCTGTCTGAAAGCGAGTTTTTTGTTCCAGCGGTTTCACCGATGAAGAATGACACTAGAAGCTCTAAAAATACATAACGAAATAGGCTAAACATCAAGAGATAAGGGTCAGTCAAATATGCTCACTTCATAACCTCAAAAATCCGGCACAGCCGAAGGACAAAGATTTCTTCGAAAATATATAGCATCAAATATTGCAAACAATATGAGGAAATTTCTAGATATGAATTTTCCTGAAGACCATCAGATATGATCATAATAAATTCATTGAGAAAACTCAATCGGTCAGGCCAGTACCAAGATGTCAGAGCCGGAGGTGACAGAACTGTCACAATCAGACTTACTTCATAGTTACCCCTGATTGTTCGTAGTCTGTGAGATCAGTCCAGGAACTACTCGGAGCTACTCCTTGGGACAATTGGACAGCGACTCAGGTGAACAGAACACCTAGAAATTCAGAGTTGCCAACAGAACTAAGACAAACAAACTAAACACAAACAAGGTCAAGTATTCGGAGAATAAATGTTGCGGTTCTGTTTTCTAACCACAAAGCAATAGACTCGTAACCAAAAGTGCTAAAATACGAAAAAAGCTGTACATGACAACGGTCAAGTTATCATTTTGAAATAGTGGCGTATAGAGTGGAAAGTTTATCCCAACAACACAGAATTTCTGACGTTATTATAATCAAACAAAAATGGTTTTCTAGTGCAAAATTAACCCGTAACACAGTCTTAGACATAAAGTCAAAACATGGACATTTCATGCAGTAGCGCATATTCAGAGATCGGTGAACAGAAAAATAATACAAATCATCATGAATTTCTCTAAAATTTCAGTGTTGTGTTTGCACATGCCGGACCAACAAACCATTTGATTTTCTGTTATTAGTTGGTCATAGTTCACCCTGTAGATGGTGAAATGAAGTGATAGTTCGTTAACTAGCCGAATTTAATGCATGATTGAATATCCATTTCATGTTCAAACGAAATAATGAACGGAGTCATATTAGTTTGTTAATTAAATATTCGGCGTAGTAATTAGTATTCTTGTTGGGTATGTCGTATCAAGCAAGGTTGTTAATTAATTTTACCATTAAAATGTTCTGAATCATTTTGCTAATTGAAATCATACCAAATGAAATGAACTCTAGCCTACTCGGAAATGCCGAATTTTACAATTGGAAAATGATTTAAATCAATTTATTGTTCTCTGTATTCTGATGAACGAAGTTTTAATCCATCTCTTTTCCATTGTCTCAATCAATCGAAAGGTGGAACAATTGAGGAGTTTCGAAAGAATAGAACGAAAATACCAGATAATGAATTTATAATATTCTTTGCCGTTACGGTGAGTATTTGTGAGACTTCAGTTCTCATGGACATCTCCAGAAACATCATAACAATCAAATCAAAGAAAACTCTCAGGTTTTCTGAAATTCATAATGACGTCATTAGAAGTCTTGATATCGGTCAGAGAATTGGAGATTTTTTTTCAAAAAAAAAATACCCAAAATGACCAGAGACTGGTTCATAGACCATACTTTGACTTTTTCTTTCACCGTTTCTTTAACTTCAAGCTGTGAATTCGACCGAATATACACTCTTATAGAAATGATGCTAGCGCCCCTTTGATTAATTCAGTGTGTTTCAATTCAAAACAGAACGTAAAAATCATTCTACTTCAATGATTCCTTGAAGCAAAAGTTGAATAGTACAAATCTTTAAGGTAAAAGTAAAGGTAGGAGTATGAACGCTACTTCTGAAACCCACTTTGTCAATTTTCTCAAAGTAAAAGATAAGGTAAAAGTAAAAGTTTGGTCTTTTGAACCAGCCATAATATATGCCAGGATGTATTGATATTTAGTTAACTCAGACCGGTTTCATGGATGAAATAGTATGGTGCTCCTATAGATTGAATTAGATTAGTTTGGGGCTTTCGTACTACAAGCCTCTGCACCGAGACCTTTTTTAGATCTATTGTGTGTTTCCTCGAAATGGTTTAGAGCTCTGTATCTAGCTCTGTCTTCGTTACGAGGCTCCATAGGCTAGTTTTAGAAACTCCCATGATCTGGGATCTCTTGGTTTTTTCTCTCAGCGTTAGAAACCTTGACAAGCTTTCGCAGTGGCATAGTATGTGTACTGATGTTTCCTCTTCTTCCTGACAGAACCTGCAAAGCATTTCTTTTGTCAGAACGATTGTACTCATATGTTTGTTGAGCCTGCAATGCCCTGTGAGAAGTCCAACTAATATTCTAGTAGTGCTCCTCTTCTGGCTTAGTAGGTATTCTGTAAATGTTGGCTGCGGTTGTTTGATAAACTCTTTGGCCTGTCTCATTCCTGGTGAATTGGTCCACCATTCTTGAGACTTCCGTTGGATTCATGATATGGTACTAGTCTTTAGTAAAATTTTTGCTGTACTGCAAAATGAACCTTGGCCATTATGGCCTTACTTGCTATTTCTCGGGTTAGTGAATCGGCCTCTTCATTGCCTCAATAACCTGTGTGTGCTAGTGCCCAGGGTCAGGCACTAGGGTCAGTCTGTTCTGACGCTCAGCTCTCTTAGGGCTTCTATGCAGTCTTAAACAAGTTTTGAGGTAACTTGCATTGACTTGACTGCTTTTATCACAGCTTGGAAGTCTTAGTAAATGACAATGTTTTTTTCTGAAAACTCATGCTTAATAAGCTCTTGTACGCAAAGGTGTATTGCTACGATTTTTGATTTCTGTCGCATATTTTCCCAAGCTCAATGAGATTATTATCTTCGGCTTGGTTCCATGAATAACGGCTCCTCTTCTTCGGTTTATAAGCCATCCTTGTAGATAGCGATTTCCGCTTCAAAGGAAGGTCCTTCCTTTATCGCATCCTTGTTCGTTATACTTGTTTTAGGAGTTTCGTCAAAGATATATCTTGGAAGTATGCCATCTGATGGTCGTTTTCTAACCCTCCGTATAGCTTGTTGTAGTCTCTCCCGTGTATATTGCTTATGGGCGCTTGTATATGTGTAGTGGAGGAAAGACTTCCAGTGCGGCTGTTGGGGTGGTTCCCATGCTCCCGGTGGCACTCAGAGATGCTTGTCTTTGCAATCCTCCGAGCCGTCAAACCAATTCTACCTGCTTGGTCTTTGGCCACTATACCACCGACCCGTACGTTATCATGGGCATAGTCATGTAGTAATTTTTTGTTGTAGCCCCGAATTTTTTTCCAACATTCTCCTGCACTGATCGAAGGTACTTTTTCCTTAAACTTTTTGTAGGTGTTGATTCCATGTTAACTTATAGTCGAATATTACTCCCGTATATTATGCCTCTTGGACAAACGGAATTTCTATCCCGTTCAGTATAGGTGACCTCAGTCCTTTCAGTACTTTTTTTCGTATGAATGTAACTATTGTGGTTCTATGAGGGTTCACTGTTAGCTCCTCCTCTTTACACCACCTGTCGTTTATTTCTAGGGTGTGAGCTCCGAGTTTGACCTTTTGCAATAATCGCAATGTCATCGGCATATCCTATGCAATGAAAGCCTCTGGATGCTAGCCTTATAGTTAATTCGTACCCCTCCATGCTGACATCTCCTGTTTGCTCTATCTGTTAGTGTTTTTCCGCCAATTGCTGATATGAGGACCCTGTTTTTCAAGTTGACGTTTATCCACTGACACAGTAGGGGAGGTACCCCCTCGGTGGATACATCGTTGAAGATACCCTCGATGTATATAAGTGTTGTTATGGCTATCTCTATGTCTTCCAAGGACTTCGTTAGTAGCCTGTTAAATTGCCTGGTTGATACGTATATTGGCGTTCGTTGAGCGGACTTGTTTATAGTACCTCATCTCTTATGTATTATTATTATACTATATGTCTTCATGATCTTTTTATGGTTTCTCGTATTAGGTATATTTTAAAAATGTTTGTATATTTCAATATCTTCAGTGGTAATTTCATTGATTCGAGGCAATTGATCTCCTTCGAATCAGATGAAATGGCATTTGTTTTCTTCTTCTTTCCATCCGAATTCTTTTGGAGACGATTGTGTCGGCATGCGTTGGTGGTCGTTGCTCTAAAGTTGTGCAATGTACGGAGTTCAAAGGATTTCAAAATTCTGGTCTAATTTCAATATTTCATCTTTATCATTGAATTTATAATCTTTCATGAACGTTGTAGCACGGGATACAATAATATCATTGATTTTATAATGTCCATATATCCTTCAATCAAATTCTTCAACCTCCGAAAAATCATACTCTTCTAAATCCACGACAGATAGCTGCGATAAGTTGATCAGCGCAGACATATATTTTGGCGATTTTTTCAGCAGGTGAAGCGGCTTTTTCTTTCCTCTTCTATAAAAGGCTGGTTTGAAATCGCAGCCAGTTAAAGCATGGAAAGCTGTAAGAGCTCTGCACAAGCTTTCTCCTAAAGTTTCATGCAGTTTCGTTACACTAACGTACCTGCGATTATTACCCGTCCCTACTAAAACCTTAATATGCAAGTTTCTATTCAAAGCGTGCTTATTTGCAAGTAATATTATAAGAATATCTGTGTCTGAACATCTCACTGTAACCCTTTTATCTACATCTATCTGGCATGTATGATAAACTATTTTGGTATCAGTCTCTTCCTGCAATGGACACGAAAGTCCCTCTTCTACAGTTCCTATAACTTTGTTATCAGATACCGTGAATTTATAACAGGACTCGTAATTTACGAATATCTTTTTATTTCCTATAAATGCAGCCATGCAGTTCTGTGACCAATCATCGCAGAGAAAGCTCTCGAGAGCGTCATTGAAATATATGTATTTCAATTCATTTGAAAAATTGGAAGGACGTTTTTGCTCTGGTCCTCGTATCTCAAACTTATTTCCATGTTCTCAATACATGTTCGCTATCTTTGATAGACGGTGTAAAATAGCGATCAAAGACAATCACTATTTCAGATGCATTGCTCTTTGTGAATGCTTTTAATATTGGTTTGGAGATACTTCCAAACGTTAGAGGCAGATCTTTCATTTTATGATGTCCCAACACATAATGTTAGACACGCTTCAATTATTCCGAAAATGCCAGATATTTGGATACAGCAGATGTTTTTCAAACGTAGTACAGAAACTGATCCAGGTAGCTGTTCTTTGGAAGACTCCGAAATTTCCAAACAATGAGATTACGACAGATTGCAGTCAGAAATCGACTGATTTTTATCAATCTGATGTAGATTTATAGTGTATTTCTCCTCGTTATACAGTAACAAAAAACAGCTGTTGATAATTATTATACATGAATTAATATTGAAGTGAATCGGACAATCGCACACAGTAATGGTCTGACAGCGCGCTGCACAAAGGAAGCGCAGCTAACAGGTTTAATCACACCTGAACACCAGCTAACATTTTTTTTAATGATTTATTTTCAAACTGATTACTATTCAGTATATCATTTTCAGCCTCAGTAAAATGGTCAAATTATCAAACTCTATCTTACATATTCATACGCGCAGCTAACAGGTTAAGTCACAGACATTATGCAGCTAACATGTTTTTTCACGGTTCTAATTCAATCATTTAGCTACCTGCAAATTATTACCTTCAGTAAAATACTCCTAAAATCGTTGTTTCCTCGCGAGATCCGCAGCCTCTCACAATCTTAAGTCACGGAGTCGCGTCAGCTAACATATTTCTCCTTCACTCTCAGAGATAATACTAAGGTATGAACGGATAGACATTCTCAGTAAAATCACCCATGAAAATTTGACGCTACCTCCCCTACTATTATATGCCTGGAATCACGATCAGCTATAGACATTGAGATCGAAGACACAGAAAGTCAAAACGTCGGTATTCCATTCAGTAGCGCATATTCAGGAGTTAATGGATAACAAATTTTGCTGAAATTCAACAACTGGGTTTCCACAGACTATCACACCTTTTAATTTTACAATATTGGTCATAGTTCATCCTGTAGATAGTGCAATGGAGTAATATTTCATTATCTAGCCGAATGGGATTTTCATGTCATGTTCAAGCGAATCATTGAATGGAGCTACATTAATCTTTCAATCAAGTCAATCAAATTTTCGGCGTATTAATTATTATACTTAATAAGTATGTCATATCAAACAGGGTTGTCAATGATTTCATCAAAATGTTCTGAAATATTCTGTTAATTGGAATCATGACAAAAGAATTCTAGTTAACTCGAAAATCGGAAGGAAGTATTCATTATGAAGACTTTCGAAAAAATATAACGAAAATACCAGATAATGAATTTATTATGCCTTGTTGTTACGGTAAGTGTTTCTGAGACTTCAGTTCTCATGGACATCGCCAAAACATAATATCAATTTTAGGTTTGTTCTGGAAATCATAACGACGTCACTAGAAGTCTGGATTTCTATCAGAAAATTGGACCTTTTTTGGAAAAAAAACACCTTTAATGAGCAGAGTCTAAGATATATGATGTTGCATCCATAATGAATTGTGAGAATTTCTTTAATGTTTGTTTCAATGCTTAGCCCAAAATTGGTTGATATCACCTTGTTTATTCATTGCGATCAAGCCTTTCAGATTCCATTTCAACACCTATCGGACATCAAGTGAACCGTACCTCTCTGTGTGTGTGCTTGACATGTATGCATTGAGTGCGAACCCTTTGTTTCTCCGTACATATCCGATGATTGTGTCACTGGTAATTCGAGATGTAGATTTCCATTATCATTTGGTAGATATGCTGAATCTGATAACATCTGATCAGATTCAAAATTGTTCCGATGAAACGGTACTCTTTCGCATTTCAGATGATATGTTGAGTTCAATTTGAATACTGTTCAAGGATTTTTTCATGTTAAGAATATCGCATTACTTTCTTGATATTCTTCCCTGAAGATTCACATCTCAAAGTCTAGAAGAGATGACATGACTTAAATAAAGTTATTACATACAGCAGTAAAATAAATTCTTGTATACTTAAACACAGACACACATTCAAATTGAACGGTATAAATAATACAAGAAGCGGTAGTTGAAAACGAAATCAAATTTTATTTATTCATCTCCTCAGTTTCTGAACAACTTTCATTACAATGATTCAAATTACAGTCTTTCATATCTAAATTTTCTTCGAAAGGTCTTGTTGCTGGTGGCTCCTTACATTTTTCTTGCCTTTGGTTGACTGGGGTATTGCATGGCTTATTTCTGTATTCTCCACTGAATCTTGATTGGTTGTGGTTTTGGAATTCCATAAGGATTCTTCCATGCTTGGTATATTTCCACAGTTACAGTAGCTTGATTCCAGAAGTTATCTCTTAGTACCAAAGTTGTTACTCCAGACTGTACGGAAGTCCCAAGGTTATAAGGGTTATATCAATCTTTGACATAAGGTTTTATCAGCTGAATACAATGAACGCAGTTTTTATAAAAACTTTGTAAGACAAATGTTTGTTCTATTTAGAATATTATCTTCATAAAAAGTTGCTATGAAACTCAACTTCAATTATATGTTCGCGGTTCTTTCATCATTTGCTCGTACCATTGAAGAGCAATTTTTGCTAAGTCGAATCTAAGATTATTGATTTTTTCTTTATCAGAAATCCATTTCTTTAGATGTAGCCATAGACACGTAGAATTCTATCTAAGTATTTGGATCATCTTCGTTAGTATTGATATGGTATATTTCTACTGGTTTTGAATGATTTTGAGACAACCAATGACAGCCATTTCAATATCATTTCATCGAGTTCTGCTTTTCCTTTTACCAAATTTATTGCTGTTCTTGCTTCATGTCCACTGCTTCTTTCAGAATTCATTTGCAGTACTTGGTGTCCCGACTGCGCCATGTTGTCATAAACTCTACAATTAGTAAAGAATTTAGTTCTCTTTTCTGCCTTTCTTGTTTTCATATTTTTTACAATTACCATAGCAAAACTATTTTGAACATTTGACGCAATCAAAGACAATGTACAGTCATCAAATAATTGAGTAGTACATTCATGATATTTTATAAGTACCGTTTTATCACTTCAACGCCCTGTATCTCAGAAACGAAGCAACTATGAACATATGTTCATAGAAGCTTTTTTTTTTTAAACAACCTAACGAGTCACCCTCTGCAGCTTCGTACCGTAGTTATCAAACACTCTGTATGTTTCTCTCAAGAAAAGCAAGGGATCTGCTTTCGATACATCAAAGCAATGTAAACGCGCTGTGCGATGGGTGGAAGGAAAATCGACTTGTGAAATGGAACATCGCGATAAAATTTTATATTTTCGTGTAGATTTCCATGAAAAGTGCGCTCTGCGTGTTGCATAATTTATCAGCTAGCAGTATACGGGAGTTGTTGCGTCACAATTTACATAAAAAATGCGTGACATTATAAGGTGTTAGTTGTACTCATGCCCTAAGTAGAAATTTATATGAGCGTCGATGTAACGGGTGTAGGAAATGAGAACGCCTTTTGAGTGACTGGAACCGAGTCCATATTGGATATTATGGGCAAAGAATCAGTGCCTCTTCGGAATTTAGGTGCATGAAAATGAGATTATTGAGTACGTGATCAACTTTCGGCAAGTTGCATTTTAGTGAAAGTGGCGAAAGTGCTAGTCAATATTATCATCAGACAGGATAACGAATTTTATGAAATGAATAAACTATCTCCATAGTAGTTACAGAGCTGCCTATACGATTTACTGAAAGGTAGAGAAACGGTCTGCTGGGCATGAAATGTCATCATTGGTGTTGCCCCAAGTCGCCTGGATGCAGTTTTCGAATTTCTGCAGGTCAAGGTCAAGGAGGGAAGGCCTTTGAAAACCAGTCAGTTTGTGACTGGTCCGGAAACCCTCTGCTGGTGTTATCTTTTGGGAGATATGGTCCTGGGCATACCTTCTGCCAAGTTTGACTCGCGAACGAGGTCAAGATCCAGAATTATGCCCAAAAAACCGCGACTTACGATTGTCGCCAATTATGACTGTTATATGAATGAGATGATAGGTCCGGAAACAGCTCAAAATCATTTGGGCTGTGTTAAGACTTACTAGAGGTATGAGCAAATGCTTCCAGCCGACTTGCAGCTGGTCAAGGGCCATTTTGGTAGCAGTTTGAATTAACGAAAAATCGCTAAATTCTACATATTTCGTTATAAATATGAAAATAAGCTATGAAAATATCTGCTGCTTATGTTTTCATATACATATATGTGTAACTAACAAAAAAAAACGAACAGCTGAAGTTTTCAGTCGTAAACATTTTTTTTATATACAAAACGAGTGATTTTCAACAAAAGTACTAGTGAGAAACTCACTGTGCGATCACATGAAATAAAAAAGAACGTGCTTTTGTTTTTTTTTGTGTGTGGGTGTTGGCATCAAAACAGAGTTTTTTTTGCCACAGATTTTTTTAATGATAGTTAATTAGATAATAGCTATTAGTTAATTAGATAATAAAAGATTTAAATTGAGATTTGTTCTTTGATAATAAATTCCACGATTGTTCTATAAATCTCTTCCTTGAATGTGCTCAGCAGAATAATGATATTTGTTGGCAGTTGGACACCTTGGGTGAATAATTCATTCAAAAATTCCAGCCGGTGTGTGCTATGGAGATTACAGGTAAAAATCAAATGATTGATATCTGCTTCTGATGAGTTATTGCAAGGGCAGATAGGGGATATGTTTACCCCAATTTTGGCTAAATGTGTGGGGAAGCCTCCATGATTCAGTTTCAGTCTTGTTATAGTGGTAGAGTAAAACCTGGATATTTTAAAAGTATCTAGATGCGGAATGTTTCGAGGAAGCTGGGGATGAATGGAATGGATGAGGGTTTTTGGACGATGATACAAAGTCTACCCAAAGTCTCTCCCAGCGTGTTCTCACTGATTGTCTGGACTCACTAATTATGTCCTGAGGTGTGAATATGTGACTTATATGTTGGAGGGAGATGGAATTTTTCGCTGCTTCATCAACTTTCTCATTTCCCACTATGCCTGAGTGGCCCTTAACCCAGATGAAAGTTATTTTAATGTTGTTAGCTTGAAGATGCAGCAGTGTACGTATGATTTCAGTAATGATGGGGTTAGTGTTGGACACTGAAGCGTGATTATAAATTGCAGTCAGAACCGATTTCGAATCCAAGAGAATGACAGAGTTGCCACCTCCACTACGTTTAATCCATGATAGGGCTTGAAATATAGCGTAAGATACTGCGCTGTAAATTGACGAACGATCAGGGAGGCGCAATTGTGAGAGCATTCTTTCATTTTCAACATAAAAGGCACATCCTGAACCATATCCATTTTTTGACTCATCGCAATATTTAGTATTTTGTTCATCTAATGTTCCCAATATAGACTTGGTTAGAATATTATTCTTTTTGGGTATATCAGTATATAAGGGGATAATTACAGTTGGTGTGTACATCGAATCCTTGAAATCTAATTGATATACAGACAGGATGTTATGAGAATGTATTTTGTTCAGAGATTTATTCGAGGTCACAAAGGCCTCAGCCAATGGTGGACTGTTTTTTTTTCCAGTATTTGTTGGTTAGGTTCTCTAAAGATAGATTATAGGATGATTTCATCAGATACTCCGATGAGTGTTTTTGTTTATTGTTTTGCTTATAAAATGGAATGTTTCACGACCCGATCGAATCATTAGTTACAGAGAAAAACCGTAAAAACAGAAAATTTTGCAATTATTTTAAAATTAATTTCTCCGCCAGTTTTCAAAAAGTAGGGTTGGCTCATCTCATAACCGAAGGATAACCACTATTATTATTACTCGACGATCCTAAAAATCATATCATCATAGGAGCATAGTAACTTTTTGGAAAATACAATCTGAAAGTTCTTCCGCCAACCTATGTATCTCACAAAATGCAGCTAGTTAATCCTACATTCAGTTCACTGCAAGCTTTACAATAAAGAATGTGAACTCTATATGGTTAACAATCCTGAAAAATTAATATGCCAATCAGAGATTTGAGAACTTTTTACAAAGGCGTACATCAAAACAGCTGTCAGTGGATTTAGAGCCGCTGGAATTCATCCTATTGATCCATATGAAAAAAACAACTTTGAATATACCGTATATGATCAATCACATTCCAGTTAGACTCAAGGATGCGATGTTCTTGAAACTGCAGCTGAGCAAAGTTTGAATGATTTCATCAACACTGTCAGCCAGAGTCAGCCGCCACAGAATGCTATATTTCTATTCCTGAAAATGATAACGATGTCAGCGTCACCAATTCGTTTGGTGAGTAACTGACAGTTTTAAGGTAAAATCTCAAATGTAGAAAAAGAAGAAGAAATAACCTCACTTTTCCACTTGCTTTTGTTTTACGCAGTTTTTTCTGTTTCTGCCGTGTTTTTTCTGTTTCTGATGTGTTCATTTCTGTTCCTGCTGTTTTGTTGAAATTTAGAAATAATGGATTTTACAACATCTCATTCAAGTTTAGATGATGTTCAATGACAACGATATAAAGATAAACAATCAGTAATAGGCATTGATCCATATCTTCTGGAAGCAGAAGAAATATCAATAGAGTTTTTATCGAATAAAATGTATCCTGATCTTGTTAATTATATAGTAGATATATAGGAGAGTACTTTCATAATGAATAAGATGAAAGCACCTCATTTCTATCATAGGCGAAATTGACCCGAACCATGAATCATATTTAAAATATTCATCTATTACTAGGCCATCAGATTTTGTAACTTTTCGGATGTGGAAATGGAGAATTATTCAATTTATTAAATCATAACAGTAGGTGAAAAAGTTGATATATCTTTAACAATTAAAGAACACTGTGAAAGAGCAACTCGTGAGCAATCAAAGTGCAAATCATGGTACAGTTATCGGGCAGGAAGAGCCACAGCATCTTATTTTTTTCATTTTTATATCTCTATAAATATTCATTGCAATAAAACTTCTTCTTGGATTTTATTTTTTCTGTTAAAGTCCAATTATAGAATGAAGAACTGCCACTGGACATGACCAAGCTCATCGGTAAATTTTGTTTCTCTTCCTCAGAAATGTCTAAGGAGATATATCTAATAAGTTTGCCTTTCTTTTATATAGGGGTTCATCTTCACTGAGATTCAGATACTTGGGATTTGCTAGGTTTGACTCCAAAACTCTGCAGGGTTCAGCTGATTTTTTTCCTGTCATTGTTTGTAACTTTCTCCTGTTTTCTTGTTTTGTCGTCTATGGAAAATAACACAGTAGGTTCATGAGAACAAATCTCCCCAAACCTGCTGTACAATCACAATGAGTACTGACAATACTGCCATCTTCGAGACATATTATCCATGGGATTGATAATTTATCGTTCAGTCTTTGAGAATGCATCGCCTTGGAAAATTTCAAAAATAAGTCATCAGTATTTCTATAGCATGGTGGTTCATCTTTCTAATCACTAGAATATGCGAATTTATCTACTTCACATATATTTTTTCCACCCACACACAAATTGTTATTTTGTGAGCTTCTAAACTTTTACATGCTCTCATTTCATTCATTGTGGGAAAAGTGAGATGTCTTCAGCTTCAAGAAGATATGGATTAAGGCCGATTACTGATATTTTATCTTTACCGTTGTCAATGAGCATCATCTAAACTTGAATAATATGTTGTGAAGTCCATTAGTCCTAAATTTCAACATAACAACAGAAACAGAATAAAAAGATCAGAAACAGTTATAACACAGAAAAACAGTAGAAACAAGACAGAAACGGAAAAAACTCCGAAAAACATTCTTTATTTACAAAAGCAAACAGAAAAGTGAGGTTATTTCTTCTTGTTTCGAAATTATCATACCTCCAAGCTGTCAGATACCTACCAAACCAATAACCACATGTGTAATTTTTAAGAAGAGGTTATAGATAGTACAGATGGCTTCAGTGCTGTCTGTGTTGACCCACCCTTTCCACTGATGAGAGGCAACAACCTCGAAACTAGTCTGCAGGTGATTACCCTGTCCAAATCAAAACATAATTCTGCTGTTTGGTCACAGAGGGCACTTGCAATAGCGTCCTCTGGTATTTTGAGGAACGTTGCACAAGTATCTGTAAGATTTATTTCAATACCCGTTGTGGTCTTTAATAAGCCTACTTTGTAGGTGTAAATAGGAGTAAAGGGTTCATCATCGGTCGGCAACGACTGCTCGTTATTAAACGATCTCCCCCCAAAGAATTCTGTTTTCTCCACATAAATCTCTCAACCCGGAGATTCGGAGTATTCTTCCTCTGCTCGCTAGGTGGAGCGGCCTAGAAACCGCTTTATCGCGTGAACCAGAGTTGACCAAGCAACGAAGTGTGTAATAGTTTGGACGGGGAACAGATGGCTTCAGTGCTGTCTGTGTTGACTTACCCTTTGCACTGATGAGAGGCAACAACCTCGAAACTAGTCTGCTGGTGGTCACCCTGTCCAAATCAAAACATAATTCTGCTGTATGGTCACAGAGGCACTTGCAATTGCGTCCTCTGATATTTTGAGGAACGTTGCACAAGTATCTGTTAGATTTAATTTAATACCCGTCGTGGTCTTAGCCAGGGGAGTAGTTGTTTTCTGTCAGGTACTTACCTTAATAAGTCTACTTAGTAGGTGTATATGGGAGTAAAGGGTTCATCATCGGTCGGCAATGACTGTTCGTTATTTAATGATCTCCCCCCTAAGAATTCTGTTTTCTTCACTTGAATCTCTCAACCCTGAGATTCGGAGTGTTCTTCCTCTGCTCGCTAGGTGGAGCGGCCTAGAAACCGCTTTATCGCGTGAACCAGAGTTGACCAAGCAACGAAGTGTGTATTGGTTTGTACGGTGAACAGATGGCTTCAGTGCTGTCTGTGTTGACCACCCCCTTGGAACTGATGAGAGGCAACAACCTCGAAACTAGTCTGCAGGTGGTCACCCTGTCCAAATCAAAACATAATTCTGCTGTTTGGTCACAGAGGCACTTGCAATTGCGTCCTCTGATATTTTGAGGAACGTTGCACAAGTATCTGTTAGATTTAATTCAATACCCGTCGTGGTCTTAGCCAGGGGAGTAGTTGTTTTCTGTCAGGTAGTTGCCTTAATAAGCCTACTTAGTAGGTGTATATGGGAGTGAAGGGTTCATCATCGGTCGGCAATGACTGTTCGTTATTTAATGATCTCCCCCCTAAGAATTCTGTTTTCTTCACATGAATCTCTCAACCCGGAGATTCGGAGTGTTCGTCCTCTGCTCGCTAGGTGGAGCGGCCTAGAAACCGCTTTATCGCGTGAACCAGAGTTGACCAAGCAACGAAGTGTGTAATGGTTTGGACGGGGAACAGATGGTTTCGGTGCTGTCTGTGTTGACCTACCCTTTGCACTGATGAGAGGCAACAACCTCGAAAGTAGTCTGCAGGTGGTCACTTTGTCCAAATCAAAACATAATTCTGCTGTTTGGTCACAGAGGGCACTTGCAATTGCGTCCTTTGATATTTTGAGGAACGTTGCACAAGTATCTGTTAGATTTAATTCAATACCCGTCGTGGTCTTAGCCAGGGAAGTAGTTGTTTTGTGTCAGGTACTTGCCTCAATAAGCCTACTTAGTAGGTGTATAGGGTTCATCATCGGTCGGCAATGACTGTTCGTTATTAAACGATCTCCCAAAGAATCATCCTTATATATATATAATGGAATAATATACAATAGCAGAATACGGTTTTAATAACAAACAGACTTGCTATTCGTTATATTAAATCAGTTAAAGATAGTATCAGGCTCAATATTGTAGTGAAAGCAGAAATTGTTGGTTTGGATGTTCAGTGTCTAAAAAGTTAATTCACATTTGTGGTGTTGCATTCATAACCTTACTCTGAGAAAGGGCTGCTTACTCCGAATCAATCATAAACGTATTCATGCTTCATGGACTATGCACTGACTATCGTTCAGAAACCTACTCAGAGTAAACTCTACTCTGGGATGGAAATAATCATAATTTTTTTAAAAAACATGGTTGCCATTTTTGGAAGGACGTCATTTCCTTTTATACATAGCCAATTAATCAGCCTGCTAATTAACCGGTAAAAATGGTTACATTACAAAAAACCTGGTAAATTTGCATCACTAATAAAACGGAACACGCCCTTGGGTGTGAAAGAAAAGTGGAATCCTCGCGCCAAAGGGGAATCCCCGCGTCAAAGGGAAATCTCGCGTTTTGTAAACTTCACATGCAATAACGATCTTACTTTCGTTCTAACAAGCAAACATTCGTTTAGTGTTGTTTAATATTGTTATAGCTGTGTTGCGTGCCTGACTAATTTTAATTTATAATTAATAAAAAATGCCTCGCCAAAGAGACATTTGATTAAATCACTGATTTTTATTGAAAAAATCGTTTGATTTAAATCGCGATTTAAATCATGATTTGAATCAAAATGATTTAATCCTGCCAACCTTGCTCTACTCACTCTGTTTTTGAAAAGAAGGATGATATGCTCTGACAGTTATGACAATGACAGGAAACTTATTTGTTGGTTTCGACAATTTATTGATCGTATTTTGTATTGCCACGATACGGATTCCAATATCCTTAATATCATCTGTTATTACTTTCTGTTACATTCATTAGTTCCCAAACTTGTTTGAGGGCATTCAATGTATTCATAATTAGTTAATAAAAAGGTAATATTAACTATAGATGTAGATAAAACATAACCAAACACAACCTTAATTTCATCAATCACTATTGTTATTGACACTCAACAATTTTTGAACGACTATTTTTGAGAGTAATGGTCAACTTATACTTCTAATCATGTATTATTACTCTACGCTCAGAGTAAGTTTATGAACTCAACCTGAAAGTTAAAACTCCTGAAAACAAACTAACAACTGTGATTCCAGAAAAATCATATCAACCAAAGAACGTATAAATCGAAAACACCAAAATAAATAGGATTCGGAGGTAAGTTCAATAAAAAAATTTGTCACAGCCAATATATAATACATTTACTGTCACTCTCCTTTTTTCGTCCCTTCTCTGAAATGAAAAAAAGCGGTTTAACCATTCCAGAGTGTTTTTCAAGTTATATTGTTCATGTGGGATGGTCACGAGAATTACTTTTACCGCAAAGTTCGGACACAAACGGGTCACGACAGAAACGCGTGATGGGGCAAACTAGGGTGGAAATGGAGGTCAGCAACCCTCTCATCCGATTTCCAACAGTTTTGCGGCATTTTAGAGAACGTGTATGAAATGTTTTCAATAGAAATCATTATGGCTTCATAAATGTTCGAATGGTTTGGTTTAGAGTTCAATGAGGGCTAAATATCCCAATTATTCCAGTCCCAATTATATGAAGACTTTGGTTCTTTGATGAAGCTTCCATAGTCACTTCCTGAGCAGTACGGATGACATTAATTTTGAAGTGAGTTGAGGTTATCCATATTTGACGAAAGGAGAACGGAAATATGGATAATACGATTACCTTTATGATCCACCTTTTCCATCCATTCCCTTAAAATTACAGTCCCAATTATATGAAGATTTCTGTTGACAAAGCAGAAGGAGATCTCATAGAACTTCTGAAAAGGTTCCGTTGAAATTCTTGGAACTCCAGTGCGATCTTACGTTACCATTGTTAACACATCAACGATAATATTCAATTCGGATGAGACAGAAATGGCAATTTAGGCTAGTCAAAATAGACCGTTGATTCATAATAATAACAAACATTTCTTTATCACTGCCATATGTTGAAGCATCCAGTAAAACATTTATATACAAATTTGCACAATCATCCGGTGACCGGAAATTAGGCAAATTTGCATAAAACGCTAATTAGCAATATCCCCTTGGCAGGGGCGGCCTTTGGGGGGTTGCGAGCAGGGCAACAGCCCAGGTACTTGCTCTTGCAGAGGCCTCGCGCACTCGCGCAAAATCCCAAGTAGTAAAATGTACCTGAAATTAATCCACTTGGTTATTTTTTGCCATGTGGAAGTCATAGCTGGAATCTGATCTTGAGAGACGCAGCATCGTCTTGTATTCAAGCAAGATCTTTTTTTGGTTTGTTACAAAGGCTATGTACACTCTGTTTGCTGACTCGAGTCAGAAGTGGGCTATTTTAAAAACAAATGTAAAATATCGCTTAAAACACTTTCCAAAATCACACCATTTTTGCAAAAAGTCTTTCGGTCAAATTTTCCAAATATCTAGTATGTTGTTGAACTTGGATTCCTGAACTAAAGTTACCATAGGCACACAAAAATTCTTTGTATAGTTTACTAGATACAGAGTGTTGAAGTTGTAAAATGGCACTTTCAAACCATAATTGGCTGAACTTTATTGCTGGGAATATCACAAAATTATTGTTGGATTTTCGATCTATACCATACTACTATACTTGGCCAGTGCAATGGTGTGTTTTCAAGCATTTTTTAAAACTGTATACAGGGTAAGTCATGACTTTTTCCGAGTTACACCAAATGAAAATAATTTCAGAATGGAGCAGCAACGTCATAAGTCGGATCGTATATCCGATAAGATTGACTGATTCCAAAAAATATGATTTTTCTTTGAAAATACAGAGGAAGTTGAAAGAATAAGTGGTGGGCCGTGGTGGTCGGCTGGTAAAGCTTTCGCCTCGCAAGCGTGGGGTCGTGGGTTCGATCTACCGATTCACCGATCTCGTGCATGGCATCACACGTTAAAAGGTAAGGGCTGCGTCTTCCCTAGCTCACACAAGTCTCTCGGAGACCTCCGAGGGTTGCGCGTAGGGGTGCAATCATTTGACGGAAATAAAATTTTAACAATTTAACAAAAACAATTTTTTTTAACAAATCTGTTATATATTCTTTGGATTACATGATTAGATCAATTCAGTGCACCAGTTATATGTGCTATGTGGCCACTTGACAGGACGTAAATTTTAAATATTATACAGTGTGAGTTAAGAATACAGGAGACTAATATTACCAAAAAATTACCAAAATACCCTGTATAAAAAAAAACTTACAAGTCAATTTTCCTTATTCCTTCACATTGTATAGGAGATATATTATATGAAGTTCTGTGAAAAATAAAGGATTTATCTACGTTTACTTTTGAATTGATGGATGGAGATGCTGAAAATCCGATCGTGTGATTATTCATTTGAAGGATAATTCAAACTAATTCCTCACAAAGCAGCTCCCAACTTTTTTTCCACTGAGACAGAATAACTATTTAAATAGGGCTAGTCAAAAGTAACAAATAAGGATGAACAGCATGGGGATCTCGAGAACCGTAATAGTTACACAGTAGGTCAAATGTGCAAAAAGTTGCGCAATTAAGGGGTCAATAAATAGATACTGAGAAATCCCAAAAATGTTGTTTTCTTCCGGAGATATTCGGAAAAAACCGAAATTTGGCGATTTGGTTTTTATTTTTTTCTGAAGTTATTTGAAAAGTTTCGAAAAAACCAAAGGCAGTCTCTCATTGCCACTTTTTTACCTCTACAAAATGGCGTCCAAAAATCTCCGTACAACGTACAACTTTGTTTTTTCATATGGCACGAAAAAAATGTACACCCTGTATGACATAGCATTTTTTTTTGCGAATGCAACGATGTACGGCACAATATGTTTTCCTATGTTTTTAGTCAGAAAAAATGCTTATTACAATTTTTGAACATGGGCGGCTTAGAAACAATCCATGGCAACATACATAGCTGTCAGTTTCCATAAATAATGTTCGTCTTGAATGAGTATTTCATTGTTGTTATTGTTGTTATTGCGTTCGTTTCTTCTACATTAAAATGGAGGGAGGTAATTTTACAAACGAAGAAAAGTTTGATATGCTGTCCTGCTACATTGTATGCCAAAGAAATTGTGTAGAAGCCGAACACATGTATTCGAACAAATACCCGGAGCGAAAACAACCTGGCAAGTCCACTTTCAGGCGTTTAGTACATAATTTAAAAAATTATGGTTCATTTAAAAAACCTGTGCTATCCCGACAAAAACCGTCTGCTGAAGAAAAAGAATACCTAGTGTTACAATTGGTCATTGAAAACCCAAAAAGTTCAACTAGAGAAATTGAAGACCAGACTGGGGTACCTAAATCAACAGCTCAATTTATTTTAAGAAAACATAAATTCAAGCCATATAAATTTCGAATTTGTCAAGGCTTAAGACCAGGTCATGACGAGCGGCGTAGACATTTTTGCGAGTGGTATACAAGAATGTGTGATGGCGATGCAAATTTTCCTTTCAAAGTGATCTGGTCGGATGAAACTAGGGTTACCAATAACGGTATTTTCAACAGGCGCAACACACACTATTGGTCACAACAAAATCCACGTGTGGAGAGATCGTCCAGATACCAACATCGATTCGGATTTAATATTTGGTGTGGAATTTTTGGCACAAAGCTTATAGATCCATTCATCTACCATTCGTCTTTAACTGCTCAACGATACCATCGTCTTTTACGTCAAGATCTGGAAGATTCCTTGCATAATTTGCCATTGGACGCTGTGCATAATTGCTGATTTCAACAAGATGGTGCACCAGCTCATAATTCCGCAGCTGTTCTCCGATACCTGTGTGAGCGATTCCCAAGAAAATGGATTGGCACTCATAGTGATACACCCTGGCCAGCAAGGTCACCAGACCTAACACCTTTAGACTTTTTTCGTGGGGCCATATTAAAAATGAGGTATACAAAGAAATTTTTGAAAACGAGGAACACTTACTTCGCTCAATACGATCAGCATTTGCTAGAATTACACCTGAAATGTTGAATCGTGTTATAGAATCCATAGTGAGACGGGCATACTTAGGTCTACAAACTGGAGGTAATCTATTTGAACATATGCTATAGAACTTACTCTTTACAATCTTTAACAATAATTCCTTCCTTCTTAGTTCTCATTATTTTAGTTTCTTTTAGTTAAATATTAGATTATGTTGAAAAACTATTCATTAGCAGCATTTTTTCTGAATAAAAACATAGGAAAACATATTGTGCCGTACGTCGTTGCATTCGCAATGAAAAATGCTATGTCATACATGTCATACATTTTTTTCGTGCCATATAAAAAAACAAAGTTGATGATGTTTCTTTCAAACGAAACGTTATACGGAGATTTTGTGGACGCCATTTTGTAGAGGTAAAAAAGTAGCAATGAGAAAGTGCCTTTGGTTTTTTCGAAACTTTTCAAATAACTTCAGAAAAAAATAAAAACCAAATCGCCAAATTTCGGTTTTTTCCAAATATCTCCGGAAGTAAACACCATTTTTGGGATTTCTCAACATCTATTTATTGACCCTTCAATTGCGTAACTTTTTGCCCATTTGACCCATCTTGTAACTTTTGTGGTTACCGAGATCCCCATGCTGTTCATCCTTATCTTGGGCACACTGTATAGGTATTTACTTAAAATACTAATGTAAGGATAAAAATTCACACTATGGACCAATTCAATATTGACTCTTTCGAGTTTCTTTCTTCATACTTTGAAATGAAAACGAAAAGTTCCTTTACCATGAAATCAATGAAAATCACGCTAATGGAATTGGTGAATACTAACAAATATAAAAATAATATCTGCTACCGGAATATTGAACAACTTGGCCACATTCTTCAGTGAGGTTTCAAATCTGTCATGCGAGTTATAGAAATACACAAAGAAATTGTAATATAGTTTCCAGTAGTAGGTCATGTTTGGAAAGTCTATTAGGTACTTTACTTTTTCACACCAAATACCGTTTTTTATATGAGTGCATATTTCTCCACGAGTGTATGTCAGTAACAACCATTAAAGTAAATCACGTCAAATCTACTGAACTATACTCAAATAAGGCAATAATATCAACTCATTCTTGATAAGAGGTGTTTTGTGAAAAAATACCGATAGATATCTTCCATTTTCCTATTTGATCGTAAGTTAGATATCGAACGAATGATGCAGCAGATGTTCGCGATGCTTTTCAATTATTTATGTCTGTCAATATCGCGCATGCTTCAGAGCTTAAATTGACATTTGTAGTGTTTTGTGGTTTTTGGGACATGCTCGATATTCGGCAGGTGTTAAATATCCGTCGACGAAAATTCTCAATCATATCTGTGATGCAGCTAATCGGAGATCCGTTGAAGAGATCGTTGGACCTGAAATCATTGAGGCCTAAATTTAGTGGCACAATCATGTTACAAATACTAATGAACTTTATTCAAATTTGCTGAAATCTTTCCCGTCCGATTACAAAAATGTCAGTCAGTATATTGACAATATTGGATATTGACATCGCTGCTTGAGGGAACTGAAATCAAACATTTCAATCAGAGAACATTACATATTTATTTATACTAATGGTGTGAACTTCATAATATACCTACATATTATTATTTTATTGAGTACTGACTAACCCCGTATTTTGAACATATCCTGCATATCCATGATCTGAGAGTACTCGCAGTAATAAAAAATGTGAGGGCTTTTTTGTCAGAAATCAATTTCAAATATTAGACCGTCAGATAGTGACAGATTTAGGTGCCCAATTTTCACATACAAGCCTCGAATAGGGTTGAGAAGTACATCGATGTTGAGTAAAATGGAGGGAAATTTACGAGTGGCTCCTGGGGACTACATATGGAAAATTCGATTTTCCATGGAAAATTCGATTTTCCATATTTTAACGCGAGCCCTGTTCACCTAATCATTAATTAATAGAACCTGGCTTCAGAAGATCAAAGGCTTAAGTGTTGAAGGTGGCTAAAGGGTTAAAATGAGGCTGTAATCTTGTAAAGAAAAATCGAGATTTTAACAGGTTTTCCCACGCAAGCCCATCGAAACTATGAAAACCTACATCGTCACTACACCGAAAAACATAATGGCTTGAGTGGCGTGAATAGAAAAGTAGATTTTGTCGTCGGAAAATTTAATGGAAATTCTTTTTGATTTTTCCATATGTTTTCCCTACGAGCCACTCGTAAATTTCCCTTAATTTTACTCAACATCGACTTACTTTTCAACCCTATTCGAGGCTTGTATGTGAAAATGGGGCACCTAAATCTGTCACTATCTGACGGTCTATATGCTTCAAAACAATTATCATTGGAATTTTCAGCATTTCATCCATCGAACAAAAACCAGATATGGAATAATTCTGTATTTGGTACACAAGTTCAGGTATAATAAACAGAAATCAGTCAAATTATTTTCTTTCATTCTTGAATCACACTGTATACTACTCAAAATCCACGTACCATCTGGAAATTTCAAGTAACCATCTGGATATTTCCAGTTATTATCTCGAAATTTCCAGTTACTATTTGAAAATTTCTATCTACTATCTGGAAATTTCCAATCATTATCCGGACCTTTCCAGTTACTTTTTGTATTGATGAAATTCCTCTACCATCAGTACACATGCTGAAGTACTTGTTCAGATTGTTAAGAAGTGATTGTGAAACAAGTATGGCCCAAAACAAATCAAATGGGTGCGTGTTCATTGTACACATTGTATTTTCTGCTCGGATTCAGAAATACGGAAATTTTGAATTTAATGCGCACTAGGCATAATATTTCTACCAGTTTAAGGTATACTGAATTCAAAAAATGTATGTCGAAGGAGAAAGTTTTCAAGATTAGAAAATGTTATTTCATTCATTGAACAACAGCTTAACACTTCTGGACAATTGCATGGTTATCGCTGGATGCATTTGTTATGCAAGCAAAATGGTCAAATACAGTTCGTATCATCCTGGAATATCTTGATCCTGAAGATGTTGAACTCAGAAAGAGAAAGAGACTGAGACGTAGACAAAATTACAATAAAACTCCAAATTTCTTGTGGTAATACATCTTAAATACTTAGGAACAGTTTGTTAAACAGTATTCATTATGCAGATATTTCAATGTAAAACAGAATTCAGTTCACTTCGGAAAGCAAAATAATTTTCATAACTAGATGGTAACTCCAACAAACCTGAACAGGATGAGTGATGGGTGTTCTGGAATATCCTGAACAGTCAGTGAATGAAACTGAAATGTTTTGAATTGTTAAATCTGAACCTTTAGTGAATCTGAGGAAGGCAACCTTTGTTTTATCGTCGCTTTCTTTGATGAATTTTTTCAGATAATTGAAAATAGTCATTTCCGTAGGGCTAGAGTCTTCTTTTTGCAATTGAATTTTGGGTAAACAATTTTTAGAAGTGGGTGTTATAGAAAGAAGCTTACGAGACTCTGATTCTCGGTATTCTGATCACCTTCTCAAAACACCTTATGAAGTGGCTTTGTTTCCGTATCAGTTCCTGATATGTTCCCCAAAATTACTTTCAGTAGGTAAACGTTTTACATCAAAGGGCTATAAAAAATAGAGCAATTCATCATAATCTATTTCGAAGACTTTTAACCTGAGATCTATCTCAGAAAATTTTGAATCAGTTCTTCATTTTCGAAAATGTTTCCAAAGCAAAACTTCAAAAATACAAGAGCTCGTATTGGAATATATTTCTCATACTGAAATCCCCGTAATAAAACTTTTGCTATTGATTGCAGTTGAATATTTTCAACATAATGCCTCATTTATTGCACTTTTGAGCTTGTGCCCAGTGTGTGTTTTTCATAATAGGTTTGCCAAAATCCAAAGAGTGCCTCTCTAAGATCTCCCCCAAAATCCTCTGCGAACTCTGTTTCTCTAGTAGGCCAAATTATTTCAATTTGAATCTGACCAAGATCATAAAAAGAATGCTTGAATGCCTCAACCATATATTCGAATATGTTTCCCCTGTGAAGTACTAAAGTTTCAACATTGTTTTCAAAATAGTAAATGGAAATTTCCAGATAGTAACTGAAAATTTCCAGATTGTAACTGAAAATGTCCAGATAATAACTGGAAATTTCCATATAGTAACTGGAATTTCCAGAAAATTATTTGGAATAATTGTATATTTTAATATTACATAAGCCATTTCGTGCCTTCGTGTATTTCAGCTTTTTCTGTAAGAATAATCTCCAATCAATTCATCAGCCATGAAGTGGGAAAACATCAGGATATTGCTAAATTATTCATTAATCCAACACTAGCCGGACAAACCGATTGATTTGACCTTCGGCTGGAGATCAAACATCAGTCCATACATACATTAGTGACAACTGGAAAAAAGCGAATGTAGGCGACGCCGTCGTCGGGACGTTTGACGTCATAGGCGTCTCCCTGGATACGACGCCAACCTACAGTTATTTAACGTACATGCGGTGACGGTGTAATCCGGAATATCCTCATCCTGTCGACTTTTACAGCTCTTTCGATGCCACTTTCAAAACGATATACCTATAAAATACGAATATTGACCCTCTGCTAAGTGGCATCTGGTATTGTCAAAGGGTCGGGGTTGAATACACGGGAGGAATAGAGTTGTCTGGGAGTTCTGAGGAAAACATGTACTTTGGTCCTTCTGAGAAGCTCGGCTTTCACTAGATTGAAATCTCGATTTTTTGGTGAGAAGTGACTTTGATTTCGGATTCATGGAAATGCTTATTTTCTTATTCAAGATGACAGGGTTTGCGAAACTCTCATACGTTCGGTTCGAGGGGCGTGCAACTGAAAAAGTAGGACAAAGTAGTTTTCAGTACTGTAAAAGAACAGAAGAGTATGGAGAAGTACAAAAAAGTATAAAAAAGTACATTAAAATATGGAATAGCTATTTGTGTATTTAGAGCGCAAAGTGATTGATTGCCGGTCGACAAAGAGAGTTAACGGAGCGCAGTAATCTTTGGAGAGCGGCAATCTCACTTTGTTCTCGAAATATGGATTCATCCATAACATGGAATATTCCATGACAATTGAAGAATAAGAAAATAAATAAGACCAACACAATCACTTGACCAGACAAGCCAGAAATATACAGGGTGGGGCACCGAAAACGAAACAGATCGAATATCTTCAAAACGCATGTGTTGTAAAAAAAATGCAAAAACACGTCGATTTTTAATACAAGGGGGACATCTTCCTATCATAACCCCAACTGGCATACCTCTCCCCCCACCCTGTGGTCACTATCACCCAAGCAATTTGAATAGGGAAAGTAGTAAGTGTGACACATCATTGAAGAGGTAATTTCAGAAGGAATTCAGCCATGTCAATTTTTGTTCAACAACTGTTCCGAATTCCAAACTATGATACTTCATTTGCAAGGTAATTCGTCATAAATTCGTTGACCATGCATTATGGAATTTTTCTACTGGAAAAAACAAAATGATGACTCAAAAATGGCGCAAAAGATTTGCAATTATGGTCCGATTCGATTCAAAATTGATATGTGTTGGTTTTCAGGGTCATAAATTATGATTTGTTTGTCAATGCAAAAAAACAAGATGGTGGCTCCAAGATGGCGGCCGAAATTTGTAATTAGGGTCCGATTCGAATCAAAATTAGTATGTGGGGATTTTCAGGGTCGGAAATTATGATAATTTTGTCAATGCAAAAAACCAAGATGGTGGACGGAATTTGTAATTGAGGTTCGATTCGACTCAAAGTTTGCATATAAGGATTTTACAAGTTTATTTCGTCCCACACATACATACATACTTGCTTACTTACAGAGCAAGTTAATGAAAGCTTTTGAAAAATAAAAAATTGAACATTGAATAAACTTAAGAATTGGAATACCTTGCTTATATTTGAATTCAATCATTCCTGCATCAATTCACAGTAGATGCTCGAGAGAGACATGAGTAAAAGTTAGTCTCGAAACGCTGTCTGACGTTTTTGAGTAATGTATGAAAAAATTTCAATATTAATTTTTTAAATTTTTTTATGATTTCGTGAATTGCTCACATTAGCTTTCAAATTGAATATCATGAGTTGTAATTCGAAACAGTTGTCTTTCCCGCAAGATGGTGCCAAAATGAAAAGTTAGGTAGCAAACACTCACATGTCTGAATTCCTTATGGAATTACCTTTTCAATGCAGTATCACACTTAGTACTTTCCCCATTCAAATTGTATGAGTGACCAAGGCGTGGGGAGAGTGGTATGACAGTTGAGGTTATTATAGGAAGATTTGAAACCGACGTGTTTTTGCATTTTTTTTCACAATACATGTGTTTTGAAGAATTCGTTTTCGGTGCCTGGTCGAATCGAACCATAATTACAAATTTCGTCCACCATCTTGTTTTTTGCATCGACAAAAAAAATCATGAAAACCCTGAAAATCCCCACATACTAATTTTGATTGGAATTGGACCATAATTACAAATTTCGTCCGCCATCTTGGAGCCACCATCTTGTTTCTTTGCAATGACAGAAACATCATAATTTCTGACTATGGAAACCAGCACATATCAATTTTGAATCGAATCGGACCGTAATTGCAAATATTCTACGCCATTTTGGAGCCACCATTTTGTTTTTTCCCTCAGAAAAATTACATAATGCATTGTCACTGAATTTATGTCGAATTAGCTTGCAAATGATGTATCATAAATTGGAATACGGAACATGACTGATCTGAAGCATTTGAATGCGTTGATTGAAGTATCCTTTTGAACAAGATGAAACATTATGGTAAACGCGGTATCCCAAAAAGGTGGTTTGAGACATATTTCGGCGAGACCAAGAAAAAATTGAGCATGAAAGAAATCGATCTATTTTCGGAAATGACAGAATTGAAGGGAGGTGTCCCACAGGGCTCTATCCTTGGGCCCATTCCATTTCTAAAATATGTTTTTCTTGTTATGGCTTTGACATTTCGTCATTCGGCCAGTAGAGTATGTGGTACTGGTAGTATAGATGCTAGAAGTATTTTTAATTAAATAAGTCCCTACAAAAACAACAAGAAATAAGAGTTTGAAATTGAATACCGAAGAACAGGAATAGACAAATACACACGCTTCACGACCAGGGGTCCTTGGGGACAACTTTTTCTGAGACACACAACAAATAGAATGGAATTGGATTAAACATTTATACAATTGAATGCTATTTGAGGCTAAGATCGACATGACATTGGAAGGATTCGGCATATTTAAACTACAAAGTTTGTCATATCGATGAGTCGAATGAACTGACTCATCGGAATATTTGGAGCATGCAAAAAATATTTGGTCTTAGTCTCCCTCTTGATCACAATTTTTACTGGAAATTATATTTATCCGAAAAAGATGTTGTGATAAATGTGCGGGGTATATTGAGATTCGAAAACCAATGATGTTTGGGTATACATGGTTGTAGTAGTGTGTATCTGGTGGGACTGATATTACAGTATTCACTCCAGCTAAATGACCATGTTGATCGTTGTGTCACTCTCAAGTTAGCAAAAAAATCAGTTGCACATACTGGGTGACCAATGTTTTCTCCTCTTTCAACACCAGCTCTTGCCAGCTGATCCACATGTTCATTGTCCTCCAGTCCTAAATGTGCCTTTATCCATAGGAAATGAATTTGTGTTCCGCTGAGATTTAAGTTTGCCACCAGTTTCTTCATTTGTAATATGTACGGATTGTACTTAAAAATTGATAGTTCAACAGTTTCTAGAGATTCCAAAACAGATAAGGAATCAAAGACGATGAGATAGGAGTTTTTAACGAATGAAAGTGCTTCGAATATAGCTACATCCTCTGCTGAAAATATTGAGAAATTGTTATCTAATTTATACCATTTCTCTACATTTTGAGATGGTATGAAAAAACAAAACCTGTTCCATGCAAAGTTTTGGATGCGCCAGTGAAAATTACCACAGCATTTTTCCAGTTTGAAAGTGAGGAAAGAAAAATATGTTTACTTATTCACATGTAACTTAGTTGAACAACATTCAAGTTGAGGAAAAAGGAGATGTAATCATCCAGTAACGTTAAGTTGTTCGGATTTGATAGCTTTGCAAAAAGATGTTGATACTGCTGGAAGGCAATACATAAAGGTGGCGATTTTTCAATCTCCAGTATTTATTAGTAAGGTCTGCACTATTTAGGAGAGATATATTACGAAAGAGGTCAGAATTTTGTGTATATATTTTGGTGAGGAATTTTGCACTAAGATAAATTCGTCGAAACTCCAAAGGGGGTTCAAGAGCTTCCACATGCAGGGGAGCAATTGGTGTTGATCTCATTGCACCAAGACATATAATATATGTTAATGATATCCTCTGCGACTTTCCTTATGTGACCTTCTTTATATTTGCCGATGATACTGTGACTCTGAGATATAAACACTACTTAGTTTCTCACAAACGGCTATGAATGGTACTTCGGATTGGTTTGTAGTGAATGAGCTATCTCTCAACCTAAGTAAAATTCTGAGCATTTTATTCTCATTTCTATTCTTATATTTTCTCTCACTATTCCTTTTCTTATATTATTATTGTCGCGACTCGGGCTGCTAGGGTAGCACCTTGAGTCGTATAAGGGGTTGTTTTCCTTATACGAAAGGGTGTAGCTACAGATGGTAGCTATATAAACTCAATAGCATCAAGGGAATGTAAACATTTATTATACAACAACAGACTAAACCAATACTTACAGCTAAGGCCAAAGGGCCTAGCCTATAAAGCTAACTGAGCTCTCTCCTCTATAGGAGTCTATTACTACCTCCTCATCGTTCCATTCCTTCTGTATTTATATAAGCAAATGTTTATATCATTCATTCGGTCAACGATTTTAGCTCGTCACGCTAATTTCAATGTCGGTCGTATAATGGCAATGAACTAATATCGTGATCGAATTAATAAATACAAGTCGAATGGATCAATGCACTAGAACAATTCAAAGGGCATTACTCGATATTAACGACATTATTAAGCTTAAAAATCCCTACAATTTACAGTTGATATGAAATTCGTATTTCGAAAAGTATGAGTTTTTTCCGAATTCGATGTATTGTCTGGTTTTGTGGAAGGAGATATTAACGTTCTAGATTTCTTTCACTTCAAGCGGAAATGTATACCAACGCGTTGAGTTTGATAGCTATATAATAATAATATACCTTTCCATAAAATGAAGCTCCTAGGCAAACTCTAAAATTCAACATTTCAGCATAACCACATCTTTAAGCAAGCTTCCCTTGTGATTGTTTGGTATATAATTTCTGTTTCATCACGTTCATGCTTTCGTATTATTGTAACGAGTAACTATCCAAAAGAGCTACCTACATTGTAAATTGCATTTTATTTTCAGCGCGTGGACTGATGGCTGTGACTGACAGGTGAGTTTCCACAAGCAACAATTTGGTTATTATGTTTTGTTGCATGTTTTACAATTCCTCCACTCTTGACATTCGTTTAATTGTTTTGTTCATCTATCTCACTGGGCCCGTATAGATCAGGATCTGAATATTGAATGTGATGTTCGCTCGTTCATATGTTTGATGTGAATAACAATACGGTTTGTTTGTGGATGTGGGTAGAAGTTGGCAGGAATAAATTTCAGCTATATTATGATTTTACTCGATTAATCACTTCAGGTTTGACTGATCACTCAAGATAATATCATTGATGGTTTTGAGCACGAAAGGTGTCTGTGAAGTAAAAACAAATAAACTTTTAAGTGAGAACCAACAAGGGACTGTAAGGAATCAGGAATCAAAAACATTGTCGTGAAATATTACTCTAAAAATTTTCTTGATCCCAGCCAACAATGAACACAATCAAGTTATAATGGAGAAACAATTACCACAGCTGGAGGTATTGTACTTTACGATCGACATAATTGTTTTCAATTGCTGGAGTTGTTGAATTTCCGCAATAATAGTCTACCAAGTTGCCAGAGAGAGTATTACAATTCCGACAAGTTTTGTTAAGGAACCCAAAGACTTCACGACTTCAGCTCCAAGAAAGGATTTCAGTGATATTATTATGTCTTTCTAAGGAAACAATCGTTTTTGCAGTTTGAGAATGTTCAATTTACTTGAGGAACTGTAATTACTCTTATGTTGATTCAGTTGAAGTGAAGTATAAACTTCACAATGTTAGAACCAGTTTTTCGAAAGCCTTTCACTTATTTTGCTGGCTACGTGTATTCATAAAGTAGCAGAGGAATGGTGGAGAAGTTCAAGAATGTACGATTGAAATGGGTTTGAAAAAAAGGGAAGGAGAGAAAATATACGAAAGCCATTTGCAAAAATAAAAAAGAAGTAGAACGAAGCAACTGAGGTGAAGTATATTAACAAAAATATCACCTCAATGTTGGCCGGTTTTTCGAAACTAGTCTGCTAGTTAGCGTGAAGTCATAAAGAAGTGGAGAAAGGACAAAGAAGCTCAGGAAGTAAAAGAAGAAGTGATGTGGACGAAGTGGAAATGAAAACTGAGAATGATTGAAATGGATCTGGAAGCAAGGAGGCTATTGAAAGATACAGGAAAGAGAAAAAAATACTAATGCTATTTGCGAAAATAGAAAAGAAGTAGAACGAAGCAACAAATGCAAAGAGAGCCAAAAAATCACTTCAATATTAGGACCGGTTTGTCGAATTCCTGTTAAGCGTGTAGTCAAGAAGTAGCCGACGAAAGGTTGAGATGTTCTGACTGTAAAGGAAGAAGTTAATAGGAAAAAAGGGGAAAACAAAAACAAAATACGTTCGAAATGGATCTGAAAAAAAAGAGGATATAGATGGATACAGGAAAAAGAGGTAAGATACGGAAGAAATTTGCAAAAAAAGGAAAGAATTAGGACGAAGCAGCAAAAACTGTGAGGTATATCAACAAAAAATCAATTCAATGATAGAACCGGTTTTTTTAAACTGTTTTGCTACCACTATTTGGCAGATAATTTAATTTAATTAATTAATTTAATTAATTTTCAACCCATTCTTGGAATAATCCATTTAAGTGGGTGAAAATAGGCAAAGAACAGGCATCTACATGCCTAGGTGTATTTCACCCATGACGATGGATAATTTGTCATAGTTATTTTCGTATTGTTATTAATTGATATTGAAATTGTATTCTATAATTTCTGCATTGAATTTGATTTGATTTGAATATGATAACTTGTAGTCTTAAAGTATCAGAGGAAGAGTTGAGACATTCAGAAAGTAAAAGAAGAAATGATGGGGAAGAAAAACAAATTCGATTGAAATGAATATAAAATAGAGAGGAAATTAAAGGATACAGAAAGGAAAGAAAAGATACCAAAGCTATTTGCGAAAATGAAAATGGAGTAGATTTTCGAATCTATTTTGCTAGTTAGCGAGTAGTAATGGAAGAGCAGAGGAAGGGTTAAGGATTCCGGAAAGTAAAAGAAGACATGATGGGAAAGAAGTGGGAGTTAAAAACTGAGTACGATCGAAATGGATCTGGAAATGAAGGGGGCTATCAAAGGTTACAGGAAGGAGAAGAAAGATACTAAAGCTATTTGCGAAAATAGAAAAGAAGTAGAACAGAGAAACAAATGAGAACAAAATATTTTTGAAATGGATCCGAAAGTAGAGAGGATAAAGATAGATACAGGAAATAGAGATTAGATACGGAATAAATTTGCAAAAATAGAGAAGAAGCAGAATCAAGAAACAAAAGTGAAGTATGGGATCAAAAAATCACTTCAATGTTAGATGGTTTACGGAAGTGAAAGAAGAAATGATGTGGGAGATGGGGAAAACAAAAACAAAGTATGGATCTGATAGAATAGAGGCCATGAAAGGATACTGAAAAGAGGGAAAATTACGAAACAAATTTGCAAAAATAGAAAAGAACTAGAATGTAGCAACGAATGTAAAGCGTATTAACAAAAAAAACAATTCAATGCTATATAAGACTGGTTTATCGAAACTTCGAAAGTCTTAAAGTATCAGTGAATCAGTTGAGAAATTCAGAAAGTAAAAGAAGAAATGATGGTGAAGTAGGGGAAAACAAAAACAATGTACGATTGAAATAAATCTGAAAAAACAGAAAATGAATGCATACAGGAAGGAAAGTAAGATTGAAGAAGAGTACGATTGAAATGGATCTGGAAGTACAGGGGCTATCAAAGCATACAGGAAGGAGACACCATATACAGAGAAAATGAGTAGAATTAAGCAACAAAATAAATGCAAACTATTCTGTCAAACACCGGTTTGTCGATACTATGTCACTAGTTAGCATGTAATCATAAAGTAGCAGAGGGAGGGTTATTGAGTTCAAAATGTAGGATAAGAAATGATGTGGTAGAAGCGCAAAATAAAAACAGTGTCCGATTGAAACGGATCTGAAATGAAAGAGAATGCCTATGAGAGGGGACGGGTAGGAATGAAAAGGTGTGAAAGAAATGAGCGAAAATAGTGAAGAAGTAGATTGAATCTACAAATGTGAAGTGTATTAATACAAAATACTGCCAACTGCCATCTGCCATCTGCCAACTTGACAACCCAGAAAACAAAGAAGAAGAATGCAGTAATTGAAGAATAATATAAAAAGATTTTGAGTATTGAAATTAGGAGAACTTATACAGGGCAATTCAAATTCGACCACCACCATTGGGATCTCCTAAACTACAGGAGATACGTCGAAGCTTAAATTGGGGCAAAGTTGCGTATTCTGGTGCTTAACAAAATACTGTTTTGAAACTTGGAAAATTCCGAATATTTCCGGAAATATCGGGAAAAAACTGAAAATCAGAATTTTCGTTTTTATTTTTTTCTATCGTTATTTGACAACATAGCTCAAAACCAAAAGTACATTTTCATTGATACTTTTTTTCAGCTACACGTTTTCATGTTCAGATTTACTATCCGACGTTTCGTCTTCTGGCATTCATCATCAAATTTTTCTGTTATGGGCGCCATATTGTTTTTTATCGCTTTCAAAAAATGTTCGGCTCCTCCACCATTTCATCGAATTGAATAATATTTGTTTCTTCTCTTTGAAGTTTGTCGTGAATATAACTTTTTGGCCAAGTTAACATGATAAATTCCTGTCAGCTGTTTTGAATAATATAAATCCAAACGAGGAAGTTCAGGTGCGTGCAAGTGGTTTAATAAAGTCCAATGACCATTCCTCAAATGTCAGTTTTCAGCTTGAACTCTTGTTTGCATAATATTAACTTCTAATTGATCTAATATTTCCTGCGCTGTTTGTAATGTACCAGGCATGGTTATTGGGGGATGGAATATATTTATCAGAGCTCCAGCGATCTGATAATATTCCTTTATATTAGCAGCATGGTGTATCAAAAGTGTATTTTGTTAAGAATTTGAATATTGATTTTAAATGTCCTTTATCTTTTTTTCACGATTACAAATCTCTTCTGTTACATAATTTTAAAATCACCATAAAAAAGGGAATTTATTGATGTAGTATGCAGCAGTAGCCCAGTACATTTTGTTTTCACTACGATGGGCTGAACTTCATGAAAAAATTCTACTCCCAAAACTTCTAATAAAAACATTTTCCAAAGGTTTTGAGTATTTTCGGAACGTACAAGGTAGAATAATTATTTTACAATATTTTATCGAGTAAATGAATTAGAAAAGTGCAAAATTGTACCAACAGCACATAAAAACTACCAAGAGGGGCAAAAATACATAATTTTTATAAAAATTAAATGTCTCGAAAACAGTGATACTTTTATACAGGGGATTTTTTCATAGCAAGTAGGGTACCCTTTGATCTACATTCTCCTTCAGTTTGACGTGGTCTTTATGGGACATCCGTATTTGAAGGAAATAATGATAAGATTGCCATCATATTGTTTGGATGAAAAAAAACAGATCATAGCAAGTTGACAAAACTTCTACATCCGACCAACAAACTCAAAGTGAAGGTAATATGAGAGTATCACAGATATTCACCAGGGAAATATTTAATTAAAGGGAGATTTCCAAAAAAATAGATTCTCGGATTTTCTTCCATACATATCTTTTGAATAGCCTAGAATATCATATATGAATCATTTATATTCCAAAATAACTTAATATCACCTGCTTACATGCAGTAAAATGTTTATAAAATTTTATTATAGATAGGATACAGGGACGATCAAGTTTCTGACTCGCCCTTTGAAAAATGAAAAACACCTCATTATTATAAACCAACTAGATATTTGAATTCCTGAAAGTTGAATTATATTTCAAGTCAACGTTCCGTTTTTTTAATTTTTGAGTACCCCGGTAGCAAATGAAACTTTTTCTCATGAGGGACTGATGTATAGTGGCATTGAAACACTATCGCAGAAAAGAATTCTTGATGCTTTGAAGAAAATAAGAAATACATACTTTCAAAAAATGGCTATTTTCCAACTTCAACACCCTATATCTCTGAAACTAGTCATTGGATTGAGTTGAGCCCATGGACACTATTGTTCAGAAAGTCGTCAACTACAATATACTAACAATTAGGCATAAGATGTCCAGAGAACTGCTCATTGCTAATATCCTATACAATAGGAAAAGTTGGGTCAAAAATCCATCAGAAAACAACTACTTTCCTGGCTAATGCCACGACGAACATTGAATTACATCTGATGAAATTTCCGTGCAGAGTTCCTACAAGGTTATCTCTGTAATTGAAATCGAAACATTCGAATCACCGATATATCAATTTCGTAGCGTTGCTATTGTATTTCCTATTGTATAGGATATTAGCAATGAGCAGTTCTCCGGACATCTTATGCCTCATGTCATAAGCTCATTGTGAACTACAGATTTCTTTTCCGTGTTATACGGTCTTGACGATCGTGGTTCATGGGTATTGCTTAGTTGGGTGGCCGGCGTTGAGATGGCGCTCGCAGTTTGGAGTTATCCACTCTGCGGGCGTGATCTTAGTTTTGATCTTGAAATGGGTTTGGTTGTCGATTCATTCGTTGCAGTCATTAGTTATTGACTGCTAGACCTAGTACTAATGAGAAGCAACACTCCGAAATCGATATATAGGTGGTCTGAATGTTTCGATGAACATTCCCATGCAACAAGCAATTGCAGAGATAAACTTGTAGGAACTCTGCACGGAAATTTAATCAGATGTAATTCAATGTTCGTCGTGGCATTAGCTAGGAAAGTAGTTGTTTTCTGATGGAGTTTCGACCAACTTTTCCTATTGTATAGGATGTTAGCAATGAGCAGTTCTCCGGACATCTTATGCCTCATGTCATAAGCTCATTGTGAACTACAGATTTCCTTTCCGTGTTATACGGTCTTGACGATCGTGGTTCATGGGATTGCTTAGTTGGGTGGCTGGCGTTGAGATGGCGCTCGCAGTTTGGAGTTATCCACTGTGCGGGCGTGATCTCAGTTTCGGTCTTGAAATGGGTTTGGTTGTCGATTCATTCGTTGCAGTCATTAGTTATCGACTGCTAGACCTACCCAATACTGATGAAGAGCAACACTCCGAAATCGATATATCGGTGGTCCGAATGTTTCGATGAACATTCCTATGCAACAAGAAATTGCAGAGATAACCTTGTAGGAACTCTGCATGGAAATTTCATCAGATGTAATTCAATGTTCATCGTGGCATTAGCCAGGAAAGTAGTTGTTTTCTGATGGATTTTCGACCCAACTTTTCCTATTGTATAGGATTTTAGCAATGAGCAGTTCTCCGGACATCTTATGCCTCATGTCATAAGCTAATTGTGAACTACAGATTTCTTTTCCATACTAACAATTCATGAAATTTCAACGAAGGCCATTTCTCCATAAGCCGGCTGCCTGGTCCTTTGCCTTCTATTTTCGGTAATCATCATTTTTTCCATGTTCAATTAAATAATAAATATTTACTTGAATCTGGCGTCACAGCTGAACCTCAAGATTGTAGAGGTATTACAACAAAAATCATTTTCCTGAAAGTAACGTGGAGAAACAACGATTATGATCAACCAAGAGCCAACCCACCTTGAACCAAAAATTTCAGCAATTTATTCATCTGATTTCTGAATACATTTCTGTGAGAATATTCTTGACATTTATTTTCTGCATTGAAAGTATTTCGATATTCCTTTCAATCGGATATGTTGAAATACATGTCTTTCATGTTGGAATACAAAAATATTCTTACCGATTTTCCAGAGCGGTGATGTGTACTAATGCCCATCTGAATGCTGAAAGCTATTGTTGAAGGAATGTATTTCATCTCATGCTGTTGTGAGTTTGATACGGAAAAGAGATTGTGTCGAAAGGAATTATTGTTATTTTCACAACAGGAATTCAATATGATTGATAGTCTGCAATACGAAATTCGAAACGTCGACCTATTCATTGTGTCTATGGCAAAAAATCCTTCGTTATTGCAGAAGCAAGATGAAATCGATATTTTCATCACAACAAGAACCACCAACACGCAGATTTTAATTCGGTTTTCATCGCTTTGTGTTCATGTTTCATACTTTCTAATTACGAAGTGCATGTACGACAAAATACATTGCATGGTTTTTGTGGATTCCAGGATATGTTCAAACCTAACCTTCAATGAGATTTTTTTTCTCTGAAGGGGAGATGGCATTAAGTTAATATTTGCCACAGGAAATTGATATACGCGGATGACTTCAAGTAATAGATAGAAAGATATTTATTGATAGATAGATGATTATTGGACAACTTTACATTTACATGATTGCTGCAAGTCAGGCGTTTAACAGAAGAAATATAAACAAAATTTAAAAACTTTATGGTAGGTTTTTTCCATCTCCAGAGGAGTCATGTATTGGTTCAATTTTCAATTGAGAATGTTTCTCTTTACAACAAGAGAGGTTTTCTTGTACGATGGAAAAATTGCGACTAAATTCCAACTCTCAGTCGCAGTTAATTCTACAACTGACTTTATGAACATCCTGTTCATATTTTCAATAAAATCAACTTGCCATACCCATGACAGGTTTTATGTCAGAATAGTATTTTCCAAGTTTCACCGCACAAGAAATGGTCCAACAATTCCTTCATTACAGTGTGAAATTGTTTGTGAAGAGTATGTTATCCAATTCTTCCGACCTCCCTGATGATCTTAGAAGAGTGAAATAGATTTTTGTCGACCAAAATGTATTGGAGGCCTAGCGAAAGAGATGCAATTCACGCATCAATGAAATGAGCGATTTTCTGTGAGTGAAACTTCTGAATAACATTCTCCCTTATCTCATTTATAGATAAGAATCTCCAATGGAAACTGGACATTTAATAAATAATCAGCTATCTGAATGAAAATGCAAATTTTCACTTTCAGATTTTTTCTCTCAAGTTATATAGGGCATTTCTCAATATCTATCAGATGTAGTTCAATGTCCAGCGTGGCTTTAGCCGGTGAAGTAGTTGTTTTCTGTTAGATATTACAAAAAAGTAACAATTTTATCGTAGGTATTTTTCCATTTCCAGAAGAGTCATGTATTGTTTCAATTTTCAATTGAGAATGTTTCTCTTAACAAAATATATTATATATACACATACACACCCATATATACACATATACAAAAAATTACAAAAAAATATGAAAATATTAAAATGTCCATAAAGACTTTTACATAAAAATACTCAAAAGGGAACCTCAAGTTCTAACTGTATTGACCCTGATAAGGTGACAAAAAAATCAGTGTGTAAAATTGTGTAAAATTTACGGCTGGGCGGAGCCCTATTTTCGGCGTGGAATTAAAATTATAAATAATAGAGATAGAATTCCAGGAGTCGAAACTTTTTTCTAGGAAATTTCCTCCTCTTTAAGAATATTTTTTCAAAATTCCGTAAATGTTAATAAAACGAAATGCTATCTTTTTTTATCTTAATTTGTTTATAACAATTGCAATTTTTTATGTGCTAATACATACTACCGATACATTTTTCTAGACGTCATTCCGAATCGAATGATCCATCGCTCATATTTTTAGGAGCTTTATCAAGAATTAACTCGTTTCCGAACTTGTTAATCAGACTAATGGATTTTGAAAAAAAAAATAGGATATTAAAGGATACAGGAAGGAGAGAAAATATACAAAAGTAATTTGCGAAAATAGAAAGGAGAAACAAATGTGAAGCATGGTTACAAAAAATCACTTCATTGTTGGAACCGGTTTTCCGAAACACGTTTGTCAGCTAGCGTGTAGTCATAAAGTAGTAGAGGAAGGGTTAAGATGTTCAGAAAGTGAAAGAAGGAATGACGAGGATGAAGTGGGAAATAAAACTTGGATACGTTTGAAATGGATCTGTAAATGGGCTATGAAAGGATACAGGAAGGAAAAAAAATATACGAAAGTGTAAAATTTAATGAGTTTAGATACTCCAGAATGTCATAAGAACAGTTTTTCAACAAAAATTATTTGATTTTGAGTTTGAATTATTTGGGGTTGAGTATCTTGATATAATCTGGTATATGATGATGAAGGTTCATATTTAGGGAATTTTTCTGAGACTTTGTTAGACTATTTCAAAGTTGGATAAGCATTTCAGCATTTCTTGTCTGAAAATTCTCATGACTTTCAGAAGGCAGCGTGCATTATTATAGATAGATAGATAGTTTTATTGTCTTAGAAAAAGTATATTTTTGTCACAAGGGTTCGGTTTACATGCTAACTCGATTTAATAGAATATAAATATAGTAAATAAAGTAGCTACATTGAGAAAAAAAAAGTTGAACTTATATGAAAGTAGTGATGCAGAGTTACACAAATTCCTATAAGATACCGTAAAACGGGGTTACTTCGACAGCGGGGGTAACTTCGACACGTATAATATCATGCATGTTTTTGCATACAAATTGACTTCTTAGTGTTTTTTCGGTTATCCATTTATTGTTTATTGTTACGAGTATCACTATTATTATCATTATTACTATTTTTTTGTTTTTATTATTATTATTATTTCTAGTTTTGTTTTTCCTCGTTGTTTCAAGTAAAACGTACCTAATTTTTTTGTAAGATGCCGCGCACCTACGTCAAAAAGCTGGGAGGTAGACCGTACCTCAACTATAATAAGGAGAGCATGGAGAAAGCCATTGAAGCTGTGAAGAAAGGCATGTCCAAATCTAGAGCAAGTCTAAAGTTTAAGGTTCCAAGAACAACTTTGATCGATAAAATTAGTGGAACCCATCTTTTAAAACCGGGTCGTCCATGTATACTGACTGTCGAGGAAGAACAGATGATAGCAAAAACCCTTGGTGCAGTTTCCCCATGACGCACCAAGATATTCGCATAGATGTGGCAAAGTTTGTAACGAAGCAAGGCAGGGATATTCCGGGATGGAAGAACAACGAACCAGGTTTGGATTTCATAAACAAATTTGCTGAAAGAAACAACCTGACAACCCGGTTGGCTTCAAATATCAAACGTCAGCGCTCTGCGGTGGGTAAACCGGAAATAAATGAATTTTTCGACAACATTAAAGACAACTTGGAACATGCGTTACCGGAACATGTCTATAATTACGACGAAACTAACATCACTGATGATCCTGGTGCAAAAAAAGTATTGGTGCCCAGAGGAACTAAGAGAGTCGAGCGAGTTCAAGAGCACTCTAGGACATCGATCAGTATAATGATTTGCGGAACAGCTAAGGGCATCCTGCTTCCACCCATGGTGGTCTACAAAGCCCAACACTTATACGAAAATTGGACGACAGGAGGTCCTGCGGGCACAGTATATGAGGTCACGCAAAGTGGTTGGTTTGATATGACAACATTTGAAAAATGGTTCTTCGATATTTTGATCCCTCACATAAACGCCAATAATAATAATAGAACAATTCCCCAACTTGCTGAATCGCTTGTGGTCTCATATAGCAGAAAACGCTTCCACAAACCTGCAATCTGGCTTTAGGGCAACAGGGCTAAGCCCATTTGATCCAGAAAGAGTTTTCGCCAAACTTCCTGGCAACGAATTGAGTTCCGAGAGGGTACTAGATTCCAGTTTACTAGAATTTCTAAAGGAATCTAGAGGATATTCTAATGCGCAGGCAACGCCTCGCAAATGAGGAAAGACAATAGCAACACGGCCAGGTCAACAAATGCAGATGCCAGTTGCAACAAGCACTCCATCCCGCTCGGAAGCAGCAATGGAACAAGTTGATTTACCAGAAATTGTTCATGTTGAAACAACTTCCATCACGCAAAACCCGAAGAAAAACTCAAAGGCAAGTCGCCCTAAACCACTGAAAATGAAAATCGTTGAACCTGATGCACCTGGACCATCGAGAAAGAGATCCACAAAAAAAGTCACTGATTCTGATTCTCTTTGCTCTGTATGCAAATGTTCTTACGCACACTATACTGTAGACAAAGACTGGATTTGTTGCATTTCGTGTTTGAAGTGGGTGTGCGGTATTTGCAATCTTGGCTCCAATGACCCTCAATATGAATGTCCTGCCTGCAATTGCTGTTCCATTTGTCTAATAGAGTTTTCCGAATACACGAACCAAAAAGCTTGGATTAAGTGTGTGACTTGTGGAAAGTGGGTTTGTGGACACTGCAACGGGGGTTCCAACCAAGCGAGCTACGAATGTGCCTCATGTTTCGATGATGATTAAGCATTTGTCCCTGACTTGTTCCTATGTTCTTAGCATATTTAGATTTTTTTTTACTTGTGTTACCTACTTTATTCAAGAGTTTTTGTTTAGTTAAAAGGATGTTTTTTAGTTTAGATTTATATGCCAAATATGCCTTACCAAAGTTGCTAAATATGTAAATGATTTTCTGCAAGTATTATTTTTAACAACCAATTTACTATTATTATTATTATTATTATTGTTATTATTATTATTATTATATATTTATTTTTACATTTTTCGGTGTCGAAGTTACCCTGGAGAAAGCTAACTTCGATTTTATGCATAATTCTGCATGGTGTCGAATTTACCCCCCACCCGGGGTAACTTCGACACCAAAAAGAAATTTTAAAAAAAAGGTGAAGGGGGGGTGGGGCCACAATAATTTTTTTAGTGAATAGAACCAAGGCTTCAATTGTTACAATGGAATAGGAGCCAAGGTTGTCAAGCGTATAGTTTCCATTACAGAGCAACAAACATGCCAAAAACCTGTCGAAGTAACCCCGTTTTACGGTACCTAGTTTCCACCATTTGAACAGTCATTCATTCAAAATGGAAGATCGCAACTTCATAATATTAATCAAGGATTTCACAAGGTTTGTTAAGTGTAAAAAGTTATGGGTATTGAGCAGAAGTACTAGACCATCGATATCACCGAATTCAGAGAGAATCGCATTTTGTCTTGTGCCTGCGTAGATAAGACATTCAAACAGAATATGTTGCAAAGACTCAGTCACGTGTAGGTTACAAATCGAATATATCTCTGACGTGTCAATATGGTAAAAGGAGCCATGAAACGAGAACATCAAGGATTTTTTCATAGACATTCTGATTTGAGCAATAATACGCGTTATATAGATTTGTGAGAGAATACTTAAGTAAGATTTTGATGGATCGGTAACTGTTAAGCCATTGTATATCAGCGGGTAGGAAGAAATCATAAGTCTCTCTATGTCAAGCGAAATTAGCTTTTGCTTGAATTTTGCCAAAATATCGTCCGTAAGCTTTTTCGAGTGATAATTGAGAAAACGATGCCATATATTCTTACAGTCAGCGAATATAAAGTATTCTCTTAACTGAGAGGGGACTTAACGACTCACCCTGTAGGACTCCTTCAGAAATATCATACTTTTTGCTAAACACATTATCTTGTTTTATTGAAAAGAATGCTCCGTCATAGAGATTTCTGATGATTCTAATAATTTTCGAACTTATGCCTACGTTATACAATTTCAGCCACAATAGATTATGATTAATGCTATCGAATGCTCGACGGAAATCAACAAATACTGCATACACTTTTCTCCCACGAAGCCTGAAGTGAATTTGCAAGACGGGGTTTAATACAAAAATATTGTCCACACATCCCCTATCCCTTCTAAAACCAAACTGAGACTCTGGAAAGATAGAATTATCTTCACACCAATTTGAAAGACGGTTCAAAAGTATTAAAGTAAATAGTTTTACTATGCAGTCGATCAATGCTATCCCACGATAATTATTTGGATCATCTAAAGGACATTTTTTATGCAGTAATATAATGATTGTTTCGTGCCAATCTCCAATTTTGTGGCAAGTATTTTAAGTATTCGTAGATAATTCCATCTTTGCCAGGAGATTTACCATTTTTATAGAGGTATAAAGATGCATTCAATTCTTCCATAGATATAGTTTGGTCTAGGGCAATATTTCGTGCATCATAAAAACATATGGCGTTCATTATTATTCTCAGGACCGTCTTCTGTTGTCTGAATACTTGAATGGAATCAAAGGAATTACTCCACAAAATCATACCGTAATTTATATGTGAATGGAACATAGCGACATATGCACTTTTCCAAGCATGTAGATTCACTGCTTTTTCAAGTTGCCTGAGAGCAAAAATCCTCCTAGACAGTTTCCTATTCAACTCGTTTATAGGTATGATTAGCCCAAGATAAGTGGCATCAAGAATTATGCAAAGTAATTTTCCATTTTCATTAATCGAGCTAGTGGAATTTGTGGAGAATAAAATTTCCTATGTCTTTTCTTCATTCAGTTTCAATTAATTCACTATGAACCATCGCGAAGTATCGTCTGCGAAAAGAACATATTTATCTGGGCTCATAAATATAACAATGGTCCCAATACATATCCTTGGGGCACACCATGTAATATGTTTTTTACATCAGAAAACGTATCATCCATACAGACCGACTCGGTTCTGTCCGTGAAATAGGATTCAAACAAATTCAGAGGTAATCTTCTCACACCATAATATTCCAGCTTTCCAAAAAGAGAAAAATGAGAAACACAGTCGAACGCCTTGGAAATATCACATAGTGTAATAGTCACGAGATCAACACTTGCAACTCACGACCTCCAATAAAGCATCATCTGTGGACTTTTCTGCTCTGAACCCATACTGGTTTTGCTGAAAAAATCACGAACGAATCTGTTCTTTAGGATGATCGAAGTTGGGCGATAATTCTCCAGTATACATTTATCAATCAAGCTGTTGATAAAAATAAGAGGCTCTTTTCACACAAAATTAAAGACTCAAACGGCCTATACTACTTTTTATAAGATAGTTCGTAAATGAAAACACCGCGGTTTTCGCCCCAGCAAAATCGCTTTGTGAAATTTTTCGAACAAGAAAAAGTGAAAAAAATTGCAACTTTTTTTTTTCTCTAATATCTCAAAAAGGATTGGAGGAATTATTTTACAGCCAATAGAACTTTTGTAGAGAATAAAAAACTCACAAAATAGTTTTTTATACGACCAGATCGGTGCATTTTTCACTGAGAAAATCCGTGAAATCCTCGAAAAAGAGACCGTTTCAAACATTCATAATTTTCAAAAATCCGCGCAAGATGGTTTCTGTGCGATGTGTAGTTTTTGCACAATCGCATTATAAACAATTCAAGGGAAAATCATTTTTCATATCAAACTCTGAAAACAGAGAGAAAAAGTGGTTCTCATACAGGAAAAATATACAAAATCTAGTGCAAGCTTTTTCAGGTATCAACATTTTCAGAACCAATAGATACACTCTTGCAAGTGAGCGTGAATCACATAACAGAAGGAGAAAAATATCTCTGATGTGGAAATATTTCATACAGTACGGAATATAAATTCAGTGGGAATACCAGCAATTTAACTTATCATTCGAAAAGATTTCATAGCACTCTAATTGCTGCACAAGGTTCTTGTTCCAGTGATACTTCAAGTAGTGATCCTTATTCTGCTACCTCAATCTTCAAGTCCATTTTTTTAGGTATGAAGATACCTGAACTGACTACCATCTATTCAGTATTGTAATTGAAGTTGGATCTAGACTTCTTGACCCAAACAGAATATGTGTTACCAAGCAAATCTCAATAAGAGACCATGTATTGAAAAATTTGTATTCAGAACATTTTGAAAGAGAGTATGAAAAATATTGATTTCCTTGCGATAACAGGCTTTGACGCTCTGTTGCAATCCTATACTTCTGTAAAGTTTCAACTGTTAAACAAATAGTAACAAATCGGTATGATTTGTTCAAAATATGTCAAAAGATTTAGTTGAAATGTTCCACGAATGGAACATACATTATTTGTTCCGTCACAGAAAATGCTTCAAATGAAATAAAAATGTGTGAGATTTTGAAAATTCGAAATCTTTCTTGTTTTGCTCAGACCTTAACTTTGGTTGTCCAAGATAGTTTTGAACCAGGTTATGTGAAAGATGTAATAAAAAAGTGCAATGACATTATAGGATTTATCAAAAGCAGAAAATTTTTCTAAAGACGCTTTTAGGGAGAACAAGAGGAGGAGGAAAAGTTCAAGAAGTTCCAAGGAGCTGGAATGGTTGTTCAAATATGATGAAAATTATCAAAACATCAGATGTCTTGAACCGAAAAAAGCCCCAGTCACTGCGGAAGAAATCACAATTGACAATTTGCAACGAACAAATCATCAGGGACCAAGTATGTTACTGTAGCATTAATAATACCATTTGGTTTTGGTATATACACCAATATTGAAAACACTAAAAAAAGTTATAACAAAAGAAGGGCAAACACTTTGTAGTGATCAAATTGGGTCCGTGAAGCAACGTCTGCTTCCTTGCGAATCCAGAAATGTGGCAAGAATATCCACCATTTTTTATCCAAGGTTTCAAAAAGAAGGTTTTAGAACAATAATAGTTATTTATGTATCAAGGGCGTAAAGTAGGCGTCTATGGCCTGCGGCCTTAAACGCATTTTACGCACGTGATACATACAAAATTTTATGCACTATCGGTTTTATAGCGTGAATCACAAATACTGACTTGAATTGCAACGGTCTACACGTTTCATACGTTATGCATACAATAATTAAGGGTAACATAATATGAGGAATGTGAAACTATAGTAGCTGAGTGCTATATTGGAGAATCTATTTCAAATAAATAGATCATCACCGAAAAAATTGCCAACGATTATGAACAAATGTTAGAAAGAGTATTGCTCTATGGAACTGAAATGATTCTAATTCGTGTTAGGAATTGCATGAAATGATGTGTGAGTATAGACAATTTGAGAATTTTGTCTATTTTACGGCCCGCCGGGCAATAATGTGCCCACGGGCGGTAAAGTGCCACTTTACGCCCGGCGAACCGGGCGGTAAAGTGTACTTTACCGCCCGCTAGTGCATAAATGAATATACGACAATCATCACAATCTCTATTTAATGATAGTTTCGTGACAAGACACATATCAGATGTCTTTCGATGATGAGTCTTACTGATGGAAGGACGGGTCTATGTCTGTGATTATGTTCTAGTATTATTATTATTTTGAGTTTCGTTTTGAAACAAAGCCCACATCATGAGGTGCTGATTGGGATCAACATATCTTGATGCAGTTGCAAAGTGGTCGTGGTGTTAGAGCAAAAGAATTTAGTTTTTTGGTAATAACTCAAAAACTATCAATATTTGAGAAATTTTTAAAAAAGTTTCGTAAAAAGGAGGAAATTCACAATGAAAATGTCCATATCTCCATTATTTATAATTTTAATTTAACGCTGAAAATAGTGCTCCGCAAGGCCGTTACAGCACGGTCGCCCTGCTGCAAAATATCACAGAAAATTATTTTTCTAAAGCATTAAATGTTAATTAAAATTTTTCAATAAATCGTGGTATCATGAGGACACTTGAAAGAATAAATCCCCATTGGAAAAAAAGGTTTGAATCTTTTATTAAAAAAGTTATACTATTGTTAATTAACAATATTTTTTCCAGTCTCCGTTTTCATAAATAACTATGTTAGAGTTTAAATAATTGACCTATAAATTGTTGGCTTCATGGTGCCCTTCTATTATACTCAACAAGATCACATGATAAAAGTTTATAAAAGTTTTTTACTTTGTTCATTATAATTTCTAAAGGAAAATTAAATATCCAACAAATGTTGTTAAATAATTTTTTTACGAATGTTTTTTCATCGATGTTTTTACATCTAACAATGGCACTAATAAATACATGTGTGTATAACTTTTTGACGTCATTTGTTTATAAATTATTTATGAATAAATACAATATTTAAAAAAAATGTAATTCCATAAGGCTGTCTTGGAAAAGCAACGGTTTTTTTTCTGTAACTGAAAAAATTACATAAACAACCATATGTAGCAAAGTAGGGAGAATATTTTCTCTGTTTTTTTAATAACACTTTCTATTATTTTTAATTTATATATGGCTGTCTTTGTTTTTTTTGTTCCAGAAAAAAATGAAACCGCTTTCACAATTTGTTTATAACAAATTGTTAAGTTAATGAACAATGATATTACCTATTCATAAATTTTATTTTTGTTTTCCTAGAGAAGTACAAATTATGATTTCTATACAGGGTGTCCGGTAAACCTTGTACAATATTGAAACTGGTGATAGTCATCTGGAGTTTAACTTGAACATGAAAAACTGGACCTAAGAAGGATATAATTTCCTAACTAATAATTTGAACAATCGAAATATAAAAAAAAAACGGTTATAAGCTATCAAAAAATTCAATTAAGAAAAACGAAATACTAATCCATTGGGCTATAGCTCATATTTTCAGGAGCTTTATCTCTATTTTTCACCTTTTCCACGTTTCTCACGTTGATCAGACTAATTATTACACTTATTACTTCTAGAATGAGTTTTTCAGGTTGAGGTCCTTTTAGAATACCTAAATTCAGGTAACTCTAGTGAACTCATTTGTAGAAAATTGCGAATGATTTTTTCTCCGAACCATCACATTCAATCGTTGCTTTTGTCAAAACAACAAAGGAAAAACAAAGTAGAATTCTCTTGTCTTCAGAGTCCGCTATCAAAGGAATTCGAGCACATCTAACATATTCCCGGCCTTTGGTGCATCGTTTGTTCACCTTGCGGCATTATTATAATTGTTCAGTTAGGGAGTCTCTAGTGGCAGTAGCAGAACATAAATCGATGAATTTTCTTCTCTCTCACGCCCTCCTCTCTTTCTCTCCCATTTAATTATTATTTTGTAAGTATATGTTTTTCAGTATACCGCGTATCGTAGACTGATCTCTCTACTTACATCATTGCGTAATACTTGTTGCTCAATTAATAAAGTTTGTTCATATTTCAAATAAATTGTTGTTAAAATTATTTCCATCAACCTGTTGCACCCATAAGTGCAACCCTCAGTAGGCTTCGAGAGACTCGTGAAAGCTATGGCGAGCTTTGAAACAGTGAAGTTGCTTTGAGCAACTATTTGACACCTATTCTCCTCTCCTTACACTTGTAATTCATTGAAACATTGGGAGACTTGCGGCAAGAACCACTATCCTAGTACAAGATTGAGTACTAGTGTATACGAAAGTATTGACATTTGAGTTGAAAAAAACTAAAGAATGCACCCAACAAAGAAACTCAGAAACTTGGTTCGTGAGTTTTTGTTAATGTGTGAAAGATTTTCAAAATTGCTACTGTACAGGAAAAAAAATCAGCACCTCTTTTACCAAAAGGTTTCCGTCTTATCATTTTATCTCTTCTGGTTGTAGTTTTCCAGTGATATCTTGGCCTGCATCATTCGTTTTTTTTTATTATATCCTTTATATGATTTCTTTGTTATGTACTTCATTTTCAAGTTCATAAAGTATTGTGCTGCTACTTATTCCGCAGGAGGGTTGAGGTCCCAGAAATAGTTTTTAGTTCCTTCTCTGCCAGTACATCTACTATTTCATTTTCTTCCACTCCAGTCTGTCCTGGAACCCATAAGAGTTCTCAACTAGTTCATTTACTTTCCCTAGACTCTTCCACGCCATCTTGAGGTTGATTGCAAGGGAGATCAGAGCAATAATGGCTGCTTGGCTATCTGACATGATGATGATCTCTTGTCTGCTAAAATTTCTTTCTATTTCGATGGCGTAGATTTCCGCTGGAAAAATGCTGGGGTATTTGCATATACTTTCTTCCAGGCCCATTTACCTACTCCTATTCCAGTTCTTTATGTTATTCTGCACCCATCTGTGTACTATTTAATAGCAATTCCTGCTCGTGCGTGCCTATTCCAGATGACTTTATTATCTAGCATTAGTTCCAGATATTTTACTCCTGGTTTCTATTTAATAACTTTCATGTCTCATTCGATGGCTTTGAGGATATTGTTTCTTCTTCTTGTGATGGCAACTAGGATAGTCTTGGCGGGGTTGACACTAAGTCCCATCAATTGACACCATTCTTTAGTGTAGTCTCGACCTCTCTGAACTATATCACACAGAATATTCTCCAATTTTCCTCTCGCGTGCATAGCCTTGACACGATATTGGTCAAACCGCAGTCTAGTCGATCGACTATTAGGTTCCACATGAGTGGGGATGCTACTCTTCCTTTTGTAAGACCTCTGCTTGTCTAATCCTATTTTAGTCTCTGCTATTCTGGTAGATAGTAATTGCGACATCCATCTAGTTGTCGTGTTGTCTACTTCTGTCTTCTAGTGCTATTTTGATAGCTTCGTGTGGTGTGTGGTCAAAAAACCCTGCTATGACAAGGAAGGCGCATACCACCGTTTATCTACTCTACCGTTTGGTATGCATGCTGATGGGATGCAAGGTCGCCTGTTCCAGCATTTTTGATCTGATATAGTTATCAGTTGCTTCCTGAATGAAATATGTGAGACTAATGGTCGTTGGGATTTAGGACGAGTTGTATTCCTTCTTCCTGTTTCAGAGACTAAGGTGATCCTGGCTGTTCTCCATACTTTTGGTATATGTCCCAGTTCTAGACTGCTACGGCTAATTCTCACTATGATTTCTCACTATGATTTCCCAGTTCCCAGTTCTAGTCTGCTACGGCTAATTCTCACTATGATTCTCACTATGATTTCTCCTCGTACGCGCTGGAGCAGGGCAGGGAATAATCCATCAACTCTTGCTGATTTGAATGGTTGTGAGGTGTTTATGGCCCATTTTATCCGTCTGCAAATATGTCTGGCCACTGCTGTGTCTTCTCTGGTAGGTCAACAATGCCGTTTATAGAAAGATTCGTTCCCAAGGAAGGTTGTTTACTTTCGGTGTAGCTACCATCTGGCTTTTTCAGTGTTCATGCGTTATCGACTCTACTTTTTGCCATGTCACTATGTAGTCTCGCCGCAGCAGGTGTGGAGTCAATATCTTCACAAAATTTTCTGAAGCTATTTTGTTTCACTTCTGTCAGTTCTTTGTTGTAGGTGGTTAGTTTCTTGGTGTAATTCTGCCGAAATCTCTGCTGCTCTTCGCATTTTTGATGAGCTTTCTTGTTTTCGATCTCAGTTTCGTCAGATTACTATACCGTCAAGGTGCGTCCCTACAATGACGTGTGCTCTTTTGTTTGGGGCAGCTCGAGTACTGCCCTATTTACTCCTTCTAGAATACTTTCCAGCTCTGGGTGTTGCCTGGCCCTTCCGTTCTGGACATGTGCTGAGTTTGTTTTCAGATTGGGAGTATATTTTTTCCAATTTGTCTTTCTAGGGTTTCTTCTCTATTTCTGAATCTGAAATCAAAAACTCGGACATGAAAAATACGGAAACAAAATATTGCTGCCTTCAAATTTCGCACGCCTATGGTTAGTAGTGGTTTTTATTCGTTTCATGAAATGTTATTGAATCGTGTTCCGACTTCCATTGGTATCAGTAAATGGGGCTCACTTTCAAATGGCCGTAACTCAGTTTCAGTTTATTTTTTCAATTCAAAAAAAGAAAATATATATTACATTCAGGTCATTTTAACCGTTCGAAGAAAAAATGGTGGGCAAACTAAGCGCGAGTGGCTTGTTTTTTGCTTTCCATTTTTCTCTTTACGGTATCACTTTCAATAATTACTATAATACGACATGTGAGTTATTAAATTATAGATACAAAAACGGAGAGAGAAAACCTAAACATAAAAAAACATTGAAAACAATTGAAAACAAAGAAAACCGAGAAAGTTGGTAGACTAAAGTTGTTGTTTATAAATGGTATAGGATCGGTATTGTGTAGCCATGAATATGAATGCAATCACATAAGAATAGATGCAATTCAAATTATACTTAGTAAAATTTTGTAAAATTATAGAATTATGGAACCTAGATAAATCAATTAATAACATTAAGTATTGAGATATATACACTTATATACATATAATTGGTTATGAGGATTATGCCTACGTATTTCTTATAATGCTGCGTTTTTCAGTAGTGTCATAATTTGTTCAACGTTTGTAGTGAGGAATTTTTTGACGTTTGTCTTATACATTTTGAAGTTTGAGTTTTTCCTTAATTCGGTTGGAAACATTATATAATTTTGGTGCAAAATAAAATATTGTTCTTTGTGCATGGCATTTTTTGAAACGGCGTAGAGATAAATTTTGTCCATATCTAGTATTTTTTCATTTAGCCGTGGTATAATTTAATTTATTGGAGTATATCCAAACGAGACATTGGTATGCATACAGGCTTCTTACGTCAAGTAATTTGGTTTCAATATACAATTGTTTCGTAGAAAACCGTTTAGATTTTGATAGAATTATTTTTATTATAGAATTTTGAATGACTTGAGTATTATTCAGTACATTCTCGACCGCTCCCCCCATACTGTGATGCAGTATCTAATGATTGATTCAACCATTGAATTGTATATTATTAATAAGATTTGTTTTGTTAAAATACATCTCAAATTATATATTTTATATGTTAATTGCCTAAGTCTTTTAATCATATGTAGAACATGTTCATCCCATCTCATATGATGGTCTAAAAAGACGCCAAGATATTTAATTTTTTCACTTTTTCAATATTTGGGCATTTACAAAATATTCTAGAACAAGTAGGTTTATGAATATGAATTATTTGTATATCGGGCTGTTGGTTACTTTGAAGAGAAAATGCTATAAATTTCGTTTTTGAGACATTGAGGTTGAGGAGATCATTTAGCCATATTTGTATTTTTTCTAAAGTTTCTCAGCTTTATAAACAATGGCCGTATCATCAGCATATGAGATGAGATGACCTTTAAAGTTATTAATTCCAGCTATGCTGTTAATATAAACTAAAAATAGTGTAGGTCCCAAAACAGTGCCCTGGAGCACCCCAATAGAAATCTTACGAGGAGAACTGAACAGTTTATTTTCTGTGTGATAGGTAGTTCTTAAAAATTTCAGTTGCCGGTCTTCGAACTCCATAAGTTGGCATTGGCCAAATCTAGAAAAACTGCCAGGCATTTATCGGAATTATCCAAGGCCTCTGTTGCTTCAGAAATTAAATTCAATATAGCAGATTCTGTATTACTTTTATTAATAAAGCCAAATTGTCTCTAAGTGATTACTTTGTTTTTATGCGTGTTCAGAGCATGTTCTAAATTTTTCGCGAAATTTCCTATCACAGAAATCGGTCGGTAGTTGCCCATTTCTGATTTGTCACCGGATTTATATATGGGAGTGGTTCTTTCCATTGTGTTGGAATTTTTCCTGTTTTGAAGGTCAAATTGATCATATAAGTTAGTGGTTTGACCAAATAGAGGTGATATGTTTTTATCAATTTTATGGTAAGGCCGTCGGGTCCAGTGGCACAATTACTTTTTAATGATTTCGATGATTTCTTTTTCATTAACAGGTGTGAGAAAGAGTGAGTTTGCATATCATTCAAAAAATCTGGTGGTGTGTTATGCGATTTATCAATTTTTTCTGTCATTTTCAATCCTATATTAGTAAAATTTTCATTGTCAGTTTCTTATCATTAGGTTTGATGTTACCCATTTTATTTTTCTTTATTGATTTGTTGGTTATTTGGTTTATTATTTCCCAAGTTTTTTTGCAGTTTTGGCTGTTGTCGTTTAATTTATTTTTGTAATATTCATTTTTTGTTATTCTTAATAATTTATTTAGTTCATTCCTATATCGCTTATATTCAATTTTTAATTCTGGATTGAGTTCCCTATTTAGTTTCAACTCCATTTGATCTCTACGTTTGATTGATTCGATTAAGCCTTGAATAATCCAGAGTTTTATTTTGCGGGACTTGACAGTATTTTTTTTTCGTGTACTAGAGATTTCGATATGTTCTTACAATTTAAGACTTCTTCCCAGTTCTCATTCTGAAGGAGAATGTTCAGTTTTTCATAATTTAATTTTGTTTGATAATAGTGGTTGATTGCAGCACTTTGATCATCATTATTGTTTGTGTTATCTGTTGATAGGATGAGGCAAGTAGTAAAATGGTCTGTTATATTTGCTCCTATAATTGAGAGAAGAAGTGATAATATTTCAGATTGCTTTTGTTTCCTGATGAATATATGGTCAATAATAAACTACTCAACACTAATTTCGTCGCACCCCAAAATTTTGACCATATTAAAATCTGAATAACTTTTTTCTGCATAGGACAATTTGAATGCTGTAAACACTGTTCGCTAGCCCAGTCTTCTAGCTATAATCTCGTACTTCTTCAAAACATAAGGTTTTCCGTATAGAATCACTACAGGGTATTATCTGAAACTGTGCAAAATTTCTGAATTTTCAAAAGGATCCCAAATGAAGAAAAAATTTTTTTTTTCAAATTTGACAGCAGTGGCATGAAGATGAACTCATTACCTCAAGATATTTTTCGAATTGTCTTATTATCTCTTTTGTTTACAGGGTGATCTCAAAAATTTAACTTTTTGGTTTTGCAGTCATAACTTTTTTCCTCTTCAACCGATTTTCAAAATCTCCGGCTCATTTTGAAGCTGAAACTTTAGATGAAGAGATATGAAGATCAGAATAGACTCAAGATGAAGATTGAAGATCGAGGGTTTCCTCAAAGGTGACCTAAATCTGAAACACCCTCAAAATCCGGTTGGTAGGAGAATTAAATGAAAATCAACTTGATTTCGGAATGATCATCCATTCTGAATACGTCCAGATCTTCCTTGCTGTCAGTAGTCAAGAATTGGGCATGAAAAAACCCAATTGTAACGGCAAGATTTTGAAAAAAATAAAATCAACCCATTGTTCGCCTGAAATGAATGGCCCGTAACCAAGGTAACAAGAATCACAATCAATGACTGACAAGCTAGGTTAGACGTCAATTTTGATTCGTTTGCAAAAAAAATTATCATATCGATGCCGCATCTAACGCCCGACCAGCTGGAATTGATTCCACGAATGACGGAACAAGGATTATCTACCCTCCAAATTGCCAATCTGCTTGGAACAACAGTTAGATCCGTCCAAAGGGCCCACGTCCGAGCTAACGCTGGGGATATTCAGTATCGACCTAGGGGACCAAGAAGAAGAAGAACAACTCCCGCTCAAGACCGCCTTATTGGAAGATTGGTACGGCGGACTCGGACTTCAACCGCCCCCAAAATTCGTCGTGAATTGATCGATGCTACGGGAATTCAGGTTTCAAGTCAGACAATCCGACGCCGGATCCACGATCTTGGATTACACGCAAGGAGACGAGCTGCCTGCCCCTTACTGAAACCTGTACATCGAGCAGCAAGACGATTATGGGGGGAAGAACATCAAAACTGGGGAATAGCAGAGTGGAGTAGGTGTATGTTTACGGATGAGAGTAGGTTCAACTTGTTTCGAAAGGATGGTCGTGTGTTGGTTTGGAGAGGGAGGAATGAAAGGTTTTTGGAAGGAAATATGGAGGCGAGGGTGGCTTTTGTAGGTGGAGGAGTGACTGTGTGGGATGGAATATCGATGAATGGGAGGAGTGAATTGGTGATTCTGAGAGGAGATAGTATGAACGGTGAGAGGTATAGAGATTTATGTATTAGAGAAATCGTGGTCCCTTACGCCGCAAATATCGGCAACAACTTTCTTCTCGTTGATGACAATGCGAGACCGCATAGGGCTCACATTGTCAACGAGTTTTTGAGGAATCACGGTATTGAGCGAATGAACTGGCCGCCTTTCTCTCCGGATGTGAATCCGATGGAACATGTCTGGAGTCGTATGAAATTGAAATTGAAAGAAAGGGAAGGGCGAATGGAAAATTTGGATGACTTGGTGAATGCGGTACAGCAAGAATGGACAGCTGTACCACAGGAGTTCATTGATAGTCTGATAGACAGCATGCCGGAAAGGGTCAATGAAGTAATTGCCAAAAGGGGAGGCCCCACTAAATACTGAATATCAAAAAGATTTTTTAGTTCTAAAGTTATTCAAGTTATTTTCTCTTTGTTGTTGTTCAATAAAAACTCAATAAAATTTGTTTTCTTGTTCTTGCTTACTAACACGATTAATGTTCCACGATTGAGAAAAAAACCGCTATTGTGAAATGAGCCTCAGTTGGTCAGGCTTGTCAGTCACTGTATGTGATTCTTGTTACCTTGGTTACGGACCATGCCTTTCAGGCGAACAATGGGTTAATTTTTTTTTTTTTCAAAATCCTGCCGTTACAATTGGGTTGTTTCATGCACAATTCTTGACTACTGACAGCAAGAAAGATCAGGACGTATTCAGAATGGATGATCATTCCGAAAACAAGTTGATTTTCTTTTGATTCTCCTACCAACCTGATTTTGAGGGTGTTTCAGATTTAGGTCACCTTTGAGGAAACCCTTGATCTTCAATCTTCATCTTGAGTCCATTCTGATCTTCATATCTCTTCATCTAAAGTTTCAGCTTCAAAATGAGCCGGAGATTTTGAAAATCGGTTGAAGAGGAAAAAAGTTATGACTGCAAAACCAAAAAGTTAAATTTTTGAGATCACCCTGTAAACAAAAGAGATAATAAGACAATTCGAAAAATATCTTGAGGTAATGAGTTCATCTTCATGCCACTGCTGTCAAATTTGAAAAAAAAAATTTTTTCTTCATTTGGGATCCTTTTGAAAATTCAGAAATTTTGCACAGTTTCAGATAATACCCTGTAGTGATTCTATACGGAAAACCTTATGTTTTGAAGAAGTACGAGATTATAGCTAGAAGACCGGGCTAGCGAACAGTGTTCACAGGATTCAAATTGTCCAATGCAGAAAAAAGTTATTCAGATTTTAATATGGTCAAAATTTTGGGGTGCGACGAAATTAGTGTTGAGTAGTTTAGTTTTCGATTCGTCGGTAATGCGGGTTAGTTCATTAATATAGGACATAAACCCTGTTTCGGTCAAAATGTTCATATATTGGTCAACATCGTTAGAGGCTTTATCGAGGAGGTTGATATTAATATATCCTAAGAAAATTTCTATATTGAGCTTTTCTATATTTGACAGATATTCTGATATTTCTTTCGTATATGTCCTAATATTTACTGAGGGAGGCCGATATGAAGCAGTTATACCGAATGTTAAATTGAAAACCGTCATTGTAGTTCTCAATAATTTTGTTTCTGATAAATGAAATATATTTGCAATAACTAGTAGTGAACCTTTGGCATATATTATAACACCACCAATTTGGTTATATTTCGACTCATTATAATAAAATGAATAATTTGGAATATGAAAATCACTTACCATATCTAGGTTCCAGCATTCTGAGAGAACAATTATATGCTATGATCGTATTCTTCTTCTTTATATACCATGAGTTCGTCGATATTTTTTCCTATGCTTCTGATATTGAAGTGAAATATACCAACTTTGTCGAGGTATTTACGGACCTTTTTTTATGGGAACTTTTTACATATTTTAGCATATAGCATAAGTACCCGAATTTTGTTACGTTATTTCAGAAATAATAATAAAAATAATAATAATAATACATTTATAAGCAAATGATAGATTGAGTGATAAGAGATAAAGAGAGGTAGAGAGAGAGAGAGAAGAAGGGAAGAAAAGAATGGAAAAAGAATAAGTGAGTCAGGAGAAGGTAGAGAAAAGTGAGATAGGAGACATGATTAAATCATATGTTAGTTTATTTTTGCGAGCACAACAGATATTTTTTGTATTTCAGTTTGAATGATTTGGTAGAGGATGATAACAATGTAGGATCTAATCTATGCAAATTGTTGATACAGACTGGCAGGCCATAAGAGAATGATCTTTTAAAGATCATTCTCTCATGCCCCGGCACACGAAGAAGTGTTTTTTTCGGATATTTAAATTATGAACATCTGTTCTGTAAGTGAGTTATGTAAATAGGGGGGTTTTTTAGTTGTGTAGATTTTATGGGCCAAACATGCAAAGTGTAGAGTTCGTCGGTTATACATATTCAACCACTTCATTTCCCTGAACTTCCCTGAGATGTGGTGATATTTTCTTCTTCATTCCAGTAAACTCACAATGACCTTTTTTATGTTCGAATGTATTATCAAGAATCTATTGGCCCATAAACAATATTATAACATCTGCATCCGATATTACACAGAAAGAAAATGTTCTTGGAATTAGTTCTTGATAACTGATATATTACTGATGTCTAAATAATACTCGTAACAGTGTCCGCTCCCTCTCGGAAATACTTATAATAATAATATGTGTCAACCCTAATAACTCACGGGTATTTATTTGTTTATATATGTATATATAGGTGTGTATTGTCTTTTATATGTATGTATTCGAATATTTGTATGTACATGTCTTTAAACTTTGACTTGTTTAGGGACATTTTTAATTATATTATATATTGAATTTTATTGATATCGTATTTTATCACATTTAACAATCTATAGTTTTAGTTCATAGTTTTACATAGTTTACAACATCATTTTTTTATGTCTATAAATTTTGGGAAACAAGTGCTTTGCACTTATCCCTAAATGCTTTATTCACTGCATATTTTAAATTTAGTTCGAATTATTGTATTATTTATCTGAATAAAGTTATATTATTATTATTATTATTATTCCATGAACCAATCGAACACAAGAATTTTGAAGCTTCTGAATTCGTCTGGAATCATTACTGTCTAAGCAAGGACCATACACTTCATCGCAGTGATTGAAGTGTGATAGTACTAGCGAATCACATATCATTTTTTTTATTTTAGACGAGAGAAATTGCGTTGGGAATAAATCATTTTCAGCGAGGCATATGCAATTTCGAGTTTAGAGGATATATGTTCTTTAAATCTTAATTTGGTGTCCTAAATTTTTGTAATGAGTTTCGATTGGAATTGAAGTACCTACAATTTCGAGTAAGACTCTATCCTTTACGAGCGCTGAAGTATCATCATTACAAAATATGAGAGCTTTCGATTTTTTAGGGTTTATTTTTAGAGAGTGTTGTCGCTAGGTGTTCGATAATTCTTCAAGATCTCTGTTGATGCATTTAATCGCTTCCGATACATCAGAATATTGAAAAGAAAAATATAGCTGCGTGTCATCTGCATAAAGGTGGTAGTCACAGAACTTGAGCGAATCAGGGAAGAGTGATGTATACAAGGTAAAGAATAAAGGGCCAAGAATACTACCCTGAGGCACTCCACATGTGAGACTCTGGGATGTAGATTTATGAGTACCGATTTGTACAATTTATTTTCGGCCATTCAGATACGATGAGAGAAGAGAGCATACTGTTTCATTGAAATTATAGTATGTAAACATAGCTACTAGAATATCATGATTCAACATATCGAAGGCTTTCGAAAAATCTAACAGTATCAGCACAGATATTTTTCTATAGTCAATGGCTCTTAATATATCGTCAACGACATCACCAAGTGCCGTGGCGCAGCTGTACCCCTTTCTGAAGCCGAATTGCTTGATAGGTAAAATGTTATTTTTATCAACGAAGTCTCTAATTTGAGATTCAATTGCTCGTTCAAATACTTTCGAAAAAACTGGCAAGATACTAATTCGTCTCAGATCACTATATTCTTTGGGTGAACTAACTTTAGGGAGTGGAATCACTTTAGCAAATTTCCAGTCTGAAGGAAAATATCCGACCTGTAAACACACGTTAATAATGTGTACAATGATGGGAACGATAAGGGGACAGCATAACCGGATAATAATAATATTGAGTTCATCATTTCCAAAAGCTTTACTATCAATGTTATTTATAATATTAGTTATAGTTTCTTCATTTACTAACTGAAATATGAATTCGTTCACAATATCCCTTTTTTTTTGTTTTTATAATAATTAAGCAAATTATTGTCTATCGGTATGTCCCTTGTAGCATTTATGAAAAAGTTATTGATCTCTTCAACGGAATTCAGATGAGAAGGAATTTCAGAAAGTTTTTTTTTGATATGTTAAGTTTTTTCAGTTCTAACCATTTGTCTCTTGAGCTACAGTTTTGTAATTTAAAGTTCAGATATGCTTTCTTTTCAGATTCAATGGCGTTAGTTGTGAAGTTTCTTAATTGCTTAAATACCCTTTGTGATACTCATGTAGAAAATCAGGTTTACCTAAATATTGTTCAAATAATATGAGTATGAATCAATAATTGAGTGTCCAGTACCGGGATGTTTCACGAAATGTCCCGAAATGTCACTTATTGAATCATGCAGTTTTATGTCGTTTACAGATCATTCGATTTTAATTTGGTTATCTTCGAAAACAAAAATGTTATTAGGGCGAGCCACCTTCCGCGGACATCTGGTAATCATTTTGTTGTTTTCATTTTGATCATATTTCTGAAATGTTGTTCAATATTATCTTTTCAAAATGTTTTCTGAATTAAATAAATATCACCATTATTATTATTATAATTTGTTGAGCAGATTCAAACAGTAACCTTGAACTACAGATATGATATGAAATTTGTCCTGAAAATTCTCGAAATCACATTCTAATATTCCTCCCTAAAGAATTTCTTCATATAAAGCAAAAGCAGTAGAGAATGCCTGAGTTTTCCATTTTTATAAAAAAACTCTGTAATGTCTCCATTCCCCTGGCAGTTTCAACGCATCAAATATCAAAGAGAAAATTTCCACATGTCGCCCCATATACCGACACTAGAGAGCGTTAATCCACATTGCCTGACACGATAATTTCACGTTGGAAAACCTGGATAGAAATGAAATTATGTCCACATTGAAAACGGGTTTCCCGCTGGAATTTGATTTTATGAAGATTGAAGGGATTTGCATGTTCATAATCAAATTCAATTAAGATTCGCCAGATACGATCGTTGCGGATTTTATGATGACACCCTTTCTGCCGCATCGAGTAGATGAGGCTTTCATCCTGCCACACTGGACAGTTGCCGCATGGAAATGAACATCATTGAGTTAATGAAATATTCTACAGGTTTACGCGAATATGAAAATGAATGTGTGGAGAAAAAATTTATGAAAATTGATATTTTGTGCAAACGAGACCTATCCTGGACATCGTTAGCTTTGTGAAGTCAACAAGTGACAGAATGAACCCTGAGCCCTATCTATCTTGGAAGAAGATAGACAATAAAAATATTTTTTCACGTTCTCCTAGGTTCTTTTATGGTGCTTCAGAACCTTCTACCCTGGTGTTGTATGAACAAAAATAGTTTGGGTTCTTGTCTCGGTTTCTCCTGGAAAAAATTTTGTTTTGTTTTGCAACCAGACGACACAAATGTATTTTCAAATTACCATTCCTTGAATCTACATCACATTTATATGCTCCAAACAATATTTTGGAAATCAATTCTTTGTACGAATTGAAAATATGTATATTCATTCATTGTGTTATCAATAATAGGAAACATTCATCTCTGGAATTAAATTCGACCGATACCAAACACAATCACCAAACTAGACAATCAAATAGTCTCATCACGCATAGAATAAAGACAAACATTAGAAAAAAAAATCTATTTTATATAATGGAATTTTGATATTCAATAATATACCCAATTATTTGGGTCAGGTAGCCGAGTGGTTAAAGCGACATTGTTTCAATCACTTTTGGCTGCCAGTCAAAGGTTCAAACCCTAGCGACTGCAGAACTTTTTCTGATGGCCCGAGAAAGTGCTAGGAATCGCACGTAAAAAGGTAAGACCTCGTTAAACCTTAGCTCGCACAAGTTTCGACTTCTGAGGGCTGCCGTTCGTAAGGGGACGACAGCTGGTTAACGGAAAAAACAATTTTAAACAATTTTTAAACAATTTAAAAAATATCATACGAACAAATCGTTTCAAATTTCATTAAAAGAAGTACTTATTACAATGATTACTTTAAAAAACATTTACAAACATTTTCAACTTCAAATTTTGTTATTTATTGTATTAGTTATACATTTAGATACCTATTATAAATATTTGTGTTTCTTGGGGCCAATAAAGGTTATTATTACATTGGTGTGAGAAGCAATGTATACTTGCGATAACCAGGTATCACTGGAAGCGGAAATTAACTACATCAAAAGGGACCTACGCTGAAATGGATATCCCGAAGAAACTACTGGGAGTGCAGAAATATCACAAAAGGACCAAGACTATCGAAGAACGAACTCAAAATCCAGTCATCATCCTTCCATGCATCAGAGAAGATCAGAAGGATCGGAAACGACTAAAACATCAAGAGCTGCTTTCAATCTATGGTGATTCATACATCGGAGAGATCAAGAGACCATCATCCATAAGAATAAACTGACTACAAAAAGTGGACTCAAAGTGGGGAGATATTTCCATCAGGATTCGCTAACCATGCCTGGACTGAGCCAGTGTTTTTTATTTAGAGAAATTTATGGATACTTCGTATATCGAAACTTGTGGTGCCTTAAGTCAGCCAAGCTTGGGAAACGAATGGATACCGCTCTTGGATCATTCTGGAGGGACGAAATAGCCCGAAATCACAAGAACCAGTACACCCTGCGTAATCACACCGTAATTACACCACATCCATCGCCAGACCTATAAAACACCTTGTTGCACCTGAACCTGTCAGTATTATTCATCTGGAGACTGTTTCAGATAGAAGCAATTGAAACGTTGTGTAAATGTAAAATAAGTGGAAATTTTTCAATCTATTAAAATGATGGACGTGCAAAACAAAAGTAAAACATTTTCAGGAAAGGCTGATCTCAAATTCATGAATTTATTGAAATTTTAGGCATTCTTCTGAGGACGGAAGATATAAAATTTAGGTTGACATTCTGATCTTCTTATTTTAGCGAAATTACCATCTTATGAAAGGTACCAAGTCCATAATTAAATGAAATCTTCAATATGAATAAAATACACTGCGCCGAAAAATTATAATACTAAAAATCGAAAAATATTTTAAACCGACGCTAATGGATCAAAATTATTTCTGTATATATCTTTTCAATTTTTTCAGACACCCTTTTTTGTTAAGTACCTTAGAGACAGTATTTCTTTACAATATTGAGAAAATGATAAGTAAACAAAAATCTGTACAAGTGAAATTCTATCATTTATGTGGTTTACTTATCTTTGTACAATTATATTAGCAACGTTTAGATTTAGTAAGGTGAAATGGTCCAGAATGTACGTGAGTGCAGAAATCTATCGCCGGAGGAATGTGCTGCTGCCATGGCATTGGTGGAAGAAGGATTGCCACAAGTTCAAGTGGCACTTCGACATGGGGTGACACACTGGTACGATTTTGGGAGACCGGTAATAACCAAAGAAGACCTGGACAAGGACGACCAAGGGTGACAACGGCGAACCAAGATCGATTTTTGCCTTTCGAAGTCGATTCATTACAAGCACTGCACTACAGCAAGATTTTTCAAAAGTAGGGTGATGGTGAATGGGGCAATGTCTTGTTTAGCGTTGAGTCAAGATTTTGTCTTTTTAGTGTTGATCGACGTCCTGGTGAGCGATACGCCCAGTGCAACATTGTCGGAACAGTAAGCTATGGTGGAGGATCTGTTATGGGATGGGCTGGCATTAGTGTGGAGGCCCGCACGGAGTTGGTTGTAATTCAGGGAGGTCGTCTGACAGCTGACCGATACATCACAGACATTTTACAACCGTATGTGATACCAAATGCCCCCTTTGTAGGAGAAGACTTTTTATTAATGCATGATAATGCACGCCCGCATGTGACTAGAGTAGTACAAAGTTACCTCCAGGAAGTCGAAATTGCAACTTTACGTTGTCCAGCGAGAAGTCCTGACGTTAAACTGATTGAACATTCGTGGGACAATATGGGTCGTAGAGCCTTAATGCCTCCACCTAGGAACTTAGATGAACTTTCACCAAGATGCAATCATAAACCTATTTTCAAGTATGCCTAGATGTGCAGCAGTAATCAGGGCTAGGGGAGGCAATACACTTTATTAGGTATTGTAATTTTTTGTTAAATTTCCATATCAAAAAATAAAATTTTGGGTATTTTTTTCTATGTGTCGTAATTTTATTTCTTGTGCTTTCTGAATCTCACAATCTCTAACAACATATTCAAGATATTCCAAATAATAATTATAATCCATTGACGTGAGGCTTGAAAAAATGTATACAGTAAATTTTTCGATTTTTAGGAGTCACAATATGTTTGTTGTTAATATATCCAAAAAAATTGCCAATTGTAAAAAGCATGTTTCCAAATATGGCATAGTAGTCCTATATGGAAACCATTATACAAAAATAATTTTTTTTTTGTTTTCTTAAGAGAGTATTGACCGATTTTCTCTTCATTGAAACTATTTCGTATAGCAGAGGTTGGAGCATTTATATTCAGTTGACAGGTTCGTTTTGAATTTTCAATTTTTTCGTTACATCAAAGTGGTTCTGAACCTATACTTCAAAGTACTTTCGAATTCAATATCATCCGAGTGTATCGGAACTCTATAAAACTTTATAATTTAGATTTCGATAGAAACTGAATACTTCAGTTTATTATGACTATAAGAACTATTTACCTGGTTATTCTGAAAAAACTATCAGGGAAACTCTGATGGACACTGAACAAATTCGACAGAATTCACCATTCATCATGGATAGTTCAAATCTGCTGAGGGCCACATTGCCATCTTCTATCGATATCAATAATCCTGCATGATACATTTCTAAAATACTCACTGGATGATTCAGATCACAACAGATATTCAAGAAACACATTATTTATTTATAAGGAGTTGAAATCGATTTTTCATCTTTGTCTACGTAAATGAACAGGAAAGCAAACATTTTAATGGAATGTCTTCACAATATCACAATTTTCATCAAAATGTCCATTTTTTATCAAAATGTTCATTCTTCGTACTGTCAATTTGGAATTTCTGAAATATGTCAACGGGACTGGATAGAGTAAAGAAATCTTTTCAGATCACAATCAGTGAAATGCAAACCTATGTTATTCTTTTCGTATTCGTGCTTACAGCTTTGGAAGTTTCCTTCTTCGAAACGTCCAACTCATATTTGGTTGCATAGAAAGCATCCTGACTCATGGCCTCACGTTGGGCGCCACATCTGAAATATAAAACACACTAGTTAACTAGCCTGAGATACTACGGTGTGGATAGCGGATTGTTTATCAGAATTACTCTTCAAATTTCCTATGGTTGATCCTGACTGCTTTAGAGGTTAATCTCATTTTCAAAGTTAGGTCACTGTGCTCAGAGAGATCGCCAAGAGTGGGGAACATTAAATAAATAAGAAGGAGCAAATCAGCTACAAACACTTCGAATATATTGCAAGTACAAGTAGCAATTAAACAATATAATATATGAATATACAGCAAGAACAATCTCAGTAACACATTTGTAAGATCAATGATAATGATATAATAATAATAATGATGTTCGTGAACAGGAGGAAATTATGAGCAATACCTTGTACCTGAATTTTATTCAGTTGAATTCACCTTGTACCCTGATTCTTACGATGAAATTCTCTCTTCGGTCTTTGAAAGTGGGAAGGTGATTTACCTATAAAACGGCCCGTAGAGCACGAATTCGAATAGTAGCGAGATACGTATTTCAGAAAGGAGCGATAGGACACAGAACACACAATACACATCATAAGACTGTAATTTTATTTTCATTACAAATCCAATCTCAGAACGGATGAAACTTGCAAAAATCATCCACGTGGCACTTAAACAGTGTTGAGTGAAAATTAATCAAAATGAATAAGTACTTTCCGTAATTTGCACATAATTCATTTGCTCTCAACATTTGAGCCTTTCCATAAGTCGTCTCTGTCAACATTTCAACTGAGATTACACTGATTTCCATTCGATTCTGGCGACACTTTTCGTCGCTGAAACGTTTCTCACGAAACTTTCAACGTTATTAAACGTTTGTTGAGATATGGTAAACTCCCTGAAAAGTTTCAGAGAAGTTTCTCCGATATTTTCACAATGCCCTACTAAATATTTGTCTGATTCTTTTGTGTTAGTTCAACTGTGACAGAGGCAATAAATTCATGATGGAATCTTGGCATTGATGTTTGTTTGTCAGGGGCGGATTTTGGCGAATTCAGCCCAGCTCACTTCACTCTGTTTTTGATGAGACAGAAAAGTAACACGATGAGTCGACTTTATAATAGTTATATATAATAATGTTTATTCACTTAAAAGAGAATTACAGGAAAGCATAGCAACTAAACAAAAATCACAGAAGCAAGAAAGGCTTGTTTGTGATTGACATCAATTGAATTGAAGCTGGTAAGACCATAGAAGCATCACATGCTTGTATACGGCCTGTATGGTGTGAAATACGGTCTACAATATGAAGTTTGAACACAGAAATATAAATATAAAATCACGAAATATATATATATATATATATATATATATATATATATAACATCTACAGTCACTAGTTGGAACTTAATTTGTCACGAACCAAGGAATCCAAAGTTAGATGTTTATCTACTCATTGACAGGCAGCCAACAATTTGTTGTTCTGACCAACCCAAGGTTCAATCAAGTTTCTCGTACGTTAAGAGGAACGCAAGCAGAATCTAAGTGAAAATAGAGTATTTTTCGTTTTAATTCCAAGAGTTCTAACTTTTGACAGCTGTTTCGTGCTAACGCAGTCATCAGAAAGGATTTATGGAACTCTCGAAATCAAAACTTGATTGAACCTTGGGTTGGTCAGAACAACAAATTGTTGGCTGCCTGTCAATGAGTAGATAAACATCTAATTTTGGATTCCTTGGTTCGTGTCAAATTAAGTTTCAACTAGTGACTGTAGATGTCATGAGTAATTTTCTGTTATATCTGTCTTGCCTTCACGGTATTAATTCTTGAGTGGATTCGTTTTGATTTCGAGAGCTCCATAAATCCTTTCTGATGAGTGCGTTAGCACGAAACAGCTGTCAAAGGTTAGAACTCTCGGAATTAAAACGAAAAATACCCTATTTTCACTCATATATATATATATAATAATAATAATAATAATGATAATAATAACATGCCTTTATTCATCACATACAACGGTTAACAATTGCAAGGGTTAACAAGTATGATGAATGGGCGGGGTTCAGCTATTAAAGCTGCTTTTAAACCCAACCTTGGACGTACACACTTAATCTATAACATCTACATATAAGTCCGCAGACAAGTACAATATCATATACACACATATATACACATACACATACCTTCAATAATAATTTATGTATACATAAAACATGTAAATATATTAAGTTCCAAGAACTGAAATAGATATAAATTGATATTTTTTTTTTTTTTTTTTTTTTTTATTATAGTAACCAAATGTTTTAATAATAAGATAGGGTTAGAACCTCATTACACATATACCAAAAATCATTGCAAGAGTCATCAGAATAGAAAAGAAAAGAAAAGACATCATTACCTTGTTCTAAAGACGACTTTCAAACGTTTTTTAAAATTTCTCATATATATATATATATATATATATATATATATATATATAGAAAAGTTATTGGGTATAACCCTCAAAATGTTCTGGAACCGTAGACACGTGTTTCGAGCTTAAGCTCTCATCAGTACGGTAAAATCAAGTAATCAAGTACGAAGATGTACAACATATGGATGTAAAAATAGAAACAAAGGAAGTCAACAACAGGAAGCCAACCACACATTTGTGGCTTCGGTTAGAAGACCTTGTGCTTACAAGGCAACAACTAACGTCGCCACGGAGGCAGCTATAGCTACCAGCGTGACAATCCTACCCAGGAAAATACAAATAAGGATGGATGTAGCGAGGGGCAATATATGAAAATATAAGTAGAAAAGTTATTGAGTATAACCCTCAAAATGTTCTGCAACCGTAGACACGTGTTTCGAGCTTAAGCTCTCATCAGTACGGTAAAATCAAGTGCGAAGATGTACAACACATGGATGTAAAAATAGAAACAAAGGAAGTCCTGTTGTTGACTTCCTTTGTTCCTATTTTTACATCCATGTGTTGTACATCTTCGCACTTGATTTTACCGTACTGATGAGAGCTTAAGCTCGAAACACGTGTCTACGGTTGCAGAACATTTTGAGGGTTATACCCAATAACTTTTCTACTTATATTTTCATATATTGCCCCTCGCTACATCCATCCTTATTTGTATTTTCCTGGGTAGGATTGTCACGCTGGTAGCTATAGCTGCCTCCGTGGCGACGTTAGTTGTTGCCTTGTAAGCACAAGGTCTTCTAACCGAAGCCACAAATGTGTGGTTGGCTTCCTGATGTTGACTTCCTTTGTTTCTATTTTTACATCCATGTGTTGTACATCTTCGCACTTGATTTTACCGTACTGATGAAAGCTTAAGCTCGAAACACGTGTCTACGGTTCCAGAACATTTTGAGGGTTATACCCAATAACTTTTCTATATATATATATATATATATATATATGAGAAATTTTAAAAAACGTTTGAAAGTCGTCTTTAGAACAAGGTAATGATGTCTTTTCTTTTCTTTTCTATTCTGATGACTCTTGCAATGATTTTTGGTATATGTGTAATGAGGTTCTAACCCTATCTTATTATTAAAACATTTGGTTACTATAATAAAAAAAAAAAAAAAAAAATATCAATTTATATCTACTTCAGTTCTTGGAACTTAATATATTTACATGTTTTATGTATACATAAATTATTATTGAAGGTATGTGTATGTGTATATATGTGTGTATATGAATATATGTATATGATATTGTACTTGTCTGCGGACTTATATGTAGATGTTATAGATTAAGTGTGTACGTCCAAGGTTGGGTTTAAAAGCAGCTTTAATAGCTGAACCCCGCCCATTCATCATACTTGTTAACCCTTGCAATTGTTAACCGTTGTATGTGATGAATAAAGGCATGTTATTATTATCATTATTATTATTATTATTATATATATATATGAGTGAAAATAGGGTATTTTTCGTTTTAATTCCGAGAGTTCTAACCTTTGACAGCTGTTTCGTGCTAACGCACTCATCAGAAAGGATTTATGGAGCTCTCGAAATCAAAACGAATCCACTCAAGAATTAATACCGTGAAGGCAAGACAGATATAACAGAAAATTACTCATGACATCTACAGTCACTAGTTGAAACTTAATTTGACACGAACCAAGGAATCCAAAATTAGATGTTTATCTACTCATTGACAGGCAGCCAACAATTTGTTGTTCTGACCAACCCAAGGTTCAATCAAGTTTTGATTTCGAGAGTTCCATAAATCCTTTCTGATGACTGCGTTAGCACGAAACAGCTGTCAAAAGTTAGAACTCTTGGAATTAAAACGAAAAATACTCTATTTTCACTTAGATTCTGCTTGCGTTCCTCTTAACGTACGAGAAACTTGATTGAACCTTGGGTTGGTCAGAACAACAAATTGTTGGCTGCCTGTCAATGAGTAGATAAACATCTAACTTTGGATTCCTTGGTTCGTGACAAATTAAGTTTCAACTAGTGACTGTAGATGTTATATATATATATATATATATATATATATATATATTTCGTGATTTTATATTTATATTTCTGTGTTCAAACTTCATATTGTAGACCGTATTTCACACCATACAGGCCGTATACAAGCATGTGATGCTTCTGTGGTCTTACCAGCTTCAATTCAATTGATGTCAATCACAAACAAGCCTTTCTTGCTTCTGTGATTTTTGTTTAGTTGCTATGCTTTACTGTAATAATAGGAACAAAGGAAGTCAACAACAGGACTTCCTTTGTTTCTATTTTTACATCCATGTGTTGTACATCTTCGCACTTGATTTTACCGTACTGATGGGAGCTTAAGCTCGAAACACGTGTCTACGGTTGCAGAACATTTTGAGGGTTATACCCAATAACTTTTCTACTTATATTTTCATATATTGCCCCTCGCTACATCCATCCTTATTTATATATATATATATATCTATATATATATATATATATATATAAATATTCGTCTTGCTACTATTAGCAAGAAATATAAAATTGAAAGCACAGAAATATGAATATTGAAACACATGTATAAAAATAATTTAAATCACTCAATCTTTAAAATGACATACATTACTATTATCACTTATTTAGAAGTTATGATACTAAACTAAGTAAAAAACAGAAATATTAATATACCATAACAGGACAAAAATGTTTAAAATAACTCGATCATAATTATAATCTGAATACAGAATAAAACATGTTTGAGTCTTAATTTATAAAATTATATTACCGAGTCTAGTAAAATATAACACTGAAACCATTTACATAAATTCATTGTTTTCATCATCAGGAGAATTTACAGAATTCGTGTCAGTGACAGATATGTTGTGGAGATCTAATGTCTCCGGTCAAAAATTTCACGAAATTGTTTACAGGGAGTACTTGATATAAATGTATTTTTATGGACTTTTTTAATCTTGGCATTGATTCCGAGGTCTCTGTATGTTCTCTGATAGGAAATTAAATGCCATGGGGCCCAAAAAACAATATGATCTCTGCCCTATTGTATCGATTGTGAGTTCCGTTGCGTCATATAGAATAGAATAGAATATTTAACTACGTAACACAATATGTTTGTACCAAGTCATGTTTGATTTACTTCTAAAAGTAACGTAAAAACTGTGGAAACAACGAAAGAAAAACTGTAGAAGATTGACAAATAAACAATATCAATCACAGACACACAAAATTTGTATAATTATATAATAGGCCAATAAACAGAGCAAATTTTCTCATAAAAGTTCAACTTAAATTGCTCCGCCGATTTCTTTTTTGCAATTCGGTCGTCACGGAGGGTTGAATATTTAGCAATAAAGTTATCACCCCCTGGGAGGGTGCAACCCTCCCAAAATCGTAAAAACTTTTTCTGGAAGGTATTTTCTTGACATTTCAGCTCTGGGCAATAAATATGAGTGAAAATCGGTATTAATAATGGGGGCGAATTATTTTCAACAATTAAACCCCCTCCCGGGGCATCAACCCCTTCCCGAAATCGTGTTTTTGGGGTATTTTCTATGAATATGTAAAATTGTCAGTCCTGAGTAATTAAACTGAGCGAAAATTTGTTAAAATAATAGGTATAAATTATTAGAAACGATTTTCCCGCCCCCGCATTCGGGGCATATCAACCGCATCGCGGAAATATTGGGATGAGAGGGAAGGGGGAGAATATTTGAAAAAACTCTCAAACTACTACTCTTAGATATAAATGTGGGTAAATAATCATTGAGAACTGTCGTTACTAAGATTTAGAAGTACTGTTATGAATATTATTCGCAAATTCGAGAGAAGATCAACTTATTGTATAAATCAAACGCGGACCGGAGGTAATGAAATATGACAGTGTTTTTCAATGATATCAAGAGAGGGTATGGAGAAATGAATCCACAAGTAATCACCATCAAGGAATGTATAGGAAAATATATTTATTCACTCATACAACTCATCATCTACTTCATCTTCAGTCTCCTCGTCTTTATCTTCACAATCCGGAACAATCACTGCCAAGTTTCTACAGATATCTGTGGTACGTTTATTACAAACATTGGTACATTTTAGACCACTCTTTTTGCACGTGCAGGAGTCTCTGATGCGACCGGTCGTGTAGTTACAAAAAACCATTTTTAAAATTGAATCCGGTGCGGCTTTTCTTGTCATTTCGATTGGTTACAAAGTGGTACTCTTTTCCCAAACCCAATTTTCAGGATGTATCTCATATGACAACCATGTCATATTCAACATTTATATTCTGCAGGTAAATTTGTGAATGAGCGTATAAATCCTAAGCATTTCTGCATTTTAAGCAAGTTCCGTTCAATAACATGTTAATAACAAACTGGCATTTTCTCCTGAATTCCTAGGTGGACCTTTGGAATTTTGGAAATGTAAGTCATATCTGACATTGCGATATTTTGAAACAGAACTGAGTTGATCATGAAACAAATATTTCAAAAATAAACTCACCATTTTCAATTAATAACAGTGACAAAGCACTAAGAGATGTTTACTCGTCTCCGACTATCGATGTTATCCCAGTATCCAGTGTTTTCTGCACAGGAACTTTTATATTATCTGACGTTTACATAGAGCAACGTTGACTGCTTCCCACTGCGCACCGACAGAACCGCGCCGCTGTATACTATACAACGGCGCGCTAGCTGCCCCATTGGCATGGTCCCAAGCCGATATTTTTCAGGTTTTAGAATCTCAATGAGTTTAAAGCATGTACACTTCGGGACAGTTTCCTTTGGTGCACATATTCCATCAATGACTGATTTTATTTTTCTTTGCATAGAACAATAATGCGATCAAATGCCGAGTGCATGACCTCTATTTTAAGTACTTAAAAGATTGACTGGATTGCATTTAAAATGTGTACAAGTAACCAAATTTGTATGAATATTTCCAATAAAAGCAGGTTTTTTTCTGCAAACTGACTTTTCATTCATGTTGATACATGCTTTTATCTCTGAGTTATTAGCATTTGAATATATAAACTCCCTCAAGATTTTGTAACCTAAAATAAGCGAAGAATTGAAAACACTCGTATTTAGACCAACATTATTTGGACCGGTTAAACGTTATGCAATTTGACAATGAAGTATTCCTCAACGGTTCATTTTACTAGCTACAAGTGATAAGACATTATTGCAGTAATCACAAGCATTATTTCACGAAGTCAGGAACTTTAATATTATAAGATTTTCAATTGCAATTTTGCAGCTGGCAACTACGCGTATAAATATAAATAATATCAGAATACAAAGCTGCGATCTTGAATTGACGTAAGGTTTATCCGAATTGAACATTTATGTGAGGAGTTATAGAACTTTACTTCACGCGCTGGTTGAAAAAATGCACGTTGGCGGGAGCCGGCGCAACACCTGCCCCATTGCGAAAGCATATAACTTCAACAATTTTTTTTAAGAATGCCGTGCGATTTCTCAAAATTTTGGTGGAGACAGTTATTTTGTAAAAATTTGTGCTCTTTCTGGATATCAAGTTATTTTTTGATTTAAATTAAATTTTTTGAAATATTTCTAAATTACCTCAAATATTAATTTTCAACGCGTTTTTTGGAGGAGTTCCACCCCCCTGGAGGTGATAATTTTTCTCAGAAGTAATATGCACACTGTGTTCTACAATTTAAAAAAATTATCGGCGGTCAATTTAAGTTGAGGTTGATAGCCCTGTTGATTGGCCTATAAGTATATTAACCTTTTGGATCAAAGAGAAGCCGTGAGATGTTTATAACTACAAAAATTAATTCTGAATTCATCGACAGAATAGAAGCATTGACCAAGGAAATATTTTTTCAGTTTTATCTTGAAAGTGTTCAGGCAGCTCTTTGAAATCTTGAGGTAGGATATTGAATAGAGAAAAATCTAGAGGATTTGTTCTGGATAAGTGATCGATCGAGACGTATGTGGTGAGAGTTACGTGTATTATGTTCGTGAATATGAGATTGTTTTGTCAAGGTTGATTGCTTTTTATGTATTTTAATCAAAACATACTATAGAAATATAGTTGGCAGTGGCATAATTCCAAGTTTTTTTAACTCTTCTTCACCGAGAGAAATATCTAGTACCTGTTATACAAAATTGTATAACCCTTAAAAGATTTATGAATTGAATAGGCGCCAACATAGTAACCTTTTCAGAATGATCAGGGTATTTTTTTCAAAAAAGTTGTATAAATGTTAAATAACACTCGTATAAAAATGAAAATATTGTCATATCGAAATTACTTGCTTCCAATATAGTGGTTAAATGACTGGCCAATATTATATGAAGTTATTATGAAAACTAGAAGATGCTTATATCAAGCTTACTCGTTCTCAATATAATGTTTAAATGATTGACATTTCGATATTAAATGACGACTTTATAAAATTGAAAAGATACTCATTTCAAGATGACTTGTTTTTGATGTATATCAATCAAATGGTAATTATTTTTGCATCCAAAAACTTTCCTTCACCAGCTAAACGGTTTTTGAATAACCTGCATGAAAATAATTTCTTACTGTACAGTTCTGAAAATAGCATTGACGTCAAAACACTGCCACAAAATCTTAAATAGCACATTTGGCGATTTAGCTGCTTTTGAACAGTTCCTGAGGATTTACAGTTGTTGAACCTCAATTTACAAACTTAAACAGTTCCAATCATGAAATTCGAATCATTAATACACATGAAGGTAGAGGCTATCAAAATTGAATTATTAAAATTTCATAATTTTGCCCAACCTTTAATCCTCAAAAAGTCTTCAATATCACCACATGTGCTATTCGACATTTTTCAACTAAAAAAGGAGTTGATGTGGTGTTTAGGCGTTAATGATGTTATCAGAGCCCTAGAGGGAGGTTATTTTCATGCGTATGCTATTCAAAAACGTTATGGTCAGAAACATAGTGTTTGGAAGCGAAAATTTTTGCCATTTGATGAATATCTACGAAAAATATGTTAAACAGAAGTTGCAACACGGTGAGTGCCAGTGTCATATCTTCAGAATTAGAATTCAACAAGCACGATTTTAAAATTTCAATCCTATGGATATCGTGAAAAAGTTACTTTTGTTATAGAGATTCGTCATATTTGATTTAATTTCCTGAAATAGTGACACATTAGTTGTTCATACTTATCAGTGAACAGTTCAGCATTGAAACTCGTTGAAAAATTGACAACATTTATTAAGGAAATTAAAATATACTGACTGATTTTTCATTTTATTTTTTTTGAGGCCTTAAATTAAAGAAAACTCTATTTGTTTAAAGTAATCTTTTCGTCAATTCATTTGGACATCTTCATGGCACAGAAAGATACAAATAGGGTATGTTTTTTTTCAATTAATAAAACAATAGAAAAAACAAATAACACTATACTTATCATATTGCTACTATACTACTTTTCCAGAAACAATCACTAAACAATGTTTTGGTAACGTATAAAACTTCAGATTGAATTATTATCAATTCACTCGGATCTACTCTGAAGTTTTATCTGTTACCAGAACATAGTTCAGTGATTGTTTCTGGAAAAGTATTCGTAGCAAATTGATATGTATATTATTATTTGTTTTTTTCTACCATTTTATTAATTAAAAAATATCATCTTTCAGTATCTTACAGTAGCCCGAAGATGACAAAAATAATTAACGAAACGGCTTTAAAGAAATATATTTTCCTTCAATTTATGACCTCAAATCCCCCAAAAAAGAAAAAATCCGTCATCATAACAAAGGTCGTAAAACTTACATATCAACAATAAAATGAAGTATTTCTTAAATCTGGGAATATTAGAAATACATCAAAATATACACTACTTCTAGTAACCACGGATAGAGTTGACAAGAGGGAAGAATCTTCGAATTATACAATAAATTAGAAATCTGAAACAAAAAAAATTAATACTTTATATTCAAATACTATTTTATTTCATGCTCAAGAATAATTAATAAAAATCAAATGTATTGAATGGAGTGTTTAATTACAATAATACTTTCATGTGAAATTCCAGAGGTTTGTAAACATATACTTCATAGAAGTCAGTGTTAGTAGTAGGTTCACTATTTTTCTTACAAAACAAAATGAGTAACCACATGACCTCTTAGCGGAAAATGTTCAATGAAGAAGTTGTAGATAAAGTAATCAAAAACGTTTGTATCTAACAATTTTCGACATAACCCAAAATTATCTGTCAGATTGGCGAAAAACCGATTTTTCAGTATTTAAGTTTTTTATTTTGAATAATTGATTTAATTTACATGAATTTTTTTTAATGTGGTAAAATCTGTGGCAACCCTACCCTACAAGAAATCGACAGATATTAAAAATGTTGATTTCATTCAATTCGCAAATTTTAGGAACTAGAATCTTAGGTTCCCATATGAAAAAATCATCTAACAATAATCATCATGATAAAAGTATTTCTTTATAAATAACTTCACAACCTCTTCATGTTCGCAGAATTTGCTTTTTACTTCAGAAACTATAAAATACATAGGAAGTTTCTTTTGAAAAATATTTAATTTGTGTTGTTTCTGTTCAAACCGGTTTTAGGTACTACTGAACCCGTTCGGTTCCTGAAAAAGTCATATTTTCATTCAATTACAGCCATCACCGTCAAATTTTTTCGAACAAATGAATATTATCTAAAATAAGAATGCACCATCCCTGAAGCTCGCCCTATACTTGTTTGATTTTAACCTTCCACAAGTAATAACAATGGATAAAATCTGTTGTTGAAAACACACACACTCAGATAGGCACCTACCCGAAATTTATTTCTTGTAGAAACAAACTATAAACAAAGCGTATTAAACCTTTACTTCTGCACTTACACAACACTACCAAATCACATGTGAACTGATTGACAATAAGAATTGAAATGACGTAGATGACCCAATGATGAAACGGCCTGTTAGGGTTGAGTGGAATATAACAGCATAGAAAACACGTGTGTGACGAAGAAGATGCATGATCAGAGGTGGTGGAAACAACCGTTACATTTCCAGAACTAAACGACAACTATTTAGTGGTTACAAAGTATCGTTTAACAATTAAAATGTGAATTATAGTGGCTAAACAGTTTGTTTTTTCAATTCCATCTTTTAACCACAATCGTGCCCGTTATTGAATCTAAGAGGAAACCTTTTCAAAAGAAAATGAGTGTTTTGAAAAAAAGACCCGTTTAACGTTTAAACCCTTTACTTTTTACATTGATCAGATAACATTTAGTTGCTAAAATAATTTATTTAGCAGCTATAAGATTTTTTTGAAAAAAAACTTGTATAACTGGATTTCTCTCGGTGTTGACAGCTACCCCTGTACCCAATATTAGCCAGTACTCGCACAGCTTCCTTTTGCATCCTAAATATCTGAATGGCGTAACATGAATTTCTCGAAAGTTGTACACCATATGAGAGTGAAACTGTGAAAAATATGTGGCTCTTAATATATTTGCGTTAGTGATGTCTTTCAATTGGCGAAGAGCAAATAGAGAACCCGCGAGTTTTCTCTTCAGTTGGGAAATATGTGCAGACCAGTTGGGTCTATTATCTAATGTAATGCCTGGTAATTTAATCTGATTCGTTTCACAATTGGAGATAACTTGATTTTTATCAGAAATCTGGATGTTTTGTGTCTTTTCACCATTCAGTTTCAGCTTATTAAATAAAAACCAATCATTAGCACTATTAGTAATCTTGCCGAGATGAAAGTCATTATCATTATCTGACAGAACAAAAGTATTATGGAACGCGAGTTTCTAAATCCATATTTGGAGTTACTGAAAAAGTTATTATTCTCAAAGTAGGCATGAACCTGTATCTTAATGAGTATCCTAAATTACTTTGCTGAAAATTGAAATGATACTTATTGGTAGGTAATTATCAATGACTGTTGCATCACTTTTTTTTTAAAAGAGGTGAAACTTTAGAGAACTTGAAGGCATCTGGAAAGATACCAGTAGGTAAAATCAAATGGATCAGTACAGTGAAAAGTTTTATTATTATATAAGAGTTTTCCTTCAGTATTTTGCTATTAAGTTCATGGGTATCCAAACATTTGGAGTCCTCCAGTAGATTAATCGCTTCGAAAACATCTACCTCAAGAACGAGTCGAAAGAAAAATAAACTACAAGAAACAGGAGATTTTTTAAAAGTTAAAATGTCTTCGTTTGCCACATACGGAAGCGAATTTATGATGTCATCAGCTATGTTGCTGAAAAAGTTATTCATCTCATCAGGTCATGCTTCAATTGTTTGGTTCAAATCAATTTCATTTCTCTCTATCTAAGTTGTGGCTTGGCTTGAATTTATTCTTTTCCCTGTATTCCCTCAAATGTCTATTTTTTCGGTGATGAAAATTCAACACGATACATGGAATCCTCGAATATGGCAAAAGTGCTGTACAGGAAAAAGAACTAGGTGCAATTCCTGTTGCAGATAATCTTCGTGCCCTCAATCCTGGTCGATAAGAGGTTTGGTAAAAATATGTCAGATAATAACGCAGACACGTTTACTGAAAATGAATTAATTCCCATCAAAAGTAAACAAACGAACAGTGATTCTGAATTTCCTGCAGACTCTAACTGGAAACTGTGACAATCTCTGCTCACACATGACTTTTCAATTAACCAATTCTCTTTATATTAGTACTGTAACGAGTTGGGTCCGGACCTGTCTCAATCAATCACTTAATTTTTCTTCTGACATTCACATGCACAGGAATAGGAATAATTCACATACAAAATAATTTACAAAACAGGTAGGTGAAATACAATATTATATTCATACAGTACAACTCAAAATGTGATTTCATATCACAAAACTCACTGACAGTGGAAAAAGAATTGTCAACCAATAACAATTTGAGTCTTCTTTTCAAAAGTTAGAGCGAATCGCAAGATTTTATATCCTTTGGAAGATTGCTAAAAAAAGTTTGTTCCAAAATTTTTTTCTGTTGAGGTAAATATTCGGGTCGCATAATTTTGTGATTTTTTTTTTTTCGTTTTCGTCAGACTTTCTCGTTTATGGCGTTTGAACAGCTGGGATTTTTCTTCGGGTTCCTAACGATTTCAAATTTCATTCTGACGATTGCCATGAGTGAGAAAATGAATCAGCAAACAAGTATTTTATTACAAGATCGCGCGCGCCCTCATTTCAACCCTTTCAGTACGTCCAAATCTTACGGCTTTGGTTTTTCATTATTAGATTGTTGTATATGTTATTGTGTTGAAATGCCATAAACGAGAGATTTATTTGATTTTCAGAAATTGCTTATTAAACTGCAGTTTTCGAGATAACGTTGTCCAGACGATTTGAAGGCTTATTTCGAATTTTAGGAGTGCCCTGTGATTGATCTCGTCCTTCGCAAGATGGCTCGGGTTCAATAGACACGCTTTTGTTGAATATTTTCCTCAGCAAAACGTTTTGTTTAGAATAACAACATTTTTCATACTTCGATTAACAAATATCACATTGAATACTTGATTGTTAAAAATTCGACGATTATCGTATTCTGATTGGAAACAAAATAAATTATGTAAAATAACAATCGTTGAAAAATAAAACGCTTCGGACACTCTACAGAAAACAACATTAAAGGGTACTTACATAAACCCGGAAAGCCACCTTAAATGTAAGTACACTTTAATGTTGTTTTCTGTAGAGTGTCCGAAGCGTTTTATTTTTCAACGATTGTTTTTTACATAATTTATTTTGTTCCAATCAAAATCACTGTGTAGAATACCATTTTAATATGTATGTTTTTGTTTATACTTCAGAGTCCTGAAGATGAAACAATAAAGTTTCGAAACGTCGACAATTTAACAACTGGTTTTCTTCAACATTTCGACCGAATTCCCGCTAACTCAACACCGGAAATATAAATAGAATGTTACATTGGGCTAATTCCGAGTCACAATTTGCATCACATTTTGATGTCTGACTAACGGGACACCGAATAGATGTTAAGAGACACCATCACCGAAAAGTCGAATTTCTTCCTTATCCATTCCAGGTAATAGTATAGGTATATTAGGAGATGTTGAGCTAAAACCTCAAATTAAATTGGGCCCTTTTGATTTTCTAGATTCTAGGAGGTTTTGGGGTACCGAATAAGTCTAGCAACTCTTCATAAAAGTACGGGCACGGATTTTCGTAATTTTGGGACTTGAAACTCAAAAATATTTTGAATCGCGAATAACTCGAAAACTATGAGGAATTTGAAAAAAATGGCTGGAACAAAAAATGTAAATCACAAAATTCTCTACAAAAAAGTATCTGAGGTATTTTTTCCTAACCTCAAAATTTTCACCTTAAAACGGGTTTAAATACTCAATAATAGTTTGAATCGCGAATAACTCGAAAACTACGAGGAATTCGAAAAAAAGACCCGAAGCACAAAATTTTCATCGTAGAATGGGTTCATGTACTCAAAAACACTGAATTGCGGATAACTCGAAAACTATGAGGATTTCAACACAAAATGCCGGCACAAAAAATTTGGAGCTCAAAATTCAGTACAAGAGAGGTTTCTCTTTTGTCCTAACCTAGGAAAATATTTTGATTCAATTAGATTTATGATCCACAATTTTTGCACTGGCCCCAGTGAACAATCCAATTTTTTTATGTGAAAAACACCGTGAAGACTACAGAAAGCAGTACGCACTTGACAAATGTTTACTACACAAAACACGTCGTCTGCACCACAGAACTCATAATTATATCGAAAATATAATTATGAGTTCTGTGGTCTGCACACGTGCGTGGTTATCGGTGATAATGGCTGTGGTTGCCGAATTCTTCGCGGGAAATAGACGAAAAGAAAGCTTTCGTATTCTTAAACCAAGTAATTGAATACAATGTAATGACCCGCAATCGATTCTTTGTAACGTGTTTTCACAAATACAACATGAATTTTTCGAAGAAACTTACTCTTGGATAAATAAGGAAATATTTACGGAAAAATGCATTTTCAAAATCTTCATAATGAGGATACATCATACTAAGAATGTTTTTACATGAACTTGAAGCTGAGATTCTACGCTTCAAAATGAATACCCTTATCTTTGGATAAGAGAAACTATTAAAAAGTCTGTGAATATCGAAATAATAATCAATCGAGAACGAAGATCGTGTTCATGATCGCGTTTTTTGAAAGTTAGTTCATTTGAAACCAAGAAGTAACTCATGTATGTTATATACATGAAAGTATTGATAATAATACGAACGACAAATCTCTCGTTGGATTTGCTTGTTTATATTGCGAGTGATGGAATATATTCATTGAAACTTCAAGTGCTTGTGTGGCCAATATACCTCTCGCAAGATTTTCGAAAATTTCCTAAGTCGAAAATTATGCTACCTCACCGGGGTACAAAATAGAGAACTTACCCATCATTATGCATTTTGATTCTTTGAAAACGGAGTAGTTTTCAACGAGTTAGAGCAATTTTAATTTGCGCTTGGGATGTAAATGTGCTTGAAGTCGCACTGGCGGGAATTCGCGAGCGGGTGCTCCGGCTTTCGGCTTTGAGAGAGAATTACTCAAAAATAGTGGCTCCAACGAAAAAATTACTAGAGACCTTTTTTTCGAATTCCTCATGGTTTTCGAGTTATTCACGATTCATATTTTTGAGTTTCAAGTCCCAAAATTTCGAAAATCCGTGCCAATTTTTTTGGGTCTTATCCTATTTAGCCTGTACTATAAGGTTTGTTGGAATACTTATCAAGAATGGGGGTGAAGAAAATGAACTCGATGAACATTGGCAACACAGCACCTATCTGTTCTCGATTACAGCGCCAATCAGATACAAATTTCTTAATCGTAGAATTCGTTTCTTGCAAAAACCATTGATTTCATCAATTTTTTAAATTCTTTATGTATTTAAATTTTTTTTTCTTAAAAATTGTCATAACCAAAAATCACTGAAGTTCCGGAATTTACACAAAATATTGAGTAATGCAAAAAGAACTAAAAAATTCTGAAACAAAAACTGTGGGCTCAAAACAGATTCCCGTTTTACCTAGGTAGTGTTTGCTCTTAATGCGATAACTATGGAAGTCACTTTGCGATTTTCTGGTATGATCTGAAACATGAATGTGAATCCTACTACCATCTCTGAGACCATTCTGTGATGACTGGCATGTTAGAATAGAATATTCTTTATGGTGATATTTGAATTGAATTGATTTAAATTGAATATGATGTACGATGAAAATCAGAAGCAAGAGTCAATTATCGAGTCATTTTCAAAACTTCGTGGCGCATGTAGTAACGAAACCAATTTTATTTTTGATATTTCCATACTTATTATGAACACTCTGTATAATATACGACAATGATATTGTGTGGATTGATACAATGGTTGACTATTTATATTTTGGCAATGTAGAATTTGTCATACACTCAGTAGCCGTTTACACAGGGTACTCTCAAAAAGTGGGATTTTTTTATTTCTTATTATTATTATTAGTTACCATTGGTATTGGTAGGTATGGATGGTGACTGATGCGCTGCGACCTAGTTAGATCTATTGTGCCCCATCTTCTTCTGCTATCTCAAGGTGTTCTCGTTTACAGCAGACCCTCAAGGCTCAATTCCTTCAGGAATTTTAGGATTTAGAGGGGGTCCATTTGTGGTATTTCTTCCACAGTCAGCTGGTGTGATCCCAATATATTTAATCTTTTGTGGTGTACAGCATAACACTCCATCAATATGTGGTGAGGTGTTTCTGGATGTTCCCCACAGAATCTGCAGGTGTTGTCCTCCTCCAAGCCTAGCTTCCTTGGGTGTTCTTTGAGTCTGCAATGTCCCTTTAGAAATCCTGTGATTGTATTTAGACTAATTTTGCTGAGGTTAATCAGTGTTTTCGATCTTGCTCGGTTGAAATTGCCGAGGAGATCTTTGGCCTGCCTTAGCCCTGGAAGTCTTTGCCAGTATGTTGCTCTCATTGCTTCTTCAGTTTTATTGAGTTCTTCTTGGTAGTGAGATTTTCCATGTCCACAGAATGGTTCTGGCCCGATCAGTGGCGTTGATGCCCCTTTTCGTGCCAGGGTGTCTACTTGTTCATTGCCCTCTACTCCGACGTGCCCAGGCACCCAGAGGAGGATCACCTTGTTGTTCCTGCCTAGATCATTGAGTTTTTCTAGGCATTCCCAGACCATCTTCGAGTTGATGTTATATGAGCTCAACGCTTTGATGGCTGCTTGACTATCGGAGAGGATTGCAATTTCCTTGTTCCGGTAGTTCCTGTCGAGGTTGAAATGAATGCATCTTGCTATGGCGTGAATTTCCGCTTGTAAAATGCTGGGGAAGTGTCCCATGGGTACGGAGTACTTGGTACGAGGTCCAAATACTCCTGCTCCAGTTCCGTCGGGAGTTTTAGACCCGTCCGTGTACCATGTAATGGTATTCTTACCCAGTGCTCGAATGGATTCTGTGCTCCATTGTTTCTTGGTATTTAGTTCCGTTCGAAAAAATTTCTCGAAACTAAATTTCCTGGTAATTTCGTCAGTTGGGAGATCGGCAAGGTGTGCACTTCCGGTGGGGGTTGAGCCCCTTACACTGTGTGCTGTCCCTTTGAGTCCGACTTTGGCCAACCTCAGGTCTGCTCCCCAAGCAGTTCTCCTCACCATGAGATGGAGAGGAGTGAGGTCCAGAATGACCTCTATTGCTGCTGTTGGAGTTGACCTCATTGCTTCTGTTATGCAAAGACATGCTAGTCTTTGTACTTTCTCCAGGATTTTATTTTTTGTGGCGAGTTCGGTTCTACCGTGCCACAGTACTGCTCCGTAGGTGATCATAGGTCTCACTATCATGGTGTACATCCATCGCAGTATTGATGGGTTACAGCCCCAAGTTTTTCCTGCAATGTTCCTGCACACCATCAGTGATGATTTTGCCTTGTTAGCGATCTTTTCTACGTGTCTGTTCCAGAGTAGTTTTGAGTCTAGGGTTAGTCCTAGATACTTCATCTCTTGCTGCCATCCTAAATCTGATCCGTCGAGGCGAACAGTTACCATACTGAAACATGGGATTTAAGAGTTCCAGATGTACCTGAATCGAAGGAGATATTTGTTTTTTTTTTTTTCGTAAAAAAATTCCGGTTATTCTTTCGTAATTTTTGGGGTCTTATTTGTTATCGTAGTGGGCCGTGGAAAAATGTAAAATTACCACAATTCATACCAGGATGTAAAGCTCTCGAAGTACTATAGATATTTCTGAAAAAAAGTTTTCGAAAATTGGCAGACCTGACAATATTTCCTAAACGATATAATCTTTTTATTATGTTTTCTGAAATAAATAAATATTATTATTATTACTTCAGTTTTTGAAAGAAGGAGAAGTTAAACGAAAACAAGAACAAGAGGAACTAGAACTCATAAGAAAAGAAGAAAAACAAGATGATGATCGACTTTTTCTTGCATTTTATATTCACAAACGTCGCGTTGTAATTGTATGGCCGATAGTGACAGATTTTAGGTTGTAATTTCAATCACTAAACCTTTAAGAGGTCTTGATAATTCGCAATTGGTAATAATTGTGGAGTTTGATAATAAACGTGTGACATGTTCCACAACTGGTAATTTCGAAATTTGATCGTGTTTTTTTTGGGGTTATTCTAACCCTCTTCCTCCTCATTGGGTACGACCGTGATATATTTATTATTCAAATCGGAGACCCACTATTATACAACATACTCCTTTACTTACACAAACTTCTTGATCCTCATGTTCAAAGTAAAGAACGATCAACTGTAACTCAGATAATGGTATCATAATTTCAACTGGGAGAAATACTCATTAAAAAAATAAAATTTCTTACGAGGCCAATTAACTAATCTTGTAGTTGTTTGACATAATACTGAACTCTAGTAACAAAAGATTCATGATATTTCTGACAGGGAAGTAAAAGGAAACTCAATTCACATTCAGCAGTAAATTTAATCCTGGAAAACAATTACACACTGAGATATTAACAAAGGTTTCCCTAATTTCGTGTAATAGAAATTTAAGCTGCTTTACGGGGAAAATGACGATAATTGCTATAGTCTCTAGGGAAAATTTGGTAAATCTCGATGGAAACGATGAATGGGGATCGTTCATTTTGGGGATGTACTATACAGAAATATAATTTATAAAGTGGAAATCGAAACTCTGCTCAAAACAGATGTCGACTCACTTTCAAACTAATTATAATGGAACAAGTATCCAAACTCATTATAGAGTTTGAGTTCTCTTTTCGACTATTGCACGGAAAAGAAAAAATCAATATTTCCATGCGAATATTTGATTATAAGAATAATTAAAAACTTATATACTTTATTGGATTGGACAGCTCTCTGTAATCACTGGCTACTATAGACCAAGCTATAGATGTTTTCCCCACAAAATAAAAGACGCACATGGCCTACACACATTTTTATGAGATAGTTCGTTAATGAAAACCCCAGTTTTCGCCCCAGCAAAATCGCTTTGTGGAATTTTTTAAACAAGAAATATTGAACAAAAATACAACCTTTTTGATTTTTTGGAAATATCTCAAATATCATCCAAAAAATTCGTTTCGCAGTCAACTTTTGTAGAGATTTATAAAACCTACAAAAATTATAAAATGTCAGAGATTAACTGATAGAAAAACCGCCTCATCCACAGCCAGTTGGCAGAGGTTCGTCATCACTATTATTTTCAGAGGCCGAAATTCTTCACCTATAAAAAGGATTTTCATACGACCGGATCGGTGCATTTTTTAGGAAAAAAATCCAGGAAAACCTCGAAAAAGATACAATTTTTTCAAAATTTATAATTTTTATAAATCTGAAGCTGGACAAACAATATTGTTGGAACTGGTAGATAATAACATGTGGTTTAACTGTGCGTAAGATGTTTTCTGTACGATCGCGTTATAAACAATTTAAGGCACATCTTGCAAGATGCGCCGATTTAAGGGAAATCGTCGTATTCAAATTCTATTAACGGCATCTGGAAGTAGAGATCAATATCTACAATTTGTATATTTTGGATTTTCACCTGATAGGTGGGAAATGTGTTGAAAATTTCACTGAAAGTTGATCAAAGCGCTTCAAAGTGCGTCCGAAATCACCTGAAGTCGTACTGAAGTTAACTCGAGTTGAGTTCGGGCGACTTCGAGTGCGATTTCAAGCATTCATAGTAACTTCCAGTGACATTTTCAACACATTTTCCACCTCTCCAAAATATACAAATTGTAGAAATTGACCTCTGCTTCCAAATGCCGTTTTCAGAATTTAAATAAAATTATTTTTCTTGAATCGGTGCATTCAGAAAGACTTGCCCTTGAATTGTTTATAATACGATTGTGCAAAAACTACATCTTGCGCACAGTTGAACCACATATTATTATCTATCAGTTTCCGCAGTATTGTTTATCCAGCTCCAGATTTATAAATATTATGAATTTTTGAAAGACGATTTCATTTTCGAGGTTTATTACGGGTTTATTTTGCACTAGAAAACCCCTTCTGTTTTAATACAATAACATCAGAAATTCTCTGTCATTCATATAAACTTTCCACTCTACGCCACTGTTTCAAAAGACGCTGTATATTTTCGAGAAAATCTCTTTGCATTGCGGATTTTGAGGTTAGAAGGTAAGCACATCTGAATGACCTTTGTCTCTTGATTTTTAGGCCATTTTCGTTATGTATTTTTAGAGCTTGTAGCTTCATTGCTAAAACCTCTGGAACGAGAAACTAACTATCCGACAGCAAACAGATCATCGAAGCTTTTACCAGAACCCTCCCACTCAATGGAGGTTAGTATTTGAATTGGGGCTCTACTTATGGCCCTATACAAGTGTAATCAGAAGTCAGACTGGTATTGTTACAGCTCAGCTATCGTTTATTGGTGTTCCACTACTGTAATTGTTCTACTGTTCCGTTGCTCCACGGTTGTCTTTCCACTGTTCCACTACTGTGATTGTTTCTGCTCGACTATGGTTGTGCCACTGTACATCTGTTGTTCAGTATTCCTGCTCTGTTCGTCTCCTATTATTGGTATTCTTCATTGGTGTACTCGTCCCAGCAGTACACGTACTTCAATTGATTGTGTCGTACCCCCTGTGCACCTGTATACACCAAGGCACTGATGAACTACAACTACAATTGGTGAACTGGCACGATTGAAAAAATCTACATCATATCAGATAAGTTTGGCATAAGAGTTTTCCCTTATCATCGTAACGTCACAGGCATAGCCCTCGCTGGAGGTTTACATTGATATAATTAAACTATACTCTACTCTCAATCATAGGCTTGAATCCATCTTGGTAGTGCAATATTTACACTAATTTCACTTCATTTTGTATTGTGTGCCGAACTGTGCACATACAGTAAGGAACATGACTATTTCTTTTATTCTGGTCCAAGTTATCCAAGCTTAAGGGAAGACAAAACCTTTACATAATTATATATTATTTTTATACCATTTATAGGTATCTATTGTTTCTATAATTCTCTACAAAAGTTCTTTTGACTGTAAAACGTTTCCTCAAATACTTTTTGAGATATTCGCAAAAAATAAGTTGTAATTTTTTTCATTATTTCACGTTTAAAAAATTCTACAAAGCGATTTTTCTGGAACGAAAACAGGGGTTTTCATTTACGAATTATCTTATAAAAAGTAGTATATTCCGTTTGCGACTTTTATTTTGTGTTAAAAGCGTCTCTTATTCGTATCTACAGCCTACCAGATGAGTGGTAAACCACCTATAATCAAGTTGCTTTTTGCCATAAAATTTTTTTAAATTAAAATTATCGTTTCGTGAGTATACAGCTAACTTGTGACCGAAAGACTTGTGACCTATTGAAATTGAAAGAAAATAGTCTATATTAAAAGCTATTCCCATAAGACAGATCTGAAAATATAATTTTTCATACATAAGTAGTCTACTCTATTACCTACTATAATATCATTGACAAATGCAAGCTGTAACGAAGCATAATTTTCCGACTTGAAATGGGTCATATAATGTGCTTCGTTGGGCTACCCTTTCATGTTTCAGAGTTTCTTTGTTTTGCTTTTTCCGAGAATTCTAGTTTGTGCAACTGTTTGGCTTCACCATTTCCTTCGTTACTATTATGATTATTGCCATTACTATTATTACTGTTATTATTATTATTACTTTTATGCTAGGGATTACTTCAGATAATAATGTTAACGGGAAAACAGGTTCCGCTACCGTAAGGGAGGATATAACCTCACTTTCGTTTGTTTACAAAGTTAATTCGATTCCTTGCTGCTCAACACCGGTTTTACTGATTCCCTACTTTACCAAGAAGTGCTGTCCCTTTTTTGCACACGATTAGTTCTTGTCCTTTAAAATTTTTTTTTTCAATAGATTTCTCCATTTCTGCATTCAAAGATTTTCAGCACTTTAAAAAGTCAGAGCAGACTTTTTTGTATTTTTTTATCCGCTGTACACAGCCTTGACATTTCAATGATTTGCTATAAATACGCAAACCCTTTTCAAGACAGGGCTTTTTGAATTGTGACTCCCGTAGAAGCGATTAAGAATTAGTTTGCCAAGTTAGACTTTTCCGAGTATCCATCAGTTTTTGTATTTTCTCGATCCGTGGTGCATCCGTTAACAAGTGAAAAATAACCGTAAGCATTCATATATTGTATCTCTCATTATTTACCTGACCGTTTGATATTTATTAAGTGTTGCAATCAGAAACGATTAACTAGAGAGCTTTTCATTATTTTTGGTATCTGTGACTTATAAATCCGTATAAGTTAGCAGAATAGATTTCTCCGACGGCCGGTTTAAGTAATTACTCGACATCTCTTCCCTAAGGTGTTGTCAAAGTTGCTGCTGGCAGGAAGAGGTGTTAAGCGAGTATTTTTTTTACTTCAGTGTTCCCAAGGTGTTGTCAAAGTTGCCGCCGGCTGGACCTTATCGCGACCCGTTGCTAAAACCGTGGAGAAATCAATCTTTGTGCATATTTTGTTTAAAACGAGGTTGTGCTCAAACTAGAGATTTTTCCAACGACCGTCACAGTAGCTGTGCGTCACTAGCATCCCTAAGGGACAGTGTAATCTGTCACTGGCCGGATAAGGTCTCGCTCGATACAGCCTTGCTTAGTGTTCCTAAGGTGTTGTCAAAGTTGCTGCTGGCAGAACACACGCAAATTCCTTACAATTGGAAATCTCTGTCTACTAAATAGTGGAAGTGGCTAACGTGCCGTGGGCCGTACAAGAGCCGGTTGAAAGGGCAAATATACTGGGTATTTGCCAAATAAATCTCTCAGAGCACATTCGTCGTAGTCACCGATATTCTCAATCTATTAAACATACCGTGTGTTACGAAAATTGAGTAAATCGCTTCGGATACGAATCGATCTGATTGAAACACCCGTAGTACGTCCCTGAAAGGCCTTACTTGCTCGAACCGTTTGAAATACCGAGAACCCGCTTACTGTACCGAACCTGTTTCACCGTTCGTTAAAAATAGGGTAATTTTAGTTAGTAAGGGTAGAATTTGTCATTGTAACTGAGTGACCACGTGAAGACAGAGTTCAATAAATTCCCCATTTGTCACTGTACACCTTTCGTTTATTTTCTTACTACACCATCTTGCATGCAAACTTTGACAGTTAACAAAGCAGCCGGTATTCCATGAATTGCAATGGTTGCAATTAAAGCCTGCAATCCCTTGCTCACTGTTGCTCATAAATCACTACATTTGTCCCCTGGATGACCGTATCTCCTTCTGAAGATGCCCTGGGCCTCCCTCCGAATTGAATGAGGGAGAGTGGAGCATACCACTCTTTAAATAACTGGCGTCCGAGGCACCTGTTGAGTTTTGAGTTGCTCTCGTTAGAGAGAACAAAATAAGCTCAACATAGTGACGTCCGGCTTTTATCTAGTTTGGGGAAAAAGAGCGTTACAAAGCATTTACCAAAACGTTGAAAAGGGTAGTTGGGGTTAGGTCTCTTACAGTGAAACCAGTTTTTCTCAGTTATCCAACGTTTTGGCAATATATTTCGCTATCCTCATGGCTCTAAAATATTAAATTATGGACGATTACAAAAAAAATTGCTCATAAAAACAATTTTTATAAAAGTGAAAAATGAAAACGTGTAAATGTTTTTTATTTTTTACTTTAATAAAAATAGTTAATTTTATATTTCAGAGCCCTGAGGATGGCTAACTAAGAAAAACTGGTTTTTCTATTAGAAACCTAACCCCAACAACTCCTTTTCAACATAAATATAGAATGTCGAAACATGATCATATTCACCAAAATCCTACGAGTACTATAAGATCCTATGAGATTGAAACATTTTCAAAAAGGAAACTTTAATAAGTTCTCATGCATAACAACCTTCTATATCGAATATATCTGGCAAATAAAAACAAAAAAACAAAAATTTACTAAAACTCACCCACCCTGAGATCGTATCTGTGTGAACAAAACCAAAAAGTATAAAACTGATTACAACAGAATTAAAATTCACTTCATGCTCCTGGAACATCCGTAACTTTGTAATTGTCTGTGCCTGATGTGTTCACACGTTCAAACTGATTATATTAAAATTAACATGCACTAAAACCCAGTATATCCAACAAAGTGGTCGTGGGGTCAGAGCGTTTGGCTTCCACCCAGGCGTTCCAGGTTCGTTCCCAGGTTGCGTGTCACTGAGCTGAAGTGGTTCGGATTCCACTTTTGTTTAAACTGTAGGTTCCGGATCTCCGGCCACTATCTAAAATAAGTTCCAATTTTACGTTTTTTCTGGGTTTCTAGCTCTTCGTCCACAATTGGACCATGCTGTTCTACCTGCTGAGTAGGTTACTTATATTGGGATAATATGATAATATTGGCAAAATATTCAAAAGTATTATTTGCGAGAAAAAAGTGAACAATCCGCGATATTGATCCAAGACGTGATATCCAAGATGCAACAGAAAGTTTATTTATGTTAGATAGATAAATAGATCTATGTAAGATAATTTGTCGGTTCTATTCTAACTGGTGCTTACGATTTTTGTGACAAAAATATTGTTAAGGTTCCAACTTCAGGGAAAAAAAATTAAAGCACTCAAAATGGTGAAATGGGGATGCAGTTTATGGGTTGAATTCGGTTTTTTGCGACCTGCGGCGAAACGTGACCTTCTAGCGTAAAATGTTCGGAGGCAATAATTGTATCTAACACCCTTTGACATCAAATTAACTGTCAAATTGGCGGAATATCTATTTTTCAGTTTTTAGTTTATTCTCGCGTATAAATGATTTAATTCAGATAAAAATTTGTTGAAAAAGGCCTTTTTTGATGTCAAGTAAGCTTGATTTTTTTTGCAATTCAGAAGACGACTAGTTGTCTTGATATTTTTTTGTATTTCGACGGTCTATAAGTGATCATTCAAATTGTTCGAATGTCTACTTTGAAATGGTCTATGTAACTTGGTGTTTTATTGATCAACAAACCGCTTAAAATTGAGAAAAACCGACAACAAGTCTCTCTGAATATTATATATATTTTCAATAGTTGTAAAAAAGAATGAAAACGATATTAATTAATCAATTCTGTGTTGTAATCTATATTCAAATATTTTATTAAGAATAAGTTAATATAAACTACTTTTTGTTATAAAAATAATAAAGAAAGTCGAAAATTATGATTCCTGAGAGATTTTTTTATCAATTTTAACCGGTTCAACCTTGAATAAACTACCAAGTTACATAAACCATCTCAAAGTAGACATTCCAACAATTAGAAGGATCACTTCTAGGCCTTCAAAATACAAAAAATGTCAAGACAATTGTTCGCGGAAGATAAGGGTTTTTTTTTCGAAAAATTTGCATAACTCAAAACTAGTATTCTTCTGAATTGCTAAAAAATCATGCTTATTCGACACCAAAGCCACCTTTTCACAAATTTTTATGTAAATTAAGTCACAATACGCGTGAAAAAAAATACTGATAAGTCGGTTTTTCGCTATTTTGACGGCTAATTTGAGGTTAAGTCAAGAAGTTTTCGATTTTTATATTATCTACAACTTTTTCATTAAACATTTTTTGCTAGAAGGTCACGTTTCGCCGCAAATCGCAAAAAACCGTTTTCAACTCCTAAACTGCATATTTTTTTTCCTTAAAGTTGGAACCTCTACAACATTTTCCACCTGGTCCTTGCCTATTTTTTTCTCACTGTTAGCTTTCAAAGTTCTTTTTGGCACTAGTCTAGATGTAATTTTCAAAATTAAAAACATGATTCTATCTCCTACTCATCCCAATAAATTTAATTACATGTTGTACATTTCAGTTCTTCATTAAAGTGATGACGATGTTCAGTTTAACTAGTACAGATATATCTTCCTTCATTACAACGATTAAAACACAACTGAGGTTATAAAACGAATCGTAAAACCTTTTCTAATTCTGAACGCTCCGGTTTCATGACCTGGGGGTATTTCGGATATTTAATTTGACCGTTGATCTATTTGAAATAAAGATCGACGAGCGGAAAGTTCGTCAGCTTTTCCAGGCTATATTGGACAATTCTCTTTATCGTGCAGTGTTCGCTTCCAATTTCAGGAACCTTGAAGAGACAAAATGTGAACTTTCACCTTTCACAATCTGATAGATTGAAAGATTTCGTTCCGCTTTATTGTGCTCGTGGCAATGTAAAAATTGCTGCTTGTTGGGCGTTTGCAATCTTCAAGTTTTCATCTTGGGAAAATGTCTGGTTAGTAACGGTGCTTTATCTCTAGGGGATTAGTTGAGTTTCTTTTTTAGCTTTAGAATCTGCATAGCGGAACATATTCACTACGTTGCTGGTCGATTTTTGATATTCGTATTTGAACAGCATAATTTATCCACAAAAATGTCATATTCAGAAATATTGATGATGTAATTTATGAATTTATATAGCAGCATTCAAAAATTAAATTCGACGAAAGCCATGAAGTCGATGTTGAAATTCTCTTCGAATAATTTTATAGAAGAATTCTCTTGGGTTTCAAAATTGGTTTCCAAAAGAATACTTTGGTAAATAAGAGCATCAAGACTATAATTGAATTTTCTAATCAACTGAATGAAAAACGCAAAAAACTGCATAATCTTGACTGGCTTCGAGAAAGGGTTCATAACGATAACATTAATGAAACTTAGAAAAATTTAAAAAAAAGTAAATAAACGAACAATCTCTGAAAATTTTTTATTAATAAAAAATGTTATTCGATATTATGATAAACTTACGGTTGTCATTAAAGATAGTAAATTTTGTAGCATATTCAGGAGTAGGTTGAAGGAGATTCTTCATGACGAATGTTTTTGTAATTTCAAAGAGTTTGAAAGTTACCTTGATTTAGGAGATGCACTCTTCTGGCGATATTTAAATGCCATTTATTTTTCATTATTATGTACTCTGTATATGTTTGGATATGTCATCTTAATAACTATTTCGCCTCTTATTACATATTCATCTTTTTTACAATGTCCTAGTCCTATATTTTATGTTGATAGTAAATTATTGTTTATATAAAATACGTATATTTATCTTTTTGACAATAGAAAATCAGGCAATGAAGATTCTGTCTATCTACCTATCTGAGTGAAAACACGGTGTGAAGGTGAGATTGAAGGAGACACCAAGAATGAAGTGAACTGTTCTTTTATCACAGTTTCCGAAGAAGATTCAATGAAAACCATTACACTGAAAAAACAGTTTATTCATAGTTAACTAAATTTATTAACATCTAATAAATCATTTATTCGAATATTGCGGAATAAACGTTTATTTATTAGAAACAAATGATGCGTTAAAATTATTTAAATATACCTCATTAACAGTCAATTCAAATTTATTTCCAATAAATATAGGTCTTACTATAGACTAATCAACAGTAAATAAAACATTCATAATAAATGAAGGATATTTATTAATATTATATATTTCATTGACATTTAATAAACACATTTTTATTATAAATATGTTTCATTTATTGAAAATGAACGTTTGTAAATAAAAAACCTCAGCATTTATTCCAAATAAATAAAGAATATTTATTAAAAATATTGTTTTTTATAAATAAACCAATAGGGACACAAGATGAGCCTTCTGAAATCGAAAAGTCAATATGGAAGAAATTAGAATCAATTTACCTTTTATACAAAATTACCTTAACAAATATTTATTAATTTCACAAAACTGTTGTCTCTCAAAAAGTTTTGCAGCTCCTGAACATGGTCCATTATGGCGAGAGACAGCCTTGATGAAATGATGCGTTACCTACTTGTAACTTTTACAACAGAATATATGGTTGTATTGTGTTAGAAAATAGATGCACAATCCATGCATATAATAATTATAAAACTAGTGTTATGTCTTCTATAACTATAAAGAGATTGTTTGATTTTGAATTACACTTCAATCACACAAAAATAAATAATTACAACATGCGACTTTAACCTACACAACGCAAATGGCGCACCCACGACTCAACGACAAACGACGAAACACGAAACCCCGACGTACGACGTGTCACGTGGCCCATCAGCGAGGCCAACCACGGCACCTATCGCAGAGATTTGATAATAATGGTCAGCGCGGTATTTTCAATGAATGTTTCTTATCTGTTACTATGACTTATTCACTTCAAATAAACTTAAAATCAATAATGAATAAATTTTTAGTAATATCACCCAACATATGGACCTCAAACAAACTATTTATTTTGTATTAGTAAATTATATTATCGCGTTTATTAATATTAAATAAAATTACCAAATACAAAATAAAATTTTCTTTTTTTTATTAATTGTGAATGAAAGGCACCCAAACAAATATTTATTAACTATGAGCCCTATCTTTTTTTTCAGTGTACTGATGAAGTAGAAACTATCATAACACTGATAAAACTGAAGAAGATAAAATTATCATTCATTAACAAAATCTTGGAAATATGATCTTTTTCAAAAATAAACGAAATCCAGAAAATAGTACTGATATTAAAGGCAAAAAATCCGAAATGTATTAAGGGTGTAAGATTCTGATCAATCGAATTAGAGTGTGTCACTAATGACAATTGTTTCAAAAATAAGTTACAGCACTTGTTTCTTCAGATTTTAATATAAAATAAGAGACACTTTGCTCGTTATACAGGGTGTTTCATAATAAATGCGCAGGACTTCAGGATGTGATAGCTCGTTCAAAAATATGAAAAAAAGTTTTTATTAACTTACCCTCTAAAATGCACCATTTTCGAGATACATGGTGTTGAAATTTAAAAAAAAAATAATAATTTTTTGCGAATATCTCTGGAACCGTTTATCGCACAGAAAATATATTCCGTAGTCATTTTTTACTCATAATAAGCTATGTTTTGTGCGGATTTTTTATTTTTTCAAATTCATAATTGGTGAAAATTTTGAAGGGGTAGTGGGTGTTTTTTTCTCTAACTTCTACGCCACTGGAAAAAGTAAAGTTTTGAGCCTCCTTTATGAACCGTCAATATTTTCTTCAAAAAAAGGTATTCTTGGTCATAAGCTCTACAGTTAACCGTTTTCAAGAAAAATCAACTTTCATGTTGTTTAAATAATGTTTTTTCCTCGAAAAATTGCTGCGTGCATTGAAGCTAACGGCGGATATTTCCAACAATCCAACTGAGTATAATTGTTATTGTTTTTTTTTTCTATTTTGCAATTAAGAAGTCATCGTTTGGTTTTGTTACTTGTTCTAACGTTTAAATAAATTTTGTATAATTAGGAAAAAAATTATTTAAAAAAATGTACCATGTTTTTCTACATGAAAGTTGATTTTTCTTGAAAACGGTCAACTTTAGAGCTTATGACCTAGAGTACCTTTTTTGTGTAGAAAACATTGGCGGTTTAAGTAGGCGGCTCAAAATCATACTTTTTCCAGTGGCGTAGAAGTTGGAGAAAAAACACCCACTACCCCTTCAAAATCTTCACCAATTATGAATTTTAAAAATTAAAAAATCTGCACAAAATATAGCTTATTATGAGTGGAAAATGCATTCAAAATCTGTTTTGTGTGAGATATTCGCAAAAAACTATAATTTTTTTCTTTATTTCAACACCCTGTATCTCGAAAATGTTGAATTTTAGAGGGTAAGTTAATAGAAACTTTATTCATATTTTTGAACGAGCTACCACATCCGGAAGTCCTGCGCATTTATTATGAAACACCCTGTATATAGGTCAAAGATTCCCCACAAGGCGTTCAGAATAACAAAACAAGTACCTCTTTTTTTTGGACAAGTATTGAATCAGTATGAGTATTTTATGAAGAATAGTACTGAACATCTATGAGCGAGCATGGCAATAAACATACAGTCTGTCCATAAAGTAACCCCCCCTGTTTACTTTTGAACGGAGTGGAATTCCTTTGAAATTTTTTTTTGGTTAAATGGTAGTTCATAAGCTACTTTTTGACAATGATGAAAAAATGTTATCTTTCAAAATGGCGGCCAGGCGCCATTTTGAAATATATTTTTAAATGGCATGGGGGTCGAGTGATACCTCATTCAATTCGTTTTTCAATTCTCTATTAGGCAGAAAAATTTCAAACAGAAATACTGGTCCAAAACAAAATGGCGGTACATTATTTTAGAACTCTCACGAGAGGATCCTGTCGAATAAATGGCTATTAAAGAGCTTTAGTGCAATGATAAAATATTTTTTCGTTTCTACAAGACCTTCTTGTCACTCAAAATGGCAGATGGGTGCCATATTAGAAAAAATTCAAATAAGTAGATAAGTAGTGTAATACCTCGTTTTATTGAATCTCAGCAAATCTCAGAAATCATGTCCCATATACGATTCTGAGGGACAGAGAACATTTGTAGATATCAAAAAAAAATTCATTTCAATTGAGATCGTTTAAAGCCATTTCTTCAAAGAAATCCTGTATAAAAGTTCTGACTTAATGTGCCGCCATTTTGTTTTGGATGAATATTTTTGTCTGAAATTTTAAAGTTGTATAGAAAATCAAATGACAATTCGAATGAGGTATTACACGACCAACCATGCCATTTAAAAAAATCTTTCAAAATGGCGCCTGGCCGCCATTTTGAAGGACAAACATTTTTTATTACTGTCAAAAAGTTGCTTATAACATGCCATTTCACCAAAAAAAAAATTCAAATAAAAATTCCACCCCGTTCAAAAGTTAACAGGGGGGGTGTTACTTTATGGACACACTGTATATATGGTAAAGTAGAACACGATCAAATAATCTAGTAAATTACAGTGGTCTGGTCTTGGTCTGGTTCATTTCAATATACGCAACAACAAAATTGCTGAGGAATTATTGATCTTTATAATAATGATTATAATAATTGTCTTTATTATTTCCAAATGAGTTGTTTTTACAAAAGATTGTTGATATAAAGTTTTTCTCACTAAGTTGGAACCATATGGAAAACTTTTTTATTATTCATTGTAGGAAAAAAAAGTTATTTTTCATAAAAAGTTTTGCATGTTCTAAAATCAATACAATCTTCAGATATCAAATTTTTTCAGTCTTATACGCGGTGTGACAAAAAATATGAATTTTATTCAAGAGTAGAGTACCTTTACATTTGAAAATATCGAAAATTCTTATAAAAAAAGTTGTTTAAATATGCTATTGCATCCACTTACATGAAAAAATCATTTGTAACTATTTTCGTATTTGCACAATATATGCATATGCATTCATTATGTGTTTAAATTGCAAAATTGTTCGAAAACCTTGAGAAACGGAAAGGTTATCATGTGTTACATAATCAAAAGAGATACATGTTCACTCAAAATTTTGAAAAATGTAAACAGTAACATAACCCAATATTTCAGTGTCTATGGACGTAATTGCATTTTTGAACGGAATTTTCAATTCTGAACAACTTTTTTTAAAAGAATTTTCGATATTTTCAAATATAAAGGTACTTTACTCATGAGTAATATTCATATTTTTTGTCACACCGCGTATACGACTGAAAAAATTTGATATCTGATGTTTGTTTTTCAGATTTTAGAACATGCAGAACTTTTTATGAAGAATAAGTTTTTTAGTGAGACATATAAACGATAATTTGAAAATAAAAGGCGAAGTTCAATTTTTATAGTGACAAGTCACTATTAAAATCCCAGTAAACGAATTTTGATGTTTTCGTGATCAGAAACATGGAATATTCAATTTATGGATTTATGGATGATTACTATATCCCATATTTTAGTTATTGCTAAAATGAATAAGAATTCAATAACAATAGCGGGCTTGTGGGTCATGTTAATAATACAAAATCGATAATAGAGAGATAGTGCAATAACGCCAGTCAGAATGTAAGGCAACTTTATTTCGATAGTGACTGCCACTATTCTGTGATTAAAAACAGAGATATTGCAGGTTTCATCTGTTCGTCCCTTATTTACTCGTGATTGACAGATGCGTTCTTAACCTAAATCAAATTTGTCTCTTGGATTTCTTTCTCTGTATAATTAATTTCAGAATGAGAAGGAATTATTCTGATGATAGAATTACCCAAACGAACTTCTACGTTGAAAATCTAATATATTTATCAGTCAGAGCCATGTTTTATCCACTGATCATGTCACGATAATTTACGATCTCACCCGAAATGGAAATAAAGGAATATCAATCCACGCCGTTAAACGTCCACTAATAAAGGCAGGTATTTTAATAAAGTTGTTCTTATTCCAGATTCACACTGCGCGTGCGTACATGTCAAAATAACGTCGACTTTATTACTGCCTGACGTTATTTAGTACTGCAATATCTCTCTCTATTGCTAACGTTCTTAACTAAACGCTCGCCAAATACTGCCATTGAAATAGTTGAGGTTAGTCTGAATATGGCTTGATTCTGTCTATCTATCATTTTCTAAAACTATGTTGTCTCCATAAACGGTATCGAAAGAATCTGCTAATTATGATATCGAAGATGTTGTTCTTAAACAGAATATTTTGTTTATTGACGATGCTGTTATATGGAGATATCATGTTGCATATTCATGAAAATATTCATTTCATCACACTGGCTAGACCAGATGTCTGCGGAAGGTGTCTCGCATCTTTAACTTTTTTGTTTCTGTAGATAATGGAATGAAAGGACCCCGCAAAAATCAAATTGAAATTTGGATATGTTGTAGTTTATACCCTTCTGATCAAAAGTCTCAAGGCCCGAGACCTAAAAATTGACGTTATTTAGGTATCGAAAGTCAAAAGTAGCAACTAATGCAAATCTCCCAAGCGATCACATTTGATTTTGACCTTATAATGGTGATGACTTTGTTCAGTTTTGACAGGAGTAATAACAATTTCTGAATTGTCAATAACTGTCAAGTTTCTACAAAAGCATTGGTTACTGATCGGCAAGCGTAAGGATGCCTCCAAGAATTGGTTGCGCAGTAGACAAAACCCTGGAGTGAGACAGGAGCTCAATCACTCTGCCTTATTAAACAGTAGTCGATCTTTGTCGCACATCTACTCACGCTTTCTATCGTGTGCGCATCTCAGAGGCATCCTTACGCTTGTCGATCTGTACGTGTGTAATGGGCGATTTACTCCGAAACGCATAACTCGCATGCACGGAGAAGAAAATGCCGACAAACAAGAAATCGCCTTACGCAGACGAGAAGGGTTAGAAAAGACCACCTCTTGATGTCATGCCTATACAAGAATATGTGCTAACTGTAATCAGTCGATAGGAAATGAAATAATAGCTGTGGAACAAGATTCAGCTTGTTTGAGAAAATATATTATTGCAGTCCAGAAATAGTACTTGTCTGATATGTGAGGCTGTATATTTGTCAAGCTGTACACATGCACATGCACATTGGCATTCAATCACCCAAAGTAAGAGATGCGAATGCTTTTTTGATCGCGTGAGAGATCTGCACTAGTCGTAACTTTTGACCTTCGATACCTAAATAACTGTCCATTTTCAGGTCTCGGGCCAATGGAGACTTTTGATCAGAAGGGTATAAACTACAACATATCCAAATTTCAGACAATTCGACAGGGATCTATTTCTCATTTTATTTGTGCGGGGTCTTTTGAAGGATCTGCATAAGATACAAAAATGCGTTTTTCTGACGGAGAACTCAAGTTCATGCAACTTTCGGTTTGACCGGAAGTGACTTGAACTCGATTTTTGAATGGGACACCCAGTATATTTTCACTTATTTTGTCTCCACATGACATTCCGAATACAAGCATATATTATTTATCATTATTTGTTGCCACTGTTTTTAGTCAAAATGCACAAAATTTAATATTAAAATTGAAACTACCAATTTTGTTCAAATAGCAACATGGTGGCTGGTCGGGTTAGGAAAAAAGACCATTTCATTACGATTAATTTGATACCCCACACTATTATGTTTTGAACAAAATTCAATTTCATAAAATAACGCATCTTTTGGTATTAAAATGAGATTTGAATGCATCGAGTAACCTGTGACAAACACGACTGATGAAACAAAATCATCAAGGAGGTCGACTCCTTATAGTACCTCGCTTCTGCAAAACTAAATTAGGTATGGTGATTTCATTGAAAATATGAACAGGATGTTCATAAAGTCCGTTGTGGAATCGTCTACGACTGAAAGTTGGAATTAAGTCGCTATTTTCCATTGTACAAGATAACCTCTCTTGAAAGGGATTCATGCTTTAAAGAGAAAGACATTCTCAATTGAAAATTGAATCAATACATGACTCCTCTGGAAATGGAAAAACCCTACGATAAAATTGAAGTTACTTTTTTTGTAATATCTAACAGAAAACAACTACTTCCCCGGCTAAAGCCACGCTGGACATTGAACCTCACCTGATAGACATTGAGAAAGACCCTATATAACTTGAGAGAAAAAATCTGAAAGTGAAAATTTGCATTTTCATTCAGACAGTTGATTATTTATTAAATGTCCAGTTTCCATTGGAGATTCTTATCTATGAATGACATAAGGGAGAATGTTATTCAGAAGTATCATTCACAGAAAATCGCTCATTCCATTGATGCGTGAATTGCATGTCTTTCGCTAGGCCTCCAATACATTTTGGTCGACAAAAATCTATTTCACTCTTCTGAGATCATCAGGGAGGTCGGAAAAATTGGAAAACATACTCTTCGGAAGCAATTTCACACTGTAATGAGGAATTGTTGGACTATTTCTTGTGCGGTGAAACTTTGAAACTATTTTTCTGAAATTAAACCTGTTATGGGTATGGCATGTTGCTTTCATTGAAAATATGAAGAGGATGTTCATAAAGTCAGTTGTAGAATCATCTGCAACTGAAAGTTGGAATTAAGTCGCTATTTTCCATCGTACAAGATAACCTCTCTTGAAAGGGATTAATGCTTTAAAGAGAAAAACATTCTAAATTGAAAATTGAATCAATACATGACTCCTCTGGAATTGGAAAACCTTACGATAAAATTGAACTTACTTTTTTGTAATATCTAACAGAAAACAACTACTTCCCCGGCTAAAAGCCACGCTGGGCATTGAACTACATCTGAAAGACATTGAGAAAGACCCTATATAACTTGTGAGAAAAAATCTGAAAGTGAAAATTTACATTTTCATTCAGACAGTTGATTATTTATTAAATGTCCAGTTTCCATTGGAGATTCTGTAAGAAAAAAACAGTCGTTTAATTTAAATTATATTTTTAAGTAGCATGGGGCAAAATGGACAGGTGCTCATTTTGAATGATCACAAAATAAAAACAATACAAACAAATATATATATATATATATATATATATATATATATATATATATATATATATATATATATATATATATATATATACACCATAAAACAAAAGATAAAAGTTTTATTGACAGGTCAGCAATTATGCTGCAATTTTGAAGTTGCTTGTGATTTAAAAAAGTTGGGTGAACGGTTTTTGATTTCGATGAATATATCATAAGTAATCAAAGCTTATTAATTAATCCGAGCACTATTAAAAGAGTTAATAGACATTACTGATAAGTCAGGAATCTCCAGGTAATCAATAACCAGGTCTATTCCTGCATTCAAATATTCCAATTATTTTAATTTTCAGTACGCAAATACTAAAATAAGTACAAGAAGTACACCCTACAGCGGTCAGACTCATACTAAAATATTTCGAACTTCGGAGCATCTATGCAATTGTTTCACGGGAATGGTGACCTTCGAAGGTACAGAAGCGTCAAAATATTAGCACTGCCCGTTATACCTCGGTAGCCCGTTATGCCCCGGCCTCCCCTAACTGTTTTGTTTCTTTGTATTTCAGTCATCAACTGTTGAAATTACAGCGATAGTAATACTAACACCCTGTCAATTGTAATATATCACAAAGAGAAAACCATCGATATATTCAAACTAAGATATCCCACCTCATCAACTACAAAAACCGTCTAACGCAATCGTCATATGATTGTTTTCCACCATAATGGGGTATCTTTATTGGCCTTTCTCGATGGAGCTCTGTTCATTGGTAGCGGTTAACCTGGTTGACCCAATTCTGCTTCGGGTACAATATTGGATAATTTGGCAAGTCAGATATTAATTTGGGATAACTCGATTGAAATTGTAAGGGTCTGGCGAGATCCTAATCCAATCTGGATAGGTGTCTAACGAGATTTGCAGGCGACTTGAATGCATGAATGTTCGACAATTAGGTTTGATTAGTGATAAGTTGTACGTGATGTAAGGTCGCTTTTTCATTAGAATGTTGTTGAAAAATTGTTAAAATTGTTGAAATTGTTTTTCTCCGTTAACCAGCTGTCGTCCCCTTACCCCAGCCCTCAGAAGTCGAAACTTGTGCGAGCCAAGTATTAACGAAGTCTTACCTTTTTACGTGCGATTCTTAGCACTTTCTCGGGACATCAGAAATATGTCTGCAGTCGCTAGGGTTTGAACCTTCGACTGGCAGTTAAAGTGATCGAAACCGGCGCATTAATAGTTCGAGAGCTCCGGTGAAAATGACTTCCTCATAAGTTATCAAAGGTTTGAATTGGCACGTCGGCTCTACTTTAGATTGTAATTTCAAAACCCCCCGTCTGCCGGGCGTGAGCGGTCGCTTTATTAGATTTGTAATTAATTTTTTTTTTAATTGCTAATAATTACCTAATTATTACCAAAACAATTGTTTAGTGAAAATGGTCTAAGATCTCAACTAAATTGAAATCGTAAGCGTCTGCCGTTGGGAATGGTCGCTATTTTGGAGCAGACGCTGTCAAATGTATCAAAAAAACGCCGTAAACTTCCTCACAGGTTACCACCATTATTTTCGTGCCAAAGTTTCACCAAATATGTTACTAACCAAAATTTAAAGAGAAAACTGGCAGACGGTCGCATTCAAACAGCAGACGGTAGCACATCAGTGCCTGCAGAATCCGTGCAAAACAGAAGTATTCCTACTCCAGACCGGAAAGAGTATTCAGTTATTTTAAAAGAACGAAAAATTGCTGCTACTGCTATGGAAAGGATTCCCACGAAGATATATGATATTTGCCCCCAAATGATATCTGATGATATTGATATAAGGAAGAAAAAAGTGACGGAGAAAAAGCTTTGTTTCCCTTGTTTCAAACGGAATGATCAGTAATTCAAATGTAGAAGTAGGAAAGCATCTGGTGTTTCAGCCTGTAAACTGTAACACAACACTACCCTCTTTTGCACAAAGAAAAACCCGAGAATGTTGCTGCCGACACGGTCACCCGCCGGTACAAAGATTGTGTATTGTGGAAAACGAGAAATCAGTCTCACTATGCATGGTACCAATAAGACATGGACCAAAAGCAATTCTGGAAATTTATGCTCTGTGTGGTGAAGCCTCAACGGTAATACTTTTGGATAGCAAGGTAGCCGAAAAACTTGCTCTGAAAGGAACCAAAGAACCGCTCTGTCTACAATGGACTAATGATTATATTTCTACGCAAAATAACTCCCAAAAGCTCGATCTGAAGATTTCTAAATTAGACCACGAGCCTTTTTTTTCTGAGAAGCATTCGAACACTAGAAAATTTATCTTTGCCGTCGCAGACAATAATAATGGAAAACTGGAAATAATACCCATATTTGAAGGGAATACCTATCAAAAGTTTCAAAAACGAAAAACCCGTCATGATAATGGGCCAAGATAACATAAACCTAATTATTCAGAAAGTGTACTGGTTGCCACCAGATGTAAATTGGGATGGCAGTATATGGTCTATCAAATCATTCGAAGGATGAGGAACATTTGAAGGCTCATATCTTACATATTTGCGAAACAGGCAACCCAGACGAAAATTCACAACAACCTGTAATACACTATTTCTATACAGAGTCATTCGGAGTACTGATTACTCCACATGATGAACTTAGTCAATTCTGTTGCTACTGAATTGATGAACGAAACTATGAATTATGTGGAAGATAGATACGAGATAGGACTTCTGTGGAAAAATGAAAGTATACAACTACCAGAGAGTACATATAGAGCGATGCAAAGATTGAACTCTGTAGAAGAGAAATGCAAATGAATGAAAATTATGCAAATACGTATTGTTCCAAAATGAAATATTATGAAGAGAAAGGGTACATCACGAAACTAAAACCCAAAGAAGCTGAACAAGAATTTGCTACAACCTGGTATCTTCTACATTTCTCTGTTGGAAATCAGAATAAGCCTAATAAAATCAGACTGTTGTTTGATGCAGGTTTAAAATATCATGGTATAAGTTTGAATGACGTTTTACTAGCAGGTCCTGATTCATCACGATCTCTCGTGGGAATATTGTGGAAATTCAGACAGAGGTGTTACGGATTTTGTAGTATGTTAAGGAAATGTTCCACCAGGTGTTAAAACGGAAATAAGACAGGTGCTCACAACGCCCAAGTAACAATTTAAATGTTATTTGGATTTATCCTAGTTTTATGAAAGTTTTATGAAGGTTAGGTAATGCCCAATTTGATTTATGCAGGTCATATGTTATTCCTAATACGCTACCAGAGCAAACAGATTTATGAATCAGTTTCAAAACAGTCCTGAAGGCTATAAGATAAAACCATTAAGCTTTTAAGTATATTTGTTTTTATGGTGGTTTTACAATGGCTTATACACATACACGATAAATCTTTTTGGTATTTAAATAATCCACATAGAAACTTAGTTTTGTGATGGTTTTATAGCACTCCTCAAGTCCATGCAATGGTTCTGTAATGAAACTAACGATGAGGTTTTATTTTGGTTTTGAGATGTAGGTACTCTTGAGAACCGCTATAAAATCAAAGCATAAAACTATTTCTACTTAAATGCTAGTAGCTCCCCCTAACCGGTAATAAATAAATCACATTGGGTAAAGATAACTGGAAAAAATAAATAGTAATTAAACGTTTCACAAGACTTAGACACCAAATACTTATCACGGGAGTTTAGACACTGAGTATACTGACCTCGTCGATCACGAAAAGACGAATGTCAGGCGGGATTGACAATTGACAGATGAAATATTTTGGAAATTGGATTAAATAATACCAAACGTACTTTTTTAGGATAAAATGATTTTAAAATGATTCATTTTGAGGAGAAACGACTTTATGACGGTAATATGTGCAGCTAAATAGAATAAAGGTAGGGTAGCCATATTTTATTACAACCAGAGGGAACAACTAAAGAGAGCCCAATTTCAATTCATGTTTCTTGCAATTTGGTGTGTATGACGGAAAGGAAATACACAATTATTGGTTTTCATTTGTATTTAGATATAGTACAAATAATTCCGGGAAAGATATGAGTCAAAATAATTTTTTGATTTTATGTGGTATTTTGTTTATTTTCTTAATTTCGCGTTGTTATTGGGGCGCGTTGCAGATTTACCACCTAACTGATGTCATTTTGTCAAAAAATATTTATTCGCAGATGATATTCGACATTTCACGTTGTTGAATACCTTTATATTCTTCATATATCACTGCCAGGACGCCATCATTATATTTTTGGTTGTAAAATAGTCGCCCTATTTTGCGCAACTGAATAATTAGATTAATTTAAGTCCGTTTTGGCTGTAGTTATTTATGGAATATTTTCTAACCCAATTTCACTCAAAAAAAGATATTTTGATGCCAAATAGATTTTTTTTAATGACAAATAGGTTTATAACAGCCCCATGATTTGGTTTTATAATGATCCTCAGGAAGTTATTAAGAATCCTGCGAATAAGACAAGCAGGTTTTATGCTTGCATTTCAAAATAGCCCTGAGAACCTTCATAGGAGTAGGCCCTCGTAGATTTATAGCAGCTTTAAGGAGGTTTTATGGATGGCGTTACAGCAAAACAGTTTTATCGATGCTGTGATTGTTATGGTCTTCAGAACCTTCTGAGGGCTATCACAAAACTGAAATTGTTACTTGGGCGATTTCTTTGAAGAGATCTGGATTATGTTAGTGCTGAAATATAGCACAAAAATATTATTTCAAATATTGAAAAGTATAGTGATTTCGATATATTTCATGAACATTTGATGTTTACTGGGTGATGACTATACATTTTTCATTTCAGAGAAATAACGATAATCTATCGAAATTTACTTAGCAATAAATAAGTTTATCTAGATATAAATCGAAATGAAGTAGTAGGGCATACTGATAAACTGAGTAAACACTGCAAAATGATATGAAGACATTGAAATAATTCCCATTGACTCCTACCTGACGATTACTGCTCTCGCTTTACGGAAAATTAATCCCCATTACGCTATTGTCTATAGCCTATTATCCATGACTTTCTTATGAATAAAGTGATTTTTAAATTAACTTGAGTGTCCCACGGCTTCAAAACTTCATATACTACACTATATAAAGTATTTGCTTAAGGAACTCTATTCTCTAGGTCGTTTTCAATAATTACATTACGCGTACTTTCATATACTCACAGTGATTTAGGCCCGTCTACTGTTAGAATGCGACCGTCTGCCAAAGTTTTCTTTTTGAATTTTGGTTAGTAACATATTTAGTGAAACTTTGGCACGAAAATACCGATGGTAACCTGTAAGAAGTTGATGGCGTTTTTTTGATACATTTGACAGTGTCTGCTCTAAAATAGCGACCATTACCAACGGCAGACGCATACGATTTCAATTTAGTTAGGATCTTAGACCATTTCCACAAAACATTCATTTTGGTGATAATGTGGTAATTATTAGCAGACGGGCGGTTTTGAAATTACAATCAAAAGTAGAACTGACGTGCCAATTCAAACCTTTGATAACTTATGAGGAAGTCATTTTTACCGCAGCTCTGTAACTATAACCACTCGGCTACCTGGTCCTGGAATATCCCATGATTAATGTCATGATTTTTTTTCTAAATCGTCTATTTCGATTAAATCACTACCAGATGAAATAGCGAGTACAGAATCGAAAGCCCAGTTTCCTTCAGAAAGGACCACGCACATCTTCTATATAAATAGGCTTTCTTTTAATTTTTCAAAAAAATTGGCAAATTGTAGATCTTGGCATCCTCATCAGATCATAATGAAGGATTTTTTTGCATGGGCGTGATGATTATTGCATGAGGCGACGCCGAGTTCAACAAACACGACAGTTGTATCAATTGATGAATGTTTCATCCTCAGAAGTTTTCAATTTTCTTCGTATCATCAAAGGATGACTTCGGAGTAAAATCTGACGTTAAATAGTATGAACATTGCGTAAAACATTACTTTACGAACAGGTGATGATTTTATGCACCGTGATTTTTTCACGCACTTGTGCCTAAAAGTATCACTTTACACACTGTGAACATTGCGTAAAACCTTAGGATATAATGAGGGTAGGGGATTTTGAGCTCTATTTCTGGATTTATCTTCTTCAGAAATGATGTCATCACGTTTCAGTTGTAGCTGATTCTATTGGTGCAAAAGATCCCAGGTAGCACATCATATCGGCTGAATCTTGGTTCCATTTTGAGCCAATATAGATATATTGTAAATGAAAAGTCAATATTGGTCCAATATGGGTGAATATTCAAAAAACAATATCATATTAATAATATTGGTGGAGTATTGGTTGAACTAGTTTTGAATGTAGATTATCACACGAAATATTGGGTCAATATTGGTTGAATAGTTTCTACCAATATCGATAATACAATATTGGTGATATATTGTTTTCCACATCTGGAATAAATATTGCAATCCAAATATTACAGTCATATCGATTATAGAGGAAAAAAACTATATTGTATTTCCAAGATTGTTAGAATATTGGTTGAATATCATTTTCCACTTCATTTGACAAATTGTAATAACTCATATTGAGTCAATATTGGTTGAATGACATTTACCAATATCGATAAAATATTATTGTCTTCACATCGTTTTTAACATCTAGAATAAATATCGCAATCCCAATATTCCCCTAATATCGATTCTAGGAATAAAAACTATATTGTATCTCCAAGTGTGATTACACATTGGTTGAATATCATTTCGCCAATATTCAACAAATTTTATTAATTAATATTGGGTCAATATTGGTTCAATAATATTTATCGATATCGTTAAAACAATTATTGTCTTCATATTGTTTCCTACATCTAGATTAAGATGAAATTTGAATATTGGCCGAATATTCAATGAAACATATTGAAATTATATCATGATCAAACCTGGATAAAAATCCGCTAGGTGGCTCTACATATAGAACGTCTTCTAAAACCTACGAAAGTATATTAAATACTTTCCATAACTTGTTTTCAAGGCAGCTCACTCAGTGGTTATGGCGATCAAAAGGCAGACTCTGGTGTCACCTTCATTATCCAAAAGACATTTAATAATTTACCAAGGTATATTGACATCCATCAATATATCCAAATGATATTGAACCAATATCGATAAATATTTTGAGGCCATTATTGCTTCAAGAATATTTCACCAAAACTATTTTTATAATATTCAAACAATATTCGACCAATATCGCAAAATGTTCACATTTTATTTCTCGATAATATAACTTTTGAATATTGTGCCAATATTGTCAGAATATTGTATCAGCGATATTGTACCATTATCGCCGAATATTTTGAGGCCAATATTAGTTCAAGAATATTTCGCCAATATTATTCAAGTAATATTGGACCAATATCGCCGAATGTTCACATTTTTTTTCTCGCCAATATTTTAAATATTTTGCCAATATGTTCACAATGTTGCACCAATATTTTACCAATATAGGTGTGCTACTTTGGATACTTTCCCACATAGGTTGTTGCATTAGAGCATGGCAAAATAATGTTTATACTGTAGTGGAGAAAATAAGAATTTTTTGTCATTATCATCAAAATACAAATTTTTCACTACAGTCAAGCCATTTCGAAAAAAAAGCTTTGATTTTTGTAAAGGGATCGGAAAATAATCATACAAAATTGCAATTTTAAATTTTTTCGATTTATTGCTTGGAAGTCTGTATGTGAGTGGAAAATTAAATTTCAAGCAACTTTTTCAAATAACTTTTTTCGATATCTTGCCATCTTACTCCACTTTTGGCCTCATTATGGTATTTTTACAATTTGCCGTCATACTAGTGGTCTCGTGACATGTGTCAAAATCGATTTTTAGGTTATCGGACATGCACAAACTTTTCCCTAGAAATGTTTTTCCAATACTTCAATAATAAACTTTTTTCCCATATGGTACATACTTTTTGGCGGTCACTGTATATCCATAACATACTTGTTTGAATTTCAACAATCTGCTAGACTTTGCCATGCAAGCAGTCAGCAAGAAATATAAAAGTCAACAGAAACTTTATGAATAAACTATAAAATATCGCTCTCATCCAGCATGATGTTCTTTAATTTTGATGGCAACTACCTGGCTCTTATTGGATTCTATTAGAGTAACAGAACACAATACGTTAATATTGCTGACAGTTTATCAAAAAAAAAAAGAAAAGTGACTTCTGGTGTTCCGCAAGGTTCCCATATTGGTCCAATACTCTTTCTCTTTTTTAAAGAGAAACATTCTCAATTAAAAATTGAGTCAATACATGACTCTTATGGAAAGGAAAAACCCTACGATAAAATTGAAGTTACTTTTTTGTAATAGCTAACAGAAAACAACTACTGTTCATATTTTCAGTAAATTCCCAGGCTAAAGCCACACTGGACATTCTACTACATCTCATAGATATTGAGAAAGACCCTATATAACTTGAGGGAAAAAATCTGAAAGTGAATATTCGCATTTTCATTCAGATAGTTGATTATTTATTGAATGTCCAGTTTCCATTGGAGATTCTTATCTATGAATGAGATTTATTCAGAAGTATCACTCACAGAAAATGGCTCATTCCATTGATGCGAGAATTGCATCTCTTTCGCTAGGCTTCCAATACATTTTGATCGACAAAAATCTATTTCACTCTTCTAAGATCATCAGGGGTCGGAAGAATTGGAAAACATACTCTTCAGAAGCAATTTCACACTGTTATGAGCAATTGTTGGACTATTTCTTGTGCGGTGAAACTTTGAAAATATTTTTTGACATAAAACCTGTCATGGGTATGGCATGTTGATTTCATTGAAAACATGAACAGGATGTTCATAAAGTCAGTTGTGGAATCATCTGCGACTGAAAATTGGAATTTAGTCGCTATTTTCCTTCGTACTTGGAAGGGATTCATGTTTTAAAGAGGAACATTCTCAATTGAAAATTGAATCAATACATGACTCCTCTGGAAATGGAAAAACCCTACGATAAAATTGAAGTAACTTTTTTGTAATATCTAACAGAAAACAACTACTTCCCCGGCTAAAGCCCCGCTGGACTTTTAACTACATCTGATAGATATTGAGAAATACCCTATATAACTTGAGAGAAAAAATCTGAAATTGAAAATTTGCATTTTCATTCAGATAGTTGATTATTTATTAAATGTCCAGTTTCCATTGGAGATTTTTATCGATGAATGAGATAAGGGAGAATGTTATTCAAAAGTATCACTCACAGAAAATCGCTCATTTCATTGACGCGTGGATTGCATCACTTTCGCTAGGCCTCCAATACATTTTGGTCGACAAAAATCTATTTCACTTTTCTAAGATCATCAGGGAGGTCGGAAGAATTGGAAAACATACTCTTCAGAAGCAATTTCACACTTTAATGAGGAATTTTTGGACTATTTCTTGTGCGGTGAAACTCTGAAAATATTTTTTTTTTGGCAAAACCTGTCATTGTTATGGCATGTTGATTTCATTGAAAATTTGAACAGGATGTTCATAAAGTCAGTTGTGGAATCATCTGCGACTGAAAATTGGAATTTAGTCGCTATTTTCCATTGTACAAGATAACCTCTGTTGGAAGGGATTCATGTTTTAAAGAGAAACATTCTCAATTGAAAATTGAATCAGTACATGATTCCTCTGGAAATGGAAAAACCCTACGATAAAATTGAAGTTACTTTTTTGTAATATCTAACAGAAAACAACTACTGTTCATATTTTCAATAAAATCAACTCTTTCTCCTATTTATAAATTATGTTGTTGACTTTTTTCAAAACACTACAGTTTCACTGTATGCTGATGATCTCAAATTTTACAGTGAAGTTACTTCCTCAAATGATTGCCAACTTATTCAAAAAGGCTTAGTTAAATTTTGCAATTATTGTGAATTCAATCTATGAGATATAAATGTGAAAAAATGTAAAGTGATGGGCTTCTATAAAATACATAATCCCATCATGTGTGATTACTTTATCGGTAATGTCAATCTGAAATCAGATGAGAATATATACGATTTAGGTGTAGTATTTAACAAAGATCTCAATTTTACTAATCACATAAATAGTATCTGTAATAAAGCCTTGAGAGTGCTTGGTTTCATGAAGAGGCAAACCCACAACATAAATGACACCAATGCAATTAAAACGTTATATTTTTCTTTGGACCGTAGTATTCTAGAATAGAACAGTATTTATTATTTGGTCTCCATTTTATCTTGGTCACAAAGTGTTTAATCTTGTGGATGTTTGTGGACTGTATCTGAGGGATGTATAGGTGGACCCGTGGATTTATTTTGAGTAGTAAAAAAGAAGAAGCGAGACTGTGTTTTCCTTACCTTCGGTTCAGGGAGTCCTAAGGGCAGGAGCTCAGCAATAATGGTCTCCACAGGACACGGTTTTCTATTCTTCACAGGCGAGAGTTTTATTTGAATATTGCGACACACTTTCTTGCGTTTTTGAGAGGGTTTTTTTGAGCACCTTTGACCACAGCGTTCGATCGAGAGAGATCTTTATCGCACTGATTGGCGAGAAGCGCGCGCACCTCGAGCTTCGAGGAACACACAGTCGGGTTCGCGAACATTTTAAAGGGAAATAGAGAAAATCTCAGACAAGCATAATATTAATATTTATATACAATTTATACATTACACGAAAGTGAGGTGAAGACGGAACAGAAAGATTAGAGAGAATTCAGGGTAGATTCACTAAATTTGTTATTTATAAAATGAAAATGTCGTTTCATAGTTAGATTCTTATACAAGGCTATCTCTAGTAAACCTTCAAACTCCAGATGACAGACGCAAACTTACCTTGGTTTCTTTCCTTCACAAAATTCTAAATAATGCCATTAACTGCTCGGAAATTCTAGCAAAGTTGTTCACACATGCTAATCCCCGGAACACTAGAAACAGGCAGTTTTTCTACTCGCAAAATCATAGCTCTAAAACAATTATAATAAACATTTTCTTTCAATTGACATTCTGAACCGTTCACCCAACTTTTTTAAATCACAAGCAACTTCAACATTGTAGCATAATTGCTGACCTGTCAATAAAACTTTTATCTTTTGTTTTATGGTGTATGTGTATACCTATATATTTGTTTGTATTGTTTACATTTTATGATTTTCATTGTGTCATTGTCTAAATACTTTTATCTATAGTGTACTATCATGAAAAAATAAATTAATTTCACATTAAATATAGGTAGCGAGTTTGCATTTCTCAATTCATACGAGAGGTTATTAAAATAATAAAATTAAAAAAAACTGAATTTTGCTATTTATTCGTTTTAACAGGCTCAATGAATTCATCATTCATAGATTTGGTGTTGTTATTATTGTGCTCAAAAACAGAGATACTTTTTCCCTCCGATAACAATTATTCAAATCTCGTGGCTGGACTGGGGTGAGTCCTGCACGATTCACTGTTGCGTTTCAATTAACAGTGCTGCTCCTAAGGTGGCGTATGTTGTTAGTAACAATGCCTACCAGAACACATGGCTAATGACCATAGCAGCCAATGCCAATACACCAAAGAAAAAAATCTTCATTATTTTCAAATAGAGTACATAAATACTAATCATAAACATAGATTGTAATCAAAATAAATGGCGAAGTTTATTTTTGATTGGGTGCTAGACGCAACCAAAAATATTCTTCTACTCAACCCTAAAACAGAGATGTGCTTTATTTTGATATCTATAATAGTTATTTATGCAACAAGTGCAAAAAGTGAATGTTTATTGCACTCGACGTGAAATTGTCTGACAGTTGGACAACACGTCGAGTGCAATAAATAATTTTTGCACGAGTTGCATACAACATTTTTTCTACGTTCATGCAAAAAGCAAAAAATGATTTATTGAGGTGCGGCACAAGGTGTAGGAAAATGAAAAGCGCAACTTGAATACTTTATTATTAATATGGATTTGCATTGAAACAGGAACTAATACGTTACGAACAATTTAACTCAAACTTTATTTTTACCGTCAATGTTGAAAGTGAATGAACAATTGGTGCAATTTTCAATATGAATATTTCGTAGTGAAGTACCTATTGCCAATCTCACAGAATATCTGCTAAATATGTAGTAGGTTTAAACGTTTATGTTTGTCATGATGACAGCACGTTGAAGTAGAATGACAGATGAGTGCAATAAAAACTTTATTGCACTAGTGCAATAAAGAACTTCTTTTTCCACTGAATATAGTTCAATAAAGTTTTGCTTTTTGCATAAATGTAGAAAAAAATAAAATTACAACTGATTAATCTAAAAGTATATAGTTTCAGTTATTGCAAATGAATTCCTCACCAAAAATTATTTAGTGCCAAAAAATGATAGCATCCGCCTCATTCAACTTTACCAAACGTACCGATTGAAGTTCCTGATGGCATCTTCGCAAAGTTCCGCTGTTATAAAAATTCTTCAGTCCACTATCCATCTTTTTTTTATTTGAACGAGGTGGTTGAAACCCTTTATGGGTACCTTATCCTGCCTGTTTCACACATCCCATAAGGTATTGTGGTAGTTCCCTGAGTTCGAATTGAATCCCCCTCAGGTATACTCACTAAACACTCCACCTCGTGCGTTGTAGGCTCGTCCAGCCACCCAAGCCTGACCCGATGACACGTAGGCAGATGCCCATTGTATCTTACCATACCACTTTCTCGGGCCATCAGAAAAATTCTGCAGTCACTGTGGTTTGAACCAGCGACCGGCAGCGTAAGTGATTTAAACATTGACGCTTTAACCACTCGGCTACCTGGCCCTTATCAAAATTCTTCAGTCCACTATCAGACCTTTCTTGCATTTACTTGCTTTTTCGAGTGAATCATCGTCATAGCCACAAACGCTGATGCTGCATTCGAAGATACAACAACTGAAGGAACTGGTATGCTTGTCTTATTCAAACTAGTGGCTTACTTTATTCTCGCTTAACAACTCCAAACGTTTCGCCCTGTGTTGAAGTTAAGCCGAGACAGCAACATAGCGTGACTTTTTCGCGAAACAGTTGCCGAAATAGTTTCTCGCAGTGTAAACCCAGCTTAAGATGAACACTTGCAATGCACTGTTTCCAACTGTTGGTGTTTCAGTCACCAAGTGAATATCTATAATCATTAGTATTATTATGTGATATACGTTCATCATACTCAATATCTGTAAGCCCCATTCAAGTGTTCTCGAACATTCATCACGAAATACAAATACATCAATAATGCTTTGGTGCTAGTAACATTGTGTACACGAACAAAGTCATCATTCATGAACCGCGATCAGGAAATGTTATGCATTGTTATACACACAAAATGGTGTGAATAGATTGATGAAATGCATATATCGATTCACTTTGATACGACGAAACTCTGATATTTTCAATCTGAAGATGAACGATGAGATTTACACAACTTTCTTAGAAGTATGCATTAACGTACTCATTTCCATAAGTGAAAGCAAATCAAAGATAACTTGTGGTAATTTTTTTTAACGTTGGTATAAATATTGACTTTCAACTTGTGAATTTTGATCTAGTGTTTTCAAGATAGAATGAACAAAGCGACATCCTGAATGTTTTGCTAGAACCGGATTACACCAAATTTCGCGATCTTAGTTTTGCACTTATTTGGTTACACCCTGTATATCTGTCGGACTCTGAAACTTCGTTGGAATCTGGATGTTGGACAATTGCGACATTTATCACAAGAATTCGTAATAATCGATGCCATGTCGGATAATCGACATTTCATTTCGATAATTTCATCAGGCTTAATTACATGAAAAGTTAATTTTATTGACATACTATTCAATGCTACCAAGCAGTCTATTCTTTATTATCAATAATCATTTCCACATTTGATCTTGATGAAATCGAAATAAAATAATTTTTGGGGTAAGTATAAAAGTTGCTGGAAGCCTAGAATAAAACCACGCCTAATTCAAGGGAAATCACTTCCTCCAACAATAATAATAGATTGTTTCATACCATGGTAGAGTCTGGACAAAATGAGCATTATTTTGGAATTAATGTCCACTTCCAATTGGTTATGTTTCTTTCAGACAATAATGTCAACTTTGTTTTAAAAAAATTGATGAAACTCAAATCTGTCATTTTACTCTCATTTCTTAAAAAAAAAATCACTTTCTGAAAAACTGTTCTGTAAACCATCACTCATCAATTTGTATACATGGCACTCAAATATCCAAGATTAGGTAGCGATTTTCCAGAAATTCTTAAAATGCCCATTATCTCGAAAACGGTGATATTTTCACTGAGGTGAAATTCCGATATTCTGAACAGTCATGACCTGGTCTATCACAAGTTTCAATATTGTACAAAGTTTACCAGACACCCTGTATATGCAATATCATTACATCAAATATACATGACAAATATGAAATATTAGGAAATAAAGGGTGAAGTTCATTTCCTACAAATCAAGAATTTATAGAAAATGTTCTTCCACTTAACCCACAAATATGTTGTTGAGTCATAATTTATTTAACTTGAAGAACTCTTCAGTGAACCAACTTCTTTCTCTTTCTATTCCAGCAACTTGATGAATCTCATATGCTGAATATCATATAAACACTGGGGTGTACCATTACAACAAGATTTATTTTATTTGTGTTTAGGCATCGATTGCTATGGTCATTAGCCATGTGTTCTGGGTATTACTAACAACATACGCTAGGAGCAGTACTAATTATTATTATCGTTGAGGATTATTCCCAGCCGACACGAGCTCCAATCGTTCAGACTTTCACGTCTGAAAATGAAAAAAGTCCGCGTTACAATTTACCTTTTTTTTTCAGAAAATAAAAAAAATATAACACAAACAAGACAATTCCAATGTTATTTATGGACAGTAGGTACTCGATGCTTCTGGATAACTTTATATTAAATAATCTAAGTGAATAATAAACAGATTTGACCTAAGTAATCTTCCAGTCAGGTCAGGTCAGAATATATGCAAACTAATGACTTATTCACCGAATTTGTCTCTTAAAATGAAATCCAGAAATCACTGACCATAGGTTGCACTTACATACTAGAGGATTTAGATTTAGATTTTTTTTACAATATGGTGAAAACCCCGTACTGTGCCAATCGCACGAGAGTGAATTCTTCACAGAAAAATATTTTTGTCAAAACACACCTGGAGAAATTTTTCTGGTGTATACTTTTTGAATTTGGTCTGAAGAAGTTTTTGGTAAAGGTGGTTATATGAACTCATACTTACAGTGTGGAATAATAACCGACATTTGCCCTGAATACGAATCTGTGCCGCTTCCCACTCCTCAGGAATAACTCGAAATATTTGGCAGGCTTCGCGCACGCTAATTTGTATAGCCGTGTTGTATCTCCTGTCTCTTTAATATAAGACATACGACTAAAAATTGAAGTATACCAATAAAAACTTCCAAATTCACACTGATCGACCATCTACAACCGACCGCCAGAATATTTTTGTAAATCTGACAGTGAAATCATGTATTTCAAAAGAAAGAATTATGATAGTGTATTATTTATAATAACGATAAATAAAGAAGAAAAGTAATAAGGTGTCTGAAATTTGAACCAGTTATTCCAAATTACTAATAGATCAATAAAGTACCAAACTACTGTTGACTTTCCATAAAATATTACACCAACAAAATTTCCCAATAAAACAATAAAAGAAGTCCATTCTTTCATTTTTTTGGAATTAGTTCCCGATGGAGCTCCAAGAAATGTCTCCTTTTATAATATCCAGCAAGTAAATTCTTTTACTATTAGTTGAAGATCACTTAAAGCGGCTAGCGATACGCCTGCAACTTTGGACTGAGTATGCGCCAAACTCAAGCATGCTCCGTAGACTCCAAAAATGGACAAATATGGTTGCCATGGCTGCTACATCACTGCTTTCTCTTTGAATTTTGGATAAATAGTCGTTATATGGTAACAATTTTAACAATTTTCAAATCGCAAGGTAGGTTAGTCAGGTCAGGTTAGGTTTGGCTAATAATTCACGCATTTTCGACTCGCAAGTTAGGTTAGTTTGCTCATGTTAGGTTTGTGTGTAAATTGCGAGCGAAAAACTAATTCAATGAATTCTCGAATCGCAAGCTAGGTTAGCTTGCTCAGGTTAGATTTCTGTGTAAATTGCGAGCGAAAACACAAATTCACGCATTTTCAACACGGTTTGCAATCTTGTTTTTCCTTCCTCTTCTTGCTTCTCCGCCATTAAATGACCCTCTTGTTGTACATCACTTAAATTCGAGTTTGGCGCATGCTCAGTCCAAAGTTGCAGGCGTATCGCTAGCTAGGTAAGATCACTGGTACTTCATGCACCTATTGCGTTAACAAATTTCCTCAATGTTCTCTATTGCTGTAATTAGGATAATTCTGATTTACCGCGCGTGGCGCCTCGCCGCTGTTATTAAAATATTCATCTCTGCGGCAGTCCACATAGTTCCTGTTCCGTTGCTTTAAAAACATTAAAAATTTGGATGTGCTATAAATTGTTAAGGACCCCGCAAACTCCTTATGGAATTTGGGTCCCGGTGGATTTTTTTGAATTTTTGTTATGATGTAGTCCATGTAATTTTCAACCAATGTTACCATTGCGCCAACCCAAAAAATGAACCTCTTGCGCAGATTAGACTATTTATTTTTGAACCCGGTAACAATATTTTCACTTGTTTCATTGTTGCTAATGTTGCACAATATTGTGCTGTTTTATAAAAATAATCATACTCCCTTCCCTTTTTCCCCAACTCCTATTACGAAACGCAAAAAAAATCTCCCGAGTGCTTTTTAATGTATCGTCGAAAGTTTAAATATGCCCAAATAACAGAAATAGTAGTTTTTTATGATTATCATAAAACGAAAAAAATTCAGTGGATTTTTCTGAATTTTTAATATGATGCAGTTCAAGTTATTTTGAATAGAAATGAATGGGGTGACAAACCCAAAAATGAATAGTTTTGATGCTAGGGGGCGTTGAAATCATACCTTGCTCAGAATAGACTATTCATTATTATAGGCGGAAACAATATCTCTAGGTATTTTAGTTTAGATTTTGATGAACAATTGTGTAATTTTTTATAAATTGAAAATCTAAAACCTCCCCCTTACCCCAACCCCTATTTCAAACCACGAAAAAAATTTATTCAGGCACCACCTCAAATTCAAATTGTGGATGTCTAATTTTTATTTGGTTCCAATTAATTGAGAAGTCAGCGAAATCCACCAATATTTTTCTGAAGGGAGGGAAAGGTGAAATTAAATAACTGTACGATTTCCTCAATTTGAGCTGATCGAAACATTTATTTTAATTAAGCATTTACAAGAAGTTGAGAATATTTTTTTTTGTGTTTTGAAATAGGGGTTGGGGGTAAGGGGGAGCTTTTTGATTATCAATTTATAAAACATTACACAATTGTTCAGCATAATCTAAACTAAAATACCTAGAGATATTGTTTCCGCTTATAATAATGAATACCTATTCTATTCTGGGCTAGGTATGATTTCAAAGACCCCTAGCATCAAAACTATTCATGTTTGGGGTTTGTCACCCAATTCATTTCTATTCAAAATAACTTGAACTGCATCATATCAAAAATTCAGAAAAATCCACCGAAATTTTTTCGTTTTGTGTCATTTGGGGGGTGGGGGATAATCATAAAAAACTGCTATTTCCCTTATTTAGGCATATTTAAACATTCGACGACACATTTGAAGGCACTCGAAAAATATATTTTTTGCGTTTCGTAATAGGAGTTGGGGGAAAAAGGGGAGGGAGTAAGATTCTTTTTTTATATAACAGCACAATATTGTACAACATTAGCAACAATGAACGAGTAAAAATATTGTTACCGGGTTCAAAAATGAATAGTCTAATCTGCGCAAGGTGTGATTTCACCGCCCCCCCATCAGCAAAACTGTTAATTTTTTTGGGTTGGCGCAATGGTAACATTGGTTGAGAATTACATGGACTACATCATACCAAATATTCAAAAAAATCCACCGGGACCCAAATTCCATAAGAAGTTTGCGGGGTCCTTTACGAATTCCTGACAGATTCTTTATTTTTTTCGAAAGAAAATATACCAATTCACACAAATAGTATCAAAATTTTCGTCTTTGTGAAAAACTGTGGAAATTTCAAATACAATCATGTATCCAAATGATAATTTAGCGTAAGGGCATTGCATCAGGGTAATCTGAGGCCGATCAAAATTTCCAGCAGGTTGGAATTTCAAACACGGCGATAAGAATATACGTATAGAGAAAAACTGATATTTGAAGATTCTATACATTGGATAAAAATTAATGCAGTGGGTCTCGAGTCCCAAACTTTAGTTTGTTGTTTCGGCCAGCTTAGTTCAATTTCAAGTTGTAACAATAGTTTATCGTTGACGTCAATCACCTCAACGGGAATGTAACGAATCCGAAACTTTTATCCCTGATAGATGATTCTCTCTGCAAAAATGATTACAAAAAATAAATTATGTGAGGTCGCTATTTTCTCCCGCTGCTCCTGCCATTGATTTTTTGCTTCATAGTCTTTTTAACATCAAAGTCTACTCTGTATTGCGAATTGCTTCATCACCCATTCCCCTTCCGCTTGATGGATTTTGGTATTGCAACTAATGTATCTACTTCTGCGGCTAATAGAATTCTGTTGGTACATTAGTTACCATTTCGTTTCCCTATGACTTCCATTTACGGATCAATATTAGATTCGTCAATTTGGCCCTGCGGCGTTCGCTAGGTTTATTCAATTTTTTGCACAGCGGGGATTCGTCGAATATGTCGGTTGACTTGTTAAATCAATTTATGCCTTCATTGGATACTCGAGTATCGTTTCTTGGCACTTCTGCGTCAAATGCTTTGAAAATTGACTTCGTTCTCAGCTGATTCGAGAAGATGAATGCTGATATCGGAGAAGAAATAAAACTATCTATCTATCTTTCAATATACAGTGTGTCCAAGATAACGATGGAATAGCATTTGGATTTCGGAAACGGTTGGAGTTACATTGGTGGTTGCGTTAGGGAGAAGTTGCGATTTCCAAAGTCCTTTTATATATAGATTGCAAAAGTGAACTTCCTTTTTCGGATTACGAGATATTTTGAATAAAGCAATATTTTAGATATTGGTTTTTATTTATTTCTGACGCTATTTTAAAGTCATCAAAAAATAAAAATATGTTTTTGTTGCCACTTTTCGAGCTTAACAAGATTACATTCACAAATTTTCACTACGACGTTGCGTTCCCGAAGAACATTCATCAACTTTTCTTTAAATACGGCTCTGGTGTATTTATTACAAAAAGGCCTCCGATAATGTCTGTGAATGCTTGAAGAATATTCAATTGAAAAAGTCACAATTTTCAAGTATTTCAAATTCCTGTTCAAAAAAAAAAATTGTGTAACTAAAAATAAGAGCTTTATTTTTATTTACTTGCTCATTTAATACAGCAATGCCTGTGAGCTGCTCAGATTGGTACGGAAGGTCGTGGGTATCGTTATCTGCACTATGAAAGATCCTTTAACAAATATTTACGGAGACAGAGAAAAAATATACTAGGTAAGCATGTGCACCAGGTCCTATTTTTAATAAATGAAAATACCAAAAACACGGATATGTCTAAAGATAATCTTTGTGCTTCTCAACAGTAAAAAGCCAGAATTTCAGAAAACACTGTATTCACAAAGTTACATAATCTCATTTTTTTATGACTGGAGAAACATGTTTGCATACATAAAATACAATTTTTAGAAAGGAAAAGTACAAGCTAGTTTTACTAGAGTCGATTTGCCTACAAAAGATTTGGTGGTTTGTGATTCGTTTACATTTTATGATCAGTCGTTGCGATGAGTGGAAAGACTTATGGTGGATTTATGCAGCAGTCATAAGTCATAAGTTTTAAGTCATAAGGAAGAATATTCGCTAATGATTGGTTGGTCCGTTTATTCCAACCAATCATTGACGAATATTCTTCCTTATGACTTGAAACTTATGACTTATGACTGCTGCATAAATCCACCATTACTCCAGAGCGCTACTTCAACGTTGGACGTAGGTGCCTTTAGGGGTGTCTCAAGACAATGGCTACTCTATTAGCTGGAAATGATATGTAGTCGGTCTGGGATCTTTCCTGTAGCTCAGATACTTAGACGCTGAGATATATGCTGTGAAAAAGTAAACAAAACCAGTATCTTGTGACAGATTGGAGTCACATGACTCGTGATATGGGTGAAATCGAGGACAAGAGTAGTCTCAGATTTTCTTAAAGGTATAATACAAAATTATGCAAAATTTTGTTCTTAGTTAAATGTTTCAAGGATACAATTAAGATAAAGAATTTAAATTTACAATTTAGACATATGAGTATTAGAAAGGAAACATGGAGGTTTGCTGATTTAAACAATGTTTCTAAGATGCATCTGAGGTAAAGAATATAAATTTGTAATGAAGCATAAATTTACAATCTTCTCAAGCAATGGTCCAGTCTCAAACGAGCACAAGAAAAATAAATTTCATGGAAATATTGCTTTCTACAATTTTTTAAATTTAATAATCAGTTACAAGTGTTCAGGAGAACTGACATGTAAGAAAAATTCTAAGAAAATATTGATCTCTCTCATAAAAAATAGATACAAGGGTACAGATAGAGAGAGAGAGAGAAAGAGTATTGAGATAGTCCTTGACTTTATAAGGTGTCACAAAGCAAGCAGATGACTTGATTTGTGTCACAACGACTGGAAGTGAAAAGTTGTCATGGAGAGAGGTTTCAAAACATATAGGGTTTCTTTTGGATATTAGCCAGGTCCTTCCATCCAAAGGAAGGGATCGAACCAAGAGTTCAAAAAATCATGAGCGAGTTCAGCTTCGACAGATTTAATGAAAACATAAATTTAAAGCTTTAAACTCACCCATGAATCCTGTCCTCCTAACTACAAGACCAGTCTTTCCTGCAGATCACTATCCAAGTTCACGAGGAGTACCTTTATCTTCTAGTTTGCTGCTCGCACCTAGGCTTGCCTTCCAAGCAGATTGATATTTTCTGACACTCAGGAAAACTTGTGGAGGCACTTGGTATCACTGAAAACCATTTAGCACGAACAGAAACAGGTTTGATTCATGTTTTAACGTTTGAAAGATAAAATCTACCGAAATTATTGCCACATGTGAGTCATCAATTTCAGAAGTCACAATTTTCAAGTATTTCAAATTCCTGTTCAAAAAAAAATTGTGTAACTAAAAATAAGAGCTTTATTTTTATTTACTTGCTCATTTAATACAGCAATGCCTGTGAGCTGCTCAGATTGGTACGGAAGGTCGTGGGTATCGTTATCTGCACTATGAAAGATCCTTTAACAAATATTTACGGAGACAGAGAAAAAATATACTAGGCAAGCATGTGCACCAGGTCCTATTTTTAATAAATGAAAATACCAAAAACACAGATATGTCTAAAGATAATCTTTGTGCTTCTCAACAGTAAAGAGCTAGAATTTCAGAAAACACTGTATTCACAAAGTTACATAATCTCATTTTTTTATGACTGGAGAAACATGTTTGCATACATAAAATACAATTTTTAGAAAGGAAAAGTACAAGCTAGTTTTACTAGAGTCGATTTGCCTACAAAAGATTAGGTGGTTTGTGATTCGTTTACATTTTATGATCAGTCGTTGCGATGAGTGGAAAGACTTATGGTGGATTTATGCAGCAGTCATAAGTTTTAAGTCATAAGGAAGAATATTCGCCAATGATTGGTTGTTCCGTTTATTCCAACCAATCATTGACGAATATTCTTCCTTATGACTTGAAACTTATGACTTATGACTGCTGCATAAATCCACCATTACTCCAGAGCGCTACTTCAACGTTGGACGTAGGTGCCTTTAGGGGTGTCTCAAGACAATGGCTACTCTATTAGCTGGAAATGATATGTAGTCGGTCTGGGATCTTTCCTGTAGCTCAGATACTTAGACGCTGAGATATATGCTGTGAAAAAGTAAACAAAACCAGTATCTTGTGACAGATTGGAGTCACATGACTCGTGATATGGGCGAAATCGAGGACAAGAGTAGTCTCAGATTTTCTTAAAGGTATAATACAAAATTATGCAAAATTTTGTTCTTAGTTAAATGTTTCAAGGATACAATTTAGATAAAGAATTTAAATTTACAATTTAGACATATGAGTATTAAAAAGGAAACATGGAGGTTTGCTGATTTAAACAATGTTTCTAAGATGCATCTGAGGTAAAGAATATAAATTTGTAATGAAGCATAAATTTACAATCTTCTCAAGCAATGGTCCAGTCTCAAACGAGCGCAAGAAAAATAAATTTCATAGAAATATTGCTTTCTACAATTTTTTAAATTTAATAATCAGTTACAAGTGTTCAGGAGAACTGACATGTAAGAAAAATTCTAAGAAAATATTGATCTCTCTCATAAAAAATAGATACAAGGGTACAGATAGAGAGAGAGAGAGAGAGAGTATTGAGATAGTCCTTGACTTTATAAGGTGTCACAAAGCAAGCAGATGACTTGATTTGTGTCACAACGACTGGAAGTGAAAAGTTGTCATGGAGAGAGGTTTCAAAACATATAGGGTTTCTTTTGGATATTAGCCAGGTCCTTCCATCCAAAGGAAGGGATCGAACCAAGAGTTCAAAAAATCATGAGCGAGTTCAGCTTCGACAGATTTAATGAAAACATAAATTTAAAGCTTTAAACTCACCCATGAATCCTGTCCTCCTAACTACAAGACCAGTCTTTCCTGCAGATCACTATCCAAGTTCACGAGGAGTACCTTTATCTTCTAGTTTGCTGCTCGCACCTAGGCTTGCCTTCCAAGCAGATTGATATTTTCTGACACTCAGGAAAACTTGTGGAGGCACTTGGTATCACTGAAAACCATTTAGCACGAACAGAAACAGGTTTGATTCATGTTTTAACGTTTGAAAGATAAAATTTACCGAAATTATTGCCACATGTGAGTCATCAATTTCAGAAGTTAGAAACAATTCATTTATGACATTTCAGGACCGACTCGTCGAAAGAGGGTACGAAATGTTATTCGAATAAGATTAAATTGAAGGTATGGGTACAGATAATTAATAGTGACGCACATGAGGCCATCTTGTTTTCGTGAAGCGTGAAGATAAAAATACATTTTCGAAATTTAGAAAAATATGCCAAAAGAATGCCGATATGTATATCGATTCGATTAGTGAATCGATCAGAAATTTATCTTTCCCGAAAGGAAATTCAAAAAGCAACCGACTCTTCGAGTGCTCAATTCAGAAAGGGACGAAGATGGAAGAAGTCTTTTCAAAGAAGGAAGTCGATCTCCCTCACACTCTATGTTCAGTGTTACCAATCACTGAACAATTGAATAAAATTGAACATCTCAATAACATGTTATACCAACATGAAATAAAAAAATAAAAAGTAACAAAATGTTTTACATTTTGTTACAATTTTCTGTGAGCAGGTGGGCAGAAAAAATTAATTTGTTTTTTCAAAGCTGGAAGAACTCCTAAAAAATGCACAACTAGGCCACGGAATTGGTATGCTCACAGTAAATCATACTTTTGAATATGTTGAAGATAAAGGAATAAAATTTAATCTGTTTGGAAGTTTGTAAATTGATTTGAAATTGTCAGAACATTATTAATGACCAAAGAGAACTTGATATCTCACGATTCACTGTTGCGTTCCAATTAACAGTGCTGCTCCTAAGGTGGCGCATGGAGTTAGTAACAAGGCCTATCCAGAACACATGGCTAATGACCATAGCAGTCGATGCCAAAACACCAAAGAAAAAAAAATGGTAATAATCAAAACCAAGAACTGTTACTTAGGATAATAGGACAATAAAACACCTTTTGTCTGTTTTCCACTAAAATTTCATATTTGTTGGCTAGTTTCGTTCATTACACCATTTTCAAAACTAACTAGGTGACATCCAAATCTAGCACATACCTTAATTGGTAGCAGTATGTCGATTCTCAGAATCAATACCAATGATAAATGAACATAATTTTTTTTTGATAAATGCAGGTTTTGGGAATTGGCAATGTAGGTATAAATACTAAGATTTGGTTAAGAGTTAGTTTTGAAAATAGTGTAATGACCGAAACTAGTCAACAAATATAAAATTATCGTGGAAAATAGACAAAAAGTGTTTTATTGTGAATACTAAGTGAACATGAATTTCCACAAAATAAACAAGTCGTCAATCAAAGAAGCAAGAACTGTTTGCTGCCGACTGAATTGAGGGCAAGTAAATAACTGTTTCCCAATTATTCGAAGGTTGGATATTATTTAATTTAGTAATTACTTGCTATAGTTGTTCCCAAAGATGCCATCGTATAGCGCAACAATTGTACTGGATTTGTGAACCGAAAACTTGGGAAAATCAACATTGAAGTTTCATTATAAACGTAATGAACAAAATACTTCTTACAATTTTATAAAACAAATATGATCAAGAATATGTTTTCCCCAATGGCTAATTGTCATTCTATGTGAATCATCAAATCATTATTCAATGCAGAGCAGTATGAGGGTATGCAGTTAACTGGTTGACACCTGCATCATTAACAATGGTGTGCAGTGACTGCTTTCAGTGCGCTGCATAAAGTTCCGGAAAACTATTTTCTACTGCCACACTTTTATCCGTTACAGAGTGGTTCATTCAGAATTTTCCACCTTATAATAATAATAATAATGTCTTTTATTTTCGTCTAATATCAGTTACATTCATATTTCATTATTTCATTTTTAACATATAAGGTAGCTACAAAAGGAGAAAAATTCAGGTCTACAACGTGGGAGCCATACTGCAGTCTGCTCTTCCATTTAACTTGTTGGCAAATAAATAGTTATTTTCCTAACAAGTGCGCAAAGTGTTACTTTTCCGCACGCATTTAGGTGAACGACGCGAAGCGGATTTCGTATAAATTTTTGCGTTCGGAAAAAGCACTTTGCGCACGTGTTAGGAATAAAATTTTTCCTACGAGTTTCATGTCAGATAGCAACGGATATAAAAAAAATATAACTTATTGAATGATTTTTATTTAAACTTGATAGAAAGAACCATACAACAAACAATAACATAACAATAAAATATTAAATTATTTGTTCGTAATATTTGTAACGAAAGAACAATTATTTTCATTTTGCAAATTTATTGCAGATCCGGTCAGTACATTTCATGGGTGACTTGTGGTATGGCTTCATGAACACTGACTTAGCGAAGAAGGGCAGTTAATAATATGGCTCGATGAAGGTTGATTTACCTCAGGACAGTTGTTCAACTAAGTCGATGAAGGTTGACTTAACTGAGAAGGGCAGCCGTTCATGTTGCTGGATGAAGGTTGACTCAATGCAGAAGGGCCAATGGTCGTGGCCAATTTTATTCGACAATTTTTTGATTTGTCGAATCATCAATGTAGCTCTCGATTTCCAGCCTCCGAGTCTCTTGAGATTAGTGATTCCTGTTCCAGAGTCGGTCAAAATTTTCCATACCATTGAGATTTTTGAGTAGTTTTACTTTTCTGCACTCAGTGCGGAAAAAAATCTTATCGCTAGTCGGAAATCACATTTTTCAATCAGACCGCAATATTACAACTCGACTAGCCGAACACTCCAATAGATTAATCGACTCCAATAGATTAATCGACTCCAACTAAGAAAAAGAACAGATTATTTCGAATTTAGTTTTTTTTCAATCATATTATAAATGGGCAGCATAATTTTGCTTTAAAAATTTCACATTTTTGTGATGAAGGCAAAACACTCAATATACTAGAAACCCTTGAAATCAACAAGACAATTGAAAATTCTGATAGACTGTGTATCGGTTAACCTTATTTCACTGTCACTCATCAATTTATATCACCTGTCACATTTCGAATTTTTTTTTCATTTACGTCAGTACCTACCCTGCGGTCCTCGTATCTGGTAGTTCATAACGAGTATGCAATTGCAACAAAATGTAAATTTGCAGATCGGAAAAACCTCAAATGGATATATAAATATTATAATATTATGTTAGAAGTATATGTTAGTTCAAACAAGAGCTAATTAGGGTTGTGTCGATTTTTATTATATATCCTGCATAAATACTTGACGAATAAGTAATTCAAATTTTTCTTTTATCTTTCAATTGCAGGTATCGCACTAATGATGGCCTACTAGCCGAAAGCGTTTTGAAAATGTGATGAATTCTCATGAAATACAACTCTTTATAGTATGGTCGAATTTGCTGAAAAATACAGGAATCTCTCTTTGAAGAAATCCACAATCCAAGTGGACGTTTGGTTTCAGAATAGATGCATCAACGAACAACTGCAAATTTTTCTAAAATAACTTGTAGGAATGAAGGAATGTCAATTCCAATCTCAAAAATGAAATGGATTTCAAGTTAATCAAACAAAATATTATTTGTAGGAATTATGAAAAACTCAACCAAGTCGATTGTTCAATGAATAATCAAAATTCAAAAATAAAAGAGAACAAAATCTAACCAACTCTATAAATCAGAATACCTCGAAGTTTGTACCTTTCTTTGATGTAATATCTCTCAAGAAGTCCCTGGTTTCCTCAATAATGAATCGACAAATGCATTTTTTTTTCAAAAGTAACAATAATTTAAGTAAACATTTGGTCAAATCAAAAGACAAAATCAATATAGTGTCAAAAATTGTGATTCACAATCCCAACTGTTATGATTGTATCTATAATGAAACTAATATCTATAGTTTGTTTACTTTAAGAAGAGAATGACGTCATGTTTGGTAATTTTGTATATCCGGCATAACATCGTTGAAATTACCAATGAAATGTTTTCAGTAGCGATGAAACTAGTAAAATTCAATTTTCTAAGTTGCTCAACTGATCGAAAAATTTCAGACGTTGCCGAAGCGAAAAACATTTAAAAATTGTCATTGTCTGACAGCTGTGACTTTGTGGTTCAGTTTGTGTGTTATTTCGTTTGATTCCTCACCGTTTTCTGTTCGATAATAAAAGAGCTCTTTTCAGAACTAATCAATTCTTTCGATAAGACCTGCGTATATTCAATATGCCTAAAACATTATCAAAATAGACTCAAGAAACAGTAGCGCTTCGTCTTTGATACAGACTAGGTACTTTGAAAGAGAACGTGAGAATGGAGGACGTTTACTTCCACTAACTGCTGTTAGAGACGTAAGTTATATTAGTTACCTATCCTACATCTATAAGAACTCTATAAGAAAAATTGTACAGTGAAAATATAAATGTTAGGTGAGATTAAATAAGAGGGTTGCAGATGCCCTGAAGTTGAGTATTACTACTGTTAACCGTAAATCTAATAGAGGTGAAGTATTCAGCAGTCCAACGATTGATGATTTCGATCAAACTGCCATTCGAAATGTGATCTATGATATGTACAAAACCAGTGAGTATATTGTATTGTTTTATTCAATATACAATATTTGACGTCAAGGTAAAATTCCGTTAACCGGGCGCTACAAGCTATCAAAAAAATTTTTTTGGGACTTACCTAGTTTGACCTCCTGAATAAAAAATCCAAATAAAATTTTTGGCGGTCTCAAGTAATTTCGGAGATACGGGCCTTTTTTTGAATGAAAACTGGCATTTTCTTGAACACGTTTCTTTTTCGAAAAACACAGTAAAAAAAAAAGTAGTGATGGGAATGCGCGCGCTCGCTTCGCTCGCGTATTTCTGGTCTTGTTCACTAACAGATAAGGTATGAAGATTTCTACTCAAAGTTGACAGAAATCGACAAAGTAGTGATGGGAATGCGCGCGCTCGCTCCCAAAATTTTTTTTTGGTAGCTTGTAGCGCCCGGTTAACGGAATTTTACCGACGTCAACAATAATTTCAGGAAAACATATCAATTTGAAAACTTTGAAAGATGAGCTGGAAAAACGTTATCTTTTCAAATGTTGTAAAACACTTTTATAATAAATTTCGATTGCGATGATGATTATGGTGATGACGATGATGGGATGTAAATAAAAAACATACAATTAAACGAATTTAAACAAAATATTTTATTTTTCATAACTATTATAAAAAGTGGAGTGCCATTCTGATTGTATTTCAACCATAGAAATATATATTATATACTTACTCTAGAATGATAATCCCCATGTCAAAAGTGTTGTAAAAAGTTCAGGCTAGTCCGCAATGCGCAAGCGCGTCATTAGTGATTTTTGTAACAGGCCCGGTTTTAGTAAAATATTATGGTACTTGTGAAGATTAATTGCGATGATGATTATGGTGATGACGATGATGGGATGTAAATAAAAAACATATACAATTAAACGAAAATAAACAAAATATTTTATTTTTCATAACTATTATAAAAAGTGGAGTGCCATTCTGATTGTATTTCAACCATAGAAATATATATTATATACTTACTCTAGAATGATAATCCCCATGTCAAAAGTGTTGTAAAAAGTTCAGGCTAGTCCGCAATGTGCAAGCGCGTCATTAGTGATTTTTGTAACAGGCCCGGTTTTAGTAAAATATTATGGTGAAGATTAACAAACGTTAATTCTGAATCTCGGAGAATAAGGTTCGAAGCCACATTGTGCTTATACCTGTTATTTGTATTTAGCCGATTTGAATCATATTTTCACATATTTATGATCCCGAGTATTCAGCAAAGGACATCATAAAGTAGAGTACGGTTATTATTATTATTTACCGCTCTGAAGCGACTGATTTTTGGTATCACATTCACTTTTCAGCTGTGGTTAACCAACAAAAACCTACGTAACCACCCTAAATCGTCGGTGCGAATTTCAAGGAAGCACTGGATTGGAAAATAAATTGAAAGTACAAAAAACTATGAAAATTTATTTCAGCTGAAATCATGAATAATTTCAACTCAAATTGGATTTATAAAATTGGATGCTTGGAAACTCGAGGTTTTTTTTCTAGAACGATTCATATCAAAATACGCAACTGCATTTGAATTAAATCATTTGAAGATATTAACATGCTTTTCTACGAGTATTTCTGGTTGTATTACCTTAGTGCAATTTCCACAATGGGGGTGCATGAAAAAGTGAGGCCAGAAGCATTTTCCTTACCATCAGAGAAAAGAATTTCCATATTGACATTAATTTTCTGAGACGATTCTGTGAATGTTTAGTACTTTTTGTAGGAATCTAGAACTCATAATATAAGCGGTGTGGTAGAAAGTTGTATCACTCGCCATGCATGCTAACGCAGACACAGTATTGGTACTGCACTAGGTTTCAAATTATTCTATTGTCGTTTTCACATGAATCTTCATAAGGAAAATGTCTGCAACAAATTACAATTTTCTCACTCAAATGTTCTGCTGGGGTCTCTTCTTAAAAACAATAACCAAAAATCATGCCTTTTTGTCAAGCTAAAATAATATTTGAGCTGTTTTGAGCAAAGCATATAAGTACATACAAAATTTCGTTATTTACCAAAAATAATTTATTTCAGGTACTTTTCCCTTACACAACACTAAACAGTTCTTTGTTTATTTTTAGGAAGAAACGGCTTTATTAGAAATTGTCTTTAAAGGAACAAGATTAATGCAAATTCACGAAAGATGAAAGAATAACCAACGACAACAAACACCACACAAAACGACAAGAGAAAATCTGAAATTCTAAAAACCGTCTCTGTCTCTGACAAGAGTGACAGATCTTAGTGACAAGTCTTCCTGTTGATGAAAAAGCACTGTTGCAAGGTCATTATAATTACAGTAGCGTAGGGTACATTATTGTTTTGAATAAGTTTCTTTCGCGCCTAAAATTCGGAGCAATCTATCTCTAAAAGGTTCTTTCGGTTTTAAAAAGTCCTAAATGCGCTGTCAAATTTCTCTCTTTCAAAGTTTTATTGCCTCATAACAAAAAACTCTGAATTGAAACACCAAATTATTTTCAAACTTGGCAACGATCTACCCAAACTACACTGATAACGCGCATGCGCACATCCTAAACGGGTCGCATCCGCGGCATTCTTTTCGCCGTGAAAATTGGAGGGATTAGCATTCTAGAGTAAGTATATTATATATTTATTATATCATGTGGTAACATTGCTATATTCTAAACCGTAACAGATACGAAGACGATTAAATGGGAGAAAAGGTAACTATTGTGGAGAACAGTACAATGGTCAAAGAAAATTTACAGGGAGTCTCGCCCTTCCCGAGAGGGAAAACTAAAAATGCTGTTATTTGTTTTTTACGAATAGAATTGTTATTTCTGAAAATATAAATAAAATGGAAAAGGAAAGTTTTAATGTAATCTAAATGTACTATAGAAATGTAACAATGAATCTTTGATTAAACGTTTCGTGTCAACACGGCCACCATCAACATTTCTTTTCAAATAAGGACCTGTCTGTTTTAGTACAAATATTGATAAAGCGATAAAATCACAATTCATTGGAACATCACACTTGATATTTTTATAACGTTTCATTTAAAATAACTAACATCATCAGTGACAACAATTTTTAATTACGGTCCTGTCGTTAGGTCGTTTATGGATTCCACAAAACCTAACTCTCCGATATAAAAATTATCAGTGACGCTTTGAATAAATGTATGTATTAAAATTATGTTTACACTATAATAAAAGATATCTGTAGTTTCAGAGACGAACGATAGCAATTTACCTCGGAAATAAACTTACTTAAGAGTAGAAGAAATCAAACAAACAGAAAACAATTTATTCCATATTGAATTTTTGAGTGAAAATAAAACCAATACAGAAAATGAATTCTTCATGATAACCTACATTGAATGCTCGAATTGCCGACCTCTTTGTTGAATGCACATAAGTTGTCTGTTCATACAATTTCTGTGGCAATTTTCTAGCATGATGGGTGTAATGCATTTCTTATTTTTTGTTTGAGATGGTCGATATCTGTACTAGTTGTCGAAAAAACTTTATCCTTTATGTATCCCCAAACAAAAAAATCTAAAGGAGTCAGGTCTGGGGATCGAGCTGGCCAGGCAATTGGTCCATTGTTTCCAATCCATTTTCTTGGGAAGATTGCATCTAAATGTTCCTTTACTATTGCTGCATTATGGGGAGAGGCACCGTCTTGTTGAAAATATTGTATTTCACGGCAGATGTTCAGTGGCAATTCATCTAAGTAGCCATCAAACTCATTGGATCAAAAATGTAAATACATTCCACCATTCAAATGCTCGTCGTAAAAGAAAGGACCTAGTATGTTTGTTCCCAAAATTCCCAACCAAACATTTATTCCGAACCTTTCCTGGAAATTGGTTTCTCTATGTTAATGTATTATTCCACCTATAATGGATGTTTCTGTTAAACCAACCATTGTTGGTGAATTTTGATTCGTCCGTCCATATTATTTTATTACAAATATTTCCAACTTCCCTATTTCTACGTCTCAACCCCATCGCAAATCGTACTCTCCTTCCGTAATCCCTTTCATTGAGGTGATGAACTTTGCGTATCCTGTAGCATTTGTATTTGTTCTTTTTCAAAATATTTCTGGTAGATTTTACTGAAATCCCTAGTTCGTGGGCAATTTCTCGTAAAGAACAATCTTGATTAGAAATATTTTTGTAACTGACCAATCCTAAATTGAAAAAAAATATTTTCGTCACTTTGTTAATCTTTATGAATATTTGCTTACCTAAAACATTTATTTGGTTCCGCATACTTCCAGTAACAACACATTTTCTAGTTTTATTTCTATCAAATGCACAACAGTCTCTTAAATTTCTTTCTAATCGTCTAAACATTTGAATGTTTGGAATACGACGATTTGGGTATAGCTCACCATACATATTTTTTGCCAAAAGAGGATTTCTATTTGATTTTGCATAAGCAAATAGCATATCAGTCCTTTCGTCATTTGAATACATCTTTGATATGACTGAGTGTATAAACGACTGACAGTTCTTAACACGTATCAACAACTCATTTATTTGTCCTGCCATAGAAACCAAGCAAAGCCTACTTGTTTAAAAATGGTAAATGAAGTGAGATGCTATTTAATTGTACCATATCACACAATAGTCGTATTTTGACCAAAAACTAATATTTTTGTTACTTCCAGGATTGAGAATTATAGAAATATTCAGTAAGTATGATAATTGATTCAGAAGAAATCAGCCTTGAAACAAGGATTTCTGTAATACAAAAATGCCCAAGAAGGGAAAATACGAATGTTCGTTGTGTTGGGGTATCTTCTTATCGAAATTATTGGGTGAAGTCTGAAGTATGCCAATAGTTGAATAGGTTTTGAAGAAATCAAAATAATTTACAAAAGAACTAACGACAGGACCGTAATTAAAACTTGTTGTCACTGAGGTTGCTAGTTATTTTAAATGAAACGTTATAAAAATATCAAGTGTGATGTACCACTGAATTGTGATTTTATCGCTTTATCAATATTTGTACTAAAATAGACAGGGCCGTATTTGAAAAAGAAATGTTGATGGTGGCCGTGTTGACACGAAACGTTTAATCAAAGATTCATTGTTACATTTTTATAGTACATTTAGAATACATTAAAACTTTCCCTTTCCATTTTTTTATATTTTCAGAAATAGCAATTCTATTCGTAAAAAACAAATAACAGCATTTTTAGTTTTCCCTGTATAACTCGGGAAGGGCGAGACTCCCTGTAAATTTTTTCTGACCATTGTACTGTTCTCCACAATAGTTACCTTTTCTCCCATTTAATCGTCTTCGTATCTGTTACGGTTTAGAATATAGCAATGTTACCACATGATAAAAGAAACGGCCTGTATATAAAATATAAGTAGAAAAGTTATTGGGTATAACCCTCAAAATGTTCTATGATTTCAACTCAGTAAGTTGATAGCTTTCATTGATATTTGAGAAATTCAGTCAATGCAATCTTTTTTATGATAGTAAAAACAAAAACAAATCAGCAGTACAAAAAATTTTAAAAGTTCGAAATACTGCACATGTTGGCAACGCCGTAACCTGTCACCTTGTGACGTCATTCTCATCTTAACGTAAACAGACTTTATGTAATGTGAGAAGTAACATAAGCTTGAAGATGATTTACCCACACATACACTACTTGGGCCAAGATGCATGTAAAAAAAGCTGTGTGATTTGTTAGTTCTTTCCAAATTCAACTATAGCAACTCGTTTATGGGCCTTGTTTAGATAGCGTGGATAGTCAGCGTATTCAGAAAGTTCAGAAGTGCCATTTGAGTCTTAAATTTGGTATAAAAAAGGCAAAGAATTGCACATAAAATTAAAGAAGTAGAATCGCTCGATATGTCCAACATGCGTAAACTACATAACCTTTTCAACTTCTGCAAACTATTTTAATACAAGCAACCCTTCTATCACCATGATGAAATCACATTTAGAAGAGATATACATTCTTCGACATAGGAAGGAAATGTTCACATGAAGTTTTTCATTTAACTAGAGTATTACTATTTACATATATACCTTCGAAATAACTGACTATAGCAGGTCTTGTTTCGCTCTCTTAAAAAAGTCAATGAATGAATATTTGCGTGAACTATAAAAATAAAAATATCTCATATCATAGAGTAAAAACATTAAAATTCTCACAGCTTCGTCTGACAACCTAGTGGATTCACAACATAAAGAAGTCACTGACTTCGTACAGTGAAGTAAATATGAATAAACGTTTTCCATCTTTTCTTTCTTCCTCTTATTTTTCCCTCGATTTCTTTGTTCACTATATACTTGTTAGTAGTTGTATTATTAGTTTTGAGTTAGGTTTTAGTGTATGTTTAGGTTTATCCCAACACAAAACTGCCAAACTCTAACACGTGTTTCAATCACCAAGTGATCATCTTCAAAAGGAAGATTAAACTAAATTCACATAAAGAATTGTCCATAATATATCTCTGCTAGATACCTGCGTCTTGTTTGTATTAAATTAATTTCACAATATTGCCTTATCTCCAATTAGGTAAATGTGGAATTGGATTGATATGCTAATTACTAACATCATGTGATGTGATAACAAACAATAATTATTTTATCAAGCTATACATGCACCAAGCAATGCATAAAATGCGTGAGTTTTTAACAAAAATACTAGTAGGAAACCGACTGTGCCATCACATGGGGGACAGTCCGTAGTTATATTCTGATATGTTTTCGACTCGCAACTGTCATTTATTAATTTATTATAAACATTTAAATAACAAAAAACGTGTTTTTTTTTTTAAATTGTTTACTCATAAAATGAAAACTAATAAAGCAATCTGCTTGCTCCAATGAAAATAATTGTAGATAATTGAAATACAAACAAAATGGGATGTTTTATAACCCGGTCGGATAAATAGCAACGGAGAAAAACTGAAAAAACCGGAAAATTTTGCAATTTTTTGAAAAATTCCTAACTCCGCCATTTTTCAACAAGTAGGATTGGCCTTTCTCCTGAAAGTATTGAATCAAGTGTAGTTTATGTGTGCATAAAACAGGCACTGTCGGACCGTTAGTTTTGGCACAATTGCAATTTAAATTTTTTTTGCACTATCTTTCAGCGTGCCTGGATGCTCTAGTGATAGCCAGATTTCAATTTCTCAAACAGATTATGAAAGTAGAAGTATACTACTACAAAACGTATATTCTCATTTTGCTCTACAATGGTGCGAAATGGGAAACATGACTGAAATCGACCGAGCCTGCGTTAGCTGCCGAGTAATAGGAGAGAGGGGAATTCTTCTAATGAACGGGTTAACGTGATAATACGCTTCCCCTCATCTCGCGCTCACTCCTTCCTCTCGACCGCTTCTACCAGCTCAGCCGTTTTGAGTCATGTTTGCAAGCATTTTTCAACCATTTCGCAGCATTTTAGCACAAAATTAGAATATACATTTTGTGGTACTGTACTTCTACTTTCAAAATCTGTTCTGAGAATTGAAATCAGTCTACCACTAGAGCATCTAGGCACGCTGCAAGATAGTGCAAAAATAGTTATTTATGCAACAAGTGCAAAAAGTGAATGTTTATTACACTCGACGTGAAATTGTCCGACGAGGCCGTTAGGCCAAGTTGGACAACACGACGAGTGCAATAAACAATTTTTGCACGAGTTGCATACAACATTTTTTCTACGTTCATGCAAAAAGCAAAAAATGAGTTATTGAGGTGTGGCACTAGGTGTAGGAAAATGAAAAGCGCAACTTGAATACTTTATTATTAATATCGATTTGCATTGAAACAGGAACTAATACGTTACGAACAATTTAACTCAAACTTTATTTTTACCCTCAATGTTGAAAGTGAATGAACAATTGGTGCAATTTTCAATATGAATATTTCGTAGTGAAGTACCTATTGCCAATCTCACAGAATATCTGCTAAATATGTAGTAGGTTTAAACGTTTATGTTTGTCATGATGACAGCACGTTGAAGTAGAATGACAGATGAGTGCAATAAAAACTTTATTGCACCAGTGCAATAAAGAACTTCTTTTTCCACTGAATATAGTTCAATAAAGTTTTGCTCTTAGCATGAATGTAGAAAAAAAAAAATTATTGCAATTGTGCCAAAACTAACGATCCGACAGCGCCTATTTTGAGCAAACATAAAGTACATACGATTCAATACTTTCATGAGAAAGGCCAACCCTATTTCTTGAAAAATGGCGGAGTAACGAATTTTTTGAAAAATCGTTAAATTTTCCGGTTTTTCCGGTTTTCCTGCGTTACTAATGATCCGATCGGGTCGTAAAACATTCAATTTTGTTTGTATTTCAATTATCTATAATTCTTTTCATTGGAACAACCAGATTGCATTATTAGTTTTCATTTTATGAGCAGAAAAATTCTAAAAAACACATTTTTTGTTATTTAAATGTTTATAATAAATTAATAAATGACAGTTGCGAGGCGAAAACATAACACAATATAACAACGAGATGTCTTCCATGTGATGGCATAGTCGGTTTTTTACTAGTATTTTTGCTAGGAAATTATGCTCTATTGATTGGCCTAACAGTAAACTAAACTATTAGGTATTGGTCCACAATCGTTATTCATAATTTTATTAGGTTTACTTATTTCTAAACTTTCACAGTCATCTAGATGCCAGTTGTTGTTAACTTGTCTGTAACTAATCTTCATTAACTGAAGTCTATGGAATGGTTTCGTTGCAAAACATGATGAGAGATTGCTCAGTTTTCTGTTCTCCTACAGTGACCGCCAAACAGTATGTACCATATGGGAATAAATTTTATTATTGGAGTATTGGAAAAAATATTCTGGGGAAAAGTTTGTGCATGTCCGATAACCTGAAAATCGATTTTGACACATGTCACGTGATCGCTAGAATGGCGGCAAAATGAAAAAAATTGCAATGCAAAGGCAAAAAAGGGGTAAGATGGCAAGATATCAAAAAAAGTTATTCGAAAAAGTCACTTAGAATTCAATTTTATACACATAAACAAAGTTTCAAGAGATAATTCAAAAAAATTGAAAATACCAATTTTTTTAAATATTTTCCCATCTATTTAAAAATATTATTTTTTTTCTTATGAATAGCTTGACTATACTGAAACATTTGCATTTTAATGATAATGACAAAACTTTCTCATTTTCTCCACACCAGAGGGCACTAAATTAAAAAAATTGGTTTTTGCCAGAACCCTCGCTGTTACATTGGTTCTTATCTAACAGTTATATCAGAATTCCAAGACTATTGTGTTGATATGGCAATCTAGAAACACCATGTTTCCTGATTTTAATCAAGTTTCAATAATAATGCTGTATGAGCGTTTTACTTTGCACATAAACTTTAAGAATCTTTAATTTGACGCACTATTTTCAAGTTTATGTGCGAAGTGAAACGCTCATGCACGATTATCATCGGAACTTGATTATAATCTGGAAATTATCATGTTTTTGGAGTGTCATGTCATCACAATGGTCGTGGAATTCGGATATAACTGTTAGATACGAACCGATGTAACAGCAAGGGTTCTGACAAATTCCCATTTTTTCAATTTAGTGCCCTCTGGTGTGGAGAAAATGAGAAAGTTTTGTCATTATCATTAAAATGCAAATGTTTCAGTATAGTCAAGCTATTCATAAGAAAAAAAAATATTTAAATAGATGGGAAAATAATTTTAAAAAATTGCTATTTTCAATTTTTTTGAATTATCTCTTGAAACTTCGTTTATGTGTATTAAATTGAATTCTAAGTGACTTTTTCAAATAACTTTTTTTGATATCTTGCCATCTTACCCCTTTTTTTTGCCTTTACATTACAATTTTTTTCATTCTGCCGCCATTCTAGCGATCACGTGACATGTGTCAAAATCGTTTTTTAGGTTATCGGACATGCACAAACTTTTCCCCAGAATATTTTTTCCAATACTCCAATAATAAAATTTTTCCCATATGGTACATACTTTTTGGCGGTCACTGTATATTTGAGATGTGCTTAGTGTTCTTTATAGCGTACTTCAATATATTTTTTAGTCCGTCCATAGTACTTTGCATCGCAGTCCTTACATTTGATTTCTACGACGGCGTATTGGCGCCATCCTACCAGTATAGTTTTTTATTGAAATTTAAAAAATTTGAGATTTTTTCTCAAAATTTAGACTTTTTTTCTCAAAATTTCGAGTTTTTTTCTAAAAATTCTGACTTTTTTTCTCAGAATTTTGACTTTTTATCTTAAAATTCTAAGTTTTGTTTTCTGGAAATTTCGACTTTTTTCTCAAAATTTTGACTTTTTTTCTCAAAATTTCGACTTTTTTTCTCAAAATTTCGACTTTTTTTCTCAAAATTCTGACTTTTTTCTCAGAAGTTTGACTTTTTATCTTAAAATTCTGAGTTTTTTTTTCTGGAAATTTCGACTTTTTTCTCAAAATTTTGACTTTTTTTCTCAAAATTTCGACTTTTTTTCTCAAAATTTCGACTTTTTTTTCTCAAAATTCTGACTTTTTTTCTCAGAATATAAAAAGTAAAAATTCTGTGAAAAAAGGTCAGAATTTTGAGAAAAAAAGTCGAAATTTTGAGAAAAAATGTCGAAATTTTAAGAAAAAATCTCAGAATTTTCAAATTTCAATAAAAAATTATACCGGTAGGATTGCGCCAATACGCCGTCGTAGATTTCGTAGATTCCAGACTTTTCCAAATTCTCAACTTTGCCTTTGGGTTACCTATCCAAAAGGCTCTGTAGTGTCTGATTTGTTTTCTCACCTAACCAGAAGTATCTCACCTCCACTGCAGGGATTTATAGTTTAATCAGAACGTTCCGGAGTGAGTTGCAATATTAACCCGTAACGTTCCAAAGCTCTACTGTAAGTTAAAAATACTGAAAATAGTAAATTCAAGACCTCTCCATTCCAGTGAAATGTCGATCAGTTTATTCGTCTGAAGTTCTACTTCCACTCGAGAACTTTCCCCACATCCACTCGAAAACTTTTTCCACACTTCAGCTTTCATTCACTCGACCAGTAAACGTGGACAGTCACCTGAAAATTTTACCTTAGCTGCCTCAGATGTGATGCGCATTCAATGTCGTTAAATTCACATGGTTTGTTTGGTCCTTGCGGAGAAGGACAAATAATTCATTTCCAGGAGCTTCACGTGTCACTGAAATAGACGTGCAAGCGCGACAGGAAAGTTTTCATTTCCGTTTCCGGGATATCGTGCGAGTTTTCCGGCAATTTATTTGTTTCCATACGTAATCCCGGATCGGTTCGCAACACACATACTCCAGGTATTTTCGAATTATTAAACGTTTGAATGTAAAATGCACACGAGTTTATTTATGTGTGTGTGTGGTTTGTGTCAGAATGGAAAATTTATTACTGAATAAGATGTGGTTGTTCAGAATAAAAAACAGGATGTTAGGAAACGAATGGATAGCAAAGATAGAAAAATATTGTTTGATACTCACAACTGAAATATACAATTTTTTGGTTTTCATTTAAATGTGAAGAATGTCATTCTGAAGCACAAGTGCGAAAAGTAAACTACTCCTCACAATAGAGCGAAACGTAGTAGAATGTAACTAAATAATTAATTATCAGAGTAATCAGCTATTTTAATATATACAACTCTGAAGTCGAAACATAATTGATTATAATTGTTTGCATTTCATTTAGGAATCAATAGACTATTATATTTGCCCCGCAGTTATTTGATAATATCATAAACGTCTTTGACCGCCTTTCATTTATACTTTATCGATTGTTCAACTAAAATTGCTATTGTTTATAATTAAATATTTCGTATATATAAGCTTACCGATAATAGTTATATATATATATATATATATATATATATATATATATATATATATATATATATATATATATATATATATATATAGAAAAGTTATTGGGTATATCCTTCAGAATGTTGTGCAACCGTAGACACGTGTTTCGAGCTTAAGCTCTCATCAGTACGGTAAAATCAAGTGCAAAGATGTACAACACTTGGATGTACAAATGAAAACAAAGGAAGTCAACAACAGGAAGCCAACCACACATTTGTGGCATCGGTTAGAAGACCTTGTACTCACAAGGCAACAACTAACGTCGCCACGGAGGCAGCTATAGCTACCAGCGTGACAATCCTACCCAGGAAGATACAAATCAGGATGGATTTAGCGAGGGGCAATATATGGAAATATAAGTAGAAAAGTTATTGGGTATATCCCTCAAAATGTTGTGCAACCGTAGACATGTGTTTTGAGCTTAAGCTTTCATCAGTACGGTAAAATCAAGTGCAAAGATGTACAACACTTGGATGCACAAATAAAAACAAAGGAAGTCAACAACAGGAAGCCAACCACACATTTGTGGCATCGGTTAGAAGACCTTGTACTCACAAGGGAACATCTAACGTTGATTGTTATGCTGGTAGCTATAGCTGCATCCGTGGCGACGTTAGTTGTTGCCTTGTGAGTACAAGGTCTTCTAACCGATGACACTCTGTATCTTAGAAACGAATAACTTGCAGACATGTGTTTATGGCAAGTTTCTTTCTTATTCCGACGTCAGCAACATGCTCCTGAAGTTTCTATACGCACTTAAGAAACTCCCTGTATATTGTTCTTAGATATTTTCACGTTTTTTATGTAATTTTTATTTTAAATAGTCTTGTGCTTCTGTTTGAACCAGGGTCCAACTGATAAGTCGCTATTGTAATAGAATATTGAGACGCCACTGGTCGTGGGACAAAATCCATTTCAATAAGAAAGTTGCATCCCGCATGTTCCACTGGGCGATAATGCCAAAGTTCAGTTACAGAAATGAATAGCACTCAAAATATATGAGGGGCATATTACAAACAATGGATTTTTCGTGAGAATCAGAAAATCCATTCAACTTTGAAGATATTGTAAAATCTGGTAATTTCAGACGTAATAGCTCAAGGGTCAATTGTATACCATCTGGGTACAACTCGTTTGGATGCCATAGATATTCCAAGAACGAACTCGTCAGAACGAACGGTCAGAAATATTTCTGACCGTTCATCGTGCATGTAGGTATGTATTATTTTTGAATAAACAAGAGAAGAATCATAGAAGCAGTCTTTTATGCTGCTTGTGAGTGATTCACCTACATGCGTGTAGAAAAGTTCTTATAGAATCTATTTTATATAATGATACATAATAAATAAGTTGATGAATAATGAGAAGATAATGAGAAGAGGCAAAAATTATCATGTACAAATACATTGAATGCTTGTAGATGAATGAAGATTCATATAATCGACTTGATCGGGTAGTTAGGTTAGGTAAATTTTGCTACGGCCACGGCAAATAATAATAATAGCCGCCCTCTATCCACAAAGGATATGCCTTTTGGTGCACACATATTAATGTTTATGAGGTAGTTTTATTATTATAAAATCAACATGATCTGGTTGTTTCTCTCATTCGGCAATAATTGTCATAATTCGGGATTCTTGTCATATTTTAAATGTTTTTATAGCAAAATCATGCACTGAAACTTCATATATTATTTTCGCAGATACACATTTACATACTCGGAAATGAAATGAAATAAAATGCAGTAATTTCCAGGCTCCCATTCTTTCAATTCTTTTTTAAAGTGATTGTTCTCCAGAATATTTCTCAGGTTGATGATATCGTAGGTGATACATGATCCACACTTTTTTGACCAATTGTCGCTACGTGGATAAAATACACCATCTTCTTTTCTGGTGTTACGCACATGATCATGTTTTCTCAAGACGATTTTAACTAATCTCAAAAATAAGAGAACTCTCAAATGAAAAAGTTTTCTGCTATCAAGCAATTTTGAAAAGATCGTTTGACGGAAAGTCTATATTTTTCTCCTCAATTAATTTCAGAATACATTTCTGTAGACCATTAACAACAATCATTCACCCCACCCCAGCCCATGATACCATAAGATACTTGTGTCTGTGCCAAAGCAAAAATAACTGTTTTTAAATGTTTCATCCCCAAGAAATCTTTCAAATATTTAAATTTTGGAAGTGTTCCTCTTAATTTTCATGCCAGGTATTTCATCTGAACATCCCATACCAAGTGCCGATCTATAATTATCTCAAGATTTTACCGACTCAGCTTCTGGAATTTTCTAATTTTTACCAAGATTGATATCTCCCAGATTTGGTGGACAAGTTTAATATGATGAGAACGGAAAGTAGCTCGTTTTTCCAAATTCAACGTTAGTTTGTTGAACTGAATTCAGAAATTTTAGGAAAATCAGTTAAATTTTGTTTCTTACTTCATTCTACGTACTCGATTCATATACAGGGTGTTTCTTAAGTACGTGTAGAAAATCTAGGAGCGTGTTGCTGACATCAATATAAGAAGAAAAGTTCCTATAAATATATGTCCGCAAATTATTCGTTTCTGAGATACAGTGTGTCAAAGTTGAATTCTGATTTTAATTTTTAGTGAATAATTTCAAAATAGTTTTGATATTTGGGTAAAGTTTGGTATCTGGGAATATTTATTATTTAGTTTGTTTAAAAAATATATTCTTGGTAGAGGTCACTGATAGCAACTGTTTTCGAGTTATTGAGATTTGAAATAATCGATGCAAGTGATTTTGAATGACATGATTTTTTAATTAAAAATATATTCAATTAGAAATTAGTTTTTTTCACAATTGACATAAAATTCGATTTTGTCATTGAAATATCATCCCAGATACTAAACTCGAATTTCACAAATATTTTGGAATTTATTCAAAAAAAAACAAATATAAAAATTAAAATTTGACACTCTGTATCTTACAAACGGATAACTTGCGGACATGTGTTTATGAGAATTTTTTTTTTATTTTTACGTCAGCAACATTCTTCTGAAGTTTCTACACGTACTTAAGAAACACCCTGTATAACCACAGTATCGGAATTTAGAAATTTTAGGAAAATCAGTTTCAATTTAGTTTGTTACTTCATTCTACGTACTCGATTCATATATAACCACGGTATCATCTGCAAAACTGACGATTTCACTAGTGCTATCCATAGTGAGTAAGCTATTCATGCGCAGAATGAAAAGTACCGGTCCCAGTACCGATTCTTGATGTACCCCATTTGCACAACTTGCCTTTGGCCTGGACAGATAGTTATTCTATAATATACACGCATTTCTTCTTATTCATCGATAACACGAGTTTATTTGTTAAGATTATTTCACGAATGAAATAATCACCGAAAGGATTCTTTTCACTCATATTGACGTTCAATTAAGGTTATTCAGATGAGGTTAGGTTGACTAAGAATTCACCAAAGGAAATACTGAACGTTGTCTGACTAGTAGACTTTATTCCCCATTAGACAATTGTGACTCTAATAGAAAGATATGAAAGAACATTTGTGAGTCATAGTGACGTAGATGGACAAGTCATGGCCACCATTCTTTCTTGATAGTGACGGACTATCGCACTCTGTACTCTTAGTACCTGAGTGTTACAGGTGACAGTTTTGTTTCTTTGGTTCGAGTTCGACTGTATTTTACGTGGACCATCTGTACTCATGTTCAAGTACGTCACTATGACGCGTTTATACTACAAGGTTTTGATTAGCTAGAGCTTAATAGACTCTCTTGTTCGATGTTTACTCTATTTGAGATTTTACATATTTTCAGCTCAGTTTGCGCGCAGCTGTTTTATCGTTTAAACTTCCCGCTATTACAGTACCAATCATATAGCGCGTCATTCGTGCAATTTAGTTAGTTGTCCCGCTATTGGTATCAGGTTTTAAGATCGCAGCGACAGTGCGGACAAAAGTTGAACTACAGATGGACAGTAGTTGCCCAAGACTGTAGCATTGTCAGTAATGGATGTTTGTTGTAGTTGTGTCGTTGTTTTCAGTTTTTATTGTTAATTCGTTGTGTTTTTTCGCTCAGTGCCGTTTAATTATCTTCTGTAAGGAGTGATAGAGACATTATATTATTTTTGTAAGTTCAGTTCAGTTATTTCCTAGTTAGGCAAGATGAAATTATTTGTCCCCTTTTTTCAAAACTTTCCATTCATTTTCTTACCCCTTGAATTTAATTCAAAATAACTGGTTTCAGATAAAGCTGAAATGCCTAGATTAAGCATTGTGGAGTATATGAGGTATCTGGGAGGGACAGAGTCTTCAAGATGTGTTCATGAAGGGGAGGAACTTGTAAATGCTGGGCATATTATCACACTAGGAAGAATATGCACAGCAGACACGAAACATGTGAAGCTATGTGCATTATGCTTACAAACAAGCGCTTTGAAATCGGCTCCGCATCATATCAATGGAATGTTGCATATTGAAGGAAGAGGAAATGTAAAAGTTGTGAAAATGGATTGTACCTGTAAAGCTGGAAATAGTGGAAAATGCAAACATGTTTCAGCAGTTTTGATAAGATGTACAAGGTAAGTTCTTTGGTGTTTGTTTGGTGTGGTGTTTAGCTTAACAACAATTTTTTATGAATTGAAAAAAGTCAACATGTGAAGGTGTGTTGGTTGTTCTAACCTTTAGAAATGTTAATATACCTAATGCTGAATGAGTAGTGTAAAGGATTTCCCTATTATGTACAGGGATGTGATAATCAGCTTACCATACTGGTTAATGTTGAAAATATTGACTTTCAAAATTTCATTTCAGGGAGAATATTGATGATTTAGACGTAATGTCACAGACAGACCTTAAATGTGTGTGGTCAACGCAGAAAAATTTTACACAAGAAAAGTACAAAGCCGTTTCGATAGATGAAATGCCATGTTTGAAAGCGAAAATTGTGGAGCCAGAGTTGAATGTAGACGAACAAACAATGGGGGAGTTTTTTATGAGAAAGATATGTGACTCAGCAATTACAAAACATAGGTTGGTAGTATATTTTACTCTTCTCAAAGTTTATCTTATTCCTAAGTATATTTTCATTTAATAAATTATTTTTACTTTTAGTGTTGGTCGCAGAGATTTGGGAAGTTCCCCATCAAGTAGTACTGTGGAATCAAATGAAAAAGAAATTTGGACAAATATTTTAAATCATGCCTGTCAGTCAACCATAATGATGGAGTTGGCATCAATAGAGACTGCCAACAGAAATGAGTGTTGCAAAATCCTGTACAATAGGCTATTCGACAAGGACATTTCAGATAACGCAATTTTTCAATCACAGCACTCTAACGAATGGAAAGCAAATAGAAAGTACAGGGTGACAGGATCACGGGTTTATGAGCTGTTCACATATTCCAAACAGGAGTGGAAAAGTAAATCTCTACAGTATTTCTTCCCCAAAGGATTCACCAACAAATTTGTCAAGCATGGCCTCAAATATGAAAGTAATGCCAGAGATGCTTTCATGGAAAAAACTGGATTGATGGTAATTGAATGTGGAATGGTGATTTCACATTGTAATGAATGGCTAGGATTTTCACCTGATGGCATAATCGTGACACAATTGAAGCCAGTTGCTTTACTGGAGATAAAATGTCTGTATGAAGGTAATATATTAGACAAATTGATATTATGTGGTATTTTGGGTGTTTTAACCTTCCAAAGTCTGAAAATGAACAACTGTAAATTCTTCGTGAAAGAATAAGATCTTTGTTGACCAAGTCGAGACAAAGTCAAATGAAATTTACAATTTTTCATTTTCAGACTGTGGAAGATTAAAAGTCAAGAAGCGACTTTCCTCAACAAAATAAAACTTCCAATCAATGGATATTACACTTCATACTTGTTTCAGGTGCCACATCTACAATAATGGAAGCAATGTCCAACGCAAAATATCTTTATAAGTTGAATGGAAAATATTATCTCAAGGAAAAACATAAGTACCATGGACAGATTCAGCTTGGGATGGCATTACTGAATTTGGACAGCTGTTATTTGGCCCTTTTTGCCTCATTCGATAAAAGTATGCACATCATTGAAATTAATTATGATAGAGATTTTACCCTAAAAATGCTGAAAAAAGTAAAAATACATTTTTTTGAAAATATGATACACAATTTATGTGAAAGTGAATCCATATTACAAATATGATAGTTATAAGTTATTGTGAAAGTACTGTTTAGTTATGATAATTATATTTTATATCTCCTTAATGTTTTCTAATTTAATTTTTTCCTTTCCCACTATGAAATGAGTTCATCCTGAATTTCAGTTTATTATTGGTTGAATCACACAGACTGGTGCAAACTAATCACAATAGTAAATAAAAGACATTTGAATATAAAAAAATATTTATTTGCTGAAAACTCATCTATATTGCAAAATACCTAATATAATAATACATAATTTTCTTATAAACATTTGTAGAATACAGTTTTATCATGAAGGTTGGCAAAATCAGCTTAAAAACTTGTTGTCTGCTAAAATTGGGCTTGATAGATTCACAACAGCACAGGCAATGACAAAAATATGATGAATCATGGGAATCAATGACCACTGCAATTTTCCATTTAATATTTTGAAAACTTTGATACGTTGATTTGCTCTCTCAATGTGTACACGAGCAGCAGCTATTTTTGAATTAAGTAAGGCCTCTTCAGCACTAAGTTGTTTTTTGTCTAGCAAGAAAGGTGGTCTTATCAACCTTATTTTGAATTTTTCACATGCATCATCAATCATAAATCCTTTGTCTACCATAATTGCATCAACTGATTTTGTCAATTTTGTAATCAAATTACTTTGATCGAAAATCAACTTATCAGATGCACGACCTCCATATGGTTTACTGATGAAAGTGATTATTCCACCAGGTGATACACCTGTCATGAATTTTACTGTTTCATGGGACTTATATTGAGAGTAAAATTTTATACGACAGCATAAGCATTTTGGTGTCTGAATACGTATTTCAGTACAATCCAGAACAATTCGAACATCCTGAAAACCTTCGAAACATTTTGGCATGTTATTTTTTATTTCGATTGAATCAGGAAACCGTATGCAGGATTTTAACACCTGACCCAAAACTGGCAACATATCTAATATATAAGTTCTGCAAAGCTCATGAGAAATATTGAAAAGAATTGAGAGTGTTATATATGACATGTCACACTTGAGTTTAGTAAATACCAAAACAATCCTCTCTTTTATGCTCAAACGATGAGATCTGATATCATTAAATACAACTCCTACACCTTCAATTATTGCATCTAATATTTTGAAACTACTTATTCCAGTAAAACTATTGAGCGCAGAATCACTAATCAAAAGATCACATAATGTTAACACTTTTGGCGTGTTCACTTGAACTTCAGAATCCCTGACTTGTATTGGACCAGTATAATCAGGTTGGGATTGAAGCATTAGCAGTAAGCTTTCAGCAGCAGCAATATCTTCCTGGCTATGGTTTGGTTTCTCATTTTCTTCACATTCAATTTGAATTTCAGATTGATTGGAGGCTACCTCTTTCTTAGCGAGTCGTTGTTTCCTCCTTTCTGCTGTACTCAAAGATCTTGGTGACACTCTCTGCTTTGGTAGCTTCTGGGAGGGCACAGCCGTCTTTTTCAATAGCCTTCTTTTATCGATATTGTCAGCTGAAAACAAAAGTTCACTTAATTTTTAAGAATATTTTTTGATAAATAGTGCCGATTTCAAATAAGCAAAAAAGTTTTAAAAGGTTTTGGTAGCCACAAACTGAATTTCAACTCACCATTACTGAAGTAATCATTATCTGTAAAGTGAAGAGAACACACTCTCATGAATTTGGTAACAGGTTTTCCAATTTTTAATTTCAAAATCCATGCCTTCTGATGGTCAACTAGAGACTTTGTGCCCATTTTGTTTTCCATGTACACCTTTCGTTGTCCGGGTTTAGGAAACAAATGAAATGATAGTTCAGGATGTTTTTTCCCCCACGAATTACAAAAAGGCACTGAACAATACCGACTCATGATTAAAACTTTAAAACAAATAAACAATATCAATAAATGATGTACTAACAACCACTATCTCTTATGTAAACAAATCCAACTACTGCCTGTTTATGGTTTCAGATTTGTCCACCAGAGAGCGTATCGCTTATTTTGCATTGCCAATCACGCTATTAAAATATTCAAGGTTGGGGTATGTACACAGAATAAATAGTTTTGGTCGGCTTTGGTTTCAGTGATTATATTTTGTCAACATGGATCCAGAATTTGGCGAAAGTTGTGAAGTTAATGTGGATTAAAGGTGAATGTTTGTCAGGGTTTTGGTCAAAGTTCGGTATTGTGTCAATATACTAGCTTGCTAGTGAGCTGGTGGTGAGTTTGTTTCATTTTAAACAACCAATGACGATGCGAACTTTAAAATCGAAAACACATCATATAGGTATCCAATAGCCAATCCAAACCAAACTGCATAATCGAAAACATGATGTTTCAATTATGAATACCAAAATTTCAACCAATCTAGTCAAACTAGTCTAGCCAAACTTGTCAAACATAAACATACTTATTTGAGATTAATTTGAACGAGAACGGCCGAAAATCAGTAATGCGCATAATAGAGCGTTTCCATATCGAACTGCTGAATAAATAACCCTCATGATCCCATCCGTCTGAATAATCCATTCGGTATTACTAGGCCTTGAATTACAGGAGAGTGGCAGGCTGGAGCACGGTGCGGGCACCACTGACACATTCATAGCACGTAATAACAGCCGCGTAGCACACAGGGCTGATACCTGTTGACTCTTCGTTTTCCACTCGAATGGGATGGAGGCATTCCAACAAAGTAATACACTAGTAACGAACAGTCGTTACCGCCCGATGATAAACCCTTTACTCCCATATACACGTACTACGTAGGCTTATTATGGAAAATACCTGTCAGAAAACAACTACTCCCCTGGCTAAGACCTCGACGGGTATTGAATTAAATCTAACAGATACTTGTGCAACGTTCCTCAAAACATCAGAGGACGCAGTTGCAAGTGCCCTCTATGACCAACTAGCACAATTCTGCTAGTTGTTTTCTGACAGGTATTTGCCATAATAAGCCTACGTAGTAGGTGTATATGGGAGTAAAAAAGAGTTCATCATCGGTCGGTAACGACTGTTCGTTACTAAACGATCTCCCAAAGAACTCTGTTTTCTTCAAAGTAATACACTGCTTGACAATTGTCCTGAGATTAGTCTACGAGTACATTTCTCCACTTCTGATAACTTTCAAATCTTCTCAAATTCGAGAAGAAATGCATGGATCTCCAAAATGAGCAGTTTTAATTCCTTGAGTGTTCTTCAACGAATGACTTTTCGATTTTCTACTTTATAATGATTTGATTCGGAAACTCTGAGAACAAGATATACATATATAGTCTTTATGAACCCAATTGAGACAGTTCAGAACCGAGTGATCATACGAGGTTTCATCAATATACCAACTGCCGCTGAAAATTTGGATATGCATAAATAACACGTTACTCTCTAACTGCTCCTCATCTCAACTCGATAGGCAGTCCACGTGGAGATGATATATTCTGTCGATTAAAAGGGGAGGGCGAAATGACAACCGAACGCCTTTGGTTGGACCCTGTCGAATTCTAATTGGTCAGAGACCGAATGTCTTTGACTCGCTATTGTCGCATTCCAATTAGTTTTTATTTACTGGAAGATTTATTTACTAGACAGTGCGGTGCAGCTAGGCTCAGACGCATATTTACATATATCGTTATTAAGTTGTCTCAATTAGATCTATGCAGTATGGCATTACTTTCGATGTTGGTATTGTTTTATTTTCCGTATAACTTCTGCTTCGCACAACACGTACAATTTTTATGAAAACCTATGTCATCTTATAGGATTAGTAATAATAAATATTTATTCTACCATGTGAAAAATATTATCCGACGCCTCTGCCATAAAAGTTACGCCGACCATAAATGTAATTTCAGTTCTTCTGCTGTCTCAACTGAGTTCCTATAAACTATACCAGTATGTTATTTTTTCATTCATGTTATTACACTGCACATATTATTTTTAATGAATTTAACATTTTGATTTAGATCATTTTGTATATTATTTCATCTCTTTTATTACTTGTAATTACTCAGTTCATTGAGTTTTGTTGTTCACATGTGAATATAACTATGTAGGTGCGAAATTGATTGAGAAAAAAGCATTTAGCTTACTATAATTATTATTACTTTCATTTCTGTGCATTTTTAGAGTTGTTTTCAACATGGAAAACTTCATCTACATTGATAGAACAGCAAACTTTTCACTAGCAGCAAAGGAATGTGTCGGCGAATCATCTTCACATTCATCACTGTAACTTCTTTTTTCTCTGTTCACTCGTTGAATTCATGAATTCACTGAACTCCTTCTCGTAGGCTATAGCCAGTAAATTGAACGCGCGGAGTAATAAATCCTCATATGCCAAATACATACTGAGGGGCTCGTGCAAATTTTGATGTCGAACGTTTATAAAAACAGCAAGCAACTGTTTTCTTCATTCGCTAGATTGTGCCACCCGGCACCATTATTATTTGTCAAATTAGGCCATTGTAAGGTAATTTTTCAGGAATTCAAAATTCTGACCAGCCATCTTTCAGTTGTGTATCTTGGGGTATAATTTCTGTTTGAAAGTATATTGATAAATATTTTAGGAAAACATAGGTTTACATCAAACATTGCTATAGAATGGTATTTCTCAACAATTAGTTGGTAGTAAATTAAAAAAAAAACACCAAGATATGTATTTTCACCCGCTATAGTATTACAAAGTTGAAAGCGTGAAATTCAGCGGTCATCATTGGATATGTAAAAATAACCATGAAATAATGGGATCAAAGAAGAATAGTGTAACCGACTGTAATTATTACAAAACATAATTTTTATGAAGTCGCAAGCAATTGAAGTTATTTTATATGAAAAAAAATACAAAAAATTTATTGGTACAGTATTTACGATCACTGTATTACATCAGAGTCGAAAGAAGATCATCGTTTTTGAGGTCAATAACAATTTGATTAATGAAGTCTTCTAAAATATTGTCAATCCTCCACATTCATAGCATGTTCTATGGTAATAACATGGTCAATTGATTTTTTCCATCTGTCGCTGGTCACTTCACTAACCGCACTTTCAAACAATAACTGAAAATCTTTCATTTCGAAGATCGTACTTTTCCGAGTTACATTCTTTCACACTTGAGCCCATATTAGTTTTATGGGATTCAGCTCGCAATAATATGGGAGAAGTCGAAGTATAGTGATATTCCTCTTGAAACCGCTTGTTGGTGAACGACACACTATTCATAGTTGATTTTGGATTTTAGCGATAATTTATAGTTCTCTTTTTAGTGGATCAGTGGAAAAACAATGTTTGAGCTGAGCCACTCCCAAGTTTGCCTTTAGTCCAGTTGCTTGTGAGTAAATGTTCTTGTAATCTAGAATGGTAACTCGCGTTGTCCAAACAATTGGAAACCACTGCGGAATGAAATCGATCATTTGTTCAAACCATTCTTCCATACAACTCCATGCCTTTATTTTACGGACTATAACTAAATAAAAGCAAGTTTTTTGCAGCATTTCTTAATAGTTCTCTTGGTATAGATATAACATAACATTAAATAAATTATGTAAGCTCATGTAATAAACAAGCCATATGTCATAGGAACCATATCATAATGCTCAATTTTATATATTTTCAATATCTGTCATATACATAAAAAATATACCTCAAGTTAGGAGAAGTTCTCGTGTTTACATAACATATCAGCTGTGGATAATTTTTTTATTGTATATCATTTTTATTTGCATATAAAACAAGAAAAACAATAGACATTCATCCAATAATTAACTATTTGAATATCGTTTGTATAGGTTTATAGTCATGAAACATGAAATTTCCACTCCTACGTCTCAAAATTCTGAATTCTTCATAGTTATATCGATTTTAATTTTTTTTCCATTCTTTCATGCAGCAGGTTTTTTTGTTTCACGAAATATATTTCATTACTTAATATGAAAATGTATTGGAAACGTTTTATTTTCCATATTTATTTAGGTACATGCTGTCTGGAAGCCTCTTCTTATAATTTTTAAAATACAAAATGTCTTTGATCCATCTGATAGATTGAAAATTAATCACTATAAGTGGTTGATTACTTATGCTATAGCTATAAAGGATTCAACAATTCTCTTTTCTCCCATACACTTACAGCCGTATGCATAGTCAATCGCCAGCGACTCGCCAGAGTTTCGCCGTTCGCTACACAAGGATTATAATGCACAGTCGAGCTCCAAAAAAGTGACAACTATGCACATTTTGGCGATTTTGGCGATACGCTGGCGATGTACCACTTTTTTGGAGCTCGACTGTTCATTACAGTTCTTGTGTGGCGTGCGGCGAAACTCTGGCGAGTCGCTGGAATTGACTATGCATACGGCTGTTAATATTTCACTATAATTTGGGCCAGATCCAGAAGCTCTTTCAATCAGCTGACTTGATTCTATCCAAACCTCGAATATTAGTACGATCACTGATCAGTCATCTTATTCCGACAAAATATCGTCAACATAATTATTTTTATTTACGCTACATTATTTTGAGCTTTCGTAATATGTGCTATATCGAACAGGTAAACAAATGCCGGTCTGATTAATTTTCTCTCCAGAATCGCCTTTTTTATCGGCGAGATAATGAATTTATATTATCTGTTTTGTATCACTGTTATGCCAAAGGCGTAGCATACCGCGAACTACAGGTAAAGGAACATCAGTCCAAATTAGAATGAATACTATTCCACATTTTCAACTGAGTCATCAACTGCTACAAGCATAATTTCACAAGGATTACATAAATAGGACTCCGCAGTTATTTCTCAATGTCAAAAAATGTGTGTGAACCTCTGATGTGAATATAGTTCAGATAAAAGAAGGGAAAATATTTTTTAAATCGAGCAATCATTTATAAAGAAGTATAAAGACACAAATAATATTAACCCTTTGAGGACTACTGGTTATCAGTGAAAACCACATTACTAATATTCTTCCTATTATTTCCTACCGGTTTAACATCGTAGCCACAGTGTTTAATGTGTTGCCTGCGCATCATTTTCACTCTTCCTTCTTGATTGCAACGAATTTTGATTCTATTTGGTGACATTTTGATGTCAAATTGATAGCGTTTCGAGTGTGTTCGAGGATATGCATTAGTTTTGTAGTTTTTTTTTTACATTTTTGGTGAGATTTTTACTTAAAAATAGCAGGTAAGTGTTCCGATATACTCATATTTAGTATCTATTGTAAAAATATTCTTTATTATCCTGAAAGGACTTGCGTTGAGCCGTTTTTTGTGTGGTTTCTCATGGTGGCCACCAGGAACGTATAACACTCTTTTGAAACATGATTTCAGTCCTAATGTTTGTAGTATTCTTAATTATAACATTTGACAACAAATGTGATGAGGCACATTTTATGAATGTAAATTCTTTAGGTTTCGGATAATAGGTATGGCTGCATAGAAATTTTCTGACTTGGAAAATATGGACGCTGAACCCACCAATCGCGGAAGATCTTCTTCGGATCTACCTTCAAGTAATTTTAAAAAGATTGTACCATACGAAGTGCGTTATGGTATTGCATTGCGTATGCCTGAAAGATCTACATCACTCCGGTGCGCTAAATGTAGTACACTCAAACATGTTCATAGGACGATTTGGAAATGTTCAACGTGCCAAGTTGGGTTATGCCTAAATGAAGACAGGAACTGGTTCACTCAAAATGAAAGAATAATAAAGTTTCAGTTCATTGTAAAAAAAAGATTAATTTTGAGGCATTTTGTTAAGTTGCAAGTTTGGAAAGTTATCTTGGTGGCTTTACGATTTTGTTCCTAGTGGTTAGCTTTAGTAACCACATCCTGCGGGATAATTCTGTATATTCTTTGATTATTTAACACTTATTTCCACTAAAGCTTATGTTAATAAACACGTTTCTATAAAAAATTCCCATTATTATTAACTTTCGAAATGTTCGAACTAATTTCGGCCTCAAAGGGTTAAGTGAATGAAAAACAGAAATTTAAAAAATTTAAATATTTTCTTCAAGTGTAATGACATTTTGTCTCAAGCTTCTAAGAAAATATTCAAATTTCATTGTTTTTCATTCATTTAATATTATTTATGAGTCTTTAGTTCAATTGTTTATAAATAAAAGCTTGTTCAAAAATAAAAATTCGTTTATTTTATTTCGTACTTTTCTGCATTAGAATTTATTTAGTTTCCTGTCTTGATAGGTGTGCTAGGTGACTAGAGGTTGGTGCGTTATTGGCATGTGTAAAATTTTGAAAACATAATAGTGAAAATATGCACATTAATTATGCGCACTAGTCGCGTTTGCTTGCAAATGAGCTGTTGTTTTATTTAAATTTCAACGTGTCTTGTTATTGTCGTGTCTCGTTTGTTTCTGTTTTATCGTCGAAACGTATTTTGAACTTGATTCAGACCAAATACTAATATGGTCTTAGGATATACATTTAGATATAACACGGAAAACTCATCCTTTTATAAGTGAAAATTTCATTTTATTCTAAATTTTCATTTGGTACCAACAGATTGTTCAGTGGTTGTTTCTGGAAAAGTGGTAGTAGCAAATTGGTTATTATTTATTTTTTATACTGTTTTAATAATTCTTTTAAAAACATCCCCTTTTTTATATCTTACAGTGCCCTGGAGATGTCAAAATGAATTGACGAAACGTTGGCTGTGAAGAAATAGAGTACCGTAAATTGGGGTTACTTTGCTTCCGCTAGGTAACTTTGCCTAAGTGCAGGAAAAGTTGGTATGACATTTTTTTTTCAAGTTGGAAATAACTAGATGCGGGCATTTGAGTGAACAAGTTCAATCATGCACAGTATAAGTTTTACGTGTTTCAGAGTCACTGCGGCGAAGGTGAGTAATTTCAGCATATTTGTTATATTTTCGAATGCGAACAACTAAAATCTGTGAAATAAAAGTGACCAATTCTATAACCCCATAATATTTTTTTTTTGAAAGTGCCACCGTTTCTTTCTCCTAGTAATTGTTTTGTAATCGATCAGAAACATATTTCGATTTTTCATAAAATTTTAAATGGAACTATGCAGATTTCACAATTTGGGGTTACTTTACTCAAAAAATGGATTGAAAGTTTTGTGACAATTCAATCGTGATATTAATGACGAATTTGTTTTTTAGGTAAAATGGTGCAAAATTACAAAAAAATTTGGGATCTCGCCCATATAGAAATTATACGGACGACCAATTGAATGCAGCAGTTAGCGCTGTAAAATTGAGGAGACTGTCTACACACGCAGCAGCAGCAGCAATATTTGAAAATCCTTACCGCACTTTATATAATAAGGTGAAAAATTTACAGCAGCGTGATGTTGGAGCCCCAACTACTCTTTCCCTTGTGGAAGAAGCGCATTCTGTTGGCCTTATAATATTGTCTGCTAAATATGGGACGCCTCTTCCCTATTGGAGCTTCTAGTTATTGTGAAAAACGTCCTGGATATATGAGTAACAACTATACCTAGTGTGTCCAAGTTTGAAGATAACCCAGGTAGCACATCATATCGGCTGAATCTTTGTTCCATATTGGGCCAATATAGATATATTGTAAATGAAAAATCCAATATGGGTGCATATCCAAAAAACAATATTATATTAATAGTATTGGTGGAATATTGGTTGAACTAGTTTTGAATGTAGATTATCACACGAAATATTGGGTCAATATTGGTTGAATAATTTCTACCAATATCGATAATACAATATTGGTTATATATTGTTTTCCACATCTAGAATAAATACTGCAATCCAAATATTCCAGTCATATCGATTAGAGGGGAAAAAACTATATTGTATTTCCAAGTTTGTTAGAATATTGGTTGAATATCAATTCCACTTCATTTGACAAATTGTATTAACTCATATTGAGTCAATATTGGTTGAATTATATTTACCAATATCGATTAAACAATATTGTCTTCACATCGTTTTTAACATCTAGAATTGATATCGCAATCCCAATATTCCCCTAATATCGAATCTAGGAATAAAAACAATATTGTATCTCCAAGTGTGATTACACATTGGTTGAATATCATTTCGCCAATATTCAACAAATCTTATTAATTAATATTGGGTCAATATTGGTTCAATAATATTTATCGATATCGTTAAAACAATATTGTGTTCATAGTGTTTCCTACATCTAGATTGAGATGAAATTTGAATATAGGCGGAATATTCAATGAAATATATCGAAATATCATAATCAAACCTGAATAAAAATCCGCTACGAAAGTATATTAAATACTTCCCATAACTTGTTTTCAAGATAGCTCACTCAGTGGTTATGACGATCAATTACATCTGATGAAATTTCCGTGCAGAGTTCCTTGTGCAGAGATAACCTTGTAGGAACTCTGCACGGAAATTTCATCAGATGTAATTCAATGTTCGTCGTGGCATTAGCCAGGAAAGTAGTTGTTTTCTGATGGATTTTCGATCCAACTTTTCCTATTGTATAGGATATTAGCAATGAGCAGTCCTCCGGACATCTTATGCCTCAAGAGTATTTCGCCAATATTATTCAAGTGATATTGGAGCAATATCGCCAAATGTTCACATTTTTTTTCTCGCCAATATTGCATTTCAAATATTTCGCCAATATGTTCACAATACTGTTGTACCAATATTTTACCAATATAGGTGTGCTACTTGGGGATATGCCATATTATGTTCTTAGTTGAATAATTCTATAATTTTTCATGTCGTAAAATAAGCTTCTTCATTTTTTTACATAGGGACAAAAATGTACAAATAAAATGATACAGATTTTTAAAAAATACCACTTTATATATATTGGCTTGTTGGTTATAACCGCCGTGAGCAAAGTAAACTATTAGTTATGTGATATGTGCTCAAATAAAGATTTCAGAAGCAAATACAAAGTTACCCCAATAGCGGGACAACTTTGCTCAGTCATTCAAAAAATAAAAATACAAGATATATTGAAAATAGCATTGTGCTACCTAGTGAAATCGATAGTGAAAATATATTTGTGTCACATACTTTCATATCTGATTTTAAGACCCAAATGTATTAAAATGCAACGAAAAATACTACGATATTTGAGCAAACTAACCCCACTTTACGGTACTCTTTATGTCAAGACCTCATCCCCAAAAATCAAATTTAGTTATCATAACAAAAGTTGTAAAACTTTCATATTTTTAAATGTTCGAACTTAATGAGGCAATTATTGCATCCTGCGTAGATCTCTAAATCCAAAATGTGATTCACTTACCAAACTTGTCAAAAAAATGGCTCCGGAATGATATATGGATGTACAAAATGACGATTATTAAAACGGCGATGCTGAAATAACGCTGACTTCAAACAGCGAGTAATGAAATAGCGACATTTGAAACAGCGATGTTTCAAAATATCGATGGTAACAAAATAGCATTGATAACATAACATCGATGTTATTTTAGAACGATGTAAAAAAATATCGATTCAGTAGAAACCATTTATTAGAAGAATATGATGATATCACTATAGAACACAACATAAATCCATGATATACCTATACAATTCCATTATTATATTGATAAATTCAAAGCAATGGCCGCTAAATAATCTTTAACACACCGCAATGAGTATCCTTGTGTGATAGTTTGAAGGCGTTTCTTCAACTGAGTATACTTGCTTTTGTTAGACTCTGTGCTCCTAAAACCAGCTCTGTATCTCAAAATGAAGTTTTCAGTTTGGTTTTGTTCCAATAGAAATCTGTCCAAAAGTTTAGTTAATGAAGGACGATGGCAATCCAATGACCTCTGGAAGGCATTATGCCATGCCTCCAACAAGTTATTATTTCTCGGAATATCTGTATTGATCCGATCATACATGTTCCACATGGGGATAGGATATCTGGGCAGAACTCCTTCCAGTCTCCTTCCTACATATGTATTTTCCCAGTAATCTGTTATAGATGTCATTTCGACGGGAAATTCTTCTTCTTTGAGAATTTCGTACGCAAACTGTACATCTCTTGGTGGTACGAAACTCATTGCGAGTAGGGTTTTACATTTTACTCTGAGTTCTTGACTGGTCACGTATAAATTAACTAGACCTGGGGTCCTCTGAATTTGACGCCAAAGATTTTGAGAAAGATGAAAAAAACATCCGCTTATATCCGATTTAGAAAATATTTCTTTGAAGGCATTGACAGCTCCCATTTCAAAATCAAACATCACAGATTTAGGTTCTAAGGTTGGCTGTAACTCTTTAATTTTTTTGAACATTCTGGAGTACGTCTCTTTCTTCTTGTCACCAAGAATTGCATATAGCATCGGAATTGCTTTATTTCCAATGAAAGCATGTATTGTATAGATTTGAAATGCAAAGTCAGGTGCTATCTTAAATGTTCCATCGGCACACCAAATATTAAATTCAGCCAGTGTCTGCATGTTCGCATTCGTCCCAAACAACAAAATTCTATCACTTGTGTCTGTTTCGCGAGAATCCCACAATAAAAAATTGTCACCTTTCAAAGTTTTGTGATACTTTATAGATATTTTGGATTCTGAATTGAATGAAGTAGAATTTTCAGATTGTTTTTTCTGTCGATGAATAATTTGTCTTGCGGCCTCAAAACTAGGTAAAGCAACCAAACCTTCAGTATCAACATTTTGAGCGCATTCTTGTATAATTAATCTTGGACGATCTTGAGTCATTCGTGCCCTTTGACGAATCTGATCTTTTACTATATCAGCGTCATTGCCCCCTATGTCTGGTCCATGAGTATGTTCACCAGTAGGGATTGGATGTTCGACATCTTGTTTCCTCACTATTAGTCTACCTCTGCATCCAGTATTAGCACATCGCCAGATTTCAGAGTTGATATACGTTTTATCCTTTTTGTATTTGTAACCTCCGAAAAGAAGAATTCGACCACCTTTTTGTGAACCTATGAACTGCATTTTTGAGCAACTTTTGACAGTTATTCATGAATGTCACGTTAATGATACCAGTATTATAACTAATGGGTGCCTAGTAACGTTAGACCGAGAGATGATACATTTTGGATACAATTTTACTCAGTATGTCTTTTGGAGGACAGTGATGTCCGTATATCCTCATGATAATAATACATGAATCAAAGAGTCGTCGTAGGTTCTTCATATTAAATAATAATAATAATATTTTCAAAAAAATGTGTTTCGGTAGGAATCCAATCAGGCTGCCATGTGTTTTATAATGAAATAATAGAACTAAAATACTCGAAAAACAATTGGCTTACCGTTAGGGTGGGCGTAGAATTACCTTTTTCAAATACAAGTTCACGTGACCATACCAGCCATTCGGACCCACCCTGACGAGCTGCCAATGGTTTTTCGGGTATTTTAGTATTATTATTTCATCAAGAAACACATACCCGAATAATAATAATAATAAAAATCATAATAATTTTTTTAATATGAAGAACCTATGACGATTCTTTGATTCATACCTTATCATCATGAGGAAATACAGACAATACTGTCTTCCAAAAGGCATACTGAGAAAAATCGTATTAAAAAACTGTCATCATCTCCCTGTCGCTATTTTATTGAGTCGTTCAAATGTCACGGCGGCATTTTGTAACATCGTAATTATTTAACATCGCTATTTCAGTACCAATTACATTTCATTACATCGCTGTTTTGTTACACGCTATTAAAGTACATGGCTACTTTGAATGTCGCGAATTCGTAACCCGCTATTTTGATAATCGCCATTTTGTACATCGCTATATCATTCCGGAGCCCAAAAAAATGTATTAGTTTCTACTAAATAACTGATTCAAGTATTTTAGATATATTTGAGATTATTGATGTGGCTCCAATTCGCACATTCGGTTTTCTCTCCCTCTTTGTGTAATGGTTTAATGATAGTTTTTTTTTAAAGGCTTCGGAAATATTCCAATATCTAGTTGTTACTTGAAAATGGGACAGAGTTGTTTCATTATAAAATTTTCGTAATGAAGTATTGGATTCATCGTTATCTTGTTGAAGGCAACTAAACTGAACAGTAATATTACAAACACGACAGCACGTTTTTCAATTATTATCGAATGTCGATTAAATCAAAGCATATTTTGGTACGCCACTGCAAAAACCAAAACGTTTTTTGTAGCCGCGAATGGAGTTTAATTAGGCGCCGAACCGTGAAGTCTCATTCATTACCGCGACTGAGAGCTTCTCGTTTTCGGGTAAAAGTGCGTAATGAACGTTTGAAAATGGGTGGGTGATTCATTCCCTCTTCATGACGGTCTGTTTTTTGTCGGATTCCCAGCTGTGCTGTACTAGAGGTACGTTCTCCCGCCCAATTAGCCTTTCGAAAAAATCTCACATTACCTAAGAGCTGAAAAAATCTATGCTCGCGTTTCTCTACAAGGTTCAGTTGCAAAATTACACAGGGGTTTTTATGGTTTTACTAGAGCTTGTCAAACTTCTACCGGTGGCACAAAAACTTGCTGCTCCAGTGACAGCGCTGGTCTCACAGACCGGAGTGAGAAGAGAGAAAGATATTCTTCAGAAACTGAAATAAAGGACAAGGCACAAAACCCCATGAAAATTACTTTCAGCATATTAATTTTTTAAAATTTTGTTCGGACCAAAACTCTCTACAGTTTCGACGAATTTTAGGACTATCGTATAATTAGGAAAGCCGCTAGATGGCGGCAAAGTTGATCAATTCAAAATACATTATAGTGGTAATTTCCATAAAAAAAATCATGATTCATTTGATTTCGATGCATTTTTTATTGAAAAAATTTATCTCTCTGTACACTGACCACAAAAACCCAATAAATTGAGTAATTACAAGTATTGAAGGGGATGAAAAATTATTTAAATCAAAATGCTCAAATTGATAACAATGTGCAATAACGTGAAAGAAAATACAACAGAGTGGTATCTCATATTCATAGTATCCGAAGCATATCGTTGAAATTCAGAAAATCGGAAGTCATTCGTTGAAGAACGTTCAAGGAAATGAAACTGCTCATTCTGGAAATTAGGAAGATTGGAAAGTTATTAAAGTGAAGGAATGCACTCGTATGGATGAATATGAGTTATAAAGAAGTAATATCCATTATTATACAGGGTATCCAATACCGAAAAACATATTTTGAAAAAAGAAAATCCAACTTGAAAACCCGTGCTTCTCTCCAGATAAGTAGTTTTGAGTATGAGTAGTTGCCAAACACTTCGTTATTTCAATTTCCACGACATTCAGTTCTGTTGTTTCCTTAGCATACTTCCCATTTCAAGAGCACCTTGATTGATGAATAATTTTTGGGTATTAGGTCAGAGAATAATTGTATGAAACTGAATTAGCAAGAATTTGAAGGGCAAATTGATTTGATATTTCCAGAGTTATAGCACTTATCTGAAATGTCTTCATGTGATGAAAATTAATAAAGTAAATTTTACTATGTAAAATGCTCAAACTAGAGCCACTTTGCATCAAGTATTACATAGACATAATTCTTTCAGCATATTTGCAGATATTCATTTGAAAATATCCAATTAAAAACATTTTCAAACAGAAAAAATTGTTCCAGCAGATGATTGTATGACATCTCTACAGGTTTTTTCAGATTTTAGTAAATTTAAGTTAGCCGAAAAGTTTTCAGGTTAAGAAAACACCAAACACAAATTTAGTAGGTGAGTAGAAAGCCAAAAAATGAACAACATTTTGATCTAACATTTCTTGAAATATTGAGAAATAACCTGACATTTTTAAATTTTTTATAAAAAATGTCATATTTGACAGGTGTAACTGATCGATAGAAAGACATCGTGGAAGTCATTCTGCATCATTTTCAAAGCACAAACTGATCACGAACTCTAAATTTGCAATAACTGCTCAAAAAAATCCCACATGATGCGGACTTTATCGGGGACACTGTATATTGGACAATCAAATTTAGCAGGAACGCAAAATATCCACCTGCTCATTTCAAAGTTATTAGTAGAGTTTGTAGTAGCTCGCTTCGTATCTTCTCTTATAGAATCAACTGTAAATGGTTTAATACTCAACTGCATTTAATACTGTACGACGATACATTTATATTTCCATTAACTTTTTTTTCTCTTATTTTATAAATAGTAAGTGATTTATTCGATTCTATGTCTCACCAGTTGATAATCAAGAATAACAAAAGATTTTTTTTTGTGTTAAGTGGGAGAATTTATTTTGTTGGGAAGTAATGTTCGACTGGAAATAATTTTTTTTTTATTTTCAAAAGTATGTAAATTACAATTATTTGCATTTGTATTTTTTATGGAAAGTAATAAAGACTTTTATCATAATCATTACTGTTTTCTGGAATCTCAACAAGTCCCTTATATACAATTAAATCGGTCCATCTATGGAACATCGAGGAACTGCACAATTGATACTCTTCAATTACGAATAAAATGAATTTCTCACTATCTGATTTCGTTCAGTTAAATATAGTTAGGGAGGCGAGGTAGCTAAATGGCGTAATTCAACGGCGCCGTCGAGACCTATCACAATCGAAAGATAAAATAATTTCGAAAAGAAAAGCTCCTATGGTAAAAACCATTTTAGCGGTGGGTTTCGCGTGTACGGTTTTTCAAAAATGTTAAAAAAAACCGTTACTTGGGCATTCTCGAGCGCGTCAGATATTCATACTACGTATGCCCCAAGTGCCTCTGATAACAACGGTATACTAATCTGCCGGTTTGCGTGGTGGGGGTAGGCATATAAAGTAGTCAAAAATGCAAAAAAAAAAATTTACCCGAGCGCGTCAGATTTTCGGAAGAAGTGTTAAGTAGGCCCCAAGGAAGCTCCCTTTAAAAAAACTGACGATTTCGGCGTGACCATAAGTTACAATGAATTTTTGAAATTGTAAAAAAAAAGTTTTTTTGAAATACTCGAGCGCGTCAGATTTTCATAGGGGAGGTTTATCTCGGTATCCTGAAAGCATATTTTCTTAATCTGACAAAAATGTTGGTGGGTTCTCTTAATCTGACCGGAAAGGTTTTTGGGTTTCTTTTTTTCTTTTCTTTCTCCTTGATAAAACGGGGAATTTAAGAATGACAAAGCGATAGTTATAACCAACGTAAATGAAGATGAAATGTAGTACGAATTGTGTTATTTATTGTTTAAAAAAATGAAATTATATAAAAATTGTATAATAATTGTATTGTTATGTATGACTTTTGTATACGGATACGCGTAACTTTTTCCGAGTCCACGAAAATTGTCGAGAAGCTTTAGAAAAAATATTTTTTTTGAGATATAATAAAAGTCACATAATTTAATCATCGTTATTTCATATCCATTTTTTTAACACCCTCAGTTTTCGAGATATACTCAAAAAACCGGGAGTTTGAGTTTTTATGATGCTTCAAGTCAAAAAGTTTTAACTTTGGACAAAAATGTAAAGAGACCTTTTTTGTGTAAAATAAAATTACCTTTTTTGTTTGGATTAACGTTTTTTTTTTACAAGTTCGCGACCCTATAACTCGGTGGCGTCAATCACTTATCGTCAGATTAGTTAAATTTAGTCTTAAAACACTAAAATCAACCCCCAATATCTTAATCTGACGCGCTCGAGTATTTCAGACTATCGATTTTTTTTTACTAATCTGATCGTCTATCCTAGGCGCGCGTCACTACATATAGAGCTAAATACTTTAGAAGGCTGTTCTATTAGGTCCAAGGTATCTCTCATATCTTAAACTGCCACGCTCGAGTATTACCGAAAATTCCCCTATTCGCCTCCCTAACTAATAAGAATTTTACCAATAATTGAGAGTGATTCTTTGGAATCTATGATTTTGTAGTTCAAGCAATAGTATTTTATGATTCACACAGTCAAAAGCTTCTGAAAAGTTACGAAATACAGCAGCTGCTACTTCCCCGCCATTATTTTTTGTATGTACTTCATTTAAAAAAGATAGAATTGCTTCTCCTGTTTTTATTTCTATGAAAAACGAATTGCTGGTTGTTTTTTAGATCATAAGAGCTCAATAATTCGGTTATTCTCGAATGAATAAGTTCAATAGTTTTCGCTAAAATAGGTATTAGTGAAATAGGACGCAAGTTAGATCGATCGTCGATAAAACAAAAGAGTATGGGTCATAGACAAGAGAGAGCATTCCCAAAATGGCTCGAAAATGGGCCAATTTCCTTGAATTTTACTTCGACGTTTAGATTTGCCTGTCAAATATCAGAATAATGTGTTGGAATCCTGCTTGATTTTTCCTGAAGTCTTACCATGTTCTAGTGATTTTAAACAAAAGATAACGTTTATTTCAAATTGACTAAAATCCAAGTAGAATTAATATTTACCCATTTGATATTAATATTTCCATGTCATCATGGAAGGTAGAACTACTGGAAATGGCTCAAGTGCTCTGTTTAAGACTGTCCTAGCTGATTTTATTCTAGCTCGCGTAGTTTGGAAAAGATACGATTTTTTTAATTTCCCTATCCAAAAGATGTTGAACGAGTTCTTCAATGGAAACTCGCTTGTAATGATGGAGATAAAATGGAGATAAAATAATTTAAGTCGAACTGCAATCCCTACGTTGAATTGGTTTCAAAAGTCAAGGGTTGACAAAGACACCTCTAGCAAATATTATATTTTTCAGTCCAGTGGACAGGCTAAACTGGAACGCTCATTTGAGGACATGTAAATGAAGGAAGAAGAAATTTTCAAAGAATCATTTACTGCCAAAATTGTTAGTGAACTGAAGGTAGGAAACCAAAGGACAGGAGGTATACGAAGGAGGCGGACCAAAAGCTACTGGAAAAACAAGAGAAAACTTTATGAAAAATTAAAAGACATTCCATTTGAACACCCTTGTCCAGAGTTTCCCTGTTTATTTATTGCTGTTATTCATATGAATGCGATTATTTTATATTGTGAAATATGACAACCGTAATCTCAAAAGACAAAGCACAAATGAATACGATGTATTTGTGTTATGAAAGAGCACAATTTTTTTGTGTATATTCACACCAAAATTTATCTCGTGAATCAATACATTTTTAGTACATATCAGTCATGAAATTGGGACTATTGATAGTTTTGTTAAAATATATAAGATCCCACTATGAGTACCTAACCATAGTGTATTGTTTTGTTCCACTATATGTTTTGCCTAACTACTGCTGTCAAGAATATGTTAATGTAGGTATATTGTGAACATAAAATCATTAACATTAATTTTTGTTATATAGGAGATTTTTTTTCGTTCATAGGGTAAAAAATGTCCTGTTTTGAATGAAAAAATCTAATATTTTTCATTTTTCAGAGTTTGCGTTTCATCACCAGGGATCATTAAAATAAAACGATTAAAATTTTACTGTACTGTTGGTAGGTACTTCAGTTGTAACGGAAATATAATTTTTTGTTAATGGTATATGGTAAATAATAGTTTTTTAAAACGAATATATTATTCTTCAATATTTTTTTTTAAATAATGCCTTTTTCCTAGGACATCAGAAGTGCACATTCTTGAAGTCTACCCAATGTCGATGTTTTCTATAATTTCAAGTTCACTCTTGAAAACTGCTATGAAATAGCGAATAAAGTAGAGAATGAATTCACTTCATGACTATAAATACCTGGTTAATTGAGGTAAAAGTGTGTATAGGTAGGTCATGCAGTGAGCCTTTGGGTTGTCTACTTCAAAAGACACCAAATCACGATTAATCATGCCTTTATGTTTCAGATACCAAGAAGAACCGACCAAGTAGTAAATTCAATTTCAGTTAACTCAGTACACAGGACTCGGCCCTCAGCCAGTTTCAGGGGGGCACCATGCACAGTAAAGTAAAGTCATTGTTTTAAAAGTCAACTCATGTCAGATAAAAGCGAGCTTCAAGCCGAGAATTGGCTGGGCACTCCATATTAAACGGTCAGATTTTATTCTGCTGATCGCCAATCATCAGGATGAGGAACCGCTTTAACGAGCGGGGGTGGTGTATAGGGGGGTTGAGCTTTCGAGTACGTACGAGTGCTGGGGAGTGCATCCTTCCGGGCCTCAACCTTAGGGGGTGCATGGTGGAGGCCTTTGGGTTTTTCATCAAACTCCACCGTAGCCAAACTCTTACTTGTGATGACATGATAAATGATCATGGGATACACTTCTATAGTTTGAAATAGCTACGAAAGTTATCAGGTCCTTCTAACCCTTATGGTTTATTCATAAAAATCAGTGAGACAATGAAAAATTTGAAGAATTTTGTCGTAAATAAGTCACTGATTAATTTACATTTAATTACTTCAACTTGGTTCTCAGTGTTTAGGTTCAAGCAAACTCTGCTTTTATAAAAACTATGTTGTACATTTAACCACAAATTAGTAAGTTTCTCTAATCTGTGATTTAACATAACACTCCTGAAAATCTTCCCTGTTGAGATTAGCAGGCACTTATGTAATTTCAAACTTGTTCCAGGTTTTGTAACCTCTTCTGTTCAATTTCGTAGGGCAACAAGCAACCATTTGAAATGATTCATCTCTGCAATGTAAATATATTAACAAAAATTTAAACAATTATGAGTAAAGTTGCGCAGTGGTTAGAGCGTCCGACTTTGGGTCGAAAGGTCCGGAGTTCGAGCCCCAGTTGCGGCTGGGATTTTTTAATTTAATTTGACCGATTAAATTATTCAAATCTCGTGGCTGAACTGGGGTGAGTCCTGCACGACTCACTGTTGCGTTCCAATTAACAGTGCTGCTCCTGAGGTGGCGCATGGAGTTAGTAACAAGGCCTATCCAAAACACGTGGCTAATGACCATAGCAGTCGATGCCAAAACACCAAAGAAATAAAAAATTATAAGTAAACAGTAAACACAAGCTATACAGGGTGTCCGGTAAACCTTGTACAATATTGAAACTGGTAATAGACCAGGTCATGACTGTTCAGAATATCGGAATTTCACCTCAGTAAAAATATCACCGTTTTCGAGATAATGGGCATTTTAAGAATTTCTGGAAAATCGCACCTAACCTTGGCTTTTTGAGTAACATGTATACAAATTGGGACGAATCCAAATATCTTTGCTGCTGAAGATTACTGATGAGTGATGCTTCAAGACGTACAGAACAGTTTTTCAGAAACTGTTAACATTTTTCAAGAAATTAAGGTAAAATGACAGATTTGAGTTTCATCAATTTTTTAAAAAAAAGTTTGACCTTATTATCTGGAAGAAACATAACCAATTGGAAGTGGACATTCATTTCAAAAGAATGCTCATTTTGTCCAGACTCTACCATGGTATAAAACAAACTATAATTATTTTTGGAACAAGTGGTTTCAATTGAATTAGGCGTGGTTTTCATCTAGGCTTCTATCAACTTTTATTCAAGAAAAAAAGGAAACAACCCAACACCAAAACTACGTCACAATCACACTCGACGTGCGTTTCGCCAACAAGGTTAGCATCTTCAGGAGCTAAAAGTAATCTTTTAAGATTTTAAGATTGTGACGTAGTTTTGGTGTTTGGGTATTTCATTTTTTCTTGAATTGTATTTACACCAAAGGTTCCTAAATATTCATTTATTTGATCAACTTATAATACTTACGCCCAAAAATTATTTTATTTAGATTTTATCAAGATAAAAGTGGAAATAGGTATTAATAATAAAGAATAGACTGCTTGGTAGCATTAAATAGTAAGTCAATAAAATTAATTTTTCATGTAATTAGGCCTAATAAAATTATCGAAATGAAATGTCGATTATCCGACATGGCACCGATTAATACGAATTCTTGTGATAAATGTCGCAATTTTCCAACATCCAGATTCCAACGAAGTTTCAGAGTCCGACAGATATACAGGGTGTAACCAAATAAGTGCAAACTTTTTTAAGAGATGAATCCTAGTCGAAAATTAAAAACTTTTGTTTGGACAACTTGTGACTTCTATCGTAGTTTTTTGAAATTATTCTGCTTGTTTCATTCAGTGGTATTTATTTCTTTGTCATGCCGTACATACGTTATACTCTCCGAGAATATATGCATATGCACAACATTTATGGTGAATGTGGAGGTAGTGCTACTGCTGCAGCAGCGCTTTATGCGGAACTATATCCGATTGCACAATGCCGCTCATAGAATCGCTGATTTGGGGGCTATAACCTATAACGCATTTGAAAAGGTTCTTCTTGAAAATATGTCTTCTCTGCGTACGAGTGGATGGAAAATAATATTTTTGTAATATTATTCAGTGCGATGTTGAATAATCGTTATTGTGGTTTATAGTGTATGTTGATTAAAAAAAAACGTTGAATTGGTATATACTTCATTATGTTATGTTTTTTCAAACAATAATGTCAAACTGTTCTTAAAAAAATTGGTGTAACTCAAATCTGTAATTTTCCCCTCATTTCTTGAAAAATTGTATTGTTTTCTGAGAAACTGTTTCGTACATCTGAAAGCATCACTCATCAGTAATCTTCAGCAGCAAATATATTTAAATTCGTCCCAATTTGTATACGTGGCATCAAAAAACAAGATGAGGTAGTGATTTTCCAGAAATTAAAAAAATGCTCATTATCTCGAAAACAGTGAGATTTTTACAAAGGTAAAATTCCGATATTCTGAACAGTCATGACCTGGTCTATCACCAGATTCAATATTGTACAAGGTTTACTGGACACCCTGTATAGGTACGAATGCAGTGGCCAGCACATACAAATAAATAGTGAAATAACCGAAGATGCTCTCCGTAACAATTAATGCAAAACACCTTCAACATTTTTTAAAGAGAAACATTCTCAATTGAAAATTGAATCAATACATAACTCCTCTGGAAATGGAAAAAACCCTACGATAAAATTGAAGTTAATTTTTTGTAATATCTAACAGAAAACAACTACTTCCCCGGCTAAAGCCACGCTGGACATTGAACTACATCTGATAGATATTGAGAAAGACCCTATATAACTTGAGAGAAAAATCTGAAAGTGAAAATTTGCATTTTCATTCAGATAGTTGATTATTTAATAAATATCCAGTTTCAATTGAAGATTCTTATCTATGAATAAGATAAGGGAGAATGTTATTCAGAAGTATCACTCACAGAAAATCGCTCATTCAACATAGTTACATAATATTACAATATCTTATCAAAAAACATTAAATTTTAACAATTTTTTATTAAAAATTTCTGTCAATAATAGCGGTTATGTTTTAACATAACCTCCAATCTCGTTATTGCTGCTCTTCTTCTTCTTCTTCGTTATCGGTTCATAAAGTCTTGTGACAGTTGTGGCTTCATTGCCATTATGCACAGTTCTCAGTATAGTATAGTCAACTATCGAAAATTTCATGAAGATACTTTGTTTGGATACACACAAAGAAAAATTATCTTCAATTTTCAGTCACAGATGATTCCACAACTGACTTTATGAACATCCTGTTCATATTTTCAATGAAATCAACCTTCAACATAGTTACATAATTTTATTAAAAATTTCTGTCAATAATTGCGGTTATGTTTTAACATAACCTCCAATCTCGTTATTGCTGCTCTTCTTCTTCGTTATCAGTTCATAAAGTCTTGTGACAGTTGTGACGCTGATGAAGATGTCACATGACCTGCTTCCTGGCTCGTGATTGGTGGCACCAGAATCTAACTAGATTTTGAACTTTATGAATGAAATGGAAATGACAGTTGTTTCAAGGATCCCGATATGATTTTACTATTTCATTCATGAATACCTCATGTGATCTCTCTTGTCTATGACCCCTACTCTTTGATAACTCCACCTTTATATAGGAATAGCGAGACATTTTAAGAAAAGAAAGAAAATTGCCTTAAATTTGAATTAAATTGCCTTATTTCATAATTGTCTGTAACACGCAGAACCAGATGTTTCTTGACATTAACACCTCGAAGATTATATAAAGGATCATTCACCGAAACAATGGAATTTGTCAACTTCTCAGCAATGAAACAATACTAGGCACTCAGATTATCAAGATACAACAATAACTCTAGATGATTTTTGTTGTTTTTTCCTCTAGAATCATTAACTATATCCCAACATTCTTTCGATGAATTTTTAGCTCCCAATATCCTTTTCTTGTTATAGCTGTCTTTATTGATCCCAATTTGATCAATTTTCAATATATTCTGCGATATCGATATCACGAAAAAATTCACTACTACGTAACGTCCTGATGTGATGCAAAAAACGAATATTTTTGAGGAAATCCATATTCCTTAAGCAACCCATCGCTTTCCATCTTCAATTTTAATCCTCTTCATTGGAATAGCATTATTCAACTCGTCACATAGAATACTGTGAAAAGTTGAGAATGGATCTTATAAATGGAATCAGAGGTATGAAATCGTTAACTAACGGTGGAAGCTACGTGAACTATTACCAGTGTAATACAAGATTAACATCAATTCAAAAGGAGAAACAGATAATGGACGAGTAAATTGTTTTTGAAAATGATATTGATCAATACTGAATGTTCCAGACTCTGACCTACAAAACAAATGTTCGATATATTCAGTCACTCAAACAACCAATACCGAACTAAACACTAAACTCTATTTGTTTAGATTATTCGATCGGATGCAATGATTTGTAATAATCCTATTGAATGTAGCTTGATATATTTAGTAAATAAACATCAAATACTGAACGTATACCAATCAAATCCGAACTACTACATATTATTCTATTCTGGATCCTGGATCGGGTTAGTTTATCGATAAGCCCTCAGGATTGGCCAGTTGTGGCTTCATTGCTATTATGCACAGTTCTCAGTATAGTATAGCCAACTATCGAAAATTTCATGAAGATACTTTGTTTGGATACACACAAAGAAAAATTATCTTCAACGAAAGCAGTTAACCTCTGTTCAAGATAATTATGACTTCAATGTGTTCAATATGTGGCGAAGAAATATGATCTTTAATAATATTTACGAACTCTATATAAGAAGAAACCATTTCCAATTATAGAAATTTATATTTCAAATAATGATTACATCTCCATGAACTATTCAAGGATTTTGGGAACATCAACTCCACAATTGAAGGATTGATAGGATCAATGGAAAGTGATGGTGATCTCATTTCTGCAGTTTGTTTTGTTGATCAGAGACAAGAGAAAATTCCCATTAAAAGGAATTGGACTCTTTTTCAGATATACTCTATCCCAAATAAGTTCAAGACGCCTGCACGTAAATGTTGTTTTGAGCTCAAACTGAGAGATGATGATTTCAATTGATGATAATAAAGGCTTTTCTGACAGAGACAGTAGATTCTCATCTATACGTTTATGATCTCAAACTGATGAACTGATGAAAGGCTTAGTGCTTTCATCGAAACGTGATCCATATCACTGGAGTGCTTGCGAGCCCTAAGCACTGGCCCAAGAAAGTTCTTGGGAGCACAGTGCCTAAGTTCACAAAAGTACTTTCGCAAGCACTAAGCACTGAGCTTTGTGACAGCTTTGCCAACATGGAAAACTTGTCTTTATCCATCAAATCTCTCTTCTTATTGAAATTCGATTCTCGAATTCATTTGTGTTAACCCTAGATAAACTTTTAAAACACACTCGGTGTTATTATTATTATTTTTGAATAAAGAAACATGTCCCAAGCTTTTATTGAACTATGCTACCAACTTCCTTTTCAAATTATGAGAAAGATGAAGCAAAGGTTTTATTTCATTTTTATGACAATGGAGTATATTCTGTCTCTAGTAGTAGTAGTTCTTTGGGGAGGCCGCGACCGCAGCCAGGCAAGTGGCCCTCATGGACAGTTTTTTGCCATCCCCTGTTCTCCACTTATCTACGTTCATCCTCCTAGTTTTCCTTTTTGAACCTTTGTGACCTCCTAATGAAGGTCAGTATGTGCGACCATTCCAAACTGATTAGTTCCTCTTGTTGGAGTTTGTCAACTCCGAAGGTTCCAAATCTTAGCCTCCCTCTATTCTCTCTCTATGTTTGCCTCTGAGCCTGGCTAATGGGTGGGGGTAAATAAATTCGTGTACTGAGGAAACCTAGGTTTATTTGTGATTGACGCTGGTACAATTGTTGCCCAGTATCGATGGCTTCAACGTCTGACGACCGAGAGCAAAATGTGACGAAGAATTTATATCAGAGTCAAAGGGATCATGTGTCAAAGACAACAGACAAGTAGAATCTAATTAATTATTGAAAACAAATGGAAATGTAGAATGATCAATTTTTAATATCACAAGTCAATAAACGTACGTGACTCTGTCTTTTCCGATGATCTTTCATTATAGAAGCAACGTCCCCTGGTATGAGAGTTCACAACATGGTAATATTTCTCTCTGGGGTTATCCATTCAGCGTTACGAAATTCTCTTATAGGTGGTGAACAAGCTTGACAATGTAATTGTCGGTAACCAACGATCAGGCAGCAGACACAAAAGATCATAAATACAAGTAATTTGGTAAGGTAAAAATTAACTTAATTTTCCCGTGAAACTCAAGGTTCATGCACTGTTATGAAAGAATGAATATACTTATGAATGCTTAGGCTAGGGTTTATCTGGTTGGGTACTGTTTTGTTAAACTCTTTGTTGCTCGGGGTGGACACTGTACGGGAAGGTCTTACTGCAGCTCAATAAGATGTAGGGGCTCCAGCACTCCGTACTTCATCTGAATGTTATGGTGCCCTATATTGCTGTACGGTGGAAGAGAATACCTAGAAGGAGGATTGAATTATGGCGTGGACTTCCTTCGATTCGATAATCTCTCAAGTTAGTAACCACAAAAAGTGTTTCTCCAAGAAATTCCAATTTCTACTAGAGAAAATCCGCAAAATGCGATATGCACCAATCACATGGACCTCAACCAATCTTTCCAGCTGAAATCCCGCGGCAAAATTGACTCAAGATCTTCTCAGTCCTGTCAGAAATGACCTTGACAATTGATTGATTGATGATGGTGACTGACAGGGGAATGTTCCTTGGTTACTTTTGAAAAATCGGAAATCATATCAATTGACTGATGTCAATTGTAAACTACGAAATCCTGTCCTTTCCTCCCTTAACTGTTTTTTCCTGGGAGAATCCTACAATAGATGTTGGGAACTGACAGCTTTATTTCAGGAATCTGTCTAGAAGGTTTTATATGCATGGGAACAACTTCTGAATTGATTGGGTAATTTTCGCACTAGTTGTTATCCATCGTAGTGATAGACTGTAAACTTCACAAAAAAATTGAACTTATGGATGTTGCTGGGACGGAATAACATACAGAATAAGAAAAAAAATCATGATTGTGGGAAGAATCCTGAAAAGAGGAGCTGAAGCTAGTGCAGAGAGAGAAAAAGATTGAGATTCTAGTGGTTGTCTAGCATCCAAGGCAGGTCTTGAGTTATTCTGGATACTTGACGATTCTTACTAACCTCAATAGCTTCCTTCTTCGTTGGGAAGCTGGATAATAGGTATTGAGAGTCATTGAAATTATTCTTGACCGCAACAACTATTTACTGTGATTCGGTTATACACTCCATATTTATAATGACATTACAAGTGTTATTTATTCTTATTGGACGAGGAAACGGTTCAAATCACATTTTCCAAGTATTCTACGGCGACACAGTTAATCACACATCATTTAAAATGAAATTACAATTGTTATTCATTATCACTGGAAGAAAGATGCCCAAAACTTACAACCCAACTACACTAACGGCGATATCATTTAACACCCCATCGGCCTATGTAATATTACACTCGTTTAGGATCCCTCATTTGGAGGTGACACGGGCACACCGAATCTCCTCAAAAACCGTTCTAAGAAACTGCTCGAGATAATTCCACATGACCATTCATTAAAAATCGTCAAAGTCCAAGCATACAGGGTGAGTCAGAATAAGACCGACAAACTCCGACTACAGATTCCTTGCCACATTTTGAGATAAAAAGTTTTCATCAAGGTATGTCCTAAAATGCATCCCCTATGAGATACAGGGTGTCAAAAGTGCGAAAAAAATTTAGATTTATATTTTTTTCTCTAAAACTCCTGTAGAAAAAAATTTCAAACTTGGTGCACCAATCAAGGTTTATCAACGTGATAATTTGAAGTTATAATTTTTAATTTTCGTAAACCAGTGGCGTAGTTACGATGGTATGTGATCATATTTTCCTTCATATTTTCTTTGGACAACTGAATTGACAAATGAGCGTTTGAGATCAGTTAGGCTCATCCATACTCAACCTAAAAGTCATTACATTCCATTTGCCTAAAAGTAGAGGTTTTTGAGATATTTGCAAAAAACTGAAGATATGTCCTGAGAAGAGACATAACATCCTGTGTGCTATAACCGCATCATGCAACTTTATTATAACTTATAGGAATAATTGTCAACCTCTTGAACGTTTTTTAATGTTGGGATTATTCATAACATAGTACAGGTAAGTCAGAATGAGACCGACAAACTCCGTTTTTTTATTCGTCATAATATTTGAACGAATCGTTTTCGTAAATTCACCGATATGTGACCATACATTGTTGCATAATGATTATTCTGAAAGATCCACTAACAAACCCAGCCTCAAAATATAATACTCCTGTTAGAGGAGAGTTAAAGCCTAAAATAATATTTGCGAAAAACTGTAAATAAGTACCTACTTTTAATTTGTTAAAGTCATTTCATTTTTGGTGAAGAAAAACAATTATTGTGTAATTATATCTACTCAAATGATAGAAACGGTTCATAGGGTACACAACATAAAAACAAAAAAGGCTCAAAGTAAATGTTCAAATGGACCACCATTTTGTTCGTTGACTGTCGCACGCTTTGGAATATTCCTGGTGTATCCTGTATTAACGTACATGCTGCTAAAATTCTTGCCGTTAAATCTTCTACATTCTACAGGTGTCGAATACACCAGGGATTTAAGGTATAAAATTCAACAAATCAAGAGTACTCATCTTCGGTTTTTCGCAAAAATTGGTTCAGATCTAAACTCTTATTTGAGTGGAGTATTATTAATTTGAAGTTGGGTTTCTTTTTTTTTATTATTGCACAGGAAATTACGTTGATGCTCAGGACATATCTTCAGTTTTTCTCAATTATCTCAGAAACCTTCACTTTTAGACACATAGAATGTTATGACTTTTAAGTTGAGTATCGATGAGTCTAACTTATGTCAACGACATAGTGGTCCAAAGAAAATTCTTTCAAATAATATGACGATTAAAATAAATGGAGTGTGTCGGTCTCATTCTGACTTACCTGTACTATGTTATGAATACTCCCAAAATTGAAAAATGTTCAGGAGGTTGACAATTATTTTTATAAGTTATAATAAAGTTGCATCATGCGATTATAGCACACAGGATGTTATGTCTCTTCTCAGGACATATCTTCAGTTTTTTGCAAATATCTCAGAAACCTTCACTTTTAGGCAGATGGAATGTTATGACTTTTAGGTTGAGTATGGATGAGCCTAACTGATGTCAAACACTCATTTGTCAATTCAGTTGTCCAAAGAAAATATGAAGGAAAATATGACCACATACCATCGTAACTACGCCACTGTTTTACGAAAATTGAAAATTATAACTTCAAATTATTACGTTGATAAACCTTGATTAGTGCACCAAGTTTGAAATTTTTTGTTCTCGGAGTTTTAGAGAAAAAAAAATAAATCTAAATTTTTTTTGCACTTTTGACACCCTGTATCTCAGAGGGGATGCATTTTAGGACATACCTTGATAAAAACTTTTTATCTCAAAATGAGGCAAGGAATCTGTAGTCGGAGTTTGTCGGTCTTATTCTGACTCACCCTGTATAGACAACACGTATATTTGAAATCAGCGAATGAAATCTTGGTTCCTGTCCAAATCACCAGACAAAGCGACCATTCATTGTTTCAGATCCTCAATATTGTTTAGTCTGTGAGTTTGGAATCATGAACTCCTACGATAACCAGTCTGCACCGAAGGAATAATCCGTTAAATAAAAATTACAAGTATAAATTCGTTTTTTTTAGCATAAAGACATTTTTATACAAAGAACACCATCAATACATAACAGTGACCAGTAAACACTTGGTAATCCCGTGCAATATTACGACCGGTAACGCTGAAATTGCATTTTTCAACAGCACATTTAACGTCATCACTCTTTATGCAAGTGGCGTCAGCCCGCATGTTTGAATGTTCCGTAAAATTTTATGATTTTCAAATGGCGTTTTGTCGGGATATTACTGCATAACTTAATTATACAAACATGTCATTTTATAGCCATATTTCAGTCATATGTACATTCGAACTGGATTTACGCATTTGTAATTTTGCCTATTGGCCAGTAGGGCATGATAGTTTGTTCCTGAAATAATAACCATAACAATGATAATTTACTTGGCTGTGATTTTAACGTTTACAATTATATTATAGAGAATACATACGAATGAATATAATTGGATAAGTCGATAAGTCACTCAATACTAGTTTCGAAACATGGAAATGACTAATATTTTTTTAAAATCAAAATATACGTCAAGTAAAGCAAAGGCTAAAAGGCGATATAATATACAATGGTAGTGTTAAATAAATTTGATATAAAAACAAAAGTATTCGATAATTGATTGAACTCATGTTACAGTATCACAAAAAGAAAATGTAAATACAAGTCATCACATAGTGAAATTGTATATTGTGTTTACATTTGCATGTTATAGGTACATAATATAAAATGGAATGAAAATAATATTGAAATTAGTGTTGCATACTATGGTTATTGTTAATGATTCAGGGTAATGATCTGATATATTGAATTGAATGACAAATGATTTGATTTTTTCGTTGGATACAGTTACTTAAACAAAGAAGTGTTCAACACATGTTTGACTCTGTGGTCGGATGTATCTATAAGTGCCCGTTTTTCATGTTCGAGTTAACCTCCAGATAACTAACTAATAGTTTAGAATGTGATCCTGTAAACGTCATTTAAAGAATGTCGTTCACCATCTAAACTATTAGTTGGTTATCTGGAGGTTAACTCGAACATGAAAAACGGGCCCTTAGTGTATGACTCATTTCCAAACTATTCTAGTAATTTTTGTATTATTTGACAAAATCTGAAACTGAAAGTGAGTCTATATTGATATATCCCGTTATTATTATTCGAGTCACTTGACTGAATATAGTTCAATAAATCTAAATTGAACTTTTTCAGTAAAAGTACTTGGGGATCTGTAGTTATCATGATATTTGTATATTTCGATTTTGTTATGATTTCTAGAGCCTTAAGGTCACCAATGTTCCCTGGGCTATAAGTGAAACTTATATTGTTTTCAATATACGCTATCCTACTGCAGCATGTTAGACTTTAAATAATAAATAATCATCTAGTCAGCGCGTGCAAACGGCAGCTTTTCATCGGAGAGCAGTCGTAAGTTCGGATGTTAATTTTGAATGTATAAAAAAATTAAAAGCAAGAGGCTACCGCCTCGCTATTTTTAGTTCGATCAAAAACCGCACAGTTAAAAGTGGGTGGAAAAATACATGACAAAATGTAATAAATACATGATCCTTCTAGTATTATAAATTGATTGTACAGGTAATTCAAAATTTTAATGTAAAATTAAGTAAATGTCCTCCATATCTCCCGTGTTTTACAGTGAGCATGTAATTCTATGCTTTATTACATGTAATTTCCGCTGGTTTACATGATGACTGTAAATTAATGTGATAATCAGTAAAACGACGTATTGTTACAGCGAAATGACGCCAATTTACAGAAAATTACAGGTAAAGTGTAAATTCTACTTCGTTAAAAAGTAATTCTCCATAACGCTATCGCCATGCCCCCTACCGGCATTCTGCCCAATCCTCCTCATTTACAGTTCATATTGGTAGGATGAACATCGTTGGGCATCTGGCGAAGGTAGTTTTTAAAAACAAACAAGCCGTCTTTTGTGTTTTATGTAAGTGAGTATGTTGGTGCCAAATTGTCATCGGATTATGTATCAGGTGAGTAAATAGGTACTGAGAAAAAAATATGAAACATTCATCATGAAATTATAGTAATTTTTTCATTTTGTAGAAAATCGAATTGAAACTTTCGTTGTCGCAGACCCAACTGTGAGATAATTTTGAGAATTTATTCGACATTCAAATCTCAAGTGGATAGATATCATCTCAATTCGACCATGAAATCGGAGAGAGTGCAATCTTATTAAGTCAGCTGAACTATTTAGTTAATTTCCAAGTTGAAGTATAGAGAAGGATATTTTGTTAAATAATTGTTTTTGTTACAACATTCAAATGAATTGACAGTTTGAGTTATTTTCCTTCAATATATAACAATATATTATAATGTTATGATGAATAAAGTATCATTAATACTGATTTAATGTCTTTTTTGTAGATTCCCCTTCCCCCCGCTTTGATATTAAGGAATTATAAGCCTATACGTAAAGTTGATTGAAACAACTTGAGAACAATGGTGAGGTCACCTGAACAGACATAAAGTATAACAATTTCCGCCAGATCTGTAATTAGTGGAAAAATCACATTAAAATAAAAGTGATTATCGGGGAATATATGGAAAAGCACATTTGATGTATGTAAAACTTCATATTGATCCAAGTTTAATTAACAACAAAAATTGTATTTTTCCGCACAAATACTTGTATAAATATCTAATAATACATATTAAAGCATGTATGTCAATTGGCACTACAGACTTGAATATAATGGTAAAAACACCTAATCAAACATGTAGAAATCGCCATTAAATCTGGAATAATGGAGAAAATTACATAAGTATACAAGTGATAATCCATGGAACATATTGAAAATTCACATTTGAAGTCAAGTTATGACTTCACAATATATTACATGAGGTATATAACTTTACATGTATATGCATGGCAACGCATTACCCATATGGGATCATGTAATCTGATGAAAACAATATTTACAGTGCGTAAGAAACCTCGAAAAATACATAAAACTATAAAAATTTTAAATGTCACTCAATTATTATTCAATGAGCTCAGCCCACCATCTCGCAATACAGACACTCATCTTTTTACAAAAAACGTGTTCAATAGTAGGTAGTAGGTAAACATACAAATAACCTCCTAACCTCCTAAGAATAGGAAAAATTAGGAAAGAGAAATTGAATTAAGTTGAATCGTATGTGTCAAATGTAAAAAATATAGCTTATTAAGGAGACTTTATAAAAATCTTATCGATAGTTACTATAATTGATGAAACAATTTTTGATGACATTTTTATTGAAATTCGTTCAATAGTGATATTATAATGAAATTTTGAACTAAATAGTTGATAGCTTGACCACAATTGATATAGATCGATACTGGCGACGTCTTCCACAGAGGTGTCCAGCCTATTGGTACATACTGATAGCAATAGACTATATTGGACTTCTGAAAGGTTTGTAGTACCTACAGGCAGGTGACTCAGATGAATACTTGAAGAGGAAATGTGTAGCCTGTTACCGAAAAGTTTTAATCAGTATAGAAAACAACAATACAGTTAATTTTAATGCCACGTCACCATCATTTTTGTTCAGTGTATCTTTATAATATAATGTTGTGTAGCCATGAATATCTATTTTCAAATCATAAACAAAATATGTTTCAGAAAGTACAATGATTTGAAATTCAAGTGAAAGTCTGTTCAAGAATATTATCATCTCATCCATATTGTTTGAAACAATATTGTTCTGTCGATATTGGTAAAAATTATTCAAGTAAGTGGATACTTCATAAAAGTTACCTACGCTTGGAATAATAACGACTGCACAAACAAAATAACTCCGGATTCGACAAGTGGGAATGAAGCATCGGGTCTGGAAAATAACAATGGACCCGTGGCCGTTGGGAACAAAAGGATGGAACCTATTGATTGGTCAAAAACTCAGAAATAGAAGTTGCGGTTGTCGGAAGTTGGACAACAATACGAATTGTTCCATAATGCGAAAACAAACTCGTTTAAGAAGAGTTTCGGAGAAGATTTCTGAACTGGTGTTTATACATACATTTTTCATACAAAGATGGGTAAAATTAATTGGGTGAATAAAACTGTTTGAATGAAACCAATAACTATACAATATATATGAAATATTAATGAATTGCTGCAGATACCTAACCACGTATAGCCATGTTTTCAACCAGTTCAAGCAGAATATTAGTTATTTCCAACAAAAATCATTCTCAACTTCTTTCAATAGTATATTGTGCAATGAGCATGTAATGATATACGTTTCCAATGAAAATATCATATACCTACGATTTCATGCTCATTGTACACTATAGTTTCTATCCATCTATTTCAGTCACATCATATGAATTCATTTCTTTCGTTACTGTTTCTACCATAAATTTTCATGCCGTCATTGAACTCTAATCGATTTCAATGAACGAAACAAAAATTTATAAATGATAAGGATTTGAATCCGAATCTCCTGCGTGACAATCCTGCTTTATCACTACTATCCAATCTCCCACTTAATAAAAAAGTGGAGAATCAAAATTTTACAATTTTTGCAGCGGTCATCTTTTTGTAAGCCTATTAAGAAAAACTTCAATAAGGGAGAAGATCTTAGGGTTATAGTTCAATAATTGTCGGGGTTTTTATGTTAAAATTCATTTTTGGAAAATTTGTTAAAAACCAAATCCGTAATTTATGGAGAAATTGGGATAAAGATTTTGTAACCACAGATTATTGTTAATTGATGTATCCCAATAGTACCTACATGAAGTTTTATATTCCTTAATATTTATATTTAATATGTTAAAATAATTTCTGTTGTTGCGTCAGAGTGACGCAACGCGCGCGGAAGCCAGACTAACCGATTTTTGCTCTATTTTCAGGGCTCTGTGAAAATTATAAATATTGGAGGTACAGTTTCGGAAGTCGAAACTTTTTTTCAGAAAATTAAACACTTCAAAAATCTTTAATATTTTTCGAGATATTAAAAAAAACAAACAAAACACTTTTTTTTCACTATATTATGTTTATTACCTGTTTCACAGGTACAAAAGAGTGTACTTTCTTTTTTTCCAGTTGGCAAAGTAAAATTAGCAATACGCCTCCACCAGCCTCATTCAGAACTCTAGAATCACGGATAAAGTTTGTTTACAAATATTTGTCTTACTTCTGGAAGAGCCATAATTTGAGATCAATTAAGGATATGACTTTATTCCGCTAATTAGCGTGGAATACTTCCACCCTTGGAATTCTAGTTCGCGTGCGTCATCAATCAACAATATCGAAAATTTCATCAAACTTAATAGAGCAAGATTTTGAACGAACGAAATGTGTACGATTAAGTACTGTTAGTATGTACTATGTTCGCATGCCTACCTGCTAGCTTGGCCAGATGACCATTTTTCAGATATTAGGGAATCAAGGTACGTAAAAACATTACTTACTTTAGTTGAATCGCCATTATACAGATATATTTCTGTAACGCCTGATGGGTTTGTGGACAGTGCCAAAGGCATCCACCCCGGGGCTCTGAGTTCAAATCTTGTCTCCGACAACGTTTTTTTTAAACCCAGCCATACGCGTCATACTATAATGGGTCATCTCGATTGGAAACGACATCGACTCTGGGAGGATTTTTAAACAAAAATCACCCAGAGTCGATGCCGTTTCCAACCGAGATGGCTGACGCTAGTGAGACGCGTCTGGCTGGGTTAAAAAAAAAGTTGTCTGAGACGAGATTTGAACTCGGAGCTCTGAGGCACTGTCGACAAACTCATCAGGCGTTAAAGAAATATATTTGTATAATGGCGATTCAACTAAAGTAAGAACTGTTTTTACGTGCCTTGATTCTCTAATATCTGAAGCATCTGGCAAAGCTAGCAGGTAGGCATGCGAACATAGTACATACTAACACTACTCAATCGTACACATTTCATTCGTTCAAAAATAAGTAACGTCTGACGGCCCTGAGATCTTGGACTATAATGGGAGGAAATGGCATTCCTTTCAGAGAAACAGCTTTATAATTATCTCTTGAAGAATGTGGCTGAGTATCGCGAGCACAATTCACGTCGGTTTCAGAAATTAGTTCCAGCTCTTCCAAATTCATCCTATAACATCCTATACATACGTGCACCAGTGCAAAGTCTTCTCGAATTTTTGTACTACGGGAGTACTACGGTTCATAATTGAATTATCAGGATGAAACTGGTTATATAAGGCCTGTCGCCGACTTGCAATTTTTAGTTGTGCAACAGTTTAGCCGGAGAAATGAGAATTTATATTAGGCCGACCGCCTACAGTGCGACTGTTTTGAGACAAAGGTTGCAAATCAGTTGTTCTTGCAACCCTACTGTAACCTCGGCAAAGTGTAGTAGTGTGAAACCGCACACGAGTCGATTCAAATGAAACTAGTTTGCAATCAGTCACAAATCGGTTGCAAGCGACCATTTGCCGCGGTCGCAGTTGCGTTGCAGTTTGAAGTTGCCCGCGTTCAAGGTGTTTACCAAGTGGTTATACAGGTTATTTCATTTGTTTCGAAAGTGACCGATCAAGAAATTAATTTAAAATTTGTCTAACCATCCTTGTCAATTCCATTCAACATTCGATAAAAAGCTATAAACTGTTGCAGTCAGTTCCTGTTCTGCTACAGGCAGGCAGGATTCAGATTTTCCCTCATGTATGGAAGTACGCCCTTCGTGTCCTGCGTTGTCTGCGGTATCGATAATAATCAATAATGTCTCCCCCATCTGAGTTAGTCAATGTAAAATCTTATGCACTGCTTTGCCAACTGATTGAAACTGTTTCATAGTAGTCGTATCCGTGTGCGTGCAGAAGTTTCATATAAGTTGTGAACTGGTTGCAAGTTCAACCAATTTGCAATAATTGTCTCAAAACAGTCGCACCGTGGGCGGTCGGCCTAAGCGTATATTTGTACTTCAACCGCCCGCGATCAAACTGTTGCGCAACTATTGCACAACTTGAAAATTGCATGTCGGCGACGGGAGTAATGGGTTGATTTTGTTTGCTCCCTCACACGCCGTGGGTATCCGTTCTGTAAATACGTGTACAACCAAGACAAATCTGGGACAAGTAGACAACGACAAATAGCGATTTTCCACTCGGAGGTAGTAACGTTGCAACACTGCAGTTCTTCAGTTCTCATGACTGTGTTTTCAATCAGATTGTTTCTAAAATTCAATGATGCAGTGGCGTATCCACTGCGAATACCGTACAAATAAATTGCTTAAATCACCACGGATAGCTCTCAAATTTTACAGATGCTTTCTCACATTTAATTTTGTATGCGTGGTGGTGAATCACCCTGTATATTCATTAATAATTTTCTATAAACAGTGATATCTTCTTTTTCTTAATGAACCCTTTTTCGTTTCAGGAATAACATGGTACCAACCGAATGCCGAAAACCGTGTTTATCCGAGACAGAAGACGAGCGCCATTGTCATCGAGGAGCCACGTTGGGGCCGCTTGAGCCATGAGTCGGTGGTCGGCGTGTCATCGCTCATGGACCTCCCCACGACGGTGCAGATACATTTTAGCGTGGGACCGCGCCACGAGACTGCGCTCTTTCGATCGGACACGCCATCAGATCAGATAAAAGGTGAGTCGTGCCAGAAATGCACAAAACAAATTTTAAAATGAAATAATCGGTGGAGTATATCCAAGAGCGAAGCTCAAATAGGCTCCGCCCACCAGCAGCTTTGCTTCGGCATTGGCCGGAGTAGATGTATGCTTTTTCTACAAATTTGGCTCATGTTATCTTTGCCCAGAAATACAGAAATTTTTTTTTGCATGTGGAATATATTCAGGAGCGGAGTCCAAATAGGCTCCGCCCACCAGTGGCCTTGATTTGGCATTGGCCGTAGCAAATGTGTACTTTTTCAATTTAAGAAGCTCAATTTGGCTGAGAAAGTCAGTCCGGCCCTCAGCCGAGAGTTTTTTCAGGCCTTCAGCCAGTTTCAGGGGGGCACCATGCACAGTAAAGTAAAGTTGTTTTAAAAGTCAACTCATGTCAGATATAAGGGAGCTTCAAGCCGAGAATGGGCTGGGCACTCCATATCAAACGGTCAGATTTTATTCTGCTGATCGCCAGTCATCAGGATGAGGAACCGCTTTAACGAGCGGGGGTGGTGGATAGGGGGGGTGAGCTTTCGAGTACATACGAGTGCTGGGGAGTTCAGATATATAGGAAAAACACCATAAAATATGTAGAAGTAACAATTGATTCACATATGCGATGGAACGCTCACATAAACGAGGTCACAAGAAATATGAGGCCATTGCTATATGAATTCAAATTTCTGAAAAATATGTTAGAAATAACTCATCTCAAAATATTATATCATGTACTGGTAGAATCACGCTTGAGATACGCTATCTTGTCTTGGGGCTCAGTAGCGAGAGTACACCTGAAAAAATTGAACGTAGTTAAAAAAAAAATACTCAAAATCATGTTTACATATTTTACAAATGACTTGTTCGAAGAAACAAATGTATTTGACTGGAGACAGATATACGTATTCAATGTGATTATCAAAACTTATAAAAACAAGCAAATTCTCCAGCAGATACAACATACAATACGCGAATTAAATCAAGAGACAATGTGAATACAAATAGGACAAAGATTGTAATACCATCCTAAGCGTAAAAATATTTAATGCATTACCAGAAATGTACAAATAGTCCAATCAATAGATCATTTTTTCCTAACAAAAATACTAGTAGAAAACCGACTGTGCCATCACTTGCGAGTATCATTTTATTATATTTTTCATTATTTCGAGGGAGTTTATTCGGATGACGTAAAGTTTTACACCAAGCAACACAGCATAAAATGCATGAGTTTTTAACAAAAATACTAGTAGGAAACCGATTATGCCATCACATAGGGGACAGTCCGTAGTTATATTCTGTTATGTTTTCGACTCGCAACTGTCATTTATTAATTTGTTATAAACATTATAAAAACTGTTTTTTTTAATTGTTCTGCTCATAAAATGAAAACAAATAAAGCAATCTGGTTGCTCCATGGGAAAGAATTGTAGATAATTGAAATACAAACAAAATGAAATGTTTTATGACCCGATCGGATCATTAGTATCGGAGGAAAACCGGAAAAACCGGAAAATTTGACGATTTTTTGAAAAAATAGGGTTGGCCCTTCTTATGAAAGTATTGATTTATTTGTACTTTTTGTGTGCATATAACAGGCTCTGACGGATCGTTAGTTTTGGTATAACTGCAATTTGAATTTTTTTTGCACTATCTTGCAGCGTGCCTGGATGCTCTAGTGATAGTCCGATTTAAATTCCTAGAACAGATTTTGAAAGAAGAAGTACAGTACCACAAAATGTATATTCTCATTTTGCGCTAAAATGCTACGAAATGGGTGAAATTTTTTTGCAAACATGACTCAAAATGGCTGAGCTGGTAGAAGCGGTCGAGTGGAAGGAGAGAGCGGTAGATGAGGGGAAGCGAATTATCACGTAACCCGTTCATTAGAAGAATTCCACTCGGCAGCTAACGCGGGCTCAGTCGTTTTCAGTCATGTTTGCATGCATTTTTCACCCATTTCGCACCATTGTAGCGCAAAATGAGAATAAACGTTTTGTAGTAGTATACTTCTACTTTCATGATCTGTTTGAGAAATTGAAATCAAGCTATCACTAGAGCATCCAGTCACGCTTTCAGAAAAAAACTAAATTGCAATTGTGTCAAAACTAAAGATCCGACTGCGTCTGTTTTATGCACACATAAACTACACATGATTCAATACTTACAGGAGAAAGGCCAATCCTTATTCTTGAAAAATGGCGGAGTTATGAATTTTTCAAAAAATTGCAAAAATTTCCGGTTTTTCAAGTTTTTCTCTGTTGCTAATGATCCGATCGGGTTATAAACATCCCATTTTGTTTTCATTTCAATTATCTACAATTCTTTTCATTGGAGCAACCAGATTGCTCTATTAGTTTTCATTTTATAAGCAAAACAATTTTAAAAAACACGTTTTTTGTTATTTAAATGTTTATAACAAGTTAATAAATAACAGTTGCGAGTCGAAAACATATCAGAATATAACTACGGTCTGTCCCCCATGTGATGGCATAGTCGGTTTCCTACTAGTATTTTTGTTAAAAAGTCACGCATTTTATGCTCTATTGCTTGGTGTAAAACTTTACATCATCCGAATAAACTCCCTCGAAATAATATAAATCCTTTATTTAGTCCATTTGGCTAATATACATTTTCAAGTAATTGAATAAGTTTCAAGAAAGAACAATACAACATATTCTCACAAATTGGGCATTTGAACCCTTGTCACAAAAAATAAACATATATATACACTTGTATACAACAGAAATACACAAATATATTTTGAATGATATCATCTTCATAATAAAGTTGGCATGATCTTTAAACTGTAATCCCCTATCCACATGAACCCCGAGATATTTAAATTGGTTGACCCGTTCCACATTATCAGGTCCTAGCATTATCTCAAAATTTTGGTTACAAAAGCTTCTAAATCGTTTTTCTGTACTTATTACCATGTACTTGGTCTTCTGAACATTGATCTTTAAATAATTAGCACAACACCAACTGTAAATAGATTTTAAGGTTATGTTAATGGTTTCTGTCAGTTTCGTGTGATCATTACATGAGAAATAAATTAGTGTAGTGTATCATCTGCAAAGAGATGAACTGAGCTCTCACCTACCACCCCTGGCAAATAATTGATATACATCAAAAATAATAGGGGTCCCAGCACACTTCCCTGTGGTACTCCCTGATCACATTCTATATCATCTGATATTTTATTATTTATTTTAAGCTTTTGTTTTCTGTTCTTCAGAAAGCTTTTCAACCATTTCAGGACTATTCCATCTACTCCTACTGCTACTAATTTTTGTAATAATCTATCCCTGTGTATTGTCTCAAAAGCTCTTTGAAGATCCAAAAATACTGCAACAGTAGTCACATTTTTTTCTAGGCTAATTTTCCAATCATCTAGTACACACTGAACTGCTGTTTCACAACTATGTTTATTTCTGAACCCTGATTGGTATTTACTTAACAGTTTATTATTTTCAATATAATCTACTAATTGGTTATAGACTGCTTTTTCCATTATTTTTTCAATTGAACTCAACATGTTCACTGGTCTTAGATCTGAGGCTTTATTTGAGTTTGTTTTTTTCGGAACAGGAATGATTGTAGAAATTTTCAGGTCATCAGGTACCTCCCCTGTTAGTAATGAGGTATTAATGAGGTTTAGTAGTGGTTCTGAAAGGTTAGTGAAACAATTTTTAAAAAAGGCAACATTCAATTCATCTGGACTTCCCTTATTTTTCAACGAAAAAACAATGTCTTTCAATTCTCTGAAATGTAGTAGTGAGAAGTTTTCTATGGAATCATAAGTGACCCCCAAATTTGAATTAGATGCAATTGGAAAGTCAATTTCTGCTAAATCAATATTGTCTATTATATTTTTGATACTTTCCACAAAGAAGTTATTCAACCTGTCGGACATACCATTTTTATTACTGATAATTTAATTATCACTTATTTCTATTTCACTTATCATTTGTTTCTCATTTCCACTCGGATAAATATTTTTCATTACCCTCCACAATTCAACCGAGTTTGTTTTATTTTCCTCAATTTTCCTTTCATAATATTCTCGCTTTTTCATCCTCATAGTTTTTACTGCTATATTTCTTTTTTGTGTGTAAATGTGTTTGAGTTCTTGTGTTCCGTGCTGTTTCCACTCTTTATAACAATCATCCCTATTCTTTGTTGCTTCCCTTACTTCTTCATCATACCATTCTCTATAATGTGGATAAATTTTTATAATTTTTGTTGGTGCTATTTCATTATAAACCTCATACACTTTATTGAAGAAGTCTCTATATTTTTCATTCATGTCAATCACTCTGTAGTTCCATTTTATTTTTGATAGTTTCTCATTAATTTTATTGAAATCTAAATGACGACCTCTACTCTCTAATTTTAGAGATTTATTCCCATTAGAACATTGATCACAATACAGGATAATATTATTGTGCCTAGATATTTTTGGTGTATCCATAACTTCTGCATCAATCTGAAATTGCTCATTGGTTATTACCAAATTTATCAAACTTCCCCCGTTATCCGTTGGATGAGTTATATTATTAACAATATTGTTACATCCCATGTCAGTTATCATGTTTCTTAATCTATTATTTTCAGGAGCACTCTTTTGCCAATCTATATTAAAATCCCCAGTAACCACCACCAACATTTTTTGGTCACATACATTTTCTTCGCACCAATTTTCGAAGAAATTTAAAAATTCTGTACAATTATTACCACTAGGTGATCTATATAGGCACACCACCAAGTAATGCTTTCCGTTATATAATGCTGTAACTGTATAAAAAATATAATAAAATGATACTCGCATGGGAGGGATAGACATAAAATACACTCACTTGTCGAAGATTGATTACTGTTTTCTATTAATTACTTCTGTAAATATAATATATGTATATGTATGTATACGTGTGTAAAGATATACATGTTAACTTTATGATCTTTTAAACCACTTTGTTTTACTTGAATGGTAAATATTATTATTCCTTTGGAAAACATCATGTTGAACAAACGAGAAATATGACCCATGCGCAACCATTTGGTCCTCAATGAGTTTCTCTCCGTTTATTTACAAATGAGATCCAAAGTTAAGTGCAACTAATGTAAACATTTATGTGGAATAACTTATTATTATAGTATTAAGTTCCAGCTAAGTTTTGTAGGCATACTTATCAAGAATGGGAGTGAAGATAATAAACTCGATGAACATTGGTAACACAAGCACCTGTCCTTTCTCGATACAGCGCCAATCAGATATAAATTTCCCAATCGTAGAATCCGTTTTTTATAAAAAGCATTGATTTCATGAAAGAGATATTCTTTGTATGGGCTCGGTGGTCCCATAAGAATTCCGGAATCTCTCAATTTTTTTAAATCATCATGTCATTTTATTTTTTATTTTTTTTGAAAACGATGAACTAAAATTCACTGAAGTTCCGGAATTAACACAAAAACATTGAGTCATTTGCTAAAAAATGAAAAATTCTTGAACAAAAACTGAAGGCGTGAAACCGATTTCCGTTTTACCAGGGAAGTGTTTGCTCTTAAGACATAAAAAACAAAATAACCCTACCATTTCACTGCGGGAGGCAAACAAATATAATAAATCTTCGAAAACATTTCAAATCTGTGAGCTGATCATTTGGTAATGACAATTGTTCATTCGGCATGAAATTGGCCAACCCGCATAATTCGATGCAATCAACAGTGACATTGCCTGGGTATTTGAGTTCGACGCAAAAGCCAATAAAACCTTTTCGAACAAGAATCGTGTCACATAGAAAATGCATAGATACGTTTGCGGCATTCAGCATTTGATATTTACATTTGGAATTTTCGATTTATTCTCCATCACAAATATTTGAAACATTCAGTTCCAATAGTATTTATCGGTGACAATGAATATGTCAGGAATGATGGTAACGTGGAAATTGTCTGGTGCATTTCAATCCAAGAATGGATAAGTAGATTGATTCATTTTGGGATGAAAACTTATGAGTGATATACAGTACGATAACTATAATTGAATAACACATTTTTCTCTGGAGGAGTGCTTTAGCTCATTAAATACGCGGCTATACTAACTTATTGCAAGTCGCATCTACAGCTTTAACAAACCTACCTGTCAAGATCCTCTAAACTGGTCAGAAAGTGATTGCCCTTCACACTCAAAGAACAGTTTGTCACCAAATCCGTTATTGAAATATAGGTAATTAAACATTTATTAGAGAGAAACAAATTATTTTCCTCCTACCCCTATAGAAAGTACACACTTTCCTCCCTCAATCCAGGGAGGAAACTCATACTTTTCCTCCCCCTCATTTCAAGTAAGTTGTAAACGATGAAACTTGTGAATCTATTATAGTCAAATTGTTTCCGTAATTTCTAGAATTTCTTATACAGGGTGGGTCACGGTCGATCGTACCTTAGACGTTTACGGAGAACAAGACATAGGATCATTCTGAAAATTTGGTTTCTCAAGTAGTTGCTCTTGTTCTATCGAACTAAAATATTTTCAGCAATGCAGCGTTGCCGCTTATACCATAAAGTAGCAGCATCTTTGTTATTTCAAATAGGTCACCCTGTAAATTACCACATTTTTGAACTTGTCATTCTTTTCTGATTATTTCTGCATCATACTCTCCTATACCTATCTCTAACGGTTTTTGAGATATTGGTTATTTTCCATATTTTTTGTCCAAAACATAGCTCGAATTGAATGTTTATTTCTGCGGTATTTGGATTCTTAGGAAGTTGCAATTTTGTTTTTAGTTCATCAAGATCATGTACATTGATTCTGTATAGAAAAATTTGTTCTGCGTTATACAGGGTCGTTCCAAATTCATGATCTTACTGCTGATACGAAAAGGATTTAAAGTGGGTTTTTTTAAATGGAACATCCTGTATATTATGAAATATCCTGAAAGATGACTAAATCTGAAAATCAGGAAATAATCCATTATGAAATGAGGTGTTGATTAGTGATACAAATGTATCCAGTGCATTGATTGGAAGATTTTGTATAATCTTTATGGTGATTCCACCATAACCAGTAGCATTTTTATTCTTTATATTTCTCAAAATTTCTACTAATTCGTTAATATTTGTATCGTAAAGAGTTAGATTATCCTCAATTCTGACACTTTCAAGATTTAGTAGGAGATCATAAGGAATCACTATTCCTTAAGTAGGCATTCTTCTTTAAATACTTTGTACAACCATGTAATATCTGGCAAACACCGGATGACACTATTCATAAAGCCAATATTTTTCAACCTATTAAGAACGAGTAATTTGGCAGAACCATATATCACAGGACTGTTGGTGTCGAAAAAATTCTTGCTGTATTTACCGCTGTCATCTTCTTGTTAGTAGTCCAAGTTTGATAGTCCTCTAGCTCTAGGAAGGTTTGAGGTTTGAAATTTCGAAATTCTTGGAGTAGTTCCTGAATTACGGAGCTGGCGATGTAGGAGCAATGTCAAATCTATTCATTGGTACAGGGGTACTCATATTGTCTGCAGAAGATTGGATGTTTGTCCTGAAGTTACTGTTTCCAAATTCCCGAAGACCTAGTTTTTGTGGGCATTAAAAGATTTTATCCAAAATTCTGGAATTGGCAAGTGTGCCGATAACTAAAGCGGCAATGTTTCTCTGAATAGTTATACTAGCTCGCTGAATCAAGAAGGATCTTGGTTCTTTGGTAGATTTCTCCATTCTCTTTCCACTTTCTTTCAAAAATTTTAGCAGTGACACTGAAAATTGGAAACGGTGGAGATAATGAGCAGTAGGCGAGTCATTGAACCTCGCAAGTGTAAATAGAGGCTTTATATTCCAGTAGAATATACAGGGCAATTCAAATTTGACCCTCACCATTGGGATCTCCTAAACTACAGGAGATACGTCGAAGCTTAAATTGGGGCAAAGTTGCGTATTCTGGTGCTTAACAAAATACTGTTTTGAAACTTGGAAAATTCCGAGTATTTCCGGAAATATCGGGAAAAAACTGAAAATCGGAATTTTTTATTTTATTTTTTTCTATCGTTATTTGACAACATAGCTCAAAACCAAAAGTACGTTTTCATTGAGCTACACATTTTCATGTTCAGATTTATTATCCGACGTTTCGTCTTCTGGCATTCATCATCAACTTTTTTTTCTGTCATGGGCGCCATATTGTTTTTTTATACAGAAAAATAGTGATTCTCATTCTGATTTCATTGATGTATAATTTGTTATGATACTTCAGTCGAAATGTCCTCATTCTCAAATGAAGAAAAACGAGATATGTTGAAACTTTATTATAAATTTGATAGGAATAGTACGAAAACAGCACAAATTAATTTTGAATTATATCCGGAAAGACAACAGCCGGATAGAACATTATTCGGAATTTTGGATAAAAACTTGGCTGAGTACGGTGCGTTTCAAAAACCAAGAATGAAATATAGAAGCAGAATGGAACAAAATATTAGACGTAATTTATTAGCCGAGGTAAAATAATTGTTCATTCCATATTCGAAGAAGTATAATTATTTTTGGTACTTTTTTAGATAAATGCAAATCCTTTCAAATCAACACATCAAGACTCGGCAGAAATGGGTGTGCCACAGACGAGCGTTTGGAGGGAATTCAAATAAAATGGTTTGAAATGTTATAAGATCCACATTTCACAAAAATTACATCCAGGTGATCCTGAGAGAAGGATGGAATTTTGTAGCTGGCTCTCGAATAGGGTAGATCCTACAAACTTCTTGAAAAACTTTATTTGGACCGACGAAAGTACTTTTTCGAACTGTGGTGTTTTTAATAGAAATAATGAGCACATTTGGAGTGAAAATAATCCACGACACTTCAGAGAAGTCAGACCACAAGATCGGTTTCTTCTCTAATACTTTGAACGGGGAAACCTATCTTCGGTTCTCAAGAAACGAATTCGAAGAATATATGGATAAGTTTCCCCTTGTTAATTATAACAGCTGCTGGTTTCAGCATGGCGGGGCTCCTCCACACAATAAAAGAGCAGTATGCGAATATTTACACCAAAGATATTCTAATAGGTGGTTAGGATATTCTGGACCAGTGAGGTGGCCGGCAAGGTCACCTGACCTTACAGTTTTGGATCCTTTCTTGTGGGGCACTTTAAAGAACAGAATCTATGGAGAGCAATATTTTGACACAGTAGATGAACTTAAAGACAATATCATCACGCAATTCAGGTCTATCAGAAGAAGGGATATTGTTAGGGCTGTTCTTAATTTGAGACGACGAGCTCGGTTATGTATTCAAGAGGAAGGCCATCATTTCGAACACTTGTTGTAATACTTTTTGTGCATTTTTTACAAGCTCATGATTTAATTCTTGTTTTTTTAAACGCACCGTACTCAGCCAAGTGTTTGCCTAAAATTCCGAATAATGTTCTATCCGGCTGTTGTGTTTCCGGATATAATTCAAAATAAATTTGTGCTGTTTTCGTACTATTCCTATCAAATTTATAATAAAGTTTCAACATACCTCGTTTTTCTTCATTTGAGAACGAGGACATTTCGACTGAAGTATTTGTGCAAACTTATGATGTTTAATGAGTTCTGACAACTAGTGTTTATTATACAAAATTTTTCGATGGAGTCATGACCATCTCAGATGAAGTTGTTTTTTTTAAATATCTGTTGTTTCAGAAGTGCAAATCATAACAAATTATACATCAGAAATCAGAATGAGAATCATTATTTTGCTGTATAAAAAAACAATATGGCGCCCATAACAGAAAAAAAAGTTGATGATGAATGCCAGAAGACGAAACGTCGGATAGTAAATCTGAACATGAAAACGTTTAGCTATGTTGTCAAATAACTATAGAAAAAAATAAATACGAAAATACCGAATTTCAGTTTTTTCCTGATATTTCCGGAAATACTCGGAATTGTCCAAGTTTCAAAACAGTATTTTGTTAAGCTTCGACGTATCTCCTGTAGTTTAGGAGATCCCAATTGTGGGGTATAATTTTTTCCACTACTTCGGTTTTTCAATATAAAAATTAAAATACCTTTAATTATCTTCGTTTTGATAGCAAACGTCCAATTTTCATTGTTTTGGAAGTAACAGTGAAATTTGGAAATGGTATCTACAAGTGGAGATAATGAACAGTAGGCAAGTTATGAAATCCCGCGAGTGCAAACAAATGCTTTATATAGGAGTTGTGCACATAATTTTTTCCATTACTTTGCTTTTTCAATATAAAATTGAAAATGCCCCTAATTATCAACGTTTCGAAAGCAAACGTACAATTTTTATTGTTTGGCAGTCTCCAGACTTAATACTCACGTTGTTTCTTGATTATAAAACATTTTCGTTAAAAGCTCTGTCTTTGGAGTATATGCTTTTGAAAACTATAACAAAGCCTCGACCTGTATTTCCTGATTCTTTTGAGATTGCCCTCGTTACTAAAAGTAATCTTAGAGAATTCAAGGATTAAAAAAAACACATTCCAACAAACTTTCTCAAATCACTCAACCCTTTCGAATCCTCTCAAAATGTAGAATAACTTCAGCGAACTATTTGATATCAACTAGTTCGAATCTATCCAGATAAAATAATATTCGTATAATATTCGATAAGTGCCGATTGCCTGAAATTACAGGTGAAATTCGATACGAGTTTATAACCAGCTTTGTTGTGTACGTATCACGGCTGTTTTCCAATCCATTATAGGACATAATAACCCTTATTCGTTAGATGAATTGATGAATTTCCATTAGAGTATCATACGGCAAATTATCCAATGAATCCGTGTTACGCGAACGGTTCAGTCATAACAATGAAAGGTCAGTAGAATTGAAAAATACAGGATTTCTCTTGATCACTTCACTATGCAATGGCGACAACAAAAACCAATTATCGGATCGATTTATCCAACTAATCACTCATTGGGGCAGGTGAATAAAATTTTGCAAAATCTCTCACTATAAATTGATGGATGTATATGTAGGATAGACAGGTTGAGTCAGAATAAGACCGATGAACTCCGCATACAGATTCCTCACCTCATTTTGAGGTAAAAAGTTTTTATCAACGTATGTCACACAATTTATAATTTTCATAAACCAGTGGCGTAGTTACGGTGGTATGTGGTCATACTATCCTTCATATTTTCTTTCGACAAGTGAATGGACAAATGAGTGTTTGACATCAGTCAGGCTCAACGATACTCATCCTAAAAGTCATAACATTGCATATGCCTGAAAGTGGTAGTTCCTGAGATATTTGCGAAAAACTAAAGGTATCTCCGAGCAATAAAATATATAGAGGTGCCATTTCTAAACGCACAACACACGTTGTTATGAAAGCTGCATATCACTATCCTTTGTGATAGTTTTTGGGTGAGGGGTCACCTCCGAGTTCGGAGGATGAGATTTGTTATTGTTATGATATTCAGATGCAAAGAGTAAGGTCATATATACTGAAAAATAAATGAAACTGCCGAAGTGAACAACAGCTCTATTTTGATGTAGTCTTGATTTGGTCACAGGGTGGAGTGGTGACTTGCATATTGTAAATCGTCTGTCCAGCTTGAAACAAATTAAAATTTTGGATTGCATCTTTTTTTTAATATTAATGTGTTGGGTGTGCTTGTTTCTTGTCGCAAATGGAGTCATTTTAGGAGTAATTTTGGACAATTTTAACCTTAATTCTGACTCAGTATCAAGTCGATTACTGTATTTAGTTTAATCATGACCAGGTGTGAAAAGCCACTCTCACATAAGTATGTTGTAGCAAAAGGTAAAAGGAAATTCACCGATTTGCGTGAGAGTTCGGGAAACTGTTCCTGCCTAGCTGCCCAAAAATCTATCAAAGACGTCTTTTTTAAATCTACAGAAATTTCTAATAATGACTCCTGTTGCTTGATACTTAAACTAATAAATTCTAGTTTGAGTATTAAGCTCTCGTTCGTGACCGCAAAGAGTTACGAATCCAGCCATCTTTAGCATTATCAATATCCAGAAAAACCTTTTCAGTTCGTCGAAAAGCTGAGAAAGATGAAGAACAATTTCAGCCCTCAGTCGGAATCCACGTATAAGGCGATCGTCTTGATAAATTCATACAAAAGAGGAAAACATTCAAAGGTATTTGATCTCAAGCCAGTTTTCGAAAATTCTATTTTTTTTTTTATAAGTGCGTTTATTTTGTCCTGCACAGTGAATTCACTGCACGTGGAACCTTGAATAGAAGCATTCGTTTCATTGAGACAAGAAAAAATGTCAGCTAAATAGGTTACTCTTTTAAGCCAGGTTTCATCCTCAAATCGGAATTTAAGGTTGAAGTCACTGTCTTTCAAAAATATATAGATTTCGTGACGAAGTTCAACAAACCGAGCTAATATTCTGCCTTTTGACAACCAGCGTACTTCACAGTGTAGCAGTAATGAAACATGTTCACTACCCATAATAATGCAAAAAGTCTTAACTTCAGAGGACGCGCTTTTATGTGCTGTTTTCAAATCATTAGGTCTGCTCGCCAATGCTTCTCTGTGCAATGCACAATGGTTACTTTTGACCTCAAGGAGAGAGATTTTCAATCCACGATATTAGTCCAGATATACTTCCTGTCATGGCATCTGTACTGTAAGTGGATATACCAATGCACTTTGTCCAATCTATGCCATGTGCCTGCCACCATTACGTAAATCTTGTCGAGAACCCCCTGCCGTCGAATGGTCAACTCCTAGGGGTTCGCGTACCACTCTTTGAAAAACCCTGCTATGAAGTAACTGGCGCACAAGGATCTATTGGGTTTTGATTGGTTTCCGGTGTTAGGAAATCATCAAGAGTCAATAGCCGAAAGCGTCATAGGAATATTGAAATAAAGTTAAACAATGAGCTAAGGAAATCGGTAATAATTACTTTTTTCGCAAAATGTTGTTCTCTTGCATATTTCAATGCTTTCAGAGTTGCGAATAGTTATGCAGTAAAATCGAATGTGATTTTTTAAATATGTAGAGTTCCCTTCTCCTGTTTTGGATGCGTTTGTGTATACATTCGTAACTGTCCATCACATGTTGAAAATTAGATCTGATAATGGTATATTGTTGATTTCATATTTACTGAAACGGTAAAGGCTAATATCAGGTTGCAGTCAGATAAATTCACTGTACATGGAGGGAGGTTGGTATTTTGTTGGGGTACATTTCTAGAAAGGATATATTGTGCTCAAAAACGTTTTCATTTATTCTTTCGTAGAAAGGTGGGTCGAGTCTTTTCTTCTTATCGTACGTTTCTTTGAACCGATTGGAAAAGATATTGCTGTATACTGGGATCTGCTAATTTGTAGATATACCTGATCCGTAGATATACCTGATGCTTAACTGAGGCTCAGATATTGCTTTCTGCGATACAATGAAGGTTCTCCGATTTCACATAGTCCACTGGCTGTCGAGTTCTCGTAGTCACTTCAATTCAGTAAGTTAGATGCTAAAAAGGCTAAGTTGTCATAGTATGAGCTCTTTTTTCATTTGAAGTCAGTCGGTAATGGGACTGTCGTATCACCAAAACCTAGGGGTTGTTACGAAAGTTTAATAGGACTTTCCAAAATAAGCTGAATTCTCCTTTTCTGGTAATGAATTGAAATAGAAATTCATTACCTTTGCACTTTACGTATCTACCGTATTTTCTGAACAATACAGGTGTTTATTCTTCTCTGAATCAGGAAGCAAGAAACAACTAAAAAATTGTCACATTTTGCATCCAAAACAGATCCACCTGAATTTCTTAAAATTCAGTTATGATGTCTCTTAATGATGCATTTTGGAAATGCCCAGAAGAACTCTAAAATAGTCGAGATGAACTGATCATGTTTACCTACATGCTGTCAAAAATCCCAGCGATTTTAGTGCATCGAGCTCCCTGAAGGAACTTATAAAACCTAAAGTAAACATTCCTTTGTTTGCACAAATCCCTGATCCAATGGAACCCTGTGGCCGCTTAAAGACCGAATATCCACCATTTCACTTCTTTCCTTCTTTCATGGATATTAAAGGCAGTTTGTATTTGAAGCCGACCGTAGTGAATATCATTTCGCAATTGGAAGGCCAGAATAGGATGGAGAAAAGACGTGAAGGAGAATCTCACGCAAGACTTAGGCTTCAAACGACGAGGGTGAATAAACGTCAGGGTGGACCTTTTCATCGATTTGCCTATCAGAACTTTCAATATTCTGCTTGAGATTCACGAGATTATTCGAAGACGTTTACCAAATTTATAACGTCCAACACAAATACCGGAATTAAGGGAATCCTTTGCGAAAAAAAGAAATTTGTTTCATCAGTGAAACATCGGTCACAGCCTTGTACAAAACTCAGCGGTGTGTTTTGTTACGGGCTCATTTTGCATCAAAGGGATATACAAAATGAATTGATATCAAACGAGTAGTCACGTAGGAAATATGTAATTAAATAAATATAACAAAATAAGTGAGTAACGAATTAAAAACTAATTACAATTCATATATGTACAAAATCAAATACGTTTGGGTAGTAATTCAATATTTTAGGTATCTATTTTTGTATTTATTTCTGCTCAGTCAGAGATAATCTGCAGTTGTATGTGAATCTTGGTTTATCGAGTTGTTCACTGCATCGTTAGAACTTGAATCATAGATTGATTCCAGGTTTCGCTAAACCATCAAAATCGGTGGATTAAGCACTCTACAAAGGTTTGACATAACTGAATGACTAACTGACATAACAACATCAAAACTGCTATTTGAAATAGTTTGTAATAATAACCAGAAATCACTTCATCAAAATGCTCATAACGATGAAATAACTGATGATGAAGATATTTTGAATTGGTGAATATCCTAGCTCATATTAGGGCACCTCGAACTTATAGATTACGTGAAAATCATTTCGAGAAATGGTCACCTGAAGCATATGTATTCAGCTTCAGATAACCAAAAGATATTGTGAGGATTATTGTAAACATGGTTTTTCATGAAATTGCGAATGAAAATAATTGGTAAGTGCATTATGCAATTTGATACTGTCAGGTATTTTTGTGATGATTTCATTACTGAAAATTATTTTCCGGTTGACATATTTCAATGACACTTTCCATTACAGAATTTTTCTTTTCGTAGGAACCAAAAGATGAGAAATAGTATATTGTGTATCTAGTAGTAAAAGCAATACATTCCCGGACTACAATGTCCGAGGCCAACAAGCATTTTTCTGAAATCGCAATCAGCATTATTAAAAACTAAGGAACTCTACATATTGTTTGCGTGAATGCAATAACTGCCTAAAATGCAAACAAGCCGGCAAAAATTTTCCCGTATCGTTTTCGATACGGGAAAGTACTTTTTCTGAAATCGTTCAAGAATGCTCACTTTCTCGGAGCAACTGCAGGCCTCAAAATACGCTAATCCAGTATTTTAGTCCTTTGCTAAGCAACGAACTTTCCCTGACCGTTTAATACTTTCCCGTATCATAAACGATACGGGAAAGTACTTTGCCGGCCTAGGCCGTCAAAATCGGTCTTTGGTTTATAGTTGTCACTTTGACGTTTCAGGAATGCACGTAATTTCGAATCCTCAATTTATGATAATGCTTATTGCGATTTCAGAAAAAATAGTATGTGTACCTCGTAGTAAAAGCACATTCCCAGACTTCGTCGTCCGGGAATGTATTGATTTTACTACTAGATACACAATATACTATTCCCGTACCGTTTAGGTCCGAAAACGGTCCGGGAAAGTTCGTTGCTTAGCAACGGACTAAAATACTAGATTAGCGTATTTTGAGGCCTGAAGTTGCTCCGAGAAAGTGGGCATTCTTGAACGATTTCAGAAAAAGAATATTTACATACCTATCTGGAACGAATCATCATATCTAACTTCAAAAGAACCACAAAATAGGATGGTTTGCTCTTGAATTTCATTCTTCATTATTATTTGAAAATAATTCCATTTTCTACCACCAATTTCCAAAAAATGACAGGAAAGTAGGAAACTGCGAAAGGTTAATGTCTGGTTATATTTGACATGTATTATTAAAAGCTTCTTCTTTTTCTGCAAAATTTTGGTTTTCATTATCCATTTTCGAATTTCTGCTGAACAACACATTTAACGGTTCTCTAGGATTCAATTCCAATCCAAGTTTGATAAATCTTTAGATTTCACCATGGACTGAAGTGATTCTTCAATAAATTACTTTATTCTTCTCTTGAATTCATTGAAGTTAGATTCGCATCTTGATTTGTCAGGACTATGAGTTTGGGCACTAGATAAACGTAATATTTTTGGTCATCTGTTTTGTGCATCAGTGGTATGACAATTCTATTGTTTTGACGAGTAGTGTATTGATAGCTAAACGTGGTGGGTTCATTTTGATTTTTCAATTGACCACATTTCACCTGAAAAAGATGAGGGATTTGTCGTTATGCTGTTGGCACCACTTGCTGTCAATAAGTCAACTGTCAATTCCAATTGTCAAATATTTGAAAATGGAGTAATTCTAATATTCAAGATATATTCTTGTTAGATTTGAGCTGTGATAAAGATAATGTATGAGCATCGTTCCGTTACTTTTATTGATTATTTGTGGTTTTTAACTTTATTGATTTATAAGATTATTGATGCTTCCCAAATGGTCCCTAAGACATAATTATAGGGGCAAAGTGTTGGGCACAAACAGGTAGCAAAACAGTAATCAAACATAATCAACAAAAAGTAAGGGAGCACTAATTGTTTACTACAAAACAGCCAAATTCAAGAAGAATAACTTGATGAATGTCAAAAAATCAAAAAATATTTATTAAATTATGTTATGCATAAAAATTTAAAAATTGATACAGGACACACAGAATAACTCAGATTCATATTACAAAAAACAGAATGATGTACACTAAATTTTTAAAATAATTCAGACATTCTGACCAAATTACCTATATAGCCTGTGTCTTCTTCTTTCATCGAATCTCCACTGAGGTTATAGGTTCCAAATTCAGTGAACCAGACATGATATTTTCGAGCAACCTGGTACTATAACTTGAAAAAGACATAGAATAACTACTTACGTTACTACATATGAATAAAACAATAATAAAAGTACTTTATTGGTTACCCAATAGGCTACCGACCGGAGTCCTTCAGCCTACATATAAATGAAACATGCTAATACTCTCACAGTACCGCAGGGTGGGCAAAGATAGAGAGCATAGACTGCATGTGTTAGGTCTATTCCTGAACGTTTGGGATCTTCAAAGGTCTGGCAGACCTCTCACTACTGCCCTAGGGCAGCCCTATGGTGTTTGTAGGTTTATGCTGGTAGACGGCTTTAGTCGTAGGCTGCTGGACTAACCCGTCTCCTCCATGTTATATGGGTGGATTTAATATATTCTCTGTATGACATCAAATTTTCCTTATCAAAGTTTTGTTGATTTCCGGAAAAGCAGAGAAAAAACCGGATCAGACTTATGCCTTTGGTGTTACTGTCCTTAGGTATAAGGAGTCATCTTATGGTATTATGAAATTTCATGGAAAAGCTCCAATGCCTGGTATATGAACCAACTGTGCTTCCATCGCACGTAATGGTGGGCTCTTACTGCCGTGATGTTCCTGGCCAAAGGACTCCCAAGAATGAAGTACTAAAAGAATTTGTCAGCAAGATTTTTTATATGATCTTCTACTGTGTTATTACCGGCCAGTTCGCGCAATGCGTCCAGCCGAATGTATCTATCACTGTTTGTGACAAGATGCGAAGCACTTCATTTTGCATCCTCTCCAGTATCAATATTTGAGTTTTGGGGAGGCTGCAGAACACTGGACAGGCATAGGTCATTGCTGGCCTAATAACCTGTTTACATAAGAGTAGCTTACTCTCCATTGGCTGCTTGGATTCCCTTGCTATCAAAGGATAGGTCCTTTTTCTCCGCTGCTGCAGCTCGCTGAATTGCCAAGCTGACATGTTTATGGAGAGTAAGCCTGCTGTACTCCCAGGTTCCGCACTGAGTCGGACTCATCTATCCGATTTCCCAGAGCCCTAAAACCCCCAATATTCACGTTAGTACGTTTCTTTGAGAAATTTGTAAGCTCTGTTTTATCAGGATTCAACACTATCTTGTTATTCTCTAGATACGGCACGACTAGCCTTTCAAGATTTACTTTTACCATCCTAGCGGCTGGAGTGTGACTGATCATAGATTGCAGTGTCATCAACTTAGACAGCCGTGTTGGTGGCACCATACATTGGGAAGTCATGCGTATATAGCGAATAGAAGAGTGAAGACAAGCTCGACCCCTGAAGCACACCTGCCCCGGCCGGCCTCATTGCGGATCTGGTTCCATTGATCCTAACCCTGAAAACCCTGTTGACCAGGTACGAGTCAAGTAATTTTACCATGTGTAAATGCATGCCTGCCCTTTGCATCTTCATGACAATACCATCTGACCAGAGTCGAATGCTTTCTGAATATCCAGCAGTACTTGATGAATGTGAATTACTTGAATTACTTTCTTTATTTTCAAATTCATAACAAACATTTGACATTAAAACAATTGACAGGTGACTTGAAATCGACAGCAAGTGGTGCCAACCGCATAACGACAAATCCCTCATATCTTTCAGGTGAAATATGGTCAATTGAACAACAATACTGTTCATGAAATATGGCTATCTATAGATAATTTCTGGATACTCCACCCCAACCAAATAATATGCCGTAGTTCAGATGGGACTTCTCTAAACTTTTATAAAGAATAATTTTCTGTTTATGATTGAGCGATTTTTCAAAATTGTAGAGTAATACAACGTAATTTCTCAACTAAGTAATTCATTTGGTGTTTCCATATCAGATGACTATCTAGAAATATGCCAAGATATTTGATTTTTTGTGGGTTTGATAGCTGCCATGTCGGAAATTTTGATTTTGTTCCTTTGAATAAATATTTCAAATGCTTTATATTAAGTAATATGTTTAATCAAAATTAATAGACAGAAGTCTGTAAAGAAATTTGATTTATATCGTGTTCTAGTTTCCGTTTCAGGTCAAACCAGTTGTTGTCTTCGCAGAACAATACGGCGTCATCAGCAAAACTTAGAATGTTGGAGGTATTCAAGAAAATATAATTGAAATAGATGTTAAATAGGATTGGCCCTAATACCGTCTCATGAGGCACACCAAATAAAATAGTATTCTCTCCACTTTCATGATCTTGTTTTCTTAACCTTTCAGTAATTAACTCTTGAAAAGTTTATTAGTTATGCCTCTTATTACGAGATCTTCCAGGAGACAATATTCCGGTAACCCTACGCAGAAGAATGTATTTTCAACAGGACGGTACTACAGCACACTCTACAGTTGAGGTGCGTGATTTTTTTCATCATCTGTCTCCTTTGAGATGGATCGGGCGATATTTAGTGAATTCATGGCCTCCTAGATCTCTCGATCTAACCCCATGCGATTTCTTAATATGGAGATATTTGGAATCTGAGGTTTATAAACACTCACATTCCAGAGATCATGAACACCTTGAAAATATGATAAGAGAATTTACAGCCCAAGTTCTGTCAGTTATATTGAGGCATGTTTCAAGGGAAGTTTATATGGACGAACCATCTTACATATCATGTGTTGTTTTGATGAATTTATTGAATTTTTTTCCAAACATCACTCATTTTCCGAAAAATATAACTTTTGCGATTTTGCTTATTCTCATTAATGCGTTTTTTCAAGAAACTGAATATCACTCAGTATATCTGATAGGGACTAAGTAGGTTTCAAGACGAGCCTAAGTTGATGACAATTTTTTTTATTTCTAAATCACAAATAAAGATTTTTTCCATTTGAGTACTTTATCACTGTATGGGAGGAAAATATGAGGCGCCGTTTGGGTAAAAAGTGTTTTTGCAAATACATGAAATTTTGTGTAAATATATTCATTAGCAGTAGCAGTATTTATTATTTTGCTCTCCGATATATTTATTTTTGATCAAACACAATTTATTTACGTTTCAAGTGTTCCAAATATATGAAAACGTGAATTTCCATGTATTTATAAATTCGATCTATTTTATGTAGTCAAGAGATGGCGCTACCTACGAGATTTCATATACTCTCGAAAACATAGTGGCCAAATGATATCGCAGCCGCCAGAATAGATTCTCAGAATATTTCTTCATTAGTTTTTTTGACTAATCAATATTTTATTCAGTCAAATACCTTAGAACTGAAAAATAAAAAGTGTCTGATAAATCGCGCCATCTCTTGACGACACGGAATAGATCGAATTTATAAATATATTGGCATTCACGTTTTGATATGTTTGCAACGCTTGAAATGTAAATATATTGTGTTTGGTAGAGAATAAACATATCGACACAAAATTTTATATTTTTGCAAAGACACTTCTTTATGAGGCGCCGTTTGGGTAAAAAGTGATTTGAAAATATATAAAATTTTGTGTCAATATATTTTTTAGTTGTGGCAATATTTTTTATTTTGCTTCCCGATATATTTATTTTTTGATCACACGCAATATATTTACGTTTCAAGCGTTCCAAATATATAAAAACGTGAATTCCCATATATTTATAAATTCGATCTATTTCATGTTGTCAATAGATGGCACTACCTACGCGATTTATTACACTCGAGAATATAGCCGCCGAATGATATCGCAGCCGCCAGCAGATATTCTCAGAATACTTTTTCATTAGTTTTGTGGAATAATCATTGGATTATTCGAAGTTAAATACGTTAGAACTAAAAAAATTGAAGGGTGTATTGAATCACGTCGGCAGCACCATCTCTTGACGACATAAAACAGATCGAATTTATAAATATATGGGCATTTACGTTTTAATATATTCGCAACGTTTGAAATTTAAATATATTGTGCTTGGCAGAAAATAAATATATCGGCAAGCAAAATAATAAATAATGCTCCAACTAATAAATATATTGACACAACATTTTTATATTTGCAAAGAGACTTTTTACCCAAACGGCGCCTCATACTTCTTACCCAATATTCGGAAAATAACCAATACTGTTAAGAGTTCTCAAAGTTGATAGAACATGGAAACTTCACAGTAACCAAATTAAAATAAAGAAAGTCAAAAGTGTTGTAAGAGATAATGAAGCTTCCATCGAGAATACTGAACAAATCATCGAATACTAATAATAATGAATTGCCTGTACCTCTAGGTACAGGTTATTATTCACTCATGGACATGAACTTATCAGAAACGAATAGATCAAAAAGAAACATAAAATCTCCAGATGGATCAAATTATACATCTCACTATGTTAACAAATCAGTATTCTCAATAAGATCGCATCTGTTTTTTGTTTCATTTCCAATCACAAAGAACTTCTAACAAGCACTCATCACCTCTCTTGTTCAGCAGAATCAAGATGATTTCGATCCAAATAAAAATAAAAAAGTCTTTGAATATCCATCAAAAGAATAAGCGCGCTATCTTTCGAATTATAATGCCGCTACCGAATTCTTTCATTTATGAAATTTTAATTGCATTTGATATCGACGAAGCTCTGTCAAAAGAAATGGAAGTTTGGCTGGCTTTGGCTTTGAATGACTAAATTAACGTGAGAGTGTTACTTCACCATTCGACGGGCTACAAGTTTATTTGTAAACTTTCACACACTTCAACAAATGAAAAAGTTGTATACCTAAAATTACAGGTGTATATTGGTCATCACAAAGGACCTGAACATTTAAGGAGCTATATCCTTTACTATTATTATATTTGTCTCAAAAACATGTTTAAATTGTTGAAAAAACTAATGTCAATTATTGTCAGGTTATATCAAAGTTATACAAGGGTAGGGGTTGTACAACCTATACATTAGTTATTCACAGTTTATAAGTAGTCAAAGCTTATTGTTGATTCATTAGTGGTATAACAATTTATTCTTCATTTATTTGTCATATGGTCAGTATAAAATTGGGTTGGTGAAAAAACTCACAGTCTAACTTCACCAAAAATAATAATAATAATAAATAATCTTTATTTCATGGAATATTTCATATGTATAACATGGATAAATACAAAACAAAAGATGGAAATAAGCGTCAGAAACAAAATCACAGTTGATCATGTGAGCGGTATTAGAGCTATGTGTATATATGTAGATAATAGTCATCTAGGGAGTAAGGCTCAAGATCAATAAGTGCCTTCTTAACTTCTTTTTTGAACTTGCTGATGCTCTTCAAAATTTTTATACTGTTTGGTAATTCATGTAAAATTTTATCGATGCATATGACGGATGCTTTTCTGATATTACTAATCTGTGTAGCGGAAAATTTGAATTGGTATTACGTGCTGGATATCTTTCATTGGGTCTATGTTCAGAGAAGTTTGTATTTTTAAACAAATACAGAACACATTCATATATATATATATATATATATATATATATATATATATATATATATATATATATATATATATATGTACATTACTAAGTTCATGGGTTGAACCGCGTTGAGAGTTTATAACTCGTCGTTTCGGCTCCTGCTTTGGAGCCATTTTCAAGAGTGTGACTGCGAGGCCTCTATCTGCCTCTATCTCCCAACGAAGACCATGGTATTTACGAAATTCCCTGTTCTATCTGCCCCCACTCTTATATAGGAGAAACTTCGAAACAGATCCATTTTCGATCCTATCAACACTCCCTTTCAGTTAGAAATCGAGACACCAGCTCCGCATTAGCTCTTCATTTCATCCAAACGGGTCACCCCATAGATTTCGAGAAAACGAAAACCATCGCCCCAGTACGTTCAAGAACTTCTCGTTTTATCAGAGAAGCCATCGAAATCGAAAAACGGCCTGATTGCCTGAACATTAAAGATGATAGCCGTAAATTGAACCCCATTTGGAAGCCCCTTCTTCCAACCGTAATTACCAGGCCACGTGAAACTTATCCGCAATCAATTATTATCCCATTAACTGCAACTACACAGCAGGCACCAGCAGACAAGACAAACGAGAAAAACCCGTAAGACCCGCCCACCTCCAGGTAGCCAACCACCTATAAATACTACAGTGCAACCAACATCGGATCGTCTTTTGAGATCAAGGAGTAGGCAGGTTGAGACCTTGATATCTCTCAAGACCACGACTCGAGGAGTAGGCAGATAGAGGCCTCGCAGTCACACTCTTGAAAAATGGCTCCAAAGCAGGAGCCGAAACGTCGAGTTATAAACTCTCAACGCGGTTCAACCCATGAACTTAGTAATGTACATATTTCTGACCGCGGAAACCTTTCCGAACATATATATATATATATATATATATATATATATATATATATATATATATATATATATATATATATATATATATATATATATATATATATATATAATGCATAGATTGTCATTATGTTGTTTCTTTTGAAAACACCTCTGCAGGTTTCACGAAATTTCATTTTGAACATAGCTCTAATCACTCTCTTTTGAATGCAAAATAAGTCATTAATATTACTTTGGGATCCCCAGAATATTATTCCAAATTTAGCACAGGATTCAAAATTTGCAAAGTATATAATTTTTAAGGATTTTTCGTTAAGGTATTTGCTTATGACTCTAATGCTATAGCATATCTGGTTCAGTTTTGTTCCTAAGCTTATGATATGGGTGTTCCTCTATAAAGACTCCCAGAAATTTGGTATTATTTTGAATTTTGATTTCATTGTTGAGTATGTATATATTTTCAAGTGTTTCAATTCTTTGTTGTTTGGTCCTGAAAAATATAGCGTTGGTTTTTTCAACATTTAGTATCAACTTATTTTTTGTAAAACAATCATAAATTTTTTTCGTTATGTTCTGCGTTTTTCGTATTAGGTCTGGATAATCTGAACTTGAAACCAACAAATTAGTGTCATCTACATAGTTAGTTTGGAGGTGTTAGTGTTCCTCCTATTTATATTTTATGATGAATTAAAATATTATGCCAAATTCAAATGACAATAACATTTATTACTTTTTGACAACTTCGTTTTTTACACAACTACTAATGAAAAACATTATTTAAACAAAACTGAACATCGCCAAAGCTCTTGATAATAAAAATTAATGTACATGCGTGGTTGTTGACAAATCCTTGAATACGAAAACTGGAGAACTGCCATGATGTGCTCCTAGGGTTGGTCGAAATGAAGACATGTACTTCCGTAGTCGATCAACATAACTCGTTGGGTTATTTTCTGCAACAGGATGTGGAGTTAAAAATTCACCTGGAAGACGAATTGGCTCTCCATACACCATCTCAGCTATAGGTCTTCTTTGAAAACTCCCAACATACCCATTCAAAACTGAACATCGTCAAAGCTCTTGATAATAAAAATTAATGTACAAAGTGGTAGCGACTGCATGGTCGCTACAGTTAGTTAGATGTGCAGAAGCTTTAAAGTCATTTAAGATTTCCAAAATATCATTCATGAAAATTATGAAAAGTGCTGGTCCTGTTATGCTACCTTGAGGGACTCCTATATTGATGTATTTTAAGTTAGATTTAGTTGCCTGTCCATCATTCACAATTTTGACTCTCTATTGACGATGTGTTAGATAGGATTCAAACCAATCTAAAGCATTTCCTCTAATGCCATATTTTTCAAGTTTTATGAATAAGTAGTCATGATTCAAGCAGTCATATGCTTTGGAGAGGTCTAGAAAAATACCCAGCACAATTTCATTATTTTCGAATGAATCAAGAATTCTTTTGGTAAACTGTGTAACTGCAGTTTTCACGGATCTGCCTTTTATGTATCCATGCTGACTGGCATTGAAAAACTTATGCTGTTTCATGTGATCCATAAGACGATCACACATCGCCATATCGAACAGCTTAGAGGAGGATTGCAGAACACTAATTGGCCGCTAATTTTCGAATAGTTCACAATCACCTTTTTTATGGATCGGTGTTATTAACGCAATTTTAAGTTGTTCTGGGAATATACCATATTGGAATGAGTTATTCATTATGTAGCAAAGTAAGCTTGCTATTGATCCTGAACATAATTTTACCATACTAGTTGGAATGTCATCGTCACCACAAGTGTGCTCATTTTTCAGTCTATTTCCTAAGTCCCTTATTTCATTTATTGATACTGGTTTAATGAACATTGATTGTAAACTACTCGGGCTGTTACAACTGAATTGCTTAGCTTCTAGTTTTTCTAACAGATTGGGAATTATATTTAGTAGAAAATCATTATACCTATTTGCAACATTGCTCGGTTCGCCTTTGAAGGCTAAATCGATGAATTTTTGCTTCCCTAAAATTTCATTGTGGATACTCCACATAGTTTTCATTTTATTATCTGAGTTAGTAATTTTTTGTTCATAATTTTCTTATCTTTCTCGAGTCAACAATTCATTATAACTTTTTTCATGGCATTATATACATATTTAAGTTCTGGGCGGTTGTTTGACATAACCAACCAGGTATTTAATTTATTTCTGCACTCTTCTACTTCAGGATCTTTCCGCGGTACATGATTCTTTACTTCAATTCGTTTAACAGGAAAGCATTAATCGAAAATATTTGTGAAATAACTCATGAATGTATCCCATTATTCATTCACTTCGTTTTCCTTCAATTTATATATGTCTGACCAATTCTGATCATCCAGTTTTCTAATGAAAGTGTTTTTGTTCTCTTCCGAAAAGATTCTAATATATTTAAAGATTATACTTTTTGCTTTATTTGTGGAACACCTGATTTTTTGAGCAGTGTGATCTGAAATAGAAGAGTTCAGAATGTCCGTTGTATAACTGTCATTCAGGTTTGTAAGAATATTGTCAATACACTTTTTCGAGGTTGGTGTTATTCTTGTGTATTCATTGATGGTGAACACAAAAGAATAAGAGTTCAATAAATGATTCATTTTAGTTATATTTTCAACGGTATCCTTCAGTTCAATATTGAAGTCTCCTGCAATGAATATTATTTTTTTCTCATCAGTTATTACCTCAAGCAGTTCTTCAATTTTGTCATAGAAAGTTTTTAGATTTTCAGTGTATGGCTTTCAATTGCCGCACACTCAAATATATCACATTTCGATAATTTATTGACTTTTCCCACTATTTTATAACTAATTCCATTTCGAATATACACAAATAATCTTTATTGTAGTCACAATGTAGACTCAAAGCAAAATGGGGGTCGGTTACAATTTGATCTGAAGGAAAGCAAAAAGTGTTACAATGGAATTGAGAATAACATTAGTTATGTTATGTTAGCGACCATTTCATAGTGGAATTCTAACACTGAAAACTGAAAACAATATATCAAATTAACTGGAGAATGTCTCATGATATGGAACAAGAAAATCCTCAAAACGTCATCTGTCAGCAGCAAGCAGCTCTGTTGAAAAGTGGAGAAATTGTGGAGAGATTTTGTAAGAATTATTGAGAGTTTGAAATAGAAATAGTAAACCTTCGGATAACCAAGGGCGGCCAATGTATGTTTTTATCCAATAAGTTCAAAAATGTTTTCAATTCCATGTTTTTATCCAATAAGTTCAAAAATGTTTTCAATTCCAAACTTAAGATTATTTTATTTGACTATTTTATCATGCTTGGCATCCTTATATTTTGCGATAAAAAAATTCTCAACTGTTATAGCATCTTCAGGAGCTAAAAGCTCACTCAGTACAGTGAGCTTTTAGCTCCTGAAGATGCTAACTTTGTTAGCGAAACGCGCGTCGAGTGTGAATTAAGGTTCAGTTAAAAACCGAACTAGTCACAAACTTCAAAATCTCTTAGTGGAAAATAGAAAAAAGTCTTTTATTCCATTCTTAGAGAACATATAGTTGCTTAGTGTTTTGTGTATAAAATATGGCCCGCCAAGTTCCTTACCACAACTGAGTTAGAGCAGATATGGCTCATGCAAGTAATTTTCATGATGAAATAATGGATGAAATAATGTCAGAAAACGGGGATGTACTAAATCTAGTAATTTCAAAATTTCCTACGTCCCACGTCAGAAGCTGTATTTCTACTGAACAGTTAATCATGTATTCAGTTGAAAAAACTTAATATTTTGTAATTAGCGAGATGTGCGTGGTGTGAATAAAAACGTCCTGCAAATATTACACCCCTCACACAAAATCAAACATTTTCTTACTGGCAAAAAAATTACAATTTTCAATTCTGGTATACAATTCCTGGTCATAAATTTTTGTCTGGAATAATTGATTTGTTATCTGAAAGATTTTCTATAGGATTAAATACTGAATTTGATTCTTTGCAAATCGAATTTCCATCGTTCTTTGAATTCTATGAGCCAGGTCCCTAGTAGCACACCTATATTGGTAGAATATTGGTACAATATTGTGAACATATTGGCGAAATATTTGAAATGCAATATTGGTGAGAAAAAAAATGTGAACATTTGGCGATATTGATCCAATATTACTTGAATAATATTGGCGAAATATTCTCGAAGCAATATTGCTATCAAAATATTCAGCGATATTGGTAAAATATCGCTGGTACAATATATATATGTGTTCAACAAGATGATCCCTTGGGTCCTGCTCTTTTTTGTCTGACCATCGATGAACTCACTAGAAGTTTATCATCTGAATTTAATTGTTGGTATTTGGACGATGGCTCAATCGCTGGCGATGAAAACATTGTTTCAAAGGATTTAGAAAAAATCATTGATTATTCAAAACGTTTTGGATTTGAACTGAATTTTGATAAATGCGAGCTGATTTCTCTTTCAACTTCGAATAATATTTCCGAATCCATTATTTTGAAATTGGCTCCTGGTATAAGAATTTTGAATGAGTCTGAGTGGAGTCTCCTGGGTGCACCTCTTTCTAAAGATTCACTTTCAGAACATCTTCGAGGAAAACGGGAATCACTCCAATTGCTGACAACTAGATTGAATGAACTTCCCAAACACGTCGCATTTTTTCTTTTGAAGAATTGTTTGGCAATTCCAAAACTGTACGCCCTCAGATGTTCCCCCACTTGGTCAAGTCAGTTAGAGCTCGACGAATTTGATAATTTACTCCGTAACACGACGGAATATATTACAAATAATTATTTCAATAATGATTCATGGCTCCAAGCAACGCTTCCTGTAAACCTTGGCGGACTAGGGCTACGTTCGGCTTCTTCCTTAGCTTTACCAGCTTTTTTGTCGTCAGTCAATAGTGTTTCTTTTCTTATCGATGCCATCCTTCCTTCTATATTTCTGAATATCAAAGACGATTTTTATGCTGAAGGTGAATCACTTTGGCATGCCGCAACTAATATTGATCCTCCTACAGATAAAAAAAAAATACAAAAGATATGGGACCGACCTCTTCTGAACATTATTACTGATAAACTTCTGAAATCTACAAGTGTATACGATAAGGCTCGTCTGAAAGCAGTAATGATCAAGGAGTCGGGTGCTTGGCTGAATGCTTTACCTGTTGCATCTCTTGGAACGCTTTTAGACGATGTATCTTTCAGAATAGCAGTAGGTCTTAGGATGGGTTCATCCATTTGTGTGCCTCATACTTGTGTTTGTGGTGGTGTAGTTGATGAGAAAGGTGTGCACGGTTTAAGTTGTAGGAGAAGTGCAGGGCGTGCATCTCGACATTACCAGGTGAACGACATATTGAAGCGTGCCATGGTGTCAGCGGATGTTCCTGCAATTTTGAAACCCTTAGGTACAAGTCGAGATGATGGTAAAAGACCAGATGGTATGTCTCTCATACCCTGGAAATACGGTAAACCTGTAGTATGGGATTTCACTTGTGTTGACACGGTCGCGGCTTCCCATCTAGCTGAAAGTTCGAAGTCTGCTGGAACTGCAGCTTTGTCTGGCGAAAAATTGAAACGAAAAAAATACCAAAATCTTGGTAACAATTATTTGTTTCATCCAGGAGCGGTTGAAACTTTTGGTGTTTATGGTCCGGAATCTGTTATTTGTTCATGAACTTGGAACGCAACGAAAGATTACCGTTCTACCACTTTTTTGATAGAACGAATTAGTATTGCTATTCAACGTGGTAATGCTGCTTCGGTGCTTGGAACTATTCCTCCATCGCATAATTTTCATGAGATCATGCATTGCCCTCATTTCAATACGGAACTAAAATCTATTCGAGAAAAGCCGAGAGCAGTGTATCGTCATCAGTCTCCTATCAAGGTTAATTCGCAAGTGATTGATCCACCTTCTTCTTTTTCAGTGCGGTCAATGGACATGAGTCATTTCTGCACCCCATATATGAATTGCATTCCTCGAGGTTCTGGTTCCCTTTCAGCGGAGGAGCTTCATCGAGCAAGAGTCGAATCGATCCCTCTACGAAACCATTCTTCACTTGGACGGATTGATTGTAGCTTACGAAATAGATGCGATGCAGAGTCTGACCAGCTTCCCTACGAATCAGTGGAGAGTTGTCCTGAGGATCTTGTTAATAAAATTGAATTAGAGAATTTGGGAAACACTTGCTACATGAATAGCATTTTACAAGTATTATTCATGACAAAGAATTTCAAGAACGAGATTTTAACAATGAACGAGAACGTTTCCTACTTATTCACCAATCTCAAATCCCTGTTTATGCAATTGCAGTTTCGTAAGAATTTATCATCTTTCCCACCAATCAATTTCCTGGAGTCTTTGAAGTCTACTAGATACTCGTTTGGACAACAAGAGGATTGTTCCGAGTTCTTGGGATTCTTATTGAATACTCTTCGTGAGCAGGAAAATGACAAAATCAGTAGTCTCGACCGTTCTGGATCAAATGGTTCCGTACAGCTTATCTCGTCTTGTGTTTCTAGATCTTTCGCTGGAAAAATCCTCACTAGTTTATGTTGTGGTACATGTTTGAGAGACAGTAAAAACGTATGTGACTTTCTGGAGCTTCAACTAGAATTTCCTGATATGTCTGATAGCCAGTCCGTGCGGCGCTTGCTTTTTCATCATATGAAAATAGAACTTTTAACTGGTGATGATCAACTGTATTGCCCAATATGCGCCAAATTGACTGATAATTATAAGACAATGAGTATAACTGAGGCACCAGTCAATCTGATAATAACACTGATGCTCTTTAAATATTACACAACCTCTGGCGGAGGCACCAAACTTATACGAAGATTGAAAATAGATGAACACCTCAATCTAGCAGACCACAATTATAATCTTCATGCAGTCATTGTTCACTGTGGTTCCGGCGTTGAATGTGGCCATTATTACGCATTGGCGAAAGATGGAACGGACTGGTTTAAGGGTTTTCCTGCAGCTGAAAAAACAAATGCGCCACTGGAATCAATCAAGTCGCCCCGGAGCGCTAATTAATTTTTGTTGTTGTTTTATATTTTTATATTTATTGATTAATTTTCTGTTTAAATTAATTCATGTGTTCATTTGAAAGAAATAAACTGATTTCAAACGTTATATCGTCGAGAAGTCAAATGTGAACATTTTGCTATATTGGTCAAGTATTGTTTAAACATTTCAAAAATACTATTGTTGAAATATTTTTGAAATGATGAGAGGCAACAACCTCGAAACTAGTCTGCAGGTGGTCACCCTGTCCAATTCAAAACATAAATCTGCTGTTTGGTCACAGAGGGCACTTGAAATTGCGTCCTCTGACATTTTGGGGAACGTTGCACAGGTATCTGTTAGATTTAATTCAATACCCGTCGTGGTCTTAGCCAGGCGAGTAGTTGTTTTCTGCCAGGTACTTGCCTTAATAAGCCTACTTAGTAGGTGTATATGGGAGTAAAGGGTTCATCATCGGTCGGCAACGACTGTTCGTTATTAAACGATCTCCCAAAGAATTCTATTTTCTTCACAAAAATTATCGAAGCGTCTCTGTATGTCCTCTTCTCTTTTGATGCATCTAATTGTTCGCTCATAAAATTCGTTTACTGTAGATCGCAACACATTAGCGGGAGTATTTCTGCAATAATAATAATAATAATAATAATACTTTATTCATCTTTAGGATCACAATAGTGATATAAGACAAGTCAAAAGTACAGAGGCCATAAATGAGTGGGACATTTACATCACATCAACATGTTAAAATTATTTGGGGTATTATCGAGACATATATTCATCTAGATTATAGAAACAACCTTCAACAAGAAACGTCCTCAGTTTTCTTTTGAACGTATTAACATTATTTTCATTTTTTATAATTATCGGTAGATTGTTATAAAACTTAATTCCCATATAATTGGGGTTTTTCTCATACAATTTAGAGGTATGCTTTGGTATCTGTGTCTAGTGAGGTAATCGTGGTTATCACAATTCTTAGAAAATTTACTGATATTTTTTCTCACATAGAGAACACAGTGGTATATATAGATCGAGTAGAGTGTCATGATATCATTTTGTAAGAAGTAAGGCCTACATGTTTCAGAAGGTTTCAAGTTGAAAATCAGTCTTATAATTCTCTTTTGAGAGATAAAAATTCGGTTTACATTAGTGGCACAACCCCATAAAATTATATTATATGATAAGTGGGAATACACAATTTCATAATATACATTCATTAGTTGATGTAGACTCAGTACGTTTTTTAGTTGAAGAAGTGCATAGTAACCACTATTGATTTTTTTACAAACATGATCAATATGGAGTTTCCAAGTCATGTCAGAGTTGATGTAGGTGCCTAAGAATTTTGTTGCGTCAGACTTTTCAATAAGATTACCATTTACATTGACATGAATTGGAAAATCGATTTTCAACCTCGAGTGGAAAAGCATGAATACAGTTTTATTTGGGTTTACAATCATAAGGTTTTTGGAGCACCAGTTTGTGAATTCCAATGATACAGTACTGAGTTTTTCTTCCATACCCTCAGGCTTTTCAGCGTTCACAGCAAAAGAATAGTCATCAGCAAATATAACAGTACATTCTGTGCTCATGTATGCAGGCATATCATTTATAAATAACAGGAAAATCAATGGGCCAAGTATGGGGGACTCCTAGGTCAATATCATAAAAATTTGATCGCTCATTTGCAACTTTCACATATATTTGTCTGTTTTCAAGATAGGACATTAGCCAGGATAAGAAATTATCTCTAAAGCCCAGATTGTATAATTTTTCTTTCATAATGTAAAGATTCAAGGTGTCGAATGCTTTCGATAGATCGAAGAAGAGTGCTCCAACATACCTTTTCTTCTCGATATTTGTATAAACATACTCAAAAAAGTCACAGGAAGCACTCTCCGTAGATCTACCCGGACAGAATCCATTCTGGTGTTTTGTGATCATATCATATTTCGATAGAAATAATAGAATTTTATTGTAAACAATTTTTTCTATTACTTTGCTCATTATTGGTGGTACAGTAATGGGTCTATAGTTCTGGATATCAGTGGAGTCTTTGCCTTTGTACACGGGAGTAACAATGACCTGGTATTGAAGTTTCAAGCTCAGCAACATTATTAAAGGGGCGATCTCTGAAGCCTTTTTGTTTTAAGTATCCCCATAAGAAATAATCCAGAGGTGTAAGGTCTGGAGAACGAGGAGGCCATCGAGGATCGGTATTTCGTCCTAACCATTTATTACGAAATGTCCTATTCAGCCACTAAGAAACATTTCTAGTAGAATGGGCAGAACATCCTTCATGTTAGAACCATCCTTTTTGCTGTTCTTCTAATACCATATCATCCAAAAACTCTCAAATTTCAGTTTCCAGAAAGTTAAAGTACATGTCACCATTCAAATTCTCTCGAAAAAAAACGGACCTAGTAATGTATCATTTAATATACCACTCCAAACGTTTGTTTTCTGATAGTATTGATTTTTGTTGTCAATAATAAAATTTGGGTTGACATCTGACCACCATCTGCAATTTTGTGATGATAGAACCCCATTTGTTGTAAAAGTCGATTCATCTCCAAACAGGATACATCGATGAAAATCTCTTAGTTCTTCTATTTCACCCTGAATCCACATGGAAAAATCATATCTCAAATCATATTCTCCTTCTTGCAATGTACAAATGAATGTAAGTTTGTAAGCAAGGTACTTATGTTTCTTGAGAATACGCTTCACAGAGGTTTTTTTTAAGCCGGTATAATCACTAATTTCTTGGGTGGACCTTCTAGGATTTTCTACTACTGCTTGAAGTACGTCAAGCTGGTTTTCTTCTGTGCAAACAGGTTTCGTACGCTCCATATTATGTTTATATTCTAGTGAGCCGGTCTGTTTGAAATTCTTTAAAATTCTACTTACATTTGAATAGCAAATTTGTTTGTCTGGATGCCGCTCGTTGAAAATATTTGCAGCTTCGCGCATCTTTTCATAATCATCACCATAGATTAAAACTAATTCTGCCTTTTCAGTTAACGTTAATACTACTGGGCGAGGCATTTTCAATTAAGGACAAATATGAAAACGTTTGACAGGCAACTTTCAAGACGCCACACTATCAAACTACAGTATTGTTTTCGGGCGTTGTGTTTTTTGTTTATGGCTATCTGCGATAGATTTTGGAGTGTTTTTTAATATCTGTTCTAGTTGAGGCATTGTTGTCAGAAGAACAGAAATTTTATACTTTTATTGACAGTTTATTCATGTTCTGTTAAATATCGTTGCAACAAACATGAAGTTGACGGTCAACTAAAACAATACAAATCCAAGTAAATTTTACAAATACACTTTAATTTGATAAAAAATACTCTAACCTGATTTGATTGTGGCTACTTCACATACATATTAAATCAAAATAGTAAAAATATGTATCATACGGGATTAATTCAATATTTTCCAAACGAAAAAAAAAATTCGAATAGCAGGCCATGACTTCGTATCTGAACATAACTTTTAATTCTAAGCAAATTTTTTCTTCAACTTATCTCTATATTTTTTTAAATAAGGGTACTTTACTCTTGAACGAACTTTATATTTTTTGGCCTATCCTGTATGGTGTTTGTCAGAAAGCCATTTCAGGTATAGTTTTGGAACATGCACCAACTTTTGTCAGGAATAAAATTTTCTGAGAATTCGATAATAAACAAGTTTCCCATTTGTTGCACACTTAGTGGACCACACTGTATAAAATATAATTGACATTTTCCAAAATAACGTCAAACTTCGTATAACATAAACAAAATATGAAACAGTTTACAAAAAATAACCTAATTTTCTTTGGTTTCCGACGAGATCAAAATTGACACATTGAAGGTACATTGTTCATAATATATGGAATGGCTTGAAAATTTTCATCATACTTTATACATTAGCGGAAAATTACTCGTCTCCACGATTTCAACAAACACGTTCCTTCCTCTTCCAGAACAATCACGTTTTCCCTCGATATATGTAATATTGTTTAAAAAAATGTTTAAAGTTGTTGTTTTTCGTTAACCAGCTGTCGTCCCCTTATGAACGACAACCCTCAAAAGTCGAAACTTGTGCGAGCCAAGGATTAACGAAGTCTTACCTTTTAATGTGCGATTCCTAGCACGATCCGAGGAGAATATCGAAAGGAGGTCCGTTGGTCACCCATCCAAACCATGGCCTCGCCTAGCGTTGCTTGGCTTCAGATATCGCTGAACCGGCGCTCTCCGTTCGAGCTATCCCCGCGGATATATTGAAATACATTGTAATACATTGTAATACATTGTAATATATTGTAATATAATGTAGAATATTGTAATTCGATGTGAAACAATGTAATTTTTTGTAAATGGTTGTAGTTTTATGTGAACCGACTTAATACTTTAGTTCACTGTGAATCATGATATTTTACTGTATAACTACTTACACTGAAATAGTTCAATTTTGGGCTCACATGCTTCAACTTATGAACTTACCATGATTATTCGAATACACAGATACAATCATACTCTTGAATATAATAATCTTCTCAAAAGAATAATTATTTTTAATTGATGAATATACTCCTATTTCAAATTGATTGAGATGTTTCATTATTTACATAAATTCTCTTGAAATGAATTTGCTTGCAGTGAAAACATTCTACTCTTCATCCTAGAAAACACTCATTTTAACTCACTGCGAAACATAATCCTACTACCCGTGCCACGTGACACATGCAAGCAATGAGCAATCAAAATAGCTGGTGGCGCTGCGACCTGTGAATACGACTTCCATTTCGACCATTCCATCCAGTTTGACCATTTCGGTTTGAGGTTATGAGACAATGCGTACCTAAATGAATGTTAGTTTTGTGCCTAGTGGAAACAATACAAACAAGGAAAATACAATATTGAAAATTGAATTTGGCTCATTATGGGACAGTTGTGAAAATGAGTGAAATATTTTTTGGTATTCTACAGTTTTGTGTCTAAAAGCGAGTGGAGTTGTTTATATATTCAATCAAACTGCAATATGCGTCACTACTAACTGGTTTTATTGAGAAAAAGTTATTAAACTTAAAACTATTCTCATATAAAACCATTATTTATACCTTAATAATTCGTAGTTGTGAATCCATGCTTTGTTTAATCTATTCAATGTTGCCAAAATGATAATGGCTTCCATTCTATATTTTATAACCAAGTGCAAAGAACTCAACCTCCAAGTTGATAGAATAATTTCATTCATTCATTATTGAAATTGCAATATTCTTGTCTCGACCTACTGCCATGATTCAACAAAAAAAGTGCCCATTATTGAAGCTAAAATATTCTTGCCTCAACCAACTTATGAAGCAAGTGTTCACTTGTTTCAAAATATTTTCCTTGTAGGTGGCCAAGAGTAATCCGTAAAAAATCAAACTTAGCGGCATTCAGACAGATTTTAAAATTCCTGAAAAAAGATTCTCCTCGAGCAGGATTCGAACCCACGACCTCCAGATTGCCGGTTGGTGCTCTACCAACTGAGCTACCGAGAAGACATGCTTTCCATCTGCAAACCGGGATACCGCTTTTTCCTAGAATTTTGGTGTTAGTAATGTCACCTACAAACTAAGGCGTTTGTAGGTGTTGGGAAAGTTAGTTATTAGTGGGGAACTCATTCGCTTCCAATGATCATCAAGATCCTATTTACCTTTCACACCTAGCATCGTCGACATATAGCGATATTCAGCAGGGATCGGGTATGGATCTCCGACCACTGAACCAGGTGGCAATCAAACTAATATTTGGTTGGACCTATTCAAAAAAATATAATCTCTTTGAATTGATGCAAAAAATCCTTATCAGTATACATTTCATGTAATTTTATCTACTTTACCCTCATTTTTCACAGTGTGTATATAATGCATCGTCTCCGCTGGCTTCCTGTATATATTCATACGGCATTATTGAAAGAATATTTTGAACAAAACTTGAGATGCTAACTACAGATTTTCTTGCATAACTGAAAAGAATTTCTGAAGAACGAGTCACAGGAAGCAATTTTTCATCCTAATTAAAACTTGAAATATGTCCTCTGAACGAACAAGCTCTGTGCTGTCTTGAAACTCCGCCGGGAAAAGCGGAAAAATAAAACATGGGAAAAATAAACGTTTCTTTTAGACTTCATTAAAATTTTCGTCGTGTTTGCCTAAATCGAGCGGATGATATTCAGATATCTTAAAGCGGCAAGATCGCCCTTGTTCGGTGTAATTGAAGTTCCCCGAGGAAATTTATGCAGTATTGGATTTATCGTTGGGTAGCAGTTTGCTCGAGATTTCGTTACTTAGAGGATTTAGCTAGAAATATGAGGTGTACGTTGCGAGATCTGAAAAACGTGCTTGTTGTCGGTATATGCAAACGAAATGTGCTTTCTGGAGATTTCTATTCATCTCTAGACAGGGTGATTAGGGAAAATATTTTGTAGAAAGCTTCGTTGCCTTGGAAATATCCCACATAATGTTTTTATATAGAAGCCCAGTTAACACAAACTGATCTGAGATGATAGTGGGCTTCATTTTCATATTTTAGATCACATCAGTCAATCGAAAAGTGACTTCCATTACTATCGCGAAAACATCTATTCGGTGCCCCGTTGGTCAGTTCGAGACATCAAATTGTGATGGCAAATGTGAGTCGAAACTATAGCCCAATGTGACATACCATTAATACTTCGGAATAAAATTCACATTGAGATCGTTTTAACGTATCTAACAATGTGGAATTCAATGAACTGGTACATTCCGATTCTCGTATATGTCACGAACACTTCAAATTTAGAAGTCTATGATGAATTCACATGTACGATTTTGTATGTCATAATTGTCAATAACACGCCTGTTTGTCACACAGACTTATTCAGAGTTCAATGTAAGTTCAAATTAAAAATGAACAGAAATATCTAAAACAGCAATAATTGTAATGAACAGATTCATTTCAGAACTTCAACTTTGACATTCGTTAAATATTATTTGCAACATACTAAATTTGATGTAACGTAGTAAATTTTTTATACATTCACACATTATATTATGAAATAGACAGGAAAAAGAGACGAGTTCAAATAATGTATAGTGTGTTGATTTCACTGAAAATATGAACAGGATGTTCATAAAGTCATCTGCGACTGAAAGTTGGAATTTAGTCGCCATTTTCCATCGTACAAGATAACCTCTCTTGGAAGGGATTCATGTTCATGTTTTAAAGAGAAACATTCTCAATTGAAAATTGAATCAATACATGACTCCTCTGGAAATGGAAAAAACCTGAGTGATACTTTTGAATAACATTATCCCTTATTTCATTCATAGATAAGAATATCCAATGGAAACTGGACATTTAATAAATAATCAACTATCTGAATGAAAATGCAAATTTTCACTTTCAGATTGTTTCTCTCAAGTTATATAGGGTCTCAATATTCAATTGGTAACATGAATAAATATGAAATATGGAAAATTAGAGGTTAAAACAAATCTCACCTGTTTCAACATGTGAATAGAAGTAATACTTCACCCCGATTATCCCAAGCAACAATGAATTATCTATCATGAATAATAATGGGATGTTAGAAAACAAATACGTGAGTTGATTCCATATAGTACATTATATTTATATACTTATCATTTTGTACTTATTACCGTTCTATTCCTAGAAGAGGTACTCAGAATTATTGCTAGAAATTTTTGGGAAAGGGAAATTGAATGACATTCATGGAGAGATAGTTTGGGGTAATATCATTTTGAAATCTCAATATGTTTTGGTGCGAAATAAAATGTTTCATGGTGAATTTACTCCTGATGTTTTTACTATTGAGATCAAAATGAATATATTGAGTACAGTGGACTGGAAAACCATTGTCCATATTAAACACTTCGAAATTCAAGAAATTAACAAAATATTTTCGATACAAGAAGAGGTTTTACATATCCGAGTTGGTTCAAAAATAGTTTGTTGCATATTGAATGATGATGATAAATTCAAATGGTAATTCTTGTAATCTGATTCTGACAAAAGATTCACATTGAAATCGCCGCATAATATGTATGTCTTGAAACTTTTGTGCACTGTTCACTCTATTCAAAACCTTTTCAAAATTATTGATAAAAACAGAAAAATTTGCAACTGTGGAACTGTGATTAAATTTTCAATTTTAATCAAACTTAATTCAATTACTTGTTTTATGACCAGTTCCTCATATTTGTCTAACATTCAAGCTGAATCAATAGAAAAGTGTTTCCTGACAAACATGGCTGAGCCACCATTTTTAAAAGTAGAGAGGCTTAAGCTTGAAACCATCACAAAGTCATTGATGAATCAAAATTCCTGAGTGTCATTGTGGTAGTGCTAAAGGACAAAAAAACATGCTTACCATAATCATCAAAATATCGATTTAATTCTGCGATTTTGTTGCTAATGCATGGATGCATGAGAGTTTTGGGTGTAAGTTATACCGTTTGCCGTCAAACGAATCCGTTGTTGGAGAGTTCTGTTTTCTCTTGGTGGAAAGCCTGAATTCTTCATCAGTTCGTATCTGGGGAATGTTTGCTATGATATTTCCCACATTCGGATTCAGCATGATAGCACTTTTCATTTGAGAATTTGAAGAAGTTGCCATTTCATTTGGTTGTATTGGTCAATATTTCTTTTAGCTTGCATGTTGATTTCATCTTGAAGTAGTAAATTGAGTTTTTTTCAAATTTTATGATGTCCACAATTTGTTATCAATTGATAGGCCTTTTTTTTAAGAAAATACCGCACAACCATTCAGTTGAGCGCGTACTTTATGGAAAAGTAAACAGTTTCCATCAATTTGTTCTTGAGGATACCTCTCAGAATCTATTATGATTTTAGTTCCATTCAGTTTACTCGCAGATATCAATATTATTGGTTTGTGTTTTATGCTCATCAACTTTACTATCCTAGGTCGTCAACATAAAATATATTCTATAATTTCCATTTCTAGATGTGCAATTATCTACGAAACTTTATTTTCGCAGTAGCAGCTGAATAATCATGGTGACTATCATAGCAAGAGTTCAATAAAATCACATTCACGGTTTGTAAATCGGATTGTATTTTCAAAACGTGGTGGGAGATGAACTTTCATAACCAATTGAAACTGACAAACGACATGTTCTGAAATTTATGAAATGATTACTCTTCCTGATTCTGAACTCTGTTGCACCCATCTCTTTCAGGGCTGTCTGCCTGAATTCAGAATCATAGAGAACATTTCTGCCAACCTACAAAATCGTTAGTTCCGGCCTTCCCTATTCTCCTGATAGTCGGCATTATTTCGGAGCATTCATGCAATCTCACACCTTGAAAGTATCCAATTCCGAGAAAGGAACGTACCCGGCAATCATTACTGGATTGTGAAGTGGGGTGACAATATACCGGGTGATTCAGACTGGTTTTCACGGTTCTGTTATCCTTTCTTATTTTATGTAAAGATCTTAACTTACCTAGTTATCTCACATATCAAACTGCAAGCAATTCAATGAAAATATCTGTGGCAAAGTATACTGGTGAATCTCAATCCTTAAGGGTTGATTAGAATTGAAATATTGCTGCTTTGTAAACCTTCTGATTCTGATAAAGTTTGAAATGATGAGAAAATCTTGTTACGGTAAACTTTTGAGATGCCCCACGTTGGGCGCCATTTTAATGTTACGGTAAATTTTTGAGGTGCCCAGACTTACTCACCGACTATTGAGGAACCATCAACATAAGCATTGCTCTGCTAGGTCAAAATTTCCAGCATAAGGCTACCTAGGGGAGGCATGAACTTTTGAAATGTTCACAATTACAATATTGGATTCTTGTAGATACCATTGCTTGCAAATATACCACAATAAATTTTCTATAGGACTTCTAATGATATCAAAGATTATATAACCACCTGTACATAAATCGATTAGGAAGAAAAAATTTAAAATAAACAAATAGCGCACGATCGTGTCTCTGTTACGACCCTGAATGAGTACAACCCGTATTCTTAACAGTACTACTGTAATGAAATTATATTCATAGATACACGGCGTGAAAAAGGTTTAGGTCTTACCCAAGAAATTCTACTGAATATTCATTACTATTTAAGGACGACAAATAAAGAAGGTACATTCGGTTAACGAATTAGAATAATATCCCAAAAGTATACGAAATGTGAATAGCTTATCTGTTTCCAAGAAGTAGAGTAGAGTACAGTAGAGTAGAGTAGTTTATTTGACCATGTTATGTACATAAAAAAACATTTATGGTAAGTCACAAAAACAATATTGATTCAAGATCAATATTGACATATGGCATTATGAAATCAGTAAAAAAATATAAAACCTTAAAAAATATAAAATATTCAAAACTACAGAAATACATTTAAAATATCGAAGAATTTGGCAATCCTGAGTTTTCAGGGAGTAAAGAATAGAACATTATAAAAAAATACATTGAGATTTAAAATTACATACATAATGAGCTAAGACAATGTAGATATCAATATCATAAAAACAATGACTAAGTAGAAATGTTTTTACTGCCTTTTTAAATGCATTGAACTCCAATACTTTGACTGAGCAATCAAGGATATTGTAGAGTTTGAGATTCAATGAGGTTTTGCAGCTTACAGCAAATCTATGTCGAGAAATAGTCAGCAGATCGGCAGATCTTGTGTTATAGCAATGTGAGTCAGAATGTCTAGAGAAATTGCTCACATTTTTGTGTATTTCTAAAAGGACTGTAAATATGATCACTAAAACCCAAGTTTGCCAAAATTCTGATAGCTTTTTCCTGACATTTGAAAACTGCTATAGCGTTTTTTGAATTTCCCCAAAGTAGAATACCATAAGTGAGCACAGAATGAAATAAAAGTATGTCATTCTCGATACACTGTGATTTGTGAGAAATTTCAATTGTCGTAGTAAAAACAGAGTAGAAGATACTTTTCGAACCACGTGATCTACATGATTGGACCAATTCAATCTATCGTCAATAACGAGACCAAGAAACGTTACATGATTTCCATCTTGGTACGTCGTGTTAGAAGAAATTACAACCCCTTGAGTTTTGCTTTCATTCAATTTGAGTTTATTTTCAGCAAACCAATTTTTTGCCGAGGTTAGGCTCTCAGATGTGTATACGGTTATAGTGTTATATGATTTATCAGAGCACACAAGGGTTGTGTCGTCAGCGAATAAAATACATTTTGTAGGTGCCACGTATCGACAGAAGTCATTGATATAAACCTTGTGGTACACTGTGTTCAATTTTTTTGAAGTCAGATCTAATATTGTTCAACTCTACACATTGGAATCTTTCTGAGAGGTAAGAACGAATTAGATTTAATGTGGTGCCTGTCATTCCATAGTGACTCAGTTTTTCAATTAATATGTCATGCGATATGCAATCAAAGGCCTTCATTAAATTGCATAGAGTCAGGCAAGTATGCCAGTCACAATTTTGAAGGCGGCTTGTGTCGTGGATTTATTTTTGCGGAAACCATATTGTGACTTGCTGAAATAGAATCTGTTTTCGAAATAGGAGTACAATCTTTCTTTCAGAATATATTCAATGATTTTACCGATGATGGAAATAATGCTGATTGGACGATAGTTATCTAACAAGGACTTGTCTCCTTTTTTGAATAATGGTATTACTTTGGAGATTTTGAGTGCTTCTGGGAAGAAGCCATTATGAAAAATTTGATTTATCAAGTCGGTAAGAGGAACGATTAGTTCTGCTACAGACTTAATTAGACGACTGTTTAAATCATAGATGTCGCGAGAGCTGGATGAGCTCAGTTTATTGATTGCAGCAAATACTTCTTGTGAACATACAGGTTCCAAGAAGAAAGAGTGGGCAGGAGAAGGGAGATTTCTAAAGTTATATGAGCTATGAGAGTTTAGCATCGAAAGAGATTTGATGTTTTTTTCGGCAATTGTACAGAAAAATACATTAAAATCATTTTCTGAAAATTCTTTTATCCACAATCACCTTATAATTGAAGTTTTATCCACACTTATGAACCGTATAAAGTACCACTTTATCCACTAGTGGAATAATGAAATTACTTTATTCCACTAGTGGAATAATGAAAAATACAATCTTGAATATCAATCACATTTTACTTATTTTTTATTTATTTATTTATTTATCAGAAACATACAGGTTACCCTAATTACATGTTCCTGCTTCTAACAACATGAATACATATTACAACATAACATAATAATTCATTAATATTAACTATATTAGGTATTTAAGTTAAATCAGGGGGTAGGGGGTAGTCCGTAAAAAAGACAACATCATTAAAATCATTATAAATTTTTTATTGCTGAGACGGCTTTTCTGAAAGATCCAAGACTTGAGCTAAATATATTCAGGCTGAATTCTGAATGGTATTCATTGAATAATTGGCATATTTTTTGTAAGCTGTCTGTTGCATTGGCTAAAAAAGTAAGTCTTCTAGGACGTGTACGATAGTCAGGTACGTATAAGTTTATTTGCTGAAGTAATTCCGGTGAGTTGACATAATAATTTATCAATTTATAAAGAAAAATCAGACATCGTTTTTTCACCAACTTCACAAATTTTTACAAATGGAGTCGATAAACAATTGAAAATACATAGCCACCATTCAACACCTCCCGATATTTTTGTATGTTATTTCAATGATTTTTGAGGAGGTGACAGCAAAACGTCAAATAATTTTGTGATGAAAAATTTCCGCGATTATGATTCTAAATTAATGTGATTGTGGATAAAACGTTGTATTGCATGCGTGTTTTAGATACATTTTATTTGCTTAAGAAATTTAAACGCTCGAGCTTCGCTCTTGCGTTTAAACATTCTTGCGCAAATAAAATGATATCTAAAACACTTACACAATAAATAACTATTATGTATTTCTTGTGATGTGATTTATTTCCTTCTGAATTTATTCCAACACGCTCGAGATAAGTTTGTAGAGTTGACCATATATTCATCATACGCCTGTTTTTTTTGCCGTGACAATTCCCTGTTATACCTTTTCTTCATTACTTTATATGCTTCAGCATCCTCGGGTTGTCTAGACGCTTTGGATATTATTTTTATTGCTTCTAAGTCACTCTTCATGATTTTCAGATCATTATACCAATTCAATTTGAAAGGACGTCTTGTTCACTTTTTCTTTTTCGGAAAACACACGCTTGCTGAATTTTGGAGGTTATCAATGAAAAATTTACATTTTGAGTTAAGGTCATGATCATTAGAGTCCAGGATACTCCAATTTACTTCAGAAAGAATCAATTTGAATTGATCCAAACCTGCTTGTGTTAGTGATTTTTTCATCATTGTGGTCATCAATAGATTAATTCATTATCAAGAATTGACCTATGTGGAAGTAAGTTCTGCGGTGACTCTTGTGGTTTTACAAGCTCCTGTAACTACGCTTCACTCAAGGTTCCGGGACTCTGCAATACTCCATGCTCTGCTCAAAAACAAGGCAACATATAAACTGTGAAATACTTTATCGCATCTACAATCTGCTGCACTTCAAGACTGCAAAGGATTTCCTACAGTTGGAAATAGTTGTTCATCAGGACACGGTATCGGTTCCATTGGTTCTACTAGGTCAGCGGATTTTTCAACAACATGAGAGGTCTGAACTTGGGAGTTAACGGCTAGGTAGATTCGGCAAGGAACTAAGATTCAAAAGTATAAAAATTATCCGCAATGAAAATTTCAACTTGCTGAAATGGAGAAAAGTCAGCAACAAATTTTACTTGGACGATTTTTCTTTGTGTGGTATATTTTGATCATTGCAGGGCTCCCAGACACTTATTATCTCAGAAAACGGGAAAAACTTTTGTCAGTCCAAAAAAAAGGAACCAAAACGGAACAGTAACATCCACGAAAATGGTCACGCACACATAGTAACAAATTGAGAAAAATCAGTGCATGTTTCATTCACAGCAATATTTGCTGGCGGAAGTGGCAGAAATATTGTCCGCAATGAAAATTCCACATATTCAAAATGAAGAAGAGGTAGCAAAACATTTTACTTCGACAATTGTTCTTGGTGATGATATATTTTAAAATACCCTTAATGCAAATCCACCAATTTATTTGCTATAGGGTTCCTTGGACATGTACGTTGATTACAGTAGAGTCATCGTTCAAGGGATGAGAAAGTTATAGTGCCTCGAATACCTTATTGAATCACCCGGTACAACGTGGATGTAGCAGCAATGTAATGAACGAGATGAAAGCGGCTGGCTTCGGAAAATACTCGATACCTACGTGTTCGAACGATTGATGTCGATGAAAAATTGAAAGACGGGATATCATTGCAGCATTACTTCGTGTTCTGTCTCTGGAAACTACTTTATCTGTACATGTCCATGTACAAACATTTGATTCTTTCTTGGTTTTAGGCTATAGTTGATACGTGAACGAACTCTTGATGTTAGGGTGTAAACGTTGTGATCTACCCCAGGTATAGCACCTCATATTGTTCATATCTTGATTTCATATTGTACCATTATTATAAATGAAAAAATAATATTGATCCAATCTTATTGAATATTGAAAAACAATATTATATTAATAATATTGGTGGAGTATTGGCTCCACCTAATCTGAATGAAGATTGTCACATATTAGAATGGGTAAGTATTGATTGAATAATTGTGATCTATATCGATAAAACAACATTGTCAGAATATCGTTCCGAACATCTAGGATCAATATTGTAATACCAATATTCCTCTCGGTTGTAGAGATTAAAAACAAAATTGTAAATACAAATTTTATAGCAAATTAATTAAATATTATTTCAGTAATAATCAACAAGTCATATCAACCTACATAAAATTGTTACGAAAACCTATGTTAGGGGCGAAATTTGGGGGGTTTCACGCCGGTTACGTACCCGATAGCTCAGTTGGATGTGGATTCGATAATAAAAATAGATTTCGATATGATCGAAATATGGGGTTTAATTTTCCGGAGCGCCACGGATTTATCGCCATTGAAAAATCTGATACCACCGAGATGGAATGGGACAACCCAATGCCCACTGCACTAATATTACACAAATAATGGACTATATACCTATACTATGGCATCGAAATAATATGTATATACGTATTGGTTTTGTTTTCAATCCTCCACGCGGATTACTTGGACCAAATTAAAGAAATAGTCATGTCCCTTACTAATATATTCAATGATTTCACATACTAAAGAAAACAGAGAACCCTTTACTCCCATATACACCTACTACGTAGGCTTATTATGACAAATACCTGTCAGAAAAGAACTACTCCCCTGGCTAAAACCACGACGGGTATTGAATTAAATCTAACAGAGGACGCAATTGCAAGTGTCAACCAGCCGACTTATGTTTTGATTTGGACAGGATGACCACCTGCAGACTAGTTTCGAAGTTGTTGCCTCTCATCAGTGCAAGGGTAGGTGAACACAGACAGCACTGAAGCCATCTGTTCCCCGTCCAAATCATCACACACTCCGCCGCTTGGTCAACTCTGGTTCACGCGATGAAGCGGTTTCTAGGCCGGTCCACCTAGCGAGCAGAAAGAGAACACACTCCGAATCTCCAGGTTGAGAGATTTATGTAAAGAAAACAGAGTTCTTTGGGAGATCGTTTAGTACCGAAGTCGAACCGGAAACTCAAACCATCAGACATTCCGTCAAAGTCGTCCAGGTGACAGAATACAAAGATCCTTGGACTCGATCGGTAAGGTCATGGAATATCAATATCATGAATGCATCATATTTCTCTCTCTCTCTGTATTTGGTTGGTCGTTGCTTCCTTCAAACAGGCGCATTTGACCAAGCCCTGCTGCGGAAAATCCGTTCCCATCCGGCCTTTAACCGGCGTAGACAGCAAGGTTTCATCAGGGGAATGCAGTTGGCTTGCTCTAGGCAATACTGCATCCCATATTTTACACTTTTTAATTTTTATTTAACAAAACACTTCTATATAATCTGTCAAATGCACGTCTTTAAGACTGCGGACATCACACACATTAACCTGACTTTCCACACAAGACCGCCGTCTGATCTCAACCACTGCCGGAAGTCGAATGAATGCATCATATTTGTTTAGCTCATATTCACGAGATTCAGTGTTGCCAACTGAACTAAAACTACAATCTGCGATCCATCTTCCGAACCAAACTCAAGGTCAAGTATTCGAAAGTGTATGTATGTGATGTATCCAAATGGTATAAATAGAGATAGTTGAAGTGAATTCAAACGACAAAATAACGATTGGAAAATCAAACTGGTTTACACAATAACGGAGAGGAAATGTTTCAGTTCTGTGTTCTAACTAAAGAGCAATATAGTTGTGACCAAAAGTGAGTTTACCAAATAACATGCCGGGGAATGCTGTGGAATGCGGGTTGCATGTATTATGGAAACTTGAACATAGTATGTTATTATATACTTTTAGCTTAAGGTTAGTTCATGTCTGCTCGAATTAGTTGGGAAAAATAGGTACTACAATTCAAAAAAAGATCTACATGACAATGATCCAGTTATCATTTCGAAACAGTGCCATACAGACTGGAAAGTTTATCCCAATGACATAGAATTCCTGACGTTATTATATTAAAACGAGAATGGTTTTCATACAGCAAAACTCTTAACAAATATTGCAATAATAATAGTGATATATAATTCGAGCCCCAGATGCGACTGGGATTTTTTTATTATTAATTTGACCTATTTAATTATCAAAATCTAGTGGCTCGACTGGGGTGAGTCCTGCACGATTCACTGTTGCGTTACAAATAACAGTACTGCTCCTAAGGTGGCGTGTGGAGTTAGTAACAAGGCCTACCCAGAACACAAAGTGGCTAATGACCACAGCGGTCGATGCCACTATAAAAAAACAAAGAAAAAAATATTGATACAATGTACAAAGGAAACCTTTTACCATTGTGGAAATTTTATTATTGGCCGAATATTCAATGAACAATATCTAGATAAAGCACGATTAAACCTGTGTAGCCCTACATATAGAAAGTCGATGATGACTAAAACTAAATTCGAGGTTATTAAGTCAAGTTGCAATTTCAATCATCCATTAAACTTTTCCAGTGGAACTTGTACACAAATTTATTACAATATCGGACCATGGAGATTACTATGAAAGAATAATCTGCTTTCATGAACGCACGAACAATTCAATGGAACAACACATGGATAAACTCACAGAGGAAGCAGACATCAAAGGTTGTGTTTTATCACATTATCATTACTTTTTTACTTCCATATTTCGCGGTGATTATTATTAAAGGATTCCGCTTTTTACTGACTCGCTTTTCAGTGCAGCATAAACATTTTTGAAACTCGGATCGCTAGAACTCTTTGAAGCAATTTGACATTGCTAGTGGAACATATTTGACTTTTCTCTTTGTACCGTATGGAGCAATTACTAACATCTCCTGTGTATTCGTGATTATTCTCAACTATAACTATAGTGAATAAGGTACAATTACACACAGAGAGAAATAAATGTATGTTTTCTACACTTGTGAATAATTTCAGAACAATTTCTTTCTAAAAAGTTGACAGCACCAGATTGTAAATTTTTCTTGTATAATATTGTATTAGAGATTTTGTGCATGAACGATACACTTCAGTGTTGTATTATTCTGAATAGTTTTGTTTGATTTTATCAACCAATATTATTTACTTACCGTATACTGGGAATGAACGAAAACTACCTAAATGTTTTGTTCAAAAAACAAACACAACTTATGTTTTATTGTTGCACCACCTTGTGCATTGGCAAAAGCATTCGACACTGTTGACCATGCAATACTTCTTAACATACTGGAACGTTTTGGTATACGTGGTGCAGTGTTGGATGTCTTTAGCAGTTACTTGGCTAATCGGGAACAATGTGTTAAAATAAACAATACCATAAGTGAAACTATGACTATAAGAATGGGGGTCCCCCAAGGAACCGTTCTTGGTCCAATACTTTTTCAAGCTTATATAAATTCATTGCTCTGTTTAAACGGGAAAGCAAAAATTATATCATACGCTGATGATACGGTCGCAATCTTGAGTGGAAACACATGGCTTGAAACTAAAAATTATGTCCAGCAGAGCATGGCAGCAATTAATAAATGGCTGAGTATGTATCGCCTTTCATTAAACGCAAGTAAGACCCACTATCTCGCCTTCTCTATATCAGCAACAAACAGACCTAATTTCTCCAGTATTAAAGTTCCAGGTATGAAAGATGAAATTAAAGAAACAAACGAGGTGAAATACCTGGGCATAATTATTGACGAAAATCTAAGGTGGAACAATCATATTGACTATCTAACAAAAAAGGTGAGGAAGCTAATATATAAATTTTACCAGCTACGACAGTTTTTATCGAAAAATCTACTGATACTAATTTACAAATCTCTAGCTGAATCACTTTTTCGTTATGGTATTCTGGTGTGGGGGGCAATGTACAAGAATTCTTTACAAAAACTGAACACAATACAAAACTATATTCTAAAAATAATTTTGAAGAAAAAAAGATCATTCCATACAAACCTTATATATACAGAAGACATTAGTAATATCCGTACATTATATTTTCACAGTGTATGTATGTATGCATTCAAAAATAAAATACTTCAGAATTCTGTTCCAACAGCTTATACCACTAGAAGCAATACAAACCAATCGCTACCCACTCCAAAATTCAACAAAAATGTTTGTCACCGTTTCTTAACTTATACGTTACCCAAAACTTGTAATATCCTACCCCTAGAGGTAAAACATATTAAAAATCATAAAACCTTCTCGAGAGAATCAAAAAAATTCATCTTCGCAAATTACTTCAAATTTATTAAAATACTAGAACATCAATAGTTACACTAACATGATATAAAACCATTATTTAATTCTTTACTTTCTGTACACAACTGTAATTTTAGATCAATTAACATTACTTTGTAGCACAACACAAGTGTTAAGTCACTTAGGTGCTTTCTGTACACAATCTATACTCTGTCCCTTATATATTGTTTGTCTTCATTCATACTTGTTTGTTTTATTATTCTTTATTATTATGTTATTAACCTAATTTATCTTTGTATCATACTTTGTATCATACGTATTCTGTATCACTGTATCATTTTGTGTACAATAAATAAATAAATAAAATAACTTGTGGTATACACAAAATATACAAAATTAATCGGAATGTTGTGCGACGAATGTCAACAACTTGTGTAGGTACTATTTATACATAAATTGTATAAGAATGAAGAATGATAAACCTGAAATGTGAGAATTTGTGTACCTAGTTTGTACAAATTGTCACAAATTTGTGTACTTGGCATACATGAATTGTGTAGGAATATTTGTGTACAGAGCAAGGCCAAATTTTATTGGTACCAAGTATGATTTTAAGAAATGATACACTTGAGGCACATAACATCCAAACGGAATGAGATAAGAATAAGCATCACTTTCAACCTGCTCGCTTCTAAATATCTTATTCTGTTCAAAAATAATAAGCCTAATTTTCCAGTAGGTTGAAATAAAATTAAATGTCATTCAGATAACGTTTATTTCATCACAAAGAAATAATAACAAAAATAACTGAACCATAAACTCTAATTACAAATAAACTAACAGAAACACAAAATACCTAAAAAACATAAATGAACAATACATTTTGTTATTATGGAACACGTTGAATAATAGTTGTTCACGCCTCGCTAACTTAGTTAAGTTTTTATTATAGTTGTAGTTTTAGCTATATAGTTTCAGTTTAAATCAGGTACCTCAAGTTTCGCACCGTTCAAGGTTTTGATCATTTTCAAATATTCATTTTATTCACTCAACCAAAATTCCTTTACTGCGTCGGGCAGTGTATTCTAATATTCCAACCAGCTGTGGAAAGGGAGTCGATTTTCACGGGTGTAGAGGGGGAAGCACGGGATGAGAGAACAGTACTCGAATGAGAGGCAGAAAAACCGCGAGCCCGACGAGAAAGTAAAAGTTTTCCGTACTGGTGAAACAGAAGAAAACCCCCCTAGTTACAGTCCACATCTTTTCTATGAGAACGAGTGGCGATTACTGGCCAGTGAGAAGGAAAGTCGCAGGAAACATCCGGTAAGAAAATTTGGCTTTTCTTTACTGCAGCTGGTGGAACCCTAACTCTTTCAAATCGCTAACAATAGTTAAGTTTTAATTAATCTTCGTGTCATACTATAATTATTTAAGTAGGAAGTAGGTGAGATGATGCCCTTATCAAACCGTTACAAAAGATGAAAATGAGTAATTTTGTAGGTTTCAAGTTATAACAAAAAATAATATCAAAACTTACTTTTAAAAATTGTTATCAGTTCGGGAAGTTCCCAACCCCGCAAGTATTCTAACACTTCCATTTGATTCAAAACCACATACACATGGGCAAATAATGAATAATAGCTACACTCAGCCAGCTTCCCTGGACTAGACATTTGGAGTATTTGGACATTCAATATACGACAGGTGCACGCGCGCATGCGTATTTAGTAGGGTGAGAGGACGCCTTGGTCAAGTTGTGGCAAATTACACAATTGTTGAGATAGTGTACAATTTGTGCATATCAAATGGAAAGTGCACAACGGGTGTAAGATATGAGTTCAATGCGTTGTAGATGTTTTCCATATACTTAATTTGTATTTTTAGGCAATGTGGAAGTTCGTGAAAACTATACAAATTGACTTGCACAAATATTTAGTGAATTTCACAAAACGCGTATGATGAAAGAATGGACAATTACACAACGTTGTGCATGAACCTGCTGCAGTATTTTCTCTCTGTGCATAGCTATGAATATTTTGCCCTATCCATCTTTCAGCAAATTGCTCACTGAGTCACTTCCTTACATTGAATAAAAAAGGTAGAAACGTATTGCTTGAAAGTGGATAGATCTTTGTCTGAAAGGGAGGGATTCGTACTAATGATTTGGTATGATCTAATTTCGCTACATATCTGGATACTCATCAATATTCTGCGGATACCTCAAGAATTTTATAGTATCATGATGAAGGTTTTTTCTGTGGAACCCAATTATGTATGCTATGAAAGCGTAAAAGGACTACAACAATTTTTATTTTCAGTTTCAAATATTTTTTCGACTTAGATGTCAGTATTGCTGGGTTCTTGAATTTTGAAATTTTGCTCAAGATTTTGAGATTCTGATCTCAAAATTCCGAATAATATGTCGGAGTTCCGACTTAAATATCGGAATTCCTACCTAATTCTCGGAATTTCAAGTTTTTGATGTAAAAATTCCATCAGTTCATGGCTGAAACGTGGGCAGCCAAAAGAAAAAGACTCGCCGGAGGCGTTAACCTTTTTGTGGTAATTCCTAACGAGTGTACGAAATGGATTGTGATTATGAGAGAAATGTCGTTAACGCACAAAATCATAATGAAGAATATACAAGGAAGTACACAATCCCTTGGCAACATCAAATAAGAAAAATTAAATTAAAGTAAAAAAAAAAGAAAAGGCGTTAAGACGAAACAGCGAGCATATGCCTAAAGTTAACTTTTTAATATTAATTAGAGATGGAATTATCAGCAACTTGTATAGCTGCTAGATAGTTTAGTTAGGTTGGGTAGGGTGTGTTCCTTGATTTTGAGTTGATAAAATCGATACACGGCCGTAACGTGAGCAGCACGCCGGAGGCGTGTCTCTTTCTTTAGGTAATTTATAAATGCGAGCGCAACGAGGATCTGCTAAGATTCCACTTTTTAATATTAACTTGGATAGCTACAATCTAGATTAGTTAGCTTTCCGTTAATGAATTCGGTCCATGGCCAAAACGTGGGCAGCCTCCGGCGTGTATCTTCCTTCCGGTAATCCAGTAATGCTAGCGCAGCCAGCATCTGCTTCGATTTCTCTTCTTTTATTATTATTATATTTTATTAGTATTACCACAAACTTGGATAGATACTAGCTAGGTTAGGTTTCACGTCAATGAATTCTGTCCATGGCTGAAACATTAGGTTAGACTAGGTTCAGGTTAGTTTAGGTTTTCCAATTCATATTCGACGATTGCGCAGGTCTGCACATGCTTTGCAGCAAGCATCTGCTTCGATTTCACTTCTTCATACTGATAGCTGGGATAGTTAGGTTAGATTAGGTAGTGTCTCATTTTTTAGGTATTTTGAAAAGCACACCTAAGTCGGAATTCCGAGATGGAAATCGAAATTTCAAGTCAATGTCAAAATTCCGAGGATATAGTCGGAAAACGCTTAGAAATGAAAACACAACTTTTTGGGACCTTCAACGCTTTCGTACCATCCCGAACTGTATTCAGAAAATTTTGCAAATTGGCTCGATGGATGAAAATTATCAAAGTTAATGAATACCAACGGGTCCTTAAAATTTTATCGATACATTTTTATTTTCCACGAAAACTCCTTGCTTGGCAAAAATATGAAAACAAACCGATTGATAAAATCACGATTCCATAAGGACGAGCGGACGAGTGATTTTATTTAAATTCGGAATGTTCTTGTCAAATAAGCGAGTCTGAGTGATGAAAATTTGAAGAACGAGTTGGATTTGCACAGTCGATTTTTTTTCGCCAATTTGAATTGTGGCAAGTGAATATTCATTCTAAGGAGAAAAAATTTAATTCATTAGTATTTCTTTACACCCAAGGAAAAAAGGAGGAAATTTAATTATTAGAAAATGTACAATTATTGAACATAGTCGAGCGGCTTGAATAATTGGTTAGTTTTCGTTTTGTAGTGTCGAGACCACAATTGTCTTCAGATTTTTTCAACCATTTGCCTATTTCATTCTGACCCACTGGTGAATTTTCATACCATCCAGCATTTGACTTTTTCGAGAAAGTCTATTGGTGGTTATTTTTTGACCAGGTTGAGAAATTAGCTCATTATACAGGTGTACAAGTGTACAAGTGTAAAACATTTGAGGGGGTCATTCCTCATCAAAAACACTATAGGATCTTTCATATAAAGAAACTTCATTGGAGCATCCCATGTTAAAATACAGCACCTTGAAGGGGGTACATAAAATTTGTTTAACAATTTTTTCCACAAGCACTAAAAAAGTTACAGTATTGAAATCAACCTGAAATTTTCTACTACCAAAAAGACACTTAGCCAGTAATTTATTTGGTTTACCCCATGGTTGTAAGGGGTGGAAAACGCAACCCCTAAAATTTATTTCCAATATAACTTTTTGTCTTATTATTTGTTTATCATCAGCCTGTTTCATTCCAAACAAAAAATGTCCCTTGCATGTTTTGCCCAAAATGAACCAGTTCGCAGCAAAAAATTATTTTACGAACAAGATACATATCGCCATAAAACGAAAATACGAAACTAATTTATCTAGTAGGCAGCTATTAGCGATAGTGACAATTAAATTGGTATCAAGCTGTCAGTTTGTAAATTTGTAAACTTGAAGTAATACTAATTGTGTATTGTTGTTCTGTTCTTAATTTGTTACTTTAATAATTCACTTGTTATTAAAATGGCATATACAAAATAAATGAGCAAATGGCTGATATGCATTACGTTTACGGTCTGTCGCAGGGGAATGGGTTAGAAGCTTCTAGAAGATATGCTGAATAGAATATTTTCCCGACTTCATCAACGATTACGAGAATATGGTTCACTCGACAAAAGAACGCAGGATTGTGGTCGCCATCGAGAAGTAATAACACCACAGCTTGAGGAAGCAGTACTTAATTTGATTGAAGAACAACCTACTACCAGATCTTTTTTTCGATTAGGAATCACTCCCTCAAATGTTTTACACTTATTTAGTTATTTAGTATAGTCTTATCGGGGCATCGTTCAGGAATTTCAATGCCAACCATTTTGTTTCTGTGCACTTTTTATTTTCACCCTGGCAAGTTTTACTATATACTGAATGATATTGCAATCGTCCAGTTTCTCCACCTTCATCATTAATTTTCTTTCTGGAAAAATGAAGAAGGCAATTTGCTCCTTTGCTTCCTCGCCAGTCCAATTCATAAGAAATATTGAATGGGTAAAAATATCACCAAATCTTAAATATCAAACAATATTGTACCTAGGCCTCCTATGATCCAGAAGAAATATGTTGCAAACGCGATACATATATTATACGTTATAGATATCTAGAAATTGGCCAACATTACTGATGTTTTCTGACGATTCCAAAAGATGGCGCCACAACTCTCATTGTACAAGGGTGATTATTGAACATTTCTGTTTAGGAATTGAAAATCGCTCCAGAAAGTATTAGAGTTTATTCTTCTTGGCCAGAAGGAACATAAAATTCCGTTTACACGTGTACTCTGTATTCGTGCTATCAATAATTTTTAGTACTGCTCCTTACCAGCATAACAAGAATCAAGACCTAGGATAAGCACATGACCTCGTATAGCTAACCGCAAGTCTATACCTTCAGAGTGTCTCTCAAAAGGTGAATTTAGCTGGTTCAATAAAAAACAATAATATAGAGTGAAATAGCAGAAACATTAGGCAAATAGAAAAAAAATATTAAACATTCATAGAGTTGGAGAGATACTAGAACTCAGTGAGCTCAGTGAATGGAAATGGGTACCAACCTTGGATAATGTTGCGATGATTGCACTAGAGACACTGCAAAAACTTTGACATCAGAAAAATGTAGATGGTTCAAGGGACCGCAGTTCCTTTATAACAATTGAGAAGATTGGCCAACTATTCCACATAGGTTAAATGAAGATCATTCAGATAACACATTTCAAATAGAGCATATCCACGTCGTAACGATGGCAGTTAATCTCTCTGAATCTTTACCACAAATAAAATGACACTACTCTTGGATAAAGTTGTTGAGGATAACAGCGAGGGTAAAACGATTCATCGCAAATTTGTAACATAAAGGACAGATCAAAGAAACTGGTCCATTAACAACTGAAGAACTAAATTGGAGTCGAAAACAATGGTGGAAAGAAATTCAGAGTATTTTTTTTCCTAAGGACTTCGAAAATTTGTAACATAAAATCGAAAACAAAAAATGGAAGACTATTCAAAGTGTCACTTGTTTTGGATCCAGAAGATATTCTCAGAATATCAAGTAGAATTGTGAAAATCAGGTGTTTTGAGGAAATCGAGAAGGAACCCATTGTCCTGGATGGTGATCACCTATTCACAAAAAAATTATACTTCATTTCCAAAGTAAATATAGAGACCAAAGAACTTATACAGTAATAAAGGAATTACGTCGAAAGTTTTGGATTCCACATTTAAATACAACAGTGAAGAAAACAATTCGACAATGTGTGCAATGTAGAAGACAGAGGGCACCTCAAGTTGAACCAAAAATGGGACTACTACCCTAGGAGAGATTACATGTGTATGAAAAACCATCCTCCTTATGTGGTACTGACTATTTTGTCCCTTTCTACGTAAAAATTGGCCGAAGAATAGAATAGAGGTATGGCGTACTCTTCACGTGCTCAACTATTAGAGCCATTCATGTAGAGATAGCTCATTCTCTCGATATGGATGCATGTATCATGGCTATACGGAGATTTTTTGCTGGACGAGGAGCAGTACAAGTGATCTGGTCTGATAATGGTACAAACTTTCATGGCGCGAACCGAGAACTTTTGGAGGCACTTGGAAAACATGACTAATCGAGGCATCCAATGGAAATAAATTCCACCCCTTGCTCCATTCATGGATGGTAGCTGGAAGCTTCTGATAGGATGCTTCAAGAGAGCTCTGGCCGGGATTATGAAGGATAGACATCAAACGGGGGAAGTACTTCAAACTCTTTTTGCAGAAGCTGAGTACATGATAAACAGTTGACCTCTTACCCAAGTATTCAATAATTCTGCTGATCTGGTGAGCACATGTCCAAATGACATTTCAATTGGCAGATCACCACACCAGGGCAATTTACAGAAAAGGATTTGCTATTTAGAAAACAATGGCGAACATCGCACTATTTGGTAGACATGTTCTGGAAACCTTTTTCTTTGCGAGTATATACCTATCCTAGTTGAAAGAAAAAAGTGGAAGAAAGATGATCTAAATATTCAAGTTGGTTATTTGGTTATCATTAACGATACTCAGCTGCCAAGAGGCAATTGGCCATTAGGGACCATTGCCAAAGTCTACGAGGGCTCAGATGGTATTGTACGAGTAGCAGATGTTAGAGTATCAAATGGAATTCTAAAAGTACCAGTTAGAAAACTTCATCGTCTGTATGTCAACTGTGCTAAAAAAGAAGTTAGCACCGAAGGGGAGAATGTTAATGTTGAAGATATTTGAACCTACTTTATACATATACAGAAATCAAGTTGTGAGTTGAGTTTAAGAAACAGATTGATGTCAAGTATTGTCACTATTCGTCAAATATAAAAGTTTACCAAAAAAGGTAATTATTTAATTAGATTTGTCTTTATCTATTATTAGGTTCATTACAATATTCATTGATGAAAACGAGCCATTCAGACGGATTTTCATCAAAAAAGGTAAGTTTCTGTAGTAAGTCTGTCTTCAAGTGAAGAACTTTCCAGGAATATTCATCTGGTTTTTTAACAGGAAGTTTCTGCCGTTTCCTGGTTTCTATCTGGATAAATGTCAGGTATTTCACAAATATCTTCTTCAGTCGGTACGAACCTATTCATCCAGTCATTGATCATTTCATTCTTACGACTGGTTCATGAAGAACATCCACCAACTCTGGAAATATCTTCAACAAAGTCTTTCGCATTACATAATTCTTCCGTTATCTTCATTTTGTCCAACTCTAGCTTTTTCATGATCAATTTTTCTATAATTTCAGCTTTTTGCCTTTCGGCTTCCAACACCATCTCCAACTTCTTTCGCTCAGCAATACTTTTCTTACTTGCAACTGACTTTGTATCTTTCGATATTCTTGTATCAGGGTTATTAGACTTGTCTTTTGATTCCCCGGACATTTTAATATAAGAGTATTTGTCTTCAGTATTCATATTCATACAGTGACTGGTGGCTTTTTTGTTTGCACTGTTTGAGGGAAGTTTCAAACTAAACTTTTCATCTGCATCGTTTAGGTCTGGACCATGATCAGAGAAATAGACCAATGTTTTGGCTTGAAGTCTACTGCTTCTTCTTGGGGCAGTTTTAATCTAATCAATACCAGTTGACGTCTTCTCAGTGTCGACACAATTTTCAACAATTTCTTACCCGGCTCGAAGGACCAATGTAGCTGACAGCAAGTCTATACCTTCAGAGTGTCTCTCAAAAGGTAAATTCAATGAAAAACTTGAGAAAATTTATGACTAAACTCATGACGTTTTCAACTAGATTTTTTATTCTCTCGTCAACTTGACATTAACATTTCAGAGTAAAATATCGGAAACATTAGGCAAATAGAAAAAAATATTCAACACCCTGTAAAACTGCCATTACTTCGTATCGACACACTTTTTATCAAACATGCATCTTCAAGTTTTGTTTTCTTCAAATTGTCATGAAAACCGCCATTCACCAATATCTCATTAAGTCTTGTCCATATATTTCTCTGCAGCTGATTTGAACGTATATAGACTCATGCATTTATATTTATATTTTGTTATGGGCCGTGGTGGCCGTGTTGGTAAAGCGTTCGCCTTTGGAGCGAAGGGTCGAGGGTTCAAAGCCTCGCATGGTCATCGGTCTCGTGCATGGCATCAAACGCTAAAAGGTAAGGGCTGCGTCTTCCCTAGCTCACACAAGTCTCTCGAAGACTTCCGAGGGTTGCGCGTAGGGGTGCAATCGGTTGACGGTAATAACAATTTTATAACAATTTTTATCTTTTCAATGAACGATAAGGAACCCTATTATCATCAGTATTATATAGTATATTGCCATGATAACAATCCCATTACGATGTCACGGAAAGCCAATTTTATTTCTTTCTTTCTACCTCGTGTGTAGTTCAATTTCAATTTGGGGAGACTTAATGTGCATGGAGCCCTGTCTGACGAGATACAATATCCAGAGAGCATCAAGAATCCCAACAGATGTACGGTTTTTGTTGGTCATTAGGGTGGCTGGAAGGTTTTTCTAAAGATTAGGTCGAAATGAGGTAGGTCAGCCCATTACATTTGAATTGATGTCCTGCAGGACAAAACAGGTACACATTTTCGTATGAGATATACTGAACAAATTCATTTGATGAAAAAAATCATCAATGTAACTCTTAAAAAGTTCATAATATCAAAAAAACGTGGGAATGATGTGGAATTATAAAGAGAGAAGGGTATTTCGATGTCACGTCGTTGAAATTATTCTTATAATTCATTTTAAACTTTCCATTTCGTTTCATTTCATTTTTTTTCAGAAGGATTTGCCGATATATAAATATCATTGATACATACTGGGTGACCCAGGGGTGTGTGCATGGTCCATAACTTTTTTTCTATGCAAGCTGTCGACTTGATTTTTTTTTTTTTTTTGAAATGATAGGTTCAAGAATTAGCACATTCTGAAACTATTTTCATTAATATACAGGATGTCTCATATTGAAATACACAACTGAGATCTGTTTTTTTTAAATGGCAACTCTCCGTTTTTGTTACATTTTTGGATTCGCCACTAAATTGTCGATATAACACACCCTGGTTTCATAGACTTATCTGCAATAGTTTTTGACTTATGTCAATTTATGTGTCGAAATAGCGTCGTGCATGGACCCTCAGAAAAATTCATAACTTTCAGAACCATTCAAGATAACTTAACCTACTCTTCCTCAGACAATTCCTTAAGCTTCAGCGCATCTTTTGAAATACAGCCGAACTTGAAGTCAATGTTCCATCACCTACTACGATTTGTTTCAAATGACAATTTACAAATGGCAATAACTCGATTTTTTCAAATGCAACACTGTATTTTATTGCAACATTGCATGGCATTTTCTAAGAGTGTTTTTTCGATATAGGGCTTGTGGGGTTTACTTTGTGAAGTTCGCAAAAAATGTTGAAAATAAGAAATGAGGATGGTTTCTGAGGAATCTAGTAGGCCGCTTTCGTAAAATTTGATACATCCTTACAATTATGGAAAGAATATGTTTTTTAAATTGTGATATGAACAGGAATACATGACAAAGAAAATACTTCTAGTAATACTTACAAGAACAGGAAAGAGTGACTAACGATAAACCATGTAAACATTTTGGGAAAGGCTACTTATAACTGCTCAATTGGGTCACCATCATGTTTCACACAAGCTGCTAGTTTTCTTTTAAATGAATCCCGAACTCTAGCAAGCATTGCTCCATTAGTTGAACAGAAGGCTTCCGTGATCCTTTTCTTCAAATCATCAGCAGTTGTCTGACGATCTCTGAAAACCCTTTGCTTCACGTACCCTCAAAGAAAAAATCTAGAGATATGGTCTGGGGATCGTGCGGGCCAAGGAATAGTATCTCTTCGACCTATCCAACGATTAGGATAGGATTGATCTAAAAATTCTTGAACTATCTTATGGTTATGCACTGGCGCACCATCGTGCTGCAACAACATGGTGGTTCTTCTAACATTCTCGGAAGATGTTCGCGAAGAAAATGAAAATATCTTTAATCATTCAGCACATTGTCGAAGAAGTACGGTCCAATAATGTGATTTCCAATAATTACTCCCCAAACATTAAGCGACCATCGCTGTTGGTGATCAAGTGTCCTCAACCAGTGAGGATTTTTGACTGAATAATAATGCATATCATGTTTGTTGGCCATGCCATTCATTTGAATACAAAACGCAGCTCTATTTGCAAAATCCTCACCATACAATTCTTGATGTAGGTTCAGATGAAAAGGATGGATCTTATATTTCAATGTTATTCTGTTAACACTACTTCGTGAAATATCCGTTTTCGTTGCTATTTCGCTGGTGCTTACGTGACGATTTTCCTCTAGCATCCATAAAACTTGCAACTCATTTTCCTCATTGGTTTGACCACCAACAATTTCCTACTACCTACTACCAGTGAGTTCAAACCAATCTCTTAACTTTTGGAATGAAGATACCCCTGGAGTTCTTGCTTCTGGATATGTCTCATGATAGATTCTGCTTGCTAATAAAGGATTTCTGTTTACTTCGCCAATACCGTAGACCATAATTACTAATTCTTCGCTAGTGAAATTCATTTTTAATAATTCGACGTGTACAATTATTCACAGTACAAGGATATGTCAAATTTCACGAAAGCGGCCTACTAGATTCCTCAAAAACCATCCATATTTCTTATTTTCAACATATTTCGCGAACTTCACAAAGTAAACCCCACGAACCCTATATCGACGAAACGCTCCTAAAAAATGCCATTGAATGGTGCAATAAAATACAGGGTGTTGCATTTGAAAAAATCGAGTTATTGCAATTTGTGAATTGTCATTTGAAAAAAATTTAGTAGGCGATGGAAGTGTGCCTGTATCTCAAAAGATTCGCCTTAGCTTAAGGAATCGCCAGAAAAAAAGTAGGTTGAGTTATCTTCAATGATTCTGAAGTTATGAATTTTTCTGTGAGTCCATGCACGACGATATTTTTACATATATATTGACATAAGTCAAAAACTATTGCAGATAAGTCTATGAAACCAGGGTGCATTATATTCCTGAACTATTCAATGATGAATTTCAAAAAGAAACTCACGACCAAACTTCTCGACATCACATAGGTTCACTTCCATAAACTGTATAGCCATGTACCTGGACACTCTGTTAAACAAAAACTGTATACGCATGATAGCAAAATGTAAGTAATTATTATTAAATTACTTGTTGAATTATATATTTCTGTTACTCCTTGAATTATATTTCTGTTAGATGTAAGTTATTTCATGTAAGTATTTTTTTTGTTTTTCTTTTTTACGGTTGTGTTGAAAAACACTGTTTCTACAGTGACACTCCGCCAATTCACATATATTATTAATGGATGTTTCATTTATGTATAACTAAACTATTATTATTATTATATCGACAATTCAGTGGCGAATTCAAAAATGTAACAAAAACGGAGAGTTGCCATTTTAAAAAATAGAACCCAGTTGTGTATTTTAATTTGGGAAATCCTGTATATTAATGAAAATATTTTGAAAATGTGGTCATTGTTGAACATATCGTTTGAAAAAAAAATCAAGTCGATAGCTTGCATAGGAAAAAGTTATGGGCCTTGCACACACGCCTGGGTCACCATGTATGTATATATTGTGACATTTATGCGTTGATACCATAGATAAATATCACTCAATATGAATTGCTATGTTAAATGGGTTGAAACCTCTTCATAAATTCAAAACAGAATGGTGTGGGAACTCCCTAATCATTCAGTTTGCTGTTAATTGTGGGGGAATTCCATTTATTTGATGTGTGAATCCCCTTACTGTATGCGGTCGCGTGTGTCTGCTTTTATGTTCGTATTGAAAACACATGCACTTCACGTTGTAGCCGTTGTACGTGGTAAGTGCATTTGAGCAAAATAAATCCAACAAAATACCCAAATCTAAAAGTGCAATGTGGCAAACATTTGAATTCGTAGATACAGCCAGTAACACTGAGAAAAGGGATAAATGCAAGAACTGTAATATGGGAATATCTTCCCGCATGGAAAAACATTTGGTCACTTGTGATAAAGCTGAGAGGGATGTTCATTTTCAGTCGTTTCGTTTAAAAATAAGAAATATCTCTAAATCAAAACAGTGAATAAATATCAAAATTTGGTATATATATATATATATATATATATATATATATATATATATATATATATATATATATATATATCGGATATATTATATAAATAAAGATTCGATATGTTGATAATAATGTAAATATCATGATATTTACGGAACCTGATTTTCAGTCTCAAAAGGATATAATAACTATACATGTGACAATGTCAGGAGTTAGACAGATACACCAACGTATAACAGTTATCAAAATACTAATTAATATGACATGCGAACAAACAGATAAAACATGTATGGGTATAAATAAAAACGAAGAGTTGAAATAGAAAAGATTAGGTGAGAAAAAGAAAATTTGAAAATATTTTTAATGGGTTTTTAATGGCTTGTTGAAACTTTGTTGGCAATTTTCTTTTTGTATATTTTTAATCTTGAATATTTAAAGCCGACAAATTTCAAATGGCTTCTTTCTCGCGCCATTGCAAATAATTGTTGTGGCATACTCTCCCGAGAATTCCGCGTAACCAACAGCATTGCCGATTCATGTCACAATCAACCCGATTAGAAGACGACCTTTGGCTGTTTGGGCTCGGGAGAGTACGTCACAAATACGCCAATATTGGTAGCTGATTTTCAGAAACGAATGGGAACGGCTGTTCTGTATGTCCAGGCTATCATTATGATTGTCTTAATACTGAAACTCGATTACTTTACCAATAAATCGCTCAATGAAATGATGTTCTATATAATTACAATTTCAAATTATCTTTGATGGAAGTTAATTGTACGGTTATATCCGAACTTCCTATTCATTCCTCAAAACTCGCAGGTTACGTCTCGTTTCGTGGCAGTCACTATCGATCAGTGAACTCGTTTACAACTAATTATACAAATCATCATGAAATTTACGTGGTTACAAATGATGAGCAAATATATACCCTTGACGACATTATATAACGGTTCTGGTATTTCGCTTTCACCAACGATATAAATGTTCTCATAGTGACTTATTATTGACGTTTGTTAATAAACGCCCAAAAATAAATCATCAAGTGGCATTGTATACTTGTAACGCATGAGTGAAGGAAAATAATCAAGAGTAATACCACAAGTGATTGAATATTCGCGATGAGTCTGTCGATTCATTTCTGAACGAAAATGAATTACTTCGAGTAAACACCACCAGTACGCAGGGCGAACGTCATTACTTATATTTGACGTTTAACTGTCACATATTTGTCCCACTTTGAGCAGCCACACCCTCATATTTCGTTATTGGTGTTATTTGGTGTTATTTTTGCGATAAAAAAATGCCTAGTATGTTTTTCCCAATTTTTCACTTTTCATTTGGTCGTAGTTAACCGTGGAAAATGGATATACAAAGGTTCCGTAAACATAAAGGTAGGTATTTCCGAGTACTACAACTTGAGTCAAAGAAAATTTCGAATTATTTCATGCTCAACGAAATATGAGGGTGTGGCTGCTCAAAGTGGGACACACTGTACATAGCTGAATACACCGAACTCCCAATCAGAGTCAAGTTCGGTATTATCGATGATCCGAACTTGACTAGAGCTTCTGATTGGTTCATTTGGCAAGTGCGTGAAATAGTCAATAGTAATACCACACGTGATTGAATTTTCGCGATAAGTCTGTTGATTCATTTCTGAACGAAACTGAATTGCGAGGATGAGTGGTGTTTTCTCGACACAATTCAGTTGAGTTCAAAAATAAAAGACAGACTTATGAGATAAATTCAATCACGAGTGGAATTTTATTAGACTATTTCACAAATAAAGTGAAAGGTAAATAATCTGAAATTTGGCAGAATCAGACGAAACTAGCAAACAAGTTAATCTGAGAATTTAATAATGTTCAATGAACAGGAAGCATTGATTAATTCGATAGAATGTATCCCGAATCTGCTCGTTTTGAAATGCTTGCATAGCGTCATTACTTATATTTGACGTTTAACTGTCACAGATACGAAGCTTAAAACACCGAATTTGACAGACCAATCAGAGTCAAGAGTCGATTTCGGTATTATCATTGTTTATATAGAAGTCATTCTAATGCAGGTTCCTTCAAAATAACCCTGATTTTAATGCTGTCCAATTGTTTCAATCAAGTTACGACATGACTTGGAGGCCAGATCACTGAAGTTACGACATGACTTGGATGCGAGCTCACTATCGCCATCTAGATAGATATAGATAGATATCATTTATTTTGCCAAAGATTACATTGTTGCAATATAGCAATAGTCAATTAAATAAATAAACAAACAAATATATATAGGTACATACTTAGATTAAAATCACATTAAAAAAAATTATAATAATAAGTAGACACTGGGTATATAATGTACAACACAAACAAACAGATCAATTAAAATACTCAGACACATGGTAAAAACACTTATCTATTAAAAATTCCTGGAGAGTCTTCCTGAACACGGTTAAGCTCTCAATATTTTTAATTTTTTCTGGCAACTTATTGAAAATACGCAACCCCAAATATTCGGGTGAGTTATAGGTTATACACATTTTTGCAAATGGTACACTAAAGTTATTTTTACTCCTGGTATTCATTGAATGAATATCTTTGTTCAGTTTGAAACTGCTTTTATTTTTAAAAATGTATAAAGACATTTCCAAAATATATATGGAAGTAAGCGTTAATACCCTAAACTCTGCAAAAATATTCCTGCAAGAATGTGTATATTTTACACCAGCAATACATCTGATGATGCGTTTTTGAGAAATAAACACATCTCCTGCTAGGGTGCTGTTACCCCAAAGACAAATACCAAATCTAATGCGGGAGTCTACTTGTGCATAATATAAATTCATCATCTGTCCTCTACTTAGAACACATTTAACATTTTTGAAAAGATAATGTATCGAATTCAGTTTGGAAATCAGTGTTTCACAGTGTGGTTTCCAACTAAGAGTTGGATCAATCTTGATTCCTAAAAAACTGATAGCCTCTACATTGTCTTGAACCATACAATTGTTAATAGATATATTAAGTGGTTCACACACTTTTTGTCGGTTATGAAATGTCGCTAATTGAGTTTTTTCAGTATTGAAAAATAGTTGATATTCATCAAACCACTCACGTGTATTTTCTAATAAATTTGTAATTTCGGTACTTATGTTTGTTGCTGATGGATTTGAAATGATTAAATATAAGTCATTTGCATACATTGTGAAAAACTGATTTTTCAGAAATAAATCGAGACTATTTACATATATTAATAAAAGACAGGGCCCCAGCACCGAGCCTTGTGGCACACCAGATTCCACTGAAGTGTAGTCTGAATTATATTTTTTTATTTTAGTTAGATCCATATGCTGTATTTGGACGAATTCTACATGTCGCATCCATTTTGATCCAATTATAATCCCATAAGGTTGACTAACTATCTTCTATATAAACAATGGTATTATCGATAATCCGAACTTGGCTAGAGCTTCTGATTGGTTCATTTGGCAAGTGCGTGAAATAGTTGTAGATAATATCCCAAGACTATGACAAATAGCCGACTATGATTTTCTTCATAATTCTGTCGAGAGTACCTTGTATTTTGACAATTCAATGAGACCATATGAACATTAATAATCACAATAGCTTTAGCTCGAGGGAGTTATTCTTCGAAAATAATGGTCACAATTTGTCATGGTCGAGTGATATTAAGGACGATTATTTCTTGAACACCATACATCATCCATATATACTCCTTCAAATACGTTTCAACATTTAATTCAACCTGTATTTTAACAACTATTCTGTAGTAGAAGATAACTCGAAACGAGTCATTTCAATTTTATTTGACTGGGTTATGTCAAACTTTGACAGACAAACTTATACAGACAAAAGAGAGCCGCGAATATTTCTTTGTTTATATGAATGGCCGTGTTTACCTAAATATCTGCTTGTTTACCTGAATAGCCGCTGATATCACACATCATGTGACTTCAATCATTTTATTGGTGCAGCCATGTGTGAATGAAATAATCGTAGGTAATATGCCAAGACCATGACAAATAGCCAACTTTTATTTTCTCCATAATTCTATCGAGAGTACCTTGTATTTTGACAATTTATTGAGACCGTATGAACATTAATGATCTGAATAACTCCCGAAAGCATAAGCTCGAGGGAGTTATTCTTTGATTGATAATGTTCATATGGTTGAATTAAATTGTCACAAAATAAAAGTTACTCGAGATGAATTAAAGAAAATAATAGGCTCTATTTGTCATGGTCGAGTAATATTCAGGAAGATTATTTCATGAACAGCATCAAATAATTTTTATACTCGATCATATACGTTTCAACATTTAACTTTCCTTCCATTTTTGAGGACAAGAATGCGGGTTTCGTCTTTTTGGAATTCGATATCTTCCAATTTATCTTACGTTTATGTTTATTGAAGTAAAATTCCTGGGGAGTTTTCGCAGTCGAATTCCACATCACTTTAACCGTTTACACTTTATATTCCTCGCCATTTTCTTTACTGATATTCCATGCCCAATTTTTTTGAGGATTTTGGCGATCATGAGAGTTGGGGTAGTCGCACAAAATTCATATTTCTTCTGCTGACAAAAAGACATAAATTGTCTCCAGACAGACTCTTTACTCTTCACGGTATTTTCTGGGATGGATTCGCTTATACAGGGTGTTTAATAATGAATGCGCAGGACTTGACTTGACTTGAACCGACAATGTTTTCTACACAAAAAAGGTACTCTTGGTCATAAGCTCTAAAATTGACAGTTTTCAAGAAAAATCAACTTTCATGTTGAAAAACATGATAAATTTTTTTAAATAATTTTTTTCCTAATTATACAAAATTTATTTAAACGTTAAAACAAGTAACAAAACCAAACGTTGACTTCTCAATTGCAAAATAAAAAAAAAACAATAACAATCATACTCAGTTGAATTGTTGGAAATGTCCGCCGTTAGCTTCAATGCACGCAGCAATTTTTCGAGGAAAAAACATTATTTAAACAACATGAAAGTTGATTTTTCTTGAAAACGGTCCACTTTAGAGCTTATGACCAAGAATACCTTTTTTGTGTAGAAAACATTGGCGGTTCATATAGGAGGCTCAAAACTGTACTTTTTCCAGTGGCGTAGAAGTTGGAGAAAAAAACACCCACTACCCCTTCAAATACTTCACCAATTATGAATTTAAAAAATAAAAAATCCGCACAAAACATAGCTTATTATGAGTAGAAAATGCCTACAGAATCTGTTTTCTGTGATGAACGGTTCCAGAGATATTCGCAAAAAAACGATAATTTTTTTTGAATTTCAACACCTTGTATCTCGAAAATGGTGCATTTTAGAGGGTAAGTTAATAGAAACTTTTTTTCATATTTTTGGACGAGCTATTATATCCTGAAGTCCTGCGCATTTATTATGAAACACCCTGTATATGCATTAATTTCTGTCAGAAGATAACCCAAAACGAGACATTTCATTTTTGAGCGACTAAGTTATATCAAACTTAGACACTTATACAAACAAAAGAGAGCTTTGTTTACATGAATAGCCGTGTTTACCTGAATATATGCATGTTTACCTAAATAGCCGCTTACTTCACACATCATGTGACTTCAATCATGAAATTTCATTGGTGTAGCAAAGTGTGAATGAAATAATCGATAAAATTCAAGTCCTTACTTGATGTATTCCTCAAAATACCACTCGTGGTGTTACACAGAATATGTCTGGTGACTCGACAGTATAATAAATTGTTTTCGATGCTCTTTTGTTTATACTATACTACTGGAAAAATGGTTATCTGTTAATAAATGTAGTAAATGTTGAATATGTTTTTCTGTTCACAGAACCATTTCTTTGTTCAGTTATTCAGTTTTTTAAGGAACTACCTTTTTCTCCAAAGTGAAACATTGAAAGTATCACACGTTAAGCTACACACTTCTCTTGTTTCATGATCACTTTTCTTTCAGATCATTACCTACATTTCACTTACCTACAGATCTGGCTCCTTCCCTAAAACTCATAATTTTTTAACGATATTACTCGTCCGTTAATATGTTGTAGTTGCTGAATGAATACTGTCACCTTTATTATTATCTCTATATTGCGTAGCACTGAAGAAATCCCAAGCTCAATACATCGTTCATTGAGCCAATTATCCCCATGTTTCGAAATGTCAACATTTAAACAGATATCTGTAAACAATATAATCCTGGCAAATCGAACCTCGTTCGAAGGAATTAGTATAGAGCAGAGAGAGAATTTCCGTTGATTTTGGTGGAGATTTCTGGTAGATTCGTGTTACATCAGTGTGAAATATCGATTACGGAATTTGGTTCCTACTGCGAATGAACTGAGTAATAGCGCTAGAGTTGAAGTTCAGATAGTTTCGAACTAGAATTGATGTTACGAATACAGACATATTATTATTCATAGAAATAATTAAGTTCATTTGTTTGACACTTTCCGACATGCTAGTAGAATAGGAGGGAGGTGTGGTTCGGTTCGATCACGTGACTTGTCATGTATCAGTTGTCACTTGTCAAAGGTCAACAAAAAATGCGCCAACATGAGAGGAAAAAATGCTGTTTGTCAAATTTGGAAAATGCATCATTTGGGATAGGGGGGGATTTTCATTTTTGTAGTGTTTTCGTTTGTGTTTTTGGTTTGCGTTTTCGGTTGCTTGTTGCGCATTTTGCATGAGTCGGAGGAAAAATGTATTATTGGGGATATGGGGATTCGAAACAGAGAGATTGAATAACATCCATTCCATTTGTGCAATGTTCTTCAAAGATAATGTTAGGATGATACTCGCTGGTATCATATGTGATGTAGTCATTTAATACTGCACCGTACCAAACCATACTGCGCTAAGCGTAACGTCACATATTGCATAATACCAAACCATACTGCGTTAAGCGTAAACGTCACATACTGCACCATACCAAACCCTACTGCGCTAAGCGTAACTTCACATACAGCGCCATACATAGCCATAGTGCTCTAAACGTAAACGACACATACTGCACCATACATAGCCACATACTGCGCAATACTGCTCTACACAATGTCGGTTTCGTTTAACATTTTCGTTATTCGAAAAACGTGGTTACCACCGTTCAACTGTTTCGAAAAGCGTGGTTACCACCGTTCAACGGTGCTCGGCCATCCTAACTTATAAGTATATATAATGAAATGTTGTAACTTATACGTATATTTATGTTATAATGAAATGTTGGATTAGGTGGTTTCTGTCATGAAGTCTACGTGAGAATATGACAGCGGCATGTATATTTCAGATCGGTTTGTGTCATGAATGAAACGTTTGAAGAGCAAAGAGATTGGCATTTGGATGTTGCCAGTTGTAAAATTAATTCTAGAGCTAGGGAAGAAAGAGAAGGGAAAAATTTGTCTTGGATTTGAGGAGATTAAACTTGGATGGAATTTCGTGGAAAGCATAGACGAGGTCCATACATTTTAACGTGCGACCTGCTACCATCAGGTGAGTGAGTGGGGGTAGGTAACGTTATTTTTGGAAAGCGTACAAGTGCAGCGTTTTCGACGTAACCGTGTCACCGTCATCGAGAAGGAATACATCAGCGCCATTTTTTGTCGAGGTGACCAATATATGAATTACCGACGTTTTAGATCTTTATGAATTATCGAAAAATAAGCACTTCCAGTTTGTAAAAATTGAGATAAAAAAGTAATGCCTAATTCGGATAGTCCGCAGCGGGCAGAGTTCAAATTTGCAATAAAATGTCCACTTTCGGTAGGCTGATTTCAATAATTTTGGCATCAATAGTTGCGTTCGGTTTTTACATCGGACTAGTCAGATTAGTCTGGATCGTTCGTTTATTGCAAGCGATTGTAGGGGAGGTAAATCTTGATCGTTCGGTTATTCAGATCCGATCAGTCTTAGATTGATCTGTTTGCTCGGAGAATTTTGGCAGACGAGTAAGATTAATTTGAAAGTGTGACGTTATATTCATCTGTTCATCATCAAAAATATGAATGTCAATTCACGCAAAAATGCGTAAAATATAGTCGTTTTCGCATTCAACATTACGACAAAAATTAAGGCATACAAAATAAACGTTTTCATGTATTTCTTATGTAGATTTGACATTTCGAAATTGTTTAAAATAGACATTTTTACACGATCCAAATAAGATAGAACATATAAACGCCAATTCACTCAAATAATATTACCAAAATAAACGTTTTAAGTTCATTTCTACATTTCTACTTTCAATCCCTCAACTTTGCTGATTGATGGATGGTTATCATTTTGTTGTTGAAATCAGAAAGTGATGTACCGTGAAAGCTTCGCTATGGCGTTTGAAAAAATGCCAGTATCACGGCAACAAACTGAGTTGTTAGCTGTTTTATTGACATATGTCAAAGTTTACATTTCATCGGTTTATTTCTTTACGAAAAAACAAAGAAAAAAGTGCGATATTCGAACACCGATATTGTCAAAAGATTCCAAATTACCTCTTATGGCCTATCCAAAATCACATTGAGATTAACAAAAGTTACATAGATTATACTCACTTACTGACTGATATAAGTGTAACAATGTTGAAAGCGGCTTATATAAAATGTATTGAAATGGACCTGACCTATAAACGGAATACCTCACTACAATCTTCCAGCTTATTCAAATATGAAGTATCTACCGAGGAAATAAGTAACTATTTTCATGACTCTTTAAGGATATCATGAAAACTTAATAGCGTCGTAGAATAACTGATGCTATTGAGATAATACATTTCAATTTTCTTTAGAAATTAAATGTCTGTACAGAATTAGATAGACCAGTAATCCAATTTGCATTCGGCAAAGCAGAAGGAATCGAGTCATATAATTTGATTGAAGTATAAGTTGATTCACAATCGAAGTATTCTTCAATTGGAAATTGAAGATACTAACAATGCACTGAATTTTTCAGATGTATCTATCTTTCACAAAAATTACGCACTTGGGGTCTCTTGTTGTGAGATATACAGGGTGTTCTTAAACATCATGATTCCTTAGCTCATTTTACTACTAAAAGTTCATATAAACATAGGTCCGCAAATGTTACCAATCTACGGTCTGTTGAAATTTCAAGATTATTTTTGTTTTTTCATTATAAATCCTGCAGTTTTTGAGATATGGGGCTCAAATTTGAAAAAGTGGTTACGTTGATGGACATGTCAAATGTTCGTGAAAATCTATAGGATGATATTTTTTTATGACGAAAAATGAAAAATAAAACTTTCCATGTTTTTATACCACTTCTATTTGTAACCAACGTTACTGCAGTTTCGTCCTATATGGACATTATCAAACAATACAATAATCTGAAATAATAACAGTTCTTAAATACCCTTAATTCTACCCGAGGCCTGTCTTAATGACTAACGGTCATTAATGACTTTTACCTGTACCTTGTTTATTTGCGACAATGTGACTGCGCTGCCTTAAAAACCAGTGAATAGACCAAATCCAGTTGATCATTCAGTAGGTTACATCCACAATATTTGTGTTTATGAATTTCTAGGGATTCTAAATAATTCAGTTTCCAACCCTTGCTTGCATAGTGCAAAATTTCCGTATCGTTCAGACTCGGAAATTTGTGGTTGCATTCCAAGGAATGGTTTGAAAACGTCGAATCATTTTTTCCTAGTCTGAAGGACCTTTCATGTTCAGCGTATCTTTGAACCCCCCCTTGTAATATTTGAACCAGTAAGATAGAGTATTGAAACAAAATGGAGTTGAAATGGGAACGGATTTTCACAATAACATGAAATTTTGAAAGTGGCCAAATTTGCGTGCAACGTAAACAACTTTCAATTTAAGCTTTCTAAGTCGATGATCTTCTATTCGGAGCAAATAAAAGATCAATACCGTTCTCTTTTCAACCATATTCACAAACGACTCATGTGTTGATTTATCCTGATTCATCACTTACAAAAAAAAATACGAGTTCAAAATGACCTACATTCCATATCACCCAGTACAATGCCAGAGTTTTGAGAAGTACCAATCTAGGATTGAATGTATTCATATAGATTACCACGACCCCTCTGTAGAAAAAGTGTTTAAAGCAGCCGTACTAGAGGTGCAAAATCAGCGGTCATTATGACCGCTATGGCACCACAGGAAAGTATCGTAGCGGTCATAATGACCGCTATGGCACTCAAGGTGTTAAAGAAAAAAACATAGCAGCGTATGATTGGTCAATGCTCATCATAGTTGTACAGGGACGTCTCACAAATTTTTCCATTTGGGAAAAAATATACAGGGTGATCCAAAATCCTCATCACTGTTAGAAAAAATGAGAGAAAAGATGACTGCGTGTTGAAGAAAAAAACATGGCGGCGTCTGATTGGTCAGTGTACATTCGTGGATGAAATTTCGTGAAGAGCATAGACAAGGTCCATACATTTTAACGTGCGACCATTAGGTTAGTGAGTAGGGTCTGGGGTTGGTGTATGTTGACATTTGGTCAACGTATATAAAGGTGTCCCAAAATACAATGTTTCAGAGAAAAAACATGGTGTCAAATTAGGTATACCGGGTGCATCAACATGTCATTGTGGAGAAAAAACATGGTTGGTGCATGTCAAATGTCAACGTTTATACAAGGTGTCTCAAAACACAATGTTTGAGAGAAAAAATATGGCTGCATGCGGCGGAGGAAAATGTATCATTGGGGATATGGGGATTCGAAACAACTACTTGTCCATACAGAGAGATTAAATTCTTCAAAGAGAATGTTTGAATGATACTCGCCTGTGTCAAATGTATAAGTTATCATTCTTTCTCGAAAAATTGGATATATTGAAATAATTCATTTTTTCGGCAACCATCCGGGAAGTGTTCACTTCCCGGACACTTTTTCTCTGGGAAAGTAGCACTTCCCGGCCTAGCCCGGGAAGTACGTACTTCCGGGATGTGCTCGAAATTCAATATAAATATATATAAGAATTAGAATATTTCTGTTGGTACCTATCTTCTGTTCGAATTTCAATATATAATACAAATGAGAACTAAAATGTTCGAAATATTCAAATTTGGAATCACAGCCAGGGTAGTTCTATTTTTTGTTTTTCCCTGTCCACCGTTGGGAAATTTAGAAGTTTGATAACTTGAATATAAGTATTTCGTAATGCACCAATTTTTATTAAGAATAAAATTTTCAGACAAATAGATAATAAAAAAGTTTCCATATAGTGCAAACAAACCTTGGTGTGAAGCCTTGGTGTGAATGTACATAAAAAACCATTTGGACAGATGCCTTGAAGTTAACAGTATATTGAAGAGAAGTGTATTGACAGTGCCACTGAAATTTACTAAGAGTCCAAGAAGTGAATTTGATTGAAATATTCAGTATTTTAATGCGAATAACATGAGAACAAATTGAATAAGACCTAACTCTTTGAGGGAAAATTTCAATTGGTTGAGAGCGAATAACATAGGAGCAAATTGACTGAGAGCAAATTGGTTGATTGCAATTTGTGCGAGAGCAACTAGTTCAAGAGGAAATTGTGAGAGGAAAATTTCTGAGATGACATGGACCCGAATTTGGTCTAGGTTAAGGTTGGGTTCTCATGCTCCTAGTGCACCATCGGTGTTTCTGGTACTTATGCTCATTGGTGTTGGTTCCGGTCATTCTGTTTATTAAGGTTATTCTGTGAAAAACGTTGTGGCTTTGAGGTACTGTCAATGCAGTCTGAAATCTGGTTGGTAAGGTTGTGGTCTCATTGGTTGATGAGGTTGTCGTTATCCAGGTCGTTGGGAGTGCTGTCTGGGTTGATGAATCCGCTGTGGTATTGGTTTATGGGCGTATTGGTAATTTACAGATCTTTGGGCTTCTGAAGTAGTTTCCTGGAAATTTGTGGAGGTCTAAACGAATTTTACACACTACAGTTGTTGTTTTCCTCTTGGATATACTGCATCGCTGTTGAAAAGTCTACTGGTTTCATTGCTCTCATGGTGGATCACATTGGCTCTCGTAATCTCGCTAAGAATATTGTAAGAGCTCATTGTTGGAAGAAATTCTTCTTGCTTATCTTTATGGTTCCCTCAACAGTGTGCAATTCAACTGCTTATGGTGTTCAAAAGTCTCACGACTCTTTCATAGAACTGCTGTGTGAGTTCATTCTGATCCTGTCGAAGATTTACTACACCTTTTCAAGATGTAAATCAGAATGTGTAAACTGAAATTCAGAAAAGTGAACTGAATTTCAGAATGTGTTCTTTGTAATTCAGAAAGGTAAATTGAATTTCAGAATATGTGAATTGAAATTCGGAATAGTGAATTGAATTTCTGAATGTGTTAATTTTATTTCAGAAAGGTGAATTGAATTTCGGAATGTGTTCCAACAGGAATATTCACAGCGGTTTCATTGATAACCCAAAATGTCGGGATATAATAAGTATCGTACTCGCTTCCAAGTAATTTAATTGAAGTGTGCCTATCCGCACACCAAACTTCGTTACTATCGATAGGTGTGTAGGTATGCATTTATTTACAAAGTTGAATTTTTTTGAAATGAGGTCAAATGTCACGTTTCGTATGCCTAACTTTCATCTATTGGAGTTGGTTAACAGAGACTTGTATATCTCGAAGAGATAAAGAATAGAATACTTGGAGGAGACTGCGTAAAGGCTGAACAGCACACGACATTTCATGCGGCTACTACATATAGCATTGTACGATATGAAAGTAGGACGCTGATTTTTAACAATTATGTTTTTGTAAGGACGAACGAATTGAGATATCCAAATAAATTAAATAAAGTTCATTACTTGATGGAGGATTCTATGCACTTATGGAAAATCTTCTTTCAAAATTTTTCCAATGAGATATATCTTCGTCATGTGTTATAAACTTCGTCGTGTATTATAGCTTTTCATATCCTAATGGATTATTTCCACACACGTATAAAAGATTAGCAAATTATATATTTTTGGAATCCAAATGATGTTTTCGGATTTACAAATTGTTGTTTCTGATTAACAAATTACCTTTTCTGAATTAAAATTTACACATTCTGAAATTCAATTCACTATTCTGAATTTCATTTCACATATTCGGAAATTCAATTCATCTTTCTGAATTAAAATTCACACATTCTGAAATTTACTTCACTATTATGAATTTTAATTTACACTTTCTGGTATACAAATTACCTTTCTGAATTACAATTCACGCATTGTTAAATTTACTTTACTATTCTGAATTTCAATTTATATTTTCTAAAATACAAATCACCAATCTCAATTACAATTTACGCTTTCCTAAATTAACATTACCGTTTCTGATTTACAACTTGAAATGGTGTATTTACCTGTAGTCTTGACGAATGAGCTTCATTATATGAAACCAACTAAAATGGCGAAAAAAAAAGTAGACACTTTCTCGTACGCCCACCATGAACCTTCATCGACTTCCCCAACACATTTCCAGTCTCTGGACATTGCCCTCAGCTTACAGTGAGTGCTGTTCTTCCATATCTCCGAAATCCTACTTCCCATAGACAGTTTTCGAAGAATTTGGTAAAGGAATTGGGGAATCAAAGTGGACACATTCTGTCTTCGCCAAATTTTCGTCACATCGGTGGGTTCGCCATATCTTAAACAGCTCGACTGTGGAGCTCTCAGCGACTTTCTCGTAGCTTCATCATCCCCAGAACAATGTTTTCAGCTTGAGGGAGTGGTTTTTTTTTCATGATATCCTCAAAGCATAATGACCCACAGAGAAATATGCAGAAGTCGATAGAAATAGCGTCAAGTTGTTTAGATAGATACATTTTATTGGTCCCTAGGGGACAAGTCACGAAAAAACTCATATAAGTAGAAAGAAAGATACGAATTTGTCAATTTTACAATTCATACCATATTATATATGTTTGAAAGTGGTTGACAATGTATTAGTGTTAGTAGAATTCTTCTGGACTTCCATTGTCTAGAAACAAAGAAAATAAATTCTTTGCATGTGTTTGAGTCACGACGTTTCAACAGCTAACATCTACTGTCATTATCAAGTGTGTGAATGCGACAAGATATCTCGGATACTTATTATACCGGGTGTCCCAAATTGTATGTGACAGGCAATATCTGGTTTGTTGGAGGAGATACACAAAAATGTTTTTCGCAAAAGTTTTATGAGTTCATGATATAATTCTTAAATGTGTTTGGTGTACGTGCTACAGCCCAAAATTCCATATTTTAAAATAGAACGCTCTGTATATCATTACATATTCAGATGCTACGTTAAATTCTGATATCATTTCATGTTTGGTTTTTGAAATTCGGTTACGGCGTTGTTGAGTTATTGCACTTTTCCTTAAATATAAGGTTTCCAAAAAACTTATTTACTCGTACACGAATCCAGAACATATCTTTTATTTAATTGAACTAGACTACTACTGAATACAAACCATTATTCTCACCTCTACGATACAATATCGATATCAGTTGAATATAATATTGAAATTCTTGAGTATATGACTAACTTGAGGGTGAATTGCTTTATATTGCACAATTTCATCAAGTAGCTTAATATTATGCTTGTTGATGCCATAGTAACAAATGTTGTTAAATTGTATCTACTGTCCAGTTCGATTCAGTGATTCTTTGCAAAACAGTAACTGTGTTCTTTGTGCGAAAACTCCAGTATGCTTTTCGCGTTTAGTCCAAGTGATTGCATTGATATGTTAATTTTTGGAGAATGTCAGAAAAACTGCCGTCAAGCACAACGTCTATACCTAGAACGTTTTCCAGACAGACCCATTCCGTCACGAATTACTTTTTCTAGAGTTGAAGAAAAATTGCGAACTGGGTCATTTCCTTCTACTATAAAGCAACGTCATCATACGAGATCTTATAGAACTGAACATTTATGGCCGATTTCACCAACTGATTCCTAAAATTAGCAAATACCTTAATCGGATTTAGGAATATCCAAGTGCAGTTTGAGTTTCACCTCACGTTAAATAATGCTTAAGAGTGAGAGGAACTACCTACGTTAGATAGTTCCTATCAGTTTTAAGTATTTCTTAACGCTTGGCATTCCTAAATTCAATTGAGGTATTTCCTAACTTTAGAAATTAGTTGGTGAAATCGGCCATTAGAGATCAATGTGTTGGCTTATATCATTATTCATCCACACATTTCTATCCGTACTCTTGCAGAAGAAGTCGGTGTGAGTAAATCTAATGTACAGAGAATTCTGAAAGAAAATAAATACCACTCATTCAAAATTCAGTTGGTACAAGGTTTGAAACCCACGGACTTTGAACGACGACTTGAATGATGATGATTTGAAAATGAAAATTCGACTAGCGTGCAGTGATATTACGCCTAATATTATAAGAGCGACTTGTACGAGAGAAGTGATTCGACGTTTCGAAGCCTGTATAATATCTAATGGGTGTCACTTTTAACAATTTTTATGACTTATATCTGGTACCTACCATTCTTATGAAATGACTTATCAAGTTATATTATTTACATTGTTATTAACGATTTGTTTTCGAATACACCTCTTTCAATTTCGCAATTGTTTCATATTCAAAATGATTCCTGACTGAATTCCACAACTCAAAATTGAAACCATTACTTCGAACACCCAAAATTTTGACTAATTTTCATGTGATTTGATGCAGAGAGAATAATTGTATGAGACATTTTTAAACATAATAGCCGTTCTCAAGACTTTACATTTTAAGCAATAACTCAACAACGCCGTAACCGAATTTAGAAAACTAAACGTGAAATAATATCAGAATACAACGTAGAATCTAAATATGTGATAATATACAGGGCGTTCTATTTTAAAAAAATACTATTTTGGTCTGTAGCACCTACACCAAACACCTTGTATATTTAAAAATTATATCAAAATATAGCTCTCATGAACTCCTAAAACTTGTGTATGAAACATTTTAGTGTATCTCCTTCAACAAACCAGATATTGCCTGTCACATAAAATGTGGGACATCCGCTATAGCCTGCAACTAATGGACCTGCTCGGCTGACAGAACACGTCATTATTCTGAATATAAGCCGTCTCTATAAACTTTCTCTCATAACAATGCTGTTCTTTGTGGATAACTTTGGCTTCCGACCATGCGATGCTGTGCTGATAAGTCCATACGTGATCTGCTATTCCAAACTTCGCTGTTTCTACTCGCTGAGTATTTCTCTTGTCTTCACCGATACTCACATTTAGTGGCCTCTTAGTTTCTCCAACATAATCCATCCCACATTCACACAGAACACGGTAAATGCAGTGTTTGGAGTAACTATTCTCGTTGGGTGGTCTCGTTTTTGTGAGTTGACTATGAATGGTATTACTTGATCTGAAGCATGTTCGGATGTTGTACCTCGATCCAATTCGCCTTATCTTATCCGATAAACCTCTCACATATGGTAGGATGTGTTTGTTCATCTGATTTCTCGGTGTTCCCTCTTAGTTAAGAACCTCTGCTACATGTTTGTCGGAGTACCCATTCCGTCGCAGATCTTTTTTGATGTTATTTAATTCGTTGGTCAGACTCACATCGGTATTACAGAGGCTGTAGGACCGGTCAACCAACGAGCGGATAATTCCTCTTTTCGTCGATCCATGATGGTTTGACTCAAAATTCAGGTATTGTCCGGTGTGAGTGGGTTTTCTGTACACTGACGTTTGAAACTTGCCATTCGTTCTTTAGACTCTCACATCAAGAAAGGGTAACCCCTCCTGGGTCTCCTTTTCCATTGTGAAATTTATGGACGGTCTAATGTTGTTTAGGAGCCTCGAGTTCTTCGTCTCCATGGTTCCATATGACAAAGGCATCATCAAACACATGCAAAGAATTAATTTTCTTTGTTTCTAGACAATGGAAGTCCAGAAGAATTCTACTAATATATTATATAGGTGCATACACAAACACGTATACTTATACTTGAATATACATCTGAAAGTAGACTATTTATAGATTTGATTACGAGAGTTCCAGCCTTTGACAGCTGTTTCGTGGTAACCCACTCGTCAGAACGGATTTCTGGAAGCTCTCGAAATCAAATCGAATCCACTCATAATTAATGTTCGTTTCAAATTGAGTTTCAACCAGTGACTATAGATGTCACAAGTTATTTAAATATACATATATATATATATATATATATATATATATATATATATATATATATATATATATATATATATATATATATATATATATATATATATATATATATATATATATAAAGGGTGTCCCACGAAGATTAGGACAAGGAATATCTCGGAACTCGAAAGTAGTGGAGAACTGTAATTTTGGGGTTCTGAATTAAAGCAATTGGTAAAGCTTTTTTTGATTGTTACCCAATGAGCTTTTTGTTTTCGGTCACGTGACATCAGGTGAGATTATTAATGGGACAACCTGTATATTTTGGCATTTTTATGTTCCTCCCGATAAAACGACTTCAAAGAACTATCACACTTGTGGTCTAAAACGACTGATTTAAGAAATACAGGTACTTCAATATTTTTTGTCCCACGACGTCTGACACGAGAAATGGTCAAATTATTTAGGTTTATGATCACTCTGTATATTTGGGCAGTATTTTATTTTTCGTGATGAATAAAACAAGGCAAAATTATATTAATCATCCGTATTTTATTAAAAAAACGTCGTGGGACAAAGGATATTGAAGTACCTGTAGTTCTTGAAATAATCGTTTTTGACTACAAGTGTAACAGGAGGAACATAGAAATGCCAAAATATACAGGTTGTCCTATTAATAATTTTCAATCTGATATCACGTGACCGAAAACAAAAAGCTCATTGGGTAACATAATATCAAAAAATAAGCTACACCAATTGCTTCAATTTACAACCCCAGAATTACAATTCTCCACTTCTCTCGAGTTCCGAGATATTTCCTGTCCTAATCTTCGTGGGACACCCTGTATATTCCACGTGAAAAAAATTACCAAAAATTCAAAGACACAACAAAACGACTCTATTTGAAATAATCATTGAGTTCATCAATATTATAAGGACTTATGTCTAACATAACCAATTTAACATTTATCGAAATGATCCAACTTGCTAAAACGTTCATATTCATTGGGTAAAATACGATAGAGCCTAAGTCTCATTATTTGGTATAATTTTTGGCACAATGATATACGACTCTTTGGAATATAAAGATCCCTCAAGTTCATGCGAAATCATTTTCAAACGTTTGAAATAACATAGAGCGATTCAAACACCGCGCGTTGGAAAGAGATACAACATTGAATTCGTATACGTTGAAACTCGAGAATAGACCCCCTGATCCTTATTTCTATGTTTACGCATCAATAGTTCAACGATAAATAATCCAAAGACTATGAGAATATTATATTCTCTGGATAATCTCTGACAGGAAATCGTTGAAGATACATTAACAATGTTTCTCAATATTATTTTTTGTGTTATTAATTAAAACATCTTTCATAGAAGATGAGTTACTCCAAATTAAAATACCATATTTCAGTTTGGACTGAATTTGACCATAATAAGATAACAATAATGCTTGTTTATCTAAAACATTTCTCAATACTCTAATTTGATAACACTTGCTATTCAGGTTCTTCATGAGATTCACACAATGAGTGGCGAATGAGAGGTTAGTATCAAAATATATTCCTAAAAATTTCATATTGTGTGATTGTTTTATATATGAATCTAGATCTGTCATACTATTACGATGATGGTTTTGAAAAGACACATATTGAGTTTTGCATGGGTTGAGAAATGGCTATATAACCATAAATCGAAACTCTGAAGAGTGCAGTGAATTTCATCCTTATTCTTTTTTCGGATCAAAAGTGTTGTGTCGTCATCATACAAACAAGAGAAGACATCTGGTGAAATTAATATTAATATTAATATATATTATATATATATATATATATTAATATAAAGTACAAACTACACCGGACCCAGGACAGAGCCCTGAGGTAATCCAATTCTATTAGGCCTAGATGTCGATACGAATTGATTTTGAATATTTTCTGCAATATGATTTATTTTTACACACTGAGTACCAATTCGAAGAAACGATTTGAACCAATCATGAGGTTTTCCTCTAACTCCAAAATTATGAAGTTTTTACAATAAAAGCTCATGTTGAACGCAGTCAAAAGCTCAACTCATATCACAGAATAAAGATGTAGTAATTTCATTTGTTTCCACATCTTCCAATTATTTTTCATAAAGAGACAATATAGCCAGTCATCGTTGAACGATTTTCATGGAACACATAGTGGTTTCTATGAAATATATCATTCTTCAACAGGAATCCCGTATGCTATATCAAAAATGTAGATATAACAGGAGGTCGCAATACTGGTCTGTAATATTTTCCACATAATCAAGAGAGCCTTTTTGAAAAAAGGTATCAGTGATATTTTCAGTCTGCTTGGAAAAATTCCATCCTGGAAAGACCCATTCATGATATGACATAGGGGTTTTGAGATTTGAGTTGAAATACGTCACATAACATGCAGATATACCGGGTGACAACGATATCACTTTCGGGCTGCCATTTTTTTATTTTTTCACCTAGTATAACGAAACTTGACAGAGTTATTATTCGAACTAAATGTCAATTGACAGGTGTAAGGACAAATTTCTACAACTTCCGGTTTCCATGGAAATTACCTAAACTTTCGAAATTTACATGTACATGTACATTGTTTGTTTTTAGGATTCTTCAAATCAATCTTTATCAGAATTTTTAATTTTTTAACTGGTTTTGATATAAATTATATTTTTAAATCAAATTTTAATTTTCAACCTAGAGTGCCATGACCGTCCTAAAATGTCTCTACTTATACCCTCTATTTACAGAAAAATCTAAAAAGGATATCTTTGTTTGTTAGCCCAGAAGCAATTCAATAGACGAGGAAAGTGTGTCGTCACAAATGTCATACTTGTCAAAAACTTATTCCAAACAAAGAATTTTAGGTGACGTTCTTTGTTGATGAATTGATGATTTGTTGTTTGCTTATCAGTTTTTGTTTGGATTTTGTTTTCTCAGGCAAAAGAAGTTGAAAAACCTTAACGTAAACAATATCGGAGTTATCGGACAAGCTGATTTAAATTCGACGGAGGATTGTTTGGAATCAGTTTTTGACAAGAATGACATTTGTGACGTCATCACTTTCCTCGTCTATTGTTTTCCATGGCAACGGCAACTAAAAATTTAATTTAATAATGAAATGGACTTCTTCCAGAGATTAAATAAAAGTAAGTTGGGATGAAAGATGGTAGTATGTTTTATACATTCTTGGATTCGTCTTGAAATAATGCATTTAATAGTGTTATGAAAGTGATATGGTTACATTTAAGTTTTATGAATTAATACAAAAAAATTAAATTATACAACTTTTCAGCCTTTCTCCAGGCTAACCAACAAAGATGATAATCTTTTTCTGAAAATAGAAAGTCAACGTAGAGAAATTTTAAGATGGCCATGGCACTCTACATTGAAAATTGATATTTGATTCAAAAATATAATTTATGTCAAAATCAATTGGAAAATTATGAATTCGGATGTAGAATTATTTAAAGAATCCTAAGAACAAACGATATACAGGGTGTCCCATTTGAATTTCGAAACTTAAGGTCATTTGCAGGGAAACCGGAAGTTGTAGAAATTTGTCGTTACATCGGTCAAATTGCATTAAGTTCGAATATTAACTCTGCCAAGTTTTGTTTTACAGGGTGAAATAATAAAAAAAATGGTAGCCCGAAACTAATCTCGTTGTCACCCGGTAGACATATTACTACTTTTATCGTGATCACGTAGGAAGGTGCAAAAATGAAAGGAGTATTCCAGGCATCGATGAAATATACTGAAATGATGATAGTTACAATTTCCGATTTAACATGCGGAAGCGATTCTAGAATTCATTCTTCATCAGTGCTAACGGCAGGGATTTCAATAATTAGGTATTAATTAGACATTTAACACTCGAAAATGCGTCACACTCTCTTCCGATCCACAGAAATTGCCGAAGTTATCGAAAGTTTCGTTTCAAACAGTCATAAAGCTTCCCCAACGAAGTTGAACTATCGAGAATAGAGCATCGCTGAGACTTCATCTCCTATCAAATAGGGCGAAACTTTCGAAAGTACATGTAATGAATATCTTACATTATTTTCATAGAGATTTCTAGACTCCTACGATGTTTCTTCAGAATTCAGTAGATTTGGATTCGAGTATTTAGTACTCATTGAGATTTTATATCTTTCCCATTATCAATACAATTATAATTGGTGAATATCTCTCACCGTAGGCTCAGAGAAATAGCTGCATATCAATAATGAAATTATAACTGGAATGATTTTCACTAAAGGGGTTTTCAAATCCACGATATTTGTTTCGCTGTACAACAGCTTCTTCAAGTGAAGAATATAATGTTGATTACATCTTGATTAGGGTTCAGTTGTATACCTGACTTCCAATAAACACCCATGAGTACCAGTACATTACTGAATATTTTACATCTAACTATCCAGGTAAGAATAATGAGAAGTGATGAACTATTCAGTTCGAGATTGTCACTGAAGAGTTTCTGAGAATTTTTCCAATTATTAATCTCCATACTTTATAAAAGATTCAGCCTCATGCCTTGTTTTGAAAAGGAAGGGTTTCAAAATCAATTCTGTTCATTTTCAGACTGTGGGAGATTAAAATTCTGTAGAAACATATTAAGGATCGAATTCTTTAGACAAATTCTCAATCAGTAATAATGACTGAAATTCCATAAAGGACTCCGCACGAAAACATCTGGGAAATAGGCTATGGGTCAAATTGACTGATATTTCATTATGTTATAGTGGGATGAGTTATTAGAAAAATGTGTGAGTTCAAAGGATTTTGTATGAGATATTTCTGAAATAGTACTTTTCCTCTCGATTTATCAGGAAGAAGATGCATTGAAATCAATTTTGCCTCTTCAGCGAGATCTTTTGGCAGGTCGTCTTCGCTAGAACTCATTTTCAAAACTTAGAAGCAACTTAAAAGGGTAAACAACGTGACAGCTTATGACAACTGTTATGTTTGTGTTGCCAAACAACGCCATAGCATTAAATCGTTATCAACACGGTGACGAAGACGCAACGCTTACTTAATATTTTGTCATATAGCCGCATTATATAGTTCCACGACTTTCTGCAGTTGTTCTTATAAGTATGCACGCATTATAATTTTTAGGACGTTATAAAAATGACGACCTTAAAGGTAGTAGAAAAAACTATACACATACCTCAGAAGGAAAATGCTTTTCCTCCCGCGGATATTAATGCCCACCGCTTCGCGTCGGACATCAAACTATCCGTGGGAGAAAAAGCATGATTTTCCTCTCTTGGTATGTAAATAGCTATTTCCGACGAGCGTTTGTAAAGTAGTACTTTTCCGCACGCCTTGTTGGTGCGTAAAGTTACACTTTTGTGCACCCCGTGCGGATAAGATTTTTTTCCCCACAGTGCGGAAAAGTAAAACTACTCAAAAATCTCACTGGTATGGAAAATTTATATTTATTTTAGTTGCTGTAGATTATTTCATGCAATATGAGAAGCCGTTGCAGTATATTTTCCTTTACCTTTCAATCGTATTTCCTGAAATTTGTATTTCAGCTTAAAACAAAAAAAATTATTAAATTGCATCGATCTAATTGTATTTGCGTGCGGAAAAATAACACTGCGCACTTGTTAGGAAAATAACTATAACGGAACTCATTAACATCTCCAATTATAATCTTATTAATGATAGTATATTAGGGTGCTGGGTACTTTTCATCTCCAATTATATATTCTATTTTTCTAACCAACAAAATTCGACATAGTTCGAGCAGTAATCCGAGCAACTTCCAAAGTGTTTTAAGTAAACATAGGTATGCATACTGGGGACGACAGCTTGAAAGTTGTCAGTTGTTCGCCGACCCCAAAAAAGCCACAGCAAACTTATCACGTCCGTAGTGCGGATCTGAAAGTCTCCAGAGTAAAAGGTTCCGCGGCAAAAGCTGAAATGGACTTTCAGATGACACACAAGTTTGGGTCGAACTTCGCCATAGTAGAATATTTCAGTTGATAAATTCTCCAGATGATATTCTTGGTCGAAGTAGAATATTTATCACAATTTATGCGATGTTTCTATCAAATCAAATCATTATTATTTCAACAATTGACAACATAAATTGTAAAGGAATAGTCACAGAGTTAATACCACAAAACTAAAAGACTAACAAACAATTGTATGAACCAACAAAAGTTGGTATCTTGTACACATATAATACATGAAAAAGACATCTTGTAAATTTTCAGTCGCAACATATAAGTTTATACATATGGGTACACATAAACTTGTTCGCGGTATAAAAAACCATGTCAACCAAAAATAACATAGTTTTTCTTTTAAATTCTATTCCCGTTTTACATCTTTTCACTGATTCAGGTGGTTTGTTGAATAATATTGGCCACATACGAGGATGTATTGATATCTAGTTAGCCTAGACCAGTTCCCTGCATGAACAAAATATTGCGTTACCATAGCAACGAACAATAACTGATTAGAAATGTCAGTGTAAAGTTTGACGTCAAAAAGGTAAACCAGAGTTACGCAATAAATTAAAAGAAAAAATATGTCCACCGAAATTGTGAAAATCGAAAAATTGGAGTATCGAGCCATCATCAAGTACCTGTACTTAAAAAGGTTAAGAGGTAAGCAGATTTACGAAGATATGCTTAATACCCTTGGTGATCAATGTCCTTCGTATGCGACCGTGAAAAATTGGACTGCAGCTTCAAAAGAGGTAAATTTTCCATTGAAATTGATGACCGATCGGGAAGGCCAGTTTCTGTGTCAGTCCCCGAAAATATCGATTCAGTTCATGACATGACTTTAACAGACCGTCGAATTGGGCTAACCGGATATCTGAAGCACTGAATATTTCATACGAACGCGTTCATCATATAGTTCACGTCAATTTGGACATGAGAAAAATTGCTGCAAATATATTAAATATTACTGGTTTAGTTCAATACCCAGGAATTTCCCAGTATCGCTAGTTACAATTTGTTGATATGATAGTTGGATTTTGAAGTCCTCACTGTGATGTTGGGCTGTCTGAAATTTTAAGATAGATGTTCTGTCTGGATTGAATGATTATTTATTCGACCAAACCATTTCATCAGTGACTTTAATATATATTCGCATTCAACTTGAATAATGTCTTTATTTTTTTCTTTGGTGTTTTGGCATCGTCTGCTATGGTCATTAGCCACTATGTGTTCTGGGTAGGCCTTGTTACTAACTCCTCACGCCAACTTAGGAGCAGCACTGTTAATTGGAACGCAAAAGTGAATCGTGCAGGACTCACCCTAGTCGAGCAACGAGATTTTAATAATGTAATCGGTTAAATTAAATTGAAAAAATCCCAGCCCAACTAGGGCTCGAACTCCGAACCTTTGGCTCAGAGTCGGACGCTCTAACCAATGCCACGCCACGCCCCAACATTTTGAAGAATGTCATTTGATTTGTTAGAAATAATCAAAGATTTATCATCGGCACATAATATAAAATGTACCCTAAGAAATATTTTACCGATTTCATTAATGTATGAAAGAAATAATATAGGGCATAGAATAGAGCCTTGTGGGAAAGCTATATTGACTTCTGTGATTGAAGATAATGCATTTTCTATTATACTCTGATTTTTATACTTAATGCTCACATATTGCACACGATTTCACAAGAATGACGAAAACCACTCTAGAGAAACACCCCTCAATCCGTGAGCATACAGTTCGTCTAGTAATTTCGCATGATCGACACAGACGAACGCCCGACTGAGATCACAAACAATAGAGTAGAGAAGAGTAATTTATTTGACCACTTTACATACAAGGTACATTTATGGCAAGTCATTTATAATATTAGCCTAAAGCCTAATTTAAAAAAAAAGAAAACGTCTGTGAATAAAACAATTGAGTGAATTGTCAAGAGTAAATATAGAACTTGCACAATTTAAAAATCTAAAAATGAGAACATTGTCACTTAAAAAAAAAGCATAAATCATATAATTGAAATCAACAAAGATTTATAAACATGAGTTAATCACAAGCCTATAAAAATGATTTAATTCTCAAGAACTATGAATTGTCCAGCTACAGCAACATATTCCTCGATTGTGTAGGAACAATGTTTGAAAAGGTATCTCTTGATATTATTTTTGAAATTTCTGAAATCCAAAGATTTTACTGATTGATGGAGACAGTTATATAAATTTAGATTTAGCGAGTTTTTTTGAGTAACCGCTAATCGGTGTCTTGAATTATTCAATAAGAATGCAGATCTTGTTGAGTAATTGTGGTTGTTTGAGTGTTTTGGAAACATCTCAATATTTTTGTGAATTTCCAATAACACAACATAAATATATAAAGTAGGAAGTGGCATGATTTCAAAGTGAATAAAAAGAGGACTACAATGTTCCCTATATCCTACATTTGCCATGATTCTTATGGCTTTTTTCTGACATCTGACATCTGAATATAGAATAGGAGTTTGTGGCCCCCAAATTAAAACTCCATATGAAATGACTGAGTGGAATAGTGAATAGTATGCCATTTTCAGTGCCATAAAACCTACAGTATGCCAGCCAGATACTCAACAGCTTCTATAAGTCTCAATATTTCTGAAAAGCGGGACTGTATAGCCGTGTTGGTAGATATACCGGGGCGGAAACCATGTTGTTGTTCACTTACCATATTATATTTTTATAAGAAGTTATATAATCTGCCAAGGAAAGCATATTCAAATATTTTGGAAAAGCTACTGATCAGTAACTGGTCGATAATTTGTGAGCTGTCGAGAATCATTTCTTTTGTGAATTGGGATGATTTTTCCTGTTTTTAACATTTGCGAGAACCGCCCTGTTTCGAATGACAAATTCACCAAATATGTCATCGGAAGAATAATATGAGGAAGGGATTACTTTACAAGAAAATTTGGAATTTCGTCCGGCCCAGATGATTTTTTATTTTGTGATCCTGAAGAATTACCTAGTAATTCTTCAGGTGAAAAGGGATCCAAGTATATTGCAGAATCATTGAAATTATTATTTTTCTGACGCGTGAGAGCTCGTAGGAGGAATTTTATTGAATAATTCGAGGGGCGCTGCAGTGAAAAATTCATTGAAAATATTCGCGATTTGCTGGGGGTCTGTATGAACAACTTCATTTTTTATTATTTCAATATTATCAGTCTTTTCTTTTAACTTATTTGTGACCTCTGATATGATTTTCCATGCCGTTCGGGTTAGGTTATTAGAGCTTGTTGTAGCATTTTGGTAACAGACCTATTTTGTATTTTTTTATGAGTTCATTCTGTTGCTTCTTGGCTTCTCTATAATTATTTTCATATTCACCTAACATTTTTCGCAAGGAGTATAGATGTTTCAATTGATAACTTGATTAAGAGCTATAAGAGCCGAAAAAAAAGCGTAATTGAATGATAAATTCAAAAATGTGAATCAAAGGCAAAAATGGCAGGAGTTAAAAAAACTCAATATAAAAAACAAAGTAAAAGCTGCTCTACCAGAGGCTTTGCGGGATGTTGATGAACTCAATAAATATTTCACAGAGTCATGTAAAAATGATGATCATCCTACTGATGAACTAATTGATCAGTATGCTAGTGATAGGCTGAATAACTTTTTTACCTTTATTCAAATAGATGATGAATTTGTTTTAGAAACACTGAAGAACATTAAATCGAAGGCTTTTGGTTGCGACAAACTTAATATCACATTGATATTATTATGTTGTCCTCATATTGTACCTCATTTAACACATATTTTAAATTCAAGTATACTCAACTCATATTTTCCAAATTTGTGGAAAGAAGCCATCATTAATCCGTTGGCAAAAATCACCTCTCCTACAGAATTCAACCATCTTCGTTCAGTTTCGATTTTGCCTGTAATGTCCAAAGTACTTGAAAGAGCAATCGAGTCTCAAATCGTACCTTTTCTCAATTTTTTACCTGAAAAACAATCTGGTTTTCGATCGGGACACAGTTGTGATACTGCACTTGAGGATGTCACAGACGATGTCTTGAGAGGAACTGATGTGAATAAGGCAACTGTTTTGATACTCTTAGACTACACCAAAGCGTTTGATATGTTGAATCATAAAATTTTATTAACAATTTTAGATCACATTGGTTTTTCGAATCGGGCTTGCGGATTAATAGATTCATTCTTGAGCAACAGATTGCAGAGGGTAGTTTACCAAAATAATATATCAACATCATTAGTTGTCAACTCAGGGGTACCTCAAGGAAGCATTCTGAGTCCACTACTCTATTCGGTATATACCTCTAAATTTGTGACATCGATTGTAACCTTAACTTAGGTACATATTTGGCCAGGCTAGCTTTTTTGATTTTCGGAGGCAAGGCGTAAGTCGACGTCACTCGATGATTCTCAAAAGGTCCAATTTGTGGCACAGAGAATAAGTTTCTTATTAATTATGGTGTTTATTGGACGCCATCTACAGTGATAAACGATTTCAAAAACTTATTCCCAGGCCAATCTCTGTAGAAAGACCTTAACTATGCTGAAAGAAAGATTCAACTCCAACTTCAAACAAAAGACACATTAAAATATAAATATTTAATAATTTCAATAGTTCTCTACTATATTAATAATAATAATAGAATCTTGAAATGTAACCAACCAAAAGAATGGGTTCTCCAAGTCGTGGTTTAAGAAATTATAACAGTTTTTACCTTACCTAGTCCGAATGCATTCAAACCTTACAGAATTAGGCATAAATTAAGGAATCACGACTTTGGTTTTGTTGTTCCCTTTTGGTCTCCATAAATGATTGTTTCCACGGAAATCTCTAGCGTTGGGTCTGCTCCAACATGCTCTACGGCTTTACAACACCATGGCAGGCTTTACAATACCATTACGTGTTTTATCATACATCACAAGCTTTACAGTACCATCACAGGCTTTACAATACCATCGTAGGCTTTACAATACCATCATAGGCTTTACAATACCATCATAGGCTTTACAATACTATCATAGGCTTCACAATACCATCGTAGGCTTTATAATACCATGTGGGCTTATATTCCTTTCTCGAATTGGCCTTTAAATTTTTATTGGCTGATTAGTCCTTATACTGTTTAAAGTATCTCAAAGACTTTGGTAAATTCCTGGCATAGCTATGGCAAAAAGAAAAGGAAATTTTAAGGCGTGCTTTTTACAAAAAATATTTATATATTTAAATCTCGTGAAGCGAGTAACCTTTAATAGACCTCTACATAACAAGAATATTCACCTCTCATTTGTGTGGTACAGCAATATTAGGTAGGTTGCCAAAATTGAATAAACTCAAATTCAACCTCCAGCGAGCTTCAGCGTTACCAGGTCAGAAATGGACTAATGGTGTTTCAAACACTTCCGTCCTCTCCAAAATTGATTTTAACAAAAAAACATTTCCTTTCATTGTTGCCACCACTATCAATTATTATACGCATGTCACTGAACTATATCAAAGAGACTAGCATTCCGCGATTTTCAAAACTATATAAAAACCATAACAAATATAGTTCTCTCTCTCTTTTTTCCATGAAAGTAGAAGTTTGTGTAAACAAAATCAATGTAGTGAGCGTACTCCAAGAATTCGAATCGTAAAAGGAAGAACTGTCGTCTTCTTTAACAAATCGATTCGAAATCGGAAGAAGAAGCGCTGTCACCCAAGTGACATTAACCATCTTATTGTCAACATGTAAACATTCCTTCTTGATAACCACACAATTATGGATTTAATTAAATTACCAGAGATATCCGTGGGAACCAAGAGCTGTGAAATCAAAACAATTATATTTCATGTGAAATAGGATGGTATGTCTCTAGGAATCCTATTACATGTGGTGATCGAATGACAAGTGTTTGGAAATTTCACCTTGTGACCTATTTATACGAGGAAAACAACTGTATACCATTGTCAACGTTACACGATGACTAATTGCAATTATCACTTATACGCGGATGACACCCAACTATACTTTTCCTTCAACCCTCCAGATGTAGCACAAGCAAATGAAAATATCAACGATGACTTACAGAAGCTATTTGAGATATCCAGCCGACATTTACTCAAACTAAATCCAAAAAAATCTATGGCTTTACTTTTTTGTAATGAAAAAATAAGGGAAAAATTGGAAGCTAGTCTGTATATTCATCTAGATAATGAACTTATACCATTTAAAAACTCCTGTAGAAACCTTGGTCTTGTTATCGATACGAAGTTAAAATTCACAGAACATGTTACATCAAAGTTGAGAATCGGTTACGCTTACTTGAAATTAATTTACCCACATCGAAAATTCCTGAATAAAAACACAAAAAAAATGTTTTGTGACTCAATTGTCCTCTCACATATGAATTTTTGCGATACTATATATGGACCGTTTTTGGGCAGTCATGATGCTAGGCGAGTGCAAAAACTACAGAACTCCTGTCTGCGGTTAATATTCGGTCTCAGACGAAGACAAATAATAAGTCACAAACTGCCTGAAATCAAATGGCTGAATATGTATAATCGTAGAATATTTCATGCAACTATCCTCTACTATAAAATTATAAAAGTTAAACGTCCACCATATTTATTTAGAAAAATAATTTTCAGAAGTCACGTGCACAACTTGAATATTCGGAGAAGAGAAATTATAACCATACCCTCTCACAGAAAAGAAATCTTTAAACGCTCCTTTACCTACTCCTCAGCGAACCTACTCAACAAATTTCGAATCACTGACTTCTCAAAATCGATTGTATCGTTTAAAAATGTAATGAAATGTATTCTGTTGATTTATTTTGAATGTGTTTTGTTATTTAGTTTTAAGATTTTAGTTTTCACTAGGCTTCAACAGCACCTGATTTCGCCCAAAATTCCGAATGATGTTCTATCCGGCTGTTGTCTTTCTGGATATAATTCAAAATAAATTTGTGTTGTTTTCGTACTATTTCTATCGAATTTATAATAAAGTTTCAACAAATCTCGTTTTTCTTCATTTGAGAATGATGACATTTCGACTGAGGTATTTGTGCAAACTTATGATGTTTAATGAGTTCTGACAACTAGAGTTTATTAAACAAAATTTTTCGATGGAGTCATGACCATCTCAGATGAAGTTGTTTTTTTAATATCTGTGGTTTCAGAAGTGCAAATCATAACAAATTATACATCAAGGAAATCAGAATGAGAATCACTATTTTTCCTGTATAAAAAAACAATATGGCGCCCATAACAGAAGCCGAAACGTTGGATAGTAAATCCGAACATGAAAACGTGTAGCTGAGAAAAGTATCAGTGGAAATGTACTTTTGGTTTTGAGCTATGTTGTCAAATAACGATAGAAAAAAATATAAACGAAAATTCCGATTTTCAGTTTTTTCCCGATATTTCCGGAAATACTCGGAATTTTCCAAGTTTCAAAACAGTATTTTGTTAAGCACCAGAATACGCAACTTTGCCCCAATTCAAGCTTCGACGTATCTCCTGTTTTAGTTTAGGAGATCCCAATGGCAGGGGTCGAATTTGAATTGCCCTCTATACCTTAACTTTGAGAGGTCAGAAATAACATATCATGCTGATCTAGTGGAGTTATCCGAGTTGTTGATTTTATCTTGAAAAGCCTTTTCTTTGGTGATCTTCAGTAGACTGATTTGGCTTTTGTTCAGTTGAATATAAAGTGGTTTCATTCCAATAACAGTCTGGGACAAAATATGAAAATTTTTTCAGATTCTCACTTGATTTTCGTACTTCGTTACTTACCCATTTTTTACTCACACCACTTATATATTTTTTCGTTAAGGAAAATGAATATTAAAGTACTATGAGAATACATCCATAAAAGAATGGAATGCCACATTCACTTCAGTATTGGCATAGATACCAGACCAGTCTTCATTCAATAGATCACTAAAAAGTTAGCTATTGAGATGTCATTGAAATTTCTTTTATAATGAGATTGTGGCTTCGGTTTCGATGCTTCAACATTGAACTCCACATAAACACTTCTATGGTCTGATATAATAGTACTGTCAAGTATTTATTGAACTATGAGAAATGCGCAGTTGTACGAACAAATCTGATTGTTCTAAGTTTCTGACAAGTTCTCAATGATGGAAGCACAAAAAGCTCTTCAGATGATTCATTATCCCAACTCAACGTAGAGGATGCGCCAGAATTTAAAAAGTAGCATAATAAAATATCTCTTTGATGTTCATTGAAAGACTTGGTATTCATACCTACTGAAAATTTCTTCTAATTATGGAATGGGAAACGCACACGTGGCATTTGTGATACAGAAAATAAAACCATCTAATTCATTCTGGATAAATAACCGATTTATACGAATTGTAATTCAATGAAAATATCAAGAGCACTCTTCCGTGCACTTCACAGTAAAGAGTATACTCATACTTTATAAATTTTATTTCTCGGTGTGCTACAAAGAGAGCGCATTGCAGAATGTTATCCTATTTCCTCCGAGTCTTTTATTACTGAATAAAATTGCACTTTCACGTTGATATAAAACATTTCCAGGAATCTTTCTGCAATTTCGGATTAAGGAATGAAATGTCTTTCCTTTTTCACTGCTGTCGAGATTGTACAATGAGTAGGGGTCACATCTGTCGCATCAAAGATATGGAAATATATTTCATCCAATAATAATTCGTGGAGGGTTCGGCACTACAGACAGACAGAGTGCATTCACGCACTTTTCATTTTTGGGCGCCAGAATAATGCCTAATTTTCCACCAAGTTTATCATTTCAGTTATAGAACAAGCTTTAGAGGTTTTTTCCCACTCAAACTAAAAGACGCAAATTTCATAAGATAGTTCGTTAATGAAAACCCCAGTTTTCGCACCAGCAAAATCGCTTTGTGGAATTTTTTAAACAAGAAATGGTGAAAAAAATTACAACTTTTTTGGTTTTTTGGAAATATCTCAAATATTATTTAAGGAATCGTTCAACAGTCAATGAAACTTTTGTAGAGATTTATAAAACCTACAAAATGGATTTTCGTAAGACTGTATCGGTTCATTTTCCACTGAGAAAATACGGGAAAACCTCGAAAAAGAGACCATTTTTAATTTTTTTTTATTTTTATAAATCTGAAGCTGGACAAACAATTTTGCAAAAACTGATAGATACGAGGATATATTGATATCTAGTTAGCCTAGACCAGTTCCCTGCACAAACAAAATATTGCGTTACCATAGCAACGAACAATAACTTATAAGAAGTGTCAGTGTAAAGTTTGACGTCAAAAAAGTAAACCAGAGTTCCGCAATAAATTTAAAAAAAAAATATGTCTACCGAAATTGTGAAAATCGAAAAATTGGAGTATCGAGCCATCATCAAGTACCTGTATTTAAAAGGGTTAAGAGGTAAGCAGATTTACGAAGATATGCTAATACCCTTGGTGATCAATGTTCTTCGTATGCGACCGTGAAAAATTGGACTGCAGTTTCTGTGTCAGTCCCCGAAAATATCGATGCAGTTCATGACATGATTTTAACAGACCGTCGAATTGGGCTAAGACGGATATCTGAAGCACTGAATATTTCATACAAACGCGTTCATCATATAATTCACGTCAATTTGGACAGGAGAAAAATTGCTGCAACATGGATCCCCAAATGTTTGAATGTTGACCAAAAGCGTGCAAGGGTAGTAGCATCGCGTTCGATCTGTGCTCGATTTGAAAACGATGTAGACTTCTTAAACCGAATTGTTACTATGGATGAGACTTGGGTACATTTCTACGATCCAGAAACAAAGCAACGATCGATGGAATGGCGACACTCCGGTTCTCCAAGACGTAAGAAGTTTCGTGTCCAAAAATCTGCTGCCATGGAGTCATCATGATTGATTTTTTGTATAAGGGTAGAACAATAACTGACTATTCGACAGTACTCCACTACGGGAAAAAATTAAAGAGAAAAGAAGCGGAAAGCTATCCAAAGGTGTTTTGTTTTTGCAGGACAACGCCCCTGCACACAAATCTCATGTTGCCATGCAAAAAATTCGTGATTTAGGGTTTGAATTACTAGAACACCACCCTGATTCACCAGATTTGGCTCCATCCGACTATCATCTCTTTCCTCAACTGAAAAAAGTTTAAAAGGTCGTAAATTTTCTTCCAACGAGGAGGTAATAAAAGCTGTGGAGGTCTGGTTTGCAGAGCAAGAAGAAACATTTTTTTTGAAAGGTCAAGAGACGTTGCAGATTCGCTGTAATAAATGTATCCAATTAAGAGGAGACTATGTTGAGTAATAAAATATTTTGACATTGATATTTTGTTTGGTTCTATAGTAGGCTGAGAATTTTTCAATATATCCTCGTAATAATATGTGGTTCAACTGTACGTAAGACGTTTTCTGTAGTTTTTGCACAATTGCGTCATAAACAATTTAAGGGCACATCTTCTAAGATGCGCCGCTTTGATTTAAGGAAAATCGTGGTATTAAAATTCTGTAAAAGGCATCTGGAAGTAAACATCTACAAATATCTACAATTCGCATATTTTGGATTTCCACCTGAGAGGTGGGAAATGTGTTGAATATGTCACTGAAAGCTGATCAAAACACTTCAAAGCAATTCTAAGCAACTTTTGTTCCATAAAGTTTTTTTTTGTTAAGTTGAGAGTTTCCGAGTTATTATATGCGACTGAAACTGCTTTTTTCATTGAAAATACCTACGTATTTTTAATGTTTTTCATAAATAACATAAAAAAATTCATTTTATCAAAGTCATCTGAGGTCGAATTGAAGTCAATATGAGCAACTTCAGGTGCACTTTGAAGCATTTAGAGTAACTTCCAGTGACACTTTCTACACATTTCCCTCCTCTCAGTTTGAAATCCAAAATATACAAATTGTAGATATTGATCTCTACTTCCATATGCCGTTTACAGTATTTGAATAAAATAATTTCCCTTAAATTGGTGCATTCAGAAAGATTTGCCCTTAAATTGTTTGTGCAAAAACTACATATCGGACAGAAACCATCTCGCGCACAGTTCAACTACATGTTATTATCTATCAGTTTCCGTAATATTGTTTGTCCACCTTCAGATTTATAAAAATCATAAATTTTAGAAAAATGGTCTCTTTTTTGAGGTTTTCCCGGATTTTCTCAGTAAAAATGCACCGATCTGGGAGTATAAAAAACTGTTTTCTAGGTTTTATTAATTTTTACAAAAGTTCCATTGACTGTAAAAAATTACTTCAATAATATTTGACATATTTCCAAAAAACCAAAAAAGTTGTAAATATTGTCACTATTTCTTGTTTAAAAAATTCCACAAAGCGATTTTGCTGAGGCGAAAATCGGGATTTTCATTTACGAACTATCTTATAAAAAGTAGTATAGGCCGTTTGTGTCTTTTATTTTGTGTGAAAAGAACCTCTTATTTTTTTCTACAGCTTGGCCTATTATAGATTCATTACAGATAACAGCATGTGACTGTAACAATAATTCGATGTCAAAGTTTTCACGCTATAATATGAAATCTCAATAGGTCTCAAAATTTCAAATTAATACACAACATTTGTAGCATTGCCAAGAATATACACGAATTTCATTCAACAGTTTCAATTTCATCAACAGTTTCAACGTTTTGATTGTTTTGTCCTAACTGAAACGCAATTTATACCTGATGTAGGTGTGAAGATTTTAGCACCATGTTACCAAGCATACTATTAGTCCAGTAAACAGCCATTTTCCCGTGGAATTTTGAGAATCAAGGTCGATTTTCTTGAAAATTTGGATTTTGGTAGCATTTATAATCTTTTTCAAAATCAACCTTACGCCGAAGCGAGCTTTTGCCCCGGGGCTGAAAACAACCCCATCTAATGGATGAAAAATTTTTCAATCAAAATAACTACGGAAGTCGATAGATTGACCAATTCTCAGCAACTTTTGTTACATACAGTTTTTTTGTAAAGTTGATAGTTTCCTGGTGAGCGATTGTAACTGCACTTTTTCATTGAAAATACCTACGTTTTTAACCGTTTTTCATAAATAACATAAAAAAAATCATTTCATCAAAAAAATAATTTTGACAACATTGTAGCTAATAATAAAACAAAGATATTCGTGTCTGAAAAACCTATGTAAACCCAATAACGAAGAAGTCATTGCTCTTTGAAGTATGGTTATTTTCGAAGAACACCGAAATTGAGAACCTTCAATCTCAAATAACTCAAATAACTCGAATATGGTGAAATTTGTAGGTAAAACTCCAGAGACATTTTTTATAGTACATTAAAAACCTTTCCAAATTAGTACTGATGAAAGTCTTTTGCGTAAAAATTGACTGACTTATGACCAAAATAATGTCACTTACATACAAACCTAACATACCCTACTTGCAATTAACTTTATTTAGGTATAATTGATATGATCCATGTGATTTGACCGGTTTGGAATGCTTAATATAGGAAAAATAATTGATTGAATTGAAAAAAAGTGCATTGTCCTTAAAGAAACCAAAAAGTATCCATAATATGAAAAAATGTTTCGAATATTATTTGTAGGATTTTTTTTCTGCAAAGGAGATATGGCAAAGTTTGTATTCATGCACTAATTGTGGCATACCCTTTTCGTCCTTTTTCAAAAATATTGCTGCAAACATTTGTAATCAATATGACGTTGAAGCCCTTGAAGCGTCATATTTAGTGTGTTAATTTAAAAATACTGTGGACCAGCCCAGTACAAGTAACGGCAACGTTGATTCTATTGCGAATGTGTGTCAAATTTATTTTTTAAATACTGACGAGAAACTTGTAAACCTCACTGATAAGGGTAAAGAATTTGCTAAGGTTGAGGGTTGAAAAAATTTATTTTATATCATTATTGAATTATTCTCAATTCAATATGAATGCAGTTTAAAATTATTTCTGATTATGAAAAAAAAATCTTTAAAAATTAATAATTTTTTAATAATTCATATTCCCAGGGGGTGATTTATAAGGGTTGAAGCATTTTGGCAAATTATAATATCATTCTAACAATAATTCAATTTAATGACGCAATTTTCAATCATTTCAAATTTTAATAAACATCTTTAATACTACTTTTGAAAATTACTACCCCTTAGGGAATGATTTACAAGGGTTGCATCTATCTGATTATTCATAAACACGTTTGCGGATGTCGTAGTCTACAAATAATTGATTCAAATTTATTTCATCCAAATATATGCTAAAATCTAGGGTTTTTTATTTTTTTGCAATACGAGGTATTATTCACCCATAAAAATAAAAAGAACGACCCGGCACAGGGTAGATTTTGAAGTAGAGGGTCAGTATAACTTAAATCCAAATTTTCATCAAAATTGGTGTTGATTCTCAAAATTCCACGGTTTTACAGTTTTAACGGTGATGACTGGAGTATATATGTACTACTCCACGACTCTACTTCAAATCCATATCAAAAACATGAAAATAAAGGAAAAACTGAATATATCACACACGTAAATAATAAGCAACTTGTAGGTAATGTAAAATATATTAGTTGTTTAGAGGTTCCGGTATATGAGGGATCAAGGGAAAAATGTCATGTAGACTGATAAGTTGTCATTAAAAGTTGAAACTTGTGTTTCGAATTATTAAAGCATAATTACCTATAAAAGGTCTAATCAACTTAAGTTGATGACTGTTACATGGTGTCAGGTTGAAAAGAACCTAATTCCAGTATGGCTGAAGCCTATTTTGATCGACCAGATAAACTGGTCTTTGATGAGTATATTGGAGAACGTTGGGCAGAATGGAAACAGGAATTTAAGATATATCTGCGTGCTTGTGGAAATGATAATGAAACTGTTAAGGAAAATGTGAAAGTTGCAATTTTTCTCAACTGTATTGGCAAAGAAGGAAGAAATATTTTCAATCATTGAGCTTAGACTATGAAAATTCTACATTGAAAGATATTTTTCAAAAGTTTGACACTCACATTCAACATTCAACATTCAACATTTATTGAGCTAGGACTGGTTACCAGACCAAACTGTGTCAACAGAATCGAAAATATTGTAAGAGATCCTATTTTAGAAGAATTCAAAGATATTTTCGAAGGATTTGGTTCTGTTCCTGGATATCACAAAATTGTTCTGGATTCAGATGCCATTCAACCGCCAACCATTCAACTGCCAAGAAGAATGCCTGCTGTTATACGAAAGAGATTGAAGAAGAAGTTATATGAACTAGAGAAGAATGGAATAATAGAAAGAGTTGAGAAGCCTAAAGAATGAGTAAATTCGTTAGTCATTGTGGAGAAAAATAATGGTGACCTACGAGTATGTTTGGATCCGAAGTATTTGAATATGGCAATTAGAAGAGAACATAATTTGATTCCCACTGTAGAAGAATTGGTCAATAACTTGAGTAACAAAATATATTTCACAGTAATAGACATGAAAAATGGTTTTTGGCATATAAAATTAGATGAAGAGAGTTCAGAAATGTGCTCATTCAATACAACTTTTGGAAAATATAAATTTAATGTACTTCCATTTGGACTTTGCTCCTCTCCTGAGGTATTTCGAAAGAAAAACAGAGAATTATTTGGTGATTTGCCAGGAGTAGGAATATATTTTGATGACATATTAGTTTCGGGAGAGAATGAAGAAGTTCATGATAAGAATTTGAGGACATTATTCAAGAGAGCACGAGAATGTAATGTTAAATTCAATAAAGATAAACTGCAATTCAAGAAGAAAGAAGTAATTTATGTTGGAATGAAAATTTCGGATAGAGGTATTGCAGTAGATGACAAATATAAACAAGCCGTTACCAAAACCCAAAGATAAAAAGGCTGTATTACAATTTTTAGGTTTGATTAAGTATTTGAATAGATTCATTCCTAATGCAAGTCAACAAACAACATTCCACAGACAATTGACCAGAAATAATGTTTTGTGGGAATGGAACCAAAATCATGAAAGTGAATTTCAAAAACTCAAAGAAATAATATCAAATGCGTTTTTTCGACAATAAAATTCCAATACAAATTCAGACTGACGCTTCTAAAGGAGGATTCGGATCTGTGTTGTTACAAAATCAACAGCCTGTAGAATTCGCATCAAGAACTATGACCAGTTGTGAATCTCATTATTCTCAAATTGAGAAAGAGTTAATGGCTATTGTTTTCGCTACTGAAAAATTTCACTATTATATTTACGGTAGAAATTGTTTGATTCATAGCGATCATAAGCCTTTGGAATCAATTTTTAAAATGGATCTTTGCAAAATTCCATCAAGATTGCAGAGAATGCGGCTGAGATTGTTTCGATATAATATGACCGTTCAATATTTACCTGGTAAAGATATGGTCATTGCAGATTTTCTATCAAGGAATTACCCAAAGAAAAACGTATTAGATGATCCAGAACTGCATCAAATAATCCACAGTATCTCCAAGAAACTGCCTATGACAGACAATAAGAAGCAAATGTTCCAAAATGCCACTAGAAATAATGAAAACCTGAAATTGTTAATAAACTTCTGCAAGAATGGTTGGCCAGACAAAAAGAGGAATTTTAAAGGTGGAACCAATTTATATCAATGTTACAAGCAGTTTTTATCAACTCATGAAGATTTGTTGTTTTTCAATAAGAGATTGGTTGTTCCTTCATCTCTCAAGAATTTTTTACTCTACTTGTTATCATGGTCATTTAGGACCCTAGAAATGTAAATTTAGAGCAAGACAAGTATTTTTTTGGACAAAAATATCAGAGGAAATTGAAAAGCTCATAAACAGATGTGAAATATGTTGTAAATTCAAATTCTGCAATGCAGAAAACCACTGATACCTTATCCTTTGCCTGAAAGACCGTAGCAGAGAATTTCATCGGATATTTTGAATTTTCAAAGTAAAGAATACTTTTTTATGTTTATGATGCATATCAAAATGGATAGAACTTCATTTGTTGAAGGAAAAATCTGCGAAAGGAGTTATAGAGATCTTGAAAGAGATTTTTTCTCAATTTGGATATCCAGAAATATTTGTATCGGATAATATGCCCTATAACAGCACTGAATTTAAAGAATTTGCGCAAATGATTGATATGAAATGTATAACATCAAGTCCTCGATATCCAAGATCTAATGGATTATCTGAGAAAGCAGTCTCAATAGCCAAAAATTTGTTGAGGAAAAATTTAGACAAAAATTCGGCTTTACTTCAGTACAGAAATACTCCTATAGTATCTATTGGATTTTCTCCTGCGCAATTACTGCAATCTCGTATGTTGCGAGATTCTTTGTCAATTTAAAATCGCTCTTTAGAACCACAAATCATACAAAAAAAATTAGTAATGAATAAAGTACAAAATAATCAAGAACGTCAAAAGAAGTATTATGATAAAGGAACGTGTTCACTTAACGAATTCAAAATAGGAGTTCGAGTTTGGATAAGGAAAGAAAATATATGGATACGGGGAAAAATATTGAACGCTGATGGAACTTCTAGATCATATATTGTGAAAGAGGAGGATGGGGGCCAAGTAATAAGAAGAAATCGGATACACTTGCGAAAAGTGAAAGAAGATACGGCTAATGAAGGCTTTATAGAAGAAGATGATAACGATGAAGTTTACAAAAATTATGGTAGAGAAAATGGAAATTTAGAAGAAGAAACTGAGAGAGGAAATGAAAATCTTGAGGAAGAAACTTTGCAAGATATACGAAGGTCTAGGAGAACAAGAATACCTCCAAGATGGATGAACGATTTCTACAAAACATAAAAGATCAGTGAAGAGATGTAAAATATATTAGTTGTTTAGAGGTTCCGGTATATGAGGGAACAAGGGAAAAATGTCATGTAGACTGATAAGTTGTCATCAAAAGTTAAAACTTGTGTTTCGAATTATTAAAGCATAATTACCTATCACAATCACAAGTACAATAAATTAATAAAAAATCCTCAAATGAAGAACTACAACGTGAATACAGACAATATAAGAATATAGATTATTATAAATTACGTATAAAGGAAAATGAAAACAATGCAAGATATTTATGGAAGAATATCAAAGAAATGTTTGGTGCTTGCAAAACTAATGAAATAAATCGAAAAAGGGATGATAAAAACAACAGTACTACTGATGATAATCAAAATCGATAGAACCTTTTCAATATGGGAAAGAGTTTGGTAAATAAAATTGTTGAAGATGGTTCAAAACCAATGAAGGATAAAACTACAACTAACTCAATTTTTATCAGTCCAGCATCATAGACCGAAGTTTTTAAAAACATACATCAAATGAAAAACGGAAAATCTCCTGGCATCGACAATATCACTTACTTACTACTTAGTAGTAGTACCATACACCATTCTGTAAATTTCGATAAATTCATATCTCACTCAATTTATTGTAGATTCTCCCTTTGACTGATGATGGGTTTGTCTAAACCCGAAACATGTTTTGTCTGTTTGGAAAACCAAACACTTCGTTAATTTCAATTAAATATTTATGGAGTTGACTTCGAGATTTATTCTTAGATAAAAAATATTTCAAATTTCATTGAATGTGTTTCTAAATAGTGAACATTACAGGTCTTGATAATGATTTATTCATTTGCAGACTTGTTCAGGTCAGCTGCAGAGGCAGGACCCAGGGATATTCTGAAGCTGTACAACACTGAGGGACAACTTCTCAACATTAGCGCAGATCTCCCATCAAATTCCCAGGTAAATTCCTTCATTATCAGAAAGATAAGTGATGCATGGGTGGTCTTACAAATGTTTCCGATTCAAATCGAAAAATCGTTTTCAATTAAGCAATCTAACTTCTAAAATAATTTTTTTATGTACAGTTGAGTACGTCTTTTTTATTATTATCGCTAAAATTTGTACATGATGAACAAATTTATAATTGAATGAAGTTAGCAAATAAAGCTGCTCGATTAAACATACTATCTTCGATTCCTATGCTTTTTAAATATGCTCTTCAATCAGTCTAGATCCATACCTGAAGAACAAACTAACATGAAGTTACATTCAACTATTTCAATTATTCGTGTAGTGGTCACACAACAGATAAATGTTCGAAATTGCAGGTTATTCAGTAACTCTAGTGACTTTTACAGCCTTTTCTTTTCCAGAACAATCGATATTCCCTGCAAGTCGTTGCTGCTAACGGCCTAGCGATGTTGCAGGAATCTACAGGAGCCGATCTTAAATCACTGGAAGCTCGTGTATCTGCTATCGAGAGGCAACTCAGATGGGAACTGCCCCTTCCGTCAACCGTTGAAGAACTCCAAAAGGAAGTCGACGCATTCAAGGAGAAGCTGGAAACAACTGAGAGTCTGAGCTGGCTTGGTGAGTTCAGTTCAATAAATTGTTGACTTCTACTACAATACCGTATATTGTCATTACTCTCCGTTAGTAATCCTCACATGAGGTAGACGCAAGTGAGGGAAGTTTACCTGAAACCCGCATAATGAAACTCTAAACTCTAAACTCTAAAATGATATATTGTCTTCATATATCCCTGAATTATATTCACTGGCTATCAATTCATGTTACACTAGTATGCAACTCTCTTCATGTCTATATTAACGGTAAATTTTCAACCATTCCAGTTTCTTTGTTCTACTCTCTCTGTAATTGCACTCTCTGATCAGGGCTATATCTATTGATATCAACAACTCCAGACATTTCGACTCTGAGTTCGAGCCCCAGTTGCGGCTGTGATTTTTAAATTCAATTTGACCGAATAAATTATTAAAATATCGTTGCACGATTCACTGTTGCGTTCCAATTAACAGTTCTGCTCCTAAGGTGGCGCATTGAGTTAGGCCTACCCAGAACACATAGTGGCTATTGACCATAGCAGTCGATACCACTATAAACACCAAAAAAATCTACTTCTAGACTTTTGTAACAGCTCACATGACTTTTTGACGCTCCAAGAAGCGGTAACGCATGCATTCCACTTCAACAAGTTGGCGGTTAGATGTACCAAATAGTGCCGTCTCCGGCTCGTTACATTTCCCATTTCTAGACAGGTTTCAACCCGTAATGTCATCCTTTCAGTGTATTGATACCTACAATATTCTCTATATCTATACCGTGGAGTTCGATGGAAGTAACAACATTCTTCATTTTCGTTAGGAAAAGAAGGTTACAACACACCAAAATCTAGACGCCGCTTTCGTCACCAACTTTTTTTTTTCAACATTGACATTTTATTTTACACACAATACAATACAATACCATACAATTAAATATAAATAATAAGATACATTACAATATAAATAAAATCTAAGGTAGAGATAAAATTTTTCAATAAGAGTAAAAAGATCACGTGTTAATTAAAGTGTTAGTGATTGTGATCAATTGCCGCAAACAATAGAGGGTAATCCCATAAAAGGCTGAGCCTTGAGCATGGGAATGGTTTGGTTAGTATATTTTCATCTATCTTACGTTATTCTGAAGCTATATAGAGAACAATATAATAAGATAGAAAATACGGAAGAAAAAAGGGAGAAATTGGAGAAAGTTATATGTATGTATCAAATACATTTCTAGACTGGTGAATTCTTAGAAACCAGAATATTACAAAATCTCTTTTATTCTATCGTGCGACGTTGATGTAGACATAAGGTTACATTTATTTCATTTCATTTTTCTTTGAATTATTTCATTAGTTTTTTGTATTGGTACTGTTAAGATCCATGCTTTGATTTTTTGTTGAAGAAATGTAAAAGGTTGTTTTGTTTTATTTCATCGGGAATTTCAGAATATACTATGGGATCTTTGGTTTTTGGTGGTCGCTACTTTCGGACTTTTTGTAGTTCTTTGTTTGAATCTGGTGTTATGGGTATGGTCGATTTGGCTCATATTTGCTTTGTGTTTATGATGATAAGGGGCTAGATTGAAGAAGTATAGTTATCGGCAAGAAAAAACTTCTGTGTCTTCAAAGAGTTTTTGCGACGCATAAGTGTATTTTTTATTATAAATAATTTTCAATATCCACTTTTGCGTCACTTCTATAACGTTCAGATAATTATCAGTGAGTCCTCCCCAAACAGTTATTGCGTAGTTCATGTGTGTTTGCACTAAACTAAGATATAATAACATACTCCTTATAACTCTCCAATCTACCCCATCAATTCCACCGAACAATTTTGGAATTACCTGATTTTCAGAATTCTGGTCCAACATCATATCTCTTACTTTGGTCAGACTCTTCCAGACCTCTAGAACGGTTCATCTTGATGATGCTTCTTTGTAACCAGGTAGTACATGCTTCTCTTCTTCAACTGTATCACCACACCAACTTCTGGATTTGGTGTTTGGAGTTGACCAAATTACTTTCAGAACACAACAGCGATGCATTGCTATTCGAAGAACCTCCACCACACAGTGAGCGATCGCGTGATCAGCCGTCACCTTGAAAAGATCTCGTGGCTCTTCTCGAGTTATTATTATTATTATTATTATTATTATTATTAGATGGCGAGGCTAGCCAATGGCTGAAATGCAGGTAGTTCTGGATAGAACCTTTCTGCACCCCGCTGTCAGGTCAATCTCGTGAGTACTCCGGATCTTTTAAAGAACTTTTGGAGATTCCTCACAAGGTTTTCCTGCGGGATGAAATCTTCTGCACCACAATGTCCGAAGATATCCATCCTCATGCGAGCCAGATAATCACATTTAAACATTATGTGGGAGGCTGTTTCGTCCTCCTCATCAGGAAATCTGCATTGTGTGGACTCTTGATGTATCCCCAACAGTTGCAGGTGTTTTCTCAGGTAGCAGTGTCCTACCTCCTTCCTGAGAGAGTCTTGGCTTAGTTCAAGAAGGGGTCTTGATAGCCGGTCGGTTAGCCCCATCATCATCATTTTTCTGTGAGTATTGCCTGAGGCACTCTCCCAGAGAGAATGATGATGGTTTATAACCCATTTCTCTGTGTTCTTGACAGCATTGGTATGGCCCTTGATGTAACTTCCGCATCTTCTATGATGTGGTGTATGTTCCATCAAAGGAGTATGTTGGAGTCATGTTGTCCGACGGTATCTCAGACGTGTCGATTCTTATGACCTCCAGTATGCTGGAGTGGCCTTGGTTATTGCCCCTCCATTGGCCTAGACATTTTAGACTGGATGCTTCTATCCTCGCCTCTGCTGCAATAGGGCGGTTCAGGATTACCTCCAAGCTAGTTGTCCATGTGCTGGACATAGCACCAGTGACTCCGAGAATGGCCAGTCTTTGTAAACTAGCAAGCTTTCTACTGGTTGTCACTTGTTCTACCTTTGGCCACCACAGCACGGCTCCGTACGATATCAAGGGCGTAACAATTGCTGTGTATAGCCAGAGAGACTGTTTGGGTCCAAGTTCCCATTATTTGCAAAAGGAGCGTCTGGCCAACATTAATGATGTCCTTGCTCTTATCAGCACTTTTTCGATATGTTTGTTCCAGGTGAGCTTTGAGTCCAGGTTTAGCCTTCAGTATTTTGTCTCTCCTGACATCTGTACACTTTCACCAAAGATTTGAATAGCTCTGTTGGTCTCCAGGTTTCTTCTTCTGGTGAATGGAACTATTGTGAGTATTGCCTGAGGCACTCTCCCAGAGAAAATGATGATGGTTTTTAACTCATTTCTTTGCGTCCTGCCTAATTTCCCAAATCGGGATTCCGCAGTTTGGTTCTGGTCCAATGAGAGTTGTTGCTGCCCCCGCTCTTGCATCGTAAAAACTATTGTGGTTTTTTGAGGGTTGACCCTGAGGTTCTCCCTCGTGCACCACGTCTGTACGTCTGTAAAAGCTGATTGCATCAGCTCCACACAGACCCCCATGTACTTTCCGTTGACCATTATGACCATATGGTCCGCATAGCCCTGGGCATATATTCCTCTCCGGTTCAGATCTACAAGGAGCCCGATCACCACTAAATCTTCTAGAGTTACTTTGTGTAGCACTTTCTGTCCATTCGAGTACAAGGACATGATTTTCTGGAACGTCATCTCATCCTTCGGTTGTCTGAGGGTGCGAACTTGGTCGTGATTTTCTGCGTGAAGAGCCAACCCATTGAAATCCCCTGGGTTTTTCTTGGGGTTGCTATGGACCTTTTCACAAATTCCGCAGCTTCGCTGACAGGCCACGAAATCGGCGACGCTTCGGGATGTACAGCAGAACTGGATCACCGGGTTGAATTACTCCAGCATCGGCCTTGATGTTATAGGTCTCTTTCATTTTGTCGCTGGCACTCTGGATGTTCAAGCGTATAGCACTTTTTGTCCATTTGAGTACATGGACATGGACTCCTGGAACGTCATCTCATCCTCCGATGGTCGGAGGGTGAGGACTTGGTCGAGATTTCCAGCTTATAGAACCAACGTATCGAAATGGAAGACTCTAGGTTTTTCTCGGAGTGGCTCCTTGATTCGGCAGTGGAAGGTATTTATTCTCTCCATGACCCTGTATAGACCTTCACGTTCTCATCTCCGGTGATAAGCCACGGTGACGCTTAAGGCTGTAAATCGAAACTACATGAACAATTTGAATTTCTCCAGCATCTGCCTTGATGTAGTAGATCTCCTTCATTATGTTCAAACGGACTCGTGGAACTGAGGCATTGGGGCCCTCGGTTATCTCACCTTGACAATTGTCGTACTATGTGCTCCGGTGACCTCATTATGGATTTTTGGAGCACTTTCTGTCTTCTGTTCTCCACCAAGCTTGGACTCCAACACACTTTTCAGGACCCTATTTTCCGGAAAGTGGGATTTTCATCGTACCCAGTAGCAGTTAACCAACGGCTAATAGCCGTGATTTCCTGCCATGATGGTCTTTGACTGTTCTTCTTCCAGCCGATGACTGAACCGAGACCTGGATCTTGCTCTTAGTCTTTATGGTTCTCGTTGTTATTCCAGTTATGGTTCTACATATGGTTGCGTCCTTCCCTTCTGCTCGTCGACAAAGTGATCAGTCATCTGGGCATGTTCTTTTAGACAGGGCATTTTTATGGATAGTCCCTGCTTGATGTTCGAACTCGAAATCAATGTCTTGGAGTCTTCCAACCCTTGGAAAGTTTGAACTGTAAAAGCCATTTGTTAGATGCAAGGTCGTTCTCGTACTTATGGAAGTGCTTCACTGCTTCGACAACAGCCAACAACTCTCGCCTGGTAACACAGTAATCGCGCTCTGGTTTGCTAGTGACCTCCTCTTGTCTCTCCTGGACCTGAGAAAGGATAGACAGAACTGTCACGTTGCTGGCGTTTGTGTCCAAATGAATTTTACCTTCGGTTGGGAATAGCTCAGAAGAGGTGCGTTGATGAAAGCTCCTTTCAACGGTACACAATTTTTAGAGTCACTATCAGTATAAGTGATGTGCCTGCGTATGGCGTCACCAGAGTTGAAGCAGGTTCGTTTGTTTCATCTTGACCCAATTTGCCTCATTTTTTTCGATAAATCTTCCTCATCTTGTCGTCTATGATGGTTCAACTGCCTTTTTGGTACTGGCTCCTCTGTTCTATTTTATCGAAATATTTCTCGATGTTGTTGCAGAGGTTATGGGCACAATCAACAAGCGATCAGATAAATCCTCTATTCGTGGATACATTGTTGTGTGATATGAAGTATTGTCCGATATGAGGTGGGTTCCTGTAGTATTGTGACTTTCACATCTAGAAAGTGTAATCCGGCCTGGGCTTATTTCTTCATTGAGAAGTTCACAGACGGTGTTCCATATGATGAAGGTTTCATCATGTATTTTAACTACACCTGAGGCTTCTTGTTGGCTTGTTCTGAAGTGGAAGTCCCAAAAGATTTTTTTTAAATGTTTGCTATGGCCGATGATAATGAGGATCCGATTGATAGCCCATCATCCTTAGCGAAGAATCGATCTCTTTCGTGGAAATAACAATTCCGAGGCAGCATTCTAGGAGTTCCATAATACTAGTCACCGGTAGGCTCATCCTGTCTTTTCTGTTCTTCATTCTCTTGTTGTATTTTCTGGATATTCTGTTGGGCCTCTTCAACTGAGACGTATGAAGGCTTTCCACTTCAAAGATAATGAATTGGTCTTCTAGCAAATAATTTAACTCAATTTTGATTCCGTTTTCCTAAATCTTTTTGGTTCAGGTATTCTTTAGTTCAGAGTGCCATAGCAATTATGATTTTTATCTCTGTTAAAGCCCCGTTTTAGCAGCTTCAACAACTTTAGAATTTATAAAGCTTTTGTTACATCAAACACACGAACCACCACAACAGCTCATATTCGCGTATCCGACACAAAGATCGTTTTATTTGCAATGTGTTCTTGGTCGTATTCTATTTGTTAATCAACTCTCACATTCATTCGATCTATACTTGAAATACAATAAGACAGGAAATGCGCAATGGGAGTTTGAGCAGGGGAATGATTGAGGTGTCTAGTTCTAATTAGAAGTAAACATATGCACAAATAATGATGAAAGCAAATGTCAATCAACGCTTTAACGTAACCTCAACTAATTTGGATTGTCAATTATTGGTTATGGATTGCCTAGAGGAAATGAGATGAAGTGCTTGTTGATGAGTCGGTTTCCTAACGACTCGGCTAGGGTCACTAACGTATTTCGAGGTGCTTACATTGTTTGTAGTTTCCCAGTAGTATCTTGGCCTGCCCCATTCCTTTTGATTCTTTCCAGTATTGGGATATTTTGTTATGCACTTCTTTTTCACGTTCATAAATTATTGTGCTTATGTTTCAGTCCCTTTTTAGTCAGTATGTCTGATATTCCATTATCCTCTTCTGCAGTGTGTCTTGGCACCCATAGGAGGGTAACAGTGTTGTTCTTACCCAGTTCATTTACTTGACCAGTTAGTCTAAATTTTCAAGTTCGTATTGTTGTAAAACTTGTGAAGTTGTTTTCAAGGTTTCAGAAGAATAATATTGCGGAGAATACTTTATAATTAGATAAGAAATAATGAAAAAATACCAAAAATATACATTATGCACATTGAGAAGATAAAAGAAGTGACCCATAATTGAAATACTTTAATAAAAATGAGGAATTAATCAGCGTAGTACAAAGAAAGCGTCCAGAAATTTCAACCAAGTTTTCACGAAAAGATAAGTAGACATTTGATTGGTATAATTTTTTTATCGATGGACCTATTCATTGTTGAAATGCAAGGAATCCTCAAAATATTTTTAGACACATCCGAAATATCTAGAAAATACATATAATTATGAAATATTATTTCTTTCCATATGAAAAATAAAATTCCGTTCGTACATAAAAGCAAAATGTTAACTATCACATGTCAAATATTTGACAGAAAAATTTCCACTTATCAATTTCGCTCAGGGTACCCTGGAGGATACAAATTTACGGAAATGTTTTGAGTTGTCATGGCAACTGAACAGAAACCAATTTTTTGATTGGCTAAAAAAGCAAAGTAAGAAATTTTCAAATAACTGAACATTTAATTGATGATCAAATATGACTTCTAAACCGCGAAGGCTACTTTAAATAGTTTGCCGGTTTCAAATCCACATTTGCATATTATTGTTACTGGCCCTACAGAATGAAATACTTGTCAACATTGATCAATGCGTTCAAATCGGATTTTAGACTTTCACAGTCTTCTTCTGAGTTTAATGACAAATACAGTTTAAGGTTATCAGCTAATAGAACTCACAGTGGCGAAAATTGAGTGGTTCATTAATGAAAATTTCAACGAGAAGTGGACTCAGAGGTGAACCCTGGGGGACCCCCAATATGACCTGAATATCATTGAAGATGTGGTTTCAAGTTTTCACCAACGGTTTTTCTTCAGATAGAGAACATTTTGTTAACCATGTTGGGACATCTGGTTCCTTTAGTTTATCAATCAACAATTCATGGATATTCCTGTTGAATTGCTTACTGAAATCAGTGTAAATTGTATCAATTTGAAAACCTTCCTGGCAATATCTTGTACAAGCATAATCTGAGTTATAATGCCTTCATTACAATCGACTTATTTCTGAGACGTATATACCTATTTGAACTCGGTATTTTGAAACTTTTTCCATTATACTAACAATCTATTACCAACTTCAGTAACTCGAACATCCCTCCAAAGAACCACCTGGTTTGGTTTTAATCAAATTCACAGAGAAAACGGTTGAAGCATTTAGCATTCGATTAAAATGATTACACAACTTCTAGACTCCGCTTCAACTTAGTCGGTTCAGTGTGGCAAATATTGACCCACCTGTTTAGAGAGGCGGTTGGACGCATTTCGCGTCGTTGAGGACGTCCTTCTCTCTCTCTGTCTTGCTATAACACAGGTAGTCGCATACCTACCGCCACATATTTATTGAGTTGATAGTGCGGAGGTACTAGGTATTTCGACGGAATCTTTGGAAACAATGGGAATAATTTAGATCAATAATTTGAGCTCTTCTACAAAGTTTGAAACATGATGCATAGATCTACAAAAATAAATACTACCCCAGCTTTTGCCACGATATTGAATTATATTCGACATATATTTCATAAAGAGTGGACAATACCACTTGACAGAAGATAAATTGAATCGTTTATTTCAGAAACCACCTAAGTGCACTTTTTTCAACTTTCGGAAAACTGAAAAAAAATCTGTTTTGCAGCGTATAGGTCTAGTCTCCTTCAAATATTTTTTCAGAAACCACCTAAGTGCGCTTTTTTCAACTTTGGGAAAACTGAAAAAAAATCTGTTTTGCAGCGTATAGGTCTAGTCTCCTTCAAATATTTCTTTTTACCAAACTGAAAACATGCTATTGGGATGATCTATTTTCTGAATTTTTTTTTTCCTTCGAGTTTTTGGGATATAAATTTTTGTAAAAATTGCACTTGGCGGTTTCTGCAATAAATGAGTGTATCCAAAGTAATTTTTTTTTAATTTTTATTGAAATTAGGTCAAACCATCAATTTTCACCTGTTTTGGTATCAAAGGTGAGTAACAAACACACTCAAGTATAAGAAAGAGTTTTTTTACTTGGCATAAATCGGAAAATACAAGTAGACTACACACTACAGTATGTTTATATACAAAGATGTGGCCCCATTCACTTATTCAGCTTCTGGCAACTCCTAGTCAGTTGTTGGCCATTGGATGATAGTATCTTTTTTTTTTTTATTGGGACCTAAAACCAAAAATCTCACTCCACGCCTACGATTGGGGTTAGGTTCATCATCTGAACTATCCTACATGGCTTAAGAACTATATACTTAATGTAACAATGAACAACAAAATAACACCTAATTTTCACCGAAAACTCACGAAAACTAACCACTCAGTGTTAGGTAATCTTTGTCATCAAGGCCGTAAACGTCACGAGTGAAATTTACCGTAGGAAGAACCTAAGCGACGGCGCTTGGATTCTTTCTGAAATAAACGGATTATTTTCAAGGCTGCCAAATAGCATAGCTGTAAGTTATGGAACATAGGTTATTTCTGCACTAAAAAGATGTATTTATATACCTTTAAATTGCACAGTACCACCAAAAACACATTTTCTGATATTTTGTCCCTTAGGTGGTATCTGAAATGAACGATTCAATTACAAATAATGAAAAATAAATTCCAAATTGTTTTTTTAAAAGTCTTCAAGATACCATAGTATTTGTCTCCATATAAAATTCTGTATACAACCATGTTTTATTTGTCACTTTTTGTATAATTTTTTTTTAAAATTCATTTTTCAATCTAGAGGGCTATGAATACGTTCGAACCACTAATATCGGTCCAATTGTATGTTCTAAGTGAAATTTAATTTTTGGATTGAAATTACAATTTTTGTTTCAAAGGGAGATATGGTGGCTCGTCGGGTTAGGAAAAAGTATCGTTTTATTATTTTTAAAAAAGATTACGTTAGATCTAGCATCTCCTGGTGATAAAATGAGATTCAAATGCATGGAGTGACCAACAACATCTGATAAAACAAATTATGAAAAAAACTACTTAACGACATTTCTTTCAACTTCGCTTTGGGAATTAGGGATTTGATATCCTTCTAGAATAAAAACTGAATTTCAAAATAATTGAAAAATTGGTTATAAACAGTAACAAGTGATACATGTTTGTATTCAGTTTGTCATGTGGAGACAAAAGAAGAGAAAATATACTGGGTGTCCCATTTAAAAATCGAAAGTTAATGTCACTTCCGGTAAAACCGGAAGTTGCTTGTAGTTGAACACTTGTCAGAAGGTGCAGTTTCATCTCGTATACAGATATTCTAAATTTCATTTCATTACCTTCAAAAACAAAAAAGTTATACACACTATTGTGGCCAAGTGGATACATTCACTAGTTTTACTCTACATGAAAATAAAGAGAAAGAGTTGATTCACCATTATGCGCCCTCATTATTAATCATTATTTCTACAAAAACAAGGGATGAAATTTGAACAGCTTCCATTAGCTAAAAAGCCTCTATTTGGATTTCATTATCAATCACAAGTGGAATTCTTACTATACAGAAGAGTCCGGATGCAGTGTGCAATGAACAACAAGTGAAAATAATAGTAATAACCCCAACAAAGCCACTGATATTATTGGCAAACAGGCAAATCTGTTTTCTGTTGGTTCGTAACAAAAAGACCGGGATCCCACGCCTATTTTCAAAAATGATTAATTACAGGCTGAATCTTCCTGAGTAGCTTCATTTTGCCGAGACGCCCAAGTTTTTCCTCTACGAAAATTCTCGATAGTGGTAGCTAATAAAATGCGCAGGCGTAAATCATATCGATTTGATGAGAGCAAAAAATTCATTAATAACAGCTAGATTTTTAGTTGAACCTCAAGATAATTCGATAAAGTACTCGAAAAAACTTATGTCCTACAAAATGGATGGTAGGACTGAAGAGTCCCCCACTCCCAACATGTACCGATGACGTGGTCATAAAAATGCATTAATAACCAGCGGATTTTTTCACCGTTGCTTGGTTAATATTTGTATAATTGAAAGGTCATATTGTCCTACAAATTGAATGGTAGGTGTTCCCAGTCCTACGCTCCGAAATTGTCAATTCCACGAAAATTCTTGATATTAGTAGCTAATGAACTGCGTAGGCGAAAGTCATGTTGATTTGTTGAACGCAAAAATTGTAAGGCTAACTGTTAGTTTTAACCCAAATCTGAAGCTCATGGCTCATGGTGAAACAAACCAATTGAATTAACTTCATTTAAAGGCAGTAAAATCAATCTATTTGTCCGTGAGCCACGGGCTCAACTAGCCTACAGACATTTCGATCATACCTTCTGAAATAAAAAATTATCAAAACATTTTGTAATCAGGCACATTTATCCTTATTTTTGATATGATATTTTCTTGATCCTGCCATCCTTATTACGTTGTTCAGTTCACAGATCGATCCTATGGCCAGTTTTCGAGCTACAGGGTGTCAAAAATTCCATTACTGCTGTTTTGCGAATTATGAATCGATTTGAATTTTTGCTTCAATTCGAAATCAATTTATTTTTAGAAATAAACACATTAAATCTAGTTTGTAGATCATCATAGTCCCTCCATTCGAATAAGAAATTATATTTCACAGAGGGTGTTGCATTACATAGACACTGTTCAAAGAAATAGATGAATATCATTACCATTATCATTTTTATTTTACAAATTCTTTGAAAAAGAATGGGTCTGTATCAATTACATGAGGATTTGTAATTTTTTTATTTGTAAAATTTGTTTTTACGAAACTCCCAGGTTTTCGGAGAAAACCCTTCAAAAGCAGAGCTTGTGCGAGCAAGGGAGATCCAGGACCTACAGTTTAAATAAAAGTGGAATCCGAACCACTTCAGCTCAGTGACACGCGACCGGGGATCGAACCCGGTCCGTCTGGGTGGAAGCTAAACGCCCTTACACCACGACCACTTCGCTACACGATTCATTTTATGATTGCTAGTTCAACAGTTTTCCATGTACACAGTGACAATTTGAATGCTTAAAAAGGTTATATCTCAGGAACAAAATGATATAATTATTACGAATTGTCCATATCTGTTACTAAGATATGAGAATTGGCCACTTGACCCCCTTAAAATATAATACCTCTTTCGAACTGGACTTTTTGAGGCCTCTGGAGATACCATACATCCTATTTTACCGTAGAGCAGAATTTCACAATTCGTCTGACCTCTTTGAAAGTTTTCAATTATAAATTTCAGCTCTTCAGCCACGATGTGGTGTTGCAGGTTTTTCCGGGTTTCCCTGCATCTGTTGAAGCGCATGCGTCATCATTTAAGCCGCCCCGGAGGGCAGATTGATTATTTCAATGTTTTTACTTTGTTATTGTTGTTTTCAATATGTTTATAAAAATTATGAAAGCTAAACAAAATTTCCCACTTATTTCATAAACTTTTCACGTAAATTATGATATTTTTGAATTTCACGAATAAAAGTATATATATTGAATTAGCTATACCACAATTTCAAAATAATTCGTTATTCGTTAATTCTGAAAAAGCATAAGTTTCGCTCGTATAAATATCCGATATATCAAAGGATTAATGGTGGAGACGATGAAAGAAGACTTGAAAACTGTCAATGGTTTCTTCATAATGTTCGCGAGAATCCTCCATTTCCTTTGAGAATTTTATACTCACATAACACAAGATTTATCAATAGAGGACTCTTCACTAGGAATAATACTCGATATTGGGCACAGCAGAATCCAAGGCTTTTGCATCAAGGTACTCCGCAAGAAAGAATCGGATTTAACTGTTGGATGGGTATGTGTTTTATTGTCTCATAACAAATAACTCTGAATTGGAACACCAAATTATTTTCAAACTTGGCAACGATCTAACCAAACTACACTAATGACGCGCATGCGCACATCGTAAACGGGTCGCATACGCGGCATGCTTTTCGCCGTGAAAATTGGCGGAATTAGTATTCTAGAGTAAGTATATAATATATATTTCTATGGGAACAGTAAAAAATCATGTATATGTAACTCCTAGTGAGACACGCGAGGAACTGCAACAAAAAGTTATCACAGCTTTCAATAATATCAGCCCAGCAGAGTTAACTAGAGCAGTTCGTGCAGCAGTCAGAAGGGTGCAATATGCATGGAACATAATGGCCAATATTTTGAGCATTTTCTATAGAGAAAATTGCATATTCAAATTCAATATATTTCCAACGAATGGTCATTTTCAATGTTGAAAATCATTATAAGTCAATTGAGTGGAAGTGAAATTCAAAATTTTCATCATTTTGGTGTTGTTTAGTCAGGCGGCTGCAAAATTTTGTGGTACATTTTTTTATAATAGTAATTAATAACTCTGAAAATAATGGACAGATATTCAAATTATTAGGATCATTCAATTTGTCTCTCGAAACTGTTTGTCATACAGGGTGTCCCATATACCTACTATTTGAAAAAAAATTGATAACGCAAAAAAGTGGTTTTGTCAAATTCAAAACAGTATTGTGATCGAAATTCTAATTCTATTTGCATGAACAATATAGCATGGGAAAGGAACGTTTCACATGTGCAATATCATCATCAATGAAAAAAAGTATGGAAAAGAAGAAAAAAAGCTCATTATGTTCAGAATTTTCTCTAGGTTGCAAAAATGTGAAAATATGCAATGTGTTTCATTGGAGGAACTGACACTAGGGCTGTTTCTGATGAAGTGCGAAAGTGCTACAAAATTCACTCTTAACTCAAAAAATCACATTTTAGTTGTTCAATATCCCCCTAAATTGTCATGCTTTGAATCGGATTATTTCTCTGAGAAATAGGTGAGCCCCATTTCGCAGACTCACCCGTTATATTCCGAAACTTTCATAAAACCGCACTGTCGAGTATACTGTGGATAAATCAGAATCAATAAACTTTTGTGCAAAAAATTTTAAAGGCAATTTTTTGTGGCATAACAATTCAAACAACTGTAACAGCATATCGCTCACGAACTATTATACAGTGTGTCCATAGAGTAACCCCCCCCCCTGTTAACTTTTGAACGGATTGGAATTTTCGCATGAAATTTTTTTACTTTCTGACTACAAAAAACATTGTCTATCTTTCAAAATGGCAGCCCGACACCATTTTGAAAGAATTTTTCGAATGGCATGGGGGGTCGAGTGATACCTCATACGAAACGTCTTACAATGCTCTATACGTCCCCAACATTTCAAACAAAAATATACGTACATGGCGGTAAATAACGTAAGAACTCTCTTAGAGTAACCTCACCCATGTTAACTTTTGAACGGATTGGAATTCTGTTTTGAATTTTTTTTTGGTTTAATGGTAGTACATTTTTTTTAAATGACGTCGGTCGGCCATTTAAAAATTTTTTTAAGGCTATGGGGGTCGAGTGATATATCGTTTGAATTGCATTTCAATTTTCTACACAACAACAAAATTTTAAACAAAAATATTCGTCCAAAACAAAATAGCGGTACATAATGTTAGAGCTCTGCTATGAGGATCCTTCGAATACTTTAGTTCTGGAAAAATCATCAAATCTTCTAGGTACCCTTTTACAAAAGTATTCTGTAATTGATTTATTACAAACAGATAATCTAGCAAAATGAATAATATTAATATCGATCCAGGTAATCGGGGCCATCAGTTATAATAACATCCTTTAATTAAAACTAATTCCTCAAATTAGAACAATCCATCAATTAGTCATTATAATATGGTAACTGTGTAAAGGTATAAATAAGAAATTTCCTTAACACAACTCATAGTTGTTAACTCAATTTGCACTTCACCAGTTTTTAATATTGAGGAGAGCGATGCAAACATTAGAGGAAAAAGTTTTTGCTGTTAAAGTTTACTACCAGTCTCAAGCGAATGCTCATGCAGCTGTGCGATTATTCAATGAGATGTATCCAGGCAATCCCATTGACAGAAAATATTTAAGAGAACTCATTAGGAAATTTGAACAAACTGGGAGTCTGAGTAATATGAAGAAAAGTGGACGACCATCTGTCTCTCAGAACAAGCAGATTGATATCTTGGTGGATCTTCAAGAATCCACAACTGAATTAGCGGATGAAAATGATATGCCACGTTCGACAGTACATAAAATACTAAAAAAAATAAATTACATCCCTATAAAATGAAACTGGTTCACGAACTTTCTGAAGACGATCCTGATCGTAGGATTCAGTTCTGTGATCTGATGAGTGAGAAACTTCGTCAAAATGGAATTCACGTGAGCAACATTTGTTTCAGTGATGAGAGCACGTTTTTCTTGAATGGACATGTGAATAGACATAATCACTGCTAATGGAGCACAGAAAATCCTCATGAGTTCAGCGAAACACATACTCAGTACACCCAAAAAGGTAATGTTTGGGCTGGCATACTGGGCAACCGTATCATAGGTCCATATTTCTTGAGAGAAAATTTGAACGGAGTTCGATATTTGAGGATGCTACAAGAAAACATCTTTCCGGTAATAATTCAGGTAGCTGGAAATAATATAGAAAATATTCATTTTCAACAAGACGGAGGACCTCCTCATTATTTCAGGCCAGTAACCAACTTTTTAAATGAAAATTTTCCGGAAAGATGGATCGGTAGGAGGGGTCCTATTGAATGACCAGCTCGCTCTCCTGATTTGACCCCTTTGGATTTCTTCTTGTGGGGATATCTCAAATCTCAAGTGTACAGAACCGCTCCAGGAACGATAAATGAATTGGAGGAACGCATAAGAGACGTATGCAGAAATCTTACACCAGAAATGTTTGGAAATGTAAGAAGCGAATTTCAGAATCGTGTCTTCATGTGCCAGGAAGTCAATGGCGAACATTTTGAACATTTATTTTGATTTCCTTTCAAATTTTTTCAGATATTTATGTTAAATAAACATTGTTTTTTATTCTGGATGGTTTTCTTAATTTTGCTGAAATTCAATAAAACAATCACCTGCCTTCTCACTAAATTTCATTCGAAGATGGCACTGTTTTATCATTTTTAGCAAAAAAACTTCCATTTAATGATACCAAAAAAGATTTGATGATTTTACTAGAGCTTATTAATAGCAATCGAAAAGATCCTCATATGGCAGAGCTATAACATTATGTACCGCCATTTTGTTCTGGATGCATATTTTTGTTTGAAATTTTGAGGACGTATAGAGAATTGTAAGACGTTCCGAATGAGGAATCACTCAACCCCCCATGCCATTAAAAATTTCTTTCAAAATGGCGTCGGGCCGCCATTTTGAAAGATAGACATTCTTTTTTGTCGCCAGAAAGTAGCTTATGAACTGCCATTCCTCCAAAAAAAATTTCATGCGAAAATTCCAATCCGTTCAAAAGTTAACAGGGGGGGGTTACTTTATGGACACACTGTATATTTTTATATACATATTAATTTTTGACTTTATTGGTTAGCTTGAAATGCACCTTTGGGTGATGATAGTTCGCTTTTCCATCAAAGTCTTTTTATAACGATGGATGGACAAAGACGACTTACTATCATTATAATTGTGAACTGACAGCCTTCCATTTCTCTCGCAGAAATCCGCGAATGTAATCGACGAACAAAACCGACGATAAAAGACCTGCAACATCGAGCGAAAACCTTTGCGATCTGTGAAACTTGTTTTGTATATCCTTGTTGCTTAGCTGAATGTAATCCTGGCAAATTTCCAGATCAAAGAGAAGCCCATTAATTAGAACATCGCCTCGGGCGGAAGCCGCGTAGAGATTTGCCCTTTTCCCGATCGTAACGACAGGGGAGAAACTGTGCAGTCTATTGAGGGGTTTGAACATTATGTCGCGAATAATATGGGTGATGGATACTTTTTAGTTCATAGCGATACGTATTGAATTATTTTGAAAATTTCAAACCTCCACTTTTTAACCAATAAGATGCCTTAATTTTGACTAGTTGCCATGGCAACTAAAAAAATTTCCGGAAATTTTTTTGTGGTGCCACGATATTTAAGTGGAAATTTTTTGACAGTTGAAAAGGTAAACATATGATCTACAACCATTAAATATTGTAGATATACCTGTGGATAATGCAAAATTTCTAAAAGAATTAACATTATTATTTATTATTCGCTATAAAGTTTCATTAAACAGAAAACACAAATTTGTTTAATTATTTTGCATTAACAGTTTATATTTCAAAAAATGAAGGATCTACAAACATAGTAAGATTTACATGTTGCTTGAATTGTCTTGAATTGTCTTCTTAATGGTGAATAGGAAGGTGACGAATTAATTAGATATCTGTGTTATAAGACATATATATATAATATTTGAAAACAATTTTGTTCAAATCTCTTTTACGCAAATGGCCATATTTACTTGACATCTGCAGCAGACTTTCTTAGATTTTCATAAACAAACCATTCGACTATAATGCTTCCTGGTCGCAATCTTCCATTAAATTCGTTAAATATATCAATTTTAGATGACATATTTGCACTTGACTCAACTCTTTGCAGTATTTACCTAAATTGTACTTTTCAAAGCATTTCATTTTTCTCAAATTGTTTAACGCAAATGCTTACAAGAAATGTTTTACATAAGAATATCTCTGTTTGCTGGTTTACTATATACAATAACTCAATGTAATTTACAGATATAAACCTCATCTGTCAAAAGCATGGCCGCCTATATCACGGCCACCTACTGCAACAAACCATGTTAATTTTATATTTTTTACATTAGAAGTGTTACGGATTACTTTAACAAAAAATACATTTCTACCACCTTTAGTAACCTAAAATTATGAAAAGGCGATAGACTGATCTAATACCCATCTGAGTTTTAGCATTTGGTGTAACTAAAGTTGGTAATATTTTTTATTTAACGAAACATGGTGGACTTGACAAGCAGTGAAATTAATTTAATATGTCAGATTGGATTAATAATTTTTTTTCAAATTATAGCGTGAAATTTTCTTAACGAATACCACGCAAGCTTAAATTATTCTTGGAAATTTTCTTTCGGGCACGAATATTTTAAGAAAATTATCAAATTATTCAAAAATTTCCGGAAATAATTTAAGCTCTTGTGATATTATAAGTGAATATTTCACTCATGTGTTAAATTGTCCATGAGAGGTGTGGAATTATCGCTGAATTACAGCGGAAATTTCCCTCACGTGTAAAAACGTCCATAAGAGGAATGCAATTACCGCTGGCTCACAGTGATAATTGCACTGTAGTGACGCGTTTCGCGTCACGGCAGTGCAATTATCGCATTAGATGTCAATTCAAGTGAAGTCGCGCGATTTTAATGTCGGAAGTGAGACTTCAAATGTGTGGCTAAAAGAGTGAGGTGTGAAATTTCCTACCGAATATTGAAAATTAACCAGATAATTCTGAAAAAAACGTGTTTTATTTATAAAAAACCGCACTCGGTTATTTTTCGGAGTCGGGCAATTTATGCTTTGAAACAACGAAAAAAATAAACTCGTGCAGTTTTTTTTAAAAAAAACTTTTTTTTCAGAATTATCGGTAATTTTCAATGCACTTGTGGTATTACCCCCGGTAATCCACCTACTATGTGAGGGCTGTTGTATCATTTGTTGAATTTAACAATACATATCACTTATAATAATCGTGTAATATTACGTTACGATTTTGTTAGTCAATTTTACTTGAATACTTTTTTTTGGATTTCACCTGTATTAATATTTAGTAATCAACTACATTCTTGTATTTTGCACTTATCATTTACTATGAGATACTTCCCTCACTTGCTGTCGCTTAGAAGACATTATTTAATTTATATCAACATTTCCTGTAACTGGGTACCCCTATCTGAAATAAATTGCTTTTTTTTTATTATCAGTAGTAATATCCCGACAAAATGCTGAATTTTCAAAAAATACTTTCACCTTGCTGTCACGAAAACAGTTTGAGCGACTGGCAAGGTGAAAGTATTTTGAAAATTCTGCATTTTGAAGAGATATTCGATCAGGCAATTTCACGAATACATTAAATTATCATGGACTAAATGCGTCTTGCAGGAACGGTTCATCATGTGTCATTATTGTCAGCTGAAGAGTTGAACCGTCAAACTGACGTTTATCCACAAAAATTGTTGTAACTATGGAAACGTATAAATAAGGAAGAGGCGAATCACCAATTTGAAAATACCACGGGCTGGAGACAGTGTTTTCGAAAAATTATTGGCTTGAATTAAAAAATGATGGCATTTGATTGGTTTATATAATATGAGGGAAATAATTGCCAGTAGTAATATCCCGACAAAATGCTGAATTTTCAAAAAATACTTCCACCTTGCTGTCATGAAAACTGTGTTGCTTAGAAACACCACGAGAGCTTGCTCGAGTGGTGTTTTGTACAGCAACACAGTTTGCGCAACTGGCAAGGTGAGAGTGTTTTGAAAATTCTGCATTTTGAAGGGATATTCGATGGGACAATTTAACGAATACATTAAATTATTATGGACTAAATGCTAAACAAATGAAATAGTGGTCTGCTTCTTCAGTCGGTCCCAGAGATGGCGCCTTTACAGTACAATATTATGGAATTTCAACAAACTTCAAATACTGTTCAAAAATGAATAGTTGTGACGGAATCTAAATTTCATAGTGCAATTTCCCTGTTTTGATGACTTATTAATGTGTTTCTCCATTTTGCTGTATATTTTCTTAGAAATTCATCATTCATTCAATGATAATTCAATTTGTCTGATTGACTCGGCCGTTACTTGATGAAGATCCATAGTAATTGTATAAAATACACAGAAAACGATTGGATCTCCACAAACTTTATTCAATCAGACAGTGAAGAAGCTGATGTGCTGGCGAAACATTGAATAAAATTTGTGAATATCAAATCGTTTTCTGTGTAGTCTGTACAATAACAATTTGATCATGTTCCGTTTTTGTATCATTTGTGGGCATTCCAGAGAGACGAACAAAATAATTCATCTATATCCAGTACCGAAAGTGAGTACCACCATATTATGAAGATTATCACATAGTATCTTGTATTATTAGAAAACATTTTAATGAAAATAATGGCACGAATATATCTCACGGAATCCCGCTATTCCTGATTATATTAGCACAAGATTGACAGGGTTCTAATGGTAACTTTTCATGAAGCTTAATTTTGATACTTCCAAATGAAATGCATGGTTATTATTGTAGTTAATTGCATTTCAGTAAAAAATTATACACTGAGGAAAAATTTTACTAATCCCAGCTAGAAATCGAATAACCCCAGCAAGAAACTCTAATAGCATAGGGGCCAAGCGAGTTCTCACCTGTGGTTATAAAGTCGACTTTGCTGATTACAACTCGCTTGGGATTACTAGATTTTGTCGAATAACTTATTTTCTCGAACTTTGCTACCGCAAGTGAGTGCACCTAGTTATGACTATGATGCATTGTTGCAGTCGTAGGTATCTGACTTTGGTACCGCTAGCGATTGCACCTACTTATGACTACAAGGTTGTCTCAGTCGTAGGTATCTGACTTTGCTACCGCTAGTGAATGCATCCACCTAGAACTAATGGGGTACTGTTCCAGCTACTGCTAACGAGTGCATCTACCTAGACTATAAGTAATAGTTTCAATTGTAGATTTGCAAGTTTGCTACCTGCTAGCAATGGTTACAATATTTTTTGCTCCAGGAAGTCCCAAAAATAGGTTCATCAATTTCAACCACTTGTATAGAATTCATAAAGAGCAAACATTCTAATTCCGCTAGCTCCCATTCTTGTAAAATAATCTTGTTAGCTATTAGGTAGAAAGGTACCTACTCTCTGAGACCTCATTTATGCACTTGTGGTTGTATGAAACGCTTCTTGCGAAATTTTAATAAATAATACAAAATACTTGTTTCTCTGCTCTGATAGCATACTGCACTAAAGCTTCTCGAACCGTTGCAACTTGCATAAAAAAGTACAAGGCACCACACGGAAACGCTCAATGTTTTGCCGTGAGACCGCAAACTACACAACCACACCTGCATAAAGAGGCCTTACAAGCAAAACTAAACTTGATTACCACACAGCGGCGTTATTCCCAATCAGTACTCATACACTATGAAATATGAATTAGCCGGAAACAAAAGCATACACGTGCACAAACACGAAGCCAAGATCAATAACCTAATCTTTGTCTTGTCCAAACGACCACCAGCCAGAGAATGATTCTGTTTCTTCGTTTTCATTCGCACTAAACGACCTAAAAATATTTGTTGTGTTCGTGGAAGGGGTAATTTCCGTTGAAATATCAGCAAAACATCGAATAATCATAGCAAGGCATAGAATAATGGTAAGCGGGTTCATCCAGTAATATTTTAGTAGCTGGTTGACAACTGTATTACAGTAAGTGGATGAAAATCTATGCGATTTTCCAATTATAGTAAGCAGAAACCTTACAGCTACAGGCATGTAACTCGCTAGTGACTATTCAGTTATAAGATTAAAATGTTCTAATAAAAAAAATTTCTGTCCCAGACCGACTGCCTAAGAGCGACAGCAGTATACTTTTCTGTGGCAGAAAAATCACCTCCAGCAAAATCGTTTTCGCTGCCGTAGGATTTCAATGTGCTGGTACTATTCGACACTTTGTCATAGTAATAGTATTTCTTATTATGATAGCAAGAAATATCTTAGCAAAAACTTTAATAGCACGATTTTCCTCAGTGTAAAAATAAGTCGAAAATGTAACAAATAAAACTGATTGGTGATAGTGATTCAGTAAATTTCAATAATTAGGTTTCTTTATTCAGTTCATCCGTCGACAATACTTGAAAAGTTCTGTGCTTGTAAATTTACCCTAACAGGAAAACGGACCATGGCGGTACACGCAAATGCGGAATATTTGGGAAACAGGTCACGATTTCATTTGTTTTCTCTCAATCAAGCTGGCGAATTGTCTCCCGTTTTATCCCACAGTTTTGCAGGAATGAGTCGACACACCATGGTTTATATACATCTTAAGTTGAAGAGTTGAACCGTCAAACTGACGTTTCTAAATGTACAGTGATTGTTGTAACTATGAAAACTTATAAATGAGAAAGAGGCGAAACACCGATTAGAAAATACCACGGTCTAGAGACAGTGTCATTGTATTCAATACAAATATAAATATAATACGAGTACTTCTAATTCTTCATTATTTATCGGGAGTAGAGCGTATACAACGATCATGTAATTCGTTACATTTCATACTATTATTATAACTCCTTATTACAGGATGTCGATTAATTGTCGTTTTATTTTATTTTTGGACTACTTTTTTTGGAAAATTATTAAAAAATTAAACCCCACTTAGATGGCCATGACTTCAAATTCAGATGTATTTGGCTGAAAATTGAGTTTTCCTATGCGCCTCGTAATTAACGCATATATTGCGATATTTATTGGTGCGCATTTAGATTCAGGGATACAGAAAAAATAGCTTTTTGATGAAAACTCCTTAATGGGGATAACACTGTGTTGTCGAATAACCAGAGATAGCTGAAGTGAATTCAAAGGACACAATAACGTTTGGAAAATTAAGTTGGCTTGCATAGTAATGATAGGAACATTGTTAAGTTTCTCTGTTCTGACCACAGAGCAATGAAGTTTTGACCTGAAGGGTATTTACAAACTAACTTTCGGCATGCCAAGAAAATAGTTCAGATGCTAACTCTCCTTCAATATTCGCAAAATGCTGGTTGCATAAACTATTGGAACTTGAATTATGTATGGAACTTGAACAGAGTATAGTAGTCCAGTCAACATGTATAATTATTTTTTCAAATTATGATCATGGTGTCGTTCGATTCGTAATGTTATGTAGAAAGTTCGAGAAAAAGTACCAAAAAGGGCCGAAAAAAATAGCAAAATTTATAAACAATTAAGTGAAAAAAAGGTGGGGCTTTGGTTTTCTTTGAATATCTCGAAAAATATTAAAGATTTTAGAAATGTTAAAAAAGATCTCAAAAGATCAGCAAATGTGCTGAAAAAAAGTTGAACCTTATAATTTTCACAGTGCCCTGAAAATATAGCCAAAAACGAGTAATTTAGCTTCTGCGCGCGTTGCGTCACTCTGACACAACAACATAAAAAAAATATAACATATTAAATATGAATAATAAGGAATAAAAAAATCTTGTACTATTGGGAAACATTAATTAACAATAATATGCGGTTGGAAAATTTTTATCCCGATTTTTCCATAAACTGTGCATTTGTTAATTAACAAATTTTTCTAAACTGAATGAAATCCCGGTAATTATCAAACTAAAACCCTAGGATTGTTTTTATTTCGTGAAGTTATTTTTAATAGGCTTACAATTAGATTACCGTTGCAAAAATTGTAAAATTTTGATTTTCCACTTTTTTATTAACTATAAAAAATTAAATAAATAAATCAAATTTTTCTAGCCACAAATACATTTTTGTCAAGTAATCGTTTCTTCTTTAAAAATCATAATTTTCATCAATAAATATATAACAAGAAAAAAATTTGATTCGCTCACAAACAATGTATTTGTTTATAACAATTTGTTAAACAATTATGGTAAAACATTTAAAAAATTATTTTCAAGTAGCTTTGAACCCTTAGAAATCTAAACATTCAAGATATTTGAAAAACTTTTTAAAAATAATTTACCTTTTTCAATTTTTTTTATTTTTTATAATAAAAAAGAGGAAAATCAAAATTTAACAACTTTTGCATCGGTTATCTATTTGTTAGCCTATTAGTAATAACTTCACTAACTAAAGAAATCCTTAAGTCAGTTTTAGTTCAATAATCATCAAGGTTTTTATGTTAACAAATGCATAATTTATGGAGAAATTGGGATAAAAATTGTTTAACCGCAGATTATTGTCAATTGATGTATCCCAATAGTACATGATTTTTTTATTCCTTAGCATTCATATTTAATATGTTGAAATAATGAATTTTTTTGCGCGCGGAAGCCAGACTACCCGTTTTTGTTCTATTTTCAGGGCTCTGTAAAAGTAATAGATATTGGTGGTACAGTTTCGGAAGTCAGACCTTTTTTTCAGCACATTTGCTGATATTCTCAGTTCTTTTTTAATATTTCCAAAATCTTTAATATTTTTCGAGATATTTAAAAAAACCAAAGCCCCACTTTTTTTTCACTTAATTTTTTTATAAATTTTGCAATTTTTTTCGTCCTCTTATGGGATTACGAATTGATTGACACCATGATCATAATTTTCGGTGACTATACAATTTTTTTTAATGGTACATGTTGACTTGACTATAGCATGGAGAGTTTGCCTCAATCGACATTGAATTCCAAAAGTTGTTATTTCAAAACCAAAATGTTTTTCATAATACAAAATAAAGCTTTAACAGCTACTATGAGAAATATTGCCATGAAATCAATTCACTTCAGACAGAGAAAATATTATCGCATTTGCTTTCACCATCTATTATTTCAACTATCTGTTTATTTAGGAATGTCGGGCTTGAATGCTTTCTGACAAAACCCCCAAATGGATCACGATGCATCATCGATTACCCCAGTTTAACAGGATAAATAAAAAAAAATTAATGTTATAGTTCCATATTTGATCGATCATGCATGCCGAATACATATGACTCAATTGAATGATATGATCTCTATCTTATTTATTTTGTGGAAATTATATTAATACTTACATTGTGAATGTATTACTTGAATAAAAGTAAACAAATCCATTTTCTCTAGTCGTACAATCTTTTCGAACATTTCTGATGTTTTGTAGTGAGTTGACTAAAGAACATTTATTATGTTCTACTAGATCCTTTCAATGCGGAACTAACTAAGCACTGATTCAACAAAAATTAAACTATACCATTGTGATTTTATATTTTTGGCAAAGGTGCCAATGCAATCCTCTCTTTGATTTCATTACATAGCAACGAATTTGTTCCCAATCCCTACCTCTTGGATTTGTATTCATGATGGTATCACCAGAAGACGACTGATTTTCCAATGTTCTGGTTCCCATGAAAAGAAAAATTGGTAACGTATGGATCACCCTTGTTCTGCTTTTGAAGGATCTTCTCCGCGAAAAATAAAAACAAATTCAACCTAGCGACAATCAATGTCGAATGGTGAAAATTTGGTAATTTTGGTCTATTCCTGGAGACTGTGATGTGGAAAACACTTCTATAGAATATCAATCCTAGAGCTTTGCCGTTTAATGCAAGAACGAATCATACGGGTCAAAATTCCAAAACTATGATATTTGATGTACGGCGTCTTTAAAAATAATCGGCATTTTTCATACAAGATTAATTGAGGCACTACTCAGACATAAATTCCCAATATACCAATTCAGAAACTTTCGACAAATTTCTACTATAAATATTTTATTCGTTCAAGTAAAATGATCAGAAATCATTCCTCTGGACTGCCCAGACACTGGTAACTTTCATAGAAGTCAATAGAGAGTTATTGCAAACTGAAATAAGTTTACTTAATTTCAAGAAACTATAATTAAAGTATCCTGTATTGTGATTTGTAATTCTGTTTCGTAATGGTGTTATTGCAACAACCTTTCTTTCCTTTTACTTAAACTTTATTTTGACAAGTACGTCAACGTTCAAATATTCTCATCTATTCATCCCAATCACCATCTCATAACATCATTGTATGTGCTGCCGAACAGTTTACAAAGAAAATTATTTTTGAATCAACTGCAGCATATATTTTTTTCTCCTTCCTAAACAGCGCATCCATTTGCAATATTCTTGAGCGACACAACCTGAAGAAGAATGAGGGTTTCCCCAAACCAACGCTTGAACGGGGGACGGGAGCAGGAACGGGATGAACGCGAGACTAAATTCTATAGGAGGATATGTAAATATGCATACCGGTGGGATTATCAGTATTTTCACATAAAAGCCACTACTGAGTTTTGATGTTCACTGCAAATTTATAGGTTAGGAGTTGTGATTCACAAAAATTTGGCAGATGTCAAAATAAAGATCGACGATTTAAATAGTATATTGTGTATCTATGTAGAGCGTAAAAAAGTCTTCACGCACGTGGTGCACACTATACTTTTTCTACGACCTATTACTTAGAGATTGAATTAAAGGAAAATTTAACTAATTTTCTTTATTACAATAATAATTATTATGAACAGTTATATTGTAGTGTTTTCGTAAATTCCCAACGATTTTTGTGGCAATAACGATGAACTTGCTTCACTGGCTGCTAACGTTATATTTGGAGGAGTTGATGGGAGTACTTCTATGCTGTCCATCAGGAATATGCGTGAAATACACGGCTAATCGGTTTAAATCAAAATTTCGTCGTACTATTTAGTAATTCAGAGGGTAATTAATTACTATTTACGGTCTATTAACTGATGTAACTCTGAACTTTACTCTGCGGGAACTGTCATATTTGTCAATTTCTCTCGCCACCGCTACCTAGACCAGCGACCGGTGTGTGAATTTGTATTGACTCTTATGGCACCGGTGCGTGAAATAAATCCCATAAGAAAAGCATGGCACTTCACACACCGATTCGTGAAATGAAGCTTTACATATTTTTATCGATGTGTGACGTTAATAATTCACATACGGGAGTAGAAAAAAAAAGTTTTCATTCCTTTATTCAAATTAAATACGGGATGCCTGCATAAAGGAATATTGTTATGACATTTTGAATACTGGGCTATTCAAATTCGACCCCCACCATTGGGATCTCCTAAACTAGAGGAGATACGTCGAAGCTTAAATTGGGGCAAAGTTGCGTATTCTGGTGCTTAACAAAATACTGTTTTGAAACTTGGAAAATTCCGAGTATTTCCGGAAATGTCGGGAAAAAACTGAAAATCGGAATTTTAGTTTTTATTTTTTTCTATCGTTATTTGACAACATAGCTCTGGCATTCATCATCAACTTTTTTTCTGTTATGGGCCCCATATTGTTTTTTTATACAGAAAAATAGTGATTCTCATTCTGATTTCATTGACGTATAATTTGTTATGATTTGCACTTCTGAAACCACAGATATTAAAAAAAAACAACTTCATCTGAGATGGTCATGACTCCATCGAAAAATTTTGTTTAATGAACACTAGTTGTCAGAACTCATTAAACATCATAAATTTGCACAAATACTTCAGTCGAAATGTCCTCATTCTAAAATGAAGAAAAACGAGATATGTTGAAACTGTATTATAAATTTGATAGGAATAGTACGAAAACAACACAAATTTATGTTGAATTATATCCGGAAAGACAACAGCCGGATAGAACATTATTCGGAATTTTGGGAAAACACTTGGCTGAGTACGGTGCGTTTCAAAAAACCAGAATGAAATCATGAGCTTGTGAAAAATGCACAAAAAGTATTACAACAAGTGTTCGAAATGATGGCCTTCCTCTTGAATACATAACCGAGCTAGTCGTCTCAAATTAAGAACAGCCCTAACAATATCCTTCTTCAGATAGACCTGAATTGCGTGATGATATTGTCTCTAAGTTCATCTACTGTGTCATATTCCTGCTCTCCATAGATTCTGTTCTTTAAAGTGCCCCACAAGAAAGTATCCAAAACTGTAAGGTCAGGTGACCTTGCCGGCCACCTCACTGGTCCAGAATTTCCTAATCACCTATTAGGAAATCTTTGCTGTAAATATTCGCAAACTGCTCTTTTATTGTGTGGAGGAGCCCCGTCATGCTGAAACCAGCAGCTGTTATAATTAACAAGGGGAAACGTATCCATATATTCTTCGAATTCGTTTCTTAAGAACCGAAGATAGGTTTCCCCGTTCAAAGTATTAGAGAAGAAATGAGGTCCAAGTATTTAGTCGTCATAAATTCCAGCCCACACATTCAAACGAAACCGAACTTGTGGTCTGACTTCCCTGAAGTGTCGTGGATTATTTTCACTCCAAATGTGCTTATTATTTCTATTAAAAACACCACAGTTCGAAAAAGTACTTTCGTCGGTCCAAATAATGTTTTTCAAGAAGTTTGTAGGGTCTACCCTATTCGAGAGCCAGCTACAAAATTCTATCCTTCTCTCAGGATCACCTGGATGTAAATTTTGTGAAATATGTATCTTATAACATTTCAAACCACTTTTTTTGAATTCCCTCTAAACGCTCGTCTGTGGCACATCCATTCCTGCCGAGACTTGATGTGTTGATTTGGAAGGATCTGCATTTATCTAAAAAAGTACAAAAAATAATTATACTTCTTCGAATATGGAATGAACAATTATTTTACCTCGGCTAATAAGTTACGTCTAATATTTTGTTCCATTATGCTTCCATATTTCATTCTTGGTTTTTGAAACGCACCGTACTCAGCCAAGTGTTTGTCCAAAATTCCGAATAATGTTCTATCCGGCTGTTGTCTTTCCGGATATAATTCAAAATATATTTGTGCTGTTTTCGCACTATTCCTATCAAATTTATAATAAAGTTTCAACATATCTCGTTTTTCTTCATTTGAGAATGAAGACATTTCGACTGAAGTATTTGTGCAAACTTATGATGTTTAATGAATTCTGACAACTAGTGTTTATTAAACAAAATTTTTCGATGGAGTCATGACCATCTCAGACGAAGTTGTTTTTTTTAATATCTGTGGTTTCAGAAGTGCAAATCATAACAAATTATACATCAATGAAATCAGAATGAGTATCACTATTTTTCTGTCTAAAAAAAACAATATGGCGCTCATAACAGAAAAAAAAGTTGATGCTGAATGCCAGAAGACGAAACGTCGGATAGTAAATCTGAACATGAACACGTGTAGCTGAAAAAAGTATCAATGAAAATGTACTTTTGGTTTTGAGCTATGTTGTCAAATAACGATAGAAAAAAATAAAAACGAAAATTCCGATTTTCAGTTTTTTCCCGATATTTCCGGAAATACTCGGAATTTTCCAAGTTTCAAAACAGTATTTTGTTAAGCACCAGAATACGCAACTTTGCCCCAATTCAAGCTTCGACGTATCTCCTGTAGTTTAGGAGATCCCAATGGTGGGGGTCGAATATGAATTGCCCTGTATATGTCAAATAAAGGAAAACTTTATCAAAGTATCATCACATTAGAGGTTGCAATAACTCTCTGATAGCTAATAGAATACTTCAATATAAAGCAAAAAAAAAATAGAAATTATTTCACTCTATTTTTTAGATTTTTAGTAAATTAAATGAGAATCAACGTCCCTAGCTATTATCGTAATTCCTCTTCGACAATTTAAAAATTCACTAATTGAACATTAGATGTCGCCTTTTCAGTTGTAGCTGTTAGCGAAGGCAAGTTGAAGTTACACGAGTTGAAAAATAGGATTGTTGATGAAAGTAATTATTGTCGTGGTTGTTTGTTACTTGCGGATTTTGGAAAAAATCGTGTTTGGGTCACACTCAAAAATATGATTCCTCCGATAGTTGTTTCAGGAACATCAGTTGTACAGTTTCCGTTCAAACATTATAGAAAGATTCATATCATTCTCGTGTATTTCCTTATGCAAAATGTAAGGATGGAATTAGGGCGTGGTGAATTATTTCACGAAAATATTGAGAATCGTCATTACTCTGGCACCTTGTCAGACAATTGGACTGCAAGCTTCAAAAGAGGTCAATTTTCCATTGAAGATGATGACCGATTGGAAAGGCCAGTTTCTGTATCAGTTCCCGAAAATATCGATGCAGTTCATGACATGAATTTAACAGACCGTCGAATTGGGCTAAAACGGATATCTGAAGCACTGAATATTTCATACTATCGCGTTCATCATATAGTTCACGTCAATTTGGACATGAGAAAAATTGCTGCAAAATGGATCCCCAAATGTTTGAATGTTGACCAAAAGCGTGCAAGGGTAGTAGCATCGCGTTCGATTTGTGCTCGATTTGAAAACGATGTAGACTTCTCAAACCGAATTGTTACTATTGATGAGACTTGGGTACATTTCTACGATCCAGAAACAAAGCAACAATCGATGGAATGGAGACACTCCGGTTCTCCAAGACCTAAGATGTTTCGTGTCCAAGAATCTGCTGGAAAAGTTCTTGCTTCAGTTTTTTGGGATTGCCATGTAGTAATCATGATTGATTTTTTGGATAAGGGTAGAACAATAACTGAAGATTACTATTTGACATTACTGACCACTCTACTGGAAAAAATTGAAGAGAAAAGACGCGGAAAGGTGTTATGTTTTTGCAGGACAACGCCCCTGCACACAAATATCATGTTTCCATGCAAAAAATTCGTGATTTAGGGTTTGAACTACTAGAACACCTCCCTTATTCACCAGATTTGGCTCCGTCCGACTATCATCTCTTTCCTCATCTCTTTCCTCAGCTGAAAAAAAAGTTTAGAAGGTCGTAAATTTTTTTCCAACGAGGAAGTAATAAAATCTACGGAGGTCTGATTTGCAGAGCAAGAAGAAGAAGAAGAAGAAGAAGAAGGTCTAGAGACGTTGCAGGTTCGCTGCAATGAATGTATCCATTTAAGAGGAGAATATGTTGAGTAATAAAATATTTTGACATTGAAATTTTGTGTAGTTCTATAGTAGGCTAAGATAGGCTAAGAATTTTTCAATATATTTTCTTACATTGGCAGTAATAACTTCAACTTGGTCAGCCATAACTTGAAACCATCCAATTATTTTACTGCTAATACCATTGAGAGCAATAGTTTCTTTGAATTTGGTGAATTTAGTTGGTAGTTTTACCCATTCCAACAATTTTTATTTTTCAAGAATAAAAGTTTTTACATATTCTTCGATGACTTCTTTCAAAACCACCTCTAAAAATCAAAACTTTAGAAAGATCCATCCGTATGTGATTCTTATAACTCAGTAATAAACAATTACACTAATATAAAATTCAGCAGCCATGGTAACTCAAATTTTTCATGATACAAATAACATAGTTACAAACTTTTGACCCATATGGGGCATATTACTAAATATCATCTACGAATAATGGTCAGAATCATGCCAAAAAAAGGAACAATCTCACTATAAAAATATTTCAGAATCATGGATAACGATTGGCATGTGGCAAAGTGTCATGCAAATATAAATCAATAGCATTTGATAAACGTAGTAGAAAACCACTAACGAAGGAACATTATAGAAAATATAGTAACATTTTTCAAAATGTCATTGAAGAAACCAAAGTGCTTAATTGTTTGGGAATAATGAAGTTATTGGATGATGAAAAGTCCACCTGGGATTGATGAGAGATGGAACAAAAAAGAGTTCAATCATTTTGATTTCGAAACAAACATTATCTTGGATGGTGCAAATACATATTTCTCGAATGAATGTCCAAATGTAAGAACAAGTCCAGTAACAATTGTGAAATATCAAATAACATACTAGTATATATATAGATGAAGTTACTCCTTTGAAAATAATCAACCTGTTTGATAGACTTACTCACAAAACTACATTCCTATTTCAGATCTTGAAGAATGTAGCAGTCTTGATAGCAATTCCTTTGGCACATATTGCATATATCTGCCATGAAATAGGAATATTTCCGGAAAATTCAAAGATAACCGACATGAAAGCCATATTCAAAAAAAAGAATAATTAAAAAATTATAGACCATTATCTCTCTCTGCTTTCAAATTTTAGCGAAATTCCAGAAAAACTGATTCATAATCGACTGATGAACTTTTTAGAGGAAAATAGAGTCATAACGGAATGCCATGCAATGGATTTAAAAAGGAAAACCAACAGCATTGGCAATTTATAAAGCTGTGGAGCAAACGCTCGATGCATGAAATAGTGGCAAATGTACATTAGCAGTGTTTTTAAATCTCTCGAAAGTTTTCGATATTGTGGAATACAAAATATTATTGGACATCTATGGAATTTGGGGAGAGACATAATAGACTGCTGAATATTGTCTGTTCAACAAACAATTTGTTTAAGAAAAAGATGACCCTCATTGAATCAGAAATTGTCTTCCCGAATGTACAGGGTGTTATGTAATAAGTGTCCGATATTTAACAGGACGATTCCTCAGTTATTTATAAGGTAAAAAGTTCATATAAACATGGGACCACAAGGCATTCAGTTTTGACATAGAGGGTAGGGTGTTGAACATTTATTTTTATTTTGATTTTTCGTGAATAAATTTTGAAATAATGTCTATATTTGAACAGAAATTGGTATTTGGGGACTTTTCAATATGAGAAATTCAAATTTGATCTCTGTTTGGCACTTTATTGTAGGGGGCGCCACCTACAGGTATTTGTCTCTTTTGGGGAGTCACAACTTTTTCGTGCATGTATGTATCACATTTTCTAGAAAAAAAAAACATATTCCACTATCATTTTTACGTGGAAAAAGAATACTTGTCAAAAGTCGCTACAAGCAGCCGTTTTCGAGATATTTTAATTTAAATTAACCGATGCATCCAATCGCCTTCTCATTGATTCGCGAACTCTTTGAAAATTAAATAATCAAGGATGCTAGTAAGTTTATTCCAATGTTTTTTTTTTGTGCTGTCATTTCAAAAATTATATCTTGACGCATAGTTAAATAGTTTTATTTGTTACTAGTGTGATTATTTTATTGAAAATGGTAAACTTCACCAATGTAGAGTATGCTGACATACATTTTACATACGGACTCGCTAACGGAAATGCATTTGAGGCTAGACGTTAATATCAGGAGCGTTATCCGAACCGCACAATTCCTACTTCAAAAACCTTTTCAAGAATTCACACTCGGTTAAGGGAAACAGGAAGTTTTGAGAAAGCTAGTCATCTGTCGGGTGCACATCGGACGGTAAGAACCCCAGCAACCGAGGAAGCAGTTCTTAATCTGTTAGGAGAACACCCGGAAACAAGCTCCAGGAAAATAGCGCTGACTTTGAACATTTCTCATGTTCTGGTATGGAAAATTTTAATTGATAATTTGTTATATCCCTACCATATTCAGAGAGTTCAGGCACTCCTCCATCGTGACTTTCCGTTTCGTATCAACTTCTGTCGTTGGTTTCTCCAACGCCTTATTCAAAATCCTTTATTTGAAAATCAAATCCTTTTACCGACGAAACAAATTTCTCACGCAACGCTATACGCAATTTTCACAACAATCATTTGTGGTCAGAGGAATCACATTTTCAAGAACAGTTATCTCTCAACGTGTGGGCAGGAATCCTTGGAGATTATCTGATAGGCCCATTCTTTATTCCGGGGAGATTAAACGGAGAGAGATATCATCATTTTCTTGAAGCAGATTTTCCTATTTTACTGGAATATGTGCCGCTTAGACTACGACATGAAATGTGGTTTATGCATGACGGTGCCCCGGCACATTTTAGCATACAAGCGCGAGAATTCTTAGACCAAACTTTCGGCAACCGTTGGATAAGTCGGGGAGGGCCTCAACCATGGCCCCCTAGGTCACCAGACCTTAATAGTTTAGATTTTTTCCTCTAAAATCCTTAATTTACCAGACACCTATCCAAAATAGAGAAGAATTAAGAAATCGAATAATTAACGCATGCAGATCGATTCAAGATACTCCAGGAATTTTCCAAAGAGTGCGAGAATCAATGAGAAGAAGATTGGATGCGTGCATACAGGCAGGAGGTGGACGTTTCGAACATTTATTGTAATATTGATTTAGATTAATATTTAGTGTTCCGTTATTTATGGTTTATTATGAATTAGCTTTTGAAATGTTTCTAGGTTAAATAAAAAAATCTTTTTTTTTTTTTGGACAAACGCATACAATGATTAATTTAAATTAAAATATCTCGAAAACGGCTGCTTGTAGCGATTTTTGACAAGTATTCCTTTTTCACGTAAAAATGATAGTGAAATTTGTTTTTTTTTTCTAGAAAATATGATACATACATGCACGAAAAAGTTGTGACTCCCCAAAAGAGACAAAGACCTATAGGTGGCGCCTCCTACAATAAAGTGCCAAACAGAGATCAAATTTGAATTTCTCATATTGAAAAATCACCAAATATAGACATTATTTCTAAATTTATTCACGAAAATCCAAAATAAAAATAAATTTTCAACACCCTCTATCTCAAAACTGAAGGCCTTGCGGACCCATGTTTATATGAACTTTTTACCTTATAAATAAGTGAGGAATCGTCCTGTTAAATATCGGACACTTATTACGTAACACTGTATTCTTGATTTTAGTGACAATTTCACTCATATCTTCCATGTAATAAGCAGAATAATAAAAAGAATTTTTACTTGAGTGCATAGAACAATATTTTATGAAAACACAATGAGGAATCGGCGCGTTCGCCATTTTTGTGGTCCTTTCATGTTTGCACCAACTGTTCATTTGTGAAAATAACTCAAAAAAACTATTCAATTGAAAGCTCTCTGTCAACCTAATAGTCATGAACAAACTCGCGTTTAGTCCGACATATAATAATGATGATTTTGAACGTTAATCAAACTCTTTGAAAGTAGTCGAATTATGAATGAAATTGATGTAATATTGGTTTGAAACAAATGAAGTTATTGTACTACAAATCTTTTTTTCATCTAAATGCGCATCTTCGATATGTATGAATGGTGTCTAGTTGAAGAATGAAGGCAAAATCATAATGTTAACCACTACCTTCGCCAAAAATTTTAAATGAAACCACCAGTCTAGGTATCCATTTGAATCAAAATTATATATCACATTGGGTGTTGCATTACAGCATAGCGAGACAATGTTCATAAAAATAGATGAACGTCAATAACGTAATTGTTCTGATTTTTCACTCATTCCGTCAAAACTGGAAAAAATGATATCTGTCATAAGTCCTTCTTGAAATAATACCTCCGGAAATATTCTACAGGAAATATTTTTCTTGGGAGAAATTATTTGTGGAGAAAAATGTCCCTGGAAAAATATCTACTGGAAAAAATAATTCCAGTTATATTTTTTTTGGAAAAATTTATCTCTGAAAAAACTCACAATGAAAGGAATAATTATTAGATAAAAAAGCATAAGCCTTTCAAAAACAAATACTGCCTAAAAAAATGAGGATGTTTATTGAAAAGCATGCCCTGAAATGTCTACGTAAGTTTAGTTCGTTCTGGTTAGAACACACTAAAAAAAGTACTTCTCACAAAATGTATGTCGAGCAACTGTTCTTTTTATCATGCAAAAATTATTTCAGTATCAAGCTTGTAAGTGGGTACGTTTGCATTATTCTAAATAACATTTCAAATTTTCCATTGTGCAAAAGTGCTTTGAATATCAAACGCTTTATTCCCACCCATTTCAGATTTTGGGCTATTCCCATCAACTTGGTTATTAAGTTTCGTTATAATTTCCAGTGAGTTCCAGTCAGGTCACTAAACAGGGGCGAACTAAAAAATTAGATTACGTTAGGTTTGAATCTTGAATTCATGATAATGAAATATCACACCGGATGTTTTTTCTTTGGGTGATTTTTTTTTTCATAGTGAATTTTTCCTAGGGGAATTTTTCCACGAAGCATTTTTTCCGGAGAGATTTCTGTTAAAGGGATTTCATCGTAGATGAAAAAAAGTAATGGCTTCGTCAACAATATGACTGATTATTCATATGAATGCCTGTCCACCAGTATATAGTTTACCATATACAGGGTGACAATTTAAATGTTCACAATTCCTGGAAATCAGGAACAAATTATATTACTGTTACGACTTATCCATAACTGTTTCTAGAATACGAAAAAAAAACCTAAGTGACTCATGATATATTATAATCCAACACTATCAACCCTGCTGATTTCCGGCCGCCCCCACTCAAACTATTATTATTATTCAATGGAAAACCCCTAGTGACGAAGCTGATTAGCTAATCGGAATGCATGTTTAAGATATGTATGAATACTATTTGGTTAGCAGAAAATTAATAAATTCCCGACAATGAAGGCAAACTCAAAATGTTAATACACCGTCGCCAAAAATAAAAAATGTCCTAATATTCTCTGCTGCTGCAACAAACAATCTGGTTACGCAGACGCAAAAAACTATGAACTCATCTCACTGATCACAAATTTCAGTGGATTATTTGAAAAAAATCTAAGAAAATAAACTCATTAATTATCTGAATAAGTATTAGGCCAAGCTGTAGATAAAAATAAGAGGCTCTTTTCACATAAAATGAAAGAAGGTCTATAGTACTTTTCATAAGATAGTTCGTAAATGAAAACCCCGGTTTTTGCCCCAGCAAAATCGCTTTCTGGAATTTTTTAAACAAGAAATAGTGAAAAAATTACTTTTTTTAGTTTTTTGGAAACACCTTAAAGATTATTCAAGGAATCGTTTTACAGTCAATGGAACTTTTTCAGAAATTTGTAAAACCAACAATAGTTATTTATTATACAAGGGAAAAAAAGTATTAGATTTTAGCTCGAGGTTGTGTTGCGGAGGGAGACAAAAAACCAAGAGCTAAAATCTAATATTTTTCTCGTGTATAATAAATACACTATTTTTTTTTGTGGCGGGAAAAACGACGATTCAATAGTGAGAAAAACATATTATCACAAAATATTGAAGTCAGAATATTAGCGTTGCTAAGGAAAACTTCAAAGTACTCAAACATCTGTCAGTTTAATTCTGTGATTTGATTTGAAAATTGCGAACTCAGTAATTGTTTAATAGTTATTTTGAATAATATAAAGTTGAAAAATGTCTGATTCCTAGTTTTCTCTGACTCCACCGGAGTTGGTAGAAGCAGCGAAAGTAGCGTCACGAAAATTATTGCCTGCTAAATCGCGGAAAATTTACGAAACCGCGTATTCAAGATTTATGGAATGGAAGATGAGAAAGAGAAAGAGAGTTCTTTCTCAGAGACGGTGTTATTTGCTTATTTTCCGGAACCGGCACAACAACAAAAGCCATCAACAGTGTGGTCGAATTATTCAATGATTAAAAGCATGTTACGATCCAATAATAATGTAGACATTTCAAAATATTTCAAGCTGATTACATTTCTGAAACAAAATGGGAAAGGTTACACGCCCAAGAAAGCTGCGATTTTTACGAGTACACAAATAAGTGATTTTTTAAATAATGCATCCGATGAAGTTTATTTAATGGCCAAGGTTGTTGTTGTATTTGGGATTGCAGGAGCTTGAAGAATTTGTGAAATCAGCCAGGTAACATTAGATGATATCGAAGATTCGGGAAAGTTATTAGTTGTGAAACTGAAGCAAACAAAGAACGATGTAAACAGAAGATTTGTAGTAACTGAAGAATATATTAAATTTTACCGAATGTACATACAAATTGTAGATATTGATCTCTACTACCACATGTCGTCTACAGAATTTGAATTAGACGATTTCCCTTAAATCGGCGCATCTTGCAAGATGTGCCCTTAAATTGTTTATAACGTGATTGTGTGAAAACTACACTTCGGACAGGAAACATCTTACGTTCACTAACGAACAGTCGTTACCGACCGATGACTGTTCGTTAGCAAACGATCTCCCAAAGATTTCTGTCTTCTTCGATCTTACGTTCAGTTGAACCACTTATTATTATCTGTCAGTTTCCGAAATATTGTTTATACAGCTTCAGATTTATAAAAATGAAGACAAAATAAAAATTGTCTCTTCTTCGAGGTTTTCCCGGATTTTCTCAGTGGAAAATGCACCGATCCGGTCGTATGAAAATCCATTTTGTAGGTTTTATGAATCTCTACAAGAGGTCCAGTGACTGTAAAACGATTCGTTGAATTATCTTTGAGATATTTCCAAAAACCCAAAGAAGTTGTAATTTTTTCCAAGCGAAGTGGTCGTGGTGTTAGAGCGTTTAGCTTGCACCCAGGCGGTCCGGGTTCGATCCCCGGTCGCGTAACACTGAGCTGAAGTAGTTTGGATTCCACTTTTATTCAAACTGTTGGTCCCGGATCTCCCTTGCTCGCACAAGCTCTGCTTGTGAGGGGTTTTCTCCGAAAACCTAGGAGTTTCGCGAAAACAAATTTTACAAAATTTACTATCTGATATGAAGTTTGGCTTCAAGGAAGGGAAATCAACCGAAGATGCTATAGTAGAACTCACGAATGATATTTATGAAGCTTTAGAGTAAACCATGCCTTGATGATTACGTAGACTCGCAAAGGTATTTGATACCGTATGTCATGAAATGGTAATTTCGATATTCGAAAATATGTTTTTAATATTGGTCTCGAATTATTCAAAAGTTACCATTAAACGTCAATAATGCGTCGAATTAAATGAAGTGTTCAGAGAGTTTGGAACAATGAATAGGATATGGAGTACCTCATGGTACAATGTTAGGCCCTTCTCAATCTATGTGAATGATTCGATGAATAAGTTTTCCTCATAATACCGCAATCTTATATAAAGAGGACGAATGAACCTTATGAAAAATGATGTAGAAACCGATTTTTCTTCAATAAAAACATTTGGAAACTACACATTATTAACTATAAACATTGATAAAATATACTTTCTACCTTTCACCATATATGAATCAAATATGCAGAATTGTCATAATCTTACGCTTCGAAATTATTTTCATATTTCCTCTGTAACTCATGAAATATAGCGGAATAACGATAGAAACGCATATTCGATGGGATCAATACATACATTTCATCCTCAAGAAATGTCACTTTCTTCTTCATAAATTCTGACAACTGGATGAAATCCTTGACTTGAAACAAAAAAAGATCTATAATAGACTAGTAGCAAGTCATCTTACTTATGGTTTGCTTGGATGGGGAGAGTAGCTGAAACTAATATTTGCCCTCTCAAAATTATCCAAAAGCGCTTTCTAAAACTAATGTTATTTAAAATGACAGATATCCAAGCAACAGTTTAAATAAAGTATTTGGTATAATAGATTTCAGGCAGCTATACTATAAAAAAAAATACCACAAGGCAATATCAAAATGAGAGTAATCTACAAAAACTCACCCTCACATACAGCACACGACGCGACGTAACGTCCAATTACAATGCCCCCGAATACACAAATTTATCGGTCAAAACAAGTTATCATTACTAAGGTCCTAAACTGTCCAATGCCTTACCGAAATACCCAAGAACGTCAAACATTCTACTCATTCAAGAAAAATTTGACAATCCATTTGAAAAATACTTTACGAAAGATCATACGCTCACACTTGCCCTGATATAGTAGCATTTCTAATTATTTAAATGTTATTTTTTCACTGAAAATATTGATTGATATCGGACTTTTTTTTTATCAATGTTTAGTTTGAAAATGGAATAATAATTTATGGCGACTACCTCACAATTAATACAAGCTTCGTCATTCACTACCTGTTGGAGAAAATATAGGTGAAAAGCTCTGTTTCCGATTCAAATGGTCAAGTGTAAAAAAATATCAAACTAGAGGATCAGCCTCATATTATTGTTTGTCAATCCATCATCCAGAATATGGATATAGAGTTGAAGATGGAGGCGTAAACCAGTTTGATATGCACCAGAAATGAAAAAAGTTTCGAAATGACCTCGCCAAAAATTTTATAAATCAAATCACTCTTCTTTTCTTATTTGGGCAAATACTGTTAAAGAAGTTTCTGTTTCGTTCAAATTTCCATCCATAAAAAAGAGCGAATTCCGATATATAGAAAACCTCCTGCAAAAACATTATTTAACGGAAAACTTCAGTCCGGAAAGATGTTGTTTCAGGTGGAACAAAATGCCGAATGCTGAATGGGCTGTTTTCAGAACTAGAATGAAAATAAAACAACATTCATTACTTTCGCAATCAGTCTGAGAGCACAACCCAATGTATATCCGAATAAATTTCACGAAATTTGTGATCTGACCGATTGCAATTGTAAAAACACCATTGAAAATACTACAGACTTATTTTTAATGAAACGCCCAAATGGAATGACAATTCAGAATATCTGAATGGCAACTCAAAATACTGATTACTAAATTTATTCCAGAAATAAATTTTATTGACTTCAAAGCCTTAGTGGAATCAATCATATCCTATGAATTGATAGTATAACAAGCTGCATATGGTGGGAATACTATAAGTACTCTTGAATGTTCAGGTTACACATCAACACATGTAGAATTTCAAAATCTGTCAGTTTGACAGATAAACTAATCCGACCGTGAAGCAGTAGGCTTAAAGTCATTCAATCCAGTTTTTCTTCGATATCTTTATCTTCCCTATTTCAAACGTTAACAGAGAGGAGTCATTTTATGTCCGCACTCTATAGAATTGAATGTAGTTAATATCCTTCAGCGGACACTGGTCAAACTGATAGAAATCTTGATATAAGATGAACTGAACATATTTCTTTTGATACAAAAATTACATTGATGTACGAACTCACCTACCAAATTCGAAACACGTAATAAATAAAGATTATTTCAAAAGGCCCAATGCTTGCAACAGTATTAATTTGATAATGATGGAAATCCAAAACCAATCAAGTATGATTTAAAATTTATGGAAGTAGAGAAATGATATGATTATTTCAATGAAAAGCCTAATGGAGCATCGAAAACAAGGAATATTTTCTAGAGATACTGTTCTATTCGATTATCTGCCACGGATCCTTTAGATTAACACTGATTTTTTTTTTCAGGATTCTACAAACAGCTTCCAGAACCCCTTTCGAGTGAGGAGTGTCGAAGACTTCAGTATCGTAGGAAAAGTGATTCGGTGAAGAAACGGGTCAAGCAAAATTTCGCAAACATTTGGTGAGTAATTTGAATTTGTGAAAACACTGACATAATAAATAAATAAATATACAGGGTGTCCGGTAAACCATAGATCATACTTTAGCTGGTGATTAACAAGTTCATAACCTATCAGAAAATCACAACTTGACCTCAGTAAAAACCTCACGGTTTTCGAGATATTGGAACTTTTAAAATAAAAAATGTATTCCTATCTTAGATCATTCTTTTATGTTCTAAGCAAATAAGGAGCGTTTCATGTTAATTCTTATTTCACATAAATATTACTGAATAGTAGTTGTAACTATCGCAGAAGGCAGATTTTCAATAGCAGTCATTACGGTCTACAAAAAAATAATTATCCTCCGATTTGGATCCCTTAAGATTTTTATTATGAAACTTTGAACTCTTTTTGTGACAAATTATTCTCCAACGAAAACCTGAACATGTATATTGAGGTGCGAGTACTACAAAACAAGAAATGACAGATAGAATGAGTGAGAGATTTGTGAATGAATTTGAAGTTTTATTTATTTATTAATTTTTTATTACTTTGGATGATATAAGATTCGCTTTAACAGGTTGGTTCTCAACGATCCAGAGATATATTTTAAACTTGAAGGACTTGATGTATTTTATATCCCTGATTGATATATCGACAAAATTGTACACTCTCTTACCAAGCTAAGTAAAGTTGTATCACGTTAGCTCACAGTTAAAAGATGGCACTATACGTTCCTATTTGAAATTGCCCAAATTGTAACTCCAACATAAGACAGTGCATCAAAAGAACTGGATATTAGTCAATAAGTTTTTGAGATATGTTATCGTGACTGTCAATACTCTAAATTCTATTAAAATAAGATTCGAATGATAGCTCCTGAGAAGATTGTTATTCAACCATTTGCTGACGGTCAAGATATTATGGTTTCTAAGACTGACTTCATGCCATGAGTTTCCCACGAGTGTTATCGCTGTGTCGTCAGCATATGCAGTAAGAGTTTCTCCAACATTTAGGAAAAACGGGTCGTCAGGTAAATGACTAATAAAGTTGGGCCCAGAATCGTACCTTATGGAACTAACTCCATACGAAGCAATATTGTATCTTCTAATCTCACCGTTTACTCTAGTACATTGGTTTCTATTAGCAAGATAATTTTTCATGAGTTGGTGCCCTGAATTCCATAATTGTACAGCTTGTCGAGTTGTTTTTGATGGCACATGATGTCGAAAGATTTCTTTGGATCTTGATGAGAGCCTATTATATGTTTTCGAAAAAGTGATCCGACTGAAATCTAAAATCTTGGAACAGAGAGTTATTGACAAGGATTTACCCGTGTGAGATATTTTGAACCCCCTCGACGCCTGGTTATATTGGAAATCAACAGAACCTTTGCTATCTGCAATTGAACACCCTATATATTTAAACTGTAGGTCCCGGATCTCCCTTGCTCGCACAAGCTCTGCTTTTGAGGGGTTTTCTCCGAAAACCTGGGAGTTTCGTAAAAGCAAAAAAAAAATTGCTTTTTGGTAAAATAGGATTTATAGTGTTTCCAAATGCTCCAATTCGAAATAAAACATTTTATTCGCGCAACTGTCATCAAATTTGCAGCAGTCCGTTCTGTCCTTGTTCACGGTATAGCTCTGGCCAGAATGAACCCCAGAATCATAGTGAACGATGTCATAACTAAAGAACTTCAGAGTCAGGATCAGATTTGAAAGTGTTTCAGCAATACTTGTCTAAGCAAGTCTGGGAATGTCTTCAGAGCATCAGTGAACTGTCAAAACGCAACCTGGTTACACTTGTGTGGGTGCCCGGACATAGGGGAATTGAAGGCAATGAAAAAGCAGACCAACTTGCAAAGAAAGCATCCAAATCACCATTCACAGGTCCAGAACCAGCGTTTGCAGTTAGCAAAACCCGAAGCGGAAACCTAATAAATGAGTGGAAGAAATCAAAACACCAAACGTATTGGGACCAAATCGAAAGGCTTCGACACAGCACAGCAACGGTGAGGCACCTGACCCAAACACTGACGGCTGACACTTTCAACCTTGACAGATCTCAGATACGCACGATCACCGGCTTACTAACCGGACACTGCGGCCTTATGAAACACCTACACACCATGGGAATAAATAGAGAAACAGTGGACTCTAGACTTTGTGGTGACGAGGAGGAAACAGCCTCTCACATCATCTTCGAATGCGACGCGCTGCTCTACAATCGCAACAGAATATTCACACAGATCAACCTAGAAACAGGCATGAATCCGAAACACCTAGTAAATAGACTACTGAACCTGGTGAAAAACACAGACCTATTTTACTAGAGACCACCCACTACAGAACAATACAATAGACCCCAGCTGGTCTCAGTGTTAAAGGAAACCTCAAGGTAAACCCGGTATCTCGCTCGTCAGCCTTTAACCAACCAACCAACCAATCAGGATCAGATTTGAAGGTGTTTCAGCAATACTTGAGCTCTAATTTCCTTCCTTCTGCTTTCTGTCATACCGGTATTATTCTGGAGAGGGAACTTTCAGAAAATAATATATATATCTTATCATGTTGATTCCCAATACGATTTACACATTCAATTCAGGTCAGGATAAGGAACACTATTTGGAGCTGATCTAACAAAGGATATATTCACAAATCGAACCATTCAATGCAGGAACACGATAGCCCTAAATGTGTTTCTCATTCGTTCCTTCTGTGGCAAATTATAGAATATGTGTGTATTGAAACTGAACCAGAAGCGAGTAGGTTATTCAAGACACGGGGTCAAGCCATAGTTATATCCTTTCAAAATTGACTGCAGAGACGAAGCAAAAACGTTGAACATTGGAGACTTGGTAGTTCGACGCAGTTTAGAATCAAATTCAAATGAAACATGTATTAATTGCAAAAAATATATTAATTTCATATTCGTAAGTACTTGCATGAAACAGTTAAATGAACTACTAATGAAAAATGATTCAAAACTTTAAAAAAAATTGTCGTCAAATTTGCCATTCAGTTTCTTCATTCCTCAACTATCTCTATTTCTGCTATTATTGTCATAGGAGCGTCTATCTCTATGATGGATCCTGATATCGTCGTGGTATCGACCTATATGTCTGGATCTGAGAGGTGACCGATATCTATAGGGCCCCCTTCGAGAGAACTCAGAGGTCGGTGACAACTGCCTCAAGGGAGATATGCGCCTGTGAGACTGAGACGGACTAGACCGTCTATTCGATCTACTACTAGGTCTATGTGACATGGGAGATCTACTTCTTCGTCTATCAGGTGATCTTCGACGACTTCGATATTTCTCCCTGCGGTAACTTCTCTGAGCTGCTCGTCGCTTCTGCTCATCTTTTTCCCTCAGATACATATCAAATGCAGCTAGTGGATCCTCGATAACTCCTTCAGGTGTCCTATCATAGTCACCTTCAGATCCAGAGGGGTAATTGAGATAACAATTCGTTAGTGGATAGCCCATAGAATCGTGTGTAGGAAATAGGTCAACATTGAATGGTCCTGGTACCATACTCGGATCAACTTCTTGGGAAAGATATAGGTTATTTGGTAATGATCCCTGGGCTATTGGATAACCAAGCATTGCAGTGTTGATTGGAGTTGGAAAAACTGCAACAGGCTCATCGAGAGTTGGAGTCGGTGATCTTCTTCCATCTGAATCATAGCTTCTGAACGAAGATGATCGGTGAATTCGTGATATTTTACTGGGAGGCAGATCTTCATCACTGTGTCTTCCCAGGCATGAACTCTGCCTTGCCCTCTTGGCATAGTTACTTGAATCTATAGGCAACTCTCTATTTATACAATGCTCTTTGGGCGATCCTCTTGAAGATACTCCAGGCGCATCTTCTTCTAAATCTGATTTTATCGACTTTAGAGCATTGTTAGCTCTACAAGTGTCAAGGGTGACCCGTACATCTTCACTTTTGATTGGAGGTATGACATCATGTTGAGGCGGTGATGATTCATGCGATATTTTTGAAGAAGTCGCAGAAAAAACAACTTTCAAATCTAATTTAGTGAACTTTGCTGAACAATTGATTTCAATGGTCTTGATAGATTCAACATTCCTGTCGGCTTCTAAAATTACAGTTTCACGTTTGGTTCCGTTTCCGATTGAAAATTCTTTCAAAGTATTCGAATATGGTATTTCGGTGACAGGCTCTTTGATTGGTCGATTCTTGAAATTTCCTACAGCCTTCATAAAGTTAACTGAATTTCGCAGAGCTTCATTTGCAACGAGAGCGTCTGGTGAAACGTTTTTCTTATGGCAGGCAGGACACTCGTGATCATCACTTTCCAATAGTACCCCTCGAATACAGTCGTCGCAAAACGAATTTCCGCAACATGGAATCATAGCAGCTTCAGTCATACGTTCTGAACAAATTTTACATATCAGCTCGTCTGGAATTTCGAGTTCTGGCCCCAGTACAAACGAAGGGGCACATTTGTTAGTGTAGGCCTCATAATGCACTAGGGGAACTGCAAACTGGCCATTGGGCGTAATCAGAGCTCCTGGTACTTGGGGTCCTTCAACGACTACCATTGAAGTTGTAGGTATTCCGGAACAAGTTCTTATCTTGACCCTGCCTGGTCCTCGGCCGGAAGGGCAGTTCCTTATCCAGTGTCCACGTTGGTGACAGTTGTAGCATTTATAACGTGCAGGTACAGGTCCTACTTGATTAGAACTTCGAATGTGCATGTAATTACTTGGGTCGTAGTTCTGTGTGGACTGAGAAATCACCGCTTTGATTTTATCGTCCTCAGATGCGTCTAAACTAGACAAATCTATGGCTTTAGCGAGAGGTCCGCCATTATCTCTTGTGGGTACCGTTTTATGTCTGTAACTTGTCCACTGTCCCGTTTTCTGAGGAGTCACTGGTATTCTTGCAATGATAAATGATCCATTTCTGGGTATTATCGAACTTTCATCTTTATACACTTCATTGGTTTGAGCATTTGTCACTTGTAAATCGATACTTGAGCATTTCCCAATTTTCTTCTGCTGCATGATGGCGTTTTTCAAATCCTTCACTGAAATACGAAATCCATCGAAAATGGCAGTATCATATTGTTGGGCCGATTTGAATTTGTAGTGGGCAAACATATTGAATACCATCTAAAAATGGTTATCTATGACTGTCGACGTTATTCCACAAAACCAGTACACTAAAAATTGAAATATTTCACAGATCACTGTAATAATCAATAGTTCAATAACTTGCTTAGCCGTGGCAAAGCAAATGACACTAATGATCTAGGTACCCGCAGCAGGTACATTTATACTGAATACTTAGGGTGTGGTCCATTAATAGCTATTTAATTATCATTTGTGACCATTGTCAACTAATTCAGAAGCCTGTGCTATCAATAACTTTTCCATTTATAAAATTTCCAAAACATAATGATTATTGAATGGAAAAGTGAGAAAGGCATCTACTAAAGTTCTCAAATTATGGTATACTCCAAAGACAGTATACTGCACTGGTAAACAACGGCCAGACACCTAGACTTAGAACATTTATTGTTAATAACAATAATATACATTTCAGCAATTGAATTGTTCCAAATTACAAACAAATTGCGAAAATAAAATGCGAGACTATTTGTGCGTGTATGATATGGATATGTTCACTCCAGTCCATGTTTTGATAATTTAGAAAAACGGAACTCATGATTAACACAGTCAAATGCTTCAGAAAAGTCTATGAGAATGCCCATTACAAACTTTTTAATTTCAAGAGAAGGAATAATGTTATTACATTTCATTAGATCAGGGTGTTTGGTCCTTGTTTGATTCAAAATCCTGTTGTGAATAAGACAATAATTTGTTCGGCAAAATGAAAGTGTTTAATTGAAGAATAATTTTCGCATGGATATAATAATACTGATAATTGTTTTTATTGTAGTAGAATAATACAATAGAATGAACGATGAAAATGTACATAACTGAATCAATAAACATTGCTGCCGCAAAAGGTATAGTTCGCGCTTCTTCAACCTCATAGAAGTTGAGAAGCAGCGCTGAGAAGAAGTTTGTAAATAGACGAATAACTTCAGTATAGAGAATTATTACGGATCAAATAATGTATCAGAAAAAAGATATCTTCATTGAAAAATTAATTAATTAAAAGTTGAATAATGAAAGAATAATGAGAGTTCCTAGGTTTATCTATAAGAAATATAATATGTGAGTAAAGAACTTAGATTTCGACAGTGTTGTTGATCCAAGCAAGTTTTAGTTTCTTTTAAAAAGACTTTTTCCAGTTTTTTCACTTTATATTTTATCGAGTTGTATATTTTGGCAATGTTGTACGAAAAAGAAGCCTTCAACTTGTTAGTTTAATGTCGGGGTTTCGAAATGTCTGGAACATGAACAGAGTGTGAATCTGAGCGGTATATTATTTTGTTATTTAGGTAGGCAGGAGTCTTATTACTTTATGGTATAATGTACAAAGATGTAGAAATCTTTTTCATGTTCAACCATCCTACATTAGTTAAAACATCAGATATACATTCATGTCTGCGTATTCCTCAAATGAGTGGAGCACAAGAATTTTGCATCAATTGTAGTCTACGATTGTCAGTTTGGAGAATGGTAGAGCCGTAAACAGTGTCAGTATAATTGAGTTGAGACAGTACAAGAGACTCACAAAGAATAATTTTACTATTTTTTGAGAGTATGCCGATTTAAATGTAACATCCCAAGTAGCACACCTATCTTGGTAAAATATTGGTATAATATTGTGAACATATTGGCGAAATATTTGAAATGTAATATTGGCGAGAAAAAAAATGTGAACATTCGGCGATATTGGTTCAATATTACTTGAATAATATTGGCGAAATATTCATGAAGCAATATTGGCTTCAAAATGTTCGGCGATATTGTTACAATATTGCTAATACAATATTCTGACAATATTGGCACAATATTCAAAAGTTATATTTTCGAGAAGTAAAATGTGAACATTTTGCGATATTGGTCGAATATTGTTTGAATATTTTCGAAATAGTTTTGATGAAATATTCTTGAAGCAATAATGGCCTCAAAATATTTATCGATATTGGTACAATATATTTTGGATATATTGGTGGATGTCATTATACCTTGGCAAATTACTAAAGGTCTTGTAGTTGATGAAGGTGACACAACAGTCTGCCTTTTGATCGCCATAACCACTGGGTGAGCTGTCCTGAAAACAAGTTACGAGAAGTATTTAATATACTTTCGTAGGTTTTAGAAGACGTTCTATATGTAGAGCCACCTAGCGGATTTTTATCCAGGTTTGATCATGATATAATTTCAATATGTTTCATTGAATATTCGGCCAATATTCAAATTTCATCTCAATCTAGATGTGGGAAACAATATGAAGACAATATTGTTTTAACGATATCGATAAATATTATTGAACCAATATCGACCCAATATTAATTAATAAGATTTGTTGAATATTGGCGAAATGATATTCAGCCAATGTGTTATCACACTTGGAGATACAATATAGTTTTTATGCCTAGAATCGATATTAGGGGAATATTGGGATTGCGATATTTATTCTAGATGTTAAAAACGATGTGATGACAATATTGTTTTATCGATATTGGTAAATATCATTCGACCAATATTGACTTAATATGAGTTATTAAAATTTGTCAAATAAAGTGGAAATGATATTCAAACAATATTCTAACAAACTTGGAAATACAATATAGTTTTTTTCCCCTATAATCGATATGACTGGAATATTTGGATTGCAATATTTATTCTAGATGTGGAAAACAATATATAACCAATATTGTATTATCGATAATGGTAGAAATTATTCAACCAATATTGACCCAATATTTCGTGTGATAATCTACATTCAAAACTAGTTCAACCAATATTCCACCAATATTATTAATACAATATTGTGTTTTGAATATTCACCCATATTGGACCAGTATTGATTTTTCATTTACAATATATCTATATTGGCCCAATATGGAACCAAGATTCAGCCGATATGATGTGCTACCTGGGATTTCCAAGTTACAGGATGCTTTTTTCATTGAAGAGGACACGTGCTGGTTGAATTGTGACTCAATTTTCCTCATTAGGCCAAGGTTTATTTCACATTCACCCATCGCGATCATTTTATTATTAATGGATATGCACATACAATGCGTTGTTTTTTTTTCATACGAACCTATGGCTGAAGAGTAGTACTTTCGAATTTGTTAGATTTAGGGTCAAGCAAAATTCAGAAGCTATATTATTGAGATTCGCTAGGTCCTTGTTTAGTTGTTCACAGGCAGTTCTTAAATTACTGATTTGAAATATGCTGACAAACACACGTATATTTCTGCAATAATGATAATTTCATTTACATATAACAATAAAATTCAATTGGAACAGTCAGTAATTATATACAGAACAGAAAATCACATGTCATCATGAACAAGTCCTCCTAGACTTCGTTGGGTAACACCCCTCCCACTCCTTTATTATCATTAATAGATGAGAATGTGCATTTTACTAATTATTGGATTGGATAGTTCTGACTCACTCAAGAATGTGCCGTTTTTTGTTATCACCAGTTTACCATTATTCAAGGCATATTCTTTCTGCAAATTATTAATAATTTTTCAGGTTACCTTCGGTTTGTTACCAGTGGTTGAAATTAAATTGTTTTATTATAAGTTAAATGCTATTTGTAGCATTGTTATTCGACTTTGATCAAATGAACCAGTCTTATAATTTCAAATAATACTTGTTAGAGGCTGAATTTTCAGAACTTACTAAAATTAATCGTTAATTTCTAATAACAAGAATAAAGACAGCCTAAAATGTTATGACCAACAAAAAAGGTACACCAAAAATGTTTTCTTACCTGTGAAATTATGTGATGAGGAACTTATCAGTATGTTCCAACTAGAACGTTATCAACCTTACATAGACACATCCGGAAACATCTATATTCAGAAATCATAAATAAAGATACTAAATGATAGTGTAACAACAGTACTAAAAACAAAAGTTCTACATATACACCTAAGGGGCTAATGAGGGTCCAGATATGTTCTGATCTATTTCAGTATGTCATTAATATACAATAAATAAAAATTGGTCCAAATATGAAACCCTCAGAAACTCCACTATTAATGTTCTCCAATTTCGAATCAAGTTTCGTTCAGTTGCGTGAGAATTGAACCAACTGGGAGTGATTTTTTAGGATCTATATTTTTGTAGTTAAGCAAAACTATCATATGATTCACACAGTCTAAAGCTTTAGAAAAATCACAAAATATGCTACTTCCCCAACATTAACTTTCGACTATATTTCATATAAAAGATATATAACTGCATCTCCTGTGTTTTTTTTATCTGAAAACCGAATTGTTGGTTGTTGATTAAATTATGGAAAATTCAGTTATTTTCGTGTGAATCAGTTTTTCAAAAATGTTTGCTAAAATAGGGATAAGTGAAATAGGACGAAACTTGGAAGGATCTTCGATAGCACCACCTTTTTATATGTATAAGATAACAAGAGTCGTTTCTAGAAACGATGGAAAAATGCCATTGTGAAATGAATCAAAACAGAAAATTTTGAAAAATTTGTATAGAAATTTCATCTAAACCACTAAATTTTTTACTTTTGATTCACATCAATCATTTCATAAATATCCGCATCACGCAGAACTAGATGTTCCTCAACATTGACACCACAGAGATAACTTAAAAGATCGTCCATCGAAACAATATAATTTGTTAACTTCTCAGCAATTGAACAAGGGTAGTCATTCAGAGTATCGGGACACAATTATTTTTGTTGTTTATTCCTCTGAAATTGTTTACTATATCTCAACTTCCTTTTGACAGGAGGAATGGAATCATGAATTGGAAATTTAGATGCCTATTGAAATTATGAATAGTTGCACTGTTTTGCATTAATAATAATTTACCACCAGTAAGATTTGGTGATGAATATGAAGTTCCTGATTTACTTATATTGATTATGATCAACAGAATGACAATAATGTGTAAAACTTTGAAGGGTGAATTGGACGAGCTCGAAGAAAAATAAATCCGGAGTGTAACATGTAGAAGTTTTGATCAGGAAAAATTTTAGTTAATAGCGAATGTAATACTTGAAGCAGAAAAAACTACACATTTGCCACAGTATTTCACAATGTTGATATATTGAACAATTATATGAGTTACATTTATTAATATCGATCATTGGTCATATTTTTCGTTATCCCCATAAATTTCAATCTGACTTCTAGAAGTATACAGAACATCTCACAGCACTGCGAACATAGGAGAGGATATGACCAATTATATCGTCCAACCCCTTCAGTTTTCGCCTTTTTCTGTTCGATGACAATAACTGTCATCGTGACATCCTAATAATTATCTAGCAAAGACACTTCATATGTAGTTCATTTAAAGACGTAATGACATTTGTTGAACATGATTTACGAAATTGCTGAGAAAGTGCAAATTGTCAAATGGTATTTTCAAGGATCAATCAAGGACGTACATTGCGTCAGATTGAAGTATTATTCGTTAAGGTTCATATAAACCCATGAAAAAAATAACGGCAAGTTTAAAAATTCTGAAAAAAATTCGAGTTATTTTGGCATTCAAATTGAATAATTAGAGAGATGTAGAAGAAAATCTGGTAAACAGATTTCGAGGAAAAAAATAAAAACCTAATTTTTAGAGGTTTTTTTAAGTTTTCTCAAAAACCACTCATCAGATTCCATTTCAAATATCATGACATATCAATGTCAAAGTAAAAATTAATCACGATTTATTTCAGAATTTTCAACTTCAACGTTCCCTCACAATTTAAAAAAATTCTGAAAATCTTGTTATAAATCAAAGACAGTTGAGACGAATCGCTTTTGCAAGTGATATTTATATGAAATTTAGAAGACTGAACATTGTGGAACTATTCATACTAGTTTTCAGACATAATATCAAACGATTTATAATTTTTATAATGACTTTCAAAACCTCGCACAAAAACGGTAAATCGCTCCAGTAAGTGAACCCTCTCTAGTACATGAACGAAAAGACGAAAATAGTTCTGCTTCTGTCCATTAGGTATTGCACAGAATTATTGTCACTGTCATATTTACTGTACAGCGTTGCCAATAGTTCTAGACAGCGGTAACCGATGTAATTCGTTCAATTTTTGGAAAATGAGAGTTACTTCGATAAGGGTTTGTCAGTTCATCAGTTGGATTGGTCGCCTAAAGCCAGGGAGTCCTTGGACACAATTGAAGAAGCATGTAAGTAATAAGTTTTATGTTTTGCGATTTAAAATATCAGTTTTGAAAATAAAACAGGACGCAAAACAATTGAAAAATAATAATAATGATAATAGCGCCTTTAATGTCCATTACAGTTGGTTTTAAATAACATTGTATTATATACATAAAAAATAACGGCATAATAGGCAGAGTTCAGCTTACAAAGTTGAAAAATATTGATAAAAATAAATTATAGTGAGTTGTTCATATTAGCTGCTCTTTTTGAATTTTACCAACAATATTGTTGTTTGTGCTAAAAGCAAATCTAATCTAAGCAAGATCAAGGACGGACTGACTATATCTTTAACAAAGCCATGGGCACTGCAACCCCGAATATCAGAAAAACAAACGAAATGAGTACAATAAATAATATACAGGTGAACCAGAGAAAAGAGGCAACACTCAAGATTCCCAAGATCTCCTCCCACAGGAAAACTGACTGCACAGGCATCATCAATAAACCAAAATCTAAGAAAAAGAATGAACCAACTTTAAAAAAAATGGACCCCACCTTTGATAACACTGAAAACGATTCAAAAGGTAATAAAAGGAGGTCTCTATCCATGGTAAGCCTGGATGTTCTGCAAATCAATGGAAATTTGCAGACAAGGAAAATACGTCACTATTTCTGAATAATGTGGTGTAGTACACCCATTACAAAACTGAAGACTCCGCAAATTTTCCGAAACTTGCAGACATGATTCGGCACGGGGGTTAAAATTGACAGATAACAACACTGTCATTATTGTCTTTTTATCCCAAAGAGGGAGACATTTTTCAATCATTTCAATATGAGTACCTTCGTCCTGGCTTGTTTTTTTTCCAAAATACAATAAATAATAGAAAATAACAAGGATAACACTTCAAAACAAATAATTATTTAAGTGCAATTGTGAAATAGGTATCGACGCGCATGCGCGTTGTGCATGTCGTCGTCGTTGCCAACTTTGAACGTCAAATTCTTATGATTCTGATTGAGACTAAAATTGAAGAAATGGACCTTTACATTTACAAAAAATAAATTGCGAAGCTCGGTTAAACCGATAGTTTCTAGTCTGAAACGTCCATTTAACAAAAAGTTACACTAAATATTTTTCATTTTGACAAAATATTACATTTGAAAGTGTGTCGCTGACGTCACGTTCATCGGAAACACCCCTCACCATAATCCACTTTCCGAAACAGGCAATACCGTTCTCCTCAAAAATATAGCTTCTAGCTTGATATAGGCCGTTGAGAAATGATTGAAACTTCGTCACTTGATCAACTCAGAGAAAAAATCCACATATTACCTATTTTTGTTGTATCTATAGCTTACAAATTTTCAGAACGGAACTTCCTTTTGATAATAAACAAACATTGGCAACACTGCAAGTCGTGATAACATCCTCATTATTCATCGAGTGAAACCAAATCAGATAAAGCAATGTCTAGGATTTCATTGTGACTTTCATCTCTTCGAATTTGCTTTTTCAATTATATTTTTCTGAATCTTTACTAGTATCTAAAAATTTTTGAAAGTTCAAGGTCGTTTTTGCAATGACTAAAATTTCAAATCTTTCTTTGAACTCTGCTTTGAATACAGTAATAACATAACGTAAAGTACTCACTTGGAAACGTTCTTCACAATAACATATACTTCCGCTTTTTACTCAGGGTTTATCACTGCTTCAAAACACACTTAGCAATGCGTTTTATCTTTTGGTGAATAAAAATTAGTTTATTATAATTTTCACTGGTTTTCAGCACTTTTTCGACATGTTTACAGTTATTGCAAGGACACACAACAAGTACAAACAACAAAAACTTTCAAAACGTTGAAACCGTAACCTCAAATAAGAAATCACGTGTGTAGCATAGATATTTGATGGAACTCTACTTGTATTCAATTTTGATGTTGGTAAACGAGTTAAACAGAGATCGAATGACAACTGTCATACACATTTTATTTGATCATTTGCATGAGAATGTAAGATTCCATAGTGCACAACTTTTACAACGTTGCCAATTCTAGTTTTGATGAACGTGACGTCACGAAACTACTTTTCTTCTGATTATAGAGCATCTAGCGGTCAAATACACATCTGAGGGCGCTGTAAATTTCCTGAAATTTTCAGACAGGACCCAGCAAGGAACACTGAATTCGAATAATGAAGTGTCCGAGGTCTCCACCCAACAAAAACCAGAGGCACTGCAAGTCTCACCAAATTCACAGACTCGGCAGAGGCCACTGAATTCGATAAACGAGGTCACCGAGGTCTCCAGCCAACAAAAGAGCGGAGACACTACAAATTCAACCAAATTCGTAGACATGAATCAGCAGAGGCCCACAGTATTCGAAAAACTTATTTCCCCGAGGTTTCCACCCAACAAAAAACTAGAGGCTCTGTTAGTTTAACTAAATTCACTGACAAGGCTATGTAGCGGTCGCTAATCAACAGTAATGAGGACCGCGAAGTCTACATTCACAAAAAAAGACGGAGATACTGTAAAACTGAAATATTTTGTAAACCTATGAACAATAAGCCTATACGAAGAGCTGGAAAGGATAAGAAAACAAAAGAAAAAATAGTATTGTCCGTGAATTTGGTGAAAGGTGTAGTGCTTCCGGTTTTGGTTGGATGCAGACCTCGGGGGCCTCATTATTCGGTTTCAATGTCCCTTGCTGTGTTATGTCAACAAATTTCAGGAAATTTGTTGCGCGCGCCCTCAGATTTGTTTTGGATGCAGACCTCATTGTTCCAACTCAACACCCGCCCGTACTGAGTTATGTGTGCAAGTTTCAAAAAATATAATAGGAAAGTTTGTACCGCAATTATTACAATAATTATTAAAAAAGGAATTGGATGTTTTCCACCATCATGAATCATGACTTTGTATGTGTCTCAATGTTGACTTGTTACTATAAACCTCATGTTTAATGTCTAGATAAAGAAAATAAACATTTCCGAAAGCTCGACCAAATAGTATTATTTTAAACAGCCCAGTATTTTGACTGCATTGACGATGCAGTCATCCGCATTTTTTCTCAACTGGTCATCTAAGACTACCCTTCGCCTCATACATATTATTTGAATTCTGTATCTCTAATGTAGATAATACAGTAAATAAATAATTAATATTACTAGTAATCCGGCTATCCGTAATATAGCTACATAATGCATTGAACCACATTACCACAATTAATACCAGATAATAATTAATCATGTGAGATATTTCGCAGTACTCCGAATAATGTTGAGAATTGGCAGTATGGTTGACCGTTGCAGAAAACAGTGATTTATATGGAAATATTATAAAAGATCGCTGTAACTATGGTATGAAAAACATATCTTGTCAGTGCCATCTTACAGTTCAGAAACGCGAAATATTTGACATTATATGAACCTTAAAAAGTTTGAAAATAGGCCGGACAATTATCAATTGCTCAAACTCTACCTATGTTCGCAGTGCTGTGAGAGGATCTGTATATCATTTACTCTAGATAATTCCGAATAGTCAATAGTGAAAAAAACATGTAGGTATCACATCCAGGAATTGAGAATTTACAGAAAATAAACAATACATCTTAAAATTAAATCATTTTCGATTTACTTTATAACAAATGAACACTAATTACATTGCTTTTACAAAGAAATCAGTTAACAAAACATCTCTTATTCAAATCAGCAGTGGAAACCATCAGAACAACTGTATAATCACGTATAATTAAACGTTGCCACATCAACATGTGGAAATATTCAGTTCGGCGGAAAATCTAATTCGATTGCCATTTGAAAATCAACTAACTTTCATATGACCGGGAATATTTCGCATACGACAACTCGCATACAGAAAGATTCGATCAAGTTTGAAAATAGCAACCCACAAACCGTAATTAATAGCCGTCCCATATTCTCTTGAGTCCTCAACCTACCCACTCAAATAACGAATCTAAAGAGCAAGGGGTCACAGGTACCTAACTCGACAACAAACCTCGAATTTGCGAAGACCACCAAATTAGCTGAAACTTTTTCAATATTTGAAATATTTCATGAATACGGGAATTCAAAGTTCTACAAAATCTGGAGAGTACCAATGAAATCGACATTATCGGAGCACCCTTCCCTCCAAACATATTACCTAAATAAACAAAAATAATAATCGAAGCGAAACGGTTTCCATCCAATTATTTGGGTATCATATGAACCTGTACTCGAAATGAGCTGAACATCTACTGAAGGTAAATTATTGCAACATGTGCACATGTAATCAATATTGTTATGAAAATTATGCTGTGAATTAGGTAAAGTAATTAGAAAAGTTAGTCTATTTCTAGAGACTGAACGATGTACATTGAAATTCAATATTTGCAGTAAAGTTGATGAATCGATTTCATTGTGGATTCATGTATGAAAGTGAGATCGGTAATTTGATGTTTTCTTTAGAACACAATAATGAATTGATTTAGGAGTTGATTAGATGCTTGAAACGAAACCAGGAACTCGCGAAACTTTATTAAAAACATTTTCCGTACGAGGAGAAAATGTCAACTTCGTTTCAAAATTTATTTCTAATCCTTGTATTCATAAACTCTCACAACAATGGTGTCATTAAGCAGATGATTGTGAACAATAGGACACCTAGTCTCGTAAGATCCAATGTATATTCATGAGGTATTACTGCGAAAACCTGTTGTCCACTAGAAAGAACAAATTCCTAAAGTCTGTTCAGACCCAGATTTACTGACTTATTGACAATTCTACAATACGTCTGTTTGGAAAAAAAATAAAATCATTTTGTTCTTTTTGAAGTACTTTCGGCTTTTATTGGAGTGATCATTTCAGAAGGGATTGAAATGTTATCATATTTTCAGAGTTTTATTTCAGATAATTGGACAATAATGACAACTTATTGTTACAAATAACTCATAAAGCACATACTAGTCCCTAAGTTTAAAAAACTATAATGAAAAATAAAAGTCAAACATAGGAAAACTTTGCAAGTTACACAAAATATTGTGGTTTTTTATCACAATTCTCATGTCGGCAGCGATGTTGCTTTTCGTCAAAAGCAGACATATGAGAAACTGCATTAGTTCTACGAATCTTTGACGATATTGGAACTAGCGGAGGTCGACCACGCTCATTCCTTTTCTGATAATCTTCTTGTTCAGTTTCTATATCTTCATTATCTAAATGGTCGTCCCCAAAAATACTTTCTTCCATTAATTTTTGCCCTAATTCCATTTTGTAGAATCGTAGCTGCTGAATTTTTTTTATCGGCACGTTATTTTTCAGCTGAGCGTTTTTATGCACTATCCAAGAATTTGTTATTGATAAATCACTCATACGTGAAAAAAAACGAACAGTCCATTTTTTCGTTCGTGATCTAGAAGGACATACTGCTAACATTCGATCCACCATATCAACACCACCCATGTTGAAATTGTATTCTTTTATGACATCGTGTCTCCTGACCTCCACATACTTCCCTTCTTTTTTACACCATCGTCTGCATATATCGGTATTTGAGGCACCATAAATAGTGGACAGCATAAGAACAGGCTTGTTATCGTACAACTTCGTCAGTGCGACAGAAGTATCTTCCTGCATAAGAACCTGAAACCTGCCCCCTCCCCTTTGTTTTCGAGATTTATCAGTTTCTAACTTATCTCTAGCAGCTGCAGGAATTCTATTTCTCATCAGAGTTCCGCAACATTCAATGCCTCTTTTGTCAAGTTTCACGGCCAGGTTGAAGGTGGAAAAATATCTGTCAAAATAAACAATATGACCAGGTACTAATGATTCAGTTACTGTAAGAATGACTCACTAAAAGTGTACTTATCACTGAGTTCTTTAGCGAAGGTTGTTTTTCCTTTATATATAACTAGATCACACACCTTTCCGTCTCGATTTGCCAAAACAAATTCTTTCAGTCCTACAGGATTTGGTTTATTGGGACAGTATTGTTTTATACTACATGCACCAGTGAATGGAACAATCATTTCATCTATACAAAATATGTGCTGTTCAGGAACTTGATTACGGCACCCTCTCAGTATACTATTCAGTAAAGGTCGGACTTTCCAGAGCCGATCTTTTTTTCTTTCTTCAGCAGATATGTCATTGTCGTATATAAATTTGATATTATTGCGAATGGAGAAAAATCTGTCACATGCCATTGCATCTGCAATAGGGAAAATGCAAGTGATTTAAATTTACTTGATTTTTTTACCTCATATACTTTATTGTCTTGAAATTACACCTAAACCATTAGTTTATCATTCAGATTGTATTTAACTCAGAAAAACTTTAATCAAGAAGTGCATAATAAGCGCGCGGAATTCAAATTTGCGAAACGAAGAATGGCGTCACACGGCAACTTTCATAGAAAATTTGTTTTTATTTATATATTTGTAGTGTTTTCCATTACATAGTGCGATTTTGGTTTAGTGACAATTGTAAATTATCAAGAGCAATGACTGAAAGTGGTTTTGTAAAGCACAATCCGACAATACCTGAACTGATAAGTAGTAATGGTTTATCGAATGATAGTTTTCCTTTTGTAATTTAGGTGAGGCAGGTATATACAAAACATTTATGCATACAAAACTTACTTCTGATCAATTCATTTCATGTTAACTATCGAAATACAATGTACTCACTTTGAAATGAACTTCACAACAATGTAAATGTGATATTGGAGATACTTCGCCACTTCTCATAACCTTACACCATTGTTTACGTATTTTCGCATCTCTTGGAACAGAAAAAATACTTTACTTGGTGTACTTATAATTGTGTTTTGACATTTCGGTACTAGACAATACCTATAAAATGGTTGTTTAGCATTTTCCATTATCGTAATAGCGATTAAAACTGCAATTCCATAACCTAATTAATAACTGTCAATAGTGTCAATGGCCATAACTATAGAAGGGCTTGTTCATTGAAGACTGTTCTGGTTGATCGAGATCACTTTCACATATGTTCATCTCTCTCTAACACTTGTACTGCATTTGTCTTACTCTTTTATAAAATATCAACTTCAAGCAAGTAGAGCAATCAGAGTACGTCTCAACGAACGACACTGAAGAAGAACAACACTGATCACGCCATGTGACGTCATCCATTGCGCGCGAAAATGGAGGTCAAATTCAATCGGTATTTTATATGTTATTTTAAAAATCATTTCCAAGACTTTCAACAGTATTTATATTTTTTACTATGTTGTAACGAAGTAAAAAATTTATTAAACAAATAAAAAAAATTATGCATATTCCCTATTAGAGAAACACGCCATTTTTGCTCCCAATACATACGTATCATTGGGTAGCCAATGCAAGAGATCAAAATTATAATTCCAAAAAATATATTACATTCTCTCTTGGTAAGATGTAAACTTTTACCGGTTCTTTCAACGGATGTTTGATTTTTCAATAATGATTTTCAAAATGTCAGATTCAGTATTTTCATCTGAAGATATATCAGAATCGGAATATGTTGTGGAAGAACAATTTTGCGGGTCAAAATCGATGTCGCTATCGTTATCGTCATTATTTTCCTCGTCATCAATATCTGACTCATTTAGAAGTTCCTCTAACTCATTTTCGGTAAGTGTGAAAAAACTGACTCAATACCCAACGCCCTTCTTAAAGAATAGATATGGGTGACTCATTTGAAAACTAAAACCGGATGTCCTATGGTTAGTACATATTAATTCAACTAGAAAATATTTCTATGTGAAACACAAAACGGATACAATATGTGCACAATTAATTGAAACATTCTGTGATAATTAGTTATAAATATCAGCAAAATTGCAAAAATAACGAAGGATTTACTCACCTCGATTCACATTCCACGCCATTTTACGAAATTTGCTCTCAGTGTAGCGGAAGTTTAAACCATTTCTGTCAACTTTTTCGATCGATTTGTAGTTCAGAAACCTATGGCACACTGTTACTTCAACATTTATGGATTTGGATGATAGATGGCGGCAAAATGTATAAGTTCTTCAGAAAGTACATCTGGACGCAATGAAATATTATGAGTTTTAATGATGGGATTTGGATCCGAATTAATTTTGTGCACAGGGTCTTACGCGGCTAGGACAAAATGTTATTATTTTTCATTTGATTACTTACATTCAGTGTTATTTGAATTAAACCATTCCATTAGGGATCAGGTTGTGACGAAATGCATTGTGTGGTATGTCGAATTTATAGATTCCTTCAGTCCACTGTCACATAATTTATCTGCATTCTGATCAATGATACATAGGTCATAATTCTTTCGACAGAGTGAGCTTTTCAAGAAGAAATAGAAATAGTAAAGCATATAACAACAAAAAGCTATATTCCCGTCTACTTAGTTGATCAAATAATCGCCAGATAATGAGCAGCAGTGAACTATATCCAAATCAAGTGGAGATAAGAAATATGATAGTATAAGTTACTCAGAAAGACTCTCCGAAAACATTAAAAACTTCTTTCAGATATTGACATAATAACTTCATTTACTGGTAAGAATAAATTAGGGAACATGCTATTCACGCTAAACCCAGAAACGATAAGTGGAAAAAATCAGATTTATATGACTGAAATGTGGTAATTGTTCAGCTGCGTATGCAGGCCAAACAGGCAGAAATTTTGAAATAAGGTATAGTGCGCATGTAATATATGATAAAAATAGTCTATGTATGAACATTTACATAAAACGAATCATACAATAAACAAAAAAAACAAATGAAAATTCTTCGTACGTGCATTATGAACTTGTTGGAATAAATAGAATAGAAACCCCATTTTCAAAACCCTTAATGACCAATTAGAGTTGTCTAATTTGTGTATTTTGGTTCAAAGGTTGGACCCACTGATATTAGGAGGTATTTTGCCAACTCAGTTTTACATAGCTGGTAGGTTTCAAGTAATTTACCAGCTTGTTTTGAAAAACCACTTAGGTAATTACATATACATGTAATTGAAACCCAGTTAGGTATAATTACTTTCTTCCATATGTATTCACGAACACAATGTAATCTGCAGAATATACTTGAGAATGCTGTGAAAGCCGAAACTGGCCAAAATAAATAAAGTAATAGTGGAAGTTAGACTATTACTATTATCCGCATCCTGTATGTCATCATGAATTTCCACAAAATAATTAGATTATCAATCGAAAAAGTTCGATTTTCTTTATACAAAGGTACATATTTTTGTCATCGGCAAATTTGAGTTTATTTGATTGAACGGAAAAAATAATATCAAAGACTGTTATATTTTTGTACCAAACTATAAAACACTCTGACAACCCTAATGATGTATTTAGTTATACAATATCTCTCTTTGAATAACACATGTCAAAAATACATTTTAGTGTGACCATTTAGTAGATATTTCCCGATCGGGAACCTCCTTCCAAATCAACAGTTTCACAATTATTGCAGCGTTTCCATGAAATTAGATGTGTCCAGATCGACAAAAAGTGTTACTACAAATGAAGAAAATTACAAAGTCATGTTAGATGTGGTGGAAAATCCAATAAATTCGACGCAACAGAGGGCTTCAAATCATGACCTGAGTCGATATCCCATTAAAAAAATTCGCAGATTGCAAAAATTCTATCCATGTAAAATTCATTTGTTACAAGAATTGAGTGAAGACGATTTTGCTCATGAAATCGAGTTCTGTGAAGTTATTATGGATAAATTAAACGAAAACTTTGTTAGTCACATATTGTTTTGTGACACAACAGACAGATATTGGTCAGACCAAAATCCACAACTAGAATATACGAATTTATCTGTTTCACACACATTTTTTCTCCATCACACAAATTGCTATTTTGTATGCTTCTTAACTTTCATATGCTTTCATTTCATTCATTGGGAAAGCACTCTCTGTTTCCACTAAATAATTAACAATATCAGGAAACATTATTTTTGAAAAAAGCGAAATATCTGTTCATAAGTTTTCAGCTTCCAGAAGATGTGGACCAGTGCCTATTACTGATTTTTTATGTTCATACCGTTGTCGATGAACATCATCTGAGCTTGAATGATATGTTGAAATGTCCATTGTTGTTGTTGTTAAAATTGTTATTTCCGTCAACCGATTGCACCCCTGCGCGCAACCCTCGGAAGTCTTCGAGAGACTTGTGTGAGCTAGGGAAGACGCAGCCCTTACCTTTTAACGTGTGATGCAATGCACGAGATCGATGACCATGCGAGGCTTTGAACCCTCGACCCTTCGCTCCAGCACGGCCACCATTATTCGTAAATTTCAAAGAAACAGAAAAAACACAACAGACACATTGAACGCACAGCAGAAATAGAAAAATCTCTGAAAAATATTCTTCAATTACAAAAGCAAACGGAAAAGTAAGGTTATTTCTTCTTATTTGTTGTACGATTAAGGTTGTTATACCTCCAGAGCTGTCAATTAATAAATGGACTTCATTTTACTTGGCGGAGTTTAGCTCATAGCTATTCTTCCACTCAACCAAGTCACCCACATCATTCATTATGTTGATGAAATGATTTTTTTTTACAGTGACGCACAAGTTTCCGATGCTATCCGCCAATGGCTCCGTACGCCGACATTCGACGCACGACCTTGGGAAGATGAAGAACTCCTTCTGCTACTCCAACAAATGTACCTAGACCACGATCTCTGTTCAAAGTTTGCCATTGATATTACTACTTTAAGGAACTTCCTGTATGAAGCGTACAAAAACTACAACGACGTACCTTTCCACAATTTCAGGCATTGTTTTTGTGTCGCACAAATGGTGAGTAATAGTTACATAGTACATAGTTACATAATGGTCACATATTTCAAATATTGTAACGAGTGTAACAAAGATAGAACTTTCTTGGTTAAGAACCTTCTTTTATTTTTATTCATTCCTTTAAGGAATAGTAGTATATAAAGTTTAGTTTTAGACCGGGGGATGGTGACAGATTTTGAGACACGATTTTACTCAGTATGCCTTTTGGAGGACAGTATTGTCTGTATTTCCTCATGATAATAAGGCAGGAATAAAAGAGGGTTCTTCCTAAAAAAAAATTATTAATCATTTTTTCGAAAAATATGTGTTTCGCTACGATTTTAATCAGGCTGCTATGTGTTTTGTAATGAAATAACGAAAATAAAATACTCAGAAAACCATTGGCATACCGTTAGGGCGGGTCCGAAGGGTTGGTATGGTCACGTGAATTTGTATGAGAATAGGGAAATTTTCCGTATTTTTAAATAGGCTGCCTCTGATAAGTATAAAAGTTATTGTTCTGAAACTGCTTTAAAAAAAGATGGCATACTGAATGCGTATGCCAAAGTACTGTTAACTCTGCAAAAATTTTGAACAGGTATGTAATACCATTCCGTGATTTTAGTCAGTATGCCATTCCATTTTCATTAAGTTTATGGTAATGTAAGATGTATATGAAATTGGCATATGGTTTGAGAGAGTAAAAATTACAGGCATACGCAAAAAACTTGCAAAATATTAATAAAAATTTCCGCCATTTTAAGCAGTATGCCTTTCTGTTTATATGATGTACATGGTGTATGTAGTTGGAATAACAAAAGGCATACCTATCGATACGGTCCAAGCTTGTCAAAAATATAAAAAGTGATTCAAAATAGAGATAACCTGATGTGTAAGAGAAACGTGACAATTTTTGTCTTTTTAAGCATGACACCTTTCTGTTTTTATTATAATCATGGGATATGTAGGTGGAATAACATATGACATACCAATATATAAAGTCCAAGAGTTCGGAAAATATTAAAAAAGGATGCAAATATAGAGGAAACCGATGTGAGAGAAACATACATTTTTTGTGTTTTAAGCTGTATTCCCTTCCGGTTTCATGATAATCATGGTATATGTAGGTGAAATAACAAATCGCACATCGATTGATGAGGACTAAGGTTTATAAAAACCAAGAATAAAAAAGGTATTTATGAAAATTGAGTTATTTGGAAACGAAACACATTTAAATCATAACTATGTTATAGAGTAATTATTGTTTTTCATCATTGGACAACACCTATTCTAACGTCATAAGAAAAAACCACGTATTCCACATATTTATCAAAATTGAGATATATCATTTGGGGGCTTGTATATGCCTTTTCAACAATTTGACGAAGAAAAATGTGCGTATTTTACAGTTTTAAAATCATTTTGGCTATACAGAACAGAAGTGATAAAGTTAAATATTTCTTTTACAAAGAAAAATGCGAAGAGTATTCCTTTCACAACTTCCCTCACACCAAACAGTATTTGGATAATGAGTGTGAAATCTGTAAACTATGGAAAATTCATCTACAACACGTGGAATACACTCGAATTGCTTATTAAAAAGATGTTGAGAACGCGACAAAAATGGAAACCAATCAGACAAACATTTTAGCAGTTTCTGCTGATCTGCAAAAGGTCATTATGTTACCAAGAATAGACATGTCCAAAAGAGTCCTTTTCACACTAAGAATTAGTGTTCTTAATGAAAGTTTTGTCCCCCTTGGGTCTCAGAAAAAACATTTTCCATTAGCAGTTCTTTGTCTCGAAGGGATAGCAGGAAGAAAACAAGAGGACATCATAAGTGCTTTCTATACATTTTCAAAATCTAATAGAGATGTAGACGTACACATAATTTGACCAAATAACTGTACGAGTCAAAACAAAAAATTGGACCTTTATTACTTCATTAATTTTTCTCAAGAGCTCCGAATTTGGCACGGAACATTTCCATCTAAAATATTTTGAACCCGGACATAGTTATATGTCAGCAGAGCAGATAGTTTTCACCATCAGGTAGATGTGAGCCTTAAGAAACAAAACACTTACGATTTCAACAATTTTACTGAGGCGGTCAAAAGCTCGAATAAAGGCCACGTTACAGTTAACTGTATGAACATAACTGATATAGCTGATTGAAAAAACTGTTCTTCAGTTACAGAGATAAATAAATTAAATCCTAGACCGTATTTACGTGAAGGCTCGGAAATAATGTTTACAAAAGGAAAATTCTCATTTTCATACAGAACTTATGCAAATGATATATTTGTGGAAGCAGACATTCTGCAAAAAAAAATTATGAAAAATATTAACCTTATGCGACCCACTTTCCGTAGTACCCCGTGTGGTATAACTTCGGAAAAAAGAGAATCCATAATTAAAAATTTGGGACCACCAATTTCAGACACCAGATTACCTTTTTGGCAATATAGTCAAATTTGTTACAATTAGTACCATCATTATATATTATTATTGATAAATAAACTTTCTTTAAATTCCTTTTATGTTGTGTATGTTGCAACGTTCTAAATATGTAATTTAGACTTATTTATTTCACTTCCTAATGTACCTACATGTTCTTTAAAATACATATAGTATGTTTCTTCATAACATGAACATTTAAAATGAAGTTTAAAATCCTTCCACCGAATGAAAGCACGTATTTATTAATATTTTGCTAAGAAAGAACAGCGTAAAACCAAAATATACGCAGTTTTTCCTTATGAATATGATCGTACGTGTTTTTTCTATAATGAATCAAATCATATTTTGTAGTAGGTATACGTGGGATCGATGATTACAAGTGAGATCAACTGTTTTTAGAAAAAAAAAACACATTTCAAATAGTTTTTCCTCAAATACATATGTTCCTTTGGTAAATCTGAATTGGAATTATATATTTGTCAGCTTTACCGCGGTACATCTAAACAAATTATGTATTTGACAGCATTTTCGCAGGAGTGCGGAAAATACTTTCTGTGAGACTGTACAGTGCGATATGTTTTACTTTCTCATGTAGTCGCAGGAACATTCAGTTCCAGCATTATTACTGAAGTCACGATTGAGGCATAATAAAAATAGCGTATTATGCACGTGGTCAAGAAGTGCCTTTAGAGCACTCGCAACGTTCAAACTCGTGGCGGCATATGAGTTTATGACAAAAGCTGTTAAGAAAAGAAAAGATTACCTTCAATTTAATTCAAAAACTAAGTCGTAGACAAACTATACTGTACAAAAATATACAAATGAAAAAGAAGCCACATATAACGGTCCTGCGATAGGGGACCAACATGGCAATGTCGGAAAATCGAAATAGTAAGAAAGTTTTATTGCATTTTTTAATGTGATAAACCCGGGCTACTTTACTTGTATGTCATTTTTATTTTAGCGAAGTGAATCACTAACTTTTTTCATAAACCAAGATGCATACTGATTAAAAACACATGTTTTTTTTCATAATTTTGCAACTTTTTTTACAATTTTTTATATAGAAAACTCGCACAACTCGTATGCCATTTCTTATTTCATCTCCATATACCATGGCTATAATAAAAACAGACAGGCATACTGCTTAAAAACATGGATTTTTTTAAATCTATTTTGCAACTTCATTTCAATTTTTTAGTATGACGAACCCGCACAACTCGTATGTCATGTTGCATATCAACAATTCAGGAGACAAACTTTATATTACAACGAATTTTGTGCTGATTAAAATCACGGAATGTAATTCCATACCTGTTCAAAATTTTTGCAGAGTTAACAGTACTTAGGCATACGCATTCAGTATGCCATCTTTTTTTAAGCAGTTTCAGAACAATAACTTGTATACTTATCAGTGGCAGCCTATTTAAAAACACGGAAAATTTCCTTATTCTCATACGAATTCACGTGACCACACCAACCCTTCGGACTCTCCCTAACGGTATACCAATGGTTTTCTGAGTATTTTATTTTCGTTATTTCATTACAAAACACATAGCAGCCTGATTAAAATCGTAGCGAAACACATATTTTTCGAACAAATGATTAATAATTTTTTTTAGGAAGAACCCAGGACGAACGACTCTTTTATTCCTGCCTTATTATCATGAGGAAATACAGACAATACTGTCCTCCAAAAGGCATACTGAGTGAAATCGTGTCTTAAAATCTGTCACCATCACCCGGTCTATTTATTTATACATGAAATTGGACATGTCTATAAATTAAAATATACCTAAGTAGTGGTTATCAAACATGGAAAACGTAAAAAGCATAGAAGCATATAAATAAATAAAACAAGATAATCCGTTCAATCTAATGGTATAAGATTGAATCTAAAATTTCTCTAAGAATGCTTGTGTTGTGTATGAACACCTGACCAATAGAACATTTTTCAGTTTACGTTTGAAAATATATGTCAGTAAACTCTTCAAATTCTTTGGAAGTGAATTGTACAAGAACAAACTAAAAGTATGTGGTATTTTTTTGGACAGTTTCATGTACCTAAGGGGCAAATGAAAGTACAAACCAAAAGTATTGGATGTTCTCTTGGACAGTTCCAGGTACCTAAGGGGCAAGTAAAAGCTCTCATTGTTCCTAGTATTGTGAGTATGAGTTCCTCATTATGATGCATCTAAGACAGGCAGATACTATGTGTTGCTGAACTGTTTCTCCATACAATAATTCTATAATAAATTCTGGAATGAATTTCAGCATAGTAAGATTTGAGGATATAGTTCAAAATTTCAATGTGAACGAGGACGAGGGAGACGAGGACCAATTGAGTGGCCAATCAGATCACCAGACCCCAACCCGCTGGATTATTTTTTATGGGAACATCTCAAAAGCAAAGTTTTTGCCACTCCAACAGATTTATTAGAGTATCTACATGGTAGAATTATTGTAAACGAGTGCGGCAGAATAACTCTAAAAGTATTGGAAAACGTTCGCAATAATTTTGAAAGTAGACTTTCTGATTGCATGGAGCGTCATTTGAAGAGTTGAAATCAATTGAAGGAAAACTCCCAACAAGATCTTTTCGGTAAAATAGGATATATGGGTCTCCAGAGACTCCAAAATGTCCGATTTGAAACAAAATATTCTATTTGAGCAACTGTCGTCAAATTTGTTCTGTCCTTGTCCAAAGTATGTAGTAGTGGCCAGAATCAACTCCGCAACCATAGTGAACTATGGCTGTATGAAGATCATAATTTGATTTGAAATATTCCAAATAGACTCTTGTTAATACTGGTATAGGATCCAAAACCTAGTCCACAACAATGTAGTCTCGTCGGAGCTAATTGCCCTAGTATTCGAAATCAATGTTTTTTTTGAAGCTAACACCCCCGTTACTTTTGTCAACAAATATGTAGTTCACTTCTCCACATTGTTTTACAGTGTATGTTTCTTTAATCCTCTAGATACATATGATTTTATCAACACCAAATGGTAGATACTGGTTCTGTTATCAAAAACAACTCTGTCCGTTCCTGAGTTAATAAGTCCACATGAGAAACATCTGAAACCTGCATTTTCTGTTTCATATTTAGCTGCAGCAGCATCCTCATTATCCAACCCAGCTTTCATGGCTGCTGTTATTTGTCATTTAGGCCAAATTTGGGAGAGAACATTTTTGTTGGTTGGCACGTTATATTTAATCATGGATCCGAATTTGGTAGATATAATCCCTGTCATTCGTTTTCTTCTCCAAATTTGAGAAGCACACTAGTTTTTTATTTTATTATCTATACAGGGCAATTCAAATTCGACCCCCCACCATTGGGATCTCCTAAACTACAGGAGATACGTCGGAGCTTAAATTGGGGCACAGTTGCGTATTCTGGTGCTTAACAAAATACTGTTTTGAAACATGGAAAATTCCGAGTATTTCCGGAAATATCGGGAAAAAACTGAAAATCGGAATTTTCGTTTTTATTTTTTTCTATCATTATTTGACAACATAGCTCAAAACCAAAAGTACATTTCCAATGATACTTTTTTTCAGCTACACGTTTTCATGTTCAGATTTACTATCCAACGTTTCGTCTTCTGGCATTCATCTTCAACTTTTTTTTTCTGTTATGGGTGCCATATTGTTTTTTTATACAGAAAATAGTGATTCTCATTCTGATTTCATTGATGTATAATTTGTTATGAATTGCACTTCTGAAACCACAGATATTAAAAAAAACAACTTCATCTGAGATGGTCATGACTCCATCGAAAAATTTTGTTTAATAAACACTAGCTGTCAGAATTCATTGAACATCATAAGTTTGCACAAATACTTCGGTCGAAATGTCCTCATTCTCAAATGAAGAAAAACGAGATATGTTGAAACTTTATTATAAATTTGATAGGAATAGTACGAAAACAACACAAATTTATTTTGAATTATATCCGGAAAAATAACAGCCGGATAGAACATTATTCGGAATTTTGGGCAAACACTTGGTTGAGTACGGTGCGTTTCAAAAATCAAGAATGAAATCATGAGCTTGTAAAAAATGCACATAAAGTATTACAACAAGTGTTCGAAATGATGGCCTTCCTCTTGAGTACATAATCGAGCTCGTCGTCTAAAATTAAGAACTGCCCTAACAATATCCCTTCTTCTGATAGACCTGAATTGCTTGATGATATTCTCTCTAAGTTCATCTACTGTGTCATATTCTTACTCTCCATAGATTCTGTTCTTTAAAGTGCCCCACAAGAAAGTATTCAAAACTGTGAGGTCAGGTGACCTTCCCGGCCACCTCACTGGTCCAGAATTTCCTAACTACCTATTAGGAAATCTTTGGTGTAAATATTCACAAACTGCTCTTTTATTGTGTGGAGGAGCCCCGTCATGCTGAAACCAGCAGCTGTTATAATTAACAAGGGGAAACGTATCCACATATTCTTCGAATTCGTTTCTTAAGAACCGAAGATAGGTTTCCCCGTTCAAATTATTAGAGAAGAAATGAGGTCCAAGTATTCGGTCGTCATAAATTCCAGCCCACACATTCAAACGAAACCGAACTTGCGGTCTGACTTCTCTGAAGTGTCGTGGATTATTTTCACTCCAAATGTGCTCATTATTTCTATTAAAAACACCACAAAAAAGTAATTTCGTCGGCCCAAATAATGATTTTCAAGAAGTTTGTAGGGTCTACCCTATTCGAGAGCCAGCAACAAAATTCCATCCTTCTTATTTGTGCAAACTTATGATGTTTAATGAGTTCTGACAACTAGTGTTTATTAAACAAAATTTTTCGATGGAGTCATGACCATCTCAGATGATGAAGTTGTTTTTTTTAATATCAGTGGTTTCAGAAGTGCAAATCATAACAAATTATACATCAATGAAATCAGAATAAGAATCACTATTTTTCTGTATAAAAAAACAATATGGCGCCCCTAACAGAAAAAAAAGTTGATGATGAATGCCAGAAGACGAAACGTCGGATAGTAAATCTGAATATGAAAACGTGTAGCTGAAAAAAAGTATCAATGAAAACGTACTTTTGGTTTTGAGCTGTTGTCAAATAACGATAGAAAAAAATAAAAACGAAAATTCCGATTTTCAGTTTTTTCCCGATATTTCCGGAAATACTCGGAATTTTCCAAGTTTCAAAACAGTACTTTGTTAAGCACCAGAATACGCAACTTTGCCCCAATATAAGCTTCGACGTATCTCCTGTAGTTTAGGAGATCCCAATGGTGGGGGTCGAATTTGAATAGCCCTGTATACAAAGCCTTTAATATAATTGTTTCAGTATTATCCAGACTTCCACATCACTAATCACGAAAGGTGACATCTGTTTCTGTCTTGTGGGTCTCTGTTTATCATTAACACTGCGCAAATGGTGCGCGTTTGAAGACAGACTTTGGAAATCCATCAAGATAATTTGATATATTCCAACCTCTCAGGCGTTGCAACTTTGCCTGTATCCACGCACCCTATATTTCTTGCTGTAACTAGAACTGCATTATTTTGGCCCAGATTTGTAACAGCTTTTGTTGGTGCTCGCGAATGCTGGAAAGTCGACCTTACGAAGTTCACCTATGCATACCGTATTGACCGAGAAAAAGTCCGCAGTGGAACATAAATTGAGTTAGTTTGCGTTAGTTTGCTCATTTCTCCATCGAACAATTTCCGTAGGTACAACATATCCGAACTCGGAATACCTACGTGTACATTGCTAGCAAACGACAATTCGAATGCACCGAGAGGTTTTGTTCGTTGCTGTTCGCTGACGGTCTGGTTGTGTAAGGAAAACTTCTAAGTCAACTCTCAAAGGAGTTTACCGGAAACGAATGAACTTGCTTTTGTGAAACAACATGAACCTAGACCTACTTTGAATTGGCTGGAATCAATGAGGAGTCACTTCGCGTAACTGTAATTTTTTTCAGTTTTATTTGGTAAAAAAACATAATTGATATAACGATTGATATAACAGCGAAGTGGTCGAGGTGTTAGAGCGTTTGGCTTCCACCCAGACGGTCCGGGTTCGATCCCCGGTCGTGTGTCACTGAGCTGAAGTGGTTCGGATTCCACTTTTATTTAAACTGTAGGTCCCGGATCTCCCCTGCTCGCACAAGCTCTGCTTTTGAGGGGTTTTCTCCGAAAACCTGGGAGTTTCGTAAAAACAAATTTTGCAAATAGTATATTATGATAAAAGTTTTATAAGACACCATTTTGTCGCACGTGTTGTTTGGAGTACGACGAGTGAATCGAGGAGTGCTCCAAGAGAACAAGTGCGACAAGGTGTCTTATGAAACGTGTTTCATATAATATTTTTTCTATTTGGCATTTTTTGCAGTTTTTTATTGGAAAAAATTGGATTTAAAATTAATAAATAATATCAGAGTTATCGGGTTGGTAACATTGATTAAATATTTGAAATTAGAAGAATGCTGCCAGGTTGTTCATTTGTTCACATACATTATTCAAATTTTGAATGCAAATGTCAGTAAATTACCTTTTTTAAAATGACTGACGAAGAAAATTCAAGTGGCACCCCTCCTGAATTGAGAGTAATTGCTCAAACCGCTGTGAATAATTTGTTGCCCAAAAAATCTCGTTCATTTTACGAAAAGGAATTTCACAATTTCGAAGTAACCGATGCCTCACCACACTCCCACTTTTCAAACAATCATAATTCTGTAAACCCAGTCCAAACCACACCAGCTAATTCAAATATAAACGTTCGAGAAACCACTCATGTAACAATTGAAGTTTATAATAACTGCACCATCCAAGGCAACAAATAACACCACAACATCCAAAGGTTATTCTTCTTCTTTGTTTAATATCTGAAAATCCCATCCCTCTTGTCTGACGTTCATCTGACAGTTGATGTTACCATTGTTACCAATCTCGAAAAAATTTAAAATGGCTTCTATTTCGATACGCTTTTGGGTTTCAAAAATATCTTCATTTTAGACTCCAAATATATTAGATTAGATTAGATATTTATTGGTCAAATTATTGCACCTTAGTGCTATGACAAGTCAAAAATGTAGGTACCTACATACAATATAAGTGTAGTTACAATTATTATAGTATAATTATAGTATCACAGTGAATAATTTGTATAAAATTGAATACGTGACAATCACAAAATAAATATATAAATAAACTTACAAACTAAGATAAAAAGGTACATAGAGCATAATTATTGCAATAATCATTCGGTGAAATTGAAGTCAGACGGTCATAGTAAGCATTTTTTGTTAGATGTTGTTTCAGTTTCCTTTTGAAACTAGTGAGGGTTGCATTTTTCATCGATTGGGGAAGTGAATTATAAAGTGGGATGTAGGAATTACGTCCCCTTGTCATTTCTAGTCTCTGGTTTGGTGCTCCAATATTATCTCTATTCCTAGTATTATACGAATGATTATTTCCATTTGTAGGATACTTATGTGGATTTTCTCGAATGTGTATTAGATTGCAGTATATTATACACGATGGTAGAGTCATTATATTAAACGTCATGAACCAAGGCTTACAGCTTTCCATTTGAACTATTCCAGCTAAGGCTTGGATTGCTCGTTTTTGAATTGTAAATATCCTTGAGATATGAACAGATGTTCCCCAATTTATCAATCCATATGTTAAAGAGTTATGAAACATTGCATGGTAGGCAATGTGGGCAGCTTCACCACCTACTTTATTTTTTATCTGCGTGATTGCATAAACCTTACTTGATAGATTTTTCGCTAATTTATCAATATGGGGTTTCCAAGTTAACTTAGAGTCAGTAGTTATGCCAAGACACTTCACATTATCTGAGGAATTATGTGACAACGAGGACATAACTGATTGGGTCTTATTTCCATTCACACATAAACTGTTCGAATTGAACCAGTCAGTAGCTTCCTGAATAACTCGTTCTTCTAATTCTGATGATTTTTCGTCATTGTTTTTCCGAATGGCGAAGGTAGTGTCATCAGCGAACAGCATTGAATTTGGTAAATCATTGATATAAATCAAGAAAAGTAGTGGTCCAAGGACGCTACCTTGTGGAACCCCATTCAAGATCGTTTGTATGCTACTGAGTTCTTCATTATATAACACACATTGCTTTCGCTCATTCAGATATGATGCGAGAAGATTATGTGCCACATCTACAAAGCCATTATATCTTAATTTTTCTAATAAAATATCCGTGGAGACGCAGTCGAACGCCTTGCTCAGATCCAAGAATATGGCAAGTGTTGCTTCTTTGTTTTCCAAGCCATCAGTGATGAAATTGACTAATTCGAGCACTGCTTTCGACGTACTTCTACCTTTTCTAAATCCACACTGTCTGTCTGTCAAAATATTTGTATGTTCTAGATAATTCTTATTGCCATTATTTTTTCTGCAGTTTTTGCCATGACTGGAAGTAGTGCAATTGGTCTGTAGTTAGAAGGAAAGTTAATATCGCCATTTTTTAAAATCGGAATTATTTTCGCAATTTTTAATTTGGATGGAAATACACCAGTTTTGACAATTGACAATATACGTAATTGGTTGCAATAGCGCCGATAGATTTTATTTGTACATGACCACTGAGTGATTGTATATGTCAAGCGAGCCCGAGTTTTTCAAGGATTTGATGACTTCTTCAACCTCTGTACTATCAGTTGGATAGAATTGCATTGAGTTGTCATTGTTGTATTTAACTTGGTGAAGATATTCTGAAAATGAATTATTGGGTGTACTTATTTGATTGTTCATATCACTGGCTACATTAATAAAATGTTATTAAACTGCTCTGGTGTAATACAAGATGGGTTATTTATGCAATTATCGCTACCTATGTTTTTAATTATAAGTTGCCAGATGGTTTTTTTGTTTATTGTTTGATTCATTCAGTTTTTTCATCGCCAATTCTCTTTTCAATTTCATAAGTTGCTCATTATTATAGTTTTTTTATTTGAATTCGGCTTTTATTTGCTCACAGTTATTAAACAGTTTCATTTGATCGTTGAGTTTTTGTATTTCATTTTTTGCGGTAATTACCTCTGGATATGAGTAAATGCTTGGGTCACTTTTCGTATTCATTTTGATTTTCATGGGAGGAAATGAGACTTCCATATAGTAGTTCAGAATGTTATAGTAGACTTGGATCGTCTCATTTATGTCACGCTGCTCATAGAGTTCGTTCCAATTTTCTGTTCTGTTCTGTTTTATTGGCCAAATTTTTATTCAAAATAATTTCATATTTTGGTAGAACCTCTCGATCTGTATTTATGCATATAATTTGGGAATGATGGTCAGGTAGATTTTAGATGCACTAATATCGAAGTTTGTGAACATGTTATCGATGCATGATTTGAAAAAGTAGTTTTACGCATTTAATCGAAGATTATAAATCAAAAATCAGTTTAGGGCATAGCAGACAAAAAGATGGAAATGAGAACTGAATTTAAAAAATGTGAATCTACCGGAATCCAAACATGTGATCTCGTGGTATCCTGCCAATTCAAGTAGTTCAATTCGAATAGGTCTTCATTATAAAATTTAAAACATAACAAGTCATTTCATTTTGCAATTTCTTGACATATCAATTTGTTCTGTTTTCTTCCGGTGAGAAATTAGGACAAAACAAGGAATGTACAGTTAGGTGGCTTCGATCAAGATACGATTACGACCAACGATTTGAGTTTGAGATAACCACAAGGTAACCGTTGGATGATTTCGGTACTAGATGAAAATGGAGCTATGAGCGTGGAGGAAGAATAGAACTTACAAATTCCACAAGATGTATGTGATACGTGATAGAAAGTCGTCATAAAAATTGAGATATGAAATGTTCTTATACCTACTGACTGATAATAACTAATGATAATTTTTTCAATAACATTCCACAATGAGTACACCTAATATTATAATATATACTCTATAAGACCTACGTGAGTTATGTGGAAAATCAGCAAGTAAGCAAATTGTCGGATTTGGTTTCTAATCCACGTCTTTTCAAATTATATTTAATGTCTACCCAACTCTGAAAATGAAATATCAGATTTATTCATACCTATCGTCCCATTCCCCATCCTATCTGTTTTCATGAAACAGATAGAATAAACCTTCAATAACCATTCACTTTACCTTTTTCCATTCAATACCCACTGGTTTCCGAACCCACTCCAAGAGTATTCAACTCTTCCTAAAGTTTACGCATTGTTTTTTCCCAGTAGGGCCATCGGATCTCTATTCGGCCCCTGGTAATACCGTTTTTTTTAACTCCAGTATTAATTATCAAAATGTACTTGGGTCTCTTTAAAATTCATCTTTCGACAATTATTCAAAGTGTAAAATCAATCGTTATACAATAATAAACAGTTTGTCAATAAATTTTATTATTTTCAAACAATAGTTCCTGCAATTTAAAAACCATATGATCTATACGATTCGAGTAAGAATCGACTATAATGGATGAATGGATTCTGAATAAAATACTGAATAAACTTAATGAGAAACAAAAAAATATCCATTCTAAACACGAATTAGCAAATATCTGTCATTTCAAACCCTTTTAACGGTTTACAGTAGGATAATTAAATCTCACTCTGATTATTGCCCTTCCATATTATTCCTTATCAGTTCCAACTGTATCTCATTGCAGAAACTGCAGATAAACTCCCTATGATGCAGTTCCTTTTGATTGGCTTTCTGTTAATGACAGATTGTTTTACCATTCATTGAATTTTATTTTCACTAATATCCCGGAAGCTACGTACTTAATTCAACCAATTCATTATTTACTTGAATGAATCGTACTACTTGCTCTCTGTTATCAAACCCCAAAATGATTGAATATTTTTCTGAATGAATAATCATGGTGTTTTCTAATGTGTTTCGATTCCAACAAAAATGTATTTCTTTCAAATCGAATTTTTATTGATATTTCTAGACATGTTTGAAACTGGAGGTATGATATCAGCAAATTCCATGAAATGTAATCTGATACGTGCACTCAGTGACCTTGTAAGAGGTCATTGAACCCGTATCGAATTTTGATGATCTTCCTAGGCACGTTTGTAATAGGAAGTATGCGGAAAACAAATTCCATGAAACGTAAGATGATAGTACCTCCCGTAGCGCTTTCATTCGTATAGACCTTCTTCCCGTTGCGTTCTCATTTATATTGATCCTCCTCCCGTTGCTGTCTCATTATCTATCCACTTTTTTTACTATGAGTTATAAAACTATATTCGACAAGGGCAATGATTAATTTCTCCCATAAAATTTCAGTTTCCAGTGCCGATTCAATTGCCAGCAGATTGATGCATCGAGTTCATTCAGTTTTTTTATTATTGTCTTCTTTTTCAAGACACGATGGTATTGCCCTTACTGGCCGGCAGACTAATATTGTATTTATTCTCCATTTTTCAGAAAATATTTCTGGTTGGTAGTTGTGCCCTGCGTAAAATGATTCAATCCAGATTTTTTTCACTCTTCCTGGCAGGTGTTTGATGGCTGCTTCAGTGTTAGCTACAGTTTCGAGCATGTCATACAAAATTTTGTTCCATTTCAGTTATACGCCATTTCTTGGTGCGTCGATCTTCCTTCTAGAATCAGCGATCTCGAAGTCCTGATTCTGTTGACCTCGTGCATATGCCACGATCTCGATCATCCAGGTTACAACAACATCTATCAAATCAACGCCAAAACGGAACTGGCCATCCGCTACAACGACATATCACCGTTGGAGAATCACCATTGCAGCGTAGCTTTCAGGTAAGAACTTATTCATACCAACAGTAGCGTTTGAATTTCAAATAAGGTATGGGTGATATTCCTTCAGACCATTCAGAGAGATACCGTCAGTTCCATTTCTTCAATGCGTCTCATCATTGCCATAACGAAGCATTTTTTTTTGAGCTGACTAAAACCTACCATCCTGTTATTTCATAACTCTTACTGTTATGTAACTGTAACTGAGTATGCTTCGTTAGTCCTCTTCAAATTATCACACATTCGTCATGTAATCATGTATCAGTTATATTTCTGGCACCCTTCATATCAAGAGCAAAATTGTTTTGAAGAGACAAGTTAGAGATATAAGCTGAAATGAAATAATGAATTCCATTCTTCATTTTAAATGGTAAGTATTCCGCTTTGCTTTACCACACCGTGCCGTTTTTGTGCCCGAGAGTTTCTTGTTCAAACAGTATTTACTTTCACATGGTTTTTGAGTTACCGTATTCAAGGGCTGTTTGGGAAAATATGTTCGAAGGTCAGGCCAGATGATTCCACAACTGACTTTATGAACATTCTGTTTATATTTTCAATAAAATCAACACGTCAGGGCAGACTTTTCACTCATTTTCATCAACGACTTGCTGAGAAGGAAAGAACTCAAAAAACTACAAAATCGTAATTGTAGTTGACCCTATCGTTTTTAAAATAATTCAATCAAATTACATAAATTACCAACGATAACAATATTTCATAACACATTACTACTTGCAGGATATTAGAAAATGAGGACTGCAACATTTTCAAGTCATTTAGCAGCGAGGATTTCAAGCAAGTACGCGAAGGTATTATCAGATGCATCCTAGCAACAGACATGGCAAGGCATAACGAAATTCTAACGAATTTCAAAGAGATTGTTTCAACTTTCAACTATGACGACAAGGCGCATGTGAATTTGGTGAGTATGATTTACTGTTTCTGAAACTATATTGATGAATCGGAAAAAAGTATTCACCAATTTACACCAGGCCTGTATATCAGGTAAAATTCTCAGGTATCTGATATAGTTCTATTTTATGCCATTTTTATAAAATTGGCTTGATTCAGTGCTATAACTAAACTACCCGAAGGTGAAATGGATGAACTTTCGCGGTAAATTGTTAAAATTGTTAACTATATAAATATAATGATTTTCACAGATTTCTGATGCATTATGTTTAATGAACTTTACCGATTTGTACTTCAAGAATCGATCGTACTCGTATGACTACATGATATATTTTGATTTTGAAAAACCAATATCAAAATTTTTTTTCTAATTACTGCCTTTCCAAAGTTTTCCTGGCTTCAGACAAATTCAGAATATTTTACATATGGTAATAAAAATATTAAATTCACTTCGATACATTTTACACCTAATAACTATGTATTTTTGCATACCTTGCCTGATGTAAGTTCACTAGTTGATCAAAATATTCAATGTAAACTATTTCATCGTGGTTATATTTCCTGGGTGATGATGTTGAAAATCGAATTCAAGCGTTGTTTCTCCGAAGTTTTCCTGGTATAAGACACAATAGGAATATTTTTCGTGTTCCAAAATACAGTAATAAAAATGTATTATTCAAATTAATGAACTTTATGACCAAATAACCATGTATTTTTGCAAGTTGGATACCTGAACAAATATGTCAAACATATGTCAAACAAAAACGATTCTATACCTATACCTGGGTGATGATAATTTTGAAAATCGAATTCGAAAGTATCATCTATAAATGTTTCTAAATGTTGTCTTTCCAATTTTTTCCAGCATTAGGCAAAATATGAATATTTTATCTCTTAAATGAAAATACTATATTCAATTTGAAACATTTTACGGCCAAATAACTCTGTATTATTGCATACTTTGCCTGGCATTAGTTGAATACCTAAAAAAATATGTATAGTTATTGATCAAAATCCATCTGGTAAAAATCGCTCTGGTTGCATCTGGGGTGATTTTGTATTGAGCGCGTCTTGAACAGTTGATAGAGTTCAATACTGGTATATAAAATTCGAAAAAAAAAACAATTTTAACAAAACCGAAATAAAGTTATTCCCCGTTAGTGGGGAGGCAGATAGCCAAAATGAAAAATTTGGCTCACCCTGAAACCTAACCATCAACCACTATGCTACATTTTTAATCTCAGTAGTATAGATGATATTTTGACTGGTGTTCAGTGTATTAATACGAGTGGGACTCTTTTTTCTGGACGCCAGTTTGGAAAATGGCAGATGCAAATATTTGATATTTCCTACTTTGGAAACCACTCAACCTAAAAACTTGAGAGATCTTGGTGTCAAATTATATATTTTTGGGGTCAAGGAATTCAAGAAACTCATCAATTCATACATACAGTGACCGCCAAAAAGTGTGTACCATATGGGAAAAGAGAAAATGAGAAAAATTTGTCATTATAATCAAAATCCAAACGTTCCACTACAGTCAAGCCATTCAGAAAAAAACTTTGATTTTTGTAAAGACATCGGAAAATATTTTTGAAAATTGTAATTACAAATTTTTCAGATTTATCAACTCTGTATGTGAGTAAAAAATTAAATTCCAAATAACTTTTTCAAATTTCATTTTTCGATATCTTGCCATCTCATCCCACTTTTGGACTCTTCATGGTATTTTTTTCCAATTTGCCGCCATACTAATCGTCACGTGACATATACCATAATCGATTTTTAGGTTATGGGAAATGCACAAACTTTTCTCCAAGAAATGTTTTTCCAATAGTCTAACAATAGGTAAACTTTTTTCCCATATGGTACATACTTTTTGGCGGTCACTTTATTTATGTACTGATGAGTTTTTTTAATTCATCGACCCCAAAAACATATAATTTGACACCAAGATCAAGTTTTTAGGTTGAGTGGTTTCCAAAGTAGGAACAATCAAAAAATATTTGCATCCGCCATTTTCCAAACTGGTGTCCAGAAAAAAGAGTCTGTCTCATACACAGTGAACACCGGTCAAAATATTATCTTTGCTACTGTAATATAAAATTTAGCATAGTAGTTGCTGGTTAGCTTTGAGGGTGAGCCAAGTTTGTAATTTAACATCTTTCACTAAATGTGCCTCCCCACTACTCTTGCAATAAATATGGCTCAAAACGTGTTTGTTTTTAATTCGTCCTGAGCGATCTTCTTCAATAATCAAAGGTATGTAAATGGTTGTCGAATACAATGAATGCAAAATGTGTTCAATTTCTATGTTTTTTTCAATATATTTTCAGAAAAAATCAAGTTGGATTTCTGTCTCATTCTCCAGTCAGATCGCGATCCTTGATTTCATCTATTGTTCTCTCGAACTCTTGCATGTTGTTTTCCTGATTACGCTATACATTTTGTTCTGTAGTTCCGAAAATCATAAAATTAGCCTTTTCTCCTTGCTTTATGTTGAAAATATCTTGAAACCAGACCTGTACTTATCCTTCTTCACATCCTTCGGCCTCATGTTTTTCTGTAATGTTTAGAAGTCGACCTTGTTCCTCTTGTTTTGTTCAAGCGGTACTTTTCTTCCTATGTTTCTTCGTGTCCTTCTGTTCATGCGGAGTGCGGAAGCCTTTTTCTTGTTTTCATATTCCTGCGAAAATCTGCTCAACCAGATCTGCTCTTTTCTTCTTTATGGCATCTTTCTGTCATTGAAAAAAATGTTCCGAAGCCAGTACTGTTCCTCTTGGAAAAATTTCTGGAACCAGTATCATTTCTCTTGCTTCTTTGCTCCTTTATTACTTGTCTTCTTTTCATCGTTCGTGCTCTTCTTTTTATGCACCTTTCCACAGTAATTATATTACCTTTATAATTTAATGAATATCTGTGGACAACGATCTCTTTTTATAGCCAACCACACACACACACAATAATTATCATTAAAGGATGAGTATTTGAAACCGCATTTACATATCTGCCAACAAATTAATTCAATTCTTTTTTATCTGTGGGAGAAAAATTATAGGGTAATCTACGACTCGTTGGTCAAGGAACCAAATAGAACCAATATATTATCTCAATGTATACCCGAATTCTGCCTTGCGCTTCATTAAAGCTGATATATCACTATTATGAGGCGTCACTTACAGAAGATTTAGCGGACAATATCTGACCACCCTAACACATACTTTCACGTCGTATATCCTTATTTGATGGCATGCCTACTGTTTTTCGTATACTACCTGAAAAGAATTGAATTTCCACACGTTTTTCATCGTTATCAGAATGTCGGGAATCTCGGCGTTTTATACGTGATTTATGTTGAGAGGGATATGAGGTTGAAATTGTGTGTCCGAAAACAGTATAGGAATAATAGTAGCAACGTTTTTAGAACTACTCTATTCTTTTGTACTATTTGTGGAACAACGTCTGTGAACGAATTAATCAGTACAAGACGAAATATCGTCAAAACTCATTTAAATCATTCAGATCAAAGTATGATAATGCCTTTTGCCGTAACCGCTTACCAAAGTAGCCTTTGACGCTTTCAAATTTCACCGCAAAGTTGGCTTATTCTGGGAAATGTCATTTCGTGACAGCATCTCCACTCTAAAGCAGACATATTGAAACAAAAACTCTCGATCTGCACCGCTTTTGTTGAAAATAAGTACTGTGAATTCAAAGCATTCTGAATAACCACAAAGGTGTGGAGGTTTGAGGTACGACGAACCAAAACATTCCAGTACATCAAGACTACGAACTGAAAAAAGTTCAGTCCCCACGTTGAGCGCCACAATAACTGTAACATTTACTTTGATCATTTTGATGTAGATATAAAATATGTCAATCGGATTGTCTCAGTGGACGATTGAGTAACCGGGATGCTATTGGCGTCACGCATAAGCCGAAACTGGGGTCTCTCTGGATTTTCCCATAGAGTACATAATAACCATAACCCAAGCATATAAAGATATTCAGGAATACTTAAAATTCTAATCGTAAACCTCAAATTGGCTCTGCAGGAGGCGAGGACGTTCCAGGAAGGCTAGAAGACCAAACTATCACAAACTAACCAGCGGGGCGGCCTGTCAGCCTTTTCAGTAACAGGATGCTAATCTAGCGGTATCTACCCTCCTGATATTCAGGAAAGCGGCAGATGCTACCTCCCGAACTACTCCTCCCCATTTCCCCTTTTCCCTTTCAACAGATGACCAGCGTTCTAGGCCGGTAGTCCCTTTTTTCTTAATCATGAGTAATTTTCCCTTCTTTGTTAGAGATGTGAATTATTGAATATTTGGATGGCTTATACATTCAGGAAAGGCTATTGTGTCTTGATTTACTTATAGATAATATTAAGTGCCGTAGTTCAATGGAGTATCGAGAGTTTTTCAATCTTAGAACTGCGTTTCAAGAAATAATCTTTTGTGTATTTCGAGCACAAAGTGCCATTGCCGCTCTTCAACGATTGTCTCTCTCTCTTTGTTGAGCGGCAGGCAATCTATCAATTTGCTCTCTAAATACATAAATAGCTATCATTCAACAAAGATGGCGGGATTCAATACCTGCACATGTAACTTATGGCTTGCTCTTTCATCTAACCATTCAACTATTAAAACCTCTCGTCCATTCAATAAATATATGTGACAGACAAATGGATATATTCAACGTTACTGAAAAAATTCAAGAGTAACTCCCGTTTAAGTGGCAAAAGCAACATCGTTCCTAATTATCAACCACTTTATGTGATAAACGATTTAGCAATAAAAATCACGCAGTTATTGATTCATTAACAACAAGAGTACCTACCGCCATACCAGAATTTGTCAAACAAACAGTGGAAACATTGGATAAATCGTCGAAATGCCTAGCGGTTTTTATTGATTCGGCAATAGCTTTTGACACTGTATCGCCCGACACACTACTGAAATAACTGTTTGGATATGGAATTAATTAATAAATAAACCTTTTTTGTTTTTTGTTTGTTGATATGGAATTATTTGTCACAGAAGACATAGGTAACAATAATAGATGGAAAACTCAATAGGTAGGTATCAAGAAATAAGTAGAGTGATTCGATAACTGGAGTAGGTAGGAGATCTCCTAGCCCGAATCGTAAATGGGCTTGTGCAAAGAAACGTGAAAAAAATTAACATTTCATGTAACTCAGACGATTCAGTTATATCAATAGAAAGACCAACTGTGGTGAATGAGTCGGATATTGTAGATAGGTACCAGAAGTCAAGCAATCGTAAGACAAATTCAGTCGATTTTCGACCGTGCTATGGATTGCACTGTATGAAAAGGTCCCTCTCCACTTTTCCGCACACAAATTCACGAAGAATAATTAGGGTGCTTGTAACGCAGCAGCCAGATGATAAAGAAAAAATATGGAATAAATCCATTTCACAGCACAAATAGTCGGTAGGTGGTATTTCAACGGGCGATGGTGGAAACCATCTACCACCAAAATTTATCCTTTTAGTCGCCTCTTACAATAAGCAAGATTACCCATTCTTGGACTGACCCCATACAGCTTCAGAAACGAAACAGCTTTTCAGTTCTTCGATTACCATAAACGCGCAATTCATTAAAAATAAAACAGTTTTATAATTACGAAACTTGGACCTCTCTTTGTTCCGTTTGTAGAACATCCGATCTTGAACCATTGAATACTTTCCAACAAATTCAACCGGGAGCCATTTTCTGTGAAATATGTACGAGGAAGTTGCGAAAATTAAATTTTCTGAAAGTTTCTCAACAATTTCATTAAAGTTGAGTGTGAATCGTAATGAAAAACTTTTCTGTCGCAGTTATGCATGGTTCTAATAAAAGTGTCCGACATATCCAACGAAGCGAGGCCTATGGACGTGGCCGAACCGTGGCTGGACAAACTCCTGCAGGAATTCTTCAAGCAGAGCGACGCCGAGAAACTCGAAGGTCTACCAGTCACCCCCTTCATGGACCGGGAGAAGATCACGAAACCGTCGTCGCAATGTTCGTTCATAGGATTCGTCCTGCTGCCTCTGTTCGAAGCACTGGGGGATTTGTTTATTGAATTACAGGTGAGTTCTGATAAGAATATATATTGTTAGTTATTGCATATTGCAAACGATTTCTTTTTGCAAAGTATCATTGTCATTGTAGTTACTGATCTGTAATAATAGTATTAACAAGTGTATGGTCGAATCCGCAAAAAGCTTGGAAGTTGAAGGGCCTAGAAGTCTTGAATACTACGCTCAAATATTAATTCTGTCACGACTGGGGCTGCTAGGGTAGCACCCTGAGTCGTATGAGGGGTTGTTTCCCTTGTAATAAATGCGATTTGGGATGTAGCTACAGATGGTAGCTATAGACACTCAATAGTATCAAATGAATATAAACATTTATTGAACAACAACGGGGATACTGGGGAAAGTTATATACATATTTAAAATAAGGGACATTCAATAATATATGGGACAAATAAAACTCTTACTCAAAACCATCACTAAATAAATACTTACGCTAAGGCCAAAAGGGCCTAGCCTATAAGGCCAACTGAGCGCTAGGGCTTTCTCCTCTACGGGAGTCTATACTAACTATCTTATCATTCCATTCATCTTGTATTTATATATAATGAGAAAAATGTTTACATTTTCATTCGGTCAACGATTTTAGCTCGTCACGCGACTTTGTTAATTTCAATGTCGGTAGTAGATGACAATGAACTTCTATCGTGATCGAATTGATAAATAACAAGAGTGAATGGATCAATGCACTAAAACAATTCAAAGCGCATTGCTCGTTCACGATAATACTACGACTCAAACGTGAATGCTACGACTTTAATGGAACCTGTCCACCAATCACTCTAATTTATCGTTGAGCATGATTGAAACTATGATTGATGGAAATCAATAATGATACTACGAAGGGTCACGGCACTCGACGTATTCCAGTTTCAGAAAATACGTTAAATTTTTCTGAGGAAATATCTCAATTTTTTATATTTATTGAAATACTTCCCCAGTTTTCGAGTTTTAGGAATTTATTGACAAAAAAATAAAAACTTAAAATGTAATTTGTAAAATAGTCAATAATTTTTCGTATTTTTATTTTATATTTCGAGCTCTAGGGATATTTTACTACGAATCATTCAGCATACTACTTGTCCAAAATTGATATACAGTGTGACACAAACACTAGGTGATGACAAAACATGCGAAAAAGCGTTTAGTTTTTATTTCACCATGTAATTAAACATTTCATCAGTGAAATTTTCTAATTTTTTGTCATTACTCTTAGTTTGAGTACACTATTATAATGTCGAAAAGTATTGGCTTTGCTATTACCAGTTTTTGAGATACATAGGGTAATATTAAGGGTATTTAAATCATTTACATGCTTCTAACTTTCCACGTTTGGATTTGAATTATGTATACCAACTAACAAACAATTATCAATTATATACAGAATAAACTTCAAAGGGAAGGAAGTAATGTGCTTCAAAGTTGATGAACTGGAGGAAAGAAGTATTTTAAGGTTTCGAGTGTATTTCAGATTCCGTCATAAGTGAAAACATTGTTGTAGGTAACATTTCACGTGTCAGACGATATAGAACTGGAAATGGAAGAGCCATAGTAACGAAAACATATATTCAACTTGAATTTTCAATAATTCTATCGCCATTTCTACAAGTTTTCAGAATCATGCTACTTTCTCTATGTATGGGTCACGTTAACTCTATACCCTATATATCTGAATGTTCAATATTAATTTGGAATTTATTTATGTTAGATGCACATAATCACATGAAAAACAATATTGAAACGGAGCCATGGATATGAAACGGTTATTTTTTATTTCAAAGGATCTCATCATTCAGCCAGTACGTGAAGCTCTGGACTATTACAGAAGACTTAATGAAGCAACGAGGGAAGAAAGACTGCATCGTAAAAGTATCGTAGAATTAATCGACCACCAAAATACTCCAACATCGCAGAGCCCAGACAGCGGGGCGTCAGTGCCAAAATCGAATTCAAATGTCAACGTCAAAATGAAAAAAAGTCTGAGTTTCCAACAAACCAGATCAAGGTAATGATGGCTTTCTTCATTAGTTTCCATGTAGTTAACCAAACTTCGAAGTCTGTGCCATTCTGTAATACAATATTTCTGATTCTTCTAATTTTATTTTAATTTTCAATTGTAGGTTGCCTTAATTTTGGGTATGAGCGGTGCTTGTCGCCGTGAGGAATTATTACTTATAACTATTGATGCCTGTTACGGGTTTCTTTTGCTCTATGAAAACCCTATCCACTCTGTACACAACTGTTACAAAATAATAACTTGGTTATTGTCGTGCACAGATCTTTTCGAGTACTTGACCTTGAGTTTGGTTCGAATAATAAACAAAGGTGGAATGCTTTCGTAAATTGTCGTCTTGCCTCAGTTGGCAACACTTAGTCTTCTGAATGTTGGCCAAACAAATATATACCAATGATATCTGCATTCATGAAGTCACGTCATTGATATTCCATGACATTACCGATCGAGTCCGAGGTTCCGGCCCTGAAATATACATATAACTGGAATGCCAATACGGGTATGTGCGCGAATAATTTTTGCACCTGTCTTGGGCACTAAAATGTGAACTTATGCGCCGCCGCAGTAGACAAAAATCATGTCTTTGATTATCACAGAGACCGTTTAATGGTAACGTACGTCATTGATTGATGAATTTTTCCAGGAGCGGCTTGGTTTCATTCCATTTCATTATATCTGGCTGGTACCTATGGGCAATGACACTTTATGATAATGACATTCTGCATATAAATATGGCTTGGCTTGTAGTATTTCATTTTGTGTTTAGTTTCATTAGTGTGACGAGTGCAAATATTTGCTTTGTGTCTTTGTGTTTGAATTCGATTATTTATTTATTTATTAAGAGATGCAATACATATATTATATCGTTGAATTTAGATTGTGGTTCTTGTAGAATAGTTGAAAATAAAATGGGGTTCCGTGTGGTATTGCAATGCAAAAATAACCGTAAAAATGCCACTTTATACTTTTTCAGGTATGTTTCACTTGTATTATTCTCAGTTGTTCAGTTTTTAGGTGCCTAGATAAGCATGTTCTTGATAATTCTATTTTAAATAATCACAAGCTCAAGTTGATCAAGACATCTGTGGAAATTTATCTGAAAATTAAACTGTATCACATTGGGAGAAATCAAACCGAAGATGTAATAAGAGGTCTTGCGATAAGGAAATAGCTTAATAAATTGATTTTGTTTTCTCATCAATAACTCTTATTACTTAATAAATTAAATAAGCAGCTTGTAGTATAGTAGTTAATTTGTAAGTTATTTTGTTGAATACATATTTTGTACTTGATTCTGTATTTTTTCTGGGCATTTTATATTTCAGATGATTGATTCGTGTTCTAGTTATGCTCAGTCAATTGAATAAAGCTATTGGTATGATTACTTTAAAAATGGCATATCAGTCCCTATTTTATTCTGTCATCTCTCATCAAGTTTTGAATATCAATAGATGTATGATAACTAAAATTAATCCATGAACATGAGAGTTATTCACAAGTGGGAAAATCTGAATAGAACATTTGTTATTTTTTCATGTTTTTATATTGGTGGTGAATGAATTTTATGTTGATCTTAATTGGATTGGGTCTCATATATTCGTAATTACAAACACGTCCTCCTACATTTTATATTAAATATTACGGACCAAGCCGGTCCTGTTTAAAATATTAGTGCGCATGCTCACTATGGTACACTTTTGAGAAATTGCTTTGGCGTTCCAGTTATATGTATATTTCAGTAGGTTCCGGGTGTTCTGTCACCTGAGCGACTTTGACGAATGTCTGAGAGTTACAGTTTCTATTCGACTGGTTTTGTGAATTAACTCCGTCTAGTTTATTTCATTTATCATCGATGGTTTTTGGGAAAATTGATTGATTTTATATTGGTGGTGAATGAATTTTATGTTGATCTAAATTGGATTGGGCCTCATAGATTCGTAATTACAAACACGTCCTCCTACATTTTATATTTGATATTACGGACCAAGCCGGTCCTGTTTAAAATATTAGTGCGCATGCTCACTATGGTACACTTTTGAGAAATTGCTTTGGCGTTCCAGTTATATGTATATTTCAGTGGGTTCCGGGTGTTCTGTCACCTGAGCAACTTTGAAGAATGTCTGAGAGTTACAGTTTCTATTCGACTGATTTTGTGAATTAACTCCGTCTAGTTTATTTCGTTCATCATCGATGGTTCTTGGGAAAATTCATATCTAGAAATTTCCTCATATTATTTGCGATTATTGGCGCTGGATATTTTGGAGGAAAGCAAATCTGTGTGATCATTTTTTCATGATGCTCAGGCTTTTTTCGTTATATGTATTTTAGGCCTTGTAAGGCCATTCTTTATGGGTAAAACCGATGGACCAAGAAACCAGCGATCAGACAGCAAACAAACCGTCATGGCTGTCACACGAAACATCCTACTCAGAAGAGGTTATTATTAGTATTGGGCCCTACCAATGGCTACATACAAGTGTAATCAGAAGTCAGACCAGTCTTGTTTATTCTAGGGAGTTCCTCCTCCTTTCTTCTTCCTTTCTTTTGTTTGGATCTCTGTACCACTTTGAGCTTCCACGTTCTGTTCTTCGTGACTTAGTTCTTCGTTTGATTATGATTGATTGTGCACACCTGCGCTCACCAAGACATGGGATTGAAATACTACATACTGAGAGACTACAACTGGCATTATTTGGCATTATTTGTGTATATATATCACATCAGATAAGTCTAGCTTAAGTTTAAGACTGTCCCAAAGGCATATTTAAACACCACATAGATAACTCAGTGTATAATTGTTAGCTATCAACGTGACGTCACAGGCATATAGCTCTTGCTGAATGTTTCATATTTATGTCACAAAACGATTCACCACTCTCAATCATACAGTATACATTACACATGAATTTGTCTTGGTTCCTGCAAGAACCTTGACTATTATGTGATCGAACTGTGTGCATACCAAGTGTAACATTATTCAATATATTTTATTATTAAGGGACATGACTATTTCTTTATTCTGGTCCAAGTAATCTGTGTATGAGTTGAAAACGAAACCTCTACATATTTAAAAATCATTAAATTATCAGTATACCATTATATTATTCTGTCAGTAATATTAGCGCAGTTGGTTATCCCATTCCATCAGGGTGGTTTCGGATTTTTTTTACTGGTGATAAATCCGAGGCACTCCGGAAAATTAAACCCTATATTTCAATACTATCGAAATCTATTTTTATTACCGAACCCACATCTAACTGAGCTATCGGGTAAGTTACGAGCGTGAAACAAATTTTGCATATTCACTGCTCGCCTCCCCTAAATTTCGCCCCTAACATTCGATTGAAGATACTGGGTCCATATTGATTGCTAAAATATCGGATACAAATACCTATCGTTGCTCAAGAACGTTACCTGTTTCAAATTCTGAATGTATTGAGATAAACTGCTAGTATAGATCCCTACAACAACCCCGTACAAAAAGTAATAGATTATTTATGAATTATTCGAGAGGAAAATGTGTTAAGCAACATGTGGAGATAAAAAAATAGAAAAAATTCTCAGCTTGATCGCAAAATGGCTGTTCTAGGAGAAGCTCTGTTACCCTTTTGGAAAATGCAGGGGGTGAAATTACATCTATTAAACGTCACGGTGGCTGGAAATCTACCAACGTAGCGGAAGCATATAGAAAAGACAATAATTTGAATAACAAAATAAAAATATTTTGTATTGATTCCGCCGTTTGTGAAAACTCTGTTGGTAATTTCCTTTCATTTTGTTAATTGTTTGAACCTTAAAAAAATATTTAAAGTCAAAAAATTCAAATGGCCTCTTTCTAAATTGTTGTGACATACTTTCCCTAGAATTCAAACATCACAATCAACACCGCCATTTGGCTGATTCGGCTCGGGAGCTTTGAAATTTGCTGATTTTCAGAAACGAATGGGAACGACTGTAATTGAAATTTGACTCAAAAATATTTTCTGGGTCCATTTAAATATACGTTCTGTATTTAAAAGCATATTTGGAGCGAAAAAATGTTTTCGTGTCCTCGCCTATTGCCCGTCTGCTTCGAAACAAATTGAAATATCTGATAATATTGTGGAATCAACCAGAGCTGTGCCGAGCACTGACAAAAAGTGCTTCGAGTACTAAGCACTAAGCACTCTTGAAAAGTGCTCGGGAGTCTCGAGCACGTTTTTTCATGAAGTGCTCGCGATTACTAAGCACTTTCAAAAAGTAATTCGATTTAGCGAGCACTATATAAGCACTAAGCACTTTTCAAAAGGGCGGGACTGTTAAGGTGGGCGTTCAATTTCGTGTATTCCAAGTTCATATTGCATTTGGAAAGGATTTCACTTGGAAAACTCAAATTTGGTAGGTGAACTCAGAAAGGATTGAAGTAATTATTGAATAAATTCACATTGATTTGATATCGAAAATTTAAATTATTTTGGTCGGCAATTGACGGAAATGAGCCAATACTTGCTTTTGTTTTATTTCAATAGAAAGACCCATATAAACAGTGCAACTTCCAACTGATAGGGAATATCCAGACAATGTCGTTTGGGAGATTAATTTGATTTTCGAAATGGGCGGCGAATAGCCAAATTGAAATATAGAGCGGCGCGGAATAGTTCATACCTTACCAACATTGTCACCGATTTCTTAGTTCGGCAGTTTTCGGATAGAAAGCACCATTGTATATTACATATTTCATTCATGTCAGAGCGTGCTGCCGTAAGAATGAAATAGGAATGTGATTTTGATAACCATCGGTAGACGCTAGACGGGCAGAACTAGTCAGATCGAGAAAATGAAATGTTCATATTCATAAGCGTTAGTTAGATTTTTTAAATTAAATTTTTTTCTGCTCAACACTAACATAATTTTCAGTTGGTAAAATCCCAGAAAAGAGAAAATGAGTCAGCAAAATCTGTCATTATCTGACGGTCTATAACTTGAGAGTCTTTTGTGGACCGTTGACCTCCCAATCGAGGTGAGAGGCAGGGAGTTGGCGGATCGTCACGTTCAGCGGAGTGAGGCAATTTATATATTTATTCGGTAAACTTTGTTTAAGGTAACAAATCAAATATAAAATCAAAATATTGTAAAACAAAGTCGCTTTTTCCTTGTAACTACTGAACGCCTTAACCGATTTTGATGAATTTTCGGTCGTTAGATTCGTCTTGATCCCGCAAGTGACACTTATAATATTAAAATTATGAAAAATCAAGATAGCGGATTTTTTGCGCCACTCAATGTGCATAATATAAGGACGCAATCAGTGGTATTTGGAGGCGGGGGTGCCGCTTACCGCTTTTTATATTTCCAACAACATTCATATATCCATAGCTGAGAAAAGGCTTAGTGCTTAATAATCCCAAAAAGTGCTCCGGAGCACTGCAGTGCTCGGGAGCATTTTTCGGGATTACTAAGCACTAAGCCTTTTCGTAAAATGCTCGAAGCACTAAGCACTGAATCCAAAAAGTTCTCGGGAGCACAGTGCTTACGAGCACTAAAATGCTTCAAGCACTCTCACGAGCACTAAGTACAGTGCTTTGGGACAGCTCCGGAATCAACTCTTCTAGAAATACTTATATAACGTTTCTGAGCAGCATCAGGGTAAACATTTTCGAGAATTTGGTATCAATTATTATTCTAATAAATTCAAATTGTTTTATGAAAGATAATTAATAATTAACGAACAGATTTTTTTAATGAAATGTTCTATGTTTCTATTTGTGAATTAGTTGGGCAATAAAAACAAGACTTTGGCTGAGTCAAGTCTCCGGTCTGACCAATATGATTAGACCAGCGCGGTCATTTGGTTGACTTGACGACCTAATTAGAACTGTTTGTATGTGACCAATATTTTCAATATGTCGGGGCGTGGCGCAGTGGTTAGAGCGTCCGACTTTGGGTCGAAAGGTCCGGAGTTCGAGCCCCAGTTGCGGCTGGGATTTTTTATTTTAATTTGACTGATTAAATCATTCAAATCTCGTGGCTGGACTGGGGTGAGTCCTGCACGATTCACTGTTGCGTTCCAATTAACAGTGCTGCTCCAAAGGTGGCATGGAGTTAGTAACAAGGCCTATCCAGAACACGTGGCTAATGACCATAGCAGTCGATGCCAGAACACCAAAGAAAAAAAAATATTTTCAATCATCTGATCGGTCCGACTCATCGTCATACTTCATACTGAACGCGCGTGCCTTGTCCGACCGGTGACTTGACACAGCCTTTGTTTCACGGTGAAAAACAGATATGCAAAATTGTCAAGTTTTTTGACAGTTGTACAAAATACCTTTTTAATGTTTACTTTATTTTAACTGTTGGTGATAGGTACCTATTTTTTCTCGTTTGCAGAATACAAACTACAATTTCGTCCACAAATAATTCAAAAATGAAAATACTGAAATACTGCAAAATGAACCAGCTCACTAATTAGGTGTATTAGAAAATATTATAAAGAAGTCTTTGAAGTGAGGAAGAGTAAGGGTAGATTTAGTCAACTTTAGCACAAGCATTATCATAAACATAACGGTAACATCAAAGGTTTTTAGCATAAACTTAACATTGTTGTATAAATGGCGTCATTTGATATAACAGATTCAACTTTCGCTTTTAACATATATTTAAGAACAATTTTAAAATGATGTTGACTAAATGCACCTTAACATATGAGATAATATTCTCAGATATTCAAAACTCTCCCTCAAAAATGATCATTCATTTGCATACAGCATAATGGTTCACATCCATAACCATGGATCGAATAAAAACTTCAATAATAATATTTATAATGCAAGAAATCAAAATCTCAAAAACTAAAGTGAATACAAGAACTTTTTGTACGTAGCATCAAAAACTATACTTCGTCCAAAAAAAAATAATTCAAACTCACGATTGAAGGAAATTAATTTCCATTTCTAATTCCTCGTTGCAGGCCCTCTTCAGTCCACAATTCTTCCAGGCACAACGAACTATTGTTTGCCTAAAGAATAAAACGGCGGCGTGTTTCACGACTTATTAAACACAGCATTTTCCATTTTCTCGTGAGCTTTTCACTTCCAAGGCCGTGGGTATTTGCTGAATTTCCCAGGGGCGCAGACTATTGAGAATAGCAAACGAATTTCTGTCTGAGGAATTTTCACTGTCATTTATGTGTTGTTCATAACTCGGCAGGAATACTAATTAGTGAGAAACAATGACGGGAATGAAAATAATTACGTTGAGACATTGCCTCTTACATGTTCACTAATTTAATATTCGTTGAATTCTGGACGATTTACTAGAATTTCATTAGGAGTAAAAACAATTTTCATTGACAGCAATTCCCAACAGGGGAAAAATATTCGGGTTGCTGAGTTCCAACCCGACTAGCCCAACAATAGACAGAAAGGTAGTGCAGTAGATTTTTGGTTCCAATGGCATTACTTTGATCTGATTAAAACCATTTATGAAACAGAAAACTGTTCTGCTAGATTTCTGGATAGTTGTATATCTGATCACTGTTCAATATACTGTGGTTTTAAAATTTACTTCGAGGATGGTAGTCATCAGAAATAATATATGAAGTATAAGTGGATGAAAAGGTCTTTCAAACACGCGCAGAGCAAATGTTTGAAAGACCAGTTATCCACGAATACTTTACGCTATTTTTTTTATTGGTGCAATTCGAAATCATTAATACTGGTATTATTACTACAAAAAATGTTGATGTGTACTAATAAAGTGAAATGGTTGAATTCTTGATATGACATCAGTATACCTTTCGTTGTCATGAGAAAAACAGAGAAATTTGCAATTTTTCATCAAAGATTAATTGTTGTCACTGTAGCGCCTAAAAATGAATTCTAATATCGCTTCTTTGAATGGTAAAGAAGAATCGCGATTAATATGGCAATAATCTAATGATGCATATGAAAAAGAAAATGACAAGTTCATCAAATGAATGGAGAAGCAAAAGGTAACGAGTTGTTTATTCGAAGTTACAAGTTACTGCTGTCAGATCAATAATCAAAAGTTGTCGTTTAGACTTCACGTTTCTCGAGTTGTTGATGTTACCATGGTAACTGTAAAAAACGCGCGTTTCTGAAAGTTCGATATAAACACGCTGAGGCGTGCTTTAAATATGTAAAATGGGGCACCAATAAAAAAAATGCATTTCAAGTCACTGGATAGAGTTGATCTAGATCATTTCAGGAGTGATCCTGAAGCCATTCCTTTCTATCTTATTTTTGAATCCGAATATATTGGTAACAAAATCGAGCTACTCAATGAGTTCATAAAAATTGCTCTTGATTCGCATGCTCCTTCGGTATCATATCAAATTCGAAAGAAGCAACCAAACCTGCCCATAACTGAAAACATAAAATTAATACAAGAGTTGAGAGACAAAGCTCTCAAAAGATTCAAATATCCTCGTTCAGCACATCACTGGACTGATTTCAAACAGCTTAGGAACTTTACCAACTCTGCCATAAAAAAGCATACCTTTATCATAAATTCGAAAACTCCAATAAGGAGCAGTGGAAAGAACTGAAACCACAACCACAAGACATTAAATCATACCTGATGAGGCTCTAAAGAATGTAAATGCTTTGAATGATCATTTCAATAACTTATCAACTAATGGCAATGCAATGAATGATGTTCTTATTGAACACTACTTTTCAAATGTGAAAAAGGACATTAATACTACCTTTGCTATGAGGAGAATTTCTGAAGCGGAGACTGTGAGAATTATATAAAAAATATCACAACCCAATCACATCACAATAAAGATTTACGTATAATCAGTTTAGAAATGTGCTGCCCTCTTTTAATACCGTTTATAACATTGTAAATGAATGTTTAGCAAGTAGTTATATTTCTTTATCGTGGAAATCTGCTAAAGGCATCTCGTTACCACACAAAAATAAACCGGAAAATTTCTATGGTCTCAGATCCATACATTTCCTACATTTCCTAAAGTAATTGAAAAAATAAAAATAATGAAAGTTTAAATTAGTCAGCTTCTCACTGATAATGATATTCTACCACTGCAACAATTAGTGTTCAGGAGTGGATATAGTCGTGCTGCTGCACTTGCTGATGTTGCCAACGATATCCTCAAGGCTAAAGTTGCCGGTAAAATCTGTATTTTGATTTTATTGAATTATTCAAATGCTTTCGATATGATGAATCATGAAACTTTGTTAGCCTTGTTACATTTTCTATGTTTTGGTGACAAAGTCCTAACTATGCTGTAAGTATACCTAATCAGAAAATAGAACTTAAATTCTTGAAACCGATAATAAGGCTTCTTCTCCGCTAAAAGTGGAATCGGGAGTGCACCAAGGAAGCATTTTAGGTCACTTATTAAAAACTAATTTGTCTATGTCTCTACAGTGGTGCAAACATCATTTTTATGCAGATGATACCCAATTACACTTTTCCTTCAATTACCACCAAAATGTTAATAAATCAATTGCATACATTGATACGTTCTCTTAAACGCAACCCCAAAAAATCTGCTTCTTTACTGTTTTGCAAACAGAACTTGAGAGATTAAATTCTGAATAATATTATTTCAAAAGTGGCTGACGAAGAAATTCCGTTCAAGTCAGAATTAAAAAATTGGGTTCGATCATTGACACGAATTAAAGATTTAAACAACGCGTTAAAACCAAATTTTGAAATGGATACAGGTCCTTCAAACTACTATTCACGCAAAGACATTACCTTGATCCAGCTACGAAAAAAATGCTATGTGACTCGCTTGTTCTCTCACACTTTAATCACTGTGATGTTGTTTATGTTTTGATGATATAGATACCCGATGCATATAAAAAGTACAAAACTGCTGTATCATATTCATTTGCGGGATCAGGAAACGTCAAAGTGTCAGAGGTAATCTTAAGGACATCAAACGGTTGAATATGCATTATCGTCGCCTACATCTCTCTTTCAGTTATTGCATTGTCAACGACCCCATTGTCAACGACCCCATCATTATACTAACCAATCTACTTGAGATATCGCTGTTCTTGATAATAAATCACAATTGAATCTAACAAATTATTAACCTCGTTATCTTTCATCTACTCTACTTTTTTTTTCTATTCTTCTTCCCGGTTCCGTCTTTCTTCCTCACTCTCTTTGTCATTTCATATTCTATTGTGCTACAGTTTATATGGCATACGTGTATGTTTATACCATAAACTTACTTGACGTTTTTTTCATCCCAATGTTGATTTTTTCAGTCAATATTAAATATTTTATTGACTCATGGAAAAGGGTCCCATGAGCTAGTCAGAGATCTGAATGTGTATAATAATAATAATCGTCTTTATTTTAGTCAAGTAAGAGTTTATACATTCATGCCATAAGAACGAACATGAAAAAATGTAGGCCAAGCTGTAGATAAAAATAAGAGGTCCTTATGACACAAAATAAAAGACGCAAATGGCCTATACTACTTTTTATACGAAGGTTCTTATATGAAAACCCCGGTCTTCGCCCCAGCAAAATCGCTTTGTGGAATTTTTTAAACAAGAAATTGTGAAAAAAATTACAACTTTGTTTTTTGCGAATATCTCAAAAAGTATTGGATGAATCATTTTACGGTCACCGGCACTTTTGTAGAGATTTATAAAACCTAGAAAATGGATTTTTATATGACCGGATCGGTGCATTTTAACTGGGAAAATCTGGGAAAACCTAGAAACGGAGACCATTTTTAAAAAATTCATGATTTCTATAAGTCTGAAGCTGGACAAACAATATTGCAGAAACTGATAAATAATAACATGTGGTTCAACTGTGCACAAGATGGTTTCTGTTCGATGTGTAGTTTTTGCACAATCGTGTTATAAACAATTTAAGGGCAAATATTTCTGAATACGCCGATTTGAGAGAAATCATCTTATTCAAATTCTGTGAACAGCATTTGGGAGTAGAGAGCAATAACTACAATTTGTATATTTCGGATTTTTACCTGAGAGGTGGGAAATCTGTTGAAAATGTTACTGTGAGTTACTCTAAATGCTTCAAATGTAGGTAAAAATCCAAAATATGCAAATTTTAGATATTGTTCTCTACTTGCAGATGCCGTTTAGAGAATTTCAATACGACGCTTTCCATTAAATCGGTGCATCTGGTTGCTGATGATTTCTTGCACTTCTTCTTACACCCTTATGGATGTTTCATTACTTCTTGAACTACCCCTCACGAAACTACCCTTTCTTTGGTGAAACCCGGATGGACATGCCATCGAAGTGTCGCAGTACCCCGTTTACTTACCTACTAATTAATGACATGTTCTTTTTGTAGATCCCGATCCACAGACGAAGAAACAACAGACCCCGAAGTTTTCTCAGTCATCGGAGAAGGTCAAAATCTAGAAGACGTCGAGGAAGCCCCCGAAAGCTCCGACTCTGAAAGCTCCGAAACGGCCAACGAAGTGGAAGTTTCCGAGAGGGCGCTAAAATTCAAAATATCCACCGAGAGCAGCATTTCAGCAACGGGCAGAAAAAGTTACCCCGGCTCGAGAAAGGGCAGCAGGGAAAGAGTCCAACACCTAAACCACTCCGAGATAGCCAGGATGGTCCAGAAGGGCAAGCTGAGGTGCGGCGGTTTGAGCTTCGATCAACACTGTCTGGTAGGAAACAAAAAACTGTCGTTCGATCCTCCGGAGTTCCTGGACGAATATGCTTTGACGCTGAAGAAGAAGTTCGAAGAAGGACTCGCCAAACGAGCGGAATCCGATGATTTCAAGAAAGCAGACGACGGGGAGTGCGTCCTGTCCAAGGAAACGCTGAACCTCAACAAGAGGAACTCGGAGCACTCGGCGAAGATCCCGTCGATAGCGGAAGAGAAGAAGAGCATCCTGAAGTGCGGCGAGAACAAAGGCTTTACGAACGCGGACAAGCTGAAGATGAACAACAGCCTGCAGCTGGACGAGGACTCTGGCTCGCCGGCCAGGGAAGAGGGGCCGCCGTGCCCCAACAACACGCGGGAAAACAGTATTAAAAATTGCACGGGGCAGGCGGTGAGTAAAACGAGTGATAGTTGGAACAGTATTCGCGTGCAAAACGACGAGGTGGCGAGTGAACCGAAAACTAGTAGATCGATTTTCTCGCGGTTGCGGCAGTTGACGGACCGATTCGGCTTGTCGACGGAGAAGGTGAAAAACTCGAAGGTGTCGACGAAAAATAACAATTGCTCGGGAAACGACCAGCACAAAGGTAAGACAACTGACGGTAAAGCTTGTTGTGAAAGGCCAGATGAAGTAAATAACGTAGACGCATCAAATTTGGGCCAAACATAGAATAAGTTTGACATAAATCAACTATCAACACCTGGTTTCACTGTTAATTTCAAAAATAGAACCAAAATTCAAAAGGTGGCCTCTTGATACCTATATCAAAACTATGATTACATATGGTATTATCGGGGGTAATACCACGCTCGCAATACTATCGATGGTAATTCTGTCAGAAATCAACGAGATCAAATTGCTTGGTAACACAGACAGAATTATCGATAGTATTGTGAGCACGAGTAGTATTTATTGAGATAATTTCACGAACCATCAAAGTAAAAAAAGTTCCATTGTCGTGAAATCTTCAATAGTTCTAGATAATGCCTGATAGACATGAAGTGTGTCAGACTGACATTCATATTAGTAGCAAAGTTGTTGTTTGGATACGTGGTTGCTATGACAAAGTGGTATTACCGGCTCGAAAGCTAGGAACTGCGTATTATCGAGGCATACGTCCCTTATTGGTCCTAATATTGCAGGAAAGGGGGGTTTCATACTGCGAGTGAAATTATCACGGATGTTTCCAAATGACACAACATCTGCCTGTCGTGAAATTGGACAACATGGTTGAAGATTCACGGCTTGAATTTATTTTCTAACAATTTGACTTGAAATCAAGACAAGCTCAAGTCAAGTATTTAATTTTGAAATTCAAGCCAAGTAGTTAAACATCAAGCATCAATATCAAACGCAATATTCTGAATTCTAATAATAAAACAAAAAAAAATTACAAAAATTGATAACTGTAAATATCTAAAATAAATCTTTAATATCTATTCAACAACATAATTCATTACTACATTGAGGTGAATTTTCCTCTAAAACGTTTCAAAAAGCAAACAAAAATACTGAATACTAATATAGTCCTGAACTATACGAGCTGAAGAATTCAGTTACATTTTTTTCAGAATGCGCAAGAGTAAATGACCAATATAAGGACATAAGTAGACAACTGACGCAAACATATAGAGAAAAGCTCAAAAATAGTTATAAGCAATGTGTAAATAACATCAGGATATACAACTCGCACAATAAATCTAAAACCACGTGGAAAATTGTAAATCAAATTCAAAGAAAGATATCAGTTCCAATAATATCACTATTTATGATGGTGACTCAGTGGTCTCTGATCATGACATGGCAAACAACTTCATTAATAATTTTTTGGAAACATCGCAACAGGGAGTCACTGATATCAACTAAGAAACATATCAATAGGTCAGAAGTCTTTTTTCCTTCATCCAATAACCGATCGCGACGTTATTGATCTCATAAAAAGTTTAAAAAATTCCAATGCACGTGGTTATGATGAAATATCGAATAATCTATTGAAAAAATGCGCTGTTGAACTGGTTAAACCTTTGACTTACCTCATAAATACTCCTCTAGAGCTAGGAGTTTTCCCGGACAAGCTGAAAAGAGCCCTAGTTACCCTTATTTTCAAAAAAAGTGACCCCAATCTTTATGTCAACTATAGAGGAATCAGTCTGCTTTCAAGTATATCTAAGCTTTTCGAATTGAAAATTAAACAACAGCTGACTTCTTTTTTCGTTTCCAATCAACTTCTTTCACCAAAACAACATAGGTTCACCCAAAACAAAAGCACCGAGACTGCCCTAATTGAATTCTATGAACATGTGGTGAATGCCCTCGATGGCAAATTTCATACCTGTGGATTGTTCAACGATTTCTCTAGAGCTTTTGATTGTGTAAATTACGACCTTCTTCTTTTGAAATTGGAACGTTATGGTGTGAGAGGAATTCATATAAAATTTATGAAATCGTATTTGAAAGGTAGGGTCCAAAAAGTAGTCATTAACAATACTGAATCCAACCTAGCTACCATCGAAGAAGGAGTCCACCAAGGTTCAATTTTGGGGCCTCTGTTGTTCTTTATTTACGCTAATGACCTGATGCAATTTTTCAATAGCATCTCAAATACTCATGTTGTCGCGTATGCAGACGACACAAACTTCCTCGTTAAGGACCAAAATGCATCAGTTCTTGCTGAAAAAACTCAGTACCTGTATAAACAAATTATAACGTGGACAGATAGAAACCATTTGAAACTGAACATAACCAAAACAGCTTTGATGAAATTTAACACTAATAATACCCCTGAGCATTTCAGCATCTGCTGAGAATGATGATTTGTACGTTGAATCTTGTTCATCCACAAAAATGCTAGGTCTCATAGTGGACTACAGACTTACTTCATATGGACACCTTGTGCAATAAACTGCGTAAAAATTGCTATGCACTGAGATTTGTGGCATCACGATGTGGTAAAGATATTTTATTGAGTTTATATTATGCTACTATTCACTGTCATTTGAGGTATGGAATTCTGACGTGGGGTACAAGGTTATCTGCTAAAAGGGTCTTCATTTAACAAAAATATGCAATCAGAATTGTTGCCAATAGTAGCTGGAGGCAATCATGTAGAAACTTATTCAAGAAAATGAGGATACTTACTGACACTGGTATATTTATTTATGAGTTATGTGTTCTTGCACACAAAAATAAAATTGCTTTCTCTACTAAACAACATCAATACTCGACACGCTCTAATGACTTAATTACAAATATGCATCGAACCGCACTATACCATAAGAGCCATCTTTATCTCGGACCAAAACTTTATAATAAACTGGATATCAAAAGCGCACCTAATATAAATGTTTTCAAATCAAGGCTGAAAACTGCCCTAATCGAGAAAAATTGCTACACCCTCGAAGAATTTTATTAATATATTCCTAGGACTATAATTTTATTTGGTCTTATCATGTGCATATAATTTTGACTAATCCTGAGATATGAAGAATTTATTTACTTAAATCTCCTTGAAATATGCCCTCGGTAAATTTCATTTTTATATTGCTAGGTCAATATATTTCAACGAACTTGTCATGTACATATATTTTGATTAATCCTAGATTTTATTTTTTAATAGTTCTCTGTTATACACTTTCCTTATATCAGGTATTTTATATTACATATTTCAGCTTCATAGGTTAGATATACATTGACGTACTCCTTGTTATTTTACTTATGGATTTTCTCTTTGTACTTTTTAACAAGTGAAATAAACATTATTATTATTATTATTATTATTATTATTATTATTATTATTATTATTATTATTATTATTATTATTATTATTATTATTATTATTATTATTATTATTATTATTATTATTATTATTATTATTATTATTATTATTATTATTATTATTATTATTATTATTATTATTATGATTTTTTCCTTTAAGAGTGTACCAGTCAGGTCCTGTCTCCGGTGCTCCGACCCATCCGGAGGACGCGCTGGTGTCGTTTACCTCAATAACCACTCCCTACGTCCGTAGGGTGAGTGATTATTGGGTCCGAGAGTCATGAGTTCTGAGCAGACGAAGGGAACCAAGGATGACGGCCTTCTGCATTCGAGCGGCTAGGATTTGTGCCATATTACGGCAGGCCGGTATCAACTTCAAATTAGAGAGCAGTGTGTCCATCATTCCACCAAGGACTCCTATAATCAGAACCACCATTTTGACAGAATGGTCCGGATACAACCTGCGGAGTTCAAAGAGAAGATCTCGATATTTAGTCCGTTTTTCCTCCTCTTTCCGAACGATATTCATCTCGCCTGGAGCGGAAAACTCCACGACGAATATCGTTTTACTTTGACAGTCGAGGAGGACAACATCAGGCTTATTGACTTGTATTTGCCTGAGGGTGGGGAATGAGTAGTTCCAATAGATTCGGCACCTCTCATTCTCCACCACGGACTCAATATCTCCCGGAACATAAGGCAACACCGGTGTCTCGTCTATACCGTACGAGTGTCTTAGATGGTAGTACAACACTCGTAGCGCCGCGTTATGCCTGTGGATATAGGCTGAGACCGCATAAGCTGGACATGCTGATAGCAAATGCATTACGGTCTCATGTGCCCCACGACATGCCCTGCATCGGGTGTCAGGGACGTCTATAACCATCACGCGACTACGGTAGACGGGGGTGTTGAAGACACCATCCTGGCAGGCCATTATGAATCCCTCGGTCTCCGACTTTAGCTCACTCGAACTGAGGAAAGCAAAGGTCTGTCGGAGTTTATGCTGATACTTGCCGCGGAGAGAGTTCTTAACAGTGATTACCTCTTGGGAGCGGCGTTGCGCCACCCCTAGGTAAGTGTAAGTCTCTCCGGCATCCAGATGATGTAGGATGCTTCCGTCTACGAGCTGGACATCCTCTCCGTATTCCTCGCATCGTCCTCTTTTGAGATGAACCGTGGCACATTTGTCGATCCCAAATTCCATTCCGATAGCATGCGTATATTCTTCCACCACCCTAAGGGACTGATGTAGGTCCCTTTCTCCAGAGGCATATAATTTTAGGTCATCCATGTAAAACAGGTGGGTGACTGTATGCCTCCGGTTGCTGGGGGTGCCGCAGCTGTACCCACGGGTATTCCTGAGTGCAACGGACAATGGCAATAGTGAGATGCAGAAGAGAAGAGGGCTGAAGGAGTCTCCCTGAAACACGCCTCTTCTAATGATGACCTGCTCTGTTTGGACTATGTCTCCACCACATTTTATAGCGAAGCGAGTCCTCCAGAGCGGCATCAGTTGTCCAATGCATCCCACTATTTGATCGGGTACCTCAAGGCATCTGAGCAAATGCATGATTAACTCATGCGATGTTGTATCAAATGCCTTGCGGTAATCGATCCAGGCCATCGAAAGGTTACGCTTGTACTGCACGGAGTCCTGCGTGATACATCTATCGATGAGCAGGTTCTCCTTGCAGCCGGCAACCCCTTTCTTTGACCCTCTTTGCTCATATATCCGTTCATACACCGGATCAACTGCGGAAAGAATGCGTGTGTATAAGATGCGCGTAAACACCTTATAACACGCATTCAAGCACGTTATCGGTCTGTAATTATTTGGATCAGACAAATCTCCGTTTTTGGGGATGAGCACGGTTCGCCCCTCGACAAACCACTCCGGAATCTGCTGCTCCCCATCTAGCCATGAGTTGAAAACTCTAGCCAGATGGCGGTGGGTTGCTGGAAACTTTTTCCGCCAATAGTTATTCAACCCATCGGGTCCTGGAGCAGCAAAGTTCTTTGAGCCTTTGAGGGCTCTTTGAACTTCTTCCGGGGTTATCGGATTGCGCAGATCATTATTATTATTATTATTATTATTATTATTATTATTATTATTATTATTATTATTATTATTATTATTATTATTATTATTATTATTATTATTATTATTATTATTATTATTATTATTATTATTATTATTATTATTATTTTTTTTTTTTTTTCCCGTTGGGAATGTACCAGTCAGGCCCTGTCTCCGGTGCTCCGATACATCCGGAGGGCGCGCTGGTGTCGTTAACCCCAATAACCACTCCCTACGTCCGTAGGGTGAGTGACTATTGGGTCCGAGAATCATGTGCCCTGAGTAGACGGAGCGAACCAAGGATGACGGCCTTCTGCATTATTATTATTATTATTATTATTATTATTATTATTATTATTATTATTATTATTATTATTATTATTATTATTATTATTATTATTATTATTATTATTATTATTATTATTATTATTATTATTATTATTATTATTATTATTATTATTATTATTATTATTATTATTATTATTATTATTATTATTATTATTATTATTATTATTATTATTATTATTATTATTATTATTATTATTATTATTATTATTATTATTATTATTCATTTGCCATCTATGATTAGAGACACACTTCTCATCTAACGCCTAATCGGTTTCTTGTTTTGGTAAGAGACCATTCTGAAATATTTTCAGTACTCTCAGCTTGTGTGTTAGAAATATATTTGTCGATTTCGTAACGCCAGGCCATATCATCGTCAACTGAATTATGGATAGATTTCCTACTAAACAAACTTAGTAGATCGATTTCAAACTTTTCGACTCTACTATTTTCACTAGGATTTGAAAATGATAGTACTGGACATGGTGATTCAGACATTGGCCTTTCACGGATCACTTTCAAGAAATATCAATTAGTTTCATTTTACTTGATATCAAGTCAAGTAGTTCAGACCGTAAATCAAGTCAAGTCAAATATAAAATTTTCAAAAGCTTGAGTTTTGAAGTCAAGTCAATTATTCAAGAAATAATTCAAGCTGATCACTTTTCAAAATACAAGGAGTTAAAGTTAAGAACGAATTAATATGCTAATTTGAAATTTAGCAGGACGTTTGTAAACGTGAAAGGACATTTAAGTAAAAAACCATGTTTCATATCTAGATTCAGTGGTATCCCTAATAGCGCAAGTGTATCCCAAAAATGTCACCCAAGGATGTCCACGTGCGACAACAGACATGTTCCGAGAATATCCCAAAAGGCGAAGAACATCCCGGGGACATTCCCAGTAAACCCGTTGTGGACAATAGTACATTCCAGGAATATATTGTTGGACGTTCTTGAATGTTCGTGGACTAGCCCAGGGGCATCCCCGTGGCAGTGAGTAGGACCATTACAAGAATGTTCAACTTGAGAGGACACTTGTTAGCCACCAATGGACATTCCTGATAGCCTGGTGTCATTTACAGCCTCCAAATTACCCCCAAAATGTTGGAATTTGTTTGTTACAAAATAAATGGGGTGGAAATCAGCTGTGAAAGTGACTACCAGAATGTTCAAAACACAACATATTGTGTAAAAAAAGTGTGTGTGTGACGTCAAAGTTTACTACGAGTGAGGAGTTTGCGCAACACGAGCCGTAAGCGAGTGTTGCAAACCGATCGAGTGCATAAACCTTGACTTCACACACTTACTACACAATATTTAAAGTTTTTAACAATTTGGTAGTAACTATCACAGTTCCTTTCCACCTCAATTCTTATGCAATAAAATTTTTCCAACATTTGGGAGGATACACTCACCCCGTTCCACATCCCCCGTAAATTCGCCTTGCAGCTTCAAAATTAGGTCCTATTACATTTTCTAATAATTTAAAGTCTAGTGGTTCTAAAAAATTAAGAAAATATTTAAGATATCCAAGAAAATTATTGTTGGTTACATCATTCTTATAAAGCGACCTTGCAGCCTTCATAAAAACCTCAAGATTTTCGGTATGTAAAGGTTTTTCGTTTTTTAAGTGAAAACTGTTAAACAAAATAAAAATAATAATAAAAATATCTTCAAATACCATGGGCGTAGAAAATGGTGGGAAAAGGGGATATACTCTTGTAACTACACACCACTGGATCTAGATAAGATTTTTTCACTGAAAAATGTCTTCTCACATTTAAAAACGACCCGCTGAATATCAAATTATTATATTTATCCGTTTTGAAGTTATAAAATAACAACGTTTTTTTTACTTTAACCCCCTTTATTTCGAAAAGTAATCAGGTTGGATCCCTCGTACGCATTAATACCATTGAATATTATACAAAATATTTGGTACACATTTCAAAAATTAATTTTATACTGATTTGTATAATACTAATGTAACGTTAGAATGTTATGCTTTCACAATATATGCCGTTTCATGTATTAGAATAAAAAATCAAGAAATCCTATTTTTCACCGTCGCAGAGCTAGACAGGTATGGTAACAAACATATTCAAGATCCTTTTGTAAAAATGTAAGAAACTTCGGAATCACTATGGAACCAACCATTTGTTGAAGTGTCAGTATTCACCAAAAAAGTTCTAGCCATTTCAAACAAGATAAAACTTATTTTTCTACGTTGCCTGTGTATAATTTAAGTACACGTTCTATGACAGATGTGAATTACTTTTTCCCGCTGCCGACACTATAAATAGTCCATACATGCTTAGCAACAAAACAGGTAAATGGCCTATATCATTCGTTTACTAATTCATCTTGACAACGGAACTTAATAGTGTCATTTACATGCCTAGGGTAATAATGACTTTGACTTTGACAAGTAATACCTTCAGCTTCATTCATATCAATTTTTAGGTTATGAGACCTTTTGAATATTATTGTTGTCTGCTTATTCGGTAACTTAGTTACACGCACAAGCAACTTAGAATGAAATAGCGAACGAATAATCAAGAAGGAAGGGTAAGAAAACAAACTTCAATTCAGGCAAATTTTGAGAAATGTCAACAAGCAGCGGGAAAAACGTAATAAGTAACACGGAATGTATCGACTGTTATCATCCTCGGCAAGCGACAAGCCTCGGCTTTGCCTCGGCTTTGCCTCGGCTCGTACTCGCTCACCTCGAATGTTAACACGTCTTTACATTCCTTGTTACTTAAATAACTATTAAGTAACAAGGAATGTAAAGACGTGTTAACATTCGAGGCGAGCGAGTACGAGCCGAGGCAAAGCCGAGGCAAAGCCGAGGCTTGTCGCTTGCCGAGGATGATAACAGTCGATACATTCCGTGTTACTTATTACGTTTTTCCCGCTGCTTGTTGACATTTCTCAAAATTTGCCTGAATTGAAGTTTGTTTTCTTACCCTTCCTTCTTGATTATTCGTTCGCTATTTCATTCTAAGTTGCTTGTGCGTGTAACTAAGTTACCGAATAAGCAGACAACAATAATATTCAAAAGGTCTCATAACCTAAAAATTGATATGAATGAAGCTGAAGGTAGATATTACTTGTCAAAGTCATTATTACCCTAGGCATGTAAATGACACTATTAAGTTCCGTTGTCAAGATGAATTAGTAAACGAATGATATAGGCCATTTACCTGTTTTGTTGCTAAGCATGTATGGACTATTTACAGTGTGGGCAGCGGGAAAATAACTATTTTAGGTTCGCATCACTGGTCTACTTCTACTATAATGTTGATTATGTTTCGTGGTCATTCCTGTTTTCGTGACTGTAACTGTTTAAAATAAAATAATCAATATACATCTGCAAATGAATACAAAAAAGAAGAAATAGTATATTACACACGTTTTATAAGACACGGTATCATACATTTGCAACATGTAACACCAACTTTCAACAGAAAGCTAAATGTTCCAACCAAAAAAATGCGCAGCTTCCGAATGTTGTTCTCTTTGTTTTATTCGTCGTACTTCAAACAATGCGTTCGACAAAAATAGTATCTTATAATAATGGCTGCATGGTGGAAAAGTACTCCAGTAATCAGTGAAAGATGTGAATTAGTTGTTACTAAAAATAAGTTCATAGTTTGCGAGATGATTTCTTATATCCCGTATGGTCTAGTGGCTAGGATACCTGGCTTTCACCCAGGAGGCTCGGGTTCGATTCCCGGTACGGGAATTTTTTTTCTTTTTTGATTTTTCAAACAAAAAAAAGCAAAAACCCAAACCACTATTTTGTTTATATATTTCTCCTCTGAGTAAAATGATAATAATTTTCCACAAAGACGTATTCTCAACACAAATTCTCTTGAAATAAAGAAGAAACGAAGCAGTTTTGACTGTTAGGAATTGAAGTTATGGTTCATCAACAATTAATTGAATTCGTCATTAAAATTGAGCAGATATCAACAAATCAGTCTGGTTTCAGGAAGTGCCATTTATGTGAAAGAGTTCTTCCAAAAATTATAAATAAATTGAAATAATCAGTGATCTGGTCACTATAGTAACTAGAGTTGATAATAACCTTATATACATATATTGAAACATTTTACCACTGACACTGAAACATCATTTCAGCTTTGCAGAATCATCTCGCGCGTTTTCAATCATGTTTGCAGAACAGATATCAAATAATAAAATTGGTGAAGAATAATCAAAGAAAATAGAGGTGGGAAGTAGAACACCCCAAGGTAGTATTTTGGGGCCGCTGCCAATCCTCTGCTAAATTCAGAATAATCTGCTTCCTCAAAAACTCAATGCATTGTTTTTGAGTCAAAGTTTTGTAATTTTTGGTCAGGTAATTCACAGAATTCCGTTTAAAATATGCTCGAACTTTATGACAATTGTCAAAATTGAAATTTTCCTTTACTTTTGAAGACTTCTGAAGGACAAGAAAAAATAGTATCGCTCTAAATATGCTTTAAAATACATAAAGCAAATACAAATGAACCCAGAAAGTATGTTTGGAGTCAAATTTCAATTACAGCCGTACCCATTAGTTTCTTAAAATCAGCAAAGGACCCCGCACCATTCTTATGGGTTTCTGAAACTGTTGTATGTAAGGTATGTAAGTCAACTTTAGCCAAGCATTATCATAAACATAACGGTTACATCAAAGGTGTTTATCATAAACTTAACATTGTTGTATAAATGGCGCCATTTGATATAGCAGATTCAACTTTCGTTTTTGACATATATTTAAGCACAATTTTAAAATGATGTTGACTAAATGCACCTTAACTTCCATAGAATTCAATCAACGGGAATTTTATTTTTCTCGTGAACATTTTCCAGTGTGTCACCATCACACAGGACACAGTACAACTGTATCTAAAAAGGAAAATTTTCAAAACAATGCACACAACGAATATTATTATTGAGTATCAAGCTGGATTTATAAACTTATTCAACTTTCGCTTTTAATATTTATTTTAAATGATGTTGACTTAATGCACCTTTAGTCTCTTCATTATCCTGATCAAAAATTCCCATGGGCCCAACTCGATCCTATGACTAGTTTTCGGGATGCACCCCCTCAAAGATATTATTTTGTACATATGAGTGTAAGTAAGACAAAATATATTTTTGTGTATCTGTGCCTCAGAAGGAATTTTCCAGTATAAATTGTACCTTCACAATCATTTTAATGAATACCTAAACTACTTGAATACGGACCCAGAGCTGCGCCGAGCACTGACAAAAAGTACTTTGAGTATAAAGCACTAAGCACTCTTGAAAAGTGCTCGGGAGTCTCGAGCACTAAGCACTTTTTTTCATGAAGTGCTCGCGATTACTAAGCACTTTCAAAAAGTAATTCGATTCAGCGAGCACTATTTTCAATACCGTTAAGGTGGTCGTTCAACTTCGTGTATTTCAAGTTTATATTGCATTTGGAAACGGTTTCACTTGGAAAACTTGGTAGGTGAACTCGGAAAGGATTGGAGAACTTGTTCGGCAATTGAAGGAAATGAGTCAATACTTTCTTTTGTTTTATTTCAATAGAAAGACCCATAAAAACAGTGCAACTTCCAACTGATTGGGAATTTCCAGACAATGTCGATTGGGAGATTAATTTGATTTCCGAAATGGGCGGCGAATAGCCAAATTGAAATATAGAGCGGCGCGAAACAGTTCCTACCTTAGCAACATTCTCACTGATTTCTTAGTTCTGCAGTTTTCGGACAGAAAGCACCATTGTAAGTATATTTCATTCATGTCAGAGCGTGCTGCCAAAAGAATGAAATAGGAATGTGATTTTGATAACCATCGGTAGACGCTAGACGGGCGGAACTAGTCACATCGAGAAAATGAAATGTTCATATTCATAAGCGTTAGATTTTTTAAATTTTGTTTTTTTTCTCAACACATACATAATTTTCAGTGATTAAAATCCCAGAAAAGAGAGAATGAGTCAGCAAAATCTGCCATTATGTGACGGACTATAACTTGAGAGTCTTTTATGGACCGCGGTACTCCCAATCGGGGCGAGAGGCAGGGGGTAGGCGGATCGTCACGTTCAGCGGAGTGATGCAACTTATTTATTTATGCGGTAAACTTTGTTTAAGGTAACAAATCAAATATAAAATCAAAATATTGTAAAACTAAGGGCCAGTTTCACAGGTCCCAGTTAACCTTCAGATAACTAACTGACAGTTTAGACGGTGAATGACATTGTTTCAATGGCGTTGACAGGTTCACAATCTAACAATTACTTAATTGATATGGACTCTAACTGGAACCTGTGAAACTGGCCCTAAGTCGCTTTTTCCTTGTAACTACTAAACGGCTGAACCGATTTTGATGAATTTTCGGTCGTTAGACTGGTCTTGATATTAAAATTATGAAAAAACAAAATAACGGATTTTTTGCGCCAAATTGGCCGTCTTGATACAACATAATAATTGTATACTAAAGAGCTAAAAATAAAAAAATTAAATAAATAAACTAAAGAACCCTGTGGTTTAAAATAAAAATAAAAAAAGAAGTAATATCTTTTCAAATCAAATAAAAACTGCAAGCAGCCAGGACCTATTTGCTCAAAAAAATCTATAGAAATAGAATGGGTCTCGGCTACTTCCGATTTTTCTTTATGAAAAGATTATTGTTTTTTGCATTTTAGTTCAAACCGCAGTCGGATTTTTTAGTTTCTTAAATTAATTTTTTATATTGATTAGCTCTAATAAATAATTTGGTTCAAATGAAAAAGAGTGTTGTTATATTTCTGGTGGATTTATTATTTATTGTGTGTGGCTCTAAATAATCTAGTGTGGTGAAGCACTAAATTCACTCCGAACGCTATAAACACTTTTAACTAAATTTATGACAAGACTGAGCCCTCGAACCTAGAATGTGCATAATATAAGGCCGCAATCAGTAGTTCTTGGGGGTGGGGGTGCCGCTGACCGCGTTTTATATTTTCAACAACATTCATAGATCCATAGCTGAGAAAAGGCTTAGTGCTTAGTAATCCCGAAAAGTGCTCCCGAGCACCGCAGTGCTCACGAGCACTAAAATGCTTTAAGCACTTTCACGAGTACTAAGCACAGTGCTTTGGGACAGCTCCGTAGGGACACATTACAGTAAACCTCCTCATCTCTACGGTCTTCCGAAAATTCACAAACCCGACATGCCATTAAGACCAATCACCAGCTCCTGTAACTCACCGACCTATAACCTGGCGAAATACCTCCTACCGATACTACAACCCTTACAGGGTACAAGCAGTTCGTTCGTCAAGAATTCTAAACACTTCGTGGACATTATCAAAGATGTTGAACTAGGGCCTGCAGATCATTTCATCAGCTTTGACGTGGAGAGCCTATACACCAATGTCCCCATAGAAGAATCCCTTAACATCATCAAGAGGAAACTGGAAGAAGACATCCAGCTTCATGAAAGGACTGACCTCCCCGTACAAGCGATATTGGAACTACTGCAGTGCTGCCCACACAACTCATACTTTCAAAAAAGAGCCGTTTCTTCTCCCAAGTTGATGGACTGCCGATGGGATCTTCTCTCTCTCCAGTAATCGCCAACATATACATGGGGTGGTTCGAGGAATTGGCTATCAGAGAGGCAGAATATAAACCAAAACTATGGCTAAGATACGTAGACGACACCTTTATCATTTGGAACCATGGAGATGAACACCTTGGGGAATTCTTCGCCAGAATGAATAACATGAGGGATTCAATCAAATTCACAATGGAAAAGGAAACTAACAGTACCCTATCGTTTCTCGATGTGAAAGCTGAAAGAACAGACACTGGAATCCTCACCTCTGTTTACAGGAAGAAGACACACACAGGACAGTACCTCAACTACGGCTCTAATCACCCAAACTCCACAAAGAGGGGAATCGTAAGATCGTTGGTGGAGAGAGCAATGTCTATTTGCAACAACCAGGAGTCATTGGAGGCGGAAATTAACCACATCAAAAAAGACCTACGCCGAAACGGATACTCCGAGAAGCTCATAGGAGAAGTTCGGAAACAACTCGAAAAGACCAAGACAACCAAAGAAAGACCATAAAACCCCGTTCTCATTCTTCCCTATATCAGGGGTATCTCCGAGAAGATCAGAAGGATCGGAAATAAATACAACATCAAGAGTTGCTTTCAATCCGGCAGTACCTTACGAAGCTTCCTCACCAAGACGAAACCAGAGAACACAACAGAATCCAGTAAAAACTGTATTTACAAAGTCCCATGTGAATGTGGAGATTCCTATATCGGAGAGACCAAGAGGCCATTATCAGTAAGAATAGCCGAACACAAAAAGTGGACTCAACGAGGGGAAACATCAAAATCGGGAATTGCTGACCACGCCTGGACAAAACACCACCGAATTCTCTGGGACGAAGCTAGTGTTCTTCATAGAGAGGAACATTGGTTCAAACGGAAATTTATGGAAACCACCTACATAGAAGCCAATGGTGCCTTCAGTCAACCAAGCGTGGAAATTAAAAACGTATGGGAACCGCTCATGGACCGTTTTGAAGGGAGAAAAAGCGCGAAACCACGCGCGCCACAAGACCGCGCGTAATTACACTTTAATTATAGACCTATAAAAGGTCGCGTAGCATCTGATTTTGTCACTATTCACCAGGAGACGATTGCGGATTCAAGCAATTGAAACGTTGTGAAAAAATTTGAAAGAGATAGAAATATTTCAACCATTAAGATGATGGACGTCCGAAATATAAGTAATCGGACCACAGGGTGTTGACTAAATTCTGGAAAAGTACTTGTCATGAATTCAGTCAACACCCTGTTGTACGTGTTATTTGAGTATTCATCGAACGAAATAATTCTGAAGGTACAAATCATACTGAAAACCCATTACGAGGCACAGATACACAAAAATATGTTTTGTCGTACTTACACTCATTGGCACAAAATCATATCTTTGAGGGGCTGTATCCCGAAAACTAGTCATAAGATCGAGTTAAGTCCATGGACCTATAATATCTTATAAATACAGATGGACTCAGCATTGCCATACCTACAACACGGATTGTTTTGAAGTCACTCATTTTGTGGGCACGCGGGTTGCGGGGAAGAGAGAAGGTAGCGATAGAATGTGATCTTCCCACAACCGATAGGAGCGCACGCAATTGATAAAAATAGGGTTCAATCACAGGAAAACATGCTGAAATTGAAATAATGATTCAAATATCAACGAAAGTGATAGAATATACAATCCGATGGGACTTCGTGACATAAAAAAACGCGTATGACATACCTGATGTCATGCAATACTTCATTCACTGAGATAATATCGATCCTTAGAAAATTAGGTTCACAAAGTTCGCAAAATGAAAAATAATAGACTTTTAAGACTTTCGATTTCAATGAATGGAAAGCTGAAGACAGTCGACTGATTTTTTTTTTAAAGTATTGACTAAAAAATGGTAATTTATATATTCAATAAATACATCGACTGAACTTAGGTTTACTTGAAATCTGATATGGAAAAAACAATTCAACGTAACGATTGTGGACCCTCCGCCAATTGTAATGGTATACCATTTCTGTTTTGCGGAAATGCTCTATTGCCAAGTTGACCTACTCGGATTACTGGAAATCTGATATGGAAAAAACCATTGAACTTCTCGATTATGGAACCTCAACCTATTCTGATGATATCAGTTTTGTTCTGCGGAAATGCGCCGTTGCCAAGTTTTGGTCTTTCTAGATAACTGGAATCTGATATGAGGATAATTCTGAGTGGATACCATACTACTCAATAAGATGAATTGCGTTATCAAATTTGAACCTTGCGAAATGCGCCAAGTCCTGGGCGCTGGAAATCATTAAAAAAAGATTTAAGGAAATTTTGCTCAAAGAATATCATTATAAATTTTCATCCCTATTATGAAAATACTTTTAGATATCTGATGACGCATGGTCCAAAAAAACATTTTTATTTCATTTAGGTCGATACAGATTTCGTGTACTTCCGTCTTTCTTTGCATTTTGAGCAAGTAGGTTTCTCATCACCGTCCAGAGATTCCTCACTAGTGAATGAATCCAAACAATCTGATTTGCTTTTTCTTAGCGGAATGGGTACGGAAATGTCCCATAATGGATCAAACGTGACAGAACAATGACCACAATATGTACATTTCAATTTTGATTTCAGTTGACCAACAAAGAGTTCTACAATCATAGAGTTATTCATCATCAAGAATTTTGACCAAGCCTCTTCTCCTTTTGCACTATCACTTAAATCTTCGTCAATATCTGGCGATAAGTGACTAGGTTTCTCCGTAATTCAATTTACGTCAGCATGTAGACCATCCAGTAGGATCCTCAAAAATTCGTGAGCAACTTGTCATTGGCGATGAAGAAAGATGAACATCTTTGAATATCCTTTCCTAAAGAATCTGTTTCAACTGATTAATGTGATGGAATCTTCCGACCACGGTTCTTCAATCATTTAGGTTATAATAATAATAATAATAATAATAATAATATTTTTATTACCCATCAATCACAATTAATATAAAAAATTTCATGTAGCAATTTCATGATGAATGAGATAAATGGTAGTTCGGTTCAGTTTCCGGCCAAGGCCGAATCTGTTCTTCCACCGACACCACTAAACTAACTAAACTAGAGAATGAGAAAAAAAAAATCAGAGACTTAAGTATTACAAAATGTATGCGCTTATACAGAAAAGAGAGAGACAGCGTAAGGGAGAATGAGTGTATGTGTGAAAGAGAGAGAGAGATAGAGAAAAGAAGAAAGAGAAGTAAAATGAATCAAATGTATATCACTGAATGCTCAGCAAATATCCTTTAAACTTCCTCTTGAATGACATACTACTCATATCAAAATATGTTCTATTTATTTTAAAGATATTATTAATGCAAACGGCTGAAGTATAGGTGAAGCTCTTTTTAAACAATGCCTTGGAGTGCTTGGGTATGGTTAACAGTGTTTGTCGTCGAATATTTATATTATGCACATCAGCTCTGAATGATAGTTTGTCATAAAGATACGGTGGGGTTTTAGTTTTAAATAAATTAAGGCACATGCATGCTAAATGGAGATATCTTCTATTGAACATGTTCAACCATCTTAGTTCTGTTAATTTATGTGATATATGTTGTCGACTCCTGATTCCACAAATTAGACGAATACATGAGTTCTGTACTTTTTGAATGCGACGTGATTCTATATCACGTAGACAGGGACCGTAAACTATGTCACAGTGGTTGAAATGAGAGAGAACTAAGCTATCGCATAGCATTTTTTAAAATTCTGTTGATAAAAAATGTCGTTGAGGATAAATTAATTTCAAAGAAGCATATGCTGCTTTCAATTTATTAGTTATATGAGATATAAAGCGCAATTTGGTATCTATTATAAGTCCCAAGTTTTTACATTGGGTTTTGAATGGAATTAATGTTTCACCGATTTTAAGAGATATATTATCATTAAGATCTTGTTGTTGATTTTCTTTGCAGAATATTAAAGCAGAGCATTTTGTGGGATTTAGTTTGAGGGAATGTTTGATTGATAGTTGATAAAGTGATGAGAGGTCATTATTAATGAATATTTCAGCTTGTTCAATTTCAGAAATATCGAAGTGGTAGTATAATTGTGTGTCATCAGCATAGAAGTGATAGTTACATTTTTTTAAGCAATTGATGAAGTTTGAGGTGTATAAGGTGAATAATAAAGGTCCTAAAATGCTTCCTTGGGGTACTCCAGAATGTACCACTAAAGTTGATGATTTTGCATCTTCAATTTGTACAAACTGCAGCCTGTCTTCTAGATATGAGGATAGCAACGAGCAGGCTGTCACACTGAATCCAAAAAATTTCAACATGGACAAAAGGATTTTATGATTTATTAAATCAAATGCCTTGGAATAATCTAGCAGAATCAATAAAAGTACTTTATCTTCATCTAGAGCATGTATGATGTCCTCGGTGACGTCAGCAAGTGCGGTATTGCAGTTATAACCACTTCGGAATCCAGACTGTTTTATTGGCAAAATATTCTGGTTATCAATATATTCTCTAATTTGTGATGCCATTATTTTCTCGATTATTTTAGAAAAGGTAGGTAAAACACTAATTGATCGTAAGTCATTAAAACATGTTGGTTGGGTAATTTTCGGTAAGGGAATTACTTTGGCAACCTTCCATTCAGAGGGAAAATAGTTTTTATCAAGACATTCATTTATTATGTGTGTGATGACAGGAACTAGGAATGGGCAACACATATTTATTATTGATATGTTAATATTATCATTTCCATATGCTTTAGAGTTTATGTTTTTTATTGTCTGATAGATAATTTCTTCCGAAACTGGCTGAAAACTAAATGATTTATTGATACCTTGTTTCAAATTATTGCTATAAAATTGAATAAGTTGATCATCAACAGGTCTATCACTTTCAGAAGTTTCAATGAAAAATTTGTTAATACTGTTTACGTTTCGTAATGTTTCAGGGATCACTCTTTTTTTAGTTCTTGATACGTTGAGTTTTTTCAGTTCTTTCCACTGTTCCTTAATATTAGAGTTTCTTAATTTGAAGTTTAAATAAGCTTTTTTCTCTGCATTTATCGCATTGGTTGTAAAATTTCTGAGTTGTTTATAATAAGTCCAATGTTCGGATAGATTAGAATGTTTGAATCTTTTTAATGCTTTATCTCTCAGTTTTTGCATGAGCCTGATATTTTCAGTTATCCATGGTGAGTACTTTTTTTCGTTCACGAGACAAGATTTTTTTGGGGCATGATAGTCTAATAAGTTTGTAATATTATCTGTGAGAAATTTAATTTTTAAATCAATATCTCACTTCAAGTTCAAATGATATACGTTAGAAATTCTTGAAATAACTAAATGATGCGAATCAACGTTGAATTATCAAGTTCTGCATTCTCAGTCACAAATTATCATACTACTAACAGCTCACGGGCTATAAATGTTCAATAGTTTGACGTCAACTTCATTTCCATGGCAACAAAAGTTACAGCGTGTCTCTTTCTGCTGGTGGTTTATAAAATGGGAGCGCAGCGAGCATCTGCTGTGATTTAAACTTCTCATACTAATCAGTGACCGAATTACCAGCAACTTTGATAGCTAGGTTAGCTCGGTTAGGTTAGGTTGTGTCCGTTTTTTAGAAATTCGGTCCATGGCCGACAACGTGCGCGGTTCTGGTAATTTATAACAGCACATTTCACCAAAATAAAAATAGCACCATTAGAATCGGCTGAAAATCTATATTAATACTCTACATTGAACATTTCTTTAAAGCTTCTCTGAATAATTTCCCGCATCTATAACTTGGCAACAGCGCATTTCCGCAAAGTCAAAATGTCATAGCAGGTACCACCTGATTAAATAGAATGCTGTCCATTTTGATTAATCTTCATATCAGATTTCCAGTAACTAACCAGTGACTAACTTGGCAACAGAGCATTTCCGCAAAAAAATGGGTTGAGGGTCTATAATAGAGACGTTCAACTGTTTCGTTTTAGATTTCCAGTAATCCGAAGAGGTCAACTTGGCAATAGAGCATTTCCGCAAAACAAAAATGGTACCATTACAATTGGCTGAGGGCCCATAATCGCGACGTTCAATTATTTTTTTTCACAGCAGATTCCCAGTAAACCAAATTTTTACCGACTTTGGAACACATTCAATTGAACATTTCTTCCACAACTTTTTCAACAAAGCCGCTTTCTCTGTGACATCAGCTGGAAATATAAAAAATAAATCCAAATTTTGATAGACATTTCTTGGACTTTTTGGCAATTTTTTTTAAAAGGCTTCATCCAAAGACCTAGTGAAGTTTCGTGAAGTGTCTATTTCATTATCTTCACATGAAGGTTTGAATACACGTATTAATTTCATTTTGTTCGACGAAAACATTGATACTCACTGTAACGCCTATGGTACTTACGAATGGAATCTGATATTCGGGTTCGAACACATGGATTGTTTGTTAAACCAACAAGATTGCAAGTATATATGATTCTCTGTCTATTATAATGCCACTATATAACACAAATGAGTTTGAAAAACACTAGTATTTCAACAATCATCTCATAAAAAAGCAATGACAGAATATGTCAGAACTATCAGAAGTTTACTTTGTGGATAACAAACATTCATATTCAGCAGCGTGAACAAACGATCAGACACAGCATACTATACAAAACCATTTGAAGACGCAAGTAATGATTTTTTCACCCTTCTTTCTTCGATTGTTATCGAATTGAATACGTATAGTGACAATTTTGACTATAATAAAGACTTAGGACATATGAGATGTGACAACGCCCAACTCAATATCACGACTACAGACCAGGATGTAAACAGCTGGGTTCAGTACAATACTTTATAGGTCCATGGTTGAGCCCATGGGAACTTTTGATTAGGAAAATGAAGAGAATAACACTGCAGTTTCAGCCTATTCCACCGGGACCCAGAAACCCAAAAAAATGGTGCGGGGTCCTTTCAAACCTACTATTATTGGCGCCCTTTGTGACGTATTCTCTCGAGCCCAATCAAAGGGTGTACCTATTTTAATGCTATTGATTGCTTGGAATTCTCGGAAGAGAACGTTACAACAATTTGCAATGGCGCGAGAAAGGGTGAAGGGCCACAAAAACATTTTTTTAGACAAAGAGAGTAAGGTCAAAAATTTGCCTGAATGAGACCTGAAGCCAAAATATTTGAAAACTTTTCAAAAAGATTATACGGAGTGCTCAGAAATTGGCGCCGAATCTCGAAAGTTGTGAAACTAATTTTTTTCAAATGGCAACGCCATTTTTTTCGCAATGTCAGTGAATTCCACGCTAAAAATGGGGGGAGTTTATGCTCACAACCCTGTATATAAATCAAACGATTTTTGTAGAAGCTTGGAATAACTAAAATTTCCGAATGGTTTTTATTTGGAGATATCAAAATTATCAGTCGGCTTTTTTAGAAGAATGGACAAGAAACAAATGCTGAAGTGTCAACAAACAATATCCACAAAAAATTTGACATTAAAGCATATATTATAAGCGCTCTATGCTTTTTGTCTGTAACGTGATAGCACACGTAACGTGAGCTCAGTCTGTTTCCGGCTTACTGTCACATACACAAATCTGAAAACACCGAACTTGACAGGCCAATCAGAGTCAAGAAGAGTCAAGAAGAGTCAAGTTTGGTGTTGTCGATAGTCCGAACTTGACTAGAGCTCCTGATTGGTTTATTTGACAAGTGCGCGAAATAGTCAGAAAAATACTCCCAGTAGTTTCCCATATAAATGCCAGTAAATGAGCAGCACCGATTCTAAAACAAAATCCCATGTTATTTTAAATGAAGGTTCATTCTGCAATTTTTGGTTCTTTTTGGGGTGGGGGAAACAATCAGAGCGTCGCTGCTTGGCGTTCATCGTGTGACGTAGTCGAGAGAGATCCAGTTGGCTGATAAGAGCGCGCGAAAAACAATGATATTTGTATATAGAAATATTCAGAAGAGGAAATTGTGATGATAATAATGATGTTTGAAAAATTTGAAGCATAGTACGAATGGCGGTCCGTCTAGAGAAAAAAAAACATGGCAGTACGATGTTTTGTGGGTAGAAGGCGACAACTGAAATAGACAAATGACAATTGACGGATGACAGGTGACAGCTAATACGAGAGGGGTGGGACCAAATCGTTGAAGACAAAAAATATGGCGGTTTAACGGGAGTCAAGCGTTTAAACGTGCGATTGCAATAAGGATACAGAATGTCCCAAAATACATCATTTAAGAAAAAAATATGACGTAACAACGTGTGATCTCATCAGGGAACGTATACAGGGTGTCTTAAATGTGACAGAGAAAGTACGCATCATTGGGGATATGGGGATTCAAAATGTTTGCGTTTTTGATATATCCCCATATCCCCAATGATGCGTTCTTTCTCTGTCTCATTTTCCGCCAGACATTTGACGCAAGTAGCAGCTATATATTTTTCTTAAACTATGTATTTTTAAGACACCCTGTATACGTTTCCTGATGAGATCACACGTTAAAACGTCAGACCCCTGTTGAAACACCATGTGTTTTGAGACACCCTGTATACATTCCTTATTGGAATCTCACGTTGGAATGCTACACCCCCGTGAAATCCCGAAAACGCAAACATTTTGAATCCCTATATCCCCAATGATGCGTACTTTCTCTGTCACATTTAAGTCACCCTGTATACGTTCCCTAATTAGATCACACGTTGGAACGTCATGTTTTTTTTATTAAATGATGTATTTTGGGACATTCTGTATCCTTATTGGAATCGCACGTTTAAACGCTTGACTCCCGTTAAACCGCCATATTTTTTTTCTTCGACGATTTGGTCCCACCCCTCTCGTATCAGCTGTCAACTGTCATCCGTCAATTGTCATTTGCCTACTTCAGTTGTCGCCTTCTACCCACAAAACATCGTACTACCATGTTTTTTTTAGACGGACCGCCATTCGTACTATGCTTAAATTTTTTCAAACATCATTATTATCATCACAATTTCATCCTCTGAATATTTCTATATACAATTATTATTGTTTTTCGCGCGCTCTTATCATCCAACTGGATCTCTCTCGACTACGTCACATGATGAACGCCAAGCAGCGATGCTCTGATTGTTTCCGCCACTCCAAAATGAACCAAAAATTGCAGAATAAACCATCATTTAAAATAACATGGGATTTTGTATTAGAATCGGTGCTGCTCATTTACTAATGCCGACTCAGCTCATTGTGGTATACCCTGTATTCTGTAAAAAAATACATTTTTTAATTATAAACTTTCATCAAATGTAACAAATTGTGCGAATAAATCGAAATTGAATAAATTGTAGATACAAGGAGAGCCAGTACTCTTCCAAAGACCAAGGGATCTAATAACAAATGTTGGAAATTTGTTCTAGGAAAGGACAAGGGCAGATCAGACAAGGGATGGGCCTCCGATGCGGCCGTGGACGAGCTAGATCAGAACGCTGAGCCGGACAATCAATCTCTTCCGTCTACTTCGCAGATCCAAAGCAACTGCGCAAGTCCGAACTTCGGTAACGTCAAGGGCGGCGCAACTCCCCAAACGTCCCCTAGGAAGAGAGGCTCCTCTGAGCAGCTCAGAGATAAAACGTTGATAAACGACATCAACGTTGTCGATAAATGTATCGCCAAACTGCAGGAAATCAAGAAAGAAGAGGCGACAATTTTAGCAGAAAAAGACTCGAGTTTGATATGACAAGAGGTTAACCCCCCAGAGAGGGAATGTTTCACTAGATATATTTTCTGTCGTTGCTGTAAATATAAATCAAATTATAGGGAAAATGTGTAGGCAAGGTCTCGATTCACTTCATGTCAATTTGTTGCTTTGAACGTGTGGAATTTGAATGAGTGATGATTTCATTGGAATATTTTGGGTGGTCCAATAAAATGGTAGCTGTACTTACCGAGTAATTCAGTTTGATGTAACTATCAGACGTTTCCAGAGGATAAAAAGATGTAAATTTTGTAAAGTTGACTGGGTATTAATGAACATGCCCTATGTTATGGAAATGTTGATAGATTTTTTTTTCAGATATATCGTGGGGCTACGGAATTATTGCCTACGGAATATCTCAGTTATTGTATGAGTTAGGCTTGTGAAATTTGGAGCATCGATATAATGAGCATATTGACATGACGAAGTTAACTTCCGGTCTGACGGAAAGTAACATCAACTTCCTTTTATTTTAAATGGCAACCCAATTTTTCCCCTTTCACGTTAATCAGCATTCAATTCCCTTTCCAATGACATATCACAAGTTGATGGCCACCAAGGTCACCTGATTTGACTCTATGCGACTTTTTCCTCTGGGGGCATCTTAAAAATGGGTTGTATTCCACACAGCCTACAACTCTACATGAGCTAGAAGGAAAAATTCGCAGTGCTTTCCGAAATATCACACCTCAAATGTTGATGTTTCACATGAAAATATCACCAGAGTCAATAAATGTATTGACATTGAGGGAATGCATTTGATATCAAAAGAAAGGTGAAACGTTGATCTATGTACGTGTTGTATCGTTTTTTTGGAATTATCCGTTCAAACTCAAAAAATTGCTTTAAAGTAACTACATTTTTGAGATTTTTTTTTGTGAAAATGAGGATTATTGAAATTTCAATTTCCATTACAGCACGTACCTAGAATCGAACGTCCTCTTGAATCCTGTCCTTGTTCGAAATCAATACGACGAACCGTTTTTGAGTTATCAATTGACTCTTTTATCCTAAAAAGCACCCTATATATGATCGCGATCATGGCCTCTTAAAAAATTACTTTCTATAAACCCTGTATGACATATTTCAGTTTATATCAATGTGTAAAAATAAATATAATAAATAAATAATCATCCTGTGAAAAAAATAAAACAAATAACAGTCAATGGTGGAAATTTGTGTCCACCTGCTCGTAAAAGAGCACGTACGCATCGCCACCACCGACCTTTCCTTTAAACTAGACTGCCAATATCATATTATTGAAATTGATCCAAATACGAAATTGGCTGGTGGCCATAGGACATGCGCATTGTGTCTGTTATCTGTCAGAATTACATTGGCGTACTTCAGGAAAAATTGATGGGTCTAGTACGAAAGCAAGTGGAATGTTGAAAAATTGAGTTTTTATTTAATGACGAGAATATTTCATTCGATGAATCATATTTCCTCTCCTACTTCCACTTTGAAAGAGTAAAAGGAAAATAGATACCCAAGCAATCCTCAGCAACTGACATTTCTCTATTGGAGTACCACAGGGCACAGTGTTGGTACCGGTACTATTTATTCTATATATAAATGACTTTTAAACGTGTCAATATATGCTCTTACCATATACGCTGATGATAATACATCAGTGATTGTTTCAAAAAAAAAAATTCACTACAAACAGTGTAGTGACATTTTCCACAAGTTGAATGTATGGTTTTTGGCTAACTTTATTTAAATTCTGAAAAGACAGACTTCCTTAGATTCCGAGATTACCAAATCAAGTGGCTCAAAGTTGTACAAGTGTTCAATTTCTAGGTATCCATTTTGCCATTACGTTAAGTTGGAAAACTCACTGTGATGAGTTGGTCTAAAATCTTAATTCTCATAATTACTTACTCAAAAACTTAAGGGAAGTCTTGAATACAAAACAAACACTCAACATTTACTAGGTTCAGGTGGAATCACGGCTGGGAAATGGTGTTTTTGGGGTTGGTCCGCACATGCAAATAACGTTTTTCGTGTACAAAAACGAATAATCAGAACTATCTCTGGTGTTTCGGGACGGCATAGTTGTAGGGATTTTTTAATAAAATTGATTATCCTAACATTACCTTCACTTTATATTTGAATTATGCAGTTATATTTTCAAAAGATTTCAAAAGATCAGAAAATCATGATAAATACACTAGGTACAAAGATAATTTTCATATTCCGCAAACTAGACATTCAATCTCATATCTCCTGAAAGTGTTGGTTTGATTTTTTTTCAACAGATTTCCAAATGAGTTAAAATGTTATTCAGCTCTCCAAAACTTTAGGAAAAAGTTGATATTGCTCCTCATTAATAAACATTTTTATTCAGTCAATGACTTTCAAATGTATGAATTTATATTGTGATTGTGACAGTTATACATTTTTTTATGTATATATTTTTGTACGTTTGTAATATTTTTTAAGCTACTTATGACTAATTCCTATACAGATTTATATTTGGTTTTTAAGGAAAATCAAGCGTATAATTATTAATGTAATACTTCAACTAGGCACATTTCAGTCGTTGAAAATTAAGGATTCTTACACCAAAGTACAAAACACTTCATTTTAACAATATCTATTTACTCGAGGTAACGCCAATGAACAAATTAACAATATTGCTCCCCAGATTGTCAAATATCAATTCTCTGTGGCTCTTGCACATTGCGCAGACACGATTTCAGGATGTTCAATTGGATGAGTTTTTCAAGTGGTGGGCATATGAGTACTAGCAGTCTAGTTTAGAGGTTAAGTCGGTGATCGCCACTCACAAGGGTCCTCGATGATACCCGAGAAACACACGAGAGTCATTGTATTCGTGCCATGTGCTGGAGTACGGATGTCTGCAGTAAGAGGTGTAGTGGCCACTGTACATGGTGCCCATGTGATTGAAGAGCGCACATAGATTGTAGCGACAAGGAGAGACGTTGTCAGCGACGTAGTTGCTCAAATCTAATCCCACGAGCGGAAAGTCTATGGTGGCGTTGAGTTTGTCTGGGAATCGTTCCGACGACATAAAACGTTTCAGATGAATAATCAACACCTTCGGAAACTTGTAAATTGACAAAGATTTTGTAAATTTCCTACGCGTTTTACACTTGGAACAAGTCAGCTTTTCATCTTCGTCCAAAATCTCCTCACACGTAAAAGAGTCCATACACTGTGATAGCCTCATATGAACGGTGCTTTGCGTGAAGGGCAACGACAAATCCCAAAAGGAATCGAAGGTGTTCGAGCAATGGCCACAGTAAGTACATTTCGGGGTCGATTTTAACTGACCGACGAAAATATCTACTATTTTCGAATTGTTCCTGAGTAAGTAACTATACTATGATACCTGTGCTCTTTCCTTATCGCTCAGATCCCCAACCATCTCTGTCAAATTATGTTTCGGCTTCACCAACACTCTATTCACATCTTCATGCAAATTTTCCAGCAAGTACCGTAGGAATTCTTGTGCATCCTGCTGGTCGTAACCCAAGAAACGTGGCTCGAACCGTTGGATTTGGTTCTTTAATAAGACGGCGTCAACGATCCTATATAGGTGAAGAATCATCGAACCACAGATCTTTAATGACATCGGCGAAAGCTTTCATTAAATCCCCTTCATGATGGCAAGACTGACGTTTTTCTTTCACATACTCGTCCTTCGTCACATATTCTAGAAGACATCTCGTACATTCGACTTCCGGCTATGGTGGAGGACAGGAGGTGTCCTCGCGGCTGGAAGTCAAGTAAATGTATAGTGAATGTCTGCCATTATATAAAATGTGCCTACAGCGTATGTAAATGTTTGTGAGTGTTTGCCATTAGATCTTGGAGATCTAATGTGCCTGAAGTGTATGCCGAATTTAATTACGGGTGACGATATTGCTTCGAGCAAGACAATCCTCATCCACAGACAAAGCCCGAGTTATTTACGCCGGCGCCAGTTAGAGGCCGGGGCAGGACGGATTCTTGCATAACTCAAAGGGGATGCTGTGTCAATTGCGTAATAGCATAGCACAAAAAAAGATTAAGACGAAGGACATCTCGTATTGGAAATACATTGGATTACGCTATATCTATTATATCATTAGAAAGGAATGGTCATGCTGAATAGTATAGGCAAGAAAATGTTTTGTGTTCCTATTTTTTTTAGACTTAGTATTGATATTTTCCCAATTTTTTCAATCTTTTTTTGTCGGATTTTTATTTTGTCGAATAAAATTAAATATTACAGTAGTAGCAACTGTTATCAAGTGACGTATAGTTTTCATGGCCAACTTTTCAATTTTTGGTTTTCAGTTTGCTTCCACAGCCTACTCTACTGAATTTCAATAACTGTTTTTTTCTGATCTAATTTCTACTTGATACCAACTCGTGCAATGTCATTAGAAAGGGAATTGAATTCTGAATAATGTGAAAATAATAAAAAATAGTGTTGCCATTTGAAATAAGAAAGTTGATGATTCTTCCGGTTACACCGGAAGTTAACTTCGTCATGTTAATATGCTCAAATTCTAGCTCTTATGTCATCATATCGTCACTCTATTATCAAAAAAGATGCTAAATATTGTCCATTTATATTTCAAGTAAGATTCGTTCTGTACATATTTTCAACGTCATCATTCCAACTTTCTGATGTGCCTAGTATGAATTTTGGTATTTTAGTAATATAGTAGAATGGTTAGGCCCGGTGAATTCTTGTTTGAAACTATTGAGATTTTTTAAATAATCCGATAGATAGTTGTCTAGAAAATGTATTTTTAAAATACATCGGTAGCATCTGAAAACTTTTTGGTTCTCTGCATTTTTCCTAATTGAATGTGGAAAGTTGATTCAAAGACAAACTTTAGTCGCTATTTTCGATCGTTCAAGATGTTGAAAATGAAAACATTATCAATTGGAATATTTCTAGACGAGTCATGTTTCTTCAATTTTTAATTGAGAATGGTTTTCTTTTTAACATTAATGTGGTAACTTTTGCACAAAGAACACACATAAAGGAATACATAAATTTAATGAAACATTATGGGGCCAGGTAGCCGAGTGGTTAAAGCGACATTGTTTTAGTCACTGGCTGCCTCGGCGGTGGTTCAAACCATGGCGACTGCAGAATTTTTTCTGATGGCCCGAGAAAGTGCTAGGAATCGCACGTAAAAAGGTAAGACCTCGTTAATCCTTGGCTCGCACAACTTTCGACTCTTGAGGGCTGCCGTTCGTAAGGGGACGACAGCTGGTTAACGAAAAAAAAACAATTTTAACAAAAAACAAGCAATTATACTTTTATAAAATCCGGGAGTATAACTCGTTCTCGTTAGAGGGCTGTAATGACAGTGTTGAAAAGTTTGGCATTCAGTTGATCATTTATAGGCCAATCACTTTGCAAACATGGTGGAAAAAAAGCAAAACAATGCAAACTATCACAAATTTGTATTTTAGTGCTCAATGAAACAATAGAAAGTGCGACCTCGTACAAATTCGGACACACTGTTAAAAACAATTCTGGTTATTTGTTAGACTAGAGTAGTAGCGGCTTCATTTGTTTGATACTCTCCGCTACAGTTAAATGATTATTTTCACTTTCATTTGGAAAAAAGATTTTCTAGGTGATATTTCTATTTGTCTGCTATTGCTAGTTTCAGAATTCAAGTACGATGATACATTCTTTGAAGAAAAATCAAATACAACGTATTATCTTGAAAAATGGTTCTATCTAAAATATGGTATAAAAGTTAAGTACATCAAATTCAATGTCCACGAATACCTGTTTAAAAAAAAACGAATATGGAATCATTATTGATACAATCGACTCAACTGCATGTTTTCATGATACATCGATAATGTTTTTATCCTCCAGTAACATCTTATGGTTGACTCAAAATGTGCTTACTCTGTATAGGGATTGGTCATGAATTCCATCAATGATTGAGAGGTATATCATCAATATATTATTGCTATTGAATCTAAAAAAGCATTGAGTAGGTAACATTAATGATAGAAAGAAACTGTTTTGTTAGTCGAAATAAGACAAATTCAGGATGAAAATGTACTCATTGAAACTCACTGACATGTCCAATTATAATCTTATTAATGAAAGTACAATTGGGGTGTATACGGGGAATGGTAAAAAAAATTCGATGTTCGGGATTTTTATTCTAGAACTATTCCAGAACCAACAAGTTATATTTTGGCAAGACATTATAGTTTTAGTCTATCCTAGCTGATAGAAACGTGTTTTTTTTCTTGATGACTCTCGCTGTTTGGAATATGAATTTTTAAAATTTTGAATTATATCCCAGCGAGCACAAACATCTCTGGGAGGTTTTGAGATGTTTCAAAAATGTAGTCACGACGATGTTCCTTTGAGACGTGATATGTACTTCCCAAAGAGGTCCCTAAAGGATATTCAATGTTCTGTCTTTGTTCTTCTGTGGCGTTTTTTTGAATGCCTATAGGAATGTATCGAAGATGTGCAAAAAATGTTATCTTGTGGATGTTTTCACTTGGCGTAACATAGTTCACCTTTGAGATGTTCACCGAGAATATATCTAGCGTTCGCGCAATCGCAAATGTGATCATGTGATCTCAGTGATGTTTGAGTTGACGGAGAGAATCGTTTCTAGTTTTGACTTAATTTACCCCATTTTGTTTTTCGTAAAAGTAGTCGCTTTAGAGTGAAGTGAAACGTTTTTTCAAGACAAAATATCATATTTATTAATCAAGTTGGTCACGGACTGCAAAGTAAGGAATAAATTGTCGATATTCAGAAAATAAATAACCTCAAAAACATATACCGGTTCTGAATTGTAAAATCATCATCATAATCATTATGTATACCTTATCTATGTAAAGTGATTAGTCAAGGACAGTGTATTATTGAGAGTGTATTCACAGTTTTGTTTAAATTCAGTTGAACCAGACAACAACCAATGTAGAGTGATATTTACATTTTCGAAAAGTTGTACAATTTGTATGAACATAAAATATTTTAGGTTTAAATTTGTATGTGTGTTCCTTTGATCCTATTAAAATAAGTTATATCGATTTGTTTTTTAAATCGCCCCAAAGATCTCTTCATTTTTTGACTATTGTCGATTTATACAATCAATGACAAAAACAAGATAAAAGTGCATTTTGTGATGTCTCAGGAACATCTCAAACAATGTTTTTTATACACTGATTTAATGAGATGTTTTTGTGCTCGCTGGGATTCCTATACTGAAAACAATTGACTGGTCGTTTATACCACAAAAAAAATCATTACTGAACAAAAAATAAGGCAACTTTCTGATGAATTCGGTTGTTCAATATTACCTTTCATTCAGATACACTTTTTTGTTAGGTCATTTACAATGCTTCTATTGAATATCTCAAAAACTGTTCCGAACTGTTCCGTTCATTTGGTCATAATTTTATTCACACTATTTTGAGAATGACTATCACATATAAAAAAATTTTAACTTTAGCTTGTTGCGTTTATAAGATATGCATATTACTATCGATTGAACAAAACTTTAGGAAACCTTTTGATAAATTAAATTCTATTACCAAACTTTTTCAAATCAATTTCGATACTGTAAACAACGCAAATTACACTCAACAACAAGATTGCATCAATACGTGCAAATTCAAGAACGTATCATAATTAACGAATTCAACAATCACATATATCGTAATACCGTAAACTTCAAAAATGAATATCTCAGAAACGCAACATGCAAAGTTGACAAAACTTTCACATATAATAGTCAACATTTTGAAAATAGTGTGAGTAAAATTAGGTCTAAATTAACGGAACGGTTTTTGAGATATTCAATAAAAACTGACCTAAAAAAAATTGTAACGTATCCTGTATTTAAATGAAAGGTAATATTGAACAACTGAATTCATCAGAAAGTTACCTCATCTTTTGTTCAATCAACATTGGCAAAAAAAATGTTTTGCTGTAAAAAACGCTGTGTCAAGTGTTTTCAGTATAAAAGTATAATCTAAAATTATAAAAATTCGTATTTCAAATACAGAGAGTTATCAAGAAACAAAACACGTTTTTATCGACTAGAATAGTCTGAAACTATGATGTTCTACCATAATATGACTCATTGGTTCTGAAATAGTGCTAGAAAAAATCCCAAAAAACGTTTTTTTTACTATGCCCCGTATACAACTTAATGTACTATCATTCATAAAACTATCATTGGACATGTTAACGAGTTTCGATAATAGTATATTGTGTATCTAGTAGTAAAAGCAATACATTCCCGGACGACAATGTAAATTGTTGGCTGAGGCGTTAAGCCGAGTCCAACAAGCATTGAAGTCTGGGAATGTGCTTTTACTACGAGGTACACATACTATTTTTTCTGAAATCGCAATCAGCATTATCAAAAACTAAGGAATTCTACATATTGTTTGAGTGAATTCAATAACTGTCTAAAATGTAAACAAGCCGGCAAAAATTTTCCTGTATCGTTTTCGATACGGGAATAGTAATTTACGTAACAAGTCCGGAAAATACTGTTTTTTTGGACGAGTAGACCAAATTGTAGGACGAGCGTCAGCGAGTCCTGGAATTCTACAATATAATAGAATAACAAATCAATGAGACGCATTTAGTCTAGGAGACGAAGAGAGGTCGACTTTCACCCATCTGTTAACCGGACGAAACGATTCCAAATTTGAATATTTTGAACATTTCAGTTCTTATTTGTATCATATATTGAAATTCGAACAGAAGATAGGTACCAACAGAAACATTCTAATTCTTATTTATATTAATATTTGTATTAAAATTTGAGCACTTCCCGGCCTAGTCCGGGAAGTACGTACTTCCCGGACTAGGCCGGGAAGTGCTACTTTCCCAAAGAAAAAGTGTCCGGGAAGTGAAGACTTCCCGGATGGTTGCCGAAAAAGTACTTTCCCCTACCGTTTAGGTCCGAAAACTGTCCGGGAAAGTTCGTTGCTTAGCAACGGACTAAAATACTAGATTAGCGTATTTTGAGGCCTGAAGATGCTCCGAGAAAGTGGGCATTTTTGAACGATTTCAGAAAAATACAATGCCATCCTGAATTCGTCTCATTTCGACTAGGAAAACAATTTTTTTTCGTTGTCAATCCTACCCAATCAGGACGTTTTCAAAAACTTTGGCATTTCCCATATGATTCCGTGCAGGGTCCTTTGTGAATCTTCTCGTTTTTTTGAGATAAATTTAATTATCATTCGATTTAGAATAATGTTAAAGATGCGTTGGAGAATAAAAATGTGTTTCCTATGAAACACTGGGCATAGTATTCAGATTCAATTGTTTCTGCAAATGTTTTGAAATATTTCCATATAGTTCTAGTTGCATCATAAGAGTTTTCCAGGATTTGTATACTGCCAATACGTATATTATAGTCTTTATTTATACATGTTTGTTCGGACGGGAGAGTATCGAATGGCTACCTACTACCTGCTTATTTTGAGTGTTTTTTTAATAAGGGTGAATACATTGGAATTCAATCAGCTATTATAGTAAATAGTGGTTTTGTGAATTCTTGTAAATATCTGTACTTGTCATTCTAACTTCCCGAGAACATCAACTGGTTTGACCAATTTTAAATTTAGAAGATTAGGCCAAATGTTCACGACCCAGATAGATCCTCATATTTGCTGAACATTTGGATAAGTGGGATGATAATATTAAAAAAATCAAAATGAAAGTAAAAGATTTGGCTCAACCTATTCTGAATGTAGATTGTCACTCATAATATTGGGTCAACACCTAGTGGTTGAATAATATTAACCGATTTCCATAAAACGATAATTGTTCCAACATCTATAATAAATATTGCAAATCGTTTATTGGGATAAAAACAATATTGATTGAAATTGTGACGAAAAACCCACGCAAATATTGAAATAATAACATTGATACAATATCATAACGAAAAATATTACCATTACTGAAATTTGAATATTGGAAGAATACTAATTAAGCAATGTAGAAACAAATTTGAATATTTCACCTCTATTATTTTTATAATGTTGAACTACTATCCCATTTTTTGCGCAAATATAACCTTTGAATATTTTCCAAAAACTTTTAGGGGTAAAGATTCAGGTTAGATAATAGTTTTTGACTAAATAAAAAAAATTTTGAGATGGTCGCACGCAAAATTTTTAAGGGTAAAGATTTAGGTTAAATTATAGGTCTTGACTAAACAAAAAAAAATGTGTTAGATGATCGTACGCCAAATTTTCGTAAACATTTGGGTCAGATTAGAGTTTTTAATTTAACAAAAACATTGTGAGATGACCGTTAGCGTCATTTTTAGGGATAAAGATTCAGGTTAGATAGAGTTTTTGGCTAAACAAAAAAATGTGTTAGATGATCGTACGCAAAATTTTCAGGGGTAAATATTTGGGTCAGATTAGAGTTTTTAATTTAACAAAAACATTGTGAGATGACCGTTAGCATCATTTTTAGGGATAAAGATTTAGGTCAGATAGAGTTTTCGGCTAAACATAAGGATTTGTGAGATGATTGTAACAATATCGCTGAATGCTTTGAGGCCAATATTTCACCAATATTATTTCAAATATTTGACCAACATCGCGAAATATTAATTTTTGTTCTCGAATTACCTTTGAATATGTTGCCAATATTTTCATAATCGTTTCCCAATATTAGTGTGCTACTTGGGGAAAACTTGTGTTCATTTATGTTTTCGTCAATATTATTGTTCACAATGGGAATTCATACAGAATACACCCAAATTTGCATTTACGAATATATCAAACGAGATTATAGGACAAAATTTATGGATAATGAAAAACGTTCAAAATGAGAATATAGTCAAGAATCAATTATTACAAAATATGCGATACATAAAACGATTTAAAGTGACAGAAATTCAAAGGAGAAGAAACCATCGTTACTGAATCGATAATACAAATAGAATCAACCAGGTCCTCAACTCAATAGGTCTCCTATCGTCTAGATAGTTGAGATTAATCTTTTTCAATCAATTTTGTTAGCAATATATAGAAATAATACTAATAAAGATAACTTTGTTATCGAGATTTGCATCTCAACATTTCTACAAAAAAAAGTCCCTCATCAACTTTCAAGTTTGGGGAGTATATAAACTGATAGTATGTCAATTCAATTCAGTAAAAAATGAGCACCTGCGTAGATCTGCTACAACCATTTGAAAAAAAATATTGTTGAATTTCAATTCACATGCTTTTCGTTGCTGTGTATCTAGAAATGTCCTACGATCTACAAGTTTCGCCCTCTCATGCATCAGGTTGATAGGTTAAGAAATGAAATCTGAAATGAACAGGAAAATGGAATATTTCAAAGAACACTCTTAATGTATTTATTTTTACTGTATAGAAGCATAGACCAAAGTGAAGAGCTTTACTTTTCATCAAAATATATAAATATAAATAAAAAATTTCTGATTGTTCTGTTCTAAAATCGCAGTCCCAGGAGATCAGACGTTTGTAAAAGTGTACAACTGGTATTGGGGACATGAAAAATACATTAATCTTGTATTTCATAACCAAAACTTTCGTTGTTTATCTAATTGTTCTTCACTATTTTCTTCTCTAGAATGGGTATCTCCCAAATAGGAAAGTTCAAGTTAGTGTATATTCATAATTTATTCTCAGGATTTTATTTGAAAACTTGAGTACTTACCTATTATGTCTTCGCCATCCTGAAGGAAATAAAATGAAGAAGTAATGATTTCTCTTCGTAAACGAATCAACAAAAACTTCTCAGCGCATTTTTGCAATAACCAAAATCGGTCATGTGATTTCAAGGTCCATTGAGCCTTATCATCAGGAGGTCACATTATATCAAACACTATTTTAACAGAGGTCCATGAGGAGGAAAAGGAGAAAAATATTTTCGAGTCGGAGGTAATACGATAACTACATCACAAAAAAGTAAAATGAGATATCAAAAAATCCAAATTTTCCGAAATAACTTCAAAGTCCAATTTTTTGGTAACTTTTATAGTGTGCCCCTGCGGATTGAACTAAAACTGTATCTATTACCATTTCCAATACCCCCGTGGTGGACATCCCTATATTGTGGATGTTAGACACCTCTAAACAATCAAAAATCACCCAAACAAGTAATATCAAATTCGTGAATATTCTAGAATTTTAGGAATCTTTTACATTTCGATTTCTAGAACTTCTAAGGAAGTAAGAACTTGAACATTGTGAAGCATTTATATCGTTTTGTAATAGTATAAGATAATTTTTATTGCAACATCTCATTATGGAATTTTTGAAATGTATAATGTTCTGGATAACTCATTCAATAGGGTAGATAAGTTCTTCATCAATATGAAAATAAGATAGTCAACTGCAGTCAATTGCAGCAGTTTCAACATGTATAATAGTATATAGGACCAAATCTAGAACATTGTACATTCCATAAAATTTGAAAATAAGTTCATTTAATAAATTCCAGAACATTGTCTACGATTCTGAAATTTTCCAGAAAGTTTTAGAACATTCAAAAATATTTTTGAATACTGTTATTTTCTTTTTTATTAATAAAACTTCTGAAAGTATTGTATCATAACAGATTATTCTTCAACAATATATAGTATTTTTGAGTGTAACTTCCAGCTAAATTTGGTATTTTCGAAATGTTTATCGATATGACCCTAGCCAAACTAGTTCCAAACAACGCCTACGCAATATTTTTCCATGACTACTCATTTTATCGATGGTTGAAGTGAGGTAGTTGTACAAATCGATGTCATAATGTGTCAATCTGCAAACAGAACAGGGACTATTTAAAAATTAATAACAATAAAAATCAATTTTTTTATTAAAATTGCATTATAAAAATATAACCTGATGATGAGGTCAAATGGAAGCCACCTGAGTAGTGATAAGTAGTAGATGAGTAGTTATAAAAGAGCAAATTTTTCTATTCAAGGCAACTGGAAAAGAACAATTTTATTGTCGCCAAATATTATGTGTCTGATAGTTTCCTCATAAGGTTTTCGTTCAAACCTCTCAGTGTGTAATAAATTGATTAGTACAAAAACCCAGATGCTATTGAAGTGTCAGTGTCAGAAATTCCATTCAATGTATCTATTGAGTGACTGAAATGAATGAATGAAAGCTCAACCAACCCATTTTTGGGAGAATCGCGTTTAACCTGCTTACACGAATTGGTAACATGAAAAAACATGTTATAGAACGATTCACTGATTTCAAATATTAGCGACGAGTACCTAAAAATCTTTAAATCTGCTATATTGTTTATTTACCTCTGGTAGATATTGTCTCAAGGGGATGTTTATAAATTTTAATATATGTGATTCTAGTCTACTTTCATCATTATTGATATTGATTAAGATATATTATTTTATATCTGTTTAATAGAATAAGGACAATGGAATAATATTTTCATACCAAATAACTTTTATCAGTTTCATTATGTTTAACATTTATGGATATAGTTTCATTAGGTTATAAATTCCTGATGTTTTAAACTATGTGTTTTTATGATATATGCCCTATGGTGCTAGATAACATTGAATACAGGTCTCTTACCCTTTTTCACTAATAAAATTGGCAAAAAAATAGCCCACCTGTTATATGTGTAATGTGGACTGTTGAAATGTGTTGGATATGAATGCTGGCGTTCATTTTTTAACCAAGGAATGAAAAATGGTTGTCCATATTGTACTGTGAAGAATTATATTGTAATTTCATTTGAGTTATAAATTGTGGACCATTCGAACCTATAATCTTTTATCTTCTGCAGAAAAGTCTATATTCTTCCTATCTGCTAGGTATGTAAGTGAGAATTAGGTGAATTAACTTATTTTACAGGTTAGTATGAGAAACATACGATAATGTAAAATAATTGAAAATTATTAATAAATGTCTATAAACGATAAACCGAATTTTCATTTCTTCTATGCATGTCTTCTATATAGTGTAACTAGAACGAATAATAATTTCGAATGTAGTAATTGCAGTATTTGGGTTTTTTTTTAAATTATATTTTACATTATTTTATTCTGGGTAAAATTCTATAAAAAAGTCTAGAACTTGAAAATTCAACATTTTGATCATGAAAGTACATAGGCATGGAAATAAGGGGATTTCTAGGCATAGATATAATTTGCTGAAATTTCAGTGTTAGGGCCAATTTATGCACAATCAGTATCACAGTCCTAGTCTTAGTCTTAAGAAATCTTTATATTTATGCATCACAGTCATTAGCTTGGAAATTGAAAATTGACAGGTGACAACACTGCCCTTATTGTCTTTAAATCCCAAAGGGAGTAATTTTTTAATTATTTCAATAAGAGTAGGTACCCTCTTCCTGGCAATTTTTTCCCGAAACACAATAAACAATAACAAATAACAAGAATCGCAAGTCAAAACATGCACATGCGCATTGTGTATGTCGTCCTTATCAAAAGCATAAAAATATGAAAATTGCCAACTTTGAAGGTCAAATTCTTATGACTATGATTGAGACTAAATCTAAAGAAATTGCATAAATGCTCGCACTGAAATGTACAGTTTTAATTTGATTTTATGATTAAGACAGTGATTAGGACTATGATAATGACATTGATGCATAAGTTAGCCCCATACACCTAAGATACAATAGTGATGAATGCATATGCTACGCGACCAAGATAGGAATTATATTAGTTGTCATACAGGATGTAATAGAAAATATGGAGGCATAGACAGAATTTACTGAAATTTTAGTAAGGATATAATCGAGTATTGATTGCATTCAACTCGACCACGATAAGTATTCATTAGTTGATATACAGGATACAATTTAAAATATCAGGGGGTTTCTAGGAATCTACATAATTTGCTGAAATATTAGTATGGTACACCTGAGGTATATTAGAGTAATAATTGCATTATGCGCGATCATGAGTCCTTCCTCAATCCAGTCGCATAACCAACTGATTTAGATATGAAAATTATTGGAACTGTGCTGTAAAGTGAAAACTACGTATTCAGCTCATCAAGGGTTTACATAGAGATACATATATTGAGGCCTGCAAGTTAGTGGTATGAGTGATGGCGCCACTGAACAAAAAGAAAAAACCCTAAAATAGGTTTTCGTTATCAGTGTTGCCATGGTAATATATTTCTGGAACCTTGTTTTGGGGCATTAACTAAGGAACGTAAACATGAGATAATACATAGCTTTACTGTTCAGAAATAACAGAGCATTATCTGCGTTTTGCATGAGTATAGGTTTGTGAAATGAGTTAATTAAAAACAAGCAATTTTCAGAAATTCTTCCTAATTATTGCAATGTTGCATCGGAATTAGGTGCTATAAAAGAATTTAAAAGTACTTTTCGAATGTCTATATCATGATTCACAATCCATCTGGTTTTAGTTACTAATCCTGATTGATTTGACTATCTTCATCTTCGAGAAACCCAAGTGCATTCCTGTTGCCTCGATCAATAACAGAAATATCACTTTCTCGAACCCATTGACTTTGATTTTCCCTGTAATTGTTCATGTGATGTATTAAAATAGCAGCATCATCATTTCGGCTGTCCGAAAAGTATGGACTATGTAAATCTAACACAAAACTAACTGCTGCTACAACTAGGACCAGTCTTTAAAACTGCACACTTTTTATGAATTGAGTGTGAATGTCTCTTGCTACAGGAAAGTTAAAAATCGTAGGCTCTTTGAAATATATAGTCAAGATGAAGTTAGCCCTTTGCACCTAAGGTTCATGATTACAACATATTTGCGATCTCTGTTACTTTATGCCTTCGGATAAATTCCTTTCTTTCACGTGCCTCATCCAATGTAATACCCATCGTTTTCAGGTATAAGTCAAACTCACAGATTGTCTAGAAATATGGTTCAAAAATGATTTGATAAAATTGTCTCAAAAGCCTTGTCGCAGTTTAACTAAAAACGTGATAGGTTTTTTTGATTACACCAAGATTGAAAAAAAACTTTGTAACATCTCCAGTCACACAGCCTGTATATCAACTACGGCAATTTCTACCGTTGTAACGAGTAGAATACAGTCATCAAGTAGTCGATTATACCATAACCTAAAACTTCAGCAAATTCATGCCTATAAGAGAGCCCTTTACATTTTCTATCACATCCTGTATATCAACTAATGCAGTACTTACCTATCGGGGTCGCGTAGCATGCCATCATCACTAAAATGGCTCACGAGAAATATACTAGGGTCTAGGGTTTCAGCAAATTATATCGATGCCAAAAAACCCCTTCATTTCCGTGCCTAGTCCTTTATCGTTGCCCGGTTTCTACCAGAAAACGACCACTGTTTCAGCTATTATATTTACGGCGGTTGGATTACATCAGCCAGATGTGCCAGATGTGTTGAGAAACATTGTTGAAGGGTTGACAAGTATCAATCATTGCTACTGAGATGATGAAGATGTTGAATATTCAGTGATCGATTCTATTATACTTATTTTTATTTATATTTATCAGAGCATTCTGTATTTGTATTATGTCAGATAATTACTGACTTTGACAAGAAAATTATTAAAAACTTTTCATCAAGTTCAATACTGTTTTCTCGAGTTAAATCTGCTGATAACAGGTGATGGGCCCATGCTCATTGTAAATTGACTAATTGATTGATTAAGACTTGCGAAGTGCTGATATTAAAGTCAACCTCAGAAATACTCATACATTCTGAAAAGTACGAAGTATCATGGACAAGTTTCCCAAATTCGAAAAATTACATGGACTGGCCAATTTCCATTCTTGGAGAACAATGGTTTTTGCATATATGGATTTATATAATTTGTATAAAATTGTAACTAGCGAGGAAAAGAATCCAGCAGAGTTTCCACCCGAAAAAGATAGTACTGCGGAAATAGTGCGGATCTATGAATCTAAATGCGAGGACTGGCGGTACAGACATTCTCTATCAAGGGCTTTCATTCTTTTCAATGTCGATACCAATATTACTCCACAAATCACATGTTATTCAGACTCTTGGGACATGTGGAGAGTATTGAATGATTTATTCGATCGAAAAAACGAATATTCATTGCACGCTTTAGTCAAATCTATTGTTGGTATCAGATGCGAGTCCAAGTTCTCTATACCAGATCACATTGCTAAATACAATGAATTGTGGTCTAGGTTGGTCGAAAGAACTTCTAAAACACTCAATGAAGAAAATGACTCACTAGAAGCCGCCCTCCGTCCATTAGCAATTTCGATGAAAGCTAAAGGTTCTTTTTTCTTAACCACTCTACCAGAAGAATTGGATAATGTAATTGACAATTTGAAAACGAAACAAAATGTAACATATGATGATATATGTACAAGGTTGTTGGAACTATCTACTGCGGCGTCTTCGTCTCAAGATAATCAGGCCTATATAATGAGAGATAGATATGATCGTAAAAATCCTCAAAAGGAATGTATTTATTGCAAACAGCATAAGAAATGGTACAGAGGACATACCATAAAAAATTGTCGAAATAAAAACAAGAAGATGGCGAATAATGTGGTTATTGACTCAGATGATGATGATGTTGCATATCCAGCTTCAACATATCCCATCAATGTATCGAGATGGATATTCGATACAGGAGCGACATCGCATATGTCAGGGAACAAGCAAGCTTTTTGTAATCTCAAACCATATGCTGGATCTATTCGATTAGGGAATGACAAACGAGTAGAAGCTACCCATGTAGGCAATGTCAAACTCAATGCTTTATTGCCTGGTGGTTCGAAACTCAACGTAACATTACACGATGTCCTATATGCTCCAGAATTAAAATGTTCGTTGATGTCCTGGGAAACGATGAAAGCCAAGGGAATAACTATGAAAGGAGAAAAAGACATAACTTTTTGGAAGGATGGAAAGATTATTGGCTGGGTAGTTTCGAAATTCAAAGAAAATGTATTCCAAGAAGTTCATGAAGAGTCATCAAACCTCAGTATTGTCACATGGCACAGGCGATTGGGGCATCTTCCGATATCCTCCTTCAAAGAACTGGGACGGGCTGTAGCAGATCCTGACATATTGCCAAAAGATCGACCGCTCATTGATTGTGAGGCATGTGAAACATCAAAAATGACAAGGAAAATTTCGAAAGAGCCTGCCAATTCATGTTCAGATATTTTGGAGAAAATTCATTCAGATGTTGCCGGCCCCTTTTCTACAAAATCAGTAGGAGGAAAGTTATATTATGTAACTTTTATTGATGAATTTTCCAGATTTACTGAAGTGAAATTCATCAAACATAAGGACGAAGTGGAAACAGCTGTTATTGAATATATCACACGAATCGAGCGTTATACAGGAAAAAAGATAAAATCATTCAAATCCGATAATGGGGGTGAATACTGTTCCAAATCTTTGCAAGATTTTTTCAGATCTGTTGGAATCAAAACCGAATACTCCATCCCCAGAATACATGAAACAAACGGTCTAGCAGAAAGAATGAATAGAACGATTACGACGATGTCCAGAACTTTCCTTGTTGATTCGGATTTACCACAGTCATTATGGGCAGAAGCGGTTGCACATGCTGTATATACGAAGAATCGAATACTTCATTCCTTCAATAAAAAGACTCCATTCGAAATGTTTCATGAAAAAAAACCATCAATAAGTCACTTGCGCTATTTTGGACAGAAAGCGTATGTTCACGTTCCTGCAGAAGCTCAGAAACCTGGTAGTAAATTTCTTCCGCGGGGTGTGGAATCTGCGGTTGTAGGCTACAGTGACAAATTAGGTTGGTACCGATTCTGGACTGGTAACAAGGTAGTTTTGTCTAGAGATTTCAAGTTCACTCCTGAAGAAGATTTCATCTTCATTCCACCACAGAAAAGAAAAGAAAATTTGAAAGCTGAAGAGGAAAACAAGGACTTAGTGATAGACAAGGAGAATATTGAAGAGACAAATGAAGTAGAAATGTTAGAAATGCAACCATCGACTTCCAAAACCATAAGAAGAAGTAACAGAGAAAGTAAACCGCCGTGCCGTTATAGTGAAGAATCATGCAAATTAGCCATTGACGAGCCCACTTCTTACCTAGATGCGATTTCATGTGCCGAATCTGAAATGTGGATTCGTGCAATTGATGAAGAACTCGAGTCAATGCAGAAAAATGATGTGTGGGATATAGTTACTCTTCCATCAAGTAATAGAGCAGTAGGCTGTCGATGGATCTTCAAGAAAAAATGGTCAGAAGTGGCAAAAATTCCAAAGTATAAGGCAAGACTGGTGGCACAGGGTTTTAGTCAGAAACCTGGAATCGACTTCGATGAAACTTTTGACCCAGTTGTTAGGTACGAAACAATTCGAATACTCCTTGCACATGCTGTCCACAATAGAATGCTAGCAAGACAACTGGATATTAAAACAGCATTCTTGAACGGTGAATTGGATTTCAACATATATATATATGAAGATTCCAGAAGGCTTGAGCTCAGAATCAGGAAAAGTTTGTCGCCTAAAAAGGAGTATATATGGATTGAAACAATCGCCTCGACAATGGAACACTAGGTTAGTGAGAGTCTTCAGAGAAATTCTGTTGAAACAATCTAATGCAGATCCATGTTTGTTTATCTCTGAAGATCGTGAACAAATGGTGGCCATATATGTAGACGATTTGCTAGTACTTGCTAAGACCAAGGAAAAGATAGATGCTATCGAGACCATTTTGCGAAACAATTTTGATGTTACTGTACTTGGATTACCGAAGTATCTTTTGTCATATCATATCGAATGGTTTGATAATCACATTGCAATATCTCAAGAACATTATATCTACAAAATTCTCTAAAAATACGATATGTTGGACTGTAATGCCATGTCTACCCCGATGGATGTTAGTGCTAAACCATGTAGAGCTCAACAGGAAGATAGAAGAGTTGACAAGACATCATACCAGTCGAAAATAGGAAGTTTATTGTATCTTTCGATGGGAACTAGACCAGATATAACTTACTCTGTTAATGTTCTCTCGCAACTTTGTGTGGATCCCTCTTCAGTCCATCATAATATGGTTCAACATCTACTTCGTTATCTTAAAGGAACAATGACAAGAAAGCTGATATACAAATATGCATCTTCACCAAATATATCGATGTTCAGCGATGCGTCATATGCAAACTGTCCTGACAATAGAAGATCGTATAGTGGATATGCCGGGTTCTACGGTGAGGCTCTTGTGTCTTGGTCAACCAAGAAACAACAGTGTGTAGCGGTGTCAACAACAGAGGCAGAGTATATGGCTTTGTCTGCCGCCTGCAGACAAGCAGTTTGGATGACCTATATTTTGAAGGAGTTAAACATATTGATGTACATTATCATTATGTTAGGGAAAGAATATTGGAGAAATAAGTGGATATAGCTTATGTCAGTACAAAAGAAAATTATGCTGACTAAACCACTGAGCAGAGATTTACTGAATAGATTTTGAGTCAAGTTTATGGAGAATCTTCACTGAGGGAAAGTGTTGAATATTCAGTGATCGATTCTATTATACTTATTTTTATTTATATTTATCAGAGCATTCTGTATTTGTATTATGTTAGATAATTACTGACTTTGACGAGACAATTATTAAAAACTTTTCATCAAGTTCAATACTGTTTTTTCGAGTTAAATCTGCTGATAACAGAAGATCTATAATCATATGAACGATATACAGGTAGTCTGTCATTTTCAATTGAACAGGAAATTCGTTTTTTAGATCCTTTGCATGTGTATTCAGTCAGGTTTGGTATTTTTAATCAAATTCTACTGGATTCAATACTTTTTGATTCCATTTAGTAGTCTAGTATTCTCATTTTAAATATCCTGAACCAATATGCCAATAAGAGCTTTTTGCGTTGGGGTGTGAGTAATGCCTATGAGGCGCCGTTTGGGTAAAAAATGTTTTTGTAAATATATAAAATTTTGGTTGATATATTTATTAGTTCTGCAAATGGGAAGCACATTGTCCTAAGTCCATTTTGACCATTCTCCAGGAGAACCAAATATTAAAAATGCAATAATGCAATATGCTTTTGAAATAAGGGAAATTTTTACGTTTGTCTCTATTTCTACTAGGTCGACTTAGTATCTGTATACCTCTAAATATTTATATCGAAAAAAACGTGATTAAAACTACATGAGTGTAGTCAAATTCGCCTGAAATTGACTTAGGACAGTGTACTTCCGATATGCAGAGTTTTAGCAATATTTTTCATTTTGCTTTCCGATATAGGTATTAATTTTTGATCAAACACAATATATTAACATTTTCAGTATTATAAATATATAAAAATGGTAATTCTCATAATACTATTATTGTTTTTTTTCTAAATTCGATCTATTTTATGTCGTCATGAGATGGCGCAACCGACGCGAATTAGTACAGACTCCAGGTTATAGTAACATGGCAAATTCATTAGCTCTTAGTGATATTGCAGTCGCCAAGCAGAATGCATTCTCAGAATATTTCATTAGTTTCTATGAGTAATCACTGGATTATTCGAAGTCAAATACCTGAGAACTGAAAAAGACAGGAAGACAATTGGGACAATGGACTAGTTTTCATTTTTTTTATGGATAAATTCTAAAAATTTAAGAAAAATAAAACAAAAATGTGTAAGAATCATTGAAATAACTCTAGAAATAAAAAAGTTATGGGACTTTGAAGTTGCGCTTGGAAGAATAATTCCATAGTACGCAGCGCTCTAGTGTATGACGTCACGCCACATGAACGACACGACTGGTATTCGCAGTTTCGCAGAGTGCTTACAAATTTATCGGTGCACAATCACTTCGTTCGTGTCGTGTATTGTTCATTACACGATGGCTGAAATTAAAAAAAATATACTACAAATATTGTATTGTGCCTATGTGTAAAAGCACGACAATTAAAAACCTCAATAAATTGTTTTTTCATGTACCAAATGACATGAATAAAAGGAAGAAGTGGTGCAAACTAATGAGGCGTGACTTAATTTGACCTAAAAGTACTACATATGTGTGCCTTGGCGCGGCTAAGGATCTAATACGTAATTATTTGAGGAGTGGCGATCTCAGATATGTGGCGTGACGTCACAGACGAGTCGGAGACCAAAGACGTTCCGCGCTACAATAAGTAAGTTTAAATAATCTATATCTCAGTCATTTATTGATGGATTAAAAAAACGAAAACACTGATTCATATTTTAATTCCATCGCGTCAAATATAGCATTTTCAACATCACTAAACTAATCCATAGCACAATGACAACTGCCAAGCGTGTACTAAATCGCGTCGGTTGCGCCATCTCTTGACGACCCTAAATAAATCGAATTTATAAATATATGGGAATACACATTTTTATATATTTGTAACGCTTGAAACATAAATATATTGTGTTTCATCAAAAACGAATACCTATTTTGGAAAGCAAAATCAAAAATATTGCTATAACTAATAAATATATCGCTCAAAATCTTATAAATATATCTGCAAAAACACTTTTTACCCAAGCGGCGCCTCATATAAATGCCCATGGCTCACGGTCAAAAAGTTTGACTAAACTATCTTGAAGTGACCTCATTTCTATTTGTTTGTTTCAAATTGTGTCAAATTTTAGTACACCTGGTGACGAAGGCCAGAGCCACACTGATTTTAGTTAACAACATACGCACCTTGATCTTTATGTGCCGTTGGAAAATTGTTGATATCAATAAAAATGCGCAGTTTCAAACAACAGATAAAGTTAAGATTGAAAAAGTGTATGGGAATTCAAATGTTTGAGTTGAAAAAAATTCGGAATATTGCTAAATAACTAAGTATCAGCATAACAGACATACTAGTAATTACCTAAAATATCTAATTAGAGTCACGATGCCATCTACATCTCATGTTCAATAGACGAATATTAAATGCACGCGAATATTTTTTTTTTTTGGAAGCACAGTGTCGCACTACCGATCAAAAATATTTTATAAGTATACGTATACTTGATTGGATGCACTAAAAGTATCCAACAGTTACCCTCAATTTTGAGTATACTCAAGCAGATATCGGTACCTGTCAGAAGCCGATAATTGATCAACAGTGCTGATAAAATTTTGGAGGATAACACTTGAAATTGTTCATACATTGTCAGAAAAAAGATTATTAGAACAAATGGACATACTGGTTTTCAAAACTATTTTGACGCACTTTATAACGCTAACAGTTGAGTATTTCTGAAATATGAATTTTCGGGCATTAACATCTTCATGGGCCGTAGTGGTCGTGATGGTATAGCGCACACCTCTGAATCATACGGTCGTGGGTTCGATTCCCAGCACGGTCATCAGTCTCGTACATGGCATCACAAATTATAAGGTAAGGTCTATGTCTTCCCTAGCTCGCACCAGTCTCTCGAGGACTTCTCACGGTTGCGCGTTAAAGAGTGCATCCGGTTAACTGCCACTGCACTGCCACTTCACTGCCACTGAACTGCCACTGCATAGCACTGCCGCATTGCCACGTACAGGTTCGTATTTGAACATAAAATGTTGAGGATGGCCAAAGGACCCCGCTCTAATCTTATGGAAAACCGGTTTCGGTGAAAATCGTTGAAATTTCAATATGATGTAGCCCATGCCATCCTGAACAAAAGTTACCATTGCGCCAACTCTCTGAATGCCGGCGTTTGGATTGTACAGGGGGTCAAAGTTTGATTTTTTGACGATTTTTCAAAAAATCCGGAATTTAATTTTCATCGTCTCGATCTGAATTTTTATAATGGAATAGTCCACAAAATGTTCATCTAAAAGTTCAAATAACAAAAGTTTCTAGAATCAAAACTGGCGGGTATACAGTGTGTTAAAATTTGTTTTTGGTAATTTTTATCGAACTTTTTTCGAGAAAATATTCGTTTTTCTGCAGATCCATAAGCAATTGATGTTACTTATAGCACATGAGAGGGCGATCATATTTTGCATTCGAACCAACCATCCAAGTATTTGGAAGATACGGGGCGATCAAAAATATATTTTCAATTTCGGACAAATGTATCCCTTTGTATAGTCAGCTTCCACCAATAAATTTAGTTGATTTTTTGAAACTATGTAGCTAATATATATACAAATGTGTCAACGTCTGTGCTCATTAATCTGAATCCAAATAAAGTTGCGGCGATGGTCCAAAAAATATGGGGAGGGGATGTTTCGGAATAATTTCCAGTGCTTACCTCGCGTAGGTATAGTATTTCATCGATTTCTCGAATAATCAAGTATTCCTTCATAACGGAGAATAATATTGTTTCCTAGACAAACTTCGAAACAATTCAATGACAAAATATCTGAAATGAGAATTCATGAATATACAAAGGGTGCAACTCAGTCTCATTCTGTATATTTATTTTCGGGCATATGCATGAGCATACGAATACGATTCAAGTTTCATACAGTGTATGAAAATTACAAATTCTATGAGGACCATCGTTTTTATATTATGTTCCAGGAACATACAGGGTGAAAACAATTTTCAAATTTTTTTACAAAGGAATTATTGATTATTCGAGAAATCGATGAAATACTATACTTCAAACCCCTGTATAATTCAAACCGTGGCATTCGCCAGGTAGGCACTGTGGAACTTTATGATCAAGAATGACTCATCTACATTATGTCAGAAAAAAAAATCACGCATGACTTTAGAAATCATTTCAAAATTATTCCAAAACATCTCCATATTTTTTGGACCATCGCCGCAACTTTATTTGGATTCAGAATAATGAGCACAGACGTTGACACATTTGTATATAATATATGTTATGATTGAATACTCTCGTGACTGTGAAATTATAACTTCCAAATAATTTGGGTAGCAGTCAGTTGACCAGAAAAGTTATTTAAATCTTCGTTTTTTTAAGTCGAGCTTTCGAAAAATTAATTTTCTTCTTCAAGACTATAACTACAATATAATGTAAATGAGTATAAATGGTTATTAAATAGTGGAGTAAAACTTACTAACATGAAATTAAATGAAATTTACATCAATGAAGAACATGAAAAACTGATGTCATTGTCAAAAATTACAGAGGCAGAAATGATGTGATAGAATGATGAATGGTGTGTATATATATATATATATATATATATATATATATATATATATATATAGAATGCGTAAAAAATTGTAGAGATGAACAGAGAATTCCAAAGAATGATTTAAGGAGGACGAATGTTGAGAACCCATGATACAGCTAACAAAACCCATTATAAGAGCTTACCACACGTCTATGATTTAACTACAAAATTAATTAATGTTCTCAGATATGAAGAGGTAAAAATTGCTAAAACAAATGTCACTACTATTTCGAAACTACATTCAACATTGAAAACTACAATACCAACAATGTTTAAATATAATATAATCTATGAAATTCCATGCAGAGACTGCAATCGAGTGTATATTGGTCAATCGAAACGAATGCTAAAAGTTCGCATTACCTCACATAAAAGTGATTCAAGAAGAAATATAAGATATTGTGCTTTATCAGAACATACCATAAAGACCATCGTATTGACTATGAAAATGCGAAAGTACTTGATGTGGAAAGTAATTTGAGGAAAAGACTCTTTTTGGAAATGGTTCAAATTAATAATGCAACTAATTCAATCAACAAAAAAACTGACATTGAAGATTTGAGTTCTATATATACATACATTTTACATAAAAACAAACAGGTAATTTCCAACATTTGACAATGACATCAGTTTTTCATGTTCTTCATTGATGTAAATTTCATTTAATTTCATGTTAGAAGTATTACTCCACTATTTAATTACCATTTATACTCATTTACATTATATTGTAGTTATAGTCTTGAAGAAGAAAATATTTTTTTCGAAAGCTCGACTTAAAAAAAACGAAGATTTAAATAACTTTTCTGGTCAACTGACTGCTACCCAAATAATTTGGAAGTTAATATATATTAGGTACAAAGTTTCAAACAATTAGCTGAATATATTGGTGGAAGCTGACTATACAAAGGGATACACTTTTCCAAAATTGAAAATATATTTTTGATCGCCCCGTATCTTCCAAATACTTAAAGTTGGATTATTGGTTCGAATGCAAAATATGATCGCCCTCTCAGGTACTATAAGAAACATCAATTGCAAATGGATCTGCAGAAAAACGAATATTTTCTCAAAAAAAGTTCTATAAAAATTACCAAAAACAAAGTTTAACCCTCTGTATATCCGCCAGTTTTGATTCTAGAAACTTTTGTCATTCGAATTTTTTGATGCACCTAATATTGTGAACTATTCCATTATAAAAATTCAGATCGATACGATGAAAATGACATCGCGGATTTTTTGAAAAATCGTCAAAATATCAAAATTGATCCGCTGTAGAATCCAAACGCCGGCATTCAAAGAGTTGGCGCATTGATAACTTTTGTTCAGGATGGCATGGGCTACATCATATTGACATTTCAGAGATTTTCACCGAAACCGGTTTTCCATAAGATTAGTGCGGGGTCCTCTGTACGATATTTTTTATATGATTTTTAGTCGAATTTTTGGATTATCTACACAAACAGTAGCTATGGCAAGGTGTCAAAAAGTGTCAAAATTAAAAAATTGCGGAATACAAAGATATAGGCAAAATAAGATTATGGAATTGTTGATTTCTTCGGCATATCCTCTATAACTAAAGAAGCTAGATATTTTTTATTCATATAATTAACCTTCGAAATATGCTGCTTTGATCCTATGTAACCACCCCTTTATCCTCTATCTCTTACTGTTACCGAGATATCCATGCATAGACTCGAATTTGAATGACCCGGCATCCACGCATTTTCAAAAGTATGAGTTTATTATTATTATTAAGACATGGTCTATCATTGATGAGTGGTTGATTTCACGAATCCAAGATATTTTCAGCCACACAACAACAACAACAACAACAATATCTGACAAAGCGGAAGACGATTTGGTTGAGGCGCACAATTTTGGGTCCCAAAAGCGATCATCGTAAAAATTCTACGTCTCATTTTTGCTTAATTTTGTGTTCCTTCACTCTGTTATGGTCTTTGCGAGTGGAAGACTTTTTAGTAGGGCCCGGCCTCAGGGCAGACTTGGGATGAACTCCATAGAAATATATATTATATACTTACTCTAGATTGCTAGTCCCGCCAATTTTCACGGCGAAAAGCATGCCGCGTATGCGACCCGGTTACGATGTGCGCATGCTCGTTATCAGTGTAGTTTGGGTAGATCATTGCCAAGTTTGAAAATAATTTGCTGTTCCAATTCAGAGTTTTTCATTTATGAGGCAATAAAACATGTCATTTGAAAGAGATAAATTTGACAGCGCATTTAGGACTTTTTAAAACCGAAAAGAACCTTTTAGAGATAGATTACTCCGAATTTTAGGCGCGAAAGAAATTGATTTAAAACAATAATATACCGTAGGCTACTGTAATTATAATGACCGTGCAACAGTGCTTTTTCATCAACAGGAAGACTTGTCACTAAGATCTGTCACTCTTGTCAGAGACAGAGACGGTTTTTAGAATTTCAGATTTTCTCTTGTCGTTTTGTGTGGTGTTTGTTGTCGTTGGTTATTCTTTCGTCATTCGTGAATTTGCATTAATCTTGTTCCTTTAAAGACACTTTCTAATAAAGCCGTTTCTTCCTACAAATAAACAATGAACTGTTTAGTGTTGTGTAAAGGAAAAATACCTGAAATAAATCATTTTTGATAGATAATGAAATTTTTTATCTGCCAATATGCTTTGCTCAAAATAGCTCAAATATTATTTTAGCTTGACAAAAAAGGCATGATTTTTGTTTATTGTTTTTAAGAAGAGGCCCCAGCAGAACATTTGAGTGAGAAAATTGTAATTTGTGGCAGACATTTTCCTCATGAAGATTCATGTGAAAACGACAATAGAATAATTTTAAACGTAGTGCAGTACCAATACTGTGTCTGCGTAAGCATGCACGGCGAGTGATACAACTTTCTACCACACCGCTTATATTATGAGTTCTAGATTCCTACAAAAAGTACTAAACATACACAGAATCGCCTCAGAAAATTAATGTCAATATGGAAGTGTTTTTGTTGGATGGTAAGGAAAATGCTTCTGGTCTCACTTTTTCATGCACCCCCATTGTGAAAATTGCACTAAGGTAATACAACCAGAAATACTCGTAGAAATAGCCTGTTAATCTATTCAAATGATTTAAATTAAATGCAGTTGCGTATTTTGACATGAATCGTTCTAGAAAAAACCTCGAGTTTCCAAGCACCCAATTTTATAAATCCAATTTGTGTTGAAATTATTCATGATATTAGCTGAAATAAATTTTCATGGTTTTTTGTACTTTCAATTTATTTTCCAATCCAGTGCTTCCTTGAAATTCGCACCGACGATTTGGGGTGGTTCCGTAGGTTTTTGTTGGTTAACTACAGCTGAAAAGTGAATGTGATACCAAAAATCAGTCGCTTCAGAGCGGCAAATAATAATAATAACCATACTCTACTTTCTGATGGCCTCGGGATCATAAATATGTGAAAATATGTGAAAATATGTATTCAAATCGGCTAAATACAAATAACAGGAATAAGTACAATGAGGTTTCCAACCTTATTTTCCGAGATTCAGCATTACCGTTTGTTAATCTTCACAAGTACCATGATATTTTACCAAAACCGGGCCTGTTACAAAAATCACTAATGACGCGCATGCGCATTGCGGACTAGTCTGAACTTTTCACAACATTTTTGACATGGGAATTAGCATTCTAGAGTAAGTATATAATATATATTTCTATGGTGAACTCACGGGAGCGACTAAGATGAAAAATCGAAAACTGCACTTGGTTTCAATCTTAGGCTTCCAAATTTTGCATGGAGCATCTTCAGAGGCCAGAAAACCTAATTTCCAAAGGGAGTACTTTTTGGCCAACTTTTCACCCCTCTCCATCGCTTTGAATTCCCTCTATTTTCTCTGTTTATTCCGGTAATCTTTTTTGTGGGTGGGAAAGTGTGAAATATTGGCCAAAAAAAGTCTTCCGTTTGGAATACAGGTTTTCTGGCACCTGAAGAAGCTTTATGCAAAATTTGGAAGCCTAATATTGAACCCAAGTGCAGTTTTCGATTTTTCGCCGCTCCTGCGAGTTTTTTATTTGGTCAATCCTGAGGCCAGGCCCTAATGAAAAAGTCTACTACTAATTTTCCCGAAGTAGAGACCATAACAAAGTGAACGAACACAAAATTAAGCATATATGTATTAGACGTCGAACTATTGCGATGATCGATTTTGGGTCCCAAAATTGTACGCCTTAACCAAATCGTCATCCGCTTTGTCAGATGCTTACTAGTCACTTTCTAAACAAAATCATCACAACGGAAGACATATATAAATGTTCGAAAAAATCGGTAGACTTTTTCCTTCGTACTGGAGTCGGCCCAGCCCGATTTAAAAAATATTTGTCATTTGGGGTTTTAGAGGAATGGATTTTCACCTCACCAAACGGAAGACGTAAGTGGGTCATCGCGTCTCAGAAACCGCGGCTCTCACTATTAGCTACCTGTGTTTTAGGACGTTTCGGATCCTCTGTGAATTACGGTCAAGAGGAGGGAGGAGGAGTTCTCAAAAATATTTGCACCTCCGTCCCTAGAAAAGAACCTTCAAAAATTCAAGAATTAACACCAATTCCTGTCCACATCCACTTGCTTCTCACGATTATCTGTAAACATCACTGGAACAAAAACATACAGAAAAAACTGCTTGAAAATTATTTGAATTTTCGGTTCCATGGATTTTTAAAAGAGTTACCTTGGCATAATTATTTTGAAGGAAATCAAAACTGAATTTTAAAAAAAAATTGTGATACGCTCATGTGATTTAGATTCTCCTGTTCATTTCGTTTCATAAATATATGATGGACCATCTACAAAGGATTCAGTATCCAAAAGTGATAAGTTAAGTGAAGTTGAAAAAGGTAACAACAAATTCACCATGGTTTTATTCATTTATTGTATCTCAATAAAATTCAGATGAGATTCACAGGTAGTCAAAAACACAATTACTGTAATGACTTGGTTGATGTGTGGTGTTGCGGAGATGTTATGCCCATTTGATTTGTTTTGTAGATTTTTCCAAATTCATGCAAAAAACAAAACTTTATTGAACTGTATTTGGTAGAAAAACTGGTTCTTTATTGCACAGAGGGCACGAATGACGTTTTTATTGGAAATTACTTCAAATGCTCGGACAACAAATTCTAAAGGTACAAAGGCTATTGCTGCTAAGAGTTTGATTTCTAACTGAAAATCTGCATCGGAGTCATACTGCTGTTTAAGCCCATGTCTTTGAATTTGTCTATATAGACACTGTTTGAAATGGAAAAAACATCCTTGATTTTCAGCCATTGGAAAAAGTAACCGACAGGCTTTTATTGCTGCCAATTCAAAATCAGTTGTAATTGTTGTTACTGTAACTGTTTCCATTTTCATTCGCAATTGCTCAAAAACCTTAGTGTAGATGTTTTCCGTCTTGGAGTTAAGCAATGCATATGCTAATGGATAGGTTGTTCCACTTACACATCCATGTACGGTATATAACTGGTAAAACAGTTCAGGCACAATCGAAAACGTACCGTCCATATGCCAAACAGTGCAATTTCCAAGAAGTTCCAGGTTTCGCTTTGTTCCGAATATAATAAACTTATCCACAGTACCTTCTGATTGAAAAACAACAAAGTTTTCGCCTTTCTCAGTTTTTTGGTATTGTTCTGGCAAGAAAAAATCCTCAATTTTTAGTGGAACAGTTGGACCAATACTTTCTTTTTCTCTGGTAGACCTAATACTGTGTCCCAGGCTTGAAACGGAAGGCATTCCAAATGACGCAGATTCACTTAAGCCAGCACTATGTCTGGAAATTATAGCTCTAGGAGCATCTCTGCTTGTTCCTGCGTCCTTTTTCATTTTATTGATACACTTGCTCACCTCAAGTTTTACTGCGGATCCTTCGTGATTGTGTTCCTTTCTAATAAAAAATCTTTCTACTTCTCCGACAATGCGACAGGAACATCTCAATTTTCGCCAGTCCTCACACCGCCAGTAAGACTTAATTGGATCGGATTTTTCCTTAATGTAAAAATATCCATTATGATAAAGCTTTTTTTCCCCTTTTGTGGTATCAATAAATTCAAAATCTTTGATTTCCATCTTACAAGAAACTTGTATTGACAACTCAATTACTAATCAAAGTTGACGTTTTTGACCTTGACAACCAAAGCAAAATTCAAAATGTATCAACAATCAAAAATTGTTTCGATCAAATGTGTTTTCTGTCAAATGGTGTTTCTATCAAATGTATCTATCATAAAAATTTCGATCAAATGTATTTTCTATCATAAAAATTTCGATCAAATGTAATTTCTGTGAAAAGTACATTCTATCTTTTGTTTTTCGATCAAAAGACTTCTATCAAAAAAATTTCTATCATTTGTGTTTCGATCAAATTTCCGCCACCCACTAATACCTATTTATATTTGTTATTTTATATTTACATTTTTATTCTTTATGTTGTCAAGTAGACTATGTTTGGTAATTTTTAAATTTCACTGACGTTTTCCTCTTTTTTATTTGTATCCCCATGCTTTTGGTGGGCAAACTAATTTGAGAAAATAAAGATATTATTATTATTATTATTATTATTATTATTATTATTATTATTATTATTATTATTATTATTATTATTATTATTATTATTATTATTATTATTATTATTATTATTATTATTATTATTATTATTATTATTATTATTATTATTATTATTATTATTATTATTATTATTATTATTATTATTATTATTATTATTATTATTATTATTATTATTATTATTATTATTATTATTATTATTATTATTATTATTATAACTCAAAACGCGACAAAATGCTGGAGAGAATATAGTTATTCGTTATTTTAACAATATCCCTAAAATTGTAGCCGCTAAAAGAAATCGTGAGGACAGCAATATACCGAAAACAATTTCAAAAGATTATCCATAATTACATGGAATGCAACTGGCTACAAACATCTCCAACCTTTTTTGGAAGAAAATACCATAAACTTCGAAATACTATGTTTGTCAGAAACTTGGTTATTGTATGAAGCTGCTGTTCCTAGAACCCTTGTGCCTGATTACCAAATCGTATCGTCATTAGCAATCAGGGACAAATCTTGTGGAAGAGCCAGCGGAGGACTTGCTATTTTATTTAAAAAACAATTCAATGCCCAAATCCTAGACTCGACACCATGGTGGATCACTTGTAGTTTCAGTCATGGTTCAAACAAATTTATTCTGTGCTATGCTTCCTTTAAACCTTCTTGTGATATTAGACACACGCTTGATCTCTTTCAAACTTCACTTGATAGTATTATTGATACTTACCCTGATCGCACCTTCATTATATCTGGCGACTTTAATTGTAGAGTGGGTGAAGTGTCTACTGTGCCGGAAGAATTTCTGGGGGGCACCAACCTTTACTTGAATTCGGTAAGTTGCGATAAATTACTAACCCCGAAAGGGCATCTATTTTTGGAATTCATGGAGGAAAACAATTTTTCATTAATTAATGGTCGCATTTCGAGTGATAGACCAGCAAAATTCACTTTTTGTAATAAAAATTGCAGTAGCGTAGTTGATTTAACTTTTTGCAACATTATAAAACTCCCAGTAATTTTTGACCTAGAAGTTATGCAAAATATTTCTCTTGGCGACCATTTTCCTACCTGCACCTATTTGGACCTGTTCATTTCCCACCCTGAACAGCAATTAACCAATAAACAAATCAAAAAAACTCTCAAATGGGACGACAACAAAGTTATTGCATACCATAAGAAAGGCTGGGTTGATTCAGAAGTTAGAGAATCATCCTTGAATTTGAAAGATCTGTACACTTTATCACGTAAATACCCAGATCTGAATGCTGTCTATAAGGTTGAAAAACAGAAACATAGAATCTTCATCGCAAACAAGAAAAAACTGCATTATCAAAACAGAGTCTCTAAATCTGACAACTTGAACAAAACTTGTTGGAGTATAGTGAAAGAACTATCTAATAAGGTTAATATCCAAAGCAATATTTCACTCTCTACCCCTGACGGGGAGATCATTTCTGACACTGAAAAGATTGCAGACGTATTCAACAATTTTTTCAAGCAGGTTCCGTACGATGTTATCAATAAAATACCTAAAACAGATAATACTCCACATCCCGAAAACGAATCTTTTAATCATTTGAGAATGAATCTGTATCCATTTACAAATGAGGAATTATTAGAACTGTTATTTTCACGATTGAAAAATTCGAAATCTCACGGATTCGATGAAATACCAGCTTTTTTTGTCAGGAATGTCTTACCTCTCATCATTTCACCCCTGACCTATCTGATAAATCTTTCCTTCTGTGAGGGTCAATTCCGGAACATTATAAAGATAGGCAAAGTCGTTCTTATCTATAAAAAAGGCAATCGAGAAATAATCTCCAATTATAGGCCGATTGCGATACCGTCTACCTTCTCAAAAATATTCGAATACTCTTTTCTATATCGCCTGATGAATTTCGTTGATACAAACGGGATTATCTCCAAAAATCAACATGGGTTCAGACATGGAAAATCGACGATAACAGCAGTTCACAGTTTCTATAGTCAAATTACATCTTTGATTGACTCTGGCGAGTGCCCTGTTGGGATATTCTGTGATCTCAGCAGGGCGTTCGACTGTGTCAATCACGACATTTTGATAAAAAGATTGGCCAGTTATGGTATTAAAGACAATGCTCTTCTATGGGTCATTAGCTTTTTAAGAAACCGTAAACAGTACGTATGCCTCAGAAGTAAACAAAAAGATGAAATAATTGTTACTAAATCCAACCTTGTGGATATTGATATAGGTGTTCCACAAGGTTCCATTCTAGGCCCAGTGTTATTTCTATTATATGTGAACAGTATAAATGAACTAGGTAAAGATATTCACGTCACTATGTATGCAGACGATATATCTGTCCTTGTTGTGGATAAATCTGATGAGATCCTTGAAAGAAAATGCAATGAAGCGATTCAGTCCTTGGCATCTTGGTCGTTTGAAAACTCCCTTTTTTTCAATATCGAGAAGACACAGTATCTTAGGTTTCATAATAGACAACGAGTTTGCTATAAACCTAATCTTGTCGTTAATGATGTGCCCATATCTCGTACAGCTACAAATGTTAAATTTTTGGGAATGAACATTGACGAACACTTAAACTGGAAAATCCATTGTACGAACCTAACTTCCATTCTGCATTCACAATGTTATTTATTGAAAAATTTGCGAACAGTTCTCACATACAATCAATTGCAGATGGTGTATTATGCACAAGTAGAAAGTCGTCTTCGATATGGTATTTGTTTCTGGGGTTGGTCCACTATGACTGATGATGTGTTTATAGCACAGAAGAAAATAATGAGATGCATTGCTAGTGTGTCTAGTACCACCAGCTGTAAAGACCTATTTATTAATCACAAAATATTGACACTTCCTTCTTTATATTTATATGAACTATGTCTCCATATATTTAGGAATAAGGAAACATTTATTAAGAACTCTGAGGTTCATCAAATGAACACTCGTAATCGAGAACTATTTTATGTACCATACAGTAAAAATGTTGTTGAATTCAATTCTCCAGATAACAATGGCTTGAGGGCTTTCAACAAGCTACCACGGGAACTCAAGGAGTGTTCTTCACTGCCCACTTTCAAAAGAAAACTCAAAGAATTCTTAATTGTCAAATGTTTTTATTCAACAAAAGATTATTTTACTAATTAGCGAATATTTTACTGTTAAATGTTTGTTTGTCTCATAAAATTCATGTTGTCATGTGATTTTCTGTTCCGTACATATGTATATATATATTAACTGACTATTCCAATTCAATGTTATTGTCATATGGAAATAAAATTATTATTATTATTATTATTATTATGATACAATAAAATTCTGTCCTGATGTGGGAACACTATCAACGGATCACAACATTCTCTACGAACAACTACAAAAAGCTATTTGGAATTCTGCTGATATAGTAGGGTTGATACATGTAAAAAAGCCTTCTTCGCAAATATATCGAAACAAACCTTGGTTTGACTCGGAATGTTATTTTACAAAAAAGCAATTCAATGCAGCACTCAAAAACTGTAAACATCATAATTTTGCAGAACCTTTCAAATCTGATTTTTTATCAACAAAAAGAAGTTACAAAAATTTAATTGTGAAAAAGAAACGTGACTATGACAAAGAAATACTGCTTGCTCTATCTTGCACAAAAAATTCTGCTGTTTTTTGGTCAACCCTGAAACAGTTTATCCACAAAGAAAATTATTGTCCTATTTCAAAAGAACAATGGGAAATGTACTATGATTCAAAATTAACAGAAAAAGCCATCTATAAAATTCAATATTCCGATGCCGGAAACTTCATTTTTGATTCATCTATCACCCTGAATGAAATAAACGCATGTCTCGATAAATGCAAGAGGGGTAAGTCTCCAGGTAAAGATGGAATTTGCTATGAATTCTACAAGTATCTACCACAAAACTGGCGCTTATATATCTGCAATATGTTTAATATGATTCTAGAAAGTGAAAAAACACCAATAAATTGGTCAGATGTAACACTATCAATGTTACATAAGAAGGGCCCAAAACAAAATCCGGAAAACTATAGGGGAATCGCCCTTTTGTTGTGCCAAACTTTTCACATTGATTCTACTCTAAAGAATTTCCACTTTTTTGGAAGTCAACAATATTCTTTTGGAGTGTCAGTCAGGATTTCGTCAGAAACGTGGCTGTCTTGATAATATTTTTATCCTCAATTCGTTGATTCAAATCCATTTGAGACTCAAGGCTCGGAAAGTATACGTTGCGTTTGTAGATTTTAAACAAGCCTTTGACTCGATCAACCATGGCCTGATGTGGGAAAAACTTTATAAAACTGGCATTAGCGCAAAATTAATTCGAATAATAAAATATATGTATGATAACGCAACAATGTGTATAAAAACGGTTGACTCCGCTACCAAACCATATGATATTGCTGAAGGAGTCTTACAGGGTGAATCCCTCAGCCCTTTACTTTTTTCCATATTTCTCAATGATATTGAAGAGTTCTTTTATTCTAAGGGGTTAGAGGGGTTGAACATTGACAAAAGAGTGAGTCTTATGATGCTTGCATTCGCTGATGACTTAATTTTGCTTAGTGATTCTCAGCAAGATTTGAATAGAAAACTCAAGTTTCTTCAAGAATACGCTGACTTGAATCATTTAACAGTAAACAATCAAAAAACAAAAATCATGATATTTAGCAAAGGCGCATATTTTCATAACACAAACAGACATAATTTTTTTTATAACAACCAGCAATTAGAAATAGTGAATAAATATACTTACCTAGGGGTCGAATTTTCATCATCTGCTGTTTTTCGCGAAATGTCTAAAAAAGCGGTGACAAAATGCAAACAAGCTTTCGCTGCAGTCACAAGTCTAATGGTGCAAACAAAAATGAACTATTGGCCATCCAGAAGGAAATTGTATGATAGCGTTATTTTACCCTCGTTAACATACAGCATAGGAATTTGGGGTTTGAGATACGACGACCTTATCGAAAAGATACAAGTGGGATTTTTCAAGAAACTTCTTTTTTTGCCCCTAAATACACCTGATTATTTGGTTCACCTTGAAACTAACACAGTAAAATTGTCGGTGCTAATTTTTAAGGCGGCGTTATCTTGGTTGTTCAAACTAACTTCAATGACCGCCAGTAGACTTCCAAAAATTTGTTTTCAACGACTCAAAGCACTAGACCATAATGGTTGCCCTAAGTACAATTGGATTCGGCAAATAAAAACTTATTTTGAACAAATTGACTGTGTGGACTTTTTTGAAAGATGCCTCAATGGTATGGTTCGTTCTAGGGAAACAATTCTTGAGTTAACGGAAAGGTACCAAAATATGCTCATCCAAAGGGATGTTGACATTTTATCTCGTTCATCGTTCTTGCTGTTTGCTCCAAGCTTAACTTACCCCAACTTACCAAACTATCTCTCTATGAGGATATCAATTTACCAAACGAGAATAATTGCACAACTTCGAGCTTCCAATAAAAGGTATTTAAAATTAACTTGTTATCAAAATACTCACATTATCCAAACTAATGAAATATGCTCTATTTGTAATTTATTTAAAGATGAGAATATTGAGCATTTGTTTTTTGAATGTCATTTTTATAGTAGCTTGCGTGAAAGCTTCTTAAAAAAAATGGTATAAACAGTATCAATGACTTGGCCAGCGCATTGGACACTAACTCCTTCCAAACCATTTCTGCAATGACCAACTTCGTTGTCAGTGCAATGCAGGTGCGATCGTTTCTTCGAAATGAATGATTTTTTTGTTTTTGTTTTTTTTGTTTTTCAATTACCTTAGGAATATTGTTGCATTTCTCTTGTGATCTTCATATTCTTGTTAGACTGTCTTATTTAAGCTAATACTTGTACTATGTACTATTTGCTATCATTGTTAGATATATTATGTAAGTGTGCGTTTTGCTTTATACATGAATATTGTAATCAACCTTGTAATGAGGATTTTAGTTCCTTAAATACAATAAAATCTAATCTAATCTAATCACTTATAATCTCCCAAGTGCTTGAATTATTTCCAGAAATTTTTCGAGTACATGAATTTTCTTTAAAAAATCGGTAAGAAAATTTCACACCAAAATATATTTAATTTATGTTAATTTCATTTTGACTTGGAGATTATTCAAGACAAAACAAGTTATAACATCAGTGGACCATGAATGGCTTTTGTTGACACAATGACAGATAGGCGGTGTGTTGAAAATATATGTCTATCAGGAAAAAGCTAAAAGCGCCTTGCTGGATAAAGCATAAAAGCGCTTTCCAACTCTACTAGACGGTCCAAATTACAGACCACTGAATCGCTTCAAATAAATCCAGCGGAAAATGAAGCACTTTATTTATCTGTAGCGACTGGAAGACCTGCCAGCCGTCTATTACGTGCAGCGTAAAAGCGGCTGCAGGCGCTGCTTGCTGCTAGGCGCACCCATTGACAGCCTAACCTCTAACCATTTAGGCTCAATTTTCTAGTTCGTATTGTTGTAAAATTATTTTCAAGGTTTCAGAAGAATAATAAATATTGCGAAGAATCTTTTATAATTAGATGAGAAATAATGGGTAAAAACAACAAAAATATACATTATGCACACTGTGAAGAACTTTTCAAAGATAATAAAAGTCACCCATAATTGAAATACTTGACGAAAAATGAGAAATCAATCAGCGTAGTACAAAGAAAGCGTCTGGAAATTTAAACCAAGTTTTCACGAAAAGATAAGTTGAATAAAATTGTTTCAAATATTAAATTCATGTAGTCAAGTATATACATTTGATTGATATAATTTTTTTATCGATGGATCTATTCATTATTGAAATGCAAGGAGCCCTCAAAATATTTTCAGACACATTCGAAAAATCTAGTAAATACATAATTATGAAATATTATCTCCTTTCATATGAAAAATAAAATTCCGTTCGTACATAAAAACAAAATGTCAACTATCACATGTAAAATATTCGACAGAAAAATTTCCACCTTTTAATTTTGCCCAGGATAACATGGAGAATAAACATTTCCGGAAATTTTTTGGGATGTCATGGCAACAAAACAAATACCAATTTTTTGATTGGCTAAAAAGGCGAGGTGTAAAATTTTCTGTAAAATTCTCGAAATGTTTTTGTTTGCCACAGGTTTCAAAGTTGTTGTAGGACTTTTCGTACAAATGTTTTGATTTTTCGGGTAACTTCAATATCCAAAGACTTGTACTAATTTTTGGCGATTTGGCATTTTCGCAAGACTTTGTTGGAAATATGGATACGCGCGACGTTTGAACCTGACAGAACCTTGACATTAAACAGTGCATAAACAATGCTATAGAATGTCTGTCCAATTTTCAAAATGTTTAAAAATACAAATAAAAGCATAAAAATGTCAAATTCTCCGTTTTCACAAAAAATCTTGCATGAAATTAGTTGCGAACTAGATGTTATTTAAGCACTCGACCTATTGTTCAACTCGACTTTCGCCTCGTTGAACAATTCTGCGTCCCGATCTTGAAATGCACTCTTTTCGTAAAAATGCATGCTCTTTCGGAAAATGTCAATTTGATGATTGAAAAGTGGGTTTGGAAGCGGAAAATAATTGAAAACCGCAGAAATTCGAAAGAGCTGGTAGCTATAGCTGCCTTCGTGGCGACATTAGTTGTTGCCTTGTAAGCACAAGGTCTTCTAACCGAAGCCACAAATGTGTGGTTGGCTTCCTGTTGTTGACTTCCTTTGTTTCTATTTTTACATCCAAGTGTTGTACATCTTCGCACTTGATTTTACCGTACTGATGAGAGCTTAAGCTCGAAACACGTGTCTACGGTTGCAGAACATTTTGAGGGTTATACCCAACAACTTTTCTACTTATATTTTCATATATTGACCCTCACTATATACATCCTTATTTGTATTTTCCTGGGTAGGATTGTCACGCTGGTAGCTATAGCTGCCTCCGTGGCGACGTTAGTTGTTGCCTTGTAAGCACAAGGTCTTCTAACCGAAGCCACAAATGTGTGGTTGGCTTCCTGTTGTTGACTTCCTTTGTTACTATTTTTACATCCAAGTGTTGTACATCTTCGCACTTGATTTTACCGTACTGATGAGAGCTTAAGCTCGAAACACGTGTCTACGGTTGCAGAACATTTTGAGGGTTATACCCAATAACTTTTCTACTTATGTATATATATATATATATATATATATATATATATATATATATATATATATTTATTTATTTATTATTGTCTGTTGTCGATATATCATATTCATGCCTAGCTTAAGTCCGCTTTGTCAATAAAATATATTTTCCTTTGACAATAAAGTATATTGATTGATTGATTGATTGATTGCTTCGATGTGCACCCGAAGTCGCCCTTACTCAACTCTAGTTAACTTCAGTGCGACTTCGGATGACTTCGGACGCACTTTGAAGCGTTTTGATCAACTTTCAGTGATATTTTCAACACATTTCACCTCTCAGGTGAAAATCCAATATATACAAATTGTATGTTTCACAGAATTTGAATATCTACGAATTGTTTATAACGCAATAGGTATGTCCACTTATTTTTAATTATAATGTATTTCGACAGTTATTCCTCTCTAAAAACACATCACCAGCACAAAAAGTCTCAAAAATGAAAATGGGATTAAATAAACGCATAACAAAACTGATGAAATCAGCGAAGCTAGAAAACGTACCCTGCACGAGGCTAGCAGCGATTTACGTCATTTCTTTGATAGTGTGAGCAGAGTGCATTAAAATTCCGCGCGCTTTTATGTGTTGATCATTTACAACTGTGGGTTTCGCTGGATTTCATCTGTATTAATGTTTCAAAATTAGTGCTAATAAGAGGTGTTTTGTTCCTGGGTATGTATACACGTCCAAAAATAATATGGAGAAAATATCCAAAACAGTTCCACGAAATCTTTAAAAAAAAAATGGTTTACTGCTGCAGGAAGCAGTTTAAATGAGGTGTCGGTGAAAATGTTTTTTTTTTGTTGTGAAGATCATTTCAATGTGAGTTAGGGTCTTTGTAAGTATTACTAACGAAATATTAAATAATTTAATGTTTACAGTTTGCAGAAGATATGGAAAACTATTAAGAATATAAGTTTAGTAAAGTTAAAGCTCGAATGAAACCGGGAGTAAAACCGCATATTTTCAGTTCGCAGTCGGATAAAAAACAACCACTTTCCTTTTGAGTAGCAAAATAAGATCAAGAAAAAGGAAAATTTGTGGAATTTTGAATAAATCTGAATTGAATATTCTGAATTGAATTATTATTATTGAATATACTGGAGTTTTATCCCAACACTAAACCATTATTTTTGACACCTCGACACGTGTTTCAATCACCAAGTGATCATCCTCAAGAGGAAGATCAAACTAAGTTTAATCTCAGATTAACCTCAGTTTAATCTTACTGTCGAGGTGTCATTACTATACCAAAGGTTCCAAACAGTGTATTACAATTATTACTATTAGCAAATATCATGAACTGCGGTTTGAATTATAGAAATACTTTTTAATTTACCAATTTTTTCAAATTTTAGTAAATATTATCACGAAATCCAAGCAAACTAAAATCGAAGTAAACCAAACATTGTCATTAGCTACTGATTTTGAAAAATATGTTATTTTAATAATAATTGCCGCTAGTTTCACCTGAAATGTAGATTTTTACACTCTTATGACAAAATTTATATAAAAGTTGAACATGATTTCGAAACAAATGTGCATAGCATCACTATTATTGGTATCAGGATCACTATATATAGTCTCTGCCATGCAATGAATTATCAAAAGATGCACGTATATACTTACTGTTTAGACTTTACTTGTTTGCGATTTTGATTAAGATTTTTGCACTCTGTTAAAAAGTCAGACACCATAACAACAGCTAATGTTGGTAAATTATGGGAATCAGTCTTTTGAAAACACTCTTCCATCATGCAGTAGCCAGTAGAATAATCAACACAGGAAACACAAGGTTATGGCTTTATTTCGAAAAAGATGCCAGGGTTTAGAGCGAAGCGAATGCACCTGTTTTCGTTATGGCGCGGGACTCACGATCGAATCGCTGACGTCACGCCAGTCGGAGAGCGTTTCCTGCATTCAAACGAATGCAGCAATTTCACATGAATATTATGGGCTGACGCCTTTCTGGAATTTCATTAAACTTCGCAGATCTAATTCTAAGGACATAATGTATGGTTTCATTGTATTTATGTGCGGTTTTATTTTTTTGTGAACTTTGTGCAAAAACTACACGCATCGGACAGAAAACCACATATTATCACTTTCCGCAATATTGTTTGTCCAGCTTCAGATTTATAAAAATTAAATATTTTTATTATGGTCTCTTTTTCGAGTTTTTCCCGGATTTTCTCAGTGGAATATGCACCGATCCGGTCGTGTAGAAATCAATTTTGTAGGTTTTATATAAATATTTACAAAAGTTTTATTGACTGCAGAACGATTATCTGAATAATCTTTGAGATATTTCCAAAACACCAAAAAGTTGTAATTTTTTACACTATTGCTTGTTGAAAAAATTCCACAAAGCGATTTTGCTGTGGCGAAAACTGGGATTTTCATTAACGTCATTAACTATCTGATACGAATTAGTATGGGCCATTTGCGTCTTTTATTTTGTGGGAAAAAAACCTCTATAGCTTTGTCTATTAATGATTTTCCGCTTCCAAACCAACTTTCCAATCATCAACCTCACGTATCACGTATCACATCACCTGGAAATATCCTGATGGCATCTTTCCTTATTCTTGGCTCATAATTAACATAATTAACGAAACAAATATTGAATTTTCGAGTTTTTTTCTATTATTTTCCACTTTCAGGTCAGGCCCACTTTTCAATCATCAGCATGAATTTTTTCACAATCTCTGAAAATTTACTTAATCTCGACTCAAATAATAGTAACGAATCTCCAATATTTGCGGTTTTCAAATATTTTCCCGTTCCGTACCTACGTTAGGATTAGAAACGTATTTTTCGAATGAGCATACATTTTTAATTATTCTGTGAAAATTTCATGATGACAAATTTTGTTATTCTCGACTCAAAATCAAGTTAACGAACATATTTTGAGAATCCGCGATTTTACATTATTTACTGCGTTCTAGATCAAATTCAAATCATTTCTCTCATCAGTATTCAAAAGGACATAATATTTTTCCTTCATCTGTCAAATTTTCCTCTTCTTCCTGTTCTTGACATCAAATTTGCTAACTTCACAAACATCAATTCGTAAATAATCATGTGATTGTATTGCGTTGCTATGAAATGCACGAAAAATGGGAAATTGAAGTTCTGTCGCATCGATCTCATGCTATTAATCATCATGAAATTCGTTGATATAGTGACAGTCTAGTAGCTCATGAAAGGCGTAGGAATTGAACATTTCGATACAGAGGTACCCATGGAAAATGAAAATCTGCATTACAACGTTTTAAATCTTTGGGCAAGTTTTCAAAATCATCGATGGCTCCATCGATGAGCATTGCGTCCTTATTTAACTAATGGAAAATGACATTGACAGCACGAATGCGCATTATTCATCGATGAATTCAAAAACTCGGCCTATACAGGGTGTTTTTTAAGTACGTGTAGAAAATTTAAGAGCATGTTGCTGACATTAAAATAAGAAGAAACGTTCCTATTAATAAATGTCCGCAAGTTATTCGTTTCTGAGATACAGAGTGTCAAAGTTGAGTTATTTATTGTTTTTATTTTTTGTGAATAATTTCGAAATAATTTTGATATTTGGGTAAAGTTTGGTACCTGGGAATATTTATTATTTAGTTTGTATAAAAAAATATATTCTTGGTAGGGGTCACTGCGAGCAACTGTTTTCGAGTTATCGAGATTTGAAATAATCGATGCAAGTGAATTTGAATGACAAGATTTTTTAATTTAAAATAAATTCAACTAGAAATTAGTTCTATCACAATTTACATAAAATTTGATTTGGTCATTGAAAAATCATCCCAGATACAATACTTTTCTCGAATATCACAAATATTTTGGAATTTATTCACAAATAACAAATATAAGAATTAAACTTTGACACTCTGTATCTAAGAAACGAATAACTTACGGACATGTGTTTATGGGAACTTTTTTTCTTATTTCGACGTCAGCAACATGCTCCTGAAGTTTCTACACGTACTTAAGAAACACACTGTATAAATCGAAGACGTTCCTGAAATGAACATTTCACTTTATATTCGTAGAAAAAATACATTACGCCATTATACAATTGACAAAACATTAAGCATCTATGTCACCGAAGTTAGCTAAGAAATACTTATAAAATCCTCATTTCACTATGACTTTTTCGTGCCTTTTTGTCTGCCTGTTAACAGATGGGTGAAGGTCGACTTCTCTTCGTCTCTTAGACTAAATGCGTCTCATTGATTTGTTATTCTACATGATTGCCGAAAAAATAGTGTACGCAACACGTCCGAAGACAGTTTTTTTGGACTCGTAGACTTCCAGGACTCGCTAGCGCTCGTCCTAGAATGTGGTCTACTTGTCCAAGAAAACAGTATTTTCCGGACTTGTTACGTGAATTACTATTTCATTATTTTCTACAACTATTGAAAATATTGAGAAAATCATGTTTCAGAGAGACATACCGTTGTCGGTTTTTTTCAATTTTAAGCGGTTTAACGATCAATAAAACACCAAGTTACATAGACTATTTTGAAGTATACATTCCAATAATTCAAATAATCACTTATAAACATTCAAATTACAAAAAATCTTCAAGACAATTGTTCGTGGAAGATAAGAGTATTTTTTCGAAAAATATGCAGAACTCGTCTTCTGAATTACGAAAAAATCATGCTTATTTGACACCAAAAAAGACATTCTTCTCCAAATTTTCATCTGAATTAAATCATTTAAACGCAATAAAAAAATTAAATACTGAAAAATCGTTTATTCGCCATTTTGACGGTTAATTTAAGGTTATATCGAAAAGTGTTAAAACAAAAGTTTCCTAAGAGGTCACGTTTCGCCGCAAATCGCAAAAACCCCTAAATTAAAAAAAAGACAAAAATAAATATTTCGTAAGCAGTATTTTCACATTGGTTTCACATGTAACACACGATATTCTTGAGAGAATGTGTGTGTGCTACGTTTTGAAATTATCTTAAAATTAATTTAATTTACAATGGATATTAAATTGATTCGTAACGGTAGTAAAATGAAAAAGTGTTGATAAAAACAATAAAAAATAATAATGAAATCATAAAATCTAGTATAGTTTTTAAAAAACAATTTAGTCTTAATATAGTGCCTTCATCAATAGATTGTAGTTTTATTTTCTAACAACCAGAATATAATCTTATTTTATTAAACTTATAAGGTCGATTTTTAAATTGTGAGGGTATGATATTGAGTATTTTTGGTGCAATATAATAAAGTGACTTTTGTATTGATGTAAAGGAGGTGTTTGGAAATGTAACATGGTTTAGGGTTACAGCACGGCGAAACTTCTTGCGTTAAATACTTATTATTCAGTATTAATCTACAAACATTTTTAATGTGCAACTGTTCAAGGTTCAGAACTCTAGCTTCCTCAAATACTTGCTCTGAGGAAAATCTTCTGTTTTTGAATAATATGATTTTAGAGGCTGAGCCCCATGCGACTTTTCCATAATTCAGAACCGACTCTGTTAGGGCCTTGTATACATTTATTAGATTTTTCTTTGGCAACACCTCTCTTATTTGGTAAAATTTATAATACATTTTTCTTAATTTTGTTGTTATATACTCAAAGTGATATTGCCATTTCAAATGTGAGTCAAAATATAATCCTAGATATTTGGTTTTAGATACTAATGAAATTTTTTGAGTGCAATTGCAATTTGCAAAGTCATGACAGTTAATGGTATGAATCTTTATTGTATTATTACAGGAAAAGGTTCGCTTATTTAAAGTAAAACACATGAAATTCGACTTGTCCACATTCAGCGTCAGTAAATTGTCATCAAGCCACGCTTTAACTTTACTCATAGCTACTTCAGCTTTTTTATACACAAGATCCCATGTAGTATCATGAAGCATAATAACTGTGTCATCAGCATAACAGACCACATCTCCTCCACATACCAATTGGAGTAGACTATTTATGTTGATGATAAATAATACTGGACCTAGCACTGTTCCCTGTGGCACACCACACTCTACCAGGCAAGACTAACTTATGAATTCTCCAACTTTAACCTTCTGAGTTCTTTCGCTGAAACTGCACTGAACTGCACTGCACTGCGCTGAACTGCATCCCTATTTTATCATTTCGAGTGTTTTCCTGTTTAAATATTTTTTTTCCTAAAAGTTTGAACCTCAACACCATTTTCCACCTGGTCCATGACTGTTACTCTTTTCTTTTTCACAAAAATTATATGCACCAGTCTACAAGGGGTTTTCGATAAATTTTTTGGAAATGTCAGGTTTGCCAACACACTATTAACACAGTAATTATCTGTTTGATGTCATTGCAGTGAATACCAACACAACATCTCCTAAGAGCTATTTTTTGTTACATTCTTTTCAAAGTAAATGAACAGTAATAATAACGGTAATTAGTAATATGATTTGTTAATTTTATTTTATCTAACCTAACTTCAAAAATCAATGTCCACTTGTATCTTAATGTTTGCAAGTCTGAAATTATTGCCTGAAAAAAGCATGATGTAGTAGTGTACCTACCAGTCATTTTGCCAACAAATAGCCATGAAAATGGGCACAAAAATAGACATGAAAAAAGGCATAGTGTGATGAGGGTTTAAGAAATGACTCACCTGATTCCATTTTATGCAAACCATTCTACTCCATTCTGAATATTCTTGATCTAAAACAAATTGTAGGTTTATTTAGCCGTTTACAGTATCAAATCTGTATAACAACCTGCTCGCAATTTGCAACCAGGATAAAATAATGTTTCTCACACCACCGAAACAACACACAGAATCCGTATCCTATATAGGTACATCACGTTTTTAATAGATTTTTAGGTTGATCACCGACATCACCGTAGTTCCTTCACTTCCCGGCTCAAAAAAGTCTTCAACACAACCGACACCCGCGTTCTAACTTATTTCCACACTTTCGCAGAGATTTCAGATAATTTTTAAGAAGAGCTGTAAATATTGAGAACGACCCCCATCACGGCTACTTATCAATTCATTAGCTTTCAAGTAAAGTCGTTGCAATTGTGTGAAAAGAGTTCAAGTATTTTTCCATTGACAACGAAGTCCCGATTAGCCCACAGCAACCTTTGTTTTTATATTAGGTGGTGATTTTGATGTGATGATTCAGTTCTGTTGTCATTTATTATAGTCGGATTCATGATGAGTGACGTTGATTGGGTTTTGGAATGATGCGTTTTACCCCTGCGGATGCTATAGGATGATGACTTGTCAATTTGTCAATTAGTATTTGAATGGTAGGAAAGCGTGAAAGTGCAGTCAATTTATTTCCCGAAAAATAGTATTTGGGTAAAAAATCGGACTCGCAATATTAGTTGAATGTTAAATTGGACATAGGGAGTCACACGAGTACGTAAATAATAATAATATTGTTGCGTATATAGGGCCACAGAATGTTTTTTAGCTTCGAGTTGGTAAAATGTTTCTACTTATTCATATGCATGATTATTTACTTTCACAGAGTATAAAGAAAGATATAGCCATTTCGCATGATTCATTAATGCTGTTGGTAGATCTTGCGCACATAATTAATAGTTATTAAATCAACTATTAATGAAAGCGATTAATGAAAGCGATTAATGATAGAGATATTTAAATTATCGAGATCGTTAATCACATTTTAATCTAAGAGTTGATTACAATATTTTTTCTTCTACCTCACTCTTGTTGAAATTGAGAAATTCAATTTTTTTTTGGCAATGAAGTTAAAGATGCTACCTACTTTCCGCAATATCTGGAAACATAAATTTATCGTCAATATCCATTTTAGCGTCCATAACATCTGAATTCGTTTATGTTTGGATGCCTTTAAAACAATCAAGCATTCATAGAAAAATCGAATATTAATGACAAATCGACCATTAATATGGGTCATAAATGGACGATTTCTCGAAATCATCCATAATTACAAATCGTTCAATAATAGGGGTCATTAATGGTTCATTTCATTTGCATTGAAGAACATTAAACAGGCATGTTGATACAAGTTTGGCCAAAAATTATATGTTTTACAAGAGATTGAATAACATACCAACAGTGTTAAGATCAGAGAACACTTATTATTATAATTAATTAGTATTATTATAACTGCAGGAAGAGAGGAAGAATATTGAAACAAAGCAATGAACTATTATGAAATTATTTATACGTCTCATAAGGTAACTAAGAGCTATAAATAATGTGTTTCAAAAAAACTGAAAAAAAATATCAAATTTGGCATAAATATGGCTGTTTGTAACCATCGGTGGACATGAAAGTAAATGTTAAAGCATAAATATTTGGTAAAATAATTCAATTAATATACATTTCATTGCATTTTGGAACAAAATGTTGGTTGAAAATTAAAAACTGTTTTTTCACAACATATCAAGATTGATATGAAAAAAATCGACAATGTCGAAGTACCCTTCTCTCCAAATATTTCCACGAGTTGGAAATTATGAGGCCAAAATCTGACAGACTACTGACAACTACTTCCCTGGCTAATGCCACGACGAATATTGAACTACATCTGACAGATATTTGTGCAACGTTCTTCCAAGAAGAATCACTTGCAAGTGCTTATTGTAAACAAACAAAAGATTATCCTTAATTCGGCTGGGGATGACCACCTCTGCAGACATGTTTCGAGGTTCTTGCCTCTCATCAGTACAAAGGTAGGTCCGACAACTTTGAGTTGTCTTGTCCTTGCACTCCTCGAGGAGTGCTAATTGATTTTCCTGGCGGGTGGCTCTGCGACTGACTTTACTGTAAGTCGCTGCTTCATCCGTGGGGAATTGTTAGATAAACAATAGATTATAATTCATTTGGCAGGGACAAGACAACCCAAAGTTGTCGGACCTACCGTTGGACTGATGAGAGGCAAGAATCTCGAAACATGTTTGCAGGTGATCATCCCCAGCCAAATCAATGATAATCTTTTTGGTTGTTCTCAATAAGCACTAGCAAGTGAGTCTTCTTGTAAGAAAGTTGCACAAATATCTGTCAGATGTAGTTCAATATCCGCCGTGGCATTAGCCAGGGAAGTAGTTGTTTTCTGTCAGATTTTATCCTCATATTTTCCACTTTATGGAAATATTTCGAAAGAAGGGTACTTCGACTTTGTCGATTTTATTCATATCATTTATTTGTACTCTCCGGCAAAACCTTCGAACTTGTTCGATTTTTTCTTATCAAGAATTGCTGAAGTATTTCCATCAAAATTTTGCAGTGATTTCCTCTTGAAAATTCCAATTCTTTACTTCGTCAATTCACAAAATTGTCAAGCTTTTATTTGAATATCTCGATAACGGTTGATTTGATTTTGGTAAAGTGAAGTGTTGAATAAGTAATGCAACTCATGAACCTTCTGTATTTTGTGCATATTTCATCAAGTCGTTTTATGTTAAAATGTATGATTAGTTTTGTCAATAATATTTATGTAGTTACTGTCACGAAATATATTTTTCCAAATCATCATATTTGTAGTATTTCTGAAGTATTATACATAAGTTCAGTCAGTTACGTCATCATCAATTACTCAAGTCGAGAAATTGAGCAAAGAGAACTACGATACCTGGAAATTACAAATGGAAGCGATACTCACTAAAAATGACTATTGGGGATATGTAATCGGTGATATTGCAAAGCCAGACGAAGCAGCTGAAGCTGAAGTTTGGAAAAAGAATGACCAGAAAACTCGTGGTGCCGATATTATTCTAGCTATACAACCATCCGAATTATGCATTATGAAACACTGCACATCTTCGAATGCGGTATGGAGAAAACTACAGGAGACTTATCAGTCGAAAGGACCTGTCAGAAAAGCAACCCTTCTGAAGCAATTGCTGTTTACAAAAATGAAGGACAATCATGGCAGACCACTTAAATGAATTTTCTAATACAGTTGATAAGCTCGAAGAAACGGAAATAGACATTGCCAATGATTTATTGTCCATTTTGATGTTATAAAGCATACCAAGCAGCTACGAAAATTTTCGTTGTGCGATTGAGGCCAGAGACGAGCTACCAAATCTGAAATCTGAAAATCAAGCTGTTAGATGAATTCAACTCTAGAAAAGGTTCAGATTACAAAAGTGATGACCAAAATGCACTGTATACAAAATCCTATACCAATCCAAGAAGCCAATGAAGATATTTGAGGTACGTCATAAACCGAAGTCAGAGACAGGAGGAGAAGCACCACCAAGAAAGTTTCCGTATAAATGTAATTTTTGTCACAAGATCGGGCACAAAGCTTCCGAATGTAGGAAGAAAGAAACTGGTAGACAACACGAAGAAGCCTTCATAGTCGAAGAACAAACAAATGTTGCCTACAGGCGGAACAAGTCCCAACAGATGATTGGTGTTTGGATAGTGGCGCAACTTCCCATATGTGTCATGATAAAACAATATCCTCCACGTTCATTCCTGTTTCGAATCGAAAAGTCCGTTTGGCAGTTGATAAATCAATAGATATTCTTGGAAAGGGTTCTGTGAACCTCGTGGTAGAAAATGGATCAGCTGGAGGCAAGAATATCAGATTAGAGAATACCCTCTATGTACCCGAATTGAAAACTAATCTTATTTCAATTTCGAAAGCAGCAACAAACGGCAGATTTACGAAGTTCTCCGAGAATCGTGCTGAAATAGTGAACCCAAACGGCGAAATTATCCTGAGAGCTAAACGAAGAGGTAAACTCTACTATGTACAACAGGCAAAATAATCATCAGCTATTGCAAATGAGAAAGCCAGTGAAATCGAAAAATGGCATCAGCGTTATGGCCACCTCAACGAGAAAGATCTGAAAGCCCTCCAATCAAAAGTTTTGGTGGAAGGAATAAATTTCAACCCATCGGAAAATTTATCAGTGTGTGAAGTTTCTATAAAGAATAAACAAACAATGATGGCTCTACTACGTACATCAACTTTAAAAAGCGAGGAATTGTTAGATCTTGTACATTCCGATGTTTGCGGACCCATGAGAGTCAAATCTTTAGGAGGAGGAGGTTATTTTGCCACTTTCATTGACGATAAATCGAGGTTGGTTCAGACTTACATCCTCAAAACGAAAGATGAGGTGAAAGAAGCATTTTTGAAGTACAAAACATTCGTAGAAACTGAAACAGGAAAGAAGATAAAAGTTCTCAGAACAGACAATGGATTAGAATATTCAGGAAGAAAATTCTCTAAAATTTTGGAAGAAAATGGTATAAAAAGGCAATATTCTGTTGCATATACGCCTCAACAGAATGGCGTAGCTGAACGCCAGAACAGGACATTGGTGGAGATGGCCAGATGTATGTTGCAAGAATCTAACCTACCACATAGATTTTGGGCGGAAGCTATCTCTACAGCGGCGTATATTAGAAACAGATGTATAACACGTAGCTTGGATAATATTACACCGTATGAAATGTGGAATGGAAAGAAACCATTGGTTTCCCATTTCAGAGTATTTGGTTCGAAAGCCTTCGCCTTGAATAAAACACCGAACAAGAGCAAATTTGCACCAAGGTTGAATGCATTTTTGTTAGTTGCTCGTCCGAATCAAAAGCCTACCGCCTTTGGGATGAACATGAGGGAAAAATATTCACAAGCAGAGATGTACGTTTCATTGAAACATCTTTCAATGATATCAGAAAGAATGATAAGTGTGAATTGTCCAACGACTTTTTATTTTTCGATCTACATTCAGGATCCGAAGAGAAAGAAAAAGATGAAGAATTTCGTTTCCCAGATAACCAAAGTGGAGGAAAAAGAGAAATAGTTGTGGAGGGAGAAATGGAAGAAATTGAGGACAACAATCCACAAGAAAGCAATGAGGTCATTTCTCAAAGAATAGAAAGTACAGAAAATGAAATGATAGATGTACACCAGCCAATTTTTTTGAAAAGAGGGAGAGGACGGCCAAAAATCATAAGAGACGGTTCAGTTGGCAGACCAAGGAAAAAATACAATCTTGTAGAAATTGAAGAAGAAGCGCAAATGTCAGCAACAGAACAAGAAAACCCTAGTTATGAGGAAGCCCTCAGAGGAGAAAATGCAGAAGAATGGAAAAATGCGCTGATAGAGGAATATCAAGCTCTCTGCAACAGTAAAGCATGGATCCTAGTGGATAAACCCTTGAACAGAAAAATAATAGGGAGCAAATGGGTTTTGAGAACGAAATACAAAGCAGATGGTGTCATCGAACGCAGAAAAGCACGTCTTGTCGCCAAAGGTTATACACAACAACCTGGTGTAGACTACCAAGAAACGAGTTCTCCAGTTACAAGACAAAGAAAGCTCTATAAGAGCATTGGCTGCTGGGCTTGGTTTGACTCTATACCAAATGGACGTAGTGATGGCATACATAAACGGTGAGCTTGAAGAAGAAATCTTCATGAGACAAGCTGAAGGTTTCATATCACCCGGAGAAGAAGATAAAGTTTATCTTCTGAAGAAATCACTTTACGGATTGAAACAATCAGGGAGGCAGTGGTATAAGAAACTAGATGCTTATTTGCAATCCGAAGGACTGATACCATTAACTTCGGATAAATGCGTATACAAAATGAGAAAGCAAAATGTTATTCTCATTATGGCTGTCTACGTCTTGATAGTCGCAACAAACACTCACGAAGTTTTTGTTGAACTGAAAAATGATTTGGCCATGACTATTACATTTTTGTTTGAGACTCGAGTTTAAACAAGATAAGTTAACAAACTCAGTAATAATTTCCCAAAGCCAATATGCCTTTGATGTTTGAAGAAGGTTTAAAATGCTGGAATGTAACCCAGTTTCCAATGGATTCGAACGTCAAATTAGTCAAGGCACCCATATCGAAGGAAGAAAAGACTGAAATGATTAATGTTCCATATAGGCAAGCTGTTGGATCTCTTATGTACTTAGCTGTTTCCACCCGACCAGACATTGCCTGTGCAATCAGTGCTTTAAGCCAGGTCAGTAACAATCCAGGCAAAGTGCACTGGACAGCAGCTAAACGTGTATTTAGATATCTGAAGAAAACTGCAAACTTTGCTTTGCTATTCAAGAAATCCGAGAAACAGTTACACGGCTATGTAGATTCTGACTGGGGAAGTGACGTGACTGAAAGGAAGTCCTACACGGGATATGTTTTCCTTCTATCAGGAAGTGCTATATCTTGGGAAGCTAGAAAACAAAAATCTGTGGCACTTTCAAGTACCGAAGCAGAGTATATGGCATTATCTGAAGCTGCCAAAGAAACTGTATATTTGAGAAATTTTCTGTTGGAACTTGGTTTTCCTCTCGAACCAGAAAATCCAACGAAGCGTTATTGTGATAACCAGGGTGCACAAAAACTAATGCGCAATCCTGTTTATCATTCACGCACCAAGCACATTGATATCCGTTACCACTACATCAGAGAAATATTCGAGAAAGATCATGTAGATATGTTCAATATATTTCGACTCACGATATGGTTGGTATCTTCACGAAGGCAATTTCTAGACCAGCATTTGAGAAGCATTTGAAAATACTTAGGATCGGTTCACCACGTTGAGAGGGGGTGTTGAATAAGTAATGCAATGTATGATGAGTTTTGTCAATAATATTCCTACAAATCCTGCTGAATGGTTCGATGAGGATTGGGATTTCCTATAATCTGATCAATCATTACTAGATTCACGGGAGTCATCACTAGACTTTGGATTTTATCAATAGGTGCCTCGTCATATTCCTGCGGTTAAAAATAATTGCAAGTGGCTTTAACTCTAATTAACACGATCCAAACTATCCATCCCCATTACTTTTTTGTCGATTGCTGAAGTATCCAGCTTATACCCAGCATCCATTATTTTACCTGCAGCTAAATATAATATACCGGGTGTCCGCGGGAAGTGGCTCGGTCTTGAATTTAATGGAATGAAATTTGGAGGATTTGTATACGACATAAAACTGCATTTTTTAGCAAATGACTCACCATCATACAACTTCTGGTTTCATCAGAAATTACATAAACTTTCCATTTTTAAATGGGACACCTGGTATATTTTCACTTATTTTGTCTCCATATGACATTGTGAATACTTACAACCATGTATGACATGTCACTTTTTGTAACCGAACAAATTTTTTCATTTTGAAATTTATTTTTCAATCTAGAGAGCTACAGTTTCGTTTAAATCACTAATTTCAGTCCTTAAATTTTGGGAAAAATACATCTTTACTATTTTCGGTAAAAATGTACTACTTAGCTACGTAAAATTCAATTTTGAAACATACTACAAATTTTTTTCATACGGCAGCATGGTGGCACGTTGGGTTAGGAAAAAAGGTCATTTTACGATTGATTTGATAGCGCACACTAATGGGCCGTGGTGGTCATGTTGGTAGAGCGTTCGTCTCTGAAGCGGAGGGTCGTGGGTTCAATTTCCAGCTGGTCATCGGTCTCGTGCATGGCATCTTACGTTAAAAGGTAAGGGCTGAGTATTTCCTAGCTCGCACACAAAAGTCTCCTGAAGACTTCCGAGGTTTGCGCGTAGGGACGCCACCGGTTGAAGAGTAAAACAAAAATCACTTGTAGGTAGGAACATGAATAAATGCTAGTTACTAATACTAGGGCACATGGTTAAATACTATTCACTATTTTTAAAATCAAGTATAGCTTAAGCACGTACAATAGATGATTATATATTCAAGGGTACATCATAAGCAGGTTAGTGTAAAAATAATATTAATGAAAAAAATTGGTGAGTATAATATGAAAGGCTGATAAAAATGTACTACCGAACGGACTTATATTATATATACATTAAAAATGCATTCACACAAACACCCTTACATGCTTACAAGTTTGAACTGGCGATAAATCCTGAGCAGCTAAGCAGCGTTCACCGCAAATAAGGTTGATCTATCAGTTGATGAATTTGATCACGAGGCTGAGAAAGAATGTATGATTTCAGATACTTTTTGAAAGAGTGTGTGGATACCGTTCAGGTATAGGTATAGGTGCGATAACATTCACAGCACATTCACGTAAGTTAGCAGAGAATGTTACTCTAGAATGGTCGAATACCGTGAAAATCCGTTTCCCTGTCTGAAGATGAAATTCATAGAAAAGCCACCTCAGCTATATAACATTAGAAAAAAAACTAAAAATATTTACAACAATTATTAATTCATAGACATGAAATGTTAACCTAATTAGTAATTGAAATTCAAATGTAGAGAAACATTTTTTTTTAAATCATATTCAAACTACGAACTCTATCTATATTACAAAACAAACCTAATTTTTCAGATGTTACTGACTTCCTCATGGATTGTAGACCTGATTATCCTCCTGGCAACATCTTCGTTTCTGCTATACAAATACAGCACGAGAAAGTTCAACTATTGGAAAAATCGCGGAATATACAATCCCAAACCGATCCCATTCTTTGGTAACTTCATAGAAGTTTGTTCCTTCCAATGCACCCTCGGCGAATGGCTAAAAAAAATCTACGACTCCGTTCAAGAACCCTATTTCGGCATATTCGTTTTCGATCAGCCTTGCATGGTAATCAAATCCCCAGAGCTCATAAAACACATTGCAATCGCGGATTTCGCTTATTTCACAGACAGAACAGTGGCATCGCCAAAGCACGACGAGATACAGTCCAATATGCTTTTTTTCCAAAAGTCACCGGGGTGGAAGAGCGACAGAACGCAACTCACCCCAGTTTTCACATCTGGAAAGCTCAAGGGAATGTTTCCCATCGTCAACAGTATAGGGGAAGATTTTGTGAAATTTGTGAGCAAACACGAAGATGCCATGGATGCTAAAGAAGCTTGTGCCAAATTCTCCACGGATGTTAGCGCCAAGTGTTTCTTCGGAATAAACTCGCATTGTTTCGATGATCATAACGCTACGTTCCGGCAAATCGGAAGAAGCGTATTCGATTTCAGTTGGAGGAATGCTCTCATTCAATCGGCGTATTTCTTCAAGCCGAAGTGGGTGGATTTGTTACGACTAGATTTTATAAAGTCGTCGGTTCGAGATTTCTTCTCTGAAGCAGTTTCGAAAACCGTGAAGCAAAGAGAAGAAACCAAAATCAGGAAAAACGATTTCGTTGATATTCTAAGGGATTTGGAGGGATCAAATGGATCAATTGATTATAAAGATTCAGGTGAGAATCCCAATTGAAAAACATAATTTTTTATATGTAATTTGAATATGATCAGTGTTTTTCTAATAATTCATAACTCAGTAGACGTGTCCAGTTAATACTGCCTTAGCACCAATTCCTCTAAAACAGTCGTCACACGTATCCCAAATTATGAAGAGAGGTAACTGTAATCTGAAAACTATATACTCACATCAGGCACATATTATATAAAAAGTAAAAAAAAAATTGCTCATCTGGTTTTATCACATGCAAACTTCGCAGATATTGTATATGGCGCGAATTTATTGAATTGCGATCAAAGGCAGATTCAAGTTTTACAAAATTCATTTCTGAGACTAATAACAGGGACAAGGAGAAGGGACACTGTCTCTGATTTCTTGAAGTCACTCGGCTGGCTGAGTATGGAAGCTAGACGTGTCCTACACCAGCGTGTATTTCCACAAAATCATAACTTTGAAGAAACCAAAATATCTGGACAGAAAACTATCTTTCAGAACCGACATACACAATCTTAATCTGAAGTTCAGAAACCAACTCATCACACCCGCTCACAAAACGAGACTGTACCGTGGTGCCTTCTCTCACTGAATAACCTGGTTTTACAATTGATTAACTCATTCATTGAAACAACTGTCAATACCAAGTTTAAAGAAAAAGTTGAAATCTGAATTGTTTGTTATGCAACAATCTGCCTGAAGTACTCGATTACTGTTAATTTTTACTAATTTGCATTCTTGCATATATTTATTAGATATCTAGATAATTTGTCTATTTGCTATTGTATTTGTCAAAAATAATAGGTAGTTACTGAAACTACCATTTACCCATTTGATTAACAATATACAATGATGGGTGTATCGGACAACAGTACACTCATCGATGCAACACCCTATCCTTACCTATAGCGCCAGTAAGGTTGTAGTGGTATATGCCCCACTTTCTTCCAGATGATACTGATGGGAGGCCCAGGAGAGCTTCAGTGAAGAATTGGTATTTTAGTAGTCAGGTTTTCAAAAGATAACTCCACTTTCCCCTAAACCCTAAATGAAAGTATAGAGATTAATATAATAAAATAATTCATTCCCAACAAAAATGAGTACGCGTTACACTAAAGATAGTTCAGTTTGATATGAATTCAATAAAGTATGCACTTTATTTGTGAACTCGATTTAAGGAGCTTTAAAGTGCAATCGGTTTCCTGGTTGACAATGGCGCTTTGAAACGATTGCACGATTCTGTATATCAATCTCATCGGCTAGTCCTGAATTACTGTGCAGAACAGTTTTCAGGGAAATAGAACTAGTGATATAGGTTTTACAACTCCTCTTGCTCACGATATATTTCTAATAAACAGAGAGACGTTTCGGCCGGTCTCTTAGGAATTCCTTTTTTAATTATTGCTATCTATGGACTAGTATAAGCAAAATCTATCCAATCTGGCCGTAGATCCGTTCCTTCGGGTTGAGATAGCGCTGTACGTCTTTCCGATAAGCAGGAAGGTCATACTTTTCGGAGGCATATAGGAACTTCAACAAACGGTTTATTGTGCCTGATTTCAAAGGAGATAATCTCCACTCCTATGAAAGCACATTTGTAGATAATTGTATGAAGTTGCACCAGATTGACTGGTATGGAGGCTTTCCAACGTGCTCGAAACATTTACTTAATTAAATTAAATAGGTTGACTTGAGTTGGAATTCAATTTTCCGCACCTAAGCAACTTGGTCGTCTGTATTATACAAACTAAATTCCAGAAGGATGTATCGGCCAGAACCTTTTGTACCTATAGTAATTTAACTGAAAGATTATGATACCTAATTAAAACGTAATTGCCCCTTCCGGTATTTTGAATATCGCAGACGTGTTTGTTGAATAGCATAATCAAATGTCGGGAAATGAGATAACTTTCGAAACGATACAGAAAACCGAGATGCACTTTTGGGAATGAACCTCGCATAACTTTCCCATAAAAGGATACTGCTGATGGTGGTAACACACATCATCGAAATGAAGGACTTCATTGGTATGGATACTCCCTGACATGATTACGTTGACCACCGTGGGCAGAAATACCCCCAAGTTGTACGAGAGGTTAAATAACTTACGTAGACGTATGAGATGGTGTTAGTTCCCAGCAAAATGCGACTGGTAGATTGTTGGCGAAAGATAATCTCAGGCATATGACTGTCAATAGGAGTAATGTTCTTGGGTTATTTTCCCAGGGAATCCAGAGTATAATGTGCAGCAGACATGATGGCAAAAATATTAGCTTTTTCCTGTGCGTTCAAAGCTAGTGTTCCATCTTCTTTGGATGGAGGAGAAAAATGAGAATGTGAAATTTCTTTCCACAGCTTTGACAAAAAAACAAAATGAACGGAAGTCGATAGTGTGTTGCCTGCTTGGAGGCGACAGCTCTGGGGTAGTTTCTGCTAAACCAGGGTTCAACAAATGATGTTCTTCTTGGCGTGCTTGTCATATTTGTTTGCAACCTCAGTTGATGAACGCAGAAATTGTCTTGGCGCATAGTGCTACAAAAAGAAAAACACACTTTTTCGAATGAAAATGCTGAGAAAACTAATCGAAGACCATCCCATAGTCGGGTGAATCGGTGACATATGAGATTGGGATAGAGCAGTGTTATGCTGCTCGATGATGTAGAAAAAGAACAAAGACTAGAGATGATGTTGTGGTAGGTGTTATTTACCCTTATTAAGACAGTCCTATTATCCAGGTATGATTCTAGTATGTAGTCCGATCATGTGTTTGGGCCTACCTGCTCTTCACATGTTGCGTACGAATCCCGTCTTCTACAAATGGTGGGAATAAAAGGATTTTTTCCGAAAATGGTTGGGATTACTTTTTTGTTCGAGTCTAATGAATACATATTGAATTCATGTCAATCGTACCTGTAACTCCCTTTATATTAAGGATTATATTATATTAAAGAAATAATTCATTTTGTCATACATTTGGTGATTTTTTCAAATTATTTTGTTCCAGTGAGTAAAAAAGTTATTGGACAGGCGTTGCAGTTTTACGCAGCGGGATTTGAAACTATTAGTTCCACCATTGCTTTCACTTTGCACGAGTTGTGTCTCAACCGCACCATTCAGAATAAACTCCGGAATGAAATAATGACTAATATTAAAGAAAAAGGTGGTATCACATACGAAGGAATGCAAGAGATGAAGTATCTCGGTATGTGTATCAATGGTAAGTAGCTATATTATCAGAAGTTTTGATTTCTGATGTTCGTCCTTTACCGGTTCAAACTAAGGAAAACTTTTAATTAATGTTAACGAAATTGCATGTACTAAATTCAACTCTTATAGTGTAGTAAATAGAAATATCACTCACTAGATAATTTTTGGTGCGTAATCCCATGACTGTTTGTGAAAAGAATGATTTTCATTGATATTGAAAAATATCTCAAAAACTAGCAACTTCAGAAATAGGTCTATTATTATTTTTTATAAAGTGTGTTCTTATGAAAACACACTGTGTGTTCCTGGCAGTTTTCCTGGGCTTCTCTCTTGTTTTTCTGATCAAACTTTTATGCAGCTGCTTCTATTCTTCATGACCTCGAGTCTTCCTGTTTTTGTGAAATTTCCAAAAGCTTGCATTGTTCGTCTTATTTTTCTACAGCAAATTCTTTCTTCGCCAAGTTCATATTTCTGAATTTGATAAAATATCTGGAACCAGTCCTCATATCCTTAATTTTCTCTGTACCTCCAACACCTTCAGATTCTTGTTTTTGTTTTAGCCTTCTTTCTTCATATTGCTTTTCCCTCTTCCTTTTTGCCGACGTTCCTCCTCAACTTGTTTCTCTTCTCACTTGATCGGCAAACTGCTGCCTAGTCAACTAACTACTAATTTACTCTTGTGACACCAATTGCTACAAATCTAGCACTCTTTAATTTGTCCATTGAGATGTCACTATACCAATTTCAAGTAATTCTTGTACAACTCGAGAAGCTGTTTAGCTTTCTTTGGTGATTAGGCTCACTAGCCTCTTTGCTTGTCTTTGTCCTGGCACTTTAGTACAGTGAGATCTCATTTCATCGGTTACCTAGCGTCAAAATTCTTCTTTCAAGTGTGATTTGGAGAGTCCATAGAAGGGTTCTGGGCCGGAAAGTTATGTGTTCACCTGTTGGGCAAGGCAGTCTCCTTTCCCGTTGCCTCCAACACCCCTGTGACCTGGTACCCACATTTTTTTTTCCTACCTCGGATGCTGGTCCTTTCACCAGCTACACCTCAGCCTCTTGGGCTTTTTGTGTTTTCCGTGTTTGTTTTACAGCACCCACTCCATAACTCTGGTCCCCTGTACCAGTCTGTACAGATTCTTCACCGGTTGGCTGTTGTATTCTTCGGGAGTTAAATTGGGTTTCCCGAAAATTGCCTGTCTCTTGCGGTCTAATGCCTCGCATTCTGACAGTATATGTTTGGCTGTTTCTGTCCCTTTTCCACATTGTCTGCAGGAAAGTTCTCCGTTGTACAGACCCATTTTGTGCAGGTGTTTTCTCATTGGACTGGTACCCACATTAAAGTGACCTGGTTGTTTTATTCCAGTTGTCTCAGGGATTTTTTTGCTGTCGCAAGCCAGCATAGACTCACTCACAAGTGTATGACTTCACATCATTCAGTGCTGCTTGGCTATCTGACAGTCTATAGATTGTTTACCTACGGGTGCTCCTTTTCGTGACACTCCTGTGCACATATCTATAGCATGTTCTTCTGCTTGAAAGAAGGTTTTTGAGACCCTTCGTTCATCCATATTGTATCTATCACTGTACCTCACTGTTGCATCCCTTCCCAGTTGACGTCAGTTCTCTGTGCAAATTTGGTGGTTGTTCATGTCCACTTCACGCACCTAACTGGCATGTTTTCAAGATGACTTGTTTTCCAAAATCTGCAGATGTCCGATCAGATATCCTGCTTTCAAGTTTCCTGTCCTAGTTAGTCTGAAGGTACTCATACTCATTGTTGATTCTTTCATTACACTGGTGCAATGGCGAAAGGTTTAGCATTATCTCTATTGCTCATTGCTGCAGTACAGGGCAAGTAAATATTGTCCCTGTGATTCCCAGACAAGCTAGCCGTTGTACTTTCTGCAGCTTGACATGTGCCGAAGCTTGTTGCATCTTTGGCCATCATATCAGTGAATCATAGAGGTGACCATAGGTTTGATGATCGTTTGGTATAACCAGTAGATCATATTTTTGGCTTCAGACCTCATGTCTTACCGAAGACTCTACGGCATGTCGCCGAAAAGGCAGTGACGTAGAGATCGTAATGTTACACAATCAGAATCACAAAGTCACCAACAGAAGCCAGCAGCACATTTCACTTAGCATATCGTCTGTGATCATTTAAATCACACGAAGACAGCTGTAGCTACTTCTACGTGAAATTCGAATCCAGTCCTTTAAATGCTATGTTTATACTGCTTGTACTCCCACTCAAGGACAGTGCTCGATAATTTTTTTGGTTCGACATTTCATCATTTTTATGAAAAACTATTTTGCTAACCCTGATTTTCAGAAACCCTCCGGAAGTACCCGGTACTACCTTTTTTGGACAGACTGTGCAATGACGACTACAAAATACCAGGAACTGAATTTGTCATCCAGAAAGGAACACCTGTCTATATTCCTGTCTACGGACTACAACTGGATGAAAAACACTTTTCCGAACCAAAAAAGTATAATCCAGATAGATTTTCAAACAGTAATGTAAACGGGGATGGACTGATTTTTATGCCATTTGGTGAAGGACCAAGAAGTTGTATAGGTAAGTAAAGAATTCGTCAGAAACTAGTTGATTATTGTTGATTGCATGATTGCATAAAGAAATCACGTATTTTAATGAAAGTTTAGCGAATGCCAAGCATACCTAACCTAAAAATCAGACCGAAACCGATCGATATACGTGTCGCTTGGGTCCGAAGAGTCACCATATGCCCTCAAATGTGTTGAGAAATAGAGCATTGTTCAATCTATACGTGTTTATGCATGTATTTAAGAAAAAAAGTATTATTATCAAGTTCCACGGGATAGCGCTAATTTTGCCTGATCATTGATCATTATATTTAAAACTACCAAAACCTAAAGGGTATACGTTATGTAATCCTTGGCAGCGGGCTCATTATGTACAAGGTGGACCAAATTGGACAGTTCCAAAGGGAAAATCCTGTTTTCACACTAGATAGATGAAAACTGATAGCTGTGTCTGAGGATCAAATTTCATGACAAACTTAATGGTGAAAACCGCATATCGATATCCATCATCGTTTATGAGTTACAGCGTGTTTTTCGAAAATGTGCATTTACGTAGAATTCAATGGTGTAAGTAATTTATTTTTTCAAATAACATTTCGATAGTTATTGATTGAAAGAAAATCAATGAGACACCCTGTATATTTCAATAGAGCTCAAAATTACCTTTCCAAATAAATAGCACACTTGATATTTTGCTAGTTATCTATGAAATACAGAGCTTTTATATTTTTTCATCTAGACTTTGAAACACGCGTTTTGAACGACGCGGCGATAAAACAAAAAGCAAATGTTTACTGGTAGCTGTCAAATTTTGATTTGAGCAGTAAAGACGCTCCTCAATTCGTGGTTTTTGTTCAATTTTCAAACACATTCGCAATGAAGTATGAGAATTATGAAAAATGGGATATGATAGTCTGTTTTATACAAACAGGGGAAAATGCAGAAGCAGTAAGCAAATTGTACCACGAGAGGTATCCAGAGAGAAAACAACCATTTAGAGACATTTTCGGAAGATTGCGACACAACTTAATTGATGGTGGTCAATTTGAAAAGAAAAGAAAAGACCAACTCCGTATCCCTAGGAGTTGGAAGAAATAGTCGTTTTAGGAGCTGTTGAAAATAATCCCAAAACGTCAACGCGAAATTTGAAAATATCAACTGGTCTACCAAGAACTAACGTTAGGATTTTGAAAAAGAAAAAATTCAAGCCATACAGAACCAGAAAAGTTCACAAACTCAGACCAGTTGATTTTGAACTTCGCATTGATTTTTGCCAGTGGTTCCTGGAAAATTGTAACCAAGAGCGTGATTGTTCGTTAAATTATATTTGGACAGACGAAGCTCATGTAAGCAGTGCCGGCATTTTCAACCGCTACAATTATTATACTTGGGCAAAACAAAATACTCATTCAATTGTGGAGCAGAGAAGTCAAGGAATATTTTGATTTAGTGTATGGGCAGGTGTTTTCAGGGGTAGAATTATCGACCCGTTCATTTATAATGGCAGTCTCACATCACTCACAACAATGCAATTGTCAAAAAGTTTTTGGATGCAAATTTTGGTAATAATTGGATAGCCAACCAAGGACCCAACCGTTGGCCGTCCAGGTCACCGGACCTAACGCCTATGGACTTTTACCACTGGGGAAGGTTGAAAGATCTCATTTTTAAATTGCCGACCAATCTAATTGGAAACGGCAGTGATGCAAAGTTTTGCTTCTCTCACTCCTATTGAACTAATTAATTCGGTAAAAAGCGTTCAGAAAAGGTGTTGCCTGTGTGTAGGAGAAGCTGGTAGACATTTCGTGCACCTCCTGTGAAGAAATATATTTCATTGTTTGTTCTTTATCATTATTATTATTATTGTTGGAGTTTCATTTATTAGTAGTAAATACAATATAAATTGTTATCAGTTTTATTGAAACTATGAGTTTTAATTACTGCTATGAAAAACTTTCTCAACATTTGATAGCTAATAGCGAACAATTTCTTTTTGTTTTATCACCGCGTTGTCCAAAGCATACTTGTTCAAAATGTGTGTTTCAAAGTCTAGATGAGAAAATTTAAAAGCTCTGTATTTTAAAGATTACTCTAGCAAAATATCAAGTGTGCTATATTTTTGGAAAGGTAATTTTAAGCTCTATTGAAATATACAGGAATACACAGGGGGTCTCATCAATTATTTTCCATCAATAACTATCGAAATGTTATTTGAAAAATAAATCACTTACACCATTGAATTCTACGTAAAAAGTGCTTTGGCAATGTTTTTATAGAAACAAGGAATTTTCGACAGGAAAAAAGTTACAGCAACTTTTCGTAAATGCACATTTTCGAAAAACACGCTGTAACTCATAAATGATGATGGATATCGATATGCGGTTTTCACCATCAAGTTTGGCATAAAATTTGATCCTTAAACACAGCCATCAGTTTTCAACTATCTAGGCTGAAAACAGAAGTTTCCCTTTAAAAGTGTCCAATTCGGCACACCCTGTACTAAAAACTATAATTACAATATAATGTTATAATTGAACATAAGTGCTAATCAATGAGTTTTAAAGGTGGCCATTCAATGGCATGCATGCTGGTACTGCGGTGACACGTAAATAACTCAAATTTGGTACATATATTTGGAACATAATGGAGTATTTGTTGACACTTTCGAAATAAATTTTTATAAAAAAATTCGTGATTTTTTTAGCGGAAGTCAACAAATCGATAAAACTCACGTTTTTGTAATGTGTCAACAAGAAGACCTATTGAAATCGTTTGAAACCTAACATAGACCAATTTTTTTTGAGAAATGCGAGCAGCACTCGGAATTAGGCGGCAATATTCCAAAATCTAGCAAATTTATGAGAAATTGCATCTTATTACTCACTGAGTCAGTTCAGCAATTTGCGAATAGATTGCGCCACAGTAGAATTCATTATCTTCAAAATTATGAATGAACTGGAATTTGGGTGATGGCAATGAACAAGCACAGCACTATGAATAGAGTAGAATAAAAGATGTTGACGAATATTAGCATTGAGCGGCGAGAAATGCTTTTTATAAATTCTTTTATAAATATGCGTGTATTGGTGCATATGAGGGGCAGCTCAGTATATTCTTTTGTTCTTTAATTGATTAATCAGATTCTGAAATAAGAGTCACTATAGTATGGAAGGGTTTTATTGAATTCATAGATCGTTTCTATACATATCCACATAAACTTCAATTTAATAATAATAATTTATTTTTAATGATGAATTGACCAGGACATTGCTGAATTAAAATGTCTTACAATTAAATATTTCAAATTACCTTTTGTAGTTATATATAGGTTATATAAGCTTTGTGAACGAGAATTGTATTTCTTTCTATATTAAAGCATATTTTGATGGATTGAAAGAGGGGATAGTGATTTCACAGTAGAAAATGGAAAAATTGAAGTAAAAATTTAGTGTTAGAGATATTCTGAAAAAAATTATGTACTCAATAATAAAAGGAATAAGTCTCTTCAATTTCATATAGGTATAATAATATTTTTACCTGATAATCATAACGGTAGAATAGATCTGCATAAAATTTGTGTTGGTAAAAATCCGCACTTACATACACAATCATTAACAGATAAGTCATCAGAATAATCAACAGTATGACTGAATTATTAGCATAGGCGAAACTTTTGAGGAGTTAGGAAATCTGCATTAAGATTGTAAAATGGCCTGACATAAAGTCTTGACTATTACAGTTTCATAAAGATTTGGGGAAAAAAAATTGTCTAGTGCCTCGATCAATATATAGGTACACATATACTGTGAGTCAAAGATAATAATAGATCATTATAATAATAATCATAGTAAAACCATTTTCATCAAAGTTTTTAGCTTCTGTCGAAACGAACATCGTCGGAAAAGAAGACTAAAAAATGGAATGAATATCGATAACTCTTTGAACTCTGCAGGCTTCACCCAAAGCATTCTGTTAAAATTGTGGTTCTGATAATAGGTGTCCTTGGATTAATGATGGACACCTTGCTCTGCAATCAAACATTACACGCACTTATTGCAGTTTTCTGATTTTCAAATAACTATTTCTCCATATAATTGAGAAACAAGAAATATCTACTTACCTACCACGATTACATTGATCACACATTTCACTTACCCGAATTCCTTTTTTTTACACCACTCAAAACTTAAATATCCAAAAATAACAATCCCCTTATTTTACAAAATAATTAAAACACTGCACTGATCAACCTACAAATCCGTTGAAATGAATCATACACAAACGAAGTGTGGATTCATGCAGCACCAATTAACAATTATCAAGTAACAATTATCAATTAACAATTAGCAAGTATAAGTTGAACTTCTTGTTTTACAATGAATGCGTTCATGCAGACAATTAACAATTATCAATTAACAAGTAACAAGTGGAAGTTGGCCAACTTTTAACTTTTTACTCTAATTGAACAATATTTTCTTCTGGTGCGCAACTAGTACGCAGGTGACCGCGGATTGGTCAGTATAATCACGAAAATGAATCTCTTTCAAATATTTGTGGAGCAGTTTGTAATGTTTGTATTATTGTGTTGTGTTTTCGGTTTTCGTTCATATCGAAATGGAAATTGATGCTATTTTGGCTTATTTTGTACGGCAATTTCCCAAATTGTATATGATAAGGGCATAATTACGATCTTCAAAGATAAAAATATCAGAGATAATGCTTAATGCTTGAAACGATAGCAGGGAGCCTCTCAGTGTTGATAATTTGTATTCACATTGTAATTTTTGGTCTTGCAGGCCATACATTTGATGTCATTCGGGGTATAAAAAAAACGCCACATGCATATGGTCATGCAAGATGCAATCACACTGATATTATGAGATTGTCAAACATTCTTTTCTCCAAAATGGTTAAGGCTTTCGCCTATTTAGTGACAATCATGAGTACACAAAACTGGTCATTTATTTTCGAAGAACAAATAGAATCTTAATTTTCAAACAGTATCCACAAAAAAGTAAGGTTAACTTGGTAATTGTTAATTTGGGTGCATGAATGCCATATTTTCAATACTTGTTAATTGATAATTGTTAATTGATAATTGCTACTTGATAATTGTTACTTGGTGCTGCATGAATCCACACGAAATCTTCAATTGAAATCTGGTAAATATATTCGAGGGTGCAGAAAGGGATTAGGGATTCCCAAATTCCGTAACTACTTGTTGCGTGTCCATACAAACGCATGTTGCCAACCATTTATAAAAATAAAAATCTTGTTCAGGCTTGTACTACAAAACATGGGAACATGGGAGTTGATATTTCAAGAATATTATTCAACGGCACTTTATGTCAAAAGTCATTTATCTCTAGATATTATTCAGTCAGAATATGAATTAATGATTGAATATATAAAATAAAACGAGAATAATTGTGTCATCTGACATCACTGCTCAGCGGCGTGATATTTCCATCTTACGATCATAGTAGCAAATAGACAAGGAAAGTGATGACGTCTTAAATGTCATTCTTGTCAAAAACTGATTCCAAACAAACATCCGACTAATTTAAAGCAGCTTGTCCGATTATTTATATGAAGATTTTTCAATTTCTTTTGCTTGAGAAAACAAAATCTAAACCACCAAACACAAACTAATAAGCAAAGCAGCAAATCATCAACAGAGAAAGTCACCTAAAATTTTTTGTTTGAAATCAGTTTTTGACAAGAATGACATTTGTGACGACACACTTTCCTCGTCTATTGCTGTCGGTAACAATCAAGGAGACTTTAACACGGAGGGTTTAATAAGCTCTAGCCAATCAGAATCTTGTAGCATCAACGCGTCATAGTGACGTACTTGGATATGAGTACAGAGTCGAACTCGAACCAAGAAACAAAACTGTCAGCAGTAACTATCATATACCAAGAGCTAGTCCGTCACTGTCTATAGAGAACGGCGGCCATGACACGTCCTACCACGTCACAAATGTTCTTTCATCTCTTTCTAGTGTCCCCATTGTCTTATGGGAATTAAACACTCTTTGTTAAATTTTAGTCTCCTTGGGTAACAATCTGTTTTAAGGTGAGATTTCCTAGCGACGTCTAGCGTTCGCTACCCGCATCGACGTTCAGCAGTAACACAGCTCAATTTATTAAGCTGTGGCAGTAACGGCTGGCCGAGACGATTGTTGGATTTGCTTGAAGCGTCTGGCATCCGCGTTTTTGTATTGAAATTATACCCCCAGTGCGTTTTGTGTTCTGGTTGACTGCAGTTTAAAAGTGAAAATTGCTTGTTGTCATAATGAATGGGAATGTTCTAACAGCATTAATGTTACAGTATTGTATACCTTCGCAAATTTCGCAATTTTTCTGAGAATAAAATGGCTGCCAGTCATGTTGGAACAATCGTTGAAGCAGAACCATGTCCAATAATTGCGAAATTCGCGAGGGCATGAACGAGACTTACTGAGAGAAGAGAATGTTGACGACTATACTGAACCGACAATAATTATCTGAATAAACTGACAATCATCTAACTTATCGATAAAAATATTGGGGGAAACACAAAGAAACTAATTGACTGCATGCCTCCCTACTATTCACAAAACTCAATTCTATTAATGATCTTTTTTGAACCAAGTAAAAAAACAGAGAATTTTTATTCAATACTAGCAGCCCATGGATGAAACTGTGCATTTAATTCCACATATTTTCCCAAATTTGACAATCTTTGTGTGAATGGTCATGAAGGCAGGGATATTCACATACTTGATGAATCAAAATTTCATCGTCTGTATTGGTAAATTTCTGTGTAATATCCACCACGCTTATTTCACATTGAAATAATGTTACTACTGGTGTCGGCGTTCGCGTCTTGACATGTTTTTGAGCAGTCGGGACGAGGCCGCCAACGAGACGATGAATCGTGCCGCTTCAAACAAAACAGTTGCATTGGAAATTCGTTGTATGTGTCACTAACTGCCAGACGTCGCGGCGGGCCGCGAACGCTGGACGTCGCTAGGAAATCCCACCTTTAGTCTCCTTGGGTAACAATGCTTCATTTTTATGGTTGCATACTTGGATAAATATTCATTCGAATGGCTGGTGGCTCCTCTGTCGGATTAGTTTGTCAAGCCTGATCAAACGGGCACCTTAACAACCTCTTCATTGAACAAATCATTTTTACAAATAATTCTAATTCAATACAACTTTTTTTCAGGTGAAAGATTTGGTTTGATAACAGCAAAACTGGCACTAATGCACATACTTTCCAAATTCGAAGTTGAGAAATGTGCCACAACTCCGGATCCAGTAGAATTTGCACCAAAGAGTTTTATCCTTCAGTCCAAAATTGGTTTACCGATGAAATTCAATAAAATTATACCGAATCCAGCATAGAAAAAGATATAATAACTAGGGACCAATTGTAAAACTGAACTATTTTGCGAAATTATAATCGGTTAGATAATTTTCAAAAAATATTGTATTATAACTAAAACATTACAAATAAAAACTTCTAGAATATATTTTCAAATAAATTTTCTTCAATTTAAGATAACCTCGAAAATGTAAAATTTTTCAGTGGTATTCTTGAGACAGATTAAGACAGGGCTCTGATTTTTGTACCATCGATGGTCTGCTTGAACCTCCGAGCAATAAAAGATATAGAGGTGCCATTTCTATATGCACTACACACATTTGTGATGAAAGCTGGATAACACTATCCTATGTTACAGATTGTGGGTGAGGGGTAACCTCCGAGTTCGGAGGGGGAGATTTGTTATTGTTATGATATTCGGATGTAAGATTAGAACCAGTGGCGGCGTGCTGATACATTTTTTTCATGTTATATTTTTATCTCTAGACGACAGCATGCCTGGTCGGAAAGCACGTGTGTTGTCAAGATGTCAATCAAAAATACTTTATTGTGCGAAAAGTTAGATTCTTGCTGGCAAAGCTACTTTTAAACACTCTCTTCTGGTATCATCTGTGTCCATATCATCGGTTTAACAATCACGAATTCCTCTTAAATAGCATACATTTCAAACACACACACATAACTGCCAAGTTATTATAATGTTATAGTTGCAGAACAGTGGAGTAAATTCCATGTCCAACAGATTCAAAATAAAAAAATATCACTAAACTACCTATCGTCGTTGATACTGCAATAGAGTTATTTCCAGAAACATTCATTTTACAGTAGACTGTAGATAATAACTACTAAAGACCATAGCAGTCGATGCCAAAATACCAAAGATAAAAAAATAACTACTACATAAAATTTTCTACAGGTCTTTGTTTTGGAATTTAAAGTATAAAATAATCGCGGGTAGAAATTTTTATATAGTACCTACTACCATTTCAAAGTCTCCTGTGGAATAAATGTTTCGTGACATAGCTCGTATTGCAGTATCAACAACGTTATGATTTAAGTACTCGAAAGACATTCCAACAAGACGGAAGAGTTGAGTTTGCTTATTTATTTTTTAGTGTACTTACACTGCAACAAGTTTTTTCCTAATTATTGATAGGTAATCGTTTTTAAGGTCGACTCGACTCGATCAAATCGACCTAACTCGTTATCGCGTCTATGAAGTTCTTCACGAACGTCGATCGAATGTGGAATCTAGTACTCGATTGTGCCTAACTCTCTAGTTAGGATAGCATATTCCATATTCGATCGACGTTCGTGAAAAATTTCATAGGCACGATAACGAGTCAAGTCGATTTGATCGAGTAGAGTCTCGTGATCCTTATGTTGGTAAGCGAGTGCAAACGGATATATCAGACAATGCCCATTTATATCATGATTCGGGCTTAGATGTTTGCAAACAACGTCGGGTATGTTGCTTTCAAGAAAGAGACAGAGAAGCCCTCTCTATATCTTTTATTGCTCGGAGGCTTGAACGCGACAGATCAAAGTATGTGGGCCAGACAAGAAGGGCCATCACAGTACGGTTCAAAGAGTACATTGCTCATGTCTGATTTTTGAGACCAGAAAAGTAGAAAGTGGCACAACATGGCTTTAGATCACGACCACCAATTTGGTGACAAGTTTGAAAATAATTGGGCAGGTTCATGAGCACAGACTTCTCGATGCATTTGAGAGTACGGAAATTGCCAAGTGTAAAAACAGTGTTGTTATTTCCGTCAACCTGTTGCAACCCTACGCGCAACCCTCAGAAGTCTTCGAGTTACTTGTGCGAGGTGTGGAAGACGCAGCCCTTGCCTTTTAACGTGTGATGCCATGCACGAGACCGATGACCATGCTGGGAATTGAACCCCCGACCTTTGCTTGAGAGGCGAACGCTCTACCAGCACGACCACCACGGCTATGAATGCTAATAAGGGCCCTATTCCACACTGCAACTGGATATCGACCATACAGTCCATTGCTCAAGTTCATAGTACAATGATGGAAAAAAAAAGAAATTTTGTCGAACACAGACCTCTAGGAAATACTGCAACCATATTCAAGTGTTTCGAACTGTTGTTCACCGCAAATACGGTGTTTCCAAGGACAAAGAAGTGCAACACTTCAATGAAAGACCGAAACACAAGGAGTCATCAATAGGAATCAAAGTTCAAAGTTACGATTAAAGAGCCACTGCGGCAGCTGTAGCCACCTGCGTGACAATCCTAACTAGAAAAATATCAATGCACGTGGAAAGCCATAGAAAGGGCAAGATAATGGGTATAAACCTCAGCTTGCTCGGGAACGGTTTTCACTTGTTGGTCATGAGTGGGGTGTATCTATTTTATGGTTTTTTACTTTCATTGCTATATTTGTAGGTTGAACCAATGACATATTACCGTTAGACTCCGTTATTTACATTTCTAGCTGCGGTCAAATAGAGTCACATTCTAAGCACAATTTTTACTGCCGCTTATTTCGCAGATATTATCTGCTTATACAATACATTGTATATAATAGACGGAGAGCTGGCTACATGGCGAGCAACATGCCTCCATGCAAGTAATATTATTCCTGGAAAAGGTTCGATTGTTGCCGGCAAAGCGAGAGCCCGATTGTCAGAAGGCGCGCTGGAAGCTCAATGCGGGCGATAAAACGTGTAAATTTCCCGACTAAAAAAATCTGTCGAAGTGCAAGTCTGAAAATTTGCACAGGTATTGAAGATCACGAGAAAAAGCAGGGTCAAAAATGTCAGAAGCGCAAGTGGAAGCTAAAGGGTTGTCAGAAGTTGCCAAAGTTGCGAAAAATCTCGGAAAATTTACTTATTAGGAAAACTTCTGACAATTTACATTTGTATTGTTTACCTATAGAATAGAGTACTTGCAAATCATCAGAAGCCAAAGTGGAAGAGATAATGAGAAATTCGAGGGCAAAGTGCAAGAGCGTCTTTACGCGCGCGGCGCAGTGCGCAGCGAACCGATCGCTTTTCTCTTTATTTTCATACCGTACATATTTCAGTGCACTTCTTACAATTGATATGAATATTTATTAAGAATTGAAGATACTATTGTTCAAATGTCAGAAGTAAATTAAGAAGAACAACTTATCCATTTAATTAACTATTTATCGTAACATTAGTAACATTTTCATTTAAATTTTGTATATTTAATAATGCAGGCATATTAATGATGAAATATAAGAAAAAATTAACTGGCAAAGTAATGATGTATCCCCTTTTATTGTTCGAATGCAAAATCCCGATTTTTTTCAAACTGGTGCCTGTAATTTTTGTGAAAAAGAAACAAAATAACAGGCCAGAACCAGGTGGAAAATATTGTTGAGGTTCCAACATTGAGGAAAAAAAATTAAACACAAAAACACTCAAATTGGTGAAATGGGGATGCAGTTCAGGGGTTGAAATCTTTTTTTGCGATTTGCCGCAAAACATGACCTCCTAGCGGGAAATGTTTATTGAAAAAGGTGTAGATAATAAATACAACAAAAACCTTTGTATTCAATACTTTCCGTCATAAGCTCATATTAGCAGTCAAAATGACAAAAAACTGATTTTTCAGTATTTGATTTTTTTCTCGCGTAAAAATGATTTAGTTTACATGAAAATTTGTGACGATATGTCTTTTTTGGTGTTGAATGAGCATGATTTTTTCGCAATTCAGAAGATGACTAGTTATCAAGCTATGTCCAGTTCTTCGACAAAAATACCCTTATCTTCCACGAACAATTGAATGTGTGTTTTTTTGTATTTCGAAGGTGTATAAGTGATTATCAATTGTTGAGATATCTACTTTCAAATGGTCTATGCAATTTGGTGGTTTAATGATCGTTAAACCGCTTAAAAATTATTTTCACAATATTTTCAATGATTTTCGACTTTCTTCATTATTTTTAAAACAAAAAGTAGTTTATATCGAATTATTTATAATGAAATGACTACATAATTACACTAAAAAATTGATTTATTATTATCATTTTATTATTGCAAATATTGAGAAAATCATGATTCAGAGAGACTTTTCTTCTAAATTTTAAGCGGCTTAACAATCAATAAACTTCCAAGTTACATAGACCATTTGGAAGTGGACATTCTAACAATTGAAATGATCACTTTTATAGACCTTCGAAATACAAAAAAACACACATTCAATTGTAACACATTCAAAGATAAGGGTATTTTTTCGAAGAAATGTACATAGATTGAAAACTAGTCGTCTTCTGAATTGCGAAAAAATCATGCTCATTCGACACCAAAAAATACATATTATTACAAATTTTCATGTCAACTACATCATTTATACGCGAGAAAAAAATCAAATACTGAAAAATCGGTTTTTTGCCATTTTCACAGCTAATATGAGGTTATGACGAATAGTATTAAGTACAAAGGTTTTTGATTTATTTATTATCTATACCTTTTTCATTAAACATTTTCCACTAGGTCACGTTTAGCGGCAAATCGCAAAAAATCGATTTCAACCCCTAAACTGCATCCCCATTTCACCATTTTGAGTGTGTTCGAGTTTAATTTTTTTCCCCAATGTTGGAACCCCAACAATATTTTCCACCTGGTCCTTGCCTGTTATTTTATTTCTTTTTCACAAAAATTATAGGCACCAGTCTACTAGAACATGCCGACTATTAGAAACTCCACATTCCATATTCACAACAATATCTGTATCAAAGCATTTCACTACAACATCAGAATCTGAAGTTATTTTAGACGCATGATGAACAATTTTAGTATGTGCGAAAGCAAAAAAAAATCAGGATTCTGCGTTCGAACAACATTGCCATCAACGACGCTGTATGAGTAACAATGAATATAATTTAATAAATAGAGGTTTGCGGCATTCAGACAGATTTTTAAAATTCCAGAAAAAAGATTCTCCTCGAGCAGGATTCGAACACACGACCTCCAGATTGCCGGTTTGGTGCTCTACCAACTGAGCTACCGAGAAGACAAGTGTTCCATCTGCAAATCGGGATACCGCTCTTTCCTAGAATTTTTGATGTTAGTAATACCTACAAACTACGGCGTTTGTAGGTGTTGGGAAAGTTAGTTGTTAGTGTGGAACTCATTCGCTTCCAATGATCATCAAGATCCTATTTACCCTTCACACCTAGCATCGTCGACATATAGCGATATTCAGCAGGGATCGGGTTTGGATCTCAGACCACTGAACCAGGTTAATAGCCGAACATGAAAAATGAATGGGGAGTTTATGTCTGTGATATAAATATAATAGAGGTTTGCGGCATTCAGACAGATTTTTAAAATTCCAGAAAAAAGATTCTCCTCGAGCAGGATTCGAACACACGACCTCCAGATTGCCGGTTTGGTGTTCTACCAACTGAGCTACCGAGAAGACAAGTGTTCCATCTGCAAATCGGGATACCGCTTTTTCCTAGAATTTTTGATGTTAGTAATACCGACAAACTACGGCGTTTGTAGGTGTTGGGAAACCGGCAATCTGGAGGTCGTGTGTTCGAATCCTGCTCGAGGAGAATCTTTTTTCGGGAATTTTAAAAATCTGTCTGAATGCCGCAAACCTCTATTATATTTATATCACCGACATAAACTCCCATTCATTTTTCATGTTCGGCTATTAACCTGGTTCAGTGGTCTGAGATCCAAACCCGATCCCTGCTGAATATCGCTATATGTCGACGATGCTAGGTGGGAAGGGTAAATAGGATATTGATGATCATTGGAAGCGAATGAGTTCCCCACTAACAACTAACTTTCCCAACACCTACAAACGCCGTAGTTTGTAGGTATTACTAACATCAAAAATTCTAGGAAAAAGCGGTATCCCGATTTGCAGATGGAACACATGTCTTCTAGGTAGCTCAGTTGGTAGAGCACCAAACCGGCAATCTGGAGGTCGTGTGTTCGAATCCTGCTCGAGGAGAATCTTTTTTCGGGAATTTTAAAAATCTGTCTGAATGCCGCAAACCTCTATTATATTTATATCACCGACATAAACTCCCATTCATTTTTCATGTTCGGCTATTAACCTGGTTCAGTGGTCTGAGATCCAAACCCGATCCCTGCTGAATATCGCTATATGTCGACGATGCTAGGTGTGAAGGGTAAATAGGATCTTGATGATCATAGGAAGCGAATGAGTTCCCCACTAACAACTAACTTTCCCAACACCTACAAACGCCGTAGTTTGTAGGTATTACTAACATCAAAAATTCTAGGAAAAAGCGGTATCCCGATTTGCAGATGGAACACATGTCTTCTAGGTAGCTCAGTTGGTAGAGCACCAAACCGGCAATCTGGAGGTCGTGTGTTCGAATCCTGCTCGAGGAGAATCTTTTTTCTGGAATTTTAAAAATCTGTCTGAATGCCGCAAACCTCTATTATATTTATATCACAGACATAAACTCACCATTCATAATTTAAGACAATAGTCTCATTTCCTATAAAAGGGGATAGATACACCATTACTTTGCCAGTTGATTTTTTCCTTATATTTCAACATTAATATACCTGCATTATTAAACATACAAAATTAAATAAAAATGTTACTAACGTTACGATAAATGGATGAATTCTTCGTAATTAACTTCTGACATTTGAACAATAGTATCTCCAATCCTTCATATTAATTGTCAGAATTGCACTGAAATATGTACGGTATGAAAATCAAGAGAAAAGCAATCGGTCCGCTGCGCACTGCGCCGCGCGCGAAAAGACGCTGTGCACTTTGCCCTCGAATTTCTCATTATTTCTTCCACTTTGGCTTCTGATAATTTGAAAGTACTCTATTCTATAGGTAAACAATACAAATGTAAATTGTCAGAAGTTTTCCTTATAAGTAAATTTTCCGAGATTTTTCGCAACTTCTGACAATGCTTTCAGCCGTATGCATAGTCAATCGCCAGCGACTCGCCAGAGTATCGCCGTTCGCTACACAAGTTTTATAATGCACAGTCGAGCTCCAAAAAAGTGACAACTACGCGATAAGTTAAACTTTAGCGAAACTCTAGCGATGTACCACTTTTTTGGAGCTCGACTGTGCATTATAGTTCTTGTGTAGCGAGCGGCGAAACTCTGGCGAATCGCTGGAATTGACTATGCATATAGCTGTTTGGCTTCCACTTACGCTTCTGACATTTTTGTCCCTGCTTTTTCTCATGATCTTCAATACCTGTGCAAATTTAGACGTTTCATTGAGCTTCAAGCGCGCTTTCTGACAATCGGGCTATCGCTTTGCCGGCAACAATCGAACCTTTTGCAGGAAAAATATTGCTTGCACCGAGGCATGTTGCTAGCCATCTTAGACTATAAGCAGATAATTCAGCAGAAAGTTAGCTTTGCCGACTTTTGGGTTAATTGGCAACTAATTTCCGCAAAACATGCTACAATAAAAATTGTGCTTAGAATGTGACTGCAGCTCGAAATGTAACTGACGAAGTCTATCCGTAAAATGTCATTGGGTTGAACATGGTAAAGTGTGTAAATGAAAAAATCGATCAACATATTACTTGGTATGTATTTCTAAACATTTCAAAAAATCATGGGGTGTCAACAATTTGCAAAAGAAAGTTATTACAGTCCATAATAAACCGACTGAAGATACTCACTCTTAATAAAATATAAAATTGTTTAAATAACATTTGTTGGTGAAATTGTTTACTAATATCAAACAGAAGAATTACATTTTAACAGGCAATTATAGTTTTAACAATTTAACAATAAGTTAATATTAAAAAAATTACTTGATCGAAAGTGGATGTTAAGATATACGATAGAATTTAAATATTAGTCACACTCAACAAAATGTGCTTGTTGTAAGAAATGTGGGATTTTTCTTAATATAAGAAATCACTGGAAATCTCAATTTTAATTATTGGGGTTTCTCCAGTTGGCAGTGAACTCATTTCACATCCAACTACGGCTGAAAACCCCGGCAAATCGCCATCTTGGAAAGTATTTTAATCAAGTGTTTCAAGATACTCCTTAATTATTAATTGAAAAATCCCACGAAAAGAAATAAAAAGTAGATCTTGACCATCTTTACCTATATTTTGATAATATCAGTTGGGCAGTAAGTTATTATGTAATACCAAAGATCAGTGTTTCAAAGCATTAAAAACATTAATAAAAGACTCAACTCGCGATTGAAAATACGGCACTTAGTAATGCTAATATTACAAATATAAATATCTAAAAATAAATAATAAATTAAATTCGTTAAAATTACTATTTCAATACAAATGAGACAACACTTCTCTTTCAATTATTCTACATTAAATTGTAATACACATACATCATTTTGTACTATTAGAACAATAACAAAATATATTCGATATATTTTTTTTGTCTGAAGTGATTTCATAAACTATTTTGGTAGCACCACTCGCCCCTTGGGATATAAAATACTTAATAATAATCTGAACACTTCTAGGATAGTTCTAATTTCACTTAAACAAATATATACAGTGTGTCTCACTTCTCATGGAAACACCCCCGTATCTTCCGTAACAATAGAGGTAAAATGATGAAAGTGTCAGGGCTGATGGAAATGCTCAAAGTGCACCTACCACCTGAATGGGGTTGGCCTAAGTGATATACACTGCCCGCCACTCGCGGTGGAACAACCCATTTTTACGGTAAAACATACTAGGGGGCAGAATAGGCTCAAAATTCCTACAGATTCGTGATCAGGACAACCAACTTACTACAGATACACTTTTTCCCTGAAAAAATTTCAGTCCTGAAAAATCCGAATTTGTCTCACTTCTCATGGAAACACCCCTGTATCTTCCGTAATTTTTTACGTAGAACCATGAAATTTCTAGGATCGATAGATACACTGGAAATGAACTCACTGCACGGGAATGGTCAATCTACGTAATATACACTGCACGCCAGCAGCGAAGGAACCACCCATTTTTCCATCGCTACTGGCGTGCAGTGCACATCATGTAGGATGACCCGTGTTGTGCAGTGAGTTCGTTTCTAGTGTATCTATCGATCCTGCGAATTTCAGGGTTCTACGTATAAAATTACGGAAAATACGGGGGTATTTCCATGAGAAGTGAGACAAATTCGGATTTTTCAGGACTGAAATTTTTTCAGAGAAAAAGTGTATCTGTAGTAAGTTGGTGGTCCTGATCACAAATCTGAAGGAATTTTTAGCCTATTTTGCCCCCTAGTATGTTTTACCGTAAAAATGTGTTGTTCCATCGCGATTGGCGGGCAGTGTATATCACGTAGGCCAACCCCATTCAGGTGGTAGGTGCATTTTGAGCATATCCATCAGTCCTGAGAGTTTCATCATTCAACCTCAATTATTACGGAAGATACGGGGGTGTTTCCATGAGAAGTGAGACACACTGTATACTTGCAATTAATGAATACAAAATTCAACTACTGCCGATAAACCAGGCCAACCAATAAAGAAAAATTGATGATACTTTCACCTAAATAAAGACACAAATAACCTGTAGGTAGTGCCTTTTCGGAGATAGTTCGTAGACGATAATCCCCAAAAAAATCGCGTTGTGGAATTGTTTTAACAATGAAAAATATAGTTAAAAATTATCACTTTTTGTTTTGTCATACAAACATTTTAAAAACTATTTCAGAAATCGTTTCACCGTTAATGAAACTTTGTAAAGAACTGAAAAATCTACAAAATTGTTTTTTGTGCGACCTGACCAGTGCACTGAAAAAATCCGGAAAAACCTCTAAAAATAGACCGTTTTCAAATAGTTGAAAATTTTATGAATTTAAAAGTAAAAATACAAAATAAACAAAATTTACATTTTGATCTCTACTTCCAGATACCGTTTACACAATTTGAAGATTTCCCTTAAAACGACGCATTTTGCAAGATAATCCTAAAATTGTTTATAACGCGATTGTGCAAAAACTACACATCGGACAGAAACCATCTAGAGCGCAGTAGAACTACATATTATTATATCAATTCCCGCAAGATAGTTTGTCCGGCTATAACTTTATAAAAATTATGAATTTTTGGAAAATGGTCTATTTACACAGGGTTTCCAGGATTTTCTCAGTCGATAATGCACCGACCCCGTTGCACAAAAAAACATTTTGTAGGTTTTTCAATTTTCCACTGAAGTTTCAATGAGTGTGAAACGATTCCTCCAATACCGTTTGAGATATTTGTAAATAATCAAAAAAGTTGTAATTTTTGAAAATGTTTATTATTAAAAAATTTCCACATCCAAACTGAAATAGACATTTATAGTTAGTTATGTAAACGGGTTAGGTAAGTAGAATAGGAGTAATTGTATTTTGAAATCCAAGTTGGACAAGTATACAGGGGTTTTCACTTAAAACTCCCACATAAGATATCTCCGAAACCAAAATATGGCGTTGCATTGCAAAATAAAATTCCGAAGGCTGAGACAGTGAAATTTCAGAAATATCATGAAGCACTGAATGTTCAACCTTTCTGAACCTACAAGGTATTTTCGTTAAATCAACAGGTTTGCAGTTACTTTAATTTTTATGAAATATTCTATGAAAAAACGTTTTATAAGAAAACTCTTCGAGAACTTTTCCAACTCTAGATCCACTGAATAATCCACAGGGTTATCAAAACTGTGGGTCCAATAAGAGAATGAGAAATATAAAAAATCTCAACTATTTCAAATTGTAACCCTCTTTTACTTCTTTAATAGACCAGGATCCCACGCCTCTTTTCAAAAATGATTGATAACATGCTGAAGGCTGACCCTTCCTGCGTAGCTTAATTTTGCTGAGACGCCCAACTTTTTCCTCTACGAAAATTCTCGATAGTGGCAGCTAATAAAATGAGCAGGCGTCAATCATGTCGATTTGGTGAGTGCAAAAAAGTAATAACAGTTAGTTTTTCAGTTGAACCTCGAGATAATTCGATAAAGTACTCGAAAAAACTTTTGTCCTACAAAAGGGATGGTAGGACTGACATGTACCAATGACGTGGTCATAAGAAATCATTAGTAACCAGCGGATTTTTTACCGTTGCTTGGTTAATATTTGTATAACTGAATGGTCATATTGTCCTACAAATTGAATGGTCATATTGTCCTACAAATTGAATGGTAGGTGTTCCCAGTCCTACGCTCCGAAATTGTCAATTCCATGGTAAAAAAAATTATTAGTAACAGTGTGAATCTTCGTGAGTAGCTTCGTTTTGATGGGACGCCCAACTTTTCCCTCTACGAAAATTTTCGAAAGTGGTAGCTAATAAAATGTTTCTACCTCAACTGATAAAATTTGGCAAGTTATTAACAAAAAGTAGACACTATCACTTTTTTTTTTCTTTCCACAATAATCCAGTTCCAGCCAAATATACTTATAATTGAAATTAGAATTTCAGACTATTAAGAAATTAGTATTAATATTAATAAATTATCAGGACTAATAATATATACTGTAGTGATGAAATAGTTTATGAATTTTCACTCAGATATCAAATTGCAAACAGTACTTCCGAGATATACTCATCTACTCAATTTATTCCTACCATAAGGTTTACTATATCTATCTCTTCTCCTCAAGTTGTGTTTGTGTTTGTAATTACTGGAACCATTATTACCATTTGTGGTTTGTGTCTTATTAAATTGGTATTGAACTATTACAGGTGGCTTAGTTGCAACCGAATCATTAATCTTCAATTCTTCTTCTGCCTTTTTTTCCATTAGTTTCAGCTTTGCCTCAATGGCTTGTATTTGGGTCAGTCGGTCGGTTTTCTTGCCTTCTTTGGACATTGCTAGGGCAGGTATAAATATTTCTTCTTTTGGTTTCTCAGTCTCTTCCTAAAATACCACAGATTGAAGCATTATAATGTTGATCAATAATGATCATGCAAAGGAGAGTTTAAACAGTAAATAAAATAAAGTAAGGAACTAATTAATATCATTTGGAGAAGAAAACATAACCTGTGCGGAATAATAAAACAATAAAATTTCAATTTTTGCCTCAAACTACATTCCTAGAAGGGTGAAGAAAAAGTTTTAAATTTGATCGAGGAATCTGAGGATTCGATTTCTAGGGGCAGCTGGTTGAATCTGTTCAAGCCTTTAAAAAATACAGATGTTCGTGTCTGTCTCTTTGCAAGCAGTGGGATGTGACCTTGTATTGTGGGCATGTTCATCAGAATTGTAATTATCAACAATATTCCTCAAGTAACTTGGAGCAGTACCTGATTTTATTTTGAATATAAATACCACTGCAGTTCCTTCAACATATACTCAACAGATGTTCTCCTTGAGCATGTCAATATTATTCTCATAGCTCGATTTGAAGTTTTCTAAATCGGAATAGTTCATTTTGATTTAGCAGAGAAAGCATTGTGGAACAGTAGGTAAAATGAGGTAATATTAGGGAGTTAAAAAGAATAGTAATTGATTTTTATCAAATAATTTTGATTAAATTGTTTGCATGTTCTTTACAGTAATGTCTAGCTGACTCTCGCAGAACAATCAATACTTATTTTCGTTGCTGATTAACATGAATTTGGTATTCTTTGTATTCATTTTCAACTGGTTAGAGGAACACCACTTGTTAATATTTTCCAATATAGTATTAAGTGTCGGCTGGTAAAGCGTTCGCCTCGTAAACGTAGGGTCGTGGATTTGATCCGCCAATTCACCGGTCTCGTGCATGGCATCACACATTACGAGGTAAGGGCTGCGTCTTCCCTAGCTCACACAAGTCTCTCGAAAACTTCCGAGGGTTGCGCGTAGGGGTGCAACCGGTCGACAGAAATAACAATTTTAACAACAACAATTTTATTATCTAAACTTGTAAAATAGGTGAGGGTATCATCAGCAAGTTTGGAACAACGTTCAGCTTTTTTACTATATCCTCAACATATAATAGTTATTTAAGTAACAAGGAATGTAAAGACGTGTTAACATTCGAGGTGAGCGAGTACGAGCCGAGGCAAAGCCGAGGCTTGTCGCTTGCCGAGGATGATAACAGTCGATACATTCCGTGTTACTTATTACGTTTTTCCCGCTGCTTGTTGACATTTCTCAAAATTTGCCTGAATTGAAGTTTGTTTTCTTACCCTTCCTTCATGATTATTCGTTCGCTATTTCATTCTAAGTTGCTTGTGCGTGTAACTAAGTTACCGAATAAGCAGACAACAATAATATTCAAAAGGTCTCATAACCTAAAAATTGATATGAATGAAGCTGAAGGTATTACTTGTCAAAGGCAAAGTCAAAATTACCCTAGCCATGTAAATGACACTATTTACATTCCGTTGTCAAGATGAATTAGTAAACGAATGATGTAGGCCATTTACCTGTTTTGTTGCTAAGCATGTATGGACTATTTACAGTGTCGGCAGCGGGAAAAAGAAATAACAATTGACCCAAGAGACTACCCTGTGGAACACCTGTCATTTTCGATTTTAAGGGACATTACCTTATTCGTTGTTAGTTTTTGTTTTTTATTTTTCAAGAAATTATCAATCCACTCTAACACACTACCTTTCACTCCAATACTCTCTATCTTTTTTACTAATCTCCTCCTACCAATTGTTACAAATGCCCTTTTTAAATCTAAAAACACAGCTTCTGTAACAAGATTGTTATCTAATTTACTCTTCCAATCATTCAAAACACATTGTATCGCAGTTTCACAGCTATTTTCCTCGAAATCCTGATTGCACACAGTTTATAATGTTGTTTGTCTCTACGAATTCTAATATCCGTTCATACACCACTTTCTGTATAATCTCTATATTGGTGATAGTCTCCCCAATCTAAACATAGGTCCAAGTTCCACCACCATATGCACTCCAGGACGACTTAAGAAAGAAGATTTGCCATTCCAACTGCAGGAAACACCCTGAAAAACTGTACCACAGGAGGAGTCACTGAGGTAAGACTGAGCGCATGCAACTATACGAGAATAAAAACACAAACACTGATGCTCATCATCACATCAATGACCCCTTCATTTCTGCCATCTTCTGCCAATCCAGCTGCAGCACTCAATTTACTGATTTCAGATATCTTCCAGGTATGAAACAAATCACACATTCAACCTACTTTTTCAATTCAATGGTTTCATCAATGCTGGCTTGCATAAATGTCACTTAAAATGGTCGCTTCTAGGCTATTTTGTTCACTTCTTATGTTTAATGGGTGTTTCCATTAGAAATAAGACACACTACAGCATAGTGGAAGTATTTCCAATTTGTTAAAGAGTGGTCTGCATGATTCTCTTCAATACCTATTCAATGTATTTTTCAGAACCACAAATGGCTTTTGTGACTTGACTCTTACAAAAATGGCAGATAGGGAATGGAATAAACATAAATATTATCACTACTACTGCATACTTACGTTGTTCATACTATGGGCCCAAGTTACAATGATATTCTTCTGTCCCACAAGTGCATTGTTCAAGACATTCTTGGCTGCAATAGCATCTTCTTGTTTTGTGTAGGTTACAAAAGCGTATCCTCTAGGTAGGCCGGCTTGAGGTCCATTTCGATGAAAAATTAGGTCAAACTTCTCGATGTCACCATGTTTTTGCACAAGTTTCAAAAGTTGATACCGGTAAAGAAAAAAATGTGTGTAAGTTAAAGTTGTATTGACAATGTCATATAAATAGGCGTTTTCCATTTAGGAGTGTTAAGCCCCAGAGCTTCAAGCCCCTGAGATCGGAAATTACTTTATCACTGATTTTTTCGACAAAAAACTGTGTATTCGCGTTTTGACTTTTGTCTACTTGTGCTTCATGCACCAATAAAACGGGTGGTGCTCGAGGGGCAAGAGGAATGTCAATCGGTGCTTGAAGCCGTTGAAGCCCCACTAAATGGAATGCAGGGTCATACGCTCTAGGTAGCTCTGAGGAGCTCCTTACGTTAAATGGAAAGCAGCTAATGAAGTCTGAACATAAATGGCACCCAAACAAAATTTGAGATAGAGGTTAACTGTTTGAGAAACACAAAGCATATCTTTTCAAGCAGAGGTCTCTATGTATGAGATAATGATGATCTATATAAATACTATTTCCTCTTTGTCTGACTTTCACACCTAACTGCTTGAATAGAAACAATTGTACACTAAAATTCAGTGCTTATTTGTTCTAAACAGAGGCAAAGCAAATTATTGAAAACACTTACTCAGTAACCCTAGGATCTAGATTTCCAATCCATAACCTCCTTTCTTCAATGGAAATGTCTACTTTCTTAGCAGATTCCATTATATCCAGTCCTGATAAAAATCAATAAAGTGAATCTTTAGAAATTGTCTCAAACTTCAAAGGTAAGTACCGATATTGGTCAACATTCACCACCTTTCTTATCGAATTGAATCTATTTTAGAGTTTGGGCTTCTCATGTTACTAGTTTATTTATAAAAAGTTTCATCAGAAACTATAAACAGTATAGTATAAACCCAAACAAGACCACAATTTCACAAACACAAAATATCCCCACCTTTTGTATTCAGAAACATAAAACTTGTATCACAGCACAGCCCACAACCACCAAATGGAACTGTCAACAGTGTCATATGTCATCATGTCAAAATTCTTCTTCTATTTCTGATTAGTAGCAAAGTGGCCATGACAGAAGAAGTATCAGCCACGGTCTGTCTCAAAAATAAAGTTCATGCTGAGTACGTTCCACAATAGACAACTCGCATGATTTAATTTTTAGAGTATTCTGCACAGATTCGGAACTCAAAAATTGCATTGAGTAAAAATAATTCCTTAATTCCATTTGTTTCCAAAATTTTGAGATTTGAAGAGGATCTTCGGTTTCAAAACATTTTGACTTCGATGTCGAATAATTTCCTCCAAACACTGGCGCTCCTTGTGGATGTTTCTCGAACACCGAATAACTTTTAGCATTTAAAACTCACTAAAGGTTCGTTCATACCCTTGCGATTCGACTCATACGGCGAAAAAATTGCGGTGAATGATGATGAATCACAAAATTCCATTCTACAGTATTTGGGGTAAGATATCACTACATATAACCGAAAACCGACATGTTATATCATGATTACTTGTATTTCAGACTTCCATCGTCTTAATGGTTGAAAGATTTCTACTTCTTTCATTTTTCACTACGTTTCGATTGAATCTGCAATCATCTTCAGGTGAATACTGCTGATATTTCATCATTAACCGCAATTTTTTCCGTATGCGAATCGCAAAAATATGGCGAATATTCGCAGGGGTGTGAACGAGCATTAACGGTGAAAGTTTGAAATATGTGGAGCAACGATGGATATGTCCATTAGAGTCGCTAGTAGTTCGATTTCAAATGGAATGAAAAATTTTGGATTTTCAATTACGAATCAGTTGAAAGAAAATTAATGTTCCTGTACAAATAATAAATTTCAGAACGGGGACACATGCCTATTCCCTATTCCTGTTCCAGTAACGCAAAAAGGTCGCGAGCGTTGTAGGCGGAAGTTATGAGTGAATCGCACATAAGAGCGCGGATATTCACAATATGGCAGCTTGAAGTGAAGAAACACGTACAGTTTGGAGAAAATATTTCGCTGGGATTGAACTAAAACCATTTTCAGCACCTCTCACATCCACCACTGACACTGTCACTTCCACTGCAATGTCAGTTTCGGGATTGTAAAATAGTAGATTATACCACACGAGTCAATAATGATAGATAGCTATTATTCTCGAGGAATTTTTACGAACCGAGCCGCGTTGGTGGCGGGGGAGTAACATTCCGAGAGAATAATAGCCTTATTGCGAGTAATATACTCTACTTTATTTACGACCAATTTATTTATTTTAGATTTTTAGTGAACAACTTTATTTGCCAATAAAATTCTGATAGGAAAATTCTTCCATATCACTTTCCATCACATTTCCTACACTCTCCGTCATTCAATCACAAATAAACACGCTTTCTACAATTATTTATTAACACTGAGAGTTTGCTTCAGACAATTGTCATGGCTGTTTCCATATACATTTCGTTTCAAATACGATATTCATAAATCCGGGAGGGAAAAATTATTCATTATTCCCACGCGGGAACGATAGTTGCGGGCGATAAAGTTGAATATGTACTCACTCATCTCAATGGCCGCAGCTATAAAAGAGTTATCGAGCCAGGGTTTTTCACATTAAGACGTACAGCTTGGCAAATCTATCTGTGCCTCTGCATGAACATATTGGGTGCGCGGTAGAATAGCCGCTGTCCTTTCTTGTCCTTCCCGATTAAAGTTGGTATCGGATATTCACCCTAGCTCTCTGTTTATCGTTCGCGCGTCTCAGATGCACAGATCGATTTGCCAAGCTGTACTGAAATAATATTTACATAGCTATATAGGAAGAATATCGAAGAGGTGCATTCTTCGACATATCAGGTCAGGGACTTTTGGAACCTGATTATGAAACAAGTTCTTGAAATGCTGATTGAGATCACAAATATATCTAGGAAGGTGAACAAACTTTCAGTCTAACTCCACACCAAAAATTATGTATATTGATGATACCTATACTGTGTAGTACGAAGACAAACATCAAGAAAGAGGGCATGTTTTGAAGGATCAATCCATCATCTTCAGTACGAATGTTGATTACAAGTCGATCTAAAGGGAAGTGAAAGGGGTTTAACGTATTCCGGATGGATGTCAAAGTCTCGGTATATAAACCTGTTGGGCATATGTCATCGTGGTGCGTCCGTTGCCATTCTTAGGCAGACGTTGAAGAAGTCCTGCATATGATCCTTTGCCTATGCGTGTACGCGCATTGCCCCCAAGCGGTCAACGCGTACAATTGGCAACAGGATTGAGACGTAATTTCAACTCGAGTGCCATGTTTCTACTTCATCTGATGAGTGTCCATCTGCCTTGCGGCTTTCGCTAGTGCTAATCTGTGGAAGACGTGTCTCTGGAACGTGAGAGTTTCTTGTCCAAGGTTACTCTTAGGTAAAAGGCTTCATCTACCCATGAAATTCTTTCGTCGTTCATATATAATAACATGGCCATCTGGTATCCTACACGTCGCCCCATCGTGAACAGGATGGCCTTGCTTTTGTCTGCGCGTTGACTCCAATCTTCCAACGATTGATGAGCTTGTTGATCTGTTGTTGGAGCTTCGATGTGACTCCTCTCTCGTGGGATGACCGTGAATGTCCGTATCATCTGCATATAGCGCAGTTTGGTCATGGGGTTGTCGGACATAGGCATGTCTGCGGTGTAGATAGAGAACTGGTGTGGCGAAGCAGTACTGCTCCCTGTGGAACCCCGACTACTATAGTTTCCTTTGTGAATAGAGGAAATTTTATTAGATTGTTTGTATGAGTCTCCCACGAAAAATTCTCGTCGACATGTAGTCCAAGGAATTTTATAGAATTGTATTTTGTTTAAGTACTATATTTTCCATAAGATTCCAACTCATTTATTAGCTTTTGTTGCAGTGAAACTGTCTGTCTTTTCCCGAAACAGTATCTTCAAAATATTTTTTGTTAATCGATCTTCGATGTCTCATAGTTTCAAATAATTTATTACTTATGAACAAGAATATACTTAATTTCGCAATCACTTTCTTACACTCATTCTGTTAATAGTGTAAATAAATGAGAGGTAATCGATAACAGGACATCGATATGGGTGTGAACAATTTTTTCAAAAATATCATATCCTTGAACGGAAATTGAAAATAAACAGTGCGTATCGCGTCATACTTCCCATAAATATTGAAATTCAGATGCGGTTAACATAAATCTCATATTGCGGCTGGAAAGAAAGTGCTTCTCTTTTGCAGGCACTATAATAAATTGCATCATTTGATTCTAGCTCTAGAACTCTTCGATATCTTGTTTATCAGATGAGGTCATATTTGCTTTGAATGAATTCAACTGTGAAAATTGTTCATTGTTATATAATGGAGTTCGTGGCTACAGAAAAACTGGACAAATATACAGGAAATTAAAAGACTCCAGTTCGAACGCACTGCTAAATAAGTACCCTGTATACCCCAATCCAATCTTTTCACTGACCTTTCTTGATCTACAATAGCTTCACTTATTGTATTCAACTCCCCAACTTATCACCCGTTTCCTCATCGGCTCGACTTCTTTATGGACATATCATTCTAATCATCGGGAACGCTACTAACGTCCAGAAACTTCTAGATTCTCGCCCATATGGTTTTGTATGGAAGCGTCTCTTTTTTATACACCTAAAGAAGCTTCGATTGTGACGATTTCGAGAATCACGCGGCAATGGACCTTTCCACGACATATGAGAGAACAATGTAATTAGAAAGTGTATACGATAATATCACTCAGGAATTTTTATTTATTTTTTTTGACCGATAGTTTCACTATAATCAGAAGGAAAGTGTTTTCGTGACGTCACATTCATCAAAACTAGACTTGGCAACGTTGTAAAAGTTGTGCACCGTGGAATCTCAAATTCTCATTTGAATATAATGTGTCGTATGACAGATGTCATTTGATACCAGATGGGTTCGTTCGTCTGTTTCACGGAGCATCAAAAATAATCGTTTGTCTCTGTTTAACTCGTTTGCTTACTTTAATATTTAATACAAGTAGAGCAGTTCCATCAAATATGTATGCTATGCAAGCGAACAGGCCCTACTTGATTTCTTTTTTTGGGGTTAATAGTGCGATTTTCAAAGTTTTGAAATTTTTTTGTTGTTTGTGCTCTAATTTTTCTTCCTAATTCCTGTATCTGAATCCTTTCAATAACTGTGAACATGTCGAAAAGGTGCTTCGTACCTGGTTGTCTGAACACCAGTAAATATTCTAATAAACTATTTTTTATGCACCTAAATACATTCGAAGTGCATTGTAAAATGTAGTTCGAAGCAATGAATAAACCTTGTGTAAAAATGCGAAATATAATTATGTTTTTTTGAAGAACGTTTCCAATTCAATATTACTGTATTCAAGCAGCGTTCAAGAAGCGATTTTAAATTTTAGTCATTGCAAAAAATAAATTCATATTTGTTAAATAGAAATAAGAATCAATCATCTCATAATCTACCCTCGGTAAATTTTCAGAACTTCCCTTCACGAAGCCTTTCCATATTTGGATGATGTTATGCAATAATGGGTCAAGTCACAGTAAGAAAATATCAAAATAGTTTAGCAGATCATGAAATGATGGAATGTGGCTCAATACTATCGTCAGTGGATGGAGCCCTCTTACAATTGCGGGTTGAATAATTTTTGCTTATTGTAGAATAACACTTTGGCGATTCCGATGACTGTGATAGCTCAATTATTAAAAAAATTGGCTTGACTCATTGTTGCATAACACCATCCATTTAATACACAAATAAATTCACACCAGATCGGTCATCATAACACCTCGCTACAGTAATAATGTATCAGTTAAATGTCGAATGTAAAAAAAAAACAAACATTAACCTCAAATTTCGAGATCACTTTTGTTGCATGAGAACTGTCACAATGATTTGCGGTGTTGTCAATGCTCGTTCTTCATCGAAAGGATGGTCCGTTCAGGAATTTTGAAAGTTACAAATACAGTTGATCAAGTGACGAAGTTTCAATTATTTCTCAATGGCTTATACCAAGTATAATCTTTAATTTTGAGGAGAACGGTATTGAATGTTTCGGGACATGGATTACGGTGGGGGTTGTTTCCGATGAACGTGACGTCAGCGGCACACTTATAAATGAGATATTCTTTCAAAATGAAAAAAATATAGTAGAACTCTTTGTTAAATGGACTTTTCAGACTAGAATCTATCGATTTAAAAGAGTTTTGCAATTTATTTTTCATAAATGTAAAGGTCCATTGCTGTTGTTCACAGTGCATATTGTAACAATTGGACCCCAACTGATAAATTTCATTTTGCAAGAAAGAAATTTCATTCCTCTTTGAAGTTCATCAATATCTGCAGGTCGTGTTCTATAAAATAACGGATTTAAGATGTACCTAAAGAAATAAATCTTATAGGGAGTAAAATCTGGGATTCTGAGAGTAACATCTACCCCTCCTGAGGGGTTGAATCCATGTGGGCTCTATCTTCGAATTCTCATATAATTTACTGGAAGGAAAATATTAAGAGTGGGAAGTTTTCAAATTAACACACCCTGTATATTGTGAATACGACTTTGAGTTTTACTTAGTTTCCTTTCACTGAAACTACACTTTGGGTTGAACTATGCTTCCTTCAAACAAACGTAACGTCAAAGTTAAAATTGAAAGAATAGCAAACACTTTGATCGCCCTTACTTCAAATTGATCAACTACATAGATCTTGTATATGCCAACTGCAGAGACGCTGCATTCTGTTCAACTGCAAAAATCGAAAGATAATGTAATGTAATATTTTTTCGTTCTGAAAATTTGATGAGGTTGGTTAATTTTACAAAGCTCTCGAATCGGGTCTAAAGCCGATGTGCTGCAATGTCTAATGTGACGTAAAAAACATTAACCCTGAACAAACCATGTTGACTTTGAAAAGTGATGCTATATCTTATCAAAACGTATTTTGACTTCAGGTTTCTGGTTTGCTGGAAAACTTGGTTCAATGCCACACTTCCTTGACAAATAATTTTTTCGCTATAGAATTTATAGGGCAATCTGAGTTTCTTCAAATTATCTTTCGAACTAGGTAACACTGCGGCCCTCACGGGCCCCCCAAGGGTCCTCTGACCTCTGAGCGTTGCTTGTTGATAGATCCGCCACTGGCCCTTGACCTCTTGTATTTTCATATTCAATTACATTTATCTTTACCCTGTAACAAATAAACTAGCATTACCATGAGTATGAATCAGCAATCAGATTAAAAAACACATTGTTTTTCTACGATTATGCTGAATGTACTCAATAATTTCATTAGAAAATATTAACTCTATTTTCTTTGAACTTTTCTATTCACAAAAATATTCTTGCGAGTATTTGATGAATATAAACAATAATATTGTTGTATTAAGTTTTCGAAATATTGAACAATAAACAATTAAACAAATATCAGAAGTCACGATATTTTGATACGCTTATCCCAAGAATATTTCTGAAGTAAGTTTCGCATGATTTATTAGCTCACATATTTGGACAAGTAAATGGATGAGTGCAGTTGGAAATGCTTATTTATTCCGCATAATATTGTACCCACACAAGTATAAGTATACAAGCTTGAACGCATTGGCTATTTGCTCTCGATTCTGAGTTTTTTTCATTAGTGTTTCTTTTTATTTTAGCATCTAAGATTTTGAGAAACTACACACATTTTGACCAAATGAATAGCAATCACTTCCAAAGAGATGAAACTTTCACAGCGTCCCCTCCCCACCTTCATCCTGTAACAAATGAAAGAACTCTACCATGCGTATGAATCTAATCAGATTTAAAAACACATTGTTTTTCTTCGATTGTGCTGAATGTACTCAATAAATTCATCAGTAAATATTAATTATATTATCCTTGAACTTTTCTATTCACAACAATATGCGTGCGAGTATTCAATGAATATAAACAATAATATTGTTGTAATCAGATTTCGAAATAATGAAAAATAATCAATGACGCTCGAACCACTCCCTCCAAATTTGCAATGAAACAAATTTCAGAAGTTTTTTTGATGTCACCATATTTTTATACACAAATTCCAAGAATATTTCTGACGTCATAACATATTTCGTAGCTTTACACATTTTGAATTAATTTTTGGAAAAGTAAATGGATGAATGCAATTTGACATCCTTATTTTTTTCTCAATATATTCTACCTATATACGATACATATCTGAAAATTTGAATCAGGCAAGCTTTTCTCTCGATTCTGAGTCTTTTTTCAATAAAGTTTATTCTTGCTTTAGCGCAGTTTAATCAAACCGTCTAAAATTTTCAGAGATTACATACATTTCAACCAAATGAATAGCAATCACTTCCAGACAGGTGACATTTTCACAGAACCCCCCCCCCCCCCTCCCCACTGCTCAAAAATTTCATTTATCTTTATCGTGTAACGAATGAACTAGCTGTACGATGAGGATGAATCTAATCAGATTTAAAAAAAAAACATTGTTTTTCTTCGATTGTACTGAATGTTCTCAAAAATTTCATCAGTGAATATTAATTCTATTTTCCTTGAACTTTTTTATTCACAATAGTATGCGTGCGAGTATTTGATGAATATAAACAATAATATTGTTGTAATCAGTTTTCAAATTGTTGAAAAATAAACAATGACGCTCGAACCACTCCCTCCAAATTTCTAATGAAACAAATATCTGAATAAGTTTTTTTGATGTCACCATATTTTGATATGCTTATCCCAAGAATATTTTTGTCGTCATAACATATTTCGTAGCTGTATTCTGAAGTAATTTTTGGAAACGTAAATGGATGAAAGCAATTTGAAATATTTATTTTGCAGAATATTGTACCTACATACGTATACACATCTGAAAATTTGAATCAGGCTAGCTTGAACATGGCTATTTGCTCTCGAATTTTTTTTGATAAAGTGGTTTTTTGCTGCTGCCTAATTTAATGAAATCGTCTGAAGAAAATAACACATATTTGACAAAATGAATCTTATTGATACATCTGTTTTCCGCGATTTCATTTTTGTTTGACCATAAACTTGCATCGAATTTTCATTCCAACCTTGTTACAGAATATGCTATCCTTCTATATGAATATATGCTATAATGACACTCAAATCAAACTGATTGTTCTGAAATACATGATGCTTTCTGAAATTGAATTGACTTTTTTCAAATTCACTTACTATTCTGAAAAACAACTGACGCTTTCTGCAATACAACTCGAAAAGGTGTAGTTGTGGCTTCAAACAGGAAGTTCAATGTTAAGTTCTTTCCTCAAGATCTTTGCTGTTGAAATAGCGCTTTTGAAAACCCATCATTCTAAATTCTCCCAAAAAATTGCAGCATTTTCTCAACATTTCTGCAGGAACCATAGAAATTATTATATTTCTATGGCAGGAACCAAGAACAGAAAGATTTAATCCCGATAATTTATTCTTGAGTGGCTGAAAAAAACATTAGAGAATTCTGATTTCGGGAATAGGTATTAATAAGCAATGCTTCAACCTTTCTCCATAAGCTACCCTTATATAACTGCTACCATTATACAGAGTTAGTCAAATGTATGGAACCGCCCATTTTTCTCAGTTGATATGAGGGTTATCGAAAAAAGGCCCGGATAATAGTTGAAGGGTATTTCACTCTGCACCTTTCAATGAATTCAAATACGTTTTAGATGTGCCATTGGTGGAGTACTGACGTCATCGGCATTTTTTTTTAATTGAACCATATGTCATGTTTAGTATCGTTAGAAAGCTTGTTTTTTTTCTTATTTCTGTAGTACTGATATTATTTCAACTCTCTCGATAAGTACAGTGTGTATCGTATTTTTGTGTCTACCTCTGTAATTCACTTACCTATTGCTTAATTTGTTCAAAATTTTTCTCAATCATGGAATGTAGCCAGGTAGATATTTTGAGCGATATGGCAATTCAATTCAGACAGTGGCGTCGTAAGTTTTTATAAAAAAAATATTTTTAATGTCCTACATTGACAGTTGTTTAGTTAAAAAATTCCACTTACGATGTTTACAATTAACATTCGCCTCATAAAATGAGTAATGGTTATAGGATATTTTCAAAATTTACCTCAATGGCTCAGCCATTCCAGATATTAGATTTTTTATCTCAAATAACGGTTTTGAATGAAAAATTAGTTTCCAAGACTAATGAATAAGTGAATGAAATAGCCGCTCTACATGTTGTCCTTCTTGTCATTAAAAAATATAGTAATATTTTGAACTATTGAAACATATGACTATTTCTGTTTTTTTCTCTTACCTTCTAATTTCTATATAGGAAAAATTCAAGATTAGTGCATTTCAATTATTCTGGAAAAAAATTAACTATTGACATTTTCCTATAGAAAAATAACTAAAAATGTTTTTCAAAAAATAAGCATATGAGAAACTTATACACACGTACGCCACTGTCTGGATCAAATTACCATGTCGCTTAGAATATCCAACTGGCTACATTCCCCGATTGAGAAAAATATTGAACAAATTAAGCAATGGGTAAGTGAATTACGGAGGTAGACACAAAAATACGAAACACACTGTACCTATCGAGAGAATTAGAATAATATCGGTACTACTAAAATGAGAAAAATACAAGCTATCTGGTGATACCAAACATGATATATAGTTCTATTGAAAAAAAATGTCGATGACGTCACTTCTTCACCAATGGCATATCTAAAAAATATTTAAATTTATGAAAAGATGCAGAGTGAAATACCCTTTAAATTTCATTCCAACTTTTTCTCGAAAACTCTCATATTAACTGAGAAAAATGAGCGGGTCCATACATTTGACTAACTCGGTAGTTTCCTCAATTGAATGACATTTTTTTTTCGTACCAAATTTGACAAAAAAGTCTGAAGTGGTGGAAATTTTACATATTTCTACGGTCTACGGTCACGACCAACTAAAAAAACTTGTCCATAATCAATTAACAGGGGGTGGGGACTAAAAAAAGCTGCACCTTACTATGATATCAAACTCTTTGAACAATAAAAATTAAACTATAGCAGTACGAATAGATCTTTCTAAAGCCATCGATATGGTTGACCATACACTCTACACTTTTGAAAAAATTCATTTATTTTGGAATTAGAGGAGTTACCTTGGAATTAATACGCTATTATATAACAGATAGATTTCAATATCTAATAGGAAGAGATGGAAAAGGTTAACTGATTAAATCTGATGAGGAAAAAATCAAATTGGGTTTTTCACAATGCTTCATACTTGGGCCACTAATGTTTATTTTTTATATCAATAATTTGCCTCATATAGTCTTACCAAAAAATTGTTGAAGTTGCAGATGACACTCTTTAATATTGATCTGGAAATGAAATAGAAAACAACATTTCGATTTATCTAAATATACAAAAACATTGGTTTGCAATGAATCTATGCAAATGAATATTAACAAAATTCAACTCATGAAGTTTTCATATACGCAACAGAATGACACATTTTCACTGGTCCATGATGGAGATGAAATTACGAGGATGAATTGATATCTAGTTAGCCTAGACCAGTTCCCTGCATAAACAAAATATTGCGTTACCATAGCAACGAACAATAACTTATTAGAAGTGTCAGTGTAAAGTTTGACGCCAAAAATGTAAACCAGAGTTACGCAATAAATTAAACGTTGCATGTTCGCTGTAATAAATGTATCCAATTAAGAGGAGAATATGTTGAGTAATAAAATATTTTGACATTGAAATTTTGTTTGGTTCTATAGTAGGCTAAGAATTTTACAATATATCCTCGTACAGCTGCTCCTTCCGTAAAATTATTAGGAATTACAATAGATTCTAGATTCGATTGGAAAAATCACATTGACCACCTAGCACGAAATATGGCAAGCTAATGCTATATACCTAGGCTCAGTCAGTAAACATAGAGGCTTCATACACGTCCAATCTCGTATTAGATATGCAATTATATTTTGGCAAATTCTACGGATACCCACATTGGTAATCCGAAAAAAAATCGAAAGTGAATGTCCTTACTGTTGTGGGATTGTATATTTATGTAAGAGTAGTATATATAAAAGAAAATGAAGAACTCTTTAAAGCACTATAACAATACTAGACTCAAACAACATCTAATAACATATTTAAAAAAATATAGGACTTCTAATCGAAGAAATGCAGATTTCTCAGTTATGTCCAAAAAAAATGCTAATAAATAAAATGAAGCAACATCTTAAGCAGTCACTAATACAAAAGGCTTACTATACACCAGAGGAATTTTTTGGAGATGGTCCTATATAATTTTTGTATTTTCAATAATTATGTGATAATATTATTAAATGTACCATAGGTATAAAATAACTTTTCAATATGTAATTTTAGTTCATAATCTGTTATATATCCTCTTTAAGGTTTCTCCTCTTTTATCTCTTATTTTTTTTAATATTATTGACAAGTTCCACACCCTTTTGGGTATTATGTATTGTACACATGAAGGAATAAAGACTATCAATTCGCTATTTTTTCCCCATTTTTTATTCTAAATTCTGAATTGATTGGCCGTATAGTAGCTGCTTTCCCAAATGCGCTCTTCTGTCGAACGTCTGTATTTCACTTGCTTGTGATCAATTAATTAGATATTTCCAATTCCAATATCAAATGATGCAATTATCGAACACATACGTATATCCTTATCATTTCCAACAATGTGACTCCATCAAAAGTAAAAAGAGTTTTTTTTTTAGAATAACATAACGTAAACAAAACATCAACGTTGTAATGAGATCCCAAATTAAATTGACACGCGCGAAATATATCGCAAAGTTTCGAAATTTGATAAGGAAGCCAAATTACACTCGTATTAGTTTAAAAATCGGAATTCTTTCATCATGCAACGAAGCCAAAGTATTTAAGAAGCTTGAGATATTCATCGGCATTCATTCGTTGACTTACTTCTGGTCTTGCTATTTGATCCTTACTGTAAAGTGACAATATACGGAAATAGTTTTTATTGATAGTTTCTTCGAGTGTTAAAAACAGTTGTGCATGATTGATAGTTTATATAACTTGGAAAAGATAATCGTTTGAATTTCTTATCGCTATCATGGCCAAGGTGTCTCTACTCTCTGGGTTTTTATCGAATGCTCTTGCAGCAGTTCAACTGAATGTCAACATCCAGGAGTCTACTGCTGTTGTTCCCCCGGAAGAAAGGGTCATCACCATGAAGGAAGTGTCCTGGCACGATAGCGATAGCGACTGCTGGATAATCATATACGACAGGGTATATGACGTGACAGATTTTTTAAATGAGGTAAATTTATATTATAAGCAAAACTAACAGTAGAAAGCAGATTAATTTTTTGAATTGTTTTCTCAAATTAATGAAATATTCTTGCTACTACACGAACATGGAGATTTGTTCTGGAAGTTTTTCCATCATTGCATTTCATTGTTGTTGTATGAATCCTTTTGGGCTAGTAATTTTTCATTTTATTCCTCAAAGAACGGGAGAAGCATCATTGGAAAATATTGTTTTATTATTCTTGTTCTATCTTTGTGCTCCTTTGCTCTTTGTGTACGATTACAGTTAAATTTTTCTTTCTATAACACTATGGTCAAAGTCTTTACTAAGTCATTTACAGACGTCATCTAATTTTTTCACAATTTTTTTGGTTCAGGAAGATGACAGTGTTTAAAATTATAAAATAAGTGTTAAATACTAGATCTTAAGATTGAATTGCATGCTTGACAAATGGATGGAATGTATTTAAGTACTTGCTGGTTGAAATAATATTGAAATTGTCATTGTGAAGGTAAAAAAGTGAAGCAATCATTGAAAAATGTCTGCAATATTAAATCGATGTATTGACATTTTCTATTATGATTGTGACTGCTAATGGATATATGTATTCCGGTTTTTCTCCAGATGTTACATTGTACTGACGTATCTGACGAAGCAGCAGAGGTGCAACCAAGTGAGTTACTGCCAGTTCTGTTCAAATTCTAGTTCACCACACTTTCCGAATTCGTATTCTGCTCAGTTGTGGACAGAAAGAACGCTATCTAACGTGCTAATGCTGCTTCGGAACTACCCTTCTCTTTATTGAAAGCAGTAGAAAAGCGAAATCTTTTTGGACGAAGCAGTTTACTTTGCTCCTGTCTATGGATATTTTTATTTTTCTGTTATCGGTCTATCTTCCACAAACTTGATATGGTGACTATTTCAAAAGGTGTCATGCATGCAATCAAACACAAGCTGTTTAATTTAATTTTCAAATCCAGTCTCTACCTACCTTGCTTCAGTGAAATGATATTCTTATCTAGTTTCGGTAATAAGCAATCCTGAAATAACAAAGGATATCAACGACATTGCCGACAGGTAGAAAGGGGTCAAATCCAGATACGGTAATTAACGTACAAGACTACCTAAATCAGAATAAATACAATCTTCGCAGACGGAATCTCCAGTCATCTGAGATTATTCATGATGTATAAGCCTCTGAAGAAGCTAGCCACTCGCGCTAGCGAAACTTTAGAAAGAAATTCTAAAAAACGACGGCCTTCAAACCCAAGTGAAAATTGTGACACTGGATATTCTTATTTTTTCCGTTATATGTATATCTCCCAAAATCTTGAAAAGGTGTATTTTTCAAAAGTATTAACTTAGTCAAACACGGACTGGACTGTTCAATTTACTTTTAAATTCAGTCTACCTCGTTTCAGCCTATAGATAATTTAATTATTTTGTTATCAGCCTATCTTGCTCAAATTTGATATTAGCCTCGTCCCCATTGGTGATCCATATCATTGTTTAAATAGGAGTAAGATATTGATTTTATTGGAAATATGAACAGGATGTTCATAAAGTCAGTTGTGGAATCATATGCGACTGAAAGTTGGAATTTAGCCGCTATTTTCCATCGTACAAGATAACCTCTCTTGGAAGGGATTCATGTTGTAAAGAGAAACATTCTCAATTGAGTAAGATAGTTAGTCAAAACCTGTGCAATCGGTACTGGACCCAAACGCGAGTGTCATCTAGCGTGATTAGCTACAATCATGAATATTTGACGTCATTTTAAAGCAGGGTTCTTCAAGGAACCCTGATTTTAATTCTGTACCATTGTCTAAATGGCTGTAGCATTGTTTCAATCAAGTTACGACATGACTTGGAGGCCAGATCACTGAAGTTATGACATGACTTGGAGGCCAGATCACTGGCGCCATCTACATTTCGCCTACATTTGAATCCAATATTAATCCCATGAGGTTGGTTAACTATCGTACTTCTCTTCAAACAATATCCATATTTAGTCGAATAGGGTACATGCAGACTACTTTGACATTTCAACATCCACCTCCAATAATCATGGAAAAATTTCAGTATTATCAAATCGCAAATTGATAATTTCTAAAAGACAAAAGTGCTTATGATTGTTTTCCGGATTTTCTGAGTACTTTGATTAACAGCTGTTACAGTATGCTGACATATTTGACGAAGCAGCAGATATGCAACTAAGTGAATTAGTGCCAATTTATATCAAATACTAGTTCACCACACTTTTCAAACTCGGATTCTGCTTAGTTGTAGACGAAATGCTCTCTGACGTGCTAATGCTGCTCGGGTTTTCGGAACTATTATTCCTTCTCTCAATTGAAAGCAAAATCTCTTTGGAGCCAAAAGAAATGGGGCTCTTCGAATATATCTTTAATTCTCGTTTACCTCACTCCTGTCTATGAAAATTTTTATTTTCCTATTATCGGTCTATCTTCCACAAACTTGATATGGTGACTATTTGAAATTTGATAACTCATTTGATCCTTTGAGTTGTGGCGACTTTTCCAGCAAGGTTTCTGATGGTCCTGTATGGGTTGTGAACAACTCTATCCAGCTGATTGCTTTGCTATCCATTTTTCATAGACGTTTCAGAACCACGAAAGTGTGTCTGCAGAACAGTTAAGCTTTTCTTAGGGCTATCATGTGTAACCTTCGTTTTGTTTCTGGAATATTCTTTGGAGATATTGTGCTGGGGCCAATTCAGTAATCACTTCTCAGAATGAGCTGTTTTGTCATCTTCCAAGTATCCCAGTGTCTCTGGTGATTACCTTAGATCTCAGCTTACACGCCAAAGATTCATGTTTTACTTTTGAATTTGTTAGGAAAGAAAATCTAGAGAAAAAATATATTATAGAAATATTATATAAAAATCAACTAGTGTATTGATGAAAGCGATTAATGATCGAAATATTTTCGAGATCATCAATCGCATTTTGATATAAGAGTTCATTCCAATATTTTTCCTTCTATCCCATTCTTTTTTAAATAAATGAATTCTATTTTTTTCTGGCAATAAAGTCAAATATACTACTTTAGCAGTTTCTGCAACATGTGGCAACATAAATTTATCGTCAATATCCATTTTAGCGTCCATAACATCTGGATTCGTATATGTTTGGTTGCCTATGCATTCATAGAGAAATCGACCATTAATAGGTGTCATTAATGGACGATTTTTCGAAATCATCCATTTATAACAAAAGTATATTCAATGACTTTTTATAATCTATTTTGTTACTCACAAATAACATTTTTTCAGCATCCAGGTGGTGCAGACCTACTTTTGGAATTCGCTGGAAGGGATGCAAGCAGTGCCTTCAGAGGATCAGGTCACAGTGCCCAAGCAATAAAAGCGTTAAATAGGTTTTTCGTAGGGGAACTGCCGATGCATGAACGTATATTCAGAAAGCCAGGAGGATATAAGCTCAGCGACATACCAGAATGAAAAGTTCATTTTTAAAAAATATTTGTACAGTTACCGAATACGATCTACCTAAGTTCATGTACTTAATTTTAACTTTAGTTAGAATATTTATTCATTTGTTATTTAAGTTGACTTTCTTCACTCGTTTATGATATTGAGTATTTGTTGATTCAGTATTATAATTTTTGTATGTATTATTTGGATAGACTTCATGTATGACTGAAGAGTATATGCAGTCCACTGTATTTATGTCTCAATATAAGGATAAGTTATTATTATTATTTCGAATTTAATAATACAATGATATGTCTGATTATTTCCTAGAAACACTGCTACATGTAATGAACGAATGTTTTCCAAAGAAAACAAAACTGTTCATAAAAACAACATGTCAAAAAAGTGGTTCAATACTGATTTAAGAAACTACAGAGAGAACCTAAATTTTCTGATCGAATATAACAAAAGTAGGTAACCAGAACGTTGATCTGACAACGGAAATGAAACTTGCAAAAAAAACTATAAATATAAGATTTTTAACCAAAAGAAAAAATACTACTCTAGCAAGATAGAACAATCCGTAAACAAACCTAGGGTCATTTGGCAGATTATCAAGCAGCCCCTCTCCAAAGAGTCCTCACAGGATACTCGGTTTCCATCTAATGAATTGAATGATTAATTTGTAAACATTAGTAGTAATATTTTAAAACAGCTGGAGAATACCCCGGTTGATCCAGTGAAACTTACTTCATCTTATATACAATTCCATAAAAGTATTTTCTTCATGCCTATAGACTCCACGGAAGTTGAACATATTGCTAATGAGTTTCAGTCTTACGTCTCTTATAAATGAGCCAACAAGAATTGCAGTTAGTGCTCATGGCACTTCGCAAACTGCGGTTGACTATTTAATTACAAATAACACTAATGTGACGGTGAAAATTATAGATCCTGGAATATCAGATCACTATGCACAACTGTTAAGTTCAAATTCTAATGACGGCTGTAATGAACAAAAGAAAGAACAACTCACTAGTCAAAGAAACATAAATTTAAGCAGTATACATTATTTTAGGTCTATATTTAATGGTGCACATTTAGATTTACTAGCCAACATTAACAATAATTTGAATATAGATGAATTTTTTAACGTCTTTTGGTCAAATTTCGAATATAGTTTCGAAATTGCCTTTCAAAAATTACACTCGACAAACAGAAAATTGACTCAAATCACCAACGCAAGAAGATTTAAATTTTCAAAAGAATTAAAAGAGGAGTCCTCAAATTTAAAAGACTTGAATTATTTGAGAAAACAACACAATAACGAAAACCTAAACACTCTGTATAAAATTAAAAAGAAGCAATATCAGCGTAATCTACAAAAAGACATACAATTATATAATAAAAACAAAATAGAAGCATCTGCAAACAAAACAAAGACATTATGGAATATAGTGAATCTAAACTTGAACAGAACCAAAATGAAGCGAGATAACATTACACTTAACTGTAACGACATCGTGTGCCGATGAATTTGCAAAATGTCTAGCGCAAATAATTAATAGGTCTATTGAACTTGGAGCTTTTCCCCAAAGATTAAAAATTGCCTTAATTATCCCAGTATTTAAAAAGGGTGATATCAACGACATTAAAAACTACAGTCCCATTTCATTGTTAAGTGTCTTTTCTAAAATCATAGAAAAAGTAATGGCCAATAGAATAACAAAATTCTTAGAAAAGTATCATTTATTGACAAATTCCCAGCATGGTTTTAGGGGTAACTTCTCAACAGAAACAGCAGCAACGGAACTAGTACAAACAGTGTATGAGAGATTAGATGAAAATGAATATGTGATGGGTATATTCTTTGATCTCTCGAGTGCTTTTGACACCCTACATATACCTTTTGTTGCAGATAAATTGGAAAAAATTGGACTACGTGGTAAAATTAATAACTGGCTAATTTCATACTTGTCGAACACTTTTGGTTAAAAATAGAAACTCTATGTCAGACGAATATGACATTTCAATAGGAACCCCTCAGGGTTGTGTTCTCGGACCCCTGATATTCCTACTATTTATTAATGACCTGCCTGAGTTTATTGATCATGGGAAAATTTTTATGTATGCAGACGACACCTCAATAATTATTTCAGCCAAGAACCTGGAAGATCTAGAAGGCCTAGCTAACACAGTTCTAGATCAGTTCAACACATGGTGCTTCAACAACAGGCTCATCATCAACTATGAGAAAACTGTATGTGTTTTGTTTAAAACTCGTGGAAAAAATAACTATAGAAACATAAACATCTATTTGAATCTTCTGACCATACAAAAGGAGACAAATTTTTTGGGAGTTAATTTAGATGAAAACCTAGACTGGAATAAACATATTGATCAACTCTCCGCCAAATTAGGTCAAACATGTTTTGCGATAACTATGCTAAAAAACAGTTTAGATCGTGCCTCTTTGATAAACGTATACTATGCACTTTTTTATTCAAAAATTTCTTATAACATAATAGCATGGGGTCAATGTGTGGATCTACAGAGAATATTTGTCATGCAGAAAAGTGTTGAGAGTTATATTCAATAAGGGATATAGGGAATCTTGCCGAAATACCTTCAAAAATAATAACCTGCTTACTGTAACATCTATCTATTTATATAAGTTACTCGTATACATACATGGCATTAAAAATAGGCTGCCAACACACCGCGACAAACATGAATACAATACACGAAGTCGAAATAATTTATACATAAATAATTATAAACTAACTTTGTATAAAAAATCCCCTATATGTGCGGGCAGTAATCTATACAATCGACTGCCCCATGATGTAAAAAAGATAAATGGCGTAAAGCATTTTAAATCTAAATTATTTAAACTATTATGCAGTAACTGCTTTTACTCCCTGGATGAATATCTCAATACCACATTATAAACTGATTATAATCTCACATTAGATAAATCATGTTATTATTAACGATACAGGTTATTGGTACCTTGTACCATGTATGACGTACAATACTTACTATAAATAAATCTTATTAATTATACTCTCATACGTTGTAACTGTATGTATGTAACAGTATGTTATACATGTTATACATGAATCACGGTCGACATTTTTATTTTTATATTTATTTATTTTATATTATATTTATTATATATATATATATATATATATATATATATATATATATTATATCATTAACATCTGACGCAAAAGTACTATATATGTGTGCATACACACTATTAGGTTTAATTATATATCTTACTGATATTGTGTTGTGACTGACTGATGTTGTTTAACTGTAATAATGTTTTTAGCTTGTAACTTTCTGATGACCTATTCTATCCAATCTATGTTATTGGCTTAAAGAATTAATAAAGTATATCTATCTATCTATCTATTATTGGTAATCTCTCGGATAGTACCGCTCTTGATGTGTACGGATTAAGTAACAAGATGTTGAAGAGCATGAAAGAGGTATTAGCAGAACCTCTCACCAAAATAATAAACAAATGCTTTGAGTCAGGTGTCTTTCTCGAGAAGCTCAAATTCAGTAAAGTGACCCCTGTATTCAAAAAGGGGGACAAAAATGAGAGAGAAAACTATCGTTCCATCTCTATAATCCCAACTTTATCAAAACCCATTGAAGCTGCAATGAATAGTAGAATAATACAATTTGTGGATTCGAACGACTTGCTTTCAAAATCCCAGTTTGGATTCAGACAAAATCTATCTACATCGCATGCCATATCTGCACTGGTGCGAAGCAGTCATAGCTGTATTTTGTGACAGGCTTTCGACTGTGTGTCGCACTCGATTTTAATCGAAAAACTTCCTTATTATGGAATTAGGGGGAAAGTAGCTGATTTGATTAATTCTTATCTATCCGAACGAAAGCAGGTCGTGGAGCAAAATAGTGTGAGATCTCCAGCATTGAGTGTAACAGCAGGTGTGCCCCAGGGGTCAATCTTGGGACCCCTACTATTTTTAATATATGTTAATGATCTTCCTCACCATATGAACCCTCTCAATACCATTCAGTATGCCGATGATACTACTTTTTATGAAAATCACCCTGAACATGAATATCCCAAGCAACTGAGTCACAACGCGCTAAAAAAAATTGAAGTTTTTTTTGAAGCCAATGAGTTATGCTTGAACGTCAAAAAAACTGACACAATTACTTTCACACTAAAAGAGCTAAAGGACAGTCAAAAATCCATTGAGTTTTTAGCGGTAACACTGGATCAAAAACTCAATTCGAAAGACCACATCAAAGATCTCATTACTAAGCTGTCCAGTATTCTTTACCTGCTTCGTAGAATCCATGAATCTGTTCCTGTTTATGTTTCGAGAGCAGCTTACGTGGGGCTATTTCAGTCTAAGCTGTCATACGGATTGGTTGTCTGGGAACTTTCAACTGATTGGGAAAGGGTATTTATTCTACAAAAAACGGCTATAAGGATCCTGGGAAGGGCAAAACGGACTGACAGCTGTAGACCTCTATTTAAAAAAATTAATATCTTAACTATTACGGCTCTATACATATTTCAATGTCTCGTCTACATCAAAACACAAAATAACACCCCTAAAGTTAATCGCAACCACGAATATTTAACTAGAAATGGCGACAATCTTCTTATGCCACAGCATCGACTGGCAATCACTCATAAAAGCTTCCTTACTGTGGCGATAAGGCTCTTCAACCATCTACCACTATATATGAGGAATTTACATATGAATAAATTCAAGAAAAGTATAAAAGGGCTGCTGGTTGATCTCTGCCATTATGACGTTAATGAATTTCTCAACTGCAAGTTTTAATACTCTACCTTTTTAATGTGTCTGTTTTGTACTGTATTTAATTATTTTGACGATGCTGAATCTATTGTACTGATAATAAGCAAATAAATTGATTGATTGATTGATATTCTTGTTTTTATTTGACTGTACAAAGTAGGTACGTGAAAAATGCAGCGAGCATTATAATCGCAAAAACAAAATTTTTATCAAGAATATTTCAAGGGATAAATTATCTTCACAACACAAGTAACTTACATAATAATAATAAATATAATAAAATTATAATAATAACCATTATATAATAATGATGGATACCAAATAGTCCGATCACAGTTATACTTCCCCAGACAACGGGAAAGCCGTGGACTTTTGAGTTTGGAGTGTCTGCATAACAGAATGGTACTGGATGGAGCCTGTTGAGTGATCAGGAGTTTATATCCCCATTTCTGCATGGTCCGCGACCAAGAAAAATCAGGGATTGCAGCTTTTATTTTTAAAGGCAGCAACCCGTGCATACAATTAACTTGGTCTCGAATTCGATACTGAACGGGCTAACCCAATCTCTGTCACCGAGTTGGAACCCGTTCATCACTAAGCTCACGTCAAACCTACGGAGATTGAGGTCCTCCTACAGCAACATACGGATAAGCCAAATGCATGGGGTCTTCTTCAATAACATCGAATTCAGGTCAAGTGAGCTAAAGTCGGAGACCAAGGGATTCATAATGGCATGCCAAGATGGTGTCTTCAAAATCGTAGTCTACCGTAGTCCCGTGGGTCGCTGACACCAGATGCAGGGCGCGCGTGTCGTGCTGATGCGGTCTCAGCCTATATCCACAGGCATAACGCGGCGCTACGAGTGTTGTACTCTCATCTACGACACTCGTATGGTATAGACGAGACATCCCTGTTGCGTTATGTTCCGGGGGATATTGAGTCCGCTGTGGAGTATGAGAAGTGCCGAATCTATTGGAACTACTCATATTCCACCCTTTGGCAAATACAAGCCATTAAGCCTAATGTTGTTCTCCTCGACCAACAAAATGGGACGATTTTCGTCATGAGTTTTCCGCTCCAGGCGAAACGAATATCGTTCAAAAATAATAGGAAAAACGGACTAAATATCGAGATCTACTCTTTGAACTCCGCAGGCTCTACCCATCCTTGATAGAACGATAGACATACTGCTCTCGAATCTGAAAATAATACCGACTTGCCGTTATAAGGCAGAAATCTTAGCAGCTCGAATGCAGAAGGCATTGTTTCACTTCGACTGCTCAGAACACATGACTCTCGAACCCGATAGTCACTTACCTCACGTTACTGCAGTTTCGTCCTATATGGACATTATCAAACTATACTTGAAACTGTTCTAAATATAGTTTGATACTGTCCATATAGGACGAAACTGCATTTACGCAAGTGTTACAAATATTTCATGATATATTTGACATAATTAGAATAAATTTGACATAATCAGGATATGTTTGACAAAATCGGGATATTTGACATAATTATAATGTATTTGGCATCTGGCAAGATAATCTGGTATACAGATGGCTCAAACACAGATGTTGGATCTGGAGCAGGAATATATGGAATGAGGACAAATTTGGGATACGTTTTGTTTTTTTAGTCCAGAGCGTTCTATTGTTAACAAAGTGACTGATTAGAATCCACATTTTAACCATAATTTTGAAAGCGTTTTTGTAGGTGTTACAGATTTTAGATGAGATGGAACGTGGTTATATAATTTTGGGCTTAAAAACAGCAAACTTCTTTGTCCAACATTCTTATCTTAGGTAGTTTCACAGTAGTGTTTTATTCTGAGTGGTCTGTGGATTTCTGTGCAATTTTGGATTCATGGATGTTAATGATTATTTCCTGACAGTATAATAATTGTTTTAAATCTAGGATTTTTGCTAATTAAAAGAAACAGTTCTTTTTTGAAAAAAGTGAGTTTTTTATTGTAAATAATCCTCAGAACCCATTTTTATTCGACATTTCATTTTTCCAGGTGACTGTTGAGAACTCCTCCCATACCCGTAATACCATGACAAGTGAGGCTGGATGAGTGCATAATATATTGTTTTTAGGTGATGATCATCCAAAAGTTGCTTCAGATATCTAAACCTACCAGGAGTCCTCTAATTCTTTTCGATATGAAATTAACGTGTAAATCCCAACGTAAATGTTTTTCTATCATGATACCCATGTATTCAACAGACTGCTTCAGGTATTTTCGTTTTGTCATCTATATTCAAGTTTCCTAAATGTGGCAGATAATTGGGGTGGTACGTAAATGCGAGATAATTAGTTTTACTCAGGTTTAGTGTGAGTTTATTGTATTGAAACCCCTTCTAAATAACTTGAAAGTCAGTTTCTGCCTTGAGCTTCCATGTATCTGTAGTATAAAATAATACAATATCATAGGGAAAGATGAGAACAATTACTTATCTCTGTACAGTATACAAAAAAAAATGAAGTATAATGACATCAGCAATTGCTACGAAATATGAAAAAATGCGAAAGTAAATTATAAGAAACTGACAGATAAAGTATGTTTCTTGTACATACGATATGAGGTGTCTAAGACGTTCTATCTGATGTTTTGGCACGTGTGTTTTCGGGTGAGAAGTTGCATCCAGTTGGTGCTCTCCTATATTTTATTTCTCACAAGTACTGGACTAGTTCTGTTTCTTTTTCTCTTCTCTTTTGAGTTTAAATTCAAAATACTTTTCTCCTATCCGTCTATATCAGCATCTCCCTCTGAATGTCAGTCGAATTCACTTTTTGAATTTGGATTTTCGAATTCTTCCACAGAGTACAGTTCCTAATTCATTGCTAATTTGAACTCCTGTATTCTTGTTGCTTGTTATTATCTCTTGCAGAGGCTTCAGATGTTTTATAAGAATTTTTTGCTTCTCACGATCTGGAGGACACAAATCGTTCAAAATAGATATTTTCGTATTTGTCAGTATCGCAATGTTCTTGAAAGTATTCATTTTGTTAAAAAAAACTCGTTCATTTCCGTCGAGTTTTCCGATTTCATATATATCATTGATATCGTAATTTTGAAGATTAATTTCCAGGAAACTATTGAGTTTTGCCAAGGTTTGTTCCAATAGGTCTTCTGGGGTTTGGTTCAGTCCGAATACACAGGGGAAACCAGATATGTCATGTCAGCCACATAGCAACCCTCTCTATATGATAAAGATCGAAAATTGTGTTCAAATACCACATAGTTTGCGATATGTAAGATATTTGTTAGAACTCGATACTATCCAAAGTGAAAAATTCAGTGATCTCATAAAATCTACTTGATAAGGTACGCATGGTGCAAAATTATTTTATATTGAGAGATAAAGAGGAAGAATAAAGAATTCAAAATAATTTGACACATTTTCAAAAACTTGTTTCCAGGTTCGGCGCTCTCACCTACTGCCGGGAACTAATAGTCCCATAGCCCCCGCTCTAACTCTGGCAATGTTCATCATTTCGGGATAGGAAATAAACGCGAAATATTTCTGATGTAACTACAACTTTAACGAAATTTGATAAGGAAGCCAGCAAGCATGACATTATTATAATTCTTTCATCACGCGATGAAGCCAAAGTAATCCAAGTCCAGGATATTGACCCGGAGTTCATTCACTGATTTCCTTCTATTTACTGATTGTTTTTACAATAATTATTATGAGATATTGTTATACAAAAAATATACGTTAGTGATTTCGACTAAGTGCAGGAAATATGAAAAAGTCAAAAGTTCAGAACTTTTACTAAACTACCCTTCAAGGAAATATTCAGTAATAATTGCACAAGTGCTTAAAAATTACTGATATTTTGGCTAAAGAGCCCGAGTACGAAGGAGGAGGGCTCTTTTACGAAATATAAATAACCCGTGCAATTTTTATAAGGTAACACGCTTGAATGTGAAATTACCTGGATTATTTTTCGAAATATCTTGCAACCAATAAAAACCATCAATTTAAAGCTATGATGTACGATGTAGTTATCGATCATTACTTAAGATAGGATGAACAAGTGGCCCATGTCATAAAAAGAATGAGACTTCTCATGCATAAGTTTTACACCCTTCGAGATATTCTCTCGAAAAAAAACTTGATCACAGTCTATGACTCTTTAGCAGAATCAATAATTCGATATTGTATTGTAGTATGGGGTGGTACTTTCAACAATACGCTGAATCGTTTAGAAACGGTACAAAACTCGCTACTAAAAATAATTTTGAAAAAAAAAAGACGATTGTCAACTGAAAAACTTTACCAAGAGACGAAAGTATTGAATGTCAGCTGTATGTACAGCTACCAGTGTCTAATATGGATGTTTTCAAATATTAACAGATAATAGAACAACTACACCTAGATCCATAAGATTCACGGAAAGTTCCAATATTCAACTACCAATTTACAGAAAGAGTCATACGCAGAGATTTGTTTTTTCTTTGGTCCTAAACTATATAACATGCTTCCAACAAACTTGAAGAATATCAATCACATCAAAAAATTCAAAACTGCTCTCAAACAGCATCTAATCGAGAATCCGGAAATGATTAATATTTTTTGAGAAAAAAAAAAGTCTGTATATGTGAGGGTATATAAATAATGTATATCTGTATTTGATTATATATTTAGTTTGTCAACACCACCTCGAAAAAACCATTGCCATTTCTCCCCGACATCCCGTCCTCATCGTATTGAAATGATAAATAATTAATTTCTATGTCATTCATAATTACTGTACATTCAAATTTCTTCCATGAATGAGTAAAAAAGCACAATACAGGCATTTGTATGCCTAGGTGACATTTACCCATTCAGGATGAATTATTTAATAAGAATTCTTTAATGTCGCTGCTGTACTTCATATTGAACTGAATAAATTGAAATTGAAATTGACTTTCAAACCAATCACAACATTATTATAGTGGGAATTTTCTACTTAGATTATTGCCTCGGGAATATTCGTGGTATTTTGTTTTTATTGTGTGACAACAACTGATACTTTTGATTTGACGTATGTCATCAGTTTGCATGCAAATTGAAAGATGAATTTAGATAATCGTAATGAATAAAAATGTTATATAGAGAATGTGTTAATGATTGGGGCATCAAAAAATAATCTATCGAATACCGCACGAGAGTTCGATAAAGTAGAATAGCTATTTATTTTACTAGTGAGGAAAGTGCCACTTTTCCTCCCGCAGGATATAGTTTACTGCCCGACGCGAAGCGGAGGGCAGTAAACATCCAAGGGAGGAAAAGGCACTTTACTCCCATGTAATACATATGATTTTTCCTCCTACCCACTCAATAAAACCTTTTGTGACTTTGTTTGCAAATAGACCTATTCTTACTTGATGGAAAGTATAGACAATACAGTCATGTGTATCTGAGAATCTGCGGTGGTGCAATGGGTAGCGTCTTGGGACTGTAATCCGAAGGTCCCGGGTTCATCTCCTGGCAATTACAACTTTTTTTTTTTTTCAAGAACGTTATTTTACTTTTTTCTTGTTAGTGATTTGAATTATTGGACATTTAGATAGCTCATACATTTCGGATTTCTATTGACTTGCAGCAAACATTTTATGTAAAGTTGTCAAATAAATCTATCTATCTATCTATTAATAGGGGATAAGGTTGTATTCAATAGGTTATTATTATTCATTAGTTTCTGGGATTGAGTAAAGACAAGTGGTGACATATTAGTTGAATATAAGTGTTTGTTGTGCTCTACGTGTATTATTTCGGTTCTATCAGAAGTGGTGAATAATAGTGTGAATAGTGAGGCGAAGGATACCAAGACACGAGAAGAGATCGAGAAGGCGATCTTCACGGTCCAGAAGACGCTCTTCCAGTTCAAGTGATGAGCAGCGAACGCCTAAAAAATCCAGAAGAGCTTCGAGAATACGGACAAGCCAATCTACGCAGGAAAAGGGTTTGTCTCCAACGATTTCAGATAATATTTGGTACAAAAAGGTATCAAATTGCACACCATAGCAGTGGGCATGCCTAGAGGAAATAGACAAGTAGAAAGGATGAACAAAACAGTACTAGATGCTTTGGCCAAGTCGGGAGCGGACACGGACGGCAACAACTGGACTCAGCAATAGGTTTGATTCAGCAAGGTATCACCGCATCACACACAACACGCCAGCCGAACTACCAATTCGGAGACCCCTCAAGGTTATAGAAGTTCTCTCGAATGACCGATGTACGGTGAAGGAGAATCTCCATACGGGAAGATCAAATCGGCCATACGAAAGAGGTGTAGCTGCAGAACGCATGAAAGCATTCATGTTCTAAAAACGTTGATAAATAGTGCCCTTGATGGCATAATATAGAGCCCTTGATGGCACAATAGAGCCCTCTAATGGCACAATAGAGGCCTTTGATGGCACAATAGAGCCCTTGATGGCACAATATAGAGCCCTCTGATAGCACAATAGAGCCCTTTGATGGCATAATAGAGCCCTTTGATGGCATAATAGAGCCCTCTAGTGGCCTAACTCAAACTTAAATGGCACAGTGTATGTAGCTCTTAAGGAAAGTTCAATTCATTTGAGCCCATTGGTGGACAATAAAACTTCTCAAAGCTCATTTATATAACTATACTGTGCCTTCAATAGAGCGAAATACCAGTAACTTGAGAATTATTTCTTGAATTTTTATTCGCAGATGGTGATATCCAGGAAGTGGTTTTGAAGACAACAACAAATCAGGATGGCCATGCAGTCCCCGCCTATGGAAATGCAGCTGACTCAGACTGGCTAATATAGTTATATAATAGGGAATAAGACTGTATTCAATAGATTATTATCATACATTAGTTTCTGGGATTGAGTAGAGACAAGTGGTGACATAGAAGTCCACCAGAAGCAATTGAAACGTTGTGAAAAATTTGAAAGAGATAGAAATCTTTCAACCATTAAGATGATGGACGTCCGAAATATAAGTAAGTGTTTGATGTGTGCTCTACGTGTATTATGAATTATTTCGGTTCTATCCCAAGTAGCTACTACATGGTGAAGCTGAAAACTGATTGAGCTAATGTATGAATATTCAAAATTAAATTAATACGAGTCAACTGCATCAAAAATGGTGGATTACTCGTCAGACACCTTTATTAAATGGCAATGAAAAGTGAAGATTCAAAATTATTCCATTAATTACAAAACTAATATAGCGTATTCATAGCACAATCAAAATAATATAATAAACACAATAGTCAGCTGTGCTTCTATTGAAGGTAAAACCATCAGTTGGGGAGTAAAAAGTGTCGAACGAGCATGAGATTTCCTCCTATAGTAAAGAAAATTTGTGAAAGGTTGGGTTATTCATTTTCATCTGATGCATCTATGCCTTTTCGCCAAGTATGGCCAATTCTACATGTTGACATATATGTTTATTTTTTTTCTATCATGTTGAAATATTGTCGACATCTGCCAAAAAAAAATTGAAAAAAAAAGAAAAACTAGTTTTTTATCGCTTATTGGGAAAGCTAGGTGTTTTTCCACTTATTGGTTGCTTTTCCACTCTAAATGACAGTTCTTTGGTCAATGTCAATTTTGATTAGTTTATGAAAAACTATTGTAATAATTCAGAAAACTTATTTTAAATGTCTGTAGTTATTATGATTTAAAATGACACAGTTTGAATCGAAAACCAATTGAGGTCAAAAACTCCAAATCATAATTAAGATTATTACATTACAAAACTGATAATACTCGGAAATAAGTCGTAGAAGAATGAAATCTGCAAATACTGACACAAAATTTATAAAATTCACGAATGTACCACGTGTTCAAATCATTAAATTTGAACAAGGTGGATCAATAAGACCGACAACATCTGTTGGATTATTATTCACATGACAATAAGATGAAAAATTACTATAATCAAATGCTATAACTCTTCCTAACTGAGATACATACAGAGTATTGATGTAAAAAAAGTTACCTGACATGGTTTCAAACAAAAAATATGAAATTTGATTTCCACGAGGCGGCTTAAATAAACTTAAACTTAAATAAACTTACTTACTTATGATATTATCACAGGGGTCCAACAATATTATATACCCGGCAATTTTTATTGTGGAAAGATATTAGTGCCAAAACGAATTATTTCATGAAATAGAACATCAGTACATAATGAATGAGTCGTACCAAAACCCTCGATGACCAATTAGACTTATGTGGGCATCCATTTCTGAATGTATGTGTTCTCACTACCATGGTTGGGTCCCGGGCATTGTTAGACCTCTATAGATTTTCCATGGTCCAGCCATGTTGTATTATAATCTAATTATCTTCAAACCACGCCTACTATGTTTGTACTCAATATAAGTAATTGTCACTTTTGATATTGGTGTAGGAACCGGTTGTGACGAATAACCTTCAACTCATTGGCAAATAGTGTTCTTGATACCACCATTTACCTCCTTTTGTACCGTAGAAAAAAAAAATCAAATGAAATTGTTAATTGACAATTTTAAATCAAATTCCTAATATCATGAAAGATATTTGCTCCCAATAGGTCTTGAATATTCTACACAAAGCTTCCAATGGTCTGAAACGTGAGAAAATAGATATCCTATATGACGTCGAATATGGTAGATATCAAAGACAATATATTATTACTCAACTCAACTTCTAAAATCAATTGAATCAAATCGATACTCATCAATACAATGATATTTGGTCCGAACAAGGCCTGAATATTCTGCACACAGCATCCAATGGTCTGAAACGTGAGAAAATGGACATTCTATCTGACGTAGAATATATATGGTAGATATCAAAGACAAAATATTATTACTTAATTCTAAAATTCTAAAATCAATTGAATCAATTCGATACTCTTCTTGGGTGATATTTCTTGTACTGATTTAACTCGGCGAAGCGCCACATTTCAGGTTCCGTTCTTTGACCTCGTTACGAATTTTTTTAATCTTTCAGTTTAAAAAGAATACAGATATATTATGACCTCAACTGGTTTTAAGTGATTATGCACGCACTAATAAAAAACATTATTTGACACGATATTACATAAAAAATTATATAAATATATATACTATCAAACTGGGTAGAAAGGATTAATGGAGCCTTCCACTGCAAACTTTGTTGACCTATCCACATCACTGGCGGTTTTGAGAGAAATGACAATAAGATTGTGTTTGGTGTCTTCCTATTTGCACAAAATATTTTCGGTATACCTCCACGCCACTCCCAATGACATACGTAGGTTATTGTAATTTTAATCCCTCAAGAAATTAGGCTCCCAATTCAATTCTAACGTTTTCCCGGAATTAATGTTAAGCTTCCGATATTCAATATGTCTGTTCTACACGTCTGTATTGTCGCTTTAGGACACTCATCATATCATTACTTTTCAATATTAAACAATTTCTTGAAAACAGATTTGAACAAATAACTTGTACCTATGACATTCACGAGCTAACACTTAAATCAATTTTGGGCAATAAAGATGAGATAAAAACTATAATAACACAAAATTATTGTTTCGAGATATAGTAGGGCCAGGTAGCCGAGTGGTTAAAGCGACATTGTTTTAGTCACTGGCTGCCGGTCGGCGGTGGTTCAAACCTCAGCGACTGCAGAATTTTTTCTGATGGCCCGAGAAAGTGCTAGGAATCGCACGTAAAAAGGTAAGACCTCGTTAATCCTTGGCTCGCACAAGTTTCGACTTTTGAGGGCTGCCGTTCGTAAGGGGACGACAGCTAGTTAACGGAAAAAACAATTTTAACAATTTTTTTTTTTAACAAAAGTACTCCCCAGCAGTAGCACTAGACATGCTCGAACGCCTGCACCCCTCCCCCAACCACCATCTCTGAGCAGATCCTCAACCTTTTGTTTGTCGATCAGCAGATTGAAATCTGACCGATATATGGCTCACCCTTTACGTGCCTGAAGCTCCCCATCTGACATGAGTTGACTTTTAATAACAATAACTTTACTGTGCAAGATACAACCCTAAAACTGGCTGTAATCTACCTCAACCTCCTGCGAGATGAGAGATATCCTCTGGTGATTTATTTCCGGTTCTTCAGGAAGGAGTTGATTAGCTGGGGTTTTGATAGGCTGCTTATAATAATAATTATCTTTATTTATCTTTCAAGATCATCACATGATATAGAACAAGGCAAACATTGTATATGGTACAGTACACAAATAACGTTAAACTTTCGTCCATACAAACAATTTAACAGAATATTCGCTAATATCGTAGCATGATTGCACTAAATATGTTTTCAATTTTTTCTTGAATGTAAAAAAAATACATTTTTCATGTCACATTGAAAAATCGTATAATCCATTATGATTAGGGCTGCTTACGTAAAGTGAAGTTCGATGCTTAGTTACTCTAAACATTGTTCAATGCCTGTGGAAAATGTATTGGACCCAAACGCGAGTCTCATCTAGCTTGATTTTTTTTTTTTGATCAATTTCAATTTTCAATTTATTCACATACCATAATTTACAGAATTTACATTGTTTAATTTTCAAATACATGTTCCACTTCCAAAAAACAAACAACCCACCTAAGCATTTAAAATGCTTGTGTTGTGGCCTTGCAGTGAATTTGGAGTGGGTTATAAAATTCATCAAATTTAACGGTAGGTAATAGATTTCAATAATATTAAGGAATATAAAAAGTAAAAGAGATTCAAGATTAGGAAAGTAATAACAATAGCAAAAAAAAAGTAGGCGGTAAGAGAGAATGAGGTGAGAAACAAGGGTTTAGTTAAACAAAAACGAGAAGGTAGATATTATCATTAAGTGATTGTTTTTTGTCGGTCAGAAAATGTTTATTAAGTTTTTACTTTCATATATGAATCTTTTCATTGATGTTTTGTATTTTTTCAAAGAGGTGGTATTTTTTTTGTTGTATGGTAGGAAATTGTACAATTTAGGTCCATAAAAAAATATATATATATATATATATATATATATATATATATATATATATATGTTCGGAAAGGTTTCCGCGGTCAGAAATATGTACATTACTAAGTTCATGGGTTGAACCGCGTTGAGAGTTTATAACTCGACGTTTCGGCTCCTGCTTTGGAGCCATTTTCAAGAGTGTGACTGCGAGGCCTCTATCTGCCTACTCCTCGAGTCATGGTCTTGAGAGATATCAAGCAATTCAACTCTGCCATTCTTAGATGTACAAATCACTAAAAATCCTCAACAAGGTTTCTCGTACACGGTTTATAGAAAACCCACCCACACCAACCGATATCTCAACTCCAAGTCCCACCATCATCCCTCACAACTCAACTCAGTCGTAAATACTCTGATATCTCGCTCCATCCGACTAACCGACGACCACAACAGACAATCCGAACTTCACAACGTAAAACAAGCCCTCCTACAAAACGGATACAGACCAGACCACATAGACAGAAACATCCAAAAACAGCTTCAGAAACCATTAGTAACCAAAAACGAACCACAAGTTGAAGACCGTCCATCCAAAGTCTTCTTCCCTTACATCAAAGGGGTGACGGACAAAATCAGTCGACTTTTCAGAAAAGCAAATATCAAAACCATCTTTACCACAGAACAAAAACTATCACACCTCATCAGACCAACAAAAGACAAAATTCCCAACGAAGACCATGGTATTTACGAAATTCCCTGTTCTATCTGCCCCCACTCTTATATAGGAGAAACTTCGAAACAGATCCATTTTCGATCCTATCAACACTCCCTTTCAGTTAGAAATCGAGACACCAGCTCCGCATTAGCTCTTCATTTCATCCAAACGGGTCACCCCATAGATTTCAAGAAAACGAAAACCATCGCCCCAGTACGTTCAAGAACTTCTCGTTTTATCAGAGAAGCCATCGAAATCGAAAAACGGCCTGATTGCCTGAACATTAAAGATGATAGCCGTAAATTGAACCCCATTTGGAAGCCCCTTCTTCCAACCGTAATTACCAGGCCGCAATCAATTATTATCCCATTAACTCCAACTACACAGCAGGCACCAGCAGACAAAACAAACGAGAAAACCCGTAAGACCTCCCACCTCCAGGTAGCCAACCACCTATAAATACTACAGTGCAACCAACATCGGATCGTCTTTTGAGATCAAGGAGTAGGCAGGTTGAGACCTTGATATCTCTCAAGACCATGACTCGAGGAGTAGGCAGATAGAGGCCTCGCAGTCACACTCTTGAAAATGGCTCCAAAGCAGGAGCCGAAACGTCGAGTTATAAACTCTCAACGCGGTTCAACCCATGAACTTAGTAATGTACATATACATCAACATCCTTATAGAGCTGATTGGTGGAATAAAGTTTTTTTTTTGAATATTATTTTCAATAAGGAATTCTGGGTTGATTGCAGTTTACTCAACGAATTATCATACAGACCTCCCCACACTGTAATGCAGTACCTGATGACCGATTCAACCAGGGAGTTGTATAATATTAAAAGATTTTTTTTTGTTCAGGATATCTCTGATACTATAAAATTAATGGATAAGTCTGAGCCTTTTTGTTACATGTGTCACGTGATCATCCCACCGTAGATGCTGATCTACTATAATGCCGAGATATTTCATATTTGATGTTTTTTCTATAGTTGGGCAATTGCAATTGTTAGATGGTTAAAGAGAGGTTGTTCGGATTTATAGATCGAAAACGATAAAAATTTTGTTTTACTCACGTTGAGACTTAAAAGATTATAATTGAGCCATATTTGTAGATTTCGTAGATCATTTTCTGAGTCAACTTTTAATTGTTGCCACGAGTCTCCCCTATACAATAAAGCTGTATCATCAGCATATGATATTATATTTCCTTTGAAATTTTTTATTGAAGTTATACTATTAATGTATACGAGGAAAAGTACCGGGCCCAATACTGTTCCTTGCGGAACTCCAATTTTGATATCAATTGGTTTACTGAGACAGTCTTCAATGTTTACGACTTGCGATCTCTGCGATAAATAATCTCTCATCAAATTAAGTACATTACCTCTAACTCCATAATTCTCTAATTTTTTTAGCAACAAATAATGTGATACAGTATAGAATGCCTTGGCCAGATCAAGAAAAATGGCTAGGTATTGTTCTGATCTATCCAAGGCATTGACAGTTTTTTCAATGAAATCTAAAACTGCTTTTTCAGCATTTGAATTGTTTCTAAAGCCAAATTGCCTATCTGTAATAACATCGTGTTTGGTAAAAAAAGCTGTTAGTCTATTTTTGACACTTTGTTCAAATAACTTCGCGAAATTATTTATCACAGAGATAGGTCGGTAATTATTCAAAACATTGTGTTCAGCTGATTTATATACTGGGGTAACTAGCGATTCTTTCCATTGCCTAGGAATTTTCCCATTTTTGAACGAAAGGTTCATGTTAACCAAAGGAAAAACTCTTTGTGGGTGATTTTAATGAGTTTACTAGTAATACCGTCAGGGCCGGGGGCACAGTTATTTTTCAAGTTGGCCATTAGAATAATAATCTCATTATAAGTGACAGGTTGAAGAAAAATTGATGCTGAGATCGATGGATCATTGAGAAAGTTTAGATTAGATACAAACATGAATATTTCACGTCATTTTGATAAAGGTTTCTTAAAAAAACCCTGATTTTAATGCTGTCCCATTGTTTCAATCAAGTTACGACATGACTTGTAGTCCAGGTCACTGAAGTTACGACATGACTTGGATGCGAGCTCACTATCGCCATCTACATGTCGCATCCATTTTAATCCAATTATAATCCCATAAGGTTGACTAACTAACTTCTATATAAACAATGCTCTAAATAAACCACCATGTCTGGTAGGGTAATTATTAGAGTCACAATTTTTTGAGTATGTATTGATGCTGAGTTTCATAAATGTTGTAATTTTGTAGATGAAAGTTGATAGTGCTGTTAATAATTTAAACTTTTCAGAATGGTATCTATAGGTAAATCCATAATCTAAGTCAAAGATTAGGCGAATTATCATATTTTGCCTAATAAAAACTCTGCGAGCATTGACCAGAAGGACAATATTATCACTCCATTAGTTTTCCTGCAGCTGAAAAGCGAATAAGCCACGGCAAATAATAATAATAGCCGACCTCTACCCGCACAGGCTATGCCTATGGGCACACTCTTCGAGTGTTTATGAGGAAGTATTATTATTTTATTATTACTATTATTAATAAGAAACCAAATGTGGTACATGCACGATGGTGTACCAGCACATTTCACTGTAATGGTTTGCAATTATTAACAAACAGTTTATTCAAATGATTGGGTTGGCCGCGATAGGCTTTAAAAATGGCCACCAAGGTCGCCCGACCTCAATAGCTTAGATTTCTTTTTGTGGGGCCATTTTGAGACGCTATAGTGTACACAGGTCCCATTATTTGAAAGAAAAAATTGTTGCAGCCTGCGATAGAATACAAAGTACTCCGAAAGCATGCATATTGAGCGGAGGGGTTCATTTTCAACAATTCCTGTAATGATTATTTATTGTTAGTTGTAATATTATGTTAGTTGATTTCATTGAAAATATGAACAGGATGTTCATAAAGTCAGTTGTGGAATCATCTGCGACTGAAAGTTGGAATTTAGTTGCTGTTTTCCATCGTACAAGAGAACCTCTCTTGGAAGGGATTCATGTTTTAAAGAGAAACATCCTCAATTGAAAATTGAATCTATACATGACTCCTCTGGAAATGGATAAACCTACGATAAAATTGAAGTTAAGTAACAGAAAACAACTACTTCCCCGGCAAAAGCCACGCTGTACATTGAACTACATCTGATAGATATTGAGAAAGACCCTATTTAACTTGAGAGAAAAAATCTGAAAGTGAAAATTTGCATTTTCATTCAGATATTACAAAAAAGTAACTTCAATTTTATCGTAGGTTTTTTCATTTCCAGAGGAGTCCTGTATTGATTCAATTTTCAATTGAGAATGTTTCTCTTTAAAACATGAATCCCTTCCAAGAGAGGTTATCTTGTACGATGGAAAACAGCGACTAAATTCCAACTTTCAGTCGCAGATGATTCCACAACTGACTTTATGAACATCCTGTTCATATTTTCAATGAAATCAACATGTCATACCCATGACAGGTTTTATGTCAGAAAAATATTTTCAAAGTTTCACCCCACAATAAATAGTCCAACAATTCCTCATTACAGTGTGAAATTGCTTCTGAAGAGTATGTTTTCCAATTCTTCCGACCTCCCTGATGATCTTAGAAGAGGGAAATAGATTATTGTCGACCAAAATGTATTGGAGGCATAGCGAAAGAGATGCAATTATTCACGCATCAATGGAATGAGCGATTTTCTGTGAGTGATACTTCTGAATAACATTTTCCTTATCTCATTCATAGATAAGAATCTCCAATGGAAACTGGACATTTAATAAATAATCAACTATCTGAATGAAAATGCAAATTTTCACTTTCAGATTTTTTCTCTCAAGTTATATAGGGTATTTCTCAATATCTATCAGATGTAATTCAATGTCCAGCGTGGCTTTTGCCGGGGAAGTAGTTGTTTTCTGTTAGATATTACAAAAAAGTAACTTCAATTTTATCGTAGGTTTATCCATTTCCAGAGGAGTCATGTATTGATTCAATTTTCAATTGAGAAAGTTTCTCTTTGAAATTATGTTAGTTGTTGCATTAATTTTCTGGAACAAAAACAATGTGTTTTTTCTCAAAAACTACGCATCACGGGAAAAAACCGAGGAGAGCAGTTATCTGTTATTGAATTGCAATGTGTTTGAATGAATACAAATTCAGCAGGAAGTGAGGGTTTGGTACTTTCAAAGTATGCGACGATTTTTTCAATCATTCCTGGTCATATGTACTTCTCTAATTAATTTGAAATGTGTACACAATATTTGACTCTTGATAGCGATTATCTTAATTGTGCACTATTAGATAACCCCGTCAGATACGGTAATAATTACTACATTAGATGATATTTGACAATTTTGCAAAATATTCAAAATAATGATCACACAATTTGCGAATGGCTAGACAGTTTAACCCGGAACCAGTTGAATCAACTATTCTCAGAATTAGCCAGTCCTGGGGGGACCTTTGTACAAATAACAAAATGAAGAATTATGATCTGAGACATGTTGGGAACCCTGAAAATTATGGTTTCATCGCTGAATAAAAAAAAACGTTCCTTGGCATCACAATTTAAAGTCTTCGGTTTAAAAATTGTTTATTTAAAAAAAACGCCGTTGTGTGAATATTATTAGCTACAAATATTCAATGCAAGGTATTTCTGATAGAGTTCAGTGTTCTAGCTATTCGATTCTTTCTCTTTCAATAGTTGATTTAAGTATGTTTGTTAGGATCCCCTCAAGGACAGGAACAGTAAATTCAGTGTTTTAAAAACTTTTACATTTGCAGGTTGGGTAGGTACTGATTTCGCTGAGACGAAAATGAAATCCAGAAAACAGGGATTGAATTTTAGTTGTCTTTATATTTCTATGATTTGTTTATAATATGTAAATATTACGTTATCTACTCACATATTTGTTTTCTAACATCCCAGTCCATATAAACCGTAATTCATTGAAGAAGACAGAAATCTTTGGGAGATCGTTTGCTAACGAACAGTCGTTACCGACCGATGATGAACCCTTTACTCCCATAAACACCTAACTATGTAGGCTTATTATGGCAAGAACCTGTCAGAAAACATTGGTTTGGACGGGGAACAGATGGCTTCAGTGCTGTCTGTGTTGACCTGCCCTTGCACTGATGAGAGGCAACAACCTCGAAACTAGTCTGCAGGTGGTCACCCCGTCCAAATCAAAACATAATTCTGCTGGTTGGTCATAGAGGGCACTTGCAATTGCGTCCTCTGATGTTTTGAGGAACGTTGCACAAGTAGCTGTTAGATTTAATTCAATACCCGTCGTGGTCTTAGCCAGGGGAGTAGTTGTTTTCTGACAGGTTCTTGCCATAATAAGCCTACATAGTTAGGTGTTTATGGGAGTAAAGGGTTCATCATCGGTCGGTAACGACTGTTCGTAATTCATTGGTTAGGATTAAAAAATTGAGGCATAATTTCTCATGTTAATAGTTATTTAAGTAAAAAGGAATGTAAAGATGTGTTAACATTCGAGGTGAGCGAGTACGAGCCGAGGCTTGTCGCTTGCCGATGATGTTAGCAGTCGATACATTCCGTGTTACTTATTACGTTTTCACGCTGCTTGTTGAAATTGCTATAATGACACCAGCGCACGGAAAAAACCCTTTTTCAGTATGCTAAATAAGCATGTAAATATAGTGTTTTCAGATAGGTATATTGAAAAAACATTTTTATTAAATATTGATGTAGCAGTGATTGTGGATTCAACGGGGAATTTGACATATGATAGGAGTGACATCCAAGGCCGTAGCCAGGAGGAGTTCCGTAGCTTTATCCCTGTAGCTGAGGATGAACAACCCTCAAAATTTGAATAGGGAAAAGGGGTTGTGCCATACCTCTTTCTGGAGGTCTCATTGAGTTCTTCATGATCCTATGATTTTGTCTTATGATTTTTATTGGCAGCGAAATGACAACTTGTCAAAATCTTGGAAATAGACTACTATTTTCTCAATAAGAATACCAAATAATTAGAGTTACAAGTTCAATAATCAGGTGGACACGTAAAATTTATACTAAAATAAATTTGACGTGTACACCTGATTATTAAACTTGAAACTTTAATTATTTGGTACTTTTATTACGAAAACTGTCATATATTGGTATTTCTTGTTATCTCGGGCAAGTGCCGTTTCTTTTGGTATAGTATAGAAAAGGGTCGCTTTTTACAAGGTAGACTTGGGAGGTGTATCGAGTAAAACAAGTGTTGAGTTGTAGTATAATTCAGGGCTAAATAAAACCACTACTAAGTAAGAGGTGTTTATTTGTAATCCTTCCACCCTAGGTTATATGAATATATAACAGTTGGCGAGGAGGATATCAGAATCCAAGGCAGTGTAGTATACATTTTTTTCTGTCCTGGGAAAAGGATACAAAATTCACAAAATTGTGGACCGTGTAATACCTAGTGAAGAAAAGCAGAATGGCGTCTTCGGCTTCAGGTTTATTAGGTGTTATTTGATCCAAATTCATCCGATTTTACAGTGTTCGGCGAAAGACTTTCACAGTTTTTCATCGCAAATAAAGTGGAGGAAGAAGGACGTCAGAAAGCTATCCTCTTAAATACTTTATCGGAAGAGTGCTACGTATTAGTGAGAAACTTGTGTGTTCCTGATTTACCGGAAACAAAAACTATAGTGGTTAACTGTGCTACAAAGTCATTTCTCTCCTGTGAAATCGTATTTCGCAGAACGATTGAAATTTTATTCGACTCTACGAAAGTTGAACGAGAGTGTGTCCGAGTGGGAAGCCAAGGTGAAAAATATGGCTTCGAAATGTGGATTTGGGGCCGAATTAAATATTGTTAATAATAATAATAATAATAATAAATTTAATTGCTTCAAAAACAAGGTTTACAGCAATGAATACAAGTGAGAAAAGAATATACTATGAAACTAACATCATGAATTAAATATAGTAATCTAGTACTAATAATAACAACAGCAATACAGCATTGAGACCGAATAAGAAAGATATACAGTAGTTTTGAAAGCACGTCTTGAGTAAATTTTTCATATGTTATAATATCCTGTGTTGGATTATTCGGTTAAAATGAATGATCGGAGCTTAAGAATATTCCAAATATAAGCATCAGGAATAGTGATATTTCGAAGGGCATTTATTAATGAATCAGTATCCTGAAGACAAGGGACATTTTGTTTCATTACATTATATATGGGACATTCAAAGAGTATATGAATAAGTGACTCTTTTAGGTTCGAATTGCAAACAGTACATACTAAGTTTGGATCAATTTTATAAACAATTCCATTTAAAGTGAATTTAATCGTGAATTCAGTTGCCATACGCAATTGAGCAAGAGTACGAGTGATCTGGATAGGTAATTTCAATAATAAGTAAGTACTAGGAACACTTGAAATATCAAATAAGTTATATATGGTCAAAAACTGGAAACGGGAGGCGATATAAATATCCGAATTATGTAAATATGCGTAATATTTGGATAACAGTTGTTTTCTAGATTACATGTTGATATTACTTAGGTTGCTCTATGAGTCAAGACTGTCTATATCTGCAAAAAACTGCAGTAACCAATTATATTTGGCATCAGCACCATTGATTAATCGGAGCTGTTGTTGTAAGCAGAGTTTAGGGTACCGCTGGCTTTCCATAGAAAAAATTTTATGGATCCAATTAAGAGTCATCTTGAATTAAATATTGTTATGAGCGATGTGTTTGTAATCGGCATAAATGGATAGACTGTTTGAAGAGGATGCTGCTAAAAACACGGTCACATTACAGTCTCTGGTTAAATTGGCTCTGTCCAAATAGTCTGCATTGAACGAACGATCAGTAAGGGAAAGTTGGGGCGTATATTCTGAGTCTGTCAAAATAAAAACAGAAGAAGCGGAAGCGAATTTCCGTCGTCATCGATACCACACCAAGAACCTTTCAACACAGTCACGAGTCAGGGCTCAACCCAATTCTAGTGGCGGAGCTTATGCAGGAGGATCATCAAGAGAAAACAAAAACTATCTCCAGGTAGTAAGCAACTTTTCGAAAGCAAGTAAGTGTACGGTTTGTGGTCGATTCAATCACACATCAAAGGAATGCTCATATCGAGAGTGTACATACCACAAGTGCGGTTTGAAAGGTCATCTGGCTCCCCATTGTATAGACGTTTCGAACAGCATTATTTAAATGAGGAGAATAAAAGTCCCGAACTCAATGATAGTCTTGAACTCAATGATAGTTCGATTTTTTGTATTCATGATCAGGATTCCTTCCCTGAAATTGAACAAAATCAAGAAAAAGGTAATTTTTCAAATTTGAATTCAGCAATGATGACTCATACGGCAATGCTAGGCCAGTTTTTATAAAATTGTTGGTGGAAAATATACCAATAAATTTTGAAATTTACTCTGGTTTTGCGCATTCAGCCATTTCAGAAAAATTGTTTAAAAAACATTTTCAAAATAAGGTTCTTTATCAGAATGATTTGTCCCATAAGGATTATGTAGGTATAAGTTTTCAACCATTAGGGTTTTCAAAATTAAATACAGTTTTTGAAAATAAGATCTTTCAAATGAAATTATATGTGATTCAAAACGGGGGGCCTCCCTTAATGGGAAGAAATGCAATGAAAATGTTTGATATTGGAATTTGTAAAATTAACTTTAGTGAACAATCATTAGCAAATCAAGCAAGTTTTTCTGACAGAGTGTCTTTATTGGTGGATAAATATAAAGAAATGTTTAACGACACATTAGGAACCTTCAATAAATTTAAAGTTTCCTTAAAATTAAAACATGGTGCGAAGCCAAAATTTTTCAAAGCACGGCCTGTACCTTTTGCAATTGAGCCAAAAATTGAAGCGGATTTAGATCGCTTAGTAAAAAGTGGTGTTTTGATTCCAGTAGAGTTTTCGGAGTGGGCAACACCTATTTCACAAGTTCTGGAACCCATGTAAAAAATACTTAAAAAAGATACAAATTGGTCCTGGTCTCAGGAATGTAAATTGAGTTTTGAAAATGCAAAAAAAATTATTAATTTCAAATTCTGTATTAACACCTTTTGATCCCAGTAAAAAAATTAGACGCGTCACAATACGCATTGGGAACGACTTAATCTCACATTTTTGATAAAAATATAGAAAAGCCTATTGCTTTCGCCTCCAGACTCTTGAATTCTGCCGAAATTAAATATTCGCAAATAGAAAAGTCTAATTCCAAGTCTATTCCCAAGATTTTGACAACCTATCATTTCGTTATCGATGGAAATAATAAGGCAAAATTATAGGGCCATGAAGAACTCAATGAGACCTTCAAAAAGAGGTATGACACGACCCTATTCGAATTTTGAGGGTTGTTCACCCCCCCAGCTACAGGGTTAAGGCTACGGGGGTGAAAAAAACTGAAAATCAGTTCCCCCTCAAATCAAATATCGATGTGTTAGAGCGTTTTTGATTTTAAATCCTATATGTTAGGGTGGAAAGTTTCCATTGGCCCACCCTGTATATGGTGATGAAGTTCTAAATGAATCTCAATTGTAAGGTCAGTTTAGTTTTTGAAAGGTGTAAATATTTTACTCGTACATAATTTAAAGCTCTGCGTCTCTTTTTCTTTTACTTACCTTATTGTGTGAAGGAATGTGTAAAAAATTTAAAAAAAATTGGTACGTTACATCAAATTTAGCAGGTAACAAATCATATTAAACGAATTTGAAAAGAGAAATTCTATTCATTATTAATTTGAGGTACTTGATACTCTCAATAAAGTATGTGTGACTAATGGCAAGTTACACTGTTATCCACAATTATAATCTGAAAAATCATACATGAGAATTCATTAGAAACTTCTAAAATTGAAGTGTTTGTGACATATAAGAGAATAAGAAAGTGAAGCGCATTTCTAAATGAGTACCAATTAATTCAATTTCACATTATAACGTCAAAAGTATCTTAATGTGCATTTTATTTCGAAGTATAAAGGGAGTGTCACATTGGGCTAATTTTGAGTCACATTCAGCATAACAGTTTGATGTCTAGAAGTGACCACTTCGAGACCAAGTCACTTTCGATTCACTGATGTGATTTGAAACTTGAAAGTGAAGCCTACTACCATCTCTGAGATAATTAAGATATATACCCAGCAAACACACATATGTCTGCCATATGGCAAATGGAGCTTGTATGGTTTTCAGGAATAACATCTTGCAACATATTTGTTATGTGGCAGTTATATTTCCTGAAATATATTTTTTTGTATATAACAAGAAACATGTCGTACATATAACTGATGTCTTGAATGCCATGAAGGAACTAATCAAATTGAATCATACATTAATAGTAAAAAAAAAACAAAATTGCATGTTTCACTTACGTTTTTCTTTTGTAACTGAAATGTATATTTGGTTCGGTCTTTGACATATCTTCTGACTATTCGAGATTATTTCCCGATTACCAAAAATTTGTAAATAATCGCAATATTCGAATTTGTGTTAGATGATATTTGATGGTTCATGTCACAAATACTATTTGAGAGATAAGATATATTTTGAGGTTAGTTCAGACAATTTCAGCTTTGAATGGTGTGTTTATATGTGATTCGAAGATATAAATAGTGAAGTGTTTTCGTTATGTACTGTTATAAAGTTATATTGAAATGTCTCAGATGTATTTTTACCATCGGAGTGAAAGGTAGAGGTGGAACATAATAATTAAAAGAGATTTTCCCATTGTCTTTGAGTTTGATGATAACCCTGCTGATGTATGGCTTTATCACCGACGTATGGACTTTATCTACGCCATCACCAGACGTCTTCAAAACAAACGAATCTGAAGATGTACTGATCGACAAGCGTAAGGATGCCTCCAAAAATTGGTTGCGCAGTAGACAAAACCCTGGAGTGGTGCAGGAGCTCTACCTTATTAAACAGTAGTCGATCTTTGTCGCACATCTACTCACGCTTTCTATCGTTTGCGCATCTCAGAGGCATCCTTACGCTTGTCGATCTGTACACATATGGATGTAGGATTAAATGATGTAACTGTGGCTTCCAGAATAGGCATCCACCGCAGAGACTGAAATGGAATATCAGTTATGTGGTGTGCCCAATCAAAATTGTTCCACAGCTGGTGTTTAGAATAATACTTGGTTCACTACAGGATATTTGTTTCAGGTAATTACGAGAAATCAACTTGAACATCTGGTTGAATTCCATCAAATAAGATTGGAAGAAGTCGAGGCAGGCTAATCTTAAGTTCAGGATGCACATTTTCATGTATGCGGATGTTCAGGCCATGTTGAATTATTTTGTTTTCAACCGAATCTTGGTTCCAGTCGTTTGTAAATCCAGAGACCATGGTTCTTCTAGGAATATTAAGAATCAGCAAGAAAAATGTTCTACAGTTTCGGCTTTTAATATGTGTAATTTCATTTCAAATAAATGGGCCGAGTAAAAATAATATTTCACAATTTAACTAACATTTATTGCTAAGAATTGTTTCGACACACTGTGTCATGTTCTAAGAGAGTTATAAACTGACTCGCTTACTTTATATCTCGCTCAGAAGATGACGCAGTGTGTCGAAACAATATTGTTAGCAATAAATATTAGTGTTGTGTAAATTGTGAAGTATTATTTTTAGTCGACCCATTCATTCAAAACAATCAAGAATATGTCGTTCTACAAACAAGTATAATTTCTGAAATGAACTAGCATGTTATTATTGATTCATTATTAGTACTACTTTGTAACGTTCATTAAAGTATCTGTACAGTATCAAATCTGTTACTGATAATGTGTCTGATCCATGGATGCAATGTTACTTTGAAAACACTAAACATATGTCAGACATGTGAGGGACATATCCTAGGAGGCGGAAATTTGACGTTACATGCAAGATACATTAACTGTACAAATTACATGTCTGCAACATCGGATGTGAACAAGAAAATGTCACGTATCAGACATGTATTTGTGTTTGCTGGGTACTACGGGGTGTAACACACATCAGAGTAGAAACTAAAAATAAATGAACGCTGAAGTTTTATCACAACAGCAAACCTTTATTTTTATCACCAGAGGTGTATTCATGACTACCACAAAAGTTCCAAACTGTGCAGTGTATGTAATATTCATGATAGCCTAAATTTCAACAAAATGATTAAATTTACGAAACTTATCAATTGAAATTGCCTCAAAAATACTATCGCACGTGGCGTGACTTCTGCCAAAATATAAAAAGGGAAGGAGGGTGTCTATTTTGTTTATTCGATCACTCTTATTAGCCTGTACATTACAACATATTAGCAATTTGTATGGATAACAAACATGTTGGTAAAAAAGTATCACATTCACTGATAGCCTTTCAGTAGGTAAACAGATCTTTAGCAATGAAGCACAAGCCAAAATGATTAGAATATCGGCAATGTTTAGTTTCCAACGCCCTTCCCATGTAAACTCTGATGTTGATAAGCAGAACGCAGTTGAGAAAGAGCAGTTACTTCTATCAACGTATGGCGATAAGATCATAACATTGCAAGAATTGTCGATGCACGACCACGCAAAAGACTGTTGGATTGCTATTCATGACAAGGTTTACGATATTACGGATTTTCTTGATGAGGTTAGTATACTTTTGTTTACGGACGTTAAAACTGCAAAATTGTGTGATGAAGATTGGATAGCAATTTTTTGGTCGACAGCCTGTGTTGTATATTATAACAATTAGAATCTCCGCTGAAAAATATTCGAAACGAAACATAAAACGAGTTATTAATTTTGTCAATCTTCAAGTCTTCTTTTACTTTTTCTTTCTGAAGTTCTTCATACTTTTTCATTTATTTTCATTCACCGTCATTGTCGGATTGTACCACCGGGATACCGGCAAATTTCCTGGTAGGTCTCCACGCTTGAAGACCTGAAAGTGCATGGCTCCCAATTTTCTCCCTTTGTCCTTTTTGTTGTCAATATTTATAAAATAGAAGAAATCAATTTTACTCGCTTTAAAATATTTTTTCAAATTACAAATTATTCATCATTTACAGGGTGTTACATAATTCAATACAAATATTTTAAGGACATATTCCTGGGGTCAAAATAAGCCTTTTTTTTTCCTATAAACATGTATCCTAAAATCCACCCCCTACAAGCTACAGACATCGCAAGATGCGCAAAAAAATCTTTTAAACTGTTTAACAAACGTCAAACTTACACAAGTGAATCAAAGTGTTGTTTCACAAATTAAACGTCAATAGCGTCAATAGGGGAAACAAAGTGAAAAGTCATAGCCCTCTAGGTATTTTTATTTGTTACTTCAATACACCCCTTTCATTTACCAGCGATTTTCTCTAAAACGGTTAGCTAATTCAAAAAAATGCAAGAGACTGAAATGTATGTTTTTTTTAGTGGCCAACTCAACGATGATGTTTGAATTCAAATTTTTATGGAGTAAATAGAAAATATTTGCCATCAAACCTGTGTGCAACCTTCATTCACCCCTTTCGATTCTAGTTACCTTATTTTTTAATCAAGAAATGAATAGATCGTCTAAAAATACAAGTGCCTGTGAATTTTCGAATTATTAGTATGCATAATTGTAGTCACAATTCAAAATTTAAGATTTTTTTGCGCATCTTGCGATGTCTGTAGCTTGGAGGGGGTGGATTTTAGGACACATGTTTATAGGAAAAAAAGTCTTATTTTGACCCCAGGAATATGTCATTAAAATATTTTGTATTGAATTATGTAACACCCGGTATATTGAAATAAAATGAACAAAAATATAGCAAGGGTGTTTTACATATTTCCAGATATTTTCAAAAAAGAAAACATATTTATAGACTACAAATAATTGAAAACGAGTATTTGGTGAACTTAAACAGAACCGGACTTTTCAGTAACTCGCCAAAGAAAGCTTAAATATAATACCCAATTCTCTGATGAGAATGTGCAGGATCCAACAAAGACATTTGAAACGGAGATCTTCAATGTGGATCATGTTAATTAGTACAGGCTAAATAGGATAAGACCCAAAAAAAATTGGGCCCTTTTGATTTTCTAGATTCTGGGAAGTTTTGGGGTACCGAATAAGTCTAGCAACTCTTCATAAAAGTACGGGCTCGGATTTTCAAAATTTTGGGACTTGAAACTCAAAAATATTTTGAATCGTGAATAACTCGAAAACCATGAGGAATTCGAAAAAAAACTGCTGTGACAAAAAATGTAAAGCACAACATTTTCTACAAAAAAGGTCTCCAGTAATTTTTTCGTTGGAGCCACTATTTCTGAGTAATTCTCTCTCAAAGCCGAAAGCCGGAGCGCCCGCTCGCGAATTCCTGCCAGTACGAATTCAAGCAAATTTACATCCCAAGCGCAAATTAAAATTGCTCTAACTCGTTGAAAACTACTCCGTTTTCAAAGAATCAAAATGCATAATGATGGGTAAGTTCTCTATTTTGTACTCCGGTAAGGTAGCATAATTTTCGACTTGGCCACACAAGCACTTGAAGTTTCAATGAATATATTCCATCACTCGCAATATAAACAAGCAAATCTAACGAGAGATTTGTCGTTCGTATTATTATCAATATTTTCATGTATATAACATACATGAGTTACTTCTTGGTTTCAAATGAACTAACTTTCAAAAAACGCGATCATGAACACGATCTTCGTTCTCGATTGATTATTATTTCGATATTCACAGACTTTTTAATAGTTTCTCTTATCCAAAGATGAGGGTATTCATTTTGAAGCGTAGAATCTCAGCTTCAAGTTCATATAAAAACATTCTTAGTATGATGTATCCTCATTATGAAGATTTTGAAATTGCATAGAAAGGTCAAAATCCCATTTTTCCGTAAATATTTCCTTAATTATATTATTATAAGAGTAAGTTTCTTCGAAAAATTCAAGTTGTATTTGTGAAAACACGTTACAAAGAATCGATTGCGGGTCCTTACATTGTATTCAATTACTTGGTTTAAGAATACGAAAGCTTTCTTTTCGTCTATTTCCCGCGAAGAATTCGGCAACCACAGCCATTATCACCGATAACCACGCACGTGTGCAGACCACAGAACTCATAATTATATCATAAGATATAATTATGAGTTATGTGGTGCAGACGACGTATTTTGTGTAGTAAACATTTGTCAAGTGCGTACTGCTTTCTGTAGTCTTCACGGTGTTTTTCACCAGTGCAAAAATTGTAGATCAAAAATCTAATTGAATCAAAATATTTTCCTAGGTTAGGACAAAAGAGAAACCTCTCTTGTACTGAATTTTGAGCTCTAAATTATTTGTGCCGGCTTTTTGTGTTGAAATCCTCATAGTTTTCGAGTTATCCGCAATTCAAAGTGTTTTTGAGTACATGAACCCATTCTACGATGAAAATTTTGAGGTTAGAAAAAATTTTTTAGGGACCGATTTGTAGAGAATTTTGTGCTCTACATTTTGTATTTCGGATATTTTTTTCGAATTCCTCGTAGTTTTCGAGTTATTCGCGATTCAAACTATTATTGAGTATTTAAACCCGTTTTAAGGTGAAAATTTTGAGGTTAGGAAAAAATACCTAGGATACTTTTTTGTAGAGAATTTTGTGATTTACATTTTTTGTTCCGGCCATTTTTTTCAAATTCCTCATAGTTTTCGAGTTATTCGCGATTCAAAATATTTTTGAGTTTCAAGTCCCAAAATGTCGAAAATCCGTGCCCGTACTTTTATGCTAGACTTATTCGGTACCCCAAAACCTCCTAGAATGTAAAAAATCAAAAGGGCCCAATTTAATTTGAGGTTTTAGCTCAACATCTCCTAATATACCTATACTAAATGGAAATTTGAAAAACCGTAACACAGATTAGGTTAGGTTTTGGGTTTGAACGTAAGTGGGCCCGTATCAGGCCCTCCACTGCGGCCAATGGCCTATTGTGGCTCACCCTAAGGTTATATTTCTCCCAGTATATCCAATCTCTCGACGAAATTGAGGAATGCATTGGGAGAACAATTTACCAGGTTTTCTGGCATTACTGTCGTATCGCCAAATATTGAGAATCTGGTTCTGGCCGCTGCTGGGCATGTACACAGAATGAGTTTAGCCGTTACATCATCCTCCATAGCCGGCACTATGAACCTTGTGCAAGTCCGATTTTATGCATGTGATGTTTGAGTTTGCAGTAGCCAGTAAGCAAACCTACTATAACTCTGAGATGCGTTCTACTGAGTTCTAGCAGTTTGTCAGAGTCCTGTTTTTTCCTTGTACAAGCAATAAATGCTTTGGAATGGGCTAGGCCAGTACTCGAGTCTTTTATTGTCTACCCAAGCTGTTATGACATTATTGGCAGTGCTATATGCTAAACCGATTACCGGTTCTGGTCCAGTGAACGTTTTTTCCGCGCCCCCTTTTGCTAGGGCGTCCGCTATTTCGTTTCCTTCTAGGCCTGTGTGACCTGGTATCCAGACTAGGGTAACGTTGCGTTGTTGCGTTGCGCCAGTCGGTTTAAGGTGTCTCTACAGTTCCATACGTAACACAGATTACAAAAATATTTAAAAAGATTTGTATGTAATACATTGAAATTTGCATCCTTTACTTAGGTACATTAGAAAATGAACAGAGACTCTATTGCGGGATTCTTTAGAAAGAACAATGTAGAAGTAGCATTCAGCCCACATGCCACGTTATCCCCTTTTCCTTTTTAATGTCAAAGATAGAATAGCCATAATGGAAAATTCTGGAGTTTATAAGCTTGAGTGTCTATAGATGTGGGATAATGTGGACGAAATTTTTCAAAAAGATATGCTGAACATGAAAAGTCCTTCAGACTAGGAAAAAGTGATCAGACGTTTTCAATCCATTCCTTGGTAATACAATTACAAGTTACTTTTATATAACGATTGCAATTAAGGTCGTCTGTCCGTTGAATACGTCTTCATTTCTTTCATAATAGTTAAAAGTAACCATTCTATCAAAAACACTTTAGGGTAACTTGTGGGGGAGTTGACGGCATTTTGTGACATATGTGACAGCGCTTATTTCAAAAAGACAGTATTTAATATAGGAAAAGTTACAAGTGATTCTCAATTGTAAGAAATTTTGCAAATCGTTATCAAAATAGGTAGGTACTTGTTGATTTTTTTTTTAATATTTCAACTTCAAACCTCTGCCTGAGGTTTGAATGCGACCGTCTGCCAAAGTTCCAAAACTTCGGTTAGTAACATATATTTTGTAAAATTTATTCACAAAAATAACGGCAATAACTTATAAATATATATTTGATAGCGTCTACTTCAAAATAGCGACCATTCCCAGCAGCAGACGCTTACGATTTCAATTCAAGTTAAGAACTAATGCAATTTTCACAAAACATCGGGCTTGTTCAGCCGTGCTCAACAGTTGCCAACAGTTGACTGTGGTTGAGTGATTAGTCAACTTGTTTGGCTGAACGGTCCGCTTTTCCATGACCATCATTGACTACGCTCTCACTGATGAACAACGGACTCAACACGTTGTGATTAATCTCAACCATTGTTTATATAGAGGTAAGATGGTCAGCCAACCTTATGGGATTTATATTGGATTCAAATGGATGCGACATGTAGATGGTGACAGTGATCTCGCATCCAAGTCATGTCGTAACTTCAGTGATCTGGCCTCTTAGTCATGTCGTAACTTGATTGAAACAATGGGACAGCATTAAAATCAGGGTTTTTTGAAGAAATCTGCATTAAAATGACGTCAAAAATTCATGTTTGTAACTAATCACGCTAGATGACACTCGCGTTTGGGTCCAACGCCTTTTCCATAGGCATTGACTATTTTCTATTTAAATAATGTCTCAACGGTTGAGCACGGCTGAACTCTACCAATTAGTTTGGTAATAATTGGGTAGTTATGAGCAATTTTTGATTATTTTCTCAAATTCTAAATCTAATATAAAGCGACCACTCACGCTCGACAGACGGGCGATTTCAAAATTACAATCTAAAGGCAGAACCGACGTGCCAATTTGAACCTCCGGTAACTTGTGAGGAAGCAGTGGCGGCGATAAGGGGTCCGCAGAGCCCACCGTGCGGGGGAGGGGGACTGCTCCAGAAGAGGCCCCTTCGACCTCTCTGCTAAAACTTCTAATTTTCTAATTGCTCCAAATGAAGGAATACATAACACATATTGCTAACAAGAAAAGAAGCACTTGTACGTTTAATCAAAGTTCACCTGTTCACAGAATTCTGTAAACTTTGGTATTATCATAATTGCTTATTAAGCAGTGTTTATTCTAGATCTTCTATGAATGTTTACACACCAAATTCAGATTTCTCCGTCAGCAAAAAAGTGTGTTTGTTTTGTCTTCATTCGCCGATTCGATGAAGTAGTACCTAGTACATGAAATAAAAAGCAATTTGCGGTAGACTTTGATGGCCTATTGGAATGTTGACGCGGCGGCGGTAATGCCATGGTAGTATAGTCTTTCCAATATCAATTGCAGATCATAAAAACTCGTTTCAAGGCCTTACCGACAATTTCGTTTGTTATGCCGACAACTCATTTACATGATAATTAATGACTCTCCAGCCAAATATTTTGCCGCACGTCAATTAAGGTCATGTAGACCGCGGCGTTTCCTTTGAACCTATACGAGTTGTTGCAATTGATATTGGAAAGACTATACATAGATATACCAATTCAGTCCGCTCACTCTCCGATCACAAAAAACGCGGCACTTTTCGACAAGGAGTCATCGTATGGTTTCGCGATATGCCAATGACACCGCAAATGGCGTTTTCCTAGTATTCCACGATGCAGGAAAACATCATCTCCACAATTTAATATCACCATCTAGTATTTTGCAATGGTAGAACGGCAGTCTATCATTCAGTTAAACCGTATCAGTGGGTAGTACATGTTTCAATCCTTTTTCATTATCAGCTAATTTAGAAGTCATGGATAGAAAAAATTTATATGAATAAATGTATGTGAAAGGGGGGGTTACTTGTCACCACATGATACCAATAAGGGTCTGTGTATTAAAAGAACAACCTGTTTTTTTTTAAATTTTATAATGACACCTTTAATGTAATGAGGGATGCCATCGAGACCTTTTTCCCTTTTTTTGAGAAAGAAAAATGGACATTAAGCATCAGTGGGCACATGTGTTACTGAAATTGACCACTTCGGTCAATTTCAGTAAACACATACCAATTCCGAATAGAATATCTGACTATATTGACAAATCTCGTCTACAAGCATCTTGAATTTCCTAATTTTGAAAAATAAATTCATAATCTCCGACCTCGAAAAACCCCGTCTACCAATCTTGAATAGAATCATGCCATGTTCACAAATCTCGTCGGCCATCTTGATCACCTGAATTTTAAAAATAAATCCATAAAATACGACCCCAAAAACACCCACATATTAATTTTGAATAGAATCGGATCATATCTACAAATCTCGTCCGTCATCTTGAATTTGGAAATTTTGTCAAATAATTCATAATCTACGACCCCGAAAACGAATTCATACCAATTCTGAATAGAGTCGGACCGTATTGATAAATGTCGTCCATCATTTTGAATTTCAGAATTTTGAAAAAAAATTCATAATCTCCGATCCCGAAAACCCTTACATGCCAATTTTGAATGGAATCGGACCATATTAACAAATCTCTTCCACCACCTTGGAGCCGCTATTTGATTGTTTCTTTAACAAAAATTTCATAATGCATTGCCACTGGAATCATGAATACACGCAAAATTTCGAATTATTCGGACAACTAGAAGTGGGTCAAAATGCACTTGCAAATTGTGCAGACAAACAAGAAAGCAAGGGTTAAAAATAACTCCATTCACAATACAACTGATGAAGATGAAGTTTTCGTTATAGAAGTAAAATAATAGTACTTGAAGATGAAATGAATGATCAATTCTGGGAAAAGATCTTCATTCCGAATCGTTACCATCTCCAATACTGGGAAAACGCCATTTGCGGCGTCATTATAGTATATCGCAAAACCATACGATGACGCCAATGGGCGTCATCAGCATGCAACGTGTTAATGCTGACAAAGGGAAAACCGAAAACCATACAGATTTTTGCGATGTTAAGTTATTATATTCAAATCACCTAGCAAATTATGGCATTTATATTATCCAGAACCCGAATATCGCTAATTTTTAAGAAAAATGCTCACTTCCTTATTATATTTTTTCTTTGGAAAATATTTTAATATAAATAATATACACAATGTAATAAATGAGTATATTGTGTATTATTATATGGAATAATTTCCACATTTTATTGCCACAAATGTATGAATATTCAATCAAAATTTGGCGGGTGGGGGGGGGGGGGCGAATCCTTATTGCCGCCACTGTGAGGAAGTTGCTTTTACTGCAGCAATCGAACTAAAAGCCATTGCCATGAAGGTTAGGAAAATACTACCTTAATGTGGAAAAATAACTAGCAAAAATGGTATTTCGATAATGAATTAGACAAATATATATTTCAGCACCCCGCTGGCAGTGACATCATCTTGGAATATGCAGGTCGTGATGCAACCATACCTTTCAGAGGATCAGGACATAGCAGCGTAGCCCTAGGAGCCTTGGAAACTTTCCTTATAGGTCACCTGCCCGATGAAGAGTGTATTTATAGAAACAGAGATTCAAGAGGCTCGGCCCAGCGACAGTAAACAGAAAAAGTGACGTTCATGATGGTCAAGGTCAAAGCTGTAATACTGATATGCTCCATGTGCATCGTAAAGTCATTGCTTCGCGGCAAGATAAGAGATTATGCAAGTGACGATTAATCGAAATGCACAAATACGTGATAAAACTGAGTATTAGGAATGCAATGTTATTGATACCTATATTGTTCCAAAGGCGGCTAATTTCCATGTAAATAGGTAGTCGGATAGGATTTTAAATTACGAATTGAGTCGGCACTAGGTCCGATATTGAATATTAAAATAATAAAAAGTGTCGTTTTTTTTTAAACTACCTAACCACCTAAATAATAATGAAAGTCCTTGCAGTTTCAGCTGATAACTTTCTCGATAGATAGTAAAAATGTTATCGTCAGGAGGAAGATTCGAATTATGCAATCACATGAAGAATTGGCCTAAGGCCAACTTCCGGGAAAACAACTGTTACAGATGTTGAACCTTCGTATATCTTTTAACAAAGTAGAAAAACTCAAAGTCATCTCCACAATTTGATATCGTAATGGACGATTCCAGTACCCCTGTTCAGTGTTGCCACAAATGATTTTCTGGTGGAAACCACTGACATTTTCCAGGCCTTTTCTGACATGGTTCAGGGTTGGAATGGATACAATTTTTAATTAGGATTCCTAGATGTTCCCGGATATGCGAATCAAAGTACTAATGATGATATTGTCAAAAATAAAATATTCTAGTGAATTTCACGCTAGTACGTTTTTTAATATGACAGATACAATTCCCTAGGATATTTTTATTTTGTCTATTTCATCTACTTCGATTCATGTATCCGGGAACACTCGAGATTCTTTATAATTGAAAATTGTATCCGTTTCAACCCTGGAACCATATCAGAAAAGGTCTTAAAAATGTCAGAGGTTTCCACCAGAAAATCATTTGTGGCAACACTGAACAGAGGTACTGGAATCGTCGATTGATTAGTTATATGTGATGGTCGAGTTAGTGTGAAGTTATCCACGATTTCCCAGCCACGGTTTACGACATTTACGTACGGTGTTGCCAAACTTCCACATATTTCCTAGCCACGCTTTTTACACATTTTCGCATTTATCTTAGTTTTTATTATTTCTCCACTGAAATACTCCCAAAAGAGTACCCGATACATACAAGACCTCAAAATAATTGATGGTTCCATCAGATATTTGGAGAAGAAAAAACAATGTTCGACACATTTTCACTAATGTTTTTTTAATAATTGAATTTTATATGATAATTTTTCATTGAAATACTCCCATTGAAGTACATATTGAAATACTGAAAAAAGCGCACCACAATGTCAAGCAGGGTAGATACGGACAAATAAATTTACAAATTTATTCAATTTCAGTCTGTCATTATGAAGGGTAGGTGTTTGTTGATGTTTTTTTGCAGAAGTGTTGAAAACCACAAGAGGAATCGAGCAAAAAAAATATCGAATATGGATCACCGTAGGGGATACTGGAGAAATTAAATCCGCCATTTTTTATATTTCACACTGTATCCCACTTGACTTTGCGTGTTCGTTGATGAATTTTTTACAAAAATGAAGTAAATGACAAGAGCAATCCGAAAAATTTTTTTTTTGAATATGTATCAGTTTTTTCAATATTTCACCCTGTATCTCACTTGGTTTTGCGTGTTCGTTGAAGTGAATGACAACAACAATCCGAAAAAAAATGTAATCGAGTATATATCACCGTAGGGGAGATTGGAGAAATTAGATTCCTCAATTTTTTAATATTTCACCCGGTCTCTCACTTGGTTTTGCGTGTTCGTTGATGAATTCTCTATAGACGTCTATTGACGTCAGGAATACGAAAAAAAAATCGAATATGTATCACCGTAGGAGAGACTGGAGACATTAAATTCGTCAATTTTTTTTTGTAATTTTTGGCCCTTTATCTGAATTGATTTTGCGTGTTCGTTGATGAATTTTGCACAGAAATGAAGTAAATGATAACAGCAATCTGAAAAAAATGTTATCGAATATGTACCACCGTGGGGGAGACTGGAGAAATTAAATTCACCAATTTTTTTAATATATCACCCTGTATCTCACTTGGTTTTGCGTGTTCGTTGATGAATTTTTCACCGAAATGAAGTGAATAACAACAGCAATCCGAAAAAAAAATGTTATCGAATATGTATCACCGTAGGGGAGACTGGAGAAATTAGATTCGTCAATTTTTTTAATATTTCACCCTGTATCTCACTTGGTTTTGAGTGTTCGTAGATGAATTCTCTATAGAAATGGAGTTATTGACGTCATCAATACGAAAAAAAATATTATTGAATATGTATCTCCGTAGGAAAGACTGGAGACATTAAATTTGTCAATTTTGTTTTAATTTTTGGCCCTTCATCTGACTTGATTTTGCGTGTTCGTTGATGAATTTTGCACAGAAATGAAGTAAATGACAACAGCAATCCGAGAATAGTATATTCAATAACAAGGTTAGAATGAAGATTCGATGCGAGTGGAAAGTTCTGAGCGCGAGCCGAAGGCGAGCGTGAGGAACCACGAGCATCACGAATTTTCATTCTAACCGAGTAGCAGACTATACTTTCTCCGCGATCAAAGATAGGAAACGTGACAGCAGTAATTTTGACTCTTACTCGAATTTTGCCACTACAATGACAATCAACTGCGTCAAGGCTAATGTTATTATTGCTAACCAGTGTGAAAATATTATTCTATCACAAGAGAGAGAATGTAAATACATTCATATTGCATGGGGGCAGAGGTGTTGCAGAATATTTCTTCAATCTCTAGAGAGAGAATTCCAGCATTCTGTAATCAAATTTGATTTCAGAATTGGCAAATTCTGTGGGGGAGACTGGAGAAATTAAATTCACAATGTTTTTTAATATTTCACCCTGTATCTCACTTGATTTTGCGTGTTCGTTGATGAATATTTCACCAAAATGAAGTAAATGACAACAGAAACCCGAAAAAAATGTTATCGATTATGTATCACCGTGGGGGAGACTGGAGAAATTAAATTCTCCAATTTTTTTAATATTTCACCCTGTATCTCACTTGATTTTGCGTGTTTGTAGATGAATTTTTCACCAATATGAAGTAAATGACAAAAGCAATCCATAAAGAAATGTTATTGAATATGTATCACCGTGGGGAAGACTGGAGAAATTAAATTCATCAATTTTTTTTAATATTTCACCCTGTATCTCACTTGGTTTTGCGTGCGCGTTGATGAATTTTTCACAAAAATGAAGTAAATGACAACAACAATCCTAAAAAAAAATGTTATTAAATATGTATCACCGTGGGAGAGACTGGAGAAATTAAATTCATCATTTTTTTATGTCTCTCACTTGGTTTTGGGTGTTCGTTGATGAAGTCTCCATAGAATTGGAGTTAATGACGTCAGGAATACGAAAAAAAAATATTATCGAATATATTGTATCACCATATCTGTGTTATTTCGAGGTGACTCGCGCCGTAATAATCGAGAAATTTGATTTTTATAAATATTTTTGCGATTTCCATCCTCTATACGGTTTGGTACAGATATTTTTCTATGTCTACGCATTGGTATTGATGTGCTTGATAGCCTCTGTGTTATTTCGAGGTGACTCGCGCCGTAATAATCGAGAAAATTAGTTTTTATGAATATTTTTCCGATTTCCATCTTCCCTACGGGTTGGTACAGATATTTTTCTGTGTATCCACATTAGTATTGATGTGTTTAATAGCCTCTGTGTTATTTAAATGTGACTCGCGCCGTAATAATCGGGAAATTTAATTTTTTAAAATATTTTTGCGATTTCCATCTCCCCTACGGTTTGGTACAGATATTTTTCTGTGTGTACGCATTGGTATTGATGTGTTTAATAGCCTCTGTGTTATTAGGAGGTGACTCGCGCCGTAATAATCGAGAAAATTAGTTTTTATACATATTTTTCCGATTTCCATCCTCCCTACGGCTTGGTACCGATATTTTTCTATGTGTACGCATTGGTATTGATGTGTTTAATAGCCTCTGTTTTATTTCAAGGTGACTCGCGCCGTAATAATCGAGAAAATTAATTTTTATAAATATTTTTGCAATTTCCATCCTCCCAACGGTTTGGTACAGATATTTTTCTATGTGTACGCATTGGTATTGATGTGTTTAATAGCCTCTGTCTTATTTCGAGGTGACTCGCGCCGCAATAATCGAGAAAATTAATTTTTATAAATATTTTTGCGTCCATCTCCCCTACGGTTTGGTACAGATATTTTTCTATATGTACGCATTGGTATTGATGTGTTTAATAGCCTCTGTGTTATTTCGAGGTGACTCACGCCGTAATAATCGAGAAAATTAATTTTTATAAATATTTTAGCGATTTCCATCCTCCCTACGGTTTGGTACAGATATTTTTCTATGTGTACGCATTGGTATTGATGTGTTTAATAGCCTCTGTGTTATTTCGAGGTGACTCACGCCGTGATAATCGAGAAAATTAATTTTTATAAATATTTTTGCGATTTCCATCCTCCCTACGGTTTGGTACAGATACTTTTCTATGTGTACGCATTGGTATTGATGTGTTTAATAGCCTCTGTGTTATTTCGAGGTGACTCGCGCCGTAATAATCGAGAAAATTAGTTTTTATAAATATTTTTTCGATTTCCATCTTCCCTACGGGTTGGTACAGATATTTTTCTGTGTGTCCGAATTGGTATTGATGTGTTTAATAGCCTCTGTGTTATTTCGAGGTGACTCGCGCCGTAATAATCGAGAAAATTAATTTTTATAAATATTTTTGCGATTTCCATCTTCCCCACGGTTTGGTACAGATATTTTTCTATGTGTACGCATTGATATTGATGTGTTTAATAGCCTCTGTGATTTTTCGAGGTGACTCGCGCCGTAATAATCGAGAAAATTAATTTTTATAAATATTTTTGCGATTTCCATCCTCCCTACGGTTTGGTACAGATATTTTTCTATGTGTACGCATTGGTATTGATGTGTTTAATAGCCTCTGTGTTATTTCGTGGTGACTCGCGCCGTCGAGAAAATTAGTTTTCATAAATATTTTTCCGGTTTCCATCAACCCTACGGGTTGGTACAGATATTTTTCTGTGTGTCCGCATTGGTATTGATGTGTTTAATAGCCTCTGTGTTATTTCGAGGAGACTCGCGCCGTAATAATCGGGAAATTTAATTTTTATAAATATTTTTGCAATTTCCATCCTCTCTACGGTTTGGTACAGATATTTTTCTATGTGTACGCATTGGTAATGATGTATTTAATAGCCTCTGTGTTATTTCGAGGTGACTCGCGCCGTACTAATCGAGAAAATTTTTTTTATGAATATTTTTCAGGTTTCCATCTTTCCTACGGATTGGTACAGATATTTTTCTGTGTCCGCATTGGTATTGATGTGTTTAATAGCATCTGTGTTATTTCGAGGTGACTCGCGCCGTAATAATCAGGAAATTAAATTTTTATAAATATTTTTGCGATTTCCATCCTCTCTACGGTTTGGTACAGATATTTTTCTATGTGTACGCATTGGTAATGATGTATTTAATAGCCTCTGTGTTATTTCGAGGTGACTCGCGCCGTACTAATCTACGGTTTGGTACAGATATCTTTTTCTATGTGTACGCATTGGTATTGATGTGTTTAATAGCCTCTGTGTTATTTCGAGGTGACTCGCGCCGTAATAATCGAGAAAATTAGTTTTTATAAATATTTTTCTTATTTCCATCTTCCCTACGGGTTGGTACAGATATTTTTATGTGTGTCCGCATTGGTATTGATGTGTTTAATAGCCACTGTGTTATTTCGAAGTGACTCGCACCGTAATAATCGAGAAAATTAATGTTTATAAATATTTTTGTGATTTCCATCTCCCCTACGGGTCGGTACAGATATTTTTCTATGTGTACGCATTGGTATTGATGTGTTTAATAGCCTCTGTGTTATTTCGAGGTGACTCGCGCCGTAATAATCGAGAAAATCAATTTTTATAAATATTTTTGCGATTTCCATCCTCCCTACGGTTTGGTACAGATATTTTTCTATGTGTACGCATTGGTATTGATGGGTTTAATAGCATCTGTGTTATTTCGAGGTGGCTCGCGCCGTAATAAACGAGAAAATTAGTTTTTATAAATATTTTTTCGATTTCCATCTTCCCTACGGGATGGTACAGATATTTTTCTGTGTGTACGCATTGGTATTGATGTGTTTAATAGCCTCTATGTTATTTCGAGGAGACTCGCGCCGTAATAATCGGGAAATTTCATTTTTATAAATATTTTTGCGATTTCCATCCTCTCTACGGTTTGGTACAGATATTTTTCTATGTGTACGCATTGGTAATGATGTATTTAATAGCCTCTGTGTTATTTCGAGGTGACTCGCGCCGTACTAATCGAGAAAATTTGTTTTTATAAATATTTTTCAGGTTTCCATCTTCCCTACGGATTGGTACAGATATTTTTCTGTGTGTCCGCATTGGTATTGATGTGTTTGATAGCATCTGTGTTATTTCGAGGTGACTCGCGCCGTAATAATCGGGAAATTAAATTTTTATAAATATTTTTGCGATTTCCATCCTCTCTACGGTTTGGTACAGATATTTTTCTATGTGTACGCATTGGTAATGATGTATTTAATAGCCTCTGTGTTATTTCGAGGTGACTCGCGCCGTACTAATCGAGAAAATTAGTTTTTATAAATATTTTTCCGGTTTCCATCTTTCCTACGGATTGGTACAGATATTTTTCTGTGTGTCCGCATTGGTATTGATGTGTTTAATAGCCTCTGTGTTATTTTGAGGTGACTCGCGCCGTAATAATCGGGAAATTTAATTTTTATGAGTATTTTTGCGATTTCCATCTCCCCTACGGTTTGGTACAGATATCTTTTTCTATGTGTACGCATTGGTATTGATGTGTTTAATAGCCTCTGTGTTATTTCGAGGTGACTCGCGCCGTAATAATCGAGAAAATTAGTTTTTATAAATATTTTTTCGATTTCCATCTTCCCTACGGGTTGGTACAGATATTTTTCTGTGTGTCCGAATTGGTATTGATGTGTTTAATAGCCTCTGTGTTATTTCGAGGTGACTCGCGCCGTAATAATCAAGAAAATTAATTTTTATAAATATTTTTGCGATTTCCATCTTCCCTACGGTTTGGTACAGATATTTTTCTATGTGTACGCATTGGTATTGATGTGTTTAATAGCCTCTGTGATTTTTCGAGGTGACTCGCGCCGTAATAATCGAGAAAATTAATTTTTATAAATATTTTTGCGATTTCCATCCTCCCTACGGTTTGGTACAGATATTTTTCTATGTGTACGCATTGGTATTGATGTGTTTAATAGCCTCTGTGTTATTTCGTGGTGACTCGCGCCGTCGAGAAAATCAGTTTTTATAAATATTTTTCCGGTTTCCATCAACCCTACGGGTTGGTACAGATATTTTTCTGTGTGTCCGCATTGGTATTGATGTGTTTAATAGCATCTGTGTTATTTCGAGGAGACTCGCGCCGTAATAATCGGGAAATTTAATTTTTATAAATATTTTTGCGATTTCCATCCTCTCTACGGTTTGGTACAGATATTTTTCTATGTGTACGCATTGGTAATGATGTATTTAATAGCCTCTGTGTTATTTCGAGGTGACTCGCGCCGTACTAATCGAGAAAATTTTTTTTATGAATATTTTTCAGGTTTCCATCTTCCCTACGGATTGGTACAGATATTTTTCTGTGTGTCCGCATTGGTATTGATGTGTTTAATAGCATCTGTATTATTTCGAGGTGACTCGCGCCGTAATAATCAGGAAATTAAATTTTTATAAATATTTTTGCGATTTCCATCCTCTCTACGGTTTGGTACAGATATTTTTCTATGTGTACGCATTGGTATTGATGTGTTTAATAGCCTCTGTGTTATTTCGTGGTGACTCGCGCCGTCGAGAAAATCAGTTTTTATAAATATTTTTCCGGTTTCCATCAACCCTACGGGTTGGTACAGATATTTTTCTGTGTGTCCGCATTGGTATTGATGTGTTTAATAGCATCTGTGTTATTTCGAGGAGACTCGCGCCGTAATAATCGGGAAATTTAATTTTTATAAATATTTTTGCGATTTCCATCCTCTCTACGGTTTGGTACAGATATTTTTCTATGTGTACGCATTGGTAATGATGTATTTAATAGCCTCTGTGTTATTTCGAGGTGACTCGCGCCGTACTAATCGAGAAAATTTTTTTTATGAATATTTTTCAGGTTTCCATCTTCCCTACGGATTGGTACAGATATTTTTCTGTGTGTCCGCATTGGTATTGATGTGTTTAATAGCATCTGTATTATTTCGAGGTGACTCGCGCCGTAATAATCAGGAAATTAAATTTTTATAAATATTTTTGCGATTTCCATCCTCTCTACGGTTTGGTACAGATATTTTTCTATGTGTACGCATTGGTAATGATGTATTTAATAGCCTCTGTGTTATTTCGAGGTGACTCGCGCCGTACTAATCGAGAAAATTAGTTTTTATAAATATTTTTCCGGTTTCCATCTTCCCTACGGATTGGTACAGATATTTTTCTGTGTGTCCGCATTGGTATTGATGCGTTTAATAGCCTCTATGTTATTTCGAGGTGACTCGCGCCGTAATAATCGGGAAATTTAATTTTTATAAGTATTTTTGCGATTTCCATCTCCCCTACGGTTTGGTACAGATATCTTTTTCTATGTGTACGCATTGGTATTGATGTGTTTAATAGCCTCTGTGTTATTTCGAGGTGACTCGCGCCGTAATAATCGAGAAAATTAGTTTTTATAAATATTTTTCTTATTTCCATCTTCCCTACGGGTTGGTACAGATATTTTTATGTGTGTCCGCATTGGTATTGATGTGTTTAATAGCCACTGTGTTATTTCGAAGTGACTCGCACCGTAATAATCGAGAAAATTAATTTTTATAAATATTTTAGCGATTTCCATCCTCCCTACGGTTTGGTACAGATATTTTTCTAGGTATGTGTACGCATTGGTATTGATGGGTTTAATAGCATCTGTGTTATTTCGAGGTGGCTCGCGCCGTAATAAACGAGAAAATTAGTTTTTATAAATATTTTTCGATTTCCATCTTCCCTACGGGATGGTACAGATATTTTTCTGTGTGTACGCATTGGTATTGATGTGTTTAATAGCCTCTGTGTTATTTCGAAGTGACTCGCGCCGTAATAATCGAGAAAATTAATTTTTATAAATATTTTTGCGATTTCCATCTTCCCTACGGTTTGGTACAGATATTTTTCTATGTGTACGCATTGGTATTGATGTGTTTAATAGTCTCTGTGTTATTTCGAGGTGACTCGCGCCGTAATTATCGGGAAAATCAATTTTTATAAATATTTTTGCGATTTCCATCCTCCCAACGGTTTGGTACAGATATTTTTCTATGTGTACGCATTGGTATTGATGTGTTTAATAGCCTCTGCGTTATTTCGAGGTTACTCGCGCCGTAATAATCGAGAAAATTAATTTTTATAAATATTTTTGCGATTTCCATCTCCCCTACGGTTTGGTACAGATATTTTTTTATGTGTACGCATTGGTATTGATGTGTTTAATAGCCTCTGTGTAAATTCGAAGTGACTCGCGCCGTAATAATCGAGAAAATTAGTTTTTATAAATATTTTTGCGATTTTCATCTCCCCTACGGTTTGGTACAGATATTTTTTTATGTGTACGCATTGGTATTGATGTGTATAATAGCCTCTGTGTTATTTCGAAGTGACTCGCGCCGTAATAATCGAGAAAATTAGTTTTTATAAATATTTCTCTGATTTCCATCCTCCCTACGGTTTGGTACAGATATTTTTCTATGTGTACGCATTGGTATTGATGTGTTCAATAGCCTCTGTGTTATTTCGAAGTGACTCGCTCCGAAATAATCGAGAAAATTAGTTTTTATAGATATTTCTCCGATTTCCATCCTCCCTACGGTTTGGTACAGATATTTTTCTATGTGTACGCATTGATATTGATGTGTTTAATAGCCTCAGTGTTATTTCGAGGTGACTCGCGCCGTAATAATCGAGAAAATTAATCTTTGTAAATATTTTTGCGATTTCCATCCTCCCTACGGTTTGGTACAGATATTTTCCTATGTGTACGCATTGGTATTGATGTGTTTAATAGCATCTGTGTTATATCGAAGTGTCTCGTGCCGTAATAATCTAGAAAATTAATTTTAATAAATATTTTTGAGATTTCCATCTCCCCTACAGTTTGGTACAGATATTTTTCTATGTGTGCGCATTGGTATTGATGTGTTTAAAAGCCTCTGTGTTATTTCGAGGTGACTCGCTCCGTAATAATAGAGAAAATAAATGTTTATAAATATTTATGTGATTTCCATCTCCCCTACGGGTCGGTACAGATATTTTTCTATGTGTACGCATTGGTATTGATGTGTTTAATAGCTTCTGTGTTATTTCGAGGTGACTCGCGCCGTAATAATCGAGAAAATTAATGTTTATAAATATTTTTGGGATTTCCATCTCCCTGCCCTACGGGTTGGTACAGATATTTTTCTATGTGTACGCATTGGTATTGATGTGTTCAATAGCCTCTGTGTTATTTCGAAGTGACTCGCGCTGTAATAATCGAGAAAATTACTTTTTATAGATATTTCTCCGATTTCCATCCTCCCTACGGTTTGGTACAGATATTTTTCTATGTGGCCGTATTGGTATTAATGTGTTCAATAGCATCTGTGTTATTTCGAGGTGACTCGCTCCATAATAATAGAGAAAATTAATGTTTATAAATATTTTTGGGATTTCCATCTCCCCTACGGGTCGGTACAGATATTTTTCTATGTGTACGCATTGGTATTGATGTGTTTAATAGCCTCTGTGTAAACTCGAAGTGACTCGCGCCGTAATAATCGAGAAAATTAGTTTTTATAAATATTTTTGCGATTTTCATCTCCCCTACGGTATGGTACAGATATTTTTTTATGTGTACGCATTGGTATTGATGTGTTTAATAGCGTCTGTGTTATTTCGAAGTGAGTCGCGCCGTAATAATCGAGAAAATTAGTTTTTATAAATATTTCTCTGTTTTCCATCCTCCCTACGGTTTGGTACAGATATTTTTCTATGTGTACGCATTGGTATTGATGTGTTCAATAGCCTCTGTGTTATTTCGAAGTGACTCGCGCCGTAATAATCGAGAAAATTAGTTTTTATAGATATTTCTCCGATTTCCATCCTCCCTACGGTTTGGTACAGATATTTTTCTATGTGGCCGCATTGGTATTAATGTGTTCAATAGCATCTGTGTTATTTCGAGGTGACTCGAGCCATAATAATAGAGAAAATTAATGTTTATAAATATTTTTGGGATTTCCATCTCCCCTACGGGTCGGTACAGATATTTTTCTATGTGTACGTACGCATTGGTATTGATGTGTTCAATAGCCTCTGTGTTATTTTGAAGTGACTCGAGCCGTCATAATCGAGAAAATTAGTTTTTATGAATATTTTTCCGATTTCTCTTCCCTACGGGTTGGTACAGATATTTTTCTGTGTGTACGCATTGGTATAGATGTGCTTAATAGCCTCTGTGTTATTTCGAGGTGACTCGCGCTGTAATAATCGAGAAAATGATTTTTTCTAAATATTTTTGCGATTTCCATCTTGTAACAATCTCAGGGGGTTGGTAGGTTGGCTGAATGAAATGGTGGTGGTCCTGGATACTATTTTAATGTATACAGGGACGACAGTGGTGGTTGATCGATTGCGACTTTATAAAGATAAATGCATTAACAAATACGCCAGAATATCACTAAATACAGTGTGTGTAGGAATATGGGCTTGAAAAGCCATGCATAAAAATACAAGCGGGGTAACTTGTGTTTTACTTACCTATAAAGATAAATGCAGGCATAGGCCGAGATGATTCAAAGAACCATTTGGCACATAAAAACCAAAAGACACTTCTTTACGTTTAAATCGACGAATGCAAATGATGCTTTGAGAAAACTGCCGTGGCATGGCCTGACTTGCAAAAACCATCTCGTACATCCCGACTTGATAAGGAATTTAATACGAGTGGCGGCGATATTGATTTGTTACATCTCCCCTACGGTTTGGTACAGATATTTTTCTATGTGAACGCATTGGTATTGATGTGTTCAACAGCCTCTGTGTTATTTCCAGGTGACTCGCGCCGTAATCATCGAGAAAATTATGTTTTTCTGATATTTTTGCGATTTCCATCTCAGCACATCACAGATATTTTTCTATGTGTAAAAATTATAGTAATTTTTTTTCAACTACGCTTCAGTAAGGCAGATGATCATTATTCAAGTGAATATTACTTTACAGCAACAATTTGAATAGGTATATTAAAATATTTGCCATATTCTGGTTCGCCTAGCTCACTAAATTTTATAATTCATGATGCTGTAGCATACATAATGATAACTTATGATTTTTCTTGAAATTTGGCAACGCCGCATAAAAGTGTGGATGGAAATGTGTGGATAACTTCACTCTAATGATGGTCGAATAGTAAATAACCTTCAAATAGTTAGAAGTAGGAATAGTGCATGTTTCGAACCTTTATAGGTTCATCATCAGCTGAATTTGAATTATGGAGAAGAAAAAGTGAAGGAGGAATCCATTAATTACGTGTTACACGTTAAAACATAGTTGAAAAAGTGTTTAATAAGAAGAATGTTGTTACATTATAACATTTGTCATTAAAGTTAATGTAACAACATTCTTCTTATTAAACACTTAATAGAATTTAATGCATGTTCTTTTTCTAGAAAAGACGATCTCACAAAGGCAAAAGGCAAAAAGGTTTATTATCATTAAATTTATAATAAAAATATATAACACGGGTACGACATAGAAATAGATACGACTATCTCACAGTGCTCAACGTAATTATGTCAGGAGTAACTATCCCAATAAAGTATTTGATTTCGATGCTCGGTATAACCATCAGCAAATCTCTCGACAGATCCCTTGTATGGGAAAGCCATAAGAGATCCATAGCCAAATGTGCCTCTCAAAAACTGTTTTCATTTATGGAGGCAGCCCCTAAAACACTTACTCAAACTTTTAGATTCTGTCCAAAAAAGAGCTATTCGTCTCGTCGGTGATGCTGCGCTTACCTTCTCGCCCACTTCTCTGGATCATCGCAGAAAGGTCAACGACCTTGTGAAGAGAAACATTCTCAATTGGAAATTGAACAAAAACATGACTCCTCTGGAAATGGATTGAAGTAACTTTTTTGTAATAACTAACAGAAAACAACTACTTCTCCGGCAAAAGCCACGCTAGACATTGAACTACATCTAATAGATATTGCGAAACGGCCCTATATAACTTGAGAAAAAAATCTGAAAGTGAAAATTTGCATTTTCATTCAGATAGTTGAAATTAAAAGAAGCTATTTTTTGTAATGTCTAACAGAAAACAACTACTTCCCTGGCAAAAGCCACGCTGGACATTGAACTACATCTGATAAATATTGTGAAAAGAACCTGTTGAGGGGTGTTCGTGTATGGGTTTATCAATGATGAAAGAGACTCTTTTTATGTTCATTTTTGACGTAAAATATTTTTATTTTTCTAATGACAGCATCATTCTGTTTACATTAACAACAACTAGAAACGAGCGTTTCTATGCAAAGTTTTTTTATACAGTGCGAGCTTTGAACATACTGCCCGCCTTGAAATACTACAGTTATTTCAACAACAAAAAATAACATCGCTACAAAATAAAGTCAGTAACGAGATATGGGGTAGTACGCCGACTGATTCTAATAACCAATGTTAATCATTTTCATCGCACGGAAGTGGGCATACTTTGGAGATGGCTCTTTTCACTACACCACCACTATAACAAACGGATACCACTCGCACTATACCATCGCTGCCAGGGTGGACGTCAATTATTCTGCCTAACAACCATTTCATGGGAGTAGGACCAGGGCATCTATGGTGATGTTTGATTGGACTGATTTCCAACGAGATCGCTGCTGTAGCGTATGTAGATAATTTCGGCTCCACTGATTCCAAAACTGCTGGATAATTTTTTGGAGTTGCTGGTAGGAGTTGAGTCTGTTGAAGGGTATTTCGGTGACATTTTCTTGTGGAACAGACAACAAGGAAGCTCCAATTAAAAAATGTCCGGGGGTCAAGGCTTGTAGATCGGTAGGATCATGGGAAAGGGGTAGGATAGGACGTGAATTCAGGATTGACTCGATCTGCACGACTATCGTGAGCATGCTTTCATAAGTTACCTTTGAATCTTTCAGTACTTTTCCCAAATGGCATTTAAAAGATTTTACCGCAGCCTCCCAAATTCCACCGAAGTGTGGAGACCTGGCGGGTATGAAGTGCCAGGATATTTTATTTTCTTTGAAGTAAGAATCGTATTGATCGAGAGATGATAAATTCAAAATCATGTTGTGCATTTTTTCAAGTTCGTTATTCGCACCTACAAAATGTGTAGCGTTGTCTGAATAGAGGTGTTGACATAATCCTCGACGTGCAACAAATCGCTTGAGGGCATTCATGAAGCTATCTGATGTTAAATCGGTGACGATTTCAATGTGTACAGCTTTTGTTGCTGAACACACAAAAATTGCAAGATATGATTTTATGAATGTGCGCGTTCGCATTTTGCCATCCTTTATAAGGTATGGACCCGCGTAATCTATACCAGTGAACATGAATGGTCTAGAAGGTGTGACTCTCATTTCAGGTAATTCACCCATCAGTTGCGAAGTGGTTGGGGGTTTGGAGCGAAAACAAACTATGCATTTTCGTAGAACACTGCGAATAGCATTTCTGCCATTTAAAGGCCAAAATTGTGTTCGCAACTGGGACAAAATTAGCTGACTTCCAGCATGCAGATTTTTATGATGCTCGTGCATTATTAATAATTGCGTGAATTTATGCTTCGAGGGAAGAATTATAGGATGTTTTTCATTAAATGATAATTGCGAATTCTTTAATCGTCCACCCACTCGAATAATAGAATTTGAATCTAAAAAAGGATTCAACGAAAGCAGCTTGCTCTTTGGATGTAACGATCTATTCTTTCTTAAGGAAATAATTTCTGGTTTGAAAACTTCTTGCTGAACAAGTGAGCATAATCTGATGGTTGCATTTTCTATTTCAGATATAGACAAATGCCCGTTAAATTTTCCATTTTTATTTCGGGTATTATGTAAAAATCTAAGTAAATATGCCGTTACCCTTTGTAACTTACGGAAGTTAGAATATAATGAAAAAATGTTAAAGACTTCGCAAGTATGATATGAAAGAACAACCTTCTCCTTTCTTGCTTCGGGAATATTCGTTGTTTCGTTAATTTTGCCTTCGTACCACATCTCGGAATTTTGACTAAGCCATGATGGCCCGTGCCACCAAAGTTCGTTATTAATTAATTGAGCAGGATTTGATCCCCGCGATATAATGTCCGCTGGATTTTCAGCCGATCTGATGTGACGCCATTCACAGTTCTCGGTGAGTTCTTGGATCTCAGCGACCCTGTTCGATACAAAAGTTTTCCATCGATTAGGTTGAGAGTTCAACCATGCTAATACGATCAACGAGTCTGACCAAAGATATATTTTTTCGACATGAAAACGTAAAGCCGATCTTACCTTTTGCAATAATTGCGCAAGTAAAAGAGCTCCGCACAGCTCCAACCTAGGTAACTCTACTCTTTTCATGGGTGCTAAACGGGATTTTGCGCAAAGTAAATTAACTGTGGTATTTTTCCCGCAATTTTCCGTTCTGATATAAATACAGGCACCGTAAACACTCTCTGAAGAATCGCAAAAGCCGAGAATCGTAAATGATTGAAACTTCGAAGATAATACATGACGCGGTATCTTTATATCGTTCAGTGATTGAATATTTCCTAAAAAACATAACCACCCTTCTCTAATATTCTCCGGAACTGGCTCATCCCAGTCTTGGTGGAGTTGCCATAAGCTTTTCATTAGAAATTTAGCCGTAATCACACATGGACTAATGAGACCCAAAGGATCGAAAATCCGAGCTATGTTTGCTAATATATTTCGTTTTGTAATTTCGTTGTTTTGACAAAGAGTCACAGTATAACGAAAAATATCTTCCTTGGAGTCCCATACAATGCCAAGAGTTTTTGTCTCACCATTATTTTTTATTTGATATATTGATCTCTCGTTCATCGCGTTAGAGTTTTCAAAAACTCTCGGATCATTTGAACTCCATATCCGCAGGTGGAAGGCTGATGCGCCAAGAATAGTCATAATTTGATTTTTGAGTTCTATTGCGGAAGAAACGTCTTCAGCACCTGTTAGAAGATCGTCGACATAAAAATCATTTACTATGACGTTACTTACATTAGGATATTCCAATTTATTATTGATACCTATCTGATGAAGAACTCTTGTCGAAAGAAACGATGCACTCGCAGTCCCATAAGTGACTGTGTTTAACCTATAATGAGATACCGGCTCGTTTGGATTTTTTCTCCATACTATACATTGCAAATTGCGTTGGTGTTCATGAATATTGATCATCCTGTACATTTTGGCGATGTCTGCTGCTATGACAATGTTGTGAGTACGCATCCTCAATACTATATCAAAAAGATCATTTTGTACCTTGGGACCCACCTTCAACACGTCATTTAGGGACAAGCCACTTGATGTTTTGCACGACGCATCGAAAACCACACGCAACTTGGTTGTGATGCTCGATTCTTTCAACACTGCATGATGTGGCAAGTAATTCCTGAATTTATTCGGTTGATTTTCTGTATTTATTTTTGTCATATGGCCCATCGACTCATGCTCGATTAAGAAATCATCGTATTGTTTTTTCAAATCAATATTTTTTAGTAATTTATTTTCAATGCTACGAAATCTGGACAAAGCCGTATTCAAGGATTCACCCAAATTAAAATGATTATCTTTGAGAGGTAATGAAACGGTACAACGCCCGGTATCATCCTGCTCAAAATGCGCTCGGAAATGTAATTCACATTCAAGTTCTTCAGTTGACAATTTAGCGTGCTCGTGATGCACACTTTCGATAAGCCAGAATTTTTCTAACTGTTCGTTCAATGAATATTTGGAAGAATTTATATTCAAAAAACACTTACTATGCTCTTCAGTTTCATACGTATTGTGCGAGTACGGACCTGATACTAACCAACCCAACTTCGTATCCTGAAGAATCGGGTTTCCGTTTCCCAAATGAATCTGATTTTTGTTGAGCAACTCAAAGAATATGCCTGCTCCTAACAAAATATCAACCTGGTTCGCTCTACTGAAATGATGGTCAGCCAATTGTATGTTTTTTGGAATATTTAACGATTTGGCATCAAATGAAAACCGAGGAAGACTTTCCGCTATTTTTTCAACCAATAAAAACTGAAGTTTCGCTTCATAAGAACGGTCAATGGATGAAATTGTAGCTTCAATTTTCTGACTGATATTCAACTTAGATTGGCTTATGCCTGTTATCGGTAAGTTGATTTTCATTGAATCCAAATTGAGTCGATCAAATAATTTTTTTGTACAAAAATTAGACTGACTACCAGAATCTAGCAGGGCTCGGCATTCGACTGGCCTGTTTTTTCTATCGAATATGTAAATAATCGCTGTGGCTAACAATATTTGCGATGTATGATGAATTCCATCATTTGATAATAAAGTGGTTGAATATTCATTACCTAATGTGGTATATGAAGATTCTTCGCACTCACGACTACACTGCGGCTTGTTCTGATCCAGTGTGGATACTTGATTGTGTTTTGATTCGTGATTTTCAATGTCATTATTACCTACTTGCAATATTGAATTATGCTTTAGATTGCATATGGAACATCCGCGACTTCGACACTCAGGCGCAAAATGGCCTTGCCGAAGACAATTCAAACAAATTTTTTGTTTTTTCAATTCTGATATTCGATCCTTTATCGGGAAAGATAATATTTTTTTACATTTGTAAGTATAGTGATTATTCATTTTACAAAATGAACAACTGAATGCATATTGTGATTTATTCGAATTTTGAAGCATCTCGGTTGCTACAAAAGATTTTTCTGAATTGTTTTTCGATTTGAATTTCTCTGCTATTCTGGTATCAAGAGTTTCTAACAGTTGACATCTTATTTTCAAGAATTTCAACATGTCATCTAATGTTGGCAGATTTTGTTTGATAGAATTCTCCCATTCTTTTCTGGTGTTATAATCTAATTTAGTGGATAATAAATACACTAATAGGGTATCCCACGTCCCGATTGGTTGCCCTAAACTCTCAAGAGATCTAAAATGCTTTAGGAAGTTATCCACGAGTTTTCGAAGTGCCGTATGTGATTCTTTCGTTACCGTTTGTAATTCGAAGATGCTTTTCACGTGATTATGTGTTATAATTCGCTTGTTTTCGTAACGCTCTTTAAGAAGTTCCCAGGCTACAAAATAGTTCGCTTCACTTATCTCAATGGACTGAATCACATGAGATGAATCACCCTTTAGACAGGATTTCAAATAATAAAATTTTTGGATATTATTCATGTTCGGGTCATTATGTATGAGAGCATTGAATGTCTCAAAAAACGGTATCCAACCTTCATATTCACCATTGAAGTTAGGTAAATTGATGATTGGAAGTCGCACATTGTTTGTCGATATGGTATTATTATACAAGGGATTGTGATTCGAAGTAATAGGATTTTGCTGATGATTTGCTAATGTTTGATTGATAGTTTGAGGAGGAATTGTTTGTTGTACTGTTGATTGTTGTTTAGCAACGCTTTTGTTTGAAACTGAAAATGTCTCAATCAAAAAGTTTGTTCGAGAAATAACATCATAATATTTGTCCTCAAATGAATTGCGGCAAGTCGCATGATCATCGAGATCATCCGGTTCTAATTCTTCTATTTCACTTTGAGTAAGATCGAATTCTACCAAAATACCTATCATTTTTTCTAAACGTAGCTTGAGCTCAATTTGATTCATTTCGTTATTTTCATTTTCGACTTTTTCTACAAAACTGACAAATTTGGTTAATTGACGTTTCAAATTGGCATTTTTTCGCTTGAGACTTTTTAGCTCAGCCTCTGCCATTTTAAGTATGAAAATGTGAAAGGTTTTTTTGTATGAAGCAATAACAACAATGTCACACAGCTCGAATGAATCTCGAAAGCTGGATGAGGTTCACAAGTGGTAAGGAGAGGAAAAAGGAATGGATATGACCTGTTTACAGCTGCCGCGACTGACTTCCTGTTCGCTTGTCCAGAGAACTGCTACCGCTAACTCGTCTGCTTGTCAATCTATCTTGTCGCTAATTCACAACCGTTTAATATATCTATTTTGCTCAAAGGACCATGTTGAGGGGTGTTCGTGTATGGGTTTATCAATGATGAAAGAGACTCTTTTTATGTTTGTTTTTGACGTAAAATATTTTTATTTTTTCTAATGACAGCATCATTCTGTTTACATTAACAACAACTAGAAACGAGCGTTTCTATGCAAAGTTTTTTTATACAGTGCGAGCTTTGAACAGAACCTAACTTGAGAAAATATCTGAAAGTGAAAATTTGCATTTTCATTCAGATAGTTGATTATTTCTTATGTCCAGTTTCCACTGGAGATTCATATCTATACACGAGATAGGGGAGAATGTTATTCAGAAGTATCACTCACAGAAAATTGCTTATTTCTTTGATGCGTGAATTGCATCTCTTTCACTAGGCCACCAATACATTTTGGACATTTCACTCTTCTAAGATCATCAGGGAGGTCGGAAGAATTGAAAATCATACTCTTCAGAAGCAATTTCACACTGTAATTATGGATTTGTTGGACTATTCCTTGTGCGGTGACACTTTGAAAATATTTTCCTGCATAAAACCTGTCATGGGTATGGTATGTTGATTTTATTGAAAAAATTAACAGGATGTTCATTTTTCACCTAGCCTAACCTCTCTTGGAAGGGATTCATATTGTAAAGAGAAACATTCTCAATTGAAAATTGAACAATGTCCAGCGTTGTTTTCTGTTAGATATTACCAAAAAGTAACTTCAATTTATCGTAGGTTTTTTCCATTTCAAAAAAAGTCATGTTATTGTTCAATTTTCAATTCAGAATGTTTCTCTTCACAACATCCCTTCCAAGAGAGGTTATCTTGTACGATGGAGAATGGCGACTAAAATTTGTCTTTCAGTCGCAGATGATTTCACAACTGACTTTATGAACATTCTGTTCATATTTTCAAAAAAGTCAACGATCTGTTTCTGCTTTATAGATATTTACATGGACGATACTCTTCTTATACAGTGCGACGCTAAATTATGGAACAAATTCATTATTTCTGAATATAAAGATATTTCGGAAAAATCCTCGGACAGGTCGATTTTCTTTTCCGATGTGCCAATTTTTTAACCTCACCCAAAATATATAGGGTTATCCGCATTTGAGGAAAAGCGACTTTGGTGATATTTTTAAATGGGACACCCAGTATATTTGTCCATATTTGGTCAGGGATCGTCATTACAAATCCAGTGATACCAAGTCTGATGGGATTATGTCAAACGGCTGCGGAGATATGGCCAAAAAACTTCTCCCAATGAAAGCGACAGAGACTTTTAACCTTCTGAATCGTGTGGAGTCTCGCAGTCATACTCATTAGACATACGAGGCAGTTTTTTGGCCATATCTCCGCAGCCGTTTGACATAATCCCTTCAAACTTGGTATCACTGGATTTGTAATGACGATCCCTAACCAAATATGGACAAATATGACAAAGTCGCTTTTCGTCAAATGCGGATATATATTTTGGGTGAGGTTCAAAAATTGGCCCATCGGAAAAGAAAATCGACCCGTCCGAGGATTTTTCCGATATATCTTTATATTCAGAAATAATGAATTTGTTCCATAATTTAGCGTCGCACTGTATATGCCGAATCTCTTTTCAAGGGCACATTCTTTCAACAAACGGCAAAGCTGTGTAAATCACTGCATCGGAAAGTGTTCCCTGAGGCATATACAGGGTGTCCGGTAAACCTGGTACAATATTGAAACTTGTGATAGACTGGGTCATGACTGTTCACAATATCGGAATTTCACCTCAGTAAAAATATCACCGTTTTCGAGTTAATGGGCATTTTGAGAATTTCTGAAAAATCGCTACCTAACCTTGGATTTTTGAGTGCCATGTATACAAATTGGGAGAAATCCAAATATCTTTGCTGCTGAAGATTACTGGTGAGTAATGCTTCTAGACGTTCAGAACAGTTTTTCAGAAAGTGAAAACATTTTCCAAGAAATGAGGGTAAAATGACAGATTTGAGTTCCATCAATTTTTTTTAAAAAAGGTTAACATTATTATCTGAAAGACACGTAACCGATGGGAAGTGGACATTCATTTCAAAAGAATGCTCATTTTGTCCGGACTCTACCATGGAATAAAACTAACCATAATTATATTTGGAAGAAGTGATTCCCATTGAATTAGGCGTGGTTTTAATCTAGGCTTCTATCAACTTTTATTCAAGAAAAAAAGGAAACTACCCAAACACCAAAACTACGTCACTATCACACTCGATGCGCGTTTCGCCAACAAAGTTAGCATCTTCAGGAGCTAAAAGTAAGCTTTTAATATTTTAAGATTGTGACGTAGTTTTGGTGTTTGGGTAATTTATTTTTTTCTTGAATTGTATTCACACCAAAGGTACAAACATTTTCATTTATTTGATCAACTTTTATACTCACGCCCAAAAATTATTTTATTTAGGTTTTATCAAGATAAAATGTGGAAATAATTATTTATAATGAAGAATAGACTGCTTGGTAGCATTAAATAGTATGTCAATAAAATTAACTTTTCAAGTAATTAGGCCTAATAAAATTATCGAATTTAAACTCGATTATCCGACATGGCACCGATTAATACGAATTCTTGTGATAAATGTCGCAATTGTCCAACATCCAGATTCCAACGAAGTTTCAGAGACCGACAGATCTACAGGGTGTAACCAAATAAATGCAAACTTTTTTAAGAGATGAATCCTTGTCGAAAATTAAAAACTTTTGTTTGAACAACTTTTGACTTCTGTCGTAGTTTTTTTAAATTACTCCGTTTGTTTCATTCAGTGGTATTTATTTCTTCGTCATGCCGTACATACGTTATACTCCCCGAGAATATGCGCATATGCACTACATTTATGGTAAATGTGGAGGTAGTGCTACTACTGCAGCAGCGCTTTATGCAGAACTATATCCGATTGCACAATGCCGCTCATAGACTCGCTCATTTGGGGGCTATAACCTATAACGCATTTGAAAAGGTTCTTCTTGAAAAGATGTCGTCTCTGCGTACGAGTGGATGGAAACTTACATTTTTGTAATATTATTCAGTGCGATGTTGAATAATCGTTATTGTGGTTTATAGTATATGTTGATTCAAAAAAACGTTGAATTGGTATTTACTTCATTACATCTCATTGAATGCTTCCAAGCAGTTGATTCGTTATTACTCATAATTATTTAATCATTTCATCTTGGTAGGATAAAAGTTAAAGACATTACATAATATTATCGAAATTATACTCCTTCCAAAAATAATGATCGTATATTTTATACCATAGTAGAGCCTGGACAAAATGGGCATTCTTTTGTAATGAATATCCAGTTCTACTTGGTTATGTTTTTTCAAACAATAATGTCAAACTCTTTTTAAAAAAATTGGTGAATCTCAAATCTGTCATTTTACCATCATTTCTTGAAAAATTATATTGTCTTCTGAAAAACTGTTTCGCACGTCTGAAAGCATCACTCATCAGTAATCTGCAGCAGCAAAGATATTTGAATTCGTCCCAATTTGTATACATGGCATTCAAAAATCCAAGGTGAGGTAGTGAGTTTCCAGAAATTAAAAAAATGCTCATTATTTCGAAAACAGTGAGATTTTTACTAAGGTAAAATTCGGATATTCTGAACAGTCATGACCAGATTTATCACCAGTTTCAATATTGTACAAGGTTTACCGGACACCCTGTATAGCCTGCAGAAATTCAAGAAGAACACCAATTCCTACCTTCTGCCTTGGAAAAACATCTTTTCTACTGGTTTGCTTCAAATTATGTGAAACAAACCAAAATAACTTAGTTAAGTCATTTCAAAGCAGTTTGATCCAACTACTTGATGACCGTAAGCCACAGTGTTATAATGATATTTTTTGAAAGTCATAATTTTAGAACATGAATAGAGCATGGTTACCTACATACATTTTTAGTTTCCATATCATCCACTTTCTCTTTCAATTTTTCTCTGATGAAACTCAGATGTAACTACCGACGCTGTTTGTCAATTGTGGTGATTTAAGTTCAATTATCATGGCCAAACTTGTTCGATTAATCAATGAACTGTATCTCCGTAATTTTTCAATAAATTTTTTATTTTGAAAAATAATTTTGACGCAAATTCGAAGCTCTCTCGGATAATCAGAAAAATGTACAGTGTCATTAAAAAAAGTTTGGAACTGGTGAATTCTCAGATGTAGCGTCAAAAATTACTGTAGCGACATACCAAATTCGAAACCTTTATCTACAAAACCTTAGAAAAATTGGGAGGTGTACCACCTCATCTCGTGGTCACCAGGTATATAATTACTAACTGAGTCAAAAGAGGAAGAGGGTTACCTGTCTCGAAAGATAGTCACGAAGACTGGAAGTAACAAAATTATAGGTAGGTACTTATAGAACTTCCATACTTCGTATTTTGGCTTTTTCTACATTTTCTGTAAGTTGATAAATTTAATGCACCTAGCTAATTCATTACGGAAATGTTTAGATTTAGAAATGCATCTCAAGGAAAATGATAATAAGGACATTCAAGGTAAGGAATTTTTCAATTGAATGACGGTTTTCAAATCCGAATTTACTGGTAGCACTGATAATGTTGACTCTCCCAGTGACAATGGGAAAAGGAGTTTTTGTTATATATCATAAAATCTTGCATGATAGCGTTCAGTGCCCTGTCATTGTAGTTATTAATTATTAATTTAATTCAATTAATTTATTGTGATCATTAAAAGTTAATGAAGCTTTGTCTTCAAGTTTTATATCTTCTGACATTAAACTATTTGATTCAATATTAACTTGACCATGAAAGTAAACAAAATCGATAAAGATTAAATTACGATCATCATATTCCTTCACAAATTCACACGAAACAAACGGATTGTTCAGAGAAAAGTGTAAAGCAAGGGTAGGAAAGGAGAGAAGATATGATTTAGTTTTATTTTTAATTTTGTTTTGGTTGAATACCGCTAAAAATCTACCTAGGTAATGAGTTTCATTCAGAGCCTTGCCAGTTGTTGACACAATAATTGCTATTATTACATTTTTAGTTGGGCTGCAAAGCCGTTTTAATTATACCTATCATGAACTACGGACACAGAACTTAACTGCGGAGGATGAAGTTATGCAACCACATATACAACATCCAAGAAATAATTTAATTATGAATCTGGTAGTTTGAGATGTATGTTTCCAAAATCGTTTATAGATGGTGGTATATTCAGGAAAAGTGTTCCAATAGCAACGATAGAGTGATGTTCGGCTAGACACAAAAGGGACGTAAAGTAGAACTCGTTGGGTAGCCTTTAGTGAAAATTTCAGTCAAGGGATGATGAATATTTCAAAACCATACCATAAAAATATTTATGAAAAAGAGAATAAGCATTATATGGTTGAATTCAGGAATAGTATCTAGTTAAAAATAATACAATTCATTTGAAAAAAAAAGATGACATGTAAGTCTTTGACAGGTGACGAAATGTGGATTATTTGAATGTCATTCAGTTGAATTTAAAAAACTAGTCAGGGCCGCTAATACCTAGATAAATCACCTGCCGGTATTATATGGTTTTCCATGTCAAAAATAAATAAAATATCAACATCAACATATTCAACAAAAACAAGCAATTTGTTGAATGGGGTACGATACAAAATACTTCTCCTAAACAGATAGAAAAGGAAAGAGGAAGGGATTTCGAAAGAATTTATTAAACCAACAAAGAATAAATAAACGAATAAATCAACATGAGAATATAAAACTTTATTTGAGATTCAAAACAGTGAAAAATTATTACAACCCGTTTGAAATAATAGCAATCAAATATTGATGTGAATATTTGCTAGTTTTCAAATAATTATCAAGTCACAAATTTGACATTTTCAACTGAGTAACAATATCCAAAGGTTCTGTCATTCTTACAAGCCAATGGGATTATTCGAAAGCAAAAATGTGTTAATCTCAAAGGAGAGTATTTTGAAAATCATAATTCAATAAAGAAGGATCTACACCCGAATCAATGTTTTAGTTCTTTATTCTCAATACATAGCACCCCAATAATCATCTTTAGACCAGCAATCCAAACTTTAGAACGTGATTCTGAAGCAAACTCGTTTGCTAAATTCGTCAAAGTGAAAATATTTACATTGCAACTTCAAGAACTACATATGGATTTATAGTTGAAATACTACAATCATACATTCTGAACTGATTAAATACAATTAACCTTTTTGATTCTAATGACAGAAAAAAATCAACAGTAATTCTGGCGCCCTAAGCAAAAGTGCCGCATCTACAAAAAAAAATTAGTATTGAGATTGGATTCTGCGGTTTTAAAATTTTGGATTGACGTGACCGTTACTTGATGGAAATTCATAGTATATGACACTAAGGTACACACGATTAAATTTCCACAGATTATTGTCTACGCGACATGTTTCGATACACTGTAACTTTTTCCAGCGAATGTAATACATTAAATTATTCTATATTGAACATTACCTAAATACCCTTCTTATCAATTGAGATAATTAGGACCTACCTATAATAAAAATAAAAATTGACAATACAATGTAGGTACCTGTAAATCTCAAACTATAGCTACTACTTAATTAATTGAAAAGGTTTAACAAAGGGGAACTATTACGGTCCAATTGATCATTCAGTAAACAATTCGAAATTTTCGATTTATCAATTTCCAAGAATACTAAATAATCAAGTCTAATACCCTTATTTTCAACATGAAGGATTTCAATGTTTTCATCGAAGACATCGTCTTCTTCCAAAATATGATTGCCATATGTTGAATGTGTTTTATTCTTTAAATAATTCATACGGTGTTCACGTACGCGGCTTTTGAATGGTCTACCAGTCTGGCCTACATATACTTTGGAACAAGATCCACAATTCAATTTATTAACTCCTGATTTTTAGATTTTCGTGTTTTATCTTTATTATTTTTGATAAACCTTCCCAACGGGTTATCTGTTCTGAATGCTACTCTTAAATTTTGTTTTTTTTTTAAATGACGCTATTTTTTCTGAAACGGGTCCTGAATAAGTTAAAGTTTTGTAATTATTGTCAAGGTTCCTCATAGTGGGGTACACTTCTTGGATAGCCTTTCTATGTATTTTTTTTAGCAAACATATTCTCTATTAATTTTACTTGATATGTTTTAAAACCCTATAAATGCAACCGTTTACTAACCAAAAATGAAGCAATTCGGTTTAAATAGCCAAAGTTTATAAATTATTTTGCTGTTTGTAAAATTGTTTAAGACTTTTCTAAGTAAGAACTTTAAATCTACAGAATCCTAGTAAGAACGCAGAATCTACCACGTCATACTACGATTCTGCTTAGCAAATACTGTCTTGCCTAGTACTTAGTAGGTTATAGTATTTTCTTTTCATTTTTGATTTTCAAATTGCAAAAAAGTTTCAGTATTAAATAGCTATTAATAAAAGGATAGGTTGTTATGAATTGTTATTATGAATATTTTACATAAATAGCGTTTTGGTGAAAAACAGCGACGTTATAATATCTTATAATTGATATCTTATATATGAATCTCTTATAATTATCTCAATATATTTCTGATGTTACATATACACTAAATGTATTAATTTTTCAAAAGAACTTATACTACTTTTGCTTAGGGCGGCAATTAAAAACTGAATATAGGTAATACCACCGTATACAAATAAACAGAAGTATTTGCACTCGCCGCCATATTTGTGTCGACATTCCCACCTCGAATTTAACTCTCAGCCGACCTACGGCGCAGCTAAATCAATCTGAGATCCGAACACGGTACGTAAGACCAAGAGAGACAGAACAGTTTTCAGCCGACCTCTCTTGCCCCCAAAGAGACTAAACGTTATCTGACTAGGAGAGTTTATTCCCCATAAGACAATGGTGACATAGATAGAAAGAGACGAAAGAACAATTGTGACATTGATGGACATGTCATGGCCACCATTCTCTCTTGACAGTGACGGACTAGCGCACTTCGCACTCTGGTATCTGAGAGTTACAGGTGACAGTTTTGTTTTCTTGGTTCGAGTTCGACTCTGTACTTATGTTCAAGTACGTCACTATGCCGCGTTGATGCTATACAATTCTGATTGGGTAGAGCTTATTAGATTCTTCTGTTCGACGTTTACTCACTTTGTTCTGCCACACTGCATGCAAGAAAAAAATTTAATCTCAACTCGATACATCAAAGGAGCCGACTGGAAGTGAACATACTCCTGTTTACCTATATACGGTGATGTTACCAACTACTTGAAAAAAAAGGGTTGCTTTTGCTGATGAACATCTGAATTTAAGATTTTTTCCCTTTCGTTGAATTCAATTCTATAGAGTGATTTACATATAAACAATGGAAAGAATGGCAATTCAGTTATACATATAAAAAGGACCCATCTTTTTATCAAATACTTGTATATATCCTAAAACTAAGAAGTATGTGTATTGGAGAGTATTCATATATAGATTCATTCGAATTCTGGGGCAGATTCTAGCTGTTCACTGGAAGACTCAAAATTGTTCTATGAATTATAAAATTACGAAACTGTTAAATATAATTCCACGAAAAATATTTGGCTGAAATATCCATTTTTGGCGTATAGTATTTATAGAATCAGTCTTTTGTTAATTTCAACAGTGCCTATATCAAAAGAATGTTCGAATTATATCAAAAATTAAGATAACACCATTTGATTTGGATGGACACATTCTTGAATTTTATTTTTACCATCAAAGTTGCTACATATAAGTTTCTTATTAAGGGTGTCCAAGACTAAACAGAACAAATCCTCACTTCATTTTAAGGTTCAAAGTTCCAATAAACATATCATTCTCTAAGGCAAATGCATATATATATATATATATATATATATATATATATATATATTTCTGCATGAAATTTGACAGCACCCATTATTAAATTTTGTATTTCAACTGTTTGTAACTTCAAACAGGGGCGTATAGCCGTTGCTAGTTTCAGAGACCATTATAAAGAAATTATTTAATTTTGTGTCATTAATAGAAATCAATAATTTGAGACAATCGAGAGACCAGTGCAGATGTCCATAACTATTTGTCAAGGAATACTGATCATTTGAGATTATCTCATAACAAAATCGACAAATAATTTCCTAGATTTGAATTTATTAAATCCCTTACACAAGAATATCAAATCATTAGATAATATTGTAAAATTCAAATCCACAATCAAAACACATGTCATCTCATTGTTTTATACAGTTGAAAAATATTTGCACACACCGTTTGTTGAGGAAAAACTAATGAGGAAACCGCTATATCACCGATGATCAATAAGCGAAATCAATCTCAAGGTTATTTAAAGTGATGTCGTTATGAAGTTATTTTGAAAAACATATTTTTTGCCATTTTTAACAACCTGTTTGCTACCCAGGTTATTATTACCTTGGAGGATAAGTTTATTAAAACTTTAAGCCTTAATATTTAAGTCAGGTTGTTACCAAATCAAGTTTGTACCTTTCATTCTGGGACATTCTGTATATAATCAGATAGAAAAAAAAAAGTGTAGATTCAAAAATCAACTTTAAAATAAAAAGTGACATCATACCTAGGTACAAAATCTTCATCTTATGAATGATGCTGAAATAATTTTTTGTCCTAGACATGATGATTTCGATAATATTCAAAATATTTTCATTACCAATTCACTAAAGCATTTTGTTCAGGACTGGGTGCGAGTTTTTAATCACATATTAAATGATATATTTAGCAATGTGACTCACAAAATGAATATAATTTGACATCAAATTTGTTTTCGAATTTGACAAACAAGTCCTTGAACTAATTGAATATATTTAGAAATGTAAAACTCAGTTATCACAGTTCTCAAGGTCCCCATATTTCCTACAATAAAATCAGTAATAATGGAATAAATTCAAACAGTTACCAAATGGTAGCATACAATATCATTAACATTATTTTGTAACATGACTGACATAATCATATCTTTCAGAAATTGATTCAACAGCAATACAACCTGAAATTGAAAGTATGATAAAGTATTCCCTAATAAAAATATTGCCTCGAAAAGTAGTAATATCAAAAAACTCTAAAAACAATTCAAAACAAAATTCGATTACCAAAACGAAAGACAATATCAGTGATACTTGTCAGCAATCACAGTACGCCTGCGTCTACGGTTCACTGAATATACCAACCATGCAATGAAAATAGTTACCCCAAAAATGTAAAACATGATCACTGAAGATTCCCTTGGAAGCTCGCATTTGTAATATGCGTAGTTGTTAGGAGTAAAAACAGCCTATAATAAAAATATATTAGATTAATTTATTATATATATCTTTGTAACATTATTCATATGTGTGAATATTTGGAACCTTTGTTGTGAATAAGATTCAGATAGTAGAAAATTAGCCGAACGACAAAACAATGTAATTTCACTTGACGCGCGTTTCGCCAAAAAAGTTAACATTATCAAGGATTCTAGAACCCATTTATGAATATCTTTTTTGAAAGAAAATAATGACAATCATTTTCATATGGTTTGGAATCAGATTATAACAATTTGTCAATAAATATTTGACATTGGTCTGGAAACAACTATTATTTTTCACTTTCACCACACAAGTATTTCCACTCCTAGATGCGCATTTCGACAACCAAGTTATTTATTGGTATTTATAACAAATAATTAATTAGAATAGAATAGAATATAATGCATCCATAAGTTACCATGAATTAATATTATTATGGAAAGTGGGGGTGATCTTACCTGTGGTCAAATTTGATTGATATGATCAGGTACAATTTCAACCACCTATACAGATAAAAAGTTATTATACCTTTGAATTAACTCAAATAGTTTAGAAATTAATGAGCCATTATCATGGCCAAAACAAAAAGAATACCTCAGCAATTTTTTTGGATCTATCACATGCTTTTACGTTTTCTCATTTTCATAAACGATATAGAATCAAATGTGACGAATAACTTTCTAACCTTTTTTGCCGATGACATAATTTATTCAGTTAATATGACAGTGCACAATAGGAAATGGTCAGTTATAAATATAATCGATTATAAATGTAATATCAGTTACAAAAAATATAATACAGCAGCTGGGACAAATTTATAGAGGAGATGCAACCTAAGCAAGCTTGTGTTGTGGCATCACCGTTATCGTTTTCATTCTCATTATAATATGGATACAATAAAAAAAATATTAGATATAGAAGATGTAGACGAATTCATGAACAACTATCAAGAAGCTCGTCTGAATGTGTAAGCCAAATGAAAAAGTGGTGCTCAAATGGGTTGATTCTAAACGTTCTTAAAACATAAATGATTTATATCACTCCAAATGGGCAGAAGCCGAAACATAGTATTCTAGAGAAAACAGGTAACATATCAAATGAGTCCCTAGCAAAGTGACAGCCTGAAATTTTTAGGTTTTCATATAGATTATCAAGGGAAACTCATGTTGAAAGGTTCATAAAACAACTTGCGATGCGCAACTTTGCGGTATTTCAACTGAATAAAATAATGGGTGGTATGATTAAAAAGAGTATTTGCTTGTACTTCAAGTTAATGCTCCATGTTGTAGTTTTCACTTCAAGAAATCAAAGCATTTACTCCACATAATTCTTGAAGTAACACTCAAGTAAGTACTAGTAGCAATTACTCTATACTTTGCTTTATTTACTTCGATATACAGAAGTTAATACTGCAATGCTAATGTTGTCAAGTATTTCCTCCATTTGGGAGTGTTTGGTGTAGTTTTTAAGAAGCTACTCATAGACTAACTTCACATCTTCAATTGAAAAGGAGTTATGGCTTTTTTTATTAATTATGGTAGCAAAAGGAGGGAAATGTGTGAACGTAGACGTATGGGGAGGAACAATATAGAAAATTATTTCGGTAAGTCAATTAGTTTAGCTAGATTGCTACTATTAAGCTCTGTACTTTTAGGTTCAATAAAAACAATGTTGAATGGATAGCTAGAGAGTTCTTAGAAAATCACATTGAGATGAGGGGAGCAGCTTTATCAAATTTAATGAAAATGGAGGTATTTTTAAGAGATATCGGGGTACATCAAACAACTGTGTCAAAAGTAATCAAAGAAGTTTCACAAAAAATGGTGTACTCCCTTATCTTCAGCAACCTCGGCACTTGGTTCAACACTATCATAACTTCCAGTCATGATTATTACGTACCACAGAACAAACAACAACAATCGAACCAATTTGAGGTTAATCACGTACTAGTGTTTACTAGTAGTTTATACTTCTTACCTAAGTCAACACTTCCCATCGAAGAATTTACTTTATGTAAAACATTATACTCCACAAAATACTAGGAAGTAAAAGCTCTTGAAGTACAAGCAAATACTCTTTTTAATCATACCACCCAATAAGTAAAGTAGCTATGAAAATAGATTATTATGGTTGTGTCAATGCTATTTTAACATATGGTTTGCTATGTTGGGAAAACTGCTCCAGTATTCAGAGTGTATTAATTTTCCAAAAGCGAATCCTCAGAAGCATGTATGATCTTAAAATTACTGACTCAGATTCAGAAATGAAGGCATCTTAACTATCATCAACTTCTATATTCTTGAAGCTGCATGTTATGTTAAGAATCGTCTAAACAAAAAAAAATCACTAGAAACAGTGATAAACTATATCAGCCAATAGCACACCTAACATATAAAGGACCATATATAACTTCAATAAAAATTTATAATAGCTTACCATATGATATTAAAGAAGAAGCTAACTCCAATACTTTCAAGAACGCCATAAAAAGATTCTTGAGCTGTTATGCTTTCTACTTTCTTGGTGAATTTTTCAAATGTGAAGAGATCTCATAAATCAGTCCTACTTCAGTGATTAGTGTCAACATTTTGTCCTGCTATTCTCATGTTTTTAGCTTTAGTGATCAGTGTCAGGTAAGTATCAGTCGATTTTTATTGTCCTGATATTTTCATGGATTAGGTTTTAAGATTTTTAGTTGTAAGTGACAATTTTGATACTTACCTATAAGTCTGATGAAAATAAACGATATTATCATTATTGAGAAAGGACTTATCCATTATTCGAACCGTTCTTGCAAACAGTTTCATAACAATCTAAAGATGTGTATCCTGAGTAATAGTTTCATCTATGAGCATTCCCAAAAATCAATCAAATTGTTTTTGTTTTGTTAAAATTGTTTTTTCCGTTAACCAGCTGTCGTCCCCTTACGAACGGCAGCCCTCAGAAGTCGAAACTTGTGCGAGCTAAGGATTAACGAGGTCTTACCTTTTTACGTGCGATTCCTAGCACTTTTATATAGGAGAACCAAGTTCCAAATTACCATTTTCAGGGTTTTTGTTTTATTTATGGACTTCTGACATCTGAGTATCCATCACTAGTAACATAACAATGTAGTTAAAAGTTTTGAAGGTTTTTTGTAGATCCAGAGAGATGAAAATGTATGAGTAACAAAATCGATGAAATCATTTGGATAATATACTGAAAGTTTTGAGAACTTTAATCAACATTTTTGGATACTCGGTGAGGAAAGTGGTCAGAGAATAACTGACCTGACCAGACTTTCTGGTGCTCCAACAATAGCTATCATGTATTTGAGGACACTTGTTACCTGTAGGTACTGTGTGGTCATAACCAAAACCAAATTGTGGAGGCTTCTGTGAACTTAAAGCAGCGTCAAAGTACTCACCAGCAAATAGTTAGGGTTATCTTTATTCCTCCAACTGAAACTAGGAATGGTAACTTCTAATCCATTCCCGATAGGTAATGGTCGCGTGCAACCATGATGGGTATGACCCGACAAAGCTAACCGAGGTTTGATTTGATTGAGAAGTTGTACAGTAGCTTCTTGGCTCAGACATTCCCAACGCTCCCTGAATACTTCTTGTTTTATAGGAACTGGTGCTGAATCAAAATCGTTACATTCCATATCTGACTGTCTATACAACGGATAGTGCTGAAACACGAAAGGAGTAGAGTAAGAATCAATAAAGGTTTTTTTTTGAAGAAGCTACAGGCACTTTATTTGAGCTCAAAATTTAAGATTTTATTTATAGCAACTTTATTTCTGCCGAATTGACTTGATGAAGGTAAAATTTTTATTATCCAGAGACACTTGAGATTCTTTATGACTTGATATAATATGAAATTTATTTATTTTAAAGAGAAACATTCTCAATTGAAAATTGAATCAATACATGACTCCTCTGGAAATGGAAAAACCCTACGATAAAATTGAAGTAACTTTTTTGTAATATCTAACAGAAAACAACTACTTCCCCGGCAAAAGCCACGCTGGACATTGAACTACATCTGATAGATATTGAGAAAGACCCTATATAACTTGAGAGAAAAAATCTGAAAGTGAAAATTTGCATTTTCATTCAGATAGTTGATTATTATTTGAGGTTATCTTGTACGATGGAAAACAGCGACTAAATTCCAACTCTCAGTCGCAGATGATTCCACAACTGACTTTATGAACATCCTGTTCATATTTTCAATGAAATCAACATGCCCTCCCCATGACAGGTTTTATGTCAGAAAAATATTTTCAAAGTTTCACCCCACAAGAAATAGTCCAACAATTCCTCATTACAGTGTGAAATTGCTTCTGAAGAGTATGTTTTCCAATTCTTCCGGCCTCCCTGATGATCTTAGAAGAGTGAAATAGATTTTTGTTGGCCAAAATGTATTGGAGGCCTAGCGAAAGAGATGAAATTATTCACGCATCAATGGAATGAGCGATTTTCTGTGAGTGATACTTCTGAATAACATTCTCCCTTATCTCATTCATAGATAAGAATCTCCAATGGAAACTGGACATTTAATAAATAATCAACTATCTGAATGAAAATGCAAATTTTCACTTTCAGATTTTTTCTCTCAAGTTATATAGGGTCTTTCTCAATATCTATCAGATGTAGTTCAATGTCCAGCGTGGCTTTTGCCGGGGAAGTAGTTGTTTTCTGTTAGATATTACGAAAAAGTAACTTCAATTTTATCGTAGGGTTTTTCCATTTCCAGAGGAGTCATGTATTGATTCAATTTTCAATTGAGAATGTTTCTCTTTCAAGAGAGGTTATCTAGTACGATGGAAAACAGCGACTAAATTCCAACTCTCAGTCGCAGATGATTCCACAACTGACTTTATCAACATCCTCTTCATATTTTCAATGAAATCAACATGAAATTTATTGTTTATCCAAATTTTATCATCAGTTGTGCTTAATGCAATTTTTTGTGGAAATATTAAAGTAATAAGAAATTAGAAAATGTGTCATTGTGTCATCCAGGCCAGCGGTACCATATTTCACTTGATTTTATTGAAAAATGACGATGATGTACCTTAAAAACTGCCCCTTAGGTTTTGAACGTGAGTGGGCCCGTATCAGGCCCTCCACTGCGGCCAATGGCCTATTGTGGCCCTTACTGAAAAAGTAATTTAACAGGCATAATTCTACTTTTCTTGTTGTGTGAAAACTTATGATTGATGTTATCTGTTTGATATCAAATGGTGCCTTTTTGGTATTAAAATTTAAAGAAAATTCGAGATAAAACGATTTTTATATAAGTCATCTAATACTTGTAGCAATAATAATATGTAGCCAGACGTGTTGTTGTTTTACGCCTTTTTCATTATTTATGAGGTTAAAATAATTGTCTTTAAATGATTTTCTCCTTCCTAGAGAAGGTTTATTTTAACAGTTAAATAATTCCTCATCTCTTGGGAGACTCATACCTTTATTTTTTTTTGTTTCAACGTAAGAATAAATAAATAAATATAAATGTGGAATTTGGCATACTTTTCGAAAGGGTATAATTTCATCAAATGAAAATGGATTAATAATAATCGTATATTTTTTTTGGTGTTCCGGCATCGACTGCTATGGTCATTAGCCATGTGTTCTTTATAGGCCTTGTTACTAACCATACGCCACTTTAGGAGCAGCACTGTTCATTGGAACGCAACAGCGAATCGTGCAGGACTCACCCTAGTCTAGCCACGAGATTTTAATAATTTAGTCGGTTAAATTAAATTAAAAAATCCCAGCCCAACCAGGGTTCGAACTCCGGACCTTTCGACTCAGAGTCGGACGCTTTAACCACTGCGCCACGCCCCGACATAATAATCGTATATTATAGGAGTTTCAGAAACAGAATGAAAAATAATCCACCATCCCTATACGACTGTCAAATTACTCCTGCCCGACAACTGTCGGTCTTTCTACAAGAATCTACTTTGCAATGTTTCCTATATCAACTAGCAGATGATAATCAAACAGGTGAATCTATTTGATTCACATTTGCTAGTTGTTAGAAAGAACATTGCAAATTGTATTCTTGTAGAAACTGTACCAGTTAGTAGTACTTGTTGAAATTAATATAATGAAATTCTAAGATTGTGAGGATCAATGAATTCAATTGAGATTCAAACAAATAAAATATTTTTTGATTTTACTCTTGAAAATCGTCACTTTTTTTATATTGTTGTCAAGTAGAGGTACGGAACTGAAAAAATCATGCTGATACCCCAGAAAAAACGAAATATAATTCAGTGTGTGGAACTATACAAAGCTTTCCAAAAAAATCTCAAAAATGAGTTACTTGTGGTTGAATACCAAACTCTAAACTTTCCATTTCTTCAAAATATTTGCAAATCGGGTAAAGGTATTTTTAGATTTCTTGAAACCATTTTGAATATTGTGGAAACAGAGAGCTTCTATCCGATTTAATTTCTTCCACTCCTATTATAGTTTCCCGGATGGCAATGATGACAATATAAGATGAATGAAATGGTCTCTATATCAAACCAAAAGTTACCCAGATATTTTGGAACCATATTAGTTTCTTGTCAAGTATGTTACAATAAAGTTGTATAACTCACCTGCATCAAAATTGGTCTACTGTATTTTTCTAGTTTCATTTTGGGGCTGCATTTGTTTGTCTGAGTTCCTTTGGTACATTGAAGAATTCCTTAAAACCAATGAATCATAATGAAAATTACTGCATTTGGTTTCAATCTGAATGAAAATATAGGTCAATGGACATTACCCTTGTATAATGGTGGAAAGTGTGCATATTTAACAATTGCTTTAACTATATCCAATATGCAATTAGAGTGGTAGGAAGAGTGCTGGAGAAGACACTACAGCTAGAATGGCTTACTTTGCATTAATCGAATTACAGATTTGCTATGGAGTAGCTTCCTGTGGCCATTGTAACTAACAATTACATAATACGATATTTCCAAAAGCGTTACACATCCCATTACAAAGTCTAAATCGAGAGATCACTGTAAGCCTCTATTCATCTGCCACGAAATATTAACTGTCACCTGTTTATACATAATGGAAACAGTATGCCTGATACACAAAAATACAACTAGCTTGTACACTCCCAGAACTCACTGTCACTACTTATTCCAAAATTTGCTCTGACTGAGCATTCTCTGATTTATGAAAGTATACAACTTTCTTCCTACTATTCTAAAAAAATATGATAAATAACAAAAAGTTCAGAAGTTCAGTTAAAGATCTTTTAGTAGAATTCTGTAAATTCTAAATAATAGTCATTTGAATGTTTTGTTACTGAAATTTTGTATTTTGTATCTCTTTTATTTTTGACATGTATTTTCTCATATGTATTTATATCTTATGCTTTGTCAACAAGATCCACCTATTATCTTCAACAATAAAGTATAATTTGAGTTGACACGTATTATTATTATTATCAATATGTGCACAACCCAATTCCTCATTGAGTTAAACAGAAAACAGTCCACAGAACCAAAAATTACAAGAGTAATTTTCAGTACTGATTAAAGTTTGGAATCCGAAGGACCTTTCATTTAAAGAAATAATGCAATGGCATATTTTTTCTGCCAGGTTTTAATAGATTGGAGGCCCTGCTGCATCTACAAATGTCTAACCCAAAAATGCAGTTTTTCTGCGCCATAATCACCCACCCTGATTTTCACATTATTGCCTCCACATGTTTTCGAAATATTAGCTTTTCTTTTAACGACTGTATCGCAATGTACCTCGAAAATGACGAACTTACAGCATACGAACTTACAGCATACAACTCACTTTCGATTTTTGTCAACTGCTGCTCTGCAGGTTTACAAAGAAAACAGCCATCTCCTTCCAAAGCCATGCTATTCACCAATACAAAGTGGTTTCCTCTCACAGTTATGAGCTGGACAGCTGAAGAATTGAAAGCTGACGCGAATCTGTGATTGAGATATGGACTCACACTGAAAAAAAAAATTACAAACATTATGTGATGATATTACAATGTTGAACAACATTATTGCATCTCAAATATGAAAAACAAAGCAGATTAATACAAAATTCAACAACACATACAACATTTCCTTGTCCTCCTTGATACAAGTCTCAATTTTGTTATAGATCTATTTTATATTCCGTAATTAAAATTTTATTATATGTATATGTGAATATAAATCAGGAAAGATTTATCGAGGGGCAATATATAAAAATATAAATAGAAAAGTTATTGGGTATAACACTCAAATTGTTGTGCAACCGTAGACACGTGTTTCGAGCTTAAGCTCTCATCAGTACGGTAAAATCAAGTGCGAAGATGTACAACACTTGGATGTAAAAATAGTAACAAAGGAAGTCAACAACAGGAAGCCAACCATACATTTGTGGCTTCGGTTAGAAGACCTTGGGCTTTCAAGGCAACAACTAACTATATCTACCTCCGTGGCGACGTTAGTTGTTGCCGTACTGATGAGAGCTTTAGCTCGAAACACGTGTCTACGGTTGCACAACAATTTGGGGGTTATATCCAATAACTTTTCTATTTATATTTTTATGTGTATATAGGTAGGTGTGAGTGTGTGTGATTGTTTTATTTTTATATTACTATTTTTAATTTATTTATACATTATTGTTATACTCAATCTCTTCTGTGTTTATTTTAACTATTTTATTGTGTTCTCCAATTAGGTATTTATATATTCGTGAAACAAATACGTTAGCACTTATCACTGTTTTTCTTTATTCAAGAAGATTTGTGTATATTTTTTGTAATTCATATTTCATTTGCTTGAATAAAGCTTATTATTATTATTATTATTTCAACTTGGTTTCGATGGTACAGAGTTAAACACAATTTCCTTAAATTTTTGAACCAAAGAGAAAGTCTAACAGATAACAGACAATGCCATTTATTAATATTTTTGAAGCAAATGACAAATGATAAACAAAAATGTTATAAAAAGTCTGCTTCATATAGACTCTGAGATGGTGACATATTTCAGTTAACGATTTTCTCGTTTATGCCTCTGAGACCAGTGAAAGATATGAAAATTCTGACAAGAATGATGAAAAATTTGAGCGGTCGCCCGTGGCTTTCATATAAAAAATTTGATTTGCATCAAAAAATATATGTGTTTTGGGCCGATTTTATCGCTGCTGTCATGTACACCAACGGAATGTTAAGATAGACAATAGCAGCGAAAAAATTATAGGCAGAAGGGTTTCACGTGGCCAAAGGGTAAAAATGATGGCGAGAACTTGTGAAAAAAAAAAATTTCAGACGATTTTATCGTTGCTACCAATTGAAATAATGGAAGTTTCCATCATGAATGTCCCATAAAAAAAGTGGCCACGCGGGGACAGCTCAAATTTTTCATAATTTTGTTCAGAATTTTCACATCTTCCACTGGTCTCAAAGGCATAAACGAGAAAATCGTTACCTGAAATCTGTCACCATCTCCCAGTCTGATAGTAAAGCTGTTCATCTACATATTTAAGGCGTTCATTCCAAAATTCACAAACAGATGACGCTACAGTCGCATTACTTTATTTTCAATAGTAAAGCTTCTCGAGCATCATTAATTAATAGATTTTGAGAAATGAATTTTATGAAGATAAAAGGTTAATCCGAGGGGGAAACATCTTCTTTAAATCTCGTACTACTAAAAATTTTGAGTCATTTGAGTCAATTTTTAGTCATTAAATCTTCACTTCAGTCAGCGGTTTGAATCTTTCAGTCATCGGCTTGAGTCTTTCAGTCACCAGTTTGAGTCTTTCAGTCATTTCAATATATTAAATCTCATACACATTTCAGCGAGATGTTTCCCCCTTGGGTTAATCAGTTGAAGTTTCTCACAACTCATCTTTCAATTTAATGATCAATAACTTATTTGAAATCCAAAAGATGCTGACATATTTTAATATTGCTATAGATGAATAGGTACTTCAACACAGACCACTAGATGACATACAATGTTTCATTGAACTACTTACTGTGTCATGTTATAAAATGTATTTTTTCTTGTTTATAGATAAAAAGTTAGCGTGGCGTGGATTGAAACATCAGAAATACCTGTTGTAATAGAAAATATGACTACAATTTCTGGCATCTGACTGGATATTTGAATGGATCTTGAATGGAATAGTCATCTTAAATAAATCTTCAAAACAATATAACACTTTAAATAACAAACAACAGTTAGAAAATGTTAGGACTTGTTCAATTTTAGCAAAGCAGATAGATATTTTTATACGCAGATAGGAACATTCATTTTCTCATTTCAAGAAAAGTACATTTTCTGATAAGATCAAATTCTGAAATATTTTCTAAATACAATTAAGGAAGCTCAGATAGCTCTTTACAACACATAACAACCCAACTGGTTGTATTAGAAGTTGTGATTATTGGTATTGATGGAAAACTATATTTTTTCTCAAAGGAAATATTGGGCATCAAAGATGCTGAATACAATCAAATATGTTGTAAATTGAATTGAAACTAAAATCAACTATAAGTTGTGATTTGTTGCCATTGTGCTTGTGAAAGAGCATGTAGTCCAGCAGCTTATAAGAGATTTCAACAACATTAGTGACACAAGAGAATCATTGAACTTGTACTTATTACAATCCATGGAATGAATGAATTTCTTTCCAAGAATAGAGAAAACAAAATACCATATTCTTAATTCTCTTCAACTGTTCAACCTCAAACAATTCAGGAGTAGACACGTTGACAGAGAGATGTACATATACACTCTCACTGCATAGTCTCTCTGTATTTCAATTGATCAAGGTCTGTTCATTCAATCTACTTCATACGATGAACAAGCCAGGATAAATGTGCTCATTTTTATACTAACCCATAATGGAAGCCGATATCATGATTCCCAACAGCAACATACATTTTGGTACTTTCAGGAACTGAAAACATACTGTAAAATCTCTTGACATATCTCTCAAACTCAGCGCTACTGCAGTACAACCCTTCATCAGTGAGATCCCCGAGCACAAAAACCAAATCAGGTGTATGTAATGTCATAGCGGTCTGGAATGCTCTATGCATTTGCCATTCTCTCCGCAGCTTATCGAACCAGTGTCCCTTTCTGGAACCGAGTAAATGGGTGTCAGCAATGACCATAATTTTAACCGGGTCCTCATCTGATCTTTCGATTGAATCATCTTCATTTTCTCTATCCAGTACTGGCCAAGAACACTGAAATTTGGCATGATATATTACAGCTGAATGCATAAAAATAACGGAATCACTCACCTTGAATTGAACTATGTAAAAAATTAAGAACTCGCAGTAGAAAAATAAAAACAATACACCAAAATATGTATTTGCAATGAATTTGAGGTTAGGTCGCATTGTTTTTGTTTTTCCACTCATTTGAAGTTTGGAAATCAATGTTGCCAATGTTATCATTATTGATTATTCTGCATTTAGTAATTGAAGGCTCGTTCATACCCTTGCTAGTATTTCGGTAAATGACGATCATTATGTCATTTTTCGGTAATGTTGCACCGAATACTGAAAAATGAAAGGTCCTGATATTTTTCGCAGCATAAGCCGAATCGCAAAAAAATTGCGAATGTTTGCAAGGGTATGAACGAGCCTTTAGGTTTCAATGCGATCGTACATTTTTGACAGTACACTTTTGGGATTTTTTATAATAGACGAGGAAAGTGTGTCGTCACAAATGTCATACTTGTCAAAAACTGATTCCAAACAAATAATTTTAGGTGACATTCTTTTTCGATGATTTGCTGCTTTGCTTATTAGTTTGTGTTTGATGGTTTGGATTTTGTTTTCTCAGGCAAAAGAGGTTGAAAAACGTTAACGGAAACAATATCGAATTATCGGACAAGCTGATTTAAATTCGAAGGAGGTTTGTTTGGAATCAGTTCTTGACAAGAATGACATTAGTGACGTCATCACTTTCCTCGTCTATTGAATCTTATTCCAAAAAGGTATACCCGCTCAACAACGCTAGGAGCAAGCGTTTTTGAGAAATTTCCAAATTTCTGCAGCGATGTAGGTTATTGGTTCGCTCATATCCTTGCGAATATTCGCAATTTTTTTACGATTCGACTCATGAGCGAAAAAATTGCCGTAAATGATGAATAATTATGTCATTTTGCGGTAATGTATGAATATCTGACCCCAAATACTGAAAAATTACATGTTTTGATTCATCAGTCACGGTAATTTTTTCGCTATATGAGTCGAATCGCAAAAAAATTGCGAATATTCGCAAGAATATCAACGAGCCTTTAGGCGCAAGTTGAAGTTGTTCAGAACTGAGTACCTATTTGAAAATTTTTCAATTTCACATTCAAAATAAGGTTCTATCCCCAGTTAACACAATCCTCTAAGCGATGTCGCTTTCTTGATTATTGTGGTAACAAAATGAAAATACGTTGTTGTTACCACTGTAATGTCGAATATTCTGTTCACAATTTTCTACTCGTTAGTGTCGCTTTGAGGTACAAAATGTGTGTAAAATTGCGAAGCACATTTGCATGTATGATGGTTTCATCGCTGATGAATCAGAAAAAAATGTACTTTTCCGCCGACCTCGTATCAACATGTCTGTTTAATATCGATCATTAATGACCCCTATTAATGCTCAATTTGACATTAATGATCGAATTCTCTGTAAATACATGATTTTGCGAGTTGCATGGCAACCAGACAAAATTTTGACACATAATTTTCCAATCTAAATAATGAATATTGAAGAGAATTTCACGTTGACACCGCCAGATGTTGCGGAAACCGCTAAAGTGGCAGCTTTAAGGTATGTTCATGCTTATACGAACTTCGGAAAATTTATGCGACAAAATTTGATGGTCACTGTCATTGCGGGTAAGTCAAAGTACCTAGAATTTAATGTTTTGTGGGTTTTTTTAGTTTTGTTAATAATGGTGTATTCTTTCTTTGGTAATAAGTATTCTTTCCCGAATCCTAAAGCAAGGAATTGAAATAAAAGTGGTGGCCTTTCTGCGGGAGAAATGGGGTTTGTTGTGATATAGGGTGAATTCGCCAGTAAGCCGGACACTACCAGTAGTCGGACAAAACTCACATTATGTGAAATAACTTTAAAATAACAAATCAAATTTCCTTAGGTAAAAAGGAATTTGTCGCGCCAATGTCCCTAAACCATTCTAGATCATTTTTGAATTGGCAGTTGCCATCACTCAACTGTTAAAAGCGCGCCAATTTATTGATGTGCACGGGGTGGTTTATTGTTCTGCATTGAAGATAGGCAGATGATATTTCAAAGGTAAGAAAAAATATTGTTTTTAAATTTATGAATTTATATAAATATTGTATATGTTATAAATAGTCTAAACTTGTATTATAATAATGTAAAACAGGAAATTTTACAATTTTGAAGTCATAATTGAGTGGCCGGTAACTGGAAAAGTTTTTTGGTGAAATTCCAGAAGTCGGACAAGTGTCCGACGACTGGTAGATGAAAGCCTGTTCAGTTTATTCTTTTCTGACTCATTGATAAGGCCTATTGTACATTTCTTTCTTACATCAAATATTATCATATTTGTTTTAAGCTCTAGCCAGAAGTCGGACAAGGAACTATAATGGTAAATATAGATTATGACCAATAACAATCTGTCCGACTATTGGGTGTTATAAAATTTGTTGAGGTTCCAAAAGTCGGACACTACTAGTTTTTTTCGGCATATCCTGACAAACATCCTCATGATTTTTTGTCTTATTTCGATTCAGGCATGAGACCCAAAGGAAACATAAATAATTTTCGTAACTATGACGAGAATAAACCACAAAAAGCGGTGCCAGCAGTGAAAATCAGTGGGGAATTAAAGGAAATTTGCCGACGGTACAGGACCGGATTGAAGGCAAAGTCGCTGATGTTTTCAAGACCATGCGGGACCAGACCCGGTTTTGACTATTGAATACGAGAAGAAAATTGTGAAGTGGGTTGAAAACCTAGCAAAGTGTAGGTTCCCAAGAAATAAACAGGAATTATTCAATACAGCTTCATAACACCCTTAAAAAATGACAGGCCTGGTCAGAAATGTCACAAGTGTTTCATGCGAAGAAATCTCCAACTGTCTTTAAAGAAAGCAGACGCAGATATAAAAAAATACATAGCTTCCTTATAGCCCCTGAAGATGCTAACATTGTTGGCAAAACGCGTTTCGAGTGTAAATAGGCTTAGTTTTGATGTTTGGGTAGTTTCTACTTTTTCAATTTTATTTATTCAGAGCAAAGGTTCACAATATACATTTAAGTATTTGTTTAATAAATGATGTTTAAAGTGTTTTGTTTCTTTTTTTCTTCCCTGTGAACATTTTACGAAGATAGCACAATATTAATAACCTTGTCATAAATTCAGATCAAAATCAGAACATTTTTATTGAATGCTGACCTGTTCAAAATTAACCAATCACAAGCTGTCCGACCTCTAGCAACTGCCTGGCCGACTACTGGCATTTTGCGTCCGTCTACTGGCAAAAGTGCACTTTTTTCATTCTACCTTAGCTCAAAATTCATATGAAGTTGAAGAAAAAATGTTTTATGAATAAATTTGCAGCCAAATACTCAATTTATTGCTTGGAGAAAGTTCTAGTATGATGACTCCGATATTCAATTTTCCAGTAAAGTTTAAAATTTGGTTTTGCCAAAACTGTCCGACTACTGGCCAATCCACCCTATGACTTTTTTATTTCTGGTCTCACTATTGATAAGAGTTCATCAAACTGAGAACACGTCACAAGAAAATCATTAAAACATTCATTGGGATCATTCAGTCTCATTTCTCGAACGAGGCTGTGATGATCACCACGAATTTTTCGAGTTTTTAAAAATGTCGAACACTACAACTCCTTTTTTTTCGTCTGGAAGCTTCACGTTCTTTCCAAAGCCGATACAACTGGTAGAGTAAAATAAACCCATCCAAATAATCTATATATCCTAGATGCGAATAACATCCACATCAACGAACTTTCCTATTGCTTTTTTTATAAAATGAAAACTGAAGAATTATGAAATGATAAATGATTGTTCACCTGCATGTGTATCTAATTTTGAGGATTTGAGGTTGATAAAATAATAACACAAACACATTTTACGCATTCTGTGGTCTCGTGATTTGATACGAATTCGCAAAAAAGTTCAAATATTTCAACTTCATTGCGATTTTTTCAGCCGCCATTTTATTCGCATAAATTTTCCGAAATTCGTATGAGCATGAACATACCTTTATGTTTATTGCCTGATAAAAGCAGAAAAATCTATGAAAAATTATTTATTTTCATTATTATGTATAGCAAGTAATTTTGGAAAATGTAGCAAATACTCAACTCATCAAAACGCGACATTTTATACATGGGCTCCGTAGCGCAGAGGTGAAATGCGAGTGAACGAAGACAATCCGGATGTATAGGTCGGGGGTTCGAATCCTGCCACGAAATTTCTCAACTTTTTTTTATTTTCTTTCATACTATCATTAGGTCGACGAAAGAGTATTGTAATCAACTCCTATATTAAAATGCTATTAATGATCTCGAACATTAACGCGCTCGCTTCGCTCACGCGTTAAAATATCTCGATCATTAATCGCCTTCATTAATACCCTAGTTGATTAAATAACTATTCTTTTGCATCACAATTTTATAACTCGAAGTCGGTAAACTGACACAAAATAAACGGCATATTAGGCGTATGATAAAACGATGTCCTGGGGGTCTATTCTCGAATTCTTTCGCATACGGATATCATTAGAATCCATGTACGAATAATGAATCCTGATTCTCAAAGTGATTTAAACGGAATTTTTCGTCTGTTTTACTTAATCCGCATACCAATTGAATTCGTATGGGGTAGTTCCATTCGAAAGGCTCAAATCGCACGAAAAGAATGACTTTTTATGACAGTACGAAACAAATTCTATTAACTTTTCCGTCAGTTATGGCAAATTTGAATGAATTTTCTTATTTAGCTGCAATTGAAAATTTAGAACAACTTGAGGATGCTGCTGAAAATGTAAGAGTTCACCGTACAACTAAATATAATGCATTCGAATTATCTGACGCACAGTTTGTAAAAGAATTCAGGTTGACAAAAAATGTGGCCAGGCTTGTTATAGATGATGTTTCACCCTTTTTGATTCCAGCATCACGTTCAGGTGCATTTGATGAAGAAACGAAGGTAAGTACCACAAGACTTTTTTAATGATGATAGCTATTAAATAACGATTTAGAAACTTATACGACAATTTCCACTCATGCAAACATATTTGCAGGTCCTGGTGGCACTAAATTTTTTTGGAACTGGTAGCTATCAACGACCAGTTGGTAGGAACATTTTTATGTCAGTTTCTCAGCCTTCTGTCTCCAGGGCTATTTCTGAAGTAGTAGAAGCTCTGAATCGACCAGAAATATTCAAGCGATGGGTTCATTTTCCAGCAAATGTGGCAGAGCTTTCGTCTTTGAGGCATCAGTATAAAAATACAATTTTCGTACTTCATCATTCACTTCAACATAATATGTATTTTATAGATTCTCAAGAAATCATAACCTGCCAGGTGTTATAGGATGTATTGACTGCACCCAGATAGCAATCCATCCACCCAAAATTTTTGATGAAAATGCACCAGAACATTTGTTTGTTAACAGAAAGAATTACCATTCGATAAACACCCAAGTTGTATGTATGATTTCATATTTTGTTGTTTATGGTAATTGTGAATTTAATACATTTAGATTTGTGATGCCAACCTGAGAATCCTGAATGTTAATGCTCGTTACCCAGGAAGCACACACGATGCATTCATTTGGAATCAGTCGAGTATTAGTGATTTGATGCATAATCTTCATATTCATGGGCATCGAGGATTTTACCTTTTGTGTGAAACATTTGTTCAAATTGCTGTTTGAATTTAATTTCCAAATCGAATTTTTGAAGGAGGTTTATGATATCCTCAAAGACCTTGGTTACATACACCAATTCCTGACGCTCCAGACAATTCCCCAGAACAACGATATAATATTGCACATAGGAGTACTAGAAGCCTCATTGAAAGATGCAATGGAGTTTTGAAGATGAGATTTCGTTGTCTCTTGAAGCATAGAGTATTACATTATGCTCCAAGTAAAGCTGCACTAATAATAAATGCTTGTGTTGTTCTTCATAATATATGTAAATATTTCAATTTGGAAGATTTCGTTGAAGATAATGAACATTTTGATTTGGACTTTGGTCTCTATGATGGCCTAAATTACGCAGAACCGGATGGAAGAAATAGAGACCTAATTAATGGAAGACGTTACCAGCAGACTATAGTCAACAACTATTTCTACTGAAATATTTTTATACATACCTACTTATGTTTGAAATGTCAAAATAATTAGAAAAATCATTAAAATAGTTTTTATAATTTTGTTTTATTTGAATAAAAGAAGTAATTCGATAATCAACACACTACATATTCTACCTAAAAATAAATTTCAATTATCACGTAAAGTTAAATAATTTGAGGTTATCAATTTTTTTCCCTATCAATATAAGAAGCTAACGTTTCTGCAATTTTCTCGATAGCAATGACTTGCCTTTCGTATAATACTAATTTTTTTTCATAATAATTACTTTTTATATCATTTCTCTTTTCAGTCAACTCTGTTAGCTTGTTTGTAGCGTAGCTATCGCACTTTCCTTCAGTCTCTTTGCTGCAACGGGTTGTTTCGAAGATCCTTTCGAGATTGGAGTATGAGATGGAGGTTTCGCTAAATCAGGTATTTCGCGAATAATATTGATTTTTTGTTTACCATGTGTCTCTGTATTGACACATTCATCAATTTCGCTTATCCGGTCTTCTACCATCACTTCCAGGTTTTCAAAATGGAAATTACATTGTGATTCTTGTATATTTTCCAGCCCATTTACTGCAGTGGGATTTATAACTTCAATTATCTTACTGTCGAGAGACGTAACTACAGAATCACTTATTTCTCCACCACCGGTCTTCATTTGGTGTTTTATAATATTTGCTTGTTTCGATTTAGTAGCAGTTTTCAAATCATGCCAAGCCTGAGGATTATTTTATGATGTTATTGATTTCATGATAAATACATTTCATTTTGTTGTAACTTACCTTTCTCCACTGTTTCCACTCTTTATGCGCACCAGGAATAGCGTTCAAAATACCAGCAATATCTTGCCATCGCTTTTGGGCTATTTTAGCCGTAAATGTTGCCGTGAATTTGCTGCTGGTTAGCTCTTTATCTGCGTGAATTAATTCAACTAGCATCCTTTTCTGTTCTTGAGTCATATGTTTCATCTTGGACTCCATTTAAAAAATTTAAATTTAGAATTATTCAGTCAGTTGCCCGCCGTTTTATAGATGACGTCTATCATTCTACTGTCAAATCACCTAATAATTCAACGTTGTCATGTTTCCAACGTACGAAAAAAAATCGAATACGAATTTGTATTCGGATGCGTATAGTGTGTACAGTTGCGGCCAATAAAAAATGGGATAACTCTTATAGCAGATTTTTGTTTATTTCTAGCTACTTGAATTTGTGTTATGAATATGTCACATGGCAACATTGAATATTTGACATCTATCAAACAATTCCAAATTAGGAAGTAATCATGCCGCATATACATGCAGTGACGAAAGGTGGAATAATCGCAAAAATAGACAACTGTCCTTTTTTTTTGGCCGCAACCGTACTCAAGAACTTCGGCAAGTCGTATACGAAAACTCGTGAACGGAAATAATCGCAAACGAAAATTTTCGAACAATTTCGAGAATAGACCCCTACTCGTTTCGAAACGGAATCAGAAATATGAAAATTCTTTGAAACGAGAACACCTGTCAGGATTATAACTAGTCAAATAAGTTTTAAATTGAGTTTAGGTAGAGAAGATGCGCCATAAACAGAAAAGACAAGTCCGTCTAGGACAGCGTCTCAGCAGCATTAGGGCTGGTTTATACCACATGTTTATACGGAACCAGTCAGTCGTGACCGTGAGCCAGTACAGTGAATCCTCCAGTCAATCGTGAGATCCTTCCAATGACATATTACGGATAGACTTCGTTATTTACATTTCGATCTGCGGTCACATTCTAAGCACAATTGTTATTGCAGCTTGTTTCGCGGATAATAGTTGCCAATCAACGCAAAAGTCGGCAAAGCTAAGTTTCTGCTTAATTATTTGCTTATATACAATGTCCGCGAAATAAGCGGCAGAAAAATTGTGCTTATAAGTAGAATGTGACATTACAAATAAGTTCGAGGAAAGAATGATAAAGAACTCAAAATGTTGATAGCCTACACGGAGATCGCGCCATTGACTGTCGCGACCTATTCCAGAAGTGTCTGGCATATATGGTGGTATAGGGGAGTCTTGTTTCGGCTCTCCGATGAAATAATAAGTCTCGTATCAAGTCTCGTCTCGCTTCTCATACGAGAGTCTCGTGAAAGTATCAAAATCTCGTCATGCATACCTAAAATATTATTGTTTCAGTGCAATAAAGAATACTTAAATACTTTTAATTATTGCTGTAAGGTAAGAGCAGTCGGAAGGGAAAATTACAATTGTTGAAAAATAAAATCATGTATTTGCACTTCTATACTTCAGGGTTCATTTTGAAAACATTAGAAAAACGTGTATTAGTTTAAGTTCTTTTATTTTTATTAGGTTTCCGAGTCCACACGTAGAAATATTTACCTCGAACTAAACGCGAGACCTCCGAGTATCGTCTCGAGTCTCGTCTCAGACACAAGACTCTCGAAAACGAGACTCTCCTGAGACTAGTTGGCAGGAAAAATAGACGTGCTCTCTATTATATCAAGCACTGGTAATTACTGGATATGTACAGATCAGTCTTCATACACACGGTAGAGTTGATATGCGAAAGGCGCTTTCCAATTACCCCTGAAATGAACATCCCACTGACCTGGACGAATGGTATTCAATTGGAACATGTTTTTTCTTAGAGAAACTAAGTGAAACACATGGTCTTCTCCACACGAAGTTTTGGACGGGGAATATCTCGGAACTCGAAAGTAGTGGAGAATTGTAATTTTGGGGTTCTGAATTGAAGAAATTGTTGCAGATTTTTTTGATTCTACTATATTACCCAATAAGCCTTTTGTTTTAGGTCACGTGACCTCTTATTCAAAACCTTTAATGGGACACCCTGTATATTTTGGCATTTTTATGTTCCTCCCGATGGAACAATTTCAACGAACTATCACACTTGTGGTCTAAAACGAATAATTAAAAAAATACAGGTACTTCAATATCTATTGTCCCACGACGATTTTTAATAAAATATGAATGATTAATTTAATTTTGCCGTGTTTTAATCATCACACAAAATATAGGACTGCCCAAATACACAGGGTGACCCTAAACCTAAATAATTTGGTGATTGCTCGTTTCAGACGTCGTGGGACAGAGGATATTGAAATACCTGTATTTTTAAATTGATCGTTTTAGAACACAAGTGTGATAGTTTGTTGAAATTAATAAAGTTGAGTAAAACTCGAAGTCGTCTCCACAATATATATTTCACCCCAAGGGCAAGGGGGAACGCAGCTTTGGCAAGCAACTTGTCAAAGTGTCTGCGTTACAAGAAAGTCAAAAACATGTTTTCGAGCATAGTAATGCTCATCTTCAGTTGAAGTAACCCCTATATTACTTAAACTGAAATCAGCAAGAATAACAATAGTTACAATTTTGAAATATATGAAACTTACAATAACTTGGAACCAAAATGGATACTCACATGGCATGGAGACTTAGAAATTGTGGAGACGACTTCGAGTTTTACTTAACTTTATTACATTGCAACTCCACTTTGAGTATGAACTACTTCCTTCATTTGTTGAAATTATTTCATCGGGAGGAACATAAAAGTGCCAAAATATACAGGGTGTTCCATTAATAATTTTGAATCTGATGTCACGTGACCGAAAACAAAAAGCTCATTGAGTAACATATCAAAAAAAGCTGCACCAATTGCTTTTATTCAGAACCACTAAATTACAATTCTCCACTACTTTCGAGTTCCGAGATATTCCCTGTCCTAAACTTCACGGGACACCCTGTTTATATTAGGCCCCTTAGCGCCATGATTTATTATTATTTTTTTTATTTGAATTGCTACGTTTCCATGCCATTTCGACCTGTAACTTCAAATAATGATGGGCATCTATTCTATGCACGAAAATATGTTTTTGATAGAAAAAGGTTGATACAACTCCCTTTTTGACAAGTTATTGCCAAAGATGCGTTGACAGCAGCTTCCCTTCCTACCCTAGGTGTCAAATATAGGTATATATTGATGTGGAGATGACTCACTTTTACTCAGTTTTACTTAGTTTATTTACATTGAAACTCCACTTTGAGGATGGACTACTTGCTCTTTATATTTTTTCGTGGTCTGTGATATCACTTTAGGTTTAACTCGAGAGTTACTCGGAGCTACTCATTGGGACAATATCAGATATCCAGGTCGCATATTCGTATCGGACGCAGCTTATTGCACAATCGGAGAGTAGAGATCGACACATTAGCCGCTCGGAACATGGACCTTTACATTTACGAAAAATAAATTGCATAACTCGTTTAGATTGATAGTTTCTAGTATGAAACGTCTACTTAGCAAAGATTTCCACTATATTTCTTTCATTTTGAAGAAATATCACATTTGAAAGTGTTCATCGGAAACACCCCCCACCATAATTCACTTTCCGAAACAGGCAATACCGTTCTCCTTAAAAATACTGCTTCCAGCTTGATACCCGCCATTGAGAAATAATTAAAACATTGTCACTTGATCAACTCAGAGAAAAAATCCACGTATTAACTATTTTTATTGTATTTATAGTTTTCAAATTTTCTGAACGGACCATCCTTTTGATGAGAAACGAGCATTGGCAATACCGCAAATCGTAATAACGCGTGCTCATTATTCATCGGGTGAAATCAAATCAGGGGTGGGATTATGAACACTCGATAAGAGAGCTGTCACGATACGTAGGCTAGAACGATGGTTGTTCCCGATTCGAAACGAAGTCGAAATTATGAAATGTCTTTGAATAGAGATAGAATGGAATTATACCTACCATATAGACCATTGATATCGACTCAAGTTGCAATATATTTTGAATTGTATTCGTTTTTATAATTGATAAAATCTGACATATGTCAAACTTACTACGGAGTGTTCGTAATTGCACCCCAGTATAGCCTATATAGTCTATGATTTCATTGTGACTTTCATCTCTTTGAATTTGGTTTTTCAAGTAAATTTTTCTGAATCTTTACTAGCACCTAAAATTTTTTGATAGTTCAAGTTTTTTTTTGCAATGACTATAATATTTTAAATCTTTCTTTGAACTCTGCTTTGAAAACAATAATAACAATAAAGTAAAGTACTCACTTGGAAATGTTCTTCACAATAACATATATTTCTGCTTTTACACAGGGTTTATTCACTGCTTCGAAACACATTTTACGACGCGCTTCATCTTTAGGTGCATAAAAAAATTGTTTATTAGAATTTTCACTTCAGACAACCGGGTACAAAGCACTTTTTCGACATGTTCACTTTGTTGCAGGGATACAGATATAGGTATCAAAAGAAATTTAGAATACTAACAACAGAAACTTTCAAAACTTTGAAAACCGCATTAACCTCAAATAAGAAATCACGTAGGCCCTGTTCGTGTGCAACATACATATTTGATGGAAGTGCTTGACTTGTGTCCAATTTTAATGTAAGCTAACGAGTTAAACAGAGACAAACGATTCTTATTGGTTTGCTCTGTGAAACAGACGAACGACCCCGTCTGGTACCAAATGACAACTGTCATACGTCACATTATATTGAATGAGTATTTGGTGCACAACTCTAACAACATTGCTAAGTCTAATTTTGATGAACGTGACGTCACGTTCGTCTGATTATAGAGAAATTAGCGGTCAGAAAAAAAAATCCGAGTGATACTAGCGCATATCCTTTCTCATTACAGTGTTTTCTCATATCTCGTGGGAAAGTCGCGAATCAGGTTAGCTTGCTCAATAAAATTCGTCCTTCTTTTAACTATCACAAACATTTTGCAAAGAAGGAGGAATTGACACAGAAATATATATTATAGTGTGTCTCACTTCTCATGAAAACACCCCCGTATCTTCCGTAACAATAGAGGTCAAATGATGAAACTCTCAGGACTGATGGAAATGCTCAAAATGCACCTACCACCTGAATGGGGTTGGCCTAAGTGATATACACTGCCCGCCACTCGCGATGGAACAACCCATTTTTACGGTAAACATACTAGGGAGCAGAATAGGCTCAAAATTCCTACAGATTCGTGATCAGGACCACTAACTCACTACAGAGACACATTTTCCCTGAAAAAATTTCAGTCCTGAAAAATCCGAATTTGTCTCACTTTTCATGGAAACACCCCCGTATCTTCCGTAATTTTTTACGTAGAACCATTAAATTTCCAGGATCGATAGATACATTGGAAATGAACTAACTACACGGGAATGGTCAATCTACGTAATATACACTGCACGCCAGCAGCGAAGGAACCACCCATTTTTCCATCGCTGCTGGCGTGCAGTGCACATCCTGTAGCATGACCCATTTTGTGCAGTGAGTTCATTTCTAGTGTATCTATCGATCCTGCAAATTTCAGGGTTCTACGTATAAAATTACGGAAAATACGGGGGAAAATACGGGGGTGTTTCCATGAGAAGTGAGACAAATTCTGATTTTTCAGGACTGAAATTTTTTCAGAGAAAAAGTGTATCTGTAGTAAGTTGGTGGTCTTGATCACAAATCTGTAGGAATTTTGAGCCTATTCTGCCCCCTAGTATGTTTTACCGTAAAAATGTGTTGTTCCATCGCGATTGGCGGGCAGTGTATATCACGTAGGCCAACCCCATTCCGGTGGTAGGTGCATTTTGAGCATATCCATCAGTCCTGAGAGTTTCATCATTCAACCTCAATTATTACGAAAGATACGGGGGTGTTTCCATGAGAAGTGAGACACACTGTACAGTGTTGTGTAAAGGAAAAATACCTGAAATAAATCATTTTTGGTAGATAATGAAATTTTTTATGTACCTATATGCTTTGCTCAAAATAGCTTAAATATTATTTTAGCTTAACAAAAAAGTGAGAAAATTGTAATTTGTGGCAGACATTTTCCTCATGAACATTCATGTGAAAACGAAAATAAAATAATTTGAAACCTAGTGCAGTACCAATACTGTGTCTGCGTAAGCACGCATGGCGAATGATACAACTTTCTACCGCACCGCTTATATTACGAATTCTAGATTCCTATAAAAAGTACTAAACATACACAGAATCGCCTCAGAAAATTAGTATCAATATGGAAGTGCTTTCCTTTGATGGTAAGGAAAATGCTTTTGGCCTCACTTTCTCATGCACCCCCATTGTGGAAATTGCACTAAGGTAATACAACCAGAAATACTTGTAGAAATAGCATGTTGATCTCTTCAAATGATTTAAATTAAATGCAGTTGCGTATTTTGACATGAATCGTTCTAGAAAAAAAACCTCGAACTTCTAAGCATCAAATTTTATAAATCCAATTTGAGTTGAAATTATTCATGATATTAGGTGAAATAAATTTTCAAATTTTTTTGTATTTTCAATTTATTTTCCAATCCAGTGCTTCCACGACGATTTGGGGTTGTTCCGTAGGTTTTGGTGAGTTAACTAAAGCTGAAAAGTGAATGTGAGACCAAATCAGTCGCTTCAGAGCGGTAAATAATAATAATAACCGTACTCTACTTTCTGATGGCCTTTGCTGAATATTCGGGATTATAAATATGTGAACAAATGTATTCAATTCGGCTAAATACAAATAACAGGTATAAGCACAATGAGGTTTCCAACCTTATTCTCCGAGATTCAGAATTAACGTTTGTTGATCTTCACAAGTACCATAATATTTAACTAAAACCGGGCCTGTTACAAAAATCACTAATGACGCGCTTGCGCATTGCGGACTAGCCTGAACTTTTTACAACACTTTTGACATGGGGATTAGCATTCTAGAGTAAGTATATAATATATATTTCTATGGGAATTGATACCAATTTTTTGAGCAAGCTAAACTGATTCCCAGCACCCGAATTGTTCCGAGCGGCTAATGTGTCGATCTTTACTCTTCGATTGTGCAATAAGCTTATAGACCGGAAGATGATGACACAAAATATTAGGTCATTTGTACCAGTATGGCGGTTCTTCAGGGGTCTAATTACGTAAAGGCAAAAAGGAAAATGATGGTCATAGCGCTCGCACCGGCGGCCCAATCGCGTGGGCGTTAATCAAACGCGTCGGATAAATAACGAGTGTCGAACGATTTGTTCCACAAAAATGCTTGTATTTTCAGATAGTCGAAAAAAAAAGAAGTAGGCGGTAGCGTAATGCCATACTTCTCGGGTGTGACTAACAGCCCGTCATACCGACGCGAATAAATTAATTTAAATAAAACAATTCAACCATTTGTACCAGGCTAATTTTTGCATAGCTAATCATCGTCGAGTAGCCATTCACGAAAATCACCTTGCCATACTTTTCCGACAGTTCCCAATGCCCGCCATACCACTGCAAAGGAGTAATTTTTTTTTTTCGCCAAACGATTTGTACCACCCTGAAACTTTTTTTACCAGTTCCCTGTATGATCATAAATAGAAGTCTGATAATGCCATACCTGTGGGAGGTGGCGAATGTGAACAATAGTTTTTCAAAATCGTAAGATTTTATTCGTAATTCAAACGATTTGTACCAGTATGGCACTAATTTTTCCTGTAAGTTTGAGGTTTAACGAATATAAATACAAAGTTTCAAACACCTAGGTGGCGGCAATCTTGTCTTATAAGCAGATGTTATGTTGTATAATATTCTGCGGCTCCCACCGCTCGAAAGATTTGTAGAGGTCTTGGCTCATCGTGTTGGTAAGACATAATGTATGGGAACGCAGGTATACGGCAGCTGTTTGTCAGTCGACTCACAACTACATAGTCAGTACAATTGTACTAGTTTCAGTACAATCATGAAAATTGTAGAACTGCAGTACGCCTTTCATATTTCCAGTACAATTTGTTGAACAAACCCATTATTGATCGTAGTTACTGTCATCTGCCATGGAAGCTGTTAAAAACTCCCACCGACCTGAAAGTACAAACAACGACCAATTTTGAATTTTCCCGCGCACGTCGTATTTTCGTTTTCTGTCAAAGCCAAAAGACAAAATTGTCAGAAAATAAAAACGTTTAAACGTCGTACTATTCAGTTTTCATATTTTCAATATTTATCAAGTGGTAATGATTTTCCTTTATGAACTAGTCCAACGAAGATGTTCGAAACGTTGAGAGTGACCCTGTCTTGGACTGTTTTTATTTTAGTAATATTTATTGAAGAGCTTTTTTTATCAAGGATTCAATTTGTTTTTCTTCAAATTTTATGTTGTTGTTTGATATTACTGTACAGAAAATAAAGTTTATTTTATCTCTGTTTTACATTCTTATTACAGACCTATATTATGTTACAGTCATTACAGACCTGTGAATACAAATAATAATGAACAAAATTTGAATTTTCCCGCGCATTTCGTGTTTTCAGTACAATTGACTTGAATCTAGTACAACCTTATGTCATTTTCTAGTAGTAGTAGTATAATTTTTTTCACATGTATCCTTCACGATATTACAGGTGGGCTATTTCGAAAAAAGATTTCAAGATTGTATTAGTTGTCGGCATATCAGAGCGAGTGTGGCAGCTCCAGCCCCCCTGGTCACGGTATAGGCTTATTTTTGAAAAAAAAAATCCGAAAATTATTTTTTCGAGTATGGCACCACTTTGGCACTTCAATAAGTTCGGTGTAATTTTCCCAAAGCATAGTTATTTTTTTCAAGTTTGGAAATGATTTGAAATGCCATATTGTTACAATTCGTTCCAATTTTTTTTTCATATCTTGCTCTAGTGTGACAGTCTACCGCCCCATAGTTATAGTATGGGATTATTTTTTTAGGTTGAATTTTATCCAAATGAACCGAATACAATGATACCATACTGTAACAAATGATTTTATGTCTTGTACCTTGAAAACGTGTCGAAAAATCAGGTTTTTCAAGTATGTCGCCACTTTTTCCCTCTACTACAAGTATGGCAAATATAATAATGGTCACATTGTATCGTATAATTTCCAAAAATCCAAATGCCATACTGGTACAAATCGTCAAATTTTTTATTTTTTTTTCACCTTTTAGCTCAAGCCCGAGAGTCATCCGCCCCATGGTTACAATCTGTAATAATTTTTTTTACGTACAATTGCATCCAAATGACAAGAATACAATGAAGCCATGATGTAAAAAATGATTTTACGTATTTTACAGTCGTATTTTTAAACGTGTCAAATAAATAAGTATTTCAAGTATGGCAGCACTTTTTCCCCCTACTAGAAGTATGGCAAAAATAATAACGGTCACATTTTGTCAAATACTTTCCAAAAATTCAAATGCAATACTGGTACAAATCGTTTGGCGAAAAAAAAAATTACTCCTTTGCAGTGGTATGGCGGGCATTGGGAACTGTCGGAAAAGTATGGCAAGGTGATTTTCGTGAAGGGCTACTCGACGATGATTAGCTATGCAAAAATTAGCCTGGTACAAATGGTTGAATTGTTTTATTTAAATTAATGTATTCGCGTCGGTATGGCGGGCTGTTAGTCACACCCGAGAAGTATGGCATTACGCTACCGCCTACTTCTTTTTTTTTCGACTATCTGAAAATACAAGCATTTTTGTGGAACAAATCGTTCGACACTCGTTATTTATCCGACGCGTTTGATTAACGCCCACGCGATTGGGCCGCCGGTGCGAGCGCTATGACCATCAGTTTCCTTTTTGCCTTTACGTAATTAGACCCCTGAAGAACCGCCATACTGGTACAAATGACCTAATATTTTGTGTCATCATCTTCCGGTCTATTACGTCCGATACGAATATGAATCCGGTTCTTCTGATAAACTGTACTTTTAGCCCCTATCTAACAAAGAAAGTGTAATAAAAGCTTGTAACAATATTTATTTGATTTTTGGACAACATAATTGTGTTGGATATTTTGAATCCATAATTTTATACATTTTGGAACATTTGTATAAATGCTAGTCAGATTCCCATGCCCTTTACTTGATTTGCATACACTGTAGGACAGTGCGTAACTCATTGAAATCGAATGAAATTTGCAATATGAAAGTGAAAGCAAATATTGAAAACATGTAATCTGAAATATACCTAATTGCCAAGGAGAAGTTTCTATATCCAAAGTTAAAATTACGATAAAACCTTGATTTTCAATAATCAACAATATCAACAATGGGTTTATAACAATGGCAAAAACTGAAAAGATAATTCAATTGCCTTGATTGGTGGAAAAAATATTTTGAAAATTTCTTAAATTATCAGTTTTTTTCTAGACGATTCGAGGAACATGTATAATGCTTGATGTATGGTTGAACACAGAAAAAACATTTGAAAAAAAAGGTGACATGTAAGTCTTTGACAGGTGTAAAAATGTGTATAATGGGACATTAAATTACTTTCGATAAACTATTCAAAAACTGCATGAAGTAATAATACACTTATCAATAGAGCACAAAATGAGTAATTTTTTAACAAAAATACTAGTGGGAAACCGACTGTGCCATCACATAAAGGACAGTCCATAGTTATATTGTGTTAAGAATTGGACTCGCAACTGTGATTTATTTATTTGTTGTAAACATTTAAATTTAAAAAAATGTGTTTATTTCGTGTTTCGATTATAAAATGAAAACTTATCAGCAATCTGGTTGTTCCGATGAAAAAAATTGTAGAGAATTGAAGTAGAAACAAAATGAAAGTTTCTAGCGGAGGAATGAATTTTTGAAAAAATCGCAAAATTTCCGGTGTTTTCCTGTTTGATTCCGTTAGTAATGATCCGGTGGAATCGTAAAAAAATCAGTTTTGTTCCCATTTCAATTCTGTACAATTTTTTCATTGAAACAACCGGATTACTCTATTAGTTTTCATTTTATAAGCGAAACAGTAAAAAAAGACATTTTTATGAATTTTAGTGTTTGTATATAAATCCTTTATTTACTCAAGAACTAATAAAAACAATGTGAACAATACAGGGGGTCCCTCCAGGAAGTGCATCGATCAATATATAGAAAACCAAAGGTGGGCCGAATTTGAAAACTTGGGAGTTCACTACTGTTGATAAGTGCTATCCGGCTGAATATTTTGAATATTGTGGCACTTCCGGTTGTGCCGGAAGTGGACCCCAACTTCGTTATTTTAAATGGGACACCCCGTATATTATCAAGGTTCTATATTTTACGCATGATTCTGAACATGTTTTATGTACAATGTCCTATACCCAAGTCTAACCGTTTTCGAAATATTTCAAATTTTAAGTTGAAAATTGCGTTTGCAGAACGAAAAAATTTTTTTTTTCATTTCAGGACATGATCATTTATTTTCGTAGGAGAGGACGCAGTTCAGTCGAATTTCGATATCAATTCGATTAGAGTTATACAGGGCGTTCACTAGAAAATTATGTAGATCCGGTTGAAAAAATTATTGTAAGTCCATTTTTTCAAATGGAAACCCCCCAATTTTATATTCTCATTCGATTCGGCATCGAAAATGAAGCTAACTTTGAATGAGGTTATCTATGCCTACACTCAACAGTTTTCGAAATATTGGCGAATTAACATGTCTTAGTTCCAGAAAATCTTGTATTCTTGAGTTTACTTATTCTTAGTTGGCCATGGCGCCCGCAGATGCGTTGGAAACAATCAACTGCCACGAAAATGTCATTGTAATCATTCATGCCGGCTCGTTTGAATTATTCGAATGAAGATTACTTGAATCTATTTATTATTTATGGCGAAGGTAATAGGGTTATCTCAAGAACATGAGATATATTTGCTATTCGGTATCCGCAGAAGCCGAAGCCCTTACAAAACATTACATCTCTGCCAATACAAAAATGTAGATGAAGAAATTCTAAAACAAGTCGAATGAAAGGGAACAATTAACGATATTGAGAGGTATACAAAAATTATTTGGTCAGTAAATGTTCAACTTCCAAACATTTTTCACATCTCACTAATAATTCTTGATGTGTCGCTTTTCGTATTGAATCGGGTCTGAATTCCTCACTCGTTGCATACAATCTTTCATGGTAGTCAATTGAGTTTTATAGACTTGATTTTTAATTGTACCGCAAATGAAAAAATCGAGCACTGATAAATCTGGAGACCGGGGCGGCCCAAGGAATGGTCCATTGTTGGCTATCCACTGGTCATGAAACAATTCTTGTATACGAGTATTGACTAAGTGACCATTATGCGGAGGTACCCCGTCATGTTGATAAAATAGGTTTCTATAATCAGCAACTGGTAAAGTGTCCAAGTACTCATTTTCGAAATTATGCAAAATATTCAAATATCCTTCACCTGCAAAAAAGTACATCTCATCCTATTCTTGTTTGGAAATTGACATCTGTTTTTGGTAAAGGTAAGCTTATCGGGCTTTTCGGGCGAATTTTTCAGTCAAAAATCACTTAAAGTTTTTCCTTCCTATAATAGGCCCTTTCTTTACACACTAATCAACCCATATTTCACAATTACAAGCACTAAAAACACAATTTTTTAAAAAAAAAATCCACCCTTCTTTAGGACAACACATAACCAACAAATCTGGATATTTTTATCATTTTATATGTAGTGGGTTGGTAACTGCACGCGCTAACTATTCATTGACATCGATACAACAATTGAACCCAAAAACACTCCCAATTTAATTAAAAAATTAATAAGTGCCAATCTATTGTTCACCTTAATTAGAAATTCGTAGAATTTTAACATTTTCATTTTATGATATTTACGTTAAATAAAACACCAAAATCGCGAAATTTAAACAATTGAACATAGTAATGAAGGGGAAGTTATCTGCCCAGAATCAAATTTGAATAGTTAGCGCGCGCAGTTACCAACCCACTACATATAAAATGAAAAAAATATCCAGATTTGTTGGTTATGTGTTGTCCTAAAGAAGGGTGGATTTTTTGTGAAAAAATAATGTTTTTAGTCCTTGTAATTGTGAAATATGGGTTGATTAGTGTGTAAAGAAAGGGCCTATCAAAAGAAGGAAATACTTTTAGTGATTTTTTACTGAAAAATTCGCGTTTGAAAATGCAGAAGCCCGATAAGTTTACCTTTACCCTGTTTTTTACTTACCATTTAAAGGTGCATTTAGTCAACATCATTTTAAAATTGTGCTTAAATATATGTTAAGAGCGAAAGTTGAATCTGTTATATCAAATGCCGCCATTTATACGAGGGCTGTTTGGTAACTCCGTGACTATTTGAATAAAGAAAAAAAAAATTGGCAAATAAGCGTTTTATTTTTCAACATAATCTCCTTTTAGATCAATACATTTAGTCCAGCGTTTTTCCAGTTTTTTTATTCCTTCCAAATAATAGGTTTTCTCAAGGCCCTCAAAATAGGCGTTTGTTTCGGTTATAACCTCTTCATTCGACCCAAATCTCTTACCACCCAGCCATTTCTTCAGGTTTGGGAAAAGAAAATAGTCGCAAGGGGCTAAATCTGGAGAATATGCTGGATGGGGTAGTAGTTCGTAGCCCAATTTATGAATTTTTGCCATACACGTGTGCACTCGTGCATTGTCTTGATGAAGCAGCACTTTTTTTTTCGCTAAATGTGGTCGTTTTTGCCTCAAATCAATATCGAATCTGTCTAAAAGCTCTGAATAATATTCGCCGTTGATCGTTCTACCCTTCTCTAAGTAATCTATATGAATGACACCGCGTGCATCCCAAAAAACTGTGGCCATAACCTTGTTGGCTGACAGACGCACCTTAGCCTTCTTTGGTGCACGTTCACCAGTTGACACCCACTGTTTTGATTGTTCCTTGGTCTCTGGGGTATTGTGATGGATCCATGTTTCGTCTACGGTTATATAACGGCGTAAAAACTCGCCCGGATTGCGATTGAACTTTGCCAAACACTCCTTTGAAGTGGTCACACGGTTGCGCTTGTGGTCGAGTGTGAGCAATCGCGGCACCCATCTCGCGGATAGCTTCTTCATGTCCAAATATTCATGTAAAATGTGATGTACTCGCTCAGTTGAGATGCCTACAGCCTCAGCTACCTCACGTACTTTTATTCTCCGATCGTCCAATATCATTCCATGGATTTTATCGACGATTTCTGGCGTGATGACCTCTTTTGGGCGACCTGAACGTACGGCGTCACTTGTGCTGGTACGACCACAACGGAACTCAGTAAACCACTTCTTAACCATTGAAATTGATGGTGCAGAGTTCCCATAGTATTTATCAAGTCTTTCCTTGGTTTCAGTTATGGTTTTTTTACGCAAAAAATAATGCTTAATCAACACACGAAATTCACTTTTTTCCATTTTTGTTAAAATTCACGAGGTTGTCTGCTTCTAATTGCTGTCAAACACAAACCAAATGTCGCAGCTTGCTCAAAATTTGACAGTAGTCTATTGAAAGATGGTGGTTGACAGCAGCAGTGTTGCATTTAAAGTTACTGCGCGGGAAATTTAAAAAGTCACGGACTTACCAAACAAGCCTCGTACAACAATGTTAAGTTTATGCTAAAAACCTTTCATGTTACCGTTATGTTATTTCCGTTCTGCAAACGCAATTTTCAACTTAAAATTTGAAATATTTTGAAAACGGTGACTCGGGTATAGGACATTATACATGAAACATGATCAGAATCATGCGTAAAATCTAAAACCTTGATAATATACACGGTGTCCTATTTAAAATAACGAAGTTAGGGTCCGGTACAACCAGAGGTGCCACAATCTCCAAAATATTTAGCCAGATAGTACTCATCAACAATAGTTAACTCCCAAATTCGGCCCGCCTATGGTTTTCTATATAATGATCGATGCAGTTCCCGGAGGGACTCCCTGTATACAAAATAATAAAGAAAAAAGATGACTCTTACACATGTGCATAAACTTAACAAATTATTAAAGATAGTTGCGGGTCCAACTCATTACAGAATATAACTACGGACTGTCTTTCATGTGATGGCACAGTCAGTTTCCTATTAGTATTTTTGTTACTAAAAAATCTAATAGATTTATTGGTCTATATATAAGGTTATGGTTTTTTCTTCAAATAAGAACCACCCGGTATAGCGGCATACTCGCAAAGCATGAACCTTCCAACAAATGTTCACCATGAAAAGTTGTTTCAATGATACTGAAAGGTGGAAGGTACAACATGATTTCAGATTTTTTGGCCACCAAACAGAAGATGAGTTTCGTTCCATTTTCCATTTTTTTTTTCACTTAGATACTACTAGAATAATAGATTTCGATTTCATTTTCTATTTTTGGTTCTTGGTAAGTTTGAGATTTATGATATCTACAGAATTCATGATTTTCTTGGGTATCATCAGTACTTCGTCTTGGACATAGAGAGCAGTTACTTCATCTGAAAATATTCTACTGATGGCGACTTCTACCATGATAGCTTTCTAAGGGCTGACTCTTAACTCTGAAATCTAAACTTCGTCCAGGGCACTTTGCATAAGTGTCATCATAAAGACACTATTGGAAAGGGTAATTGGGGATAACTAAGAAATAATTTCTAATGTAGGTATAGTATCTTGGATTTCATCAATTAGAAGTCTAGAAAATTGAATGCTTGCTGATTATTACGTATCAACAGTAACACGAATAGTAGCAGAGAATTTTTCGATTATGCTTAAAAAATGAAATCTGAAAAAGTTGCATTTTTCTCAAGGAAAATATTGTTCATTGTGCGTCCACAAATGTATTTTTCCGTACTTGCATATAGTACTCATGCTGTCGTGCGGGAAATTCCTTATATTCTGAATTGAAAATTATTGTTATCATAACACAATAAGTATTTGGCGTGAGTATTTAATTTTTTGGCGTCTATTTATTCACGGACATATAACTAATATTTTTTCCACCATTCCAGCGTGAAATTAAAGCAGATAATTCGAATAAACTTTTCACATATTTACATAGCACCTATTTTTACTATTTACATATAAATTATAACCCAAAAAAGCAACAATAATTTTGTTTCATTTTTGAATTTCATTCAACAACGTTAAGGATTTTCGCAAGTTTTTCAAGTTTATCCATATTTTGCGATATATAAGCTCTAGGTTTCTTCTATGCTACGTTCTCTAAAAATAATTCATCAGGCGCACTTACAATCTAAAATAACGATATTTACAAAGACACACAAAAATCAACAGTGCTTTGCAAAATGCAGTGAAGGCAGACATTGAAAACTTTTAGTTTCATGAACTCTGTTCTGATTTTCATCCTTAAACTACGTAATGATAAAAGTCAATACAACATATTATCAGATGAAACATTCGAAGGAACTTCTGAGGAATTTGAACTTCAGGTATGTACCTACAATAATAGTAATTGCCATCCCTTACTCGCAAAGGGTCTGTCAACGTTTAAACTTAAGAGGCCATGCGCGCGATCATATATTTGGGGAGCTTTTCAGGGCAAAAGAGTCGATTGATATTAACTCAAAAACAGTTCGTCGTATCGATTTCAAACAAGGACAGGATTCTAGAGAACGTTCGATTCTAGGTTCGTGCTGTAATGGAAATTGAAATTTAAATCAACTTTTTCACAAAAAAAAACTCAAAAATGTCCCGCAAATGCAGTTACTTTGAAGCAATTTTTTAGGTGGAGGAAAAAATTATTTAAAAAAACATTACAACACGTACATAGATCAACGTTTTTCGTTTCTCTTAATACCAAAGGACCCCGCACACATTATATGGGAAAATGGCTCTCCGTGTAATTCCTTGAATTTTTGATATGTTGTAGAATTGATCATTCTGATGAAATGTTTCAATGGGCGCAACACCATCCTAAGACTAGTTTTCGAGATACAGGGTGTTGAATATGAGAAATATTCACATTTCATCACTCTCCGTATCTCCCAAGTTATGATTTAGTTCTAGTTTATCCTTTGTGGTATTATCATCACATCCTTGTATGACAAATTCATGAGGAATTCATTTCCAAATCTTTGCGAAGTACAGGGTGATTTCACTTGATAATAATGCTATTTTGAGACTTTCATAATTCTTTTGTTTTATAAAGAAATATACGAAAAAAGGTAGAATTATCACATAATAGTATAAATTCATTTCATCTATAATAACAGTTGATACACTTTATACAAGGTGAGTCACGAAAATGGAAAAATAACGAATTTTTGTTTTTGGGACACCTTGTAATAATAAAACCACCTAAAATGACAAAATTCTCGTGAAGAATGTTAAATGATGTGCTTCATCATATACAGAGTCGAATGATGTCAATTTAAAAAATTAGTTATACTTTAATAAATAAAAACCTTGATTTTTTCATCACCCTATAGCTCATAAGGGAGTCCAAAAAGGTAGCGATATTTTATCATGAGAGAACCCGAAGTACTTTCATTCATATCGTACAAAATTTTCAACGGAATTCCATGACGGGTTTTTCATATACAAGGCGAACAATTTCTGAAAAAGTTCATATATTTTCTTTATTTTAAACTATCCCCGCATGAGGCCTACTCCACTAGAAATATGGATAATTAACCAATAACAACTTGAACGGCCTTGCCAGATGGCACACATATATCTCATGACTGTAATAAAGATGTCCGTCATGGATAATGCAGGATTCTCAATAAATCTGGGACATAGATATCAGAAGCAACAAAAATATCCACTCTACATACAAATTATGATTTTATTCTGATTTATCCCATGTGGGATTTTCCTTGTGTGACAAATTCATGAGAAATTCATGTCTAAATCTTTTTGTAGTACAGGGCGATAATAATGCTATTTTGAGACTTTCATAATTTTATTGTTTTATAGAGTGAAAATTCGGAAAAACGGAATTTCTACGAATGAAACAAGTATAATATGATTTCTGAAAACAGATAATAATTCGAGTCATGGCTTTCTTTCGAAGGAGACGGTACGCTATTGTACGGTGTTATAACTGATCACTATTTTATGGAAAAATCAAAATCTCGAATAAAACAGGCTCGATGAGGAAGAACTATAGCAAACCCACCGAAAACTGGAGTGAAAATATTGCAAGGGGGAAATGTACAGATCTTAGATTTTTTCACACATTTCTCGTCTTGTATATGAAAAACCCGTTATAGGATTCCGATGAAAATTTTCTACAATATGAATGGAAGTATTTCAAGTTCTCCGATGAAAAAATATCGCTACCTTTTCGGAATTCCTTATGAGCTATATGGTGATGAAAAAAATCAATGTTTTTATTTATTAAAGTATAACTTATTTTTCAAATTGACATCATTCGACTCTGTATACAATGAAACACATTATTTAACATTCTTCACGAGAATTTTGTCATTTTAGGTGGGTTTATTACTACAAGGTGTCACAAAAACCAAAATTCGTTATTTTTCCATATTCGTGAATGACCTTGTATAAAGTGTATCAATTGTGATTAAAGATGGTGAATTTATAATATTATGTGATAATTCTACCTTTTTTCGCATTTTTCTTTATAAAACAACAGAATTTTGAAAGTCTCAAAATAGCATTATTATCAAGTGAAATCGCCCTGTACTACAAAAAGATTTGGATATGAATTTCTCATGAATTTGTCATACAAGGATGTGATGATAATACCACAAAAGATAAACTAGAACTAAATCATAACTACGGAGTGATGAAAAGTGAATATTTTTCATATTCAACATCCTGTATCTCGAAAACTAGTCATAGGATCGTGTTGCGCCCATTGAAATATTTCATCAGAATGACCAACTCTACAACATATCAAAAATTCAAGGAATTTGACGGAGAGCCATTTTCCCATATGCGGTGTGCGGGGTCCTTTATTTCGATTGTATGAAGATTGCTTCAAATTTCAATGAAAGAGAAATACAATTACAGCTACCTCGATTATTTCTGAAAAGCATCGTAAGGTGCTGCCGCAGACGTAAGTACATAGAATCAAACGTCCTCTAGAAACCTGTCGTTGTTTGAAACCGATACGACGAACCGTTTTTGAGTTATCGACTCTTTTACTGATGGCCTCTTAATGTCAATGGGTGTTTAACTGATAAAGAAAACTATTATATCATTAGGTGATAAAAATTGTTCGACATTGCCACTGTTGTAATCAGTGAAAAAGAAATATTCCTAAGCTTTTTAGTGCCTTTCAAAAAGACTTATATTGTGCCTTTCGGAACTGTTTCCAACACCCTTATCACCATTTATACTGCAAGATACAGTATGAATATTGAGAATACTTTGCATGGTAACGTGGAGAATAATGTACAGTTGGATAGAAAATTTTGACAATATGGTCTAATTCGACAGCATTCCCTTGTAAAATGTATCATTGACTAGCAATCATTCAAAAGAGAAGATATTTGTAATTATACCGTCAGATAGTGACAGATTTAGGTGCCCCAGTTTCGCATACAAAAGTACATCGATGTTGAGTAAAATGAAGGGAAATTTATGAGTGGCTCCTGGGGAGAACATATGGAAAATTCGATTTTCCAGAACAGAAATAAAAGGAGGATGTTGCCTATATTTTCACGCGAGCCGTATTCACCTAATCATTATTTATTAGAACCTGGCTTGAGTGTTGCAGGTGGCTATAGGGTTGAAACGAGGGCGTAATCTTGAAAGGAAAAATCGAAATTTTAACAGATTGGATATGTAGATTTTGTTGTCGGAAAATTTAACGGAAATTCTTTTTGACTTTTCCATACGTTCTCCTCAGGATCCACTCGTAAATATCCCTCCTTTTCACTCAACATCGATGTAATTTTCAACCCTATTCGAGGCTTGTCTGCGAAAATGGGGCACCTAAATCTGTCACTATCTGACGGTCTAATAGAGACATTTAGTGGGGACAAATCTTGAACAGCAGAAATTCCGGATTTGAGTAGGGGAAAGTACAAAGTACACGGTGTGTAAAACTCTTATTCGTTCTCTGCATAAATGGACAAGACATTCTTGGAAATTATTTTGATTTTCCCTGTTTTACGAAATAAATTCTGGAATAATGAAAACAGAGGAAGAAGTTTCAGGACAAAGTTATAGCTCATCATTCCTACTACAAAAAAGGTGTCTACAAAAATGTCATCATATGACCGTGTTAGAGTTATACGCCGTTTTCTCATTGCTGGTTTTGAACCCCTGTGCAAAGTGCGAGAGCTCTCAAAGTCTCCCGGATGTCAAATGCTCAGACTAGCTAATCACTGCATCTCGCTACTAGTAGCCAAAAAAATAGATAGTATCAAAAGGAAGGTCTCAACTTACACATGGAATCGTTAGAAAAATTAAAAAAAATGCCATGAAATAGGAGAAAACTCGTTCAAAAACAATCAAATGCTTATCGTTGAGTTGATTCACAGTTGTGCTTATTTTCCGAGAACTTATTTTCGTGTAAACCCCTTCTTGTTTTGAGCTATTTGGATTGCATGTATTACAGCTCTTGGTTTTGTAAGGAAGAAATATTCTGAGATCAAACTAGAGGGTGAATTTCTGCTCGAGGAGTAACCTTGAAATCCCGCACTACCCTTGAAAATTGTGCCAGAAAGAAACATTGTAGGGGCATCCATTTGAAATTGAATTGATGATATAAACCTTTAAGGTTTCCCCAAACCAACGCGAGAACGCGGGACGGGAGCGGGAGCGGGATGAATGCGAGACTAAATTCAATAGTGGGATATGTAAACATACGTACTGGAGTGATTATTCGTATTCTAAAATGCAGACAAGCAGAAGAAATATATATGGTTTGCTACTTTCACTGTGATTCTAGCAATTCACACGGTTCCCATGTTCCGTTCCCGCTTCCGCTTCCGCTCCCGCGTTTGACGGAACCTTTATTCTAAACAAGGTAGTTCCGATGAATTTCATACTGCTCAAAATAATGATATTCACGCCAAACTGGAGATGTCCTTTAAAGGGGTTTTTGAGACAGAGAGAATCATTAGTTTTATGGATTTGAAACCTCGGAAGGCTTGCTATCACAAGTGGCGAGATTGACGCTTAAGCAACCTCTGGATCTTCCCAAAATCTCCACTCAACTTCTCAAAAATTGCTCTCGAGGCCATAGATCAGAAATAATCTTATGTTAATCGATCTTCTGAATTGAAAAAATCCTCACTCACACGAACTGAGTTGATCAAGTGTTAAAAACCGTCAGACCCCTATTTCCGAGCCACTCTCATAATAACATTTTTTAACCAGTTTTTGGTCAATTACAGGTGATGTTAGGATTAAATATTGAAAAAGAGTCGATTATTGAAATACAAAAAAATTCTTGTATTGGAGACTTTGGTTATACAATTATGTGATTTGGTAGTATTATATTAATCCGAATGTTTGTAGCAACCTTTTTCACAGAGAAAACAAAGATCTCAAACTTTTATTTCAAAAGTTCAGCTTTATTTTCATAATTTCAATAGAAATAAAAACAAAACAAAAATTCAACCCTTTTTTGGCTCTGGCTATGTAGCGAACGAAACTTTTGCTCCACCGAAACTTTTAGTTTTAACTACTGAAATCCAGAATTTTAGCTGTTCATGATAGTTCCCGACTTTTGTCAAAATCTTGTCTCCAATAGTAATAATTTTTTAATAATAAAATTGGAATAACGAATTGGGTAAGTGTAAAGAGAAATATAAAATTACTTAAATCTGACGCACAGATATAAGAGTTCTTTTTTATTTTCAACTACTATTAATAGAATAATGTATATTACGAAGGAAGCAGTGGCGTATCACTTCTTTCATTCGGAATAAGTGACATTGATTGAAACGTCACTAGCTGAAACTGAAAATAGATATTTCACTCCATGCCTTGTTTGCATCCACCAATTTTTATGAAAATACCTATGTTATGTAGTTTCGGAGTTAAAAAGAATCTTCATCATCCTGTATATCAAACATGCAGCGAAAACGGACCCACGTTTATATGAAATGTTCGTCATAGATTAATTGACATTTAATTATGAAACAATTCAAACAACGAGAAATGATGTAATTCAAGTCCAATAATTGAAAAAAAATTTAAGACAGTGACAATACAATATAGAGTAATATTAAAAAATGGTCATATATACTGAGTGATTATCACAGATTTCGGGAACTTTGTCAAATAAAAAAAAAATGAATTTTTTCATTTTTTACAAATTAGACAAATTTTCCGAAATCTGTGGTGGTGGCAAATTCAATTTATTTTCTGGGAAATTACTCCCTACGTTACCGACCAATTCAAAAAACTTTTGCAGTCTTTCCATAATCAATTCAGGTTGCAAACAAAATTGTTTAGTGTGAAATAAACAAAAAAATATGTTGCCATCATCGGCGGAGTTGGCTAAGTTTCGACTAGACTCATAACATAGAGTTAAATGTTTCTTCGCTTTTGCCACTCTATTAGATTGCGACTCTTTTGCAATTTTTTTCCACAAAATAACTAGAATTTACATGGTGGTTCTTCGGGTTGTAAGGCCGACGTATGTTTAGAGAAGATCTCGACGTTTCGCCAACACGAGTGGTTAGCATTTTCAAGAGATATTTTCAAAGTTTCTGGTTTCTTAAGACGCTGTCAAATGCTTGACATTTGTATACGTTGTCTCAATAAATACCTATGATTTGACGTTCTTACATCTGATTGGTCCATAGCGTTAGCTGACATCATATATAGAATCGTTCGTACCGTTATTTTGTGAGTAGGGAGCTAAGTGAGAATATTTGAGAACTGGAAGCCAAACCTTGTTCAATTTTAGTCCTTCTTCGGTTCTGTTGAAGTTGTTGTGGTGTTTCTGAATTTCAATTGCTTCCGGAAGAGTCTTGGGTAATAGGCAGATGTTGAAGAGATGACGTGGGTTTCTTCGAATTTCACTCTATGGTTATCGTTGTTGAGAGTATGTTCTGCGACAGCGGATTTTTTTAACGGAGCGTTAGTACGTATCGTTTGTCCTTCGCTGATCTAAAGTGGTCTTTTAGTTTTTTTTTGAAGGTTTATAAACGATTTTAATCTCATATTTTCGTAGAATACGGCCAATACGATCTGTATCTCTGGGAACATATGGTAAGAATGCTTTTCTTTTTTCGGTGTTGGTTTGACTACTACTTGGTTCACTGGATGGACAGTCATTTGGTCTACTATTGATTCTCCCGTCTCTGATTTCTCTTCTATTTTTCATACACCTCTCAGTATCTCTTTCTTTGTGCCCATTTGAAAGAAGAGCGTTTTTTAGATGTTTCGGTTCAGCTTCCAGGTATTCAGGTTCGCAAATTCTTCTAGCTCGATCAACTAATGTCTTGATTACACCTTGTTTTTGGCACGGATGATGGTTAGAGGTATTGTGGAGATATCGATCAGTGTGTGTTGGTTTTCTATATACCGTATGCCCCAGACGTCTTTCTTTTCGAGAAATGAGAACGTCTAAGAATGCCAGTTTCTTCTCAATTTCAATTTCTATGGTGAATTGAATATTTGGGTGTATGTCATTGATATGGTTAAGGAATTCATTGAGTTTTTCTGGTCCATGGCTCCAAATTATAAACATATCGTCTACATATCTTAACCATACCTTTGGCATATATCGCTAATAATTGAAAAGCATTCTTACCATATGTTCCCAGAGTTACAGATCGTATTCGCCGTATTCTACGAAAATATGAGATTAAAACCGTTTATAAACCTCAAAAAAAAAACCTGAAAGACCACTTTAGATCAGCGAAGGACAAACAAGACGTACTATGCTCTTATGGGGTTTATCGCATTCCATGTTCATGTGGCAGCGTTTATATCGGAACCACGAAATGCTCCGTTAAAACAAGAATCAAAGAACACAAGGTTTGCTGTCGGTTAGGGCACACACAGAAATCCGCTGTCGCAGAACATACTCTCAACAACGATAACCATAGAGAGAAATTTAAAGAAACCCAAGTCATCTCTTCAACATCTGCCTATTACCCAAAACTCTTCCGGGAAGCAATTGAAATTCAGAAGTACCACAACAACTTCAACAGAACCGAAGAAGGACTACAATTGAACAAGGTTTGGCTTCCAGTTCTCAATAATTCTCAATTAGCTCCCTACCCACAAAATAACAGTACGAACGATTCTATGATGTCAGCTAATGCTATGGACCAATCAGATGTTAGAACGTCAAATCACAGGTATTTATTGAGACAACTTATACAAATGTCAAGCATTTGACAGCGTCTTAGGAAACCAGAAACTTAGATAAATCTCTTGAAAATGCTAATCACTCGTGTTGGCAAAACGTCGAGATCTTCTCTAAACATACGTCGGCCTTACAACCCGAAGAACCACCATGGAAGTGACGATGGCCGCGATAGCCTTCCACAATTTATATAACTAGAATTGTTGCCGATCTTGAAGGACGCAAATTGTTATGGTTCCAATACGCACTAAAATAGAACATTTGTGAAAGTTTGCATTGTTTTGCTATTTTTCCACCATTTTTGATTTAAAATGATTGGTCTAATAGTTAAAAATTTCCTAGATGTAAGATGTAGTTTCATATAGCTATCGCAATCGTATCCACATCTTGTTCGATTGTTGGAAATAAGGGTGTTTCAACATGAATCGAAATATTTGTTTATATTTTTTTCTATTACTTTCTTTCAACTTTTGTTCTAACTAATTGTAATAATTATATGAGTTACATTTGAAGAATCAGATCTTCAAAGTTCCCTCGAACTCGCGTAAAATCAATGTAGAAATTTTATGGGTGAGGTATATTCAATAATCAGTCCTTTATATCAGCAAAATCGGGGTATTCTGAAGTACCCCCATAAGGGATCAAAAAATGAACTTCAGATGAACACTTGTGTATTGGTTACAAAATGTAATGGTATTCCTATGAATAGAAAATTATAGAAATAAACAAACCAATCGATCATCTTTAGTTACCACACCACGAAGAAACAGACTGGTTATCGAAGTCGTAAAAATCCTTGTAAAAGTATTTCGTATTGAATATAATAGTAACGAAATACTAACCTACTCAATAAAATTTGTATCAAAGGACAGGGCACAACACGTTATAAAAATAGTTTTCTTCAAAATTCTATAATTTTTTGATATTTTCTTCTGTCCAACGCCCTACAGTTTTTGATGAATTATAAGAGGAAAATATGATTATGAGAGCCGCTAGAGGGCAGCAAAGTTGAATAATCCAAAATGGAAAATACCGTAACAATGTATTTTTGTAGCAAGAATCTTTTCAAATCAACGGTCAGTAATATACACATATGTACGGTGAATACCAATACTCAGTGGTTTGAGTAATTGCAAGTGATGAAGGGGACGAAAACTTATTTATCATAACCCTTACATCAATAACAATGGGTTATGTCTTGTTAAAAACACGAATGAAAATGTCACAGAGTGGTAACTCGTTCTAAGAGTTTCCAAAGCATATCGCTAGATAGAAAATCAAAAAGTCATTCGTTGAAGTTAGTTCAAGCAAGAGAAACTGCTAATTTTGGATGTATTCTTCTCGAAATTGACACGATTTGAAAGTTATCAAAAGTGAACGAATACACTCGTATTCGTAAATAGGCGATACAAAAAGTAATATCAATTTTTATACGAAAAAAAAGGAACTCTTGAAATTGAAAAACTCGACTTGAAAACCAGTGCTCATCTCCAGAAGGATAGCTCAACAACCGAAAGGATTATATGTTATTAATTCCCTTACTCGAACCGTTTGGTTTTCTTTATTTAGTTGACTTGCTTTGATCTTAATACAGAAGCCGCATGACAAACAATAGTATTCATTAAAAATGTAATGTACGTTATGGAATACAGCCTAACAAAGTCATATTCAAATCATATTCAAGTTCAGGGTGCATAAATAAGTCGTATAGCAGTTATAGAATATTGTGAGTTCTGCTCGTCAATCTTAAATATTAAACTTCTTATCGACTTTGACAAGTAGCGTCGAAATTCAAACTATTTTTATCGCGCTTTCAACATTTTTTAGTTCAATTGGTGCAATGCCTCAATTAGTGTCGTACCGTGTACGACTTTTTTATGCACACAACTGTACTTCAAGAGCTATCAACCACCTTAGTATTATTACTTAAAATATGACGATAACTTCTTCTACTACTACTGCTTCTGCTATAATCTTCAGGTATTTCGAAGGAGGTTGTGTATGTTATTTTTTCATTCATTGCTTATGGATTTATACGATATTGCTATAAAACAATTGAAAGTAATTGACCAGGAGAACATTGAAGAAAAAACAATTATAATCCTTACTCGGATATGCTCTCTACTCTAGGTAGACACGAGGAAATTAACAGTGATGCTAGGGTATGTCTGAATTGTTTCAAATCAGTTGAACACAAAATAATGGAAAAGTAAAAAGATCTAGGTTGCCTATGAATCAATCATTCGAAACAAAACGCTACTCATGTACCCAAATGAAAAAACAGTTTTAATTCAACTCGTAATAAAAATCTCGTCGACTGTTGAGAAGCTACGAAAGCGTATAAGGGCCACTGAGTTTTTTTTTATTTTTCCGACTTCAAACTCGGAATTTCCAACTTCGAAGTCGGAATTTTGTTTTTCCGACTTTAAACTCGGAAATTCCGACTTCAAAGTCGGAAATTCCGACTTTAAAGTTAGAATTTTGTTTTTCCGACTTTAAACTCGGAAATTCCGACTTTAAAGTCGGAAATTCCGACTTCAAAGTCGGAATTTTGTTTTTCCGACTTCAAACTCGGAAATTCTGTCTTCAAACTCGGAAATTATATCGCAGGTATAATTGCAAATTACTCGTGCAACCTGGACATGTACCCACCTACCAGGAATGGCTTTGTGTTGATCACTAGAGACATAATGTCATCTCTAAGAACCTTACTAGTTAAAAAAAAAAATTGTTTAAAATTGTTTTTTCCGTTAACCAGCTGTCGTCCCCTTACGAACGGCAGCTCTCAAAAGTCGAAACTTGTGCGAGCCAAGGATTAACGAGATCTTAGAATTAACGAGGTCTTAGGTCTTACCTTTTTACGTGCGATTCCTAGCACTTTCTCGGGCCATCAGAAAAAAATCTGCAGTCGCCATGGTTTGAACCACCGCCGACCGGCAGCCAGTGACTAAAACACTGTCGCTTTAACCACTCGGCTACCTGGCCAGTTGATGAAATCAATTCAGACATATTTAGGTTCCTCATTTTTGCATACAAGCCTCGAATCGGGTTGAATAGTACATCGATGTTGAGTAAAATGGAGGGAAATTTACGAGTGGCTCCTGGGGAGAACATATGGAAAATTCGATTTTCTAGAACAGAAATAAATGGATGATGTTGCCTATATTTTCACGCCAGCCATCATATTTTTCGGACTAGTGACGATGTAAGTTTTCATAGTTTCGGTGAGCTTGTGTGGGAAAATCTGTCAAAATCTCGATTTTTTCTTACAAGATCACACCCTCATTTTGACCTTTTAGCCTCCTGCAACAGTAAGGCCTTTGGTATTCCGAAGCCAGGTTCTATTAATTAATAATTAGGTGAACATAGCTGGCGTAAAAATATGGGCAACATACTCCTTTTATTTCTGTTCTGGAAAATGGAATTTTCCATATGTTCTCCCCAGGAACCACTCGTAAATTTCCCTCCATTTTACTCAATATCGATGTACTTTTCAACCCTATTCGAGGCTTGTATGCGAAAATGGGGCATCTAAATCTGTCACTATCTGACGGTCTATAATTTCCTCATCACCTTAAAAGAATTGATAACAAATAAACTGATGAAAAAATTTGTTTGTTGCCGTTCTGAACAATAACATTGTCCTGTATGTTACCTGGATCCATATGACATCAAAATTTGAATTATATCAAACGTTCAATAAGACCAAAGGAAGTGTAACGCCGAGAGGAGTGACAGCTAGCCGTTTCATACTTTTTGGGCTTTATTACAAGTATAAATTAACAAATAAAAATTAAATTCTTTCATTTCTCTACTCTACCCTAATTCAACAAAATATTTTTCGAATAAATAGCATTTAAATTGTTGTGACTCATACCAAATACCCAAGCAATACCTCCTTTAAAAATTTCGTGAAACAAATTTTAGTTATGATATTATACTTATTAGTCAATTTTGATGAGGTGATTTTACTTTCGACTGTAACTGTCAAAAAATACTTGAAAAATAAGACAATAGTTATTTACGTGACGTGATTTAAGTGGGATATAGTCATTATTAACGCACGCATGTGAGGATTGCACGACGAAGCCGTAGGCTGAGTCGTGTAATCACATGAGTGCGTTAATAATGTAGTATCCCACGCGTTGCGTACAAAATTATATCTACAACTGTCAACGTTTTCCTAACTATCTTTAAATGTATCTCATGGATATTCCACTTCGACGTACCTACTCATGACCTACTCATGACAGTTTTCAGATAGTAGAAAACACTAGTTGTCTGTGATCATTTTTGTAACCGTAGCAACGGTAGGTATAAATAAAGCCGTTTATAGATGTTAAATTGAATTGTCCGATCGATATCCAGAACCATCATTGAGTTTCTTGAGTGAAAATGTCTTCAAGTGAAGATGATCTACCATCCGATATTAAAAATGCGGCGACAAGTGTTAATAACAGAAATGTCTTAAAGGTATAGTGGAGATATATTCGGCCACATGGCATACAAGATTTACCAACTTCATTCAGTTATATTTTTGGAATGGAACCGACGATCAGATGCACCAATGAAATAAAAGAAAGGTGTATTAATTAAAAAGATCCAGATCATTCCAAAATTAGTGGTTTCAGTAAAGAAACCCACAATTACACATATAATATGTACATTCATCTCAATTCAAATCACCAAATGAGTATAAAAAATGTACTCTCTGTAGAAGTTCATTTCAGCAAGTGTAGTGGTGACACGGATCATCGGACCATGTACTAGTTACCAAATCCAAATATTTTCTTTTTGAATCAACTAAGTTTAACCATGCTTGGACATTGGACATAGTATCAATATTTGATTTAAAGTTTCCACAATTTTTCACATGTATATGAAAAAAGACGTTTTTTCTACTTAACTTCTAGAAGGCTGAAGATGGATTCTTGTTGAATCCGAAACTTGTAACCCCTACTTTGAAATTTGTTTATTATTAAAGTTGTGGAGATGATTGTGTGATACCTCTTTCTGATCCATAAAAATAGGTGTTCCCAAAATTATGAATGACACACTTAGCTGAATTGATTTTATTTACTACAAAGATTCTAAGAGATGATATTGTTTTCATTAAAAAAAAATGTATATTCAAGAAGCTTTGTCCAACACATTGACAACAAAAAACATGTCCTTTCAAAAATAATAGACAACAGTCTCTAGTGATCAGCACAAAGCCATTCCTGGCAGGTACAAGTCCAGAATACACGCAAGATTTGCAATTATACCCGCGATACAAGAATTTCCGAGTTTGAAGTCGGAAAAACAAAATTCCGACTTTAAAGTCGGAATTTCCGAGTTTAAAGTCGGAAAAACAAAATTCCGACATTGAAGTCGGAATTTCCGACTTTAAAGTCGGAATTTCCGAGTTTAAAGTCGGAATAACAAAATTCCGACTTCAAAGTCGGAAATTCCGAGTTTGAAGTCGGAAAAATAGAAAAAAAAACTCAGTGGCCCTTATACGCTTTCGTAAGAAGCAGCAGGTTTTCCAGTAGGATTTTCAATTTTTTTTTTCAATGTTGGACACCCTGTATAACTATGGATATTACTTTTTGTATATGAGTGCATTCCTTCACTTCTGATAACTTTCAAATCTTCTCAATTCCGAAGAGAAATGCTTGTATTTCCAGAATGAGCAGTTTCACTTCCTTGAACGTTCTTCAACGAATGACTTTCCTATTTTGTAATTTAAAAACGATATGCTTTGGAATCTCTGAGAACGAAATATCAGTATGTTATATTTTCATTCATGTTATTACACTGCGTAACTCATTGTTGCCGATTTGAGCATTTTGATTTCGAACTTTTTTTATTATTTCCCCTTCACTACTCGTAATTACTCAATTTATTGAGTTTTGGTGTTCACTGTATACATGTGGACATTACGGACCCTTGATTTGCTAAAAATTGTTCAATAAGATTGCACCGCAATCAAATAAATCATAATTTTTCTATGGAAAATTACCTAACAATGCATTTTGAATAAATTAACTTTGCAGCTTTCTAGTGGCTCTCCTAATCATACAATCATTCTAAAACTTATCAAACTTGTCTAAAGGGTCTTGGACCAAAAAAAAAACATGAATTAATTTTGCTGAAAGCCATTTTCATAAAAATTTGTAATGTATTCTTTGGGAAAGACATATATTATGAATTGACTAACTCGGGTGAACAGCAAATTATGAAAATAAAAGTAACTGACAGTCTTTTGAATACAGATAAACAAAAATATTAATGATTTTTCATAAAATTATTTTCTTATTTGAAGTGTCTGCATTTCTTCAGTGCCCACTTCTTTCTTCAATTCTTTCGTACACACATAAAAAATGGAAAAATTCGAAAAACAGTAAAGTAGATATATTATTTCCATGACCATAAGAAAATCGAGAGCCACCTATCTCCGAGTATCATGTATGGGTAAATATTTATGAATTGTTAAAAAATTGATAAATTATATAGCTACAATTTTTGAACAAACTTCATACTTCAGTTGCTTCCGAATTATGATCTTTTTACGTTCTTCTAAAACTCAAATGATAATTTTTGCTGCGAATGATGAAAAATAATTGATTTTTTACAATGGATACAAGAAATGAAGTTTTGTCTTCATCAACTTTGAATGTCAAGGAAAGTTTGTAATAACTTTACTTTATGTATTTTGGAAAATGGCATTACTAAGCTGTTGTCATATTTTTTCCTCCCTGGCATATGGAAGGAGATAATAAATATTTGGAAGGTGCATTCTGAGTTTTATGCAGACACATAGTATAAGAAATGAAATTTTCTCAGAAATTTTGACAAAATATTCACCGCTCATATCTGAAAATATACCGATCTCTGTTTAACAGGCAATAAAATCATTCGGAAGTAATTTTTTTCCATATGGAAAATTGAAGACGGAGTTTTACGTTTTCGACATGTCTATAAATAAATAAGAATTATTGAAAGTGAAGGTAACTTTGACTGTGATGAAAGATTACAAACACTTATGAACTGATTTACTTTTCAACTGTTTGCTTTGATTCATATTTTGTGTATACCAGATAATATGCGGAACAATATTACATTTTTGAATTGATTGTGAGAAATATAAGTTGATATAGATTGAAAATATAAAAAAAATTTTAAAGCTATATAATTACAAAAAACGAAATACGCTTTCTCTGGTGGTTGTCACAATCTCAATAATTCTTTCAGTTGAATTTCGAATAATTTGATCACTTTGAAACAACACATATGTAACAACAAATTCCGCATTTTATCATATATATCTAACATGAAATAAACCCAAACTATTATATAAAATAACAATAATTATATAATAACATCATTTTCAGTATTTTCAACAGAATTCTTGACACAACACTAACAAAAATACATTAACTGAAAAAAACAGTGAAACATTTCATATCGATGAAAACTTTTTCAATAAGTTTCAACGACGCCACCTTATCTTTATAGTATATCATAACAAGTATATAACAATTTAACTAACTCAAAAGAATACGTTTATTCTATTTTGCCTCACGGTTATAAGTATTCTTGTTCAAGTTCATTTACACATTTGGCACAGCTATGTTAGCTCAATGATTTTTATGTAAGTAGTGATAATACTGCATTTTCATAAAATAAACTTTTAGACAATATTGTAAAATATATCATTTGTGTATTTACATTTGCATCATCTTTATAGGTCTAATAGTGCCTCTCCCTCTAGATTTCGCTAGGGTGTCACCGATTGTCATATTTTAAACATAAAGGATTTTTTTCAACAAAATTTTATACTTTGAAGCAGGCATTTTATTACACAGTGCGTCTTTTTACACCCCCCTGTTAACTTTTGAACTGTTCAACATACAATCATGGGACAAAAAACGATTTAAATGGTTACCGATACTGCTAGCTGAAATAGAAGACATGTGATTGCTCGATAGAGGGCGCAGGGTGGCACATCAATTTATAATTTCCAAACAGCATGGGGGGTAAAATGACACATCGTTGAAAAGAGAATTCAATTCCTTTTTCAACCATTTGATTTTTTTCGACTTCGTTAACATTTTTTTTACAATACTGGGTCTTTTACGATGAGCGTTCGTTGGGAATATAAGGAGAACCATTCAAAATAAAAACTTGAAATTTTGTGGTAGTGGGTTTTACAATAAGGCCTTCTTAACTAAACTTTTCAATTTACAATCTCTTCCAGTTATACCGGAAGTAGAGGGCAGCTTCTTCATTTCAAATGGAACACCCTGTATTTCCTTACAGTTTTTAATATCTCTGCAGATTTCAGGCCCAAAAATTTGACAGTTATAGCACTACTTCGAAAAATCATAACTCATAGACAGTAACAGTTAGAAATTTGAAATTTCACAGAGTCTCACCTGAAGCATCAAGTTATGAACAGATCCATTGAATTTTCAAAAATAATTTACTGGTTGGTCAAAACTTCCATCTAAATCATAACATCGAGAAAACACGATTTGTTTAAATAATACGGAAAAAAGAAATCAAATTCATGAAGAATACCCAATACCAAACATAAACATCTGGCAAGATATATCCTACTTTGGGAATTTTTTCAAATGTTAGAATGAGAAAAATACCAATCCAAGAAAGCTTTGAAAACAAAGGAACTAATATTTACTCTAGCAATCCCACTGTCGTTGGTAAAAGGTAACTCAAAATGAAACTGAATGGATTGAAATCAAATACTACCAGAGAGGTGAATTATATCTTTGTTTATTGATATCGAGTAGTCATTCTTCTTTCCACTCGAGTTTATTTCAACAGACGTTGCCGTTTTGTTCTGAACAAGAATTGATTGTTTTTTGCATATCACTATTTGCAGCTTCCTGTATAGAGTCAGGAATCAAATTATTGAAAGCTCTCGGAACCCTTCCATTCATATATTCTTTATTACTCACATAATCCGCATAAACATTTTTTTTAATATATCCCTAGATAAAAAAAGTCCAGTGGCATCAGGTCTGGACAGCGAGGAGGAAATTTAAATGTAACAATGCCACTGATCTTCAAACATCCCATTCAACAACCAGCCAACGGCAGCATTACTATATGAGCATAAATTGTCATCATAAAGATATAAACATAAAATTCTGTTATTCTTCGAAGCACAAACGAATGAACTTCGGATATTCTGCTGCCCAAAAATGACTATTGTGTCGGTTGTACATACCATTCTTGGCAAATTTGGCTCAATCTTCTTCATAAACTCTCGGTCCTTCTGTATCTTGATGAGAATCCATTCTCAGAATTGCACTTGTGCAGGTAAGACTCGAGGTTCAGATTTTGAACCTAGTGATATTTAAATTACAAAGCTACGCCACTCATGTATGATTAAAATTCGGTTTATTGGCGAACATGAGATTCTAGTACATTTTCTGCGTCTCCCAACGAATTTTCGAGATAAGCTTTGAAGTAGGAAAAATTACAATATCGTTGTCCTCATTGTTTGCGAGGATTTTTTTTGTTGATGACAGACGAAAAAGATCCGAAATCACGGCAGTTTCTTAGAAGTCATGTATTTTTATCAGGTCTGTGTAGAATCTTTCTGCGAAAACAAGATAAGTTCTGTCGATTATCTTATTGCATTCGTCATGAGTAATTAATGAATTCAGGAAATTTTCATTAGAATACCCCAAACGAGATATTTTACACACAAATAGAGAACTTGGAAATACACGTCAATTACATCACATCGCATTCTGACATATTTGTTGTAACTTTATTTGATTTCGAAGCTTTCTTGGTTTGGTATTGCTTCGAATGATTAACATTCCAAATATTTCCCAAAATCAGATATATCTTGCCAGGCCAGGGGTGTATTTTAGGTAAAGAGTGTTCTTCATGAATTTGATGTATTTTTGGTAGGATCAAAAATAAATAAGAGAATAGTGTATGGTTTCCATTTGATAAAATCGTGTTTCGTCAGTTTTCTCGATGTAAATTATTATTAATAATACGATGAACCTGTTCATGACTTGATGCTTCAGGTGAAATTTCACATTTCCAACTGTAACTGTCAAAGTTTTCAGAAAAAAATTAATATCTCGAAAACTACCAAATATCGGTATAGCATTGTTGTACAAATTGGGCCTAAAATGTGCTGGGAAATTCAAAAATGTAATGAAGTGTTTCATTCGAAATAAGGAAGTTGCCATCTACTTCCGGTATAACGGAAAGAGAGCGGAAGTTGAAGAAAGTTTAGTTCAGAAGGCCATATTGTAAAACCCACTACCACAAAATTTTAAGTGAAAGACCCTGTATGCACTCAAAATGTCAAGTATAAGTGAAAAGTTTCGAATGGCAAAGAGATAGAAATTGTGGAAATACTTATCAAGGAAAATCGAAAATATTCAAATGATTGAATTTTCGTTTTAACGTTCTGTCACTTGCTATTTGAAATTTTTTATTTTTTGTACCACCCGCGCCCTCTATCGGACAATTACAGTATCAGTGGTTTTTGTTCCATGTTTGTACGTCGAACCGTTCAAAAGTTAACAGGAGGGGACTATAAGAAGCCATACTGTACAAAGGAAAAAATGAGATCCACAACTGAAGATGTTTTGATAGATGTCGAATTTGAAATGTAGGATGTACTATTTCTCATCACTTGAAATTACTAGCCGGCTTCGACTCTAAGATGGCGCTAGACAAAGAAAGCCCTTCTAAGATAGGTATACACTATTCTTTGTTTGCAAAAAGCACTACATGCCGATATTGAAGCATTTGTAACTAGCGTTATTACTACGAAGGGGTAAAATGGTAAAAAAAATATTTCATTGCATTAAATGTGAATTTTTATACGACAATGGACCTTATACTATTCAATTCTCAGTTGATCCTCTACGTGACGCTAGTAAAACACACGAAACGATTTTTCATAATAAATGCATACAAAACGAGCAGTATGAATTTGAAAGCGTGGTTTTTTTAGGTCCTTTCCTCTCAATCAATGTAATACAAAGGACCACGCACGTTTCTTATGGAAAATGGCTTTCCGTGAATTTGTCCGAATTTTTGGTATGGTGTAGATCTGGATGCACTGATCAAAAGTGTCCATTGCCAAAAACTCCAAAAATGGACAGTTTTCGAGATATGGCTCTATCAATGTATTGTTTTTGCATTTTTTGGATTTTGACACATAATCAGTTCACTCTCACACTTAGGAAAAACCGAGTTTCAATGATTTCACTGCAGGAATCGATTGAAAAATAATTCTTTCTTCGTTTCAGATACTGCCATTTGAAGAAATTATCATACACTGCTCGTCACTGACGATGTAACTGGACTATTATTTTCAATTTCTATAGTCCAGTTTTTGTAGAAACAAAAACTTCAGAATTGCTCAAGGTATCACAGAGTCACATATATTCAACACCTTTCGATAGGGGCACTAGAAAAATAATATTCGATACACACTATAGGAACTGAATCTGAGATACTTTTTTTTTTAAAATAGTTTCCTAGTCCTCAAAGAAATAGTGGTAAATGCAAAATGAGCATATAGAAAATCGTTCATAATGTAGGCTGACGACATAAATACTCGTATCGAATGCAGTTTGTTTATACCGAGTGTTGAATATCAATAGAAACAAGGGAATACATCCCCAATAATCATTTCTAATCGCTAATCGAACCGTTAAGGCAAACGGATCCGTGAAAATGTCTGAATATTTTATATGATGTGGATTTCGATGCACTGATCAAGTGTCTATTGCTACAGACTACAAAAATGGACAGTTTTCAAGATATGGCCGTATCAATATCTGATTTTTTTCGTTTTCTAGATTGTGGCTCATAATCGCTTAGCTCTTATACCCAACAAAAACGGAATTCTATCGATTTCTGCGCAGGAATTGACTGAAAAACAGTTGTATTTTATTTGAGATACATACATTTGGAGAAAATAGCATACACTGCTCGTCACTGGCGATGTAGCTGGGCTATTATTTTCAACTTTTGTATTTCCGTATTCGTAGAAACAAAAACTCTTGAATTGTTCTAGTTTTAACAAACATACTTTAAATATCCAACACAATTCAATTGTGGCATTTGAAAAAATAGTATGCGATACACACTCTAAATATGATTTGAATTTTTTTTTAATATTCTTTTGGCCATCAGGAAAATAGTGGAAAATGCAAAATGAGAAACTGGAAAATCGTATTTATAATGTACTCTGACGAGATGAATACTCGTATCGAATGCAGATTTTTTATACCAAGTGTTAAATATACATGCTGAAAAAACATTTCTAATTATTAATTGAACCGATAACTGATGAGAGAATGTAGGCTTTCACGGCCGAAGTCAATATATTCAATGATGTCTAGGCCTAGCGGCCAGATTTTTCTCAGCAGAAAGCCTATATGGACTTGAAAAACTGAGACCACCGGTGAGGAGTGCTGTGGTCTCAGATGTTTAACGTTCACGGCCATCAACTCTAGACAACATTGGATTTTGAAATAAATGAGTTTTCATGGGAAGAATATATAACTAATAATGGAAAAATTGTAAAACAGTATGTAACAATATTTATTTCATGAAAAATATCAATTCTCCACCAAAGTGATGATGATAGTAGTAAGAATAATAGTACGTAAAAGAAAGTTGGTCCATACGTTCATCAAATCATCTATGGGTAAGATTTAACGAGGGTTAATTGTTCAACCAACCAAATATTATTGTATTCACTCGGACTATTGCAAAATTATACATGGGGCAAATAAGATAACGTTATTCAATCTCAGTTCTATGTTTGTCTTCGCAGTAGCTGAAACACCAAAACGATGAAAAAAAATTTGAAGAGTACAGACAGAGTCAAGACACATAAATCTGACAGTGATCATCTTTACAGAAGTGAAATGTAGGTGCATTCACTGAATGAAGAACTATAGAACGAAAAATGTATAGTTTGAACAATGATGTGGTTACTGTTGTGATCTTATTCTATTTGTTAGAGGTAAGTTGAAGAAATGAATATTTTTTTGCTGTTCACTAGGTATTCAAGTAACTCCTTACTTGTTTGTTTATTCCATAACTGCATTCATCTCGTCAGCGTACATTATAAATACGATTTTCTATTTTCTCATTTTGCATTTTCTACTATTGTCCTGATGGCTAGGAGAATATTTCAGAAATAATTCAAATCATATTTAGAGTGTGTATCGCATATTATTTTTTCAAATGCCACAATTGAATTGTGTTGGATATTTAAAGTATGTTTGTTAGAACTAGAACAATTCAAGAGTTTTTGTTTCTACGAATACGGAAATACAAAAGTTGAAAATAATAACCCAGCTACATCGCCAGTGACGAGCAGTATATGCTAATTTCTCCAAATGAATGTATCTGAAATGAAATACAACTGTTTTTCAGTCAATTCCTGCGCAGAAATCGATAGAATTCCGTTTTTGTTGGGTATAAGAGCTAAGCGATTATGGGCCACAAACTAGAAAAAGAAAAAAATCAGATATTGATACGGCCATATCTTGAAAACTGTCCATTTTTGTAGCCTGTAGCAATAGACACTTAATCAGTGCATCGAAATCCACATCATATCAAAAATTCAGACATTTTCACGGATCCGTTTGCCTTAACGGTTCGATTAGCGATTAGAAATGATTATTGGGTATGTATTCTCTTGTTTCTATTGATATTTAACACTCGTTATAAACAAACTGCATTCGATACCAGTATTCATGTCGTCAGCCTACATTATGAACGATTTTCTATATGCTCATTTTGCATTTACCACTATTTCTTTGACGACTAGGAAACTATTTTTAAAAAAAGTATCTCAGATTTAGTTCCTATAGTGTGTATCGAATATTATTTTTCTAGTGCCTCTATCTAAAGGAGTTGAATATATATGACTCTGTGATACCTTGAGCAATTCAGAAGTTTTTGTTTCTACAAAAACTGGACTATAGAAATTGAAAATAATAGACCAGTTACATCGTCAGTGACGAGCAGTGTATAATAATTTCTTCAAATTGCAGTCTCTGAAACGAAGAAAGAATAATTTTTCAATCGATTCCTGCAGTGAAATCATTGAAACTCGGTTTTTCCTAAGTATGAGAGTGAACTGATTATGTGTCAAAATCCAAAAAATGCAAAAAAAATTATATTGATAGAGTTTTTGGCAATGGACAGATTTGATCAGTTCATCCAGATCTACAAAAATTAAATTCACGGAAAGCCATTTTCCATAAGAAACGTGCGTGGTCCTTTAATATAAAGGCAGTTTGTGACTCTTTTTTTCCATTCTTCACTTTTATGAGCCCACCCCAATACCTCAGAATGTTTTCTATCAATGTATGTGTCGGGAATACCTATTCATCAAAAATTTCACTTAAAATTTCGTCTTTTCTACTGGTGGATTCAGCTGCTTCAGTTTTAACAATTGTTGAATGAAGATTACTGTCAATTCGGGGCAACAACTTTCGATTCGATGAAATGTTGCCCTCTATTTTTCCATATTCAGTTATAAGAGGTAAAATAGGGTACAGGCAAGATTTAATTTTTGGGTTTTCTGGAACAATTCGGATCTCAACAATCAAATTCAGTCTTTTGTTCAGTTTGAAACTGATCTTCGCTTTAAAGACAATTTGACCATGAGTCGAGTAATTTTCCCCAAATACTAGCGCTCCATGTGGTTGTTTCCAGAATATCGAGTCATTTAGACAGTTTTAGAGACTAGGGTCACTGAATCTAGCAGGTCGTGCCGTCCTTACGGGTATGGCCAATGGGCGTGGTCTAGTACCTGAAATAGATCCAGTGTTCAAATAACCCACAAAACTTGCTCTCTAATTGGTGATTTTGTGGGTTATTTGAATACTGGAACTATTTCAAGTATTGAACCACGCCCATTGGCCATACCCGTAAGGACGGCACGGCCTTCTAGATTCAGTGACCCTATTAGAGACGGCCTTCAAGAGCCCTCTAACGGTGAAAGTTTGAACTGATGTGTGAAGTAACGATGCACACATCTGTCAAATTCTGAGGCTGTCACTCAGCTTCTCGGATGGTAATATTCATGTGAAAATAAAAATATTTCAGAACGGGGACAAATGCCTGTTCCCTATTTTGTCAGCAAAATTTTCTCCTTATCACTAGTGTTTGTTGAGTGGCATTTTATAGAGTGACTAGCCGTCAAATTCTGCCACGACAAAATTTCACCATGAATACACAGTATTGGGATGACTATTTCATAAATATTCTTGTAAACGTTTACGTTTAGCATATCTGGCATTTCTCGCCAATTTGAAAAATATATGGAATTTGAAATTCCTGTCCCATATAGAGCGATCACAGACGCAAAACCAAAAAATAAAGTGAAAACTCTGTAGATATATTGTGGTATTGCGGCTGTGATGGCGTTTTCAATTTCTTTAATAGGTTATTCCCCAAAAATAATCAAGTTTAACACAAAAGCTTGTTGTAATAACTAACGAAAATAGTTTGACAATATAAACAACCATTTGCTAGCAAAACGTTAATATCCGACAAAAAATTTTCACTTATCAAAATCCACATGGTTACAAAAATACGGGTTTCTATTGGACAGAAAAGCCAAAAAAACCAATCCGTATTTTGCGGATAAAAATTTTGGAATAATTTTTAAATGAGAGTGCTATTGGTTGAAATATCATTGAATGAAATATTTGTATTGTTCATTCCACCCCTTCGTAGATTACCTACCCGGCTGTATAAAATTAGTTGATGATATCACCTGCAAGCAGAACTCAAGACATATATTTAAAATACGACATTTATAATATGCACAACCATTTGTGTCTCACGAAAAAAGCGATTTTCACTAAAGCTGTACACAACAATTAACAAATATATTCAATGAGTTCATGTTTTATTACAATGGTTGAGAATGCATATTATACTTAGTCTACAAAAAAACGTTTGTATATGTTCGTATTTAGTAGAGATCGCATGTCCGGAGAAAATACTCCCATCTCCCTTAGCTCGCACATGTCTCTCGAAAAGTTCTGTAGGGCAGCCGCAAAAATTCAACAGTATTGGATCAATCTTGATTTCGTATTGGGTCAATCTTGATTTCGTATTGGGTCAATATAAAAATACAAATGTTAAAATAATATCTTTCCAATATTGGAAAAACAATATTATATTAATCATATTGGTGGGATATTGGCTCAAACCATTTTGAGTTTGGATTGTCATATATAATATTGGGTCAATATTTGCTGAATAATTTCAACCACTATTAATAAAACAATATTTTCTTAATGATTGTTTGTTACATCTAGAATAGATATTACAATTCCAATATTCTTCTTATATTGGATCTAGGGATAAATTATTGTATATCCACGTATGATAGCAAATAGGTCGAATATTATTTCTCCAATATTCATCAAATCATATTAACCTATATTGGGTAAATGTTGTTTCAATAATTTCTACTGATATCAAAAAACAATACTGATGTCTACATATCCTTTTTGACATCTAGAATAACTATTGTAATTTCTGGATTCATCTCATATTGATTCTAGGGATAAAAAACAATATGTACATGTTGCTTGAGTTTGCTCAAGTTCAGGAATATTCAACAAATCATAATAACCTATATTGATTAAAATTGATAGGACAACCTCAGACGAATATTAAAATAATAATATTGACACAATATCACAAGGTAATTCAACATTTAATACTTCACCAAGGCAACATTTATTTTGAATATTCTACCAATATTTCCAAATTATATACCAATATCGCTTAATGTTTTGAAGCCAATATTGCCTCATGACTATTTCACCAAAATAATTTTTAAAATGTACAAACAATATTGGACCAGTATCGCAAAATGTTCGCAGTTTTTTCTCGACTATAATACGTTAGAATATTTTAATGCCAATATTGCTTCGAAAATAATTCGCCAATATTTTCACAATGTACCAATATTCTCCCACTATCAGTATGCTACTTGGGATAGATGAAGGAAGCATTCTGAAAATCGGAAACAAGATGTAGACTAAAGCTTGTGGAAAGTTCAAGGTTATAGGTGAATTATACTATCAATGAAGATTAATGATTCAAATACGAATGATTTTGCTGGGTACTCCCATATTCAATTTCTGCCCCCTGGACGTATATCTTTTACCGCCACAAATTCTTAAACAATTATTATTATTAGGGGTCGCTTAACAAGTGCAGGATCTCTAATCGCGAATTGAAAAATAAAAAATTTGGACCCTAATCAGCTCATTCTTCAACATTTTGAATGGATAGTTCATTTATTGTTGATTCATCATGAGTTTTTAATCGAAAGTTGCCTCTTTTCAAAAGAACAGGCACATGCTAAATACTCAATCAGAGTAATAAAGAGTCTTCTCGCAATTTGAACCCAACAAATAGCACATAACTTTTCACTTGTTTATTTTCAGAAGACACAACTGCGGAAAGTACATGGACGAAATTATATTGCAATGAACACAGATTGATTCAACACTATAATAAACAACCTATTTCAGAATAAAAGAATCACTTTTTTTGTTTTTTAGACAATGGCAGTTCAGAAAGTTATGTAAATGATAAATTTTTTTCCAGATAGGTATTTACTTAAAAAATTTCATAGTTTTATGTGGAAAGGTACTTTTGAAATTTGATAGGAACAGTTGACAGCAATAGCCCCAAGAACACCACAAACAACCCGCCCATTATTAGCACCGAAACTTATGAAAGAGTTTATTCAGGTAGAAAAAATCGTTTGATAAAGTATTGCTATTTCAAATTCTTGGAAATTTTAAGTCAGTTGTATTTTTAATTCTTCACTCTGAAAATATGAAAATGAACAGTGGCGTGCTATGATTTTTACCATGGATATCAATCAGGATACTACTTATAATAAAATTTTATTAATAATTGAATTCGAAAATAAGTTTATAGCAGACGTAAAACTATTTCATTATTTATCAATAATAACTGGCAACAAAGCCACCAGGATTCATCAAAACTGGCGAAAAGATTTTTTGCTTAATTAATTAATCACCGAATAATAAATAAAACTTGAAACCGTTTTTCCAAATATTCCAAATATTATTTGCCCCAAGATAACATGGAAAATTTGTGGGGTTGTAGTAACAGCGTAAACTCAGGTAGCACATCATATCGGCTGAATCTTGGGTCCATATTGGGCCAATATATTGTAAATGAAAAATCAATATTGGTCCAATATGGGTGAATATTCAAAAAACAATATTATATTAATAATATTGGTGGAATATTGGTTGAACTAGTTTTGAATGTAGATTATCACACGAAATATTGGGTCAATATTGGTTGAATAATTTCTACCAATATCGATAATACAATATTGGTTATATATTGTTTTCCACATCTAAAATAAATAGTGCAATCCAAAAATTACAGTCATATCGATTATAGGGGAAAAAACTATATTGTATTTCCAAGTTTGTTAGAATATTGGTTGAATATAATTACCACTTTATTTGACAAATTGTAAAATCTCATATTGAGTCAATATTGGCTGAATGATATTTACCAATATCGATAAAACAATATTGTCTTCACATCGTTTTTAACATCTAGAATAAATATCGCAATCCCAATATTCCCCTAATATCGATTCTAGGAATAAAAACTATATTGTATCTCCAAGTGTGATTATACACTGGTTGAATATCATTTCGCCAATATTCAACAAATCTTATTAATTAATATTGGGTCAATATTGCTTTAATAATATTTATCGATATCGTTAAACCAATATTGTCTTCATATTGTTTCCTACATCTAGATTGAGATGAAATTTGAATATTGGCCGAATATTCAATGAAACATATTGAAATTATATCATGATAAAACCTGGATAAAAATCCGCTAGGTGGCTCTACATATAGAATGTCTTCTAAATCCTACGAAAGTATATTAAATACTTCCCATAACTTGTTTTCAAGACAGCTCACTCAGTGGTTATGGCGATCAAAAGGCAGACTCTGGTGTCACCTTCATCAACTTAAATACATTTAAGATATATTGACGTCCACCAATATATCCAAATGATATTGTACCAATATCGATAAATATTTTGAGGCCATTATTGCTTCAAGAATATTTCACCAAAACTATTTCTAAAATATTCAAACCATATTCGACCAATATCGCAAAATGTTCACACTTTACTTCTCGACAATATAACTTTTGAATATTGTGCCAATATTGTCAGAATATTGTATCAGCGATATTGTACCAATATCGCCGAACATTTTGGGGCCCATATTAGTTCAAGAATATTTCGCCAATATTATTCAAGTAGGTAATATTGGACCAATATCGCCGAATGTTCACATTTTTTTTCTCGCCAAAATTGCATTTCAAATATTTCGCCAATATGTTCACAATATTGTACCAATATTTTACCAATATAGGTGTGCTACTTGGGAAGGGGCGATTACTACTCGGAAAACTTCCGTTTCGTTGGAGAGGGTGGACATCGACAAGTGACCTCAACGAGAACCAATACTCAGAAGGAAGGAAAGAAGACCAACTATAATGAAGATTGGAGAAAAATACAACAAAATGAATGATAGGACCTTTTATATATATAGCCTTTATACAGGGTGTTTCTTAAGTACGTGTAGAAAATTTAGGAGCCTGTTGCTGACATCAAAATAAGAAGAAAAGTTCCTATAAACATATGTCCGCAAATTATTCGTTTCTGAGATACAGAGTGTCAAAGTTGAACTCTGATTTTTATTTTTTGTGAATAATTTCAAAATAATTTTGATATTTGTGTAAAGTTTGGTATCTGGGAATATTTATTATTTAGTTTGTTTAAAAATATATTCTTGGTAGAGGTCACTGAGAGCAACTGTTTTCGAGTTATTGAGATTTGAAATAATAGTAGTGATTTTTAATGGCAATATTATTTAATTAAAAATAAATTCGATTAGAAATTAGTTTTTTCACAATTGACATAAAATTTGATTTTGTCATTGAAAAATCATCCCAGATACCAAACTTTACTCAAATATCACAAATATTTTGGAATTTATTCACAAAAAACAAATATAAGAATTAAGCTTTGACACTCTGTATACGAATAACTTGCGGACATGTGTGTATAGGAATTTTTTTCTTATTTTGACGTCAGCAACATGCTCCTGAAGTTTCTACACGTACATAAGAAACACCCTGTATAGTGTCAAAACTAGTTGATGATAAATGTATATTTTATTTTCACTAAAATGTGTTTGTTCAGATCCGCATATTATTTACTAGTTGATTCAAGTATACAGGCCGTATTTTTTATGTCGTGCCACTATTGGCATGTCGAAAACGGTAAATGATTCGAAGTTGATGGTTAAAAGTTATCTTAAGTGAACAATAAAATGATGTTTCCAAAGCGGAGGTATCACAAACCGTTTTCAAAATATACAGAGAAAACCGAAATGGCCTGTTTTATTTACTTTGCGCTGGCGCCTCTATTTATGGGAATATGGAAATATGTTCAGGAAACTTTCCTCTCTGTTTCAAATTTGCTTCCATGTACTGTACTTCAATTTTCAATCCGACGTTTCGTTCTTCGGGAGCCACCCTCAACTCAATTTTTCTACTACGAACCTGTATTTTTTTATAGATTCATGTAGTCCTTATCTTACCAAGTTCAGATATGTATCTTACCTGATATTTGTTTCTATGTTTCTGCCAAGAATTCCATCATCCAGGTCCGAACAATATATATATATATATATATATTCTAATATATTCGACTCAATTAATAAATATATGGGCCTGAACAAATATATTTTGATAGAAATAAAATATATGAGAACAACTATTTTTGACCGTAAGGGCGCCATATACTTTAAGAACGGAGGATGTATGGATAGAAAACAATGGCAACCGAAATTCGGGGTGCACCAGAGGCATATTGGAAAATTTATGAAAGTTGAAGTTGTTTCTTCATGCTACTAAAAATGCAAAATGGGATCTTGCTGCCCGGGAGCTCTCGACATGAATTGGCGAGAAAAGGCGATTTTCAAACTCTCGTTGATTTCCTCACTTATTTAGCCAAATTCAACACATACAAACGCTTTCCTCTCCTACCATAACTACAACGCGGTCTGAAAGTTTCGAGCGCCGTCATCTTCAGTCACCGATGCGCCGCCGACCCGTTCGGACCGCGCTTTATTATACATGATATGTAGTAGATCGCAAATAAATTCAGTCGGTGAGGTAACTCGGCCCCGGAGGGTCGCTAGGGGGGAGGCTAAGCAAATGTTAGGCTTCGAGGAATATGAGGGCCGTCGGCTTCGGCTCCATGTTGCTCTTTTTCGCCTCCACCACCAGGAACTCGATCTCCTCGCGGTCGCGGCGCGCGAACGATTCGGCGATCAGGCGCGCCACGTCCTGGTGCTGGAGACCCTCGACGCGGGTGCCGTCCACTTGCAGGATGAGCTGGCCCACTTCGAGACCGCCTGCGTAGAAGGCTGCTCCGTTTTCCTGAAAAAAAAGAAAACAATATATTCCATCTATATCAATAAAATCCGTAAATTCAAAAGTACCTATATAACCGACAAACGAGTACGGAGACCTATGCTTATATTGATGACAATATTTTGGACTCCTCAAATCAAACATAATATTAAAAATTCAAGAAAATTAACCGATTCTTTTTCGAAATACAGGGTATTTATTGAAAAAAAAATGCATTTTTGCAAGAAACTTGGACTGTATCTTTTTACTCACCCTTTATATATGAAATGACTATGCAACGTTCTTAACATTGAAGAATGTTTGTTATATATTATATGACATGCTCTCCCCTATCCGATTAAAAAAACTAGGGGTTAACGCACCCCTATTTTCGAACCACCCTGTATATAAAAAAAATGTCAGTTAACTTCGATCGAGATTGAAGAAGTTTATCCAGACTCATTTGGATCTTTAATTCTCATGAACGAATTTACACTGGTTGGTTTAAAATTAATCGAATTGGATTTTTCTTTGCTAACCCTGTTGTAGAGCACGAAACGTGAAAATATAATGGATACGAGAGCCAGGTGACATTGTACCGTCATTCAGGCATGTTATTCCATGAATAAATTTGCGTTTTGTCAATTCTCGGAGTTGTTAAAATTCTGGGCAGAGAGCTTCACTTTTCATCTTTATCACCCAGTATTTCGAAAACTAGTAGGCCGATTTTTTTGTGCCTGTGGATACTTTTGCCGAGGAAGTCGAAATCTACAACATACCAAAAATTCAGAGAATTTAACCGAAATACATTTTCCATAAGGAAAGTGCGGGGTCCTTTGGAGGATATGTATAAGACAATAAACTGCATCTTTTGACAAGTATCTCAACTTCAAGCAACTTCCGGTTTGACCGGTTTCACCAGAAGTGACATAAAATTTCGATTTTTAAACGAGACACCCGGTATATTTTCACTTCTCTTGTCTCCATATAACATAATGCATTCAACCATGTGTTATTTGTCACTTTTTGTAACCGAATTTTATTTTTAATTCGAAATATGTTTTTTATTCTGAGGGCAATGGATATCTTCATATCACTAATAGTCCCAAAATTTTGATAATAATACAACTTTACTCTTTTGAAAATGTAACAGTAAAAAGTACATGACTGTATTCAGAATGTCATGTGGAGACAAAAGATATAGTGTTTCATTTAATAATATACTTCTCGAAAAGTAAGCGGGTTCACGTCACTCCAAAAACGACAATTTTGTCTGTTAACATTGTAATAAAAAAAGAATGATGAGATGAGACATGGTTTCAAAAAACTCTATTTTTCTATCATGATCATATAGAATGGAAATTCATAGTTTTTCGTTTACTTGAATTACACGAGGTATCCTCTTGTTCCTGCAGGATACTGCAAAGTGATCGCTCATTTCGTTAAATAACTCCCAAGCCAGTTTTCTACTTAATCTTTTTGAAAATCATCTTCTGGAGTCTCTAAAGAGTTGCTGATATCCCCCTAGAATCTCAGATTCCACCCTCTATGAAACTACATATACGTGATCCAATTTACTTTAAGAAATCATCATAATACCGTCTTCGCAGTTCTTCCGGTATTACAACCAATACGTCCTGCTAGAAGTGATCTATTTTTATTTGATTACCATTTAAATTTTGCAAAGGACCGGTAAGAATAATTTTTTTGCTTAACACAGCTATTATCGTTGACAGTTACTTACGACAGCCAAATAGATGTCGTCTGTTCAGCGATGTTTTGGCAACGATATATCGTTAACTAACGATAAAGAAATCGATAGAGAAAACGATTATGTGATTTAATAGTTATTTAAGTAACAAGCAATGTAAAGACGTGTTAACATTCGAGGTGAGCGAGTACGAGCCGAGGCAAAGCCGAGGCTTGTCGCTTACCGAGGATGTTAACAGTCGATACATTCCGTGTTACTTATTACGTTTTTCCCGCTGCTTATTGGCATTTTTCAAAATTTGCATGGATTGAAGTTTTTTTCTCACCCTTCCTTCATGATTACTCGTTCCGCTATTTCATTTTGAGTTGCTTGTGCGTGTTCAATATTGAGCTGTTTGTTCCAGTTATACGTTAATAAAATGTCAAATTTCCGATTTACTGTCATTATTTTCTTACAATTAATATTCAAAGAGTCTCATAAACCTGAAAATCGATAAAAATGAAGCTGAAGTTATGACTTGTCAAAGTCAAAGTCATTATTACCCTAGGCATGTAAATGACACTATTAAGTTCCGTTGTCAAGATGAATTAGTAAACGAATGATATAGGCCATTTACCTGTTTTGTTGCTAAGCATGTATGGACTATTCACAGTGTCGGCAGCGGGAAATCGTTATTTAACGGCTTATTGCTTGAAAACGACTGCCAACGATATCGTTAAAAGATAGTGAATAGACCTAAAACAACAGTCGTTATCCTCATCGTTATTGATAATAACCACAAAAGTTATTATTTTGTAATGTTATTTCAAGTGGCATAAAAACTCCCCAATGTCTCTTTATCAAGGAGTAACTCCAGTTGTTAGAGTCGCCGAATACAGAAACTTTCACGCTTTCCTTCCACATAGCTAAAATTCAGGAGGAGAAGTGAAAATTATCAACTTTGTATTATTTCATTATGTTAAGTTCATGTTTAGTTTATGTTTAGTTAATGTTTAGTTAATGTTTAGTTAATGTTTAGTTTATGTTTAGTTTATGTTTAGTTTATGCTTAGTTTATGTTTAGTTTATGTTTAGTTTATGTTTAGTTTATATTAAGTTTATGTTTATTTTATGTTTAGTTTGTGTTTAGTTTATGTTTAGTTTATGTTCAGTTTATGTTCAGTTCATGTTCAGTTCATGTTTAGTTTATGTTTAGTTTATGTTTAGTCTATGTTTAGTTTATGTTTAGTTTTTGTTTAGTTTATGTTCAGTTTATGTTTAGTTTATGTTTAGTTTATGTTTAGGTTATGTTTAGTTTATGTTTAGTTTTTGTTTAGCTTATGTTAGCTTTATATTTAGTTTTGCATATAAAAGGTTTGAGCTTTATTTCGATTAATTGAAATAGCACCTGAGTGACGTAAGATACCATACTGTATCATATAATGAGGAATATTATTTTCACAAAGTGGTGTATCTCATTTGTTAGCAACTTTTCAGGAACTGAACGGATTTAACGTTGCAAGCACCAGCGTAAGTGTACCTACCAATCCAAATACACCTACCTGCAAGTCACAAATTGAGATTTAGGCCAAGCTGTAGATACAAAATAAAAGACGCAAACGGCCTATACTACTTTTTATAGGATAGTTCGTTAATGAAAACCTCGGTTTTCGCGCCAGCAAAATCGCTTTGTGGAATTTTTTAAACAAGAAATAGTGAAAAAAATTACAACTTTTTTGTTTTTTTGCGAATATCTCAAAAAGTATTGGAGGAATCGTTTTACAGTCAATAGCACTTTTGTAGAGAATTATAAAACCTACAAAACAGATTTTTATACGACCGGATCGGTGCCTTTTTCACTGAGAAAATCCGGGAAAACCTCGAAAAAGAGACCATTTTTCAAAAATTCATAATCTTTATAAATCTGAAGCTGCACAAACGATATTGCAGAAACTGATAGATGATAACATGTGGTTCAACTGTGCGCAAGATGTTTTCTGTCCGATGTGTAGTTTTTGTACAATCACGTTATAAACAATTTAAGGGCACAATTTGCAAGATGCGCTAATTTAAGGGAAATCGTATTCAAATTCTGTAAACGGCATCTGGAAGTAGAGATCAATATCTATAATTTGTTTATTTTGGATTTCCACCTGAGCGGCGGAAAATGTGTTGAAAATGCAACTGAAAGTTGATCAAAACGCTTCAAAGTGCGTCCGAAGTCACCCGAAGTCGAACTGAAGTTAATACGAGTTCAGTTCGGGTGACTTCGGACGCACTTTGAAGCGTTTTGATCAACTTTCAGTTACATTTTCAACACATTTTCCACCGCTCAGGTGAAAATCCAAAATATACAAATTGTAGATATTGATCTCTACTTCCAGATGCCGTTTAAAGAATTTGAATAGGACGATTTCCCTTAAATCGGCGCATCTTGCAAGATGTGCCCTTAAATTGTTTATAACACGATTGTGCAAAAACTACACATCGGACAGAAAACATCTTGCGCACAGTTGAACCACATATTAATATCTATCAGTTTCCGCAATATTGTTTGCCCAGCTTCAGATTTATAAAAATTATAAATTTTTGAAAAATGGTCTCTTTTTCGAGGTTTTCCCGGATTTTCTCAGTGGAAAATGCACCGATCCGGTCGTATAAAAATCCATTTTGTAGCTTTTATAAATTTTAAAAATAATCTTTGAGATATTTCTAAAAAACCAAAAAAGTTTTAATTTTTTCACTATTTCTTGTTCAGCGATTTTGGTGGGGCGAAAACTGGGGTTTTCATTAACGAACTATCTTATAAAAATTAGTATAGGCCATTTGCGTCTTTTATTTTGTGTGGGAAAAAACCTCTATAGCTTGGTCTAATTATTGCCCTTATTATTTTCACAAATATCCTACATAATCAATGAAAAACTGTAAATGCTTCTCTGAAAAAGTATAGAATATGAGATCCGCTAATACTCGATTTGAGAGAAGCTCTGTTACTGATGATCCAGACACACATATTCAATGTCAAAATCTATCAACGTTCGACAGTTAGGAACTGGTGATAAAAAGTTGGACGTTAGTTATGACATTCACGTCAGTTTTGTTAGGTGTCAATTTATATGTCAAAATTAGACAATTGTAATTTATGATACAAGTTCTTGAAGTACGAAAATGTATCATTCAAATTTTTTTCTACGGAAGTTATATTGACAAATTGTAGCAATTATTGTTGAATGTTTTATCACATGAAGTTTTCAATTTTCGTCGTACACGTAAAACATTACTTTACGCACAGTTGATAAGTGATAGTGGAATCACAGTTAAAATCATGGCTTATTAGTGGCTCTAGCTTTTCATTGTAATTAATTACCTTTGTAGTTGTGAAATTTCACAAGAAAATTGAAAAATTCACAAATTCATTGAGAAATTATAGTGAACATTTCGGCTTGAGCAGACCCCGAATGCTTGTGAAATTATTATCCTTTGTACTTTTACGTTGTTAAATTACTTGAAACTTGTGAAATGTACAAGAAGCAATGTCTGTGGCAGAGCTGAAAATGTAAGGACACGAAACTATATACTTAATATTATTCAGGACAGATTTCTAACCGAAATTGAACGTTACATTTCCGAAAATGGAAGTGTGTCGTTATAGTAAATGGGAAGTTTTTGCCTTATTTATGAATTTTAGCCGTATTTTCACAACTCGCCGAGAAAAATAACCTAAGATGCAGATGAGAGCAAATTTCTTTTGCAATGCCCCACGAAAACACTTGAAAATTTCAACACTGCTGTAATATTACTGTGTGACATTCTTGTCAATGTAAAATTACAATGTAATATTATTATCAGTGTAATATTACAGTGTAAAATTCTTATTAATCTAATACAACAATCTGATATTCTCATCAAGATGCAAATTCACAATTCATTGGTAAATTAGCAATCAATTTCATTATACCTACTCCTCAGATCTTGTAATTTCAGAGGAGAGTGGGTGAATTACTCGTATTTTCAAAATATGAATTCACAAAGTGGAGTGTGGAAACACAAAAAATGGTGAACTCACAATACATTTTGAAAAAACAACAAGCAATTGATTTTTTATTGCGATTTTACATTTCATTTAGCAATAGGGAATATGCAAGTGATTTAAATTTACTTGATTTTTTTTTACCTTTTTTACCTTTATTGTCTTGAAATTACACATAAACCACTAGTTTATCACTTAGTTTGTATTTAATTCCATAAAACTTTAATCAAAAGCGCACGGAATTCAAATTTGCGAAACGCATCATCATTGGTCTAAACGAAGAATGACGTCACATGGCACATTATTAAATTTATCTGTGTTGATATTCATACTGTGCTTGTCGTCTTTCATAGAATTTTTTTTTATTTATATATTTGTTGTATTTTCCATTACATAGTTCGATTTTGGTCAAGTGAAATTATCAAGAGCAATGACTGAAAGCGGTTTTGTCAAAGCACAATCCGACAATACCTGAACTGATAAGTAGTAATATCAAATAATAGTTTTCCTTTGGTAATTTAGGTGAGGCAGGTATATACAAAACATTTATGCATACAAAACTTACTTCTAATCAATTCACATCATGTTAACTATCGAAATACAATGTACTCACATTGAAATGATCTTCACAATAATGTAAATGTGATATTGGAGATACTTCATCGCCTCTTCTCATAACCTTACACCAGTGTTTACGTATTTTCGCATATCTTGGAACAGAAAAAAATACTTTACTTGGTGTACTTATAATTGTGTTTTGGCATTCCGTTACTAGACAATACCTATAAAATAGTTTTTTAGCATTTACCATTATCGTAATAGTGATTAAAACTGCAAATCCCTAACCTAATTAATAACTGTCAATAGTGTCAATGGCCATAACAATAGAAAGGCTTGTTCATTGAAGACTGCTCTGCTTGATCGAGATCGCTTTTACATATGTTCATCTCTCTCTAACACTTGTACTGCATTTGTCTTATTCATTTATAAAATATCAACTTCAAGCAAGTAGAGCAATCAGAGTACGTCTCAACGAGCGACACTGAAGAAGAACAACACTGATAGCGCCATGTGACGTCATCCACAGTGCGCGAAAATGGAGGCGTTCAAATAGGTCAAATTAAATCGGTATTTTATATATTATTTTAAAAATTAATTCCAAGACTTTCAACAGCATTTATATTTTTACTATGTTGTAACGAAGTAAAAAATTGATTAAACAAATAAAAAAAATTATGCATATTCCCAATTGAGGTTGAGTGGAAGAGCAGGCTTTTTAGAGGTCACTTCGTGTAACCTCTAAATAGACTGAACTCTGCCTTTTGACCAGTCTACATACATTTTATTATAATATATGAGTCATGTGTATTTTGATGACTGTCAATGAAAACGATTATTATAACAATTATTATTAATTTACAAAAAAATGTTTTATTACTGACATATCTCGTGAATTCTACAGGTAATATCTTATTTCACAATATTTCTGAGAAAACACATTTTTTTCAAAACGTGCTTTAAAAAGCACTTGTTATTGTTAGCTTTTTTTTACAGTTATGAGACTGTAAACTTTCCAGTAAGTATCTATGCAATTTTCCATTGTGATCCAAATTTTTTTTTTCAGAGTGTAGTAGAAAAAGTTAATTATTTGTCTTTCATAACGATTATGAGCTGGTTTGCTTTAACAGTGGTAATACCGAAACCAACAAAATGTCGTGTATCAGAATTAACCGTGTATTCAATACTGGTGTCACCGAGGAATGCTCTATTGGGAGGAATTCGAGGCATTGAAACAAAACAAACTGATCCTCCATTGTTCTAATAATCGATGCAACAGGTAAGTTATAAAATACAATCTCGGGCAAAATGAAATAAACGATTTCGCATTATGGGTTTGACCACCAATCGTTCACGCATAGCTGTCGAGAGGAAAGGGAGATCGGTACAAATTACCCAGACAGAGAGAGCACAAATAGGTCTTCGAACTGGTGCATGGCATGTTTGTTGATCGCCAAGTGGGTTTATCATGTCTTATGCATGAATAGTCAGCGTTTTTTTTTGCTTTTTTCAATTCGACAAGATATGAGAGGTTTCTATAAAAAATCACCTGATATTTTTTCTTTGATTTTCTCAAGCAAGAAATATATTCTCTGATGTCCTAGATTTTACTATTTGGCTGTAAGAAAACGACGGTTGATAAATAAGTATTCGATGGTTTCAAATTGCATTATATTTGAAAGCGGGGCATCAGGCTCTAAAATTCTTATTTATCAGACGACATGAGAGTTTTTTTTCATAACGAAAAAGGCCTGAACATCATGGAAGAATAATCACACAGATACCTGAACCTCAAAAAAATCCTGCGACATCAGAAGAGATTTTCCTCCAATAAATAAATAAATTCGACAAATTCAAATAAGGTCAATTGTCAAGATGTCTCTGGAACGAAAACGTTTGGAAACTGTCACTCATAAATCGCTCAGAGAAGCTTTCTTTTCCCCCTGATTGTTCCTGGTCTGTGAGATCACACCAGGAACAACTCCAAGTTACTCGGAGCTACTCCTTGAGACATCTGGAGAGTGACTCAGGTGAACTGGTGAACAGGAGATTTTATTTCACGGCCGTCGACTATCGTACGATACTGGATACGGAATTTATACCTTATATGTTTCACGATCGAATTTTGCTTCTGAAATCGTCGGGTTTTTGATGGAATGAAATGACATTTTGATTCAATAAGATGCAATCAACGTGAAATCTACTAGTAGACGGTAAATAAGTAAATTGAATCATTTTATCAATAATAATATTGTGACCTATTTGTCATGACAATGATTGGATGTGCTTATATTTGTGAGCTAACTTTTTTTAAATGAGATTATCAACTCTTATCAAGAATGCATGAGAATTTTTTTTTTTTAAATTAAGAAGAAAGAAGTCTGTTTTTTTAATTTTCAAAATAAATCGCAGTTTTATCCTTTATTGAAAAAAATAAGTAAATATAAAAAAAATATATTCAGCATACAAACAACAACATGGCTTTCTCCAAGTGAAATTGAATATTTTATATTCCTTCAGAATACACGACCTGAAAATCGCCCTGTGGCCATATTGCTGTGTTCTTCACGAAATGTTTATAACATTTCCCATTGAGCATCTTTCAATTTGAAAGCGATGACCAAAAGCATAAGAAGGTAATTCTGCAATGAATCCACTAAAATACGAAATAACCATCACCTTTCCGAAATAAATAGAGTACTTTTGTGATTTAAATTTGAAGACTTTATGTTTGAAAATAAATTGTTTAAAACCGTTTAGACTTCAAGTATTCAACAGTATGTTTAGCAAATAACGCTGTGATGTCGCGAATCGTTTAAAAACAGCGGCGTACCGAGTGAAAAGTTTAACTCAATGACACATAATTTATGAAGATATTATATTAAAACAAAAAGGGTTTTCATGCTGCAAATTAAACCCGTAACAAGCTCAAGAACTGATGAAGGTTCAGGATCTGGAATTTATGGAACCAAGCGGAAAATAAAACTCTCATTGAGCTTAGACAAACATGCGACGATATTTCATGCAAAAATCGTCGAAATACAGCAATGCGCTAAAGAGCTAATGAGGCACGAGTTTTCAGAAGAAACCATTGTCACTTACTCAGAAATCAAGTCATACCTCAAAACTTGTTTGGAACTACATAGACGTTCTAAAAGAGCTAGGCAGTCAAAACAGACTGACCTTAGCCTAGATACTAGCACATACAGGTTATAGAGGAAATGAAGAACCCAATTCACTAGCCCAAGAAGGAGCAAACAAGGCCCTGATTGGCTAGAACCATTTTGTGGTATAGCAATAGCTGTACTAAAAACAAACAGCAAATCATGGATCTAACAAAAATATCAAGAATGGTGGAATAATTCACTAGGGATGAGACAGGACAAGGACAACCAACATTCACAGAATATCTACTTGCCACAAGATAAGCATTACTGGAATATAATAGTAGAACTTCTCACAGGGCTCAACAGACATATGAGTACAATCGTCCTGGCAGAAGAAATGCTATGAAGGTTCTGTCAGAAACAAAAGGAAACGTTAGTACACAGACTATTCCATTGCGAGGGCTTTACAAGGATATGATTTCTAACGCTGGGAGAAGACAAACCAAGATCTTCCAGATACATGGAAGTTTTAAAAACGAGCCCATGGAGTTTTGTAAGGGCTAGATACAGAACTTTGAGCGACTTCGAGGGCTCTCACAATAGATCTCAAAAGGTTCCGGATTAGGGCCTTCAGCACGAAAGCTCCAAACTAATGTGATCTATAATCTTATAAATCTATAATCTTATAAATCTTATAATGATTTGATTTTAAAACCCGTTTAATATTATTGAGGCACTCAAAAAATCGTTTAAATCAGACAACAAATATAAAAGTTACATTGGTGCCCAGCTTTCAAATGTCTTTATATGGTTCGATAGATGAATAATAACAAAAATGAAATCACTTCACTTAATGAGAGATATATGAACTAATTGAAATTTTTGTGAAGCCGCAATGCAATATTTGATTATTGGGAGACAAAGGCAACAAGAACGTTCTGTGTGCATTGAATTGTCCGCTACATCCACCATTTCATATATTTCGAAATTTACGAATGCATGAAACAGTTTGATACGCCTATGGAGAGTCGCTGTGGTTTCAGCTATTGTTTCACCTCTTATTTATTCTGTAGTTTTATGCTTTATATGCCCTTATTCACTTGGGTGGTCTTATGATAACTAATCATAAAGTCTGTCTGGTGATTTTATGCCATATTTAGTTCAGTGAAGACGGAGAACAATTCGGAACTGATTTACATTTTGGGGGTTGATTCCTCTCACGTCTTCCTGATAGTTCCAACAATTGACAGATCAAGAACTAGATTTTCAGGCGGGTGTTAAAGGCCAATTATTATATGTACCACTAAAATGAACTAGCAATAAGGAAAATAAGGAAACAGTGCCCTGGAAAACCTAGTTTTTGTGTCAAATGTTTAGAGGATTTTCAAGAACTTTAGATTTTCGTCAGTGTTTTTGACATATATGTCAATTTTTGTTTGAACGAACTTATTCTCGGGATCCCGAGATTAAAGTTGGGATCCCGAAAAGGAAGTCAGGATTATAAAGAAGAATAACTTTAGCCCTCCAGCGCCCCGTAGTATTCGGTAAATTGCTAAATAATCTTTTGCTTATGTCATCCAAACAAATTGCTTCATTTCAGTAACATATGACGAAAACGTATCTGATATGAACTTGTCCTTGTGTCACAGTGCAATTATTGTACTTGTCAATATCATCCGAATCCAGGTGAGTTTTCATATAAGTAGCCTATCGTACCTATTGAACCTGTTAATGATTGCACAGCTTTTTTTGTTTGATTGCAGATATTTCAAATCTTTGGTTATGATGAACAGCTGTTTTGTAGTCGTTATGTAGTATTTCAATAAATATTTTCTACCTATTGTGAAAAGAAGCCTTCATCATTGTCACCTGATTATTTACGAATCAATTGTAAGAATTGTACATTTCCTGCTATTTTTTCCCTTCGTAATCCATAGCGTGTTCACTCATTTTAACTTTTTGAAGAGGAAACGCAGCAGGGAATGCATTTGACACTGTTCAGGATTACATTCAAAATTGGAACAGTGTTTAGTTGCTTTTCAGCACCAAATATATCATTTGTATTACTCCATAGGTTTTTTTTTTCATGTTTTCATTCAAGAGTGTTTTATAATGATTATGTTTCTGTTCTTTCAATATTCTGTTCAACTTATTTTTGTATTGTTTATATTCACGTCGCTGTTGTTCGTTTCCGGGTTGCTTCAATAATGCAGAATACTGAATTGGTCGTCGTTGTGAACCTTGAACTCATTCCAATTTGTATCGTTGCTGAGATGTATACAAATGTTGAAGTTTTTTGTGCTGTAAATCCCTCCAAAGCTCTTCTTAAGTCTCAATAATTTTCGGACACATTGTAATTTAAACAAAATAAACTCATAGTCGGAAAGTCCAGCATCAACTTTATAGCTGATTTTGTTTGTATTATGATACATCCTGTGTTATGTTGTCATGCTAATGTTTATTATATTCGACAATACTGTTTTTGAGAATAATCACTGTAAATAATTTTTCATAAAAATTTACAAATTACAACTGCAGGAATGTAATTGTAATCAGTATATTATAATTACATTTCTGTGATTACAACTTTCTTCTTTAATTTAATAATTTCTACCAAATAAAGATAAAACACATTTGAATATATTGAGTCCAAAATCGAACTGGAACAGTTAGAAATACTAGGAGGATCACCCTGTATATACCTGCACAGTTCGACTTCTTTCATTCTATCATTCATCTTTTCGATGACAAGCAAAAAAGAAGTACCCGAACGTCAAATCATAGCTTGATACTGTTGTTCGTTAGCGAGAAATCTATTATATCTCAGCGGTACTACATAATACTTTTAATAACAGACGAGTACAATAACTAAGCATAATCTCATTACCTGTTTTACCGGTGACCGTTTCCTTTTATTTTTGTTTGCCGTCTCGTCTGGGATGCATTCGAAATTGAATTAATTCATTCACTTTGTGATATTGCTGTATATGATCGGGTGGGAATGACCATTATCATGGACGAGAAAATTATTATCATCGGGGTTGTAAAATGATTCGTAATTGCGGGTTGAGAGACACAAACGAGTGGTTTCCACTTCTAGTGGACGTGAGATGAAGGTGGCTGATAGAGCTGCCAAGAAATGGGTGTTGACCCAGCAGGGATCCATAATCTTCGACGACTTCACCATTTTCGGCTGTCAGGCGGAGAGAAAGGTTATATTCGATGAAAAGAATTGATTTGTTTACCACTGACAAACTGATCGGTACCACAGTCATTGAAATTCAAGTAATTATACTTGAAAATGTCTCAAATAAGTCACATGGAAATTTTTATTATAGTTGCAAGTAAAATTTGCATCCAAGTGAAAATTTGCATACTATGTGGTACAAGTACATACTTTATTAGATACAAGAAAAATTAGATTCCTGAATTTGGTCACTTGCTGTTATTGATGTAATTTGACAAACATAATGTAACCTGCCGATATTAAACTCTTTAATAGAAGCAAACTTTTCATTTTATTATCCTAAATCTACCTTCTATTTGCAGTAAGTGTTCAGTTTGATAACTACTAGTGACAAGTAAATTTCTTTTTTTGGCGGCATCAACTACTAGGTTATTAGCCGCGTTCTCCAAAGTATTAACTTTATCAAAGTTTATTGATAATATCTGCGGCATGCAGAAATGCTACTAGATTACTTAAAGTTGTTCTATCGTCGCACAAGATTTCATTAATTCCCCCATTTATGTTATGGTGTCTCCTGGTTACTTCATGTTCCGGACATTCTATGAGTTAATGTTGTACTGTTAGTGGGGTTTGGCATGTACCACAAACAGGTTGCTGCTCTCCCAAGAGCAGATAGAGGTGTGTCATTTTTGTATGGCCAATTCGCAGACGTGTGAGAGCAACTTGTTCTCTTCTGGTTAATTTCAAGGGGAAGATTCGCTTTTGCACACTCCGAAATCGATATATAGGTGGTCCGAATGTTTCTATGATCATTCCCATGCAACCAAGCAATTGCAGAGATAACCTTGTAGGAACTCTGCACGGAAATTTCATCAGATGTAATTCAATGTTCGTCGTGGCATTAGCCAGGAAAGTAGTTGTTTTCTGATGGATTTTCGATCCAACTTTTCCTATTGTATAGGATATTAGCAATGAGCAGTCCTCCGGACATCTTATGCCTCTTGTCATAAGCTCATTGTGAACTACAGATTTCTTTCCGTTTGCACAGTTGGTTTGAATATTTTCAGTTTCGCTTCAGTTTCACTCCAAAGATGCTGCCAGTCGTTTTCTTCTTTCGTTTTGTTCTGTTTCTTTAGATCGTCTGGGTGGAGCGGTAAATCTTCGTGGTAGTTGGAGTTAGCAGCTAATTTTGCTGCATTATCTACTTTCTCGTTGCTCTCTATGCCACAATGGCTAGGCACCCACATGAAGCTGATAATTTTACCGCTTTCTCTCATGATATGAATTCTGGCAAGAATAATCATAACAAGGGGGTCAAGGGTAAATTTATTTTGAAACGATCTTATGGAGCTCAACGAGTCGGTACAAATTAAGAAGTGAGTATCATTCCGTGCAAATTCGCAGTATAATAAGGACTGATAAATAGCGGATAATTCTGCTGTATATACACTGGTCGATGGATGCATCGACCAGCTATGAAAATGTTTATCTATAAGGAATGCACATCCTACCCCATTTTCGATTTTAGATCCATCTGTGAATATTTTGCAGTAGTTAGGAAATTTGCTGATGTTATTATAGTAGATCAGTTTGTGTTGTACAAGTAAATTTACTGTTAATGAAGAATGATTTACTCTCAAATAACTCATATACTTAAATCTACAAAACAATAATATTAGTTGCTACTATACAGTATTCTACTGCAGCAATATTTTTTGATTATTATAGTTATTTTACCTTTAATAGATTTCATTCCATCTTTGGTATCAGGATACACCAGACTCTGAAATACTCACTTGCCCTCAGTTTACAGTTATTAATTCTGCAAAGAAGGATCATTTGTATATATTTTATAAAGCCTTATTTTCAATACATTCATTTCAATCTCAAATTCACAATGAAATGAATGGTTTGGCTGCTCCAAGGAAGCAATGGTTCAGTTTATACTCAGAGAAAGTGTAATTTGCATATTATACAGGCTAGCAAAATACACTACTCAAGAAAAACTGAAGATAGAGATTGTGGTTTTTATGAGAACTATTTGTTGATCTGGAAAGAGGTACTCAACATTTTGATGGTCCTTTTAAAGAAATCATCTCCTCTTGCCATCCTTTCTGGATCACCCAGTACAACCTGTTCCAAAATCTTGAATTTCGGAAATTTGTTGAATCTGTTTATAGTCAGTATGAGTGAATGAACAAGCAGGCAAGCTAATGTCTTTTCCCATTACGATCTTAACAAATCCAAGTTATGTAAAACATAAAGTAAAATTCACATTCTGAAAATTGAAAAAAAAGGCAATGAAAAGAGGACATGTGAATTTTCGATATTTTTATTGAAACAAAACTGTTGTTCAAACTTTTGGAAAATTCTCCTGGTCCTATTATACATAAAATGTCAATACTCTAGAAATGTTAGGTCAAAATCCACATTCTACATACCAATAAGTAAAATACATATATCAAACTAACACTATTTACACAACTCACAACAGTATAATTCCGGCACACGTCCACACACAACTACTAACTCAAATGCTGGAATTGGAATAACGCCAGTTCTGCGGAAAATGTGATGAACACCCCCTAACAGGTGAGACGGTTACTCCCGATTGAACCGAACTGGTCGAAAATCGACTAGTAGGTGAACACGTTACATTTCCGTAGGAACAGCAAGTTCTACTGGAAAATAAATTGTTGTTTTATGCCTATAACACGAGTTTCTGTCGTAATGATGTACTTTTCAGAATCCTAAAGTTGATAAATATGAAAGTACACTTTTCCAACGCTAGTAAAATATACACATTATACAAATTGAATTATCTTATGTTCGAAGTAATTGCTATATGTAAACAATATGTAAACAATATTGTTAAGAATTCTCATTTTTCTAGAGAGAAAATGAGTATTTTTTAAATACAGGTATTAATTTTCTCATCACAATAGAAGAAAAGTTAGGAAACCATTTTATTTGGACAATTTTGTTTCGTGCAAGCACATAATGAAATGCTGTAAGGTAAAGGTTCCTGTAATTGACACTTTGAAAAACAAAGACACATTTATTCATTGAAAATAGTAAATAATTTGAAATACTGAATGTTCAGTTTTTCCAGTACTTAGTACATTATCCATCAACATCTAAGGAACAATCGAACCCTCATTTTAGCCGGTCCAGCAACAGCCATAATAGGAGAGCCTAACTTTTTAACAATCCGATCATTTGTTATGACATTGACATCATTTTCCTTCAATTTAAACTTAGTGTCTTTTGCTGACAACCATGAAAAACCAAATGGCATAAGAGACCCTAAATGCTTATTTTAATAAATATAAAGACAAAAATGGAAGCTTATAATTCGACTCTACAAGTTGAAGTGCCATACAATAGTACAGTGCGAATTACTGGTTCCATTACATTACTCGAAAGAGAAAATAGAAGGAAAAAATTATGAGAATGGTGGATTCATGCAGCAGTCATAAGTCATAAGTTTTAAGTCATAAGGAAGAATACTCGTCATTGATTGGTTGAACCGTTTATTCCAACCAATCATTGACGAATATTCTTTCTCATGACTTCAAACTTATGACTTATGACTGCTGCATAAATCCACCATACTGAAAACTGGAATATCCAAGTTCAGGGATAAGTGTGAATATATCCACACTTTCCTGGCCACAGTTTCTGACGTAATGGCTGTCGAAGTTGGTATTTGCATCAGTGTCATTCTCATACACTTCTGTATTTCTTTGAACATTTTGTCATTTTGAGAAAGTGGAAAGATAAAATTTCCAAAAAACCATGTCAAGAAACGTCCTTCACAAAACCAAAATTTCATTCAATGTTTCACTTCACCACTTTCAATGATACTACTTTCCAACGCATCTACAGAAATGAATATAAAGCCGAAATGTATTATTTCGTAAGTATATCGACTGGAACAAATCTAATAAAACAGAACGTTGGAGTAAACTCGAATGTATTTTCCTCTTTATACGCAGAGAAGCCCTTTTATGCGGAGTTCATTCATAGCACCCTATTTTCTACGAATTTTGTATGCAGCCTTCAGTTGAATTGTAAACTGCACAAAACGGATCAAACAGGCATTATCATTCAAATTAGCATCCGCAACTGAATATGATGAAACTACCGTACCGAGAATTTTTTGTTTCAGTTTCAGTTGAACAATGGTTGTATTTCAAATATTTCAAATTAGTATCACCGCAAACTGACTCTTGAATCATCAATTCAAAGGACCCCGCATTTTGGGTCCGGTGCATTTTTTTGAATTTTTGGTATGATGTAGTCCATGTAATTCTCAACCAATGTTACCATTGCGCCAACCCATAAAAATGAACAATTTTGCTGCTAGGGGGCGTTGAAATCACCCCTTGCGCAGAAATGAATCGTCGAATGTTTAAATATGTCTAAATGAGGAAAATAGCAATTTTTTAAGATTATCCCCCCCACCTCTCAAATGACACAAAACGAAAAAATGTCGGTGGATTTTTCTGAATTTTTAATATGATGCAGCTCAAGTTATATTAATTAGAAATTAATTGGGCGACAAATCCCAAAAATGAATAGTTTTGAAGCTAAGGGGCGTTGAAATCATACCTTGCATTATTATAGGCGGAAATAATAGCTTTACGTATTTTAGTTTAGATTATGCTGATGAATTGTGTAATTCTTTATAAATTAAAAATCTAAAACCTCCCCATTACCCCCTTCCCCTATTTTAAAACATAAAAAAAAATTATTCCGTACTACTTGTAAATGCTTTATTAAAATAAATGTTTTAATCAGCTGAAATTGAGGAAATCGTACAGTTGTTTAATTTCACCTTCCCTTCCCTTCAAAAAAATATTGGTGGAGTTCGCTGACTTCTTAGTAGGGCGTAGTTCATGATTTTTGAATGTCAATTAATTGGGCGAATATCTTGAAAATAAATAAAAATTAGACATCCACAATTTGAATTTGAGGTGGTGATTGAATTAAATTTTTTCGTGTTTTGAAATAGGGGTTGGGGGTAAGGGGGAGGTTTTAGATTTTTATGAAAATTCACACAATTGTTCGGCATAAAATAAAACAAAAATACGTAGAGATATTGTTTCCGCTTATAATAAAGAATAGTCTATTCTGAGCAAGGTATGATTTTGGAGCCCCCTAGCATAAAAACTATTCATTTTTGGGGTTTGTCACCCGATTTATTTCTATTCAAAATAACTTGAACTGCATCATATCAAAAATTCAGAAAAATCCACCGAATTTTATTCGTTTTGTGTCATTTGGGGGGTGGGGAGATAATCATAAAAAACTGTTATTTCCCTTATTTAGGCATATTTAAACATTCGACGATACATTTGAAGGCACTCGAGAGATATTTTTTTTTGCGTTTCGTAATAGGAGTTGGGGGAAAAGGGGGAGGGGGTATAATTTTTTTATAAAACAGCACAATATTGTGCAACATTAGCAACAATAAAACAAGTGAAAATATTGTTACCGGGTTCAAAAATAAATAGTCTAATCTGCGCATGGGATGATTTCAACGCCCCCTAGCAGCAAAACTGTTCATTTTTTTAGGTTGGCGCAATGGTAACATTGGCTGAGAATTACATGGAGAACATCATACCACTGGGACCCAAATTCCATAAGGAGTTTGCGGGGTCCTTTGGTGTTACAAACAATCTTTACAAAACTTTATAGGTAATTTTGAAATGATCATTTGCGATATTGGTTTTGGCAAGAATGCGGTCTTCTTCATTGAATCGTTTTCACAAACTAATATAACTTTGCTGAATCACCGTAGAAAAGTTAGCGAGCCGTCTCTTTTTTTGTAGATATTTTCATGGCAGAAGAGCAATTCTCTCGTTACTAATATTACAGAGAATTGCATTTGTCATCACCTTATATAGACACATTCCTAAAACTTCGTTTTTCGGCAACCATCCGGGAAGTGTTCACTTTCCGTACACTTTTTTTAGGAACATAGCACTTCCCGGACTAGTCTGGGAAGTGCTCGAATTTTAATATAAATATTAATATAAATAAGAATTAGAATGTTTCTGTTTCAATAAATAATATAAATAAGAACTAAAATGTTCGACATATTCAAATTTGGAATTACAGCCAGGGTAGTTTCCTCTTGTCAAAATTCAATTTTCTGTTCCTCTCCCCCTGTACAACGTTTGGAAATTTTGAATTTTGATGACACGGATACAAGTGCAACAATTTTCATGAAGAATAAAATTTTCTGACAAATCGATAATAAAAAAGTTTCCATATGGTGCAAATTTTTTAAACTCACTGTATATAGTCACCACCTTTCGATGGGCAACCCATTTTAGGCGTATTCATCTATTTATGTAACTTCATAAAAAGTATGTTTCATCCGGTTAACAGATGGGTGAAGGTCGACCTCTCTTCGTCTCTCATACTAAATGCGTCTCATTGATTAGTTATTCTACATGGTTGCCGAGAAAATAGTGTACGCAACACGACCGAAAACAGTTTTTTTGAACTCGCAGACTTCCAGGACTTGCTAACACTCGTCCTAGAATTTGGTCCACTCGTCCAGAAAAACAGTATTTTCCCGACTTGTTATGTAAATTACTATTTCAGGGCGTTCTCCTAAAGAGCAGCAAAGCATTGTTTCTCACCTAAGAAAGTATTTATTCCTTTAGGCATATAAATTGGAAATTCAATAAAAATAAAACATTCCTACCTGCGTTTCCCTGTTCTCAAAAAATTTTTCTATGCCTGAATTCACTATTCAGGCACAGATAATTTCAGAAGTTAGCGAATTTTTGTAAAAGGTGTATATTTTGGGTTTTAGTGCAGTAGACTTTTAATTTTCAGGGTAGGTTCCCTAATTTACACAAATTACACAAAGACAAGAATCGTTGAAAAAAATTAAGACATGAAACCGATTCCCGTTTCATCTAGGTAGTATTTGCTCTTGATTCCTTTTTTTACAAAAAGATCGAGAAACCAAAGTTTTCCTTGTATGCGACTCTAAGAATTCAAATAAAATCTTGTGATACCTACTTTCAGAGAGATCCACTGAAAGAAAAGTATCTACCCACCGAATCATGTTCCAAAACAAAAGATCATCGACCAGAGGAAGCAAAAATATGGTAATTGAAAATGTACCTATTGCCATAAAAACGAACTACGAAAAGAACTGTCTACCATAGTCCAACCTGTCCAGGAAATTTGTTCCTGTGTTTTCAACTACGCCTTTCCAAGTTCCATAAAATTTTAAATCAAGATATAATTTATATCTATCTATCACAAGTTCACCAAAGCTGCTCAAACACTGTTGAATGTTCGTGTAGCATTAGTATTTCATGAAAAATGGGCTGATTGATGATGACAGATTGAGACCAAATAACATTATTACCAATGTTTATATAGAAGATAGGTGGTCAACCTTATGGGATTATAATTGGATCAAAATGGATGCGACATGTAGATGGCGATAGTGAGCTCGCATCCAAGTCATGTCGTAACTTCAGTGATCTGGCCTCCAAGTCATGTCGTAACTTGATTGAAACAATGGGACAGCATTAAAATCAGGGTTTTTTGAAGAAACCTACATTAAAATGACGTCAAATATTCAAGTTTGTAACTAAACACGCTAGATGACACTCGCGTTTGTGTCCAACACCAATTACACAGGCATTGACTAACTATCTTACTTCTATATAAACAATGATATTACCATAAACTTTTTTACACATTCATATTAGGCTAAGAGCTAACAACGTTTTCGAGAGATCATTTCAGGTAGGCCAATTTTTAGATATGCTATCTCTCTCACTCTCCCGGACGTCATACGGGCTATCTGGCTGGTGGCAGAGGTTGCGTTCATCAGTGCGCATCGTACCTGTACAGGTAAAATATTGATTTTTCAAATAAATTCAAAAGTTTTTTTTCTTATTTGTTTAATTGAACACTGACACATGAATCAATTATTGCCAGATATTTTTATTGTTGTTCAAACAGTGCCAGAGGCCAATTTTAAATAATTTTTTTTCAATATTTTAGTCCTACTGAAATTTTTAAATTATGTTTAAGTATCTACAAACCCAAAATTGATTTGCCAAACGGTAATTCGGTTGTTGAACCTCCAGCCAGACATATTTAAAAAAGGAAAATGACTAGTTGCGCAAGCGAGATAAACGACAGCAGCTGTTTGCAGCGTTGGTCGACAATGCGTTGATACGCATGCGCTCAAGCCTCACAGTGGATCATGTTCTGTGGGGTCTGTGGAATCATGTTGAAAACTGAAGTTGGTGCGAATGCGTAGATTCTCAGAGTACGAACTACAATGTCATTAGTTGCCGACATCATTATCAAAGGTAAAATTTAAAAATAAAATACTAATAAATTTCTTTACCTAAATATTACGATTTTTCTCTTTCTATTACAGATACTAACTTATTGAAAAACGACAACACTTCAGAAGACGATGATGACAATGACTATGAAAATGAGAGCAGTGATGATGAGGATTATCAAGATGCTTCCGTTTTTTGCGATACAATTATGGATTAAAAAATTATATAACTTTAATTTTCATGTAACCATCAGTTTTTGTTTATCATCATTTTTGATATTAATCATGTTTGATACCGTAATAATAATTCACAAATTAATTCAAAGGTTTTTAGTCCTTTTTCTGAAATTTATTTGGCAACCATTTCTAGACCAAGCAAAATATTGATTCAGTTAAACTAAAAAAACACCTTCTCTAATGTATTTGAAAAATAAATATTTTACCTGTACAGGTACGATGCGCACTAATGAACGCAACCTCTACCGCCCGCCAGATGACCCGTATGACGTCCGGGAGAGTGAGAGAGATAGCATGTCTAAAAATTGGCCTACCTGAAATTCTTGTTTTCCCGACGTTGCTAGCTCTCGTACTATACTGGGTGTCCCAGAAGTCACGCACCCCATTGTAGGGATCGAAAGAGAAAAATATTCTGAGACGACAAGTCCTTAGCAATTTTTCAATCAGATGCATAGATAATTAATTATTAATTAATGAAAGTGATAGAAGCAAAAGCAGTAAAAGACGCGAGAGTGAGACGCCAGAGCTGCTGCCGGCTCCTCACGCAATAGACCGAGAGTGGGGACGGACCAACCGTATACGGCGGACGTACGTGCTCCTGATTGGTCACTTTCATTAATTAATTATCTAGGCATCTGATTGAAAAATGGTAAAGGACTTTTCGTCTCAGAATATTTTTCTCTTTCGATCCCTACATTGGGGTGCGTGACTTCTGGGACACCCAATATATGCGTATTTCGATGAATCGGAATAGAAATTTCACCAATGAAGATGAATTGGTTAAATTGTTCTCCCCAGCATTTCAAATCGAAACCTATCTTAGATTCTTACATTAATATTGATGATCCTCGGCAACGGATGTTTCGTGTTCGCTCCTCCCTCGATAGCGATTCCCAGTATCGGTTTCGTCTTCTTAACGGTTATCCTCAGGTTACCTTCCTCGTCCTGGACGACCCTGGCAGGATCTCGCAATTCCGTCATACCGTCTCTGGCCAACCTCTGCATGGACTGGTGCCGCCTCATGCCACCTTCACCTTCGAGCATGTTCTGGTCGTCTTTCATGTCGAAACTTCTAGAGAGTTTATGAGCCAGTTCCTAGAAAGATGTGTGGTATTAGATATATGTCTACCATTTGATAGATTTCAAAGAGGGACTATTTCAATGACTGAATGTCCAAATGACTTGTTGGTTAATTGAAAATTTGAGAAAGAGCTAACATCAAACCTTAACATATTTTAGTGTGTCAATAGTTTTTTAAGTGACAAGTGGTATATAAACCTTATCAATGTACGCATGTGACAATTGCACGACGAGACCGTATCCTTCACAATCCCCCCTACAACTGCGTTGAGCTAGCTCGTAAGGACAATCAGCTAGAAGCTTTTGGTGCTTCCGCCTGATGCTAGGTCATTGCTGAAGAGCTTCAGAGATATTATCGAGTTAACAGGTGCATCAAATACGCAGAGTAGAACATATTCGGCGGATTCGTTGCAACATAGAACAGTCAGAACTTTTCGTTTGGAATTTTTGAAGACAGATGGCGTGATACGCGTTAAAACACGTTGATTTAATTCATAGCAATCAAGGATATATGGCAATGAACTGAGACTTAATTTGTTGAATAAATGACAGCAATCATATACTTTCAGGCGCCAAATAGCAGCCTCTGAATCTATTGTAGAAATGTTTGTACCCATATATAATCAAAATATGGAACCATTTTGACAGGCCATTATGAATTACTGAATCATCGGATGGAATTTGGAATAAGCTGAGGTAATCGGTGACATGGTTCTGGTCAGCTCCCCTGCTATACCATGGTCTCTAGTATCAAAACTGCTGTTTTCTTCCCTTGCTTCGTTTTTGCTCTATCCAGTTCGATGAATTCACAAAATCACGACCTCCTTGCTATCTTCCGGAGCATAACTAAGGAACCAACGATATGGTATTTGAGCTCCTCTGAAGAAGCATTCCTTTGCTAGTTTTCACATCAAGTTATTACTGATTTTCCTGAGTCTATTATACCATTACCAGGCCAGTTGGCCTGAGAGCAACGTTATTTTCTTCCAAGGCATCTCACGCTCCTAAATAATATAGGGTGTTCCTTTCAACGCGCTGCTCGTCCTCAGGACTGATACTCCAATACTCTCTACGCATGAAGTTTGTGGTCATCAATGTTAGATGAAAGTGTCTCTTACCAGGGCTATAGCAGCAGGCTGCACATGTATTTGGTAATATATGTGATCTGAAACCAAAAATGATCTACTTGTCATAACAAACGATCATAAAACCCAGGGTCACATCCTATGCTTCAATGATATGGTGACCAAAGATGAAACAAACTTCGACACAATCAAGCTGCAGGAAATGCAGCGGATAGCTTAACTGGGGTTATATTTACGTGCCCTTCTGCAGAATTAGAAGTGATGACAAACCTTCCGCCATCGCATTACGGTGTAATGAAATGCAGAAATCAGTGCCTTCGGACAGAGCCTGATGGTAAACCTGAAGGCAGAAAATCTGATCGGACATCTGAAGTTTTTGGAGAATATTTCTCCAGATCCCATGTCTTAACCGACAGATAACGTTCCAGTTAGGTACGACTTCGAAATGCAGTTTGAGGTAGGTATCATATACAACCACCAAATTTATTTGCACAGGCTCTACTGATGGATCCATCTCATGGTGATCTCTTGGTGATCTCTTGGTGATCTCTTGGTGATACCCCAACCATCTGTCAAGCAGGAGTACATGTGCCAAAAAGTGCCTGAGGTGAATCAATCTGGATACTGTCAGATAACCAAGCAGCAATGAAAGCTCTGAAGTTTTACACTTGTAAGACTAAGCTGCCATTAATCCTAAAGACAACTGGCAGTAAACAACCTGGCAACAAGAAAGCATACTGCATTGCCAAAGAAGGGGCAAACACACAATTTTTCGACCCAGAACTCTTGTGTGGACTCTCCAAAGTCAAATTGTAAAAATAATTTTGACGCTGGGAAAACGATTAAATTGAATCTCACTAAAATGTGCCAGGACAAAGACAAGCGAAATGGCAAGTGAGCATATCGCCAAGAAAAGCTAAACAGCTTTTCGAACAAGAAAGACTTGAAATTGGCAATGGAACTCCTCACTGGACACTGCCCTATGAGGCATCACCTCAAAAGAATTGACAAATCAGAGAGTGATAATTGCTGCTAATGCCAGAACTCCGATGAAACTGCAGAGCATTTGCTTTGCGAATTTAAATCGCGTTTATGCTGCAAGAGGCTGAAGTTCCTTCAACTCAGGAAAATAGCTCCCAGAAAACTGACAAACTCCATAAGAAGTCTCGGAATCCTGGGCATTGAATAAATTTAGGGACATAAACGACACCAAGACGATATACAGTACGATGCAAATGTATGGAATAAATTCATTATTTCTGAATATAAACATATTTTGGAAAATTCCTAACACGTCGATTTTCTTCACCAATTTGCCAATTTTTGAACCCCACCCTAAATATATAGGGTTATCCGCATTCAAGTAAAAATTACTTTAGTGATATTTATAAATGGGATACCCAGTGTATTTTTCCATATTTATTTAGGGATCGTCATTGCAAATCCAGTGATACCAGGATGGAATTGTGTCAAACGGCAGCGGAGATATGGACAAAAAAATTCCTCGTATGTCGGAATGTCAAAAGTCTCTGTCGCACTCATTGGGCATATGGAGAAGTTTTTTGTTCATATCTCCGCAGCCGTTTGACATAATCCCATCAAACCTAGTATCAATGGACTTGTAATGACGATCCCTAACCAAATATGGAAAAATACAGTGGGTGTTCCATTTTAAAATATCACTAAAGTCATTTTTACTCGAATGCATATTTTGGGTGGGGTTCAAAAATTGGCCAATAGGAAAACAAAATCGAAGTGTTACATACATTTGCATCGTACTGTATATGCGTTGATGCCATTTTTGATTTTCTCAAACACTGATCCTGTGTCCTATTGATTGAAAGATTTTTATTTGCATATGAATATTACCATCCGAGAGCTAAGTTACATAGGTATCCTCAGAAATTTAAAATTTTTGTTCGCTTTTTCTTAATTCGTAACTGAAGATGATACTTTTCTCATCCCATTTGAAAACGTATACCTAGCGACTGATGAAAGCATCGTTACTTCACACAGTTTAAACTTTCACCGCTAGAGGGCTCTTGAAGTCTGTGTAATAACTATTTGTCTTTGAACTAAATTACTCGATATTCCAGAAACGGCCTCAAGGAGCGCTAGTGTTTGGGGGAAGTCAAATTGTCTCTGAATCGAAGAGCAATTTGAAACCATACAATTTCGGAAAAATAAGATTTGAGGAATTATTTTTACTGACACTGACAATTTATGAGAATAGAATTGACGCAGAAAACCCAAAAAATAAAATCACGCCGTGTTCCCTATTATATTTTTTCGTTTTTGAGTTCTAAAAGGTGATACGCTACTGGACAACTGTCTTCATTATCTCCACCTAACTTGACAACACCGTACTACACTGAAACATCAGATGTGTCAATTCTCTAAATGCTTTTATTTATTAACAACTTTCAACTACTGTCCATTCTCACAATTGCATGGCTTATATACTGAAAATATAAGCTTCTAGAAACTCTTAGCAGTTATAGGCTACCATGAGAATAGTCAAAGTTATACCTAGAACAAGAATGAGTGTTTCTAGACGTTTCCATGGAATTCTTCGGACGATTCTATATAACGTTCCACACTGTTTCTAGAATAATTCACGATGTTTCTGTCGAATACCTGTTTCGTAACAATACTAGAATGTCGACATAACTTCAATAATCGACTCCCTCTGTATACCTATTGCAGATACCCGCATTCTCAGACTGAGATGCGTTCAGTCTCAGGCCGATATCATCATTTCGGCGAGTACGAAACTAAATTGCACATCTTAAAAACAATCTTTCATATCCGCCCAAATTGGTACATACACTTTTCGCGATGATTATCACAAAAAATGTATTACGGTCTCGTACCCACGGTGCTCCTTCTCATCTTCGGTACCATCGGTACTTATTGAAACTTGTACAATATCATTATCTCACATGCGAGTTGCGAATAATACCTGGCTTTTCAGCAGCAAGTATAATTATACCCCTTGGTATATAGATATGTTTAGTAGGGAGCTATAACGCGTTTACTTTTTTCGTTTTCGTTTGGTAATCACCAGAGATGGATGTTCGTGAAAATTGTCTAGCAGAACTGTAAGTCGCAACATATATACTTTATATTTTATATATTTCAGCTGTCAAAACGAAAACTTGTCACATAGGGACAACCTGAGAATTGTCGAATATCAAGAGTTTCAAGAATTACATTCGATTAAAAAAATGCGTACGAACCTGGCACTCGAAAGAAACATCAAGAATTCTTCTAGAAATTGCGTGAATCATTTGGAAAACTTCAAAGTATTCCATGGAAACGGCTAGAAACACACATTTTTGTTCTAGATGTCGTATATTCTTACTATCTTACTATATATAGTCTCTACTTTCTTAGTTTATCTAGAAGCTGCATTTCTCTATACAAAGATTCCATTTCCGATATTTGGCACTGGTTGATAGATGAAAGCATTTAGACCAATGGAATATTTGAAGTGCATGAATTCCAAATCGTGGTCTCCTAAGTTATCCTTTAGTGGATGGCAAAGAGACCGTGAAGTTTTAAATTGGAATTGTATGCAAAATATGATATTACTGGATGGAGCCAAAACGAAGCATGGAAAGAGATAAGGAGTTTAGATCCCTGTAACCATAAGACATCAGGGATAAAACCTTATCATATGAGCCAACCAGAACTTTGTCTCTGAATATCTTAGCTTATTTAAAATTCTAACCTTTGATTTCTTCCATTCATGTGCCCTTGAGGCACTTGAGACGGGGGATTCAGGAATTCATATCAGCTTTTGAAGGCACAAAAAGCCAAAATAAAACAATAACAAGCGGAACAAGAAGCGAAAAGAAAGAGCTCCAACAATTTGAAATGTCCAGAAAACAAGAACAAGTGGAGCAAGAGATCAATATGAAACAAGAACAAGGGGTCCAAGAGATCAAGGGGGTATGAGAACAAGCAAGAGATCAAGACTGGCTTTACACCGCGATCATAAGACCCAGAATTGCATATGGCTTACTTTTGTGGTGGCCCTAGATGAAACAGAGATAGTCGAAAACCATCCTTTGTAAAATCCAGAGGATCTCCTGTGTATCACGAGTGGTATGAATAGCACTCCAACCGCTGCTATGGAAATTATCCTAAATCTCCAACCTTTAGACATCACAGTCCTGCGGGAGGCATACAGACTTGAAAAACAGGTAATTGGATAACCCCACCACAAACTGGGCACACCAAAATCATCCATGAAGTCAACATTATCGAACTGGAAATGATATGAGACATCAGACTACATGCTACCACAATACTACGAAAAACATTCAAAACGCAGCTCAAGTAAAACGAAAGGGAGGGGGAGTAGAATCACTATCATCTCGTACACAGATGGTTCAAAAACAGATGAAGGAACAGGAGCAGGAATATACGGGGTGAGGCCAAAAAGGAACGTAATAGTCCCACTTGGCAACAAAACCGCAGTATTTCATTCGATAAAACATAATTATTATGAGCAATCAAGTTGCCTTGAAACTTTGTTGAAATACTATTTGTCAAATATTCTCAAACATATCATGACAATGTCATAAATGATTGTAACTGTCAACTACTGTTCGAACACCTTGTATATTTGTTAAGAACCTTTTAGACCTACATTAATTATGGTCCGTCTATGTGCCCTTTGCGTTGGGGAAAATATGATTTCCAACATGCAGGAAGCTATTGTTTAGAAAAGGCAAGATCGCTTTCGTTTTCCATTTTTTACAATTGTTGCTATTTTTATATTCAAACAAGGAAAATCTATGAGTTTTTTTTTACTTTTTTGTAATTCATTAGATTTAGATTTTTTATATCACGCAAATAGTGCTGTAAACAGTTGAAGGTTGACTCATGTTTTCTAAGAATCGTTCCTTTTTTATGTCCAAAGATGAAAAATGTATGAGTTCTGATTTGTTTATAAATTAGCCATGTAAAATGTTTGAAGTATTCAAAATTCAATGTGTTATTTTAAAAATAGATTTTTATATTAATTATTGGGCACAAAATTTACACTCGATGCGCAATATAGTAACAAATGTTTTTCATCCCACAGTTATGCTAAAGTGGATTGAACGTGAATTTGAAGGGGTAATCCACTTGACCCCCATATAAGAGGTGGAGCGAATTCCTATTCAACAATAAATAATACCAAAAATTGAGGGACGAAATTTTCAACAATATGCTTTTTGTAGAGCTGAAGAGTAGGGCTATAACATATTTTTTTTCATAAGAATGCTGACAAATTTATAAAATACGTTGAATTTTGATACGCTTCAGAACTTTCAGGATTTTTCTATGTCGAGTTTTTTCGAAAGAATTGAGGTGTTCCCTAATTCAGCAGCGCACTGTATATTCATCCAAGCGTCGATGAATTGTATGTGTGATTCTGCCATTCCGAAATTAACATTATGATTATTTTGCAGACGAAATAAACCTGTAGAAAATAAATTAGGCATGAAGAACTCAGGGGCTGATAAATTAAATACTCAGCCCCCTCTCCCAAACTGAAATCCTGTCTGCACCACTGGAATAACTTACCTTCACTGAAACGAATGAAAAAATTCTGAAATAGTCGCTCCAATCATTGGAGAAATATTTATATAAGTATGTCTACTCATCAAAATTCCAAAAACATTAAGCTTCCTTCGTTTCATAAATACCTTCGCTACAATTTTTTTCAAAAAGTGCACCAAAACTCTAAAAAACAACATGCCCCATGCTTTGTGTGGACGAGGAAAGTATCTTGATACCGTTGGTACCTCGATTGCAAAAATATTTTAGTGATTTTTGTGTGATTTCGTGTGTTTTCGTGATAAGAGACAATTCACAACACTACTACATAGAAAAAGAGAAAAAATGCTAAGATGCCAATTGGAAGAGTGTATAAGGTGAAATTTCATTTCAATTTTGGATTTGATAGCTTTGTGTTATTTTTGTTGAAAGCAGGTATAATGGTAAAATTCTAGTGGAGTCTACTTCAGCGGATACTTACTTGTACATTATTTATACAATATTCATGTTTTTGTGTTTGTTAGTGTATTTGTTCAAGTGTGAATGAAGGGGACATTCCTTATCAAACAAATTTTTGAATGACGTTATTTTCAAATTGCTTCTGGATTAAATAACCCATTTCGAAATGGAAGGACTCACTCATCGCGATGAGCAACAAGTTTTTGATCCTTTGTCGAAATACCTTTTGTTTCATAATCTGTTATTACAAAATGGGTCAAGCTATATTTCTTTTTTGTTGTCTACTTCGCTTCCTTGTTGAAAATTATGAAAATATTCATTTGTTTTTGTACAGATGCTCCCAAGCTTGTTTTTTTTTGTAGAAAAAAACATTGGAGTGGATCAATTGTTGCTGTCTTCATTATCTGTGCTTTATGCATAGTTTTTTAAATGATCAGTCAAGTTTGGACTTACTCCAGAAAGGACATTCCAGGTACAACAATTTCTGTTGGAACTACAATTTTCTTCACAAAATGTTAGAATTCAGCAAGAGCCAGACGGCCTGGTACATCAAGCAATAGAGCATAAAATAAGCGAGTTTTTAACAAAAATACTAGTAGGAAACCGACTATGCCATCACATGAAAGACAGTAGTAAACAACCTTTTATTTATAAACTATTATACAAAATAATTAAATATAAAAATTTAAAAATATAAAACAACAACAAAAATTAATTGGCGCTCCGGGGCGACTTGATTGATTCCAGTGGCGCATTTGCTTTTTCAGCTGCAGGAAAACCCGGAAAAACCTGCAGCACCACATCATCTGAAGATCTTGATCTGCCAATGTCCTCTCTCTCATAAAATAAAATGTAGGGTGTCTCCAGAGGCTCCAATAAACCCAAGATATCGTCAGAGCATTTAGAAACAAAACTATCATCAAACTTAAACCAGTCCGTTCCATCTTTCGCCAATGCGTAATAATGGCCACATTCAACGCCGGAACCACAGTGAACAATGACTGCATGAAGATTATAATTGTGGTCTGCTAGATTGAGGTGTTCATCTATTTTCGACTAACAAGTGTCATTCATTAATTTGTTATAAACAAATAACAAAAAACGTGGTTTTTAAACATTGTTCTGGCTATAAAATGAAAAGTAATAGAACAATCTGCTTACTCCTAGGAAATAATTCTAGGTATTTAAAATAGGAACAAAATGGGATATTTTACGACCCGGTCGGATCATTAGTAATGGAGAAAAACTGAAAAAACCGGAAAATTATGGGATTTTTTAAAAAAATTCATAACTTCGCCATGTTTCAAAAAGTAGGATTGGCCTTTCTCATGAAAGTTTGAATCATGTGTACTTTACATGTGCTGCCGGATCTTTAGTTTTGGCACAATTGCAATAAATTTTTTTTGCAGCGTGCCTGGATGCTCTAGTGATAGCCCGATGTCAGTTTCTCAAACAGATTATGAAAGTAGAATTATAGTACTACAACATGTATATTCTCATTTTGCGCTACAATGGTGCGAAATGGGTGAAAATTGCATGCAAATATGACTGAAAACGGCCGAGCCCACGTTAGCTGCCGAGTGGTAGGAGAGTCCGGAAGATGAGGGGAATTCTTTAAATGAACGGGTGACACTTCCCCTCATCTCCCGCTCTCGCCTACCACTCGACCCCTTCCACCAGCTCGGCCGTTTTCAGTCATGTCATGTTTGCAAGCATTTTTCACCTATTTCGCAGCATTTTAGCGCAAAATGAGAATAAATGTTTTGAGGTACTGTACTTCTACTTTCAAAATCTGTTTTAGAAATTGAAATCGGACTATCACTAGAACATCCAGGCACGCTGCAAAAAAAATTCAAATTGCAATTGTGCCAAAACTAATGATCCTTCAGAGCCTGTTTTGTGCACACAGAAAGTGTACATGATTCAATACTTTCATAAGAAGGGTCAACCCTGTTTCTTGAAAAATGGCGGAGTTAAGAATTTTTTAAAAAATCGTGGAATTTTCCAGTTCGTAAAACATTCCATTTTGTTCGTAATTCAATTATCTACAATTCTTTTCATTGTAGCAACCAGATTGCTCTATTAGTTTTTATTTTATAAGCAAAATAATTTTAAAATAGACGTTTTTTGTTATTTAAATATTTATAACAAATTAATAAATGACAGTTGCGAGTCGAAAACATACCAGAATATAACTACAGACTGTCTTTCATGTGATGGCACAGTCGGTTTTCTACTAGTATCTTTGTTGCTTTTTTGATTGGCCTATGGACATAAATTTTTTTTTTTTAACACCCTGCCTCATTTTTCTTTGTATCAGCATGAATCGGAAAGATTGATCAACCGTCAACAGGACATAACTGATAATGCACAAATGTGATGAAATATCATCTCCAGCATGTGATCGTGGTGCCCTAAACTAAAACAGAAATCTGATATCCATGGATTTTTATTCACTTCGATGAGCTAATTTCGTTTGAAATGTATACATCAGATGACAGGTGATTGAAAGATTCAATGCTTGATAACCAAATGATTTACAATATGACCCATCTTGCAATTCTGAATCGACTTTCCAAAAAATAGATGTTTTTGAAATTCAAATCTTTGCCATAATTATGTGACAAAATTTTATGAAAAGATTTTTTAAAGGGGATTGAACGAGTAGTGATACAATAAGTAAACTTGATAAAATTATAATTACGTCTTCACTTATTATTCTTTGAATGGAATACATTTATTTGCATTACAACATCTACGCTTAGGCCTCTTTTATGCACGCGTTTTTTGTCGCTTGTCGCGGGGCGACAGAAAACGCGGCGTTTTCTAAAGGTACGTCTATAAATGTGCGCTTTTATGCATCGACGTCAATCAGCCGCTAGCCGCCTGTGTCGCGGCGTTTCCAAATCCTGACGTGTGGAATTACAAAACGCGTAGCGACAAGCGTTTCAAAGTACATTGATTTCAATTGGTGCTTTTATGCAGCCCGTTTTATTAACGTCATTGCCAACATTTCCCCTGGTTCAAACGCAAATCGCCGTAACAACTCAACATTTGTAATAAAACGGTTTTTTAGCTTTTCACTAGCTCATCAAATGAGCCTGTCGACATACGGTAATAATTAAAGAATTTCTCCGTGTCAAGTCTTAGTTCTTCATGAAATGTATGAAATGCGCCTCTGAGGAGTCTTACTATTAATTGGATGCACATCCCAACGTCTCCGGCGTATTTTTCAATAATATGATTGTATATGAATTACATAACACCCGTATTCATTTTAACACTGCCGCTGTGGTGTGATGTCCACTTATGATCAAATTTGAAAGCAGCACGCGACAAGAAACGCTTGACCTTTGTCCCATTTTTGTTTTAAATAAAAACGTCGCGTTTTCTGTCGCCCTGCGACAAGCGACAAAAAACGCGTGCATAAAAGAGGCTTTAGTATTTTTTGAGACATATTCTGAAACTCTGGAAATCACAAGAATTTAATAAACAATTCTGACAGCCGCACAACATTTGTAATCATTCATATACCGGGTGAGTGAAATTCGAGTAGATGCATAGGGATCTCGGAAACGGTAAGAGCTACAGAGAGGGTTAAATCGAGGCAAAGTTGCGTATTATGAAGCTCATTACTATGATGTTGAAAAATCTGAGCTAGCCTTTTCACTTTCAGAGATATACAGGAAAAAACGAAAAAAAATATTTTTGTTTTTCACTTATATCCGCTTTAATACAACAGGTTTCCAGAAAGTGTTCGCACTTTGTCATTGCAACTTTCGATGGGCTGTGAAACTATGTGAACAAAAGTGTTCTACAGAGTGTTTTTATCCTTGGGCCATCCCTAACTATGAAATTTTAAATACGGACCTGGATTTTTTATCACATTTTTATAGGCTTCAATGGCCATATTTTGTCATGATTGTGAATACCACTTGATATTTCTATTTGAGTTATGATAAACCATGATCATATCTCGTTTCTGAAAACCTGTGAACGGCATCTTCAGTCGTAAACAGAAACGATAATTGATGAATTTAGGACAGTAGTTGTAAAATAAACAATTGTCATGTCCTACTGGAAGGGATCATAAAGTCGGTGCAAGTAATCGAAGTATCGAAATAGATTTCCAAGACAACCAAGAATTGTATCTTTCAATTTTATCTCAAACTAATAAGCATCAGGTTTTGATCAAGTGTGAGCATCATAGGGAAAGATAAAAAAAGAGATTTGTACATTTTTACGATTTTCTGTGATGAAACGAAAATGTTTAACATAAAATTATACACATGTTCAGATATAAATATTCCAAACACTTGGGAGTAATTTTTTATTTGAAAAACTCTCAATACAATAAATCGATTTCATTTGAAAAAGAGATATCTCGAAACACATGAATTTTCAGATTATCCAATTTTCACTGATAATCATGATGAAATATGACCTTTTCAGCCTAAAAAAAGTGATTAAAAATCCAGGTCCGTATTTAAAATTTCATAGTTAGAGGTGGCCCACGGAAAACAACTCCCTGTAGAACATATTCGTTTACATATTTTTACAACCCATCGAAAATTGCAATAACAAAGTGCAAACAGTTTCTGGAAATCTGTTGTATTAAAGCAGATATAAGTGAAAAACAAAAATCAAATTTTTGTTTCTTCCTGTATATCTCTAAAAGAAGAAACATCATAGTAATGACCTCCATGATAAGCAACTTTGCCTCCATTCAACTCTCTCTGTTGCTCTTACCGTTTCCGAGATCCCCATGCATCTACTCGAGTTTCACTCACCCGGTATACATTTTTAACACGAGACTAATAACCAAGTCTGCTTTAGATTCATACAACTCAGACATTTTTTGAATTATGAATGGAACAGCTTTACACACAGAGAAAAAGTACATCTGAACTAGTATAATAATTCTCAAATTAACTCATATAAGTGGCTTGATTATAAGATGTTCTTAGACAATTTATGGATCTGAATGGATGTATCTGCTTTATCGTGTCGACAATATAGTTCTGCCGGTTGTAAAAAAGTACTGAAACTTAGTTGAGAAGAACAATCAGAAGTTAATGTGCAAAGGAGAGACAATGTCAGTCCTTGCAAAACAGTGCTGGTTTCATTCACTAGGAGTCAAGCTCAACTATAAAATGAACCCAGCTAACAAGAGGTTGAATGTCTGGGAACTGACATGAAACAGCCAAATCATCCACTCTCTATTCAGAGCTATAGCGGTAAGCTGGACATGCTGCAGAGTCTTGGGGTGTGAAACCAAAAATGTTCTACTGGTCATACGAAACTATCATCAAACTCATGGCTACCTATGGTTCACTAATTTAGTGGCCAAAGTTGCAACAAACTTTGGCACAAGTCAAGTTGCAGAAAGAGCAGGATCTAGCTTGTCTCACAAGAACAATAGTTTCGTGCCCTTCTGCTGCATTAGAGGTAATGCATTACACCTATGTGTAATGGAAGAAGCAACAATCATTGCCTTCAGATTGAGCCAGAAAAGAAATCTTACCGGACATCTGAAGATTTTGGAACACATTTAATTAGAAACCATGTCTAAACCGTCATATAACATGCCAGTTGGGTACGACTACGAAATGCAGTTTGAAGTGTTTATAAATGAGGAACGGACCTCGACTGGGAAGAGATGATTCCATGTGGTACACTGAAGGTTCCAAGATGAATGAAAATACTGGAGTTGGCGTTAAAAGGACAAGTGTCAGGTTCTCTCAATCCCTTGGTGATATCCTCGCTCTATTTCGAGTAGAACTGCATGCTTTAGAGATATGTGCCCAGAAGTACCTCGAAAGGGGTACCCAGATGGAAAAAATCTACTTAATGTCAAATAGCCCCAAGCAGCACTTAAAGCTCTGAAGACAAACACTTTTGAGTTCGAGCTGACTTGGGAATGTTAACAATCCCTGAGACAACAGACAAAAAAAACACTTCAATTTAGGCGCCACGTCACACAGGTGTTCGAGGCAATAAGGAAGCAGACTGCATTTCCAAAGACGGGGCAAACACAACATTTCCTGGCCCAGAACCATTCTGTGGAGTCCTCAAAGCTACTTGAGAGATGAATTTTGACGCTGGGTAACCGATAAAATTAAATCTCACTGAAATAAAGTCCAAGGATGAAGACAAGCGAAGTCTAGTGAGCCCATCGCCAAGATAAGCTAAACATCTTTGTCAGTTGAATAAAATACTTGAGTGACGAGACTTCTCGCTAGACAATGCCCTCTGGAGCTGTCACCTCAGATAAATTTGCGAATCAGAGAGTGATACTTGCCGCTACTGCGAAAACTTTACTGCAAGAGGCTTAAGTTCCTGGAAGGGGCCTTCTCAACGCCCTCCGACGTCAGGAAAGTTCTGGAATCTTGGGCTTTGTTTGGATTGCGGGTCAAGTACAAAAGATCTAACGAAGTGCTTGTGAGGCCGCATCGCTTTTACAACCTCTTATTTAGTCTAGTTGAGAAATACGGAAACGGAAATAAATAGCGAAGAAACAGAAAAAACACTGAAAAACTACGAATCCCACAAAACACTAATGGGCTAGGACGGAAGAAAATCACAAGGACACCAAAAAAGAGAAAATTTACAGAAATATGAGTAGAAAGCATCAGAATGTGGAAACATTAACCTTTTAAAAAAGTGTATGTAATAAAAAGAAAATATTAAACAGACCACAACAAGGCAGATAAGGAAAGATGAGGAGACACGGGTCCTATGGAAGGATGAAAGCAATAAGTGATTAATTCAGGATATAACTTAACCGACAAAAAAAAACCTGTAAAAACTTCGAGGCAGAATAAAGCAAATAGAACAATACTAATTTTCACTTTATTCTTATACGTGTCGATTTGAATGGTAAACATGTGAGAATGTGAAATATCGATTCAAATGTAGTGGCTTTCCTAATCCTTCAATATTTCAGAAAAATATCAGAATAGTTAATTCACCATTTCATGATTCTTTCATTCAGGGGTCCGAACATTTTCTCAGAAGCAGTTTTTTATTACATGATAACACCATAAAATGAAGAAACCTTAGCTAGAAACAGTGTCGTAATGTACTGGAACCACGTTTTTTTTTAAACTACACTCTGAGAGAACCTATGTTTTATTTGGTTCTTATTGTGATCAACAGCCAGGTTCAGTACAGTTGTACTGTCGATATATTTTCTGCTGATGTTTTCTATAATCAGTTGAAGCGAAAAACTTTTAAAAAATCAGATGCTTCGAGTTGAATAATGTGAAAACCCTTTACACATATGAAATAAAACATGATGAAGTTAAATGAAACCTTGGTGGTACCTAAAATAATTGAAAAGGTTTATATCTAGTTCCATAGTAAATCAGATGCAATGAAACCAATCTTGCCATAACCCTCTGTACTTCTAAATTTTTCAAATCTTACATTTATGATTCATCCCAGACAAAATAACTAAATCTCAACATGTTCCAATTAATCACGGATTCTTTCGTCCAACGAGTGATCGGAAAATTATTTATCCGTTATATTTTTCTCAGTCTGGCTCTCTCACACGTGCACTCATATTAGAATTGTCCAAGTGTTATGAATAAGAAGTAAGCAGGGGTAATAAAATACATCAACATACATATTCAATGTCCACATACAGAGTCTGCTACCCACTCTTAACCGAACAAGAAGTTGAAGAAATATATTCATTAAGATTTATTCTTTTGCTGCGTTGTTTCGACAGGAATGTCCTCCAGGGGAAAGTTGCGTTAATAATTGCTTACATTTCGGCAATTCATTTCTTCTTTCTCACAAAGCTATTAAAACCAAAACCATCTTGAGTGCGGTTGATATATTATTGTGTCAAGTAGTCTTTAATTTTCGACGACTTTTTGTTCTTCAATAAGTTTCTCGTCAGAGCGAAAATACTGAGAAACGATTTGTGATAATTGCATCCAATGTTGTGTCTCTGAACAACAATTAAGTTGGTTCCAGTTTCGTTTCAGATATCACAAAAAATGTCTATATATCCCTTTTCATCAACAGGTTCTCAAGTGTAATGTATTGAATGTCTGGAAACTACGCAAATTTTGAAAGTTATATGGTATGGCCAGATATTAAGTAAACAATACATTTTTGGAAGATTCAAGGGGATTTTTCAAAAAAGTAGATACTTTTTGTGCGAAATTTCTTAGGCCTCTATAAGAAACCATAAGAGAGTTGAATTGCACCCGCAGAATTTGTGAAGGCAACATAAATCAAATGACAACCGATCCTATTGGGAATATTGATACATTTCTTCTGAATATCTAGGGTGCTGAATTCGGATCAATAATATTCGAAATCTGTCTAAACAACAGAAGAAAAAGCATATTATTATGTTGATGCTAGAAACATATGCAAAGAGACAATCAAATCCTTAAAAGAGGCTTACAACACCAAAATATGATCAAAACTAGTTGAATGTCCTAAGGATGTCGCTCGTTTTGGTCTTTTGCTAAATCAGTGTGGAGACATTTCCCCTCCAGCGCGTTTTCTCCCCCACCCAAGTAAGATGGAACAGACGGAAAGATCTCTGCATGTAGTAGTTGGTGGAATTTCTTCCCGCACTCTACCCTGTTGTTCCGAAGGAATCCATTCTACCAACGATTCTGTTCCTTCTCCACATCAATGATTTGTTGGAATTTTCGGGTGATAGTATTTACCCTTCAAACCGCTTTCTCTTCTGAAGATCCGATATCAGCTCGTAAACCAGAAATGAACAGAGGAGGAATGCGAACTATTTTAATTTGAAATGCAAACAAAACTCAACCATGCCGATCTCAAGGACCAGCGTAATTATTTCAAGAGTATCCATACTGATGAAGTTCTGCAATCCAATGCTTGATATCACCATCATCAGTGCCTCTCAAAAACTTTTTTTTGTTTCGTGCCAAGACCTGTCCTGGAATACTGTTCCCATATATGGAGTGAATCCCCTAAACACTCACTGAACGTTTTAGATTCTTCTGAAATATCATCAATCGTTCCACCATTCACATCCCTTTGTCGTCATTTTGGAAACATACTGGACATCTCTTTCACAAGGCTCGTTCTTCCAAGGAACTTGAAAGCTTTGGAGGTGTTTCCTGAGGCAGCTTTCAGAAATTCAAGAACCTACTTTTTCTCGGATCTCACAAAATTCTCTGGACAGGATTTTCATTGAGATGTAAAACAAAGATCGTATAGAGAAATATTACAAACTATAAACAATAGAGGGTAGAGAAGTCAAGTTGAAAACGTGATCGAAGACGGAAAAAGGGAAGAAACAAATCGAATATGTAGAGAGAATGGAAAAATTATTACCTAATATCAAAAGACACTGTAGTAAATATTGATGACTAGGAAAGTAAAAGTGATACGAAAAATACTCTTCTGGCTACATTACAAAAAAAATAAATTCCAGTAACAAAACGGTAGAAGAAATGAGAGTGACGATCAACAAAATTCTCAGGACACAATAAAATACCTGCAGACACAATGAGGCATGACCAGACTCAGCCTTACATAGGCCGAAGCAGATTGTTAATTGAGAGAGTTAAGGATTGTCAAAATGATATAATTGTACCAATATCTAAAAGAAGAAAAAAATTGAGACTTGAGTGATCTAGAGAATACCATTAGATTGAGACCAACCAAAAGCGTTAACGGCATAATAGTCATAACAGATTGATTAAATGAACTTGGGAATGTGCACATTTGCCTGAAGGACCAGTTATCTAAATCTACTGAAACTGCGGATCTACCAATGGTATTAAATGATGTAACCATTCTAAATATTAATAAGTCGATCGAGGAGTTCAAACTGAATGTATACAGCCGGCCCTAAAACAGCATTTGATGAATTCTGAAAAACTCATATATGGAAAAATTATAAAGATGAATGGAGACAATAAATAAAGTAATACATAGGATACTTACATAGTGGAAAATTATTTGAGGCCAAAACAAAAGATGCAAGGAATCTGGCTGGGCTAATATCATCAGCCTCCACTTTTCTCTCCGATTCTGGATGATGCAGTAAAAGAGGGAGACAATATGCAAACTTCATGAGATCTGCATATTGCGAAATGTAGAGTTTGCAAAAATATTCTATACCGACAATATGGTAATTACAGTTAAAGATGAAAGTGATAAAAGTGCTTGGAACTGTTTGTCAAGAGTTTAATAAATCGTGGATAATTAAATAGGAATAAATGAAGTCCATGAAAGTTGGGATATAACAAAAAACACAGCATGTGTCGATATACAACAGCATTGAATTTATATTCTCAAGATAGCGACTCTATTTTCAGATACGTAGCAGAACACGAAAAAAATCAGGAACACGAAGGAATAAAAGGTTAGCAGTTAGAATGAGATTATTTTCAATGAAGTAGAAAAACAGCACACCTAAAAAATGAACACAATCGAGAAAACAGAATATTAAGTATTCTGCTTGAAAAGAAATTATATTGATTTGATATTTTGTCTAAATAAGCTACCCATTTCTCAATGAGAAAAATTATTCAAGAAAGTATGAGCAAAAGTTGGGTTGCAGCTGGAGCCGGAGCCAATGTACCATTGATGTTGCACTTTTTCAGTCAGCTCCAGGTATAATGCTGACAGACAAAATTGAGATAAAGTTGAACTCTTCCTAATTTTGCCTTTTTTATGTTTTACACCCTGCTTCATGCACAGTTGGATTCAATTATCGTAAATTGTTTTATGTTTGTGTGAAATCATATCTTCAACAAAGAAGTGCTTTCAGGATTTGATAGTTTTCGAAGAAAATCAAAGAACTACTTGAAGTAATTTTTGGTGATTTCGATAAAGTGGTGTAAGATTGTTATAATATAATTGTAAATAGTGTTTGGTGTTATGTCATTTTCTTAGGGCACCCAATGGTACTGAATGAATGTATTTTCATTGTCGGTCTTTGCCAAACAACGTTTTTATTATTTATGTTTCTGTCTAGAAGAAATAATTTAAATCAACTTGTTTTTATTTTAATGGTGGAAAAAACAGAAGAGAATTGATTCTAATAATTGTCACCATTTTTGGGGTGTGAACGGTTCCTTGAGAAATATTCAATCAAGATCTTCGTATCAATAACTCTAAGAAATATATTTTATTGGTAAGTATTTTATAGTATGACGTCATAAAAGTCATATTCACTTGACATTGCTGTAAAAAGGTAATAATAATGATATGTGAAAGTTTTTAATAATACATTTCAGTGAACTTGAGTTGATTCACAATGAGATCCGATACAAAGTGGATGAAATAAATATAACCCCCTCTGGTGACTATCTGAGAAAAGTGTATAGTGACTGATCGTGTGCGGAATATTTTGTGAAAAAATGGTGTTAGAGCAGCCTCACAAAGATATAACTAAAATTTCAAAACAGTACCCTACAAAACTGATGGTACGCATTTTCCGTTCAGTGGATATCTTTCTGTGATTTCTGGCATTTTTCCGAATCTTATGTTAAACAAATTCTTACATTTATACTCGACGTACCAGGCAAAACAGTAGAACAAGAAAAAAAAAAAACAATAAATTCGAATGAGATAGGAGAACATCCTTGGAATATGAAATAAAATTGAAATAGTATATCAAACTACGTAGGAGCTAAGTACTTTTTAAAATTTGGGGACGACTTGGCGTCTGAGCACTTCTACGTGGTTATACATAATAATAATGAATGTATTCACTAAGTAAGCATATCACATCATACAAAACCATGTTAATTATTTATTAATAATCTTTCAAACTTTTGACGATTGAATTAGGACCCTGTTCTTCCATATGGCTTCTACTGCTACGGTACATACAATGAAAAATCAGATTTAAAATTTTTTGATAATTTTTCTTCACGGTGACATCAATAGATGTCATGTCACGTTGTTGCGTTGATGATTCGCTGGTTTGGAACTATTATTTCACAATGGAGGAAAGAAATTCACTTATTTCTCATCATCAAAAGCAATTAGCACTTTCATGGTAAACGCAGCTTACTGGGTTGAAAACAATCTGAAAATTGTATTCTTACCATAGTGAAAGCAGATGAAAAAATTTAATACTAGGGTATCTGACTAATCATCGGTAGATTTTTATTCACGTAGACAAAATACCAAAAAATGTCAGTTATTTACAGAAATTTACAATACAATTCACAGCAACCAATTGACTTACAAGGTTATTTTGAGATTTTAAATAAATAAAAGGACGGCACTGGATACATGTATTCCTGGGGCTCGACAGATTTTTTTTATTTTTGCATATATCATTCTAGGGGTCAAAAGAAGCAACTTTCTTCATTAGACTTTTTTCTGGCCCTACAGGGTGAGCTAAAATATTGGGTTGAATGTCTTGTATCAATTGTGGAAAATACTGTCTGTAAGTTGATTTTTTTTTATTTTTGGGTGTAATATGCTGTGAAAAAAATCAACTGACTTTGAATGGCGTGCATACTCATAGAAACGCCCCTGTATCTTCCCTAATTTTCGACGTAGAACCATTCTCAGGATCGATAGATGCTCTAGAAATGAACTCACTGCACAAAAATGATAATTCTACGTGATATACACTGCACGCCAGCAGCGATGGAACCACTCATTTTTTCATCGCTGCTGGCGTGATGACCCCTTTTTTGGAGTGAGTTCATTTCTAGTGTATCTATCGATCCTAAATATTTCATGGTTCTACGTCAAAAATTACGGACGATACGAGGGTGTTTCCATGAAAAATGAAACAACTATCCGAGGTTGGTTTGACAAGTCCGTGCAAAGTCCGATAGATGGTAACACCAGCGCGTATCGAGGTCATGTTTGGTTACTATCATCTCTTGAATAAACGCACCCCAAGTTTCAGCCGTGTTGGTTTATTTCTTTGTGCTTGGCATTCGTGTTACTCAAGGAAGTTTTTAAAAAATGGACGAAAAAGAACATTACTTTATGAAAGGCAAAACGCCTCAGGAGACTAAATAGAAGCTTAAAAAACATTATGGTGACTGTTTACCTTCGATTAGAACCGTTTATAAGTGGTTTCAAAATTTCGTAATGGCCATATGGACACAAGTGACGCGGAACGTTCTGGACAGCCTGTGGAGCATACGACTCCAGGAATCATTGATAAAATCCATGATATGGTGATGGATGACAGAAGAGTTAAGGTGCGTGAGATTGCTAGTGCTGTGGGCATCTCCGACTGAACGGGTACACGGTACTTTGGAAGAACATTTGGACATGAGAAAGCTATCCGCAAGATGGGTGCCGGATTGCTCACGCTTGACCATAAACGGAATCGTGTTGCCAGGATGGTTTGAAGCTGTTCCAGAAGAATCCGGAGGACTTTAAGCGTCGTTTCGTCTCTGTGGATGAAACATGGATACATTATTATACTCCTGAGACCAAACAACAATCAAAACAATGGGTTACCTAGGGGATTTCTGCACCAAAAAAGGCGAAGACCGTTCGTTCGGCCGGAAAGGTAATGGTGGCTGTCTTTTGGGATTCGCAAGGGATAATCCTCATCGACTATCTGGAAAAGGGTAAAAATACTACAGGTAAATATTGTTCATCGTTATTGGACCATTTGAAAACCGAGCTGCAAGAAAAACGCCCACGATTGGCCCACATGAAAGTCCTTTTCCATCACGAAAACGCACCAGCACATACCTCAGCAGTTGTCGTCGCAAAAATAATGGAAATATGATTCCAACTCGCTTCACATCCTCCCTATTCTCCAGACTTGGCTCCCCAATTTGAAGAAATGGCAGGTGGGAAAAGGATTTCATTCAAATGAGGGGGTGATTGCAGACACTAATGGATATTTTGCAGACATGGACAAATCCTATTATTCGGAAGGGATAAACAAGCTGGAACATCTTTGGTGTATAAACCTAAAAGGAGACTATGTTGAAAAATAAAAAAGATTTACCCCAAATACGTTAGTAGTTTTTATTTTTGCACGGACTTGTCAAACTACCCTCGTATATGGGTGCAAACATGTAAAAAAACAAAAATGCTAACACGAGCAACCTCAGGAGGGCTTTTGGCCTCGAGAAATTCAATGAAAAGGTAATACGTTTTAGAAAAATCGCGTGTTATGCCTCATCCTGTAAGTATGCACGCCATTCAAAGTCAATTGATATTTTTCATAGCATATTATACCCAAATATCAAGAAAAATCAACTTACAGACAGTATTTTCCACAATTGACATAAGACATTCAATCCAATTTTTTAGCTCACCCTGTACAGACAGAAAAAAAGTCTAATGAAGAAAGTTGCTTCTTTTGACTTCTAAAATGATTTATCCAAAAATTTAAAAAATCTGTTGAGCCCCAGGAATACATTTATCCAGTGCCATGTCCTTTATACGAAACATGGCACCTACAATAACAGTATTAATCCTCCAATCTTCTGCGGCCAGTATGAGGATCCTTGTACCAATGAACAAATTTGACATTGTTCCTGCACTGCTAGCTCCCAGTACTTCAGGAACTACTACAATCTCGGTCTACATGGGTTGAAAAATATTGGTAACACATGCTTTACGAATAGTGTTATCGAATACAAGATGGTTATTGGAGTATTTGAACAGACATGCTTACTCAAGGGATATAAATACTAATGTATCTAGGAAGGGAGCTTTAATCAAAGCATTTGCCGAGGTCATCAAGGAACTTTGGTCAGAAGATTCGTCAAATAGAGTTCTTATACAGTCGCATTGAAAAGTTTTATCGGTTGTGCCCAGGAAGATGCTCAAGAGTTCTTACGATTCCGTTAGAGGGTCTACATGAAGACGTCAATAGAGCAACGGAGAAGCCGAAACCCATAATGAGAAAGGTAGACGTTAAGTTAAGTAATAGTAAGCAGGCCCAAGAGTCATGGTCAAGATACTCAGACAATTTCAAAATTGTGGATTACTTCGTTGGCCAGTTAAAGTCTACATCAAAATGTACTTATTGTGGTAATTGCTCAGTGTCCTTCGATTTTTTCTTGGATCTTTCTCTCTCAATACCACGAATAACAGGTCAACTAAGACTATAACAATGTTTGGATTTATTCAGAAGGGAAGAAACTCTAGATGGTGACGAGAAGCCGACATATGCGAAGTGCAAAGAGACAAGAAAGTGTTCAAAATCCCTATCAATTCCTGAATTCCCAAAAATTTTAGTAATCCATTTGAAACGGACAACAAACATCTTCCGAGGGAAATTGAATATCACGATTGATTTTCCTTTAGAGGGATTGGACATGAGTTATTATGCTGATGAAATCGTAGCCCCCTGTCGCTATAGTCTATATGCATTGTCTAATGATAGTGGGACTACCTACAGCGGACACTACACAGCCTACTGTAGACATTCGTATGCGAGCACGTGGCACGAATATAATGACTCACACGTGACCCCAATTCCATCCAGATCCATCGTGAGCGGAGATGCCGCCAAAACAAAATTTTAGTCGCTGGAAATAAGAAGAAAGGTAACAGGCAAGGTCCAGGTAGAAAATGTTGTTGAGGTTCCAAAATGGTGAAAAGGGGATGAAGTTTAGGGGTTGAAAACGGTTTTTTGCGATTTTCGGCGGAATATGACCGCCTAGCGAAAAATGTTCGATAGAAAAGTTGTTGATAATGAAAAAATCAAAAACTTTTGGATCCACACTTTTTGACATAACCTCAAATTAACCGTCAAAAGGGCGAAAAACCGATTTTTCAGTATTTAATTTTTTCTCGTGTATAAATAATTCAATATACATGAAAATTTGTAAAAATATATGTCTTGTTTGATGTCGAAATAACAATTCAGGAGACGTCTAGTTTTCAAGTTATGTTAATTTTTCTACAAAAAACCCTTATCTTCCACAAATAATTGTCTGGGTGTTTTTTTTTTTTTGGAAAATTTTACTTAAAAATGGTCTATGTAACTAGGTGGTTTATTGATCTTTAAAATTGAGAAAAAACTCTCTGTATTATGATTTTGTCAATATTTTCGATAATTTTTTACTTTTCCCATTATTTTTATAACAAAAAGTAGTAAGTAAATGTCAAATTATTTACACTAAAATATATGAATACACAATGACACAACAAAATTAATTCATCAATATCATTTTAAATTATTTTTTATAAAATAATGATAAAATTATTATTCTGAGGGGCTTTTTTGTTATCGATTTTTTTCGAGTTTGAGTGGTTTAACGATCAACAAACCACCAAGTAACATAGACCATTTCAAAGTAGACGTTTTAAATTAAAATGATCACTTATATACCTTCAAAATACAAAAAATATATTTTTTTGAAAAATGTTCATAACTCGACAAGTCCTCTTCTGAATTGCAAACAAATCATGCTTATTCGACACCAAAAAAGACATATTTCAACAAATTTTTTTCTGAATTAAATACATAATACGCGAGAAAAAAAAAATACTGTTTTTCCGCCATTTTGACGAGTTATGTATACAGTGTGTCCAAGATAAGAATGAACAGCATGGAGATATCGGAAACGGTAAGAGATACGGGGTCGATTAAATTAGAGAAAAGTAGCGCATTCATGTGCCCAATAATATGCCATTTAGAAAGTTTTAATATTCTGAGTAGTTACGGAGATATCCGAGAAAAACCGAAATTTGAGAATTTCGTTTTTATTTTCTCCTAGGTTTATTTTCAAAGGAAATGTAAAACAAATAGCACTTTGTCATTGCCACTTTTTAAAGACTACCTGATAACGTAAGCAGAATTTTTCTGCGACGTTTCGTCTTTTAGAAAACATCATCAACTTTTTATTTTTATATGGACCGAAACTAAAGTTTACCCTGTATACGACTCCATTTTTCATTGTGAATACAGCAACGTATCACACAGTATGATTTCAGAACCATTTTTTGCGCAAAATGAAATTTAGTGATTACTTAACCTGTTTTTCTTCAATTTTAGATTCTTGATATATCCCCAAAAAAAAAAGTCTTGTGGGGTTAGGTCGGGGGACCTTGCAGGCCAGGATGTATCACTATGAGTACCAATCCACTGTCCTGGGAAGCGACGGTTCAAATAATCACGAACAATTCTAGAGTTATGTGCTGGAGCATCATCTTGTTGAAACCAGCAGCTGTGAGTAACCGCTAATGGCAAATTATCTAGAGCGTCTTCCATATCATTTACTAACAAATTTATGTACTGCTCTGCTGTTAAATTGTTTTGGTAAATAAAAGGCCCAATTACATTCGTACCGAGAATTCCAACTCACATGTTAAAACCGGAACGATGTTGATGTCTGGACACTTTGTGTACACGCGGATTTTGTTGTGACTAATAGTGAACATTCCGCCTATTAAAAATACCATTGTTGGTGATCATACTTTCATCAGATCAAATTATTTTGAAAGGGAAATTTTCATCGTCTTGGCATTTTTTAGTGTACCATTCAAAAAAGATTATTCGCCTTGCATCGTCACCTGGTCTGAGTCCATGACAAATCCTAAATTTATATGGATAATATTTATTTTTTCTTAAAATGAAATGAGCGGTGGATTTGGCTACTCCGGTATTATCTTCAATGGTGCGAGTGGATATCTCAGGATTTTCGACAACGGCCTGTAACACATCACGCTGACTTTCATTAGATAGCTTTTGTCGGGAAACCACAGGTTTTTTTAATGATCCGTATTCTTTTAAATTAAAAACTAACTGTCTAAATATTGATTTACCAGGTTGTCGCCTCTCTGGGTACTTATTAGAGTACGCACGTTCAGCATCAACATAATTTCTTTGGCACAAAATGTAACATGACAACATATCAAATTTTTCAGTATTCGAAAAGCTGCCGTTTTCTATTTTCAACACAAATTAGGTAGGTAACGAGATGTAAAAGTAGGAACGGTAATATGTCAAAAATTCTACCAAACTACAGTATTATTATGACAACAGAAAATTATTTGTAATTTTTTCCAGCGCCTACTATCTAAAATTGAATAAAAACAGGTTAAGTAATGACTAAATTTCATTTTGCGCGAGAAATGGTTCTGAAATCATTTTGAGTGATACGTTGCTGTATTCACAATGAAAAATGGAGTCGTATACAGGGTATACTTTAGTTTCGGCCCATATAAAAATAAAAAGTTGATGATATTTTCTAAAACACGAAACGTCGCAGAAAAATTCAGCTCATGTTATCGTGTAGTCCTTAAAAAGTGGCCATGGCAAAGTGCTATTTGTTTCACCTTTCCATTGAAAATAAAGCTAGGAGAAAATAAAAACGAAATTATCAAATTTCGGTTTTTCTCGGATATCACCGAAAATACTCGGAATATTGAAACTTTCTAAATGGCATATTGGTGGGTACATAAATGCGCTACTTTTCTCTAATTTAATCAACCCCGTATCTCTTACCGTTTCCGATATCCCCATGCTGTTCATTCTTATCTTGGACACACTGTATGTCAAAAAGTGTTGAATACCAAAGTTTTCGATTTTTTTATTATTTACAACCTTTTCACTGGATATTTTCCGCTAGAAGGTCACGTATATGGCAAAAAACCTATTCAACTTCTAAACTTTCTCCCCATTTCACCATTTTGAGTGTTTTCATGTTTAAATATTTTTTTTTCTGAAAGTTGGAACCTCAACAGCATTTCACACCATGGTGGCCTATTCTCGAATGTCGAGTGAGATTTGTCGCATTCGAATTTCGTTGGAAATTGTCGTACAACATTGGCATATGTGGTATCCTCAAATGAGTTCGACATGGTGACCGGAAATAAGCGCAAAAGAAAAAAGCGCACAGGAAATATGCGCACGGAAAAAAGCGCACAGACATATAAGCGCACATGAAATAACCGCACTCGGAAAAATGCGCACATCGTAAAAAGCGCACTTGGAAAAAACCGCACGTAGATTAATGTGCACATTGAAAAATGCGCACATGCAAGGGCGATATAAGCAAAGTTGAAAAGGTATTATATAATATATGAAAATTAATTAATTTATATAATTGTTCGGTAAAGACATTTGCTAAATTAACACTTTCATTAATTGGCTACAATCGCGTAAAGTTTTCTATATTTCTATAAGTTGCGAGCTAGGTTAGTTCGTTCAGGTTAGACCAGACTAATAAAATACTATCCTCAAAATGAATTTTTCTTCAACTTCCAAGCTCCCAACTTTCGAGCTAGGTTAGTTTGTTTAGGTTAGATTAGGTTAGATTAGGTTAGATTAGAAACTATTGCTTGTGCGCATTTTTCAATGTGCGCATTAATGTACGTGTGGTTTTTTCCAAGTGCGCTTTTTACGATGTGCGCATTTTTCCGAGTGCGGTTATTTCATGTGCGCTTATATGTCTGTGCGCTTTTTTTCCGTGCGCTTATTTCCCGTGCGCTCCTTTCATGTGCGCTTTTTTCCGGGATTCGTTCGACATATATGTCGCATGAGATAAATTTTGTCGAATAACATGAGCTGGCAACAACGAATTTGAACGTAAATAATCATAACAATTAAAACGACATTTACTTTTGGAAGTAAGATTACATCAGAATAAAGTAGAAACATGAGAAGCCAAAAAAAATTATTTCACCCAAAATCAAAAGCGAACTTTAAAAAATTTAATGCAAGAAAAATAAAATGAGCCTCTTTTATCGGATAATTCTTCAGTTAATCTTAAAGTTTCAATACATAATTTCCCAGATGAGAACGTAAAAGCACTCCTCTATATTACTCGTCTCTCTCGAGGCCGCTGATAAATTTCCTGATTTTCTAAATTTTCTATAGCTATTACTAAAGATGCAATTCTTTCGCTACAAAAATCTCTGAAAAAGTATCGAAGAATGTTTTGACATTTACTATAAATTATTGAACCCAACCTATAAATTTCGCATCTAATGAAATTCTCGCATTTGACATAAAATGTCGACTGCCTTTGACCATCCTTGAATTTGTCTATCAAAAATTTGTGAAGGCGACATTTGAGAATAAGAAAATTTTTCTACAAATTATCACGGTTTGAGATTAGGGTCCCTGGTCCTTGCCTGCTACTTTTTTTCTTTCTCACTAAAATTATAGGCACCAGTCTATTCGAAGAACCTCACTAGTAACAATTTTAGTAAAGTAATTCAATGTAAACTCATTAAACAATGAATAATTTCTGCTTTTTACTGTTTTTTCATCATTCCTTAACTTTTACTATGGAGGTGGGGTACACAAAGTAGACACCAAAATCTCCACCCATCTGAGGTGGTGGCGTTAAATTCAGACCACCATTTCAAAATTATTTATCTGCTGTTAAACCAATTGTGAATAGGAAAACGAGACATTCTTATCACCTGGTTCAGTATTTGTACCGCTCCAGTTGATGAAAATTTCCTAAAATATTTGGTTTTTGGACTGGATATGCAGCACTTGCAGAATATCCCTTTGTTCGGGAAAACTCTTCAATCTTATCATAACTGATTTCTCCAGTTTTTCCTTTCATGAGAATATGTTAGTGTTTATATTTTTTTCAATGTAATATTAAGGAATAAATTGAAAATAATGTGATTATTTATGCATATGGGGCAGTGGTTTTGCAAAAAAATGTATACTGTGATGAAATATTTACCGATATTCGACCTTTCAAGACCAATTAACATAAAATAACAAATAAAACGAACTGAATTCCGCTCCAGTAAGAGTTGGACAAGATGAAAACATTTTTTTCTTGTGATTCATCCTGAATTATTAAAACTTCAAGGAACAGTACTTCAAGGACCATTTCACCTGGCAGTACCTCACACTCTCATAAAAACGGATAAATGTCGACGTATTCCAGAAAGACGTCCACGGAACGGAAAACGGACTTAATTTTCGAAAAACCTAAGTGTTGGGCTCATGCGTAGTGTGCTCGAGGGCCTAAAACTTACAAGAGGTCTGCCCCAGTACCAAGACTTCACTTTCTGCGTCCACCCGCCTAAGCTAGACCGCAGCCCGCCGAGGTACCCGCTCTGCAAACACACATTCGATCGTTTATGATCGCCTGGTACTCGGTGGTACTTCAGCGTACCATTAGGTACCAGTAGGTACCGTTTGGTACGGCGCGCCGTAGAGGTAGGTAGGAATAAGTACGGGGCATTTTTTGACGAGCTTCGTCGATTCGTATCTCAGTTAGTTTAGGATGTTTCAGGATGAAGTTTTGTATAAGTGGTTTTTACTATTTCATGTATTCATCTGAAATAATCTTAAAGAAACCTGCTATCAACTTGTGGTACATGGTGGTACATGGTAAATCTATTTTCTCATTTGTTCGAAAGTAAATGACGTAAATTGGTTACTTTTCTTTCCGCACAAACAAATTTTCTGGTGGAATTTTCGTTAGCAACAGAAAACAACCCGGTGAACATTCAACTTTACAATTATAAGGGCCGGTATTATAAAACTATTTTGACAGATAACTAGAAGTTAACTTGAGGAATGACGTCACATCTTACAGTTAACTTCAAGATATAGGAGTTAATTTTATTGGTAGGAAAGGGTATCAGTTAAAGTTAACTTTCTAGAAAATGGTGGTTTTCGACAGTTCTTCGATCAATAATTTAGCATAAAACCTCAATGTGATTGTTTTTTCGCAATAATGTTAGCAAACGATATCCTGGTTTGAAAATCGAATATAAATGTATTATTTATATATGTTTCCAAACTTTGTCTCTCCAAAGTTTTCCTGGTGTTATACAAAATATGTGTATTTTTCGGTTTCCATAATATAGTAATAAAAACGTTTCATTCAGATTAATAAATTTTCTGACCAAATATAACCATGTACTTTTGCATACTTTTTCCAACGTAAGTTGAATACCTGAAAAAATATGTTCACTCATTGATGTAGATAATCAATAACAATTATTAAATCGTCAATATATCTCTTGAGTGATAGTAATTCTGAAAATCGAATATAAACATATTATTTGTCCAGGGTGTCCGGTAAACCTTGTACAATTTTGAAACTGGTGATAGACCAGGTCACGACTGTTCAGAATATCAGAATTTCACCTCAGTAAAATTCTCACCGTTATCGAGATAATGTGCATTTTTTAAATTCTGGTAAATCGCTACCTCACCTTGGATTTTTGAGTGCCATGTGTACAAATCGAGGTCATATCAAATATTCTTGCTACTGAAGAATACTGATGAGTGATGCTTTCAGATATACAGAACAGATTTTCATAAAGTTATACAATTTTTCAAGAAATGAGGGTAAAATGCCAGATTTGAGTTTCACCAATTTTTTTAACAAAAGTTTGACATTATTGTCTGAAAAAGAATGCACATTTTGTCTAGACTTTACCATGGTGTAAAACTTGTGATAATTATTGTTGGAAGGAGTGAAATTTCGATTATATTAGAGTGTGGTGTTATTCTGAGCTAAAATCAACTTTATCAATAATGTATTTTATTTTATACTATCAAAACGAAATGATGAAATAATCATGAGTAATAACGAAACAGTTATATGATACGTAAAAAAGTATATACTAATTCAACGTTTTTGTAGCAGTAGCACTACCTCCACGTTCACCATAAATGTAGGGAGAATAACGTGTTTACGGCATGATGGAGAAACAAATAATACCGACTGAAACAAGCGAAATGATTTCAAGAAACTACGACAGAAGTCACAAGTTGTTCAAACACAACGTGACAGCCACCTACTAGATTTTTTTCGATTTTATTGACAAAAGATGCGTTCATGCACAATGTTGTATTTTATTTTTTAATTAGGAAACCATTATTTTCACAGACACAAAACAAAGGTTAACATTTTTTTGGAATGATTCGTTCATCTCAACACATATTTTTAAATGAGGAAACTGTGTTTCGTTGAAAAGTTCTGGTTAAAATGGAGTAAGGGATGTAATGTTCCACCCCTTTCAAAAATTAAAAATTATTCATATGTAGCCTTGTTATTGGTAGAACATGCCCACAAAATATCATTCCTTCAACTCTTCAGCAATTTGAAGAAAAATAAAATATTTTTTTCTCATTTTTGGAAGCGTGTATCGTTTCAAGGAAAGGCCTAAGAACTTTTCTTTACGTGAAAGACCCCCTTTAATTCCCGACAAAGATTCACCTCCTAAAAAATATCGCACTTATTTATTTGTATATCTTTCGACCTCTAAAATTTCGTTGTAATCTGGATATTGGACAATTGCGACATTTATCACACGAATTCGTGTATTCATCGGTGCCATATCGGATAATCGACTATTTTATTTCGATAATAATTTTATTAGACTGATTACATAAAAAGTTAATTTTATTGGCAATTTATTGTTTCTTATTAATGATCATTTCAACATCTTATCTTGATAATAAAATCGAAACAAACTACTTTTTGGCCGTAAGTATAAAAGTAGAAGGAAGCCCAGAATTAATAACACTACGCTCTTCTTATTCAATGAAAATATAACTTCCTCCAAAAATAATTATAGTATGTTCTATGCCATGGTAGCTGGGGACAATGGGCATTATTTTGCAGTGAATTTCCACCAGGTTATGCTTTTTTCTGATAATAAAGTCAAACTTTTGTTAAAAAAATTGGTGAAACTCAAATCTGGCGTTTCCCCCTCATTTCTTGAAAAATGGTATTACTTTCTGAAAAACGGTTCTGTACGTCTAAAGGTATCACTCATCAGTATTCTTCAGCAGCAAGAATATTTGAATTGGTCTCGATTTGTAGACATGGCACTTAAAAATGCAAGGTGATGTAGCGATTTTCCAGAATTTCAAAAATGCCCATTCTCTCGAAAACGGTGAGATTTTTAATGAGGTGAAATTCTGATCTTCTTACCGACCTCATAAGACGTTTGTAAACAGAAATATTATAACTGCTGTCCGTAAATATTAGTAACTAATCTGATTTGGATGGCTGCCTACAAACATAATCAAACAGAATGGGCAAGAAGTATCACAAAATCATCTCCATAACTTCAATCATGAACAAATTTTAAAATGGGTGGTACATGTTTCGGATTCAGCAAGAATCCATCTTCAACCTTATACAAGTTATGGAGGGAAAAAAACGTGATGTTTCATATAAATGTGAAAATTGAGTAAACTTAAGACCAAATGTTGGCACTATGTCGAATGCCCAATCATGGTTATAGTTAATTGAAAAAGAAAAAATTATTGAAATTAGTAAAGCGTACTACATGATCCGAAGACTATGACCATGTTCGGGCATTCGACATAGTACCAACATTTGTATTTAAGTTTCCTCAATTTTACCCCCCATTTTGAAATATCTTTATAATTAAAGCTGTGGAGATGATTTTGTGACATTTCTTCCCGATTCATCTTTACTCACTTTGAGATGATATGGAGTTCTACCAGAGAATAACCAAAAAGGGTCATTTCACTAGAACACCCTGCTAGTCATGAAACATCATACATGAACTGATCGTGAAAAGTAATATTTTCAAATTGATTTTCAAAAAATAGGGATTCTATAATTTGCGTGAATACTAAAGTTGAAAGCTGCTGTTGATGTAACCGGAAGTGATGATTTGACGAAAGTATTTGAGATAATTTCAGAAATTTTCAAAGCCTTACCACACCAAATTTCATCCTGAAACACCCAAAACTAACAGATATACAGACCAATGGATCTGGACAAAAAATGGTCCTGTACTACTACGGACTCATGAGTTCCTGCTACTGAGTGGCACTCCAGCGTACCACTTAGGTACCGATTGGTACCTTTGGTTAACATCGTGAGGATAAGGAGAGATGCAGTGAAACTAATCAGTTCGATAATCTAATTACCGAGAACTACCATGAATGAATAGTTATGTCACTAGATGTACATAAAACAATAACAGTAATAATAATAATTCACTATATAAATAAATTGGTGAGTTGAAAGATTAGGCTTTCCTTTTTTTAAGGTGCTGTGTATATGATGTAGTGGATTATGATATCGATATTGTCGAGGATTCAAGAGGTATATAAATAATGTCAAAAATATGAAATAATAATAATATGTTGTATAGTTCAGCATTTGTTGAAACGTATTACGATATTATCGTTGCTTTGCAGCGACTAGATAAATGGACTTTCTATTCAAGAAACTTCGAGTATCAAAATTTCTGAACTATTTGAGGAAAAATTATTTCATTTTGATTTATTTTCAATAATTCACCAGCGCCTAAGTTGTCAAATAAAGGGATTTTTTCTCCTACGACCACATCCGAAAATGACAAATAGCACACAATTTAGTGAATTCGAAAATGACAAATACCACCCTAGAGTAGGAAAGTGAAATCTCACTCCAGTGTGATACGTGTTGATCGGTTAGTTGCTCAGTAGGTAGTCCACAATACAGCTAGATATACAGTGCCCCGCCTGTTAACTTTTGACGAACCGTTCAAACATGGTACAAAAATTATTTCGAATAGTATACCGATACTACTTTTTGAAATAAAACACATTGTGCTTGCCCGATAAAGGGTGGGGGGGTACATCATTTCAAAAATTTCAAAAGGAAGGATTATATATCGTTGATAAGAGACTTTCTACAATTCTAAGTAGTTGCTATTTTAAGATTCTCTCGTTCAATCATTAGCTTTCTTTGTAAAATTCTCGATTTGAAGCAATAAAAAATATTTGTATTTTTTTGAAATTATGTGTCGGTTTGTGATCGTAGAAAAAATAGTGTACATTACTTGTGTGGAAAGTGCCAATTCACAATCTTGTCGCACTCGGCTACCGCGTCGTGCTACAAGATTCTCTTAATCATGTGAAATTGGTCACTTTCCACACTAGTAATATAATATACTATTCCCTTTCTCCACACTTTTTTACATCAAAAAATAGTACTCTACTGATGAAGATAACTCAGTTGTTGAAAGCACATCTTGGAATGTGTGAAAAAGTGTGAAGTAAAGGGGAAACATTATTTGTCCTCAAACTACTAATTTGTTTATTTTGGAATGTATCATTGCATTGTACAACTATGAATCTGACAACAACGTAAATTTCGACTTGCAGTATTTCATACACCATTTTAGAATGTTACGGAATGAGCAAGAAACAAACTCTAATATTGCATCCCTCTTGAAGGCCCTGGGAAATGCAGGAAGAATATAAAAATTGTGAGAAAAAATGGACAAGATAAGAGTTGATTTGAAAAAAAAAATTAAAAATTAAAAATAAATACGAAAGATTAGAGGATGAATCAGAAAAGGAAATGACTGAAGATATTGAGAACGTAGAAGACAAAAGAGATAACTTTGAAAAAACATCATTTATGAAACTTCAAAATCAACACCCAAGATGAAGCAGTCAATGAATCAATGCCTATTCAAGAATCCCTGCATTTTTATCGTATCCAAGGATTTTACAAGTTACATACATACATACATGTACCTTTGAGTAAAAACATATTTTCAAATATAATTATTTTACTTATATTTCTACCCGCTACTGTTTTTCAATTATAATAACAATCCGATCCGTAACAAATACTTTCAGCTATGCATCATTCCCTTCAGCTGCTTTTTATGGTATAGAAGGAATTAGGAAAGACGCTGGTATTCCAAACGAGTCAAACACTACAGAGCCTTTTGGGCAACCCAAAGGACAATGTTGAGTTGACTTTATGAAATTGAAAGTGATGACTGTGATACAAAATATTATTATAGACAGACGAAAAAAATCTATAAAAATAAGATACATGAACACTTGGAACATGTGAAATTTGGAAGATGTACCTATCTGTTATTTTTTTATAACAGAAATACTTGGGAATAGGTATGACCAGAGCAATTAAAAAGCAAACGGAACCTAAAAACCTATAAGTAGAGCAAAATTCCTTCTAGTACAAGCTGCCATGACAAAAAAAATTATAAATGTATTGATTTATTGATTGATCACAATCATAGAATAATCGTCGTTATTCATGCGTATCAAATAATGATAATATCAAACCAATACTTATGTCATTTCCAAAACATCTCATCAAAAAAAAACCATACAACAAAGTCATTATTAATATCTAAGTAACCGCACACATCAAAGTGCTTAAACTATCAACAACTACCTACCATAGCAAAAAGAAGTAACCTACAGTTCAGTACCTATCTCTTTTGTTATCGTTAACCACATTTTGAATGTGTTGCTGGGGTTCTGGGTACAGGTAAATTCTAATGGTAAGTATACGTATCACCTTTCAACAGGAGAACAGAAGTTCTCGTAGATATCTCAGTGACCAACGTCCACTTCAACAGGTGATCGTAGGCATTTGTTGGTTTATATGGTCATATTGGAATTTATTAAGATAAGACATTAATGTCCGTTTGATTCGTCTTTGAGTGGAGGTGAATGTTAAAAAACATTACGGACTCCTTATGCGCATCGTCATAGTTTGTAGTTCTGTGTTTTGTATTTGTCAGAATATTTTATGTGACAAATACATAAGTTTTTCCTGTCGTGTCCTTGAGAAGAGAACACAGTAGGATAAGATGCTACAGATTATTCAATTTCTTATTCTTTACAGGCGAACTATAACTGATGAATCAAATTTTGTATGTACAACTATACGTCATAAACATCAGGTTATTTCACAATTTAGCATGTCATGTACTAATGAACAAAGTTATTCTTTAATAGATGTTTTATGGTGGCAAACAATCCATTAGGAATTAGATTTCTTATTTTCAGCGTAGAATATTTGTTTCACAATAACAACACTTGTAATTAGAAAGCTCTCCGTCAAAATGAGCCAAAATGTTGGCTCCTATTGTGGTACCTCTCTTTCGGTATGGGTACCGGGTGTCAACAAAAACTTCACATACTTGTCAAAAAAAAAGTTTGCATCCAGAGTGCGTTGCTCTCACTTCAACCAATTTGATGGACATGAACAATGAGTAAAAAATATTGTATAGAGGTTTTTCTCCTAGTTGAGTACCTATGGCGGATTGAAATTTCTAATACTAAGTGTTGAAAAAGTCAATTTTTTCACATGACAACTTCTTTCAGACAGGCTTTTCTTAGATTCTAATTTTCACGACGAATCCGTTGATGGTTTCGAAAATTGGATGGATATCAATCCTAATACAATACTTATTTGTTGAAAAATCAATTTCCTCATAACGCCGCTCAAGTCAAGAAATATGTTTTGATGAGCAAGTAATTGCAGTGGATGGTCCTGTACGTTGCTTTCTCTGATCTCATCATTTTGGACTTTTTTGTGTGGTGTTGTGAAAGAACGAGTGTTTATACACCAATTCAAATACTTGAAATATTACAAAATCACATTCGTGAAGTTTTTGCTACAATAACTGCCGATATGTAGCGAAATGTTATGCAAAACACCATTGATAGGCTAGAAATTGCCAGGAAGTTGTCGGAATGTCCTCCGAACATTTACTTCTCTTCTTGTCTTTCTAACATGTCGACATGTTTGACAATTGATCAACAATTCTATAGGTATACACAATTCTATACCTTTGTACTATTGAATGAAAAACACCGAAATGTGAAACTAGTTTCTGCCTCAACACCCACAACTATAAACTACAATTGTCACTAGACAAAAAAGGCGCCAGAGGGTCTTACCATCCCAAAGAGAGTAAACGTCCAGGAGAGTCTAATAAGCTCTAGCCAATCAGAATCTTGTAGCATCAACGCGTCACAGTGACGTACTTGGACATGAGTACAGGGTCGAACTCTAACCAAGGAAACAGAACTGTCACCTGTAACTCTTATATACCAAGAGTGCGGAGTGCGCTAGTCCGTCACTGTCAAGAAAGAATAGTGTCTATAACATATCCATCTATACGTCACAAATGTTCTTTCATCTCTCTCTTTCTATTAGTGTCACCATTGATTTATAGGGAATAAACTCTCCTAGTCAGATAACGTTTAATGTCTTTGCTACCATCCAAGTTCCAAGCACGGACATAACCTCATTTTCGACGGAGTTTTTCCTCATTCCTTGTTCATCTGACTCTCATCAAACATGATAGATGGCGCTCACTTTAATGCCAATATTCTGATTTGGTGTGCATCCAAAAAAATTTCATGAAGTAAGTCCATAAAAATTGTATAAAATATATAATTGATTATACGACCAGATCATATGATACGAGATTTTTCCATTTTTAAATCATTTCAATTTTCTTCCCAGAATTTATCATGCATATTTAGTTACATATCCTAGGTTTTCACCCATCAAAAAGTTCACATTCCACGGCAACAGTGTTAACCAAATTTTGGAATTTTTTTGGGAAAAAAAGTTTTCACGGTACTGAACGGAGTTCACCCTTTGCGTCCTAGTGGTACCTCTCAAGGACCACCTATGAAACGCGCAAATGTGTTTTTCTCAGAACTGATAGATCATAGAAAACTCTTTGAGTGCTGATAATAACTGATATCTATTGCTCGGTTACCGAAATACAATGGAAAAAACATTTTGGCGCACTTATAGTTTGAAATATTTAGCGAGGTTGGTATTCTTTCACGTTCTAATGAGTAACGTCGTTCTTTCAATTCTGGTGATAATGGCAGGTAAGGTTTAAATATTTTTAAAAATGTAATATTTATTAGTAGTATATGTTGTTCGTGTTATAATTGAAGTTTTTATTAAAAATTTAAATAAGGTGGTCACTGTAGGAACCACTAGGTAACTAGGGTATTTTTTTTTAGAAATATGTCTAGTAGGTAAGTAAAGACGGATAACTGAATGCAATGATTCATTTTCACATAACAAACCAATAAATAGTCTCAAACAATATCTCAAGCAAATTAGATGTGCCCTTCAATTTCATAATCTCATTGTTATTGTTGTTAAAATTGTTATTTCCGTCAACCGATTGCACCCCTACGCGCAACCCTCGGAAGTCTTCGAGAGACTTGTTTGAGCTAGGAAAGACGCGGCCCTTACCTTTTAACGTGTGATGCCATGCATGAGACCAGTGAATCGGTGGATCGAACCCACGAGGCGAACGCTTTACCAGCCGACCACCACGGCCCATTGAGGAAATACCTTCGGATATTGAGTCTGATTTGGAAGACTACACAGATTTTGATTGCCACTCAAGTGACAAGTCCTAAAAAAATGAAGGACTACAACTAAATTATATAGGCTGAAATGCTCAAATCGATTTATGAACTGGATCGGAAGAGTAAAAAATGGTATTGGATATTTTTTTGCTATTTGGATTTGACCATAGTGAATTCGATCATAACATTCAAAACTGGGCTACCAGGGATGACTATGAGTCTGAATGATTTCAAAATTGCTGTTACTGTTGGCTTGAGAGGGACAAATCCAGGATCCACCCCCAAACGACGATACCACTTTTGCAGTACTCAAAGTGATCCAAACGTTGAACGTGGAGTTTTGCAACCTGTAAGGTGGCCGAAAACCGAAATTGTTTTTCTATTTCATTCAAAAAATTAAAACCCATCTGGCCTGGTGGTTTCCTATGTGGACCACCAGCGTCTGGTGGTCGTAGGTCCATGGGTGTAACTTTGCCAAAAAAGTAGGTATTTATTCTTTCATTTCAATTAAATCTGAGCTCAAAGGGAAAAATAAAAAACAGATGCACTCAACTTTGAAAAAAATTTTTTAAGAAAAAAACTTTAAAAACTTAATAATTTTCTCTCAATTTCATCATCTTATTTTAAAAACAGTCATCCATTTCAGTCATCCTTTTGATGTATTTCAAAAATATTCTGGGGTAATTTGATAATAATCTATTCGAATATTTCAGTAGTGTTCACCGAAGAATTTTCTGGAATATTCTATTTGGTTGATCTTCGACGATCTTTCCGAAATATTTTCACAATGTTCTGTCTTGATATGATAATAATAGCCTATTCGAATATTTTAGTAACATTTTTAGAAACATTTTGTAGAATATTCCATTCGGTTGACCTTATGATAATATAATAATAATAATCTTCTTGAAAAAACCTGGTATTCCATTTCATATTCCTTGTGCAGGTTAGGTTATTTAATTTGTATTTTATTTGGATGATTGACAAAATATTTTATGAACATTCTGTGCTATCTGGGCATTGATGAAATTCTATTTATTCATTGATAAATTCAATCCAAAAAGTCTTCAGTAAATGTTTTCATTATTTTAGTGGGCTCTAAATACAGTCGAAACTATAGAGAAGTATCTTACTAGCAAGCAACGGTAGCCTCTGGTTCTTGCTGTTCTGAACACACGAAGAAGTACCTGTACGCAAGAACCGCTTCTCACGTAACGGTACCGATACCATGACTTCTAATGGTACAATAAAGTACCATCGAGTAACAGGCGGACATGTGAGTCTGGGTGTATTTGGTGAGTGGCCAACATTTCTTCGCAAGGATCATTTCATTTGAAATATTTTCTGTTGGTGGGTACTCCTGAATGATTTGCAATGGAATTCAAAAGATGTAGTTCTTATGTTTGAGGATTTATATCAGGTTTGGCTGTAATAATTCAATGACCATAATAACAAATCAATATTTTTTCAAAGTTCATTTTAGAAGCTTGTTGTTTCGTCTGTCATTGGCAGATAATTTAATGTCAAAATTGTCCATTAGAGTTCTAGGTTAACAACTACCAAGGATGAAGAACTTCTCAAAACTGTTAATCATTCAAAATGTGAAAGATTTTCAACCGGTAGGCCTATTGGCCAACAGATCCTGATGAAATTTTAGATTTAACTGATTTTCTGCATCACTAGAAATATTTTAGGAAATTAGACACAAGTTGAAAAGACATGTGATTCTATCCATTTTTTCATTCAACTCACTTTGAGCAATATTATTGTTCGAAAGGGCATGTTCAAGTCTGATTGTTAAATTATATGATTGATTGGGTTTCAAACAACATCTTGAAGCTACATTCAATCTATCAGTCCCCCTCAGAAGTGATGACAAACTAAAAATAGAAGCCACTGAAAAGACGATTCCAAAGAATCAAAAGTTGGTATTTTTTTAGTCTCCGGGCAAGGACGGACTATTTCCCGCCTTACTGCAACATGACCTTGAAATGATAGAGCTATTTTCAAAAAGGCTTTTCAGGGAAGCTTGAAAAAATGGCTTTGAAAAAGATGTTTTTCATGTTATAGACTATTTTGAATTTCCAAAAAGCATCAGAGATATACAAATTCCTGACGATTGCCTACTTATTTCTCTAGATGTAGTTAGTCTATTCAGCAACATACCAATTGATCTCACAATAAGAATAATAGGAAGAAGGTGGAATAAAATTTCAGAATCTACCACATTATCATTCAACATCTTCAGAAAAGTTTTTGAATTTTGTGTGGAATCAAATTATTTTAATTGCAATGGTGTTTTTTACAAATATATGGCTTAGGGATGGGAAACTGTATGTAACCCATATGTTCGAATCTTGTAATGTCAGAATTACAATAACAATGTTTAAAAAAATTGTCGTTCTCAGTACCCTTCTTCAAAAGATTTGTCGACGATATAATCACTGCTATTCCTAGAGACAAAAAATTTGAAATTTTAAATTTTTTTAAAAGTTTCCACACAAAATTTAAATTCACCTTATAATTGGAAAATAACAATACCGTAGCATTTCTTAATACCAAAATATTAAAACTGCAGAAAACATTTTGAAAGTAGACTGGTAATATAAACCTAGGTTTTCGAGAAATTTTTTATCTATTTTTCGCACCATAAATTTTAACCTAAAATCAATATTATAAGAAATTTAAAAACGAGAACACTCACCATTTCGAACCCAGAATACCACAAAAAGAATTTAGAATTAATAAAACAATTCCTAGTTAAGAACAATTATCCAATATCATTAGTCAATAGGATTATTCATGAGAATAAACCATTCAGCGAATCGAATAATTCAACAATAATAATAATAAAAAATATAGTAAATATTATATGTAAAAAATCTTTATCTTTCGGAAAGAATTGCAACAGTTTTGAAAAACGAACAATCGAATATTGCATTTACAAATAATAACATTATCGGAAAAAGTTTTTTTTCACTATAGAAGGAAAAAACCCCTTCAAGGTTAAATTCTAATGTCATCTACAAAACCAATAGACGAGTCTGCGAAAAAATAGTATTGCTCCAAATATGATTTAAAATACACAACGCATATATAAATGAGCCCAGAAAATATTTTTGGAGTCAAATTTCAATTACAACCGTTCCCATTCATTTCCGAAAATCAGCAAATTTCAAAGATACTAATATTGGCGCTCTTTGATTGTGACGTGAAACGGCATTGCTATTGGTTGCTCGGAATTCTCGGGAGAGTACGCCACAGCAATTTGCAATGGCGCGAGAAAGAACCCATTTGAATTTTGTCGACTTTAAATATATTGTTAAGATAAAAAAAAAACAAAAAAAAAAAGAAAATTGCCAAGAGAGTTTTCACAAGCTGCATAATCCATTGAAAATATTTCAAAAATTCCGAGTTATCGACTATTGCAATAACTGTAACAAATGCTATGTGGGACAAAATGGAAGGTACTTGAAGAAACGAATTTCTGAACATGAGAGAGACACAAACCTCAATATTATTAACCCCACTGCTCTAGTGGAGTATGCTAGAGAAAATAATCATAATTATGATTTCGAAATACCAGTTTTTCTAGATGTTCAACCATATCTTTCCAAAAGACTTGTGAGCGAAATGATACAAATTCTCAAACATGAAAGAGTAAATACCAGAAGAGAAAGATATAGATTTGATAGCTCAAATATCGGGATAAAGTATTATCATTATCATAATTGAACATACTACATATTCATCATCAGTATGCAAAAGCTTTTAAAGTTCTAAATTTTGTATACCTTTATTTAATTTTAAATTTTTTCCATCGTGTATTTTTAACTCAGTGTTCAGTTCGTCTCGTTTTGTATCTACCACGTCTCACTTCGTTCCATACTTTAATGAATTTAACTCGGAAGGAACTACATTTAGATATTTTAACACAATCGTCATAAAATAATATATCGTGGCAAGTAAATATAAAAAATTATACAGTTTCATGAGAAGCCATTGTTACAGAACCCCGAGGATGAATTCAATAAAATTCGAAACGTTGGCAAGAAAACAATAGTTTTTTTTCTTCAACTTTTATTGATTCAAATCCCAACTAACCTCCGACAAAGTTAATATTAGTAATTAATAAGTGAAATGTGATTGATTCATGATTGTATTTTTTATTAATCCACTAGTAGATGAAGTGGTACTTTGTGCGGTTCATGAGTATGGATAAAACGTTAATTATAAGGTAATTGTGGATATTCATTCAAAAATTTTATGAAGTAAAGTAATCAGTATTAGGCGACTTTCCTCTACATATAGCAACATGTGGTGAAGCCAAATCAAATTCCACTTTGGAGCTGAATCTGTTAAATGCCCGCCACGGCATTTGAAATTTAAGCAACGTACTGAACCAATAAACCACAAGTGAGATTACCCAGCTCGTCAAGAGGATTTCATTTATTTCAGTATTCATGGCAACACTGTTTCACACTGCAACCCATCGTATGGTACCCAAAGATTCTCTCACCTCAACGTCCTCAACTACAAACACACAGCGGTCTCAAGCAGTACCGTAAACGGCAAACAAGATTACCCATTTCATCAAAAATATTTCGTATATTTCACTACATGCCTTACACTCTGACAACGCAGCAATTTCACCTGCCGACCATCTGAACAGGTGAGCACTCGTCGACCTCCTCGCGCGTTATATTCTCCTGATAGAAAGGTACCGTGGTACCCACTTCGAAGGGTACCACCTGCGAGCGGTACCCAGAAAGCGGCATCGGGTGTGCTTACCTACCTAGACTTGACATGCACGGTGAGCAATCAACGTACACAAGTCGGTATCGCCTCGTTGGGTACGCTCTTGTAAATAGAAGCCATTTTTAGTACTCGGTGCTAGAAGAGCGATGCGGTGTGGGTATTTACATTGTCGGGCAGTCTCTTGTTTTGTTTATCGAAGCTGGTGGTACACATGTAGCGTTGACTAGCATGAAAGATCACGTGAATTTTTGTAATTGCGTCGTAGTTTGTTCATTGTAACCAAATGTGCTATTAATTATAATGTTTTGAGACTATTGGTTTCTTCAACCAGTACTTTTTGAATTCCCATTTTACGAGTTGATTCCTTTCGACGAATTTTATTAGTACATTTTTTAGCCTACCTACTTTGGCAATAAAGTTCAGCAATATTTGCACTTTTTTTTCATGCCATTTTTTTATATATCAGAATTGTCAAATTGATTTTTCCGGGCGTCCAGGGCCGGTTTCAATCCAGCAACATTCCTCAACTACGTTATTATGGATTCTGCCATTATCATAATACAGGACGGTAATCAGAACAGGGTGTGGGAGAAACCACATGGTCAAAATATTTTTTCCGGGTGTAAAGGGCCAGTTTCACTCCAGCAATTTTCCCCAACTTCCTCATTATGGACTCTGCCATTATCACATTTCAGCACGGTAATCAGAATGGGGTGTGGAAAAAAAAACATATGGTCGGAATAATTTTTCCGGGCGTCCAGGGGGAAAGATGGGATTTGGGTACCGTTAATTACCTTTATACCTGGTACCGTAAAGGGTCATATACGAGTTGGGTGCGACGGATTTCTTGAATAATGTCGGACTGGACGACTGGGCGCCAAAAAAATATCTACAGATCATAATTATTATCATAAATTCATTTTGAGTGTAGTATATTATTAGTCTGATCTAACCTGACCGAACTAACCTAGTCCGCAAGTTGGGAGCTTGGAAGTTGAATGAAAATTCATTTTAAGTGTAGTATATGAAGAAAAATTAAATAACAAATTTTGAATTTGTAAATGTAAATCTTTATTAATGACTGTGGCTTACTGGCACCCAACTCCCAAGTATCTGGCACCCAACTCGCGTGATAGGTTTTACTACCTGGCTCAGCCGGCACCCAATTCGCAAGCTTCGGTCCAGGACTGGCTTCATTCCAGCAATATTTCTCAACTTTCTTATTATGGACTCACCCATTATTATATATTTCAGTGCGGCAATCAAAAATTGTTCAGAAAAAAAAAGACTATATTATCAAAATATTCCTCAACTTCCTTATCATAATTCAGCACGGCAATAAGAAAAGGTTCAAGAAAATAACAAAATGGTCGAAATTACTTTTCCGTGCGTTCAGGGCTGGTTTCACTACAGTAATATTCCCCAAATTCCTTATTATAGACTCTGCCATTATCATATTTCAGTACGGCAACCAGATATAGTTCAGGGAAGAAACGTCATAACCGGAAAGATTGTTTCGACCATGATTTTATTTTCCTGAACCTTTTCTGATTGCCGTACTGAAAAATGACAATGGAAGAGTCCATAATGAGGAAGTTGAGGAATATTGCTGAAGGGAAACCGGCCCTTATCGCTCGGAAAAATTATTTTGAAAATGCCATTTTTTTTTCTAAACTTTTTCTGATTGCCGTAATGAATTATGATAATCAGCCCTATGTTATATGACTTCCGTTATGTTTAGCGGTCAGACGTTATCCCAACTTAATGGAAAATTGCCATGAAGTTGGGATATCGTCTGACCGCTAAACATAACGGAAGCGATACAGCATAGAGCTGAATGGCAGAGTCCATAATGAGGAAGTTGAGGAATATTGCTGCAAGAGAACCGGCCCTGGACGCCCGGAAAAATCATTTCGACAATGTGGTTCCTTTCCTCAACCCATTCTTATTGACATTCTGAAATACAAAAATGATCAGAGTCCTCAATAAAAAAGTTATAAAATATAGCTACCGGTCCTGGAAAATTATTACCTGGTCTATAACTCCGGAATAAGACTATTCCAGCTCATGTTGTGTTTTCCACTACTAGGATGAAAAAAAAAATGCAAGTATTGCTGAACTTTACTGGAAAATTTGTTTATAGTAAAGATGGGCTCATTCAACAATTTTTTTTTATTGCATTATTTGAAAGTTTATGTTCCAAATAGTACATCTGCAAAAATCAGAATTTTCACTCTTTATCTTCTCCCTCAAATTAATAGTTGAATGTGGCGTTCACCGAAACGGGGCGTGGTCAAGCGTGACGTCACATCAGTCGACTTGGCGACGAGAGGGTGCTGGCGGATAAGCGGAATACGTGTGCTAAAGCCGTAGAAATCAAGTTGTGTGTTGTTTATTGCGCTGTGTCATCTAAAAATCTGTGTGATTATGAATAATGATGAAAATGTACGTTATAAGTATTGCATCGTTCTTAAATGAAAGAATTCTTCGGTAACTGCACCAGACAAAATTTTTATTTCACTGCCAAGTAACTTAAAATCACGAAAGTTATGGCAGCGCGCTATGCGAAGGACCGACTTTGTATCTGCCAAGGGGACGCATTTTTGTTGCGAAGATCATTTTAATGTAAGTATGAATGATAATGATTAACAAAAAAAATTATAGATAGAATTATGGATAGAAATGTTCCTGTCCTCCGAAAACTTATATTGGTGCTACTAGCTAACACTTCAAGAATGGAACTTTCAAGTTTTAAACCACGAGACATTGCAGAGGTCTGAAATACTTTGGCTCCAAGAATTTTCTCAACTAAGACTCCATCTGAAGTTTTGCATCTCAAGGTTTCGTAAGCCTTTGATGCAGTCACTCGACCATATCTCATCTCTTGCCAAATTACGCAATCACTTTGCGTTCTAGTAATAACTTCTACATCTACGATCATCGTCTGGTCGGTCCATTTCATTTTTACAAAAATCCAAAAAGTTTTCTGGATTTTTTATTACATTTGTAGAACGAAACTTAATTCCAAGAAAGTGAAGTGAAAGGCAGGAGTACTTATTTGAAATATAATATCGCATTAAACTATTTTCGATTGTCCGACTCTTGCTTCTGTAACGTAATCTTCAAATATTGATTCATTACCTCCTGTGGTAATCTCGCTGCTTCCAAAATCAGCTGACGTTATGAATTTCTCTGTAGTAGTTGCACTTGCTAATGCAGACCTTTTCCAGTAACATTTAGTTTCCGTTCGTGATGGCTCCTTGCTCCGTCGGTGCAACCACATCAGAAATGCAATGGCATGTTTGCATCCTCCCTCTGAAGCTGAACAGTCATGACATTTTACTTCCGTGACTCTTTTTACATCAGTATAGATGGTGCATGTAACGCTGTAGTTTTTTGCCTTTATTCTGTGTTCTGGGGTTACTTTAGCTTTTACGTGACATAAGGGAGGAGCATTTTTAATTTGGACATATCCCACGGCATTGTCCCCATATTTTTGTCTTGCGGATCTGAAATGGGTTAATAGATAATTCTCATGTTATATATTTCAGTCATATCAATTTGGGAGATTTTTGTGATACTTGTTACTTTGTCCGTGTTATCATTTATGTGTTTATTTCTAAAGTGTATACTGGTATTTAGGTGTTGATTTTTCCATGCACCTAAGTATCAAAGTTCAGGTTACACCAAGAATATTCCAAAAGTAACTTATATCTGATTAAACCGAAAGTGAAAAAGAAAAAAAGAAATGTTGAAAAGAGGAACATTCTCAATTAGAAAGATTATAAACATGATTCCCCTGGAAATGGAAACAACCCTAAGATAAAATGAAGTTATTTTTGTAATATATTACAGAAAACAACTACTTCCCCAGCTAATACCACGCTGGACATTGAACTACATCTGATGGATATTGTGAAAAGACCCTAACTTGAAAGAAAAAGTCTGAAAGTGAAAATTCGCATTCCATTGGGGATTCATAGAATGAGATAAGGGAAAATGTTATTCATAGTTTCACTTACATTCGTGTATGCAGGGAAATTGCATCTCTTTCGCTAGGCCTCCAATTAGGGTCTTTTCACAATATCTATCAGATGTAGTTCAATGTCCAGCGTGGTATTAGCCGGAGAAGTAGTTGTTTTCTGTTAGATATTACAAAAGTAACTTCATTTTATCTTAGGGTTGTTTCCATTTCCAGGGGAATCATGATTTTTAATTTTTAATTGAGAATGTTCCTTTTTCCAACATGAATACCTTCCAAGAGGTTTATCTTGAACGATGAAAAAATGGCGACTAAAGTTTTCCTTTCAGCTGCAGATGATTCCACAACTGAAATTATGAACATCCTATTCATATTTCCAAATAAAAACCAAAAAAAAAAGAAATATTTCAATGTTGATAGTTGACAGTTCAAAAATTGGACAACCTCTGTACAAAACGAAGGAAATCTAAAAAAGTTAACTTTATAACCGAAAGCTTTTGTATTTGAAGTTTCTTTTTATAACTAAAAATAGGCATAGAACAACAGCTAATAGTTGTTTACATCGACACTCTAGGAGAATACATGAATATTAAAATATTTCAAGTAAAACAACGTACCGTATTATTCCTTACTTACCTTCCCATTTTTACGCCTCTCATTTCAGCGCTTATGTAGTCCCTACTGTTATTAAAATATTCCGTCACCATGAAAATATCTACTTCCGGTAAATTACCCGAATCAGCTCTACTAAAGCTGTCTCTAATGAACACATGATGGTCCTAAACTTGTGAATTATTTTAAAAACAAAACAATACAAAAACACGCAACACGTGGTATTTCCAAACCAGCAAATGGAACAAACTCCGACGATGGAGGCGATTAATAATCTCCAAGTACAGGCCCGGTTGGCACCGCTCGAAGCACGTCGCCTGGTGTGACGTCACGATGTAGCGCGGACGATCTCACATTTTCAATTGCTCTTGCTTTAATTGTTAATTGGCATACAAACCGGAAAATTTTGTGGGATACTTGGGAGATGATATACTTTTGAATCAAAAACTAAATTAGACTGAATGAGCCCATTGGCTGAATTTTTATGTTAAAACTCTCATTTTTTTTCTACTCAGTAAAACAATACAAAAGGTTCTTGCCATAATAAGCCTACATAGTTAGGTGTTTATGGGAGTAAAGGGTTCATCATCGGTCGGTAACGACTGTTCGTTAGCAAATGATCTCCCAAAGATTTCTGTCTTCTTCGACAAAACGTTTTCCTGGATAATCATCACTATTCTTAGTAATCACGATGTGAATAGTCATTAATATGCGATACTATTAAAAGTAGTGTTCTTTGGTGTTGTTACATTTGGTCAATTATTATACAGTGTGTTCCAGCTTATTTTTAAAGGACAATAATTCGAAAATGATTACAAATCGCCTTAGGAATCTACAATCTGAGAATGATTATGAAACCAATTCTACACCGTATTCTACATGACGTAGTCGCAACATATACGGAGTGTTCCTTTTAAAAGAAAGCGAGAGTTTTATTCGAAAAGATCCGTACTGAAAAATATTTTTCGACAATTTTGTATAATTTGAAGGTTCGACAAAGGATAGGAAATATTACAATGTGTTTGTGAAATGGCCTTAAAAAGATTTTTTCCCTGGTTATACAATAATTGTAACATGTGGAATTTTCAAGGTATGCATTTGCAAATAGACTCATTTTGACCAAAAATTATAACACCCAAGTGTTTTAGAGACAATCAGTAATAGTATAGGAAGGAATGAAGGTTACGCAGATGTTTGAAAAATGTACTAATGTGTATTATTATTAATATTATTATTTCATTAAAATAATGCACTCCATTTTTACAGGTAGCACCTCATATTATTGGCTGAATCTTAGTTTCATATTGGGCCAATATAGACATATTGTAAATGTAAAAATATTATTTATTCAATATGGGTGACTATTGAAAAAACGATATTACAGCGGAATATTGGTTCAATCTATTCTGATTGTATATTGTTACATATAATATTGGGTCCATAATGGTTGAACATTTTTACCAATATCGATAAAACAATATTTTATACATGCTGTTTTCAACATCTACAACAATAAATATACTCTAGGGATAAAAACTATATTGTTTATCCAAGTTTGATATTCCGTTGATTGAATATTATTTCAACTATATTCAACAAATTGTATTAAATAATACTGTTTGTCAATATTGATCTATTAATAATTACCAATATCAATAAAGCAATATTGTGTTTATATAATATTGTTTGCAACATCTAGAATAAATATTGCAATCCCAATATTCCAGTCATATCGATTCTAGGAATATAAAATAAATTGTATATCCAAGTTTGATTGCACATTGAATATTTTTTCGCCAACATTCAATAAATTGTTCTAGCTTATATTGGTTCAACATCGGTTTTATAATATTCACCAATACGATAGAACAATATTGCCTTCATACTGTTTCCAACATCTAGAATAAATATTGCAATCTCGATATTCCTCTTATATCGATTCTGGGGATAAAGAAGTATACTGTACATTCAAGTTTGATAGCACATTGGTTGAATAGTATTTCACCAATATTCAACGAATCAAATCAACTTATATTGAGTAAATATTGGATTAGTGATTTAACTAGGAACCAGTGACGACAAAAAAATCAATAGGCTCCAGCAGCAGCAGTTTCACTGGTTCCAGTAAAACTCCAGATAACCAACTAATAGTTTAGATGGTAAATTACATTCTTTAAATGGTGTTGAAAGGTTCACATTCTAACCATCAGATAATTAATCTGAAGCTTAACTGGAACATGTGAAACTGGCCCTTAGTGTCAGCGGAAACCCTAAGGGTAAACACGGGTAAACCCTGTATCTCGCTTTAAACCAACCAACATTGTTACCCCTCCTTCACTCACACCTTAATATGTTTTGACAAAAAATGTCGTATAACGAAATTGACGAAGTTTACAGTGAGTAAACAGAACAAATAAATAAGACTTAGGGTTAACCGCCGAAATCAACGGGGCCGCCCGGCCGCCCCAATAAGGTGAAAACAAGCATGGTTGATTAGTCCAGCAAGTGTTCAAATTCTGTAATAATGAGATTTCTCGTTTTGAGGTCTGTGGAATTATTGCAATATTAAATATTCAGTATTTTGAAGCGTCACGTTCGACACTCGAATTGATTGGATATATGATTATTTCATTGCCATCAATTCTCGTTTCATCACCCAACAAACATCCAAGTTCTTGAATCTGTTTGTAGCTTGTAGTTTGTAGCATCCATCATATTTGTTCACCGTCTTGGGAGATATATGTATTCCCAGTGGCAACATTATAAAAACTCAATCGAAAGTTACGACATTAATTATTGCCGAAGACACACTTGAAGCGTAATTCAAAACCGAAGTATTCACCTCATGCACAATGTTGCTTACACCGTACATACCGAGCTCCAATGGAGAACCCTTTGACTTCTCCATGTAATAACTCAGAGGAATTGAATGAGCCGTAATTCACGAACCATTCACTAAATATTGTATCTCTTGCAATGTACGAATTAAAGTCACAAGTGTTTTCACATCGCCTTTAATAAAGGAGAAATTTATGGTGGTACCTTTCCTGCCATAAACAATTTCGCGGCAGCGTGTAGGCGTATTTCCGTATACAGGATTCTCCAAAAGTCGACGAACGGGTTTTCTTTGAAGACGTCGATATATAAACAAGTAATTTCAATTAATGAAAATATTAGTAAACACGTTTATTGTTCTAAATTCGAAACATACATGAATATGAATTGTTATGACTTTTTGTTAGTTTTTTCTTTAGTGTTTGGGCATCGCCATCTATGGTCATCAGCCAATTTGTTAGTTATCATTTTTGAAATTGTTGTTTTGATATTGTTGTTGTTAGAAATTTTGCTAGTACGGTTATTTCTTCTTGTTTTTAATTTTATTTTTATTTTTTATTTTCCTGTCTTCTCTGGTTCAATTTCCATTTTTTTCTCTTGTTGTCGCGCCACCTCCGCGTTGCCAACACTACGTTTTTTAGCACTCACGATTTTTTATTAGTTTTCATGGACCGCGTTCTTATACTATTATTTCTTAAATTGCTATTACAAACTGATTTTACTCTTTACTAATTTATATATTCTCAAGAAGCTGTTTACTCATTTTAATCTTTCAAATTTTTATGTGATTCCTTTTATTCGTTCTCCTGAATTGAATTGATACATTTTTCCTTCTTTCTGTCTGTCTTAATCAGTGTTGTTTGGTGTCCAGTAGTGAAGTTTATTGTACAGTGTGTTCTTTTTCAGTTGTTTGTCAGTCATGTTAAATATATGATGTATTTTTATTTTAGGTTGTTTTGGCTGTGGAAGTGTGGTTTTCCTATTCATTACGATTTTCTTGAAACAACTTTGGAAAGATCTTTCAATGTAAACCTGCTGAATGTTTTGGTTGACTATTGGTTTAAGATAGCTAAAATAAGCTAAAATTCAAATATCTTACAATTCTCTTTAATGGATTTTATGTATCACAAGAAAATATACGTTCAAGTTGAACAATTACTCAGTGTGTCTCACTTTTCATGGAAGCATTCCCGTAAGTTCCGTAATTATCGAGGTGAAATGATGAAACTCTCAGGACTGACGGAAATGCAGGAAATTCACCTACCGAATTAATGGTTTTGGCCTAAGTGATATACACCACCCGCAAGTCGCAATGGAACATTTCATAGTAAATCAAATTAAGAGGCAAAACAGACACGAAATTTCATTAGATTCGTGATTAGGACCCCCCAACTTACTGCCGGTACAAGTTTTTCCTGAAAAAAATTCAGTCTTGAAAAATCCGAATTTGTGTTACTTTTTATGGAAGTGCCCCCGTATCTTTCGTAATTATCGTGGTTTAATGATGAAACTATCAATGGAAATGCTGAAAACGGGAAGCATGTCGTTGTGCCCACATTCCATTTCACCCACATTTCGTTGCACTCACATTTCGTATCGCCCACATTTCGTTTCTCCCACATTTCGTTTCGCCCACATTTCGTTTCGCCCACATTTCGTTATGCCCACATTGCGTTGTACCCACAGCTTCCAAACGCTGTTGCCAAAGGCTGACATGCAATTCTCTAAAAAATCAATTGTGGGCTTAATGAGACATTTTGCACCCATCGCCTCAAAGGTGTTGGCATGAGGATTTTGGATTAATTGCCAAGCCACGCCAAAGCGTGACTAAGAACAACGTTCAGTTTGAATAAAATTGAAGAAGAAATTAACAACTGCACTTATTTTAGATCATCCACGAGAGACAAGCACTTTCATTTTGGACTATGATTCTTCTCAGCAAGGCAATAGATCTATTTTACCTAAAGCTTTCATCAATAATCAAAGTCGTTGGAAATTTCCACACCTCTGTGGCAGAGTTTTCTCGTATGGACTAATCACAACACTTTGCAGTAGTAGATAATGAACTTCAAGAAACCCGAGGGTCAGAGCTAGATGGTTCTACAATATGACTTCAAAATTATTCATCGCAGTGGCAGACAACACAGTACTGCTGACACATGATCAAGGCGCTCATGCTTGAAGCAAGCAGCAATGTATATGTTATCAGAAACATGAAAAATAAGAAACAAACTTTTTCAATGACGAACATTGCAAAGAAATGCTACAACTTACCACCGTAGAGAATCTGATTCATGGACTATAGAAGAAATGAAAAAGAATCAGAAGAAAGGCAACAATTGGAAGTCCTAAGCTGGCTGAAAAATAGAGTTAGACCTGAGGAGAGCCCAGATGAAGCAAGCGTGGTTTACCATCTGATGCTGTGAAAGAAACAGATTAAAGAAATATGTGCCCCCACAACATAGTAGTAATGAAGGTGGACATTTTGGAATCAAGAGGACCCTAGTTAGAATTAAAGAACGATTCTAGTGGGTGAATTGCTGTCGAGATGTTGAAGTTTGGTGCAGGAGGTGTAACGAAGTAACTATGGAAGTTTTTCCTTTTGTGGCTTCAGAATTAGAAAGGGTATTGGCTTAATTGTAAAATGGAATGTATCTGGAGTTGGTTATCGGGATTAATGGTTTTCCTTCCCTGATGACCAAGAAGTTCTTATAGATGTGGAGGTTTATTGAAGTGATGGTTGAGTTGTTTCCTTTCTTTGTCCAGGATGTATGACTTGTACTCCCTCAGTATGGCGTATAGTTTCGTCTCAATCCAAGGAACCGGAGAACCCTACTACGGACCCGAACCCGCACTCGGCATAACAAGGAGACAAGTAACAACGGCACTGAATGAGTGGTCGGTTCATACATTAGGAAAAGAGTGGAGAAGGATAGACGGATGCAGGCAGTCAAAGTGGATGATATCGGGGCCCGATAATCGACATGGCAAGGACGGCCAAGATACTGAAGCTAAGCCGCAAAGAACTCCGACTGTTGGTGGAAGTTCTAACCGGCCACTGCGGCCTCAGGAGGCATCTGGCTCTCATCAGAGTTGAGGCAGACCCACTATGCACGGAATGTGGGGAGGAGGAGGTCTCTTTCCACTACCTGTGCGAATGTGTTATTTATGGCAGGCTCAGACAAAACGTCTTCGGAGCTGCCACTATTAAGGAGGAAGAATTGCAATCATTGCAATGGAAGGACATTTCGACTTTCATAAGAAGGTCGAAGAGGGTCGAGCAGGTATCCGACATGGGATGAGTGAAGATGCCGGGGATTGCGAAAAGAGCCCACTGGGGCCTAGTCGCTGACGCTTGCGTCCCCCACCCATTACCATTACCATTCGTCTCAATCCATATTTTCAATTGAAGGATCTAACCTCTTCTCTTTGTTGAGATAATATCCTGTCAGACTTTCGACGCACCCTGTACGTTAGTAAGTATTCAGAATATCTGCATACTGAAATTTATAGGCGACGTAATTTGCTAAATAGGGATATTCAATTCGGCATGGCTCTCTTTCGTGGATTTATAACTTCACTTTTCATGTTTTTGTTTGTTTCAGAGATGATTGTGGAGCCGAGTTAAGAAGAGGAACAATAATAATACCATAAAGATGTTTTATCAACGTACAACGGCAGAAATACCTGGCTTGAATTGTGATCGAAATGTGAAGAAGCCGCAACAATTTGGGTTTTTTTTGTTGAGGGAAATCGTAAATATATATAAATCTGATAAGTGTTTCGTGGAACGACGAATTAGAGCATTTTATTACAGTTTTCAGAATTTCGCTTGGGTGAAATAATCTGTGGCTATTGGAAAACTGCTCGAAATTTGGAGTAAGAACCATCGAAATGACATAAAAAAAATTCAACGGTTTGGGACATATGATATTTAGTAACTAATTTATTTCATTTATTAATTCAATCCCAAGAAACTTCAAATGTTTATACAGGGACAACGAATATAAATATAAATATACATGTGAAAAAAAAACAACAATATTAGGTATAGTTGATAGGTAACAAAATTAAATATAATACTTAAATCAGAGGGCGGGGATTAGCGCAGTGGTTAAGCGCTCGCCTAGTAATCGAGAGATTGCAGGTTCGATTCCCAGACGGTGCGATCTTTTTTCATTTTCAGATGTGAAAGTCTGAATGACTGAGGCTCGTGTCGGCTGGGAATAATCCTCCACGATTCACTGCTGCGTTAAAAATTAACAGTGCTGCTCCTAAAGTGGCGTATGGAGTTAGTAACAAGGCCTATCCAGAACACATGGCTAATGACCATAGCAGTCGATGCCAAAACACCAAGGAAAAAAAAAAAAAAAAATACTTAAATCAGTATTGAGCAGATATTGGTCGGATAAATTATGCTACTTCATCTTCAGTAGAAATGATATATTTTTTTTAATTCCTTTTTGAATTTTGTGAGGTGATTAATAGACCTTATTCGTTTCGGCAAGCTATTATAAGCTTAAATATCGCGATAATATAATGAATTCTTGCTAAATTGTAGTAAATATTTTTAAGATGTTTTAGTCAATATAAAATGCCAATAATAGGAGATAATTTTTTTCCTCAGATCCAGAATATGCGTAGACCAAGAGAGAGTTTGATCAATGGTTAAACCTAGAAATTTTAAGTTTTTTTTGTATCGTATTAGTACAAGAATTATTCACAGTGAGAGGATTAATCTGATTTTCTGGTAAAGATCTTTTAGAAATATACATAAAGCAATATTTTCAAAATTTGAAGTTTTAAACTTATTTTCTTTTAACCATGACGAAATCAAAGTGGGGTCACCTTCCATTTGTTCCTTTATTTCTTGAGGACTATTTACATAATACAACAGGGTAGTATCAGCGGCAAATGATTTTAAACTCAGGCAGGATATCGAATTTATATAAATGAGGAACAAAACAGGCCCAAGAAATATCTCTCTTAGTGGAGGTTGAGCCCCCTATATAAATAAATTGCTCTCTTCCACTGAGGAAATTTTCCAATAAATCATAATCGTTGCCGCTATTGCCAATTTACCTTAGTTTCACTAATAAAATATCATGATTCACAGTATCAAATGCTTAACACAAATCCAGTGATAAAATGCCTCACAAAAACCCAAATCTAATATCATCTGGATATTGGTGATCAGATCCACAGTGGCACACTCTGTATCACAAGATTCACGAAAGCCATACTGATTATCGTATAATTAAGTAACCTTACATAATTTTTTCAACAATCTTTGAAAAAATATGAAGAAGAGAAATAAAACATTTCTTGCCAATTTTGAAAATAGGAAGAACTTTTGCAACTTTGCAATTTTTTGGAAATTTTCCAGATTCTAAACATAAGTTGGTCATTTTGCCCAATTCTGCCAATTTGCCAATTCTGATTCAACTAATTTTACAAAATTGACGTTAATATTATCAAAGCCTGAATGTTTGAAGTCCCAAACCGATGAGTTTGTGTACTCATGTCATTTTGATGGTTCTTCCAGCTTCTTACTCAAACTTTTGAGAAGTTTTCCGATAGCTACAGATGATATTACCTATACGGAGTACTGGAAACTGTAATAAAAAATCTCTAATTTATTGTTCCACGAAACACTCATCAGAATTTTATAGGTAGCCAGGTAGCCGAGTGGTTAAAGCGACATTGTTTCAATCCTTAGATTTCCGATTTCCCCTGATATCCCTACTCCTTGGGAAAGCCAATCAAATCATTTATCCCTCTAACGCACCTGCTTCGAATTATGTGATTGCCTGTCAAAGTTTGACTTTTTGAGGTTATATTTAGTTTGAAATGAAATTTTATTTTGTATTCATCATGAACTGTTTTAATAAAAAAATGTCTCGGTGTGTTTGGAATCAATGCAAATACTCATGTAGTGCAGTTTACAAGATAGATATGAATACTATTCATCTATTCCCGTAAGTTTGTTATGGATTTAGGGGAAGTAGTCAGGGTGCTATGGGGAGTGGTCAAGGTACCAGTGCCGTATTTCTCTCACTGTCGAAGTTATCAATTCATATTACATACCCTAATAAATGAAATCCAACTAGATATACCGCGGTGATATTTTTGTTTCTACCCTTAGAGACAATTATTGTTTTCCATTAGAGACTATTTCAATTATTACTCCTAGTGAAATAATATAAATAATATAAAGGAAAGGATAATGGAGGAAGATGGTGACATAGAAATAACAGATATTTTCCATGACAATGTATTCGGTACTAATTTGACAGAGTATAGAAAAGGAGGATACCGGGTGTCCACGGAAAGTGGCTGGCCCCTATAACTTTTTTGTTGTTGTTTTTGAAGGTAATGGAATTAAATTTGGGTGATCTGTATAAGACAATAAACTGCATCTTTTGACAAGTAACTCAACTTCATGTGACTTCCGGTTTCACCAGAAGTGACATAAACTTTAGATTTTCAAATAAGACATCCGATATATTTTCACTTCTCTTGTCTCCACTTGACATATTGAATACAACCATGTGTTATTTGTCACTATTTGTAACCAAATTTCATTTTTATTTCGGAATTAATTTTTTAGAGGGCAATGGATATCTTCAAATTATACTAATTTCAGTCCTAAAATTTTGATAATAATACAATTTTAATCTTTTTGATCAAGATGTAATAGTAAAAAGTGATGAATGATACAAGGGTGTATTCAGAATGTCATCTGGAGACAAAAGAGGTGAAAATATACTAAGTGTCCCATTCAATAATCGAAAGTTTGAGCCATTTCTGGGGAATCCGGAAGTTGTATGAAATTGAATTATTCGTCGAATAACGCAATTTTATGTCGTATGTAGAGCTTCCAAATTTCATTCCATTATCTCCAAAAACAAAAAAGTTTTAGGGGCTAGCCACCTCCCGCGGACACCCGGTATAAATTATAAAATTACAAAAATATCAGATTGTGGAGACTGTACTGGAGGTGTCATAGGAGAAAGAGCAGACTTTTTATTGTCGTTAATCAACCAAAAAGATAATAAATGTGCCACAACTGTAGAAAAGGTTTTGCAGAATAATTTTAATGAAAATTATCCCGCATGCTTTGTCATAAAAGTATTGAATATGATGTTGAGTCATAATTTATTTAAATCTCTTGAGGAACACTTCAGGAACCAACTTTTTTCTCTTCCCATTCCAGCAACTTGATAAAACTCATTAGCTCAATATACACAAACACTAGGGTGCACCATTGCGACAAGTTTTTTTTTGTTTCGGCATCGACTACTATGGTAATGTGTTTTGGTTAGGCCTTGTTACTAACTCCATACGCCACCTCAGGAGCAGCACAGTTAATTATAAACGCCACAGTGAATCATGGAGGAATATTCCCAGCCGGCACGAGCTTCAATCATTCAGACTTTCACATCTGCAAATGAAAAAAGTCCGCACCGGCTGGGAACCGAGCTTGGGACCTCTAGGTCACCAGGCAGGCGCTTAACCACTGCGCTAATTCCTGCCAAAAATTTATTTGATGAATATAAAAGTGTTTGATCAGGTTTAGCACCTAAGTTTCATTTTATTATCATGCTCGAATAAATGAATAATTGGAATCATTGGTGAGAATACAATTCAGAAGAAGTTTTCGAACTCGTATTCCTTATGACAATGCACGCCCACTCATCTCATATGAAGATAGATCTTTGTGAAATAATAACCGACATTTTCCCTGAATACGAATCTGTGCCACTTCCCACTCTTCAGGAATAACTCGAAATATTTGGCAGGTTTCGAGCACGCCAATTTGTATAGCCGTGTTATATCTCCTGTTTCTTTAATCTGAGTTTCAATCACATTGGTTGCCAGTCGGCGATGGTTCAAACCATGGTGACTGCAGAAATTTTTCTGATGGCCCTAGAAAGTGCTAGGAATCGCACGTAAAAAGGTAAGACCTCGTTAATCCTTGGCTCGCACAAGTTTCGACTTCATCAGGGGACGACAGCTGATTATCAGAAAAAATAATTTTAAACAAAAAACAATATATATCTTCACATCTTCACATCTCGATCACGATTCAAGCTAGGTAATTCTGCCGTTGTGCGTTGATAAAACATCTTTATATTCTTATTATTATTCCACCTCTAAAATCGGCCGAACAATCATCTCTGGAACAAACAAAATCATGTAATGTCAAGTTATAAATCCACAAAAAAAAGCCATGCCGAATTGAATATACCTATTTATCAAATTATATCGATTATAAATTTGAGAATGCATATATGCTGGATACGTACTAACGTAAAGGGTACGTCAAAAGTCATAATAATAATAATATATAATAATAATAATAATCTTTATTTACCCTTTAAGTTTATCACATGATATGGGACAAGTCAAAAATTGAATACAGGGTCCTGCAACTGCGCTGCGGTGGTCCATAGCTTCTAAATGGCGTAACTTGAAAATTTCTTTCGAATGCAAGCATCTTCCTTTGTTGAGAGAGTGTCTTTGGAAAATATTCCGAAGTATACAAGGTGACCCAGAAAAGTGCGCCAAACCAAACTTATGTTTTTTGTAATGTAACACCCTATAATTCATCACATGGTTGAATAGAGATTACTTTGACCATTCAAAAAATATAGGGGCATGTATGTTCATCAATGTTATCTCCGGAGATAAATCGATATTACTTCAAAAAACATCAGGTATTCAACACTCTGTAACTCCTCGTGGAAAAATAATTCCAAAAACTCATGGAAGGCGAAATGACTCCAATATGGTCTAGTTTCTGTAACATGACACACAGTTGAAATTGTATCACCTTTCGTGTACCGGATAGATCGAAACGCAAATTGAAATATATCTTGTTTTTTTTTAAATGAAAACCCATATACTCAATTCCAGTATTGGAAAGGCCACAAAATTTCCTTTCGAATGATGTATGATTCAACAAAATATATGCTAATGTCCTAAAAGCATGATGCCACTAAATATGTTTTCAATTTCGTTTTGAATTCATTAAAAAAACTTAATTTTTTGTGTCACTTGGAAAATTATTGAAAAATCGTATTCCATTATAATTGGGCTGCTTTCGTAAAGTTCGATTCTTTGTAACTCTAAATAAATCACCATGTCTCGTAGGATAATCATGACAGTCAGACTTTTTTGAGTAGGTATTGATGTCGAGTTTCATATATGTTACAATTTTGTAGATGTGAATCGATGGTGCAGTCAATAATTTTAACTTTTTAAAATGGTTTCTACAGGTAAATCTAAGTCAATGATTTGGCGAATTATCCTTTTCTGGCTGATAAAAACTCTGCGAGCATTGACCGTACCTTCCCAAAGGACAATATTATATGAAATACGAAGATGTATTGATATCTAGTTAGCCTAGACCAGTTCCCTGCATAAACAAAATATTGCGTTACTATAGCAACGAACAATAACTTATTAGAAGTGTCAGTGTAAAGTTTGACGTCAAAAAAGTAAACCAGATTTGCGCAATAAATTAAAAGAAAAAATATGTCCACCGAAATTGTAAAAATCGAAAAATTGGAGTATCGAGCCATCATCAAGTACATCTATTTAAAAGGGTTAAGAGGTAAGCAGATTTACGAAGATATGCTTAATGCCCTTGGTGATCAATGTTCTTTGTATGCGACCGTGAACAATTGGGTACAATTGCAGTTTAGGGTAGTAACCCCGATTTTGACGAAATTTTTTTTTTGGTTATTTCGAGGTCCTTGAACACAAATCTGAAGTCAAAAAGCCTCGCTCTAACTTACTTTTTGATTTACGACCAATTAAATGTCACAAAAAGGGTATTTTCAACATCAAACTTTTTCCACAAAAAAGCAACAGACTTGCCTTTGCCTTATATCAGCATAGTCTAGACACATCAATTCACGCATTTTTGGAACATTTTGCAGTATTTTCAACTTTGTATTGAAAATATAAGATTTAAATTAACATAACAATACATTTGACGAAAATCGTTTATTGACAGCAGTGACAGCAACAACACCAAACAAACGGTCGTGTTCCGATATTCTGAAATTCACAAGACACTTTTCGCGCTACCTCTCATGAAACCCTGTTAAGTCTCGTTCATACCCGTGCGAATTTTGCAATTTTTCTGCGAATAAAATGTATGTGTGAATAAACATGTGTTCTGCATCAACGACTGGTCGGGCATGGCTGGTAACCATTTTATTTCGCGATATGAAAAAACCGTCGCAATAACTACGTGGCATTTTATTACCCTACTTTTTGGTATAACATCGTAATGTTGCGGTTTATCGAGTATTGCATTATTATTTCTCCACGTAAAAATTGAACCTTTCTACAAAAAGTAGAGAAAGAAAATAGTGCTAGAAAAGCGCGCGCTCGGCCGACATTTCGCAATTCCGCGCGCGCGGAATTGCGAAATGTCGGCCGAGCGCGCTCGCTTCGCTCGCGTATTTCTGGCTATGAATCTTAACCAAGAAATAGGGAATGAACCTTTCTACAAAAAGTAGAGAAAAAATAAAATAGTAGTAGAAAAGCGCGCGCTTGGCCGACATTTCGCAATTCCGCGCGCGCGGAACTGCGAAATGTCGGCCGAGCGCGCTCGCTTCACTCGCGTATTTCTGGCTATGAATCTTCACCAAGAAATCAGGAATGAACCTTCCTACAAAAAGTAGAAAAAAAATAAAATAGTAGAAGAAAAGCGTGCGTTCGGCCGACATTTCGCAATTCCGCGCGCGGAATTGCGAAATGTCGGCCGAGAGGTAGCGCTAAAAGTGTCTGGTGAATTTCAGAAGTTCGGAACACGACCATTTGTTATCCATATCTGTCATACTGTCATTTTTAGTTCCTGTCCATAAACGATTTTCATCAAATGTATTGTTATGTTGATTTAAATCTTATATTTTCAATACAAAGTTGAAAATACTGCAAAATGTGCCAAAAATGCGTGAATTGATGTGTCTAGATTATGCTGATATAAGACAAAGGCAAATTTTTTGCTTTTTGTGGAAAAAATTTGATGTTGAAAATACCCTTTTTGCTACACTTAATTGGTCGTAAATCAAAAAGTAAGTGAGAGCGAAGCTTTTTGACTTCAGATTTGTGTTCAAGGACTTCGAAGTAACCCCCTGAAAAAAAATTTCATCAAAATCGGGGTTACTACCCTAAACTGCAATTTTTCCAAAAATTGGACTGCAAGCTTCAAAAGAAGTTAATTTTCCAATGAAGATGATGACCGATCGGGAAGGCCAGTATCTGTGTCAGTCCCCGAAAATATCGATGCAGTTCATGACATGATTTTAACAGACTGTCAAATTGGGCTAAAACGGATATCTGAAGCACTGAATATTTTATGCGAACGCGTTCATCATATAGTTCACGTCAATTTGGACATGAAAAAAATTGCTGCAAATGGATGTTGACCAAAAGCGTGCAAGGGTAGTAGCATCGCGTTCGATCTGTGCTCGATTTGAAAACGATGTAGACTTCTCAAACCGAATTGTTACTATGGATGAGACTTGGGTACATTTCTACGATCCAGAAACAAAGCAACAATCGATGGAATAGCGACACTCCGGTTCTCCATGACCTAAGAAGTTTCGTGTCCAAAAATCTGCTGGAAAAGTTCTTGCTTCAGTTTTTTGGGATTGCCATGGAGTAATCATGATTGATTTTTTGGATAAGGGTAGAACAATAACTGGAGATTACTATTCGACATTACTGACCACTCTACGGGAAAAAATTAAAGAGAAAAGATGCGGAAAGCTATCCAAAGGTGTTTTGTTTTTGCAGGACAACGCCCCTGCACACAAATCTCATGTTGCCATGCAAAAAATTCGTGATTTAGGGTTTGTATTACTAGAACACCCCCCTTATTTACCACATTTGACTCAGTCCGACTATCATCTCTTTCCTCAACTGAAAAAAAGTTTAAAAGGTCGTACATTTTCTTCCAACCAGGAGGTAATAAAAGCTGTGGATGTCTGGTTTGCAGAGCAAGAAGAAACATTTTTTTTTAAAGGTCTAGAGACGTTGCAGGTTCGCTGTAATAAATGTATCCAATTAAGAGGAGAATATGTTGAGTAATAAAATATTTTGACATTGAAATTTTGTTTGGTTCTATAGTAGGCTAATAATTTTTCAATATATCCTCGTATGTGAATATGAGAGAGCGTAGTAAACATTAATTAAGTGCTCTACTGTAAATATATTTTTCAGTTGTAAAATTGCATAGTAACTACTATTGAGTCTCCTACAGACCTGACCAACATGTGTATTCCAATTCGTTTTTGCACCTAAGTATGTGCACAAAAATTTTATTGTATCCGAAAATATTATGTTTTTGTTATTTACTAGAACAGAATAATCATTTGAAATTTTCGTACGTGAGTGAAATTGTGGGCATACTATTATGTTATAGAATTGACAATCAAGGAATTGTTACTACACCAATCGGTGAATTCTGTCGATAAAATATTAATTTTCTGCACAAGTTCTTCTGGCTTTTAGCATCAGTGGCAATTGTCGTATCATCTGCATACAGAAAAATATGTTCAGTGCTCAGATATTTTGGTAAATCATTGACATATAACAGAAAAATCAAGGAACACAGAAAGGACACTACTCTTGTTAATATCATAGGCAGTAAGTTAGAAACAAGGCCAGGTTTAATCAAATAACATTAAATATAACATATTACAATTATGTTGACATCTATCAAAACTTCAACTATCACTATTTGAAAATCAAAAGGCTCAGGACAGATAACGGTGGAGAATATTGCAGCAATTCTATCGAGGATTATACGAAAAGTTGTGGCTTATTTTATGAAAAAACTGTTGAATAGGACTGTCATAGAGAAAACTAGAGCCATGCTACAAGATTCTGGATTGAGTAAGCGTTTTGGGGCGCTATTATAACTTCCATTTAAATTGAAAAATAGATGTCTTTATCAGCTGATATTCCTGGATTCACACCTGAACAAATCTGGATAGGATAAAAAGTCAACCTTAGCAATTTACGAGTATTTGGTAAAAGCTTATTCGTTGATTCAAAATACACAAAGAAAAAAATTTCACCCGAAATCTATCAAGCGTTGGATAATGTGAACAATCGAAGGGATATAGACTTGCTGATCCGTCACAAAAAGGTAAAGTTTTAAAGGCGCGGAATGTTATTTTTCTTGAAGAAAAACGTAAGAAGAATACCACTGAAGATGAATCGATGAATGCAGCTGTAACATGTAAACTGTGGAGATATCTTCCAATGTTAATACAGGAGACGTTCACTGAGAATATATCTAGCCAATCGCAAATGTGATCTCAGTGATATGCTTGAGTTTTCAGTTTAAGTTTTCACTTGATTTTCCCCATTTTGTTTCTCGCAAAAGTAATAGTGTATTTAGACAGAAGAGAAACGTTTGGTCAAAACAATATATTATATTTAGTAATCAAGTTGATCACGGACTGCAAAGTAAGGATTGGATTGTCGATATTCCGAAAATATTTAACCTCACTTGTAAAATCATCATCATCATAATATTATTATATTTTCGTACTTCCGGGCCTAAAGTGACAACTTCACTCCCTTGTGACAGGTACTAAAGTGTCACATTTAATCCCTCCGGGATTAAATATTGACGAAACTCCCGGAACGATTAAATCACAAACAAACGAATTTAAGAGATATTTTATTGAAAAATATAATTAATTAGAATGGTAATTAACGTTAATATTCAAATTAATATTGTGACAGTTCGTCATATTGACCAGTCTTTCCTGGGTTAATGCAGCAGGTAACTGACGAGTAACAGATAGGTCCTTTTCATATTGAACTGGTGTTTGTTTCGAAGATCCTGCGAAAACAGGAAGCGAGAATGAGAACTGTGGCATAACTATAGTGGACGAATCGGCGACTTGACCAAATATTTTATCTGAAATTTTTTGTTTATTTTTAATAGACGATTCAATATATCCCTCGGCCACGTTGGAGGATTTCCATCCTCCATGTCTCTTCAGCACGTCTATTGTTGCTCCCGAATCAGCTAACAATAGACCTACTTCGGCTGCTCTTTTATCAATATCAGATACACCTTCTTCACTCATGATACCAATAATTATCAATAACAATGTTTCTTTACAATGACACTAGTAATGACAATGTTTCTAAATTATAACTGTCACAACGCAATGTTACTATGGTAACTTATTTTAAAGACAGTTTATTAAATGAGTTGAAGAGAGAAAAAACTGATTGAAATTATTGAAATAATTAATAAAATCATACCGGAAGTACGAAAAGTATCGTATATACCTTGCGACTGAAGTACATTTAATCCTTCAGGTAAATTATGGCCCTCCCTGCGGTCGGGCCATAAACTTTACCTTCAGGATTAAATGTACTACTTCAGTCCCGCGGTATATAATGTACTATTATGTATCTATGGAAAGTATATTGTATTATTGAGAGTGTATCCACACATCCAAAGTTTTTTTAAAATTCAGTTGCAGCAAACAACGCTTCAGTCTGATTTCATTCACACATCTGAAAACACGATTTCATTACTAATTTCTAGGAGTTCAATGGAGAAAAAAATCAATAATTTACAACGTTAATAAAATGTTCAATCACTTGCCGACATATACTCGATCTTTAAAAGTGCATATTATGAAATTCAGGAATGCTCTCAAGGATTTACTATATTTTATACGCTGGCGCTGGTGCAGTTTTATGGCGAAATATTGTAATTTGTTTGTTGCTCTTATTCTTTATTTGCATAGTTATACTCATGTGTTTGTGACTCTTGATGGATCTTGTTACTTTTCGGTACTTATGTCTGTTCATAGTAATTTGAGATTTTATATCTTTTATATTGCCGAATTTAATTTAATTTTTAATGATGTAACTGTCTTGTTTTATAACGCTTCGTCCATGAGATTTCATATATTGGACAATAAAGTTTTATTGGTTGATTGATTGATTCAGTTACTCGATTCTTGTGAATCCACCAGTGGAAAACCTGCAGATACTATACAGTATGAGTCTTATAAACTGCACACATTGAAATGAGAAAAACTATGCTAAATTCTATAAACGGCAAACATATAGAAAAAACCTAAAAAAAAATAATTTATAATGGAATTTTTTTAAATTCTGTTCACTGCCGTGACCCCTGTGTGAATAAAATAGTGTAACTTTCGAAGTAAGTCTATCACGCGTCCTTATAAAATGAAAATGGTGGAAAAACACTACTCCCAATTGAAACTAAACATCTTTCTTCAGCAAAAGCATGTTTGTTTTTCATAATTTTTTTAAATAATCGTACAATTTTTCAATAAAACACCTTCATCAACTACCTTTTTCATTACTTCAAATTATGCTTCATCGTATGAGCTACCTGATGATGGAAATTGCATGATTATAACTCAATCGTAACATTTTATATTAACTGTTAAAAGAGGGCACTCTTAAGGTATGCCCTATTTGGAGAGATAATCAATTTCTTCAACAGTAGATAGAAAATGTAGTAGTAGAGTTATTGACATCATATTTCTACCATTCGGTAGCTAATACGATGAAGAAAAACTGGAAGTAATAAAAAATGTTGGTTATGTGAGCGTTTCATTGAAAAATTGTACGATTATTGTGAAAATTGGTGAAACACACACAGATTTTGGTGAAATAAACATGTTTATTTTCATTGACAGCCCACTAAACATGTACTGTTACAAAATATTGCAGCAACATTATGTATGGCTTGTCATCGTAAAATAATAATATAATGTTGCATAAGGCTCAATGCTATATTAAATTTTTTAACATAACAGAAGAAACTACAGACAAGTTGTTTGTAAGTTATAAAGAAAGTCATTGATTGAGTTTCAAGTGCAATGTTACATGATTCATTGTAAATACAACAATTAAGAAACTATCTACGAACAATGTGACTGCAAGTTACATTTGGAACAATCGAACAAATTCAAATCACAATGTAGCACTGAGTTTGTAATTCCATGATATTTACAACCATACATAAGCTAACTACAAACAATATTGACAGTGATTAGAAAACACAATACATTTTCAGTTTTCGATTACATCATCGCAGAAATATACAAAATGATACGCTAGGACAATTTTAAATGGTGAGTATAAAGAAACTTGAAATAATATTTCATCTATCAGGAAAACAACCAATTTTGAATTTCCCGGTCTTGATGAGATGCCACCTAACGGGGCAACACCCAGTCACCCAGATCCCAAACAAGCTCGCACCTCGCGCCATTTTGCTATTGTATATTGTATTGTTGTTGTGTGTCGTGCCTTTTCGTTGGTTTCGTTCTGGGTACTTTCATTCGTTCTTAACTTAGGTACCTAAGTAATAAAGTACATATTCTTCTGCTATTTTGTTTTTTGAATAAGAGTTCAATGAGTGTTGAAGCAGCACAATGGATAATGCTGATAAATTTAAGGCATCTTCATGTAAGGTATGGCGATACATCATTTATTATTTTAGGTTAGGATGGTCTTGTATGCTCATTCTGCGTTTAGTGGGAAAATGTTTTTTTCTCCTTATATTGTGAATATATCTGATAATAGTGTCAATTTGAAAGGGACTTTTACATTTGTTGATGATGTGGAATACTTTTAAATTTTGATTTTAGTTGAACTAATATATTGGTGGATTGAATGAAGAGTCTTGTGTTGGAAGAAGTCTTGAACGTTTTTTCACAAATTATTGTGCCATGTTTTGCAATTGGACCAGCAAAAAAGACAATTTCAGAATCAAAGAATTGAAATCTATACAAATTTTAAAACTTGAGTCAATTCAATTTGAATATAAAGCAAATATGTAAGCACAATATTGTCATAATCAAGGACAAGTTCAATTGTACATTCTTTATTGAAATAAGACCGTAATCGTTGAGTTGACTAATTATATTTATTTATAATATTTTGGTTTCAGATGCAGTGAGAAATTCATTTCCATGCATCAAAGATGATGCATTTGAAATAAATGTGATGGCTTGGATTTGCAAAAACACGTGTTACTTAGTAAGGTTAGGTAGTAGATCAAGTTGTCGATATTTGAGCTGCAGATTCAATCCAATGATTATTTTGTTTCAGGTACCTGATAAGGACAAACAGAGTTTTTTCTTTAATTTTGACATTTTAATAAGTATGAGTAATTATTTGTTTTTTTTCTGATATTGTGATTAAAGTTTTCATTATCAAATTTTTCTCTTTTTGACCTCCAAGATTCAAATGGGCATATGAAAAAACAATTATTCATTGTTTCGAATGAAAATTCTGAATCTATATTTAATAGGTATCATTTCAGAAGATTTTTTGGGTTTTCACTGCTTGTTTCTAAAAACTAGAAAAAGATTAATCTGATTTCCATTTCCATTTCAATACTGAATGTTATTTTCCAAGATATCAAAACTGATCTGTCTCCCATGAAGATTGCTTTCATTTTCTATCAATTTTAGTAGCAAGTACTGAAAATCCAAAAATTCTTCAGTAGTGAACAAACATTCGTACTTAATTCAGTTAGTGAGTTAGACTTTGCTGTTGCACTAAAAAAGCTAAAACCCAAAAAATCGGAGGGGACTGATGGAATACCACCTTATATGTTAAAGGCCTGTGGTGAGTAGGTAAGGCAGCCTCTAATTCATATTTTTAACATTATTTAAAAAAATAGTATATTTCCCTCAGCTTGGAAAACAGGATTGGTATGTCCCGTATTTAAAGCTGGTGATAAAATGAATATCGAAAACTATCGACCTATTTTAATTATGTGTGCCCCTGCCAAACTTTTTGAACAGATATTATACTGTAAATTGTATACACATGTTGAAAATTATATAGTACCTCACCAACATGGATTTGTCTCAAAAAAATCATCTAATACTAATCTGTTTCTTTTTAGTAATCATGTATTTGAGTCAATGAAATGTAAATCTCAGCTTGATGTTATATATACGGATTTCAGCAAGGCATTCGATAAAGTAGATCACGACATATTACTAGAGAAATTGGGTAGTTTTGGATTATCGTATAACCTACTTCGTCTATTCAAAAGTTATTTAGAAAACAGATATATAATGACTAAACATAACGGAAACACATCAGCGAAATTTGAGGCAAATTCTGGAGTGCCACAAGGCTCCAACCTTGGACCTCTTCTTTTTGTACTTTTCATTAATGATTTGCCTAAAGCACTAGTATCATCAAATGGCCTTATATTCGCAGATGACTTCAAAATATTTAAAAAGATAGAAACAGTGAGAGATTGTGTTATGTTACAGAAGGACATTGATAGAGTATTTGAATGGAGTTATAAAAATAAATTATTTTTCAACCTAGGCAAATGTTCTGTTTTAACAATAACGCGTATTAAGCAACCATGTCTCTTTAATTATTTAATGGGTAGTCAAAGCTTGCAACGCTGCACTGAAATCAAGGATTTAGGCATAACTTACAACAGCACATTCTCATTTGTCATACACATTGAAAATATTTTGTAGTCAGCTAATAAAATGTTAGGTTTTATAATAAGACAATCTCATATTTTTAATAATATTAACACACTTAAACTTTTGTACTATAGCTTGGTTAGGAGCAAGTTAGAGTTTGGCTCATTAATTTGGTTCACGGAAACTCAAAGTAATTTAAACAAATTAGAAAAAATTCAAAATAAATTTTTAAGGTTACTCTATTTTAAAAAACATCACATACCCTGACTACCAGATAATAAGAAGTACAACTCTAAGGAATGAATTTAAGATATTATCTCTAGAAAATAGAAGACAACTCTCAGTATTGGTATTTTTATATAATATCATAAATAATAGAATTAGCTCCCCTGAACTTTTGTCTTTAATTAGATTTAACGTGCCACCTAGAAGAATGCGCCAGGTTCCAATGTTTAATATTCCTCCATCATTTAACATCTCGAGATCACCTACGGTAAACATGTTTCGACTTGTGAATCAATTCAATGCATTAATAGATCTAGAATGGACAGTTTCTACCAGAGTTTTTCGTAAAACAATCTTGGAGCATTTAATATCTATATCTCTGTGAAGAACTTTGAAGGTTGTATCAATCCTCATTCAATTCAATTAATTTAAGAAAAACCATACGAATATAATTATATATTTACACATAACTATTTTTCTTAAGTGTCTACATTTTGTGAATTTTATAATTTCTGAAAATTTTATTTTATTATGTATCATGTACTTTGCACAATGTACCCAATTACATTTTATTCATGTAATAAAACCGTAAGGTTTGTATGAATAATAAATAAATAAATAAATAAATAAAAAAACCTATATTGGAAAGTAATTTATGAAATTTTACTGTTATGTTATGGAAAGGAATAGACGAGATTGGTGGTAAGTTGCTGCTATATAACAATATTGAATATGTTATTTTCTACTAATTTATGTTCTATTTTGCGGTAACCTTGCTGCAATTACTAATAATTATAAAAGATTACATCCATCAATCCATTTCAGTAGGTGCAACATTGTTTTTTCTTGTACATTATATGCAATGTTGCAGTAACCTAGCTGGAATAATTGATAATGGCATATACCATTTGTAATATTGCTGAACGTCCGTTTCAGTAGTTGATGAACCTTTGCAGTAAGGAAGCAGAAAACTCTGATATAACACTACACATTACCACGAAAGGTTACTGAAATATTGAAGGAATGTTACTTTGCTTAGTGGGAGTGTTTTTATGAGGACGCCCAATTACTTCCAATCATTATGGAGATTGTATCATCGAGATGGATAATTTAGTTCAAAAGTTAAACCGTTTTGTTCACACGGGGATCACGGTATCAAACAAAAATTAAAAAATTGCATGAAAAATATAATTATTTTAAAAAATTTTTCAATAGTTTTTCCGTCGATAAAATTAAGAATAGTTTCCCTCATTTCAATATGTGCACTTTATGAAGACTCACACTGTATTGAAGAATTGCTACTAAGTACTCACCACCATTATCACCTCTGCATAAATAGTAACTATAATATAACATTTGCAGATTTTCACCGAATACGCGAGAAATTCGAAATAGTTTGGAGGAACATTTGAAGAGAGAATGCCGAAGGAATGCAGTAAATGTCTCCGTAGAAGAGTCAATATAGTTTGCAGCAATAAATAAAAATACTTTATTATCGGTTCGTTGCATGCCATGTTGAGGCTTATCGCTATAAGGTTTTATTGGCTTCTGCAGTATTTACTTCGATATATATGGACGGAAAGGTTACTGCTACCGAGTAAAACACTTATTATTTGCAGGCCATGCTTATAGATTATTCATAGCCTACTTATTATTTCATAGGTCTGAACTTTATCGCTATTTGGTAAACGGGGGCTTCAATGTGAACTTTTGATCAAAAATATTGCTCACCACACATATGTGAATAACTGAAGAGTAAGGAAGAGTTAAATTTGTTGTTAATTAAAACTAGGATGACTTCAACTTAACAATATTTTAATGGATACAAAGTATACATATTGGGCAGCACCCCGTACAACCTTCTAGAACAGCGAAGCCAAAGAGAAGAAAAAGACAAGAGCATGAAAAACAGAAAAACAGGTTGACACCTGACATCATTACATAGTTTCCAAACCTATCTGTCAAACACAAAACATCCAAAAAGAAAATAATATCATAGAACTAGAACTACCAGAGAACACAAACACATAATATAGAAAAAAGGTTTTAGCGTATATTTCATCACCCTCTCTCGCTAAAATCCTTCAAACCCAAAAGTATCTTAAATTTAACAAATGCTGGTCCTGGTAAACCTTTCGTCAATAAGTCAGCTTGTTGATTATGTGTCTCTATATAAACCAAATCAATTAACCCTTTATCAACAAACTGACATATGAAGTTGAATTTTAAATCAATATGTTTAATCCTACGATTATTAGCAGGATTTCTTATCAATGCTAAACACCCTTGATTATCCTCAAAAAATCTGATTTGGTTGAAATTAACCTCTAAATCTATAAATTGTTTTCTCAACCATAATCCATCGCAAACAGATGAACATAACGCAACTAACTCAGCTTCAGTGGTGGACAGCGACACACAAGATTGTTTTCTAGTTGTCCAATTTAAAGTGTTTCCAAACACCTTGAAAGTATATCCAGTGACGGATTTCCTATATGTGTGTCACTCCCCCAATCTGCATCTACATAACAACATAACACATTGTCAATATTGTTTCTTTTATATTCTAGTCCTACGTTAATAGTATCCTTTAATAGTTACTTAAGTAACAAGGAATGTAAAGACGTGTTAACATTCGAGGTGAGCGAGTACGAGCCGAGGCAAAGCCGAGGCTTGTCGCTTGCCGAGAATGTAACAGTCGATACATTTCGTGTTACTTATTACGTTTTTCCCGCTGCTTGTTGACAATTCTCAAGATTTGCCTGGATTGAAGTTTTTCTTACCCTTCCTTCATGATTATTTGTCCCGCTATTTCATTTTAAGTTGCTTGTGCGCGTTACTAAGTTACCGAATAAACAGACAACAATAATTTTCAAAAAGACTTATAACCTAAAAATTGATATAAATGAAGGTGAAGGTACTACTTGTCAAAGTCAGAGTCATTATTACCCTAGGCATGTAAATGACACTATTTACATTCCGTTGTCAAGATGAATTAGTAAACGAATGATATAGACTATTTACCTGTTTTGTTGCTAAGCATGTATGGACTATTTACAGTGTCGGCAGCGAGAAAATATATTAAAACTCGTTTTAAATAGTCCCAAGTTTCATTTGACGCCCTATCCTGAAATCGGCTAAAGAAACTCACTGAAAAACAAATATCAGACTAGGCCTGACATCCTAACATCAAGTACAACATCAAGTACATAAGGCAGCCTACCAGTTCTCTAAAAGGTTTATTAGTTACTTCATTTTTATCGATACATAATTGTACTTTTAATTTTGGATCTATTGGAATAATCGAGCCTTTACAATCAAACATGTGAAAACGTTTTAAAATATTTTCGGTGTATTTTGACTGGTTTATTTTCAAAATTCCTCTTTCTCTCTCATAGTTAATTTCCAGTCCAAGAAAATGTTTCAGAGTCCCTTTGTCTTTCATTTTAAATTTGTTCATAAGTTTAATCTTAAGTTCATTTAAATTTAAGTTTTTTGCAGCCAGAATTATATCGTCAACATATAATAAAATAATTCATTATATATAGGCAGCAATCATTCTCAGATCTTTTGAACCCAATTTCTATAAAGAATTTATTGACTTCATCATTCCAGCACTTCGAGGCTTGTTTTAGACCATACAAAGATTTTTTAATTTGAGAACTTTATCATGTTCACATTTTATACCTTTTGGAGGAAAAATATACACATCTTCATCTATAGTGCCATTTAAAAATGCTGTCTATACGTCCAGCTGCTGGAAGTGAAACTCAAATTGGTTCCCTATAATCAATAATGCTCTGATTGTGGTCATTTTTGCTACGGGTGCATATATATTATCATAACTCTTATCCTTTTCTTGATCAAATCCCCTCACTACTAATCTAGCTTTGAATTCATCTGTCTCTTTTTGTTCCAATGTTTTATATGTAAAAACCCATTTTGTTCCTAAAATATTTGCATCAGTAGGTCTCACAACTTCTTCCCATGTGTTGTTCAGCTCGATTGATTCCAATTCGTTTTCAATTGCTTTTAACCACTTATCTTTATCTGAACTATTCATTAAATCATCAAAACTACATGGAACATTTTGTACAAAACTATAGGAATCAAAAGCCATATACAATTCGTAATCATTATATCTACATGGTACTTTTACAATTCTTTTGGTTTTTTCCCTACTTGAAACCCCATTTGAAACATCATTCTCATTTGTCATTTCATATTTTTCGTTTTCATCTGATTCAATCTCAGCAACTTTTTCAATTGCCAAGTTTTCATCTATTTCATCTTGTTCTATTTCTATACAATTATTTTTGAACCAAAATGTGCTTTCATTAAATTCTACATCTCTTGCAATAATTATTTTATTTTGTTCAATATTCCAAAGCCTATATCCTGTCATTCCATAGCCCATCATTATACACTTATCAGTTTTTTAATCAAATTTAGGTCTGAAAGCTTTTGGAATGTGATTGTATGCCACACAACCAAATACTCTTAAATTACTTACATCTGGTTTCTTACCTACCAAATTTCAGCTGGTGTGACACCACTCAAGCTCGGTGATATCCCCCTGTTCATTACATAATTGACTGTTCAGGAGTGTAGGGGACAGTATAATCCAAAGTAATTCCTTTATTCCTACAAAAAAGTTTGAATTCTTTCGAAAAATATTCTCCCCCGTTATCACATCTTAGTTAGGAGATTTTTTTATTAAATTTTGATTCTGCCATACTAATGTATTCTTGAAATTTATTGAAAACTTCTGCTTTTTTTGTGATTAAATAAACAACACTGACGTTCGAAAAATCATCTATAAACGTAACAAAATATTTGCAACCATCAAATGACTCAGGGGCTATTGGACCACAAACATCTGAATGTATGGTTTCTGAAAGTCTTCTACTTCTTGTTCGTGTACCAAAAGGAATTCTAGTCATCTTACCGTTAATACATGGTTCACAAAAAACTACTTCTTGAAATTTTATTTGTTTATCTATACCAACAACCATTTCTTTATTTATTATTTCTTCTATGCCTGAAAAACCAATGTGACTAAATCGTTTATGCCATTTCATGAAATTATTTTCTGAATTTTCAACAATTAAAGTTTCAATCACTGACAACTTGAATGAGATTTCGTACAGGTTTCTCCTTATTCCTAATCCTATCAAACGATTATTTTTGTCTATCAATTTTACCTGTGCATTTTCAAATAAAACCTTTATTTCTGACAATTCTAGTCTTTTAACACTAAATAGATTTTTTCTTAATTTTGGTACATAAAATACATTTTTTATTGTACAATCTATGTGATCTTCTCCAATATTACTGATAACTTTCATATTACCAACTCCCATAACCAACAAAAAATCATCATTTTTAGCAACGGCTACCTTTATGGGTTCCTTGAGCATCATCAAATCTGAAAAATATGATTTTTGATCCTGAATCAATCCTGAATCAATATTAAACTTTACATAGTCTTCAGAAACATTTTCATTTTTACCTTTTGTTTCACGCAAAAAACATCTCAACATCTAACTCTTCCACTGATTCATTATCAATTTTCAGTGCATAATTACTTCCTGTCATACTGGCATTCCCTGTATTACCAAATCTACCCCTACTTTGGCCTCTATAACTTGCTGTTCCTCTTGGTCCACCTCTAAACCGCCCTCTTGGTCCGCCTCTGTAACCTCTGAATCCTGCTCTATCTCCTCTATGATAATATGCTCCATTTTCATTCTGAGATTCTCTCCTGGAATTGGTTTCTCTGCTCCATGCATTTTGGTTAAGGATTTTCCTACAATTGTGTTTGAAGTGTCCAATTTCTCCACATCGATAGCATGGTCCCTTATTGTTTGAATAAAGGGCACATGAACCTTGTTGAGAGTATTCTTCAACTTGGCTGCTCAATTTTCGTTTCTCATATTCAGCAATCAACTTGCTTTTAACAATTTGAAATGTCAAATTAGGTGTGTTTTCTATAACTGTGGTAATTGTCTCATATGACTTAGGAAGGCTCAACAAAATATTACAAATGAGGTCCTCATCACTCAGTATTGTGCCACTGATTTTTAATTGTCTAACGATTTCTTCAAACTCCATAATGAAGGTCTTTAGTGGCTGTGTTTCCTGCAGCTTCATTGAAAGCAACTTTTTCTTCAAATGTAACTGTCCAGGCAATCCTTTCTTCTCATACCTATCTTTCAAAGTTTTCCACATTTCGAATGCTGTTTTCTTGTCCCTCAATCATTCTATCTGATTATCATCCACATACTGCACGATCAATGACTTTGCTTTAGCATCAGATCTCATCTTCATTACCTTCTCCTTTTCATCTTTCACATTTCTAACGTTTAGTTCTTCTTGGATACATTCTAGAACACCATGTTCTTCTAAAGTCATTTCCATTCTGAATTTCCAGTTATAATAATTATTTCCTCTCAATAGTTCTATAGTGTAACATTTTCCTGTTTGAGCCATTTTCGCTTTTCTGTTATTAAATAACCTCACTTCTGATCCTGATAATTTATTTCTAATATCGAAATCTTGCTGCTACTTTATATTCTGGACGGCCTGGGCCCATAACCTGTTGTTAATTAAAATCAGGATGACTTCAACTTAACAATATTTTAATGGATACAAAGTATAAATATTGGTCAGCATCCCGTACAACCTTCTAGTACAGCGAAGCCAAAAAGAAGAAAAAGACAAGAGCATGAAAAACAGAAAAAACAGGTTGACACCTGACATCATTACATAGTTGCCAAACCTATCTGTCAAACACATAACATCCAAAAAGAAAATAATATCATAGAACTATAACTACCAGAGAACACAAACACATAATATAGAAAAAAGGTTTTAGGGTATATTTCATCAAAATACGTATCTTTCAGTATTCGGTGTGCTATTCAAATTAAAATTGGATCAATCAACTATCTTTATAAGCCAGTGATTTAGTAGTATGAATGTGAAAAATTCACATTACTATCTTGCAAATGACAGTACTCTTCACACTAACCAATGTAGGTGTACAACATCAAAGTTGAAGTGCACTCCTCGAGTTTTCGCAAAAGTACTTCGAATGCTGAGAATTTCTGGTAAGATTAGGTGTGATTAGATGAGCGTTTTATTGTAGGTAGAAATGTTCTACTCAATTGATTTCAGTTTGATTGTATTTCGAAGTTCAATAAACTTCATTTACTGACACTTAAACGATTTTGGTAGTAATAGTTGAAATAACTATGAGTGTTAAGACATAATTTAAGTTTCACATTAAACTGTATGAATGCGAATAGGTTGTACAACGAGTATATTATTTATATAATAAAGAAGGTGGGTTCATATGTATTCTCAATTCACTTCCTTTTAAAATCATATTCTATACAATTATTCAAATGGATACCAAAACAGAAGATGGGCAATATCTGGTCATACTGATTGAAAATTCATTGACCATCTTTGTTGAACCTTCCTTATGGAATCATCCTATACAAAAACAAAAATTGATACCGAAAAAGAAGTTATAATGACCCCGAAAGCGGATAAAGTTCAGAAACATCAGTGGGATGATATAGAAACATTGTGTCTAATCGATTTATGTGTGATGATTAGAGAAAACTTTACCAGAGACCATCAAAATACATTTTTCAGTTCCTATTCGTTCCCCACCTTCGAATATGCTCTCACTCATCTTAGATAATTCCAGTTTACTTGCTAGTTCATTCAAAGCTGCCTCGAAAGTGGAAGTTGTGAAGGTTGTTCATAACAATTTTTACATTCTGAAAAAGTTTTCTAAGTGAAAATTATTTGAGGAATTCAAACATTTACGATAACTTTATTATTGCACTTGAAATATTCCCGCCTGGATAATCTTCGAATTGTTATAATACTTCTCGCACTTTCTTCCATTGTCAATATTGAAAAATTTAAAGGCGGCTACTCACACACCTGCCGCAGGGGCAATCTAGGGTGTAGTGGGGTTGACCCTTAATTGCCTCCTAGACTGTGACGTGTGTAGGCAAGCAGGGCCAATTTTCCAGATCGCCTCCTTTGCAGGGCGGCAGGCCCGCCGGACATTCCTTGTTTCCTAGATCGGCCCAATCGCCCTGCCACAACTCGCGTGTGTAGGGTGATTGGGGCAATTTCGACTCAGTTCTGTAGAGAAAGCAGTTCGGAGTGTTCGTTTTTATTATGCAGCTCGCTGAGGTGGATCGAATATCATCATGGAAATCGAGAACAACCAAGAGCGAGAAGTTTGGACGTGGGTTATCGAAGTCTTTAAAGACCGGCCCCACATGTGGGATAAGAAGACACAATTCTTTTCGTTTCTGTAAGCAATTCGTCATCCAGTACTACCTTTCTCTCGTTTTCTTCTGTAGCATCACGAAAGCAGCCAAGGCAATGCCGATCTTTTGATTTTTTGAAAGTGTTGGCACCATCTTCGACTCAAGTGATAGTCTGTTTTGCGGTACGTTCACTGTCGCACTGAACGGCAGGTACATGTGTAGAGACGCCTCCTAGATTGCCCCAATCACCCTGCACCCTAGATTGCCCCAATCACCCTGCACCCTAGATTGCCCCTGCGGCAGGCGTGTGAGTAGCCAGCTTAAGTTTCAAACTTTTTCGGAAATTCTAGAATTATTTGACTTCAATGAAAGTTACGTTTTTATGGTACTCTACTTCCTCCACTAGTATATGTACACTCTAGAGGTAAATGAAACGCAGCTCAGGTCTTTACCGCAGTTTGAATTCGTTGGTTCAAATGACTCAAGCTGAGCAAGAAAAATTTGATAGTGACAAGTCTGGAGACCTCTGCTGTTTTTTCGATGAATGAATTCCACACTGGCATACACCAAACTGGTGACCCAGATGAAAGGATTCGTCCAATCACGTCAGCTGACATTTTCTCAACTATTCGATAGATGACGGAAAAAATTACAGTTCTAAAATAACAACTTATAAAACCATGTCAACAAGAATCAGATGAAACCGTTACCTGTACTTAAAAAAATCAAGACAGTTGTGTACTAAGGACCAATTATGCAACATATCATTATCATAGTCACAATCGCTATCACAGTCCTAGTCTTAGTCGTTGTCTTGAGGAATTTGTATATTTATGCAGCACAGTCATTAGTTCGAAAATAAAAACCTGACAGATCAAAACACTGTCATTAGTATCTTTTTATCCCAAAGGAGAGGAAACTTTTGATTAAGAGTACCCTCTTCTACTCGGGAGTAGAATCACTATCATCTGGAAACATTATCTGGTACACAGATGGTTCATAAACAGATGAAGGAACAGGAGCAGGAGTATACGGGGTGAGGCCAAAAAGGAACGCAATAGTCCCACTTGGTAACAACACCACAGTATTCCAAGCAGAGTCACATCCCATAAGGACATGAATATAGATGAATCCAGACCGTGGGTATGAAAGAAAACACATCCACATTCTATCTGACAGCCAGAGCGCTATAAAAGCTCTGAACTCAATACAGATAAAGTCTAAGCAAGTCTGGGAATGTCGAAACGCAACAAGGTTACACTTGTGTGGGTGCCCGGGCATAGGGGAATTGAAGGCAATGAAAAAGCAGACCAACTTGCAAAGAAAGCATCTGAATCGCCATTCACAGGTCCAGAACCGTTTGGAATTAGTAAAACCCGATGCGGAAACCTAATCAATGAGTGGAAGAAATCAAAACACCAAACGTATTGGGTCCAAATGCGCTCAAAAAAGAGAACGCTAAAATTTTGGAACAGCTAGAAACCCAACAGATAAAATCAATATCAGACAAACAAGAACAACACGAAAAGTACATACGAAGTAGAAATACTCGATTCTTTGGAGTTCCAGAAAAAGAAAAATGTTCACAGGCTATTCAGGAGATATTGAACAATAAAATGAATCACTTTAATGAAACGAAAGAAACACAATTTTGTCTTATTTCCACTAGTATTTTATATTTACGACCGGTTTCGGGCTTTATCCCATTATCAAGTATAAAAACTTACTAATACAATTGTACTCTTAAATACAGTTATATAGGGAGTTTGCAGGTAAACTGGATGGAGAGGTAATTAAATGAAAATAAATGAAATCAAATGAACATAGGTGAAACGATATAAATTCAATACTGGAGGTTATGGAAATTACCTGGGTTGTCAAAATCACAAATTCAAAAGTGGAGACCTACATAAATCGAGTTGCTCGTTGAGGGTTCTATATTTTGGGTTTTTAATTTTGAGATTATCTTTATCTATCTTGTGTTTGGTTTCTTGCAGATGTTCGTACATTGTGGATTTTTTGCCGAAACAGACGTGTTCACGGAGCCTTACGTCAAAATTTCTACCGGTCTGGCCTGTATATACTGCCGAGCATTCCCCGCATTCTAATCTATATATCCCTGATTTTTTCATTCTATCTCGTTTAGGTTTTGCATTGAACAGAATTCTGCCTAAATTATTATTACTTATGAAAGCTGTTGTTATTTTGAATTTAGAAAAATAATTTTGAATGTTTTCTGAAATTTTACCTGAGTAATTAATGCTACCATATTTACGTGTATTGTGTTCTTCGATATTTGGGTATAGTTCACTCATAACCGTTTTATGAGTTTTACCTGATATTAATTTCTCTATTAAAGAAACTGGTACTCGATTGTTTACCGCAATTTGTTTAGTGATGTTTAGTTCATCCTGGAAATTCTTATCAGGTAAAGGGATTGCGAAAGCTCTGTATTATTGATCTAAAGGCGGATAATTTATGTGACATCGGACTGAAAGAATCAAAGGGAATTGTACAGTCTGTGAAGGTGTTTTTCCGGTAGATATTAAATTGAAAACTATTTCTAACCCTTGAAATACTTAAATCTAAGAAGTTAAGCTTCTTGTTTTGTTCAATTTCTACTGTGAATTTAACTTTGTTATGTAGATTATTTCATAAATCATCAATTACACAAATAAAATGAATCTAAACATCACGGAAAATAACATCGAGTATGCTTATAGGATTGGAAAAAATGACAGGACCAAAATCCAACCTATAATGGTAAAATTCTCGAACACCTGGCACAAAAATAATTGTTATAAAAACAAGAAACTCTTGAAAAACACTGGTATAGTCGTACAAGAAGACCTTACTGACAATCAGCAGAAGTTGTACAGAAATTGTATTCAAAAAGTCGGCAGGGATGGCCGGGTGTGGACCAATCTAGGGAACATTTTCGTCAAATTCAATGATGAAGGAGATATCATAAATATAAGGTGCCTCGAGGATATAAATAAATTATGATATGTTTGTTTTTGTTCTATGATCTGTTATTTTTTTTTCTCTTTTATGGTTCAGCATAATATACAAATCACTATGTTTTCACATTTTAGATAATTCCACAAATTTCGTTTGTTAATGTATAAGCAAAATAAAGTTAAATTCACCGCACTAGAGCAGTTGAGTCGCATTTCTTTTGGAGTGCTTTGTGTATTTAGCGATTAATATAAAAAGGAGTGTTCCTGAACAGCTGAATAATACCTTTTCTTTTACTACTACAACAATTTTGTTTTTCTTTTTTTCTTTCTATGAGTAATTTAAAGATTGGCTGCTTAAATGTTAGATCGTTGTTACCGTCATTGCAGGACATAAGGGCGATCATCTCTGATCACTGTTTGGACATCCTCCTCCTATGCGAAACTTGGCTCACAGGAGATGTAGGTGATGATCTGATATATATTGCTGATTATCAATTGTTTAGGTTAGATAGAAACTCCAGAGGCGGAGGGTTATGTATTTACACCAAAAATACTTTGAGATGTGAAATTATCAGACTAGATTGTAACTATTGTGAACAATTGTGGCTTAAAATTAAAATTAAATTTATACATTTAGCAGTTGGCGTTATATATAAGCCGCCCCAGCAAGATACTCCAAATTTTTTAGATGAATTCGAACAAAATCTAGGCGTACTATTTCCAAGTGTTGATGAAATTGTCTGCATGGGGGATTTCAATATTAATCTCCTTGATCTTGATAATAATAATGTTGTTAAATTTCATGGTATATTGGAACCCTTTCAATTGAGTCAAATCGTGGACTGTCCCACGAGAATAACTGATAATTCTGCATCCCTACTAGATTTCATTATCAAAAACGAGAAGAATGTACTTCAAAAAAGTGTTACCGACAGCAATGGTATATCCGATCACCATTTGGTATATTGTTAGCTAACACTGCCTGTGTAGTTGCAGAAACAAAAAATGATAACTTATCGAAATTTCAGATACTTCAACAATGATGATTTTCAGAGAGACCTCTATCTAACTCCATTTCACAGGATTTATGATCAATAAACTGTGTGAAAAAATAGCCTTCCTTGTAAACTGCCTTGTTAATTTATTCGTTCATCACGTCCAGGGTTACGAAACCAAGAGCTCCTTGGCTTACGGAAACCATAAAAGAAATGAGGACCACCAGAGATAAGGCATTTAGGCGATACAAAAAAACTAAATCCGAAGTTCATTTGAGATACTATAAAGATTTACGGAATTTTGTCAACAGGGCGATTAAGAATGAAAAGAGGGCATACTTCACTCAACAGTTCAACACTACTGACAAAAAACAAATGTGGACTGCTTTAAAAAGTTCTAAAACCATTCCAGATAAAGAACTTTCGCTTCCTCCACAATTGAAAAATCCCCTCGAAATCAACGAATTTTTCATCAATTCTCTGCAAGTCATTGAACCCCCTGAAGAACTGTTAACATTTTATGAAACCAACGTCAAAATCGATACAACTCTCAACTTCGAAGAAGTTAATGATCTATATGTTTATAAAACTATATGTGACATCAAAACGAACGCGTGTGGATGTGATGGGCTGAATATTAAATTAATTAAACTATGTTGCCCATATATAGTACAATACATAAACCCATATTATAAATCACTGTTTGATTGAGAACGTTTTTCCGGAGATCTGGGGTAGGGCGTTGGTGAGAGTCTTGCCTAAGAAAGCGCTTCCTATGGAATACAAAGACTTGACAGCAATAAGCATCTCACCAACCCTTTCGAAGGTTTTAGAAAGAGCTATTGAGTTACAACTCAGGACTCATTTAACAAAATTTTCACTGCTTCCCGCAGTGCAATCGGGTTTTCGTAAAGGCTTTAGTTGCACTACCGCTCTACTGGATGTTACTGATGACATTTTCAGAGCAAACGATCAAGGAAATTGCACAGCACCAATTCTTCTAGATTTCAGCAGGGCTTTCGATACAACAAATCATGATCTTTTATTGAAAATCTTGCACTATATCGGATTGTCGGAATCTGCTGTTACTCTATTCAAAAACTACTTAAACAATAGGAAACAGAAAGTTTGTATTGATGAAGAGCAATCGCCATTTTTAAGACTGAATTCAGGTGTTCCTCAAAGATCTATCTTGGGACCCTTACTTTTCACAATATACACTTCAGGTATTATTGCATCACTTGAAAACTGTTCGGTTCATCTGTACGCAGATGATACGCAACTTTATTTTAGTTTAATTTCGAGAGATAAAGAAATTGCATGCACAAAGATTAATGAAGATATTGATGCATTCGTTAAATCAGCTTGAGAACACTGTCTCAAGATAAATACCATCAAATCTAATGTAATTCTTTTTGGACCTAAAAGTCACCGTGATATCTGTTCTGACATAGAGCTCAAAATAAATGGTGAATCACTTCTCCTGGTTAATGAAGCGAAGAGCCTAGGCATCTGTATGGATGCGGATCTTAGATTTGAAAAACATGTTAATGGCATTTTGAAACGCGCATACTCCATTTTAAGAATCATCTATGGCAACAGAGGAATCCTCAATTCTTCTGTGAAGAAAATTCTTTGTCCCTTTTCAACTACGGGGATGCTCTCTGTGGTCCAAATTTAACCAGCCATTACCGAAATAAAATACAAATTGTACAAAACTCATGTTTAAGACTAATTTATGGAATTCAAAGACATCAAGGATTTCTTCTAAACTTCGCGAAACTGGCTGGTTGGATATGGTCAATAGAAGATATCTACATAGTGCGAATCTATTTCATAGGATTATAATCAATAAAACCCCTTCTTATCTACACAGAAAAATAACTTTTCGATCGGATGTGCATAATCTAAACGTGAGATTTAAAGGTACCTTATCACCACCTGCTTTCAGAACGGAAACTTTTAAGCGATCATTCTCTTATCAAATTTCAAAAATATATAACGATATTCCCCGATCAATGAAAACTGAAAGTATCTTACGTTTCAAAAAACAATTAAAATCGTATCTCTTGCAAAATCAGCATTAAGTTATCCACAAAATATTGCTATATTATATATTAAATATTACGTTTTTTCCCTTCTCGTTTTTTCTCCCCCTTTCTCCTTGACTAGGTGACAGCGATGTAACATATTCATATTTTTGACTTTTTTCTTACTTCTTTTATCCACATAAGAACACTATTATATTATTTTGTTATATTATTATTATTATTACGAAATGGCACTGCAGTACAATTTAGGTTGAGTGGAAGAACAAGTTTCGTGGGCGCTCTGTCCACGAAAATTGAACTTCGCCTTTCATTTTCAATCACTATTTATATGACTATTGTGAAAGTTCTTAATTTCATTTCCGATTGAAAATAATAAAGACGTTTATTATTATTATTAAATCGAAGGGCATCGACACAGCACAGCAATGGTGAGGCACCTGAGCCAAACACTAAAGGCTGACACACTCAACTTTAACAGATCTAAGATACGCACGATCACCGGCTTACTAACCGGACACTACGGCCTTAGAAAACACCTACACACCATGGGAATAAATAGAGAAACCGTGGACTGTAGACTCTGTGATGACGAGGAGGAAACAGCCTCTCACATCATCTCAACATGCGCAACAGAATTTTCGGACAGATCAACCTAGAAACAGGCATGAATCCGAAACACCTAGTAAATAGACTACTGAACCTGGTGAAAACCACAGGCCCATTTAACTAGGAACCCCTGACGACAGAACAATACAATAGACCCCAGCTGGTCTCAGTGTTGAGGGAAACCACAAGGTAAACCCGGTATCTCGCTCGTCAGTCTTTAACCAACCAACCAACCAACCCTCTTCCTGGCTCGTTTGTTTTTCCGAAACACAATGAACAATAACATATAAAAAAGCTAACAAGTCAATACAAATAATTAAAACTAAAGAAATTGCATAAATGCCCATACTGAAATGTACAGTTTAAATTTGATTTTGTGATTAGAGTAGTGACTGTGTTTAGGACTATGATAATGACAATGATGCATAAATTGGCCCTAAATTTAGGACACCATGACAGGACGTTACAGGCACTACACTAACATTTCATATGGAAAACATTTCGCATGATGAATAACTTCGATATATTTTCGAATCTGTGTTTACTCCAGAGGTTTCTTCATCATTATTGAAAGTTTCCACCATCGTAAACAAATTAGTGACTCTCCTACAAATTTCACGTTTCTGTTTACAATTTCGACAACTATTTCAATTCGATTGGAAAAATGAAATATTCTATATCTGAACCAGTATTCCATTTGTATTTCACTGAATTATATAAAATAATAAAAACACTCTTACTTTCTACGGGAAAACACGCACCTGATTACGAAACCAGAGAAATTGGTTCTCATTATACCCGTAAACAGAGTCATTCTTGGCGTTGAAGAAGTATTGTTTGAATGATAATGGGTTTGGTTATACCTGAAGAATTTGTGGTTGCGATTTAATTTAAAAAAAATTGCCAAGTGAAATTGTAGCATTTACTTCTATTGGTGACTTACATAACATAGATTTGCAGATAAAATCCATTTTATATCAAGGAATCTCGTTTCAAGGTAAGGTAAGTGTCCCTATTTTCGTCGTTGAACCTTATTTCGTCAGTTTTGGAAGTTTTTTCATTTTCTGACTTCAAAGAATTCCTCAAACACCCAGCAACAACGCTTGTCACTTTTTATTTCTTCTAACTGCATGACAACTTTACTAAAATTGTCATAACAATTTCCTGCCAACAGTGGTTGTGAAACAGCATTCAAATTACTAGATAGATATATAGATATTTATTGATCTCTTCGAATCATATACATGACATGAGATAAGTCATACAGATGTGGTTTAAAATAAATAAAAGATAAAAAAAATACAGTGTAGTACGACACAATTCCGAACAAAACATTACGAATATGTGCACAAACATTAATATATAGTTAAGGAAATAATGACGTATAAAATAAGGTGCACAAGATTACAAACATTGGTTTATAAACTCATCCACAAGATTACAAATAATGGTTTATAAATTCATCCAGGGAATAAAAACAATTGTCGATCAGAAATGATTTCAGAATGGATTTGAATTTGATTATATTTATCATATCTTTTATTTCGTCTGGTAGCATGTTATAGAAGTATCCCCCTGCATACAGTGGAGATTTTTTTATTATCATTCGATTGAATTTGGAAAGGTGGACATCGTTTTTTGTTCGAGTGTTATATCCATGGATATCACTGTTCTTTTGAAACCTATGTTTGTTCTGGTGAGTATAACTTAGGAGCTTGTAAAGGTAAATACCTGTAAAAGTTAGCTTATTCCCCCTGGAGGTATCCCTACATGACTCCCTATAGTCCAAGTTCAATATTAGGCGAATGAATCGCTTTTGCAAGATAAATATCCTCGTGATTTCTGTCGATCTACCCCACATAATTATATTGCAGCTGATTGTGGAGTAAACTAAAGCATAGCATGAGGTAACTAGGTGACTTAGGTAAAAATTAGACCTTAGGCTATTGAAGGCAAAATACAATTTATTCAGTTTTTTACACAGTCTATTTGTTTTGTTGAAGTTCAGTTTGGAGTCCAATTCCATTCCAAGGAATTTGGTGCTTTTAGATGTACAAATTACACTATTATTGCTTGTAGTTATAGATATATTATTTTCTTCCTTTAGCGGTGCGGTAAATTGGACTATTACAGTTTTATTTTCGTTAATGATAAGATGATTTCGTTGACACCAATGTGCGAAGTTGCTGATAACTGTTTGTGTTTTGTTATTTAGCTCATCTAGACTATCAGCTGAGACAATAACTGTGGTGTCATCTGCATAGATGAATACTCGTCCATGGTTGATATATGTGATTCAATGAGAAAGTCGATAGTTGTGAAATACCACGACCTAATGGGACATTGGTCATTGGATCGTACAGTTTAGGCAATTTTGAGGAAGTTTTGGTTCAAAGGAATGCAAAGGTACGTGAAGAGACACATTCAGGGATGTTTTGAATGTTTATTCGCGAAAGTTCCTGGTGGGAAGAAAGCTGAAATGCTTCACCCATTGATTCCTGAGAGACCAATGATTACAAGAGGAAAAATATACATACTTGTGATTGTTTGTGCTTTCTCACGGTTCGTCAAACTTTTTCCTTTGAGAGGTACAAAAACAGATGAAACAATTAAACAAATTGAGTTGTTCATCAATCAGTATGGAGTTCCCAGAGTAGAGTAAAGTACCCTAATATCGGATACTTTTTTTTGAACCCTAATAATAATTTTAATTTATCAATAAATCTACAAAGTTTTTAAAACAAAACAAATAATAGGCTATAGAGAATCATATATTAAACCAAAATAAATCATTGCCACATGTTAAAAAATAAAATTTAAGTTTTTCGAAAAATGGTCAATTTACGTTGACAAAAAATAATGTTCCTAATACCGGAAAGGGTATCCGATATTAGGATAACGATATAAAACTAGCCATCGAGGCAGAAATCACAAATATATGAGTCTTCTTTGTCTATATTGGCACAGTCGGCATGAGCCCACCTGAAACATTTTGAGCACTGAATCCATTGTTCACCCGAGGTATCTTCAGAGAAGAGTCCAGAACAAAACATACATTCTGCTTCCGCTTCCCCAATGTCACAGTCCATGTCAGAATCATCATCTAAAATGAGAACTTCATCTTCTTCAGATGAACTAAAAGATTCGTCATTATCAACACTAGTCTTTCTAACCTTCGTTGTCATTGTCTTTTTAGCAATAGATTTTCCTTTCTTTTTATTTGTTTTTTTAGAAGGATTACATTTGTCTGTTTTCAATTTCGGAATTCCCTTTGAAGTACTTTTCTTTCTCTTCTGTTCTGACAAACTTCTTTCTAAGGCATCTTTATATGGGGTACTTGTAATCACGGCAGCAGACCCTTTTCTGGACTTTCTTTCTTTATCACTAGACTTGTAAAATGAAGTGGTCGGCAAATGGCTAATATCTTGGGGCCGCACTCTTGGATCTCTGGAATTGGAAATATTCTCACATGATGAATCTTTCACACATTTGGTCTTATCAATACATCTTTGATGAGTCACATGCCTTGTAGGAGTTACATGCCTTGTAGGAGGTACATGCCTTGTAGGAGTTACATGCCTTGTAGGAGTCACATGCCTTGGAGGAGTAACATGCCTTGGAGGAGTAACATGCCTTGGAGGAGTCACTTGCTTTTGTTGTTCAGCATCGGGTAGATTAGTAGCTGGAATTCGGTCCCCTTCCGCTTGATGGTGAATAGCAAAGTCGTGGTCTCGAAAAATGTGCTTATTAAATGGAAAAATACCGCTCTTTCGAAAACCATTTATAGCGATTTCAGCTGTAGCACATCTCACATACGCTCTTCCAAGCAATTCGCAAACTTGATAGCTGGTGACCACTCTTCCAGAGTTGTTTCTCAGCCAATTTTCAATCTCCTGTGAGTAATAGGTTTTAAGAGGACCCATGAATGCAAGGTCCAGCGGCTGCATTTTGTGAGTAGAATGCGGCGGGAGACATACAATAACCACATGGTTCTGTCGCGCCAAGTTTATCGTGTCAATGTTTCGCGTATGAGAGTAGTGACCGTCCAAGATTAATAAAACAGGATCAGCTTCGCTTGGTTTAGCGTGGCTAATAAAATGTTGTAACCAATTGGTAAAAATGTGGCTCTGAATCCAGCCAGACACATGGCATGCAGCAATTGTCCCTGGTGGAGCGCCATTGAGTAATTCTGCCTTCATGTTTTTTCGGGGAAATATGACCATTGGAGGCACATAACCACCAGCCTCATTCATACAGGTAACCACCGTCACTAGTGATCCTCTTTCTGCAGAGGTAACGGCCCCTACTTGCTTTTTACCTTTTAAAGTGATTATCCTGGTATGCTTGGATTGTACAGATGTTATACCTGTTTCATCTATGTTGTATATTCGACAGGGATTGAATTTTACCTTTTCCATCTCAGGTTCCAAAATTTTAAAAAAGAGATTTACATTTTCTTCTGTGAATCCCTTGATTCGGGCAGTTGATAAACCCTGTGGTCTCCTAAACGTTAGTTCAGGGTGCCACTGTAAAAACGAACGCAACCATTTGTAACCTGCTCTTTCCTGATTCTTTGAAAACCTATGTTTTAAATTATTTCGAATGGCTAATTGAAAGGCTAATCTTCGAATATCAGAAGCTCGCAGTCCATAAAATCTTTTATCCATTTCTAGACAATAATTAACCAAATCCGCTTCAATTTCTTTAGGCAACACTGGTGGACGTCCTAGATTGGTTTGAATAAGCTCTTCGGGTGACTTTATTTTGTTTTTTACGTAGTCTTCCAACGTGCTCTTGGGTACTTTAAAAGTTCTTGAAGCTAGCAAGTATCCCATTTCTTTGTTTTTAACCGCAGTAACAGCTGCAAGCATGGATTTACTATCCTACGTCTTTCGTTTTTGTTTGGGTTTCAATGACATTTTATTTCTGAAATTAAGAAAAAGTGTAAGATAGAAAATTAAATGAGCAGGTATAGCACAAGGATTATAGCATAAATCTTTCTTTTTGTAGACGAAAACATAAAAATTTGGTTATTAATACGGCCTTAGCTATGTAGAGATTATATAGACAGATAAGAAATATTTTGTCCTAATATCGGATATCTGATATTAAGACAATGTGACCATCTGATATTAGGCAAATTGTCTCCTGTTGAAGGTCAAGGTTATGGAACAAAGAAAACTATAATAATCCATTGTATGCATGCACTGAATTGAAGTAGACATATTATAGACTAACTTAAACTACAGAGACAAATTTAAAAACTTACCTGAATGTATAAAAATTACGTTTTCAACTAGCACGTGTAAAAACTCGGGAAGTGACAGTTCGGTATAAGTGACTCTGGAGCCATCTATGTTTTATAAGATACACTAAAATATTATTCGGTGGCTTGGGTTAAGCTCCATGCTAAACTGTGACAGGTTTCTTCGTAATCAGATTACAGATTTCTTTAAAACAGAACTATCCGATATTAGGCAACTATCTGATATTAGGGCAGTTTACTCTACTAGTAAGTGACAGAGGGAGCAGTTTTACCAGTCCTGAATTTGAAAATTTCTGCAAGAAATTTGACATTGATCGGAAACTTATTGCTGCGCATTACCCACAGGCGAATGGAATGGCTGAAACTAGAATGAAGTCCATTGTTCCATGTATTATAACTTCGATAAATTTTGAAAACGAAAAATGGGACAAAACCCTGAGTTCAGTTGAGAGAAAATTGAACTGTGAGGTTAATGAAACTACAGGAGTTACACCTTTCGAGGCTCTGTACGGATTCCAACCAAATTTTGAAGACGCAGGAATAGTGAACAATACTAAAATGACAGTAGAGCAACAAAGACATGGAGAAATAAGGAATGAGGTAAAGAAAAATTTCGAAAGGAATCAAAAGAAATACAAAGTATATTATGATAAGAGGTGATATGATGGGGTTAAATACGACGTAGGTGATATTGTAGCTGTACGTTAGCCACATAAAGCTGATGGAAAACCTATAAAAACACAACCAAAGTATCGTGGTCCCGTCGTTGTGATAGGAGCACTTTCCGGAAATACATACAGATTGGAAAGACTAAACAAAGAAGATGGAGGTCAAAATTTAACTACGGTAGCTCATGTTTTTCAAATGAAAATATATAGAAATGCAGAGGAGAATGATGAGTCGGAGGACGAATTTTCAATAGAGAATGAAGAAATTAAAATTTGAGATTATTGAGGTATCGTCAGATAGAGAAAAAGAAGAGGATATAAGCGAAAATGACGAAAGTAACGAAGATGACGATATTAGCGAAGAATGGAAACCTGACTCGGGTAACGAGATGGATGATCATGAAGATGAGCGTGATACTATTAGTCGCAACAGGCCGAAACGAATAATCAAAAAACCAAAAAGGTTCGACAACTATGTTTGAGGACAAACATAACGATCAGGATGGACGATTGTTGTATGTGATTCACCCCGTATGATGGTAAAAAAGGGCTGGGCAAGGGTTGTCAAAGAAGACATATAATTTTTTTAAGTTACGTATTGTCATTCCACGAATAATTTGCCAAATAAACCTTTTTAAAAAGAAATTTCCTGACAAATACTGGGAATTATCATCTCTGAAGATATTTTGGTATTTTTTCAGAAGGTTAGATGTTTATAAATTCCGAATTTCTGGTTGTGATACATGTCTTTTTCATTATTGCCTATGAGCAAATATATTATGGAGATGATATATAATTCTAGAACTTGTGTTTATTTATGAGGGTTGTTTGTGACAATACGAAAACTGTTTAATTATCCGCGCCATTTGTGTTCGAACGGAAAAACTTCATTTTCCCACGTCGAAGTGCGCGTGTGTCGAAGGAAGAGAAAAACCAAACAATATTAAAAACACTCTCGTGGTAACTGTCACTGTCAAGAAAAAGTCAAGTACAGTAGAAATGCATTTGTTGTTTTCGTCGAATAAATAATAATTACAAGTCTGAGTTTATTTGGAGTAACATCCACCCATCGACAAGTTCAAGCCTGAACATTTGGTCCTTCGAGCCGGATTGAAATACAGTTTTTCTGCGATTCACGAACATTCTGATTGTGTTGCCGATTTGCCAGTTTACGAAGTCGAGTCCAGGACGCAGAGAGGAGGAGATAGCGACGAACTTTCTGGAGAACACAAAGTGAGTCTGTTCCTTTTTCCCGATTCCTTTTGTCATTCGAATTACCTGTCTCGTTCTGTGTTGGAATAGTCAAAAAATGCCAGACGATAACGTTCAAATCGATCGACAAACCGATATTCAAAGCGAATTAAGAGATTTAAAACACAAACGAGGATCGATAAAAGCGAATATTACGCGATGTAGAACTTACTTAAGTAAATTAGATTTGCAAAACGTCAGTAAAAGATGTTTTTTATAATTACAAAGACGACTTACTAATCTAAATCCGATTATACACGATTTCAATTCCGTACAAGAAAAAATCGAATTTCTAACGGATAATGCAGAGACTGGACAGAGCGAGAGAGATAATTTTGAATCTGATTACTATGATATTTGCTCAACGATTGAAGAAATTTTGGAAAAACGTCCCGAGCAGAATAAAGACCCATCGATTATTAGTAATGACAATGTCACCTTGTCAGTACAGCCCTCACAAATACAATTGCATACTTTAAATTTGGAAACTTTCAATGGTGACTATCATAAATGGATTGAGTTTCGCGATTGTTTTCAGGCGATCGTCGGGAAGAACGCGACGTTATCAGGTGATCAAAAATTATGCCACTTAAGAAAATGTATGAACCGCGACGTTTTAAAAACTATCGAATCCCTCCCTCTTACTGATGCAAACTACGAAGTTGCTTGGCAAGTTCTTTCAAAACGATACGAAAAAGGTAAACGAATTGTTGAGACACATGTTCGGAAAATTATAAACTTCCCTTGTTTAACAAAAGAATCGTCAAAGGATCTACGAAACTTATACGATACGATAAATAACAATTTACGAGCTTTGCAGATTCTAGATCAACCCGTGGACACATGGGACGCCATATTAGTCCCCATCATAACAGACAAATTAGATCAGAAGTCAAAACGCGAACACGAATCTTTTTATATCCAAGAAATGGATCGAAACCCCAGCGATAATTCGAGTCCTTCAGTAAAAAGTTTACTTGACATAATTAATAAAAGATGCGATTTATTAGAAAGCCTAGAAAAAGATAAATCCGATTTGATTAGACCAGCAATCAAAACGACCCGCAATGATTTCAAATATCAATCTGCATCTAGCAGCCATTTAAATACGAACACATTTTCTTGTTACTTTTGCAAACGCGATCACACGATTTACAAGTGTGTTGATTTTCTGAAGCTTAGTGTTCCAAATCGAATACAAGAAATGAAAAGATTCAAATATTGTTTGAATTGTTTACGACCCCACGATTCTTCAATAACAAAATGCCTTGTAGTCAAATGTAGGAAATGTAACAGGGCTCACAACACCCTTTTACATTTAGAAGAATCCGTCCACACCGCTAGGCTGGAACAACCCGCCAACGAATCACAAACAACGATTGTTTCAGATGAGATTCAAACAATTCCCGAAATCGCTTCGTCCAGTGCACTAGTAAAATCGTGCGTTGACGATCCTTCCCGAGAAAAAAGCGTTTCTTTGTTTATTGGTTCGCAAGTCCTTTTGTCAACCGCTATTATTTTTGTTCAAGACTATGAAGGACAATTATGGTGGATTTATGCAGCAATCATAAGTCATAAGTCTTAAGTCATAAGGAAGAATATCCGTCAATGATTGGTTGGAATATACGGACCAACCAATCATTGACGAATATTTTTCCTTATGACTTAAAACTTATGACTTATGACTGCTGCATAAATCCACCATTACACGAGTGTCGAGTGCTTTTAGACAGTGGCTCGATGATGAATTTTATTGAGGAAAAGTTCTTTAATAAATTGAAACTTGAAAAAATTTCGATAAATCATTCGATCACAGGCGTTGGTCAAGTTTCTTCTACAGTGCGATTTAAAACGAATGCAATTATCTCTGCAAGGGATAACACGTATCAAGCCAAATTGTCTTGCCTGATATTACCACAAATTACAAGCAATATTCCTCAAATTTCATTCAAAAAAGATTATTTAGAACTTCCTGATAATGTGAATTTAGCAGATCCCGACTTTAACATTTCTAGACCCGTCGACGTTTTATTGGGAGCAGGAATATTTTGGGAACTAATAAAATCAAAAAAATTACAACTTAAAAATTCGAGATTAGTTTTACAAAGTTCCAAACTTGGATGGTTAGTATCTGGTGAAATATCGAATAAATTACCTCTTAAGTCGATTAATTGCTTGAACACGATAAATTTAGATTCTCAAATTAAAAAATTCTGGGAAATAGAAGAAATTGTTTCCAAAAACCTTTATTCTGAATCCGAAATGTTCTGCGAGAACCATTTTTTGCAAACTTTCAGACGAGAAGATAATGGAAGATTTATTGTTAAAATTCCTTTGAAGTCAAATCATAACGAATTGGGAAATTCGAGAGAATTTGCCTTAAAAAGATTTTTCAGTCTAGAAAAAAGACTTTTAAATAACAAACCTTTATATAATGAATATGTTAATTTCATGGAAGAATATGAAATGAATCGATGAAACACATGAAAGAAATTTCTGTGTCTCAAACTGACGAAGAATTAAATTATTATATTCCTCACCACGCAGTGGTCCGCGAATCTAGTTGCACTACAAAGTTGCGAGTAGTTTTTGATGCCAGCATGAAAACGACAAGCGGTTTATCACTGAATGATGTCCAACACGTTGGACCGACTATTCAAAACGATTTATTTACTATTATCATACAATTTCGATTATTTCAGTTTGTAGTAACAGCTGACGTTTCGAAAATGTACCGTATGGTACAAATACATAATGATCATAGACCTCTTCAGAGGATATTTTGGAGAAACTGTCCATCTGACGAAATAAAATGTTTCGAATTATGTACCGTCACCTACGGCACTGCTTCGGCACCATTTCTTGCGATCAGATGTTTACTTGCCATCGAACATCAAAAACAATATCCCGCTGCCAGTAACGCGATAATGAATAACTTTTACGTTGACGATTTCTTATATGGTTCCGATTCAGAATTTGAAATTTTAGAGATTCAACGCGACATTATGACAATTCTAGGTAGCGCAGGTATGCTTTTGCGGAAGTGGTTGTGTAATAAACCTGATTTGATTAATAAATTTAAAATAAATAAAGAATTACCAGTTAGTATATTGAATATAGCCGAAAATGAATCATCAAAAACTTTAGGAATTTCTTGGAATTCTACGAATGACACTATTCTCTATGAAAGTTCACTTCCCGATTTCAATAAAAATGAGCTAACCAAGCGTTCTATTTTGTCGCAAGTTGCGCAAATATTCGATCTCCTAGGATTGTTAGGACCGATCATAATTATAGCGAAGATTTTGATTCAAAGATTATGGCAAGAAAATTTGGGCTGGAACGATAATATTCCTGACAATTTACAATTACAATGGCGACAGTTTTACGAAAGCTTAATTCATCTAAAGGATATTAAAATTCCTAGACACGTAACAATTTCCAATAGAGTTTATTGGGAATTACATGGCTTTGGCGACTCGAGTGAAAATGCGTACGGTGCGTGTGTTTATGTACGAACAAAATGCGATAATGGATCATACATTTCTCGATTACTTTGCGCAAAAAGCAGAGTTGCTCCTTTAAAGAGATTAACACTCCCGCGATTAGAATTATCAAGTGCTCTTCTTTTATCACAATTGATTGACAAAACAAAAAAGACAATCAATGTTAATATAGACAGAATTTTTCTATGGTCCGATTCAACAATTACATTGTCATGGATTCGTGCAAGTCCAAATAAATGGAAGACGTTCGTTGCTAACCGGGTTAGTAAAATTCAGCGACTCAATAACTTCGAAGATTGGAACCATGTAAGTTCCAGTGAAAATCCCGCTGATTTGATATCGCGAGGTACAACAACATCAAAATTGAAGGATTGTGAACTCTGGTGGACAGGGCCGTCCTGGTTCAGTCAAGTTCAATTACCGGTGACCGATTTAATTTTATCAACCGACGAAATACCCGAACAAAAAATTGTAACGAACACATTAGTAAATATTGAATTTGATTTGATATCGAAATTCTCTAAATTGTCGAAGTTACAACGAGTGACTGCTTATTGTGTGAGATTTATTTCGAACTGTAAAATAAAAAATAATGTTTTTCGCGCTTCAGGAGCGTTATCGACGACTGAAATGAAGACCGCACTAAATAAATTAATTTCAGTAGCACAAAAAGAATCATTTCCGAAGGAATACTTTAACTTATCAAATAAACAGTTCGTATACCGAAAGAGTAAATTATTGCCGTTGAATCCCTTTATGGATGAAAATAACTTAATTCGCGTAGGAGGACGTCTCCAAAATAGTTTATATACATATGATAAAAAATTCCCGATAATCTTACCTTGTGACCACTTCTTAACAAAACTTATCTTAAAAAACGAACACGATCGTTTACTGCATTGTGGATGCTCGACATTACTTTCATCCAAAAGAGAAAGGTTTTGGCCGATTAGAGGAAGATACTTATCGAAAGGCGTAGTTCGAAATTGCATAACATGCTTCATGGCCAAACCAAGAACCCCCGAATATTTAATGGGAAACTTACCGAAATCTCGAATTACCGCTAGTCCTCCATTTTACAATGTAGGTCTCGATTATGCAGGTCCGTTTTTATTGAAAGACAGAACCACTAGAAATGCAAAGCTGGTGAAGGGTTACATTTGTTTATTTGTTTGTTTAGTCACGAAAGCGGTACATCTCGAGCTTGTATCAGATTTGTCAACCGAATGTTTTCTAGCAGCGTTAAGGCGTTTTATTGGTAGACTAGGGAAGCCTCTCAACATTTACTCAGATAATGCCAAGAATTTCGTAGGAGCTTTCAATCAGTTGAAAGAAATGTTTGTATTTTTAAATAATAACGCTGACGCCATTCGCGATGAACTAAGTAGCAAAAATATTTCATGGCATTTCATACCAGCACGCACCCCATCATTCGGTGGCAAATGGGAAGCGGGCATAAAAAACGTGAAAGCGCATTTAACAAGAATACTGGGTAACGCGAATTTAGTATACGAGGATTTTTTGACTGTTTTGATTCAGATCGAGGCAGTAGTAAATTCCCGTCCACTTTGTCCCATTACAACCGATCCAGACATTATCCCTTTAACCCCAGGCCACTTTCTTATTGGTCGAAATCTTACTGGTTTACCAGACTCAGATTTTCAAGACTTACCAGAAAATCGTTTGAAGAAATATGAACGACTTCAGAAACTTGTTCAGCATTTTTGGGTACGCTGGTACAAGGAGTACCTTAGCGAATTACAAATCCGTACAAAATGGAAGTATCCAGATATAGACAATAACTACATCAGTTGGCAAGGTAGTTCTCGTAAAGGAAGACAATTTTCCACCCATGCAGTGGCCTCTAGGAGTCATCGTGAAGCTTCATCCTGGCAAGGACAAAATCACTCGAGTAGTGAGTGTGAAAGTGCGGGATCAAGTACTCAAACGTGGAGTCACCAAGATTTGCGTATTGCCGGAAGAATAAGAAACTTTCTTTCAACGGACAATTTATGTCGAATTGTATTTTTCTTTGCATTATCCTTGTTCATATTATTACCATGTTGAAATAATGTATTTCAAGGGGGCCGGTATGTTTGTGACAAAACGAAAACTGTTTAATTATCCGCGCCATTTGTGTTCGAAAGGAAAAACTTCATTTTCCCACGTCGAAGTGCGCGTGTGTCGAAGGAAGAGAAAAACCAAACAATATTAAAAACACTCTCGTGGTAACTGTCACTGTCAAGAAAAAGTCAAGTACAGTAGAAATGCATTTGTTGTTTTCGTCGAATAAATAATAATTACAAGTCCGAGTTTATTTGGAGTAACATCCACCCATCGACAAGTTCAAGCCTGAATAAGGGTAATGAGAAACAGGACCAACGATCGATATTAATAAGTGTTGTGCATATAATTGTTTAATATATCAACATGTTTCACTGTAAAATACTGTAGCAAATATAAAGTCTTTTCTGTTATTGTTTGCTTCACGTATATATAACAATATCGATTGAAATTGTTCCTGATCAAAAACTTTCGCATGTTACGCTCTAGATTTATTCTTCTTCGCACTATTCCAATATATCCTTCGAATTTACGATGCAGAAAAACACAAAGTCATCTCCATCTCCATCGTAAATCCACACCACTCCACTTCGAGATACAATGGACTTCTACCACAGGTTAATATCCTTCGAAGTTTTCCAAAATATTGTCATTTGATTGACCATAATCAATATCAATAAATCGGGGTCTTTACCTCCATCAACAAATTTTACTGGTGGTGAATTATTATTGATGCACATGTGCTCATGTGCAAAACATCACACCTTTCAAATAGAGATCTTGTAATTAGTACCACCAGAGAAACGTGCACACAAACACATCATTATTCTCAGATTCCAGCACATTTCAATTATTCGAAAATTTTCATAAAGACAGTGCTTCGACTATACCAATTTACTTACCAGTTGCTCATTTATCGAATGATGGTATTTCATATTTACATATAATAATCACCTTCGTCCCAGGCCCCTAAAGCAGTAATTTCAATAACGCTGTTCAGATTATCACATTATTCAATTCAAGTTCAATCTATACAAAACTGTACAACCAATCTAACCTATAAGTATTTTTTCACCAATTATTTTTTACTTTTTTTCCATCGTTTAGCATGCAAACGTTCGTTTCGCTTGGATTTGACCATGGGATGCATTTCAACCGAAGAAAACCGCATACAAAAAGTATTCAACTATTCAAAATACAATTATTTAGACGGATTTATGCACACCGCTTTTTCATTAACCTGTAACTTTCATCAACTGTCATTAAACTTAAACTAACTTTAGGAATTTTGATTCCTTTATGCACTCGCTTTATTCAATTTATCGGTCTTTTCCTCGAAACTAAAAGAAATGCAGTGTTACCTACGTAGTTTGGTAAAGTTCCATTAACCGGGCGCTACAAGCTACAAAAAAAATTTTTGGCGGTCTCAAGTAATGTCGGAGATACGGGCCTTTTTTTGAATGAAAATTGGCATTTTCTTCTTTGAAAAACACACCCAAATGCCCCCTTATTTTCACCAGCACAATATAAACACCCTAATTCGCTCGCGTATTTCTGGTCTTGTTCGCTGACAAATAAGGGATGAAAATTCCTACTATAAGTTGACAGAAATCGATATAGTAGTGATGGGAATGCGCGCGCTCACCCGACATTTCGCAAATCGGCGCGCGCGTATTTGCCAAATGTAGGGCGAGCGCGCGCATTCCCATCACTACTTTGTCTATTTCTGTCAACTCTGAAGAGAATGAGCGCGCTCGCTTCGCTCGCGTATTTCTGGTCTTGTTCACTGAAAAATAAGGGATGAAAATTTCTACTAAAAGTTGACAGAAATCGATAAAGTAGTGATGGGAATAAGGGATGATGATTTCTACTCAAAGTTGTCAGAAATCGATAAAGTAGTGATGGGAGCGCGCTCGCTTCGCTCGCATTTTTCTGGTATTGTTCACTATAACGAATAAGGGATGAAAATTTCTTCTCAAAGTTGTCAGAAATCGATAAAGTAGTGATGGGAATGCACGCGTTCGCTTCGCTCGCATCTTTCTCGCAGATATCTTCACCAAGAAGTAAGAGATAAGTTACATAAGTTGCAAAAGTAGTAATAGGAATGCGCGTGCTCGCTTTTGCACTAAGAATGGTTCACTCTTCGAGTGTTTATTAGGAACTATAATTATTATTGATGAAAAAATTGCCAGTTTCTAGGGCGCCAATACTTCCGAAAACTATTCACTACAAACATTTCATATTCATGAGTATTCAATATGCAGGAATTTTAGGGAATCTGACAACGTCGCATTTTACTCTTATAAAGTTATTAAGACTCATTGTTGTTGTTGAGTCAGTAAAAGACATTGATACTGGCTACTTTGTTATGAAAGAAGCCATTTCGTTGTCAGATAACTGGATTGAATAAAAAATCTTGGTATTAATATTTTGAATGCACAAAAGATATTTTTAAATAGACATAGCATGTAGCAGGCATTTTTGCGAACAAATAATTACCTAAATAAACGTGTCGGATCACAAACATTAATTTTTGGTATATGCGCATGCGCAAACAGATAGAAAAGACGCAACCTATCCGTATCGTATAGTCGAGTAAGCTCGGTTAGGTTTGCATAAGATCTGGTCTGTCGGGTTGATTTATAGTCATTAAAGTAGGTTATTTTGTGAGAAAAGTGTTCTTTATTTTTTTGTGCGCATGTATATATATTTGTTTGCGAACATTTCCGTGATCTGTCTCGTTCTTTTGAATTTTGCTAGTCATTTAGAAACAGTATGAGTACCACTGTTTCAAATGTGCAGTCAGAGTGTTGATGGGAAATTGTTGTTGTTATATCAACTCATTTTTCATACTCATTCACTAAAATATTCAATGTGATACGTGAATTGAATATTTCTGGAATGGGCGATTCCAGTACCCGTGTTCAGTGTTGCCACAAATGATTTTCTGGTTGAAACCTCTGACATTTTCCAGGCCTTTTCTGACATGGTTCAGGGTTGGAATGGATACAATTTTTAATTAGAAAGATTCCTGGATGTTCCCGGATATGCGAATCAAAGTAGTAATGATGATATTGTCAAAAATAAAATATTCTAGGGAATTTCACGCTAGTACGTTTTTCAACATGACAGAAAAAATTCCCTAGGATATTTTTATTTTGTCTATTTCATCAATGTTACTTCGATTTATGTATCCGGGAACACTGGTAATTCTTAATAATTGAAATCTGTATCCGTTTCAACCCTGAACTACATCACAAAAGGTATAAACAATGTCAGAGGTTTCCACCAGAAAATCATTTGTGGCAACACTGAACAAGGGTACTGGAATCGTCCATTACATTGGCAATGTCGCAAAATTAGTTTCGCCCTTCCGTGAATTCCATTGTTACCAACCTGACAACTGAAATGACAGATATTTACTAAACAAAACAGCATGAATTTGTTGATTTTGTATTTGCTAGAAAAAGCTACAATTTGTTGATAAAAAACTGTTTTCAATGAAAATAAAGTGTAAAACTGGTGAATTAGGGTGTTTATATTGTGCTGGTGAAAATAAGGAGGCATTTGAGTGTGTTTTTCATAGAAAATGCCAATTTTCATTCAAAAAAAGGCCAGTATCTCCGAAATTACTTGAGACCACCAAAACTTTCATTTGGATTTTTTGTTCAGGAGGTCAAACTATGTATCCAAAAAAATTTTTTGTTGTTGCTTGTAGCGCCCGGTTAACGGAATTTTACCTGTAGTTTTATCTCCCGAACACGAATCCGAAAGAATTTTGTGAGGGTATCTTATCCTTTTCGAGTTATGACCTTCTGAATCTTGAAAATCGACCATTCAATTCGATTTTCTCATCAAAAAATGGCACAAAATTCCACCTTTTTTTTTGTTGACACTTTTTTGAGACCCTAATCTGGGATTGATCATACAACAGTGTACTAAATCAATTAGCATGCCGACGTCGTACATATTTATAGTTTTGAAGGATGTTATTATTTATGGACTGAACTGCCATTTCTGTTTAATTTTGACAGGTCTTTATAATTTAAATAAAAAGGTTATGTCACTTATGTCTTAAGTTATATTTGGTTTTTCTTTTTCCTTAAAAGATAAAAGTTGGTTATGTCTTGAATAATAGGTAAAGAAATATAAAAGTTAATTTGGATACATAAATGGTTCCATGAAAATACATAGTTTCAACATCTTAGTGAAACGGCTGAAAGTGAAGATACAAATTGAATAAAAATCGGTGTGCATAAATCCGCCTTCACAGTTTCACACGAAACTGTTTCGCATGTGTTTGGAAATATGAAAAAAATGTCAGTAATGAAAGAATTGAATCTTGTATACATTGTGAAGATGACAAAAATACATCTTTAAAGGCTATCTCATTTGGACTTTCCACGTTCCAGACCATACCACAATCGTTGGATGAAGATTACCAATGTATCAGTGAGAATGTGAGGAGAGCATAGCTGTACTGAAATATCAAATCAGCTTAGGATATCACAAAAGTGTTCAAAGCTCTGGTAAAACAGCTACAAAAACAGAATGCTGTCAGAACGAAAAGGAAGAGCAGAGCTAATTAAATGGACTTGCTGCTTTGACAGTAGCTGTATCGTCAATAAAACTGAGACAATTAATGAGTAACTATCGTAAGGCAATGAAGAAACGGACTCTCAGTTTAGTCACCACAAACAAATTTGAGCCAAAAGTGTAGGATGAATTGCATCAGTATGAAACTCAGCACGTGACTTCTTCAAATCATGTATGGTTATGAAAACTTTGTTTACCAAAATAACAGGGGTGAAACCCAAAGTTTGGTAATTAAAATGTCTATACAAAACAGTACTAGGAAACTTTGAGCAGTCCCGGTTAGGTTAGGTTAGGTTTATAGAGAAGATATGTGAATGCTTTTTGAGGTTATTTTTGGCTTTTTGAGGTCACAGCTTATTTATGAATGACTGATTTTGACTGAATTTTGCTTTCAGGATTAGCCCGATTACCTACGAAAGTTTCCAAAAGACTGGGTGCAGTACGAATCCAACCAAGAGTTATAGCTGAATCACATCAATAATTAACATTATCGAAAGAAAATGTGAATGATTTGATAACTTTATCCATTAATTTCACAAGCATAATTTCACCTTTTAACTAAGCGGGGCACTGTTAAAACTTTCAAAGGGGCTACCTTCGATTTGGCACAGAGAAGATATGTGTTTTTCCTTCAGTATTTGTTCTGCAGATATAAATAGATGCTGCATAACTACTGTGAGACGAATCACAAAAGCCATGTAATTTGTGCGAATACTTTCCTTGAATCGGATGTGTCTCACCCTCATTTCATTAAGATTTAAGATTTCTTCTTCTGAAAATCACCCATTTTGTATCAATATATAAAGGTACAGATTCATCCGATTCAAGCTTCTCATTCCATATGTTTTGAAGGAAAATCTTGACCGATATTATATTCAAGGACTCGAAAGGCCTAGAGGATTATATACTTGGCATACTCCAGAGTGAATGGACATTTTCGTACTACTACTTTTTGTGCATTCCAGATTGGATCATGTGAAGAAGGCAAAGCTTTGCACACATTTGGATTCAGGACATTCGGAAACTGAATGCAGATTTGGATGTTGCTAAAAATGTCAAACACAAAACTTTATTGCATTCAGATATTCAAGAAAGGGTAACTTCAGATACACTTTTGTTTTCGAATAAAAAAAATATAGAAAGAGTTGAGGAATAAATATAGGAATAATTAAATGAAGGAAACTAAAGTGTATTCAAATGCATTGTTGAAGTACAGGCATTCAGTCGTCTAGTCATTGAATCTCGTACCAGCTAAAAAATGATTGGTGTGTTTCTTATTGTTTTACAGGCTTCTACTATTCTGTTTCTTAGATCTTCCTCGATCGCTACTGGAGTTTAATAAACTAGTGACTTCAAATGTACCCAAAAATTGTAATCTAAGGAATCTAGATCTGGGGACCTTGGTGCCCATGCCTGTTTAGGTTCTTTACACTTCTACCGATCCATCGTTTTGGATAGAAAGTGTTAAGGAATTCCCTGGCTACGACGCTAAAATGGGACGGAGCCCCATCATGCATTAACCGCATGCGGATACGACTTTCTATTGGAACATTCTGAAGTAGTCCCGGCAATTCATTTTCTAAAAAGTCTCGATATAAGTTGCGCTATTCAGTCGGAGCGGAAGAAAGAAAGAACCTATCAATTATTGCCGCCCATACATTTACAGAAAATTGATACTGATAATGTCTTTCAATAACTGTGGGCCGATTTTCCAGAGCCCAAACATGGTTGCTATGTGATAGCATTTCAGGAGAAGTTTGCCTCGTCCGTGAAGAGTACATATCAAAAATTGAGGATTTCCTGCCAATTTTTTCAAAAACCACTGACACATAGTAAGGCGTTTGGGAAAGTCTCGTAACAAAAAAGCTTGTACCCTTTGAGTACGCAAAATAATGGTAATAACTTCAACATGTATCGATAATCAAATAATCGACTTGAAATTCCAAATATCTAGAAAACGGTTGCTTATAGCGAATTCTCACAAGTGAAGAATTTTTACGTGAATATGATATAGACATCGATTTTTTCACTGAAAAATGTGCTATAAGTACGCTCAAAAAAGTTATGAATCTTCAAAAAGATATAGACGTGTGGTTCGAATTCGACACCTCAAAAACCTCTCAATAGCAATTTTCGTTTATTTAAGGTCAGTTTTTCGAAAGTTATTTAATAATAACGAAAATAAAAATAAAACTTTAACACCCTATATCATGGTAACGAAGCGTTTCCGGATTTTTATGGACAAATCATATTAGAATATTGTGAGGAACCACCTCCTGAAGTTTGTCAAAGTACTTCTGAATCACCCTGTACGATACAAATGAAAAACTGCATAAATCCTTTGTAATAAACTAAATTTGTTTTTTACATGGTTTGGAAATGAATTATGAAACAGGATGATCAAATTGATTGGAGCAATTGAAAAACAAATTGAAATTAAATGCTGCATTCAAATGATCATTGTGAGAGATGGCCAATACAAATAGTAGGTATATGTAATATAATTGTGTTACAACAATAATGTTTTGGTTTACTGGAAATATGTTATGAAAAAATAAATTGAACATCGCGATTTTGTCCCATCAGTCGAATCTAATGGTACGTGCCATTTTTGTTTTGCGGAAATGCGTTGTTGCCAAGTTGATCACTTCGGTTGAATGGAAAACTGTTCATTCCAGATTTCCATGGATTGAACTGGAAGTTATTCTTTTCAATCAGGTGGTTCTGGCTATGACATTTTGAGTTTGCAGAATTGCGCTGTTGCCAATTTATGGATGTGGGAAATTATTCAGACAAGCTTTATAGAAATTTTCAATGGAGAGTATTACTATAAATTTTTAGCCGATTCTAATGATGCCGTTTTTATTTTAGGAAATGTACTGTTGCCAATGTGGAGTCATATGGATAAGACGACAATATCCTATTCATTCAAATGATTTGTCATTTTGACTTAGAGTTAATGTGTTGATGCCCAGTTATGGAAAATCATTCAGAAGAGTTTCATAGACATTTTGGACACAACCTTACCTAACTAACCTAGCTATACAAGTTGCTGGTAATTCGATCACTTATAAGTATGAAACGGTGAAATCACAGCAATTACCAGAAGGAAGAGTCACGCCAAAGGCCAAAGCTCACGTTTTCGGCGATGGACCGAAATTCTAAACTTTAAAAAGGGACACAACCTAACCTAACCTGATAAACCTAGCTATCCAAGTTGCTGGTAAATCGAACACTAATTAAGCTGAATTTCCAAAGGTCCGTCATCCGATGTCCGATTCGGATATCCTGACATATTTTTTCGGATAAACTAATTTCCAGTTTCCACTCTTCCGAAACCTTTCAAAATGATCGTGTGTTTTAGTGACAACATTTCAGTGGAATTACACCAACTTCATGTCGAATGTCAACTTATTTTTTTAAAAAAATGGCAAAAGTGGAATATGTAGATATTTATTATTTGAATCAGCAGAACGAAATGCATGACCAGGATGATTACTATTTAGAGGATGAAATAGTTTATGTATAATCTACCTGCTACACATTACTAATGACTACAAACCTCAATGTTAAAGCTAGTTTTTCTGCCGGTGCGATGGGTTCTCGTACAAGATACATTTTTGTGGGTGATGGTACAATAACGATACTTTAATTTGTTGAATGTGTCACTAGTCATTCTCAAATGATTGTAATACTGTTCAATATTTGAAAGTTGCAATTCCTTTACCAGATCGTTGAACATTCCATGTGATTTTATCTTCTTATAGATATCTCTGATCCAAAATTTTGGAGGATTTCTTTTTCTCTTTTTTCTCAATAGAATAATAAAAATAAGCAACAACATTTTTTTTGTATTAATTGTTTGCCTTCATTCATTTTTAAATTTATTTTTATATTTAAAGATAAATGATCTCATTCCTCCGATAACGGAAGAAAGTTAAAACATTCGGACAAATATTTGGCACCCTTTCATTTTCAAATATTTCTACCAATCACAACACATTCGGATGATCGTATCATCGGATGACGGAACTGTGGAAATTCAGCTTTAGAATTAAAAGGTGGAATTGCAGCATTTTATAAATTACCAGAAGACGTCATAACTTTTGTTTCCATGGAAATGAAGTTGATGTCATACTCCTACTCATTAATAGTCCGTGAGCTGTAGTATGATAATTTGTTTTTGAGAATCCAGAACTTGAGCATTTCTAACGTATATAATTTGATCTTGAAGTGAGATTACCTAAATGAAATGATATTTTTTTGGACTATGCGCTATCAGATTTTCAAAAACATCTTCAGAAAATTATTCGTACAAATTAATTGATTGAATATTGATTTTATTTGACCAAAATTTTCATAAATCTTTTTTTTTTCATGTAATTTTCAGCGCCCACTACTTAACAACATTGTCACATTTCTGCAAGGTTCAAATATCATAGCGTAATTCATCTGACTGAATATTATGGTATCCACTTAGAACTATATCCTCATATCAGATTTTCAGTAATCCAAAGAGACCAAAACTTGGCAATGGAGGATTTCCGAAAACAAAAATAGAACCATGACCATTGGCCGAGGGTCCATAATCGCATAACCAATTGTCTTTTCTATATCAGAATTTCCAGTAATCCGAAGTCACCAAAACTTGGCAACGGCGCATTTTCGCAAAACAAAAATAGTACCATTAGAATAGGTTGATGGTCCATAATTGAGACGTTCAATTGTTTTTTTCATTTCAGATTTCCAGTTATCCGAAGTGACCAACCTGGCAACAGGGCATTTCCGCAAAACCAAAATGGTACCATTACAATTGGCTGACGGTCCACAAACGCGACGTTAGATTGTTTTTTCATATTTGATTTCCCAAGTTCAGCCATATTTATTTCCAGAAGTTAATTGGGATTCGGGTCATTACAAAGTTTAACAAAAAACAGTTTTATTTTTGCTTAATCACAAACTGAGCATACCAAAATCATTACGAGCCACTTTCCAGTTGACCCAGTTAGGGCCAGTCTTTTCAGTTCCAGTTAAACTCCAGATTTTTTAACTTAATAGTTGGAATGTTATCCTTCAAACGTCATTCAAAGAACGTCATTCACCATCTAAACCATTAGTTAGTTATCTGGAGTTTAACTGGAACTGAAAAGACTGACCCTTAGTAGCTCCAAGTAACTCCGAGGAGCTCCAGAAGTAATTTCACAGACCAAGGAAGAACATGTTCCTGTTAAATAACATGTATTCCTGTCAGTTGAACTACCCCTGAACTGATATCTGGAGTAGTTCAGGGGTTACAATCTCTCAATTGGAAAGAGCCTATGAAGTCATGCATTGTGACATGCATTGTGACAGTTTCACGTCAAAATGACACACTTCTTCAAAATATGATAATCGAAATTAATTTCGATGGCTGCACTCCGATCCCCACGCGTTTTCAAACTACTTAGTCCAGCCATTTCTATATCCACCAAGAGACCAAATGCGGTACAGAAAAAGAATGCTGCTTCTAAAATCGACATGGAAGAAAAAGTCGCTGTAATAACAGGAGGAACCTCGGGAATCGGCTTCGCCATGGCCAAAGAATTCCTCAAAGCTGGCATGGCCGCCGTAACCATCATAGACAACGACAGCAAACAGTCTGAGGAAAGCATCAAAACGCTCTCAGACGAATTCGGAGAGGAGAAAATTCTCCTGGTGGAAGCGGATGTCGCAGACACGGACCAAATGGACAGCGCGTTGAGGAACACCGTTCTCCACTTCCAGACGATCGATCTGATAGTCAATAATGCGGGGATATTGGACGATACACATTGGGAACAAGAACTGAGAACCAATTTGCGGGGTTGTGTTATCGGTACATTGCTTGGGATGCAATATATGGCGAAATCGAGTACGGGAGAGGGTGGGATAATTGTTAACGTAGGGTCGATAATGAGCATGATCCCGTCCTGCGGATTTCCTATTTACACGATGACCCAGTTTGGGATTGCTGGTAAGTTGATGGATGGCATTGTAAACTGTGTGGTTTCAATTTGAGGTGTACAGGATTGTATGTGAATTATAACAGCGCGAATGCAATTGTCAGGTATCGTTAATCATGGAGATTTCATCCACGAATTCTGATACTCCAATAATGAAACAGACATATCCCTGTCAATTTAGCAATGGAAAGGATACCACACTCTTTTATAGGAAATAGGTTTATAGGCTGGTGCCTCTAATTTTTTTGAAAAAGAAAAAGTAAGGCAAATAAGGTGGAAAATGTTGTTGAGGTTCCAACTTTAAGGAAATAAATTAAACACGAAAACACTCAAAATGGTGAAATGGGGATGCAGTTTAGTAGTTGAAAATGGTTTATTGCTAATTGCAAAGAAACGTGACCTATTAGCAAAAAATGTTCAATGGAGAAGTTGTAGATAATCAAAAAATCAAAAACTTTTGTTCATAACACTCAAATTAACTATCGAAATGGTGAAAAACCGATTTTTCAGTATTTTTTTCTCGCGTATAAATGTTTTAATTTAGATGAAAATTTGTAAAAATATGTGTTTTTTGGTGTCGAATGAGCATGATTATTTCAAAATTCACAAGACGACTACATTTCGAAGTAGGTACATTTATAGAAAAATAAACCCTATCCTCCACGAACAATTGTTCTGGTGTTTTTTTGTATTTCAAATATCTATAAGTGATCAATTTCTAGTAACTCAAACCATTTCAACGTAGACATTTCAAAAATTAAAATGGTTACTTATAGACCTTCGAAATACAAAAAAATATCACGACCATAATTGTTCGTAGAAGATAAGGGTATTTTTTTCGAAAAATGTAAAAAACCCGAGAACTGGAAGTCTTCTTATTAGCAAAACAAATCACGTTTATTCGATACAAAAAAATGTATTTCTACACATTTTTATCTGAACTATATCATTTATACGCGAGAAAAAATATACTGAGAAATCATTTTTTTGCCATTTTGACAACTAATTTGAGGTTATGTCAAAAAGTGCCAGAAGCAGTTTTCAGTTTTTTCATTCTCTACAACTTTTTCATTGAATATATTTTGCTATGAGGTTACGTTTCGCCGCAATTCTCAAAAAAACCCCAAAACTGCATCCCCATTTTACTATATTGAGTGTTTTCGTATTTAAATATTTTTTCCCTAAAGTTGGAACCTCAATGACATTCTCCACCTGGTCCTTGTCTATTATTTTTGTCTACAACTATTGAAAATCATTGAAAATATTGAGAAAATCATGATTCAGAGAGACTTGTCGGTTTTTCTCAATTTTAAGCGGTTTAATAATCAAATAACATCGACCGTTCTAAAGTAGATATTCCAACAATTAAATCGATCACTTATAGACCTTCGAAATACAAAAAAACACCAGAACAACTGTAAAACAATATAAAAGTATTTTTTTCGAAAAATATACCTAACTCGAAAGTTAGTCGTCTTCTAAATCGCGAAAAAGTCATGCTCATTCGTCACTAAAAAAGACGTATTCCTACTGATTTTCATGTCCACTAAATAATTTATTTAGGAGAAAAAAATTCAATACTGAAAATACGGTTTTTCACCATTTTTATGGATAATTTGAGGTTACGTCAAAAAGTGTTTGAAACAAAAGATTTTGATTACTTCATCATCTACAACATTTCTATTCAACATGTTCCGCTCAGACGTCACATTTTGCCGAGAATTCCAAAAAACCATTTTCAACCCGATTTCACCATTTTGAGTGTATTCGTTATTACATTTTTTTCTTAAACTTGGAACCCCAACATTTTCCACCTGGTCCTTGCTTGTTAATTTTTTTCTTATTTTAAGCGTTTAGAATTCGTTTTGGCACCAGCCTATTAGGTTAATTTGAATTGGTTAGTCCTGGGATTCCTTATTGAAACGTTTGCCCTTTTGAACTATTCCCAATTGATTACATACATTCAATCATCCTAGAAAATAATTACGTGGCGCGTACTTATTTCTGTATTTCTTATTTCTGTCTTTTTTCTATCAATGCGTGTGAAAAGCTCAACCATCAGCTATCCTAGATTATACGTGATTGCAAAAGCCTCAATTATAGAGCCGGTTGTTCAGTCAGAGATAATCTGCAGTTTTATGTGAATCTTGATTTATCCAGATGTTCACTGTGTAGTTAAAACATGAATCCTGGTTTGATTCCAGGTTTTACTAAACCATCAAAATCGGTGGAATAAGACCCCGACAAAGGTTAGAAACCAAGACCTTTGACACAACTGACTGTCTGACTAATATAACAACATTAGTACTGCTAAATGAAATAGTTTGGAAGAATAATCAGAAATCACTTTTACAAAAATTCTTATAGTATAGACGATGATTTAACTGATGATGAAGATATTATTAAATTGATTAATATTCTAGATCCTATTCGGGCACATCGTACTTACGTGACAATCATTTCGAGAAATAGTCACATGAATAATTTGTATTTAGGTTCTGATTACTAAAAAATATTGTGAGGATTATTGTGAACATGGTTTATAATGAAATCGCTTGACAAAGTAATTAGTAAGTGCTTGATTATTCATTACGCGGCACAGATGAACAAAAACATGTTTTGTCGTACTCACAGGTACAAAATCTTATCTTTGAGGGGTTGTATCCCGAAAACTTGTCATAGGATCGAGTTATGCCCATGTGAACTTTTGATCAGGATAATAAAGAGAATTTCAGCCAATTCCACTGGAACCCAGATATCCATAAGAATGGTGCGGGGTCCTTCGAGCTGTTTTGATTTCAAACATCTCTGTTTTCGTTTCAAACGTCTCTATTCTCGTCATTATTTAATTTCGATAATGTTTATTTCTTCCATTGAACAGCCAGAGTAACTGCTGAACACTCTCAATTATTTCCCATAAACATCCATAATACGATTGAAAAAGAAATTTTAAGTGACAAAATACAACATTTGACGAAAAACAAGAAGGAACAGGTGAATAGAGCTAGGTTTTCGCGCTGAACGTAAAAATCAATTCACTTCAACGATTCCTTGAGGCAAAGATAAGTTTTAGTAGGGTAAAAGTAAAATTAAAGGTAAAAGTATGTTGTAAGAACGCTATTACTGTTACCATTATTTAAATAGAAGTAAGATAGTCAATGCCTGTGGAAAAGGTATTGGACCCAAACGCGAGTGTCATCTAGCGTGATTAGTTACAAACATGAATATTTGACGTCATTTTAATGCAGGTTTCTTCAAAAAACCCTGATTTTAATGCTGTCCCATTGTTTCAATCAAGTTACGACACGACTTGGAGGCCAGATCACTGAAGTTGCGACATGACTTGGATGCGAGATCACTGTCGCCATCTACATGTCGCATCCATTTGAATCCAATATAAATCCCATAAGTTTGGCTAACTATCTTACTTCTATATAAACAATGCTGATACCCACTCTGTCAACTTCCTTGAAGTAAAAGTGAAAGATGAGGTGACAGTAAAAGTTTGTTCTAGAACCTACCATTACAGTGGCTTCAATACAAGCAGCTGTTTTTTCACTCTTTACTGTCATTGACCACGGGTATTCTATAGTATGTACACTTGAGTTCGCAGCTAATAGCAAACTCTTTTATTATTAATCATACAAAATAAAGTAAGTGTTTATAAAAAGTTCTGCATGATCTAGAACCAGATATCAAATGTTTTCAGTAGGATACGAGGTTTATAAAAAATATGAATTCCCTGCAAAAGTACCGTAATTTTTGACAATATCGAAAAATTTTAATGGAAAAATTCATTTAGAATTGGAAACTACGTTCAGGTATCCAATCATATCTACCTACCATAGAAAAAAAATTCTTTTTCTGTTTTGTTAGTTTTAAGAAAAAACTTATTATTCATAAAACGTTCTGCATGGATAACTGACCGTACTTTTAAATTCCTAACAACTTGTTTCCACAATAATTACTGATATTGTCGAAAATAAATGTACTTTACTCTTGCATGGAATACATATTTATCAAGAAACCTCGTACACGACTGAAAACAATTGATATCTGATGATTGTTATTCAGGTTTCAGACCACGGAGAACTTTTTCTGTAGTGTACATTTTTTCCGATAATAATATTAATTTTTCGCATATCGAGGGCCAAAACGCAGTACCTAGTGTATAAATATTGTCGAAAATGAGATATACCATTTGAAATTGCTGGCTCTATCTGACGTCCAAGAGATTATTGTTGATAATCTGAACAGACATCTGTAATTTAGAATTAACAGTTCCTTGTAACTGAAATTACACAAAATTTTAAACGCAGCAGCTCGTATTTGTATCTCCTGTAGAATTACGTGTTTTTGTCTCATACGAGGAACTGCGTTTGGGCCCTCGATATGCGACCTTAAGTGGACACTCTGAATAAAGCAATCCTCATTGATTTCAGGTTTCACTAGAGCTCTTGGTTCCAGCAATCTTTTCGACAGAACGAACGTGAAAATTTTTGGTTACTGCCCCGGAGTTACACAGACGAATATGCTGAAAAACGTATCAGATAAGGCGATTAATTTGAATTTTGCTAAAGAGTTTCAAGAAGAAATCGGGAACTCTCCGATACAGAATCCCGAAAGAGTAGCTAAGGGATTATTGGACATTCTTGAAGAAGCCAAACCTGGTTCCTTATGGGTTGCGGAAAATAACGCAGCGCCATATGAGGTGAAATTTCAAACTGTTTTCAATAAAAAAGTAGCGAATTCCGGAGAAAAAAGAAGTTCGTAGATAGTGATAATTAGTTATTGTGCATTTTGAAATATACCTTTCTAGTCACTGATGGATTTCAATTAAACATCAGGGATTTTTGCATGCGATTTTGCCCTTTCAGACCAAGCTATAGAGTTTTTTTCCCCACAAAATAAAAGACGCAAATGGTCTATACTAATATTTATAAGATAGTTCGTTGATGAAAACTCCAGTTTTAGCCCCAGCAAAATCGCTTTGTGGAATTTTTTTAATAAGCAATACTGAAAAAAATTACAACTTTTTTGTTTTTTTTGGAAATATTCCAAAGATCATTCAAGGAATCGTTTTACTGTCAATGGAACTTTTGTAGAGATTTAATAAACCTACAAAATTGATTTCCATACGACCGGATCGGTGCATTTTCCACTGAGAAAATCCGGGAAAACCTCGAAAAAAAGTCCATTTCTCTAAAATTTATGATTTCTATAAATCTGACGCTGGAAAAACAATATTGCGGAAACTGATAGATACTGACATGTGGTTCAACTATGCTCAAGATGATTTCTGTCCGAAGTGTAGTTTTTGATTAGTGTGAAGTAACCCACAGATTTCTAGCCACACATGCTGACGTAGAGGATATCGAACGATTTGTGGTTGGGTAATCAGTTGTAAGTAACCGTACTAAAATCTGTGGCTGGGTTGATAAATCTGCATATAATTTAATGAAGTGTCAAGCAAGTAAAGAAAACATTACTACAATTGAGAAAATCGAATCCAATGATGCATTTTCCGTATAATTAAACAACGTAGATGAATTTGAGGTCATCAAAGTATCATTATCTAGAGAGAGAGAGAGAGAGACAGTGGTTGATGCTAGACAATGATTGATGTAAAACCAGAACCGTGTGTTTCTTACCGAAAGATTCAGAGTAAATGATTTTCCATCAGTAAAAGTTGTGACCCGACGATATGCGATCATGAAAATCACATGAAATATACAGGATGCCATGTAGATTACCATGGAGAATACTATTTTTTTGTCACCCATAAGGTTTTGAGTATGTGATATTCTTTCGTTGTGAAATATCTTCAAGGCATCACACGGTATAAAAGTTGTAACCCGATGATATGCGTACAAGAAAATAACATGAGATATAGAGGATTTCATGAAAATTGACATGATGAATACCGTTTCTCTGTCACCCATACAGATTTTTAGTAACTGATATCCATTTATTGTGAAATATCTTCAAGGACCGCATAAAAGTTGTAACCCGATAATGTGCGTTCATGAAAATCACACGAGATATAAAGGATTCCATGCAGATGAACATGGCGAAAACCGTTACTCTGTCACCCATTCAGGATTTGAGTAAACGATATTCTTTCATTCAGAAATATCTTCACGTCATCACAAGTATGAGTGACAGAGAAACAGTTTACCACATGGTAAACTACATGATTTCTTCTATATCTCATGTGATTTTCATCGCACATCTTCCGGTTACAACTTTCATACCGTGTGATGCCTTAAAGATATTCCTCAATGGGATAAAATCATTTACTCAGAACCAGTGTGGGTGACAGAGAAATGGTTTCCACCATAGCGATATACGTAAAATCTTTTAAATCTCTTATGATTCTCATGAACGCACATTACAACTTTTATACAGTGTGATGCTTTGAAGATATTTCTCAATGAAAGCAGATCATTTACTCCAAGTCAGTATGGATGAAGGAGAAACGGTTTCCTCCATGGTGAACTACATGAAATCTTCTAAATCTCATGTGATTTTCATGAACGCACATCATCATTTCACAACTATTATACTGTGTGATGCCTTGACGATATTTGTCAATGAAAGAAAATCATTTACTCCGAATCAGTATTGGTGATAGAAAAACGTTTTTCTCTATAGCAATCTACGTGAAATCTTCTATATCTCATATGATTTTCATGAACGCACATCATCGGGTTACAACTTTCATACCGTGTGATGCTTTGAAGATATTTCTCAATGAAAAAAGAGCATTTACTCAAAATCAGTATGGGTGACGAAGAAACGGTTTTCTCCATGGTAAACCACATGAAATCTTCTATGTCTCATGTGATTTTCATGAACGCACATCATCGGGTTACACCTTTTATACCGTGTGACGCCTTGAAGATTTTCCCCAATGAAAGAAAATCATTTACTCCAAATCAGTATGGGTTACAGAGAAACGGTTTTCACCATAGCAATCTACGTAAAATCTCCTATATCTCATATGATTATCATGAACGCACATTATCAGGTTACAACTTTTATACCGTGTGATGCTTTGAAGATATTTTTAACTGGAAAAAGATCATTTACCCCGAATCACTATGGGTGACAGGGAAACGGTTTCCTCAATAGTAAATTACAGAAAATCTTCTATTTCTCATGTGATTTTCATGAACGGACATTGATGGGTTACAACTTCTATACCGTGTGATGTCTTGAAGATTTTCCTCAATGAAAGAAAATCATTTACCCCAAATCAGTATGGGTGACAGAGAAACGGTTTTCACGATAGCAATCTACATAAAATCTTCTATATCTCATATGATTTTCATGAACGCACATCATCGAGTTACAACTTTTATACCGTGTGATGCCTTGAAGATATTTCTCAATAAAGGACAATCATTTACTTCAAATCTGTATGAGTGACAGAGAAACGGTTTCCACCACATGAATTTACTTAGAATCCTCTATATCTCGTGTGATTTCAATGATCATATATAATCGGGTTATAACCTCCAATTGAGTGATGTCTTGAATATATTTCACAATAGAGGAAACTCGTTTACAGACTGTAAATCTGTATGGGTGACGAAGAAATGGTTTTGATTCTACATCAACCATTGTCTTTCTCTAGACAATGATACTTTGATGACCCACAAAATCACCTAAGTTGTATAATTTTCCGGATTATGTATCATTGGATTTGTGTGTCTCAGATGTGAGAAGTAATGTTTTCTGTACTTGCCTGTCGCGTCATTGAATTGCATACGAACTTATAAACCCATCCACATATTTTAGGTACGGTTACTTACAACTGAATTATCCAACCACAAATCGTTCGATTTCCTTTACGTCAGCATGTGTGGCCGGAAATCTATGGGTAACTTCACACCAATTACTTTTTGTACAATCGCGTTATAACCAATTCAAGGGAAAATCTTTCTAAATGCGCCGATTACTATAAAAGCCATTTGGAAGTAGAGATCAATATCTACAATTTGTATCTTTTGGATTTTCACCTGACAGGCGGGAAAATGTCACTGACAGTTACTCTTCATACTTCAAAGTGCACCCGAAGTCGCCCGAACTCAACTCGAGTTAACTTCAGTGCGACTTCGGGTGACTTCGAACGCACTTGAAGCGTTTTGATCAACTATCAGTGACATTTTCAACACATTTCCCACCTCACAGGTGAAAATCCAAAATATACAAATAGTAGATGTTGATCTTTACTTCCAGATGCCGTTTACAAAATTTTAATACGACGATTGGCCTCAAATCGGCGCATCTTGCAAAATGTGCCTTTAAATTGTTTATAACGCGATTGTGCAAAAACTACACATCGGTCAGGAAACATCTTGAGCACAGTTGAGCCACATATTATTATCTATCAGTTTCCGCAATATTGTTTGTCCACCTTCAGATTTATCAAAATAAAAAAATGGTGTCTTTTTCGAGGTTTTCCCGGATTTTCTCAGTGGAAAATGTACCGACCCGGTAGTATGAAAATCCGTTTTGTACATTTTATAAATTTCTACAAAATTTCCTATTTCCAAAAAACCAAAACAGTTGTAATTATTTTCACTATTGCTTGTTTGAAAAATTCCAAAAAGATTTTGCTGGGGCGAAAACTGGGATTTTCATTAAAAAACTATCTTATTAATCAGTATAGACCATTTGCGTCTTTTATTTTGTGGGAAAAAACCTCTATATCTTGGTCTAATTGTGATAATCAGTTATTGTGCAATGCGAAATATACCTTTTAATTAAAAATCAGGGATTTTTACATGCTATTTTTCTCTTTCATCACAGTCTGTAATTGGAGTTAGTGTAACAAATAATTGAAAAGAACGATTTCCTAGTGCTTTAATTAATAATAATTTTGTATAAAAATGGTAGTGGGATTGGTAAGAATTCAGGAATTCTTGTGGTTTGTAAGTTTTAGAAACTCTCCAGCCACTTTCAAAACTGAGTGTTGGTAAAAGGACATTCTGCAAGGCTTTTGGCTGTTATTCTTGGAAACCAGGAAGTAGAACAATCTAGAGAAAGAAGGGATGTTTATTAATTGCCCAAAACTTAAGACCGCATTCTTGATCTTATTGGGATTTCAACCTTCCACGGGCTGAAAACGAAAAATCTGAAATTAAGAAAATCTATATATATTTCATTTGACTCTTCCTTATACAAATAGAGTTTTCAGCGAGGGGGAAGCATCTAGCTAAAATGTGTACAAGACTCGAAATATTTAAAATAAAGAAGCAATCAAAAACACGTTTGCTTCGATAGTGAATATGATTGGTATTACTGCAAAAATGGAATAACCTTTTTCATCATCTGTAGAAATAATATTTCTAACATTTTATCAGGTAGGTACCTCTTTTGCAAAATTTACAACTTTGATGATATCTTTCACGGTCAATTAAAAGAGTGCTATTTCATTATTCAATCCATCTATCTCAAGGATGTTTATATCAAAATCAGGAAGACTTACTTCCATTTTGATCTTGATAAATTTCCATATTTCTTAACAATGACAAATGAGAATGACAACTGAAAAACTTAAATGGTTAATGAAAAGTGAAAAAAGTACCATAGTGTGGCGATGCTGCGGGTGAGTGCGGACCTGTCGCCTTTACTCATGAATCAGCTTGCGATCCGAAGAAATATTCGGGAATCCTCGTATTCCGTTATCTAGAAAGTGCGACATCTAGATGTGAATAGAGGCGGTTCGAGAACTTTCTAGATAGATTCCCTTCGTGTATTTAAGAATTGTGGAAAGCAGACAGCAGCCGTTTTTCAATACGCTTCCACAGATACCGCGACAGACAGTCTAGTTGAAATAAATTGTGATATACTGATGTGACATAAATGATTAGTAATTAGATTATATGTTTATTAATACATTACGTGGAACAATTTAGACTTCAAATATACTACAATATAGTGTGTGGGCGGAAGATTACAGCGTTATCACTGCATCACTGGATTGAAAAAAATCACTTTCAGATGAAAGTTGTAGATATGCAAGGGACCAACGATTTGAAAATATTTTAAAGGTATGCCGAGTGCTCTACCAATGAGTAACAGACTGAATTTTCACATTTTAAATTCATTCATTCATAGATTTTTTAATAACAGGCCAATTACAATGTAATGGAAAAGTGTCCTTAGAAAAGCTTCACATGATAGTGAATATCGAATTATTTCAAAACAATATACTAGTAAAGTAAAAAAAAAACAAAATAGTAAAAGTAACACAATAGTACATTATATACCGCGGGACTGAAGTAGTACATTTAATCCTGAAGGTAAAGTTTATGGCCCGACCGCAGGGAGGGCCATAATTTACCTGAAGGATTAAATGTACTTCAGTCGCAAGGTATATACGATACTTTTCGTACTTCCGGTATGATTTTATTAATTATTTCAATAATTTCAATCAGTTTTTTCTCTCTTCAACTCATTTAATAAACTGTCTTTAAAATAAGTTACCATAGTAACATTGCGTTGTGACAGTTATAATTTAGAAACATTGTCATTACTAGTGTCATTGTAAAGAAACATTGTTATTGATAATTATTGGTATCATGAGTGAAGAAGGTGTATCTGATATTGATAAAAGAGCAGCCGAAGTAGGTGAAGAATTGTTACCACCGAAATCTAGAAAACTATACGAGCAGCAGTACGATGCTTTTAAAAAGTGGTGCCGCTTAAAAAATGTGAGACAACCTACTGAAAATGCGCTGTTAGTCTACTTCGATGATAAATCAAAAGCGGTTTGTGCCTCAACTCTCTGGGCACATTACTCAATGCTGAAATCGGTTATTAACATTAGAGAAGATATTGATATAAGTAAATTTCCAAAATTATTAGCTTTTTTGAAGAGAAGAAATGAGGGATTTAAGCCAAAGAAGTCAAGAATTCTCACGTCTGAGCAGGTAGATCAGTTCTTACGGGAGGCTCCGGATGATAAATATTTAATGCTTAAGGTAAATTTGGAAATTTGTTTATATTCAGAAATTTTAAGAAATCAATTTTTTTGTAGGTTGCACTTATTTTGGGCGTTGCGGGAGCTTGTCGTGGAAAAGAGTTGGTTGATTTAGAAATCGACGATGTGAGAGATTTGGGCGATTCCTTCCTAATTGCGATTAGAAACACCAAAAATAAAATTGACCGAAATTTTGTGATCAAAAATTCAGAAAACAGTGCCATCAGTTTTGTGGCGATATTTCGGAAATATGTGGCATTGCGAAAGACAGGGACAACTCATTCAAAATTTTTTGTTCAATACATCAACAAAGAATGTACTACGCGAGTAGTAGGAAAAAACATGTTTGGTACATTTCCACGGCAAATAGCAGCTTTCTTGAAATTAGAAAATGCGACGTCTTATACGGGACATTGTTTTAGACGCACATCTGCGTCTTTGTTAGCTGATTCGGGAGCAACAATAGACGTGCTGAAGAGACATGGAGGATGGAAATCCTCCAACGTGGCCGAGGGATATATTGAATCGTCTATTAAAAATAAACAAAAAATTTCAGATAAAATATTTGGTCAAGTCGCCGATTCGTCCACTATAGTTATGCCACAGTCCTCATTCTCGCTTCCTGTTTCCGCAGGATCTTCGAAACAAACACCAGTTCAATATGAAAAGGACCTATCTGTTACTCGTCAGTTACCTGCTGCATTAACCCAGGAAAGACTGGTCAATATGACGAACTGTCACAATATTAATTTGAATATTAACGTTAATTACCATTCTAATTAATTATATTTTTCAATAAAATATCCCTTAAATTCGTTTGTTTGTGATTTAATCGTTCCGGGAGTTTCGTCAATATTTAATCCCGGAGGGATTAAATGTGACACTTTAGTACCTGTCACAAGGGAGTGAAGTTGTCACTTTAGGCCCGGAAGTACGAAAAATTATTTTTTTGTGAGATTTGCAGTTATGAATTCGCCGAGGTTTAGTAGATTCAACGGATTTGATGTCCGTGGGTGGCATATTGTATAGTTGGATACCGGCTCCTTCAGGGGATGTCTTAAAGTAATTATGGTTGTGTTTTCTACTATATGTTTTATTGTCATTTCTTGTCAGGTATGAATGCACATCACATGTAATGTTTAATATAGTTTGCAATATTTTGACGAATATAAAGTATTATTTTGAAAATATATATATATCCCGATTGAAGTGAGAATTTTTTTGGGTCTGAAGGCACACCCCTCAGAAACTTGTAAGCCATTATTCAGAAAATCTAAAATATTAACACTTTTTTGCCTCTACATTTTAAACCTGATTATTTTTATAAAGGATAACGAAAATAATTTTCTGAAAAACGACGCACATGATACAAGGAATAAGAAAAATATTCATCAGCCCTTTTCCAGCTCAAAATTCCCCAAGATATGTTGGTGTAAAATGCTTTAATAAGATGGAAAACCTTATAGACGTGAGCGGTAGCATATCAGAGGTTAAGAATAGGATATCAACATTTCTGTGTGATAAAGCTTTTTATTGCGTAGAATAGTTTCTTACCTCTTGAATGCATTTTAAAATTATAGTTATACACGTGTTGTCCCATATATTTATACCATTTTATCGTTTTTACTCATAACTTTTTATATTAATAGTCCGATAAGTTTACGCATTTAGTCTTCTCCGCTCAGTGTGTAATCTTTTGTGATCAATAAATGATTTCTGATGTCCCATAATCTAGATCAAACATAATTCGTAGATTTTTTTTCTGAATAACGAATTCACCGTATGATTGGAACGCCATATATTTATTGTATTGTTGATTTGAATAAGAGTATTTTTGAACAAAATGGCAGTTTTTAATAATTGATGAAGCCGATACTTGATGAAAATCCATGGTAATATCATTAATGAAACTATAACTGAAATGATTCACACTAAAGAGATTTACAAAACCACGACAATTGTTTCGCTGTTCAACAGCTTCTTCAAGTGGAGAAGATAATCTAAATCAAAAATTTTCAAAAAATTCGCATATTGGTATAGGAAAATATGTTGAAAATATTTGGGTAGGTTTTACAGGAACAATTAGACAATTGGATCAATTCTTGAAATTTATTAATAATTGTCGTCACCCTTCAATTAATAACACAGAAAAGAATAATTCGATAATTTTTCTGGACCTCACAATAACTGAAGTAAATAATAAACATGAATTTTCTATTTTCCACAAACCGTTTCATATAGATATCACAATTCAAAATAGCTCATCACACCCATATCAACATAAAGTAGCAGCTTACAGTAGTGTGATACATAGATCAGTCAACATTCATCTCATCAGGACATCAAATTTTAATAAAGAATTATCAATTATCAAACAAATTGCAGTCAACAATGGATTTAAAACGTATTTGATAAATAACCTTCTGTCTAAGAAGCAATGTAAGAAAACAATTCAAGAAGTTTATTCCCGTCTAAGAGACCGCTAAAGTTTCAAAACAATTACTTATATCGGTAAACCAAGCAATAAAATAGGCGATTTCTTGAGAAAGGAAGGTTTTAATATTCCTTTCAAGACAGACAATACTTTGGGCAAACATATTAAAAACAACAAAGATGAAGAGGAGAAACAAGAAACGTGTGGAGTCTATAAATTAACCTGTGGTAGTTGCCTCAAGTTTTATCTCAAACTGGTAGAACGTTGAAAAAGCGCCTAACCAAACATAGAAACGGAAAAACAAATTGAACATAAATGCTACCCATTTCTTAACCGAAAACCATGATTTTGATATTTAAGGGAACACAAAGCATAGATGTAATTTAGATTATCTTCTCCACTTGAAAATCCTTCCAGTTATAGTTTCATTATGAATATATATGGTAGTATTGGTTAATACGGAGTGGTTCAGGTGTTCTGAGAATTTTTTGTCGAAACTGGCCTCGATCAACACCCTGTAAGTGCTCTTAATATCGTTAACTGTTGAAAGAGTCTTCTTTAGTGCTATTTTAATATACTATAGAATACAGGGTGTTTCATTCAAAATAAGTGGACTAAATGTTGAAAAACTATATTTGAATAATTCGTCTCCTAAGACCCAGATCGATAGCGATGTGGATTCGTCATTTACAGGGTGTTATTCAAGACCAGAACTCCTGAACTACTACAACCATATACATCTCATGAAAGCTCTTCCCAAATAAACCATAAAATAGAGGGTGTTCGTTTCAAATCGGTTTTTTACTAGGTAGAGAACTCGGTATACTTTGATAATATTTTCGGAATGCAGATCCTAAGTATATTCACAACTTTTATATGAAACGTTTTTATTTAAATCCAACTATAAAGCTGTAATCTTCTTCCCACGCAATATTGTACCAGACTTTTATAATTATGTTCAAACATTTTCATGTAAAACCAATGATACAATTATTATTTAAATAATATGTATTTTAATAAACCCCGTTTTTTGAAACGTACTAAAAGGTATGAAAATAAAATGATATCTCCCAGCCGTATACCTGTACATTTCTGATTTTTAATTTTCAATAACTATGAATATACTTCACTAATAAACAATCAAAATTGGGTTGGGTTAAGACTCAAGCCGAAGACTGACAGACTAAAAGACTTGAGCCGATGACTGGAAAAATAAGGCGAAGAATTTAAGGACCTAAAATTGACTCAATTGACTCAAAATGTCTATATTTGTGCAAGTTTTAAAGTAGATGTTTCCCCCTCGATATTCTATGATAAGAGAGAAAGTTACACTCTCTACAATATTGACCTTTTTTGAAAAAAAGAAGTATTATTTAGTAATTTTGAACTTAGTTTCTCAGATTGGCAAAGGTTTTCAGGATGAAAGTCCACAACAACAGTTATAAATCCACGAATGCTGATGGAATCATTTCTATAACCAATGTCATTTCTATCACATATCGCTTGTTGAAATAAATGATCTGTGGAGAGTATTCTCCTCTGTAGTGTTCCACAGCATCCCTAGTTTATAGTTTCTTTCTCAAATATCAGTTCACGAAATCACAAATGATTCAAGTATCAAGATTGTGTTCAAACTTTTTTCAAACCAGTGCCTTTTTCATGATTATTCAACAAAACGCGAATAACTATATAGTCTTGGCTGCATTCCAGAATACACAACTCCAAAGTGTAAAAATAGGTGAATAAAAAGTCAGATTTGTCCACACCACATTGGTGAAACATCCCATACTATGGGAAATGATTCCCAAACTGACTTTTCCACTTTCCATGTTTATCAATGCTGGACTCAGCGGGACGATGGGTGGCCCCCCTGTAAAATTGACTGAAACCACCGGTACCGAATAGGTAACATCTCCGCCACTAACACGATTAAAAACATCATTATGACCAAGATGATTTCACCTTGGAAGTTGGACAGCCAAGTGTAATTAAAAGTTCTTTCATTTATTGATCATTGTATGGTAAGTGCTTTGATTTTTAAATTCTTAATTGATCTTTCTCCATGCTGCCACTACAATCAAGGTGCTTCATTTGTTATCCATCCCCCCGAGATATAATGAACAATGCAAATTGAATTTGGATTATTCATTGAACACGCAATCCTCACAATGTGTTATTACGGGTACGTAATGGAAAATAATGATAAAGATCATAATTTAATTTGCAGAAGAATCTCTTTTCTATCCTAGCGAATAATATAGGTACATTTTTTCTATACAGAATGATATAATGACTTCAAGAAGTGTAAAGTAACTAATTTCTCATAACTGATCTAGTGAAAAAATTGAATATCAGCGTTGAATTTGCTTCGAAATTAATCAACTTTTATTGGCAATTATCATGATGGAGTGTTTTTTCCTTGTAGGATCCGTCTGATATTAACACTTCAAGTACTACAACCAAAAATTTCCATTCAGGCCAAGCTGTAGATACAAATAAGATGCTCTTTTCACAAAAAAGGCAAACGGCCTATACTACTTTGTATATGATAGATGTAAACTCTCTGTAGAATTTTTCAATCAAGAAATAGTGAAAAAAATTACATTTCTGTTTTTTTGTTGCAAATATCTCAAAAAGTATTGGAGGAATCGTTTTACAGTGAAAATAACTTTTGTAGAAAATTATAAAACCTACAAGGTGGTTTTTTATAGACTAGATCAGAGCATTTTTCACTGAGAAAATTCAGGAAAACCTAGAAAGAGAGACCATTTTTCAAAAATTCCTAACTTTTATATGTCTGAAGCTGAACAAAAAATATTGCGGAAACTGATAGATAATAACATGTAGTTGAACTGTGCGCGAGATGGTTTCTGTCCGATGTGTAGTTTTTGTACAATCCCGTTATAAACAATTTAAGGGCAAATATTTCTAAATTCGCCGATTTGATGGAAATCATCGTATTCAAATTCTGTAAACGGCATTAAGAAGTAGGGATCAATATCTACAATTACCTAGTATATCTTGGATTTTCACCTGAAAAGTGGGAAATGTGTTGAAAATGTCACTGTAATTTACCCTAAATGCACCCGAAGTCGCCCGAACTCAACTCGAGTTAACTTCAGTGCAACTTCGGGTAACTTCGGACGTACTTTGAAGCGTTTCAATCAACTCTCATTGACATTTCCAACACATTTCCCACCTCTCAGGTGAAGATCCAAAATATACAAATAGTAGATACTGATTTCTACTTCCAGGTGCCGTTTACAGAATACGACGATTTTACTTAAATCGGCGCATCTTGCAAGATGTACCATTAAATTGTTTATAACGCGATTGTGCATAAACTACACATCGGACAGAAAACATCTTGCGCACAGTTGAACCACGTGTTATCTATCAGTTTCTGAAATATTGTTTGTCCAATTTTAGATTTTTAAAAATTATAGATTCCTGAAAAATAGCCTGGTTTTCGAGGTTTATAGTGATACAAATAAATTAAAATTAAAAATGGTCTCTTTTGAGGTTTTCCCGGATTTCCTCAATGCACCGATCCGGTCGTATGAAAATGATTATTATTTCATACCTACCTGACACCCATTTCTATAACACGTAGTAGTCAGTCAATGAGTGGGTGGTTTGGGTGCCAGGGGTCCGGTTCTCAAATGTCTACTAAAGATATTATTGATAATTTGTATGTTCATAAATCTTCTGGATTTGACGAATATAGTGCTCGAATTGTGAAAATTGTTAAGAATGAACTCTATCCCATTTTACTTGATTTAATATCGAAGTCATTGAAAACTGGCTGTGTCCCAGAAAAAATGAAGATTGCTAAAGTTTCACCAATATTCAGAAGTGGTAAAAAAGATGACAGGCTTTTTAATTTTCTTGTGAAAAATAGTTTACTTAGTCAGAATCAATATGGTTTTCGCAGGTCACGAGACACAGAGACAGCAATCTTGGATGTTGTTTCAGATATTCATCAGATTCAAATTGACAACAACCAGAAATGCGGTATTTTGTCTCTTGATTTGTGCAAAGCATTTGATACCGTCGACCACAAAATTTTATTAGCAAAATTATACTCCATTGGAATTAAAGAAAACATTCATGATTGGTTTCAAAATTACCTTATGAATAGAAAGCAACATGTATTAGTTGATGGTATTAGCAGTTCACTAATGAACATAAAGTGTGGAGTACCACAAGGATCGATTTTGGGACCCGTTTTATTTTTGATTTATATAAACTCTATCACAAATTTGGAACTGAAAAGAAAAAATTAAACTATTTGCGGATGACACTACTACAATATATTTTGCAAAAGATCTCAACGAGATACGTGAAAATATGAAAAGTGATCTAACACAGATTTAAATTATGTTGCAAGTTGTGAAACTCACTTTAAATTTTAGTAAAACCACTTTTATGTATATTTCAAAAAAAAAACATGAACAATGCCATTGATCCACTATTATTTAAAGCTGAATCTATTAAATATACAGAAGTTACTAAATTCCTAGGTCTTTATATAGACGAAAAACTAATATGGAATAAACATACTGAAAAATTGAGGAAGAAAATTATTCCAGTCATTGGTGTTCTGTTCTAAATTAGTAAATTTGTTCTTTTCAAATACCTAAAGAATATTTACTACTGTCTTATTTACTCAAACCTATTTGATTTCCATTTGGGGTACTGCTAATATTTCAGTCTTGAGACCTCTCGAAAAACTCCAATATAAACCATTAAAATGTATTTATAACTTACCATTTTTAGAAACAACCGCCAACTTGTATAAGCCAAAGAGTTTACTGGATTTGAAATCTCTATGTATGGAAGTAAATAGAATACACGATCATGACGAGCAAACTGTCTAAGCCTGGGAAATTTCAGGACTAACTACGGAAAAAATATCAATATATCTTGATGGCATAGTAATTTACAATTCACTTCCATCTGAAATGAAAAATACAAAAAAAGTTACGATTTTCAAGAGTGAAATCAGAAAATATTTTCTTTGTTGAATCTTAATTGGATTCATCCTCGTAATAAAATAATTTCATATATCAATTTCAACATTACCTTTTTTTTCATTCAATAATGTTCAATCTCTCAATCTAATTATTCTGGATAAAAAATCTAAAGGTTAGGTAGCATTATTTATATTTTTTATATGTTATGAATTATACTTGAATTAATTTTATGTATATCAAATAAATTTGGATATATATTTTGTAATTATTTTTTTAATTTACTTATTATAAACAAAATTGTTTCTTGGGATAACAATAAGGTACTACTATGTTGCATGCAAAATATCTCCATCTCTTTTCAATACATATTCGAGAAAGGCGATGGCCCTATTTTGCGGCATGCGACATAGGGTAGAAGGCATTCGAGAATAGGGCCCCAAGTCTTTTCTGTTCCCTTGTCTCTTGTCTGGCATTTACATATATTAGTTTCTATTTATGTCTGGTTTGTTTTATTGGATATTTCTTCCTATTGGCGCTCATGTCCATTTCTCCCCCACTACGTAGGTGCCCACTCTACCCCAGCATTGTTACTGGAGGGGGGTCTTGCTTTTACCAATCATCCACCCTGAAAATTGTTAAATTTTGTTTTTGCCCGTAAAACAGCAGACTTCACAAAGACTCAAAACTTTGATCAATGAACATACTATACAGTATGTCCAAGATAAGGTTGGGATAGCATTAGGATCTCGGAACTGGATGGAGTTACAATGTTGGTTAAACTAGGGAAAAGTTGCACAATCCAAAGTCCTTTCACTAATGTGGAGTTTGCAAAAGTGGGCTATATTTTTCAGATTTCAAAATATTTTGAATAAAGTTATATTTTCGTTAATTGTCTTTATTTATTTCTGACGTTGCTTCAAAATATATAAAAAATAGAATAAAACATTTTAATTAGCACTTTTTGAGCTTAACAAGATGACATTTGCAGAACGTTTCCGGAAAACATCTTTAGGGAAAATTACCAGGAAAAAATCTCCTGTGGAAAAAATCCTATGTGAAAAAATTACTTTCGGAAAAATTCAGTTAGCAAAAAAATATCCTGTAAAAAAACATCCTGTTTGATAACTTCATTATCATAATTTCAAGATTCAAACTTAACCTTACCTAATTTTTGAGTTCGCCCCTGTTAAGTGAAGAAGGTAGTCTGAAAATTATAATGAAACTGATTTAAGGTTCATATAAAGTCAAATATTTCGCGTTTCTGAACTGTAAGATGGCACTGACAAGATATGTTTTCCATACCATAGTTACAGCGATCATTTATAATATTTCCATATAAATTACAGTTTTCTGCAACGGTCAACCCTACTGCTAATGCATTGTTGCCAAATCTCAACATTATTCGGAGTACTGCGATATAGCTCACAGGATTATAAAGTATTATCTGGTGTTAATTGTGGTAATGTGGTTCAATGCATTATGTAGCTATATTACGGATAGCCGGATTACTAGTAATAATAGTTATTATTACAATTGTTGTTCGTTGTGATGATTTTGTGATTTCTTTCTCTTCAATAATGAATTATTTATTTACTGTATTATCTACATTAGAGATATAGAATATAAATAATATGTATAAGGCGAAGGGTAGTCTTGACTGACTAGTTGAGGAAAAATGCGGATGACTGCATCCTCAATGCAGTCAAAATACTGGGCCGTTTAAAATAATAATTTGGTTGAGCTTTCGGAAATGTTCATTTTCTTTATCTAGACATTAAACATGAGGTTTATAGCAACAAGTCATGATTCATGATGGTGGAAAACATCCAATTCCTTTTTTAATCATTATTATAATTATTTCGGTTCAAACTTTCCTATTATATTTTTTCAAACTTGCACAAATAACTCAGTATGGGGTGTTGAGTTTGGACAATGAGGTCTCCATCCAAGACAAACCTGAGGGCGCGCGCAACAAATTTCCTGAAATTTGTTAACATAACACAGCAAGGGACATTTATTGAAACCGAGTAATGAGGCCCCCGAGGTCTGCATCCAATCAAAACCGGAAGCACAACACCTTTCACCAAATTCAAGGACAGTACTCTTTTTTCTTTTCTTTTCTTTCCTTTTCTTTTCTTTTCTTTTCTTTTCTTTTCTTTTCTTTTCTTTTCTTTTCTTTTCTTTTCTTTTCTTTTCTTTTCTTTTCTTTTCTTTTCTTTTCTTTTCTTTTCTTTTCTTTTCTTTTCTTTTCTTTTCTTTTCTTTTCTTTTCTTTTCTTTTCTTTTCTTTTCTTTTCTTTTCTTTTCTTTTCTTTTCTTTTCTTTTCTTTTCTTTTCTTTTCTTTTCTTTTCTTTTCTTTTCTTTTCTTTTCTTTTCTTTTCTTTTCTTTTCTTTTCTTTTCTTTTCTTTTCTTTTCTTTTCTTTTCTTTTCTTTTCTTTTCTTTTCTTTTCTTTTCTTTTCTTTTCTTTTCTTTTCTTTTCTTTTCTTTTCTTTTCTTTTCTTTTCTTTTCTTTTCTTTTCTTTTCTTTTCTTTTCTTTTCTTTTCTTTTCTTTTCTTTTCTTTTCTTTTCTTTTCTTTTCTTTTCTTTTCTTTTCTTTTCTTTTCTTTTCTTTTCTTTTCTTTTCTTTTCTTTTCTTTTCTTTTCTTTTCTTTTCTTTTCTTTTCTTTTCTTTTCTTTTCTTTTCTTTTCTTTTCTTTTCTTTTCTTTTCTTTTCTTTTCTTTTCTTTTCTTTTCTTTTCTTTTCTTTTCTTTTCTTTTCTTTTCTTTTCTTTTCTTTTCTTTTCTTTTCTTTTCTTTTCTTTTCTTTTCTTTTCTTTTCTTTTCTTTTCTTTTCTTTTCTTTTCTTTTCTTTTCTTTTCTTTTCTTTTCTTTTCTTTTCTTTTCTTTTCTTTTCTTTTCTTTTCTTTTCTTTTCTTTTCTTTTCTTTTCTTTTCTTTTCTTTTCTTTTCTTTTCTTTTCTTTTCTTTTCTTTTCTTTTCTTTTCTTTTCTTTTCTTTTCTTTTCTTTTCTTTTCTTTTCTTTTCTTTTCTTTTCTTTTCTTTTCTTTTCTTTTCTTTTCTTTTCTTTTCTTTTCTTTTCTTTTCTTTTCTTTTCTTTTCTTTTCTTTTCTTTTCTTTTCTTTTCTTTTCTTTTCTTTTCTTTTCTTTTCTTTTCTTTTCTTTTCTTTTCTTTTCTTTTCTTTTCTTTTCTTTTCTTTTCTTTTCTTTTCTTTTCTTTTCTTTTCTTTTCTTTTCTTTTCTTTTCTTTTCTTTTCTTTTCTTTTCTTTTCTTTTCTTTTCTTTTCTTTTCTTTTCTTTTCTTTTCTTTTCTTTTCTTTTCTTTTCTTTTCTTTTCTTTTCTTTTCTTTTCTTTTCTTTTCTTTTCTTTTCTTTTCTTTTCTTTTCTTTTCTTTTCTTTTCTTTTCTTTTCTTTTCTTTTCTTTTCTTTTCTTTTCTTTTCTTTTCTTTTCTTTTCTTTTCTTTTCTTTTCTTTTCCAGCTCTTTGTATAGGCTTATTGTTGAGTGGTTTACAAAATATTTCAGTTTTACAGTCTCTCCGGTTTTTTTTTTGTGAATGTAGACTTCGCGGGCCTCATTACGGTCCTGATTTAGTTTTTATTCGTATTTGAAAAGGTATTTGTCTTAACCATCGGAGACGATCCATCACAAACAGTAAAGGTGAGATAAAACTAGGTAAGTGAACATACTTTCAGTTTTACTCCACCAAAAATAACATTTATTGTAGATACCTGGTAGTCAGAAGACTAACATCAAGTGGATACTATGAAGTTGGAAGACTTAAATCAAGGACACGTTTCGTAAGATTAATCCTTCATCTTCAGCAAAATAGGAGTTGGTTAAATCTACTTGTAACCAACACTCTATTGGTTCAATCATATCAACAATATGAGAAAACACCTCTCACTTTTGATTGGAAAACTATTCTGAATATGACAATTATACCCCATTAAAATATTTGAAAACCATACAATATTTCAGTATGATTTATTCAAAATTTCAATACCGCATTTCTATTTGGGGCTCTGCCAAACTATCAATTTTGAAACCACTATACAAAGTTTGCAAGACAAAGCTATAAATGCATATACAAGTTATCCTTTCTAGAACCTTCAAAAGATAACTAACTAAATCTTCGTTCATTATATGAATTTAAAATTTTAATTTTCATCCACTATGTTGATGAAGGAAAAAAATACGGATCTTAATTTTGATCATATTTCGACTATCCATTACCATAGAACAAGATGTAAATAAACTAAACGCATTACGTTTTAAATCAAACTTTGGAAATTGAGATATATAACTAAATTTAAAACTGAACTTAAAAAATGTTTACTTAAGAGATAATTTTTCAATTCCTGTAATATAATAATGTTTCACCTTTAACTGGTGTTTTTTTTGCGTTGGTATCACTCCTTTTCTATTAATTGTTTGATTCCTTTCTCATATGTTTTGCCGTTATTCATTTTGCGTAAAAAATTGTAATCCTTCTATAAACAGAAATGTTTCTTGGGATCAATAATTGAAGTAAATATATGGAGTGCGGCCTCTAAACACGTACTAAAACTTTCAGATTATGTCTAAAAACGAGCCATTGGTCTCGTCGGTGATGCTGCGCTTACAAGCTAGCTCACTTCTCTGGAACACCGCAAAAAGGTTGTGGATCAGTGTTCACATCCCTTTGCCGAACATCTTTCTATCATGGCTCGTTCTTCCTACGAACGGAAAAGGCTTTGGAACAAAATCAAATACCTAGGCATTATTATAGACGATAACCTGAAATCGAACCATCATATCGAATATATAGTCAAAAAATTAAGAAGTTTAATATTTATGTTCAGTTTTTGAAGAGAGTTTTCAACCAGACTCATCTCGAAATCCTTTATAATGCATTAGTGAAACCTCATATCAATTATGGTATTTTAGCATGGGGAGGGGTGACAATCACCTGAAAAAACTGGAAGTAACACAAAAATGGATTCTGAAAATTATTTTCAATAGAAGTTACACATACTCAACTGAGGCACTATATAAGGAAACTAGAGTGTTCGATGCAAGACAATTATTTTATCAGCGCATAATACTAAACCATTACAGGTTTAGAAATACATTCAGACAAATAGAACATGGTTATAATACAAGACACAGAGCCAAAACAACGGCTTTACCGAAAGTTGAAAAAACCCTAACCCAAAGATGCTATAATTACCTTGGTTCCATTCTATATGCTAAAATTCCTACAGAACTGGCGCGTATTAATGCGTACGGTATATTAAAAAAAAATTTGCTGTTTGGCTTCAGTCTGTCCCTAGAAAAGAAATTCACAGTTTAATCGATAAGAAAAGTACCTATAACTTGTGAAAAAATATTAAAATAATAATAATAACACTTGATTTTTATGATGTGATATATGCTGCCCCTGTTCCCTTATATCTATATGCACAGAGAGAAAAGACTGCAGCAGGTTCATGCACAACGTTGTGTAAGACACTGTTGTGAAGATATTTTACACAATTGTCCATGCTTTCATCATACGCGTTTTGCGAATTTCAATAAATATTTGTGCAAGTCAATTTGTATAGTATTCATGCACTTCCACATTGCATAAAAATACACAAAAATATGCACATCTACCATAACACAATTTATATGGAAAACATCTACAACGCATTGAACTCATCTTACACCCGTTGTGCACATTCTATTTGATATGCACAAATTGTATACTATTTCAACACAATTGTGTAATTTGCAACAACTTGACCAAGGCGTCGTCTCACCCAACTAGATACGCATGCGCGGTACTCCAAATGTCCAGTCCATCATTGTTTTATTGTTTTATGCTGATCGAAGGGCGAAGCTGGTTAAGTGTACTTACCTATTATTTATTATTTGCTCATATGTATGTGGTTTTGTGTCATCTTCCATTTGTTACAATATTTGCAAACTGATACCAATATTTGAAGGTTAGTATTGCTATTATTTCTTGTTTAAACATATGAAACCTACAAACTGACTCATTTTCATCATTTTCAACGGTTTGAAAGGTGCATCCTCGTACCTACTTCCTACTTGAATACATATAGTTTGACACAAAGATTACTTTAAACTTTATTATTATTCAACGTGTTTCAAAATGACAAAATGTATGGTTTATTTATGTTCTGTTTGGTTTTTTGTGTTTCTGTTAGTTTATTCGTAATTAGAGTTTATAGTTCAGTTATTTTTGTTATTAGTTCTTTGTGATGAAATAAACATTATGTGAATGATATTTAATTTTATTTCAACCTTCTGGAAAATGAAGCTTATAATTTCTGAACAGAATAAGATATGAAGAAGCGAGAAGGTTGAAACTGATGCTTATTCTTATATTATTTCGTTTGGATGTTATGTGCTTTTTTAAAATTATAAAAATTGGCCTTGCTTTGTACACAAATATGTACAATATACCTACACAATTCATGTATGCGGAGTACACAAATTTGTGACATTAAAGCATCCTATATTAAAAATACTTACACAATTTGTACAAACTAGGTTCACAAATTGTTGCCATTCATTACAATTTATTCATAAACAGTACACAAGTTGTTGACATTTGTTGCACAACATACCGATTAATTTTGTATATTTTGTGTATAAAGTTAAAACAAAACTATTCGGAATAATACAACACTGAAGTATATCGTTTATACACAATATCTCTAATACAATATTATAGAAGAAAAATGAACAAATTGGTGCTGTCAACTTTTTAGAAACAAATTGTGCTGAAATTATACACAATTGTGTAGAAAACATACATTTATTTCTCTCTGTGTGTATTATTCAATTCTTTTTCAATTTGTAGTAGTATAAGATATGTGTGAATGTTGTATATATTTATATAGGTGTGTGTACTCATGTTTGTTTATTATGTATATATGTAAGTGCAATTAAAATTTTATACCCACGCACAGGGATTCATCCCTTTGTGGGTTACCTGTATTTACCTGTTACTGATATTGTCTTGTATTTTATATTATATTATTGGTAAATATATTATTATTATTAACTCACTGCCTCGGGAGGTGTTCCCTGAGGCACACAGCCTGCAAAAAAAAGAAGAACGCCAATTCCCACCTTCTTTCCCTCAGCTCTCACTGTTCTTCGAACATTACACAGGATTTTCCTATTCGTGTGAAACAAACCATGAAAATATACAGTAATTCTGACAACTTTCGTACTTTTGTAGTAGAATAGAAAGCTATATTTTTGTGTTCACAACACATTCCAAAATATGTGTTTGTAAAATACGTTAACTCATTCATTATCTCACGAAAATATTGGTGAAGCTTCCTGTATAGCTGTAGTTGTAGTGAATCTACAGTTATCGTCGATAATGTGGGAAAGTGTGATCGTCTGAAGTCTCGAAAGTCGTATTCAAATTAAGGTAAGATAAACCCATGATATTGGGAGGTATACCATAACTCAGAGTCTGCTCGAAGACACTTCCTGTGTTTTTTTTTCTCATAGTAACGGAATATCGTCTTTCGATGCCGATGTATGTAATTTAAAGTGATCGTTCCGTTCGGTCATCTGTGGTTTTCTTCAGGTAGTTTTTGTGAAGTTTATAGAAACGGATTCCCATTCACTTAAATCACATTTTTATCTTGTCCAGTATGAAATAAAGTAAATGTAGGTATACCAATACATTGTCGATTGTGCAAAACCCATTGACCTACAATATCCAAAACATAACGGGTGGTCCCTTTCAAAAGATCCACTACGAGAAACTTCGTAAATAATTAGTTTTTTGGATGCCGTTTTGGTGAATTAAACTTTCCCCTTTCCAACGATCTTGGTGATGATTTTGAAGCTGGAATGACTTTATTGTTGGTTCAATGATCAATTTTTCCCCGTTTCTAAATGTGTCCAAAATACTATTCTCGATCTTCTCTACGATTCCACATAATCCTTAAAACACCTATTTTTAAAGCGTAAAACTTAGGAGATATGAATTGAAAAAAATAAATTATCACTCAATCATAAAATTATAAACCAAGCTATAGAGGTTTTTCCCTCACATATTAAAAGACGTAAATGGCCTATATCAATTTTTATAAGATAGTTTGTCTTCGCTCCGGCAAAAGCGCTTTGTGGAATTTTTTAGTAGTTGTCAAAAAAATACAACTTTTTTGGTTTTTTGGAAATATCTCAAAGATTATTCAAGGAATCGTTTTACAGTCAATGGAACTTGTAGAGATTCATAAGACCTACAAAATGGATTTTCATATGACAGAATCGGTGCATTTTCCACTGAGAAAATCCGGGAAAACCTCGAAAAAGAGACCATATTTAATTTTTTTTTATTTTCATAAATCTGAAGCTGGACAAACAACATTGCAGAAACTGATAGATGACAATATGTGGTTCAACTGTACGCAAGATGTTTTCTGTCTGATGTGTATCACGTTATAAACAATTTATTCAATTCTTTCTAAATGCGCCGAGGGAAATCATCGTATTTAAATTCTGTAAACGGCATATGGAAGTAGAGATCAATATCTACAATTTGAATATTTTGGATTTCCACCTGAGAGGTGGAAAATGTGTTGAAAATGTCACTTAAAGTTGATCAAAACACTTCAAAGAGCGTCCGAAGTCATCCGAAGTCGAACTGAAGATAATATGAGCACAGCATAAGTAACAATCAGCACTGACACTCGGCCATGCTGCCTTTGATGTTGAAAAGTATCTAGACGCCATGTTGGGAAGTGCTGTTGTGAGGGCAGGACTCGCGCAATGATTTCGGACAGATCCGCACTCGAAATTTTCCAGATTTGAAAATTAAATCGATAAATCTCACTAAATATATGAATGGATCCAAAATCAATAAAAGTAATTCTTATGTCGATAATTTTCCTGGGCCAATAATGTTTTGTATTTAAAAACAGGTTGTTTTATTTTGCAATGGTATTCAGGGACAAGTTCATGATCAGCTTGAAGTATTCTTTGAATTAAATTTGCGTATGATTATTGTGACTTCACTTTGATTTCACCAAAGTCTTTTGAAATATACAGTGTGTTTCACTTCTCATGAAAACAACCTCGTATGTTCCGTAATTTTTGACGAAGAATGATGAAATTTTCATGATCGATAGATTCACTAGAAATGAACTCATACTGTACAAAAGGGGTCATCCTACGTGATATACACTGCACGTCAGCAGCAATGGAACCACCTATTTTTCCGGAAATTTATATTAGGCGGCAAAAACAATAGAAGTGCATCGATATGACTGATGAAATGTATTCATTTCTAATGATGGAATATTAGAAGGAATTTCGTTTGATGTAATAATTCGTGTGATGTATTTGTATATAAGGTCTTTTTCATTTAATAGATTCCCATTTTTATTTCTGAAACATAAATTATCGAAACAAAACTAAACTGTAATGAATCTAAATAGCTTTTACACATTCTTTGTGGGGTGCATTTTTAATATTCATAGAATCTGATCGACCCACGAATGAAATATTTCAGTAGTAGGGATGCTTTCAGGTTTTCAAAGGTAGCCAGCTGATAGCAACTATCAAAAGAAAATAAAATATAAATACCAATAGTCCGTTTTCAGATATTTATCCATGTCTCCATATTATAATTCTGTTCTTTCTTCTTTTTTTCTCAATATTTTTCTGACAATTTGAAATTCGTATTAATATACTTCAATGTATAAAATAATCTTACTCTAGCATATAACCTCAAGAGGTGTGACATTGTGAAGTTTTCACGTGGGTGGGTATACATAAATTGTTCAAATACAGATACAAATCCTGCAATTACATTTTTTTCTACATTAAATTTTTCAAAATTGCTTTGTAAGCATACTTATTCCAAGGGGGAAATGAAATGGACAAAATCATTCTTGGGCATCCGTAAGTTCCCAAAGGTGTCAAGACTTCCATTTTGAAATGCTCTAAAATAACAATACAAAGATTCATCATCTAAATCACAATGTGTTTTGGAATAGCTTAAAAAAATTTTGCAACTATGAATTTGCAATGATTTTTTAATCAAATATCCGCAAATATATTTCATAAAATTTTGCTGGAGCACATCATTAGTTTGATAATCAGTGTCCTTTACAGCAAATTTATGATTATCAACAACTTCTTTGACTTCATTGTTCTTGGGAAAATCTGAAATTTTCAGCAATACATTATCTGTATCTCCCTCACAATATTCACTCCCTGAATTCAACAAATTCTAACACAATATCCCTGCCGAAACCTCGCAAAATGGCGGACTCATCGACGCAAAGGGTGTGCGCGAACTTTTCCCGCCAGTCAGAGTGTCAGTTCTGATTGTTACTTATGCTGTGACACAAGCGACTTTGGGTGCACATTGAAGCAATCAGAGTAACTTCCAGTGACATTTTCAACCTATTTCCCACCTCTTAGGTGGAAATCCAAAATATACAAATTGTAGATATTGATCTCTACTTCCATACTTTTACTTCGAAAATGGTGACGGAGCCTTGGTATGTATTTTAGTCAGACACAGTCGTGTTGAGTTGAGATAGTGCGTAAATCCATAGAAAGTGAATGTTTTGGTGAACCAGCTATGCTAAAAAGATGTTCAACAAACTGATGACTGTCATGTATCTTATCTTTCCTTTTACCTAAATATTTTCTTCCAATAATAGTCATCGTACAAAAACGTCAACTCCATGAGTCGGTACAGAAGTCATCCAATTACTTACAGCAACTTTATATGGATTAAAATCTAGGAGACTTACTACTGATGTGAGTGTCAACGCCGTCGACGACAGGTATTTGACATTTGACACATCATATAATTCACATAATACAAATAGTATAATACAGTAAAATCCAAAGGGGCCGCGCTCTGAGATTAGTTTAGATTGAATGCTTTGGTTGCCGCTCTCTGAATTTTGTATAGTTATTCTGTTTACGTAAGGTTACTCAGGTCGTTAGGTTAGCTAATATTCACGCATTTTCAACTCGGTTGCCATGTTATTTAAACTTGCCATCATTTCGTGACCAATCACAGAGCGCGTCCCTATTGTAATCTACTGTCGTCTCATATGTCATAATAGTACATGTTGTGTGTCATACATTAAGAAGATTCACATCCCTTATGTTTGAATAGGAGTTGAAGTTTTAGAATAATGTCATGTAATGCCACGTCATGTGAATAAATGTTGATGTTGAATAAAGTCTTTAATATAAAATAGAACCTAAACACGTTACATAGCGTTTTCCATTTAGGAGTGTGAAGCCCCAGAGCTCCAAGCCCCTGAAATCGGAAATTACTTTATCACTGACTTTTTCGCCAAAAAACTATGTATTCGCGTTTTGACTTTTGTCTACTTGTGCTTCATGCACCAATAAAACGGGTGGTGCTCGAGGGGCAAGGGGAATATCAATCGGTGCTTGAAGCTCCACTAAATGGAACGCATGGTCGTATGCTTTGGGTAGCTCTGAGGAGCTCCATACGTTAAATGGAAAGCAGCTATAGTGGCAGCGGTGGGATCTATCGAAATATGACAGTAGTCTGGTATATTCCCTAAGCGATCGAATTGTTCAGGAAACATAATTTTCAGATCTTCAATATTTCTGACTTTTTATTATTGACCGCACAATAAAGGGTTATCAGATTAAGGTATCGAGCTGTTGGAAGTCCAACTATCGCAGATCCATAGTTATTCACTACAAAAAACTCTGTATCAATCCAATCACCTTTATATCTTGTAGGTACTCTTATCACTCATGGTCTATTTTCGTACCATTATAAGTTGTAAGGATTGTTTTCCTTGTTGAAGTAGAGTTTTCGAGTGGTAATCAATTTTTTGCTATTTTTGAAGGGTACAACTACTTGAATATTCTAAGAGGCATCGTGTTTCCTTGAGCTCCAGTATCCACTTTTGCTGATAAATTCACAAGCGTTCGGGACTCTTTGAGGACCAACAGAATTTCTGCAAAAACTCCGTCTGGTTGCCGTTGTTCGTGATCAATTACAGAAATATGGAGTGTGTTGAACTCATCGAGTGTATTGTCTCAATTCACTTCTCAAATCTTTCCTGTCTTCTGGCCAGCCTTGAACTATGACCTTCATGAGTTCTGCTAGTATGGGATCTTGCTTAGTTGAATTTCTCAGCTTTTCCTCCGAGCAATAAAAGATATAGAGGTGCCATTTCCATATAAACAACACAAGTTGTTATGAAAGCTGCATATCACTATCCTTTGTGATAGATTGGTGAGGGGTAACCTCCGAGTTCGGAGGGGGAGATTTGTTATTGTTATGATATTCGGATGTAAGATTAGAACCAGTGGCGGCGTGCTGTTAAATTTTTTCATGTTATATTTTTATCTCTACACGACAACATGCCTGGTTGGAAAGTAAGTGTGTTGTCAAGATGTCAATCAAAAATACTGTATTGTGCGAAAAATTAGATTATTGCTGACAAAGCATACAATAAGGTCATAAATACTGAAAAAACAAATGAAAGTGCTGAAGTAAATAAGTAAATATATTGAAATTGTTGGATCACATCAGTAAACTATACACTATACCTACACTATATACAGTGTGTCCCGCTTTTCATGAATACTCCCTAATATCTCAGTTATTAATAATGCGATTTTCTTGAAATTTTGGTGGTGATTATATGTTAGGTAAATAAAGTATTTGGCATAGTGAACATTTTCATCGACCATTGGCGTGCGGTGTTGGGGGGTGAAAAAAAGCGGTTTTTTGGGAAAATGATATTAGGGCTCATATTAGATAACTTTTTTCGTCAGATTGAGAATCGGCATCCCCCAAAAACCCCTCAATACATATTTTTGAAATCTCAAGAACTGATTTGACCAGAAAAAAAATTAAACTAACTTTTTCCATGAATACACCCGAGTAGCTATTATTATAAATGTGATTTTCTTTTAATTTTGGTGGTGATTGTATGTTAGAAAAATGAAGTATTTGACGTAGTGAACATATGCATTTACCATTGGCGTGCGGTGTTGGGGCGAGGAAAAAGGCGTTTCTTGAGAAAATGATATTAGGGCTTATTTTAGACAACTTTTCTTATCAGAATCAGTATGAGTATCCCCAAAAACCCTATTATTCATATTTTCAAAATCTCAAGAGCTGATTTGAATAGAAAAAAAATTAAATTCACTTTTTTCATAAATACACCCGAATATCTGTTATTATAAATGCGCTTTTCTTGAGTTTTTGTGGTGATTGTATGTTAGGAAAATGAAGGATTTGGCATAGTGAACATATGCATTTACCATTTGCGTGCGGTGTTGGAGAAAAAAGGCGTTTTTGAGAAAAGGACTGTTTTTATAAGATCTAGAATCAGCATCCTCAAAAACCCCTCAATTCATATTTTCGAAATCTGAAGAGCTGATTTGAGCAGAAAAAAAATTGTTTATTTCCATCTTTTTAGTTCAAATACCCTGATCCTATTGAATATCAAACACATCCGTTTCGTTATATTCAGTATCATTTGCAACTGCCCTTATACTACAATTTAGGTATTTCGAAGATACGCGCTCTTTGTTACCGTTGGCTTGCCGATTTGTGTTTTTAAGTAAATTAATGAAAAGAGTGCTTTGAAACAAAAGTTTTTGTTTGACATTCGGTAATCAGTACGAATTGTCAAAAAGTCAAGCAGTGTTAATAAGATGGCACTTATTTGGTGATAATGAAAGATCTACGCGTCAGGTTGCTGGAATATTCAATGGAAGGCATCATGATCGAGAACCAATTTCTCGCGACACCGTTGCCAAAATCAACAGATTGTTCGCAAGGACTGGAGCGGTTTTCAAGATAAGACCGGGAAGTACAATTTAAATCAGAGACACTATCCAGACGACGAACATATCTTAGCAGAATTTCGAAACAACCCAAATGGTACTGTAAGGGCAGTTGCGAGGACACTGAATTTAACGAAAAACAAAGTATGTAGATGTTTGAAACGCAATGGGATTAGGGCATTTAAACCGAAATTTCTACATACTCTGTTAAATGGTGATTTTGAACGACGGTTTGAATTTTGCTTATGGTTGCAGGGTAACTATCTTAACGACAGACTTTTTCTGAAAAATATGATGTTTACGGACGTTTACAACAAACGGTGTGGTATCTAGTCAAAATTGTAGGTTTTGGGCAGCTGAAAATCCGAATTGGGTAATTCATTGTAAAAACCAGTACAATAAAAAAGTTAACGTGTGGTGTGGCATATTTAACGAACAAATTGTTGGCCCCTTTTTCCTGGATAACCTGACTGGACCAAATTTTCTACATTTTTTATATAATGATCTCTTTGATTTTCTCATGGAATTGCCATTAGCACAGAGACAAAACTTAATCTTTCAATTAGATGATGCCCCCGCACATAATTCGCTGATATTTCTGAACTTTTTAAATGTAATTTTCCCTATGAAATGGATAGGTAGAAATTCTCCTTTAGAACCATGGCCCCCTAGATCGCCAGATATTACCCCTTGTGACTTTTTTCTGTGGAGGCGTAATAGAGAGGAACTTTGCTTTGCAATTAGGCAAGCGTGTCAGGAAATAACTCCCCACTTTAAGATAAGTGAATGGACGTTTGAGAAGAATTGTTGAAAAGTGTATTGTTTCTGAAGGTAGTTATGTTGAAAACACAAGAATCTGAAATGATGTAACTTGTAATTTTATTACCACATCAGTTACAAATAAAGAACTTATTAAAAATAGACTTTAATTTTTTTTGCTCAAATCGGCTCTTGAGATTTTGAAGATATGAATGAAAGGGTTTTTGGGATGCTCATTGTGAATCTCAAAAAACGCCTTTTTTGTCCCCCCAACAGCGCACGCTAATGGTGAATGAATATGTTCACTAAGCCAAAAACTTAATTTTTCTAATATACAAACACCACCAAAATCTCAAGAAAATCGCCTGTATAATGACAGATATTCGGGCGTATTCATGAAAAAAGTGAATTTAATTTTTTTTCTGCTCAAATTAGCTCTTGAGGGTTCTTTGGGGATGCTGATTCTGAATAATCTGATTAAAAAAATTATCTAAAATGAGCCCTAATATCATTTTCCCAAAAAACAGCTTTTTTTCACCCTCCACTCCGCACGCCATTGGTCGATGAATATGCCAAATACTTTATTTTCCTAACATATAATCACCACAAAAATTTCAAGGAAATCGCATCATTAATAACTGAGATATTAGGGTGTATTCATGAAAAGCGGGACACACTGTATATGATATACATGCATTATAATACACATAAGAATTTACACATGAACTATAATACACATAATAATTCACACATAAACTATAATATACATAACAGATTACATTCAAATTAATGTTGAAACTGTATCATTGAAATACTCATCAAAAGTGTAGTAAAAGCCTTAATAGCTCTTTAACTCTTTTTCTTGTGTTTTTTTCTGAATTTGGATCATTGGTATCCTGGGGAAGATAATCAAAAAGTGTTTTAGAGTTGTCAAAAAGTAATGTCTCTACTTATGTAGAGTTAGGCTCTGGGAGCGATCGATATTACAAGTCTGCCTGGTAAGAAATCGAGAATTTCTCTTGTAGTTATTATTTTACTTCTGTTTCTTAAACATCAAACAGGTGGGAGTCATTAAGTTTATGAGTTAAATAGGGGTCGACATGTTTCTCTGAAGACATCTCTGCAGACATACCAAACATCAGATCTATTTTGATGTAGTCTTAGTTTGCTCACAGGGTGGAGCGATGACTTGCTGTCCAGTTTGTAACAAATTAAAATTTTGTTTTGCATTCTTCCATTCTTTTGCTGGAGTAGTCTAATTTTTTGTATCTGACGGATTATAGTTCTCGTTGCTACTTTTAAACACTTTCTTCTGGTATCATCTGAGTCCATATCATCGGTTTCACAATCACGAATTCCTCTGAAATAGCATACATTTCAAAGACACACACACACACATAACTGCCAAGTTATTATAATGTTACAGTTGCAGAACAGTGAAGTAAATTCCATGTCTAACAAATTCAAAGTAAAAAATATCACTAAACTTCCTATCGTCATTTATACTGCAATACGAGCAATACGTCCAGAAACATTCATTTTACAGAATGTCTCCTGTGAAATAAATGTTTCGTGACATAGCTCGTATTGCAGTATCAACGTTTTAAGTACTCGAAAGACATTCCAACAAGACAGAAGAGTTGAGTTTACTTATTTACTTCTTAGTGTAACCACACTGCAACAAGTTTATTCCTAATTATTGATAGGTAATCGTTGTTAAGGTCGATTTAAATAGTAACAATGTTTCATACAGCAATTTCAACAAATAGTGTATGTTTGTCTCAAAATCGGGATTATGCCATGATTACCATGCTGCGACGCCCTTGGTTTGATTTGACAAGACGATAAATAAGTCGTAAACGGACGTAAACAAACATGATCGCCAAGTTAAGAATGAATATAACATGAAATTCTAACCTGGTCCCCGAGTGCAAACGGATATATCCGACAATGCCCATTTTTAACATGATTCGGGTTGAGATGTTTGTAAACAACTTCGGGTATGTAGATTTCGAAAAAGAGACAGAGGCATATCTTTTATTGCTCGGTGAGCTTTTCCAATTTGTCTCTGCAGAACTGAACATAATTTATTTGAATATCCAGGTTCAAATGAGTCTTTTCTGATGATGGCATTCTCGAGAGGCTGTCTGTTAGAACCATGTCTCTTCTAGGTCTATATTTGTTTTGTAAATCATAATTTTGGAGTCTGTAATATCTGTCAACCACCAGTGAGAAGTAATGTTGTGATACCAGGGAACTATACCCGGTCAGGAAGAGAAGTGAAAAGACCAATTCAATTGGATTTATGAATATCATCAAAGCTCATTGACTCATGTTAAAGAAGGGGGATGTCATACATTAAGAAGATTCACATCCCGTATGTTTGAATAGGAGTTGAAGTTTTAGAATAATGTCATGTAATGTCACGTCATGTGAATCAATGTTGATGTTGAATAAAGTCTTTTATGTAAAATAGAACCTAAACACGTTACATTGTATATGTCCATTTCTGGTTTTGAGTATTTCAACGTATGGTTTTTGGTATAGTGCGAGTTTATATATTCAAAAAAGGATGTCGATTTCCCTCGATGCAATGAGGTAAGTCTAGTCCAGTATGGTAAGTCTAGTATCTTGCTCACGTCTACTACTAGGGCACAATCAGAGTTATGTGAGCCATCCTCATTAACTACTTTCACCAAGCACACCCCATCTACTTCTGCCACCGAGCAAATACCATCTATATACTTCTGCCACCGAAAAAAAGATTGTGTTGGTCGTGTGGATTATCATTTGAAAGGGTTTTCAAAAATATTCTGCTCATTATTTTATGAATATACTGCTAAAAATTAGGTCCCCACTCTATCTCGGAAACTACTGAAGATGAAGTTATGGAAAAAATAGGCATACAAGAACTACACGGAGCGGTCGCCACGTGGCCTTCATATAAAAACTCAATTCCGGCACTTAACCTCACTTCGACATCCGCAAACCTTATACCACTTTTTTTATGAGACATTCATGATGGAAGCTTCCATTGTTCCAATTGGCAGCAACGAGAAAATCGTCAAAAATTTTTTTTTTTTTTTCACAATTTTACGCCATCATTGGTACCCTTGGGCCACGTGCAACCCTTATGCCTATAATTTTCCGCTGTTATTTTCTATCTTAACATGCCGTTGGTGTACATGGCAGCAGCGATAAAATAGTCCCAAGACACAATTTTCATATCTTTCACTGGTCTCAGAGGCATGAACGCGAAAATCGTCACCTGAAATATGTCACCATCTCCCAGTCTATTACTGGAAAGTCATAGTGATGATTCCAGGTTCAATTTCTCTTGAACGGTTTATTTCTTTCAATTTGTCTTCGAAAAAACGCAATAACTAGGACTGCCAAAGAAGCTGAAGTTGCTGGTATGATTGAAGTCTATGGTTAAGAACCTCACCTGACCGACAAGGAAAGAGAAATAAAAGAAGAGCAAAGGCAACGGAGGAATTGGAAGATAGCTCTATAAAATATTTGCAAGACTTTTAAGTATCTTATTCTCAAACCAAAGGATTGTTTTATTATGTTTTGTTTTATAGATATATTTTAATTTGAATTCGCTCTTCATTACATTTTTATCATTCACATTTCTTTGAATTCAATGTTTATTTTGTTACTAATCAGGTCATTTCGGTACTATAATTCATGGGAAAATTAAATCGCAATATTTTGTACATTTTTTAAATCTATGCTCTTATCATCCATCACATAAAATTCATAGTGGGCCAGTATCAACCCTCTGAATAGGTTGCAAACAATATGTTTACCGGGCCATCAATGGTTGCTACAGTTTTGCCTTCATTGGTCCGTCATTCAAAAGGCACCGTAATATTGACACAGCCATTGGTCCTAGCGATAACCGGTGTCTCCTATTTTCGCTGGCCCGCAACTGGCTACAGGAGTCTTGCCGTTCCGGCCTAATCTGGCCAACACACTTTGGGCCAGAATCATGTCGACTTTAATTGTTTACTGGGTTGTATGGTTTTCTTCCTGTTTGTATCCTGAACATTGAATAAATATAAAAAATTAAACTTTTCTAAACTGTCAGAATGTCAACAAAAAAGAAGAACAGGTCCTCATGAAATATCGAATCCACGAAATAAGCTATTCAAAAGCAGCTTCCACAATTGTTCTCAAAATGGATCTACTAGACATTTTCCGGTAATGAAAACCCAACATCGAATTTCAGCCAGTAACAGCTGCTGGAAAGTCACACCGTGTGGTGACCTCATAACAAAATTCATTTTCGATAAAATCCATTTCACAGACTCGTAGCAACTTGCACTCTGAATTCTTTTTCTGAATAAAGGAGGAATCTATCGGAAATTATTCAATGCCCATTCAAAGTCACTCCGCTCGCCACATGTGATGATAACAGTCCGTAATTGCACTGAAAGTGAATCAAGAGGTAAGCTTCAACTTTCATTAGACGCGGCAATTCAATTGATAATTTTACTTCGATCATAATCTAGAACGATATCAAATCAATTAGTTGAGAATCTGTAAATATTTTGCATTTATCTAGTTTTCATCTTCGACAATTACGATATTCCTAACTATCCCAGAAGTTATAGACATTAATTCCAAAAGTTTTCAAACTTCAGTTGTTTGCTAGTGCATTCAGGCCCGGATTACCCATCCCAAGTAGCATTTTGGCGACTATAACCACATAATACACCAAAATTAACATTGTACTTGGTGTAGAAATTGGGCATTTATGAAACGATGCTCTCTAAACCACCAGACAACGTTGTCTTAACGTTGAGCATGACATCAGTTAAGCAACGACGTTGTCTGGACGTTCACCCAACTGACTACAACTAGTAAATATTTTGGGAATGGGAATAACGTTTTTAAAACATTCAAATGAAAACATCAGTTATGTTAAACGTTTTCCCGATGGAGGGTCGACCTTGCAAGATTCAACTAAGCAGTAAAGTCTGAAACGTTTTCGTGGAGTCATCTTTACAACTAGCCTTTTTCCAAATATTTACTACAGAGGATGTGCCGGCGATATTCAGATAAAAATAATTTACTCAATTCATAAATTTTTTCATTCTAGTGACAAGGACATACTACTGGCTAAATTGCTTGGTAAAAAATTATATAGTGAAAGAAGAGGAACTGGAATGATCCTAACCTAACTTTTGAATCGGAAACGAAAAGAGCATTCTAAAACACTGCCACCTTTCACAGGCAAAAAAAAAGTACGTGGTGAAGAAACTTCACAGACGCAATCCCTTATGAAAATAGACAGTTCGGAGAGCTGAAGTTTAAAGCTTAAAGTTCAAATTTGTTCTTGGTTCAGTTTTTGGTCTGATAAGCAACTTCAGTCGCGCTCTGGGTATAAGTTAGTTGCCTGACAGACTAACGTTAAAAGTTAGTCTATTTTCAGTTATCTGATATCCAGAGTCGCTTTGACTACTTTTATACTCCTACGCCATGTTGGAAGTGTAATTCTATTTGGAAACATGGCCGGTCATTCAAATTTTGGACATAAACAAGCACAAACAAAGGATTTTGAAGCCTTATTTTAGTTTTGTAGAAATAACTCATGTGTATTCCATTTAGTTCGAAATTTAATCAATATCTAGATGAAATATTGTTTATCGAATGATTTCTTTTTATTCTTGAGTTTCGAAAAGTTCGCAACAGATTAAAAGCGCGTGTTTTTTGTCATGAAACAATAGCATATTTGACAGTAAAATGAAATGCGTTGCCGATTTTTGTTTCAAAGTCGTTATTTTTCGGGTATCTTGAGCTTAAAAATATAACGGTAGGAGTAACCAGAAAGTTTTCTTTAAGTAACCATTTTGGCCATCAGTAATTATTTGGTTGATAAATTAACTGTTTTAAACACCATAAAAAGTAAACTGTTATCGCTGCGCGAGAGGGCGCTGCTGTATAGTTGTTTTTAAGTAAACCCAGCAACGTTTAGAAAACGTCCATCAGCTACCTACAGTTGGAGGTGAAACGTTTTAAAAACCCAAAAATTATTGACCAAATTGGTGCAAAACAGGGTTTTGACAACGTTGTGTTGAGGTCGGCAACACAACTTATGTTTGGTTGGGCAACTTTTTTAAACACGACGCTGCAACGTTGAATTGCTACTTGGGATAAGGCCATCCTAGGCCATGGCCTAGGGCGCAGGCTGGAGGGGGCGCATGTAACGAAGAAAAATTGAAAAGTTTTTTTCAATAATTCCTTGATAAAACCGAAAACACGAAGCGCTTAAGACGGAGCAATGACTCTCATCACTTACCTGAAACGTTCACGCCGTCCCCTCTTTTCGGCTTCCGTTAGTATTGTTACGTTTTCTCTCTATAGTCTCAAGAGTCATTCAATACTATTTTTTCAACGAGAGATGAAAATACTATTTTTATCGTGAGATGAAACTGGTGAGAGTTTGTCCACGAGCGAAGCGGACCGGAGCGAGTGTGGCAATCTCATTGTTAGAATTACATAACATGTTTTGAGAATCACCCTAACTAACTGTTATAGAATCATCCTATACATAAAAAACAGTTCAGACGGAGTTTGATAAACAACCCATTTAATGTATCCCCATAGAAAGAAATCCATTTTTGTGAGGTCCGGTGACATGGGAGGCCACTGCACTGGCCATCCTCTACGTATCCATTTTCCACGAAATGTATTGTTGATGTATTCCCGTTCATCAGTCTGGTAATGTGCAGGCGCACCATCTTGTTGAGATGACCATTGAAAAAAATTACCCTATCACTCGCCGTCCAACGATACCTCCCCAAACATTCAGTGACCAACATTGTTGGTGATTGACAATTGACATATCTAACGAAATAATACAATATCGTCTACATATTGTTTTCCAAATCTAGAATAAATATGGTAATCCCAACATTTCAGTCATATCGATTCTAGGGATAAAAAACTATATTGTATTTCCAAGCCTGATAGCACATTGGTCGAATATCAACTATATTCAACAAATTGTAATAACTCATATTGGGTCAATATTATCTTCATATTATTTTCATCATCTAGAATGAATATTGCAACCCCAATATTCCTCTCATATCTATTCTAGAAATAAAAACTATATTGTATATCCAAGTTTGATTACACATTGGTTGAATATTGTTTCGCCAATATTCAACAAATCTTATTAACTTATATTGAGTCAATATTGGTTCAATAATATTCACCGATATCGTTAAAACGATATTGTCTCCATATTTTTTCCTACATCTAGAGCCATATGAATTTTGAATTTTGGCCGAATATTTAATGAAACATATTAAAATTATATCATGACCGAACCTGGATAAAAATCCGCTAGATGGCTCTACATATAGAACGTCTTTCAAAACCTACGAAAATATCTTAAATACTTCATATAACTTGTTTTCAAGGTGGCTAAGGTAGCTTACTCGGTGGTTATGGCGATCAAAAGGCAGACTCTGGTGTCGTCTTGATCAACTGAAAGACACCTTAAGGTACGAACAGATATAGAATAAAACTTCGTATCGTAACGCCGACGCGTAATAAGTCTGGACGGCACAGCGTAACATAGTAACATCGACGCGTCCCATCGGTTGTAGGTTTTAGGCGCCGCATCAAAGAAATGATACGCACTGATGTTGCACCAATTATTCGCATTTCTGGACAGGTCTGTGTAACACGGTTGCGATTTACTTTTCGTTTCAATTTTTCATTTGAAAACATAGCTATTCTGGAGTGGACGGAAGAATCTACCATTGATTTCATAAATAGTTATCGTAATGAAGAGATTTTGTGAGATACAAAACATCCCAAATACTACTACTGGTGTACAGCTGGGTCGGCTACCAGTGTCTTTCTGCGTTTTTTTTGTTTTACAAAGTAATGCTTGTATATATAAGCTGCTACAGCAACATCCATTCCGTAATGAAACTATGCACACAAGAAAAAGACAAAGGTTCTGTTTTAGAACAGACGGAACGGCAGCATGTTCCGTTAATGAGATACGTGACGATGTGTTGATACGCGACAACCCGTATCTTTTATATGTCTGTACGCACCTTTATAATTCACCGAGGTATATTCACTTCCAAATGATATTGTACCAAAATAGATAAATTTTTTGAGACCATTAGTGCTTCAAAAATATTTCGCCAATATTATTCAAGTAATATTGAACCAATATCGCCGAATGTTCACATTTTTTTCTCGACAATTTTGCATTTCAAATATTTCGCCAATATGTTCACAATATTGTACCAATATTTTACCAATATAGGTGTGCTACTTGGGAGCTCGCACAAGTCTCTCGAAGACTTCTAAGGGTTGCACGTAGGGGTGCAACAGGTTGATGGAAATAACAAAAAAAAGAAGAACAGACACAAAGAAAATTCAATTTTTTCAGTATCAAAAGGGGGATTAAAATAGCACAAAATGCAAAAAATAATTATTCTGAAGCACATCCAACGAACCTCTCCAAACTCAACATTATTGAGTTCCTTTCCAATAGTTCATGTACATTTTCAAGATCGTCGTGTCAGTAATTCATTGGCAGAGATCGATTCCAGTGTTTACAAGCTGTTTGAATGAGAATTAGTCTGAAGAAAACAGAATTCTTTGGGAGATCGTTTAGTAAAGAACAGTCGTTGCCGACCGATGATGAACCCCTTACAGCTCTTTGCACCGGTTCAACTTAAGGTTACCTTGCGACTTAAGTGGACCTTATATTACGATTTTGGTTTGCACCGCTATTTGAGGACAACATAAGCCTCAGTCGAAATAAGCATCAGATTCTCCAGGCTTAGGTTCCACTTAACTACTTAACCTCACTTTTCCTACACGAAATATTTCCCTGTTTTCTTTATGTGCAAAGTATCTCGAGCACTTTTTCTGGATTTTGCTGATGTGATGATATTTTTCCCTCCATTTAGCCTACAGCTCTCTATATACTAAACCTGATTGAGGCTGATATATCCCTATGACGTGAAAGTAGGAAAATAATTTTCAGATTCAATACTGTACCTATTTCTTAATACAAAATGTCTATTGATATTTAAATTTATGTTACTCACGAACTCAAAAATATTTTGTTGCTTTGTACTAGAGGAATTTTTCTTATTCATCCAAAATTGTCAACCACATCTTTATGTCGTAAACATTTTGGATGGATACTTTTCTGTTTACCTAGGGGAAGCCTGGTCAGGTTAGGACAGCTAATAAACTACGCATTTTAACTAATGTGCATGCAGCTCTCTTGGTGATATGGTGGATAGTTTTCCCGGTAGAGACAAATTTTCCAAATTACATGCCACACCGCCTGCCTTTCAAATTAGACAGAACTGACAGTGCTTGCGCAATGTGCATATTTTAGAAAACTTTGCGTTGTTTAACGTCTTGTCGTTGGTTACGTGATCATTTTTGCGCTGTTGCCAAACATTTCCAATACTCAGGTAAGGTTTAGGCCAGGAGTCAACGGTGCAAACCATCTTTACCTTGAGGTGTTCCCTAAGCTGATCTTCACTTAGCTGAGTTTGTTATTAAGGACAACCGGTGCAAATAGCCGTTACTCCCATATACACCTACTAAATAGGCTTATTAAGGCAAGTACCTGACAGAAAACAACTACTTCCCTGGCTAAGACCACGACGGGTATTGAATTAAACAGATACATGTGCAACGTTCCTCAAAATATCAGAGGAAGCAATTGCCTCTCATCAGTGCAAGGGTAGGTCAACACAGACAGCACTGAAGCAATCTGTTCCCCGTCCAAACCATTACACACTTCGTTGCTTGGTCAACTCTGGTTCACGCGATAAAGCAGTTTCTAGGGGAGTAGTTATTTTCTGTCAGGTACTTGCCTTAATAAGCCTACTTAGTAGGTGTATATGGGAGTAAAGGGTTCATCATCGGTCGGCAACGACTGTTCGTTACTAAACGATCTTCCAAAGAATTCTGTTTTCTTCACATATATCTCTCAACCCAGAGATTCGGAGTGTTCTTCCTCTGCTCGCTAGGTGGCGCGGCCTAGAAACCGCATTATCGCGTGAACCAGAGTTGACCAAGCAACGAAGTATGTAATGGTTTGGACGGGGAACAGATGGCTTCAGTGCTGTCTGTGTTGACCTACCCTTGCACTGATGAGACGCAACAACCTCGAAACTAGTCTGCAGGTGGTCACTCTGTCTAAATCAAAACATAATTCTGCTGTTTGGTCACAGAGGGCACTTGCAATTGCGTCCTCTGATATTTTGAGGAACGTTGCACAAGTATCTGTTAGATTTAATTCAATACTCGTCGTGGTCTTAGCCAGGGGAGTAGTTTTCTGTCAGGTATTTGCCTTAATAAGCCTACTTAGTAGGTGTATATGGGAGTAAAGGGTTCATCATCGATCGGCAACGACTGTTCATGGGAATTATTCTGTTATGGAAGGTATTTTGCCAAAAAAGTGACTTGCACCAAACTGCCTTCCTTAGTAATAATGTCCTATCTGCATTTTATACTATATTGTTGATAATATATTATATTGGTAGCTGTATCCAGTTTTCGCCTATTTTTCTTAACTAGAAAGTCTTAAGTGCCTCAGTATTTCATTATTTCTCCTGAGAAATATGTCCTAAATACAAAATACTACTATTATACATGATTGACCGATATGATATTATTATCAACTATATAGCCAAAAATGCAGATAGGACGTTATTACTAAGAAGGGCAGCAAAAACCTTACATTTTTCACAAAATTTACTATTGGGTGAATTCTATGAAATGTTTTCAATGGTTTTGCCAATCATTACATAGCTGACTGAGGTCGTCCTAAAAATAACGTAGTTTTTAAATCCATTTCTCATTTACGAAATTTGTAATTAGGTACTCAATTAGAAAATTTGAAAAAATCGATTATGGATTATGGAGAATTAAAATTTTTAAAACCTCTATATCATTTGATGAACTTCCAAATTATTATCCAAATTATACTTATTTTCCGATCAATATAACTTTTGAGATTTTGCTAATTTTGAAAAATATTTTTTTCAAGAAATCACTCAGTATATCTGATAGTGACTAATGGCCGATTTCACCAACTGATTCCTAAAGTTAGGAAATACCTAGTGCAATTTGCGTTTCACCAAGCGTCTAGTAATGCATAAGAGTGATAGGAAATACCTACGATTGTTATTTTCTATCACTTTTGATCATTACTTTACCGCTTGGTGAACGCAAATTGCAATTGGACATTCCTAAATTCGATTTAGGTATTTCCAAACTTTAGGAATCAGTTGGTGAAATCGGCCATAAGTGTGTTTCAAGCGAGCCTAAGATATTGACAATTTTTGTTTTTTTTGAAAACTCACAGATAAAGATTTTTTTCAATTGTTGCGTACTGAATGTTACTGTATGTCAGCCTCACAGACCTCACAAAATACCGTCAACGCAATCGAAACATTCCGCAGAATTTTCTCATTATGTTCGTAATTGTTTGTGATGCGAAACAATTTCCGTTATTAAATTTTTTCAAAGAAAATAACAAAAACATTATAAAGCATGAATCAAAATTCGAGGCAAGACCATTAATTGGCTGACTGATAAATTCGGCGAGCATCGTTATCAAAAACCATCAAACAATAATCAGTTGCTTCCTCATTACGTTGCGTAATTAATTTATATTACCGTTACATAAAAAGTCCGAAAAGTTCATCAACATGTCTTCTTGTACAGGAAGAATTCGGTACGGCTATCGACATAAACTTGTATTTACCGTAAAATTCCCGTAGAATAACTGCGAAAAAGATTTTTCAAGAATGCGAATACCAACACTACTCTGAACGTAGCCCTCTGTGAGAAGAAGAGGGGGGAGGAGGAAAGTAACCCATTGCAACACTATAGTTTTTCTGAATTGAATTAGTCTTATTCCGTTACTTCTATTCATCTTCAAGTTGAAACGTAAAGAAAATTCTGAATTTTCTGAGAACATCACTAGAATGATGGATGGGAATGAAAAAGAAATAAGAACGGGTCATTTTATGTGCATCTATTAACTTATCAAAAGCCTTCGTTTTATCTTTGGACAGAATAAGTTTCAGTATGTATTTAGGGGCTGAACTTCATTTATGCTAACAGTATTCCAGTACAGGAATGATCTGTGCCTGATATATCATAAGCAATTGACGCCGAGTGAAATACCTCTTAAAACAGAAAACCAAGTTTCTGTGAGGCAGTTTTGGCAATAGATCTCACATGAATTTGCCATGAAAGGGTTCTGCTGATAGTCATACCGAGCATCGAAATGGAGGACTTCATTGGTATTAATACTTCTGACATAATTACACTGGAGACTTTGACATCGGTCTTGCTTCTGTTTCATTCCCATTTAATTCTACCAAGTTGTTGGATTCCCATTCTGAAATTTTTGCTAAATCCATATTCAATTCGTTCACTTTCCTACTCCGTTGTTTTCTGGCCTAACGGGCTTATATCGGTGCCTTGGAAGAAAAATCTGTTTGACGGGTACAACAGCAAGATAGCAAGAAAAACAATTTGGGGGCAAGTCATGAGATTGAAGCTTGGCAAGGAGTTCCTAGTGCCAAACACGATCAAATGCCTTGGATTTATTTAATGCAATGGCCAGAGTTTCACCTCACCTTTCAACATATTATAATTGCTGCCATATGTGAGACTTAAGAGCAGGTCACTAGTTGATCTCTGTTGACGGAAACCGTATTATCGATCATTCAGAATTCAAGAACGTATTCTATTTATTTAATAGGCTCGATGTCAATGGCCTTTTCCAAGACCTTCGAGATGATAGACAGCAGTTTGATAGGTCTCATTCAATTTTCTAGTAAGACGGAATTACCCTTGAATCATAAGAGAGTCGAATAACTTGCAAAGATTAAGTGTTAGTTCAGGACATATTTTTGGAAGGATCGGCGGAATCTCTAGCTTTGTTGGTGATAAGACCTAGCAAGGAAGGCAGTGTCATCGGTTAAAATATGACTGTCAATGGGAGTGATATTCTGGGGTTGCTTTCTGTTGTATATTATGATACATCCTGTGTTACGTTGCTATGCTAATGTTTATTATGTTTGATAAATGTTTTTGAGATAACTCACTGTCAAATAATTTTTATGAGAATATACAAATTATCACTTGATCCCATCCTCGTCGCCACGTCTTGTTGTCTTTTCTACTTTGGCAGAGATGATTAAATTAAACAAGAAAGTGATAATTTGTATATTCTCATAAAAATTATTTGACAGTGAGTTATCTCAAAAACATTTTTCAAACATAATAAACATTAGCATAGCAAGGTAACACAGGATGTATCATAATATACAACACTTTCACAATGAATCTAGGTTCGAATTTGCAGCAAATATATTGGCAAAAACATTGGGTTCTTCCTGTGATTTTATTGTTAGTATTGCTAGCCCCGGATCTAAGGCAAGCCGGAGCTCGTACCCCAAGTACCTATACCAACCAGAGTACCCCAACTTTGTGATGAATGAGATAGAAACAATTGATTAATTGTGCGCTGATAAATCACGAACACTTCAATCTTTTCAACTCTAAGGTATTTGATCGAATCATAACAGAAACTAAAAAGAGGGTTGCTAGTGAGTGCTACCACACTAAATTCGAATTTTGGCTTTCACAATAGTCCGGAAATCATGAATATACAACTGAATAACTGTGGGAGCATGGAGCAGATCTGGCACAAAAATATGAGCTAAATTCTGTCAAGAACTCTCCGTTTGTTAAGAACAAGCTTCACTTTTATTTGGCAAAAAGCTAGCGCTTTCAATCTCTTGCAACAGATCTATACGCATGATTTGCAATATTTGCATTATGCTGCGAATTTACTCTATGCTTCCGCTACAAGCTGTAAGAGAAGTTTTAGCAAACTTTGACACATTAAAAACTACGTTTATCGAGTCTCCAGTCTTTTGAAAATGCACACAACTTCCAAAGGGTTTCGGTTCTCTGGTCTATTGTACTCAGTGAGTGTGTGAATACACTGCGACCTACAAGGTCTATTGTGTTCCCTTTTGCTGCCCAGCCGTTTAGGAAGTCTCAACTACTAGAGCAGTTTGTCATCTTCGGCCAGAAATACGAAAAATAAATTTGATGTTCGGGAGCGGAGCTCTAATAGGCTCCGCCCACCAGCAGCTTTGCGCCGGCATTGGCCGGAACAAATGTGAGATGCTTCTATTTAAGAAGCCAAGTTGCTTCAAAATTTAGTTATCCGGGTGCCGGGTGAAGATCCCTGATAGTGATGATTTTCGCGGAGAGTTAGCCGGATGGCTCACCCGCGGCTTTTAGTTAATTATTTTGCTGATTTTTGCTATTTATATTTTCCAAGTATGGTGGTGGTGTACATCCCGTGGGACTCTACATCCTGGCATAGGTGTGATGAGACTCCGTTGGCTACGAACACCAACATTAAAAAAGAATTCGTACTGTTCCTGACTGATCCTGAAAGAAGAGCTCCGGAGTTGCTGTTTTTGCGACTATGCTGTGCTCGGAGATAGAGCTAGCCCGATGAGGTGGAATCCACCAATTTCCGGATCTCCGAGTACACGCAAGTTCCTCCAGTTCTATGGCTTTTACAGAGTTCAAGATATCGAATGGCATCATGTTAGCTAGTAGGTATTATTAAGTATTCTCCGAGGTATCTTACTTACCCTCGGATTTTGCAAGGGTAATTCATTCTGAGAAGATGTGATAAGGAGGGGTTGATTTACTCATCTATCTCAAAAAGAGAGTAAATCATCTGAAGTTGTGTGCATTTTTGAAAAAACCTGTATATCAGAAAAAATAAAGCATAATCGAGAAACAAAGATTAAAGAATTGGCGGGTGCGGGATGGTGCTCTTTTGAAAAGTATGACCGATTAAACGTTGAAATGGAAGAGGCACGAGACGAGGTTTTGGCGTTTAGTGGTGTTCTGAATTCGGACGTTGTAAAAGTTGAACATGGACGAAACTGATGCGTTACTTGGGATGATGGGGTACATAGTAGGTAATAAAACGAAGAAGAAATACAAGGAATCGTACAAAATGGGTGAGAGCGTGGTTACTGAAAAAATAGTTGAATCAAATGCCGCTTCTTAGATAATTGCGAGTAGATGAACTGATGATATCAAAAATTACCTGCGTATGGATGACACAACTTTTAGGCAATTGTTGGAATTAGTAAAAGAGGAATTAACTAAGAAAGATACGGTAATGCGCAAAGCAATCGTACCGCCCTTCCAACAGAAACAAGCTCAGACATGTCCTGGCGTGGTTTACAAATTATCGGCCGATATTTTGACGGATTTATCTGTAGATAAATCGTCGTGTTCATGTCAAACGACAAAACTATAGCTTCAAATTATTGCTGTTGATTTATCGTACAACTTTATTATTTTCTATGGCGCCGAGTGTTCCATCTTTCTTGATTGTGGTGAAATGAGCTAGAACTGAAATTTCTTTTACAGTTTTTGCAAAAAACCAAAACGTGTAAGACCCATTAGGACCCTCAACGAGTTTTAATCGCATCTTGTCGTCGTGAACTGACGAGATTGTTTCATCATTTCTAAAATGGAAAATGGTTATTTTAGGTACATTATTTTTAAACCTTCTCACGTATGCGAAGTGTTCATTTTTCATTTTCGTTTAAATATATGGATATATTATGATAAGCAGTGTAATTCAGAATGAGACAGAGAAACTACCTGGGCTATTTTTAACTTGAGAATTATATACGAACCCGGAAATGCCTTTTATTGAAAACAGGTCGTTGGATTTGTCACTTGCTAACAATCATTCTAAAACGACGTATTACTTTTATGTCAGGTATATCAGCCCTAGAAGTTTGTAGGTCTTATTTTCAATCACACTGTATTAGAGAGTTCCAACTTATTGGAAAACTAAGTACAGAACTAAAATGAAACTGCTAAAACTACTTTTTATTTAATCAAGGTAAATTTTTTGAGAATTTTATTCGAATATGTTCATTAGGTATTGATAAACAAAAATATGCTACAAATTTCGCATTCACTACTAATTTTTGCTGTTAATACTTTCGATTCCACAAAAACTAAATAACTAAATCTAACTTGACACACTTTTCAATGGCTATCCTGCGGTATATCAAAAAACTACAAAAAGCCAATTCAGCTAAATCCTCAATAATTTCTTATATCATATCACGACCAATGAATCTATCAACTCACCAATACACAGATAATTAAAAATAATAAAAACGGTAAATATGGCAACGTAGATGTAAACTCACCTGGTCCTGAGGAGATCAAGCAAGCATGAAACAAAACAAAGTGCAATCAGACCGCGATAGTCAGTTTGTTGAGTACCGGCAAAGGTAACGTTGATAATCATTAGTGACACAGTCACTTCTTTACCTGGTCACCTGCTTACACGATAAATAAGGAGGAAGTGAAAATTCCGATAGACGGTGCAGAGAAGAAAATAGTGACAACCCACAAGTGTTTTTGGTTTACTAATACTGGTGAGTACTTTTTGTTTTCATAGTCAGCTGTTCGTGTTTACAGGAGTCGTTTGTTCAAAATAGATCATGTTTATTTTAATAAAATTATAGCTATAGTGAAATATATGGAAAAAGTACATTATCTCTCCTTCGAAGTAGATAAAAACATATTAACAAATAGAATTTGAACGTATTGATTGAAATTAAAACTCTGTTATTGATATTCCAGTTTGAAATGAATACAAAAGTTCGTAAATATTTGTGGAACAACTGTCATATCATCATAACTATTTGAAAATATATTTCTGGCATTCTCAATGATATTCCATTTGGGAAAAAGTGTAAATCGTTACTTACAAGGACAATTCAGCTTTGAAACCAATTCATATAAATAGTCGATACCGATGTTAAAATAAATATATACCAAATCTACAATTTAATTTTTTAAATTTTTTTATTGTATTCCTTTTGTTTTATACCATTTCAATTGATAGATTAGTTTAGGAAGGTTAGGTTGAAAAACAGAGTGTATGTCTTGTACATACCCACCTGATACCTCGCCTTTTTTCCACGTTTATAAATCATTTGTTTTTTATAATTGTAATCTTGTGGAAAATAAAGACCTTTATTATTATTATTATTATTATTATTATTATTATTTTTTTTTTCCCGTTGGGAATGTACCAGTCAGGCCCTGTCTCCGGTGCTCCGATACATCCGGAGGGCGCGCTGGTGTCGTTAACCCCAATAACCACTCCCTACGTCCGTAGGGTGAGTGACTATTGGGTCCGAGAATCATGTGCCCTGAGTAGACGGAGCGAACCAAGGATGACGGCCTTCTGCATTCGCGCTGCTAAGATTTCTGCCATATTACGGCAAGCAGGTATTATCTTCAAGTTGGAGAGCAGTGTGTCCATCATTCCACCAAGGACTCCTATGATCAGAACCACCATTTTGACAGAATGGTCCGGATATAACCTGCGGAGTTCAAAGAGGAGATCTCGATATTTAGTCCGTTTTTCCTCCTCTTTTCGAACGATATTCATTTCGCTTGGAGCGGAAAACTCCATGACGAATATCGTTCTACTTTGGTGGTCGAGGAGGACAACATCAGGCTTATTGGCTTGTATTTGCCTGAGGGTGGGGAATGAGTAGTTCCAATAGATCCGGCACCTCTCATTCTCCACCACGGACTCAATATCCCCCGGAACATAAGGCAACACCGGTGTCTCGTCTATACCGTACGAGTGTCGTAGATGGTAGTATAACACTCGTAGCGCCGCGTTATGCCTGTGGATATAGGCTGAGACCGCATATTATTATTATTATTATTATTATTATTATTATTATTATTATTATTATTATTATTATTATTATTATTATTATTATTATTATTATTATTATTATTATTATTATTATTATTATTATTATTATTATTATTATTATTATTATTATTATTATTATTATTATTATTATTATATATAGTTACAACCATACCTCCAACGAATTAAAATACTATTGAGATCTTTATTTATTCAATAAAACCAGTCATGACAGAATCTCAATTTATTGATTCAATAAGGTTGAATATTGGAAAAACCATAATTTATCATTATTGGATCAAACTATTCTAAGTGTGGAATGTCACATTAAATATTTAGTCAATATTAGTTGAATAATTTTTACCAATATCGATAAAACATTATTGCTTACGTATTGTTTCCAACATCTAGAATAAATATTGCAATCATAATATTCCCCTAATACCGATCCAAGGAATAAAATTACTATATTGTACCGATATCCTAGTTTGATAGCATATTGGTATAATATTATTTCACCAATAATATTTGTAGTAGAAAATCATTAAACCTGAAACCTTATTAAATCTGAAATGTCCATAATTAAAAGAGAGATACCACAAGGTTCAATGTTAGTTCCTCTCTTTTAAATTTATACGAATGAACATCCAGAAATATTTGAACAAACTGTCATTTTGTTTGCAGACGATACATATTTGATTATCAATGACAATAACTCTTCGTCAGCAGCTGCAACGATCAATGAAAATTTGCAAAAGTTGAGCTGGTTTTCTGACGATAATCTTTTGTTAAATTTCTGTGAAAAAAAGTAACAAAATGGTGAAATAGGGAAGCAGTTTAGGGGTTGAAAACGGTTTTTTGCAATTTGCGGCGAAACGTGACCTCATAGCGGAAAATATTTGATAACAAAGTTGTAGATAATGAAAAAATAAAAAAAATTCTTTTATGAACTCTTTCCGAGATAACCTCAAATTGATCGTCAAATTGATTTCGCCGCAAATCACAAAAAACCGTTTCCAACCCCTAAACTGCAACCCAATTTCACCATTTTGAATGTTTTCGTGTTTAAATTTTTTCCCTCGAACGTGGAACCTCAACAGTATTCTCCATCTGGTCCTTGCCTGTAACTTTTTTTCTTATTATAAGCGTTTAGAATTCGTTTTGGCACCAGCCTAACAGTTCAAACTCCATTATGGAAGATTATTTTGGGAAAAGTCTTCCCACATACAGATACTACTTAGCCTTCAAAAAACTGTGTGAATTTTTTTTCAATGTTGCTCGTATTGAGCGTTGCAAACCTTGTATAAAAAACATTATCTTAACGGTTATCTCTGTGTACATATGAGTACAAAATTTTTGTTTCAAATGATAAATACTTGTTCAGTGATAGGGAAGGATCTTATAATCACAGTACAAGAAAAAAATGTGATTTGAGAAATGACAAAGTTGAATATACGGATATTAAACAAAAGAAACGTTTCAAACAGTTTGGTAAAATTATAGAATAGGTTGCCTAATAATATAAGATTGATGGTAAATGGGGTGGTTAAAAAGAAACTCAAATTTTTCTTCTTTAGAAATGCATTTCGTAACATTGAAGAATATCTTATCAATATTGATATTTTAATATGTGAGTGTTATTTCAATATGTTCATATTACAATGCATTTTATATATTTTCCATATGCAAAATTTGATAGCTTATTGGTTGAATAGTATTTCAGGAGTATTCAACAAATCATTTTAACCTTTATTGATTAAAATTGTAATGGCAACCTCTCGCCAATATTGAAACAATATTACGAAGAAAATCCATAACCATTAGTGAATTTTGAATACTGGTTTTCTTCGTAATATTGAATCAATATTATCAATTGAATAATATCTTGAGAATTTCTTTAAAAATTTTAACTAATAGGTTAATATAATAGGTATGCTGGATACTGGTGAAATTATATTCAACCACTTTGCTTTCAAAGTTGGATATACAATAATGTTTGTATCCCTAGAGTATATTTGAGAGAAATGGTGCACTGCAATATTTATTCCAGATGTTGGAAACAATATGTAGACAATATGGTTTTTTGTGTTATTGGTAACAATTTTCAACTAGTATTGATCACTAGGTTAAAATGATTTGATGAATATTGGAGAAATAATATTCAAACAATGTGTTGTCAAACCTGAATATACATAATATTATTGAAAGTTAAAAGCTTTTATTTAACTTGCTCTGTGTAGTAGACGCGGACAAATCTTGCAAGCTGAATTAAAACCACTTCCTCTCATGACAATACAATAATGTCGAAGAAATTGTTACCCCATGCCCCCCGAAAGCTAGATAGAGAACGCGTAGGGTCTTCTTGACGGATTTGGAAGTCAAAACTAACAGCGAAAAAACCCCCCCTTTTCTCAAAAAAGTTGGAAAACGAAATCAAAATCGGAAAAATCCTTGAAAATTGTGAAAAATATCTAACCGTCAAATAATATTGTTTAAAAAAAAATTCACTTCCCCTGTCCCCACTCAAAAGCTAGATAGTGAACGCGAAGGAATTCGGAAAATGTTTCGACAGTTACGAATATGGAAAATAATGATGAAAAAAAATCAATGGATAGGCTCGCCTCCCCCCCTTTTCCTGTCAAAAAAATTAGGAAATCTCGCGAAATAGAAATCGAAAAAATCCGTAAAAATAGAGAAAATTATCGGACCATTGAATAATACGCTTTCTCTTCCTCCCTCGAAAGCTATATAAAGAACGCGTAGTAATTCGGAAAAATTATGTCTGCCGGTGGGTTCGCTCCCTCCCCTCTTCAAAAAAGTTGCGAAAACAAAATCGGAAAAATCCACAGCTTGCACAGTACACAAAATGCATGGTTGTACTGTTGACCATGCTGTTGTCTATCTAGGCCCAAAGCTCTTCGCTGCTGGCCAAGCATATGTGGCTTTAAGTAGGGTCAAGTCACTGGAAGGTCTCCTCATTGAAGAACTAGATGTAGTGAATAGTAAATTAACAGGCAAGCGACAGTGCAACAATTACGCAATCATTGAAATTACCAGACTAAGAAACATATCCACAGAAAACTAAAAAATAAATAAACTTTAAAAGAACTTTTTACAAAAAAGCTTTTATTAAATGCACTAAATAGGAGAAAATAAATATTAAAGTGAATTAAACCCATAATTTTGTTACATTATAAAATTTTAAATGATATAAAAGCTTGTCGCGAGAATAATCTGGAGGTAATATTGAATTCAATTTATAATTTATAACAAGCTTTCATATCATTTAAAATTTTATAATGTAACAAAATGATGGGTATAATTTACTTTAAAATGTATTTTCTTCTTTTTAGAGCAATTAAATTAAAGTTTTTCTCTAAAAGGTTTGTTTAAGTTCATTTATTATCCTTAGAGTCGATGAGGGGAATATTGGGATTATAATATTTATTCTAAAAATCATTTAACCAATATTGATTCAAAATTGTATATGACAACTTAAATTCAGTATAGGTTGAACCAATATTTCACCAATATTATTATAAAATTGTTTTTCTAATATTCATCCATAATGGATCAGTATTATTTTTACATTTACAACATATCTATATTGGCCCAATAGGTCGGGTAAACTCAGTTTTTCCGACAAAGAAAATTATACGACAGTTCGCAGTTATCTGGAGTAATGCATTTACTTTATCAATATGTGAAATATATATATCTCCGAATTTTATAGTTACTTTTGAAAATATCAAAGTTGAGATAAGATAATAAAACTGTTGAGAAACAAAATAGGGTGACGCATCTGAAACTAATGTCATAAATAACTGCTGATATTTGAAAAAAACATTGTTAGAGACAATCGAGGTTCAATAAGGAAGCCTGCTCTCATAATTACTTCATTGATAATGTTACCGAAGAAGGACAATGTGGAAAACAACATACGGATAAGTCTCATTACAGTACTCTCGAAAAAACTTCCAGGTATAATTAAACCAATCAGAATACACTTCCACGCGTAAATTAATAACAATAAAATATTCCGTAATCGGTAATTGTTAATCATATCTAAATACGGCAGAAGAAAGCTGTTCAACCACACCTAATTTTATTGTTGTGGGTGATCCATGACCCAATTGCATTGAACCGCGCTGCATGGTCAATGTCAAACGTCGGAGACAAATATAGAGTGAGACGTATGGAGAAACATTTATCTCATATCCTGCTGGCCTTCTATAATGTAAATAGTGGCCGGTAAACATCTGAAAAGCATGAGCTTTTTACCAGACGAATGCGCATGAATAATTTTAGAACATCGTCGTAATCACGTAAGAGAAAAAAACGTGTTTTTTCGCCGACTGGTAATTTTCATTTGATTTCAATATATTTTTCGGACAATAATTAGCATATTACGTTACTAGTGTGGAAAGTGACCCACTTCACATGAGTGGGAGAATGTTGTGTGACAATCCCACGAGTGTGAAATGGCACTTTCCACACAAGTAATGTACAGTATTTTTTCGGCGACCACAGATTAATGCATAATTGCAAAAAAATTTTCACTTTATTTTGAGAATTTTACAAAGAAAAGTAATAATTGAATAAGATTACTGCTTAGAATTGTATAAATTAAAAGTAATATTATTAATATTACAATTAGTATATTGTAATGGACTTTGCAATGAGGAGTTAGACAGATTTCTCTCTGTTATTTGTACGCTATGTACAGTAGTAGACTCGATGTCAGTTTCTCGAAGAGGCGGAGTGACGACTTTCGAAGTACTGCTGATGGCACCCATAATTTTATTGGCAATATTCAACCTGCTAGTATCATAATCGTCAATATATTCTTCTGCGACTTTGGACGATTTCCAACCCCCAAGTCTTTTCAGAGAAATTAGATCTCCTCCTGCATCTTCTAATACAGTAGCAGAAGAACGACGAAATAAGTGCCCCGTGTATTTTCCAGGATCCTTTAGATTTAAAAATTTAGCCACTACTATATTTCCAATTTTGTTAATGCCCACAACGTGTTTTTTGCATTTTTGGTCTCTATAATTAAGACAATTTAATTCATGCACTATAAAAGCCATATGTCGCGGTGTTTTGTCATTATGACAGCGAAAAAAGTTTGCCGTAACTTTTCCAGCGACAAAACGGAACCTAACTTTTGAAAGCATGACAACCAGCATTGTAAACAAATTTTTGATGACGTTATGTCAATTTTTGTCAAACTTGCTTTGTCAGAAAAGTATCTTATTTGTGGAAATGTCGCGCTTTGGACAGTCTTCGAGTGGAGAAATTGAAGAAGTCATCAATAATAATGTGCCTCGCAATACTGTGAATTCAACTACGTCAATTTGGCAACAATTTGCGATGTTTTGTTTGGAAAAACACTGAAGAAGGTTGTGTATGTCCAGTAAAATTGTTTAAACAAATTATGGGAAGACGGGGAAACTATATCACATGTGAATTTTTTTTAACTCCATATCCTTTCTGGCAAAAAACAAATTCGAAAGGATGGTATAAGAATTCACCTATTAGGATAAATGAAATATCTAAATGGATCAAATCTTCTGCGAAAAATATTGGACTTGATGTCAAGCGGGTGAAAATTACGAACCATTCTAATCGAGCTGCCGCCGTAACTGAATTGTCTAAGAGTGGTATAGGTTAACAAAAACGTGTGAAAATTACGGGACATAGCAACCCATCGTCATTAAAACCGTACCTTCAGTTAGATGAAGAACATCATAAAAAAATCAGGAAACAGTTACTACCACCGCTCAAAATACTAGCATGCAGCAAACTATTAACAAAAGACAAAAATGTTCCGAAAATCAAGCTTTTTTTAATAATTGTGTTTTTAACAAATGTACTTTTTCGTTAAATTAAATAAACTAATTTACATCTTATTTTCTAATTTATTGATTCACATATTCATTAAATTGTCTTAACAAATTACACTCTAGCTTTTTTTTGTCGAAGTGAACTTGACATTTATAGTTCGAATTTTATTGCCATTAAGCAATTAGACTCAAAAAATTACCAGAAGAAATTACTTGTCCTACGGACTCGTAATTTCAGGGGCAGTTTTTTTCGTTAAATTTTTTTATTAATACATGTCAAGTTGACTTCGACAAAAAAAAGCTCTCGTGTAAAAATCGTGTTCGGTAGTTGGCGGTATTCGATTGGCATATTCTTTATATATGCTATAAAAGTTTCCAGTGATAGTGAACTTGCGACAGCATTTATTTTTCATATTATTAATTCGAATGACAGCCGCAGTCCCCAAATCTTCAATGTTATTTTACATAACTGGGTAAGTTCTTGCTTGCGACATGCACCCGATATACCCATAACCAACACAACTCAAAAAAAAAAACATAATTAAATAAATGTATAGACTTTGTTTAAATACCGATGACTTACTTTTGTAAGTAAATGAATCTCATCGGAAGCTTTATTTATAAATTCACAAATTTCTTGTTGTCTCAAAATTTTAGCTTTTTTTGGTTTATATCCGCCACTTTTCCATTTTTAAAATGCCATAAGTTTACTATATTTGGAGATATCTACATTGTGGTGAATGGATACAGTGGTACTCCCTTACTGTGCCAACTGAGCTATTTCAGATATTAATTTAATTGCTATAATAGCATATCAAATCCTGTCAAATTTTAAATATCACTATTTATATTGATAAAGTCTTAATTACATTATATTTTGAAAATAATTTTATGAGAATTACGGAATATCGGAAAGTTATTATCAAACAGTCGTTAATAGACTAGATTCGATCTCATATCATATCATGCGGAAAAGTTACTTTTCCTACGACCACATATGAAAGTAACGTATATCGCACCGTACAGTCCCGCGGAAAGTGGCTCATATCCACAAGCGTGCGAAATACTTTCCGCAAGCGTGCGGAAAGTTACTTTCCGCACGCATGCGGAAAGTATTTCGCACGCTTGCGGATAAGTTGTCAAATGCATAATTTCTATTAAGATTTACCGAAGTCAAGTTGTCAAATATATAATTTCAATTCAGATTTACTTATTTAATATGTAAATTTGAAGATATCTATTTGAAAAGATTATTTTTTTTTTCATTCAGAAGGCCGAAACTCTACCAACTGATACTATCTAAAACTCAGTATATATACTATCTAAAATCATACCAACAAAATCTTGAAGCAATCTACTTGAGAAGTGTATTTTTTTTTATCTTCTTAAAAAAAAAAGTTTCCGCGGACGAGGATCGAACCCGGGTACTCTTCTTCAGAAGTCACGTCGAGTCCAGCTGCTTACCAACTGAGGTATTGGACACATATTATGACAAGAAAATATATTGTATTAGAGTGTATCTTGATTAGTAATTATTATCTATCAAAAATAAAAGATGTCTAATTATGATTTTGATCTCGTCGGTATTATATCATAAAGAAAATATTTTATATTTAAATTAATTATTAATAAACAATGAAGTCAGAATGGTTCTCAGTCGGACTATTCATTCGATTTTCTTGTACTCATGTCTTTAATTATAATATTTTCATACATTTGGTAAAATAATTATGTGGTCGTAGGAAAAATAGTGTACATTACTCGTTCGAAAGTGTCACTTTCCGCACTAGTAATGTAATATACTATTTCCGCACTAGTGCTGAAAAGTTACTTTTCCGCACGATTTTTATATTGTTGAAAATGAGGATATTTAGGACTAACTAAATGATCTATGTAAGTATTCTGTCTTATGTGTCATTTTGTAGCATTATTATAAAATCTTGTTCAATAAAAACCTTTTTTTCATAAATAAGATGGACAAAAACACTCGTAGGAAATACATTGTACCTAACTCTTGCGGAAACTACTTTCCGCACTTGTTAGGTAAATAACTATTTAATCACTAATTTAATTTTTTTTAATTTTTCAAGCAAAGTTTGTTTGAAACCTAATAATGTGCAGTATCAAATTAATCGTATTTTTCTTAACCCAACGAGCCATTTGACATTTGAAAATAATTGGTAATAAAAATTTCAAAATGAAATGTTGCGTATCAGATACAATTTGTTCAAAAACAGTAAAATTGTATTATTCTCAAAATATTAGGGCTGAAATTAGTGTTTTGAAGATGTCCATAGCCCTCTAGAAATAAGAATAAATTTCGAAACAAGAATAAAATACATGGTTGTATTCAGTATGTCATAAGGAGACAAGAGAAGTGATAATATACCAGGTGACCCATTTGAAACTCGAAAGTATATGTCACTTCCATTTTCTTCAAAAACAAAAAAGTTATATGGGCGAGACACTTTCCGCGGACACTCGGTATACCACAAAAGAAGGAACTTAGGGTTCTATAGGGATCCATTGATTTACATAGTGTATGTAATTGACTTAAAAAGTGATAATTACGCAATGTATGCAAATACTTCACTTATTATAAATAGTCTCATCATTGAAAACCTCACAGAAGAAGCTGCCAGAAATATGATAATTGTATAAAATTAGTATGAGAAGAATAATCTGATCCTAAACCAACATAAAACACTTGAAGGGCCCATGGGAAAAGCGATCATTTGAATTTTCCTTTCTCAATTTCGAAGGTTGTTAGCCTTTTCTGGTAATAATTTTTTGCAGTCAGATAAGTAAGCATAAGTAAGCATAAGTAAGCATGTGATGTTACTTTGTCACTCTAACCACTAAATATCAGTATGCAAACTTTGTTTCTCTATTCTGTACAAAGTGGTATTTATGGTCATTTGTCCCCGGAGCCCTTTATTTCTCAGATTCAACTATGCTACTGCTGGAGATACGATCAGCCCTCATTAGTAAGGAGAACACCTAGAGTGTACAAAATTCCTAGGCACCATAATCTGTAAATGGAAGAATTCCATTAATAAATTGTGGACAAAAATGTCATCAGCTGTTTTCTGCACTTACCAACTACGCTATATTGTGAATAGAAATGCACTGTTGGTATATTATCATTTCCACTTCGACACGTTATTCTAAAGTTTGCTAGGAATATACACCCGGGAGTAGTGCTGTATGTTTTAACGATTTTCCACCTGCTGACAAGTGAATGCGCCACTAAAAAATCAGTAAATCAGGCCGAAGCGCTACTGCAAATAATAAAAATTGCCGTACTCAACCCGTACAGGCTATACCTTTGGGTACCCTGTACAAGTGTCCACGAGAGAGTATTATTATTTTGTTCCATTTGTGTACGTCAAACTTTAAAAAGCCGCACTGTATATAAGCTTCTGGTACATGTGAAACCAACTTTTTTTTTCAATTCGAAGAAGAATAAAACCGAGGAATGAATATGCACTATAGAGGTACATACACATAGAATTACTAGATCAGAAAAAGGACCACCTTGAAAATGGGTATTAAATTATCTGATAAATTACCATCGAGTTTGAGGAATCTGAACATCAGATTCTTTAAAATAAACTTGAAAAAATCACTGATTTCCAACTATACTCGTACAGTTGAATAATTTTTGAATAACCAATCCTTAGTGTAGCGAAGAAAACCACCCTATTTTCTTTGTCTCTCTTCCCTATTCTCTTTGTCTCTCCATGTTTTTGTTATTTACCTCAATGTCTTTCAATTTTTCTAGATTCTTGTGTTTTTTAGATTATCACTAAGTAAGTTGTGTCCAGTTTATGTGAAAGTAACTTTTATATATACTGTCATCATGGTCAAAAGGAATAAATTAATACTATTTTTATTAAGGCATCACACGTTAAAAAGTAAGGGCTGCGTCATTCCTAGCTCGCACACGTCTCTCGAAGACTTCTGAGTATGCCAACGATTGATGGTAATAAATACAATTATGACTAATTGCTTTGAGCATGAACAAGAACAATAAAAAGTGATGTGAACTTGAGAAGTTTCGACGTTTCGACGTATATTTGACGTCTTACCAAAGGTAACAAGTTAAAATTGAATAAAATAAAATAAAATGAAAAATAAATAGTTTTACGAATATAGACCTAACCTTTACAGTTATTCAGACATAAATAATAATATGGAATTACTGAAAAAAGACGGTATATATTTGTATAACTATTTTTGTATTCATTTTATAAATTTTAACTTGTCATTGTTCATAAATTTCTTTTATATGTAATGTTTGTCATAGTATTGGTATCAGTATTATATTTTGTAAACATATAAAAAACTACTAATGTTTCCAAAGAATGTTAAACTGCGATGAAGACGATGAAGAAAGTGATTAGTAGTTGAAATCTTTTCTTGCAACCCGATAAAAGTGACTTAATCGTTTTGCAGATTTTTGTTCATAAATATCAATAAGCTTTTCCGGTTTTAATATAGTTCATTTAGTTATATTTGTTATTTGTTCTGAGATTTCGAAATGTATTTAACATGTATTCTATTTTTCTCACGAATAAAAACGTTATTATCAACTTTCTTAGACTCTGTTACATTTGACCCCCATATATGTTACAAATGTCACAGTAGTTTTCGTAACTGTACTGCAAACCTAACCCCTACATACAGGTTTCACTATATTTTTCAATAAATACCTGCCTCATGGATGATGGAAGTAGGCAGAAAAAATCATGTAACATCTGATGAAGGAAACTATATTATTATCATTTACAATCCTAGAGCGTCCCACATATTCGGTAAGCTTGTCGATGAAAGCTATTTTTATAGACTTTAAGACAACAATTACCGTCACGAATGATATACGTATATTACAACTTGATATTTGTTAATCAGCAAGCAATAATTATTCAATTCAATGACCCCGTCGTCTGAGTTTTATGATTTGATTTCGAATGGTTGCTTTTCCAGTAATCAGAGAAACAAACGGGGTGTCCACTCATTTCCTTATTTCCGCAAGCTTTGTTCCATATATGAATGGGAGTCATGGTCCGATAGACTTCCTGTTTTGTTATTCTTAATTTTCTGCCATTAAACCCATAGGTAACCCATTTTACTGCCGCTTGATGATTATGATATTTCGAGTTATATTTATAATGAATATCTTTGCCAGGTTCCCGTTACTAGCACGGCAAAAATTTCCCCTCCAGCATGATACAATTGGTGTGAAATATTTTTGTTGATGGAAAAATAAAGACAGTATTGACTAAAATTTGTCGTCGAACCGAGAATAGTTATTTCTACACTCAATGCACTTTTTGCAAACGTTTATCCATTCCCACATTTAGGAGGCCATCCCAACAGAAATATTAACAGTAAGGCCTACTTTTTATTGAAGATGGTTACGTTAAATTTTATTGGTGTAGGGAGAAAATATGTTTTGAAAATGTCTGTTTTTCCCCAAAGGACTTTTTTCTGATTTCCCCCACGCTCACTAGACTTCTGTGACAACAGAAGGAGTCAAAATTGCTGCCCATAAAAGTCCAACAGGTAACAACTTTTGACCTTCCCTGTATTGTTTTTGTATGTATTTTTGTTGGAATGGTCAATAAATGAAATTATTATTATCAATATTATTAGCTCTTCAGAGTCGTAATCCATTCCTAAACGACAAAAAAAATTCTACGACAGTGCAAAAACTAAGGTTTTAAGCAATGTTCACAGTGCGCAAATTAATGTTTTAATCACAGATCAATTTTCAAAAAGACAGTATTTTACGTCAGATTTTACTAAAAACTCATAATTTGATAATACTTCACAACATAAAACATTCAACAATTGCTGCAATTTCTCTGTAAAATGAAATAATTTGTATGGTACATTTTCGCTGAGAGCTTTTTTGTACTAGCGTGTTTAGATAAGCTTGGCTGCGCCTACGTCAACAATCTCCATGATCATAAAAAAAAGTCCTACTTTACGAACTTGTATCATAAATAACTACTATACAGTATGTCCCTAGACCAGTGGGACAGTTAAATATCTCTTAAAACAATAGGAATTTTCAAAATATTATAATTTCACATCATATGGAATTATGAGAGCTAACTTCAGGAATAACTATTTTTTATACAAGGAGCGTAAGGAAGGCTCACAAACATCAGTTTTTTTTAAATGTAGTAGATTTTAACATATCTGAGTTTTCATTCATTTAGACTAATTATTATTCTTTCATTTTTGAAAGTCCGACAAGGCGTTGCCAAGTTGTACAAGTTTTTCATTAAATGCAGACATTTTTGAAGACAAACCCATTATTTATACTACGAAGAATTTATGGCATCATTCAAGACTATTGGTAGTCGGCAGAATATTCTATCATATGAAATACTCATCTTCTTCGAAAATTATATGATACTTACGAAATTCAAACTTTCTTCTCATCAACTTTTCCAATACTTCTCATAAAGCGATATGATGTGAAATTATGGAGAAAATGTTTCTTTCTTTCTTCAGAGCACAACGCGTGATACAACTTTAAAGCATTATTATGCTGGAAACATTGAAAGACACTGCGAAATTGTAGTTTGATGCCATTTTCACAAAAAGTTCTTGTGAATTTGAAAGATATTCCTTCAAAATCTTCGATATCAACATCAGTTGGGTTTAAAAAAATTCAAGTCAATTTTTGACATTTACAGTATTTCGGACCCAAGTTCCATACAAACTACACTGGCATGCAAAATTAACCGGACAAACAAAATTTTGTTCAAAGTCAATCTTAAATAACTTTTTAACCTTTTCATCAATTTCGATAATTTTTTTGCCAAGTTGTAGGTACTTTCATTGTTATCATTCTCTACTATCGATTTTGCAGCAAGTTCTTAAATATTTGTCGTTATACAGGTTATGATAAAAGGTGCACTTTAAACCCCAACATTTCTGAACACCCTGTGGAAAAATTTGACTACTGAATGATAGGTCTTCGTACGAAATTTTAAAGCCTGATCTTTCGTCAACAGTTCTTTTTTTGATTCATATCAATAACTGCATTCTTAAAGAAAAAACGCATTTTTAAAGAAAACCATGCGATTCGTAACCATAAAAAATTTTTTTTAAAAAAATAACAGTGACAACAATGGTAATTAATTGGTATCAAAATCGAGTGTTTCCTCCCCGGGCTTGAATAACAGCTCTCATCCTTTCTGGCATAGACTGAATTAAACCAGCAACTGCGTCTTGGGGTATTTGCTCCCACTCGTTTACCAGCGCCTGTTCCAACGCAACCACAGTTTGAAATTCTCCATAGTTATGCCTAAGCCTTCGTCCTAATTTGTCCCACATATGCTCTATGGGGTTGAGATCCGGACTCCTTGGCAGCCAGTCGAGTACTTGGATACCAACATCATTGAGGTATTGCCTAGTCATTCTGGCTATGTGCGGCCGAGCATTATCTTGCATTAGGAGAAAATTTTCTCCTATAAAGAGCATATAAGGGACTACATGTTGTTCCAAACACTCCCTGATGTATCTTTCAGCATTGAGGCTCCCTCCCCGTAGCGAAACAAGATCTGTGCGGGCTTCCAAGGAAATACCGCCCCATATCATCACTCCTCCACCACCAAGTTGAACTCTAGGAGAGAAACAACATTGAGCATAGCATTCTCCAGGCCTTCTCCACACTCTTTGACGACCATCAGGTGAATATCTCGTAAAACGAGACTCGTCTGTGAAAAGAACATTTCGCCAATCGTCCATATCCCAATCTGCATGAGTTCGAGAAAATTCCAAGCGCTGCCTTCGATGACCTGCATCCAATAGGGGACCTGTAGCAGGTACACAAGATGATAGGTTTTGTTCCTTCAACCTTCGCCGTACTGTGTCAGGTGAAACTACGGTACCATGAACATCTTCCAATCTTCGAGCCAAAGCTGTAGCAGGAATTGTTCTTTCTCGAAGAACTTGGAGTCTCAAAAACCGATCTTCAACTGCGTTTGTTGCTTTCCGTCTTCCCTGCCCAGGTCTTCTTAAGTACGAACCAGTTTCTCTGAATCTTTCTATCGCATCGGATACTGTACTGCGTGGAACAGCAAGTCTATCTGCTATATATCGAATGGCACGACCATCATCTTGTAAAGCTACAGCTTGCGCTACTTGTTCCGGTCTCATTTTTTTTAAATTTTCTCGTTAGCGGTATACCTCCGAAACACAAATCACCTAGAGACACAACCACAACCACCTTAACATACACTATAAAGCAAATAAATCTGTGAATAATTGTTGACTACTGCTTAGCAAAAATCTTTTCGACAAGCCATAAAAAATGCTTAACTGAAACTTGTCATAACAAGCAAAGCCAACTTAAAAAAATCGCTTGTTTATGGTTACGAATCGCATGGTTTTCTTTAAAAATGCGTTTTTTCTTTAAGAATACGGTTATTGATATGAATAAAAAAAAGAACTGTTGACGAAAGATCAGGCTTTAAAATCTCGTGCGAAGACCTATCATTCAGTAGTCAAATTTTTCCACAGAGTGTTCAGAAATGTTGGGGTAAAGTGCACGTTTTATCACAACCTGTATAACGACAAATCTTTAAGAACTTTCTGCAAAATCGATAGTAGAGAATGATAACAATGAAAGTACCTACCACTTGGAACAAAAATTATCGAAATTGATGAAAAGGTTAAAAAGTTATTTAAGATTGACTTTGAACACAATTTTGTTTCTCCGGTTAATTTTGCATGCCAGTGTATATTACATATACATTATATCTTCTCCGCTTGAAGAAGCTGTTGTACAGCGAAACAATTGTCGCGGGTTTTGTAAACCTATTTATAGTGAAAATCTTTTAAACATAGTTTTATTATGTATACAAACTACTTTTTGTGAAGTTTGTTTCCACATTCTCTATTATTGACAAAATGTGTTGACAATCTTCTTAAATAATATAACAGAGTTATCGATAAAAGAGAGCATTACTTGAATCAGCTCCAGCTGTATTAAATAAATTACCTAATAATATTGAGAATTACAGGCATTTTTCGAAATTTTCAATCACATTATTTCCTTACGTTAATCTGCCGTTAACGATTTAATCTTTCATCACTAATTTATGATACTATTATAATTCTTTCATTATTGTATATGTTGATTTATCATATATTTGTTTGAATTGCAATTGTTATCCTTTTTATTAGTATTGTATGAACAACTTTCTCATACCAGAAATAGTTCTGACTGGAATGAATAACGCAGTAAATAAACAAAACTATAAAAATGATTTCTTTCTGTGAAGTTTCAATAACTTTTTGTTAGTCTTGGGGAAAATGAGTTATCGAAGTGTTCTCAAAACTAGACATGTTCTTAGTTATTCCTAAACGATATATCATCGTTCCACGAATGTTTGATAAGCTAATCTCTATTTGTATTTGTTTCGACATAACCATGTTTTCTTTGATAAGCTAAAGAGCAACTACTTCAATATCATTATTCCCTTTGAAAATTTATCAGAACGGGTGCAGGAAATGGCACTTACCGTAGATAGTCATTTGTTTTTGTGTTTGGTCAGATTACTTTATAAGTGTTCTAGGAATACTGGGTCCCATTATTTCTTAGTCATTTAAAATAAATTTCCAGAATTTCAAAGCGGTACCGAATATTTCATTCAATCACTGGAGCCATAAAACATTGTGAAATACGGCAATATCATGGTATCAGTTTGGTGGATTAGGTTTTTTTTATTATGCTGAAACATACGAGCTCATAAAGCTAGTGAATACGCTCTTAGAAGTTAAAGGCCGATTCTCACTAGAGCGGTGCCGAGCGGCGCGGCGCGGCGCTGTGCGGCGCGGCAAAAGTTGCTTGCAATTCTTTGCATGTAATTGAGTGATCCCGTCCTCACCTGAGCAGAGCGGCGCGGAGCAGAGCGTCGCGTTCGTAGGCAGCAAAGTTCTAACGCCTCCGGGAGCATTGGCTCGCGGCACTGCCGCTTTGAAACGCTCCCTCCCGCCTGTTGACGGACAAGTGGGAATCACGTCGCGTCACAAGCAAGCTGCGACTTGTAGAAATTAACACAATTTCAGAGACACACCAAACAAATATGGACGCGGAAAAAATAGAAAGATTAATTGTATTAGTGAATGATTATCCTGAACAATATTGTCGCTTCTTTTTTCGTCTATTTTCGTATTCATGACATATTGCCGCTACAAAAACAAAATCGTCTGATGATGACGATGTAGGATCCTCTTCTGTGATTCTCAAACTCATATCACTTTTTTTACAAAACTCAAAATACCTACCTACTTATATAGATTTTACTATTTCGCACACCGCTGCTGCTACAAAATGCCGCTCAGGTGAGAATAGCCTGCACAAAAACTGCTTCGTCCAGTGCCGCGCCGCGCGGCACCGCGCCGCTCGGCACCGCCCTAGTGAGAATCGGCCTTTAAGAATATTTATGATCGAAGTTCGTAAAGTAGTACTTTTTATATGGGCGTGGAGTTTGTTGAAGGAGTACAAAGAAAGTCTTTACGAAAATGTACCGTACAAAGTATTTTCTACGACAGCTGTTGTCATATTGACAAATTGTAGTAATTGTTGAATGTTTTATCCTAGGAAGTTTTCAATTTTTGTCGTATTATCAAATCATGACTTCCGAGTGAAATCTGACGAAAAATACTTTCTTCTTGAAAAATGTTATTATATTCACATAGCAATTGTTGAATGTTTTATCTCATGAAGTTTTCAATTTTCGTCGAATTATCAAATAATGACGAGTACAATCTGACAAAGAATACTGTCTGTTTGGAATATTCACTTTTCAGATGTGTTGACTACTCATCATAAATGAGTGAGTCCTGGTCAATAATATTGATTATTCAGGAAACGGGCATAGTGAATTCATAAAAAATAAGCAAAATCCAATGTATTGACAACTCACACAAAATCAACATCATGCATGATATGAAAAAGATTTGTTATAGTATTGGAATTAGTTAAATAGAATAACTGTCATAGCTAATGATGATTTCGTCATTCTAAGGTAAATTCGTGTTCATCTAAAATTAATTTCATTTTATTATAATGTATCCTGTCAAATATAATAATCATATACATGTATCATTAGGATTGCAAAATTGAATGAACAATTACCGTCTTAATTTCTTTGTTGACAAAGTTGTGAACTTGAATTTCATGTAATTAAGTGTAATTGAAAATAGTAATTAAGGAGAGCTAATATGAACAATCAGGTCTATAAAGACTCTGGTGTACCAAGAAGTGACGTCTTCAGTAGTGTAGTTGTTATTTGTTAGGGGAGATTTCACGATTAAAAATTCCTGAAATTGATACCCCAAAAAGAAAAAATTACTCAGGAGAGAAAAATGGACTGAGACTAATTTGGAGATTGAAGTCGGCGTGCCTTTCAAATTTCTTACCTTATCGGAATGATCCTGAAGGGCTGAAGTTTGGCCGGCCGGCAACTTTGGGATCTGGGTCGAAAGTCCTTGGCACCCACGGAACCTCTTTTCACTAATAAAAGTTCGCAGTTTCGCACCAACAAATTCGAATTCGTGTTTTACGTCGACGATTTGACGGTAGTAACGGAAATTTTGTAGTTTAACGAAAAGTGTACGGAAAAACCATAAGGCTCGCACTCAACGAATATTTGTCAAGTACAGACAGAGAAGTACATTTTACTTGTTCTCCGCTAGGTGTTAAATTGAAATCTGAAAGGCTGATCGCGATAAAAAATATACACGGTGAACCACGATAAACCAATCTTGGATTGAGCATTCAAAAATGATACTTAATAATTAATGATATCAGAGTGCATTCAAAAATGATAATTAATAATTAATAAGATTACAGTATAGAAAAAAATGGAGACTAAATTTAGAAAAAATGAAAAAATAAGAAATTATTTAAATTAAAACATAAAAGAAATACACACAATTGCGTGTGGACGCAACAGTAGTAAATGCTGGAAGTTCTGAAAACTGTGGCGGAGTATTATTATTATTTACGTTGATTGTTATTGGTGATTTAAGTTATATTCAACGTCTATCAGTTCATTGAAAACTTTTGTTCTGGATTTATTTTTTGTTAGTTCACATTTTTCAGTCTTCTAATACTCAGTGAGACTTTCAGATCGTCACATATCAGTCGGAACAACCTTGGCGTAATGTATTCTACTGAACGTTGTCCCATTATTTTTCCACTCATTGTCTTACAGTATTTTGAAACTTTCGAATTTTAGTTAGAAAAATGCTATAGCAATAATAATAATAAATGAACTTTATTCACTTATTCGGTAAAACAAGGTACTTACAGAAAAGTTTTTATAAGTGAGTGCAATAACTTGTTTCAATAAGAAAAAATAGTAAAAGATCTAATATAATGTTGTTGTTCATTACAAATACCTACATGAGGGAAACTTTTTGTTATCCATTTGTCACAAAAAATTTTTCCTGATAAAAATTGATGTATTGCGGAAAACTTCAGTTTGAGTTGTCAAAATTCTAAATTTACAGATTTGTATTATTTAATTATTTAGCATCAATTGCTTAAGTCAATTATTATTTATTTATTTTTTATGTCGTACTACTATTGGCATCTCGGAAAATGGTAAATGATACGAAGTTGGTTGAATATACGGGGAAAGCCGAAATTACCCGTTTTCTTCTCTGTTTTGAATTTGCTTCCATGTGCTGTACTTCAATTTTCAAAACGACGTTTTGTTTCGGGGCCACCCTCTACTCTATTTTTTCGAATACGGACCTGCATTTTTTTAAATGAATTCAAGTAGTCCTCATGATATGTCCTCAGACATGTATCTTATCTGGTATTTGTTTCTACATTTCTGCCCATATATGCCATCTCCAAGATCCGAACGATGAAAAGTTCAAAAAAAAAATTCCACTGATTTTGCTCTTACCTTTGCAAGCAAAAGGCGATAGTCCACTTTGAATTACACATTAAATTTAAAACTATTTATTTAATTTAGATAAAAAACTATAAAAATAACAAGAAACAACAATTGATATATTAAGTACACATTTTCTTAGTCATAGCTGCCGACGTCTGATAAGGTGTTTAAATTGACGCCCACCATTCCTCATACACATTTTCGCCCTAAAAATGGTATGTTTGAGGTAATTTTGAAGCATTCGGTGAGTTATAGCCATGCATGCTCGTGTAATTGAATGTTTCAGCTCTTCCACATTCTCAAAAGTTGTACTGAATACTTTGTCCTTGATGAAACTCCATATCGAATTATCAAGAAGAGTGAGGTCAGGTGAACGGGGTGGCCATTTAATGGGACCGTTGTTTCCTATCCATCTTCCTGGCATGGTCCTATCTAGAAATGTTTTACAAATTCGTGTTCGATGTGGTGGTTCTCCGTCATGTTGGAAATATTCATATTTCCTTAGGATATTCAGAGGCAAATCTCCAAAAAAAGCAACTAGAATCTCCGATAGGAACTCAAAATATAACTCTCACGTCAATGGAGTATCAAAGAAGAAGGGACCAATTATTTTGGTATCCAAAACACCCACATTAATTCCGAACCTCTCTTGAAAATTTGTGGCTCTATGTAAATGAGCATTCTCCTGGCGCCAGTGATAATGAATATTCCTGTTGAACCATCCATTGTTTGTAAACCAACTTTCGTCGGACCATAAAATTTTACTACAAATTTCATCATCTTGCCGAAAATGTCTAGGTAGCCATGTGCAAAGTACTGTTCTTTTATTGTAATCTGTTGAACGCAAATGATGTACATTTCTCACACTGTAAGGCTTGAAGTTATGTTTCTTCAAAATTTTTTTTGTTGATGGATGCGATATACCAGTATTCAACTCTATCTCTTTAAGTGATACTTCCTCATTCTGATTTTTCTTGTATTTCACGAATCCTGATTCAAATTATCATTTTACCCTGTGTATAACATGAAACCTAAACACTTACCTAAAAAGTCGATTTCATTATCACCATTTCCAGTAATAGGGCAAATTTTATTTTTTGATTTTACAAATGAACCATGCTCTCGTAAACTTCTTTCAATAAGTTGAAAAATTGTGGCATTGGGTTGACGACGTTCGGGATACATTTCTTGATACATAGCCAGAGATCTGGTGCTATTTCTCAAACACCTCGAATACACGAACAACATATCCACTTTCTCATCATTAGATAAATCCATAGTTTTTCGTTCAATGTGTAAATAATTCACACTTCAGGTATGGATTCATTAATTTGTAATTTGACATTCACTTTCTTTTATTCCATGGCTCACTACATACTTCATGATGTTTCAAACTTTCCGTTTTCATTTGAAAAAGGTTCGTTTGGGAATACGTATTGGATTCAAAGACTAACAAAAGAATTGCCTATTGCCTACGAATAGATACATGAGAAAAATGCCATTTGGCTCTTTGACTTAAAAAAATGTATAAAGTAAATGTATCAATCGTTGTTCCTTGTTATTCCTCTGCTTTCACATTTTCATCACATTGGATTTGATCTCGATTTGATTTCGCATTTGAGTATTCATTCGAGGTAGATTTATTTTGAAATTTTTCCTCGCAACTAAAGTCAATACCCTTTCAAATACGAACAAAAATAAAATCAGGATCGTATTCTGGAGGGAAGGATTTTCATTGTTCGGACCTTCATGATGGAATTTATGGGCAAAAATGTAGAAACAAATACCAAGTTACATATCTGAACTCGGTAAGATAAGGACTACCTAAATTCATGAAAAAATACAGGTCCGTATTCGGAAAATCAGAGTTGAGGGTGGCCCCCAAGAAACGAAATGTCGTATTGAAAATCAAAGTACAGCACATAGAAGCAAGTTTAAAACAGAGAATACAGTTTTCTGAACACATTTCCATATTCCTAAAAATAGAGGCGCCAGCGCGAAGAAAAGAAAACGGGTAATTTCGGTTTTCCCCGTATATTTTGAAATCGGTTCGTAATACTTCCGATTTGTAAATATCTCTTCATTTTTAACTGAAATAGGTAATTTTTGTCTAATTGAACCAACTTCGTATCATTTACCGTTTTGGAGATGCGAATAGTGGTACGACATAAAAAATATGACCTGTATAAGCAGCCGGTTTGTGAATTAATGACCAAGTAGCACAATTGGTTAATGCACTCGACGACACCGAGAGGCCTGGGTTCGAATTTCGGCAAGTCCACATTTGTATTTCAGTCATTTTACTTTATATACTATCGAAAGAATCAGTCATGTATACTTGAGTATCAAAGCTTCTCGGCGTCTATTAATGGTCCTAATAATTGGAATGTCTTTCGAAAAAATATTCCAAAGGTACTTTTTTGTCAGTTTTATTGTTTTGATACCACTCTTTTGTATTCAGACTACATAAACTTATAAATGGATCATTACAAGGTTAGTATTTACACGTTTATACCATTTATATCCATTTTCACTAGATTCTACACGATTTAGATTAAATTCATGTTTGACGTTTGAAGTGTATTGTTGTTTAGCCTTGTTGAGCCTTAATTAGCATATGCTCTTGTTGCAACCGTCTACCAATGAATCGATGCCAACAAACTGAGTATATTTGATAAATTCGTGATATCCGTGATTGTATTAATGAAAATTTTCATGATTCGAAGTGTTGCTGGTGGCTCAAAAACAGTTGTTTGCACCTCGCTGTGCACTATTTTTTTGGAAATGGAATATCATTTTGCAATTTGCATCCGACTAAAAAATTTACGATCGCAAGCCATGGTACATAAATAACGACTTCTTTTAATTGATTGTCTCGAAACTTTACTTCTCCTTAACAACTTAAGGAGATGACCGAATGCATATTTTTGATTGGAAGGTTATTTCTGCATTAGTGAAGAGTTGTGATCTACGCGCTCTCCATACTTGAAGATGCAAAGGTGTGGCATCCAAGAGAAATAGTAATAATTTATTATGTAGTTAACGAACCAGTATTTTACTATCATCAAATCTAGTTAGCTTATTCGTTTTTCAATGAATGAAGCTTAAGGTGGTCGATGGTCGAGATAGTGAGAAGATTGAATGTGCCAACGGTTGATTCACATTTGTTACTCTATACTGATTCATAAAAAATAACGTTTTATTATCAGGCTCACGAGTGTGCTGGATTCGATAGGGCTTCATATGCTTTGTTCAAACTGAATGTAGTGTGAGTCACCTAGTACCACTCCGACTATACACCAACTGCCGGGGTGGTGCTGTTTTTTATATTCTATAGCTGATGAGTCGAATATAATTCTGATCCAGGATCACAAATCCAAAATACACCTTGTATCCTCTTTATATCATGTAAAGGTTTCATTGTTCAAAAAATATTCCGTTTGTGAGTTTACCAATGCGATGAATCCAGTCGGATGTATCTGACTCTATACATGACGATGTGTAGTACTTGTTTCTGCATCTTTACTAGTATCAGTCCATGAGTCTTGGGAAGGTTGCTATAAGGGTTGATGAAGATTGTTGAAATTCCAGAACATCGGAGAGGAAAAAAAAAACGAGTTTGTAAGCGAGGCATCACCACTAAGTGAACTGCGCTTTTTTTCTCGTACAGTCGATCATAGTTCTTGGAGGTATTGAATGCCAAAGCTAGAACTTCTCATTATTTTTTTTATGGAACATTACCATACAGACGTCTAATGAAGGTCACTTCATTGGAGTCAGATATTTCATTTCAAAACACATTTTGGAGTTGTGTGCCACTTTTGGGAATTCGGTTGATTTCCTGCATCTATTTCTAGGCTCCACAAATTTTGCTCTATTCTGGATTTTTGTAGCATTAGTAGAATGTTGCTTGTTTGGAAGTGACCTATTATCCAGACTACGAGCTAATTATTTTAAAGTGTCTCTGATATTCCTTACCGCTCTAGATTTATAGCAGTTGCATTAAAGCGCTTTCAGTGTTGCTTGATTATCAGAAAATATGTTTATTGTTCACTGTGCGAGGTGCCAATTCTCCAGCTCCTTTGCACACAATTCAGTAGTATTAACATCTGCCTGGAATATCGTAACTAGGTTGCCAATGTTGGAAGAGAGCTCCAACTACTGGTTTCATCTCGTATCATCTTGCTCTGACGCCTACCAAAGTTTTGAAACCAACTGTTAAAGGTCTGATTTGTTCTGAACCCACTCAGAGGCATCCATCTGACTTTGAAAAAGAAACTCGAAGGCAAGACATACCAGTATTGACAGAAACGGGACAATTTTTTTATAGTGTCAAAAGTTCCCTGACAAGTTTCATCCCGCTCGAACAGTTCATTCATCTTTCCGCAGCATATCAAAGTGGAGAAATTAGGGAGGAAGCATACTATATCAGAATAGCATTCCCATCATGCGCTTAACTTAACAGAAACAATTCTGGGAACTGGGATTGCTTCAACTTTTTTTGGGTCGACCATCAGATTCAAGGGATTGTCAACAAAACCTGGGTATCGCAATTTTGACTTGAATGAACTTCATTTGTTTCGGTTGAATATTAGGCCTGTTTTTTTAATAAGAATATTTTGATAAGATTCGAAGTATCCCCATTTGCTTGGAAAAAGTTGGTGTACAAACAGGTACATCGTTCTGATAAACAAAAAAATATTGTTTGAGATCAACACCTATTACCCGTTTTATTAAATGTTTCCACGTAGCTGGATCGTTGTGGAGACCGAACGGCATTCGTTTGAACTGAAATAATTCCCTTGTAGGAAAAACGAAGGCTAGGGGTCTAAACAAAACGGCAACAAGGATATGCCGGTACGTACTCTTCATGTCCAAAGTGGTAAGAAATCTAGCATGCTCAAACCGTTTATCTTTTCGTAGCAATACAATCATTGGAGCTATCGGAGTGGAGAAATTATAAATGAAACGTCTACTAGGATGCCATTTCTATGATAAGTCTAACTTCAGAAACCGTTCTGAAAACTGGAGAACGTATGATCGCTTCAAGTTTTTCTAATTCGACCATCAGACCCAAGTCATTCACAACATAACCGAGGTATCGCAATTCTGATTTACCAAAACAGCATTTTTTCCGGTTGAATGTAAGGCCTGCTTTTTTAACTACGATTGAGTTTCTCACGTAGTACCTCGATATCCTTCGAAAAAGTTGGTGTAAAGTAGAACTATAACTATAAGAAGGTCTTGAATCACCGACAACTTGAGGTATCAACAGACTGTCAAGCAGTTGATTCTACACAGAGTTGTACCTGCCCTAGCCATTACATTTTAGGTCCTGGGAATCTTTTAAGGGACACACACTTCAACCTCTTATCCATATTTCGAACAATAGGTAATAATGAGGGTCGTCGGCTAATATTGATTTACGAACTTCTTAGAGTTATGGTTCTACTTTACAAGTGATTACATCATCTAGATAGACAACCACATACTGTTCCAGGTCAACACCAAATACCTGGTCCATGAAATGTGTCACGTAACTAGAACGTTGTGGATACGAAATGGCATTCGTTTGTACTGGAATAATCCCCTTTTTGGAAAAACAAAAACAGTTAGGGGCATAGGCGATACGACGACAGGGATCTTCCAGTATACTTTTTCATGCCCAAAGTACTTAGACATCTAGCATGCTCAATCAATCATTCATTTCGCAGCTATTGGAGACATTAAAGTTGAGATATTATGAATAAAACGTCTACAGCACGATGCCATTCCCACGATGCGTCTAACTACAGAAACCGTTCTGGAGACTGGAATTCGTACAATCGCTTCAACTTCTTCTGGGTCGACCATCAGACTTGAGGCATTCACAACATAACCTAGGTATCGTAATGCTGACTTGCAAAAACTGCTTTCATTCCAGATCAATGTGAGGCTGCTTTTTGAATACGATCAAGTACGAACTATCTTGATGTGCTTGAAAAAAGACGGTGTACAAATGATTACATCGTCCAGATAAACAAAAACTTATTAGAGGTCAACACCTGTCACTCGGTCTATGAAATTTTACCACGTAGCTGGAGCGTTGTGGATACCGAGAGGTATTCGTTTGAACTGGAACAATCCCCTTGTGGGAACAAAAAAGCAGTTGAGAGTCTAGAGGACACGGCGACTGGGACCGTGTGCACTTTTTGTGTCCAAATCGGTCAGAAATCTAGTATTGAAGTGCTGGAGACAAAGTACAGTGACGTTGCTTCATTGAAGGGGGACTGGTACGAATCTTGAGATCTACAATATCTGAACAGCCCAGAGAATTACCCATTCCATGGAAAGTCATCTCATACGTAGATTATCCACATCCAGTATGATATTGGCATGAATATGTTCGAATCCAGCCTCAGATCAAAAAGACCATTGTCTGGAATAGAGATCAGGGACGATTCCTATTTGTTGACTGAAGTGGATTCTTAAAATCAACAAGTGTGGAAATGATGGTACCACTAAATTTTCTAAAACATCAACTAGGTTCTGGAGCTGTTTGGGAACAGTGATTGTACCTTGTGTCGCACATTTCTCCCCATTGGCTATATAGGAGACAAATTAGAATTAGAAACCTTGACAACCAACCACAGTTTTAGAACAGCTACAGTGAGGCAAGAAATTCTCTTCCATTCAGTTGTATCAGTGATATAATTACATCAGAGCCATGTATAGACTGAGTTAAGAAGAAATTTTGTAGGACCTTTTTCGGAAAACCCCGTCGTTCATATCGATATTCATTCACCAATTACTCTAATACGACCGAAACTATTTTCATTGATTTAAAGTATGAAAGTGTTATGAAAATGTCCATTAAAATGTCAGTAACGAGGCCAATTCAAAGTAGTGGTATGCATATGAATATCCACTATAGAAGTTGATGGTATTCAAATGGCCTATCATAAAATGATGACCAATTGCATGTCGAATCGAAAATATTTGCACATATCAGTTTCAAGACTTAACGAGATACGAATCAAAGCTATCATTTTATTATAAATAGCTAGACAATGAAGTTCATATGAAATGAATTTATGTATCTATTTGTCGGTCATAATCCTCGACTATCATATATTTGATCAAAGCATTATCATTATCCTCATACCCAACTGAGTTCGATATCCTCTATCAGGAATGGCAGAAACCGCATTAGTAGATTTACTCACGATTCATGCTTTCGAAAGTGTATATAAAATTGTTTCGTCTTAATTTTATAATACTTTTGTGAATCATGGTTAGAATTTGACCGAAAATAAATAACTGATCAAAGTGAACTGAATTTCAATCATAAACTCAGTCTAGCCAAAACTGAGAAGGGAGCCTTGTCATTGTAAAATATTTATAATGATGCGAATTTTTTTATGTAGTAATTCTATCATTCAGTTTCTCTTCTTGTAAATTGTAAAAATTCAATACAATAATTTTATTGTCGTTTTTCATGGCAAGGTCAGATTTATAAGTCAGTGAGATACGCTCAGTAACGTCGTATTCAGTCATTGTTGTTTATTGGTAATGAAAATTGACCTTAAAAAATATTTAATGGCAAACAGACGTGATGACTTGGCGTGTACAATATTATTTAATTCTATCTGTGTGGTGAATATAAATCATTTTCGTTTATTGCTGATCAAGAACAAGGTAACATTTGTTATATGAAAATGACAGTTTTTTCCGCTTTGGTTTCAACCTTTAGACAAAAATTACAGTTGTTATCCAAAAACTTTAACTAGTATGTACAACGTCAAAAGTATCATACTATTACTTAGAAACACTGAGTGTTATTAATAAAAATCAGTAGATACCTAAAACTTACGGTTTCATAAGTACATACTGAAAAGTATATTAATAAAGTTTAAGGACAAACTGATACTCAAAGTATGTGCTGATAGAGTATAAGTTCGTACTTATGCTGACCAGTTGTAACTTAAATCTATATTAAAAGACGATAGGTTATACTGATTAAATTAAGTATGTTCTTTTCAATTTGTAAGTCTGCTTCTTAGTATGCTGATAGTGTTTGCTGAAGGTAAATTCCCATTTGTTTACAAAATGTTTGTCGTGCAACGAGCTCCAAATGTTTATAAACAGACGAGAAGATCCTCGTTGTCAAAATTAAGTGAAATTGTTTCGTTTTAACTCCGAAAGTGTGGCGTGGTTAACGATACATTTTTTGGGCTCTGATAGCGGGTGGGTCTTTAGTACCCTGGCAAATATTAAAATGAATATGTTATTTATTCGAGTTTTTGTCACATTTGGCTTTAGGCTACTAGATCGGTGTAGCAGAAGATATTGGTGTAAGTCAACCAACGGTATCAAATGTGGTACATTTTGTGAGCCAAAATATTATTGAAAAATCTCATATTAGGATAAACTTTCCTCATGTATGGTTGTACTTTCTTTGTTACCTACCTAATTAATTACCTTTGAAATCGTAGGACCATGAAGCGATACAACAGGAAAAACAAAAATGGCGAGCAAAATTTCGCTTTCTAACTGCTACAGGAACAAGTGATTGTACGTTGTACGAAATAAAAAAGTTGTGGAAAATCATGGTAATGAAAACATTTGTCGCAAACAATTTCCCGCAATACTTAAATGTACAGTAACATGTAACGCTGATAAGTGTCAGTGCAGAATGGCCAGGTTCTGTACATGATAGCAGGATTTAGAGAAACAGTCATAACTGTGGTGTATTCAGAACATTTGACAATTCGGTAACAAACTTTTGAAAAATAAACGTGTTATTTTCGGTAGTTAAAGCAGTGATTCTCTTTATTACAAAATACAATTAGACTGCCATTGAGAAAAGTGCCATTCATTATGATAGCATGTTGTGTTCTTCATAATATTGGAAATTACATAAAACATGAAGAAGTGTTTAAAATTGAAAAAGGCTTACATTTTGGCAATGACAATATCGAAGATGAAGAACCTGTTGTACTACGTGAACTTTAAGTCATACGCAAGAGGAAAGGGTGATATTTCCCCCAGAAAGCCTGGTCTGTTTTACAGACGGGTCCAAACTGGAGGAAGGGCAAGCCGGAGCAGGAGTTTACCTGGAAAACGGATAGAAAAGAGCCGATGCGCTAGGTTCTCTGACAACAGTTTTCCAAGCAGAGGTGTATGCCATCCTGGAGGCAACCAGAATGGAAGAGGTGAGGTCCGGACCAGAGAGACATGTATATGTCTGCTCGGACAGCCAGGCCGCCATCAGAGCTCTGAATGCAATCAGAACCAGATCAGTACTGGTTCAGGAGTGCAGAGATGCCCTGGAGAGTCTTGCGACTGAAAAAGAAATAACGCTGATGTGGGTCCCGGGCCATGCAGGGATTGAAGGCAACGAGCAGGCGGACCAGCTAGCCAAGCAAGGAGCCGGACAACCCTACTGGGCCTGAACCCGCACTCGGCATAACAAGGAGACAAGTAACAAAGGCACTGAATGAGCCGTTGATACATTAGGAAAAGAGTGGAGAAGGATAGACGGATGCAGGCAGTCAAAGCAGATGATATCGGGGCCCGACATGGCAAGGACGGCCAAGATACTGAAGCTGAGCCGCAAAGAACTCCGACTGTTGGTGGGAGTTCTAACCGGCCACTGCGGCCTCAGGAAGCACTTGGCTCTCATCAGAGTTGAGGCAGACCCACTATGCACGGAATGTGGGGAAGAGGACTTCCTGTGCGAATGTGGTATTCATGGCAGGCTCAGACAAAACGTCTTCGGAGCTGCCACTATTAAGGAGGAAGAATTGCACTCGTTGCAATGGAAGGACATTTCGACTTTCATAAGAAGGTCGAAGAGGTTCGAGCAGGTACTCGACATGGGATGAGTGAAGATGCCGGGGATTGCGAAAAGGGCCCACTGGGGCCTAGTCGCTGACGCTAGCGTCCTTCACCCATTACCATTACCATTACCAAGTCATACGCAACCGTTTAGCCACAATTATTTACGCCCATCAACTTAACTTACATAATATAGCTTTTTCTTTTTATTCCTAGTTATGTTAGCATCAGGATTTTTTTACTACCGCCTTCAGGTAATTGATTTTGTAGAATAATTTTTTGGAATCGGTAGATTTTCCAAAATTATCGACAACGTTTTCATTGTTAACTTATAACATTTTATTATATGGCATGATACCTTACTTTCATAATAGTGTTTAAGCGTGACTA